>JARFIY010000294.1:557500-3117012 GCA_036346155.1 Sinelater perroti | reverse complement strand
CAGCGATATTAGAGTCGGCGAGACGTTTCAAATTTGCTTTCAATTTAAACTTCGGCGTAATATACGGGTTAAGCAAATTAGAATGCCATTGCTGGAACTGCCGGAATGCTTCGACGAGTTTTCGTGCTTACCAGCCAACTAACTTGCTGCTCCGGCAAACAAGATTTCATTATTTCTAATTTTCAGTTACAAACTATTAGCATCCTGAAAATCCCAACCGACTAAAAAATTCAGCATTTTAAAATAATAATAACAATATACCTATTGGTTCACTCTGAAGGACGCAATTTTTTTAAATATGGTTTCTCATGATTGTTACAGTTCAAAATACTTTCTCTTGACTCATTGTTCAACAATCATCCTTGAAGGAAGCACCATCTAATCAACAGCCACCGTCAATTCACACTTCACCATCCTCGCAGAAGTTACCATCTCTTCAGCAGTCACTGTTGCCCCGACAGTCGGCACCAACCCCCCAAATCAACAAAAAAGAAATACTTTTCTAGTTCAGGATCTGAATCATTTGAAGATTCTGAAGATTCCTATAAGTCCCTTTAAATAGTGAACCTGAAAATGACGATACATCTCCTGCAGATGATAAAGATAATTTTTTTGGGGGGGTGGGAAGATGGCATGGTTGACAAATGAGGACCTTGCACGGATTTGCCCATAAATTTTCAGTTTTCTGGACAAAGTGGACTACAAACAAATAACGTGAATTTGTCTGGACCCTTTGGTATCTACGAACAGTTTTTAACTGATGATATCTTAGAGCTCAAAGTACTTAAACCTAATAAGTATGCGTCTCAACTTATTCGTCCCCGATCTTTAATACACAACTGGGTAGAAATAAACTTGCAAAGCTTGCAACGCATAGCGAAGTGGCGAAGCAGTCTCCGAAATTTGAGAACCCTCTAATTGACCTTTGACCAATCAGTTTCAAAATCACTAGTAATCAAGCCTTTTTGGTCACCTGTCGATTGGTGAAAACAGAATTTGGAAATTCTCAGCCGTTCTCGAGTTATTGCTCGGACGGATGGACGGACAGATCGACAACATGAAGTTAGTAAGTGACTCCGCTTCGCTTTGCCACTTAATAAAACACTTTTTGGCTATTCTACTGACAATGGGTATCAATAAACTATTAAAAATTCGTCTATATTAGTCTTGTAGTAAAATGTACATCAATTACCGACCGCATAAAAAACATGAGCTGTGATAGATTTGACATGTTGTTAATGTGCTTGCGTTTTTCAGACAACAACGATCCTGCAAAAATAATTTGAATCTTAAAACTATCTTGTCAGCAATTTTAAGAGACACTAGTTTCAAATAAAGAAGTTGTAATAGATGAAAGTAAGGTCTCCTGGAAAGGCAAACTAGTCTTCAGACAATACCTTTCTGCTAAGACACGAATATGGTGTAAATATTTATAAAATATTCACATCTGAAAGCTATATATATGACCTAGGAGTCTAGTCAGGAAGAATTGACCCTCCTGAAACTGCATGAACAAATACGACCAGACATACATATAATATGAGCACACAAACTATGATAAGATATTCTGTATTCATAAATAAAAAAAACTAAACAAAGGTTTATTGAACTCTAAAACCTATGTTTGTAGAATATTGTGAAGTAATAGGAAAGAAAATCCAAAAGATGTGTGTAAAAAGAAATTGAAGAAAGGGGAAGTGTATGGTAAGCAATATGAACAAGGAATTAGTGATAAAATAGCTAGATAAGTGTCCAGTGCATACTGGCCAATTGATGCCAACTGGGGCAAACATCGCAACGAAGAAAATGCACATAACAAAGCAAAGAAAAAAGAAGTTGATGTGCCTGATCAAGTATCTTCATACTACACAAATTTGAGAAAAAGTCTTAAATGGTATAAAAAGGTTATTTTTGAAGCGATGCTAGTACACTGTCAGTGCATGGATAATTTACAACAGAAATAGGATACATTGCTCAAATTTTGAGAAAACGTAATGGAAAGATTGTTGAAGGTAGAAAAAGAGAATGAAAATTTGGCCAATAAAGCTAGAGGCAATAGGGCTGTTAATGAGAACGTGGAGCAGGCAAGGAAAAGAAAGCACGAGAAGAACAACCATAGAATAGGAAAGTATAAAGGTTCAGCAAGAAGAAAAAGGTAGCAAATAAGGGCCAAGACATCAAAAGTTGTTACATTTTGTACAGACTACGAAGGCCAACAACATTTACTACTTGTTTTAAACATTTTTATGAATAGTTTAGCCATGCTTGATTACAAAGTTTTGTATTAATCTTGTATTTCGATATTGATTGTATTTTTTCATATAATTATCTTAGTTTGAGCACGTTCTTAATGTTTGTGGTCGTCCTTCCTTGAAAAAATGTGTTATTTTGTTATGTCTACACAAGTGCAGAGTTAATTCTTAATTAAATTATATATAAGGCCGCGCATACAGACAGAGATTTGCGGAAGCAATGCAATGCTTCATAGTAGGTAACTCACCGGTGTCACCAAGTCGCGAAAAAACTTCATGTTTACACTGGAGATCCATGGGTTCTAGAAACCCCCTTTTTTTTCGGCGATCTGGTGGGGATACTGCTTAATCAGTTGAGCTCACTTAATGGAGGAATTAAAATCTTTGAATTCTTATAAATATAAAAACCACAGGGGGAAGTTTTTCCATTCCTTTGGACGACATAGTAGAGTTGTAAAGCTCACTACAAGAGGTACTCCTGGATGATTGGCATATCTGTACAGTTCTGTGTTCCTCATGAAACACGAAGCACCACCAATTGTCCTGAAAGCTCCGTTCTGGACTACCTAAAGCTTATTCTCGTTGTTAATTTATTTTTTGACATTTTATTGTTAAGGTGCAGTAAAGAGACACGTGAGCTTCTTATCCAAGGTCACTTCGAGGTGCTGTCTCTTCTCTTCAGAATACATTTAAGATTTTGATATTTCTTGGGACTGATCCTGATTTTTCGTCTGTTGCACCATTCTTCTATTTAATCTAGCATCTCTTCCAGAAAACATATCGAGCTTGACAACACCACGATGTCGTCTACAAATTGAGTTATCGTTGTGTAGGGTGTTCGCATGCTTTGGGGTACGCTACTCCAATTCAAACCAGGACTTTTAGTTAGATAGGAGCAATAGGATGAGTTGCAGCATTGTATAGAATCGTTAGGCAATATTTTTTGCATTTAAAACAAAGTGCAAAATTAAAGGACAATGTCTCCTCACCTCGAAACAAGTATAATTGCCCACAAACAAAGAAATAGTACCTAGGTATTCGACTGGGTGTGAAACAATAAAACGACCATATCTACCCTTCATATAATTCCACATCAAAAATTAATTTCATTAGTAAGGTTTCTGCTAAAGTTAAGTTTGGGCTTTACTCGATTATATTGTTTAAAGAATTTTTGTTAAAAATGTTGTTTTGGTATAAAACTGGAGATTTGAAGGAAGCGCTGGAAACAGCAAATACAAGCATTGTTACCAAGAGGAAAAAAATATCGATGCAGTAAACATATTTGTGACTTCTTTTCGTGCCTACTAAAGCAACAACAAACGGCATAATACTATTTCAGAATCCTAAGCCATGACCAACGCAATACTATAGACTTAAAGTTTCTGAGAAGCTGAATATATGAAACTGCTAGCCTGATACCTTCAAAAGTACTATACGAAGGAAACTCGATTAAAGTGACACACGATCTTTAACCAACAATGATTGACGTTGATGTTGATTTCACTGACAAGACTTAGGGTTTCTGAGTTCAGGCCGTATAGGCCACGTTTGTGCTGCCTTACAGAGAAATCAAGATATTCGGGCGCTTGCGACGGGTATATTTGTCGATATGATAATTGTGTAGGTTAGGGAAACCATGGGACATTAAAGATGGCTCTTAAAATTCGACTCTAGCGACCTGGAACTTCTGCATGTGCGTCTTCGCGTCACAACTCCAAAATGGAATTGCATTCATCATGATAGTTTTGTAAATGATCAGTGTTTTGGTTTGACAGTTGGCTTTGGGGAAACGCTAATCTTGCTGACTTTATCTTGGTGAATCACCCCGAGATAGTTTGCCTTTTTCCTCCATAATATCTCCTCTTAATATTCGCTAGGTTGTTTCGCCAGTGAAGCGGTTTATTGGCAGAGAATAAGACCGCCGAGCTCTTCTCCGGGTTGATCCCCATTCTCCCCCTGTCGCACAAGTCTTCGAGTTTATTGAGCTCTGCCTGGAGCCTCTAAGTCGCAAAGGAAGTTCTCAGTGAGCTGAAAAGCAGCATTGTTTTGTCTGTGTACTGGATCAGTGTAGTGAAAGGCGTTGTTGGCATGTTTCGCACATATATGTTGTATAGCGTCGGGGACAGGACGGAGCCTTGAGGGATGCCGGCTCGAAGTTGCCTCTCCGATGACGTTAAGCCACCGATCTTGAGCTGAAACTAGCTAAATCTTGTACATCAAGCTGTTGTACTACACCTTGTCGAAGACACTGATCACATCGAGAAAGACTATACCAGTGATGCGTTACACTATCCGGAGGAGCTGAAGGTTATTGGAATGAATGTCCGGAATTGTAGCCAAACTGTCTTCAACAGTTATTCTCACATGTTTATAAATTATACTCCAAAGTCGGTAGCAGGCTGATGGGTCATTAATCCTGGAAAAAAATCCCTGATTTCTCAGATTTGGAGACGGTGATAACAGCTGTCACCTTTCAAGAGCTCGAAAAGTGGCGGAAGTGAAGGGCATTGTCGGCAATAGTGAATGCGCAAACGTGCAGTTTGGAATGCCATCCGGGCCGGAAACCTTACGAGGCTTGAGAATTTGGATGAGCTGGAGATCTTTGTAGGTTTTTGAGTTTAGGTGTTCCTGGGGCTCTTGCTCTCAAAGACGATTCACGAAGCGATCGATGTGGTGGAGATGGTCAAGGTCGGCGTCATCGTAGCTAGGGTAGACGAGCCTATCTGCCACAAATTATCAAAAACTTTGACCATCTTAAGAAAGGTCGCAGGGTATACTGCTTCTTGTGAAACATTTCATGATTTTTCCTATGTCCGGAGTAGCTGATGGAGTAGTTCTCACTAATTAAGATTAAAGTTATCCCTAGAATCACCCCGTACAAACGCTGTAAGGCGTATATTGTTGTATTCCACTGACATAACAAGGTAAAGTTATAACTAGATATTATGACAAACAAGTAAATCATTTTATTTTTATTTGTTGAAGAAACACTTGATTGGTGATCCAAGAAAAGCTCCAATAAATCTTCTATCACAATGAATAACATTTTAAAGCATTTTAGCATAACATCACAACCAATTCGTGCTCCCTTTTTACCAAAAGGTTGTTTTACATAAAAAATAGCGCTTAAAAAATGTTCAAATCGATGATGATTTAGTTGTGAAGTTGTCAACCATTTTCAACCCTAAAAACTACTTCGGTTGGAGATCGACGCAACTTATTCTAAAGATTTAGGTTATGCGTTATGGAAATAAGATCCTGCCAAAATGCGAAAGCTATTTGTCACCTCCATCTAATCTCTCCCAATACAGGGCCACAGTAATAGAATTATTAGCTCACCAAAAATGTCAGTATATTTTAGCTAGAAAATCTGTTTGAATTAATAATTGACCTTAGGCTTCTCAGAGCCATCAGCAACTCAAAGAAATTGAAGACACTCATCTAGAGCATTTTAAAGAGAAAATTTCTATACTTCGTCCACATACTATTTTAAAGACTAGTACCCCACCTCTAAACAAGACGAAAATGACTTCTTGTTTGGATATGACACTAATCCTAGTCTTCTTTATGTTGCTGCACTCAACGACACAACTAATAAAATTTCAATTATTACCAACCCCATCCTCCACGGAATCCGCATTCATCAAGAAAATCTTTTATGAAAACCTTCATTCTTATTTGGAAGATATGTGAAGGCTTGCTTATAACGAACAATCTTATGTTCTTAGTCCCAACCCTTCTATCACAAGAAACCACTACATCAAACGGACCTCTCCTCCCCCAAGTCAAGACGGCCTTTTATTGCTAAATGTAAATTAATGTGACCATCAGCAATGCCATTTATTATCCGAAGAAATAGATGATTGATTTTAAAATGCCCCTGCAACTATCCAGCGACAACAGATTCCAATTGGCCTCATTTAAATTCTAAAACTAGACTCGCAAACGTCACTTTTTCTCCCACTATAACGGTTTAGCTAAATAAACCGTGAAGAGTATCATCTCTGACTCTCTTCAAGTTTTGTTCTTTATTGTTTATTGGCGTTAATCTATTCTGAGTAGGATTATTTTGCGTTTGGTTCTTTAGTTGTACGTTGCTGGTCCCTCCACTTTCGTTCTGTGACTACTGTAAATTCGTGTTTAGAACCAGAGAACTGGTCATTATCAGCATCTGGTAGTAAGGGTGTTACTACTAATTTATAATCTGATGATGTAATATTGTTATTTCATTATTGTTATTTTGATAATCTAACTTTCTTGGTTTCGTCTATATTTTATGGGGCTACAAGGCTAAAGGTAAGTTTAAATAGAGATTTGTGTTAATACATTAACTTTGCCTTTCCCCGCTGGCTCCTGATTAACGGGCGGATCTTGCAGCTCCGCGTTGGCAGCTTTCGATTCGGTTTTTCGTCTCGGCGCTCGCTGAAAACTAATCAGTCCCGCAGAAACAAGTCGGCGGAGTGATCCGAGCACTTCTTCAAACGGCACCCAAATCAAATTGCTGTCGCAACTTCGGTCGGCCGTGCAAAAAGCAGGCGACACGCTGTTGCAGCCTGAAAAGCTGTCCATTTCTGCATACTTCAGCACTGTAGCCGGAAACGGCACGAACTCAGAAGTGAACTTTCGCATTAAATTTTAATTAATTCTGCAGCGGAGCGAGCAGCGGTCCATGCATTCGTTGTCACACTGCGTCCTGATCCGTGTTTCGTTAGGATTAAATTTGTCTGCACCGGACTAAAGCGCATTCCAAATTGCGATAAATACAGAGGCTACGATCGACTGAATTTCAACTTTTAACAACTTATAGTAAAATATAAAAGTTTTCGCTTATAGCAGCGTTGCAGTTGCAATAATGAATTAATCAGAAACTGCTAACTTGTGATATACCTGCTCAACTAAATTTTTTTTTGAAAACTTAAATACGTTGTAACTATACTTACCAATATTCTTTAATAAATTCTGAAAATATGCAAAACAGTTAATAGCTTTATTTTGTCGTTATAATTAATGTATAGTAGTATTTATAGGCGTACTATGTATAAAAAAAAGAGAAATTATACGAGGTGTGTAAACTAAAACAAACATCGTCGCTTTGCAAGTTCTACGAGGTCCGTTCGAGTTCTAACGTTTCTAAATTTTTTCCCAGTAGTAAGAGTAAGCAGAAAGATGCGGGAAATGTACGCGGGAAATATTTCTAAATTTGTAATATAGGTGGCAGCACCATACAATGTACCCAGATCGAATTACCGCCGTTGTGGTGAGTGTCGTTTTGTGTACTTTAAATGGGGGCGTTTATTGTTTAAGAACAACATATAATTATTCTATTGTGTGGTGAAACCCCATCGAAATTCTTTGCCAATTGAGTGGAATATGCGGTGAAGGGGTTGTGGGTGAAAAGTTTAAATAAGCCCGAGAGTTGAGTGAAAATTAACCAAAGTAGCCTCGGTCACAAAACCATGATTGCGCGAGTTTAGTAAGTTGTTATGGAAGACCGACGATTAGATGTCGCCTCTAAACTTGTCATTTCCACGTGTTCTGTGAAGTCCATTTTGCATGATGACTTGAAAATGCGGAGAATTTGTTCAAAGTGGGTCGCACAAACGCTGACCGACAAACAAAAAGTTGCACGTCTCTCAGGACATGTTGACACGTAAAGCCGCTATAAATTCCCGACCTTGAAGGACATTCTCTGCGGCCGCTCATTTTCCAATCAAACCACTGTTGCATAAGCAATTTTTCAGTGGAAAAAACACACCCCTAAAAAGTGTTTTCAGCAGCCATGAAATCATGGCGACGACGTTGTGAAAAATGTGTACGTCTAGACAGAGATTACGTTAAGAAGCAACAGAAGTTTCAACATTCTCAGAAAAAATTTGGAGACCTTAGAACTTGAACGCACCTCACAGAACTTGCAAAGTGACGACGTTCGTTTTAATTTACAAAAATATGGGAAATAAAGAGAACACTAGACAATGAGTAAAGACATCGCCAGCTATTAGCAGAATCTGATGGATGAACCGTTTCTTCGCAAAAACGCAGCATTCGGCCTAAATGTGTGCAAAGTAGCCGGAGGGGACCGCTACCGTCCCCTTTGAAATTGATGACAATGGATCCGCCGCTACAGAAAAATATGATTACCATTCCAGGCCAGCCATTTGCCTGAGACATTTCTGTAGCTCAGTTTTATTCGCTAAATTGCCAAAGTTTGCAGGGTCGACTTGCGGCCCTTTAATGCGGGAGAGAAAAATTGCGAGCTTTCCCGCGTCTCGCAAAAAGCGGATCCACGGACGCAGGCTGTTATTAATGACGGGACTAAAAAGGCGGATTTGAGTCGTTAGCAAATGTAAACGCATTTTTCGCGTCGCCCGCGCGCAGCGGACGCCCGCCGATTAATTAGCCTCGGCACCGGCGGCCGCGGCGCGGCCCCCGATCAACCGCGGCGTCCGGGCGCGGCCGCGCTCCGCCGAAAGCCGCCTCATTAGCAACATTCGCGCCGCGCAACGTCTCCGGATAAGAGGATTAGGCGCGAGCTTTCGTCAGGCGCGCGATCCCCGGGTTCGCGCCGTAAATAAAGATTTGTCAGGAGTCTCCGCATGCAGATCTGAGCGGAATACGAATTTATCCTTGATTCCCGAACATATTTTTTACTTAATCTTAATAACAAGGATAGCGAAATTTCCTTTGATAAATTCGTCAAGATTGGCTCGGGCCCGTGATTTATGCACCTGCTCCCTAATGGCCCATGATTGCAGGGGCGGATTCGCAAACGGATCGCGGCTTCGTGGCGATTTTCCGCGGTTCTGTTTCTTAATGCCGGCTTTAATCATCCTTTATCGGCGGAATCGTGCTGGACGTGCAAAGCGCGGCCCGAGGAAAAGCGCTCTAAAATTCATAACTAATTTTTGACATAAAGATGTTCGGAAAGTAATGAAACTGATTTTACAAAATTCGTTCATATACCCTTCATATCCTTCAAAGTAACGTTATTCAGCATTAATACACCGTTGATAGGGTCTTATTAAAGTTTTTGGTACCCTAGACTAACAATTTTTTTTAATCAATTCTACACAGCCAAGAATTATCATTTCTTACAGAACCTAATATTTTATCATTGCCATACATTGGCAGTCCACAGGAAGCTAACAACTTCACAACTTCAACAACTCGTCAATACAAAGTATAGTATTCGTGTGCAATGTGCATACACTACACAACTGTGGCGACGAGGATGGAATTGGAAAAATAAAAGGAATTCTTATCACCGTTTGAATTGAAAGAGAAGTTTCAGATCAGAGTATGATCCACTGATGGTTTTTTAGTGTTAGTTCCAGTAGTCCAAAATGTCAGTTTTTGGAGCATTAAGGAGTTTCGATCCAGCGTCCGATGACTACAAAACTCGGGTCAAGGTCTTTGCCAGTTTTCTAGTAGTCAATGCAAATGACTAGAAAACAGAAGCAGACCGGTACCGAGCTATTTTCCTCTCCAGTATCGAGATAGCCACCTTCTCCACGTTGTCTAATTTGGTAGCACCGGACCAGTCTCCAAACCTCTCAAAGATCTCGTCGTAATTCTCAAAGCAAATTTTAAACCCTTACCGAAAGTTTCAGATTAGCCAATCGTTGACAGCAGCAAGGTGAATCATAGCTGACGGAACTTTGAAAACTGGCTACTACGTACAAGTTCACGGAACTCAACGAGCGACTCCATGACTAATTTATCTACGGTTTGTCCAGAAAGCCTGTTTTTGAAAAGACGATGATGTGAAACTGGAGAAAGCGATACAACTCTCACTTGTACATGAGTCTGCCAAGTCCGCGCATGACTCATTTGTAATAGCCAATTTAGGGCCCCCACACAGGAGGGGACAGTCCACAAGATGACCTTCAAGTCTACAAAAGGTTCCAAATCAAAAAAAGGGCCCTTCAAGTCCTCTAATAGCAGTTTGACGTTGGAAAGTTAAACGACATCCTTATCCAAGGGTCAGTTCAAGCCTTGTCCAAACTATGGTTCACTGTCACACACCACAATAAAGGAGTGTCCCCACAAGAATGTCATCTATTATTCTTGCGAGAAGCGCCCCTTCATAAAGTTCCAAACAGAAACAACAAGTTGTAAGCAACCGTAATGTTTACCAAATACAGCTGTCTATCAAGGATCCACCCATCATGCTAAATGTTGAAGTCAATGGTCATCCTTATCAAATGGAACACGACAGCGGCTATGGAAAGAGAACGCTTAATATAGGTTTTTGGAAAAAAATGGCTCTCTCAAATTGTTCCCGTCCAAGTACACGTACTGTTATTATTTAGGAGTAACTTTCGACACCATCGGATATCTCTGAAAAGCTCACCAGCAGCAGATAAAGGATTATGACAAACGTGTCAAATCTCGGACTCTAAACGTAAACCAAGAAATGAGGGTGCAAACATTTTCTAAGCACCAGCCAAAGTGGTCATTGGACAGCGTTTAAAAGCTCTGGGTCCTGTTAACTATCTTGTGGCATGCAACGGCTTCAAGTACAAGTATGACATCGACCAAATCTTGGAAGCTCACTCGTTGTTACACCCAAACGCAGCAACCCAATTAAAAAAAGCACAGAAAATTGAAAATCCAGATGCATAGCCTCAATCGGAGCCAAGAACACCCGTACCATCACCTCCGTGCAGGCGATACCTTCAATTATCGAGAACCATGTCGTTTTCCTAATTGAATTTTGTTGTGTTCTGTGTAGTTTTAAAAGAGTGCGCTGTGCTGAGCTGAGCTGAATCATTTGTAAACAGAGTAATTTAGTTTAGTTTAGTATGGGATATGTTTTTGAACTGTATATAGTAATTGTAAATTGAAGTTGTAAAGAAAAGTACGTTAATGTGTGGCGCTTCTGCGTTTACTACGTTCTGCTGTTTTACAATGAACTCCTTGTAAAGCTCGACTTCTACTAATAATCACTCATTTTTAGCGTTTATGATAAATGAAATGTAAATTTAACAACAATTTAATTCCAGACTAAATTTTATTTTCGTCTGCATTGTTGCACAACGATTATAAATTATAATAGACTATTAACTCAACGGTCAACGATTACTATAACAACGCTAAATTATATGCACCACCGTTGTTGGCTGTATGACTTCTCTTATTTGACTGCCGCGAATGCCTATTTGATTCGTCTTATATTCAAGTGCGCGGCTCTAGAACGAATCAGAAGGTTGTGAAATTTGGTGATCGATCATTCTGAAAGTTTCTGAATAATTCCTTTGTGATATGCTATTCCTGTTGCAATAGAAATGTGTTTGAAAATTTATTATATATCGATGAATAATGAACGTAAGGTTTCTCTGATTGAGCTCATTTTTTCGTTTACTCAACTCAATATTTTGCGCTCTCCAATTCCATTAATCCGGCCCTAAGCGTTGCCAGCAGTTCTGCCACGTGCCGTAGCTTGCCTAAAAGTTTTTAATTAGAATCCCTTTTAGAACACTTGGCGCGCGAGCTTACGCATTTTCACATTCCAAAAATGGTGTTCTTTAAAGCTGAATTGGAGCCGAGAACGCAAAAAGAAAACAGGCAGGGCTAGGGCCGGGCTGTAGAGCCGTAGAGAGATTGAACCAGAAAATTTCCTACTAGCAACGACGCATAGTTAGGGGCATTGCCATAGTTGACAATCTCCAGGCGGATGTGCGCAAATTTTTCTTTCAGTAATTTAAGTATTCTACGTAAAATGCAACCTTGACAGTATGTTCAGTTGGTACAAACTCTTTATGTACATCTTCAGAGTAAAAAAAGATAATTAGTCTTGTTTTCATCTTTGATTTGCTCATCTGAGCCTTTTTTTTGTAAAAGAGAGTAATGTCATAATCAGTTATCAATCAAAAAGTTCACGAGAAATCGACACACTGTTTTTCTTCAGTTGGCCGATCAAAACATTGAAAACCTAAATTGGTTTTTCGTCGTAAAAATTTCATGACTGATAGTTCCACTTTATTTGTAATCGAGCTAATACTCACTTTGGTCAAAGACCAAAACCTCTTTCACCTTAGCTGCATTGCACGAAGTGTGAGATGTTAATGGGCATTCTGGGCGTTACTTATCCCCGACGCTTTATGGGAATAGGTTGCCCTCTGTTTGTGTAGCACTGTTTTTGAGAAGTATTTGAAGTATCTTCCTCTTGGCAAGTATTACCTTGATGAGATTCGTACCTGTAATAGATGGGCAAACATTGTAACCCTTCCTTTTTTGAACGTTTTGTATCACCTAAATGCATATTATTTCGATAAAGCATTAGGAGTTTCGTACCACAGCAGCGTCTCGGTTGCAGATTTTTCAAATTTAACGTAAAAATTTAATATCGCACCGCCTATCGACACTGTCCCAAATTTTGACAACTGGGTCGTTTTCCTGACATCCCTCATCAAATATCAGACCCAAAGACTCTACTTCTGTTTGAATCAACAAAAACAGCCTCATTACTCATACACACACTCATACACACACAAAAACTACAACAGGTATAGCCTAGTACTGATTAAAAATAAAAGAGAAAAGTAAAAATAATCTTTATTTGCAATTTAAAAAACAAAATAAACAAATGAATGGGTAAAAGAGTTTAAATTAGAAAAATTAGGGTTTTTTCAAATGTATATATTAATAAAATACTTATATATGTTAAAAAAACAGAATAGACATATATAACTTATGATTAATTAAAATTCATTCTTTAATTAAATTTTTAGAGAAATTACTACTACTTTTATCTTAACCGTATTATTTTTTATTATGCTTAGAACAAACAAGTTGCAATATATTTCTTCTGATCATTTTACAACTTTTTTGTCGTTTCCCTAGGATTAACGTAATTGAAGATAATACTAGAATTGTCTAGCCTCTTTTTGAGGGTAAGTAGTATAAATAACAAAAAAAATCCTCCAAAATAAAGAAAACCGATAATCTCCACACTCTATAAAAAGAAATTATGTAAACTGCAATAATTTCAGAAGGATATGGCTGTTATGTAGTACTTTTAAAGTCTATGAAAAAATAATTAAAGCGAGACATAATAAAATCAGAAAGTATCCTAGACGATAACCAAACTACGCAAGCAAATTCCGAAATAATAACTGTTGATAGGTACAAGATCGTAACAAATCTAAAAGTTGCTGTGCAGATATTTCCCTTAATGTTATATTACGCCACTAGAATAAGACCCATCTATCATATTGACGAAATAAATTATTATTACCAATTAATGCAAGGCAATGCGGTTAAAGTACAAACGGAAAGTGTTAAAGAGGAATGTTTTAGATGAAAACATGGTAGCGAGGCACTAAATACCGCTTAGAAGAAGAATAAAAACAGTAAATAAATATTTAAAATCATACAAAATATATGCATCAGACCTTCGCGTTGTGTTAAATGCGCCGAACTTTACTTGTTAGAGAAGGTAAAAATACCATTAAGACCTATATTTGCTTAAAAAAGGTCATCTTATTAAAGAACTCACGTGCGGGGACATTGTTCTGTTAACATCTGTCTAGAATGGCGTTCTGTCTAAATGGCAAACTGAATTACTTCCTAGCCAGCGCTATGAATGTTACATAAGTAATTTTGTTCTTCAAATCTGGCAAACCCTTCAATGACGTTAGCTCGTATAGATCTATTAGTTTCCTATCCATACTTGAATAATTATTTGAGAAGCTGCCAATCAAAAGACTCATGTGTATCATGTAGAAGACCTTACACCAAACCACCAATTTGGTTTTACTATATACATCAGACCCACCTAGTGGTAGATATTATAAATATTGAAGAAATGTAGTGCGATCCAGTCTTCCTCGACGATAGTCAAACCTTTGACGGTCTTCTCTGTAAATTAGAAATCTTACTGCTCCATTTCAAATCTTATTTGGAAAATAAGTATTTTCTGCTAAAATGTGAACTGACCTTCATTCAGTCTGCGCTGGTGTATCTCAGGGTAGCGTATTAGGACCTCTTCTATACCTGCGAACCTATCCACCAGTAATCTATCATTTGCACACTGCAAAATACCCTCTATGATGTAGAACAGTGCCCAAAAATTGTAAGTAATAAAAAATTTACAATAAACAATTTTCAGTAAAGCTGTAGTTAATTACATCACTTTTTAAACGTTTATAATTTTATTTCATTCTGTGATGATAGCTAACAGTAATCATCAAGCATGGCGTGTACAAAAGACTTTACAACAAAGCAGCGGACCTACACATTTTTCTTCGTAATAAAATAAAACGGCCCACACTTCTGTTTTCCTTTCTATGCTGATAAATAAGGCAGTAATAAAAAACAGATTAGAACCAGCCATGTTTTTATGAATTGTAATGGCGGATTGCATCCATAATATCAAGTTACGTTCAGCGAGCATTCGCCGCTCTATAAATTTACCAAATGAAAGTTATTTAGTGCAATGAAAAGAAGGCATTTCTTATGAGGTGCATTTATATTTGTCTATTTATTTATTTAACGTGAACTTCAAGAACTTAGGGCAATCTTTGTTTTACAGTTGAGTTTTTAACTTTTACTAGAACAAATGTGATGTCAATATTTGGTAAATTTGATAATTAATTTTCGTAATTTAGAAATCTTCATCCTAATTCAAAAAAACAAAATACAAAAAGACCTTTGGTTTTGCCTGTAGAGAGTTGAGTGGCTCAAAAACCGCTTCAGCTATCGTGTTCAAATAACCAATTATGAGCAATTCCAGTCTTAATCAAACCCGACCGCATCTCTGACAAACACACTCGGGTTTAATGTAATCACCCTGCATGTCCGCTTTACAAATTATTTCCGCACGATGGATGCGGATACAAGCAGCCATAACACCTGATAGAGCCGGTGAGAGCTTTTATTGATATGCATGCGCTCGATACCGCTAAAATGCTGCCTATCATGCCAAACACTTTATGGCGCTCAAATGACAGAAACCTATTTTACGTTAGATTATTGTCTGCATACACTGCGTTTATGGATGTGAAATAAAAAGAAAAACATGAAAAATTCGACAACAAGGATTTATTTAGGGAATATTATAATTAATTTCATTGTTCGAAAGAGAACAATCATAGCAAACAAGTTGTGTAAACAACTCATCAAACTCAATATGGAAACTTATGAAACACGTCCGACTTTAACCAATCGAAAAGGCGCCATACTCCCTAATAAAAATTGTTTTATCTTACAGATTTTTTTCTTCGGATTTCTGTTTCTTTCGATCTCTGCAGAATTGTTAAATGTTAAATAGTAAGAAGTTTGGTTTCCTATAAGTTACTAAATCTACCCTTTTTGAAGAAAGACCAAGTAGTTTCTACAAAAAATCCATAAACTCATGAAACGTTGAGTAGTTATCGAAGTAAATAATGATGAGTATATAATTGATCAATATAACATTTTTTTTAATGAAATCGCTTGTCGAACGTCCATAACAACAAAAGCGGCATATTTCAGCGCTGTTTAATGTTTTGACAGAAAATATATGTTGGATGTGATAAAGCTACCAATTATCTATTATCTATATATGCAACTTTTCCAAAGGCCTTTGCTTCATTAAAATAGTGCATGCGCCCTTTAACATCAAACAAATTTTAATCCAGACTCATTTTTTTACTCATTCAAACATTTCAAATATGACAATCACATGCTACATGTGCTCACCACCGTCTAATTGAACTGTCCCGGTCAATAAAATCGCCCTTATTTTTACCCATGCCTATTGCAATCTACTTTTATAGACTTTCAGGCTGCCTTTCGCTTGTATTTGTCTCCTTTTTCCTTTTGTAAAGTCTAAACCATTTAGAAAAATGTAAAAGTGATGGTTGCCCATGATTAACTACACAAGATTTTTAATAAAATTCTTGGCGTGTTGTTTAAAATGTATTAAGAAAATTTTAACAAATTCTGTACTTATCTATTACCAATCAAACATTTTGATACTTTTGCAAGCATATAATCCCTGAAGTTAACATAAGGGAAGATAAAGAGTAGAAGGATAAATGCAAAGGCTTTTGCGATTGATGTTTTGATGCATTGTTTGCCACTTAGATGCGGTAAACAAAGATTTAAGTAAATGAAATCCGTTGTCTTTGTTAAACTTATTTTTAGATTTGTAAATTTATAGTGTCTCTGTATAATTATGGATAATAGTTCCTATAATTAGACAAAATTTCTGTTTTCCCGAACTCTATCTCGCAGCTAGAATTATTCAAGCTGAATTTTCGAATTGATTGGTGTTGCTTTATTCTGGCGTTAATGGTACAAAGTCTTCCAGCGGATGAAACAGAGGGAATTCGGGTCGAGACTTTACGTATCTTAGGCAATTGCCTACGAAGAACATATCCAAGGCGGAATAAAATTCTCTCCATGACACCATCATTATCTTATCAGCAGATAAAAGTAATGCCACAGTTACACTGTCACAAGAGGATTACATAAAGGAAATGACCAAACTGCTCCATTCGAACACCTACATCGCGATCATAAGCGATTCCACATCATGAATATTATGTGACACGAGAAAACTAATAAATGGTTCCTCTCTAGGAACATTAAGAAAAGAATAACAACATCAAATGTGGTGCTCCCAAGAATATACGGGTTTTCCAAAATCCACAAAATCCGCATTGTCAGCAGCATCGGTGACTGTACCTAGAAATTGACCAAATACTTATCCAGTCTATCACAACGGCACATTGAACTTATCATCATTTACATCAAGGACTTCGCATACTTTGTCAACCATCTTCAAGACATTCAGATATAAGAGAAAAACTTTGTCAGTTTTGAGATAAAGTCCCTGTTTGCCAAAGATCTGATCCAATGTCTTGGAATGTCTGAAGCAAATTTTCCTTACTGGCAAGGTCCAGTTATTTTATTTATCAAGGCGTATATTACGAACAAAAAGGCGGAGCAGCCATAAAAAGTCTACTCAGCCTTGTAATCGCCAACTATTACATGGAAAAATTTGAAGAGATTGCAATTACTATATCACCATTAAAATCTGGGATATGGCTAAAATACATCGATGACACGTTTGTGATGTGTAGATATAGCAAAGAGGTACCACCGCAGCTTCTCAAATACCTAAATCCGATACACCCGAGTATACAGTTTACCATGAAATTGGAATCGAATAACAGGATTGCTTTTCTAGACGTACAGGTGTTGAGATCAAAGAATAGGCATTAACAACACACTGTGTATAGAAAACTCACGCATACGGACCGATACCTTCACAAGCAATTGAAGCACCATTTAAGTACAAAAAGAACAGTTGTAAAAAAAATTGGTAGATCGAACACTGTCATCTCTAGTTTTTATATAAGGAATTAGAATATCTAGGACAAGTTTTATAAGAAAATGGCTAGTCGAGGATAGCGATAAGAAAACCAGTGAAACCCAAGAAGCGCACGCAAAACACAATCGAAATCGGCTGGGGTGTGCAAAGTCTTTTAACCCTATATTAATAGAATTATGAACCAAATAGGGAAAATTCTGAACAAACACATTGTAGAAACCATCTATACTACTACTACCACTAAAATACGGAATTTGAATCGACAAGCCAAGAATCCAAAAACTCAAGGAATATATATACTAGGGTATACTGCATAACAAATTCGTGTGAGCAGGTTTGCATTGGGACCACGAGCCGTACAATTACCACCAAAATAAAGAAATACCCGAGATTATACAAAAAACGGCAGAAATTTACAAACAAAAATAATTTTAACAGGGGCAACGGATTTTATTTATATAAATATTGGTTTCCATCATTAAAAAAAAACAGACCACTATGCAATAAAAAAGCAAGTGACGTCAGCAAATACCCTACTTTCACCTGCCATCGCTAACCTTTTTATGACCGATTTTAAAACAAAAGCCCTAACTTCCTTTCACCTTAAATCTGCCTGCTGGATACGATATGTCTATGACACTTTTGTTATCTGGCCTCATGTACGTGATACTCTCCCCGAATTCCTTTCCCACCTAAATCAAATTCACACCAATATCAAATTTACAATGGAAACCAAACAAAGTAATTCTCTTGCCTTCCTGCATAGCCTTATAACAAGAAATCCTTCAAATGACAGGTTTCATTACACTGTCTATAGAAAACTCACTCGTACCAAGCGCTACCTCAATGGAAAATCTCATCACCATCCTGTTCAAATTCATTCGGTTGCAAAATCCCTCATCATCAGATCCATCAATCTTGCTGATATGAAAAACCGTTAAATAGAAATTAAACCATTACCACCACCCTACTGCAAAATGAGTATTCCAATAAATCCTTATTCTATATAAACAAAAATATAAATAAAAACATTAAATCCCAATTCTAAAACCCCCCTGACCAACAAATAGCATTCTTAGCTTACACCAAAGGCATCACCGATAAAATAAAGCGCAAATTAATGAGGCAAAACATACGTGCGGTCTTCACGACGAATAATAAAAATATCTGGGCTTATTTGCTCAACTAAGGATCACTGTTCCAATGAATCCCAAGGAGTTTATAAAATACCCTGCAGAGTGGCAAAGTACCTATATACGTCAAATAAACCGCCAAATATCTAGCCGAATATATGAGCACTCTCTGGCAATACGAAAAGGTGATAATGGTTTGGCACTTGCCAAATATAGTAAAAAAACACATCACAAAATTAATTTTCAGCAGGCTAAAACCATTGCTTCCTTTCCCATCTCACCAGCAGGATAGTACGTGAGGCAACTGAAATAGAAAAACGCCCACAGTACCTGAACCCAAGAGATGATAGCCAACGTTTACCCGTCATATGGAAATCTCTTATTACCCCACACCGTCAATTACGCAATATCTTTAAACCAACAAACTTTCCCCAACCCAATGCAACTCCCGCCAAGCTTTCACTTGTAGAACTATAAATGACAAAGCAGGACATATGAATGATCAATCTTACTCAAAGACCCGTAGCTCTCCTTGGGGAGTAGGCAGATTGAGCCCCCCTAGTGAAGAGCCAAACTCTTGAAAATGGCATCGAAGGCTAGGAAACCTTTCCGGACATTCTTATGAGTTATAATATGTTTCACCTATTTGTTTTACTTTAACTACAATGACATTATTCCTTTTCGTTGCCAAGTTTATCATCCTTTCTTAATCCGTTTACCTTCAGGGTCTAGTTTTTTACACTATTTTTTAGCTAATTGTTTTCTAAAATATTTCTTTTTCTTTGTTCCACGACCATCCTTCATCGTTAATTATTGTCTTTTTATTCAGCTGCTAGCTCTTTCCTGGCTTTTTTTCTTAATTTCCTTAGTATCTCCCTTTCTTCTTGTTCATATCATCATTTATAAACACTTTCAAGTGGTTCAGTCTGCTCAGTTTTTCTTTTTTTACTATTTTCTTTGTCTGTAGTATTATTCAATTCTACTGTACTATTTATCTTACTTGCTCCCTTTGATTTTACCTTTATTTGCACTTCTTCTAAAACGGTCTTCCTTTCAAACCTCTTTTCTTTCCTCTCTCATCTGTTGGGTACTTGTCGCTGTCCATGGTGCTACATGCTTCGGTTTCTCGGCAAGCCGCGATAGGTGGGTCGCCTGACTCGGTTATTTTCCTTTAATTTGCGTATAAACGGCAAAGTTTGGCAACACCACATTCTCCTCGGTCAGCGCTCGTTGCTATGATCAGCTGTTACCTGCATAACCTCACACTGTTTACGTTTTTATTTTTACTACTATTTGTTCTAACATCTTTATATGTATTTAAATAAGGTAAATGTTGATAAGATTGTTGTTATTGGGGCTGATTGTAGCTTAAATTACTTACATATCCGTAAGTGGCGTTTAAGTTGCCGGTATAATTTGTGTACATATTGCTCCCTTCATTGAAATACTGAATTAAATTTAACTAGTTAATTCAGTAAATTTATCGGTGTACTTGACTTTAAGCAAGGCTGAAAACGCTGCCGCGTTGGTAACCAAAGTATGGACTGGATCGTAAGTATGTTCGTTTTCCACTCACTTTCACTGTCGTAAAGCAACTCTTATGGAAAAAATTCGGACAATTTTTGACTTTCTCACGAAAGTACTGATGGACAACATAGTAAAATGTTTTTCAGTAACAACTGCTAAAAACTTTAGATAAAGGTTTGCTAATGGATGGTAACATTCAACTAATTTGTTTTTTCTTAATTTCTAAATTAAATTGATAAGAAAATACTAGCCTTAATAATAACTTTGAGTTCAAAATTAATGTTACAAAAAGATAAAAAGTTAGATGTCGCTAAACTAAAAGGTGGTTCGAATATGGCCGGGATTGATCTGTATGTAAACAATCCGCACTGCGCAGCAATTGTGCGACCTTGAGGAAGTAGAGCTATAATCTCCTGCTTAGGTTAGAACCTCTTTAGTCCTGTTTGGGAGTTGTTAGATTGATGAGCAAATAGAAGGTACCGCGAAGCGTAAATAACGCATTGTGATCAAATTTTTCGTCCCGTCCGCTGCAATTTACACAGACTCCAGCAATAATATGGAGAAGAGTGTCTCTTATGGACCCGTGTGTTTGAGTTGTGTAAGTGCTTCGGAAAGAGCAGAAAGTGGGTGGAGAATGAACAGCATAATCGTTGGCCGCAAACATCCGTCACCGAGCCAAACATTGATTGTACAGACGCGCTTATTTGTGAGAATAACTGCAACACTATCAAGAAAATTGGAGCAATGCTGCCCATCAGTGTTGGTAGTGTAGAAGACTTTGTGACAAACCATCTGGATGAATGAACGGTGCACATGCAAGCTGTCCGTTGTCTCCTACAGCAGTTTTAAGACGAAGATGATGCATTTTTAAGTTTATAGTAACTACCGATAAAACGTGGGTGCAATACTTCATTCCCTGCACTTATTACGCAAGTGACGTCATACTACTTCTCCCAAACCCAAGAGAGTACGGAAGAGCCGTTCGGCAAGAAAAGTAATGGCAATGTTCTTCTGGGACTGGCGGAAGAGAGGTGGAAAGCGGTTAGCCTTTCTTCAAGATAATGCACGTCCCCATACGATCAAAACAACAATAAAAACTCTCCGGAAATTAAAATTAAACCTTATGCCATATCCACAGCACAGTTTCGATTTGGTTCCCAAGTGATTTTTACTTATTCGGAAGGCTCAAATCAGACTTGTAAGGCATTTGGTTTGCGGACAACGACATCGTCATCCGGAGGGAATACGTTGAAGACTAACATACGTAAGTAAATGTTGGGAATTTTGTTGTTTCTTGTAAAAAAAATCGGTCCCGCTCATATATGAACTACTTTGTATTTGTATTTTCGTATAGTAGAATATAAAGTTTAAGACTGCGTTGCACTGTTACTGCCAATCACAACTGATCGATTGAAGCGAACCAAATGGCTATTGACTGATCACCCTCTATGGCTCACGCAGCAACAGAATCACAGCAACTTGTCTGCATAATTGTTAAATTCTGAAGTTACCGTTAAATTTTTATCATTAATATATTTTGCGTAAATTTGTCCTTTTTCATAAATAATCCCTCCACTTATAAATTTAACATCACGCGGTTCAACTTCGGGCAGATTAAGTTTCCAAGCTCGTAAGCCCGACAAATCTGTAAATAAAAAACCTCCACGCAATATTATTTATGATTCCGGGAAATGAGTTGAATAATTTGACCAAGTTTAGTTGAAGAAAACATGGGGAAACGACAAAACCACGCTCCAGCCTTCAGAAACTAAGTGCGGAGTCCCCCGGTGCCAGTTAAAAAACTCCGGCCTGCGGAATCTGCTGCAACTCATTTCAAACTTTAATACATGTCGAAGAAAACCCGCCGCGCATCTAAAATATTCAGGGAAAACGCTCAGGAACAACCGGGCGAATGAGGCAGCCGTATTGCGAATAGATGAGGGTAATTTATCGCCCTCTTACTAGGACAAGGGTGAAAGTGACAAACTGATAAATATCTTTTATTTTCGGTTAGTTACATGAGCGTAGGTCGCGGGCGCGCGCCGCGCCGCGCAATCACGCCGGCGGCCGCCGCACTTAACGGGCGCCGCGAGCGCTGCGCCGTCCGGCGCGAGATCGCTGATTAAGTAAAAAATGACGGCAATCTCGCTGCATTACGTCCCGAATAACCATTATGAGGCATCACGTGGCACAAAGGACGGCAGAAGGAAAGGGTGAAACAAGTGACGTTAAAGAAATTGCAAACCATAATAAAACTGCCTGCCGCCATCGCTGCGGTGCGCGCCCGGATTTTCCGGTGCTTCCCCGGACTCTCGCGGCGCGCTCGTTGCCGATCGTGGGCCCCTTTCTTTGGCCTTCGTCTGAGCTCCGGGCAGGCTTGGACTGAGGACCAGACCCACGCGCTCTCCGTCAATTTTTCAAGAGGAAATTTCCACAAAGACTTACGTTTCACCAGCTTTTTTATTTCCATGATAACTAAACGGAAATTCACTGTAAAATACATACATGCAACTTCGCAGACACAAAATATTTTTTTTATAGTTATTAAACTGTACATTGTCACAATTTTGGTTCAATTGCCAATTAAAAATTGTATTCATTCGTGTCTTAACCTAAATTGCACTAAATAATTAAATTCTGTTTTTAAAAAATTAAAAAAATTAAGACTTTTTTATTCATTATGTTTTTTACGTTTTTTTAACTTGGAGAGTTTTAAAGAATATTTTGTTGAAAATTGAACACTAATTTATGATTGCAAAGACCATAAAAGCCAAATATAGTAACAAAGTTATCTTTTTCGACTTGCGCCTCAACAGAAGCGACCTCCCCTCTCCGCACGAAGATTTCTTTTAATTTGCCATAAAAGGCATCTCGCGCGCCGTTAGGACTCAACCACATCCCTTATAACCATATTAGCGCAATTCTAAGACTGCGCGTAATGCGGTTGCAGGGCCATTACCAAGGTCTTTATGCGGAGCTGCAGTCCAACCAACCCTGCATAATTGCCTGTTACATTCCCTGCCGGCCGGATAGCCGGCGTGCCTAAGATAGTGGAAACGAAATTAAATTTCCCGAGTACATCCCTGTGGTGAGCAATGACCTCTTCGCGGGATGCGTTCCTATGGCAACGGTATAGATCCCCGGCTAGGGGGCGGCTGGACGAGCCTCGAATTAACCTATTAGTGGTGGTTTTCTTATCTCACCTACACCCTTTATACCTCCGTGGGTATCAATGAATAATGATCGCGCCTGCAGAGCAGCTAGTCTCGGGCTGCGAATTAAAACGCGCCGGAGGCTCGGCTATTGGGTAGGACGAGCGATTGAGCTCGAGATGGTAGTCCCAGAAATTCTTTAAGAGCCATTTATAAAATTTGTTAAGCAAAATTGGATTGCTTACTTATGCAAATTAAAAAATTTTTAAAAGTTGATATTTCATGGTAAATAAGGGCACATTTTTTTTGTTGGGGTACATTTATTGACACTGCAGCTTCAAGTATTTATACTTACATATTACAACGTTACAAACATCCATCGAAATTTTAACTCGCCCGGGTGCTGGATTCCCGAACAGCGGAGTATTCGCTCTTGATTAGTAACCTACAACGACGGCCCAAAAAACGCCTAAAACAGTTTATTTTTTTAATTGAAAAAACCCGCCTTTATCGGTTCTGGTCTATATTTGACTACCCCCGTATTGCTTTAAGGGAGAATCAAAATTTTCGGATGTTAGGAACGGGTGCCTCGGTTCAGTTCATAGTTGCAGAGGCAACGGGGGTAACGAGGGAGTGCCCTTAGGGTTCGTGCTCCGGTATTATATACTGAAAACTGGCGCACGAAAGAATATTTAGAGTTCAGTTGCCGCAAAGTTGCCGGACTGTGAGGTTCGCTGACGATCTTGCTGATATTTTTGAGAGCGTAATCCAAAACATTACAAACGCTTGAAGAGCCCAAAACGTGGACCGATAGACCGAAATTGAGATCGGATTCAAAAAATAAGATCTAAATTTCAGTGATTACAAGAATCACATTCAGTTCGCTGAAATAAAGATGGACGATCGACTTTTGCGGAAAAATAACATATGCGCAGTTTGATACAAGGGAAAACATATTTCCCATGGGATTAGGGCGGCTGCACGATTAACGTGGACTTTTTTGTAGTACAGTATAGTCGGCAATGTACGCAGACGAGATATAGACAGAAAGGTGCAAAGTCAGAGAATGTAGGAATTTACTTAGCATACAAAGGACACTCGCGGTTAAAGCGGCAAGTGCTTACAGAACCTTAGCCGTAGAGCAGCGTTAATATTAAGCCAGTGCATTTCATTTTGCAGAAGCAACTTTGTAAGAAGCTGGAACTATAGCCATGTAAGATTGAGCTAAAAATGTCCGTGGAGAAGACAGAGCACCCAGGCGAGCAAGATGGCATTTTATTCAGCGACGAGGAGCTTGATATGCGAAAACTGTGCTGCTACGCGCACACCAAGAATTAGCCAAGCTCACAGACTGGAGCACCATTTTCCACTGCAAGCTGATGACCATTCTAAATGTCCCTGATATACATCTATACAAAGATGCGCTATAATATAATAACAAGTCAGCGCTACTTACTCTTAGAAGCACGAGAGCACCGAAAAATTTGCAAGAAAAGACTTGCAAAGACGATGTCTACTGAAATAAGATTCCAAGGCGCATGTCGGAGCTCCGGGCAACGCACGTCCAAACCAACTGGCCAAAGAGACACCGGCAGAACCAGGATTGTCCGATTTCGAGGAGATTTTATGGGGCTTGTAAAAAACCAATTACGAGCTAGGACAAAAGCAAGATAAGAGCAGCGATGGCAAGCCGTAAAAATGCGGTGATATGCGTAAATAGGTCTTCTTAGACACACTGAATCGCCAAGAAGGGCACATTTGAATTGTTATAACCGCTGTGTAGTCTGATTATTAGATTATAGTCTTAGAAGGTGTCATTGGAATGTCCCGGACGGAGAGGTTAAGCAACACTAAATCTTGGGGATGCCGAATTGTAAAAACCTCTTTGATGACTTTACGTCACCGAGTTTGATCCGTAATTTCCAAATATAGAGGAAGGACTAAATCAGTTGGCGCATTAGCAGCGGTGGTCTGCTTCTTGTGAAAGCCTTTTCTGATACGTGTGGGTAAGTGGCTGGGACAGAGTACAAATTGATTCTCCGGAATCAGTTGGCGATCTTCTACTGCCGACCTTAAATGGCGGTAGATCGCCTGTTCTACCAGTTTCCCCAAGGTTGGCAGGAGGCTGATGGTTAGTAATTTTAGAAAAATATGCCAATCTTCCCAAGGTTGAGATGAATCACGATGTTCATTACCTTCCAGGAGGTTGGAAAATGGCAAAGGCAAAGGACAAAGTTGTAAATCAGATGGCTACGTTCTTGGGGATAGCTTGCATGATTTAGGATAACATGTGGTCCTGAAGCCTTGTGCAGCTTCCGGACCCGGGAGAGTTAACTTTGTTGTGTTATAATAATTCAATATTAAGAAAAATAAAAAGCAATTTTAACATAAAAATACAATCATTACATTTTATGACTTGTAATGTATGAATCTTCTAATTATTTGATCCCACGACGAAATAATTATATTTAATTTGAATTAAAGATATTTTTATAGACATTTTTCAGGTAGATAATCTGATGGTCCAAGATCTAGGCTAATTGTTGGATATAATAGCAATTTGATGTCGTCAGGTTCATAAATTTTCTCCATATTCTTGCAATTTGTAGGCGCGTGCTATCTTGCTGAAAAACTTTCTTATGATTAACTAAAAGTAGGTATTTGTTACGTAAAACGGCATACAAGGGTGTTTATTAATAGATAAGATATTTAAATTAGCTACATATTTCCTATAAGCTTGAAATGCTTTCTATTCAGGAATGTCGTTATTTTTCTAGGAAATAATGAGTAAATTTCTTCATTCTGTTGGAGAAGAAAGCAAATGTCTGCTCGGTTAAAAGAACTCCGAACAGTTCCAGCAATATCTTTCTGCTTCATTGTTTTTTTGTGGCTGTGGCTTGCACTCTGTGTCTATCATCCAATATTAAAGACACCAAACAAAGGCAGCGTTATAGATGGAACCTACTTTTCGATGAATCCCAATAATATAATAATAATCAAAGAGTTGCTCTAAATTATTGACCATGTTTCTTGTCATTTTGTAAAGAAACCCTACCGAGTGTTTTAAAAATTAATGAGCTAGAGAATATTGTGATACCTACTTCAAATGTTTTGACTAGAAGGCAACATTTTTCATATATTCCTTCTAGCTGTTGAAAATATATTTCGATATATATGGTTCGATAGTCTGTAACCAATTTTTGATAAAATAAACTTTTGTAATTCCTCCATACACGGAAAATATCTATTTTCAAAACATTTGCGTTATCCAGAGATTTTAAACTAATTATTGCTCACTAATAGCAATGATTAAAGAAGAACCATTTTCTACAGTGTAATAATGAAAGTTGTAAATCGTGGGCCAATACTGAACATAATCTTTATTTGATTCAAAAGGTTCAGTTCGGCAACTCTTACAAATCTTATTCAAACTTTAAAAGAGCGATAGGTGATATCTTTGTCAGGCATAAGTCGCTACTTAGATGTTGAGATTAATGTTGTGCTACTCGCACATTAACTAGCCTTTCCATATCACTGGTTGTGACGCTACATACAACAGAAAATAATCTGCAGCTCATGAATTCAGTCATGCTCTACTATACATTGCGTATCTAAAATGTAAATTGTATTAGAGAACAAATAAAGAAGATACAAACAAATTTACTTTTATTGAGCTTAAAAATAATCTCCACCATACGTTTGGCAATATTTTTAAAGCTCCTGGAAAGATATTTTTAGGAGTCCATTGCAAAACCGCCTTTATTGACCTTTTTGAGAACAAAAACAGAAGTAAGTCAGCTAGCACCAGTTTTAGATCCGTCTACTGGAAGTTAGTTTATGAAAGTTCTTTGGAAAAATCTATCAAGGTAAGGCAAATGGGTCTGCTAACGAACGTAAGAAACGCTATCTTTACGCTAAGAATTGCCAGGCAGTGGGAAGCTTCGCGTTAATTTAAAAAAAAATGCAAATTATTCTTCGGTAAGAGTCTAGGACTAGAAAAATCAACAAAATAGTGATCGGGTGTATTGGAAAAAGCGTATTCGTTATTTTGGCGTGAATCGCTACGGTAAGCTTTCTTGATTAGCTATTCGCTTAATAAATTTCGTACTGCACCACTGCTACAAAAACCTTTTTAATCCTGAGTAAGTTGCCCTCGGTGGATTATTTGGAGGAGTATCGAGTTTGGTGGCGATCTACCGCGGAAAGAACTTGGAGAAGGCGAAACGTCCCGCGGATTGCAATAGGATCTCGTTTACCTCTATTGAGGAAGGAATGCACCGCCTGACATGCCATTCAGGTGGGAGAACAAAAGAGCGGGAGCAAGGTTTGTGATCTACCAAGACCAAAAGGACGTTCACTACTCAAAGAGACGGAAGATGAGATAAAAACTACTAAGTGCTAATTTGCGAGTGTTAGACTGTTAATAGACATTATTTAAAATTTGAATTTACAAATGTATGTTAGAGTAAGGTAACATAGTTTAGAACTAAGATTGTTAACGTTAGGAGACTTAGTCGCCTGTTTTGATTCGAACTTGTCCGTGGTGTTCCCTGAATCCCGTACTAAGGAAAATGTCGGGACAGATTAAAAAAAAGAACAGAAATTGTCAAAGAAAAGCACTTCACAACAGTTATGAAAACGCCAGTGTAGTGCCGTAAAACAGAGCACTGGCTGATTATATCCAATATTTTTTTCAATAAATATCAGTTCGTGCGACATCAACTAGGAACAGATCTTCCGTTTACTCAAATCTTCATGGTGCACGCCGCTTTCTTGTTTCTTCCCTCAGTCGTAGAGTTAACCGTTGATCTCCTACTAACATATGTCTAATTCTCTCGATCTTATGTGGGACTTGACGGCCAATTCGAACGTGGCTTGTTCTTGGTTATTTTTTTACGTAGCGAAAGCGTTTGAACCAATCGTAAACACGGTGACCCTACCTCCCACACTACTACGTGCGACCGCCCGCAACGTGTTTATCATGGCGCTTCTTAAAGTATTCTTGGATAGTTATATGAAAGCGTACGCACCTGACCCATGTTATAGTTGGTCTGTCTGTTTCTGAATGCAATTTAATATCGTGAACGTGTACTATATTCCTATTAAAAATGAACTTTTCATTTTCGTAGAAGTTTGGATTTTTAAGTGCATCCTTGGTGATTTGTATTCGAGGGTTGGCTAGAAGTTCTGCAAATGATCCGATATCTCATCGAAACGCTTCAAGAAGCGCCATCTATCTTGAAATACATGTAACCATCACGACAAACCCGTTGCAGACAGTCGAGCGTAGTTAGTCTGAGCAAAAGAGTCAATAGTGCACTAAAAAATGAGTAAACAGAAAACTGGAACGGAGACACATGAATTATGGGTGCAAGTACACGTGACGGAATCCGTGAGCAAAAAATACCTTTATAACTAGTAAACGACGAGTTTGAGTCAAGTTCACTTTGATCAATGACAAACTCTCCCCCAGATATGATCAAGTAAATATAACAAATAAGATCGGCGTTCCAGTTTATGACGAATGAGGCATTAAAAAGCGTAAGATGGGCACCAATGTAAGAGAAGATTTGCGTAAGCCAAAGATCTGTTCCCGGTTTGTTTCGCGCAAGCTAACAGACGAACGGCAAAACTGGATTCATTCTTTTTCTTCTAATCTACCGCTTGCATAGTTCTTTCCTGCTGTCGATACTACAACTGATTTGGTTCTACATCGATCTCAGCGTTGAGAAGTCATCTGAGAGTTGTCTTTTAAGGCTCATCATCTTCCAGATCATGTTGTACGCTTGTCTCGTCTGTGCCAAATGGCACGCGAATAAGCTTTAGGTGATTCGGAATCGGATCTTTACAACCATCTTCGGCACTCCGTGGTTCTTTAGAAAAACCGTCCTTTATAGAGATGCCCACATCTGGAAGTTATTCTCCTAGAGCGTTCGACAGCTGCTCTCCAGTGTTGAAGGCTAGTGAAATTCTATCATCAGTGGATCGTCCCAAGCGCCCGAGGATTCTGATTCCTCTTTAAGACGGTGGCCAATCATAGACCAACGACTATCCAGACTAGGTCATCAAAGAAGAAGGGGGGTTAAGGGTCGCCAACAAAGTCAACGTCAACGTTCCTGTTTCTCCATCTAAAGAGCGCCAAGAAGGGGTGACAGTGGTTTTGCGAATATTTGTCAAAAGTGTGTTGTAAAGGACAATAATTATTTGAAAGCCAATAAAAATAATTTGCTTTATTTTATAAAAAAGTGAAACCCAGGAATGTACCAGTTGCAATTCTTATTAAAGTCAAATAAATGCCCCCGAACATGCACCGGGACGGAGCGTAAAACGCTTGCTCTATTACAAGTCATAACTGCATGTACCCGGCAAGCGGCGCAGGATCATCTCGGAATTGAAATAAAACAGACGGAGTCGCAATTTATTAATTGGATGGGGCGCGCGCTTCGCTTTTCCGCAATTGGCGATGATTCCATCTTCGCTCGCGTTACTTATCCTGCAGGAGCAAAAAGCAGCCTGGCTGCATCGGGCTGCAGTCCCGCTGCAATGGCAGTTTCTCGCGGAGCTCGCATGAATTGCTTTTCTCGGGGATTCCAATTAATTTTGCAAATGCCAAGAAGCTTCTCAGCTGGATCATCTGCTGGGGGACGTACTGAGCGGAAAGCGCAGAACAGCTCGGCTGGATCACAATTTTCATTTTTAATTTGTATGGCAGGCAGGTGCATTCTAGGGAAGGAGAATAAAATAACTTAGAGGTGCTTGATTAAATTACAAAATTAATTCGCTGCAATGCATTGCAGGAAATGCCCTAGAAATTTGTATTAAGTTTGTGCCTGTAATAAATTACTCTAAATAATAATTTTATGTCGACTGTTACAACTTGCTTAGCAAACTTTAGGAAGCTTATTACAACATTCTCATTTTGTTATTCTGTTGAAAGGCAGTTCTTCGAACAACAAGCGAAAAGTTACACTTGATCGTGATTGGTTTTAATTAAACATTAATTTGAGTGATGCGAGCTAAGTTCTTGTAATTTAATAATTATAAACAAAGTTAATTAAGGAAATCTCGCGATTAAGTTGGTAAACGCAACATAAAAAAACAAATTCAGCAAAAATGTCATATGGTAAGTAAAATTTATACGTTGACGTTGTTGTCTTTGGTGGCGGGCTTGGGGGTTCCTAAGTCCAACACCCAACCCACTTCCTCTTCGGGCGATTGTGACAAGAGCCTCTCTTTACGGATCATAGGGTTTCCACGGCCTTTAACGTTGGAAAACAGCTTTTGAACGCAGCGGGTTATAAATTCTTAGATGGTTGGTATTTTGGTACAGTAGCGGGGTAGGCATATATCATGATTGAGCGGAGGGTTGTTTTGTGGATCGTTGGCTTGTTATAGAAGAACAGTCGGCTCCTAGGTTGTAAAAAGGTGTATCGTGTCTCTTCTCTCCAGGGTATCTTCCAGTCGAAGATTCTGAACGTCATCAGGTCTGATTGCCGACAAAGTCATATGTTCGTAAAGAATAAAACTGCGGAGTTCTTCTCGGCATTCACTTCTGTTTTCCACGTGCTGCACCAGTTTTTGAGCGAGTCCAGCTGCTCTTAGACTCGCTGGATCGCCATCGTGGATTGTGCCGGGTTTGACAGCAACGCTATGTTTTCTGCATACTGGGCCATTGTCTTGGAGAGTGTCATAGGGATGTCTTGGACGTACAAGTTGACAACGCCAGGGACAGTACCGACGGCTCGAAGACGCCATTCTGATGACTTCACGTCGCTGCGTTTGAGCCGAAACCTTTGGCCAGAGAGAAAGGATCGGATCAGCTGGAGCATCAGCAGTGTGATAGATGCTGAAGCCATTTTGTAGAAGAAGCTGTTTTAACAAACCCTATTGAAGGCCTTGGTCACATTTAGAAGGACTGAAGCTGTGGTGAGCTTTTTGAGGACGTCTTCCGAGATCTTTTCCACCATTCAGGGGAGTTGGTGGATGGTGGAGTGGCTGGAGCGGAATCTGAACTGATTTTTCGAAATCAGCCTCAAGATCTTCGACTGCCATTTGTAGCCGGTGGTAGATAATACGTTTTACCAGTCGGTGTCGGTCTAGTAGAAAGTGCACAGACGCTCCAAAATATCAGAGAACGGCTTGACTTTGTCGGCTTGGGTATAGGCGACGCCGTTCTATCCGTGCATGGGAGGGATGGAGAAGGGAATGTTGCGCAGGACCTTAACCAACTTCCAAAAGCTGTTGTCGGTCACGTCAAGGACCTCCATCTTTCTCTTGCATGATATGCGACGCCACTCGTGACTGCTGCAGGATGGAGAAACCTCTGCGCATGCCATTGCGCTCGCTGGAACTCTGGAGGCTTAAAGTCGCGCCCGTCTCCGGTGAGGACGGGGTTGGTAGCAAAGTGAGATTGCATACTGTTTGGTGAGGTTGTGTACCATAGATTCCTTCAAATAGACGATTTGAAGACTGGCCACAAGACGCAGGAACAAAAGCAGACGTCATACGTCCTCTCCAGTATCCTCAGCGATCGTGGCGATATCCTCCTCAAAGATAGTGTCCAGGTCTTTGGGGAGGATGGATTGATGGTGCAGCTTTAAAGTTATACGCCGAGATAAGATGTATAGCTCGTGTTGTTTAGGTACTGGGTCATTATAGTGTAGGACGTCGTTGACATGTCCCAAACGTAGAGGTTGTAGAGCGCCGGGGACAGGACGAAGCCTTGTGAAACGTCGACTCCCCGATGACCTTATGTCACCTATAATGATTTGGACAAACATTTTATATACTAGGCTTTGATCTTACACTTTGTCAAAGGCTTGTTCACGTCGAGGCAAACTATAGAGGCAGTTTGTTTTCTAGTATAGCTCTTGGTGAACTAACCGAAGTAGAATACGAACTGACTATCCGGACAGCTGACTAGCAGCGGCTTGTATATTATGATTTACCGCAGACTAATTGGTTTATAGTCCTGGCGAAAGAACTTCTTTCCAGGCTAGGAAAGTATAACCATGTCCGTCACCTTTAAACGACTAGAAAATTGACACAAGCTTGGGCAGCAACAGTGATAGCAATGACGAAAAAGATTGACTTTTCAAAATAAGTTTCTTGCATAGTTTGAGGGTTTGGATAAACTAGAAAACTTTCTAGATCCAGGAAGGACACCTACAAAACTGTTTGGGCTTTAAAGTCAGCGTTATCGTAGTTGAGGTGCCACTACGGCTTTTTCTGCCAGCCTTTGTCTCAGGAGATATAAACGATAGTACGATCGTCGTAGATGGATCTGTAAATATTTTTGATATAAAAATTTTTGTATTTTCACTGGTCATTTTAGTGTTATATATATATTTTTATTTTTAATTTATTTATAATCAGCAATCATAATCTATGTACATCGTATGTAGACTCCCATTGGAGTCATCCCTTCTTTAGACGGTTAAGTCTGAAGACATCGATTTTGCGGATTTACTGTCATTGGTGCCAGGGTTTTGTTTGGGTGATGTTCCAGTGTGGTTTGATGTTTGATGGCATATTCTTTGATTAGGTCTTTCACATAGGGGATGTCAAGGTCTACGTGGAGTGTCTAGTTTGTCACATATCAGGGTGCGGCTACCATGCTGCGGATGATTTTCGACTGGAAACTTTGAATAATTTCGACATTGGATCGACTTGCACAACCCTTAGTGTTATATGAGTTATAGACATTCTATCTCCTAAATACAAAAGAATTCGGTTATTTTTGTGTCTTCACAGCAAATATACATTTTTATGCTTTTTTTATAGCCCGGAGTTGTTCCCAATCATACGAGTAAATAAAATTAGAGCAATTGCAGCATTCACGGTCTCGCATTTCCTCACTGCAAATTAAATTTTGTTTGGAAACGGTGAATGCCGTCGTATAACGCAGCGAAAGCTTATGCCGTCGAAAGCTCGCGCGCGAGGAGAGCGGAGTGTCGAAAGATTTCTAATTCATCTTCGCTGTTTCTGCAGACGGCACCATAAAAGGGGAAACAATCATAATCAAAAAATCGTAAAACGTACTCTCAATATATGATGAAACAAGGGTTATAAGAAATCATAAAACAAGGGTCAGATGTTATGGCAGATGTTCCCCTCCCCTCCGGGGCATAAAAATTTTATGGTGCGCATTTTGCACAGGTAAAAATACAGGCGTGCATCTCGCTGTAAATATTCGGCCCCCGGGCCGCCGGACACCCGCGCGCTACCGGGTTAATTTCGGGCGCCGCTGATTTATGAGCGGCCGCGCGCCGCGATCGATGGCATCAATTGTTGAGCCTCCCTCCGGTAAATTCCGACAACGTTTCAAAAGGAGATCCGCCGATGCCGTTAGAAAGCGGCGCAAAAAACGAATTACGCATTTCGCCTGATTCGGGGATTTGGCTGCCCGCGGCTCCGCGGCTCCAAATGCCCTTTTTTGCCCGCGGTGGGCGCAATATTGGCCCAGCAACAATGGGCGCTGGTGTGAGGACTGCAGACTATGAGAAATTGCCATGACACCCGCTTTCGGGTATTTTCCGTATGATTTGGGCTCTATACGGCTCTAACTGCAGCAACAATAGAAATGAAGCAGCTAAGATTAAAAGTAAATGATATAAATATGTAATTAAACCAACTTTATTAGTAAAACACGAATGACACATTCATTGACAATTGATGCTATCTGTCTTGGATTTTCTTTAACTTCTCCTTTGTAGGTTGTTGTTCAGCATAGCTATTTTGACCTCTGATATATTTCAGCTGAAGTGAGACCAAACCAATCTCATAAATTATGCAGCCGAGAAAGTCTGCGTTCGACGTTTCTTCATCCACTAATTTAGTTGTATCTTTTTCTTCTTTCGTCGTAAGCTTCTTGTCAGCAGTGTCGTGACTCAAGAACTACTTGTTCTGTTTGCTTATTATGCATCGACTTCTGTTCCGGGCTGTTGTGACCTGTTCGATAGTATGGCCTGTGACTTCTTTGATTTGGTCCATCCACCTTTTTGGCGTTCGTCTCCGCGGTCTTGATCCCCGTGTTCTGCCCTGTACAACTAATCTTTCGAGATTGTTTGAATTTCTTCGTTGAACCAAAGTGTCTTGTAATTCTTCCGTATATGAATTGGACTAATCTTATAGGTTATTAGATTTCTTTAATAATGGGCACAATAGTTCTTTTTTCCATCCATGGCACTCTGAGTAATCTTCGCCAGCACCATAGTTCGAAAGAGTCGATTCGTCTGGAGTACGTTTCTGAGCTCTTCGGATACTAATATCTCAAGCACGAGCACACGTAGGTTTACTTCTAAACAGAGGCGCGGAATCAACTTTAACCCATATATTGCTTTCGTTGCAGAATAAATTTGACAATACTTTAGTTTGTGGTTTGATTTATAAGTACAACATACCAAATTGTTTAATTTGAAGGCTTTCTCTTGCCACATTTAACATCTTTTGTCGATTTTTATGGAGAACTGTAATTTATTTAGAAAGTGTGATAAGAAAACTACTTCTATAACAATATAAACAAAACATAATATTGGGCATACGCAGATGATATAGATATCATAAGTAGGCTCGTACTTAGAAGAAGCGGCAGCGACGCAAGGACTGTGAACCAACAACAAAAAAAAGTGTTATCGATAAAGATTAAAGTGAAAGTGTGTGGTGCCTGAGAAAAAGGAGGCGGAGAAGCTAGATACGTGGGGAAAAAATCCTTAGGAGATATTAACAAACCGAGAACTAAAAGCAAGATATGGAGAAGTAAGTATTGTTACTGAAAACAGAAGTAAAAGAATAAGCTCACATGGACATGAACGGGTAGAGCTCTCCAGGGGAGTTAAAAAACCTTAAATCGAAAACTCAGAAGGTAAAAAAGCAGAGGACGAGCAAGACTTAGATGGATGGAAAAAGTGCGGAATTATTTGAAATGGCCGGGTGTCACAAGATGTGAGAGGGCGGAAAGCAAAGAACTGGAGTTAATAGAACAAAATTATAAAGGGAAGCCAGGTGTCTAGAGGAACAATAAGAAGTCAAACAATAAAAGTCTAAGTGCAACTGCTCTGCACTAACCATAAAAATGGTGAGACCCCACGCCAGGGAGAATAGATCCTTGGAGGGATGGAATACAAAATAATTTTAACCGACAAATCAGTTCCTCACCTACATGGAGCAATCATATTCCAACCTGCAAACCAACGACTGGCAAACTATATCTAACAAGAAGCGTCATCAAAGTCCCGAAAAAAACAACAAGCAACCAAAATGAATCAATACTGGTTTGGAGAAATTATAGAAACCAACAATATATTCGATTTGTTATCTGAAAATGTTGACATACCATAAGTACATACTAAATCCGCTCTTCAAGACCCGCTACCACCTTCAATTTTCATAGCATAGGTCAAAAATATATAACCATTAACAACACTTTTAAATGAGATCGCTTAAGACAACTACATTTTGACAGCCCTAAGTAATGAACAAATTAATGTACAAAGCAAAACAAATAAAATATACTCAATTATCAAACAGCTTGCTAAAAGAAATATACAATTCCTTACATATAAACCCAAACAAGACGGGAGATTTAAAGTAGTCATTAAAAATATACTTTACTCACGACCCAAATTAAGCAAGGATTAGAAGAGCTAGGACATACAGTAGTTAATATTTGGAATATTAAAAATAAATGATTAAGAAAAAACACAAAAAGCTACTCCCGAACTGATACCCACCTCGCAAATTAAATATATTCCTATCATCACATAAGATAAAAAAAGCTGAAAATACCGCATAAAAAATCGTTGGCAACTTACCAGGTCGAACCTAGGTAAGCAAGCTCTGAATGGGACTAACAATTTAAAAAACTTCTTTTCCAGCATATAAATCAAGGAATTCAGGACTACCTAGAAAATCTCAGTGCAAATGAACTCACTATAGAAAGCAGTACGAAAATTAAAAACACCAACCCTGCACTTACGCTTTGTTAAAAATGAAGATGGCAACTGGGTTGCGAGTATCTTTGCCGAATATCTCACCAAAGTCCTTACACCTTTCCCTTGTCAACTACCAGGCGAAGAAACAGAAATCCTCGCATTCCTGGACTCATAATTCCAAATCAGTCTACCCCTCAAAGCTTTAACCATCAAAGAAGTAGAAGAAATAAATGAGGGCAACAAAAAGAAAGTTCCAGGTTACGATCTAATTACTGAGGCAATCCTCAAGCATTTACCAAGAAAAATACAATGCAATTCTCACAATTCAGCACTTTATACGACAGTGAAAAACAGCACAAATCAGTATGCTACCAAAACCAGGTAAACCACCAGCAGAAATAACATTAATGCCAATTTTCGACAACTAAAAATGAATCCCTAAACATCAATTAGGCTTCCGAAGTCAGCAGGTGCGCAGGGTAGAGATTTGGAAGAAAAACGGTACTGTTTTGCGGTGTTTTTGGACGCGAAGAAAGCATTTGGCAGGGTATGGCATCAAGGCTTATGCTACAAACTAAAAAAATACTTACCCTACCAGGTATATGAACTTTTGAGGTCTTACCTATGAAATTGACATTTCTTGATAAAATAAAAAGACGAAACCACATCTCATCTGGTGTTCCACAGAGTAGTGTGTTCTAGATCTCATATTTATTTTATACAACCGACCTATCCACACTCGTCTAACAATATCAGCTACTTATGCAGATGATATGTCCTTTTTGGACTCCCAAGCTTACCTTAACAAAATTTGACACTGAATTTAGCAAATTAGAGAGAACAAATCCAAGTCCCACCACTATGAAAAGAGATAATTGTCTATTAGTAACTTTAAACAGACACCAGCTCACCCACACAGCCAGTCAAATACCTGGGACTCCATTTTGATAGGAGACTAATATATTCAATAAGAAGAAACAACTTGGACTACTACTTCATACATTATATTGGCAAATCGGAAAAAAATTCACACTATCTCTGGAAAATAAGCTATCGATCTATAAAATAGTCCTCAAACCAATATGGACTTATGGGATTTTCCTTGAACTTGGAAATCCTTGAAATATTCCAAAATAGTGCTACGAACTACCGTCAACGCACCGTGGTAGGTCCCCATTAGAGTGGTTTTAAGTAACCTGAGTGTATCCTACAGTAAAACGCAAAATTCAAAATTACAGCACGCGAAATAAAAATAGAGTTAGTGCTCACCCAAACCTTACTGTGCATTACCTAATGGAAAGTGATAACTAGGAATCAAAAAGACTAAAAGTTTAAACCATTTGAGCTATACCTACACGGTTTAACTGTAATTAATATTATGTCTAATAGTATTAAGATAATGTAAAAGAGGTTTTCTGGAACCCTACCTCACATGCCTAATTGTTATCAGCAGTGTTATTGCATTTACATTTTAATCCCTATAAAATACTTATTGCTCAATTATATAGAACAGATTGTATGATTGGAGATATTAAAAATAATCAGCAGCTATTACTTTTAAAACAGCCTTGTATATAATTTTTTAGATAAACGTCTAAGAATAATAGGCTGCTAGTTTTAGCGAGCTTTTTTTCTATAAAAGATACAGTAGATAGCAGTCACACGACTAACTGTGTAACCGGAACAAAAAAACGGAGCGCTGGCAGCGCGCGGCGTTGTATCTTAACCGAATCCCGCTTTGGTTTTATTTTCCGAGAGGACTGGAGCAGCCAACTCAATTGAAACAATTGCAACATCAGAACTAAGCTCCAAAACTTTCTGAACGAGGTCTTTCGCAGTTTAACCGCGAGCTGGAGTTAAGCCCCGTTCTTGCATCTCTCGAGCCACCTTTAAACAATGCGAATTGTTCAGTAACATCAGCTCTATGAGAGCTTAATTAAATATGAACTTGTAAAGCTGCGCTAAATGTGTACGGAATGAATTTCGACGTTAACAGATTACAAGCGCGCGACGAGCGCAAAAATTGTGTAAGAAGGACCCGCAGGAACGAAAGGGCAGGATCGCGGGAGCAATTCGCGTTGCTCACGCAGAACAGCGCCGGAGATGTAAAACCTTTTAAGGTCCAAAATCTGCGTTATGATTGGAGCAGCGCGGCAAAACTTTTAATCTTTATTGATTGCTTGGGGACTGCTACTGATGCTTAGGTATTTTCAAATCTTACAGTTTACGAGGGCAGTTCATTATTGTATAGAGCCAACGGTGTGAATGGGGGCATTATCATCCTGGAAATAAAGTTAGCACCATTTTGTAGATATGGTTACCCAAGAGTTCTCTATACACTGCTGCTGTGACCCGACCGTGTAATGTGACAAGGAGGGCTGCCGAATACCATGATATAGCGTCCAGACCATGTTTCTGGCAGTCAGATAGAAACAGTCCGTATTGTTTGTTTCAGAAGATGTTGGCCAGACAAACACGCATCCAGTGTTGTAAAAGAGGATAAGGGGTGGGTCGTCCGGATCACCAACAATTAAACATTGTTAAAACTTCGTCAAGTCAGACATACTCTTACCACACTTGCATAACGTCCACGATCACATTGCCTCACTTTACTATTAGTGTAGTCCATATTACCTGCGAAACACAAGAGACGATTGCTTTACGCAGTGCTCAGTGTTACCAGGCACAGTAAAAATGTGTCCCACTTTTGACAAGAATTTCTATTATTTTGTCCAATACCTGTATATTGTATATGAAAGACTAAAAAATATCCAGGTTTGTCTATCTAGTTTTCGCCTCTAGGTAGACTCCTTTATACCAATATTTCTTTTCCTCCTTGGTGTCACTTTCTTTCACCTTTGTGTAGGCTTCATATGCCAAATCATTTTAATTGTTTAATCTCTATTTGGTCTATCAGTAATGTTCCTACTTGCAAAATTTTCCTAATTCTATGGTGGTCTTGCAAAGGCCTCTATCATCCACTCAGAGAGCAAAGGCTTTTCTGTTACCTTGCCATATAACACCAAGTTTGTGCCTATTAACATTCTGCATAAGGACCCCATGATTTTCAGCATCATAAACCAACAGAAATTTTACCTTTAGATCGCCTCTGGGATTGGTATAAAGAAGCAAAGTTATTTTTCATTTGTTTTTGTTCAGAAATGTCCAATTTCATCACAGCTGAACACTTGTTTTCACTCTTCAGTGGCTTTGTAAATAATCTGAGCTTTTAAACAAATCATGATTTTAAATGCACCGCCTCCTTTCCACTGCATGTTATTAAACCAGATGAGCAGTAAAGTTTTTCTTTCTTCCAAAACTTTATTTCTGCGAGGTGAAACGATAGATACTTTTTAGCCTTGTAAAAATATGTTATGGTGAATTTGGAAAAGTTATATTGCTCCACAGATTTTTTCCCTAATTCGTTTCTCATATTTTTCTAAAACGGCTATCGCCGTCTTCTCTTTCTAACTGCACTTTCCATTATTCACGAATTTTCGATTCTCAGTTTTCGTTTTTTCATAGACTCTCCCACCTCATCTCGTCAAGACCTTTTTGATTTACCGCGTTTTCTTCATCCTATTGGATTTCATTCTCATATTATTTTTATACCTATCCTCTTCGGTTTTTTGTTGTTTTCGTTGTGTGTCTATCCTATCTAATTTCTATCTGTTTTTGTTTGCCACAGTCTAGTTTTTATTTCTTCTTTGTTATAATGGATCTTAAATATATATTATTGCCTTTTATTTTAAGATTTTCTTCATTTTATAAATTTTGAAGGTTTATATCTGTTGTCAGATAATTTGTTTTATTAAGATTTATTTCTAGTCTTATTTAATCATATTCCCCTTTAAATTTCCACAAAATATATTCCAAGTCTTCTTCTTCCTGCTCAATTACAATTAATAAATAAATCGTGTCTTCACATTTCTTTTTCCAGTTCTTTAGTGCATTTTAAAGTACATTTTAAATTGTCGAGCAACCTTGTAAGAGGCTTTTCGTCTTATTGAAGCTATCGGTGATTCTTTGTTTAACCTTTACGGCGATTTTATTTCTTTTGTATAGGTTTTTGACTGCGTTTATGAGTTTATTGTGTACTCTTACTTCTCTCAAATCCTTACATAGCTTCTTCCTAGGTATTGTATCATAAATTTTTTTTTAATCTACAAAAGTTAGACGTATTGCTTTGTTTTCCCTTTTTTCTTTTATTGAATTGTATTAATAGAATCTATAGTTGACTCTCCTGCTATAAGTTTATCAGTTTTCACATATTTTTTCTTTCGTTTTTAATTACTTTAACATAGATTCGTTTCATTGTTGATAATACACTTATTTCTTCGCCATTTTTTATAGTTCTCTGAGATATTCTATTTATCAAATGATAAAGTTCTGTAGATCCAAGCTTAATTCAAGTGAAATTCCTCCAAGTCCCGCCGATTTATTGATTTTAGCATATTTTATTGCTTTGGTTATTTCTGCCTGATCAGTAAAATCTTGAAATCCAAAGATTTTATTTTCTATTTGTCTTTAATGCTGTAGTTACTCCTCATGACTCGGAGTTTCTTGTTCTACCATTCTATTGCTCTATATTTGCAGATGCTCTTTGTCAGTTTTCGTTTTTTTCTCTGACGACCAGTCTTTTCACTTCTTTGTTTTTCTCTTTGTATTTTATTTGATGTTCTTCTGTTTTAGTATTTAACCATGTTTATATGACATGGTTCCTTCATTTTTCTTATAGCTTCCCTGGTACCGTCAAAATTGATGATTGATTTTATATGAATGTTTCCTCAATGCTTTCGTAAATAAATTCAGATAATTTTTCGTCTAATCTGTTTTTGTATAGGCAAATGACTTATTGTCTCGTCCTGAAGGAGCGTAAATTGTTTTTCTTTTTCTATTGGATTTATCTTGTTTTCGCCGTTTTCTTTTTTCTCTTGCTATTCATTTCACGAATGTAATTTTTTTAATTAATAGCCTTTTTAGTTTCGCATCCTCTACTGTTATTGTGGTTTCTTCTTAAATATGCCGTATTCTATTATCGATTTAAGTTGTCTGGTGTTTTAAACCCCAGTGCAATTATGTATAAGTTTGTGTTAATAAAAACCATTTGTTATTTTTAAATTATACAGCTAAGACATTTCTGTTAAACTTTTCCCCGTTGTCATCAATTTTTTGCTTGTCTGTTTTTTTAAGTTCCCTATAATTACAAGTTTTTGCGTATTTTTCACTTTCTTTATTTCTTTTATTAAAGTATTGATAAAGTTTTCTTTTTTTATAACTGCACTGTTATCTGTAGGCCCACAGACTCCTAATATATTTTAAACTATTTCTTCTAAGTAGTTAATCTTTTGGATTAATTTGTTTAAGTACTATTTCTCTCCATTGTTTCCTATCTTTGGTAAGTCTTTATTTCCTTAGTAACTGGAGCAATTCAAGCCTTTTATTATTTGGGATATACATTGTAATCTGCTTTGTGTGTTCTTTCCGTTTATTGTACCCTTTATTATTATTGGTAGTAAATCCGAATGACATAATATACATTGTATCCATTAACCTTCTATTTTCTTCCATCCTTTTTATTATCTCGTTTTTTAATACTATGTCAACCCATCTTGCCTTTAACATTTTTCAGTAGTACCCTAACTCGAATGCATGTATTCTTCTTTCTTCGCTTTTTGCAATTATCCAAGTTTCAGCCCCGTATAGTGCGACACTTCATACGAAGATGTGTACAAGTCTCCTATCCAAACACATTTTACTGGATGTTAGTAACTGCTTTTTCTTGAGAAACGTTACTTTCGCTTGTTGTAATCTACGCACGACGTCTCTTTTGCTTCTTCCGTCTTTAGTTATGATGCTGCCTAGATAACAAAACTTTTTAAAACTCCTCTATTCCTTTTCCATTCAGTGTTGCATGTATGTTCCCGTGTCACACATCTCCACTACTGTTTTTGTTTTAAAAACCAAGTCCATTACATTCAATGATTGTTGTAAACCTTGTTCGCTTTCAGTTATAGTTGCTCCATATTCTTTCTTCTTCGTTTCTTTGATTATCAGCATGTCCAAATTCTTTTAAATTCTTCCATTATTTTTGTGTCTTTAGTTTTCCATTCCTGTATGTTCCATGTTGCTATAGTTATGTCTCTATTTTTATCTTGAGATTGCAACGGAATATTTCTCCCACCCCTAGTCATGTATCCAATGGAACTCCCTCCTTGTAAGGTGTGGGGATATAAATTGTTTGTTTAATTTTTTATTCTGCTACTTTTCTCTCCCATTCCTTCCTTGTTTTATATGTGTTAGAGTGTTAATGCCTAACACCAAAACCCCCAATTTTAAGAACCTTATATATCAACCGGCCATTTTTGGTCAGACGTTGCCGCTAGTTTTGGTCCGTCCCTGGTATTTTATTTTTCCAGTACATAGCATGCTTGGTGAGCCTTCCCCTATCTTTGGTCCCATGAAGTAAATAAAACCTCAATCAGTTTACTTAGAGAGAAGGGAATTTTTTGTGAACAAGGACGGTCTAATCAAGAAAAGCACTTTATTAGACACTTTATAGTTACCATAAAAAGCAACAAAAAAAATTTCTTATAGATATAATGAAAATTGTGTTTTACTCGCTCTCAATTTTTATTGTTAGACGCACACGTGACTGTTGTTTATATTTTGCTTCGGCGCCTTTTCTCAGTGCGCTCTTGAATTCTGGTTGCGCTGCGGGCGCTTTTGATAACGCATGCAGATACCCGTAATTAATTCGCGCCTGCACAGGAACGACGCCGCTCGCGTCCCCGCAAAAAGGAAGATAATTATTTTCCACTCCCACGACAAGCGGCAGGTAATCTTTCCTTAAAAACAGTTATCCGCGATAAAACGGCCAGAACGGCGCTCTTAATACGCGCGCCAACCGAGGCGCGCGACCTCGCATAAATGGAATAAGTTGTAGGTATTGTTTTCGGAAGTTCTGGAAGTAGTTTCGGATGCAGAAGTAGATGAGATCCGCAATCATCAGGCGCGCTTACAATGCCGGTATTAGATTAACACGGAGAGCGCTTGAATTTAAAGTAGCCCGCCCTCAATTACGCGACGAGTACATGCGCCTCACCCCACCTGATCGAATTACTTGCCGCGCTGCTCGCGATTTCGGGCAGCGGGCGGGCGCCCTGAAAAAGAGCTTTGTTATTTCAGCCGGCGCTTTCCGGCATTCGCGCGGCGCTCGCGCCCTTCAAGTAGTGGCCGCGTTAAGAATCTAGTTCCATCATATCGATATGCTCACTCAGCTCTATGTTTTTCTACGTTGTTTATGCTCGAGGTTCGTCTAGGTCCCGGGAGAAGAATAGACAGAGCTTTTTGCCCGACCTAAAAGAGCTAAATAAAACATTTTTAACTGTCTTCTTACTTTTAACGGCGACATCGTCATCAAATCTTTGCCCTTTAGCCACTTCGTTTGATGGTCCAAACAAATGATAATCGCGAAGCGATTAGGGGATGTTCCAGTGTAATCCAGAACAAATTCTCAAATGTTTTCGAGTTTGGATAGCTAAAAACATCAATAAGCCTGAAATTCAAAATTAAAAACATGGGGCCGGCGAAGAGATTTCTCTGTAAGCAATCCCAGAACGAACTTAAAAAAAACTTTCGATTTCGATTTCGAATTTCGGGAAAATTCGAAATCGAATATCTGGAAAATTATTCGACATAGAATTTTTTCTTCATTTTCAAATTCAGCGTAAAATTTCCTATAAGAATCACATTTAAAATCGTAATGTCGAAAATTTTCCCGAAATTCGAAGTCGAATATCTCGAAAACTATTCGACATAGAATTTTTTCGATTTCATTATTGAAATCAACGTAAAATTTTCTTTAAGAATTACTCATAAAATCGCAATGTCGAAATTTTCCCGAAATTCGAAGTCGAATATCTCGAAAACTATTCGAGATAGAAACTTTTTGATTTCGATTTTGAAATCAGCGTAAAATTTCCTATAACCATTTTAAAATTTTAAAAAATCCATAATTTTGTGACAGCGACAGACAGACAGACCGACAGACCGACAGACATATAGAATTCAGTAACGAACTTTTTAAGTTCGTTGACTAGTGATAAATATGATATAAATTAAATTTGATTGTATTCATATTTAAGTTCAATGCCCCTTCCTCTTTGCTACGCGAATAACATTTAGACGGTACCACTCAATGAAGAATGTTTTGCGTCAATGAGTTCACTCCAGCTGTGCTACAGTTTCTTAGGTTGTCCAAACTTGTTTGTAGAGGCGATACATAAACTGTTCCATTTGCGAACCCCCACAAGAAAAAGCGGAAAGGTATGAGATCAGGAGATTTCGGTGCCATAACATAAGTGCTAAGTCGTTGAGGTAGAGATTCATTGAAAAACGTCGAACACTTTGGTGTTAATGGGATGGAGCTCCGTCCTGTTGGAAAAGAAAGTTTTTTAAATCTTATGTGAGAAGGAAGCCGTATTGCCATGTAAAAGAAAGTTCCATAAACCTTTGTTCCCGATACGGCACATTAATTTTCAGGGAGCCCCCTCATGTTCCAGTGTTGCACGGGAATTTTTTAGCCCCTATATCGGAACATTGGGTCTTTCCCATTTAGGTGGAAAATTGTCTCGTCATTCAAAAATTAAACGCACCAGAAAAATATCATCTGCCAGGTTTTCGAAGATACCATTAGAAAATTCTACATGCTTTAACCAGTTGTAGGCGGTATGATTTAAACATTAAGTAGGCTTCATTACACAACAGCTGGTCGTTTGTGGCAGTCTGAATTTCCTGTCCACTCTACGGGCTGACTACATTGGCTAAGCTCTAAACTCTCTCGAATTTGTCCTACGTTCTCCTCCGATACATGCAGTCGGCCCGTGATTTTACCCAAAATTAATTATTCCAACGATGGAGGTTCAATGTTGTAATGTAATGTTTTAGTGAACTCACAAATGTAAAAAAAATTGTGCTACACTGTAGCAATCTCGCCTATAACTGATGCTCACAACTAACGCTGTTCCATGATTGTGTGTTAGGAGAGAACTTTCTAAGCTGCAGTATTCGAAACTTTAGGGCTGTCATACTTTACTCTGACCCCAGAAGCAATTTAAGCAATCGTTGATTGGCAATTATTATCGAGAAAGCGGCAAACAACGCGAATATTCTTTTTAGCTACGCTGGATGTTGGACGTCAATGGTGACCTTCATTTTTAACTGCTTCTCATCTTTTCAAGAATTGCTTATGTTATGCATACAATTGAGTCTTTTTAAGGGTGTAGTATCTGAATTGTTCCTTAAGTTTCTTCAAAAGTTTGATCGGTTTTACGCTATCTGCTGTGAGAAACTTGACAATAATTTGTTGCGTAACGGATAAGGCTACTTTTTACTTTGATATTGTTATCATCATCATGTTGGACATAGGTCTCGCTCATTTTCGTCTACTCTTTTCTACTTTGGGCTGCCTGAATCCAGTTACCGTCCATTCTTCTGATATCATCCTTCTGTCGGCTCTCGGCCTTTATTCGGGCCACATGTTGTAATACTGATTAAATATTTCCCTACGCGATGTATCGTACCCGGGGAATTTCCTCTAAACGCTCCCACCTACGACGTTCTAAAGCTACGTCTTTCAAACCATTTAAATAAAATGCAAACCTGTTCAGAGCAAACGGAACCAAACCAACACATCTGATCTTCACTTTACTTAAGGAAACTTGTCCTTCAGTTTTCCTGAACAACTAACAACTTTCGCACACAGAAGATATGAAGTATCTAGGCGTTTATTTTGACCGACGACTTGAATGTAACAAAAGAAAACAACTGGGTACTAAGTTTCGTAGGATGTACTAATGAATGGACGGTCGTGTCAAAGGGAATTACAAAGCTCAGCATATGATATCGAGATAGGAAGCAGGTAAAAAGTATACACGTAGAGTCAAGATGTTTAAACCAACATAATTGCCAAACGGATTCACTTTGATTTAGTTCAAGCTTGTCTTTATTACGTACAATTATAACTTATATACTTATTGTTATATTACTCTGACTACTACCGTATAGGTTAATTGTTTATGTTATCGTTATTGTTAAAAATTTGATATGTAATTTACTGAATATCTAGTTACTTAAGGTAGATAGTATTTTTTTGTATTACTAGTTTATTTACAATCTGCCATACACTATACCTACACTATTTACTAAACTCTATGAACATACTAATGACTTACAGGCTGTTGTGACTAGTCGAATCTGTTTTGTAGATCCAAGGGTTTCAATCTTTTTAGCTCTACACAAACATGCAATAAGTCATTAATTAGATTGTTTGAATGGCGATCATTATAAATGCCACTCAATCATGACTTTGACATTGTTTGGGACATACCACGAAACATTCACAGTGTGACGTAGCATTCTATATTGAATATCTTGATGATATCTATGGTAGAGTTAGCTACTGAGTCTCTTAACTGCAGGTCATAAGTCCAAAAAGGTCTTAATGTTGCTTTGTAAAGAAGTAATTTATTGACTGTTGATAACTGTGATCTTCTATCTAGTAATCAGTGTATTTTCCGGAATTTAAGTTCCAATTGTTTTTGTTTGGTCCAAACATGATGTTTCCAAATGACACGTCTGTCTAGGTGTAGCTCTAGATACTTAACTGTGTCTTATTAAGAAAGTTCTTGATCATTGAGAAGTACAGGAGAGCAAGTTTCTTGACCCAATAAAAAATTAAAGCTTATACTTTTTGATATGAATAAAGTTCAAAATATCAAAGACCTTGTTGAGGTTGAAAGGCCAATGAGACGGTTCTCCACTTGAGATAAAATTCAGTGTATGTGCTTGGTGTTATAGCCGTCAACGAGCGGTTGCCTAGTATACTACGGTAATGTTCGAAGTGCTCTTGTTTGTTAGCATGCTGTAAACTGTCCTATCCAGCACTCAACTACAATGTATGCACAGTATTTGTGTGTTTTATTTCTTATAATGATAGCAAAGCCAGCATGTCCAATTTCATAGTATTTGTGACTATACGATCGAGTTCTTCTATGGCTTTCTTAAAGGTTCGGAGATCAATAGTAGGATAAATAATTCGTACTACAATTTTGAAGCTATTATTTTGTTTATGTTGTTAATGTAAAATTTAAACTCAGATGCAAAAACCGGGGGTGGTTTAAAGTCCTTTTTACTAACACTTTGATTTAGATCGGAGGTACTTGTGATTGCTTTTCCTAAGTTCTAGAAACCATTAGATATTTTCGGTGTTTCTTTAGCCAGTAGTTTGTGATTTTTACTTATTTTTGTTGAGATTGAGAGGTATCTGTGCTTCTTTGACGTTGTCTATTTTCGATAGTTTGCCAACCTTGGTCTGGTGTACTGCGAACTTGAGCATGTGGTTGTGATAAGTATGGCATATTGGTAGAATTGGTGCGTTAAGTTTTGCAGATGACGTTGCTAATTGTTGAATATAATTTACAAGGTATTGCAGATGTGCGTTATTAGTTGTCAGAGGTTGATAATTAGTAGGAGAAAAACCCAGTACAAAGCACTGGTTTAGTGTAATTTAACATGTTGGTTGATGAAAGGAATGGGTGGTTTTTGAAAATAAGCCGTAATGTATAACGATGCTATTATATAATAAAAGTGTGCCAATATCTCCCCTAAGAACAATTGAGGCTCAGGCACCTTTAGGGTAAGATAGCACAGGGTGATCAATAATACGTGTCTGAAAGTATTTGCTTATAACTTCTCACGCAGCCAACGGATTTGGAAAATTCAAAAAATGTTTTAGTTTGCCTAGTAACAAGATGCCGTAGCCTACTTTCAAAAGCCTCATTTACTGCTCAAAGGCTGGCTTTTCCAATAGCAGAAAATTTTGTTTTGTATAGCTATTTTGAGATCTTCGAGCGTCCTTAGAGGCCCTTTGTAGACCCGATCCTTCAGGTATCCCTATAGAACAAAGTCACATTGATTAATGTGAGGAGAATATATGTGGTGATCAATTAATTCTATCATCAGCAAAATTATCAGTCGGCACGTGTTCTAAAATTATCAGGAAGCATGAAGAAACTTTCGTAGTACGATAGGACTTTACATCGTAACCGTTGAACATTTTGGCTTTCTCCGCTCCACGTAGAAACTCCTCTTGGAGCATTTGGCGGTAACTTTGAGAGTTCACATTTCTGTTCAAGAAATTTGGCCCGAGAATCTTTTTGTCCGAAATTGCACACCAGGCAGTCAATTTGCTGAATGGAGAGGGTTTTCGATACCCCATTAGAGAATGCTTTACTTGTTAATAAAACCTTGCAAATAGAAATGAGTCTCATTACTCAACCAAGTTTTGAAAACATCAATCAAATCCTCTTCTACTTTTTCAGCCATTAATTGGCCAAATTAGAATCTTCTCTCGATATCGTGCGGTTTCAGCAGCCGATGGACATGAATCTTGTACGGAAATATTTTCAAATGTTTTGTTTTCGAATAGACAAACCTGGCTGATCAATATTTTTGACGTCACAGCGGTAGGTGGCCGAGCAGAGTTTAGGAGTCGGGTGCCCCGGACACTGCCAGTTGTCTCAAATCTTTGAATTAACCTAAAAGTAGCGAGAAATTTTTTTACAGTGTTGTATGTTTTTACTCTGAAATTTTATTTATTCTTTTTCACCTGCTTATGTTCTTTAATCTTTTGTCCTTGCCGAAGGGAGATTCCTTAAAGGCTCGTCGGAACATGACACAACTTCTTCCAAATTCGTAAAAATTCTATACAATAAACCATAAATTAGCTAAGTATTATGTAGGTGGTGATGATCTACCTTCTCTTATTATTTTTTAACGGGCAAATACTTTCTGACACCTATTGTTAATCACACTGTAAATAATCTGGGTAGTTAATAACACATAAATTGCAGATAGAACATAAAAATAAATACCGTGCACGCGAATGTTAAACACGCCAATCAAAGCAACCATTTCAGCGGTAGCAGCAAAGAAGCGGCAAGGACGTGAATAAAAATCAGGCGCGATAAACCGTAACCGCATTAAAATTGCACGCACGTTTGGCGCGCGCTAAAAATCAACTCCAGTTCGATGTAACACAATTACATGCACGCTTCATCAGCCCTCTTTATACCCCGATATTACAGAATCCGAGTGGCGGAACTGCCGCCATTCTGTGCGTTATTGCATTTCTGCAGCTCGCGCGTCCGCGCCGCCGGAAATCGAATAGAAATTCCGCGCCGCGCGCGACCGGCGCTCTTCCGGGTGCAAAGCGGCCAATTAAAGGCCGCCGCGCCGTGCAAAAATTAATTACGGCGGCTAAATAATCCGGCTGTCTGGAAGTCGGAATTGGTTTAACACATAATTCGATGCGGATTAGGAGCGCGCGAGGCTGCGGGTGCGGAACTGATCCGACCTTTTTGCTGGAGATCTCGGCGCAAAATTGGATTCCCGCAGAATGGCCGTTAGATAAAAAGCGCGAACGCGAGTGAAAACACAAAAACAGAAATAGGAAGCGGCCGCCGGCAAAAAGCGCCCGGGCGGCGTTATTATGTGCAGCGCTGCAGCGGCTGCGAGATGCGAAATTACAAGGGACGGATCTCGTTTTCATTAATAGCGCGATGCTGTAAACGAACAACAACATTTAAAACGTCATATCATATCGAGTTAGAATAATGAAAAAGCGAAAGCGGAAGAGGAGAATATATAGATAGGACAAAACAACCGAAACACCTTTTCAATTTTCATTTTCAGTGGCCAAGTCTGTTAAACATATTAATGAAGTAACGTCATATACTTCCAATACTTTTGAATATTGAAAACAGTATTAAAGTAGAGCCAAGTAATCCTAAACCATAATTTTGATTCTTGAAACAACCTTAGAACAGTAGAGGAAATTGTTGGAGTTGTTGAGAAAATCAATAATGACAATGAAAGAGAGTGCTATTGTTGCGCTGCCTTTCTGGACATAAATCAAGAATGAAGGATTATGTCACAAAATGAAGAAGAAATTACCACAACTATTGAAATCATATTTACCTGAAAAGCAGTGATTAGTACAACAACAAGAGACTTTGCCCTATAACATCTGGAGTTCTTCAAGGAACTGTTCTGGGCACGACATTAAACTTGGTGTTTACAGCAAATCTACTAAAATCTAAATTGGCAACAAATGTTACAACTTTTCTTTCTTCTCATCTTAATCCCACAACTTCTATGAGAAACATGCAACATAACCTAGATAAAAACAAATATGGCTAAGAAAATGGAACATGAAAACAAATAAAGATAAGTCAATACAAATAAGTTGCTACGTTGTTCGAGTCTATGCTTTACTCTCAGCCCATCCTTAGTAACCGCCTTATTCTCTTCTTTGACTGTTCTTAGCTGGAGTGAAGATTTTCATTCCGAACACACCAAGTAACATTTACAATATTACGTAGCACTAAGTTTTGATGGTCAAGTATTGCCTGGAGCACTATCCACCTGTAGACCACCGCCATCTGTCACCAGACAAAATATTACGAAGTTATACGTCTTATTTTGGCGTATAATTCTCCGATGTACATTCCAGCCTCCCTAACTAAAGACCTGGGCGTCATCTTCAAGTAGGACCACCACGGTCCTGGCCTAGGACCTTAAAGCAAAGCATTCTTTACGGAACAGTCGAAGCCCACTCACTACAACCGTATTGGTCGTCCGGGCGTCCTTAATATCTTCATCTTTAAGAACGTCTCCATCGGCATATCCTGCACAATATTAACGAGCTTGACAGCTATTACAATCTGATTCTTCTCACACTGGGGGCACAAGAGAGGGTGGCCGATATCTCTTTCCGCTTCTGCGTCTCATGACCTTTGCCGTCCATCTCAAGGAATGCATAGAACACAACCTTATCCTCCGCCCTAACGAAGACTTGGAGAATCAGTACGGTATCTTACTGCTTCCATCGCCTTAGCTACCAACTCCATCCGCATCGAAGACGGATACAATCTTCTACAACCGCATTTGAAGCAACGGATCCGAGGAAAGAACCGGGCGCGATAAAGTGCGCAACGGTGTTTCCATCTCTATGATTAGCGGGAATACCAGAAACAGACTGCAGCAGTCAAGACCACCGTCGCGGATTAACGCAATGCCAAATTTGAAAATAAGCTAGAAGCCATTGACGTGACCGACGACAGTCTTTGAAAAATTGTCAAAGTTTTGTACAACAGGCTCTCCACCATCTCGCCCACCCACAAGGAGAACAGCGTCGTTTATACTCACGTCGACAATTTGAAACGTCAATACATCCTCGACTACACCAAAGCCGACCTTAACTACTTGTATATGGACACAAAGCCCCAAGAGAACCTCGAGCCTGCGTTCTGCAAAGAAGTGCTACAGCTGATTCTGGCTTTGGATCTGTGAAAGGTTACCGGGACTTGACGATAATCTTAAAAAAGTGCTGCTGGGCCTCCCGAAGAAGGCAGTCATCTGCATCACCACTATTGCCCACTTTCCAAACCTTTGAAAGGTCGTGATATGATGCTTTCCAAGCACGTTTACCCAGGATTACCGCTCGATCAGCCTCCTACCGACCATGGGGAAGTTGATGGAACGCATCATCCACCGCCGGCTACAGGCAGTAGTCGAAGGCCTCCAACTGAATTCGGAAAATCAGTGCGGATTCCGCCTCGGCCACTCCACCACCCACAAAATTTTTCGGATGGTGAATAAGACCTCAAAAGGCTTCCTTAAAAAGCTCAACAGCGCAGCAGTCTTCCTAGATGTGACCAAACCCTTCGACAAGGTTTGGCATAACGGCTTCGTCTACAAAAAGGTTTCAGCATCTCACCCGGTGCCGATCCAACTAATCCTATCGTTCATGGCGTCTACAAGTGCAAGCTGTACAAGGGCACCCAAAGATTCTGATACCTTCCCCTCTTTCTTAAGGCAGTATGAGGAGCGACTTAATTCAGGAACACTAACATTCACGTCAGGTCACCGAAAAAGAAGGAAATTAGAGGTTGGACTCGATGTTATCTATTGCGATTTGTAGATTAGCTGTTGTTTCTTCTATGGAGTTCCCTACTGCTAAAATTGCAGTATCACTAGCAATTGTAGGTAGTTTGGTATTATTTGCTACTGAAATCTCACATGTGTATAACAGGTAAAGTAGTGGTTCCATTTATTGTTTTTTAAGTTCTGAGCATTCATCTTGCTTAACTTTAAAAGTTTACCCGGTTATATGTGATTACAAGAGCTACACAGGCTGCATTTCAAATATTTTCTTAATTTCATGATTGAATCACATACATATCGATAGCTAAACATACTTTCTTTTCTTTTATCATCTTATGGACTTTACAAGGTCTAACTCTACTTGGTTGCGAATTTCTAATAAGTTGTGTTAATTACAACTGACCACCATTTGATCTTCACTATATACTTAAGAAAATCTGTATAACTATCCTCATTACCCATTTTATCAAAACCACATTACAAATTCACAAATTTTATTGTTAATGAACAGAAAAAGGTCTTCTGTCTTTGGAGTTAACAGATGATTCCTGAGAAGCATTTGTTACTAATGAAGAATTATTTGCTCTGATAAACAGCAAGAGTAAAAAACTAGTTATCAAAGGCACAACCAACATCAAGATAATCTGTAAGAAGTTGGAAATCCTAAACATGGTCGCCAAGTGTATCATATAGTGGACATATAATCTAATATTATAAAAATTAATATAAAATTGATGAAACGTTTGCTTAACTAGAAAAAATAAGCCAGTCAAATAAATGTCGAACACTCAAACGTGACTAATTTTGTAAGTAATAAAATAAAAAAACAAAAAGTAAGGATGCTTCTGACCTAATTCTATTGTTTATTCTACTTTATTTATCTTTACCTTTCTTTAGCTCATTTTATTTATTTTCTCCTCGTTTGTTTATCCCTTCTAGATGTTTAAATATAATCTTTATCAAAAAAATTTCCAAATTTATTTTTTTAATTCTTTACTTGCTATATTAAAATTTAAGAAACGGGTTTTATTCAGTTACCTCATGTGTTGTGAATGAACATGACCTTGGAAGTGTTTTCATGTAAACTCATTAAGTGGTAGGGCTATGCTTAGCAACCTACCGTCCAGCACTTTTAGTTAGAATTACACGTGTGATATTGTGGACGTAGGTGCCGAACAAAAAGTTAATAAGTTGTACGTTGAGTTAGAAGATCTACAAGTAAAACAAAATAGAATACAGCAAGTATATGGCAGTCAAGAAAGCTACTTTGACAAGGGACATTAGTTGATAAGTTAAATAAATTAAAACAACAAAAAATAAGGTTTATATTGAGGCTCCAGGTGCTCTATCCCCTTACCCCCCAACTTTTTCGATGTCTTGGCGAGGACATTGCAGATGGTCTAATAATTGTCTTAGATATTGTAATCTTAATATTGTGCTTCATCTTGTTAGCGTGTAAGAAACAACCTGAGCTATGTTTGGCTTCATTGGCTTCGTTAACTACTTTCTTCAAGTAAACTCTTTGAGTTTAAGATTACTCCGAGGTAGACAACGTTGGCTATGGCAGTGATGCAAACGACGGCCTTCTACTGCGTGGTTTGGGTCAGGTTCGGGGGAATTTTTTGTGATCGTAACGCGCTAACATATTACTGGATTTTGGTTTTGCAGACATTTTACTACTTGACCAAAGATGGCGAAATGGCCAACGTTGGCATTGGTGTAGTCTAGATTTTGTCGCTAGCAATGAGCACCATATTCTCTTTGTGGATGGATAGTACTAGGGGGTACTGGAATAGTACTGTGTAGAATCTTGACTAATCTCTATAGGACATTGTCGGCTCTGTCAAATGGCCCCAGCGTATTCCCTAAACGGCGTTGTAGTATTTCGCTACTGTAAGCTTGACAACAGCAGACAACCTTCTATACTTCTGTTGATCGTAGGGGTGCAGTTACTTATCCATTCTTTCAATTCTGGAGCCAGAAGATCTCTTCCATCTCTGGTACGGACGATGTTAGTACTAGCTAATCGAATAAATCTCTCACAAAGGCGATAATGTAGTGTATCGTCTCCTTTTTTGCCTCAGATAGGCAGTAAAAGCGAGCCATGAGATGGACGAGTAGAAGGTGTAAAGATGTAATTCGCCCCGTTTGGGTTAGAAGTACCAGGTTGTGATCACATTTAAGTTCGACAACGTTTTCGAGGGTACGCTATATGGTAATGTTATGAATATCCTAGTGATCAGTGAGGCCGTGGTAGGTGAATTCCTCTAGGACTCCCAAGAGAAGTACTTGTTTGTGTATCGGAAAAGTGAGTAGGTGCCTGAAGGCATACGGCTGTTACCAGATAGTCCGTTGTCTGAAATGGGACTGCGTTGTACTTCAGATAAGAGTTGACGAATAGGACCCTTATAGCTGTTAAGAATTGATCGTTGAGGTAGCACCGATAATTCAGAAGTTTGATTGCATTTCCGCCCTTAATTCAAATTGTATTTTGTCCTCTAGACTGTCCGCGTTCTAGGAGGCAAATTGAACGTGATATGACTCCGAAAGTTCTGAGCGTAGCTTAGAAACCATTCGAAGACTTCTCTGGTCTTAGTATTTCCAGCAATTTTTGCATATCCACCCTTTCCAAAAGACTTCAAATAAAACTTCATCCTTGATAAGCGTTCTCTAGTTGGTTTGTTACTGCTATCATTGGGGTTTGTGGCATTAATATTGGTGACAGCAGCATCTATGGCCATCTGGGCCTATAAAACTTCAAATTTAGAGAAGCGATGAGAGAGTTTTGACAAAATTAAGTGTGAATATTCCAAAAATTACTTTTTTTCTGAATGTAGCTGAAAATTAAATGAAGACTTCAGAGAACAATAACTAGAAACACACAAGATGTCTTGGCCACCTCCCAAAAAATGGAAAAACTATAATCACTAATAATAGTAAAGAAAATAAATGAATGCCTATAGAGAAGATGATTACTTTTTTATATTCAAATGTTCTAGTATCTTATTAAAGTCTTTATGGTAAGCCTGGGTGAACAATAAGATACGGATGGATTCCAAATGAAATAGGAGGCAAAAGCAGTTGTGTATTTGATGGTAATGTGACATAGAGCTTCTCTAGAACGAGACGACGTTAAGCCGGGCCGGGGGGTTTTATATTCAGAACGCTGTTTTGAACGGTTTAACTTGTTACGTAGCGCCGACAATAATTGAATACAGGCACAAACATCGCGCGAGCCCAAGTTATACAGTTTATACGTCGGTAACTCAATTGAAGCATGAGCAACTAACTCCAACATCAACATCACATAATCAATAGCTGCGGCGTGCCCATGTAAGCCAGATTCTAAGTGGTTTATGTAGATGATGTAACTTTATACTAGTGATATATACGGTGGCGCGGCGCCCCGCGCAAATTGCTCGCAAGCGAGATTGATGGGGCGACCGCGCCGCCAAAAACCGAGCGGTATTTGTTTCGGGGGCAAATTGATGGCAGCCGGATGTGGTTATCGGATCTATCGCGAGATCTAGCAATTAGTAACCGAAGCTTTGTTTTGAGGAGCCCCGACACGCACGCCGCCGCCTTTCGGCACATCCCTTTAAGGGCCGGTCGCGCGGCGCAGCCGGAGGGAGGCGCATCTTATTAGTATAATTTAAATATCATTTAAATGGAACGAATTAAATTTAAATTTCCTTCATAAGTACAATCTCCAATTTCTTTCCACGCTGGTATAATTAAACGCAGCGGGTGGGAACGCAATATCGTCTCTGTCTGGAACGCATAATAGGTAAGAGAGGATAAGAAAAGCGGTTTTTAAGGGCGGGCGTCTGTTGCTCGGCTGATGAAACTCAAGATCATGCACGGACCTGAAAGCCATTGCCGCAACTGCTGAGGCTAATTTGGTTGTGTAAATTAATACAGTAAAAGTATTTTAGTCTACTTTAATTACTGCCATCAGACTAAGTGCGAAAACGACAATTAACTATTAGCTTTAACTTTATGACGCATAAACGTCGCTAGAAGATGGGCATCTCCGGTATTACTTAATTAAAGTGATGTTCCTGTCGCTATTTTATTGTTCAGCCAAATTATAGTATTACGAGCTATATGCGAATTTCAGGTTTATTATAAGGCAAGATACTTATTCATCAATTTTTTAAGTACAAACAGAACGCAATATGTTATTATATACATAAACTACAAAATAACATTACAATTGTTGCACTTTGTCAGCATAAGCAGATTAAAATAGTAAAGTATTTCAATTCCGCCACCTAAGAAATAATCATTGGAAATAGTACATTAAAAAGGTGAGAACATGTAAACTTCGCTTTTATCATGGATTTGGAGATGACTGTCTCTTCTTTCCCAAAGTGAGAATAATCATTTTAGTCCCCGGCCACGACCGGAAAAGTTTTTAAAGGGCCCTTGCGCCACTCTGAAGACTTTCAAAACCCACTTTCCACCAATAGTTAGGTTGCATATTTGATCATCCAAATTGCCTCCCGGAACGCGAACAATCTGAAGGATAAGAAGAACCAGCTGTTGGAGTTTGCGCATCCTTATAATTGGATGTTATCCTGGTTAATGTGAATCATCTCGAAGGTGGAGAATCGATCAGACTTTCAAATTATATGTGCTACTGCACCGATTAACTTTTAGCAGTCAAAGAAAAAATTGTTGTCATTGTGAAATCCTGGCTAGAGCACTATTCAACTTACTTCTGACAACCGACCACCTGGAGGCCAGTTTCATCTATTTTCAAACGAAGAATCAGAGAAGTATAAAGCTTATCGCTATTTATAGCTCCCTGCTACACCCCAAAGATTTGGACTCCATCTCCGAGAAGAGCATTGCTACGATCTTGACAGAAGAACTAAAGCCCAAACATTCATTGTAAAACAGTCAGGTGACGAATACCAACGACAACACGTCGTGGACTCTCCGGACTCCAATAACTACAACCATATTGATCATCCGAATGTGCCCCATATTGGCACATCCAAGAACGTTCCTATGTAACGCACCATGGAAAACGCCAGCAAGCTGATGATAAACATAATCCGAACATAACAACATTTTCTTCTGCCCCTGCGTCTCATGGCTGGTTTTTACTGTCCATCTACGAGAGTGTATGTATGTATCTAGAGAAAGCAGTACACTATTCCACTGACACCAACTAGATATTTATCCTCTTTAGCGCCAACTTTGCCTACACCAAAGAAGCAGATTTATGAGGGAGTATTAAATACTAGCTGCTGATGTCAAGACCGATGTTGCATAATGCTGCATGAAAGAGGAAGTTGGAGCCTTTACTATGGCGAAATGGGGAAACCAGCCTCATTCTTAAAAAAAGATTTATGAAGCTCGCAATCGAAAAACTCACCAAACTGTGACTTCTTGACGGAGAGCTTTTCCGCTATTTCTCTTGGACTTTCAGATACCCAGACATGACAGTTTTGCTTATTTGATGCCCAGTGATGTGAAAATGAGCTTCGTCAGTTAGGATAATATTTTTAAAAAACTGGAAGTCAGTTAGCGAATGAATCATGTTCTGTTGAACGTCAGATTTGACAGGATAATAGTTGGAGAGTTCATTATTGTATTTAACTAAGAGTATCTGTCAGAAAGATAGAACTTGAGGAAAATGTAGTAATTAGGAAGGAGCCTTTTTAATTTGTAAAGTAATCCGATGTGCGCCAGACTTTATCAAACGGAGACTGTTCTTCACGGAATCCCAACTGGAGTTGATATAAATGTTTTTTTTTTGTTTTTTTTTTATTATTACAAATTTATTGACACTAGTCATTTCTGACTAACCTTCAATTTTTCTCTACAGTGGCTTAAAACTAAATACTTGTCTAAAAAAAGTCCCTTCGGTCTTAACTTAGTCTCTTAAGAGGATTACACAATTTTCACGTGTTTTTAGCACTTTACTCTGCTTTTGCACTATTTTCACTTCACTGCACGAGCTCGAAGGGCTTGATTCTTCTAAGCCTTCGTTCCAGATCAGCATTGTTCAGAAGTTGCAGTACTTCGGTGTTCACGTGTGAGTGGAGTCTCTCTTCATGTTTTCCTGCAAACTTTTTGATCTCATCCATGACTGTAGGGATTTGTAAGTCCCTATGTAGATGGTCATTCCGGAAGTACCATGGTGCATCCACGATGCTTCTGAGAACTTTGTTCTGAAAAACTTGTATTTTATTTATATGATTTTTGCGGCACATCCCAAAGCTCGATCCCGTAGGTCCATATGGGCTTTAATACTTGTTTATACAGTAGTATCTTGTTATGTATGGATAGTTGGGATTTTCTTCCAATTAACCAATACATTTTCCTGTATTTTAGGTCAAGCTCTATTCTTTTCTTTTCACGTGTTCCTTCCACCGGAGTTGTGCGTCCAGGGTCATCCCAAGGTACTTTGCATTATTGCTGTATGGTATATTGGTATTGTTTATTGTTATTGGTATATGTTCACGGTGCTTATAAGCAAAATCAACATGTACCGATTTACTTTCATTGATTGTTATTCGCCACTTTTTAGTCCAAGTATTTATGCTGTTACTTGCTTGCTGTATTTTCCTAGCTGCCTCTTCACTGTTGTCGCCGATAGCTAATATCGCCGTATCGTCCGCAAATGTGGCGATGGTGACGTCTTCTGTTTGTGGGATGTCGTAGGTATATAGCAGGTAGAGAATTGGTCCCAATACGCTACCTTGGGGTACCCTGCTTTGATTTCTCTCATGCTGGAATATTCGTCTTCTTGTTTAACCCGAAACATTCTTCCTGAAATATAGGATTCTAGTATTTCCGCGAATTTTTAGGTAATAACTTTTAAGTTTATATATTAAGCCTTCATACCAAACTTTGTCGAATGCTTGGGCTATGTCTAAAAATATGGCCGAGCATATCTTTTTCCTTCATAGGCTTTCTCGATTATGTCGGTAATTCTGTGGACTTGATCGATCGTTGAATGGTTGTTCCTAAACCCGAATTGATGTGTAGGTATTAGGTTTTTACTTTCAATTATTGGCTTTAGTCTTTTTAATATCAGTTTTCAAATAGTTTAGAAATTACCGGCAACAGTGAGATTGGTCGGTATGATTTCACTTCATTTGGTGGTTTTCCCGGTTTTGGAATCATAATGACTTCAGCCATTTTCCAAGCGTCCGGTACATGCTTTAATCTAATCGCTGCGTTGATCAAGTTGGTGAGCTTAACAATTCCTTTTCTAGGAAGATGTTTGAGAATTTCCCAGTAATCAGGTCATAGCCTGGAGCTTTCTTTGGGTTGATGTCAGTCTTGATTGTCTTCGTAGTTTCCTGGGTGTTACCAAATCTATCATGCTATCTTCGCCTTCATTTTCTGGCAAATCTTGGTTAATCTGAGTTTCGTTTGATTGAGAGGTTTGTTCAAGGTGGTTGGCGAACGCTTCAGCTTTTGTTGGTTATCGCGTGCCCAGCTACCATTTGCAGTTCTTATTGGCGGACTATGTATACATGGTCGTTTCAGTTTTAGTGGACTTCCAAAGAGAATAGTCCGTTTCTTTGTTATTGGTTAGCTCTCGTAAATAATGGTTTATGGATTCGTTCTTGATTTCCAAAATTTCTCTTCTCAGTCTTTGAGTTATATTGTTTAGTCTATTTTTGTTGGCAGGTGTTCTAGTCTGTTGCCACTTTTTCTAAGTTTTCGTTTTCAGCTACTAACTCCTTGATTTCTCTAGGGTAGTTAATTCCTGTGTTTTCTCTTGATTTCTGGGGTATTATTCCAGGCAGACTGTTGTATGTTAGTGACAAATCTTTCAGCTTCCTGTTCCAGTTGATTTATTGTTCTGAGTGGTACATTTAACTGAATGCGATTGCTCAGTTCTTCCTTAAATCCATTCCAGTCTGTTCTTTTATTGACCAGTGTTGGATTATGTTCTTTTCTAATTATGTTTTCACTCAGAGTTAGAACTACTGGCGAATGGTCAGAGTCCAAGTCAAAATTTTCTTCTATTGTTACGTAGTTGATCGATACTTTCCTTGATATAAAGAAATCCAGCAAGTCTGGAATCTTATCTGGATCGGCAGGCCAATATGTTGGTTTACCTGTTGTCAAGTAGTTGCACCCCAGTTCAGCAGCTGCTTCGTGTAACTCCTTGCCTTTGGTAGTGGTCAATCTCGATCCCCATCTTGTGTTTTTGGCGTTAAAATCGCCACCTATTATAAACCTTTCCCTAGACTGTTTAACACGTTGAGGTAGCTTTCTTTTTCTGATTATGTCTCGGAGGACAATATATTGCAGCTAGGGTAATCTTTTGCCCTCTAGGGTTAATTGTTACAGCTGTTACTTGGTTTTCTTCTAGTTCAAGACCCATTTCTTCATAGTGAGTAATGTTATCCCTAATTATTACCGCACTCACCCCTAGCTGTGTTCGATGGATGGATAGTGTGATAAAACTTGTATCCTCTGAAATTAATAAAGAATCTCTAACAAGGTGGGTTTCAGATATGAGGCACACATCTATTTTTGTTGTTCTAAGAATGCTTGCAGGTCAGGTTGCTGCTGCCTGATTCCATTAGCATTCCAAGTTGCAATCCTAATATCTTTGTTGGTCATTTTGCTGGTTGAGGCAGCTGCTCTGTTGCTATTCTCTAGCTTCTGAAGTCTTCCCGAAAACGATTCAAGCATCTTTTCTTGCCGGTCTAGTTTTGCTATGAGCGTGAGGAGCAATTGGTTAGTGGAGGCTTCTGGAGTTCTCGGTTCGGTCTGTTGTTCGGGTTTTTAACGCTTTGGGCGTATGTTTTCTCACTGTTGACTTGTGGGTAGGATTTAACAGGTTTCGTTATATTCGGCTCCTTATGTTTTCCTTGTGTTGTTTTATTTCTTCGTTCTTGGAACGTTTTCGCTTCTGACACATCCTCGATAGCTAGCCGGGTGCTCCTCGCTGCAATTTGCACATTTTGGCTTTGTTTCTTTTAGTTTACTACATTCTGCAGTTATGTGTTTTCCTGCGCATTTCACGCATCTCGGCTCTCTGCGGCAGAACTTTTGCGTATGTCCGTGTAATTGACACCGCTTACATTGTGGTACCAGTTTCGTTTTTTGAGGGGTTCAATTCTCACTTTTGCTCCTAATATGCTTTTGATTCCGTATATAACTTTGATATCTGCTTCGTGGTGGAAGGATAGCATGAATAGTGGGAGCGGCTTCTTCCTCACTTCATTTTCGCCATTTTGTTCTCAAATTTTTCTTTTTTTAGTATGTTTGTGGCGCTAACACACTTTAGTTTGCAGTTATTCAGCTCTGCAATAATTTTTTCTGGGGGAGAACTTGCTGGTAGTCCTCTTGCCATTACTTTTATGTCTCTGCTTTGTTTGTCCTCGTATGAATGCCACTGTAGGTTCAAATCTACAAGACATTGTATTGTTTTGCTAAACTCTTCACGATTTTCAGCATTGATTTTTATTTGATCATTATTCAGAGCTGTTACCTTGAACAGTATTTTATTACTTTGTAATTGGTTGTAAAGTAAGTCATAATTTGTGACATTGCTTACAATAATTGGTGGTGGGTTGGGTGTTTTCTTTTCTTTATTTTGTTGTATCAGTTTGCTGGTTGTTGGCTGGTCTTGAGTAGAACCTGGTGAGTCGCTTGCTTTTCTTTTCTTGTTTTTCTTTTTAGTGGCTGTTATCCAGCCAACTTCTTTGTAATTCCTCTTCATCAGTTTCGTAATTTATTGAGACAGATGGCTTATTCTTGCTGGCGTTGTTTTCGTGGCCCTGGTTAGATACTTCTTGTTGCTTATTATTTTGTCTGCTCTGCATTGATAATTGCTCGCGGAGCATGTTTATCTGGCCTTGCATATTATTTAAGGCAAGCTGAAAGTTTTCTCTTTCTGTACGTTCACAAATCCAGGCATTGTATAATGCTTGTTCATTCTGACTTCTAGTTTGATTTTCCTGAAATAAGGCTTGATTTTGTTGTGCCAGTAGTGCTTCTCCTGGTGTCGCTGGTCGCGTATACGGATCCATGTCGATTATTTCTCGGGTTTCGTATTTACAATTTAATATTTAATATTTTAATTTTATATTTACCTTGTCTTATCACAACCGGCCTCGCATGATCGCGACGACCGGTTATCACGTTTGGCTTGTGCACTTTCTTATTTACGAGCTCGATCGCAACACGTCTTTACTCCGCAAAATTCAAACACACACTGATATAAATGTGTTGAAGAAATAGTTTCTCAAACATTTTGACTAATATGGGCAAAGACTAATTGGTCTATGTATAAAGTTACTGCTTTAGGTGCTTTTCAGGCTTAGGGGCCATTATTCTGTGCATATGTTTCCACAAAAGGGGGATTTTTTATTTGTCAATAGTACTATGGCTTTTTTGAAAGCATCTTTAGTACTTGACCTGCAATAATACTTTTTTTAATTTATCTCAAATTGAAAATTCGTAGGCGAAAGGGTTTGATGACATTGAACGTCTAAATATCCTTCATAGATTCATCTTCAGCGTTTGAGTGATAGTGTTGGAATACAGTGGATAAGTGTTCAGCAAAAGTATTGGATTTTTCCTTGTGAGATCTAGCCCAACTTCCATCAAACTTTCTTATAGATGATATATTAACATGAGGCATTTTAATTTTTTTAGTTACTTTTCAGATGCTGTGATTTTCGGGGTCAAGTCCTTACGATGTTGCGAAAATTTTGATGTCTGAATTGAGAAGACATCGAACCCTCGACGGAATGGAGCAACTTGTCATACTTCAAGAGAATCCAAAGCTTTCTTAAGAGAACATTTTCCAAGGCGCCCCATTTGGGGTTTTGACATTAATAGATAATAAATAGCGCAAAATTTAAAATGGCATCCCTTAATTGAAGCCCCTTTATAACCATATTTGCATATGGATTACCATGAAAATCACGCAAAGCTCTGGTTGAAAGAGCAAAATTTCTATGCAAAACTGTTACCAAGCTAGTGACTAGCACGCGATATTGTTACAGTCAATAACTCGCTTTAAATAGAAAACTAATAACGCGGGAGCAATTAGAGCAGCTGGCGAACTCTGCAGCATTACGAAACCATCCACGAACGAGCGGGAGCTTAACGCCGGCGACGGGAATAAACAAGGCAATAAGTAAAATTTCCCCGTGTCAATAAAGCGGCGTTCAGAGATTGAACGAGTTCTATTATTGCCGTTATATTGCACATGTGCAGGCGCTGCACTCCGAAACCTTCGATGTTTGAAAATAACGCGCCAGTGAAATAAACGTCGCCGGACCATTATTGCAGCAGTTTAGGTCGTATTTTCGAGCGACAATCCAGCAACAATATCAAGTGCTGGCGCTCGAGCTCGCAGGTTTACTTCCGGCAAATGGTTGAGGTGGCGGGAAATCGGACACGAAGTAGAAATTCTTGTTTCCGTTTTTCAAAGATAACGTTCAATTTAGATTTAAACGTACGATAGTTTTAATTCTAAAGACAAAAATTTAGAATTATCTCTGAAACGACTGCAGACCTTAAGATTAGCAAATAGTCACTAAAGACCTGCACCTCTCTATGTTACATACAAAATGCAGTTAATAGAAAAGCTTAAAGTTGCTGATCATTCTAAATGACAATTTTTAGTTGAACAATGATGGGTTCGTAAACAAACAAAATTGTCGCATTTGGAGAAAATCTTCATGTAATTCATGAAAACTAAACCCATTCCCAACGAGTCACTGTTTGGTGTGGATTTTGGTCAATGGGCGTAGTAGATCCATACTACTTGGAAAATTATACTAAAAATACTGCAACTTTAAATAGCAATCCTTAGTTTCTTGGCAACATGGATTTAGAACAAATGTGGTTTCAGCAGGACGGTGTCCCTTGCTATACAACTCTAACAACAATCAATTTACTACACCTACAATGTCGACATTAACTGACTAACAACATATGCTTTAACACCGTACGACTCCTTTCTGTGGGGTTACTTGAAGTCCAAGGTCTAAGTCAGTAATCCAAAACCGATGGTGACTTTAAGAACGAAATCTGACGTGTTATCGATGAAGTTGGTCAGAACACGTGTAAAATTATAATAAAAGTTTTGTGAAAATAATTTTTGACCCATTTTTTTTAATCGGAAATTCTGAAATAAAAATACAATCATAATAAAAATGTTTTTTTCTTAATTTTTTAAATATTATTATTCTTTTCTTTTCATTGACTTTTATCATTCATTTAGCGTTTTCACCGACTTAACACTCTTTTTTTTATTTCAATCGGTCTTTAGTGTCTCTTCTCCAATGTTGTGTTATTTGGTGTTATCTGTGCTATATACCCCATCCAATGTATTCGCATACGTTCCATTCTCCACCATCTTGCATTGGATTGAAATCCTGCAGTGTTCTCCTTTTAAATACTTTTATTTTTATTTTATTTAAAAAGTTTCTTTAAGTTTTAAATAAATCTGTTAAACCAAACCCAATCAATGCTTTTAGGACATCTAAAAAAATAGAATAAACTGGTTTGTCTCCTTCCACATTCTCGATAATATTAGTAAGGATTGGTTAACTGTGTTAATTTTGTGTCAATGTTTTTCGTTCTATAATAAGCTTTAGTTTCTTTAAGAATGTCAATTACTAAACTAAAATGGAATAATTGTGCTGAAGGAGTTACAAAAGCTCAATAATCCAGATAATTTACATTGGGAAAGATAATAGATGATGTCACATAAAACCAAGCAGCGTAAAATAATGAAAATCGAAAACGACAAAATGACGATACCCAACATACAATGATAATGCAAATTCTACAGAACAACTGTTTATTGGCTACTAGAGCACTGCATTTTAATAAACGTTAGGTACGCCAATGACTAGCCAAGAATTTTGACAGCAATACAAATACATATAACAATAATGAATGTGCAAATCAGCAAAATGTTAATCTAACATCACATGCATTAAAAATAGTAAACAGGAAAATAGGAAATAAAATAGAAGGTAACCTAAAAGACAACCAGTTTGGTTTTAGAAAACATTCAGCAACCAAAGAAATTATCTTAGAGTTAAGATTAATCACAAATATAAGCATTCAAAAAGGCAATCAGTTATATTGAGTTCATAGATGTTGAAAAAGCTTTATAACGTAAAGTAAAATAAGCTGCTTAAGTCTCTTAAATATATTGAAAGAAAATACAATAAATGAAGAATAATTCCCAATCTACACAAGAAACGACAACAAATAAATGAGGAGAAAGCTAATATCAAATTATGTACTTCTAACAGAAAGTCAAAAAAAACACTAGAAGTCTTTATTAAAGTAAAGATGAACTATGAAGATAAATAAATCAAAAATGACAATAATGTTTTGCCGAAAAAGTACACAATAGCAAATAAAAATAAAAGAATAAAGAAAGTTAAAGAATTCTGTCATTTCAGTAGCATTACAACAGCCGACAGAAAATGCAAGAGAAAAACAAGTAACTCTATAAGATAGACCACTTACAACAAAGAATGCAGCTATAGAGCACCATATTGTGGCTGAGAAAGCTAGAAATTGGAATATGTGATAACCAAAGACTAGAATTTCTGGAAGCGGGTGTTACCGCAGCGTAATGAATTAAGAGGGTCACAAATGAAAAGTCGACAAGACGGGAACCTGTAGAAATAAGAGATAAAAATAAAGTATTGTTTAATATAATGCATATATTATATCCCGTTAAAAATTATATTAGGGAAAAGAAAGGAAAAAATGCAAGAGGAAGACCAAGGGTGCAGTGCATATAGCAAAAGAATACCAAGTATAACAGCTACACAGAATTAAAACACTTGACTGGAAATCAGCGGAATTTTTCAACAAATCAGTTGATTATGACTAAGAGAGAGATAGGTTACAAAACAATGTATTGAGTTTCAATAAAAAATATTAGCACGTATACAAATCTCAAACACATCTTTTGTAATATAGAAAACAGCTTTACGTAACAGAAACATTAAGATGTTATGTATAGTCCTTTCTGCTTTATGTTGCGTTAGCAACAACTATTAACAGATACATATCATAAACTACTAAAAATTTTATGAACATTTCAGACCTGAAATAAGTAGGTCAAACCTCACCCACAAAACAGAGAAACCACTGATATCAATAAAAAAAGAAATGCAAAATATTTTAATTGTGTTGCAGAACCAAAATATGAACTTCCCCATTTCATTATTCAAAGCAAAATTTAAGCGAAAATATGGATCTGAAGATAAATGATGTTGTGGCTACATAACATCAGACCTCGAAGTCGAAGAGCTATTTTGGGCAGACGTACAGTTGGTGATTGGTTTATTTATATACATTAAAATAATACATACATATACAGCCTTGCATTCTCACCAGTTTGTTTTTTTTCCATCCTCTTCAAGATTCTTCAAAAGTGACTAATAACATAGTCATAGAGAACCTAATTGTTGTGGCATTGTTCTGACATACTCACTTCTTCAAAAGATCCTTAATAGCAGATGCTGGTTCTCTTTCATTTTATTCTTTTTCGTAAAACACATCTCGCCGAGTTCCTTGGTGTTCTTCCTTCAACAGTTCTTCGGTCACTACATAATTGCCATGTTTCATGTCATCTTCGTTCGCCTCCAATTCCAAAACTCTAGCCTAATTTCATCCATGATTTCAGGACCTTTATCTCCATTCTCCTGGATGCAGAATTAACACAGCTTTGGCAAAGCAGAATTCAACTGTCGTTGAGTGACTTTTTACCATGCTTTTTGAATAAACCAAATGGATTCAAGAATATCATTTTTTCCAAAACGTTTTTAATGTCCTCAGTTAAGAAAAACTGGCATCTTTCAAAACACCAACGAAACAGTGCGCAGATGTACAATTTTTTAAAACTCACTAAATTTTTGATCATACAGAGAAGTCTTTTAGCAAATTATCTTTAAGATCTTTTGGGTATCTTAGTGCATTGTCCAATAGTAACAGTGCTTTTAATGGAAATGCATTGATCTTAAGGTAATTTTTGATGCTTGTGCCAAACGTTAAACAGACATTATTGGAAAATGATCTGCGTGACCTATGTCGTTTCATTCGATTTTCACATTACTGGCAGTCAATCTTTAATTATTGATTAGTGAGTGATAGATAAAAGCGATTTAAGCTTCATATCGTTACTAGCGTTAGCTCCTAAACGTAACGTCAATCGGTCTTTCGTGAGTTTATGTCCAGGAATATTTTTCTCATCTTGTGATGTAAGTACGGTTCGGCAAGAGCTTCCAAAATAAACCAGTTTCAACACAATTAAAAATGTGTTGTGAACAATATCTTTCTTCTTTAATGAATTCTTAAAATTTCAGATAGGACTTCTGAGCTTCTTTATCTGCACTAGAAAATTCACCGTGCACTACCACATGTTTAATGTCAGATCTTTTAAACTTTGCTAACCATCTAACGGTAGCCTTGAATTCTACCTCCTCGTGTAACGATTGTGGGATCTTCTTGATTATACCTTTCTCAGCTAAAATTGTGTCCAAGCCATGTCTAGCAACATCAAACATCTTCTGCCCACTCTCCACCTTGGTTGTTATCTCTTGTTTAGTTTCTATGGTGAACATAGTTCTTGGCACTGCAGTCTTATTTGGTCCTATAATATTAGTTTTTTTTTAAAAGTTCAGAAAAGAACTTAGAAAAAATTAGAAAACAAAAATCATCTAGCACTCAAAAAATTTATTTATATAACTGTCTCGTTCCAGAAGGCGCTCATAGATGGCAGTAAAATACAATTCTCTCAATCTTTCGCAAAGTGTTCGTTATTCAATTTGTCCAAATTAATAATGTTTAATATTCAATTATATCTAAATTAAACAATTATTGAAAAAAATTGTTTATTTATTATAATAATTTTTATTGAACTTATAGGTCATTTGCAAAACTATATAATATTTACAACACATGCTCAGTTGCTTGTGTTGCTGCCTGTTATTCAAGGGCGGCGCGCCGAACTCCGCCTAATTGGAAAATTCGGAAAATCAGCCGCGCGCCCACGGCCGGCCTATGAAACCCAAATCGCAGGCAACGCAATTAAAAGAGAGTGCGCCTCTATAATTTCGCTTTCGCCGCTGACCGCGCAAACTGAATATAAACAAAGTTGAAATACACGTGTAGAGCGACAAGCTCGCGTACGTGCTTTGAATTCGGAGCTAATTAGTCATACTGTCTAATTCGCTAACTGGGAACACGACATGACTAAATAATTTAAGGCGCGACTAGATACCTGCCTCGGTGTCACGCCGGAACTAGTTATGACAAGCCTTTGTGTCGGCGCGCTACAGGATTTACATCGCAAATTTTATTAGGGCCTTATCGGATTCGCCAGTTACAAAAATTAGTCACAATGGAGCGGAACAAGCCGCGTCGGCCGATTTGGTGATGATTGCTTGCACACTAATCACATTCGCGTTTTTTGAATTCATCTTGGCACAGATCGAATCAATAAGCCTGTGATACGACAATAATGAGATTTAGTTAGCTAAAATCCTCAGTAACCTTAGACGTTGGTTTTCATATTGGAGTGTTTTCGTCTATTTCCTGCGAATTTCTCACAGTTACAATAATATAATCAATTCCAAGCTTCTCCAAGATCAAAAACGTTATTATTATAGGACATCAACGGGGTGGAACAAAGGCAGAGCTTGGTGAACCAACTACTCAGATATTTCGAGAGTTTATCTCACTTTCATCAATATTTTGACCTAACTACAAGATTATTTTTTTTGCATTTATCATATTAAACATCCAGGTAATACAGTCTATAGTGGTGTGACGATTATTATTCAGGACACAATAGTAGACTACTAGCAGTCAATATACGAAAAACCCTTCCTACAAGTTACAATTATAAAAGTCAATAAACTTTTAGGTCCACCCACAATAGCTGCTATCTTCTTCTTTAAGTTTAGTCTCTTTTTAGAAGCTTAGCTATCAACATGTCTATTTATATTTTCAAGTTATTGAGTCAGGAAATGTGTCTTCTCTCTTTAGTTCTTTTTTCCCTTGCATGATGTTTTGTGACATTTAAATTCTCTCTTCTCGCATTACATAGCCTAGCTACTGCAATGTTATTGTTTTGATTGTGTCTTATATTTCTTTTCCTCTCCTCACGCTCCTAAGTACTTCATAATTTGTTACTTTTCCCATATTTTCAATATTCTTTCACTTCTCAAGTGGTTGTAATCATTCTGTGTGTTCATTGTTTTCGTTGATAATTGTTCCTGAGTATTTATACGTTTAGACTTTCTCCACTTGTTCACTTCTAAGCCATATACTTTCTTGTCGTTGTGATTGCTTCCTTAATATTCAGTATCTGATCCTGTTCCGCATTACTTTCGACTACTTGATCTAATATTCTTTAGAAATCTTCTAATAACTCTATAATAACTATAACATCATCTGCATATCTCACATTGTTTATACATGACCTTCTAACTTTAAACTCATTTGACGTTTTCTATAATGCTTTCCTATTCATTTCTTCTGAATATAGATTAAAGAGTAAAAGCAAATGTACACATATCTGACTTATTCTTCTTTATATCCGTATTTCTTCTGATAACTCATTGTTGTCTGGATAAGTTACTATTCTAATATCTTTCATATGTATGTTTTTATCTTTAAGTAGTTAAATGAGGTAATTATGACAACATTTCGCAGACGCTTTGTTGTAATCGAGGTTGATGTTGTATTCTTTCCATCTTTCTAATTTTATTTTAATATTTTCTTACTAATAGAAGTTTTTTATCTCTTTATTCTTGCCAGTCCTTTAATCTTCTTTTGAATTGCTTGAAATTGTTCTATTTCTGACAATTACCTTCGTATTTTCTTTTTTGTTTCTTCGTGGGGAATTTTATGTTTCGTTGTCTTTATTCATATTGTTAGACAGTTTTCTCTTCACCATCAATTTTAATACTCCATGTTTCTTCTATGTGTCTTTTCTGTTATCAATCTTTGGTATTCAATATTTATGTACTTGCTATTGTTGTGGTTTTAGCATGTGAATGGTCCTCCGAGTTTATTTCCATTTTATTTGGTTCGTTATTAATTTATCAAACAATACGGCTACGCGATACTCATGTGCACGGCTCCGCCACATTCTGTAATTCTGGTTAAGAAATTTCCAGTAGTAGCACAAAATGAATTGAAGATAATTGTTTAATATTAATAGTAGTGAAGTGTAGGGTTGCCTGTTACAATTAGTTCAAGCCCAAATATATTATTTAAAGCGCATCACCCAAATTAATAAATAGGTGTTTAATGTGCGCGAGGTAATTTTCAGAAGATAGTAAGTGATTTCAAATTAATAAAACAAATAGCTGACTCGGGAGGAGGCTCATGTACTAGTGATAAAAAGAGAGAAAGGGAATGTGATGAGGTGTTTGGCGAGAGCAAAAAAATTAAAAAAATTTTGAGAAAAATGGAAAATTAGCATCCGCTGATAAAACGCTAATAATTAATGATGATAAGTTAAATTACCAATTAAAGTGAAAGCGGAGTTGAAATCAGAAATGATAGATTTGAAGACGGAACTGAAAGTTCAGAAAAGATCAACATAAATTTAAAAACAAGTAGAAAGAACTGGAGAATGTAAAAATAATAAAAGAACACGATGAAACTAAGAAAGAGTTACAAAATTCTGGAAAAAAGACAGAACTTCTTGAAAAGAGAACAAAATATAATTAATTATACAGCCGACACTGAAATTTTAAAGCAAATAATGATCAATTGTTTAAAGCAGAAGTCGAATGTTGAGACAGACATTAAAGCGGGGTGCAAAACTTGGCTGAAATTAAATTGCCAAAAAGATAAAAAAATAATCATGCCAAAAAAACTGAAAAAGAACGAACAAGGTCAATTTATTAACAACGATCTAACTTAAAAAAAGAGAGAGTGGTAAAAATGTCAAAGTAGGCTTCAATAAATTAATATTTAAAAGGGTGAAACGGAGTAAAGAGGTTCAAAGGGGTAGTGCATGCGCAATACACGACGCAGTTTTCTACGCAATCTCGACTCTCACCTCCAAGTAGCTTTTATATGAAGATAAATGTGGTGAACCCCGGAAACCTGAGCAACTTCACCGGAGATCGGGTACCCAACCCCGGATAGATGGGGTCAGGGCTGACGAGAGCAGGAGAAATGCTCCTACGAAAAGTGAGTTGGGCTAGGGACTAACAACCCCTAGCCGTAATAAAACGATAAAAAACCTAACTCTTGCCTCGGAACACAAGATGGAAATATCGGAAAATATTTAAGGAACCAACTATGTATTTAGTTTTTGAAACATAATGCAAGGTAAGAGACCAGTGGGTAAACCAAAAAGGGATGGAAGAATGAAGTGGCTGAAGACGCCCGCAAGCTACTTGGTGCTAGAAGCTGGAGAAGAACATCTGCAGACAGGTAGGAATGGAGACAAAAGCTGAAAGAGGCCAGGGCTTAATTCGAGCTGTAGTGCCATCAAAGAATAAGAACAATAGAGCAAAGAAAATTTAAAACAATTAAAAAACTGAAAAGTACAACAAAGATGGGTGGCATGATGACCAAGCTATGAAAAGGGATTTGTTTGTAGAATGCAATACAAGGTCAAATAAAATTTGGAAAATGGGATTGGGGAATATGTAGGGTATCAATGGAAGAGTTTATAGAAACAATTAAACAGGATATTTAGTCGAAATGTTTTGAGAAGACTACGTTTAGAAAGTAAGAATAAAAAATTAATTATAGATTTAGTATTAATACAAAGTAATCATAGAAAAGAAATTAATGACATACGAGTAGAACGAGGTCGGGAAATTAGTAGTAATCATTACAAGGTGAGGTAAGAATAAACTGGAGGAAAGTAGCAGTGAAAATGTAAAACTACTGATAGGACTATGAAAAGGTTACAGGTCAGTGAAATAAAGTATTTAAGAACAGCAGCAGATGTTACAGAAAAGGACAGAATTAATAATAATATAATTCCCAAAGGGTTTAAAGTGAACAAACTTGAAATGGGCCAGCTAAGATAGTGGGACCAGAATGGATGAAACCAGGATAGTGAAGAAAACATGGAAAATAGCGGTGGACAAAAGAAAAAAAATGGAAAGATCCAGGAGAATGGTCAAAATTCTTCAGAAAAAGGATCTAAATTGGAGACAAACGGAAACATTAGCGAAGGATAGGCGTAGGTGGAGAAACATACTACATCTTTGCACCTCTACACCGTAAGGTAGAAAAGGGCCGATTATGTATGTATCTTCCACTTTTTTTTGTAGTATCTAGAGCTTGCTAAACATTAAAAAATTGTTCTACTTCTTCTTCAGTTTTTATCTTTTGTAAACTGTGTATTTGTATTATGTTTAATATTTTTTGGCTGCTTGTGTTCTTATTATGATCACACAGATATAGCTAAGAAAATTTGAAGTACAACTGCTGGATTCGATAATCTATTTATTTAAGTATTGTGGATGACTAAACTTAAAATTTACCACTTTTACTGAATCTAGATATTAACGGATATTGTATCTTTCCACATTGTGTGGCCTACGATTCACATGCCAGATTCTAAAGCGAAACAAAGTATGAAGAAAACATCTAGAAAGAGAGGAAAGATATTTTAACAGATTTTTCTTACAGAAAAGTCTTCGAGAGTGTTTTAGAGAGAAAAAAGCAAAACAGAAAGAAAATATAAAGAAACGGCTATTCAATGGCAAAGAAAAAAGAAAAATTGGTGCTAAAGTTACCAAAGGAGAAAAATAAATATCGAGAAAGACGATGCTCTTTTTTATGGACATTTTCATTTCACCTGCGTTAAGGGCTGGATATTCTGTCAGCAGTGACCGTAACTTGGGTACCGGATTAGACAGTGAAGACAGTATAAATATTTTTTCTGATATCCGTTTCTGCCCATACATACCATGGGGTGGAAAAGAGGTAAATAACATTTAATTTTCTAAATAAGAGTTACTATATTAGTACATTACTTTTGTCACTTTAAATTGTTCAATAAAAAACGAGGTTTTCGTTGCCAGTAATTTATTTCGATTTGCTCTACTTTTTGTCTTATGGTTAATATTACCCTTTCTGCTATATTTTTATCCAACATATTGAATTCAAATTAAGCCCCTAATATTGTGAAGTCCAGGTCAGCTGCCTCTCTCGTTCCCCCCTGATAGATCTTACTTACTTACTTACTTCCGTTTTCATTTTCTGACAAGAATTTGGTTAAAGATGTTGTGAAGGTTCTAGATGCCCATTTATAAATGTATTCTATGAAGGTTTTATAATTTACAGTGTCAAGTAAATAGATTTCTAAATTTAGTAGAAGATAGAACTCATTGTCGATTAATCAGCATTAAGAAACTTTTGATGGTGTTTTTTTTTAAGGAAAAACGTATAGTAAACTCAACTGTGTAATCATTTCTTGTTTTAATTCTAGTAGCAACTATAATTTCAAATTGAAATAAAATTAGTTTGCATTTTTGATCTGACATTCGAGGATCTGACCGAATAAAAAACAACCAAGATGTCAGTTTAATTAGTAATAAAATCCACATGAATTAGTGATCCAGTAAAGGCTCCCATTACCTCTTTGGAACTCGCCAAAAGACTAATTTAAAATTAACGATGATGTGATTTGTAGTTAAAGTTCCGCCTACAATTAAACCCGCGTACAACAATGCAAGTAAGCAATGGATTTCATTATAGTCCCTCGCAGTGGAAGAAAGATGAAATGTGCTGATAAATACGAAAAGTGGGGACGAAAGGGTATAACTAATGAAACTCGCCTTTGTTCGGCAAACTTTGCGAAGAAAAATAATTCCCTAGAAGTAACGAACGCGAGTGCGATCCGAAGTACAATAACCTGGAAAAGATGTCTATTATGAGTGTCTTCAAACTATCCAGGAACGAGTTGAACAAAAAACGAGTTTCCGAGCGAAATGGGAAATGTGGGCGCATAAAGCCGCGGCGACGACGTGCGGAAGTTTTCAAGATTTCGACATAAACCAGAAGTAATCTCATTAAAGCGGTTATAAATTTGAAACGCTAGGTAACGATAAAAAAGCACTTCCGCGTCTGACTGGAAGGGAGAGACAAAGGGCAGCGCGGATCAGGGGCTCGGAGCGTACCCAAGTGTGATAACATAGCTTACGCGTAATGCGAGATTAATTGCTTGCGTTAGTCAATGCCAAGCCTTTATATATCACGGAATTAGGCGCCCCTCTGTACACAGCGCCGCTGCATTTCGCGCGAAAAATTCGCGTTCAAATTAAGATAACTAGGGGGGCGGCCGGCGCGGCCAGCTTTATCGCCCCCCGCACTTCTGCCGCTTAAGTGTCATATTTTTATTGCCGCCGCTCCTGCGATGTCATTGCGCCTTTATTTATTTTACGATTTTTGCAGACTTTCCCGGATGTCACCCTGGGCAGCCATATTTATCTTTTAACTATCCTGATAGTGCGCTGCAGTACAACCGACGTGTGCTGCGCCTGGGAAGGGTGAAAGGAGTAACTGTGCTTTTATTGCTGGTGCAATATGTGTGCTGCCAGTAAATTTCTTACGGGGAGTGATCGGTAGAGTACAGTAAAAATTACAACAAACCCATTACTCAAAGGCTAAGTTCTTGTGTTACGTTGTCCAATGATATTTTCTCGCTCTAACGTGGCCGCGCGGTTGAGGCGCTGGGGTGCGGTGCGGACGGAATCGAGTTCATTCCTAGATCTTTCTACTGCCTGGCGGATGCCCTAATCGTTCCACGTCAAAGATGTTGCGCGACGACCCAGCAAAGAAAGCAATATATATAGGGTCTTCCAATAGGGACTTTCGAACTTTGACAGTTGATAGCGGCCATATTGTTGAAGCTACATCTGTCGAATTGGCTGTCATTTATTCAGTCTGTTTTGCCAAATCACAATGGACGGATATAGCGTTCAACAACACGTACAAATGATAAATTTTTTTTATCAAAATGGGTGTTCTGTTCGGGCAACGTTCTTCGCTCTTCGCCCATGTTACGGTCGCCATAATCGCCCTACCGAGAGGACTATTCGCAGTGTGGTGGATAAATTTGAGTCCACTGGTTCAGTAAATAATCAACCAACACCCGTACGACGACGAAACGCAAGATCTGCCGAAAACATCGCCGCTGTCCGTGAGAGTGTGCAGGAGAATCCGAGGCAGTCGATTTCGCGTCGCTCACAAGAATTAGACCTTTCGCAGAACACAAGTTGGCGAATTTTGCGGCGTGACTTAGGCCTGCACCCGTACAAAATTCAACTGACCCAGTAGCTGAAGGTAAACGACCATAGACAACGACGTGTGTTCGCTGAATGGGCCCTGAAGCAGTTGGAAATTTACTCTAATTTTCATCGAAAAATCATCTTCAGCGATGAGGCCCATTTCTGGATGAATGGGTACGTCAACCAACAAAATTGTCGAATTTGGGACGATTATAATCTACATGAGATCTAAGAGCGTCCAATGCATCCCGAAAAAGTCACTGTTTGGTGTGGATTTTGGGCTGGCGGGGTCATTGGTCAATATTTCTTTGAGAACGACGTTGTCCAGGCCATCACCGTCAACGGCGAGCGCTATAAGTCGATGATTGCCAACTTCTTTTGGCCTGAATTAGATGATATAGACACCAACGACATGTGGTTTCAACAGGACGGCGCTACATGCCACGCAGCTCATGCTACATTGGACATTCTGCACGAGCGATTTGAGGGCATGGTCTTCTCACGTGGAGGTGATGTGAACTGGCCACCGAGATCGTGCGATTTGACCCCGTTAGACTTTTTCTTGTAGGATTTTCTTAAGTCGCAGGTCTATGCGAATAAGCCACAAACCACAGCGGTCCTCAAAGCCAACATAACCCATGCCATCGGTCAAATTCAGCCTGATTTATCTGCCAGAGTCTTGGAAAATTGGACATTTCGGGTGCGCACCACCCAGCGAAGCCTCGGCGTACATTTGCACGATGTTATATTCCATACATAATGGCATCGATAGGTCTTTCAAAAAAATAAAAAAATTTCGTTGATATCTCACACACGCTTTGTTTTATTTAAATTTAAAGATGGGAAACGCTTAATGAAAGACCTTTTATAAGAGCCTCTATCTTTCAATTCGTAGGCCGTGCTCCCACGCGGGGAGTTAGAGCCTTACAAAAAATAATGTTTTTTTAAGCATTTAACATATTTTTACTTTTAAAGGAAAATTTTTTCTAGTTTATTCCTCCTCTGAAATAAAGAATTTACTTAATTAACCCAAAAAATTTCCATTAAAATCTAAATTAATATTTGATATTTAAATTTTGCTTGAGGATTCCTTTTTTTTAAATTATCAATCTTCTTGATTGATTTGACTCCACACTACCTGTCGCCATGGTCTTCTATTTTCAGCCCGCCTTTTCAGTTTTCGTTGTTTAATTTCTCTTGCTTTAATTTGCAATTCTCGTATGTATTTATAATTTTTTTTATTGGAATTTACAATTTATTACTACTAAATTATTGTCTCCGTGTAATTTTATTATTCTGTTTTTGTTGTCTCTTATTAATCCCCCGTGCGTCCTTTTTTATTTTTTTCCATTCTTCTTTCTGTCTCCCATTATAATGGCATTTAATCTTCTTTTGCATTATCTCTTTTTATAAATTATTCCAGAACATTTTTTCCCTTTTTTGTTGCATTTTTTATATACTCGATAATCTTTGGAACAAGAATTTTTCTTTTACTATATTTTTATTTCTTTCGAATTTATTATCAGCCCCACTGATTTTGTTCTGTCCCGCTTGTTGTTTTGCTGACTTTAGCTTTGCTTTCACGTATTGTTATTCCATTTATTCCTACTTCTACTTCTAGTTTATCCTTTAGAAATCGACTTTTCACTCGTTCTTTATTTTGTTCGTTAAATTTACTTCTTTAACTACTATTATACAAATTATTTTTACCTTTCTCTTTGGTTTTGAGCTTGTTTCTTGATTTTTCTATTTTATTTACGAACTTTTCTTCTCGCTGACCCATTATTTTTCTCTTTCATTTTCATGATTTTTTCTGTTTTTGTCTTTTGCCCTCTTAATTTCTGTTTGTCATAAATTAATTAATATTTCTTACTTTTTTACGATTATTATGAATTCTGGATGTTTGTTTATTTTAAGAACTTAAAAAACTTCTGTGAATTTAATTATGTGGGATTTACAACCAAACTTTCAATAAATAATTGAGTTGCGCACCTAACAGTAATGGTGTGTGCTTTACATTAATAATAATTTTGACTAGTTTTTGATTAGCTCCTCTTTGTGCTGTTTAAGTTGACGATATATTTTCAGCCTGCCTTTCTCTCGTCGAACGGGCGATTTTCACCGGAAACTGCAATTAATAATGCAGCGAAGTCTGAAACATTGTTACCTTTTTCTCCTCGAACGATTAAAACTTGAACTAAGCGGTGTCGTCGACAAATCTGCAAAAATAATTTACTTCCTTTATTTCCGCGGCACTCCGTTGCACAAACCTTGTCCCGCTTCTACCTGTTGATTACGAATTTAATTTTGTGTTAGCAGAATTTAATTAAGTTTTGCAAGAGTGACTTTCCGGAAGAATTAAAAATATTTGCGAAAGAGTATAGCTGGGCAATTACTGAAGCGAATTAATTAAATTACAACGGGAAGCTAAAGGTGTGAGTTTCTAATAATTTAAATATTTTTTGAGGAGCAACGAATAATACAATTTTCTGTTAGCCTAGTGCTCTAAATTGTCTCCCATTTGTAAAGACAATAAGCGTCAAGAATTTTAAATGCAAGAAATGCAAATGATTTCCTATTAGATCTTCATTTTAGTTTTTAAACTGTAACAAGTTAACTATTCCAAAGAAATTGCCCCATGTTAGACCAAGAAATATTAAAGGTTCTGAAATGTCATCGATATCTACTATATAGTGTACATAATGTTGTTCGATACAAAAAAATGAATATTTTATAATATGAAAATGTCCATTACAACAGAGGAGGGGTTTACTTTTGTCTAAATATTTATATATTTTATATTTATATGGCGGTGTTGGTGGTTTTTGCATATTTTTGTATTAAATTGATGTCAAACTGATTTTGAGAAACGTTTCAATTAAACGACAGTGTTTTCAATTGTTTATAAAAACTAAATTTAGATACTCACTTTTCTTATTGGGAGTTTTGAGCCTCAACGGAAATTAAATACATCCTGTACTTGGGGGTTTATCGTCTTAACTTTCCACTCAAGTTTTTGGGTGTAGGAATTATGGACAAATTCCATAGCATGATTTTGGTAGTAAAGAATTTGTGCTTATCTTTTATAGACAAGTAGTTCATATTTTACGTCATGAAGTTAATCTACATCTGGGTTTTTAGGCTTGTTATTTTTGCTCCCCCAGAATTCTAGAAGCTGGACGATTGCTTGGTGCAAGTTTCGGGGTTAGTTTCTCTATTCTCTTGGGGTGCTTTTTTTAAAACTTGCTGCTTTCATGTTTGGAAACTAATCAGCTGTTTTATTTTTTACCCAACCCTCTTCCTTTAACCGAGCTTGGGGCCAACAAAAGAGCTACTCAATTCACTTACCCCCCTATATAGTAAGACTTCAAAATGAGATAAATGCAATAAATAAAAACAATTATTTCATAATAACAGAAGACTTAAAAAGTCATTTGGGAGACAGGAGGAAGGAAAAGCATATTAGATTATGTGATAATAAACAAAAAATGTACAAATTTAGTTTTAGACTTCACATTTTATGAGTGATGTGGGCTAAACACAGACCATTACCTAGTTATGGCAAAAGTTGTAATGGGAAAAAGATGGATGAAAGTTCAGAATCTACGAGCACAACAAACAAAACATTATACATATAAAATAAACAAAACGAGAGCATATATATACCTAGTAAAATATCACACAACAGATGATATTAATAAAGAATAGAATAATATAGCAAATTCTATGCAACAATTAGTGGACAAACTATAAAGAAACTAATCAAAGCCAAATAATTATGTACTAAATATCTAAAAAATAAAAATAAGCAAATATATAACTAATTCAAAATAAAGATAAAGATAGCTAAGACAAAAACACAAGTACATAGAAACAGCTAGGAAAAATAAATATAAAAGTTGAAACGAACTCTGGACGAACAACAGATGTATAAAGCCATAAAAATCTAAATAAGAATGAAAATCAACAATATTGAAACAGTGAAATTGCTATAACATTACAATATACTATGGAGTAATAACAGATAGCAAAATAAAGTAGGAGAAGAACTAGCAAAACAAGGCATGCACAGAATAAAAGACTATATAATATAATAAAAGAACTAAGCCAAGTATTGCAAATGTCTAAAAACCACAAAGTGTAGATCACCAAATTAATTAAATGTGGAGGCCTGTAATTAAAACAAAGATATTTATGCCTCATAACTCAGTGGAGGCATGCAAGAAAAATATTTAAAAGGCAAGACAAAAGTAAATGTGAAACCTACTAAATAAATAATAAATACAAAAGTTTAGACCATAGCAAAATCTATTACTACAAAGAACAAAATGGAGTTTCAAAAAGATGCTGCTGTATAAATGGACTATTTACACTGCCGTTGATTATAGAAAAAAAAGAGAATACGACTTGGAAACCCTATTTGGGATTCACAGACCTTGAAAGGACTCTATGAGCAGAAAAAACTTTGGAGTATTATAGAAAAAAAGAATTTTACAAAAAATTAGTAGACGTTAATAAAAATCTATATAAAAATCAAGCTATATAACCATAAACAATGTAATCAAATGGTAATAAAGCTTCTCACTAACGTTCAATGTATATCCAAATGATATTATAATAACTTGAAAACCAAAATAATGCTTGATGATGACCAAGTACTATAGTAGAAACAAAAGATGATCTACAAAGAAAAATATATTCATTAAACATGATAGTTAAAGAACATAACATTAAAATGGCTACGTCAAGAACTTATGTGATGATAATCCACAGAAAACTCCCGATAAGATACCAAATCGTTATACCAAAGACCCAGATATAAAAAATAAAATAAAGTTATTTAAAATTATTGCAAAATAAAAAAAATCACACCAAAAACAAAACAGGAAAGTAAACACAACTTCGGTTGTACAAAAAATTGCTATAAAATGATATATGACAGCAGAGTCTGCATCATAAATAAAAAAAGAAAAAACACCAAAAATAAAATTCCGCCGATACGTACGAGCAGTTACCAGAAAAGACAATACGAAACGAATATATCAGAGAAGACCTAAATATACATCCCATAATAGATGAAGGTATAGAATATAGGGAGAACGAATAAATCATCTCGGAAGAATAAATACAGAAAGGATTCCAAAACAGGCGTTAAAGTATAAACCACAATGCAAAAAAATGTGAGGAAGAAACGAGGATAGGTTTAAGACATAACCCATAAGGAACATGATAACAATGACGAAGTTAGTCTAAAAAAATCTTGTAAGATAGTGTATAAGAGGAATCCAAAGAATTACAACAGAATTTTTTTACTATTACACTTCAGAGACCAAAATGTAATTAAAACACTGAAATGGATACGATAATGGTGCTTCTAACCAAGTCATTTCAATCAGCTAAAAAGACTCTTACCTAACATAGCCAATAACGCAGGCTAATAGTTTTGACAACATTTCGAACTGCAAGACATTTAATTTTCTCTTTCAGTTTATCTGATTGCTGCTGCGTTTGTGCTGAGAATCTTATTATTTAGAGCGTGTAATGTAACATTGAAAATCAACTGACTTCAAAATGTCGTTTAGTTATCGTACAGATTTCTGCGAAAATCAAATTACCAACTATTGATCTTAGGTATTGTCAAAGTAGTCTTTTCGACTATCTATATACAACTACCACCACTTTTTGGGGTCAAGACAGCAAGCTTAGAAAGCTTCACTCGGGATGCACTTCAACACATCAGTCACAGACGTTTGGATCGCTGCAATATCTTGAGAGCGGTTTTTTAGCGGCATTTTTACACGGGAAAGCAAAAAATCACACGGTTACAGGTCGGTTAAATATGAGGTGTGTGATAAAGTAAAAATGTGATTTTTGGCTTGGCAATATAGGGCGTTGCATTATCGTGCAATAAGAACTATTGCCAAAATTCCCACAAATTAGGACGGCGTTTCCGATTTGTCTCTCAAGCAGATATTGATAGGCACCAAATCCCTAGGTATTGTTGCTTCATGTTTTTAGAGGTTCATAAACCATAATCTTTGCCTGTTTTTTTTTGTTCCTCCATCAGTATGCCAGGGACTAGGTTTGCATTCGTTTTTGTTTTCCCTACCGAATTTCAGATTTTCTCATATCATGTGAACAATAACTTCTTACACATTCTACATTAACAACTGACGGGCCACCGACTCTGAGATCGTCTTGCACTGCATCTTGTGTCATTCAAAAAAATGTTTTGTTACCATATTTCTGCTATATCATACTCTATGTCTTACTAGGAGAACTTAATGTTAACTCTCTGTTCGGAATTCGACTAAACGCATCAACAAGCTTAACAGTCACAGGCACAGCCCTGTCACCTAGTGAGTTTGCATAGACACTTCCAAGGTCACGCCTATTCAGAACACTATTAGGTAACTGAATAACATTGTATTTGAATATCAAAGGCAAAGAATTAAAAAATTAATTCTTAGAAGTTTTCTAAGAAAGCTTCTGTATAAAAAGGTACAAAAATAATATATGCAGAACCATTTAAAAAATATCACAAATCACAACTATAAATAAAATATTAATATTATCAAAAAACAAATAATAAAATGTTAATGGTTTGATATATACTATCAATCCACTAAGTGAAAGATGCGTTCATGACTAAGCGACTAAAATTAATTTATTACTCAATTTAATTTAACAAAAAAAAGTAGAATCTAATTTTACAGTTGCCCTTTAAAAAAGAAAAATTAAACGCGGCAGCTAAATTCGGCTCCGCAGTCGTAGCCGAACCCTCCGCAACTCCCGAGGGCAGATCCAGAAAATCGCCCCCACTGGCGCGCGAAAGTTGGAAAACGGCAGCAGGTGCGAGTCGCTGCCTTCCTGAATATTCATGTGGTGACTTATTGGCTGCGACAATAGACGCAGGAATTAACACCTAGAGCTGTAATACCCGCAGCCGCGCATTGAGTGAGGGAATTCTGCCTAGGCAATATATCTTCGACAATGCCTTTCAGACAATGCCGAGCCTGCATGCCGAATATCGACGCTTCGAATGCTAACTCGGCGGAGTTATTGCAAATTCGCGCCCTTCGATTATTCCGCGGACATGCCTGCTCGGTAATTTTGTATGCAACAGGTCCAAGTGGAACATTCTTTGCTGCCGCCCGACGAATAAATAAAGACATAATACGTGCCAAAGGTTAAGGCAAAAGTTACGATATAAACAAATTGCCAGGAATGTGTAATTGAACTCCATAATTATAAGGAGCATTGAAAAAAGAAGAGGCAATTATTATCATTAATCAGCACTACAGGCCTATAAGCCTTTGGTTTTTTAAATTTTTTTTCTGTCCAATGCTAATGATTCTCAGTAACATTTAATTTCCTCAAGTCTTGTTCTACTCGATTTTTCCATGTTTGTCTGTGCTTTTCTTTAGTTCTCTTTTATCAACTTCTTTGATAATTTTTGTTTTTTGTAATCTAGTGCACCTTAATCTATTTGATTTAATTATATTTTTTATTTCTTCTTCATCTACACTTTTATGTATTAATCCTAATATCTTTCTTTTACATGCTTCAATTTTACTTTTTCTGTTCCGTCATGACCCAGCACTAGCTCGTCTATAGCATTAGTGGTCTTATAATTGTTTTATACAGCTTAACTTTGGTTAGCTTTAACAGTTCTTTGAATGTTAAAAGACGTTTTAAAGCACCTTCGTACTTTGCGACTGATGGTAGTCTTCGTTTTTTTTTAATTAATTATTTTTTCATTAGATACTATTAGATTCCTATTGAAATATGGAGCATTTTGATGCTTTTGTCATTATCCTTTTGCTTCTTCCATTATTATAAATTGTGATTTCTGATTGTTAATTTTTAATCCCCCTTCCCCTGCATTTTATGTTAGAGTAAACACCATTTCTTGTAATTCATATTTTGTCCTTGTTAAAATCAAAATGTTTTTGGCAAAAGCAAAACATTGGTTAAATCCTTCTAGAATCCTAATTAATCTTTCTAAAACTAAATTATGGTGACACTCTCTTATGATCTCGGCAGAGATAAGTCTACTTCCATACCTCCTTGCCTACAGGAGGTATGGCTCTCTCACCCTCACTGAGAAAAACTTGTATCCTATTCCAAATGGTCCTATTCCACCCATATCATTCTTTCCGTTCCCCAAATCCATGCACCAAGACACACGACCAATGTGGTGCATTGCGGCTAAAAACTCATCAAAATGAAAGAAGTCAGAAAGCAACAGCCCTTAGTCCGCAGCAGCCTTACATCCTCCGATTACGACGACGGTCGGACAAGGGGAGAGGCAAAGAGTGCTAAGAATACCTGCGTTGGACCTGGTCGACATAAATAAAATGAACAATGCAAAGAAACGGATCATGTACATAGCGACATATAACGTGGGAACATTATCTACAGAAGAGAAACTAGAAGAGTTACAAAACTAAATACAGAATATGAAATGGGTCACAATAGGTCTGGGTGAAGTCAGATGTACTGGAGAACAACTTACAAATTTAAATTCAAAACACGTGCTATACAGTAAGGAACGAGCTGAAGCAAAAACTTACGGAGTTGGATTTTTAGTACATAAGGCTTTAGCAAAAAACGTTGTAGCCTACGAAGACATAAGCCATAAAATTGCGTATGTAACTATTAATTTAAATAAAAAAAAAAACTCAAAGTTATACAGGTATACCTACCAGCAAATTGAAGAAGACAAAGAAATTTTTTACGAATAACTAACAGAATGTCTCCAACAGAGCCAAACCACTTATCTGTTAATAATTGGAGACTTTAATGCAAAGACAGGCAAAAAGCTAGAAGAAATTGAAAAAAGTACGAGTCCATATGCAATAGACCACAGAAATCAAAAGAGGATATATTAGTAAACTATATTACGGTGGAAACCGCGAAGTTACAAAAGAGGAAAAGGAAGACCAAGTAGAAGATTGCGAGGTGACATACAAGACGTTGCAGGAATACAGTGGATGACGTTAGCTATGGACAGAGAAAAATAAAAGATTTTGAGGTAGGTCTACGTCCAACAATGAATGGGAAAAGGTTCATCGTAACCGTGACCGTGAAAGCTAAATTAAACAAGGTGCTTGACTCTTTACTTCAATTCACTATTTGTTTAGATTTTTTTTTGTTTCTTCTTTGCCAATTCTTACTGTACTAAATTTTTTTTTGTGTCACCTTTACTGACGTTTGGTGTTTACTGGAACAATTAAACTGTTTTGGGTTTTTTACTACTTCTGTTCTTCTTACTTTGTTGTGCGCTTAACGGAAATTGATACAGAAAGCATATCTTGTAATATTCCTTTTCCAACATTTTTCTTGCATTTGTTTGATTGTGAAGATGTGGTTCATTGTTGATCAATTTGCTCAAAAATCACATTCATATATTCTTTCAATATTTCTATCATCATGCTTCTATTCTAGTTGTTCTCGTCGCCTTTTCCAAATTTTAGTAATTTGTTGGGCTTTCTGTCTGTCCTTCTGCTTTTATTAAAGAATTTTACCATTTTCATTTGATGACTCTTCGATCTCTCTGATTTATTATAATAAGCCATCTTATTGTTGCTGTGCGCCTGTATGTTAGCTGTTTGTGTTACCTATTCAAGTGAGGTTGTAGAATCTGTTATAGAAAGTGGTAATTTTATTACCACTTTTATATAATTTATATTTGAAGTTAGACGACAAACTATCTAAACTGCTAGGATTTTTTTGAGTTTATTTTCTATATTCAAGTAAGTTACTTTACTTCCTATGCGTCTTTCTATGCAGAATTGATTTTACTCGAGGTTATTCAATATTTGAATTTGATTTCGAACTTTCAATTCACATGTAAACACAGCGGCAATCCACCTACACTCGTGCTAACCTAGAACACTAAAAAATTAATGAGAACATAGAAAGAACATCCAGATGTAAAAAAATGACAGATTAAATAAAAAGATTATTTTAATTTAAATAGAAGTAGACACATTATACAGCATAAATGCAAAATGGAAAGTAGATAACTTACATTATACTAAGAGGTAAAAAACGTAATGTGAGACAACCGAGTACTGGCTAGCAAGGTGATAAAAGATAAGCAGTAATTTATTAGACGAAACTAACTACAAAAAAAAAACGAAAAGGAATATTAACACTTTAATTATTATATCTATATTTAAACTGCTGTTATTTAAGATGTTTTTCATTTTGTTCAAAACAGTTCTTGCTATTTATGGATTAGCAACTGTGGACCGTCCTGACTGCCCACCAAGAGCATTTTGTCGTGTGTATGTTTTAAGTTGTTAATACTTTATATCTATTTAGCATATATAGATGAATAAAAATTTCGACATCATCTATTTCCGAATTTTGGAGTATCTCTATTTTTTGAGATAAACCTTGTCAAAAGCTCTCTCAAATTTAAAAAAGCACATATAAACATTGCGGCTGACATCCCCAAATTGTTCTCTAAGAGTTTGCTTCTCTGATTTCCAAGCTCTTACAAAAACCAAACTGGTTATTGTAATGTAAGGCTTGTAAGGTATATAATGTAAGGCTTTTACAGAAACGTTTATGTTGCGTACACTAATCGTTAACAAGTGTCTACAAACTTCTTTCTAAATTACAAAAAAAGCACCAGGTTCATAACGCATCTCCAAAAGCGTTCCAGGTTATTACATAACAATACCCAATTAATTATCAAAACAACAAGACGGGTGTAAAATCCGGAACGGCAACTTTTGAAAGTAAAGCAAGTGATGCATACGACCTTGTGACCTCTATATCTTGGGTTAAATGACAGCTACCAGTCCAAAATTCAATATCCACTCCCTAAGGTATCTATGGACCAAATATAAACTGAATCCGTCAAGTAGTACCGGAGATATCGTGTCAACAGAAACATAGTCAGATAGACAGGATCGTGATTCCATTAATTTTCGTCTGCACCTTACAGGCTTTCGAAAGTTAGTAAAAAAATCAAAAAACAGTAGAGAAAACAAACAGCAATATAAAAATCAAGGAACTTCTCAACGGATTTCAAATGCTTTAGTATTAGTATTGAGTAAAACCAAAAAAGGTAAATAACAAACTCTGGAAACAAATAAACACGCCGAATCGCACAAATCTGATGATGTTTGGGAGTCCTTAATTCAAATCCTTTACGTCTTTTTTCTCCGGTGGCCTAACCTGGATGGTGGTTGGTCCGCATTTGGCTGCTCTTGTACCATTTTAACGAAGAATCGGAATCCTTAGGCGCGTATGGAGGGAAAGGGGGTTGCCCAGCTCCCAGTTGTTGAGCGCTTTAGGAGGCATACTCCTGGATGGTTGAGATGTAGGGGTCTCAGTAGGGGACGATGTTTCTAATAAATCATCGACTACCTGGAACTTGTTCGCATATTGCCTGGTGCAGCAACTGCAGACAGGGTAAGCGTACAGCATAATCTAGCGGATGATGGTTTTCTAAAGCGCCATTCTGTTGCGAAAAGACAATCGGTTCCCGGAACAGATGAGGGAGCTAAGGGTCTATATGGTTGTCTTCAGTTTCGAAACTATCTCATCTGCGTGAAACTTTCCAGAGAGTCGAGGGTCGCTCCGAGGTAACTTGCCTCTTCTCTCCAGATTATTTCCTAGTCAAATATTTTAAATCTCGCCAGGTCCCGTCGGATTTTCGTGAAGAATGGAATGGCTGCAGTTTAACTTTTCAGTTCGCATTCAAAGTATTTTGCTTACCCCTCCTTTCAGAAGGATTAAAGATCATTACTCTGAGTATGATAGAGCGCCTATTTAAAATGTTTCAGTCTGGAGCGAACACTACTGACTTAGTTAATAAACATTTTAGTCAGCAGTTTCAGGCTTCGTACTAAGAAAATGGGCTGTACCAGTGAAGGGATGGCTCTACTTCCAGTGCCTGACTTTATTACGCTGCTGCGTAGTTAGCGCTCGTCTATCTATCTAAAATCCGTGTACTTGCGTGCGGACCTTCTTTAAATCACGGGAATTCCTTCTAATCCCCCTCACTTACATCGACGTGCTACACCAGTCTTCAATTATGTTCATCTCCTCTAGGGAAGGACCATTGCAATTTTAACATCAAGATGTCCCCAATTCTCAGACTGAATAATACCAAGAACAATGCGGAGCTTTAAAGAACCATTGAGTTTGATCCAGAATTTCCGGTTCACACGGAAGGGCTGAGTCAGTTGGAAAATCGGCGGCAGAATGGACTCTAGTACCTTCTTAAAGACGAAACCGTTGTACCAAAATTTGTCGAAGGCCTTGGCCACATCAAGAAAACCTAGGGCAGTGATCTGATTTTTGTGCAAGCCTTTCAAGATCTTTTTTCACCCGAAAAAGTTAGTGGGTGGTGGAGTAACCACGGAGAAATTCAAGCAGAATCCCCGGAATCAATGTGGGGGTGGATTGCCTACTCCAGCAGTAGACATTACTGAACTGTTGAACCAACTCCGGTAAGTTAATCCGTAAGAAAAAAAAAACGTGTTTCATAAAGCTGCATAAAAAATAATCTTAAAGCAAAAAAACACATCGAAGCATCAATTCAAAATAAAATATAAAGGCTAATCATTAATTTAGTAAAAGACATTTCAATGTCTACCACAACAAATTTTATGTTTAAATGAGGTCTTTGCAATTTCAGACGTCGGTTACGAAAGCATCTTTAGGCCGATACAAAACAAGCAGTCGTAAACCGACGTCTAATTTAATTGAAATTAGTAGAACGCTGAAAGGAAAGAAGGATTTATTAGCATCGGCCGCGTGCTCCAAGCCTCTAAATTAAAACGATCGTCCTGAAGATTTAATAACGCCAAGGGCAATATTTACCTCACCAATATTTGCCGCCGCTCTTCGGCCAAACTGTAGCAATTTAGGCCAGACTGCTGCATTTTTAGGTCAGTCTTGATGAGCGCCATTGTGTCCGCACTCTGGCTCGGCTCTCCGGGATTATTATGAAAAATTAGCTGCAGCCCGTGCAATTGCAGCGGGAGACACAATGTCCTCGTCCGGATTGAAACGCCCAGCAAAAAAGGCCACAAAAGGCGCTTTCTTTTAAGTATTTATGAGAGGCCCTCCTGGGTTAACTAACCTCACATCTTATTCAAGAGAGCCGTTAAAAGGCGGCAGCGGAGTCTTCTTTGACCTATTTGCTCGGCCAAGCGAACATTGAGATATCGCCATTGCCAATAGCAATCAGACCAGGGCTTTCCTGGCCGGACTTCTGTGGAATCACATCGACCGGACTTTCGGGGGCGAAAGCTCCAGGCTTAGGGCCGGGCGCGGGGCGCGGTCGACGGGCGGTGTATTGAAATTGTTAATAATAATGCGGGGAAACTGCTCGAGAAAGGCGAAGGAAGCGGAGAAGAAAATTGGCGGCGGCTCGTTAAGTTCATTAACGATTCTCAGTTCGACACTTTCGCCGCTCGAAGTGCGGCCGTAAATTCGGCTCCGGGCCCGAAAACTTCGGCTCCGAGCACGCATGAATGTGTTAAATCCTCGGAAATTTATATTCTTTTGTATGACAACCAAAGCCTGGTTGCGCTAAAGACTCAACTTCGTATTTTGCAGGAACTTTCGGAGTGTTGAAGAGACGTCTTTAACTTCTGAAACTCGTGACTCTGGATATATATCCCCTTCGCACGAGTCTCTCGCTTGTTACATAGGGGATGTTAAATTCGTGGGCGTTATTTCAGGCGCAGGGTAAATAACGACTATTTTTGTTCCAATTGAGCTTCGAAATATGACGGTTCCGCCGTTATGTTTCAAAACAACAATATGTATGCGTCTATGTATTATGCTCCCATGTTTATACAAAACATGCAAATACAACCTACCGATGTATCATATTCTTTAAATAATGTAAACAGAGTGCTAATTTTAACTTAAAAAATTAATTGTGTACATTTATTGTTTAACTTTTCCTAAAACACCAGCATACTCACACTGAAAATGACGCAGTTTTCTGTGGTTCACATTGACTATATATAGAAATATTTGATTTATTTCATTTAATCATTTAAATTCGTCGCATTTATTTTTTAGATGAGACACTGTATGGGTAAAATATCAGGACATGCCTCTGGTGAAGTGGATATGGTTGATAAAACAAGATAAAAGGGCAGGTAGCAAAATATGTAGGTCATACTCGTGCGTTAGACAGACAATGAGTAAATTGGTAGAATGATTGGGTGCCGTCGTTGCAACAAATCAATTCGTGAAGTATTGGCCTTTGTACAAGTGCCTAAATCAACTGTAAATGAACTTTTCCTGTATTAATAGAATAACTGTTCTGTCCACGCACCGAAGGTTATTTTGCTGTAGTTTATAGAGATAAGTGTTGAAAAACTAAACTGGTCTTCATATATCACCGACTTTAAACCCATTTAACATCCCTGGAAAGAATTGAAACGACGATTGCACGTCAGGCCAACTTGCCCACCTTCAGTGGCTGGAGAAATGGAAGGTAATCCTTACGGGCCTGCACTACTTTATTAAAATTCAGTTATACAGTGAATTACTATACTTCTCGTAATAAATTTTGTTTTGTCTAACCCTTCACCATCTCCTTAGACAGTATTGTTTTGAATGAAATTAATTAGTCACTTGTAGATTTTTTTATAAACATTTGTTGAGTCAAAATATAGAAAAAAAAAATCATAATGATTTTACGACCTTGAGCTGTCACCCAACAATTCAAATCATTCTTTTTGTCCCTATCCCTTGTTTTAAATGTTTATTTACATTTGGAAAAATTGTAAGCTCTCCTGTTTATCATCAGACCATGTGCCGCTTATTTGATTTTTTCAGACCTCGCTTTGAATTTTTGTATTCATTGGCCTGTGGTAAGCCTTTCTCAAGAGAAACTTGTTCAGCCTTTCCCACTTTACGTTTACCAGTGCGTTACATCGCGAAAACATTAAGGGTTTGTGGTTCCACGCTGTATTTTATATTACAACGCTACAGAGGCACAGGAAGTCTTAAGGATCGCCATCGCCCTGGACAATCACAAGTAGATCAGTTCATCAGACTGATGAGTAAGCAAAATAGAAATATTATAATTAATAAATAGAAACCGTTGTTACGGCATAAAAGTTACGGTAATAAAGCTAAACGACTTTAGTTAGCGCAAAAGCATCATTTCTAGACAATTGAACAGTGGCAAAACGTATTGTGGACCGACGAATCCAAATTTGAAATTTTCAGTCAGAGAATATTCGTGCGTTGGTCTAAGACTGGAAAGATAACCCATTAGGTAGGTTTGTTTCAATGTGGGGGGGCTTCTTTTTAGCTGGAGTGGAGGGAAAGCATTATGAGGAAAGAATATTACAAAAACAAATTTTAACAGAAAACGCCATACCATCTGTGTTGCAATTAATCGGGAAGCGATTCATGCTGATGCAAGACGATGATCCTAAATATACTTCAAAGCTTTATAAGGACTATCTAGAAGATCAAGAAGAACAAAAAATGCTCATAATGATGGCATGGCCACCACAGAGTCCAAACATCAACCCCATAGAGTTGCTATGAGATCAACTGGACAGGACAGCAAGAAAGGAGCGTAGCACGTCCAAAAATCATCTTTGTAGTCTGCTTCAAAGTGCCTAGAGAGATGTGCTACTCGAAAAATTAAAAAAATTAAGTAAAAGAATGCTTAGAAAGCAGTATTAAATGCAAACGACGTTAATTTTTTCCAAAATTTGTAATAATATTTGTTTGTTTTTTGTATATATTGTATTGCAGTATAATATATTATATAATAAATTGTTTTATTACATTAAAATGTATAAATTTATTTTTTATTTAATATCCATACTTCCATAAGCGATAGTGTATATCAAATATGGGGTGAAAAGTCTCATAAGATGAGTACAGGGTATTAATAAATGACATGAGTATCTGATTCTATAACAGTGGATGTCTAGATGCTTTCGGCTTTATAGAGGCTATCGCGTTTCAGCCAAGGAAAAGTTTAAATTGCATCTTCCCATTATAAATAAATAAAGAAACTACCAAATAAACCGCACCGACGGAAACAATAAAAGCCACTACAATATTTACCCAAACCAAAGCTTTTCCAAACGTCATAAACACCATGACGCCGTAAAATCGCGCCGCAAACGCAGTTGCTGCATTAAACATTAGTCGGGGTAACGCGAATCGACCTTTAAACCCTGGAAAAAGGCTATTAAAACTTATAACTGGAATCTGTAGTGAACACAGCAAATTCAATAAGCACTTGCTCGACGTGAAATGCGCGGATGAACTCACGTGTAAAATGAGCGAGGTGGAAAATGGAACTTTTCTCGCGCAACTTGCCGATAAGAAGCGTTTTGAAGCTGGTGTCAGAGTTGTTATAATTATTTTAAAAAATCAAAGCCCGATGCCTCTTTTACGGCTTGCAGCATAAGATGAATATAATAAGAAGTACAACAAACTCATAAACGTAGAAAACTGATTTTAGTTATTGATACACTAAAAAAACATCCAGCAAACATTACATCATAGACAATCTTATTTTTTTAATTTTTTTCTATGTAATAGTACTCCCGTACATTACATAAATATGGTTGAATTATTTGTACTACTACGCAAGATGTTTTTTCTCTGCTACTTTCCACAGTACAATTTGTATCTATCTTTTATAGTTTATTTATTTCGTGTGCCCTAATGAATACAATCTTTACAAGCTATTGCAAATTTGTCATATACAGGATGCTTATAAGATAAATTAAGAAATTTTATAATAAAATCGAACTGCAAATATCTGCTAGATGGCCTTTTCCCTAGTAATAAAATATAGTTAAACTTATTTTCAACCAATTTATTTTGATCAAGACCATTTGAAAGCAGGGTGGGAAGTTAAATAGACCAACCCCCTATTTCTACTCCTCCTTGGTCAAAGAAGCTCTAAAAATTGACAACAAATTCCACTTCTTGGGTAGTGTACTAGATATAAAGATGCCTTTTTCGCTGTTAAGTACCGTAAAATATGCGGCGTTATTGATTAACGAGCAGTAAATAAACGGTGCGCAAAAAATAGATTAGAAAATTACTAGAAAATATTTTGGCTTGACTACTCCTGTAGATGACCGGAAGCCTTTATTAATTATTAATATTTTGTAAATAGCATATAGAGATAAAGTGTAATTAAACGCTTATGTTTGCATTAAGTTCAATTTACTTATGTCAATACCATACATAATGTTATCAAAAACAAAACTGTTATTCAATCATTACCTGCTCGATAACAACGGTGTAGTTCTTATGTCATGGCATCCTTGGTTCGGTTTGCAAAAAAGCAAAACTTTTTACTTCAAGTTAGCTGCATAGCAGATATTCGGTCAGTTGTTAACAGCAGCGCGCGCGAGCGGACGCGAGTTTTCCATTAAAATTTTTGAACAACGGTTTTGGTGTTTCGCCCGAGACGTTCTTTGTATGCCGTTCCCAGCTTGGAAGAAATCTTCTCACCACCAGCGGACCGAGTGAGTTCAGGCGCGCCCCGGTTATGGAAATGGTGCGTAAACACCCCTTCCCCGACCTAATAGAAAATTTAACGTTTGCTGTGGGTTAGGTGAATGCAGAGCCCCCCAAACTCAACAATTGGTAAGTCGTTTTTTATTTTCCTACTAATAATGGGATGCATGATAAAGGAATAAGGATGAACATGTCGCTCGCAAATTATTTCCACACTTTCAAAAAGAATAGTTTTTAAAAATTTCATCAACGTGGATATTCAAATAGTCGGTTGTTGGGAATGATTTGCAATAAAAATATGCATTTGTGTAGCGCTACACATAATTGGTGGTACGCATGGGTTACTTACAATTGCAGGTATCAAATATGACATCAAAAATGTGGATAGTTAAAGAAGAAATACAACAGTCTTTCTGATATTTTAATTGGAATAGTAATTTAGCTTATAATGTAGCACTTACAGTGAGGCGGTTATAATCTATACCCCAATAGCTCGACTAGTTGTTTCGTTATTTGCAACCAAATTTTACTGATTTACAATTCATTGTATTATCGAATTTTTTGCGTGGTAGTATATTAACGCGAACGTTTGCAAGTCCTTTCTACAAAATAAATCAATGCTGAGGATTAGGTATAGGCAAAGTAGAAATCGTCCCCCATAGTATCTGTAAAAGAGTCCATCAATCGGTTCCAGTATCTTTTTTTTATGTAAGTAGAAGTAGCTTTCAGCTCCATATTCGAATTAGTCGGTCCAAAATAAACTATTTATTATCTGCAAATTATTTTCATTACGTGCACAACTTACTGCATCAATGAAACGCTTTTTGGACTCCAAAAATAGTTTTATATTTTTCCATCTGGACCTCTATTAATTGGTCGACCGTCCCTTCACTCTTATGGTTATTTATCAACCCTAAACCCTCCCTGGAGGTCAAACTTAGTTAAAGGTTAGGTGTAATCACTGCGGAAATATTTTTCCAATGACTTTAAAAGAACCAACAAATCGGTTCCGTTATCATTTTCTGTGTAATGGAAATATTCTAACTCCAAATTCAAACCAATCTGCCCGAACTGCCTAATCTGTTATCTACAATCCAGTTCTACACAGATAAATCGCTGCGTTATCTAAACGCTTATTGAGTTATACAAGTTTTCTTGCACATCCCCCATCTGGACCTTTGTCAGTCGGGCGACCGTCTCTGTACGACCGGTACCACTTAGGTGGGAGTGTATCAACCCTGAACGTTCGTAATCCCTCTCTACAAAAGAGGTCGGCGTTCGCTAAGGGTTAGGTATAAGCAGTGCAGTAGTACGGTCTCCTAGTGGACGTTAAAGATCCGGCTGATTTGTCCTGTTATCTTTTTCTACGTGATTAGGAGCGTTCAGCTCCAAATTTGAATTAATCTGCCTGAACTGGCCAGTCTAAAATGTATAACTCAATTGTACTACCCAAATAATTTTGAATATTTTCTCGCATCCCTCCAACTGGACGTCCGAGTTGGTCGACCTATTCCTCCATGACAGGTACCATTCGCGTGGAAGCGAATCGATTCTTAAACATTATTAATTTCTTTCTGCAAAGAAAGATCAACGTTGGTTAGAGATTAGGTGCAGAAGTGTTTTTCCAATGACTGTAAAAGAACCAACAAATCAGTTCCGTTATCATTTTCTGTGTAATGGAAATATTCTAACTCCAAATTCAAACTAATCGGCCCGAACTGCCTAATCTGTTATCTACAATCCAGTTCTACACAGATAAATCACTGCGTTATCTAAACGCTTATTGAGTTATGCAAGTTTTCTTGCATATCCCCCTTCTGGACCTCTGTCAGTCGGGCGACCGTCTCTGTACGACCGGTACCACTTAGGTGGGAGTGTATCAACCCTGAACGTTCGTAATCCCTCTCTACAAAAGAGGTCGGCGTTCGCTAAGGGTTAGGTATAAGCAGTGCAGTAGTACGGTCTCCTAGTGGACGTTAAAGAACCGGCCGATTGGTCCTGTTATCTTTTTCTACGTGGCTAGGAGCGTTCAGCTCCAAATTCCAATCAATCTCCTTAAACTAGTCGATCTAATGTATACAACCCAATTCTACTATGCGAATAATTCATTGCATTTGCAAAACACTTTTTAAATTCGAATGTTTTCTCGCATCTGGATCTCTATGAATTGGTAAACCGTCTCTCCACAATAGGTGCCACTGGCGTGGAAGCAAATTAGTTCTTAAACGTTATTAATTACTCCCTGCAAAGAAGGTTAATGTTAGTTAAGGGTTAGGTATAAGCAGTGCAGAAATTTTCAGTCCCGTTATCTTTTTCTATGTAATAAGTAGCTTCCATCTTCGTTCGGATCAGTCGGTCCAAACTGGCCGATTTCCTATGTACAACGCGCAGAGTGCACTGTATTAACAAAACTTTTTTTGGATTCCAAAAACTGTTTCATATTCCCCCTTCTGAATCTGTATCGGTGAAAATGAGTTGAGCCTAGCTAAGGATTATATATATGTATTGTCCGTTAATATTAAAAAACCAACTATTCGGTAGCGTTATGTTTTTTTTTATAATTTTTTAGGTTTCCCAGCTTCAAATTTTAATCGGCCCGATCTGGCCGACCTACAACCTAATTTTAATACACGAATAATTCATATATACTAGCATTGTCGAAATGCTTCTTGGTTTTGAAAAGTATTTTTACATTCCCCCATCTAGCCGTCATTTTATCTCGACAGGTATCACTCGCTTAGGAGTGTATCAGTCCTAAACGTTTATAATTTCTGTCTACAAAGAAAGTTTATATTCGGTCATTATTAAAATAAACAGGGTAGAAATAGTCTCATAGGCATTAGATCGGTCTTGTAAGTCTATTCTCCGTAATTAAGAGTTTTGAACACAGAGTTAGATTCAAATCATTCACATTATAACTGCTTGATAACCACCCTGCTACCTGTACTCCGATTCCTGTAATCCACCCCAATTTAGACTTTGATTGGTCAGTCGACCGTTGCCTCACGACAGGTACCACTTAGGTGGGAGTGTACCAGCCCTGAACATTTGTAATCCCTCTCTACAAAGGAGGTCGATGTTCTCAAGGGGTTAGGTATAAGCAGTGTTGAAACGGTTGCCTAGTGGCTATAAAGAACCGATCGATTGGTCTTATTTCCTTTCCAAAGTGCATTAGGCCTCCTGGGGATAGCACTTAAAAAAAAACGCACAAAATAGCTGTACCTCCAGGGTTGTGTGGAAATCAGCTAATCCCGACATTAATATTTTCTTGTATTTTCAATAATTTTTTAAAGTTAAACAAAATATTTTTTTAATTTATTAGATCTCCTTTTCATTTTTTTTATTATACGCTACAGTAAGATGACAAACTCATATTTTTATAAAGTATTGTTCTGTATATAATAACTGATATGTATTTTAATAAACTAACGTATTATGAGTGTTGTAAGCGTTATACGCTGTATCGTGGTGAAGGCCACATCTTTTTATTTAACGTGATTTTAAACTTGATGGTAATGTTTAACACTTTGTGTATATCATATTCAGATTATTGATTTAATTGGGTAAGTACTATCAAATAAATGTCTTAAGACTACGTTTGTAGCCACTAGAAAGACATAAACGATTTTAGAAAGAAAAAGATTCAATTTATTGGTGCACCCTGTATTTGAATTTATACAAACTAATTTATGAGACGTACTTTATTAGATACAGTATACAATATCAGTCTTATACATCTATCTACCACCATTTCAAACACTCTGTGTATTATGGAGAAAATTTGTTTGATAGCATTTGGAAAGTCTTAGGAAATACACGAATAATTTCGATGCAAGTTGTAACACATTGATAACTAAGGTGTGAACGCTCTCAACTTCGTTTTTTTTTACCTTTAACTCGCGAAAACTGGTGAAATTTCATTTTTTCTGGTCCAGTTGCCACTATGAAACAAACAAAAAATTTTATCTTTCGCCACGACACCAAAACAGGAAATCCAACAATCCGCAATTTTTCAAGGTATCGGCACACGAAGAAGATTAAGCCAGGTATGGGAAATGCGGAGCAAATCGCCCAATATAAACGTGCATTAAAACAAAAGAAACTCAACCTAAGTGTGTTTTATGTAGCGGTTCACATTTCTTCAAACTATAAAAGGTGTCGAGTTAAAGAGGAGAAAACTTCCACCAGCACGACCGAAAGCACCCACACCATAACCAAGTTTTAATCATGCACAACTGCTAATCAACAACGAAAGAAGACGCACAATTGTATCAAACGGGCAGCAACTCCCTTCCCCCCAAGGAGATACACCGCAAATATCAAACATCGGGAAGTTACAAAATATTATGATAAAACTAGCTGAGAATATCAAAACAATGTTTAACTTCTTCACAATCATCGTCGCTCAACTAAAATAATAAGACAAATATTCAATATTACAGAATGGAACGTTAACTGCTTGTCAAACCACATTCAAGAACTATAAACCTTTATTACCAATCATGAGTTGGATATAGTTCAAATCTCTGAAACCCATTTTACGACCAGAAGCTACACAAAATGATCTAAATACTAAACAATGTCTTGACGTGTCTTCGGATCATTCTCCAATCGTAGTGACTCTACGTTCATAAATAATTTGCACACAGACTTAACAAAATCAAGGAAACTACTGTGGAACGTCTTATGATCACAATTATATAATAATATAACATTATATACCAGTTGAAATTGCAGATACAAAAGCTAAAAAATGTATATTTTATTGATAAAGAATTTATAATATAATCCTTAGTCACATGAATATTTGAATAATAAATTATGTAGCATGTTTATGTAAACATGAATTATATTAGCTTCAAACTGATGTTTGGATTAATTTTCTTAAATTAATTTATTATTTCAAAATTTTTTCCAGATCTCGAAAACCGCAAGAGATAGCGGGACGTGGTTTTCGAAATTCTTTAGTTAGATTCGATTCTACTAAGACGACATCAGTGGTGCGAGCGCACAATGATACCGGGTGCACCAAAAACGCGTTTCAAAAACTCCTCTGGCGAGCCGCTTACAGATGAGGATACCTCTGGGAGTCTTCGTAGATCTATAGACCCTTTTGTGAAGTTTATCTCTGCAAAATTTAAAAAACCTTGACGAACAACGTTTAAGGGCTTTATGGGGGTTGAAAGAAAAATCTTTTTTTGCAGGTATCGACTTGCCGTAAGGACCAAGTTGTAGAACTATAAAGTGACTTCAAACAACACTTAATAACCCATGTCCTTATTCTCCCCCTTCCTGCCCAAAAACGGCCCCAAATTTGGAAAAAAATCACTTTTTTGCTTATATCTCCGAAAGGGCCAGGGATACAAAGACGGCTCCTTTACCAAGTTGTGGAGCCTAAAATTGGACATTTTTCTGTGTAAGACTTTCATGCAGGTTGTACGGGGGACCCATATTTGTCATTTCTGGAACCGGAAGCGATACAAATCTTTTGCCTGCTCTAAAATTGAAAGTTGGTCTTAAAGCATATGTATATTGAAAATCACAATTTTACGATTATTTCTTCGGTCAGTATTCGCGAGTTAATTTTGGCCTTCCTGCCAAAACCGCCGTCCTAGCAGACGGAAGAAAAATTACGACGGTGCCCGCGATAATTTTGTTTGCGCGTCACCTAATTCCGTCTCGTTCTGACACATTGACGAAATATGCGTTGACGTTATGTTGACATCACAAATATATAGCAAAAATCGTTCGTGCCTTTCCGTGCCGACCCAAGCGCTTCCGAAGGACAAATTCCGGCCCGGCGGCAGGCGCAGCCGAGTATTATATTTCCGGAACCGCAAGCGATAGAAAATTTTCGTTTGAGAGCCGGGTAATAAAGCACTCGTGTGCCAAAAATCATGTTCCTACGATTATTCGTTCCGTCAGTATTCGTGAGTCAAATTTCGCCTGGCCCGGGGCGCTGCGGGCTCTGCCGCGGCGGCTTCCTGCCGAAGTCCGCGCGGAAGCAATTAACGTTTTGTAAATGCATCTTGCCTTCACCGGTAATACGAATTTAACTTTGTAAATATATATAATAAGTTGTTTCGAAAATAAAGAGAGAAAATTATAATAAATTAAATTTTTACTTGGCGACTTTTCAGTCTATAATTTTTTGTGTGGTGGTAACTAATATTTTTTTAATGCATAATTATATACGGTTGGTAGCTAAATATTAAAATGACATCTACAATGTTAGACAAACATTTACACTTCAAAAATTTTCTTGTCAGAATCACTGGTGAAAACGTTATAATTTTTTAACCTTTGAGCGCCCGAGGATGACACTTAGTTTTTCGGATTCTACTCTTCAATCTGAGTCGAATGACACTAGTCTGAGATATATGCACCAGAAGTTTAAAGATATACAATAACTACTAGTTAAAAAAGATTATAAACTTTTGTTTTTATCTTAGTAAAGAAACATTCTAACATAGAGAAACACAGGTTTACTAAACAACTCTATTTCCAGAAAAGCATCACCCAATTTCATTATACAGAAAAAAACTTAATTTAGCAGTAATACTAATACTCGGAAGATAATTAAAACGGAAAATAGACCTTCCTTTGTTAGTAATCCCACTAATTTGAATATACAACTATAGGCTAATAAGAAACACAAAATATTAACCAAAAAGTTGAAATATCGAAAATAATTCAAAGAATAATTTCAGAAAATAATCAGAGAACTCCTTACAGATTAAGGAAAAGCAAGAAAATGGTGGCAACGAACCAGAGACCCTATGGACAAAAAATATTAAACAATAAAGCTGATCTAGCAAAAAGTATATTAAAATTAAAAAAAGATTTTTCTTCTTGCGGTTTCTGCGTCTCCTATTTCTTCGAAGATTGGCCACCATACTAGCAATCATAACTTTTAATGCACAAACACGGAAAAGTTCGATTGATGATACTCCGAACTACTTGTCACCGCTTCCCCACCTAAGGGATATGATTATCTTGGAGAATATAGTTTAGACTCCAAGTAGTTTCCCCTTGCTTTTCTGGGCCGGACTAGGACATAAGAAGGAATAAAATAAGATTTAAGGGGTGAAACTGGATTTTTTCCGTATTAAGAGTTGAGAGACGACTAAAGATTGCGTAAGCAGGGTCGTTTCCCTGAAGTGGACCTGTTTCTTATCGAGGTTGTAAAAGAGTGCCTACCCGCTACCTATAAAAGAAGATTAAAGATTATTTAGAAAAGCTAATAGCAGAGGAAGGTTCAGATTATGCAGGCGGCATAAGTAGCGAAATCAAAATACAATTTGAACATTCAATAATTAAAAATCTTTACGCTACGCTCTTCTATATTGGTCTATGTTATTCTGATACTGATGTATAAGATTTATGATTTATCACACGCCTCTGCCTAAGCACTTTCGGTACTCTTTGATTTCGGTTAAGTTATGACAATAGGGGCTCGAATAAAAAAGTAGCATTTGCATTTACTGGATATATCTCAGGTTCGGAACGTGTACTTATGTGATATATAGAGTTATTTAGGTAATATATGCATTTGAGAAGGATTGTGAATTGGTATTTAATATTTTTATTACAGTATGGAACAGAAAAAAATTGTCTGGAAGTCAATATAAAAAGAAATGCTTAAAGAAAGGGAATCAATAAAGAAAGCTAAGCTATGTTATGAAGAAATTCTGTTTAGATAAGCTGTCCATACTCATATCAACATCGATTACCTTAGACTTGGCAAATGAAAACTCGGTGCCGCCTCAATCACTTCCAAAAGAATTTGTTAAAGAGAGTTCAAAAATAAGACCATCAAAAGCTTGGTAGCAGTAGCAGTGGTGGCCAGCAGATATTAAATGAAATTTCTTCTGATCCTGCAATAAGGAATGCTTTTTGCATGTCATCTGAAGCTCGTCAAATACTGGTTGAAAGGCGTCCACATCAAATTAAAGAATTCGAGTTTCCAAAATGAAATATCTCAATAGTTAGACTGTTGGCCTCACAATGCTTAGCTTTTCGTGGAAGAACTGAACATTTGTTTCAATCTAATAATGAAAACTTCCTAAGTTGGTAAAATTGCTTTCTGACTTTGATCCAGTTATAGAAGAATATATCAGGAGAGTTCAATGCGAGTCTGTGACTTATCTCAGCAATAATACACAAGATGAATTAATAAATTTAATGGAAATGTAATTTTAAGCAAAATTGTCGAAATAGAAAATTCGCTAAATATTTTTCGGTAGTTGCCCTAGATGTAAGTCATATTGAACAGCTATTATTAACAATTTAATTCCATTCAAAATAAATATGAAATTAAATAATTCTTTATTGTTCTTTTTTTTTGAAGCTAGTAATTCAACCAGAGAAGGTTTGACAGAACTTATTCTGGCACATTTGGAAAAGTTTTGAGTTAAAGTGGCTTAGAAAACAAAGCTAGTATGAAAGGAATCAAAAAGGGTATACAAAATAGAATATTTGAAAAATATCCAAGGACGTTTTATGTGCTCTGTGCATGTCATTCTTTAAACCTATTTGTGTTTTTTTCTACAGAAACAACAACTTTTTTCTATTGTACCAAAACTTTATACTTTTTTCTGGTTCTAAAAAGCGTTGGGAAGTGCTAAAAATATGTTTCACAATTAACTCTAAAACTATTAAGTGCTACTAGGTGGTCAAGCAGAATAGATACGGTAAAACCTTTATGATTTCAACTTTTCGAAATATATGATGCATTATTCCAAATAATAGAAGACGCCAACAGAGATGTTGAAACTAAAGTTAAAGCAAAATGGTTAGCAAAGAATATTAAAAACTATAAGTTTATATGCGGTGTACTTCTTTGGCATGATATTTTATTTGAAATAAACTCAGACTCGAAGCTGTTGCTTCATCAAGAAAAAGTAATCATTGCTACGTTCGTGAACGATATTGTAATGCTAGCAATGGATCAACATAAAGATCACAACAGATAAATTAGAGCAAGATAGTAACCAAACGTTCAATTAAGTGCAAGATTGTAGAGGTGAAATCCGGAAGGCCGTTGTATGTGCATGAGCACTCCTTTATTAGTAAGTTCAAGTTCTCTTAAATTGTCAACAATCTATTAAAATATTTGGAACAAATCTTACAAGAGAACGGCTAATCCAAGACGGAGATAGCAAGGAGAATGAATCTTACCAGATGCCACTCGAAACATAATTGGCATTTGTCGTTTCGCCCAACCAAGCGCTCAAGGAACCCATAGAATATGAACTGGGACTACGTTCCTTACGATTACCAACGGCACCTGTGCCGATCAACCCGAGAAATCCGCTGGGTGCCCTGGAAAATCCTGTCCACGAGCTAGAGTTCGAGCAAATACAAGTTTTGTCTAAATGTAAAAACTAATATTCGAGTTTATAAAAAGAAGCGATAAAAATTTATAAATATAAAAGTAATTTTAACAGAGACGGCAGATTCTATTTACCTTGGTTAGCGGCTCTTAAAGAGCAAAAAACAGACATCCATACAGTGAAAAAAGCGAGAGACGTCAACAATTCCTGAGATGTTACCTGCAACAACCTGATTTAGATCAGTAGCTAGTCCAGTTAGGTCATTAACTAACCTGGTGACGACAATAACGGCCCCTCAATATTCGCGCACGATTATAACGATTATAAAAGCAAAAGTGCACGAGCCGCAGTTGTGGACAAAACCTCAAACCTCCAAACTTCGACCATGTTCTAATACCCTAAGAACCAACAACACTATAAATGAAAAGGTCTTCAAATTTATTCGTTACGACCTGTTTTATATTAAATATTCTTCTTCTTTTACCCCTTTCTTGTGCCATTTTGAAATTCAGGTTTCGGATTTGTATTAGGTTTTTTTATTGTTTTGCCCATTCCACCTCTCACATCTACTATTTATTGTGACTATGCCTTCTTCTTCTCCTCTTTTTTGTGATTTATTGTTTCCTAAACCCCGCTGGTCAGCCTGTTTGGGTTATACCGTATTTCAAATTTGTATAAAAGCGTAGTAACTTATGATGACATGCATTGATACAATTTACTAATTTACCTAGTCACAAAACTGAATATTCTATCAGTTCCAACTTAAGTTTATTTAATACTCTTTCTTACACTTTTGTTTATATTAAATAGCTCTTGCAACATCAGTGACTAATTTTTATATCAAGCTAACTGTTACACTCGCTTACTTAAATACATTTTTACGAATTGGTTGCTAGTAACTTCCCAATTTTTTTTATTTAACATCCTATTAGTTCTGAAATACTTACATGTTCGCTGAAATAATTCAATGTGTAACACACAGCAGAATGCTTAAGAAAAAGAGATCATTAAGAAAATGTATAGGACCAACCAAATATCAAAATATAACGAAACAAAAACAGTAAGCAGTATACGATGCAGCAAAGCTAACATAATTTTAATCACAAGTTTAAAAACAAAATTGAATCAATTAATAAATAGCACGGTTGAAAGGATTTTAAATTAAAACAAACAAAACGAGAGTAAATATTGAGTAGTTTTTAATTAGTAATTAAAAACAAATATACAGTGCACTAAAAAATATTTTAAAAAGATCCAGTTAAGAAAACAGAAAAGGGTTGGAAGCTGGCAAAATTACAAACTAAATTACCCAATAAATATAACGATGAGAAATATAGAGATACAAATGTGAATAAAAAATTGTATTACGTTATCAAGACAGAAAAGAAAATCGAAGAAATTTTTGCAACTAATAAATTATAAAAAGAATGTTAGGATTTGAAATAAATTAACAATAAAATTTTTTATGACATTTATTTGAATTTACAATCTATAAGTGTATAAATAAGTTATCAGTTTTAGATTTCACAGGACGCAAATCACCGTTTACATGTAAGGTATTAGTCCGCCCCCTTGCGGTTTTAAAGCAATTACATTTGGTCTTTCGAAACATCATGCGATTTGGCGTTTGATGCACATAAACTCAATAATCAGCTGTGTTCACGATGGCAATCACAAAAGAGCATATTCGAATTTCTATCCACTTCGCGTTTCATCTTAAGAAAAACGCTGCTGAAGCCACCGAAATGATTTGTGCTGCATATGGTGAGAATGCTGTAAATCATGCAACGTGCAAAAAGTGGTACCAAAGATTTCACGGAGGACAGTTTAGTTTTGAAGATCAACCAGGCGCTGGACGCCCTCAAACATTTGACATGGATGAGCTGCAGACGCATTAGGCTGAGAACTTCTCCCACACGTGGCGTATAGCCCAGACATGGCCCCTTCCGATTATCATTTATTCCGGTCATTACAGCATCTCTTGGCTGATACGCATTTCAAAACAGAAGAAGAAGTCCGAAAATGCATCGATAACTTTATCGTCTCGAAGCTGGTGAGCTTCTATCACCAGGGAATTCGCAAACTACCAGAAACATGGCAAAAGGTCATCGATGCCAACGAAGAATACTTTGATACTTAAGCTTTTTTTGTTTGTTTTTAAATAAAACTTTAATTTTGCACAAAAAAGCTGAGAACTTATTTATACACCTACGGGGTGGTATCCAAAAGTAGTAGAACTGTTTTTTTTAATTTATTGAACATTTTGGTACATCGACTTAATACTCTTCAAAATAGGCCCCTTGGGCATCCACACACTTTTGGTAACGAGCCTTCCAGGTCGCGAAGACCTTCTGGAAGTCGTCCTCCGGGATGCTGTTCAGCGTCCTCGTCGTTGCCGCTTGGACTGCTTCCACCGAGTCGAAACGATGCCCCTTGAGCTGCCTCTTGATCCGGGGAAGCCGTAGCACGGCGCGTTGTCATGGTGGAGCTTCCACTTCCCCACCAGGTCTGGTCGCAGGCGTGTGATTCGATTTCGCAGCTGTGTGAGTACTTCCACGTAAACTCTTGTATTTACAGTCTGTCCAGGAAGTACAAACTCCGTATGGACAATGCCACGACGGTTAAAAATGCAATCAACATTGATTTCGCTTTCGATTCTGGCCTTATTTTTACGGGGTAATTGTGCGGTGTGCCACTCTTCGCTCTAACGTTTTGTTTCCGGGTCGTATTTGTAGCAAAACTTGATGGCGTACGGCTGCTCCAAATTTCGCTCCATCGCAACTGACGACGAGGCGTCACAACAGGAGGTCACCAAAACAGTGGTCCACACTCAACTAACGCACGCACGCGACTGCCGCAAGTCGAAACCTGTTCCCGAGGTTCCCCTCCATAACATCCGGCCTTGCAAACTCCCCTCAATCGCTATTCACATAAAGTGTTGAGTAAATGTGATGAAAGTTTATGGCAAAGGGACAATGTCCACTGACATTTCTCCTTATATGTTACTATCCTGCGGCTTAGTGTTGAGGTAGGTCTGCAGGCCAGGTTTTGTTTAATCTTCTGCTGCGCGGTCCATCCCTGTATAAGTTATCTATGACAATGTTTGGATTTCCTGCCAGTCTGTTTCGATAATTGGTGGCAACAGTATCAGTTATCTCTGTGATGTATGGGGTTTGCAGGTCTTGGTGCAGCATTAGATTGCTGATTTGCCATGGCGCGTTAACAATAGCACGAACTGTTTTGTTTTGAATGGTGTGTATTTTTTTTTACCAAGTGGGCTTGACACATCCCCAGAGCTACACGCCGTATGGCCAGACTCGTTTTAGCATCGTCTTGTATAGAATAAATTTGTTGAAAGTTATGATTTATGGCCCATGAACCAATACATCTGTCTATATTTGAGGTTCGGTTGTCTTCGCTTCGTTGGTATGTGTTTCTGCCACGTTAAGCGTTAGTCAAGATATAACCCTAAGTTACATCTGATTTCGCAGGTACAGGAGCTCCGTTAACTGTTACGGGAGGACAAATTTGAGTGCGGGTGGTGAATGTTACTTGAACAGATTTGGATTGGTTTATCGTAATTCTCCACTTATTGTACCACTTACTAAGTTGATTTAGGTAGGTTTGCATGTTTGGGAAAAAGTTACAGACTGGTTATCTGAGGATAAGATAGCATAGTGTTTTCCGTTTCAGATAAGTCAGCAGTATATACAAGATACAGGAGCGGCCCAATTACGCTTCCCTGCGGTACACCCGATCGTATAGGGTAGTGGGGAGAAACAGCATCATTACGTTTTACAGAGAAATTCCTATCAGTGAGGTGAGATGTCAAGAGGTTATAGTAATTGTTATTAACCATATTTTTAATTTTGTACAGGTGGCCCTCATGCCACACTTTGTCAAACGCTTGAGATACGTCCAAGAATACCCCGTTGCAGTATTACTTTTCCTCGATGCTCTTAGATGTCTGGTTGAGTATCCTGTGGGTTTAATGTAATGTTGACATGTTTTCACGAAAGCCAACCTGGTAGTTAGTCAGTAAATGTGTTAGTTGGTTGTCTTCCTAGATCCGTTTAAGTAGCAGTCTCTTAAATATTTTCGAAATAATAGGCAGTAAGTTGATAGGCCTGTATAAAGGGGTTTCTTGGGAGGGTTTGTCACTTTTATGTATCATTTTCTGAGTATTTCCAAATAATAGGAAAATAACAAAGGCTTAGCATGCGGTTGAAAATTGTTGTGAGGAGAATCAGAGCATTTTTAGTATTGGTCCGGTTACTAGATCATACCCTGGAGCTTTGTGTTGGTTTAGCTTGGCTATTTTTTTTAACTGCCGACAGGCTAACTGCCCTCAGGGTGTGTCAAGGAAGTTTTCAATGTCATTTGAGACGCCTGGTATTGGTCCTACTTATTGTAAAACGTGGAATAAGTGAGTTGCAAAGGTATCGGCCTTTTCTTGGTCGGAACGGGCCCACTCATTGTTAAGTTTCCTTATTGGTGATTTTAGTGGCGTGGGGTTTTCAAATTTTTTTAGTAGCTTTCGATAAGCTGTGGTCATCTGATACATGAGGATACATTCTATATGCATGCTTCAAAGGTTGAGTTACAATTTTTATTGAGTGCTATGGTAAGTTGTCTGGATAGCCTTCTGTAACAATGTAGGTCATCCAGGTTACGTGATCCCTGGCTCGTCGTTTTTCACTAATGAGGTGTCGGGTGTGTAATGGGGTGGTGATAAGACTTATTGATTGCTGTTTAGTTCTAGGTGTCGAATCCCACGCAGCTTCTTGAATAAGGGTAGTGAAATATTGAGCGGCTGCATCAGGTTCCGCAGTATTTTTAATCCGCATGTTGAGATTTATGCTTGTATTTATGTAATCTGAAAATTTTTCCCAAGTGTTTCGTGGTTAGCCTTGGGTGTGATACACATACTTAAAATAACAGGTGTCTAATCTGAAAACAGGTCATGATTTGATTCTACTGAGCAGTTTTGCATTGGTATGTCGCTAGTTATAAAGAAATCTAGGAGGTCCGGTAGCTTTCTAGTGTCTGTCGACGAGTAAGTGGGATATATGTTGGTATCTGTTCTCTGCTACAGTCCGTGGGAGGTTGTGTCTCTTGGTTGTGATGAGTCTGGACCCCCAATAATTGTGTTTGGCATTCCAGGCCCTCCCTGCAATAAAACAACTACCAAGGGTTTGAAAGAAATTTTTTTATTCTTCAGGAGAAACGGTGTAACGTGGCGGACAATAAACAGCTGTTACAGTCACATTACACTTTTAGGTCCTTATATGGACATTAGTAGCTTAGATCTCATTAATTTAGTATTTGACCAATTCGTAATGTGAAATAGAATCTTTGATTAGAATTGTTGATCCGCCATGTGCTGTGCCATCAGGATGGACACAGGTGTAAGTTGAATAGTGTGGTATGAGAAAAACAGTTCGATCAGTGAAGTGGGTCTCAGATACTAGGAGGATGTCAATTTAATTTAGATAGAGGAATGTTACTACCTCTTGCTTTTGGTATTCCACATTGCGATTCTGACTGTTTTAGCCGTTATGAATTTGGTTTAGTGATGACAGTAGTAAGCAGATTTAAGATCACGCTGTTTTGATTAAGTAACTGCGTGAACATGTATTTGAATTCATTTATGAATTAAGCTAGTTGATTTTCTATGCTGGTTATAGGTTGGGCAGGAATCATATTGTTGTTATTTTGTGCAGCTTGGACATTAGTTAGGTTTGCACTTTGGGGCGTGCGTGTATTGCCCGGGGTGTAGCTAGCTGGCTGTGTCTCCGGTAGGCGGTTATTAATTAGTGTAGCTAGGGGAGCTTCTGGCGCCATGTCTTTGGGTAACTAAATTTTGTAGACTCTACAACCCTTGTAGTTTGCAGGGTGTTCGTTTTTCGGGATGTGTCTAGTTTATTGACATGTTTTCAAGTCATGTTGGTTACCACATTTTACACAGTTGTATGATCTTTTACAGTACGCTTTAGAGTGTCCATACATCTTTTTCTTGCTGCTTCTACGGTTATTTTGGTGTTATAGATGTATTTTTAGCCAAATATTGCTTTGTTATTTGCTTTAGGTTCAAGACCGATAAACAGCAAGGAAAGTGGTTCTTTAGTTGTTCTGTGTTTAATGTTCATTATGTTTCTCACTGTATGTCCTGCTTTTGCAAGTTCCTCTGTAATTTCTTTAGCTGGCACAAAGTAATGAAAGTATCTAATCGCAATTCTGTAAGCACGGTCTTCTTTCGCTTGGTATGTGTGGTGAATAATTTTTTCTTTTCGTAGGTGCTTTACTAGTTTTCTGTAGGTATCGATTTTGCGAGCATTGATTTTCACTGTGTCATTAGGTAAAGCTTTTGTGGTATGTTTTATCTTCCGTAACTGTCGCTAAATTGTTAATCATACTCTGATAATTTTTGATTCCATATATAAATATCAGTGGTGGTTTAGATGTTGCTGGTTTCGTAATGGTATTCTGACTAATCGTAGCTAATTATAGCTAATTTTACGTTTTTTACGGATTGCCTGTCATGTGTGATTATTTCTAGAGAGCTGACGTTCATTTCATCGTCGCTCTCTGCGTTAGGAATTTCATTAGTGTTTTGCACGGTTGGTAGAATATTGTGAAGCGTTCGAGATACTGACTTCATTAGTGAATTGGTTTTGAAAGGCTTCAAGCTCCTGTGATCCTTATAGCAAATGCCGATGTCTACTAAAATTTGCACCAAGAAACGTCAAAATAATTTTATATTTCGACGATCTCTTCAAGCTCATGTGATCCTGACAGCAAATGGCGATTTCTACTAAAATTTGCACCAAGAAACGTAAAAATCATTTTATATTTCGACGACCTCTTCAAGCTCCTCTGATCCTGATAGCAAATGCCGAATTCCAATAAAATTTTGACCAAGAAACGTCAAATTTACTTTTGCGTTGCGACGATCTCTTCAAGCTCCTGTGATCCCAATAGCAAATGCCGATTTCTACTAAATTTTAAACCAAGGTACGTTAAAATCATTTTATATTTTGACGATCTCTTCAAGCTCCTGTAATCCTGATAGCAAATAACGATTTCTACTATAATTTGCACAAATTAACATCAAAATCAATTCGCATAACGACACTGTTCAAACTCCTGTGAACCTGATAGCAAATGCCCATTTCTACTAAAATTTGAACGAAGAAACATCAAAATCATTTTGTATATTGACGACCTCTTCAAGCTCTTGTAATCCTGATAGCAAATGCCGATTTCTACTAAAATTTTCACCAAGGAAAGTCAAAAACATTTTGTATTTTGATGATCTCTTCAAGCTCCTGTGATCCTGATAGCAAATACCGATGTCTTCTAAAATTTGCACCAAGAAACAACAAAATTATTTGCCGTTGCGACGATCTCTTCAAGCTCCTGTGATCCTAATAATAAATTCCAATTTCTACTAAAATTTGCACCAAGGAACGTAAAAATTATTTTGTATTTCTCTCCAAGCTCCTGTGATCCTGATATCAAATGTAGATTTTTACTAAAATTTGCACCAAGAAACGTCAAAATCATTTTGCGTTTCGACGATATCTTCAAGCTCCTGTGATTCTGATAGCAAACGCCGATTTCTATTAAAATTTGCACCAAGAAACGTCAAAATCATTTTGTATTTCGACGATCTCTTCAAGCTCGTGTGATCCTAATAGCAAATGCCGATTTCTACTAAAATTTGCACCAAGAAACGTCAAAATTATTTTGCGTTGCGACGATCTCTTCAAGGTCCTGTGATCGTGATAGCAAATATCGATTTCTACAATAATTTGCACCAAGGATGGTCAAAATTATTTTGTGTTGCGACGGTTCTAATAGAAAATTCCGATTTATACTAAAATTTGCACAAAGGTGCGTCAAAATCATTTTATATTTAGACGATCTCTTCAAGCTCGTGTGATCCTAATAGCAAATGCCGATTTCTACTAAAATTTGCACCAAGAAACGTCAAAATTATTTTGCGTTGCGACGATCTCTTCAAGGTCCTGTGATCGTGATAGCAAATATCGATTTCTACAATAATTTGCACCAAGGAACGTCAAAATTATTTTGTGTTGCGACGGTCTCTTCAAGCTCCTGTGTTCCTAGTAGCAAATGCCGATTTCTACTAAAATTTGAACATAGGTACATCAAAATTATTTTGCGTTGCGACGATCTCTTCAAGCTCCTGTGATTCTAATAGAAAATGCCGATTTATACTAAAATTTTCACAAAGGTGCTTCAAAATCATTTTGTATTTCGACGATCTCTTCAAGCTCCTGTGATTCTAATAGAAAATGCCGCTTTATACTAAAATTTGCACCAAGAAACTTAAAAATTATTTTGCGTTTCGACGATCTCTTCAAGCTCATGTGATCCTGATAGCAAATACCAATTTCTACTAAAATATGCACCAAGAAAAGTCAAAATCAATTTATATTTCGACGATCTCTTCAAACTCCTATGATCCTAACAATAAATGCCGATTTTTACTACAATTTGCACCAATTAACGTCAAAATTATTTTGCGTTGCGACGATCTCTTCAAGCTCCTGTGATCGTGATAGCAAATATCGATTTCTACAATAATTTGCAACAAGGAACGTCAAAATTATTTTGTGTTGCGACGATCTCTTCAAGCTCCTGTGTTCCTAACAGCAAATGCTGATTTCTACTAAAATTTGCACAAATGTACGTCAAAATTATTTTATATTTCGACTATCTCTTCAAGCTCCTGTGATTCTGATAGCAAATGCCGATTTCTACTAAAATTTGCACAAAGGTGCGTCAAAATCGTTTTGTATTTCGACGATCTCTTCAAGCTCCTGTGATTCTAATAGAAAATGCCGCTTTATACTAAAATTTGCACAAAGGTGCGTCAAAATCGTTTTGTATTTCGACGATCTCTCCAAGCTCCTGTGATCCTAATAGCAAATGCCGATTTCTACTAAAATTTGCACAAAGAAACATCAAAATTATTTTGCGTTGCGACGATCTCTTCAAGGTCCTGTGATCCTAATAGCAAATGCCGATTTCTACTACAATTTACACAAAGAAACATCAAAATTATTTTGCGTTGCGACGATCTCTTCAAGGTCCTGTGATCGTGATAGCAAATATCGATTTCTACAATAATTTACACCAAGGAACGTCAAAATTATTTTGTGTTGCGACGGTCTCTTCAAGCTCCTGTGTTCCTAGTAGCAAATGCCGATTTCTACTAAAATTTGAACATAGGTACATCAAAATTATTTTGCGTTGCGACGATCTCTTCAAGCTCCTGTGATTCTAATAGAAAATGCCGATTTCTACTAAAATTTGCACAAAGGTACGACAAAAATCATTTTGTATTTCGACGATCTCTTCAAGCTCCTGCCATCCTAATAAGAAATGCTGATTTCTACTAAAATTTGCACCAAGAAACGTCAAAATTATTTTGCGTTGCGACGATCTCTTCAAGTTCATGTGATCCTGATAGCAAATATCGATTTCTACTACAATTTGCACCAAGAAACGTCAACATCATTTTGTACTTCGACGATCTCTTCAAGGTCCTGTGATCCTAATAATAAATGCCGATTTCTACTAAAATTTGCACAAAGCTACGTCAAAAATCATTTTGTATTTCGACGATCTCTTCAAGCTCCTGCCGTCCTAATAAGAAATGCTGATTTCTATTAAAATTTGCACCAAGAAATACCTAAATAATTTTATATTTCGACGATCTCTTCAAGGTCCTGCGATTCTAATAGAAAATGCCGCTTGATACTAAAATTTGCACAAAGGCGCGTCAAAATCGTTTTGTATTTCGACGAGCTCTTCAAGCTCCTGTGATCCTGATAGCAAATACCGATTTCTACTAAAATTTGCGCCAAGGTACGTAAACATCATTTTGAATTTTGACGATCTCTTCAAGCTCCTGTGATCCTGATAGCAAATACCGATGTCTTGTGTAATTTGCACCAAGAAACGTCAAAATCATTTTGTACTTCGACGATCTCTTCAAGCTCCTGTGATTCTAATAGAAAATGCCGATTTATACTAAAATTTGCACAAAGGTGCGTCAAAATCATTTTGTATTTCGACGATCTCTTCAAGCTCCTGTGATTCTGATAGCAAATGTCGATTTTTACTAAAATTTGCATCAAGAAACGTCAAAATCATTTTGCGTTTCGACGATCTCTTCAAGCTCCTGTGATTCTGATAGAAAAAGCCGATTTATACTAAAATTAGCACAAAGGTGCTCCAAAATCATTTTGTATTTCAACGATCTCTTCAAGCTCCCGTGATCCTAATAGCAAATGCCGATTTCAACTAAAATTTGCACCAAGAAAAGCCAAAATCATTTTGTATTTCAGCGATCTCTTCAAGCTCCTGTGATCCTAATAGCAAATGCCGATTTCTACCAAAATTTGCACAAAGGTACGTCAAAAATCATTTTGTATTTCGACGATCTCTTCAAGCTCCTGTGATCCTAATAATAAATGCCGATTTCAACTAAAATTTGCACCAAGGAAAGCCAAAATCATTTTGTATTTCAAAGATCTCTTCAAGCTCCTGTGATCCTAATAGCAAATGTGGATTTCTACCAAAATTTGCACAAAGGTACGTCAAAAATCATTTTGTATTTCGACGATCTCTTCAAGCTCCTGTGATTCTAATAATAAATGCCGATTTCTACTAAAATTTGCACCAAGAAACGTCAAAATTATTTTGCATTGCGACGATCTCTTCAAGCACCTGTGATCCTGATAGCAAATACCGATTTATACTAAAATTTGCACCAAGGAACGTCAAAATCATTTTGCGTTTCGACGATCTCTTCAAGCTCCTGTGATTCTGATAGCAAATGCCGATTTCTACTAAAATTTGTAACAAGAAACGTCAAAACCATTTTGTGTTTCGACGATCTCTTCAAGCTCCTGTCATCCTAATAAGAAATGCCGATTTCTACTAAAATTTGCACCAAGAAACGTGAAAATTATTTTGTGTTGAGACGATCTCTTCAAGCTCCTGTGATCATGATAGCAAAATATCGATTTCTACAATAATTTGCAACAAGGAACGTCAAAATTATTTTGTGTTGCGACGATCTCTTCAAGCTCCTGTGTTCCTAATAGCAAATGCCAATTTCTACTAAAATTTGCACAAAGGTACGTCAAAATTATTTTATATTTTGACGATCTCTTCAAGCTCCTGTGATCCTAATAATAAATGCCGATTTCCACTAAAATTTGCACCAAGGAACGTCAAAATTATTTCGCATTGCGACGATCACTTCAAGCACCTGTGATCCTGATAGCAAATACCGATTTTTACTAAAATTTGCACCAAGGTACGTAAACATCATTTTGTATTTTCACGATGTCTTCAAGCTCCTGTGATCCTGATAGCAAATACCGATGTCTTCTAAAATTTGCAACTAGAAACGACAAAATTATTTGCCCTTGCGACGATCTCTTCAAGCTCCTGTGATCCTAATAATAAATGCCGATTTCTACTAAAATTTGCACCAAGGAACGTCAAAATTATTTTGTATTTCGACGATCTCTTCAAGCTCCTGTGATCCTGATATCAAATGTCGATTTTTACTCAAATTTGCACCAAGAAACGTCAAAATCGTTTTGCGTTTCGACGATCTCTTCAAGCTCCTGTGATTCTGGTAGCAAATGCCGATTTCTACTAAAATTTTCAACAAGAAACGTCAAAATCATTTTGTATTTCGACGATCTCTTCTAGCTCCTGTGATTCTAATAGAAAATGCCGATTTATACTAAAATTTGCACAAAGGTGTGCCAAAATCATTTTGTATTTCGACGATCTCTTCAAGCTCCTGTGATCCTAATAATAAATGCCGATTTCTACTAAAATTTGCACCAAGGAACGTCAAAATTATTTTGTATTTTGACGATCTTTTCAAGCTCCTGTGAATCTAATAGAAAATGCCTCTTCATATTAAAATTTGCACAAAGGTGCGTCAAGATCATTTTGTATTTCGACGATCTCTTCAAGCTCCTGTGATCCTAATAGCAAATGCCGATTTCTACTAAAATTTGCACCAAGGAAAGCCAAAATCATTTTGTATTTCAAAGATCTCTTCAAGCTCCTGTGATCCTAATAGCAAATGTGGATTTCTACCAAAATTTGCACAAAGGTACCTCAAAAATCATTTTGTATTTCGACGATCTCTTCAAGCTCCTGTGATTCTAATAATAAATGCCGATTTCTACTAAAATTTGCACCAAGAAACGTCAAAATTATTTTATATTTTGACGATCTCTTCAAGCTCCTGTGATCCTAATAATAAATGCCGATTTCTACTAAAATTTGCACCAAGGAACGTCAAAATTATTTTGTATTTTGACGATCTTTTCAAGCTCCTGTGAATCTAATAGAAAATGCCTCTTCATATTAAAATTTGCACAAAGGTGCGTCAAGAGCATTTTGTATTTCGACGATCTCTTCAAGCTCCTGTGATCCTAATAGCAAATGCCGATTTCTACTAAAATTTGCACAAAGGTACGTCAAAATTATTTTGTATTTCGACGATCTCTTCAAGCTCCTGTGATCCTGATATCAAATGTCGATTTTACTAAAATTTGCACCAAGAAACGTCAAATTTATTTTGCATTGCGACGATCTCTTCAAGCACCTGTGATCCTGATAGCAAATGCCGATTTCTACTAAAATTTGCACCAAGGTACGTAAACATCATTTTTTATTTTGACGATCTCTTCAAGCTCCTGTGATCCTGATAGAAAATGCCGATTTATACTAAAATTTGCACAAAGGTGTGCCAAAATCATTTTGTATTTCGACGATCTCTTCAAGCTCCTGTGATCCTAATAATAAATGCCGATTTCTACTAAAATTTGCACCAAGGAAAGTCAAAATTATTTTGTATTTTGACGATCTCTTCAAGCTCCTGTGAATCTAATAGAAAATGCCTCTTCATACTAAAATTTGCACAAAGGTGCGTCAAGATCATTTTGTATTTCGACGATCTCTTCAAGCTCCTGTGATCCTGATAGCAAATACCGATGTCTTCTAAAATTTGCACCAAGAAACGACACAATTATTTGCCCTTGCGACGATCTCTTCAAGCTCCTGTGATCCTAATAATAAATGCCGATTTCTACTAAAAGTTGCACCAAGAAACTTCAAATTTATTTTGCATTGCGACGATCTCTTCAAGCACCTGTGATCCTGATAGCAAATGCCGATTTCTACTAAAATTTGCACCAAGGTACGTAAACATCATTTTTTATTTTGACGATCTCTTCAAGCTCCTGTGATCCTGATAGAAAATGCCGATTTATACTAAAATTTGCACAAAGGTGTGCCAAAATCATTTTGTATTTCGACGATCTCTTCAAGCTCCTGTGATCCTAATAATAAATGCCGATTTCTACTAAAATTTGACCAAGGAAAGTCAAAATTATTTTGTATTTTGACGATCTCTTCAAGCTCCTGTGAATCTAATAGAAAATGCCTCTTCATACTAAAATTTGCACAAAGGTGCGTCAAGATCATTTTGTATTTCGACGATCTCTTCAAGCTCCTGTGATCCTGCTAGCAAATACCGATGTCTTCTAAAATTTGCACCAAGAAACGACACAATTATTTGCCCTTGCGACGATCTCTTCAAGCTCCTGTGATCCTAATAATAAATGCCGATTTCTACTAAAAGTTGCACCAAGAAACTTCAAATTTATTTTGCATTGCGACGATCTCTTCAAGCACCTGTGATCCTGATAGGAAATGCCGATTTCTACTAAAATTTGCACCAAGGTACGTAAACATCATTTTTTATTTTGACGATCTCTTCAAGCTCCTGTGATCCTGATAGTAAATGCCGATTTCTACTAAATTTTACACCAAGGAACATTAAAGTCATTTTGTATAACGACGATTTCTTCACGCTCATGTGATCCTGATAACAAAAGCATGATTTGCTGTAAAACTTGCAGAAATCGGTGTGTCAATAAATTTTCAAATCAATAATCTTTTCAAGCTTATTTTGCCTATTCAAAATATTTAATTTCCTTAAGCCTATTTTCTATCCTTGGTTGATTATCATCTTCCATTTTCACTTCTATTTTTTTTATACAATTTACTACACTTCTTGCCACTCTTTTTTACTTGCAATTTTCACTTTTTTGTTTGCTTAATTTTAATCCTACTTAATCGTTTTTGTTTCCTCATTATTATGGAGTGCTTTAATTTTGCATTTGCTTTTTCTTTTATCGATTGATACATGCAATAGCCGGAGTTTTCCTGCACACTCTTAAGCTTTTATTTTTGTTATATGCATCTACAAAAGTTTTTTTTATCTGTGTTCTACGCAACTTATTCTTTTGTCCTTTTTTACGTATTTTTTTATTATATTTTCCATTACCAAAATTGTTCCTGTTCTTCCATAATAATATCCTTTAGTTTAGTTTTTCTTGTAATGCTGCCCATTTGTTTTTTTTTTCATATTCTTAGCCTGTTTCTGATGGTAATAATAATAATAATAAATCCCATTATACACTTATGGGTCATAGGGCTTTGATGTGAATATTCCACTTCTTCCTATCCATAGCTATTTGTGCCAACTATGGAAATGACTTTTTTGTTTCCGCCTCTATCGTATTTGTCCATGTATTTTTTGGATGCCCTCTTTTTCTTTTCCTTCCTGGATTCCATTTTATTATCCTCTTACTAATTTCAGCACCACTTCTTCGCAAGGTATGCTCCAACCATCCATATTTCCTTATCCTATAATAATGAAAGTAATGTAATCGGCGGAAATTTGACCTACCCAGTTTTTCACATTTCTGGATGAAATATAGCCTCAGGACACCAAAAAAGTTGTTTTAGCCATTGGTTCGTGTGTGTGTGTGTGTGTGTGTGTGTGTGTGTGTGTGTGTGTGTGTGTGTGTGTGTGTGTGTGTGTGTGTGTGTGTGTGTGTGTGTGTGTGTGTGTGTGTGTGTGTTGTGTGTGTGTGTGTGTGTGTGTGTGTTGTGTGTGTTAGTGTTGTATTATTGTATATTATATATATATATATATATATATATATATATATATATATATATATATATGTATAGTATATGATATTTATGTATATATATATATATATATATATATATATATATTGTTATGTATGTGTTTATATGATATATATATATTTTATATTATATGATATATATAGTATTATTGATGATATATGTATGTAGTTATTTGTTTTATGTGATGTGTAGTTTAATTTGATAGTGATTTGTGTGTGTGTAAAATTTTGTAGTGTGTGTTAGTGAATATATGTGTGTGATGATGTGTGTATGTGTAGTAGTGATGTAGTGATTGTAGTGTGTGTGTGTGTGTGTGTTGTGTGTGTGTGTGTGTGTTGTCTGTCAGTAAACAGTTCTGAATAATATTTGTAGAATTAAATTTGTTCATTACTTGGTAGTGGACCAGTGCACTATATTGGTAAAATCGAGACTTGACTTTGTCATGTCAAAATCAGTCTCAAAGCTGGTATCTAAACAGTTGACGATACAAAAATTTATGAGTAAAATCGATTTATGCTTCATGAGATAAACACTAATTTAAAAAAGTTGGTAAATAGAACTCGAAATAATTGAAAACAATTGTAATTCATACAGTGTTCATAAAATATTTCGAAATTTATATTACTGGATAGATCAAACGAGACGAAAAAATTAAAATAAATTTTTTGATCCGAGGTCAAAAAATAAGTTGTAAGCCGATTAAAATTAAATTAAACGGACTTTAACACAGCCTCGAGTGTTCTACCGACGATTCGGAACGACCTTGACCGCTAGAGGAGACGCAGGCTGTGCGACCGATGCTAACAGTTACCTTCAGTTGACGTAAATTTGTAGATCAGGTCAAATAATGTCTTGTACTGTTTCTTTTAATCAGCTTTCGAGTGTTGGACTCGCGCTACTAGGATAAGGAAAGTCGTGTGATGTTCACACCAGATTTTTTATCTTCGTATTTATGTCCACCTGATTCGTCCTTCTCCACAGCTCATCATTAGTAATGGTCTCTGGCCACCACACTTTCAGTATACCCCTCAGGCATCTGTTTACGAACACCCGCAGCTTTTGTTTTATCACTCCCGTAACCGCCCACGATTCTGACCCGTATAACAAAACCGGCTTCACCATTGCTTTAAACACTTATATTTTAGTTTTGGTATTTAAAGTGCTCGAGTTCCATACGGCACTCAAATTTATATATGCCCCCCCTTGCTTTATTTATTCTACTGTTTACGTTCTTGAGCCCTCAATCTAACGCCGCCACTACACTTCCTAGGTAGACGAATTCATCAAGGTTTTTCGGTCGCTCTACATTTAGACTCATACACTTTGTCTTCTTGATATTTACTTTTGGTCCAACTTTCTGATGGTAAGGCTATTTATTTCTTGAAGTGAACAATTATGTGGGTAAACATATGATCAGCATGCTCTACTTTCAATCTGACTTACCCTCATTTATATTATGAAGTTTTGCCTCTTTGTTGTTATCAGCTCTATATAGTTTTGTCCTGTTGTCTTTTTTGGTTTTCTTTTCCCTCTTTTGTTGTCTCCTACTTTCTTACTTTAATATAATTTTAAATATTAGAAATTCCATCATCCTTTATGATGTTAGCAGTACTTTGGATTTGTGCTCTGACGTCTTTCACCGAAAACAATGGCTTTCCTTGGACGCTATCTTCATTTTTGTAAAACAGTTGAAATTCCAGGTTTAGATACTAAAATTCTAATGAGCTAAAAATGGCTATGCTGCACAATTTTGATGAGCACGTCATCAACTGACGATAAGCAAGTCTTCAATTGCATCGCCTAACTATTGCTTTGTTTGTACCCTCCATTCTCAGTTTTCAATTGTTGTGTCGAAAACGCGATTCCAGCAACACAGGCTGACATTTGCACCTCTGATTTAGGTTTGCTTGATGTCCCGCGATGAGCAGAGCATTCTGGTTGTGAGCTACATAAAGCTGGAAGCACTGCCTCGAGCTGAACGCCTCCGTGGCCACAGACAGCGTCACATAAAAAGAAGTAACAAAAGCGTATCGATAGTGACATCACAGGGGAAATGATTGGGGTGTCTATCCGTTACTTTTGCCAAATTTTAGTACAAATGAAGAAACACACGCATGCACACATGCTGAACGCAGCGTTGCGGGCGCGCGCGAACCGGAACAAACAAATTCCTAGTACGTTACTGTAAATTTTTACTTAGTAATTAAATGTGTATAGAAGACATTGTAAGTATTTGTGATAAAGTTTTCGATGTAAAGTTTATTTCAATAAAGCTGTTCTTTCCACGCACACGCTTTCAATTCCCAATCGTTTCCTTGATCCATGCATGTACTGATGTGATTTTCGAACTCTCGAGCTCCAGCTCTCGGGCCTGCATTTGTTGCATTGTTCATCGGCTGCAAGATGCAAGTTCATTTCTAGAGGTTGGGTTGGGTGCAATGCGTGAGCTGGGGCCCATATTTTTTAAGTTACTTTATTAAACACTTAAGTGAATGCGATTTACGAGATTACCGGCGCGGTGACCCAGTGGCTGCGCTCGGTACGCCGGCTCGATGCCTTTGAGCCTTGAGCCATGCAAATTGGCATTATTAAGCAACGGCCGCGGGTACGGGTGGCGAGCGCGGCGCACGCACAACTCTCAGTACCGATGTTTGTCTCGGAATTTGTTTTAATTTGTCCTTATGCAGCTTCTAACATTTCGAAGCGGAGGTTATTTTTCATAAGCAATGTACTTTTTTTTATTCGTCGTGTATATAGTAGTATTATGTTATAAATTATTTTTAATAAAGATGTTTTAAAGTACTTGAGTTTGCTTCATTTTTAATTCCTACCCTTAGTGTTCAGACCCTCATAATGAAATTTAATTCAAACGATAAATATTTGAAACCGAATTCCATATGACAACATATATGTAAAGAAGAAGACCTTCCTGAAGAAAATGGATAATGTAAGTATTCAGATATTTTAAAACAGCGCCATTTGCAACGTCCTTACCGAACTATCACAAGCAAATACTTCTGTGATCCTAATACAAAATCTACTCGTACACAGGTATTCTGCTGCTGATTTCGAATTTTTACTACTCTTATGCCGATTTTCGGACCGTGGGCTCGAATTCATAGAATAAAGTGCCAGCATTGCGCAGTATTGCCGAGTTTGTATCAGGAGCACATGAACTCGTAGGAGATCGTTTTATTCACACGCTTGTAGTTCGCCTGGCACTGTACAGGTGGCGCAACATTGCAACAATCATTTAAGTTATAAATTAAGTAAGCTGCAGCGTGATGCAGCACGCATAGTGTGCCATAATTAGAATCATAATTATTAACATAATTTAAACATTACGATATGCGCAAGAAAACACATCTTTGATTGCATAATTTTTTATTTTATTTTGTCATACACGTTTAAATTTGATAATAAATTTTTTAAAATTGCCAAAATTCAATAATTTTTAAAACCTAATTAAAAATTTTAACGATTCCGCCTCCTGAACTAATCGTTAAAATTTAACCTTGGATTTATAATGCCGAAACCGTAACGAATTTAAATTTCAACCTTGAGTTGGAAAGACTTTAATTTAATTTGGTTGGCGAGGTTCAAAAGAACAACCAAATTAATTTAGTTAACGCAGCGTTACGAGGAACTATTAATTATTTAAATTTAAAACATGAATCCAAGAAGCAAAATAACTTTTCATATTTTAACTGATCCAAGTAAATAAATTTTATTCATAATTTTTAATATGCACATTCCAATTAATTTATCATAATAAATTTTAATACGGAAATCCTCTAACGGAAATTAATTCAAAAATTAATTAAATACCGTTCCGATTAAGCAACATTTAAACCCGTTTCAATCTTAACAATATAAACACATTGCCAACCCTTTCTGGAACATATTAATTTTCCCGGCCGTTATTGCTATGAAAAGCCAACCATAAATTATTTGTTAAAATTGGAGTTTTTGCACGAAGTTGCCTTTTAAAATTAAAAATTTAAAAGCCCCGATCTAAGCAAATTATTAACATCCATACCTTATAACATAATAAATTACATTTAAAAATTTGATTCAAAATTAAATTTATGCAATCGTTTTATTGACAAATTATAAAAAATTTTACTATTCAATTAAGCCCTTACCATTTTCAATAATAAATTTTAAAACGATTGCGGATTCTCAATAAACCAAATTAAACATTTCATTCTTATCCAACAAGGCCTTTTGCCTTTTCCCGTTCGGATTTAAATAAGGCACATTCCATATTGGGATAATAAGTAGCATGTTCCAGGGAATTATTCTTATTCTTTTAAACCATTCGAACAAAATTGTTCAAAATTTCCCACTATTAAATTATAAATATTTAAATCATTTTAAAAACGTTGAAAATTTAATTGCAATCGATTTTAATATATAAACTAAACGTGTTAATCTAAAATTGTTCAAAAACCCGATTAATTAAAACAATTAACGCTCGGATTTAACGTTTAAATTAAAATAAAGTTTCCACGTGTCTGTATATAATTTACATTTCCGACCGAACGATTCTTAGCTAAGTACATTGCCAAGATTAAAAATTTAATATCATAAGCTATTGACCGTTTCATTAATTCCTATATTACGTTTCTGTTAAGGGGAAAACAAAAATATTTATTAAATTAAGTAACCAAATCCCCATATGTCCATAATTATAATATTTAAAATTAAACAAAATTCGAAAACATTTTTTTTAAAATTTTTAAACCATACATTAGAAATTTAAACCAATATTTACTGTACTAAAACATAACCATTTTTTAATAAATAAATAAATTTCGCCGTTGGCCAGGACCTAGGGCCAAAAACTTTCAAAAATCGATTCAACGCTTTTCCCTTTATTTTTACATTTTAAATTTAAATTTGAGGCAATTAGTTTAAATTTAACAATTATTTAGGATATTCATAAATTTTCGCAAATTAAATCTTTAATATTAAATTAAAGATCCCTATTCCTATTATATAATAATTTAAAATTATTAACTTGGAATAAAAAATTCGATTAAAAAATTTTAATTTTTTTTAATGCTAAAATATAAATATCCAAAGTTCCTTGTTTAATTGTAACTTAACGAACAAAATTTTAATTTAAAAATTTAAAGCTTAATGCAACATTCCAAATAAACGACCTTCCGATCTAAAATTACGTTCGAAAATTCCCTGGCCTAATTTTGATGTCAACTATTTAATGTGGAAAGGCCTAATCTTATAAATGATTCTCCTTATTAATTAACAAGCACAAAAATTTAATTAAAAATTTAAAGGGGCCGTGTCCATCTAACAATAATAAGAAAAACATTTCATTTTTTAGACATAGTATTTACATATTAATATTTTTAATAATTAAAATTAAAAGGAAAACGATTTCATAATTATTTTAAGGACGTCTAAAACTTATTCGACCCTGATCCAATAAATTAACATTAAGACTTTAATTTTAAGTAAGCCCATAGATAATTTTAGGGCCATGGTTTGAATTTTCAAACAATTATTCGTTCTCCGCATCTGTTGCCTAACTTACATTGATTCACAAGTTATAAATAATAAGCGCCGGTTCCAGTAGAATTATTTATAATTAATATTAATTGAAAGAAAACGATTTTTAAAAAAATTTTATTTTATGCCAACTCTAAAAAATATTCCATAAATTACTATTTGTTTAACAACGTTAAAAATTAATTAACAATAAGACTTCTAAATTAAAAAAATTTAAAAGCGCCCCGGATCTGCGAAATTTTACAAAATCTTCCCCCCGTATCTTACTTGGACTTTCCCATTTGGACTTTAACTTAAATTAATTAAGCGCACGTTTGCAATATGGACATATTAAAATTTTTTACCTGTATTCGTGCCACGCGCAACTCAAATATTTAATTTTAAATTAAGTAAGTGGGATCGAATGTGCCATAATTATATATAATTATTAAATAACTTAAAAAATTAATTGAAGGAATCATTAAATTTTAATTATTAAACCCGTATGTTAACAAATAATCCAAACAATAACATTTTTAAATAAATAACGCCTTCGGACCTAGGAAATTTTAAAAATTTAAAATTTAAAACATTGCGATTTAAGCCGATTTTGTTGGCAAATTTTAAATCTTGCATTCCATCGTTAGTCACTTTAATGTCGCCCAAATTCATAAGTGAAGCTCCGTTATAGCAGAATTGTAATATTAAATATTAAATTTAAACCTTAGTTAAAAACATTTAATGCAAAAAGTTTATATTTTACTGTAATAAAGTTATTTTAATATTTAAACTTCAAACATTAGTTAAAAAGAAACAATTAATTAAAAATTTTTAAAATACATCTTTTAAAAACGTCCCCTTTACAATTGTCTAACAACATCTAATTAATTCGCATTCGGAATATCAATTTAAAAATTTTACTTGCGATTAAAATAGTTCGCAAAAAGATCTTATTTGTTGGATTTTGGCTAGTGCTTTATTTAAAATTGTGGATTAAATTAAAAGCATCCAATGGTTAAAATTATTCAAGTATTAAGAATTCGATATTAAATAAAATTTTAGCTTTAAATACATGCCAAAAAACAATTTTTAAATATTTTATATATGTAATATTAAAATATTAATTAAAAATAAATTTGTTCCAAGTAAAAATTTATTAAAAACTCTTTTAAAAATACGTTTAAAACCCCGATCCTTACATTGTACAACCTAAAATATTATTCCGCATTGGACCTTGCATTTTAAAAATATTGGTTTCAATTTACAAGTTGCCGGATTCAGTTTGTTGCCAAGTTTTGTTTTGAACTATCAACTAGTATTTGGAATGGCGGACTTAAACATTTAGTTACTAATTAAATAATTTAACCAATACAAATTTTATTAAAAAATTAAGTTGCCGATTAATGGAAAACCATCTTTAAATAAATTAATTCCCGTGATAACTAAGGTAAAAATTTAAATTAATTACTTAAACATAATCCAAGAAATTCCACTTTCGATAAAATATTTAACTCCCCTGATCCGGGAAATTTAATACTTTCAATTACAATTAATTCGAATAACCGTCGTTAAATTTAATTTTAAACATATTAAGAACATTTTCGAAATTAACGACCTACGTGATTTTATAACCTTTTTTTAATGGGATAAATAATGTTAATTTAACTCTTAAAATAACAAATAACTATTTAAAATTTAAATTATAACCCTCTTGTTATTTTCTTTAAAAAGATTTTTATAAATTTTGATGATCCAATTAATTCCAATAAGTTTAATTATTAAAAAATTTTAAAAGGTCAAAACCTTGCGGACAAGATTTAAAATTTTCCACTCCTGTATCCCTATGATTTACGGTTCGATTCAACTTAATTTTAAGAAAAATTAATTGCCAGGTATGACGACTGACAAAAAAATTTTAAACCCTTATTCTAGGTTACAGTTGCGCAACAAAACATCTTCAAATTTTAATTATTAAGCACCAGTGCATTTACCAAATTATGAAAATTCTATAATAAATAATTTTTTATATTAACGAATAATAAGGAAAACCATTTATATAATTTTAATTTAAACCTTATCCCGGAATACGAAATTAAAAATAAATAAATTAATAAGTGCCGTAACAGCCGATAACCACTTTTAACAATTCTAATAAACCGTCATCGATTAGGCCTTTTCAAAATTTAATCTTAAAAGTGATAATTGGATTCGATTTACAGTTGGGAACTTAAATTAAGTTATTCGCCGGGATTAAGACCAATTCAAATTTTAAGTTAATAACGCCGATGCCAAGAAGATCTTAACATTTTATATTTAATACTTCCCGTTTAAAACATTTCCAAATTTAATTATTTTATTAACGTTATTAACAATTAATGGAAGAAAAGATTTAATTTTCAATTAATTTTAATCGCCGGTTCGAATTAAAAACATAAAAATTAATCCTCCGTTAAACCAATATGCCATAACATTCTAATTTTAATTTTAAAACGTTCGCATTAACGGGTTTATCAAAAAGTCCATTTTGGAATCGTTATAAGGTTATCGTCTTCGGTTTTGTAAAGTCCAACATTAAAAAATCATAAAGTTATAAATTAAAAGCGGTTCCAACTAAGTGGCCAAATTAAACCAATTATTAATATAATTTACTGATTAACAAAATAAATTTATTTAAATTTAATTTTATTTTTAACTTAAATTAAAAAGACCTATTAAATTATTATAAATTAATTTTTTAAATGATTCTTAATAAAACAATCCACCAATAATATGTCCAATAAACATTTTAATTCTTTTAAAATATATCCAAAATCGCCTTTGGGAATTTATAATAAATTTTATTTATTCCCGTTGTTAATGAAATGCCAATTTCATTAACTTAATTTTAAAATTAAGGAGTTTCACATTATTCATAAATTTCAAAATTCCCTTATTTAACATAAACAATCCTAAAAACATTTTTCATATTAATATTTATACCATTTTAAATTGATTAATAAAACCCTTTTTATTTTTAATTATATAATTAAATATTTAAAATAAAAAATTTAAAATTAACAAGTAAATATTTGAAAAAATTTTCAAAATCCTAATTAAATTTGCACCAGGCCCTTTGGATCTTAAATCCATTTTAGATTGAATTTGGAAAAGATTGAATTTTCATAACCGATTGCTTTGGGCCTGTGGGCCTAGAAATCGTTCATTACATTTATTCCAAGGCGTACAATTACTTTACAATCATTTAAGTTTAATTAATTAAGCACCATTAAACAAATAAAAAATAAATATTTAAAATTTTAAATTTTAACACCGATTCTTAAAATCCGTTTATAAAAATTATTTAACTAAAATTTTACCCACCTTACAATCGGCTAAAAATTTATCCATCCTTCAATTTTGTTCCAGAACTAAATCCTTGATTTAAAACTCATCTTTCAATTCCTTTAATCCTATAAAAATCATTTTATTTCAACTCAAAATTTATCAAAATCCATTTTTATTCCACTAATCATTTATTTTTCAAAATGTTTTCAAAATTTCCGACTTTAAATTGTCCAAGAAACTCAATTTGACAGACTTAATCTGTACTGATATTAAACCAATTAATAATTTGCAAAACTCAAAATTATTTATAATCGACATTCTTAATTCGTGAAAAGCAAGGTTTTCAAATTGAAAGGCCGTTGTGGCGCGGGACGGTGGAAACGGCGGCAAAGAACTGGCACGGTTGGGCAACAAGCTATACGTTTCTCATTACAACTTACAAAACTTAACCTACTTAAGCTATTAAAAGTTAACTTCCACTTAGATAAAGGCCAACGGATTGGGAAATTGGAAGGGCCTGAGCTCGTAGGGAGATCGTTTATTCGCCGCTGGTAGCGCCTGGCGCTGTACAGGTGGCGCAACATCAACAATCATTTAAGTTATAAATTAAGTAAGCTGCAGCGTGATGCAGCACGCATAGTGTGCCATAATTATAATCATAATTATTAACATAATTTAAACATTACGATATGCGCAAGAAAACGCATCTTTGATTTATAATTTTTATTTTATTGTCATCCACGTACGTTATAAAATATGAAAATGATCCATAAATTACATATTATGTTTAACTAACGTTAAAACAATTAATTCGCAACGGAATAACGACTTTTCTAATAATAAAAATAAAATTTTAAAAGCGCCGTCTGCCGGATCCTAAGCGAACTATCGCAAACCAAACGATCTCCTCCTCCTCCTGTGATCCTGATACTAAGTCGACTTTTACGCCGATTTTCGGACCGTTGGCTGGAATTCTTAGAATAAAGTGCCAGCATTGCGCAGTATTGGCGAATTTTTATCAGGAGCACATGAGCTCGTTGGAGATCGTTTATTTACGCTGGTAGTTCGCCTGGCGCTGTACAGGTGGCGCAACATTACAACAATAATTAAAATTAAGTAAGCTGCCGCGTGATGCAGCACGCATAGTGTGCCATAATTATAATCATAATTATTACCATAATTTAAACATTACGATACGCGCAAGAAAACGCATCTTTGCATAATTTTTTATTTTATTTTGTCATTCCACGTACGTTATAAATATATGAAAATGATCCATAAATTACATATTATGTTTAACTAACGTTAAAATAATTAATTCGCAACGGAATAACGTATTATTCAAATAATAATAAATAAAATTTTAAAAAGCGCCGTCTGCCGGATCCTAAGCGAACTATCGTTCGAAAACCAAACGATCTCCTCCACACTCCTGTGATCCTGATACTAAGTCGACTTTTATGCCGATTTTCGGACCGTTGGCTGGAATTCTTAGAATAAAGTGCCAGCATTGCGCAGTATTGGCGAATTTGTATCAGGAGCACATGAGCTTGTAGGAGATCGTTTCATTCATACGCTGGTAGTTCGCCTGGCGCTGTACAGGTGGCGCAACATAACAACAATCATTTAAGTTATAAATTAAGTAAGCTGTCGCGTGATGCAGCACGCATAGTGTGCCATAATTATAATCATAATTATTAACATTATTTAAACATTACGATATGCGCAAGAAAACGCATCCTTGATTTCAAAATTTTTTATTTTATTTTATCATCCCACGTTCGTTATAAATATATGAAAATGATCCATAAATTACATATTATGTTTAACTAACGTTAAAATAATTAATTCGCAACGGAATAACGCACTTTTCAATAATAATCAAAAATTTTAAAAGCGCCTCTGCCGGATCCTAAGCGAACTATCGTTCGCAAACCAAACGATCTCCTCACTCCTGTGATCCTGATACTAAGTCGACTTTTACGCCGATTTTCGGACCGTTGGCTGGAATTCTTAGAATAAAGTGCCAGCATTGCGCAGTATTGGCGAATTTGTATCAGGAGCACATGAGCTGTAGGAGATCGTTTCATACGCTGGTAGTTCGCCTGGCGCTGTACAGGTGGCGCAACATACAACAATCATTTAAGTTATAAATTAAGTAAGCTGCGCGTGATGCAGCACGCATAGTGTGCCATAATTATAATCATAATTATTAACATAATTTAAACATTACGATATGCGCAAGAAAAGCATCTTTGATTGCATAATTTTTATTTTATTTTGTCATCCACGTACGTTATAAATATATGAAAATGATCCATAAATTACATATTATGTTTAACTAACGTTAAAACAATTAATTCGCAACGGAATAACGACTTTTCTAATAATAATAAAATTTTAAAAGCGCCTCTGCCGGATCCTAAGCGAACTATCGATCGCAAACCAAACGATCTCCTCCTCACTCCTGTGATCCTGATACTAAGTCGACTTTTACGCCGATTTTCGGACCGTTGGCTGGAATTCTTAGAATAAAGTGCCAGCATTGCGCAGTATTGGCGAATTTGTATCAGGAGCGCATGAGCTTGTAGGAGATCGTTTCATTCACACGCTGGTAGTTCGCCTGGCGCTGTACAGGTGGCGCAACATTACAACAATCATTTAAGTTATAAATTAAGTAAGCTGCCGCGTGATGCAGCACGCATAGTGTGCCATAATTATAATCATAATTATTAACATTATTTAAACATTACGATATGCGCAAGAAAACGCAACTTTGATTTCATAATTTTTTATTTTATATTGTCATTCCACGTACGTTATAAATATATGAAAATGATCCATAAATTACATATTATGTTTAACTAACGTTAAAACAATTAATTCGCAACGGAATAACGTACTTTTCTAATAATAACAAATAAAATTTTAAAAAGCGCCGTCTGCCGGATCATAAGCGAACTATCGATCGCAAACCAAACGATCTCCTCCTCACTCCTGTGATCCTGATACTAAGTCGACTTTTACGCCGATTTTCGGACCGTTGGCTGGAATTCTTAGAATAAAGTGCCAGCATTGCGCAGTATTGGCGAATTTTTATCAGGAGCACATGAGCTCGTTGGAGATCGTTTCATTCACACGCTGGTAGTTCGCCTGGCACTGTACAGGTGGCGCAACAATACAACAATCACTTAAGTTATAAATTAAGTAGGCTGCCGCGTGATGCAGCACGCATAGTGTGCCATAATTATAATCATAATTATTACCATAATTTAAACATTACGATACGCGCAAGAAAACGCATCTTTGCATAATTTTTTATTTTATTTTGTCATTCCACGTACGTTATAAATATATGAAAATGATCCATAAATTACATATTATGTTTAACTAACGTTAAAACAATTAATTCGCAACGGAATAACGTACTTTTCTAATAATAACAAATAAAATTTTAAAAAGCGCTGTCTGCCGGATCCTAAGCGAACTATCGATCGCAAACCAAACGATCTCCTCCACACTCCTGTGATCCTGATACTAAGTCGACTTTTACGCCGATTTTCGGACCGTTGGCTGGAATTCTTAGAATAAAGTGCCAGCATTGCGCAGTATTGGCGAATTTGTATCAGGAGCAATGAGCTCGAGGAGATCGTTTATTACACGCTGGTAGTTCGCCTGGCGCTGTACAGGTGGCGCAACATTACAACAATCAAGTTATAAATTAAGCTGCGCGTGATGCAGCACGCATAGTGTGCCATAATTATAATCATAATTATTACCATAATTTAAACATTACGATACGCGCAAGAAAACGCATCTTTGCATAATTTTTTATTTTATTTTGTCATTCCACGTACGTTATAAATATATGAAAATGATCCATAAATTACATATTATGTTTAACTAACGTTAAAATAATTAATTCGCAACGGAATAACGTATTATTCAAATAATAATAAATAAAATTTTAAAAAGCGCCGTCTGCCGGATCCTAAGCGAACTATCGTTCGCAAACCAAACGATCTCCTCCACACTCCTGTGATCCTGATACTAAGTCGACTTTTATGCCGATTTTCGGACCGTTGGCTGGAATTCTTAGAATAAAGTGCCAGCATTGCGCAGTATTGGCGAATTTGTATCAGGAGCACATGAGCTTGTAGGAGATCGTTTCATTCATACGCTGGTAGTTCGCCTGGCGCTGTACAGGTGGCGCAACATAACAACAATCATTTAAGTTATAAATTAAGTAAGCTGTCGCGTGATGCAGCACGCATAGTGTGCCATAATTATAATCATAATTATTAACATAATTTAAACATTACGATATGCGCAAGAAAACACATCTTTGATTGCATAATTTTTTATTTTATTTTGTCACTCCACGTACGTTATAAATATATGAAAATGATCCATAAATTACATATTATGTTTAACTAACGTTAAAACAATTAATTCGCAACGGAATAACGTACTTTTCTAATAATAATAAATAAAATTTTAAAAAGCGCCGTCTGCCGGATCCTAAGCGAACTATCGATCGCAAACCAAACGATCTCCTCCTCACTCCTGTGATCCTGATACTAAGTCGACTTTTACGCCGATTTTCGGACCGTTGGCTGGAATTCTTAGAATAAAGTGCCAGCATTGCGCAGTATTGGCGAATTTGTATCAGGAGCGCATGAGCTTGTAGGAGATCGTTTCATTCACACGCTGGTAGTTCGCCTGGCGCTGTACAGGTGGCGCAACATTACAACAATCATTTAAGTTATAAATTAAGTAAGCTGCCGCGTGATGCAGCACGCATAGTGTGCCATAATTATAATCATAATTATTAACATAATTTAAACATTACGATATGCGCAAGAAAACACATCTTTGATTGCATAATTTTTTATTTTATTTTGTCATTCCACGTACGTTATAAATATATGAAAATGATCCATAAATTACATATTATGTTTAACTAACGTTAAAACAATTAATTCGCAACGGAATAACGCACTTTTCTAAAATAATAATAAAATTTTAAAAGCGCCGTCTGCCGGATCCTAAGCGAACTATCGTTCAAACCAAACGATCTCCTCCACTCCTGTGATCCTGATACTAAGTCGACTTTTACGCCGATTTTCGGACCGTTGGCGAATTCTTAGAATAAAGTGCCAGCATTGCGCAGTATTGGCGAATTTGTATCAGGAGCACATGAGCTTGTAGGAGATCGTTTCATTCACACGCTGGTAGTTCGCCTGGCGCTGTACAGGTGGCGCAACATTACAACAATCATTTAAGTTATAAATTAAGTAAGCTGCCGCGTGATGCAGCACGCATAGTGTGCCATAATTATAATCATAATTATTAACATTATTTAAACATTACGATATGCGCAAGAAAACGCATCTTATTGCAAATTTTTTATTTTATTTTATCATCCCACGTTCGTTTTAAATATATGAAAATGATCCATAAATTACATATTATGTTTAACTAACGTTAAAACAATTAATTCGCAACGGAATAACGTACTTTTCTAATAATAATAAATAAAATTTTAAAAGCGCCGTCTGCCGGATCCTAAGCGAACTATCGTTCCAAACCAAACGATCTCCTCCACTCCTGTGATCCTGATACTAAGTCGACTTTTACGCCGATTTTCGGACCGTTGGCTGGAATTCTTAGAATAAAGTGCCAGCATTGCGCAGTATTGGCGATTGTATCAGGAGCACATGAGCTCGTAGGAGATCGTTTATTACCGCTGGTAGTTCGCCTGGCGCTGTACAGGTGGCGCAACAATTACAACAATCATTAAGTTATAAATTAAGTAAGCTGCAGCGTGATGCAGCACGCATAGTCCATAATTATAATCATAATTATACATAATTTAAACATTACGATAGCGCAAGAAAACGCATCTTTGCATAATTTTTTATTTTATTTTGTCATTCCACGTACGTTATAAATATATGAAAATGATCCATAAATTACATATTATGTTTAACTAACGTTAAAACAATTAATTCGCAACGGAATAACGACTTTTCTAATAATAAATAAAATTTTAAAAGCGCCGTCTGCCGGATCCTAAGCGAACTATCGTTCGAAACCAAACGATCTCCTCCACACTCCTGTGATCCTGATACTAAGTCGACTTTTATGCCGATTTTCGGACCGTTGGCTGGAATTCTTAGAATAAAGTGCCAGCATTGCGCAGTATTGGCGAATTGTATCAGGAGCACATGAGCTTGTAGGAGATCGTTTATTCACGCTGGTAGTTCGCCTGGCGCTGTACAGGTGGCGCAACATTAACAACAATCATTTAAGTTATAAATTAAGTAAGCTGCCGCGTGATGCAGCACGCATAGTGGCCATAATTATAATCATAATTATTAACATAATTTAAACATTACGATATGCGAAGAAAGCAATCTTTGATTGCATAATTTTTTATTTTATTTTGTCATCCACGTACGTTATAAATATTGGAAAATGATCCATAAATTACATATTATGTTTAACTAACGTTAAAACAATTAATTCGCAACGGAATAACGACTTTTCAATAATAATAAATAAAATTTTAAAAGCGCCGTCTGCCGGATCCTAAGCGAACTATCGTTCGAAACCAAACGATCTCCTCCACTCCTGTGATCCTGATACTAAGTCGACTTTTACGCCGATTTTCGGACCGTTGGCTGGAATTCTTAGAATAAAGTGCCAGCATTGCGCAGTATTGGCGAATTTTTATCAGGAGCACATGAGCTCGTTGGAGATCGTTTCATTCACACGCTGGTAGTTCGCCTGGCACTGTACAGGTGGCGCAACAATACAACAATCACTTAAGTTATAAATTAAGTAGGCTGCCGCGTGATGCAGCACGCATAGTGTGCCATAATTATAATCATAATTATTACCATAATTTAAACATTACGATACGCGCAAGAAAACGCATCTTTGCATAATTTTTTATTTTATTTTGTCATTCCACGTACGTTATAAATATATGAAAATGATCCATAAATTACATATTATGTTTAACTAACGTTAAAACAATTAATTCGCAACGGAATAACGTACTTTTCTAATAATAACAAATAAAATTTTAAAAGCGCCGTCTGCCGGATCCTAAGCGAACTATCGTTCGAAACCAAACGATCTCCTCCTGACTCCTGTGATCCTGATACTAAGTCGACTTTTACGCCGATTTTCGGACCGTTGGCTGGAATTCTTAGAATAAAGTGCCAGCATTGCGCAGTATTGGCGAATTTTTATCAGGAGCACATGAGCTCGTTGGAGATCGTTTCATTCACACGCTGGTAGTTCGCCTGGCGCTGTACAGGTGGCGCAACAATACAACAATCATTTAAGTTATAAATTAAGTAAGCTGCAGCGTGATGCAGCACGCATAGTGCCATAATTATAATCATAATTATTAACATAATTTAAACATTACGATATGCGCAAGAAAACGCATCTTTGCAAATTTTTATTTTATTTTTCATCCACGTACGTTATAAATATATGAAAATGATCCATAAATTACATATTATGTTTAACTAACGTTAAAACAATTAATTCGCAACGGAATAACGCACTTTTCAATAATAATAAATAAAATTTTAAAAGCGCCGTCTGGGATCCTAAGCGAACTATCGTTCAAACCAAACGATCTCCCCATTGTGATCCTGATACTAAGTCGACTTTTATGCCGATTTTCGGACCGTTGGCTGAATTTAGAATAAAGTGCCAGCATTGCGCAGTATTGGCGAATTGTATCAGGAGCACTGAGCTTTAGGAGATCGTTTATTCATACGCTGGTAGTTCGCCTGGCGCTGTACAGGTGGCGCAACATAACAACAATCATTTAAGTTATAAATTAAGTAAGCTGCCGCGTGATGCAGCACGCATAGTGTGCCATAATTATAATCATAATTATTAAAATTATTTAAACATTACGATATGCGCAAGAAAACGCATCCTTGATTTCAAAATTTTTTATTTTATTTTATCATCCCACGTTCGTTTTAAATATATGAAAATGATCCATAAATTACATATTATGTTTAACTAACGTTAAAACAATTAATTCGCAACGGAATAACGCACTTTTCTAATAATAATAAAATTTTAAAAGCGCCGTCTGCCGGATCCTAAGCGAACTATCGTTCGCAAACCAAACGATCTCCTCACTCCTGTGATCCTGATACTAAGTCGACTTTTACGCCGATTTTCGGACCGTTGGCTGGAATTCTTAGAATAAAGTGCCAGCATTGCGCAGTATTGGCGAATTTGTATCAGGAGCACATGAGCTCGTAGGAGATCGTTTATTCAACCGCTGGTAGTTCGCCTGGCGCTGTACAGGTGGCGCAACATTACAACAATCATTTAAGTTATAAATTAAAAGTTGCGCGTGATGCAGCACGCATAGTGTGCCATAATTATAATCATAATTATTAACATAATTTAAACATTACGATATGCGCAAGAAAACATCTTTGATTGCATAATTTTTATTTTATTTTGTCATCACGTACGTTATAAATATATGAAAATGATCCATAAATTACATATTATGTTTAACTAACGTTAAAACAATTAATTCGCAACGGACTAACGTTTTATTCTAATAATAATAAATAAAATTTTAAAAAGCGCCATCTGCCGGATCCTAAGCGAACTATCGTTCGAAAATCAAACGATCTCCTCCACACTCCTGTGATCCTGATACTAAGTCGACTTTTATGCCGATTTTCGGACCGTTGGCTGGAATTCTTAGAATAAAGTGCCAGCATTGCGCAGTATTGGCGAATTTCTATCAGGAGCACATGAGCTCGTAGGAGATCGTTTCATTCACACGCTGGTAGTTCGCCTGGCGCTGTACAGGTGGCGCAATTTTACAACAATCATTTAAGTTATAAATTAAGTAAGCTGCCGCGTGATGCAGCACGCATAGTGTGCCATAATTATAATCATAATTATTAACATTATTTAAACATTACGATATGCGCAAGAAAACACATCTTTGATTGCATAATTTTTTATTTTATATTGTCATTCCACGTACGTTATAAATATATGAAAATGATCCATAAATTACATATTATGTTTAACTAACGTTAAAACAATTAATTCGCAACGGACTAACGTATTATTCTAATAATAATAAATAAAATTTTAAAAAGCGCCGTCTGCCGGATCCTAAGCGAACTATCGTTCGAAAATCAAACGATCTCCTCCACACTCCTGTGATCCTGATACTAAGTCGACTTTTACGCCGATTTTCGGACCGTTGGCTGGAATTCTTAGAATAAAGTGCCAGCATTGCGCAGTATTGGCGAATTTGTATCAGGAGCACATGAGCTTGTAGGAGATCGTTTCATTCATACGCTGGTAGTTCGCCTGGCGCTGTACAGGTGGCGCAACATAACAACAATCATTTAAGTTATAAATTAAGTAAGCTGCCGCGTGATGCAGCACGCATAGTGTGCCATAATTATAATCATAATTATTAACATAATTTAAACATTACGATATGCGCAAGAAAACACATCTTTGATTGCATAATTTTTTATTTTATTTTGTCACTCCACGTACGTTATAAATATATGAAAATGATCCATAAATTACATATTATGTTTAACTAACGTTAAAACAATTAATTCGCAACGGAATAACGCACTTTTTAACAAAAATCAATAAAGTTTCATAAAGCGCCGTCTGCCGGATCCTAAGCGAACTATCGTTCGCAAACCAAACGATCTCCTCCACACTCCTGTGATCCTGATACTAAGTCGACTTTTACGCCGATTTTCGGACCGTTGGCTGGAATTCTTAGAATAAAGTGCCAGCATTGCGCAGTATTGGCGAATTTGTATCAGGAGCACATGAGCTTGTAGGAGATCGTTTCATTCACACGCTGGTAGTTCGCCCGGCGCTGTACAGGTGGCGCAACATTACAACAATCATTTAAGTTATAAATTAAGTAAGCTGCCGCGTGATGCAGCACGCATAGTGTGCCATAATTATAATCATAATTATTAACATAATTTAAACATTACGATATGCGCAAGAAAACGCATCTTTGATTTCAAAATTTTTTATTTTATTTTATCATCCCACGTTCGTTATAAATATATGAAAATGATCCATAAATTACATATTATGTTTAACTAACGTTAAAACAATTAATTCGCAACGGACTAACGTATTATTCTAATAATAACAAATAAAATTTTAAAAAGCGCCGTCTGCCGGATCCTAAGCGAACTATCGATCGCAAACCAAACGATCTCCTCCTCACTCCTGTGATCCTGATACTAAGTCGACTTTTACGCCGATTTTCGGACCGTTGGCTGGAATTCTTAGAATAAAGTGCCAGCATTGCGCAGTATTGGCGAATTTGTATCAGGAGCACATGAGCTTGTAGGAGATCGTTTCATTCACACGCTGGTAGTTCGCCTGGCGCTGTACAGGTGGCGCAACATTACAACAATCATTTAAGTTATAAATTAAGTAAGCTGCCGCGTGATGCAGCACACATAGTGTGCCATAATTATAATCATAATTATTAACATTATTTAAACATTACGATATGCGCAAGAAAACGCACCTTTGATTTCATAATATTTATTTTATATTGTCATTCCACGTACGTTATAAATATATGAAAATGATCCATAAATTACATATTATGTTTAACTAACGTTAAAACAATTAATTCGCAACGGAATAACGTACTTTTCTAATAATAACAAATAAAATTTTAAAAAGTGCCGTCTGCCGGATCCTAAGCGAACTATCGATCGCAAACCAAACGATCTCCTCCACACTCCTGTGATCCTGATACTAAGTCGACTTTTATGCCGATTTTCGGACCGTTGGCTGGAATTCTTAGAATAAAGTGCCAGCATTGCGCAGTATTGGCGAATTTGTATCAGGAGCACATGAGCTCGTAGGAGATCGTTTATTCACGCTGGTAGTTCGCCTGGCGCTGTACAGGTGGCGCAACATTACAACAATCATTTAAGTTATAAATTAAGAAGCTGCGCGTGATGCAGCAGCATAGTGTGCCATAATTATAATCATAATTATTAACATTATTTAAACATTACGATATGCGCAAGAAAACGCATCTTTGATTGCATAATTTTTTATTTTATTTTATCATACCACGTTCGTTATAAATATATGAAAATGATCCATAAATTACATATTATGTTTAACTAACGTTAAAATAATTAATTCGCAACGGAATAACGCACTTTTTAACAAAAATCAATAAAGTTTCATAAAGCGCCGTCTGCCGGATCCTAAGCGAACTATCGTTCGCAAACCAAACGATCTCCTCCACACTCCTGTGATCCTGATACTAAGTCGACTTTTATGCCGATTTTCGGACCGTTGGCTGGAATTCTTAGAATAAAGTGCCAGCATTGCGCAGTATTGGCGAATTTGTATCAGGAGCACATGAGCTCGTAGGAGATCGTTTCATTCACACACACTGGTAGTTCGCCTGGCGCTGTACAGGTGGCGCAATTTTACAACAATCATTTAAGTTATAAATTAAGTAAGCTGCCGCGTGATGCAGCACGCATAGTGTGCCATAATTATAATCATAATTATTAACATAATTTAGACATAACGATATGCGCAAGAAAAGGCATCATGGGTAAATAAATTTTCAAATCACCGATCTCTTTAAGCTCCTGTGATCCTGATAGCAAATTCGGATTTTAACTAAAATTTATACCAAAGAACGCTAAAACCAATTTATGTCTCGACGATCTCTTCAAGCTCCTGTGATCCTGATAGCAAATCCGGTTAATGGCTACAATTTACACCAAAGAACGTCAAAATCATTTTTGATTTTGACGATCTCTTCAAGCTCCTATGATCCTGATAATAAATGCCGATTTCTACTAAAATTTGCACCAAGAAACGTCAAAATCATTTTGTATTTCGACCATCTTTTCAAGCTCCTGTGATCCTGATAGCAAATGTTGATTTCTTCTAAAATGTTCACCAAGGAACATTAAAATCATTTTGTAAAACTACGATCTCTTCAAGTTCTTGTGATCCTGATAGCAAATGCCAATTTCTAATAAAATTTGCACCAAGAAACGTCAAAATTATTTTATATTTCGACGATCTCTTCAAGCTTCTGTGATTCTAATAGCAAATGCTGATTTTTACTAAAATTTGCACCAAGGAACATCATGTTACCGGGTCGGGTCCCGACGGTGGTAAATCGGTCGTCGGGACGCTAATACTGGCAACGTGTGGGACACGGAAGGCTAAAAAAAAAGCTTTGGCTCCATCGTTGGTTTATTTATTTACAAACCTTACAGAACTTAACCTACCTTAAGCTATTAAACTCTAGTTAACTTAACCTACTAATATACAAGAACTAATCATATGACTTAAATTACGCGCTGAAATGGGCAGCGAGCCTGGCGCAGCAAAGGGGGGTGGCGGGCTGGTTGTAGCAGGCCGGGCGACGAGCAGCAAGGCCGAGCAGCAAGACCAGGCCGCGAGTCGGGCAGCAGGATGCAAAAAAAAAGACAGACGACTCACCTGGATTTTGATGATTTAATTGTTGAAGGGCTGGAGACAGGCCGAATGCTTCGGTAGCTCAAGTTTTAAGGACTCACCGTGCGCCGCACTCTGCTGGTGGAGTGCAAATTTTGCGGGTGGAAGCACGCTGAACCAGCTGGGGGATGCGGGACTTGTCAAAGATTGGTGCACGCCGGGGGCGCCTTTGCTTTGTTCGGGTTCGATTCGGAATGGCTTGGCCCGGTAGGACGCCGTAGTGCAAGGGCCCCGGTGCTGAGCACGACCCGGCAAAATCGGGACCCGCTAACAGTCAATACCATTTTGCGTTGCGACGATCAAGCCCCTGTAATCTTGATAGCAAATGCTGATTTACACCAAGGAACGTCAAAATAATTTTGCATTTCGACGATCTCTTCAAGCTACTGTGATCCTGATAGCAAATGCTGTGAGCAAGTCCACATTGGGATCACGAGCCAAACGCTTACCAATAGGATAAAGACGTCATCCAACAGAAGGTCTTCTACCAACTATCAAAAAGATAATTTATTGTTGTTTACTTCAATCTTTTAAAGAACAACCAATAATATCAATTCAGTTTGGATTTTGGCAACAACACAACACTCTTATAAAATTAGAGAAAAAATAATAGAAAAAGATTATAAAAGCCATCTATACATCGTAGCAATCCTTTGAGATACTTATAAGACCTTTACTAAAGTATGAAGAACAAACTATTACATACAAAGTAACTCAATACTAATGGCAATAATTTTCCGTTCTTGGAAAAGTGAACGTTTTTCATCAATATTTACATCCCCCAATGCAGTATGCTTAGACCTCTATTATTAAATGTGTTTATTCATTACATCCACATGCCAACCACAAGCAGCGTTGCACTTTTGCCGAGAAAACAGTTATATTCACATGACATAAAGGCCTAGATAGGGCAAATCCCTCAACTCTAATTAGCTACTGACTTATTAAATAAATGGCTTAGCAGTTAGTATACATCTTTCAATCTGAATAAATGCGTAACAAAAATATCTACACTTAAACGTATCAGAGAAATCACATCTAGTATGTCAAAGTGACGAGCCTGGAGATATGGGTAATAAGTAAATTTTGGTAAAGTAAAAATTTGGAAGCCAATTCAGTCACTTGGAGTACCCATAATCATTTATGGTTGCTCCGTGCGGAATACAACTTCAAGCATCTCATAACAAAAAACCGTTTTAAACACAATAGCGATAATATTGTTATTCAACAAATAGCTAAGAGAAATATACATACAAGGCTAAAAGGCGACTACCACAAGACTGTCCCTTTAACATAAAGATAGTAAGTAAAAACAAGAAAATTTAACCATAAACAATAATAAACCTCAAAAACTATATTTTTCGTCGTGTTTAAGTTAAGGATGTGAAAAAATAATGTAAATTATAAAGCCAAGCACAACATTGTAAATATTGAACTGAAAAAGCACCCAGTCGGCAAACGAAATTGTTCGCATATTCTACTTCCCGTTAATTTGCCTAGATATTCGACCTATCACCGGAAATTGTTCACCCTTTTCTCAATTTTGCAATTTTGCAAAATTCCCGTCTGTCCCGTTCAACCGAATCCGCGCACCAATTGTAATCTGAATGTGCTCGGGTGCAGCTGTCGCGAAGCACTACTTTTAGATGGCTGCATAAATTTGACATGAGACCCAAGATCTGTTACAGCGGATGATTTGCATTATTCTCATGAACTGCAGAATATAAAACTTGGTGGCTTGTGCAAAACCCTCACGGTGTTATTAGAAGCAAATTAAAAAACGATGGCGCGCATAAACAGGAGGCCCTATGGAAACACGTTAAATCAACAAAGTATGGTGAAACGGTTGATTTCAGTCTGAAAAGCTGGGTGGTGTAGAAATTTCCTGAAAAAAACATTTGCATGATAAAACAAACCCCTGAGGCTAAATTCAAAGCGCAAAAATACTAGCATAAGCCCTATTTTTGGTGAAAAATCTGGTGATTAAAATTAATTCAAAAACATTAATATAACTACATAAAAGCCACATATATAATAAACGCTGTGTCGTGAATCCATATGGACACAATTATATATCAAAGTTTTGTTTAATATGAACAATATAATTCACTTATTTTCTATTTGATGTTTTTGGAATCTCTATATTATTAATGAAAAGTGCAGGATATTGAAATTTAGTTTTTTAATTTTCCATCTCTGGCTGAAAGATATATTCCTGAAGGTTCGAACTCCTTGCTACTACTTCGATTGACGAGAGAACTGTGCCATCTGATGATACTCCCATTATACTATAGTTAGGAGATCAGATGTGTAGATCAGCTACATTGGACCTGTCCTGGGGGACTCCCGATTTGATCAGTTAAAATTCCGGTGTTCGATAGTTTAATCTTGTTCTGAAATATCTATCCTCTAGATTTTAGTAATGTACAGTACGAAATTGGTAGACACCGTTTAATTTTGTATAATATCCCATAAAACCAGACCTTATCCATGAGATTGTATTATTGGATACTTGAATGTTCTGAACAAAAACCAATCTCATATTCCGGGATTATATACATCATAGTAGTTCTTTTAATAGTTTCAAAATTGCAAATAATAGATTTATTGCTCTGTATGAGGCAATATTTTTGTCAATCCTTTTCAGACTTCAGGATAAGAATTTCCTACTCTTTGGGGCAATTACATGGTCTTAATATAAAATTTAAAGTAAAAGTTAGCATAACTAAGTGCCTTTTTTAGTAGTTATTTCACCAGTTTCCAGATTATCTGATCTATTCCTGTTGTCTTTTTATTATTGAGGAGTGAAATAATTACTTCGATTCTCTTTCCTTTTCCTTTACTTGTATTGGTGCTGATCTGAAATATTAATGGGGACGAAAACATTGGCTATGTGTCAAGCAAAATGACCTGCTCTTAGTTGACTCCTCCTAGCCTAAGGTCCTATGTTTGGTAATTCTATGCATATTCGTACTAATGGTGTGATCATCAGAGATGTTATTGACTAAGAAAAAGTCAAGAAAGTCTGCCAGTTTGTTAAGATCGCTTAGCCAATATGGTGGAGTGCCACTCGAAATAAATATATAATTTAGTTGTAGTTCATCTGGAGTTTCACAAAGTATTTTACTATTATAATCTCTACCTGCAACAAAATTTGGTCTAAGAGTTTGGAAACAAACCTGAGTATTCTTTTCTAGCTTCTGTAAAAAACTGTAACATCGTATGGCATAGTTTTAATTCTTATTAATGTAGCCTGGAGATAATATTTTAAAATTTAGGTAGTTCAAATTAGTGATAAAGGTATAATCAGCTATTTATCAGTAAAATGAATTCTCCCTTGCGTTGCATTAAACCGTTGGCATTTCATTCCACAAGATTTGATTATCAACAAACGAAGTTTCGAACGACATAGTACGATTATGAAAACGTTGGTTACCGAAAAGCTCCTGAAAAAGCAACGCCTGTGTGCAAAAAGTTTTTAAAAAGAGACTGGAGCAATGTCACATTTTGGGCTTCGTCTTTTTTGAAGAGAACCTGATCTATATCTCTATTAAACATTTCGTTAAGCTACATTTTTGAAGTTTATTTAAGTGTATGGGGATTTAAATCATTCCAACTTTTTACAAAGGTTGGATGCAGAGAGGATGATTAAAAATATGTGATGCTCTGCTGTAAGATGGTATGAATTGGTCACAATTTTCAGATGCCAATCTGTGCAAAACAGTCTAATCCTACATCAAGAACAGACTATGGAGTAGACTGCCAGTTCACTTCTCGCTTCTCTCGCTGTAAATCTAGTGGTCAGTATGCAAAATAATTGCCGTGATATGTCATTTCATTTGCCTAATGAAAATAGTCGAGAATCTTAGCAAAAGCATCAAATTCAAAAAAGAAACGGCTTATTATATAAGACTTCAATCTTTTGGACCACAAATCGTGATTTATTGTTCAGGATGTCTAATTTGCTTGGATTTTTTGATTGAAGAAAGGCTTCTTCTGCTGTTTCCTTGAAAATTCCCTGAAAGTATCTGTGTACTTTGCTGATTTAAAGGGCGATGTAATTAATTGTTAAAGAATTTTTAAGAACCGAATCGCATCAGAAGCCTCAGGACTAGTGGCTGCCACATTTATTCGTTTTATGGTTAATAGGCGCGAATCATTTCCTAGCTAAATACGAAATGTTGTCCCTGGCACTCAAATCGAGCACTTCCATCGGGCGCGCACTATTAAAATCGACTTAACTGTTAATTAAACGGCTCGCTCGCCAAATAAATTCCGGCGCGGAAAGTAATTAAAATACTTTCCGTCACCTCCAGCCGATTACATAGTTCGGAACTACACGTCTCCGGCGGCGGGCGAAAAAACCGCCGCCTCGGCCGGCGCGGCGCGAACGATTTTTAAAAATTCAGCGCGGGGGCGTGGACGGGGGAGGGGGAGCGGTAGGCCTACAATAAGACTCGGAATTAATTTTAACAGGAACGTACGTTTATTTGCACTGAGCGGAAAATACAAGCTAGCGTACGGAATCTCGCCGACTGTTTGTCTGTATGACGCACATCTATAATAAATTTCACAATAAAACAGAATATATTAAATGTAATTTATGCGAGCCGTCGGGACGCTTCCACGCGCGGAAGCGCGCCGACGGAAAACAATACATATAGAAGTACAATAATATTACATACATTTTAAAACTCTCAAATAAATTATGTACAGACTACAAAATGGTATCACGTTCTCGAGAAAATATAACCGTAAATCTTACAAAAGTTTCTCATTAATTAATTAGATATCAGAAAATTCAATCGCTTCCTAGTTATATACAAATTTGATCATCTAAAATCCAATTTAAGTTAAAATACATCTACAAATACATTATCTTTTAAATTACTCGTATAGAAACATTTCCGAATCCTAGAAGAAGATCAACTTCAAATTGGCAAATTAACTTTATTTATACTTGCGCAATAATTATATTGTTTTAACCTCTTAACGACTAACCCGGCCTGTAGCTAAGCCGGCGAGCGCTGCGTACGGATAGAGGAGACAACACAGAAGGACTTCGAGTCGCCGGAAAGCTCGAAAGCTCTCCGTTGCTCGCCCGTTCCGGTCCGAGCCGAACGAATGGAACCGCGGGAGCGGATTCTGGGGACTCGAAGTGATCTCGGGAGACGACATGAACATGAAAGAATGTCACATCTAGGCAGGGCCACAAACTGTCATCTCTAGAAACAGGCGGACCGCCGGCCGGAGCTGGGGCCGCGAATATAAAACCTTACTCAACTCTACTTTGGCGGATGCGCGCGGAAGAGGCGACGGGGCAGCTCCGGCCGCAGGTCGCAGCGAGACAGAAGCAAAGAAAACCAGCGATCAAATAATGACCGAAGGATCCAACATCAAACACTCGCATCCAGCAGGTATAAAACTGTTAAGTTTAATTAATTAATTAATTAATATATTACTCTGATACCTACAACGCTAGGGAAGTGTCGGGAAGAACGGGGCTCCTCATCGGCTTTCGCAATCCACACGAAGCCGCTTTGACAATTACAATTAGCTCACACATCCTAGTAATTTAATTATTAGTAAATGTAATGAATTAACGAAGCATGCAGCTGTACAAAATGCTACAAACACTAAAAATCTATATTACACGAGTCGCGCTTCGCACAACAACAACATTCACGCTATGCTAGGTAAGGAGTGGGAGGGGTGGGGTGGAAATATAGAATGCATTATGTAAAGGAATGCGTCGGGCGCGGGTCGGGAACCCCAGCTAAGTTGCCTTTGAACCCGCAGAACTTCGGGCGCGGCGCTGCACCTCGTGCCCGCGAGCCGATTCTTCTTGCTTACCATCCTCACAGTTAATTCCCAGCCCAGCCGTGCTCATAGATCGCACTCAAGGAGATGCAAGAACTTGGTTCGCTGTTTGCGAGTTGCTTAACTTTCCCGAAGTTGCTAAATTGATTATAATTAATTCGACTAAGTCACCAAGCTCCACATTTCGTTCCCCCGCCCTCATTAATATCACCGTCTTCACGCAAGCGTCTCAAATTGCTGAAATGTGGACCAAAGCTTGATTTTATAATTTTTAAATTTTCAAGTTTTCAAATTTAAAGTTGATGAGGACTGGAAGCAAAAAGAATGAGTTTTAGGGACGAGGTGCGCTCCGTTTTGCCATGGAATCGCCGATGTTATCGCTCTCTCCAGGTTGAAAGCAGCCTGCCTGGCTCGCGACGCCACCACAGAAATGCACATATGTATAATGTATACCCTACGTTTGTGTTTTGTTTAACTTATTTTGTCACAGTGTACACATTTCGTCGTTGCATTTTTGAAAAAAGTTGTTCATCCAAGGTCACTTTCTCAAAAAATATAATATTACCTATTATAATACTTTCTTATCAGTTTTTCTCAAAAACTTTGTTCGAACTACTTAGTACTTCTTTGATTTTAGTTTCATCATTTTTTTTCTATTTTTACAAGTACGACATTTAGCCTAATATCGGCGGCTCGCGCCTGCACAGTCTTCAGTTAATACTTTGACACATTCGTACAGACTACTTAACCCTAAACAGTGCTAGCCTAGGGGCCCGCGGCGCACCCGGTGCACCCGCCCGGGGGCGGCGCGCGGACCTTACAGTAATGGTAATAATAAATGCTCTAGGTGTGTACGGCTGTAGCCGGCGATGTCGATCACAGGAATGAACATCACTGAGGATACCCTCGCTACGTGCGCTCTTAGAGTCCACACCTAACTATGTACACTAGCGGTAACTGGCAGTGATGCGGTGAAGAGGTAGGCCGTCTAAGCGTGGCGCTTCATGTGCAGGGCCAGGTGGTCCGAGCGGCTGAAGCAGCGGTCGCAGTGGCGGCACTTGAAGGGCTTCGCCCCCGTGTGCTTGCGGTAGTGGCGGGTGAGCTCGTCGGAGCGCGCGAACCGCCACTCGCAGCCTTCCCAGGAGCATTTGTACGGCTTCTCACCTGTAACAAATGGAAACGTTCAATACAAGTTTGCTATCCGATGCTCGCACTGACTTAATCATAATGGTAAGGCTCTGGTGAGAAGTTCAGGCTCTCACAATCTCTGATACGAAGCGCCTTAGGGGCGAAATTAACACAGGTGCTCAGTTGCTTTTAGTAACTGAGTAGGCCACCCGTCAGGCACCTGAGCCCTAGGATTATATCCGAGTAGCTCAAAATAATTTTCTTAAAAACAACTGAAGTCTTCATTATAAGCTGGTGTATGTGAAGTTGAGCGCTGAAGCAAAATCCAGTAGGGATATATTGAACTTCCAGCAAGAAACTTCGAGTGAAGGGATCCATCTGGAGTGGTTTATGATCGCGTGACATTGAGGAATGGTCGCCGGCGGAAGGGTGCGTCCTGCGCTTCCCGGCGCGTACAAAATGGAAAGTGTCGCCTCGGCGGCGCTTTTTACGCAGTGACGCTGCATCCCCGGTAATGGCGCCGCGACATCATTAATAAGGGCCGCGATCCATCATGAGTCATGGATATTCATGTCGCAGTGTGACTCGCTCCTCGCACGTGTGCCGATTCCGGGCTGACAGGAGACGGATGCCCGCCATTTACCTCCGCGCGTGCTCCCGCCGAAAAACCCGCCAAATGTAATGAAACTCGCCGGTATTTGTGAAAGATCAGATCGGACAGCGCCTCATACATTCCGACTGTTTTCGGGCGAAGCCCTACATATCCTTTGAGAAGAGACTATTAAACAGTTGATGATCAACCGCGCACCCAAAGGAAACAGAAATGTCGTCCCGTACTTTATAAACTACCATGCAAGGTTTACGGGTCGTTAAATTGACGTTTATGCTATCCATTATGAAGATGAAGGTGCAGTATCGAGAACACCGACCGCAATTTAGCACAGGTCGGAAATTGAGAAAAAGAACCCTCATTACTTACCCTAAACGTTATAGTTTCCCATTTCTTAAAATAACTCTAGGCTACTTGTTAACTAGCATAATAAAAAAGTTCCTATTCTAATCTAGCGTTGAAGTCTCCGCCTTTTTTATCATATACAATTTATTATTTGTAAATTAAGTGACAGGAAAATAAAGAACGACAAACTTATACAAGCAATTCGTTGAGTGCGACAGGATCGCGCGGTTTCCGGGCTGAGAGTGACGAAGGCTGCCAGCCCTGGCATAACCGCGAAGACGCGGAATCCGCGCCGGACTGCGGTCGACTCCAGCACGCGGCCCTAGAGATTGAATTAATCTGATACCGCGCGGCGCTGCATAAATCAACCCCGAACAAAGCGCGGACGGACCGGAAGAAGTAATTGGAGGCCGAGGAAGCGGCGCGAAAAACGCGGCGGCGACGCTCGAAATCCAAATTAATTGGCTCGGAGCTGCTCGCGCCAAGTTTCGCAAAGTAATTAAACTAGTGGTGCAGACTACACGGACAGGTTTCAAACGAGATCGGTCGACATCAATACCGTCGTCACCGCCGGAGCCTGATGAATGCCAGCGCGGAGGATCGATCTGGAAAGTTTCGGAGGTTTTTCCCGTTTTCCCGCGCCCGCTCGGCGCTGCGGCGCCCCTGCCCTCGATTAATTAAAGGAGGATTGACACCAAAAACTTGTACTAACAGGACACGACAGGGTTGATCAAGATGGAAGGCCTGACAGCGCAGGGGAAGCTTACATTACAAAACACAACCTCGGTGGGGACAACGAAATGTCGTTTTCAGCCGAAAACAAATGTTTTGGAGGGTTTAGTCAAACATAACACAAAAATAAAAATAAAAATATTGATTTATAAAAAAAAGCTACCCGAATTAGATCTTTCTCTTCTTCATATACACTAATGTTATTTATATATCCTAAAATTAAAAAAATTGGATAGCTTTAAAATGACAACGTGAAAAGATCCAAAGGATTAAAATCAAGATTTTTGAGATAAATATTCATCAAGTCATCAATCAAAAATCTACGGTAGTTGGACCAAGACAACAATACAGTTTTGTCTAACATATTGACCACATTGAGAGGGATTTAAAAGCTTGTCCATTTTAGAGCAACAGATCCAATAAACACTTCTTGGGCGAAGAAGAAGACAATGACAGAGTATCTCAAACAGGCTCTGATGTAAAAAATCTGGTAAGATAGTGGCTATAGAGTATGCAGAGAAAAAAATGCCTATAACTACGTACAACGTAACTAAAAAACAAGACCGACAAGTTACATAAAAGCTATTACCTTATAACCTGGTCAAGGGAAGAATTACAACAAGCACTTGTTTGCTACGTCAATTATTGTCGCCTCAAGAACACGTATTTTCCAGAAAACCGATATATTTGAGTGACCTTACAATAGTTTTTCAGGCAGAGATATATGCCATTCTTGCATCATTAATTTAAAAGAATTAAGGTCTGTACTGTTTGTATGGTAAGAGTGAGGAAAAGTTCTGGAAGAAAAAATTATACTAATCTAAGTATCAGAACTAGTGTCCTAAGACAGAGAAAAGCGGGTGAATCCGCTTAATTAACAACCAACGATTCCTGTATAAGTCTTGAATTTTTTCTGATAATCGTAAAGCAACATCTAAGATAAATTTAAATTAATAGGCATGACAGATCCATGAGAAGTGTTACAAAAATAATAACGAAAGTCGACAGATACCGAATTACAGAGACGACTGTTGTGAATAACAAAAATACTGTATAGATCTACAACCTCTCCTGAGATCACAAAACAAGACAATATAAGGTAAAGTTAAGGATTCCTGTAACGGTTCAGATCCTTTACACAAAATCGACATGCAAGTAGATCCTAAATTAATAGAAGCAAAAGATGCATGAGAGGAGTTGTAAATATAGTAATGATAGTTGGAAAACAGAGAACCACCAATGTCAGGCTGTTTTGTATAATGGGAGGTTCAAGAAAATTCTTCTGTAGGTCTAAAACCTTTCCATAGAATTGCGATGCGAGTTGGTCCTAAACTAATGGAAGCAAAAGATGCATAAAAGGAGTTGCAAAAAAACGAAAAATGTATAAAAGATGTTGTAATAATAGTAATGGTGTCACCAGATAAGGAATCACTAATCGACTTTGGCAATGACAGGCTATTATGAAATATGGGAAGCAGACTATTTCTGAATAAATCCAGAATCCTCCCTAGGAACCGTTAAGCAAGTCGGTCCGCAACTAACGAATATGAAAGGTGCATAAAAAGAATTGTGAAAATATTAATGACAGTCAAAAGGCAAAGGACTACTATAGAGTTTACTTTACGAGGCTAATGGAAATAACGGGACGTAGAAGATTCTGTGCAAGTTCAGAACCTTTCCTAAGAATCGCAAAACAACATAAGGTGAAGCTAAGGATTCTTGTAAAGGTTCAGATCCTTTCCTGAGGGTCGTGATGCAAGTCGGTCCTAAATTAGTGGACACGAAAGAAAACAAAGAACCACCAATGCTGTTTTGTGTAACGGGAGGTCAAGGATTGCTGTATAGGTTCGAGACCTTTCTTGAGAAAATATAAGTCGGTCCAAAGATGCTTGAGAGGAGCTGCAATGGCAGTCAGCAGACAAAAAATCACAGGATAGATATTAGCAATGTCAAGCTGTTGTAAATGCAGGAAAGCTACAGATTCCTCTATAGCACCAGAACCTTTCCTAAGAATCGCAATGTAATTCGTCCTAAATTAATGAACACGAACGATGCACGAGAAGAATTGTAAATGTAGAAATAATAGTTGGCAAACATCAATTGTGATTAAGGAGAAGCTGAGAATTTTCTAAGTCTAAAACACTTCCATAGAATCGTAAGATAAATCAACCCTACCTTAAGGAGCACGAAAGATATATCAGGGGGATTGCAAAAATAGTAACAGCAATTGGCAGAAAAAGAACCACAAAGTCGACATTAATAATGCCAGACTATTGTAAATAATAAAAAAATGCTTTGGGGGGGGGGAGGGTTAATCTTACAAAAATAGTAATTGAGGTCGCCAGATAAAAAGCCGTTGACTTTAGCAATGACACGCTAAGATGAAGCCGCGCATTCCTCTGTAGCTCCAGACCCTTTCATGACAATTGCGATGTAATTCGGTCCTAAATTAATAGGCACGAAAAATGCATAGATATTGCAAAAATAGTAATGACAGTCGACAGAGAAAACGTCATACAGTCCACTTCAGCAATGCCAGGATGTTGTAAATAACGGGAAGACCATAGGCCCCAGAAGCTTTTCTAAGAAGCGCGAAGCAGGGTGGTCCAAAATTAGTGGAAACAAAAAATGCATGAAAGATGTCGCAATAATAGTAATGGCGTCACCAGATAAAGAAAAGAGTTGCAAAAATAATAATGGCAGTCGAAAGACAAAGAATTATAAAGTTTACTTTAGCAATACCAAGCTAATGTGAATAACGGGACGTAAAAGATGCTGTACAAGTGCAGAATCTTTCCTAAGAACCGCAAGACAACATATAAATTAATGGGCATGCCTGAAAGGGATTGCAAAAATAGTATAAACAGTTGATATACAAAGAGTTAGAGAGTCGATTTCACCAATTCCAGGCTGTTGTGAATAATAGGAAACCGAGGGTTCCTCTATAGCTCTAGAACCTTTCCTGAGAATCACGATGCAAGTCGGTCCAAAGTTAATGGAAACGAAAAAGTATGAGAGGGGTTACAAAAACAATAGTGGCAATTGGCAGACAAAGAACTACAAAGTCGACTTCAGCAATTTCAGGCTATTGTGAATAATGGAAAATCGGAGATTGCTGCATACGTACGAAATCGTTTCTGAAAATGGCAAGACAACCTGAGGGTTAAATTATTACACATGAAAGATTCATCTTTTCATTTTTTGGACGAATATGAAGTATAAGAATGCTTAAAATTTGACCATTTTGGTGCTGTCATACTTTGCAGAAAGAAGATGACCACTTTTAAGTTATCGGATATCTGAACCTGTATTAGAATGTCGAGAAAGTCCTTTGCGGAAGAGAAGCTCGTAGAAGTCTCCAAGCTGGACTACACCTCAGCTTTCATTATCCATCAATCCTTTTTTTACACTAAGTGAAACTGTTCACTTCATTACGACTAGTCAAACCTAGGTCGTTAAGCAAAAGGATGCATCAAGTAAACAATTCTGCCTTTTTTAGTTTTTCAAAAATCTAGTTAGCTTATAATACACCATACAAATTATAATTACAAAAAAATAAAAATGTGAGCTAAAAAACAAAAATTGATCATCATGAAATCACCAAAACAGTAAATCCAAACCATTGTACTTGCCAACCCTTTTGGGGATCCAAATATAGCAATATAAACAAATTCGGCAAAGTGACAAAGAACGAAAGCCGGGCGAAAACAAAACCGGCCGGCAGCGGAAGCGGCATAATAATTAGCGAAAGCGAAGGGCGGCCCTTTATTACGGCGCGATGAAAATCAGCACCGTTCCAGTTCCGGCGCGCATCACGCGAGCGGCCGCCCCAGCAAATTAATGATTTAATTTGCAGCGTTGTTTGGGCCGACGCAAGTGCCGTCGCGGCGCGAGCCGCCGTTAATATTTCAGCGCCTCGCGGCGCCCGCTGAAAGAAATCGTCAGTGCGGCCGGATTTATGAGGGCTGCGGCGGCGCTCCAAAAACAATACAATATATCAAACAACGGCGCGCAATCCATCAGTTCGCCCGCTATTAAACAGACCGATGGGGTAGAAAATCGATAACCAAATGCAGGGGTGGATGGATGGGTGGATTATTGCTAGCCGCCGCAGAAAACGTATGCGAGCCGCCGCCTGGGCGCGAAGTCCGGGGCTGCGATGAATTTCACTCTCGATCGAAATTCAAGGTTCTTTGTATACAAGCTTAACTAACTGCCACAAGATCATTAAGAGCTACAGAACCATTGGAAATTACAAACTCAATTTACACAGGTTGTCCTGGCAAAAAAGCCCCAAAAGGGATAAGAATTGTAAAGGATCTTTTCAGCTCCAGGACTGCGGTTATGGCGGTCTCAATTCCAAAAATGTCCTTGTAACGTGTCCTTTTTTCTGAAATTTACAGCTTCAGGAACAGCACATACCCTCAATAAGTCAGATCGAGTGAGTAGAGTGGATGATTAAGACTAACAGTACCTTTATGATGCCGATAATTATTTGAAAAAATTTTGGTCATGACAAGCCATTCTGATGATATTCTAAGCGTGTTTTTGGTCCTCGGTAAGTAAGTACGAAACAAGGACTTCTTTATTGAACATTTTCACCTCCTTTGCCAACATTGCATAGACACATTTGGATCCTCAACAAACTTGCCGCGCTTTTTCAATATTGGCCTCTTTAGTCGACCATTTCTTGGGTGGTGTTCAACTGACGATTTTAAAGGGAGCAAACCATCCCTAAACTTAGGCACGGAATAGACAATCATCCCTGCAATACCTGTTTTAACAACTTAAACGCGACAAAAGTTCAGTTTCTTTTTGATAATCCCTAAATAAATTCATTAAGCCATCAAAGAGGCTCAATAGCTATATCTAGTGCAAGGTAGCGAACTATTTCTGTAGAAGTAGAGGCGCAAGTTATAAACACAAATTATGGGGATAAGCTATTCCAATTTAGCTTCTAAAACTGTAGTCTTAAGAAAAAGAATTTATATAAGCTTTACGACAGAAAAATCCAGCCGGTACGAAGCGATAGGGTTTTTAGCGGCACGCATTTAGATCAATTTAGGGCTCGGGAGAGCGCCTGACCATTATTTCCGTTTGAAAGTGAGATCATATTTGAATGTATCGCTAACAAAGGAATGCCAATCGAAATCAGTAACTAGAGGCTGTTTAACTTACAAATGAATTTTAAATCTACATTTATTTAAATTCGTTTCGAAATAGCCGGTCTACGCCCCGAAACGTAGCAAAATGCAAATTCAACAAAAAATTCCATTATCTTCCGCATGCACCCAAATAAGTATCGCCGGAGGTGGCGGCGCGTCTTCTTTCTTTTGCGGCGCAGCGCGCCGCCGCCAGGCAGCGAAGAATAGACAATTTTTCGGGTGTCAGCGCCAGGGCGAGCCGCCATGAATGGGCCGTGAATCCTGGCGGCAGCTGACCAGCCAGGGGCGCAGTTGCTCGGACAAATTGAATTTTCTGATTTCTGGCGAGCGGTGCACCATCTGCCCGGGGTGCGCTGACAGTCGGCGACGGCCCGCATTACCCGACGCCGCCTCCGGCGCCCGGCCTCAAAAGGGCAAACGACTGCCCGATAAGTTGCGCCGGCGGCGCTTCCCGCCGCAGCGGCCGGTAACGAAGGCCCAAATTATCCCCCGCCCGGGGCCGGGGCGCGTCGGGAGTACATGCCAGGAATTCATCAATCACACGCGCCCTGGGATTTAGTTTGCCGGTTTTGAAGCTTGCCACTGTCAGGAGGCCGCCCTCGCCGATGGAATCGATGCAGCGGCGATTCTGGGAGGATTTTCGCAGTTCTTCGCGGCCCGTGACAACCCACCTAACTAAACATGGGAAAAACGGCAACTTCCGAAAGAACTAAGTAACTGTAATGAATGAAATTTGAAATTGCTTTGTATCAAAAAAGGTTACAAAACATCCGAGACTTTTTATAGAACCCGCCAGATTAAATTCCTTTCAGGTCAACTGTATCCCTCATTTTTTTGTGTAATCGTTACTTTATCTAAGTTAACGGTCTCAAACAAATCTAAATCATCCTCAAAACCGAAACTCCGAAAACTACGGAAATCTAGAAACCATGAGAAAAAAATCTTTATCATTTTAATGATATACAAATAAAAACTATTTTTTTTGTAATTACCTATCCTGCGGTTGTGCAATATTGCAAGCAGTCTCATAGTAAAGTTAAACCTTCCTGAACAATTTGCGTTATGTTGATTGGCCCTTATTCATGTACCCTTGAATCAAATGGAGACAATCTCTCAATCCCTTTCTAAAAATTACCGACCAAATATGGCTTTTCAAACTTCACCATTCAGTTTTTTCTATTCCTCTCACAAATTGAAATTTACCGTTGAAAACTTTTTAGAAAACTCTCTATCGCCTTCCAATCTTCAACTGTAAGATCTTTGTAGTATTTCTTAATTTACAAGGGGTAAATATTTCTTCCTCCCTCATAGTCTTGCAATGTTTTTCTTCAAATTTCACCCAGAAGTTAAAACGAATTGAACTTATCAATTATTTGCTTAATTTTGTATTCCTCCAAAAATTAACTAAAGTAATGCTCCTCCCAGGTCAAACGTTTTCAGACAAACAATTACTTTTCAGTGTAAACAAACAGCCAACAAACATAAATTAACTTTCAATTAGACAAGAGAATCTGACATTATTATCTCTATACTCAAATCAGCACCCACCATTAATACGTACTAGAAGTGAACTTTCAAGAATGTTCAATTTTTCAGCAATTTTTAACTATTTTAAACGTTCCAGATCTCAACAATAGTCAAAACGCCAGCTGTGGTCAATTTTAGCAACAATTAAGGCAACCAGCACCTCTTAGATGAGTAAATACCTAACTTTAGTTGCTTTTGAACTCTCTAGTAAATGTCAGTCATATTGAGAAGCCTATCTTAACCAATCCTCAACCCTAGCTAGTCCTAAACCTCTAAGGTTTCTCTAGAACAATTCGTGGCCTCAGTCAGTTTGTAATTGGATTCAATTTTCTACCCCAATGAAACTTAGTCCAAATTTGTCTTCTAAAAAAATGAAGAACTGAAATAAATAATGTAAAAATATAGATGCAAAATAATTAATCTGCACTCCCCCCTCCCCAGTAGAAGATAATAATAGTAGAAAGTATAATAAAAAGTAAATTCCATTCCCTGAGCAACAACAAACATTTTCGTATCACAACTCTTCCTGTAAAGTAATTGCTTCAAGTGCGTCAGGATATTAAATAGATAGATATTTCTGCAGAGAAGTTTTCTATTGTTATAGTAGCAAATGGTAAAGGCAACTTTCACAGTGAGGGGGTATTATTTATCATTCATACAATGGTTTGGGTAGAGACTGAGATATTGGATACATTTTCGGTTCAGATATTAAAGAGCATATATTAGAGTCGTTCTCTAAAATAAACCTCTCTTGTGTTGAGATCGCAGAAGAATGCCAACTCACTACTTCAAAAGGATAATAAATGAAACAAAATATGCCAAAATCCTATGATAGTAATAAAGATGCAAAAGAAAGCAGACGGGAGAACAAAAGAGGACGAAGGACAAAAAATCTCTTGATTTCCACTGAAACTAGGAGAAGAAAATAAAAGAACAATTAAATATTTTTTACATTACAATACACTGAAAAAACAACATAGTAATTAAGGGAGCCTAGATACAGACAAAAAGAAAGAGCAAATACTTATACAAGCAGAAATAAAGTTGCAGTTAGTATATGTTCGGCTTAGGTAATAAGAACTAAATAACGCATACAAATACAAAAGTGGAGAAGTGCAAGTTATACAAAATAAGGCAAAATTTACATTTATGTTTACTTAGCTCCAAAATTAAAAAGGAAGAAGAAAAACCAGTTAAACTAGGCTATCGAAATTTTAAAAACGTTAAATGTTGGATTTGAAATAATACGTCCAAAAAGTTAAAGAACATTAATAGAAAATAGATAACAATAGACAAAAATAAAAAATATATCAAAAACAAGTTAGAAAATAAATTATATGTAGAGTGTAACAGCACTCAATACAATACAAATTGACAGAGTATGATGAATACAAAATTGAAGTACATAGCTTTATTTATTCTGGTCTAGAAGAGAACAACGGGCATCAGCATTGTATTGGTATCACTTTCATTAGAAGAATACGATTATTATTCATATAATGGAAACCGACTAAGTGAAAGGATTACCATTGCAAGTATAAATCTTGTTAAGAAGAGAATGACAATAATATAGTATTACGTACCAAAAGAACTTTTTGCAGTACACTGAGTAGAGTAATAAATACTGTACACAACAACACTTGGGTTGCGCCAAGTTAGAGAGTGGAAAACCAAATTTATCACGCAAAGCAGAAATATAATGGATTACTGTTAGACACGAGAAATGAAATAGATGCGAATATTTGACGTGATTATTATGTACTGAAGGAAAATTTTAAAATAGACATAGTAGAAACAAATAAAAAAGCAAATAATATAAAGATAAAATGAGTAAAATATGACGCAAACCAAATTTTCGATGAAGAGAATAAATAAAAGTTAACTAAATTATAAAGGAAACTATTGAAGATACACGGAACGATTAGACACGAGCCTTCCTAATACAACAAGGAAAAATACAATAATTTCTTAAAAAAGTAAATCATAGACACTAACTAAAATGCCAATTGTACAAATATCCCTAATAAAAAAAATCTGGTGTGAACATCACAAGACTTTCCTTCTCCCTACCATTTGGGTAATTCTGGCAAAAATCCTGAGCTTCAATTTTTTTTCGAGTTCCTATTTTACCAAGTTTTACTTTAAATTCATGTTTATCTCCTGATAACAAATCATTTTTATTCTCATGAATTTTTTGTATCTTCAACCGTTTAGATTCGCGACCGCTTTGCGACCGATTTTGCGACGTTGCGACCACACGGGTCGGCCGATTTTTACACTGCGTCCCCTACCTACAAGTAACTTGCATACCAAATTTAAAGTCTCTAGCTCTTACGGTTTTCGAGATATCCTGTTTACTGACAGACCGACAGACACACACACATGAACCAATGGCCAAAACCAACTTTTTTGGTGTCCTGAGGCTATAATTCGTCCAGAAATGGGAAAAACTGGGTAGCTCAAATTTCCGCCGATTACATTACCTTCCCTATTATAGGATAAGGAAAGTAAAAATATGTAAAAATCAAGAAAAATTATATGAGGATATGTATAAAGATATTGGAATTCTATTAAACAGAAAAAGAGCAAGTGCGTTGAAAATTTAGCAGAAAGGTAAGAGAAGCCGCTTTGAAAGGAAACGAAAGATATACAGCAATATAGGAAAGTAAAATTAATAAGCCTCGATCATCAAGATCAAAGGTAGCCACCGCAGAGCAGCGGAGGTCAAGATGGGTGAAATATTTCCGTAATTTGTTAAATCCAGAACGGAAATTTCTGAAGAGGGAATTGTTGAGTTGATTCACTCTTTGAGGAGGACAATGAGAGAGTTATTAGTCGAACAAAAAACTACAGAACTGTCATTTTGACTATTCACCTTCTTATCGTGAATGAAGTTGTTTTCGGCCTTCCACTTCTTGTTCCTATTTTTTTTCCTCAATCAACAGCTGGCGGTTCCTCAGGACCAATACATTGCAGTGTAGGTCCTGATAGACCTTTAGACTGACTGTCGGCCTCAGCACGCCTATTTCTTTTGCTAGACCAGTCATGCTCCACCCAATATCCTGATCATTTTATTTTTCAATTCGCAGATGAATTCATCACATCTCTTGCGATCAGATCGGTTGCTGTGAGTTGCCCTGTCAGCAGCTACCTCCACCTGGTGGTCAGATTCCGTGTATTTCTTGGCTACGTCATAAACTTTTTTGTAGCCAAGCCACGCAATAAATTTGATTTCGATTGACCTTAACGACCCTGCAGTGTTTTTTAAATTTTTCTTTATTTATTTAGCAATCAGAGTACATAAGTATTCTGGGGACGCGGTGGCTCAGATGGTTCAACCAGTTGGCTCCGTCGTCTAGTCACGTGCGCGAGTTCGAGTCTCGCTCAACCCGTGGGTGTGTGTGAATGTCCTAGCACTTAAGTGCATGTTAGTGGGCACAATAAACCCTTGAGGCTGCAGTTGCTGTAAGTGCGCCCCCAAAAAAATAAAACCATAAGCATTCTATAAACTAAAAGCCTGACACCTTCCAACGAAGAGGTCTTTTAAACTATTAAAAGTTTGTCAGCCATCGTCGTTTTAATCTTCTTATTAGATCGTTTTGCATTAGCTGTGTAATCAAAGTGTAATAAACTTATAGGTCGATAGTCTTTACCAGGCTTTAGTGTCAAAATTATCTCCGCCAATTTTAATTGTCTGGGCCAGTGCTGGATTCTAATGATTCCGTTATATATGCAAATAAAAAGTACAATTGCTTTCTGTGGTAGCTTTTGGAGAATCTTTGGTGTAATAAGATCCATACCAGGTACTTTTTTAGATTCAAGAGCTTCATCTCATTCATAAATTCAAGTTTGATTGATTCAGTGGTCTGTAGATATTCTTTAATGTCTATATCTACCTCATTGTCATGCGGTTGGAATTCTTCGCAGAAATAATTTGCAAAGGCATCTGCCCTTTCCTTGTCGCCTTTTATCCAATATTTTTGGAAAATTTAGGAATAATAGAGAAGTAGGTAGTACTGGTGTTCTTGTGTACGTGATGGGTTTCCAGACGGAGTTGTCAAAACGATTTAAGGTTAATGCGCAAAGGCTTAGAATGCTAAGAATGTTCTTATTTATTGGATTGTGACTTCTTTACCAATTTCGTCTAGTCCTTCTTGATTTCTAATTGAATGTTTGAGGTGTCTTTTTTTATCTGCAGTGTTGTTTGTTGAGCTGCTTCTTTCATTAAGCATATGAAACTGTTCTCTTTTATCTCTTTTGGGCTGCAATTGTCTATTCTTAATTTAGTTCGGAGCTGGTTCCAGTTGGTTCGTGAATTGTGGATCTTGGGTGGGGTTTTTATGTAAATGGGACAAGTACTTATAATGGTTACTACAGGCGAGTGATCCTATGAAAGATCGAAACTAAGCAATATGTCAATATATGACGAGCAGAAAGGAAAAAATCCTAGTAGATCTGGTGTAGATCTGCAGTATAAATCAATTTTCTGTCATAAAATAAAATTTTTTCTAGAAATTTGTGTTTTGATGATTTTTTATCTTTGTAATCTCTTCCATACTTTTATCATGATACTATTTAGTAATTTTTAAAAAACTTGGAACGATTGAAAATCTTTCAAATAAATTAGATTAATGTAATTGGAATATTTTTGCAAAACTAGGGTCGCTGTAATCGTAATTTACATTTTGGTTGCATCGCTGCAGGTCGACTACTTTTTAATATTCGCTAGAGTTTTAAGCTTCAAAGCTTCCCTTACAGCGCATTATCCACCAATATTGCTCGGTTCTTCGTTGTTAAATTACATTTCAGCACGTCTTGCCTACGCGCGGCACTGAAAGAGACACAAAAGCCCACGAGGGCGCCGCCGCCCGAAGAATTATCTCCAACTACTTTAAGTTGCGCGCCCGCGGCGGCGAGTTCATTAGCTCGCGAAAATGAAGAGCTTTCTTTGTGGCTCCTCGGAAGTAATAGCGCCCGGGGAGATTAGCTGGCGAGTGTGTGTTCTCAAAAATGAGATGCCCGAGAACTTATCAGGCAGGTGAGCCCTAAGCGCCCATCGATTCCGCGTCCCGGTGCCTAGTGCCACGCACACCCCAAGTGGGCGTAAAGCTAGCCGAAAAACGCTCATTTGAATACGAAAGATAAATGGCCGCGCCCGAATTCTGCTGTAAATTCTCGTTAGTTTAATCAGCAGACGGCGTCCATTTTAGAGCGTGATAATGTCCCGTCGAATGACAAATTTTCTTATTACGGTATGATTTATGTCCACCTGTACGCGGCAGCGGCCGTCGTGCGCCGCATTACCGTATCTGGACGGACGCCAGTCATGAAATACAGCCGGATTTTTCTTCTGCATACACTTCAGATATAACGACGTGTCCAGCTACGAGATATAATGCCGCGGAGAGCTTTACAAATGGACAACAGAGGTGGTCGTTATCTGTTACGAAGTTGAAGTGAGGCCGTAATGCATAACCGGCTATTCTTTGATATATAATTATACATCAGCCCGCAACGCTATCACATTCTACTGATTAAAAATCAGAAAGAAGGATGATGAACGGGGTTCGATTTTGGCCTCAGGCCTGACGAATAAGAAGTCACTGATATGCCTCATGACGATGACCACCAGTTACATATTTGAGTTGTGCATAAGATGAGCTTTCCATATTGTGGTAGTTGGTAGTCGAAATTTCGAAACAAAATCGAACCTTCTTCAGTATCTTTCATCAGGCCAAACCAAAAAATTGTAAGATCGTTAGTTAAGTAACGGGCAGGTATTATATGCAATCCTGGTATCGCACGCAGCTCGACAAAAATGTATTTAATCGAGCAATTACACAATTATGGTTAACAAAGCGGCGGTTTCAGGTGGTACTTCGCCGAATTATTAATGGCCATTATCCGAAATAATCACCGCGTTACACGGACTGGGATGCAAATTTCGGACGCGACTATATCTTAATTTTGCAAACCACGGCCGGGTGGTATTATGCCCTACGGTAATTACACGATTGCAGCAGATTTATGCGCGCCATTAAGCGCTGCCACCCGGTAGAAATAGTCGCGTATGTTATTATTCGCTGCTTCAGCGGATCTTGCGGAATCGCTGCCTTGATGGCGCGTTAACATACTTGCGACCACTAATTGGCTGCTTTACATGATGTGCGCTGCACAGTTGCAGCTATTGCAAATTAAAATGTCTTCACTTAATAACAGATCCTCGGGGTAGACATAATATGCTTAGGAAAGACCGCGATAGTCCTAAAACGGTGAAAGCTAAACTGCAGGCGTCGGACACAAATGCATGCTGTGGTGATGAAAATTCTGAAATATCCCTTATGCTAATTAAAATACTTAAAATAACTCACAAATTGTTTCAATCAATGCAATAAAGTCAAAAAGAAGCTGGTGCAACTTAAAAGTCTACCGTGTGAGTTGGGGTAAGAGACGAGAAAGGGGGGCTAACTCTACTCTCTCTCATAAACCCACTCACGAAACCTCGGAATTAACAGAAGACAGAACGACGACTTAGGCATGGACATGAGAATAAGCACAAAAATCTTGACAATCTTACATAAAATCAGGTCCATTAAAAAATACGACCAATATTACAAAAATACAAAATGCAAATCACGGAAATCTGGGAAACAATATGGCTAGGCATAACTCGTGAAAAAGTGAAAAAGAAACGGGCGCCCTTGAACTAGATGCAGCCTTTATTAGCACGCAAAACTTCAAACCCATTAATGAAAGAATGCGCGTCCTGCGGTTAAAAATGAAATTCTTCAATTTATCGGAATAAATGATGAAAAGAATGCAATCCATTCGAATGACACAAAGATTTCTGTTGAAAACCTAAACGCAAATCAAGTCAACCCTAGGGCCGCATAATCTCCACCAAGAATCCAACTATAAAAAGAGAAACTGATCGAATTCCCTCAACATACTTTCACATCTTAACATCCATAAGCACACGAATGGAAAAACTTCTAACCAAGCTGGGTATCAGATCACCCCAATCACTACTTATTGAAGACCATCTTTAAAAATCGTATTAGCAGTAGGAAGGTAACAAAAAATTAACCCATAGAGAAATATAATACAGAAACTCTAAAATACGCCAAACAAGAAAAAACCTAAACCAAAAACAAATAACAGAAACGAGAAATAACAATTCCACGATGTAAAAAGTGTACAAAAAGGAGAACAGCAAAGGAGCAATTGTAGAAGTAGCATGATGAAGAAAGACATTCAAACAAATCAACATCAAAAGCGAATGTAAACTAAGCATCAAATTAAATGGTGAATAGCCAAAAGGAAATAAAAGGGAGATAGAGGAAATACTTTGAGGAGCTACTAAACTCAAAACAATAACAGAACCCGATTAACAAGGATGGAAGAATAATTAAACCTACACAAGAAGAAGCGATAAAGGTATTAACCAGTAGTACAGCATCTAAAATCGATAATATACCACCTAAGCTATTAAAATATAGAAGGTCAGATCTTATGACAGTGTAGGCAAACTCGATTAGAAAAATATGGACAACGGAAGCTACACCAAGCGATTGAAAAAGCACTATCATGCACCCAATATACAAAAAAATATAAACTTGACTACAAAAACTTCAGGGGTATCTCATTGTTAAAAACGGCGAACAAAACGTTCACTATTATATTGGAAAAAAATTACAGCCACTATGTCGAAAACATAATAGATAAGGACAATCAACCTCAAATTAGCTGTTGGTGGTAAAACTAATATTAGAGAAGTAGATGTGTACCAACTGTATATGAATTTTTGAACGACCCAGGCAGCTTTAGCCAAATAAGTCTGCTATCGGTTGCCGAAAAAATCGGATTTTGTGAACAATACGATTTTCGTGTAGGTTAACTTACAAAGGACGCGATCTCGTCCACGTTATCCAAGGTCAAAGACATAAGAGACAGAAATAATATTGTACACTTATAATGGTGGATATCGCTAAAGTATGGTGGCCTGGAATCATCCGAGAGTTGGCCGAGAGGGATCGCCCTCGGTATTTATTCTCATTAGTAATGAGAGGATGCCCTCGGGGTTCGTGCTCTGGATCGGTATATTGGAAGCTGGTACACGAAAGTATATTCAAAGTTTAGTTGCCGCAAGGATGCCGGATCGTAGGATTCGCAGACGACACCCTGCTGTAGTTTGAGCGGAACAATAAAACGCTAAAAGCACGCAGCAGCGAGGCGCTTGAATCACTTAAAACGTAGGTGGATAGCGCAAGATTGAGGTTTAATATGAAAAATATTAAAGCGGTTGTTTTCGGCATGCAAGCAGGGCAAGATAGGCCCACTCTCGTGCTCAATGGCGAGTGCGTCTACTGCACGAGTCACATCTGGTATTTTGGACTAGAGATCGACGATAGATTATCGTGGAAGAGCGGCATACAAATGCTTTGTGACAAAGGAAAACAATTTCCCACCAGATTGGAGGAACAACGCGAATAGGTGAGGAAGCTATACAACCGACGATGTTATACGCAGCCTAGATATAGGCACAGAATACTCGCAGTTAAACAGGCAGGAGCCATTGAAAACGGTGTTAGTATTGCATTTTGCAGGAGACGGTAGACCGGTAGTGGCTAACAATCGAACTGAAGCAGTGAAAAACTGGGACAGAGGTCAAGCGAGATTGAAAGAAACCGGTCCACAGAGAATACGAAGCACTCGGTCAAACGAGATGGCATTCCATTCAGCGCAAACTACGAGATGCAACAACTGTGCTGCTACACGAACGGATCGCGAGCGGACGATGGGATAGCGGAAGCCGCGTTTGTGGTTATGCAAAGACAAGAAAAAATCTACTATGGATGAGCCAAATTCACAATATGGAGCATCACAACGAACTGTTAGCCATCCGAGAGTGCCTGGAGTATATCGACAAGTATATGTGCTATAATATCTGACACCAAGTCAGTGCGACTTGCTCTCAAAAGTATGAGGGATTTGCAAGTCTATCTGTAAATCCTTGTAAAAATACGATTCCATTTGACCAGGGCACACCCTGGGACTCCGTGGAACTGATCAAAAAATAGTGGCAGGAGCAGAACCGCCTATTTTCGTAACAGTCCCAATAGGGCTAGCAAAAAAGTGAGTACGAGCTAGGGTAAGACCAAGATGGGAGCAGAAATGGCAAACAGTGGAAATAGGACTACACGCCTATGGTGGACACCAGCACACCCTCCAGTTTATCTATGAGCATCAGAATTCGGAAACTTGCAGAGCACCAAGACTAATGCATTTTAAAATAGAATACGATGACACTGACTAACAAAAATTATATAATATAATGATGGATTTCAACATCCTTAGCCAGACTCATTCGCTTGATAATGGATAATTTTGAAAGCAGAGTGAAGATGCATGGAAAACTAACAACTCCATTCGAAGTAAAAAAAAAATGGGCGAAAGTAAGCATATGCACTGGGCATCCTCTTTTTCCAACATAGCACTGCAACATCTGATAAGGAATATTACAGCGAACGTCAATGTTTATAAGTCCAACCCAATAACATGATTTACTGATGATATTAACATCCTTAGAAGAAACAAACACAGTATCAAATGTTCAGGTTTAAGAGGACTGTATCGTATTTTTAATTTCAAACAAAGGCATTTCAATTAAAAGGCCAAAAAACTGGAAGACACTCACCATGAAAGTGGATGCTCTGCTGCAGGAATCGGCTCCCCGGGGCTGAAATTAGGGAAAATCGGGGAAGAGGAAAGCAGAGTGTGGGCGGAAAAAGGACAAGTTATCCCAATCTTCGCTGAGGAGTCGATCGGAAGCGTCTTTCCTGATGTGGATCATTCAGCTGGTCGTGTCCGAGGTTTACAACAGGATTTTTCAATTTTTCCTGGCCGGGTCAAATACAAAAGAAAACGGACCGAGTTTCTCCATCGGCAAATATCGACTCCCGTACATGCAATCGGCCAACAACAATCGACCTCAGGGATGTGAAAACTCTTGCCACCAATAAAACTCTCGGTCAAAACGGTTTCGCACACACGGACAAATTAAAACCGGTCGAACGTTTCCAAAACTATTAAACTCAAAAAGCCTGTGGCAGAGCTCCACCTAAAAGTCAATACGGACAGAATGAAAGAACTCATACAGACCAGTAGTGATAAAGCAAGAGGTCAGAACATAACAATAAGGGACCAGAGATACAAAGGCGGATTAATAACCAAAACAAAAATATATTGCAGCCTATCATCCACACTTATATCTGATACCAGAAGCACCCCTCTATTTTATAGAAAAAGAGAAAGCCTTTGAGTTCAGAGAAGCTGATGCTACAACCACCATCAAAGTATAGAGACTTAATGGTCTGGACGTGTTCAACAAGCGACTTAATGGTAAAGAAGCAAGAAGACCACAAATCCAATGGCAAGGTAAAATAAAAGAAACGCACAGATAATGCTATCAACCACTAAATGGTAAGTGATGGCTTTAGGCAGGGATAAGTGCAGGCGAAAAATTGAGAAGGCCAAGGTCACGTTTGGAGTGTAGCGCCACTGGATGAGTGAATGGATGGTAGGTTAAAGTTCTTGCAAACAAATAAATAAAACGAAGGTACAAATAAATAATGAATAATGCAACTTTTCTTCAATAATCGGAGCGTTGTTTACGACTCGCGACGCGATTAATTTCCTCGTAACGTAACGACATGTGCAGAGCGGCGCGGAAGTTCTGGGCACAGTTTTCAGCGTGTAAAACTTATTTTAGTGCCGGCTTCCAGGCACATCAAAGTTGGGCATTAATTCATGATTTTCGCGATTTACGAGCGCGCGGGACAAAATAATAAAGTTCGAGCCAAACGGCATCGGCGTGATTTAATTCCAGGCGCCGCGCGACGCGGAAATTAAGCCGGAGCTTTAGTGCGCTGAAAACTATCGCGCGCCCACATAAATACGCCGCCGTAATGCCGCGCGACTTTTTGAAATATGCGGGTCTCAATTCCAGGCCCGCGCGCGGAAAATTTATCGCCGCGAATGTTTCAGCGAAAGAAATGGGACTGCAATAAGGCCAAATGGAGCGTTTTCAATATATTCGCCGCCGCGACGCGAGCTTTGAGCTGCAGCCGGCTGCAGACAAGGCGCGCCTCTGCTCGCCCGCTGGCTCTCGCCGTCCGTCTCCGGGCCGTTAATAAACAATGCGAGCTTCTGGACGCAACGAAGGCCTGTCCGAAATTCCACGTCACGTCGCGCTATTTTTACCGATAGCGCGGAATTTTATGCGCCATAAAGCTCCATCAAATTTGTATAATGGACAAGAGGAGCCTTTTATTGCCGAGAGCCGGGTCGGAGACTAAAAAAGATTAAATATACTGCCGCCAATACACGAAAGCAACCCGATCACGTTCAGTCACGCTGGGTAACAGCTTCGGGTCACGACAATGCGCATTACTAAATTGACATGTGTGCCCATAAATACTGTTACAAACTGATTAGAACGACAAAATAAAACGGTTAACTGTTTTTGCATAATATTTTCAGGATTTATTAAATTAGTATTGATAAGTGTAATTACGATGGATTTATTCAAAATAGCCACCCTTAGCCTCTACACAAGCTTTCCGTGCCACCGTCCATGACAACCCGTACTACATCGTCTTCTGCTTAAGGTTCCTATCCGGGCCAATAATACTTTGTTGTGCTTCGGTTCTGAATAATTTCTTGTGTTCTTGGCAAATCATGTTCTCAAACTTTTTATCCTTCTGCCTGGGCCTCTTCTTCAAAATACCTTTCCCTGCAGTATATTCTGTGGAAGCTGATATCTAATGGCGTTTCGCATAATGTGGTCCATATATTCGAGTTTTCAGGCTTTTACTGGACTCATTATTTGTCTTATTTTGTATTCTTTTGAGAAAGTCAATGTTTGTCATATGATCTGTTTGGGAAACTCTTAAAATCGATACAGTCATATTTCAAAAACTTCCAATTTTTACTTGTGGCTTCAGTCATAGTCCATGATTCTACTCCATATAGAAGTATAGAAAACGCATAACTTAACTTAACATAACTTAATAATCATATTTTTGTAGGCATGGTCAAATAATAGCTTTTAAATATTTAGTGTACACACTATTAAATATTGCTCTTGCTTTCTCACTACGAATCCTTATTTGTTGGTCTTTAAGAGTCGTACCAAGATAGGAATCTTTATTGAATCCTCTTAAAAGGTTTTTTATTAATTATTAGTCGTTGTTGAGTTTGGTTGTTGTTTTTGCTAATGACCGTTAATTTTGTTTTATTGATACTAATGTCCAAGCCGTACAGCTGGCTGCTTTCCATTACTCTGTCCATGAAATATTGTAATCCTTCTATGCTGGCCGCAAAAAATCGTCGGCATATCTAATATTGTTTACTCTTTCATCATTCAACAAAATCTTCTCATCCATTTCGTACAAGGCGTCTCTAAAAATGCACTCTAAATATATGTTAAAAATCAGCCCTGTGTTACCCTTCGCAGAATCTCAATATCATCTGAGCTTCCTACATCCAGTCTTACAAATACCCATTGATTTCAATAATAGTTTACGATTATTCTAAAATGTTTTTCATTCAATCCGATGCTTTTTCAATCATTCTCTAGTGCTGTAGTCTATCGAAAACCTTACTGTAGTCAATAAAGCAAGCGTAAACATGGCAATTCATATCCCTGCATGTTTGGAAGAACGCTAACCAAGGCTTCCTGCACACCAACAGTATTTCTAAATCCAAACTGTAGGCGACATTTGAGCTTCGCAGAATGTATAGATTCTTTTATATATAACTTTAAGAAATCCCCCCCTGGAGACTCACGAGGCACTACATCCATTACAAAATTATTGACTGCAGCCGTCAGGGCTCGCTTCAAAGAATTAACATTAGGGTGTCTTTTGAGTAAACCATGCCTTCTAAAACTGCCAATAATTCGTAATCTAATGGATTAAGATTTGGGCTTCCAAAAGCCCAATTCTCTAATGTTAGAAAATAACGCACATTGTTGCTCAGCCAAGTTCGACTTGATCATTAATGTGTGGGCGGATACAGAGTCTTCCTGAAAGATGCAAGACTCACCTTGGAAAACCGTGTGGTTCAGAGATTTCGCTACACCTTCAGAAACATTCTGTTGATATTCGGCGGTAGAAGTTTTGACTCCCTTTTCACAGAAATGAATGTCAGTTATTCGATCATAACAAACTCCCTACTAAACGATTACAGCTGCTAGATGATGGTCTCTCTGAACCCTTGGCAATAACTGGGATGCTTTTTTGAACGATGTAGCCCCCTTCTTCTTCGGTGATCTGACATGGATGATGATGGGCCAATATTAGGCCCATATCACATTACTGGGAGTCGGGCGCCTGCGGCAAGCACCCCTGTCCAGTTCATAGTGGTAGAGGTCACAGATAATGGAATTACAGTGACCGTCAATGCTGGAGAACAGCTGTATAACGCACTGGGAGATAAATTCCTGGATGGTCAGCGCGTCGACGTCGTGATAGAGGATGGTGTTCCTGACAAACCAAAAAGCGCTAAAGATGGACCTTAGGTCCCGGTCCTGTATCATATGGAGCTTATTAATATGTGTCTTCGCACAGTACCCCAAGCGCAGCAGGGGTCATCATGATCGGGCGGATGATGGTCTTGTAGATAATAATTTTGTTACGAAAGAATAGCTGGCTCCCAGGGGAAAGCTAAGGGCCTGGCAAGCTGCATTCGCCTTTGTCACCACCCGATCAACGCAGGATCTCCAGATGAGCTTTTCGTTCAGAGTCACTCCCAGGCATCGTGCCTTTTCCCCCCAAGGTATCTTCCGGTTGAAGATATTAGCCTTGCCATGTCTAATCGACAACAAAATCGGGAACTCTGAATACTGGGGCATCGTCGTGGAGGACGACGTGCATATATCCCGGACGTAGATGTTGAATAACGTCGAAGACGGCACCAAGTCTTGGGGGACTTCGACCGGAGAAGAAGGACCAAATCAGCTAGATCATCGGTAATAGAGATAGGCGCTAAAGCCATCTTGTAAACGAGGCTATATTATGTCAAACCTTGCTGAAGGCCTTAAGCACATCCAAAAAAATTTCCGCTGTCGTTAACTTTTTGTGGAAGCCTTCTGAAAATTTTTCCACCACTCGGAGTAGTATACCCTGTGATTTTGTTTGTTAAAATATTCCTCCACTGTAAATTTTTTTCATTCGTAAACAAAAATTTTCTGTGACCATCATGCGCACACAGTCAACAACCCCTTTGCTTGTTCTCTCGCACCTTTCTTTAAAACATCTGTCAGCAAATATCCTGTATGTATTTTGTAAACAGCTAGTTCTAAATCCTGCTTAATAATACGAGACATCAAAGTTTTTGAAATTTGCAACTCACAAAACATAATCTTCTGCTTATGAAGAGGATTTGGATTAATGCGGGAAGTTGCGACTCTGACTGCCTAAATCTGAACTGAACGTAGTCTTTTGAATCTTGGACGATTCTCCACACCCCCAGTCTTATTAAAGAATTTTATAGCCTGATACACGAACATAGAACTAATGTCGGGAGGATGCAGGGTCTTAAAGTTACACTTTTTTCAAGTCCACACTTACGCAATGCCATTACAGTAATACGTTTTTTTTTGTCACTCCACTCCTTTACTAAATAACGAAACTTGACAAGAAACACTTTGCAACTTGCAACTTTAAGCCTTAACAATTCTAAACGCATGTCAATGTCATAGATATCTTAATGCTGTGTAAGGCAAGGGTAGGTTCGATTTTGTAACAATATTTATGCAAATGCTAGGTAGTTGGGGTATTCGTTATAAAATGTACCACGCAGCAATGTTTATAGCGTTATCTTTAGATAAAATTATCTTAAAAGCACAAGCTACAAAGTGATCATAGGTGTCGGAAAGTATTTGTCTATTAAAAAATAGTAAGAGAAGGTAGATCAGCGCCACTTATCGTACATAATAGTTAGCTAATTAAAGCTTGTAGCAAACCATTGATTACGTGATTATCTCATTGTAAACATAGAATCCTTAACCTTCCAAAAAAGGCTGTTTATTGTACAGAAATTGTTACAGAAATTTGGAAGAAGTTGTGTTATGGTTCAACGGGGCTTTAAGAAGTCTCCCTTAGACAAAGACAAAAATTTTGAAGAAAAAAATTCTGTGAAAATGTTTCTCGTTACTTTTAGGTCGATTCAGAGATATGACACAACTAGCAGTGTCTGAAATGCCCGACTCGCAAGCTCTGGCTCCACTGCTGTAAATATCGAAAAGGTTGGAAATCTTTTCAAAAATCATCCAAATTTGTACATTCGGCGAGCAGCTCAACAAGCGGACATCAGCTCTATAGCTGATGCCCGCTTGTTGAGGAGCACCCAAACTATTCTGATAAAATATTTGAAATGTTCACGTACAAGGTTTAAGTCCATCAGCCGATAAAGCCGCACTATATCAAGAGAAGATTCCAACTTGGCCAATTAATGACTGAAAAAATGGAAGTAGGTTCGATTGATGTTTCGAAAATTTGGTTTAGAAATGAGGCTCATATTTATTTGCAAGATTTTGTTAACAAGCAAAACATGCGCCAATGGAGTACTGACCATCCTCACCTTGCAATTGAAAATCTTCCCTATTCAGCAAAAATGGTGAGGAATTTCAGGGGTAAGATTCTCAGACCATATTTCTTTAACAGCAATGTAAACTTTCGAAGATGAATTTCTACGGAAAGCAAAAAGAGCAAAAATGCTCAACGGTTATTAGTTTATTCAAAGCAATGCAAACCCTCGTCACACTTCGAAATGTTTTTCCACACTTCTGGATAATTTAGGAGCAAATGTTATAAGCCTAGACTTTAATAATTTTGCTGGTTATAGAATTAATCGACCACCATATTCTCCCTAACATTAATCCATGTGACTTTTTTCTATGGAAATACTTAAAAGTTCGGGTCTACAAATATTCTCCAAGAACACTCAACAATCTCAAAATAACCATAAAAATAAAGCTTTGACCATTGAAAAAAACACTCTTCAAGCGGTAAATAAGGCTTTTGAAGGTTGCTAGTCAAGGTCAACATTTTGAAAAATTATTAAACTAAACTTCAGACTACGCTGAATAAGAAATTTTTAGAATTTTGAAAATCGGTCGGCTACGTGAGAAGTCTTAAGTGAATACTTTCCGACGCGTATTATTGATCACCCTGTACGTTTCAATGCAGAAATTTGACCAATTAATTACAGAATTACATCAATTTACAAAAAACACATAACAAATAAATAAACCGTCACTAAACCCACAGACTTATAAGACGAAGGCGCGCCCGGATTGAAATTAATAAGAAAGGCGCGAGACGTGCCCCCGGAACGTAACAAATCGGGCCCTGTAAAACGCGAATTTCCCCGGAACCAACGAGCCGCTCGCGAGCGCGAATCCTTTCCGTAAAGCACACGCAATTGAATCTAAGCAACGACAAGCGCGCGGAAGACGGATCTCCAGCGTAATGAAACCGGAACTTGCGAACGGGGAGCAAGATTGATGCGGCAGAGACGTGAGCCGAGCTGCGGACGACGGCCCCCGGGCCACCTTGCGCCCGCTCGCATTTTTTAGGGTAAAGACAGGTACAAAGTAAAGTCGTTAGCCCGGAGGAAATTAAAAGTTGGGAGCGCCGGCTATTTGTTTAGCTTAGCCATGTGGGCGCGCGGGCGCGGCAAAGGAATGAATGCGAGCGCGATTTGGGGATGATGGAAGTTTGGGGAAATGGATGTGCTTTGCTTACTCCCGGAGAAAATCCGGTTAACATTTTTGTGCGTAATTTCACCTACACAAAGGAAGAAACAGAATCTACTACAGCAATCTATTGTTTTCCAATTTCAATTTGAAATCCAAAAAAAAATTATATTTACAGTTGAAGAATCACGACAAACAGAAAAAATTGTCAATAATTAGCATTACTATTAAACTTAAACATAGCCGAGAATGAAAGGAAACTGACAAAGCCATGCAATTGAGAAAAAAAGACAAGCAACAAGAAAGATGGTGCAAAAAGAGAAAGTATTAGATACAAATAATAACCACCATTAGTGCATTAAGAGAGAAAAAAATAAAATTGGAACAAAATATAGATGTTAAATGGAACAATACAAAAAACAGTGCAGGTGGCAAAAAAGAAATTTTGAGGTTAAAAAGGAGAAACGTTATAATCGAATAACTGTCTGTATTTAAAATTTGACAAAGAAATTGAAAAAGACGAGCTGCAAAAGAAAGAAAAATAGTAAAAATTAAGTAAAGCACAAAACCTTTTTGTTCTTCCTCCTGTCCTGGTGACAATAATCTTCACTTCAGGTTTTCATGTGTCCGCCTAACTTAATAACTTTCTTCTTTTACAGTATGTCCCATTTAATTCCATTTCTTTTTCTTTTTCTATTGCGTCGTGTAGTTCCATAGATCTCTAACAATAACTGTGTTTAACTAGAGGGTTTTTAACATTCTACAAAGGCATCAATTTACAGAACCCTGCATTTTCCTTTTGTATCTTTTTTGATAATGCTCACAACTTAGCATCATAGAAACATGTATTTTAATGCAGGAAAGATAACAAAATAGACAAACCAACTTATAGAACAAGTTCAGTTAGTTAACTTTTTTAAACATAGAAATTCGCCATTCGCAATATCCTCTTTTATTTTATTATTGTTCTGAATATAGTTGACGTTCTGAGTTTTTTCCCTTTCATAGATAATTTAAGTCTTGGGAGCAGCTAGAAGTAGCGGGGTGATAAATTTAGACTGTGGAGTAGCCGAGTCATCTAGACGAGCTGACGTTTCGATAAAAAAATTCTGCACGATATTTTGAAGTAAGTCATTAGGCAACTGTATTGTTTCAGTTCTGCTAAGAATAATCGCGACACTTGCCATGAAAAAGTCTCCTATCAGAATTGCACACATTTTAGTTTATGAAATCCCCAGCTGCCAATTGTAGTCCGTACATGTTTAACAATATTTTCGGTATTTTAATCGTTCCTGATCTTCTAAAACGTGGATAACTTTCAACAGATCCCCAACTACCATATCTAATTTTACTGCATTTATTGCATTATACCGAAATCCTGAACCAAACAATTTCTCCGAAAAAATGTTTCAGCTTCGCATAAAATTTGATGCAATTCAGTACTTTACTCGCTTAGTCATTGAAAACGGGACAATCACGCATTAGATATACTCACTCACAAGCAAACGGTCTTAGAGATAAAAAAGCTCAATTGCTGGAGTTGCACATGGATACCGACGAGACCTGCCTTAAAGGCAGAGATGTAACCAAGGAAGGTGCCGCTGTATTGGTGAAGTCCTAGCTGGACCATCATCCAACCTCGCTTCCGACTACTGACCACCTGAAGGTCATCGCGGTTTATCTTAACACACGGGATTAGGCTAATTACAACTTAACACTACCTCCCCCCTCCCCCCGATTTTCGAGGATGTCTCTACTGTCCCAACAAGATACCGAATGCAAAGCATCTCTCATAGAACAGTCGAATGGTAAATACCAATGCAGGATGCTGCTTGAGTATATTGAACCCCGCAATCTAGTCACTGCGGCCTCACCCAGACCTTTGTTGACGTAGCCAGTACACGATCAAGGATGTTAGTGAGCTGAGAAGCGATCACAACTCGATTCTTGTCCCCCTGGGGATATCCAAAGGTGTAGATGACGCATCCTTTTGCATCTCGGTTTCATAACCAGCTTTCATCGAACATTTGAAAAGGACCTGACAAAGAGTATAAACAATACTTCATAGTTTCCACTCAGAAATCCATTAAAGTGGTGCTCATCTGTGACGGGAGAGATCTGCTGCAAGCGGGGCTGAAAAAGGAGATTTGTGTCAACGCGCAATTCTGGATCCTAAAATTTAGTATTTAAATTCCGGTGCCATCCGACGCTCGAAAGGGCATGAAGGATTAGAGAAGAAGAAGAAGAACTCCGCTGCAACTCACGAGAAAGCAAGCTGGGAATTCTCCATGTAGCCGACAACTCACTCCGAAAATTAATTGAGCTTGATTACATAATCTTCGTCAATCGCGTCGTGGGACGTCTAAGATAAAAAAATTCAATGACTTCCTAGATCCAACATCCTAGGACAAAATTATCTAGATAATTCAAGCCCTGATGCCGGGCATAGCTCTCTGACCTAAATCCATCTACACCGTGCGCTTCAGGCCCTCCTTAAAAGGATTTTGTTTGCGTAATAGTATATATGTATATATATATATATATACACACACACATACTATCTTCCCCCTCGGCCGCTTCTCTAACCCTTAGAAGGTGGCGGATGTGATAATGCTTCCTACATCTGGAGCACCCCATAGCTCACCAAGTACTTCACGTAATAAAAACGCTTTATGAAAAAAGAAGTTGCCAATTCACTCTTGCTTGATGTCATCAAAAACAAGGCTCGGTCCTTGCCCTGACATTATCTAACATCTATGTCAAAGACATGCGGCCGATGTCCTCCAAGAAGATGGCGCAGTATGCAGACGACAAAGAGATATTGTTCAGCTCACCACGCTCCTGTTTGGCAAGATGGCGACTCTAGAAATATCTGGATCTAATTGAAAAATAGTACAATTGGTGGAGAATGAGAGTCGACTAAAGAAGAGTTCAGCGATCCTATTCTTCACCAGGACAAGACTTTCTGACATAATGAAATTAAACCATGCGAATCGGCGTTGGGACCGTGGAAACAAGAAACAAAGAACTTCGGTATGATCTACAAGACTCAGGTGGAAAAGGTCGCAAATAAAGCAAGGAGAGTCGGAAAGCTCTTAATATTTTCAACCCCAGGAGCCAGCCGTCTTTCAGAAACGACTTAAGGATTTACACAATCGTCTAGCGGCCCATTATGCGGCACTAGTGTGGAACTATGCCGCAAAATTCCACATGGATAAACTCCAGTTTTTATAACATCTGACGATGATAACCATCTTTAAAGTACATACAAAACATCACACTACATAAAGACGCAGAAATGTCTACCATTCAGTAGTATGTCTCCCAATGTACTGAGCAGCTATACATCATCCATCCATCTAAACCCTGTAAAACTGCAACGGTGGAAAATCGGCCGCACAAGCTTTAGATAGGGACGAGTAGAATTCTAATTTTATGGTAGGCCGTAAAGGAGAACGACCATTAAAACACGTTCAGTAACTTCCTTGCGATGAGAATGGAGAATTAGGAACTTAGTGTGTAATCACATATAAAAAACAAACAATGGAAGCAAAAGCATCATGATACAAGAAAGTTTAAAAAAGGCTACCGTTAGCTAAGTAAAAAAAGGGCAGCAGCAATTACATAAAAGAGGCCGTAGAAAGTTTCTCGGAAAATTCACTAAAATGCTGGCTTTATACCAGAAAAGAATCAAACAGGTGTTTCAATTAAGAAAACTATTATTAAAACTAATAGAAAATGAAAAAAGTTTTTATTATTTATCATACAAGTTAAATACGGAAGATTAATCAGAAGAGACAATAATAAAAGTGAGCCCACCATACGTTGGATGAAGACTCTACAGAGATGTTCTCTCAGGTAAGATCCAATGCTGATGAATTTGTCAAAACTTGTATAAATAACAATTGTAATTTCAAAGCTCTCAAAAATTAATGCAATCCTTCGGTTTCTTGGCAAAAGATCGGACTTTTTGTTTTATATAAATAATAAAAAGCAGTAAGTTAAAAACCATCAACTTCAAGATGAAACAGCCCCTCGACGGAAATAATTTAGCAAAATTTCTCTCGAGATTTCCTGGTTGCTTTATTCAGTAAAACGTGAACTTCAACTTACCTACAACAACATTTCATTTACCTCATCGTTTACTTCACAAAGATTGCGGTTTAGCCTCATACACTTTTCATCATGACGATATAAAGCTAAACGATTTTCCCTCGCTCACAAGACAAATGTGTATATATGCGTATACGTTTACTAATGGTAAAAAATTTTAACGTAAAATTAACTTTTAATTATTTTTATACGAGGAACGCTCGAATATTTTACTAAAGTTGCACCGTTCCTATATTATGTTGGACAATGAATGAGCAGCGTAGTAAAAATATCATTTCCAATTAATTAAAATACAAGTGTAAAATAATGTTAAAAAAATGTGCTGCTATTTCACCTATGTTGTAAGATGGGTCTTACTTCTCAACTTTAAATGGGTGAAGGCGAAACGAAATCAAGTAATCAAATAGAAAAAACTGGAGATGCTTTTTAACATATCAGGACACTATATGTTGTAAGGAAAAGAATAGAAAATTTAGATGAAGTTGATAATCTGAGACATACTGATGACACCACCGTTTGAGTTCTAAAGAAGAACTTTTAGAAGAACAGTATTAAGTTCCTCTAGTGTTAAGTTCTCATTATAAATAATGTAGAGGTGAAGCACGTATGAGAAATGACCAAAAGAACAACAAAAGCCTTCAAGAAAACATGGAAGTAGAGTGGCACCAAAACGGAAGCTAAAAATTAACTCCAGTTTTGGAGTCGGATCTTGCAAATTTCGTGGACAAACAAATACTGAACTGCGACTCCCCCACACTAACTTTTCCGTCATTTAATTACAAAATAAAAGAATTCAAGTCAACAGTTCAGTTGATCGAGCAACAACTGAGAAAAATTGAGGCAAATGGTGGAAATTAATACTAAGAACCACAAAAGATAATAAAAATGATATACAATTCTGATTTCTTTACCCAAAATAAATATTAAAAACAGTATACTACATTAGGAGTTGCTTACATTTAATAATTAACTGTTCTAATTGAAAGGAATTTTATTCTTAAAAATATGTATGACTTTACGATCGAGTAAATTGACTCTTCTTTCTCTAGAGTGTATGATACTTCTTGGCCTAAAATATTACAAATAGTAGAACTTTTAAGCTTAAAACGGTTTTTGTAAGCTGCTTTATTTTGGCGATTCATGTTTCGCAGCAACAATTAACAAATAAGGAACAACTTACAACCCAAAGTGGCAATCACCATTGTCAATATTTTCATTGCGGTTATATAAAAGTTTTCCATATTTCTTCAAATGTCAGTGGAGTGTGTTCTACAACACTGCATGCATACAAAACTCTAATAAACAGTTCTTCCTTGATTTCTACTAATAGTTCATATACCAACGACTTAATGTACCCACATAGCATAAAATCCAACAATCTGATATTATCTAATATGGGCAGGCGCACCTTTATGTTAAAACCACATCTTTTTCATTTGACATCTTATCAAATGATCCGCAGGTAACGTGGACTATTATGCCCTATTATGTTCTATAATTCTTACACACAAATTGATAAACATAAACTTGCCGTTTTTGGAAACACCATCAAGGGTGAAACAGACTTCACCCATAACCAGACAAACCCTTCATTAAACTGAACTCTGAGCGCAACATTGCTTACATCTGTAGTAGGTGAAAGGAGTATAATTGTTGCTTCCTCAATATTCCCTCAATTTTCGAAGCATTCATATTATGATCAAGTTAACAGCTGCGCGATCAGTTTTTCGTCAAGCATTTGAACAATCACATCTTTGGGGTTTAAACGGTCTAGTTTTTTCAATTAGGATGAGGTCTATATAAGCTTTTTTCTGAATATTACATATTTTCTGTTATGAAAACTAAAACATCTTGCAAAAAATGTGAAGATCTCAAAATGCTCCCCTACTGTTCGTATTATTTGGATTCAAGACGTATCAAACACCTTGTTGACTTATCTGCTCCTATATGTTAAAACCCGTGTTTTGTGCTCCTTTTTTATTCCAAGATTTATTCTGCATCCCTAATCTAGAACCCTCTCAATTTTTCAACCTTGTTTGGAAAAACACCTACATTGCACTTTGGATGATATACCATCCTGAGCACACTACTTAATTCTTTTCAAAAATGGTCATGGTATTGGCCAAAATATTTCTAAAACCAACAAAAACTTCCCCACTATGGTAGATATTTATAAATCCGTCGTTTTTCCTCAAAATTGCATCCTCTGTGTAGTTTAATGCCAAACCCTTTTATTCAGTTGATTATGTTAATTTGCACTCTTTCATTTTCTCAAAAAGCTAATTTACATACGAGATAGTAAGTGCCGATATGGTGATTAGTTCTATCCTTATTTCTCATTGACTTGATGGAAAAAGATACTCCTCTAAACGATGTAAAAGCGTTTTCAACTCCCCACTGCTAGAAACATATTAAGGAAGAAAAACGGGAATCAGACAATGACCCAACGCAGAGTACAAAAGCAAAACTCCCCGGCGGAAGGAATAAGCCAATTTGAAACTTAATAGCCAAACATCTCCCCGAGCGGGGCGCCCCTTTGAAGCTTATTTTTGTATCGGATGGGCCGGGGCCGTAAATTCAGATTGGTCTTTTGATATCATGGGTAAAGGCCCACTCCGTTATTGCGTGGCAGCGCCGGCCCTTCAGCAGGAGCGGAGCGGCTGGGCCGCAGCGGCGGCGGGCGAGCGGTTAATTGCTCGTCAGGGCCATCCAAGTGAAATAGGCCAGGACGTCAAAGCTCTCTATATTTTTCAGCAGCTTAATTTTCATTAATTGGATGGCGCGGCCCAAATGAGAAAGCGAAAGGATGGGGGTTCCGGCGTTACTCATTTAAAGAGGCCCTCGAGAAGTTTATTGGCGGAGGAAATGAGCTTCATTCGTTAAGTCCTCTCGAGCTCCTGAAACAGCATTGTGATCATATTTCCTTCAATTATCACACGACAAACTTTCTCTCGAAATTAAATAAAACACCCAAAGACACCCCATACAAAAACAAGTTGTTTCAGTTGCTCGAAAGTACTGAAATTTCGCGCTCGCCTGTAATAGAATTTTTTATCAATTAGAAGCCTGAAAAGCCCGAGTTCTTGGTTGTGTAAGAAAGCAAATGAAATTAAATCACATTTTAATTGCAATTTAAAATTCCCTTTTTCATAAATACTAAAAGCCAATATTAATTTATAAACGGCGTTTAATCCAAAAGGATATTTGCTGGAAGTGCGCCGAGCGCGAGCGACGCTCGTAATGAGTTTCCCTGCGGCGGTCCCGCCGCCGCTCGGACACGGCGGCGGCCGCAATCTCGGCCGCAGCAGGAAGCGAAACACAAAAATAACCGCGAACGCGAGTAATGACTAACTCGGCGTGCAAATCTCATCCCGGGCACAGAGAGGCGCATCAAATTAGTGCCGAAGGACAATTGCATGCAGGAGCTTACGCAATTTAGGGCGGGTTAACTTCATAAACTCTATCAAAAACAGCCATCTTGAATTTAAATCAGCAAAGAGGATTACTCAACGCCTCGCTTCTTCGGGATTCTCGGCCACTTTTTCTCCCTTGCTTCCTCTGCTTCTGTTAAGTGGCGCAGAGCAAAGTTTCAGCGCGGTTTGCTGCACATCTTCAAATTCATCCCCGATTTAATATATCACAGTGTTTGTGAAAGATAACGACAAACTCTAATTGAACTGAAAAGGTTTAGGTTGAATCAACATCATTTTAAATTACTAATGCTAATCTATGTAGATCGCAAAATAAAGATAATTTAAAAATAGTCTCCTTTATATTCTTTTTGATTAGATATAGACTAAGGACATATCTCAAGTACTCAAGTAATAATATTGACGATCAACAGTTAAAAGAGTATTACAACATCATTTAGTAGCTTTGTTACAACTCTAAGCTCTATCCAAGCTCATCCAAGCCTTCCAACAATCCAAAGCATACAAATCGTGCCCTGTAAGCTTTTCCAAAGAACACAATCATCTGCATCACCACCGTTACCAATGCTGCCTTCAGCTTCCGTCATTTTCCAAGTCCTTTGGAAGATGAAAGGCGTCATCATGCTCTCCAAACCCAAGAAATCGGGACTATCGGTCGATAAGTCTCCTGTTGACTGCGCAAGTGATCCACGACTGCCTGCAGACAGCCATCAATATCCTCCAATTAAATTCAGACAGTCCATTTGAATCTGTCTCCGACTACACCACTATCCTTCAGATTTTCCAAGCGGTAGAACATATCATTGAGAACTACACCAAGAAAAAAAAAGCACAATCTTCCTTGGCGTCACTAAGACCTTCAACAATGTCTGGCACAACAGGCTATTATACAACATGGCCTCCACTGCAATTTCGTTGTCGATGGTCCAGCTTGTCCAATCCTCCCCCTACGGAAAGAAGTTCCGCGTCAAGTTCTATAGCAACTCTGAGTCAGCAGTCCACGGGGATCGGTCCTGTCGCCGACTAAATCTCGCCAAGAACGTCATTTGTGATAGAAGGAGAATGAAAATTAACCAGAAGAAGAACTTGGCGGTGTTGTTCTCCACTACATTTCACTGGCAAGGTGACCTAGCAAACCTAGGGATCTTAGGAAGAGAGATACTCTGGAAATAAAAAACTATCAACTTGGAGTGACGTTGGACAGAAAATTAACCTGGAGAATTAACGTCGATAGGTAGCTAAAACAACGCTCGACTTCCTCTTATACCATATCAGCCGACTATCCACTCCCAATAAGCTCGCCTTTCAAAGCCATTATCTGTCCTATCATGATGTAAACCATTCCAGTTTAAGGCTGAGCCTCAAATGCCTATATCAATAATCACGGCGTCCACAGAATTTTATCTCCCAAAGCACTTTAAACCTTTATGGGGGTTTCTAGGGCCACAGCAACTCCACCGCCCGTGGCCTCTATAATAATTACGTGCTCATAAAAAGCGCCAGAAAATCATAAATCCATCATGAGATCACCCATCAAACCCAACTGCAGTAAGATCTTCTAATTTCGTTAGTGAAGTCAACTTTAACGTTCCTTCAGTGTCTCATTGATTCTACATGATACCAATAATGGTCAGCAACATTTCTAGTGTGGCTGTAACCAGCAGTATTTTCCAAGTAATTCATTCCTTAGTAGCTGACGAATAATGCTATTCATCCAAGCATCCGAACATCATGCCTCTTTATATCCCGTTGTACAAGAATAAACTTGGGTTACAAGTAAAATTAAAATGGATTGCCAATAATAACGACAATCTCAAGTACAATTCATAGAACTGATCATTTTGAATAACTAACTAGTAGAAGAGGATGGGAATTTGAGCCCCTAAGTAGCCCCACACAAAATATCTAGGACTTTATACCTATTTTTACCTGATGCGATGCATTTTTTTATCATCTCCAAGAATCTTTTTCGGTTTTCTTATATAATATCATCGTTTAAATGTCCGGCAAGGTTAAATATCTGGCGTTATTATTCATATCATTATTAAGCTTAAATATAAAATATATAAAATTACAAGAGTATTACTTCCAGAAATTATAAAGCAACTTGAACAAGAACTGGTAAAGATTTCGTGCACAATCATATCTTTAACATTTTCGAATATAATTTTTAAATCTTTAACATGCCACCATTGATACGCATGTAGGTTCCTCATACCTGTCATAAATGGATATAGTGCTTATGCAGAACACTAATAGCAATCGAACTTTCAGTTGGTGAAATAACGCGTTTAAGATAGCAGCATTTGTAGGTTTCTATATCGTTCTAATAAACATTGAAAACAACAATGATGAAATTCACGGGCTAATTAGAGGATCTAAGCAAAATTTATTACTCAAACGACTTAAAATTTTGATTTCTGATAAAGAACAGAATAGTCAAGTCACTTCCTGTAAAAAAACTGAAAATTTTCAACGCCGATCCAATCAAAATTATATGTCGCTGCAGCAGAGGCCATTTAATATTCCATAAATTACTTTTTCCTAAACTTCCACGTAATAAAACAAAAACACAGATGCCTAAAATTTCCAATAAAACTAAAAGTACCCTATAAACATAAAAATACCCCACAAGTGTCTTTTTATACACGTGAGTTTCTTATTCGACGAGGTACAGGGACATCAAAAAGTTTAAAATCGGCTACGTTATAAGTTCAATCAAATTACAAGCAGATTGTGCTGGAAAAGCTACTTTAAAACAGTGAATAGGGCAATCGGTATAAGTTTTCATTTTGATCCTCTCTAGAAGGTAAAGAATACGGCGTTAACTGTAGTACTCGAATGAACACTAATTTGTTCATAGCAATTCGACAGTTTCAGTCAAATATATTGTTGATAATTCATTTTGTAAGTTTTCGAAATAAAAAGAAGTAATTCAGGACGATCTGGTCGAATCTATCTTCTCTTCCACCCACATTACCCCCCCTCCTGAGGCCCCCAGGGTCTACCATGTTAATTAGAAAATTAACAAAAGTTGTCAGTTTAATGTGGAACTTCAAAATCATCTAGGCATCACCCCTTATTGCACTTAGTGAAGAAAAACTTTGGAGTTGAGTAGCAGGATTCAAGTTAAATACAAGCACAGAAAAGAGTTGAAGTTTACTGCCAACTACATCAAACAAATTGTTATGTATGACGAAAGATGGATTTTTCCGTAATCCAGAATAAATTGTTGAAAATCCAGGTCAAACATCAACGTAAATTGATAGATGCGCTTAAATGATAAAACTTGCAATTGATCTGTTGCCTCAATCTGCCTATAGTCCTTATCTTTCTTTATCAAATTATTTATTCTTCTTCTTCGTGGCTTCTTGACAGAGGAGTCGTAATCGTTTAACTTTCTTGGAAAATTAGGATCGGTTGGAACAGGTTCCTGTTGCTTTCACCAACTTTGGATAGGAGGAGATAATTAATGGTAGGGTGCGATTATGGGTTAGGACATGGTTCCTTCCTTATAATGGAAGTTGGAAGAGAACCGAGGCTCGCGTGGGCAGGGTCGCTTCCCTGAAGTAGACCTATCCTCTACCTGGATCGTAGAGGGGTGCCTACCCGCTACCCCAATTAAACTACCACTTATTTTAAAAATAAAATATAATACGCTATACTTTGAAAATTAATGTTGGCTTGTTTTCTTTATCAATAAAATCCAATCTATGTGACGAAAAATGTATGAGATATCTTCTAGATTATCAAATCGTTATCATTATGGTTTGGACTTGGGTCCCTTAGTTCCTGTAGTCAGAAGAATAATCGCTCAGATGTATTAAATATTCTTTACAAGACTGCGCTCTAACAGTTAGGAAGACCCCCTTTCCTGTACTAATAGAATAACCGTTCTGTTCACACAGCAAATGTTATTTTGTTGGACTTTGAAGATCTCAGTACCATCGACTACAATTTCGAAGAATTCGAACAGTGGTTAAGCGGCAGACCAAACTGCCAATTCCAAGTGTCTGAACTCACTACAGCTCTTAAGCTCGACAGGATCGTTTTTGATAAAAAAAGTCATTATGTTTGTTTGGGGGAATGTTGACAGTATTTGAGCTTTGAATAAAAAAATGTCAAGCCCAAGTTGTACAGCGAAAATATCCGACCAAAAATATCTAAACAAAAACGAGCTCTTTAACAAGACAACGCACCTTGTCATCATGAAATTGAAGTTTTGATGCATCCAATTTACAGATCTGATCTTTCACCTTTTGACTGTAGCTTATTTTGGTCTGGTCGCCGTTTTGATTAGTTTGAACAAGTTGAAAAAGCATGTCAGGAATTATTTGTTTCTAAATCAAGTAGATTAGTACCGTGGACAGATTAGACAACTTCCAAAGTGCCGGAAAAAAGTTCCTGATAACTTTTCTTCCAGCAAAATCCGAAATTTTGTAATACCGACTGGGCAGCTTAACCAACTAGAAGAATTATTTGATATCTTTCTTCGACATAATTTACATAAGGCAACTTTCTTTATAAAAAAGCTCTTCGATTTTTAGTTGGAATCTTGGTATTATTGCAACTGATAGACTTACATTCTTGCCAATCGTCGCACCATGAAGACACTTTTTACACATAACTGCTGTCAAAGCATCACATCTAAACCAAACACTCAAAGTATTACACAAATGGGGTATTCTTCGTCTGCTGCGCCTGCATAATTGATCCGGGCAGCGGCCGCAAACACGGCATTATATTCAAACATTTACTTTATGATTAATGTGCATATTTAATATGAATCAACGACTGTACACACGGGAGCTGTTTGCTTAATTTCATTTAAGCGGTCGAACGTGAAATTTAATTATACAGGTTTGAAAAATAAATACTGGCACTGCGTGCGCGCCGCCCCGCACCGCCGTCGCCCGCGTAAAATATGAGCGCCCTCTTGTTGATTAGGTAATTGTTCGCCATGTGCCCGCCGCTCCCACGTGGCGACACCGGAAATTCTCCGCGAAAATTAGAAAAGAATTTTAAATTGGAATTAAAATGCGGGCGCCGAGCCAGTTTTCGGCCAGCCGGCTCGAGCGGAGCTTTTGTGTTTGTTCTCCCTCAATTATGAATTTAAAAAGGTTCGAGTGCCAAGTTGCCATACATAGCAATATTTTTCTCCTCTTACTACTATACAGCGTTAGCTTTTACAGTTTTATATTGGTCACAACTTTCGCCGTTTCGCGATTAAGCCAAACATCCTATTGTAAAAAGCCACCAACCTCTCATTTTCAAAATTTATTTGGCTATGCCATTCTAGATTCTATTTTCATTTATATTCAAGTGGTAGACATTTTTTTTAACTTCCCGAGGATTCAATCAAGGGTTGCTCCGAAGTAACGTGCCTCTTGTCTCTAGGATATTACCCGGTCGAAAAGTCTTGCTAGGTCTGATTTCCAACAAAGTTGCTAGACACGCTGGATCATGAGCTTGGCATATTAGATCATCGTTGTGACGAATGTCGTCAGAATATCCCTAACGTAGAGGTTAAATAACATCGGAGACGAAGCCTTAAAGTTTGCCGGCTCGTAGACGACGCTTTTAATTCGGAACTTCCGGCCAGAGAAGAAAAATCCAAATCAGCTAGAGCATCGGCAGTGGGATGGGGTGTTTATTAAACCACTAGGGTAGTTCCTTCCTACATACAGATCAAGACTACTTCAAAGGAAAGCAAACTCGAAAGGGCGTCTAATTGATAAATGTAATGTTCCCCTTTAAATTCTCTTCTGTTCACAAACATCGTTTTTTAAGATACTTTACAGAAAGCAGCGGCGGTTTCTAAATGTCTAAATAATTATTCCCTCCTTTTGACAAGTTTTCAGCAAGTTTAACGAAGTTACTTATGTCTTTCCTCGATTAGAAATTCCTCCACATCAACGTTTGCCTCGTGGTATCGTTTTATTCACTTTCGCACAAAATTAAAAGACTTGTATAGGTGACGTGCTGCCACTACAGTGCTAATTTACAGTCATTTCAGGTAGTGACAGAAGAATACCGCTTCAAATCTCTTTGTAAAAACAGCACTCATTGTAAAAAAATACCGCTAGTTAAGCAACTTGCAAAGCGTATTAAAGTGTATTTTAAAAAATTATTTCTTTAGGACCCTAAAAATACTGACCGGGCATCCTTGTGGAGCTAAAAACAAGTCATTCGATAGAACAACTGCCAACCCAGACAGTGTTAGACTTCCCTTGTTCTTTTAACAGTGACATCTGTAATTTTACTCTTTTGGCTCCTTAAAATTTCATTTAATACGGATATGTATATAACTTCGCCTATAAGTACGGCAGAAAAATTTGCAGGGCATTTCAAAAGAATATTAGAGAAAGAAAACCCTTTTTGTGTGCAGCTAGAATATGCAAAAACTTCATCGTTAGCTGTTGTTTAGAGGCAATTGGGACTAAATTTTATTAGTGAAACACCTTACTGCCACAACATAATAAGGTGGATGAAACGGGCTGCATATCTAAGAGAAAAGGAACAGAATGGGTATACGCCAACAACAAAATGGTAAAAATAAATCCTCAAAAAATTACCGCATCTTCTGTTACGAACTTAACGTGCTGCAAGCAACAGGGTCGTACGTGCCACACAAATGTCTGTAGTTCAATCCTTACAAATTTCACAAGGTATAAGTGCTAATAACTACAGACAAACCAAAATGGGGCGAGTTCTGCATGAATTTACAAGCATCTGAGATGTGAGAGATGTGGGAAGGTAAACTTTTCCTAAACCATAACCAATCTCGTGTGTTTAGACCTTTTTTCTTCAATACACTGTCCCGATGCTTATGACCTCAGACCCTATTTTGCAGAAAAATTGCCCAACCACCAGCCCACTCCCTTCCCCCGCATTGGTAGACATACACGAAATTACTTCAACAATTAATGTTATGACACCTCAAGTCACGTAACGAATCCCTTATGATGTTTTCCTTTGGAAGTATGTAATGGGGAAGATGTTCATATCCCCACCTACAAAAGACTTACAGCAGTTATAGCAACGAATAGGTGACGCGTTCGACTCTGTTGATCAAGCTATTACTGGCATGGGTGTAGCAAGAACTCGACCTTCGCGAAGACTTCTACTGTGCCATAAACGACATCCTCGAAGGACTTGTATGAATGTAAGAGCTTGAGCTTTCATGTTGTATCTATATTTGTGAAATAAATTCATTACGGCGGTCGCAAATATGTCTTCTTTTGTACTTCATTTTGAATTATCCCATGCATTTGTAAATTCTAGCAAAACCACATTCTAGATCTAATTGTCAAAATTATTTTCAAATATGCGCTGAGAGTGCCTCTGGCTTACTTAGAGGGAAATTTACGAGCTCGGAAAACTCTCCGGTACAATTTGTGTTACTGCCGAAATCAGCCACGCACCGCATGTGGAAGACACGCTCCAAAGTGGTAGGTTTTATTGGATTCGAGCTGCCGCCCCGTGTTATGCAAATGGGGTAAAGAGTAGCGATTCCAAGGTAAACAGATGCAGCCGGGCCGCCCGGGCGCCCGCGCTGCATATTTAGGAAAATAAATTAGCGGGAATCAGAAATGTAAATGTCCCATATTTACCGAGCGGGAGCGATAGCTCCATTTGATTATTTCATCGCGCTCGCGAGCGCTTAGCAATGCAGATGGCCGCATCTCCATATCTTATTCGCGCCGCGGCGGCGGAATATCGGGGAAAGTCCGCGGGCGAGCGGTTATCGCGTCCGGACGTAAATCAATATTTGTGCCTGCGAAGTAAGCCCGCTTTATCTCGATTTTTCCGCGCGCTCGCGAGTAATTGCCAAATAAGACAACTCATTTGGTTATTCAAACACGCGCGCCGCCCGCGGCAATCAGCGGAAAATCGCTGAATTCGAAATTGCGCCACTGATCCTGGGCTCGGCCGTCCTCACTCCTTATTAAGTTTCCCGGGAGCGTCTTTGATCCGGAAAAATTCGGCGCATTTATGAGAAAAATGATAAGAAGGAGCGGCGAAGCACCGATTTCAGGATGTTCAGTCTCAATTAAAATGCTGAAAACGCATTAGGAACTAGAATCAAAGTGAAAATATTATGGAAGAAGAACTGCCGCATTACTTTTGATATAAGCAAATAATTCGAAGCAACAAAGTCTATTTTTATGTCAATTACACACGAGTAGTACAAATAACCTGTCCCAGTCCTCAACCACCAACTCATTTGGTGGTGGAAGTTGGTTAGACCGTGTTTTGCCGCCCCTGTGCCACCTTATGGGGGAATCAAAATCTTAGAGTGACACAGTCGGAAGGGTTTCCGTGGCCTTAACTCTATCGCGTGGTGCTGAAAAAAACTGTAAGATATGCTTTTGGATGGTTTCACAAACTACAGTGTCAAGATAGACTATCTAAAGTTTAGGCATGTGGATTTTTGCTGCATCATTCCAAACAGCGCATGCACACGTCACCATTGGTCGTATTACTGCTTTGTATATTGTTAGTTTATTTCTTGTTGATATTTTGCTGTTTGAGTGCAACAAAGATCGAAGGTTTTGTCTGGTTATTTTAGCTTTGTTTACAGCCCTCTCCACGTGAAGTTTTTAGGTCAGCTTCTTATCTAAGGTCACTGTGGGGTACCGTACCTCTGCTCCCTGGGGCTGTCTCGGTTAAAGATTTTAATATTTCCCAAATCACCACATCATCTAACATTTTTGTAGTTAAACCTGATTTTCCACCTGTCGCGTCATTCTTCCATTCGATCCAGCTCCTTCTAAACGCTGCATATTGCCAGATAGGACCACAGTAAACTTAATAGCACCACAGCATAATCTAAAAATTAGTGAAGGGCATCGTCAGTATGCCCCTTACGTATATGTTGAAAAAAGTTTAGGACAGCACCGAATCTTTGAATATGCTGACTTAAAACGACTTTCTCATGAGTTAGCCGGAATTTCCAACCGGATAGAAACTCTCAGATTAGTTGCATCATCTATGAAGCCCGTTGTACTACACGATTCAAGATCTTCGTCTGCTATCCTCAGGTGTTGGTGTATAAAACACTCCAAGTGTTTTCGTCAGGATCAACAGTATATAAAGCACTCCATTAGTGTCTTAGCTTTTCCTTGGCAGTAATCTCGGGGAAACGTGCTTGACTTCATGACAACTGCCATCTTTCACAAGGTCGGAAAGTGACACACACGCAGCTGATAAAAATGAAAAAGCAGACGACTGCCTTTTTAGCAAAATCTTTCCATTACGCTCGGGGGCCTTCTATGGTCGCAATGCACAAATTTGCTGCAGATGTTCTTCGGAATCTTAGTCTCACATGCTTATCATGCGATCGACGATGGTAGGACGACCAAGGACGGCATTTTCGTAGCCTAAAACACCTCAAATTTATTAACATCTATGTAAAGCAACGTGTTTCTCACAATTTATACTGTGCCAAAGATTATCAAGAAAGCACGGTTCTGAACTACATGGAGTTATGAGTTGTTCGTCCATAATTCCAAATTAGTTCATTTCTTGTTGACATTTTGTTTACAGCCTTCTCCAGGTGAACGTTCTAGATAAGGTTTTTATTCAAAATTACTCAAACGATACTATGTCTCTCTTCTTCAGGATATGTTAAAGCTGAAGATTTTGATATTCTCCAGGTGATTGTGCTATCTAATGTTTTTTTTTATGGAGAAGGCTGTCACGCTCTTCTCGGAGGCTGTAGTGTAGTTTGTAAATTAGGCTATCCTTGTGAAGAGTATTTTTTCCGATGATCCCATGTCACTTAACTTTATCCAATTAAATATCAATAGTCTAATTAAAAGGTAGCTAAAACCATCTTCAAAATAAACCACATCATATCTTAATGAGGTTTTTGTAATTTTCTTCACCACTGGAAGTAGCTGATGAATAATAAAATTGCCGAGACGGAAGCCAAACTAGCCTTCTAGTATATATTCAAGGCCTTCGACCGCTGCTTTCAAGCGTTGGTGCATAAAGCGCTCCACTAGTTTCACCAGAGCTGATAGGGACAACAATCCCGGGGAAACGTGCCTGATTTCATAACGTCTGCGATCTCTCACAGGTTTGGGTAATGTCACATACATAGTCTTTTAAGGGAGAGATTTCAGCGCTTGGTTCAGATTTCCGTCAAGTCTGGGGGCTTTCTGTAGACGCAGCACGCTAATCTGCTGCTGGTTGCATTTGCTCTTCAGAATCTTGGTCTCGCAAGCGTTTTACCACATAAAATGGTGAAGGTCTGCATTGCCATAGTCCAGATGGCACTGGCTCTAGAGGCCCTCAAGAATGTTTCGGCTTTATTAGCATCTCTGTAAATGTGTTCTTTACAAACCATGGAGTATCAAAGATTCCCCGAAGAGCCTGGTTCTAGACTAACTGGAGTTTATTCACGTGAATTTTTGCTACGTCACCCCAAACAGAATGATCGTATTATTGTTAGTTTTGTTTCTTGCCGACATTTTGCTGTTAAAGTTCAGCAAAGACCCATGGTTTCGTTGGATAACTTGACTTGGTATACAACACCTTTCTCCGCGTGAAATCTTCAGATGAGCCTCTTCGATCCACAATGCGTCACGTCATCGCACCATGTAATCTTCTTTTTGGTAAAAAATAAGACTGTGGCCCTCTTCTCGGGGTTGATCTCGATTCTTCGGCTATCGCACAACCCTTCCATTAGATCCAACTGCTCTTTGACATCTCATACTGCAAGAAAGGGTCTAAATGAGATTAACAGCATTTCATCGTCGACTGTTGTGGAGAAGACTGTTCTACATGCATATGTTGAAAAGGGTGGAGAAACAACATCAAGAATTAGTATACGCCTTTGAGATTACTTCACTCCACCATACTTGTCCGAAACTTCTGGTCGGAACGATCGAATTAGTTATAACTGAAGCCATCTTGAAGGTGAATCTGTTGTGTCATACCATGTCGAAGCTTTTAGTTGGTGATATCAGTAAAGCAGACGACAGCAGACGACTTCTTAGGGAAAACTTTCAGCACTTTTCAGAATTCCATAAGCTGTTGGTTATTAATATTCTTCAAAATATTGGTCTCGTATGCTTCTAACCGCGCGGTTAATAATGGTAAAATAGATAGCGTAAACCAGGTCGCAATCAACAAACGCTTCAGCTTTATCCATCTCCGTGTGTGTTATACGTAGTTAGGTAAGATGAGTGATACTGGGGAGCGGCGATTGCGTAGGACTCACATTTTCATATATTAAGTAATTTGCTTTATATTATAGGCATAAAGTCTGATACCAATCAAGTTTACGCAACTATAGCTCATGCTTCTGAACAGCAAATCCGTGTTCGACACTTAAAGCAAGTTATCATAATTTTTTACAGTTACTCCCACGTCACAAAAAATAGAAGTATATATTTATTCGATTTATCTTTGTAATTTAAACACACAAATATTAAAAAATAAAAAAATCACAAGTCATGACATTGAAATTGGACGAAATGAGAAATTCTAGCGGACTCTTGTCAGTTCAACAGGTGCATACAATAATATAACCAGTCGGCGCATTTTGCGCAGAACGTCCAAAACAAATTCCATTAGGAGGACAATTAATCAGGACCGGCGGAGGCAGCGCGCCCGCCGCTGCAGACCCGTGCAGCTGAGGCGCCGCGATTGCAGGCCGCCGCCGATATTTACATTTAGGGAATGAAAATGGCGCGGGCAATTAATCCGGCTAATGCGCCACTTTATTTCGGCGCGCGTAAAAATGGCCGGCCATTTTTAACCGTCGAAATTCGAGGCACGCACTTTGATAACAGTCTATCTATTTCTCTTCTGGGACGCGCGCTAGGCGCCTGAAAAATGTAATAATTTGCGGAATGCTCTGTGATGCGGCTGCGGGAAGAACGGCCATAATTCTGAATAAATATGGTGGCAATGCCCCGGGGTGCGATGTTTATATTTCCGCGTTACAGCCGAGAACCCCGTACAAATTATCGTCCCTTGCCCGGGCGAATTATTTTGCGTGTGTGCGAGGCGAGCCGCGCCTCGGGGTGCGATCTGAATACATCTGGAAACAGAGCAGCATCCAGCATTCTAGAGGAGATAAAGCGCAGGTAGTTAAGCAAGAGGCCAAAGAAGGGGAGCAAACTTCTTAAAAAATGCATGAGCTAAGCTATTTTTCTCTAAACCATTGTCTTCAGAGATTGTCGCTTTAAATTCCAGCTTCCACAATCTTCTCAACTTCGGTCATAGATTTTATCTTGCAGATTTCTATTCTCATGCTTGATCTTCTATTTCTTCTTTTTCCTTGAAATACAGCTATTAACATCTCTTTTTCATGTATTCTATAGACCAGCCTTATCTGTCGTAATAGTTAATTGCGAGTGTTTCAGTTCTATTTTGCATAAGGATGTAAGTACTTATTTTTCGGAAAACTTTACTTCTCCACGCAACCAATAAACACTCTCTCAATTCTCCAACGATCCAATAAGTCCAGGAGGAACTGGACTTACTAGAGAACTGGGGGCACCAAGAAGAGACCAGCAAAAACCCAACTTTATTACCGACTAGATTAAACTAGACGTAAAGAAATTCAAAAGCTCACCTAGAAGCCTAAAACGAATCAGATGGTTGAGAAGATAAAGGCCCGTTAGGCCCTTAGCTCCCTTCTCTGTCCTGTCCTTATAAGACCATCATCCACCAGATCATACTGTACGCATACTCCGTGAACAAGCTCTGGATGATCTAAAATCTGCGTTTCAGATTGTCATTCGTAAGAAACACCATTCCTTCTCCACCACAGCTTCCAGTGCGTTGAAGGCAACGATAGCCCGATCATCCACGCGCTTTAGGACTATGAGCTGGATAGAAGCACCCGGGGCGGCCAAGCAAAGGCCATACATTATCCATTTCAGATCACCGAAGAGGGCCAAGGGTTACATTCAAGGATCCTCAATGTCGCCAATGACATATCAATGTATCAATGCCCTTATGAATGGCCATAGATCATTTTTAGAGCCATTTTTTAACCTTGAAGTCCTGCGCAATGAGAAACAGACTCTATTATCTGTTAATAACCTCGCTGCAACTTGTTTGTCAAAAATTGTCCTCAAAAGCTTTCATTGATCTATCACGTAAGATAACTGTTGGATAACTAAATGGTGGTCATTACAATTTTTTTTTAAATTTACTTAATATTCAGGCATTAGCATTTGATGGCATCAACTGACCTGCTAACATAATAAAAATTTCGTCAGCTGATGTGGATTTGAAGATACTTATATAGACATAGGTTTACAAAACGTCGCCTTGTCAAAAATAACGTCCTTGACATCTTGATTCAGTGCAACTAGCTAAGAAGAAAATTGTAAAACAGTAGAGCTTTTTTATTTTCAATTTTATAATATTGCGTGATAACTAAGCGAAATGAAATCGATTTTATCAGTTGAAATTGATTTAATTGATTATCATTGATGTCTTGTTCACCAGGTTTAACGCAATCCTCACACACTCTGTTCTAGTCTGTTACATTTATGAAAACAACCATAGATAACACTTGAGTCTAGAGACTAGTCATCTGAAAGCTCTCTTCCTGTTTCCAAGAATTTTTACAATTATTCACAAATTCTTGCAATACCTCTGAAGAATGGAGAAGAAAAGAATCCCAAAACAAGCCTTAAAGTATAAACCGCGAGAAAAAAGAGACCTAGAAAGGCCAAGAAAAGGATAGAAGAAAACAGGAACACGACCTAATTCAAGATAGACATCATGATAATGATATGATTCACAAATGGTTTTGTGTCTCGCAGCATTTTCCTATATTTTCATCCAAAAGTTCTTTGGGCGGTCGTAATTAACCATTTCATCGATACAGTTATTTGATATGTTAGAGCTTAACAGAGCTACCTGATTCCAAAATTGGTTTTCGAGTACCCCGTATAATCGTTTTAATGCAAAAGCTTAATTACTGACGCAGTAACCGATACATCAAATGTATGCGATCAATTTCATTTTCAATTTTAGAACCCCTCTATCGTCTGCTGAAATATTTTACGCCAATAAATGGAACGCGCTTTAAAATACCAATAACTTATGCATCTCGCACATATTGAAACGAAATTGCCGCCGCTGTTTACAGATCCCATGTTCCGAATCGATCGAATTACACAGAGATGATGTAACAATAACACCGCAATGCCATACCTTTATTACTTCCAGCGTTATTTACAAAGAAAATTAATACCGCATCCGCTAAAATTTCAGTACAGATTCCCTCTGTCGTGTTGTATATATTAATTACCACAGCTAGCAGCATTAATTAAAGTAAAAAATATGCACTCTGTCGATAGATGAATTGAATTTAACTTTTCTTCTTTTTAATTAAGCTTTTGCATACTAGGGATTCAAATTTTCATAATTCCGAACGATGCGTCTTACATTTCTAACCTATTTTCGCGGAAAAGCTCGCAGAAGACTCGAAATGGTTTTTCAGTAAGCCCATTTGCATGCCCCATCACGACAAAGCTCCGCGCCGGGAACGACCGCCTCCCTTAGCTTTCCTCAAGGCCTAATTAAAGCGAAGGTGACTCACCGGTGCGGTAATGCCGAAAGCCCCGCTCCCGAGAATACAACCCGGAAACCATCGGATTATGCCGGAAATTAGTATTGATGCGGCAACTACAGGCAGGCGAGCGCCGGGCGAGGGGCGGCGGCGGCTGCCACCTGCCTTTTTACCGGATAATTAGGCAGGGATTTGCAGAAGTCGGCCTAATCTGATTCCGCGTCCGAGCCGACAGCCCGGTTTTTACGGCCCGAAAAGCTCCGGCCTTGATGACTGTTCTCCCCAGCGGCCGCAAAAAGCGCGCTTCCGCTCCGGGCCGCAGTTTTCCAAACCTCAGGCCGGAGCGCCGGATTAATTATGTTTTCGGGCAGGGAAGCGCCGGATGCGCGCAGGCGATCAGGAGGCTGCGCCCCTTAAAAAATAATCACCGCGCCGAGCTGCATCCGGTGCAGCTAAGAGTGCATTCGCGTCGCGTCACCGCGGTGTAATCCCATTAAAACTTTTCGGGAAGCGCGAGCTCTAATGCGGCCAAGACGTGTTCCGGGAGCCCCTTTTTGCAGGCCGGAATTTGTAAGTGTCGTTGATAAACTGAGTTATAGCTGCTCCCCGAGAGCAAGATCAGCGCTTCTACAAAAGTGCGATAAAAACTAGCGCTATAAAATTGAAATCTTGACACCTAGCAAAGCAGTGAATATAACGGTGCAGTAAGCAGTAAACTTCGTTTTTCGGAAAATCCTTACGACTTACTAATGACATAGCAGGTAGACAAAATGACAAATACGAAATTAAGAGAAGAAAAGCTTAAAATTATTTTTTTTTAATTTCATATGCTTATAATGTCACGCACTACTTAAAGCACCAAATAAGGTGAGGAGCACCGGCCAGACGACTGCATAAATTGCAGGAGATAACACTCTGAAAACTATAAAATGTTGCTTGACGTTTCCAAAGCCACTAACGCAAGGCAACCAGCAAATCTAGCACCAAAGGCAGTAACACGGCGGTCAGCATCTGGCGCAGCAATAAGATCAGCTCTTCTATCTGAAGAAGACCCAGCCAGTTAGGGAAAGACAGCAACAGAAGCAACCCAAAACCATGAAGCGATCGAGCAACCAGCCATAACATCAGCAATCGACACCAGCGTCAGCAGCTCAAAACTGTCAATTTCAATCAGGAACGGAAGTCTTCTTCCAGCTACTGAAAAAACTTAATTTGAAGAAGTCATCTTCAGAGTGTCCTAAGCAACGCCGCTACCACCGGAAAAATCATTCAGAAGAGACTCATTTACACAGACGATTTTGTAGCACCATTCCCACAGATGGTAGACAACCAATCAGACCTAGTCTTTTAAGGCTGGTGTTCTGGAATGTCGATGGACAGCAAAACACAGCTGAAAGCTAGGAAGATACCCAGGCTTCAAACTATAATAGCCACATAACCGACAGAAAACAAGCAGCCACGGGTAAGGCATCAATATACGTCAAGACAAACTTGGATCACTACCGGAAAGAAACAGTTATCTGCCTCCAGACAAGAGACCACAGGGTGCTTCGCATCAACAGCTAGAACCTACCCACCGCGGCTCTGTATAGCAGATCGCAACCCAACTTTTTTTACTCTGGAAACACCAGGTAGAGTGGATGGCGTCTCCTTTAAGACATGCATTTCGTGGCCGATTTTCACCGGCCACCTTCTCCATAATCCGCTCCAAAAGCGACCTGGAACAAGCATCACAAAAACCAGAAGCCGTCACACAAGAAAGCATCAAGTCCGTTACGTACAAAATACCATCCGGCGGAGATTCCAAGAGAAGAATCTGGCGCGACAGCGTGCGCAAGAAACCATGGACTCACATCGAAGAGCAAGTTGCAGGCCCTCAACGTAACCGACAACTAAATAATCAAGGCGCTCCGCAAGAAGACCTCCCTGAAGTCATCCATCCGCGAGAAAAGCGGAGTCGTGAACACATTTTAGAGAAGGAAAAGTTACTCACCGACAGCCTAGAGCGTTAATGCAATCTAGATTATCGAGCTAGTAATCTCGACTACCTTGATCAAATTGACAGCGTCATTCGCCACCTACAGAACGGAGATGCTCCAGAACCTAACATGCAACGATAGAACAGTTACGACAAATAGTAGACGCAATCCACAATGATTTAGAAAAAAGCAGATGTTATTTTTCAGACTTTTTAGATATATCCCAAGCGTTTGATAAAGTGTGACACTTGAGCCTGTCTTATAATTTCAAAAAGTGTTTACCTTATTAATTGTATAAAACTTGTTTCTCAATTATCAAGAAGAAATCACACATCTCCAACCTATTCTATGTGAAGTACCTCAAAGTAATGTGCTAGGACTCATGCTATATCTTCTATTCACAGCTGATCTACTAACTACAAGGTTAACCACAAATGCAACTTTTCCAAACAAGACGACTGTCTTAACTTTTCATGTTAACTTTATAACAGCATCCAGAAACCTACAAGACAATCTAAATAAGATTCAACAACAGCTGGAGGTATGGAGAATCAAAATAAATAAAACTAAATTTCAGCATCGCATTTGCATTGCGGATCGACGTCTGATTGGAAAAACTCATATCTTTAATAAATTCCAACAGCTTACATTTAAATTCAATAGGTTCTAATGAATAATCGGAAGAAAGTCTAAATTATTATTGGAAAACAAGCTACTAATTCACAAGGTCGCCTTAAAGCCAGTCTTAAAATACAGATTTTTTATGGGAACTGTCAATTTCAAAATAGTCATTATTGAAAAGTTCCGAAATAAAATGCTCCGAGCCATGGTTAGTACATTGTACCTAATACTTGTGTGTACCTTCAGTAAAAACTAGATATTAAATTTTAGTACAAAATATAAAGATACACTAACTGTACACCTCAATAAGCTAGTGAATAAATTAATGAACGAAACTGAGAAACCAAAATGTTTAAAATGATTTAAACTAAATGAACTTTTAACTCGGTTTTAACTAAGGTTTTAAAGAGGTAGTTGAAGCACAAAGAAATACCTAAATGTACGTAGATACAGCAAACCCGATCACTGAATTCTATAATAGATTATATTACCGTTAAGCAACGGATGCACCTTAGAGGTCCAGAAAGTTGGCCAAAATGAAACTGGACGCAAGCGCAATCAGAATAAAGATGTCAAATAATCTTAAAAAGGTTCCTACAGCAATTTAAATAGGCAAGCAAACTTGTTGAATGCACAGTGACACAAACAAACCAGCAAAAAAACTGAATATTCTAATTTAAGAAAAAGGGTTCAAAAAAAGTCTTAAAAATAAAGAGGAAGCTCATTATATCTTTATAAAGATACTAGCCATAATATTTAATAAATGTCTGGATGCAAAATGAGTCAATTCAGAAATAGAAGAAAGCGATAATTTCATCCATGCTTAAGAACAATAAGAAAGATTGTAAGAACCACATGGGTAGTATATTCAGTAGCAAATATGAGAGGCAGAAGAAGAGAATGGCTTAAAACTGCACACTCCTATGTGTACGGAATTTTCACAATTAAACAAGTAATTAAAAAAAATAAAAAAAAACTTTGTATTTTACTTTTAAGGGCCTAAGATAAGCTATGAAAAGCCCGAGAGTCAGAGTATTATATCAATGCTGCGAAAGCTTTATATTGCGGGTGTATCAGCTTAGAAATTCCACTAATTTTAAAGTAGATAAATCACTGACTCACTACGTCCTATTCAAAATTTACTTGGAAATAGCATTAGAATCTTAGAAAAGAATATGCAGCCCAATGATTATGAAAATCTGAGATAACATCCTATACAGCGTACTATTTGCAGATGACCAAGTATTGATAGCTTTGGACAGTAAAGATTTGAGATATATATCACGCAAGTTTCTTAAAGAATACGATAAGTGGGAAAAGTGAAAAAAAAACGAAAGGAGTTGTACAATAAATAATTATTCAACCTTCAGGTACCTTAGAGTAACTTTGTGCTATGGTGGTAGGAGTCGTTGGAAAAATGTAAATACAATTAGATATATTAAATCCTCGATTTAGCAACACAACTTTCTAATTTAGAGCAACAACATCGCAAGGAGAATCGAAACAATAATGACAAAAGCAGCTCTACATGTGGTTTGGAAACCTAGGAAATGGGAAAGTCAGAGAAGGGCAGAATACAATCCCTTAAAATGCGGGAACTTCAAAGGTCTACAAAACACTATTACGTGAAAAAACCATAGACCATAGACAGAAGCGTGGCCAAATTTAATGAGATATCAAGCTTGAAACAATATTTGCTATAAAAACCTAACAGTCGCGCTATTAAATTATGGGTAAGGAGCAACCCTCCATTTCAGTTATATATGCGACCTAAATGTATATACAAAAAAGAAGCTGTAGGAGAAAGAGTAGTACAAAAACATGCATAAGGAAACCAGATGTAGTCTGTTTAGATTCTTTCAATCAGAACGTTAATAAAAATATTGCCATATGCAGAGGTAGAAACTTGCATTATTTCATACCGAAAATAATGTATAAATTCATAAAGAAAAGTCAAGCTGAGTTATCTTATAGAGATACCAAGATACAAAAGAAGTCTTGGTAATTAGCAATGCAAAAAAAAATGTTGAAGAAGTTAATGCTGGATGCCCCCCTTATGAGTACACATTTGGTAGATGTAATTTCCTTAGCCATTTGGATAACCTATACGAATTTGTTCGAAAATCTTTCGAGTGGTACAATAAGATATTCTACTGCGGTAAATTATTTATAATAAAGAGGCAAACAAAGTACCACTTTTGAGATTTCTTGGTAGTTTTGGAAGAAAATCTAATACAAGATGAGAAAACATGCGAGTATAAAAAGACGTTCAACTCTTGAATGACGTTTAAATGGGAATGTTGAATATTGTTAAACATCAGCGAAGAAAGTGCAATAGATTTTCATAAAACAAAATTTAAGAGCGCACAAAAACTGTTTGCAGAACTTTTGGTGTCCGACTTTCAACACTTGCTTTACTGCTTTTCTTATGTAATCGCATGTTTTCTTATTTTTATAAAAGAAGAATGATAGTACGTAAGTTCCATTATTATAGAAATTTAAAAAATATTTTGCAGAATTTCGAACAAATTACAAATGCTGCATAGTACTATGATGTAAAATAATACGAGGGTTAGAGCATAAGTCATGGCAATTATTTTATTTATGGATAAAGTGTGATACATATCACAAAATGTCTAATGTCATCATAGTGTGTGTCCACAACACAAGATAGCTCTGTTATGTTCTGTAATTGCACAGAGGGCAATGTTAAATTAGTTGTCAGTCAACCGCCAGGTAGGATAGATATGAGCCGAGTAGAACAGCGTTGTTATATCAAAACGATAGAAAATGTCGGAAATAAAGCTCTTCTATACCGAACAGTTACTAGGTGCGTAGTAGTTTCAGCGCGGATGCGAAGCAATCAACGACCAGCAACGGGCAAAATGATTTGTTAAAGTAAAACATAAACAGCACAATGTAGGCGTGTTGTTAAATGCCTGTACATTTTGTCCATTCCTTGCCATGACTTATGACCCAACCCTCACATTAGAGAACTAAAATAAAAATCTGTTTTAAGTCATTTCAAGAGTTTTTCAACTCAACACATCACCCACACTTGGAATGAATATCTAAAAAAAATATTTAGGGCGATAATAAAGAACAACGATAAAATTACTAATAATTAAAAAATTTGAGAAGCTTTCGTTCATATTCAAAGTAAATGTGCGTGAATAAAAATATAAAATATAAAAAATAACAATTAATATGAATTAATGTGAAACACTTCTTTGGAAAAGTAACCAAAAGCTTTTTCGACAAAAAAGTGTTACAACAATAAACAACAACACGAGTGCAGTAAAGCATTTGGCAAAATAATGGCGAAACGCATCTCGAAGAAGATGAGAAACGCCGCCGCAGAGGGATAAATTTGCCAGGATGTTTAATTATGCCGCAACACGCTTTCGGGCGTGTGGCAGGTACGGCCGTGATAAATTTCCCGGGCGCCCCGAAATCTCGAACGATGATAGCCATAAAAGCCACGAGACCACCTCCATATTTTAAATTTCTTCGCCCACATCAATCACGCATACACGCCGATCTGTTAGCATGATGGCCCGAAATTCAAAACCGCGCGCGCCGCTCAATTTATCTTCCAGATCCGCGCCCACCCGGAGCGCCTGTCAAACCGGAGTCGTCAGCATCGGAAGAATTTGTCCATTAATCCGGCCGGAATCTGAAAGTTATATTAGCCTGTCCGACTGGCGCGACGCTTCCGGCGGCGCGGCGGCGGCGCCGCCGCCCGGATTTTTGGCCGCGACATGATTCGGCCATAAATTCGGAACTGTTCCGGCGCGATTACGTGACTTCAAAGGCCGCCGCCCGGATGAAATATTGCTTAATTCCCGCAAAGTTCGAATGGAAGCCAGCGGAGCTGCAGTCGCAAGGTGGAGTCCGGGCGGCCGAGTCATCGCGGGGGCTCAATTAGGCGGACCCGCTCTCCCGGAAAAATCAACATTCGCATTTCATTAACTTTTTCGGGGCCGGTTCGAAACTTTATTAGCATTTTTTGCTCGATCGGTCGCCGGGCGGCGGGAACTTGGCTCGGCTCGCGCTTTCCGGGCATCAAAGTGCAATTTTATGTATAAACTTTGGAAATATTCGGCGGCCGTCCAATTAAAGTCAGATTTATTCCCGCTTTAGTTTTCTCAGCGTCTATAACGGCATAATTACGGCGCGCGCCCCAAGAAAATTGGCCGATATTTCACAAATAAACACAGCGGAGCCGCTCCGGCCAAAAATCGGTAGACATAAAGCCCAAATGTTGCGTCGCGCTTCCGCCCGGAACTTCTGGGACTCGGTCCGGGTCGCGGCGGCCGATCCTCGCGGCAGGATTAAAGCAATTTGTTGTGTCCGCAACAAGGGCGGCGATTTAAATATTCAAATTCCGCCTAAACGTATGGAATCATTAACAAGGGCCGTGAAATATGGGCAGGCGGCAGCCTCGGTATATGCAGGTGGCACCGCCGCTTGTAGGGCTTGTAAATTGCGGCAATACAGATATGTAAATTCGCATGGATATTCATGAGGATAGATGCAGGATCACAGAAAGGCTACCGAGCAAGAATGTCCCTGCTCGTGCTCGAGTTATCAAGCGACTGCCCGCGCTCCTCTTTAGCATGAAAAATATTCCGTGGTCGCCATGTGTCTCATTTAAATTGCTAGCAACATATTATACCGCATTAGCCGGACTGTAATTGCGACATCGGCAAGAATTATTTGATTATCAAAGAATAATCATACAAACTGCGATTATTCCTCACGTATGGAAAAGCGCGGGTAAAATCAGATAAGCGCGGTGCGGCGCAGTCGGCAGGATTACTAGCCGCAAAGCCTATCGCCAGAACGGAAAACAACGGGCAGTTAAAGAACCATCCATTTGAGATTTTTCGCAAGAGGGTAGCCCTGAACGCTGACCTTCCGCTTGACGTCATGCGCTTCCCGTTCTCCCATTATTTCGAAATCGCTATCGAAATGGGCCTCGAACGGCCGTGATGAATGGGCCGGCAAGAAATATTGTTTCTGCCTTTCGCCAAAAATGCGCCGCCCGCCCGGGCCCGTTTTGACTCGGCCGAATAGATTTTGACTCATTTATCGGCGCGGGGCTGTTTTTGCGACAATAAAGCCGGGGACAACGGCCCAGGGCGAGAAAATTATCGTGGAAATCGGCAATTTATTGGTCAATCGTCGGATCTCGGCGAGAGACGGATCGCCGGAACGAATTGGTAAAGCATCAAAAGGGTTAGAAAATGCCTATTATTGCGAGAGGGGCCGTCGAAGGCGCTTTTAATTAAACCGCGCCCCGATGAACCTCTCGCCTCGCCGGAACCAATTGTGCGGCCGTCGTTTAGCTCCGTGGAAGCTCATTAGGACACCATCCGCACCAGAAAAAGCGCGCGGCTTCTTCGCCAAACAAACCGCGGGTTCTCAAAGAACCCCATTTCGGGGGCGTGCAAAAACCGTTCGCCCCACCGGCCAGCCCTTTCGACAGCTCCGCTCCGGGGATTTTTATCCAGCTCCGCCGCGACGCGCGCCCGCTCCTGTCTCGCACTGTTTCCAGGATTGATTGCAGGAAATTTATGAGGAAATGAAATGGCGTTCAGAAAACAAGCTCGCAGGATATTCCGCCGCGTTTTCCTAGTGCTTCGCGCATCCTGCGGCCCATCGAGCATCAGAAACACGTGCTTCTGCTAATGGATGTTGCTGGATGTGACGTCGAAACGCCTCGGTGTAGGCAATGTACACATCAGCCGGGAAAACGCTCAATACGTTATGAGAGCAATAAAACAGCTGCGAAAGCAATATAACTTTCAGCTGAATGTACAATACGGTGAATATCAATCTCCATCGTTTCGGAATTCGTTGATAAATAGACAGAATGCCGGAAAGTAAAAAAAATGACAGTAATATTGGTAATATAAAAAAAAAAGTTTGAAGACGCTGCTTTCAGCCAGACCACACGCTGTCCCAATTGGAATATCAAATAATCCCAAGAGCTGCTCATCCCACGTAATGATCGTGGCTGAAGTAAAAATAGACGTCTGAAATGCCGCTATCGGTGCAATTTGAGCCAAAATGAACTTACGTCATCCACTTGGATCATCTTGGATACGACGCCGTCGAAATCGGCCGCGACCCTCAAGCAAGCGGCATGCGAAGCTAAGAGGGCAATACTCCCATAGAGAGGGACTTCCTGGAGCTCCGTAATGGTTTCCCAATCGCACGGCGCTGGGATGATGCATTGCACCCTGGCGGCCCCCCGCGCTCCCAGACAAACTCCGTTGGATTCATAGCAGCGATCGGTAATTTACCGCCGCTGCATCCGGCGGCGGATTTTTCAGCCCCGCAAGCGCAGCGATGTTTCCTCCGGGGCCGGCTTTGCTTCACATGGTAATCTCGTTAGGAAGGCCCATTTCGCGGGGAGATGCATGCTCTGCGCATCGTATCGTACGTGTATTATTTTGCGGGATCTGCACTAGACGGAAACATTTATTTGACTTTTCCGGAGCATTTGCGGCTACTCTACGTGCTTACTCTTACCAAACTGCGTCGTTTAAATTTCGCTGAAAGTCATTTTCAAGAATTTCTGTTATCCTTACATAAGTGCACTATTAATTGGGTCATTTCACCCTAAACGAAAATAAAAATTTAGTTTTTCTAAAAATCGATTGAAGTGATTAATTTTCTGTCCATCGTTTCACCTTTAGAGAACACTGAAGCTTTCAAGTGCTAAAAATAGTAGATGAAATAGTCATTTGAAACTCGTGACTGATGACAAAAAAAGCAATGAAAAAAGGAAACGGCAGAGTAATAGAAAAACAAAAGTAAAAATGAGGTTCGATACTTAAAAAGATAAAAAAAGTAGGAAAAAAATGAAATTGAAGTACTGGCAGTGCAAGAAATAAGGTAAGAAAGCGAAGAAAGTAAGAAAAAAAAATGTGCAATATATATGGAAGCGAGAAGAAACAAGGAAAGAATGGTACGACATTTATGATAAATAACGAAATTAGAAAGAAAGTCAGAATTTAAAAAAATAAATGGTAAAATTATCATACTAGAGGGTGACAAACGGCATAGCCAATATTACAATCATAAATGTTCATGGAAGTTGAGCAGAACGATAAGGGAAGAGTAATTTTCGACCTGCGAGGCATTCGTGCCTTGACTGTGAGCATGGAGTAGCTAAGAAAAAGGAAAATCGTGAGCCAATGCCACTGTTGCCGTTGCTTCGGACACGCACAACGCTACTATCGCACTCTCCCCGGGTGAAAACCTGCTCTAACTACCAGGACCCATGCCTTCCATTCCCGAAACCGGCACCAAGTCGCAGTTATGCCAGAGCCACGACGGGGATGCCCATGCAGTAAAAGGACTAACGATTCCAGTCAGCTCCTCGGCGGCAGCCCACAAAACTCAAACGCCGGGGCTGGGCTACCACTACTGGATGGTTTCACAACGTGGACCTCTCCACGTTTCTAGGAGCCATGCAGAATATCGCGGCGACGGGAGAAAATGTCAATAAAGTCATCGAGAGCCTAGTAAAGCTCATGCTCTGCAGTTAAGACATCAAAGTCATATTTAGCACATTTAGAGCCAATGAACGATTGGGTCACCATAATGCTTCACCGGAAGCACCTATACGGTCGGAGCTTCCCAGAAAAGGAAGGTACTTAGACCCAAGTACTTTGCATACCAAGAATGTCAACGTCAACCTTAATGTAAATATAGGAAAGAAAGAATGCATAACTAAAACCGAAGGAAAATATACCATTCACAATGTCATCACAGATAATAGAATGAGATTATTTAACCTGACAATAAAAATAAACACTATAAAATCAAGAACACTGTTTCAGCAAAGGAAAAAAATTACATGACTAATACCAGGAAAACCAAATCGACCATACCTAATAAAAAGGTCAAAAAATGATGCAAGACATACGGTCATATCGAGGTACCACTATAGACACTGATCATTAGCAAAATTAATAAAAATAGCAAAAAATTAAAAATAGAACACCAAAAAAAACATGGGACCGGCGAAGAGATTGCTCTGTAAGCAATCCCAGAACGAACTTAAAAAACCTTTCGATTTCAATTTCGAATTTCGGGAAAATTCGAAATCGAATATCTGGAAAATTATTCGGCATAGAATTTTTTCTTCATTTTCGAATTCAGCGTAAAATTTCCTATAAGAATCACATTTAAAATCGTAATGTCGAAAATTTTCCCGAAATTCGAAGTCGAATATCTCGAAAACTATTCGACATAGAATTTTCGATTTCATTATTGAAATCAGCGTAAAATTTTCTTAAGAATTACTCATAAAATCGTAATGTCGAAATTTTCCGAAATTGAAGTCGAATATCTCGAAAACTGTTCGAGATAGAAACTTTTGATTTCGATTTTGAAATCAGCGTAAAATTTCCTATAAGAATCCATTTTAAAATTTTAAAAAATCCATAATTTTGTGACAGCGACAGACAGACCGACAGACCGACAGACATATAGACTTCAGTAACGAACTTTTTAAGTTCGTTGATAAAGACAGAAGAATAAATAAGAGGGAATTGTGGAACAAAGAAAATAAATAGAGATCTTTTAGAAGATTGGCAAATCACAAAATTGACTAATACTAAAAAATAAGAATATAGTCAGAATAATTACAGCAAAAGGAAAAAATGGTACAGCCATACAAGTCAAACAAACGAAGATTGAGTAGTGAAGAGGATAACAAAACAAAAACTACAAATAGGACCAAGAGGACGACCAAAGTTACAATAGGAAGAAGAAGATATAATAAATATAGGAAAAAATTGAAGGAAAACAGTTGATGAAATAACAAAACACATCAAACTACAAAACAAAAAAGTATAAAATGAAGTGGCGTGCCTTACTACTAACACTTATGTAGCCTATGGATGACTTCAATTGCCTTAGAATAAAAAGAAGTAGCTCGTATTGCTAATTTATTAGGTAATCCAATGTTTAAGTTATTAATTAATCTAACAATTATTTTAATTATAAATATACAAAGTGAAGCAAAACCAATAGTATCTTACTAATCAAAAGACGGAAAACTGGGAGGGAAAGCAAAGCCAGCATGTTTAGAACTCTTCAGAAAGAGTGACGCGGCGGCGCTGGCCGCACTTTGCGTAAAATGGGCCCCGGCAGACGCCTTTTCCGCGTCCGACACGGCCAACATTCCGCAAACTTCCCCGTTTGTCGCCTTCCGAGCGATAAACCAGAGGCGAAAAGAAATTGCGGCGGATAATCTGGCCGTGGCGGGCGGCTTTTTGCTGGCTCCGAGGAACGGCCCGATAAATAACAACACAGGCCCGCCCGGTAATTTTGGACACCGGACGCAAATGCGCCCCGCCGCGCAAAAACCCGCTATGAAGGGGAAATCTTGGCGCCCGGGAAAGCTCCGCGCCGATCTGACGACCTAAGATGCAGCCGGGCGCGGCTGCAACCTGCTGTTGGAAGATTAGCAGCAGCTCGCGTTAATGCATTCAGTGCGCGGTCGAGAAGTTAGTGCCGAGCCGGAAATGTTCGATGAATTTAATTATAGATCTATTGGGGGAATATTAGGGAGAATTAACCGAGCTGACAGGACTTGACATGCAGCGCGTAGTTTGATGATAAGCAAGAAACCATCGCTAATCATAACTCAACCGTACTACAGCCCAGAACTATAAAAATGCCACCTAAACTAGATGACAATAATAAAAAAAAGAAAATTAATGGATTATTCCATCAAGAAATCATTTATCAAAAGTAATTTAAACGAATACCGCAAAATGCATACAATGCACATTCATGATTCCAATCAGTGCGATTTCTAGTATTAAAGACGTCAAAATTGAAGATGTTAAAGACAAAAAATCTATGTGTAGAAGTGTATGGAGAAGAAAAAATAGGTAGATGCCACTGTTTCACAAATTCAGAACTAAAAACTTAGTTTTTGTTAAATCTATGTTGAGTAATCGCTCTGGCCGAACTGAGCGAACCCGTCCCGTGACATTAACGATCAATATTGCGGTTATTTTTAGTGTCAGCGTGTTAACACTTAACATCCCTTAGGATAAGTTAATTCAAGTATAATATGTTCATTCGTAAGGCCGAACATGGGAATTTTGCTTCAAAGAGCGTGAGAATAGTGTTAGGGAATTATGAATACCTCCACACGTATGCCGGCTATGGCAACCTGAGACCAAGAAGATAATCAATCGAAATGTCAAGATCTTTGAGCAGCCTCAGAGTGACCGAGTGGCTAATCATGGAAGGAAAAGTCCCCGGAAAAAAGCCCGACGAAATGATCACGATTGACAGACACAAGCGGCGAAGCCAATTGAAAAGGCCAGAGGCTATATATAAAGTCAAAAAGTTGCTGAAAGTATGTCGGACGAACTAGCGCAAAATATGCAAGAAAAAATAAATAAAAAGCATCAGGAAATCTGCGCGTTAACTGCTAAAAATTTATGTACAAAAAATATCTTGTAAAAAATTAGTATGAGTAATTGCATCTCCTTAGTGGAAAGCTATGAAAGATGGGCACTTTCCTCCAGAACTACAGGCCCATCAGCCTGCTGCCATCCTTGGAAAAAGTAGTGGAACGGATTATCCATTATGGTCTGAAGATAGCACCTCAAATTGATCCTAGAGAGTCAGTTCAGATTCGGTCAAGGCCATTCCACCACCCTCATCTCTTATGGGTGGTAGAACGCATCACCAAGGGATATAACAAAAAGGGCGAAGGCAGCCCGGCAGGCCTTTAGTTCCCTCCTTTACCCTGAGAGCTGGCTGTCCTTCCGTAAAAAATGACGATTTATAAGACCATCATGCACTCGATTATGATATATATCAACAAGCTTCAAGTGATCCAGAATCAGGTCTTAAGGTCCATCTTTAGCGCTCTCTGGTTCGGTAAGAGCACCATCCTCCATCGCGACGCCGACGTGCAAACCGTTCAGGAGTTTACCTCTCAGTGAGCTATGCAGATGTTCTCCAGCGTTGAAGGTAACAAAAACCGCATCATACGAGGCTTCTACGAGTACGAGCTGGACAAAAGCGCCCGCCGCAAGTGCCAGAAGATTCAAATCCCCTCGCATGGCGAGACTGTTGCAGACTAATGTAGGCCCATCACAATCCACGTCAGGTTACCAAAGAGGAAGTGGGTTGTACTCAGGAACTCCCCAATGTCGCCAACGAAAACGGCGTCAACGTCAACAAAAAGAAAAACACCGGTGCTGTATTCTTCGACGTGCTCAAGGCCTTCCATGAGATGTGGCACAATGGGCTAGTGTTCAAGATGACCTCAGCATCCACCCAAATAAGTCGGTCCTTTTTGAGCGCCAGAAGATTCTGAATAAAAATCAGCAACGTGCGGCAACTTCGGACAGAAAGAAATTCCCCAAAGATGTATGCTCTCCCCAACTCCACTCAATCTTTATATCAGGGACATGCTCACCACACCCTCCATAATACTAGTCCAATATGCAGACGACACTAGCTCGTTTAGGTTCCATCTGGCAATAGCACGGCTGCAAGAGGAAATCGACGCTCTCAAGGAGTGGCTTGATGCTGGCGGATTCAGATTAATCCCAAGAAAAGTTCAGCGGTACTGTTTAAACGAAGGAAGGGAAAAGAGAACCTAGCCTCAGTCACTATCTTTGACCGACATAGCCCTTGGGAGAATGAAGCCAAATATCTTGATGTAACCATAGACGTCAAATTAACCTAGAGTATGCACATCGAAAAAGTAGCCAGGAAAGCGAATGCAGCGATATAGTCACTAGCCTCGTTGTATTAACCGGGAGTACGTTATCCTCAGAAAATAAGCTAACGATATATAAAAATGATCATCAGACCCATGATGACATATGGAGATACGCTGTTAAAATACACATACAGAAACTTCAGGTGATAAAAAACTCGGGTGTACGAACCTCCACAGAGCCCGTAAATGCTCAGTTGTTCTAAGTGCTCGAAGCAGGTGATTCTTCCGTAGGCGACAACAAAAACGGTCTACATGGCCAACACAAATTCCATCGAGGGATAACAGAAGGGAGATGAGTGAACGAATGAGTGAGTGCCGGCTGGCCCAAATGTGCTGCGAGCGAATAAGGACGAGAATGGCTAAGCCGGAGGAATGGCCTATGTGCCTCACAATTTGACTTGGCTTATTCGGCTAGTCAATTTTCATCGTCCAATATTTAAAAGAAAATTCGAACAGCAATATCACCTACAAGGAGAATGGCCAGTCGACCGATCAATTGGTCACTTATTCGGATGCCGACTTGATGAAAAGCGGGGACCAGTGTTCAATCAGCGGATCGGCAGCTCTTAAGCTGGACTTTCCATCCAAAGACCGGCTGTCTTACAGAAACAAGTTAACGATGTATAAGACCATTTTGTGGCCCATCATGACGTATGCGGCACCAGTGTGGGGTTATGCCGCAAAGTCCCATATCGATAAGCTCCAGGTCATCCAAAATCGGGGTTTAAGGACCACCTTTGGCTCTCTGTGGTTCATTAGAAACACTATCCTGTACAGAGACATCTCCTGGTAGGCTGAAAACCTCTTCTTCACCATCCAAGACTACAGAAATTCATCCATCCGTGGATTATATAATTACGAGGTCGATCGCGGTGCCTGCCACAAGCACCCGAAGATCCTGACTCGCCCGTAAAGGCGGTACGGGGGAGGCCTACTTCAGGCCTACCAACACCCAAAGCCTGTCTCTGAAACCTTCCATAACGCCATAATTTCAACGTCAACGTCAATCAGCGGAGTGATGTAAATGATCAACGGGAGCTAGTAGTCTGATTAAGCAGTAAGCAGGCACCTTCATCCCCTCAAAATCTTGTCGTGTATATGATGAGATATGAAAAAAGCGGCCACCATATTTGCTTAATACACAATGTGTTGTTCCGTCGATGAGTATAATTAGCAGCATTCTGTTTTCCTTTGACGTGAATCAAAATTATCATAATGAACTTTTTGCTATCCTGCTAATTATATCATACCTATCTAATCCAAGTTTAAATTAGCTCTGTTATTATTTCGCGCCTCTACTGATACCCTTGGAGCAAGTGCAGCTTACTACCATTAAATGTTAAACAACAATTTGCTTTGTTGTCTTATTTTTAAATTACTAAAACCGACATTATTTATGAAATGACGTAATAGAATCAGCTGAAAATTACTCTTCCAGTCCAATAATTTTAGCAAAACGGAAGCGGTAAATCGACACTTCAATCCACCAAACTCCAGCCGACACAATGCCCCCTAAACTTATTTAGCTTTCCACCCTCTTGTCAAAAAAATACCACTCAATGTCCGCCTGGAAGTCTACCTTTTTAAGCAAACCAACAGAAAGATGCACTAACAAGTTCCAATTAAAAAGTTAAATTAGACAGCCTCGGATTGTTTCTAACCAAAAAAATTAAGCAACTGTTGCAGCCCTGCAAATTAATTCGTCCGTCTGCGCCGACATCCAAAAACGCATATTTAGCGCGGAATTTAATTATTGCGCCGCGGCGCGAAGTTTTGACGGAAGCCGAACGGCGCGCGCTCTATGTGCGAAATTATTCGCCGGCCCTGCGAAATTAGATTCCGGCGACAGGTTCCGCTGCAGCCGAATCAAAGTTGAATGAGCGAGATTTATCCTCCCTGGGGGACCCAATTTGGCTGCAGTAACGGTAATTAAGTTAATTTGTTAACAAGATCCGCTGCATTGTTTTATAGCTACTTCTAATTAATCATCGCAATTAGGATCATTCGCGGCGACGCCGTCAGCCCCAGCGCCGAAATGATCGCCGGCCCAAAGCCTCCCTCTTACTTGATCGCCCCATTTATGGGACTGCCGTATTAATGCCCCACACCTGCCCTCGATCCTCGCTATGTTAATAAAAATTTGACCCACAAATATTTTCGTCGTAGCAGAAGGCACGTAAAAAGAGCCGACGTCTCGCTCCTTATTGTATTAAAATTGATAGCAGGCAGCCGATGACGGATGTGTTCATAAAGAGAGGAAAATTTATTAACAATCTTTTACGACACAAAGTTTAATTAATGATGGCAGTAAAGGTCGCCCTCGGAGAAAGCAAAGAAAAACAAAGAAGCCCTAAAAAATACTAACGATGTATAGGCCCGAAGACGATATTAGCGTCGGGGAGAGCGGGGCCGATCATCGCGGCGCTTTTCCGAAGACAATATCGGGGAAAAAGCATAATGGGCCGCCGAGTTATTGTCTAAAAACGGCTAAAAAGCGATCGTTACGGCGCGGGCGGCTGAAAAAGGGCTCGCCGCGGAAGAGCTTTTTTCAAGGAATTTTATTTCGCAACGAGGAAGCGTTAGGTGTAAGTGCCACATCAAACACCGGCGATAAAATAAACCCTTCGCTCTAATTACCATAAAAAGCCCTACAATGGGCCGTGGCGTGTTCACAATATGAAGTGGCGGAACGCGGCGCAGGCGGCGGCGAGTGCACTTGACAGCGGGGGCGGGCGCCGCGACGCCGTGACTTACAATTAATGGCAACACTTTGTCGACTTGATTTTTTAACGATCCTCGAGGAAATGAAAGCCAGATTTTATTGTCCCGCTTTTCAGATTATCTCGTTTTTATGCGGATAGAGAAATTTTGCTCGACTGAGCTCTGGCGATACGCCGAAACTGCTCTTTAATTAATGTGTTCGGGCGTAAAAAAGGTGCGGCGTAAAAGGCGCGCTGCATTATGTGGGTGTCATTTTACCATTACCATTCGGCACTGATGGCAACATAAGAAAGCACTACGCGCTTTTTGGCCAAAATAAAACAGTTAACGAAATGCCCCGACGAGTACCTCATTACGCGCAGTCGTTAGATCTACGCCATTTCGGCACATTCCGCCGCCATTTGTGTTTTTAAAACTCTTCCAGCCCCCCATCAAAACATTTATAGGCCCTTTATGCCGCAATCATTAGTACTTCCAAATTGCCGGGGGATAACGAATGACCCATCACTTTTTTGCGTGTTAGCTACTGTATCTTAAATAATGCGTGTAGTTATCGCATAAATAATAGAAAAGTTATATTAACCAGAAATAGCAAAAGAATTCGAAAATTTCTCTTATTTTCATACAAATTTCTGTATATTTAAAGCTCTTCGAAATTTGCAAAACAGAAGCAACTAAAATCTGAGAACAGAAAACGAGTAGAACATCAAGAGGAACAACAAGAAGAGTATGCATCATACGTATGTACGAATAAAATGTTTAATTAAAATAATTTTCTATATCCCATGACAGTAAGTCAAAAAGGTCTACCAGTCATACATGAGAAAAGCATTGAACGATAAGCCTTATACCACACATTTTCAAAATACTAACCAAGATAGTATATCAAATAATTGAGACAAAATTGACAATATATCACAGAAGATCAGTTCGGAATTCGTAAAAACGCAGGAACAAGGGAAGCAATCCTATCATTAAGACTAATTATTAAAAAAACAAAGAAGTTTGTCTTCATTGATGCATAAAAGGCATTTGACAACGTGAAATAGAACATGCTTATTATCGTATCGTATCGACTACAAAAATATACGTTTTACTTAAATCTCTATACAACTCAAAAAGAAATAATAGTGGTTAACGATGAAGAAAGAGAAATACAGATAAAAGAAAGTGTCAGACAGGGACGTGCTTTATCTTCTCCGTTTTTCAATTTTTACACCCAGAAGGTCACCGATGAAGTTAACGATTCATGCAATGCGCCAATAAACACATACGGAGAAAAAATTAAATAGTTACGTTTCGCCGACGATATAGCCCTACTTTCTAACAGCAAAGAAAAAATATAACATACACTCAATATCACGGAAAAGTTAATAAAAATAAAATATAATTTCAAATTTAATAGGAAGAGACCAAAATCTTAACATGTGAAAGATCAACACACAAAACCAAGATTAAAGTAAGAATTAATGGAGAGAAACAAAAGATAGATGAACTTTCGAATTATACAAGCGAAAAGAGCATTCCTAAATAAAAAGAGTCTGCAATAATACCGCGTTAAACGTAGAAAATGCTTTTATACATACTTTTGTATTGAGTGTCGATTTGTATGGCTGTGAATTGTGGACCATTGATCTACAAGAAAAAAAGGAAGATTGAAGCTTTGGAATTATGGTGTTATAGAAATATCATGAAAATTAGCTAGACAAAGTAGTGGAAAGAGCTGAAGAAAAGAAAATGATGTGGAAACATATACAAAAAAGACAAGACCAGCTAATTGGACACATTATTTATCAGAAAGGAATTATGAAAACAATTATAAAAGGGGAGAAACACGCCACCGACATATCAAACAAATTACGGACGAAGTGGGCACGAGTCATTATAAAGAAACAAACGAAAAATCCGCGAAAAGACTTGAGACCTATAGAGGGAGAGAGAGAAAGACTAGCTCTAAGGGTATTGGTGACAATTTAAATCGCAAAAGTGATGTTAATGCAATCACCAGAATTTTGAGCGATGTATTAATTTTACAAGTTTGGTCCATATCAACAAGAAAGCTAAATGCATGTTTACAATAAGCTACAACAAAATTTTTTGATGGTGATGGTTTTCTAAAATGTATCGATAAAACGCTGAACTGTGAAGATCTCATGATTAAATGTTGGAATTTGATATACCCCAGAAATCTCCTGTACTTGAAAAACACACATCTTACTATAAAAGCCAATAGAATTAACACTAATTTTATTGGGGTCGAATATCTGTGGAAATCAAATGACCACAAGACGATAACTATGACCGAACTGTGATTCCCGGGTGGTTAGATCGTTTAGTTGTAAAAACTATTAGTACGCTATAAAGTGTAAAGCTCCAAATATTGGTCTGCCTCATTACTCGATATAGCGCAGCCTAGGCAGCAAGTCGAAATTTCATCTGTATAAAATTAAGATTGTTCAAAAGCTGCTTCAAGGTGGTTTTGTCCAACGCAAACTGTTTTGTAAATGTATACTTGTAATTATCGCTTCTGATGACATAACTATGATGATAAGTGATGAGGCACATTTCCATTTAGATTTTTGGATAGCAGAGATCTTTCCATATTAATACGGTTATAGTTTGGTACGGCGTGGGCATCCTTGAACCTTACCTTTTTGTGAGAGACTAAGTTGTAGTAACAGTAACTACACGCACTATGTCAATATATACGCAACTTTTTGGGTACACATCTTCGATTATACTGCCTCAATAAGGAAGGGGCCTAGTTCCAACAAGATGGAACCGCAGTCCATACGGCAAGAGCTTCAACGCCAGCCAGTTGTTCGACAAATATTTCCCTAACACGTAACTTCGCGTTTCGGTGTGTTTGGTCTCTACTCTCACCAGATTTGTCTCTATAATTTATTTCTTTATAGTTAGTTCAAATCGTTAAAAACTTTCCTACAGTAGACAAAAAGATAAAAATTGTGCCAGTGAAGAGAGAAATGTGTCATTTTTTCTAATACAACCTTCCATAATTAAACAATCAAAGTATACAGCAGGATAGCTTCGTGCCAATAAAAAAAATTATATTAAAAACCAACGATTTTACAATTACTTGTATGCGTTCTTTTTCCATCCTCCATAAGATACAACAATGGAAGAGTGCTTCAGAGTCTGGCATGATGATTACAAGTTATAAGTAAGTAAATTAAGACGATTGAGCAGACTTACACTTACTCATAGCCTTATTATTGACTATGAGGAACATAACGAACATGATAACCAAATTTGTTTATGGTGCTGTAACTTAGGAGGATTGAAACAGTCCTGTAATATCAATGGGTGCAAATTACCATTCCAGTATTAAAACGACCACTTATCAGTGGTAATAATAATGTTAGTATCATATTTATGAAGTTACTAGCACGTCATTATGACGGTTTCATTCAAAGACATCCTCAAATAACCCCTAATTTAATGACCTTTCTGGAGTCATAACTAAAAACATCAGTTTTGAAAATTTATTTCGCAGGAATTTATAATTTTTTCGATATCAAAGTCACAGAAACAATTTCTCCGTGTTCTGATCAATAGTACGAACGATCAATTAGCTACTTCCATATGGAGGGATAGTTTTGAAACAACAGTAGACAATCTCAGACGAATTTTACATCCAACCATAGAATATTCCAGATAGACTAATACATATGAAGGTAATCAAATTGCAATGTGAAGATGAGAGAAATTAGTGTCTAACAGGAAAAGGAGTAAAAAACAAAAATTAATTGGGTTTAAATAAAACATAGTGGAGAAGAAGTAAAGGCAATCTCAGGGTAAGAGCCAGAAAAAAGAATAAATACTATTTTGATAAGAGCCTTTTATAAAAACTGTGTAAAATTGAAACCAGTAGAAAACCAAAAGGGAGAAAAACACCCCCACCCCCAAGAAATTCACGTCAGATCCATACGTACATGCTACAAACAAAAGTGGAGATGTGATTGTTAACGATTTTATCATAAAACTTCAAACAAAAAAATTGAGTTGGAGCATTTTACATCCTGTAAACCGTTGATATGCTAACACTAGTTTTCTTGAGTAAGTTTGACACCCCTGGTCTATAGAATTATCCAAACTTAAAAAGAACTATAACCCCTAAATATAGAAATGGAACAGCTACGATGCTTCTATAGAATATAATCCAGATTTTCAGACACAACTCTGTATAAATGTAAGTCTGCTACCATAAAAACATTTTGTAAACGCTCTAGCTATCTTAAGCTACACAGAAATAAGCTATTAGGTGCAAGGTTAAAAATATTAAGGGCAAGTCCTATATGCCCTAAATTAAGGCTTATACCAAAAGCTGCAGCCGATTATCCAAAATTAGTCATGTTGGTTTTATTTTTAGGGCAAGTTTCTATGTTGCCTTTCATCAAAGCTATTGGTACCTATCTCTTATAATTTTAAATCTTTTTTTTAATACTTTTAACTTTATAAATACTAGTGAAATTACTAATTACAGACTGATTCATTAGTTCGTACTCGTTCAGTTCGCTCCAAACGAATTTCTCAAGTATACACGCACCTTTAGATTAAATTTCTGGGGCGCATTTCAGAAAATAAATCTTTATAGATAATACAATAAAAATCATAACATTTGAAAATGAAGAATAAAAACTTTAATAAATTAAATAAAATTTTGCAATAAAATCGTTGAAGTAGAGTCCGTCTACATAAATTTGTATATTTAATATTACGTCAGCTTCATTATGTGATACCTGTCAAATATAATAATAATTACTGTTATAGCACACCTTTCTGCTTGTTGACATTATGTATCTGGAAGAATAGCGAGCCATAGAGGAGAAGAACCAAACTTCGCGCCGCGCCAACAGCCGACAGGAGAGCGAGCGAAGCCTGCCGCTTAATTAAGTGGATCTAGCATTGTAGTTTGGGCATACTTAATTGATGGCAGACAGGACCGACAGGCAGCTAAAGGAAAATTAGCGCCGCAGGTAGCTGTGCGTCGCGCCGTTGTCATTCTGTAATTACAGCTTTATTGTGTGACTCAATGTCCCGCTCGCGCCAGACGCGCGCCTCCGCAGCCCTGCTCGCACAATTAAGTAGCATTAATTAGCCGTTGGCACCGGCTTGCTCGCTAAATTACATTAATCTAATCAGATTAATCGCGCACCTAAGCGATTTCGAGAGCGCGCGGCGTCAGCGCCGCGCGCTGCAATTAATGCGGGATCGAAGGGCTTAGCCCGATTGATCGCGCGCGAAAAAACCGCTCGCCCCGGCCGATAATTAATTCGGCTCTCAGGTGCCCGTTTTCCGGCAGGCGTGCGCTCTAATTGACGGCCTCATAATTGGCTCTAATTGAGTGTCGTATTTTTCCAGCGAGGCGGAATACACTTTTGAACAGGACACTTGGATGAAAAATATCGTAAAGGGTTCGTAGACGAGCATCCGCCATCAACCGTGAGTCGATCGCTAATCTCGTGCTAACGTTTATCTTCATGTTGGGATTTTGGAGTTCATAATCAGTATTTTTCTTCCCCCGCAAAGACGTTTGAACCAGTCGCAAACACATTTTCTGGGCATGGTTTCCTTCCCATATAAAAGTAATAAAAACATAATAAAAAATTAAGATTATTTACCAAACTTATTAATCGAGATATGTATATGCTACATCAAATACATTGTTAAAAATAGAGTAATTCACTAAAAAAGTTGCCAAACTCTAACACACCCCAAGAATTCAAAATAATAATAAAAGACAAAATTTCGAAAAACAAAATCTTTGCAAACTGGAAAGATCGGGACCTCTAGAGTTGATTCATCGCGCCTAAAATCAATCTCTTCAAAAACACCTAGTGTATCTGTTGCAGAAGCAAGTGACTATTTAAAAATAGCAAAAAAAAGCTTGTGTCTGTGCTACTCAAAAGAGTCGGAAATGAAGCTCATTTTCAGATAGAATACCCTATATAAAACTATACTAAACTATAATTCCAAAAATGGTTCTAACGAAAATGATTTAAGAAATACCAGTTTGAAGCTTAGATACGGATAAGTATAGACTCAAAACTTGAAATAAGCTAAATGATGTACCGTCATATAGACCCATAATCTTACCATTCATATTATCCAAAGTATCTACAAAAATCTGGTGTGAACATCACACGACTTTCCTTATCCTATTATTATATATTATACCGGGTTCATCGTCTTGGCTCTGCGCTGCTCTCGTCTAAAAATTTGTTAATTTAAAAAAGGACGAGGCACGAGTCCAACACTCGAAAGCTCATTAAAATAAACAGTACAAGACAATAAATTTTGCTACGTCACTAAAGGTAACCGTGCGAGCTTGGCCGCACGGCCTTCCCCATTATCGCCTGCGTGCTCCCTACCGCAGTCGGCCAGGAAGCTCTCCGAGCGCGCTGTGATTGGCCCGTTTCATTAATTTTTAATCGGCTATAACTTATTTATTTGACCTCGGATCAAAAAATTTCATTGTAATTTTTTGTTCGTCTCGGTCTGATCTATCCGGTAATATAAATTTCCCGAAACATTTTATGAACACTCGGTATATTAAAAATCCTAAGCTTCAATTTTTTTTCGGGTTCCTATTTTACCAACTTTTATTTTAAATTCATGTTTATCTCATGATAACAAATCATTTTTATTCTCATAAATTTTTTGTATCTTCAACCGTTTAGATTCGCGACTGCTTTGCAACCGATTTTGCGACCTTGCGATCAAATAACTCGGCCGATTTTTACCAAAAGCTTCGCACTGCGTTCCCTATCTGCAAGTAACTTGCATACCAAATTTCAAGTCTCTAGCTCTTACGGTTTTCGAGATATCCTGTTTACTACACACACACACACACACACACACACACACACACACACACACACACACACACACACACACACACACACACTGTTTACTGACAGACCGACAGACACACACACACGAACCAATGGCTCAAACCAACTTTTTTGGTGTCTTGAGACTATAATTCGTCCAGAAATGTGAAAAACTGGGTAGGTCAAATTCCGCCGATTACATTACTTTCCTTATTATAGGATAAGGAAAGTAAAAATTGCTATTAAAGCAACCTATTAACACAAAAATTTATAGTTAAGGAACATCGTAGTAGAAAAAAATATATGCAATCACTAATGAAAAAAAGAAGAAGAATATAAAACTGTATATTACAGAATAAAAAATGCTACCATACTCTTTTTACAAAGTCCTTCGATATGGCACGGAATGTAGATGGCTTCTCATGCAGAAATAGAAAAACTGAGGTAATTACTTTTTCTTAATCATAGGGTAGCGCATTGAAACCGGTACCTTATCTTTAACGGGCAACACCATATTACATGTGCTAATAAATCGATGAGTAACAATTAATTTTCACCAATGGTAGCTGGAGGTATGGTTTTTAAATAAATTGTTGATACTAAAATTCTTTCATATATCCCAGGTACATTTTTCAGCTATAATTTTAATGTCTCGCCTTAAATAGTCGACATATGATTGTTAAGTGGCTGAAAAAAAATACATACGAGGGTAAGGTGAAAAGTTCTCGGCCTGACAATGAAAGACTGCGACTTTCAGTTAAAAAATGATTTTATTTTTCTACATAATCTCCCTTGACTTCAACACACTTGATCCAGCGCCTCCCCAACATCAATATTCCTCCTTGGAAGTGAGAATCTGGAAGATTGTTAAAATATTCATCAACTTCTTCATTGGATGCGAAGCGCTTCCCAGAAACAATTTTTTTTAAGTTTGGGAACAGATGGAAATCTGAGCTAAATCAGGAGAATAGAGGAAATGGCCGAGCAAATCATATCCCAAATCCCGCAGTTTTCCCATCGCCAACGCAGGTGCGTTGTCCTGGTGGAAGATGATTTTTTTCTTCTCCAAGCCAGGCCTCTTCTCGCGAATTTTGGCATCCAGCTGGTCAAGAAGGTTAGAGTAATATTCGCCTGTAATTGTTCTGCCTTTTGCAAGATAATCAATTAACAGGATCCCTTTCGCATCTCAAAACACGCTGGCCACCTTTCTGGCAGATGTGATCGACTTCGCTTTCTTTGGCGCTAAACCACCGGCTTCCACCCACTGCTTGGACTGCTGTTTCGTTTTTGGCGTGTAGTGGTGGACCCATGTCTCATCCATGGTGACAAATCGCCGCACAAAATCTATCGGATCCCTGTTGAATCGGTCCAAAGATTGCAGCGAAAATCGTTTGCGCATTTGCTTTTGATCGGCATTCAGCAAATGCGGTACCCATCTTGCGCAGAGCTTTCGCATCCCTAATTCTTCGTGCAAGATGTTTCGCACCCTTTCTTCCGATATCCCCACAGCCTCAGCTATCTCACTCACCTTCACTCGCCTATCGTCCAACACGATATCATGCACTTTTTCGATGGTTTCCGGTGTGGTTGCGGTTTTTGGCCGTCCTTCACGTGTGTCATCTTCAAGGGATGTGTGACCACGTTTAAATTCAGCTGCCCACTTTTTAACAGTTGACATGGAAGGAGCAGAGTCCCCGTAAACTTTTGTCATCCAAAATGAAAAATTTTATAACCGCACGATATTCAAGTTTATCCATTTTCACAAAAAACATGTAACATGTCTACTGAAAAATTCGTGTAAACAAACTACTTGAGCGAACAAGTTGAAACTAGTCATACGATCTAATGACACATGCACCCAAGCAGGAAACATAATTTTTTGCCGATTGCAGCACCATGTCTGTGTCAGGCCGAGAACTTTTCACCTTACCCTCGTATATAATTTACAGCTTGATATCGCCAAAGTAAACAACATCTAGAGTCTTCTAAAATACTGGAGTTGTTAACTATAATTCAATAAGAATTACTGCATGTAGAATGTTCGATTTGATAATTTTCAGCAAGCTTGCATTAATCAAAAATATTACTCTATTTTTCTCTAAAACCTTTCAGTTCAAAAGACAAGCTTTTGGTCGCAATTGTTGAAATTATTTCTTGCAAAAACTTGGTTTTTCCAATGGATTTTTGCCAATATTTCAAAACCTTACGGTGGAAAAAATCTATCTATACATTTGAAAGTAAACAAAGAAATGTGACGTGGTCATCTGCTCTTAAGTGAACAAAAACAGCCTATACGTTCGAATGAAAAGTAAATAAATACGGCTGAATTTGGAAAAAAGCGCGTTTATCACGGTCATTTGGTTTGCTTCCGCCGAGCGGAGTTTGGATTGTAAAGTAATTATTCTACGTCTTCAATCTAAGGAAAAAAGCCGATCCAGTTAATAATTTATAAGTTCCCAACTTGCCAAAAAATTAAGGAAAGGCGGGTGAAAAATTGTCAGCATAAGACGACAAAAATACCTTTTGGCGGGCAACCCCCAGTAAATATATAAGAAATTTTAAGTAAAGAGAACAGCCTTTAAATGAGATGCAATTTTGCAGTTCATTTTAAGTATAGAATTTCTTCCAAAGTCCTTTTTAGTCCATTGTATTATTGCTAAGAGTTTACTAGGATTGAACATACAATGGTTTTCCTACCTTTAAAGCCTTGCACCACAACAACTTCTTCTGAAGTACTCAAAATTGATATAGCAATCGCGACAGTTATTTGTACAAACTTTTAATGATAAAAAAAGTCAAAAGGGTAGAGATCGATTCACCGAAAAATCATCCTATTTGTGACTAATGAAATCTAAAATGAGCAAGTGCAATTACCCCTAACAGGATAATAAATAAAATAAGCTATACGGTCGCCTTTTCGAAGTTTTACAACTTCGATAAAAATTAACCAACTTATATAAATGCATGGGATCGTTTTTAGTGTCGTCTCAGACACTCAAATACAAGAAAAAGGGATAAAACCGTATATTAACTGCAATCAAATTTTTAAATTTACACAGAATCAAAGTGCTGAATACTAAATCAATCTATCCGGGCCCTTAAAAACCAAGGACCTGATGAATTTTCTCTCTCTCTCCTCATCGTTCTCTACGGACCTGATGATCAAACTGTCAAATTTATTGAATAGATTTGCATAGTATGTATAACACCAGGAAAGTATTGCACATTTAGTTTTCATAATTTTCCAGAGTACTTTCCACCACACTATATTTCGACATCCTTCTAAACCAAGTTTTAATATTTTAAGGACAATCATCTCCCAGTACAAGGGACATTTTTTTCAAACACTTGAACCAAAGATGATATTAAAAGCTCTTTTCACTGCCACCGTTTACGTTCAGAGAAAATCTGCTGCAATCATTCTTTAGATGTAGAGGTACCATTTGTGGATAACCGGCTCAATTTCTTCTCATTGGGTCATATATTAGAGTCCACATGGCGGGATTGTCATGTTAGAGTAATGCGACACGTCTCTAATTCTCGTGGCTGCCTTGATGAATACGTCAGTGACTGGCAGTGTCACCCACTGATAATGCTCTTACGAACTATCCCAGACAGCTAACATGCTGTAATTTCGAGGCAAAACCTAATGCTGATAGTTTTCTTCGGAAGATTATTAAGATTTTGAGTTGTGCTTATTAGGTGAGCTTTTTATTTCACCCTAATCTATGTAATATAAGTACTCTTCCATAAAAGCTCGGACTTAAAATTGCATAAAATAAGGCACAACAGCCGGGACTCAAAATTGCGGCAGCTAGCATAACAGCCTGGACTAATATTCGCGACTTGCTTGAGACGGCATAAAAGATAGAGACTAATAACCGCACACTCGCAAGAATACAAAATATGTTATAATAATAAGCGGCTTTAGAATTGTAACGAAGGAGACAAAGAGCAGTAGACTGCTTGAAGTCACCTGCCCTGACTCGGGTTTTTCGTGGTTTTCCCCGAGTCCTGCACAAATGCGAATGTCGGGGCAGGTCTTTTGTACATACCACGACAATAATAAATGCGAAGAATGTTCAAAAGGCATGTAAAGGAAGAAGCAATGCCGGTGTAGTGCCGTAAGGCGGAGCACCGGCTGACTGTAAATATTTTTGTAATATTTCCTTAATAAATTGTACAGTACTCTTCCATAACCTAAGATATGATTCACAGAGTCGCAATCCTACATTTTTGTAATGTACTCTTTGTTTTTTTTAATTCAATTTCATGTATCTTTTCCAGACATTACCCATGCGTCCTGGTAGAAAGATATCAACTACCTGGTCTTCCTCTGAAAAAAACTATTGTTTTACCTACTGCCATATGACGTAAATTCTCCTTTATAAATTAAGTTTTTGAATTTCGCACAACTTTCTCCTTAAAATGTTTTGCTTAATTCTTCCACAATCGTCCTGTTGAGTCGACTATTAGTCGTTTGTTGGACAAATTCGAATCAACTGGCTCAGTAAACAATCAAACAACACCCGGACGTCGTCAAAACGTCAGATCTGCAGAAAACATTGCTGCAGTGAATGAGAGGCAGTCAATTTCTTGTCGCGTCCAACAACTTGACCTTTCGTAGACCTCAACTTGGCGAAATTTGCGTGAGGACTTGGGCTTGTAGCCGTACAAAATTCAATCAATGTCAAAGCATTCGCTGTTGGAAGTGGACCCCGATTTCGGAGAGAAAATCATCTTCAGCGAAGAGGTCCATTTTTGGATGAATGGCTATGTCAACAAGCAAAATTGTCGCATTTGGAGAGATAACAATCCACATAAGACTCATTAGTTGCAAATGCATCCAGAAAAAGTCACTGTTTGGTATAAATTTTGGTCCGGCGAGGTAATTGGCCCGTACTTCCTCCAAAATGAAGCTGGCACCGCCATAACTGTCACCGGCATGTGGTTCCAACAAGACGGCACTACGTGCTACAGAACGCATGCAACAATGGATCTTCTGCACCACAAATTCGACGACATGATTATCTTGCGTTTCGGCAACGTCAACTGGCCACCGAGATCGTGTGATTTAACGTCATTAGAGTTTTTCTTGTGAGGCTACGTTAAAACACGAGTCTATGCGAATAAGCTACGGACGATTAATACCTTAAAAGTCGGAGAGATATGAAAAAGGAGTTAATGAAACTACAAACTAATATGAAAGAAAAATTGGTAGATGGCACTGTAAATAAAGAAGAATGCAGAAAGTTGTTGAATCAATGCCTCAGCTTTTGTTCATGGGCTAATGTGTGGCATATTAATATAGTAAGTAATCGGCTAGCATTAATCAGTGAATTAGTGAAGATTTAGTCCTGCAGGAGACTAAGAAGAGGGGGCGCGCTGAAATATTTAGCGCGCTTCTCCTCCCAGAAGACTGCTAATCGCCAGACAGCCTTCCTTCACATGATTAAGCTCTGGAAAGTGGGTCACACAGAGGATGCACGTTCGCAATAATTACAAGACTTGTCCGGCGAGAGCCCAATAATGAACGTTAATTTTGAGTTATCACTCCTGGGCCAATTAGCGGCGCCTCGTGCACCTCGGCTGCGCCTCCTGCAGTCGCATGCAGCTTGGCCCGATTCGGATAAGTCCAAATTGAGCAGCGCCACGATATGTTAATTCGGCCGCAGTAATTGCGCCGCCTGCGGCGCGCTGTCACTTTCGGCGCTGCGCTTGCAGCGCGTCAATTAAAATTTTAGCGCTCCGAGCAGCCCGCGCAGCTCATTTCGCCGGCCAAGTGGTTTATTAATGCAGTTCGTGATTAGTTTACAGCTTATTTATCTGGCACTACTAAATCATAATTAAAACTGCTCGCTGCTCTCGGCATGGACAGCGTGAAGTGTTAATTAGTTTTATGTAAAACTCCGTCAGCGGAGTGAATGCACGAGGCCCCAAAAGGGCGGCCGCTGCCGCTTTACGTGCCTTCCTGGGGAGCACTTCAAGCTTCTGTCGACATGAAGTACCCTCGCAAAATTAATATCATATTCGTTTGTTAAATTTTTGAAATTTGCATTGCAACTAACCTAAAGACTAACCACCAATTTTTAACTTTATCGTGAGATTTCACACATTGGTTCTCTTCCCAGTTCTAGTGCTTATTTCAAATGATGACACTTCTGTTTTGCTTGTATAGATCTCCCATTCTGTCCGTCAACGGACATAACGGCGTCGCCTACACTCACGCCGACAAAGTCGAGGCGTTTGCTGACAGTTTCGACCGTCAGTGCATCCTTGACCACATCAACACAGACCTTATCCATATGAACACCGTCTGAGGAACCCCAGAAGCATCTCGAGCTCGCGTCTTACAAAAAGTTCTCTAGCTAAACTGGATTTTAAAGCTGCAAAATGCACCCAGACCTGACAACATTTCATAACTGAGCGCTGCAGACTCTCCCGAAGAAGGCAGTCGTTTACATCAACACTATTACCGACGCTGTCAGACTCCTCTACTTTCCGAGCCTTTGGATAATCGTGGATATTGTAATGCTTCTGATGCCTGGGAAGACCGGCACGTTTCCCCAGGATTATCGCCCGATTAGCCTCCTGCCACCCCTGGGAAAGCTGGTGGGACGCTAACGATTGCAGCAGTCTTTCTGCTTGTGCCCAAGACCTTCGACAAGGTTTAGTACAACGGCCTCGTTTACAAGATGGCTTCAGCATCCACCCCGCTGCCGATTATTCAGCTAATCCCGCCAAAGGTTCCGGATCAAACTCGGCAGCGTGAAGTCGTCAGAGCGACATCCTCCAATGCTCAGTTCTGTTCCTAGCATTATTCAACATCTACCTCCGAGAAGAACTGGACTTGCTAGAAAAATGGTGCAACACATCTAAACTATGAGTGAAGACAATGAAAAGTTCATATGTTCTATTCTCCATTCGTTGTCGATCAAACCTAGCAAGACTCAAGATCTTCGACCGAGATATACCCTAGAGAGAAAAGGTAAAATACCTGGTAATGAGCGTGGACGATAAGCTCTCTTGGAAATCCACGTTAATCAGGCAATAACTAAAGCAAAGGCAGCCCATCAGATGCTTAGCTCCTTCCTTTATCCTAGGAGTCGGCTGTTCTTCCGTAACAAAATGGAGATCTATAAGACCCCCCCCCTCAATCAATGTGCGAAGACCCACATTAAAAAGCTCTAGAATGAGTCCTAAGGTCTACCTTTGGCACTCCCTGGTTCGCCAGAAACTCCATTCTATACCGAGATGGCAACGCGCCAACCATCCAGGAGTTTATCTCTCAGTGCTCTACGAAGCTGTTCTCCGGCGTTAAAGATCACGGTAATCCCATCATCCGCGGCCTCTATGACTACGAGCTGAACAAAGGTCCCTGTCGCAAGCGCCCGAAAATTCTGATCCCCTAGTAAAGTGGTATGGGAGCGTCCTAATGTAAGCTCACCACCATCCACACCAGGTCACCGAAGAAGAAAGTTAGTCAACGTCAACGTACAGATGTCGAAGACCTCCAACTGATTCCACAGGGTCAGTTTGGATTCCGCCCCAGCCACTCGACTACCAATTCACCGGTGTGGCACAACGGGCTACCGCCGAAATTCCGCTGCCGACGATCCTTGTCCAGTCCAGTCCTTCCTATCCGGGAGAAATTTTTGAGTCAAGTTCGGTGACGTAAGGTCATTGAAAAGGCGATTCCGAGCCAGCGTCCCACAAAACTTAGCCTCTATAATATCTACGTTCGAAACATGCTGACGACATTCTCCACTACATTGACCTAGTACACAGACGACATGGAGATACTGTTCAGTTCACTAAAACCATCCCTTGTAACCAGACGGCTCCAAAAAGAACTGAACTTCTCAGAAAAATAGTGCAACAAATGGAAACTGAAAATCAACCCGCAAGAGAACGGTTCTGTTCTCCACCAAGAAGCCATTTCATAGGCGAAATGACTTGATACATTTTCGAAGGAAGATAACCTTGAAGAAGGAAACAACCTATCGCGGGATAATTCTTGACGGAAAACTATCTTGAAGGTCATATATCGATCAAACGGTACTCTTTCACTCCAGTAGTCGACTATCTTCCAAAAACAAGTTGCTCTTGTACAAGGCAATCATTCGCCTTATCATAATGTATCACTACAATTTTCATCGATACCGCCAACATTTCTACATTCTAGGAGTATGCCACCCAGATCTCTTATCCGAAGTCACAGCAACTCCACTCTCCGTAGCTCAACAATAAAGTCGAGAGGGAAGCTCATCACAAGATATCACAAAAATATTGATCCTTTCCTAAGACGATATAACGGCGGCTTTATAGCTATCTACACCAGGTCATATCAAGAGGACTGAGGTTAGGGGCTGGATCCAGAGAAATTTAATTTCATCAATTAAGCCTCCGTCTTCTTTTATACTGGCACTTTTACCACTTCATAAAAACTCAAGTTTTCATCCCCTCTTGAAACTTCTTTTTAATTCTTTTTTGTCGAAGTGTTTTAAGATCTCAATGTTTTTTATTTCTTCTAATACATTTTTTATCCCTAGGTGTCCATGAATATCATTGTTCCTGACATATTAGGGAGTATCTGTGATGCTTTGCTGGTTTACTTATACTAGTGCAGCCCTACAGTTCATATCTGTATGTCCTTACCGGTTTTACAAAATTATTTTGTTGCAAATTGTCAGTTGAGATTTTATCCTCAGCAACTAACTCATTTTCCAATATTTCATATTTCGTTCTTCTTTTTTTCCTTGATACATATCAAGGAAAAACACAGTTTGGCATCAAATTTCAAGTATTTACCGACTCGTTTCCTATCTCTTGTTTTCCCTTATCAATTGTTGCGTGAGTTGGTTTTATTTAGTAGGGCCCTAATTTATTACAATTTTTTCCTGGCTTCTTTTGACTATTTTGAAGTAATTGCTGCTTACTGTTTTTCTTTTATAATATTTATTGTGCTTTTCCATGCAGATTCCTTAATGTTGACTGTAAATTTGCATCTGCTTGGTTCAATTGCTTTTTGTTGGCACATGGTAGATGAGTAAAACTCTGCTAATCAGTTCTTCGTTAAATATGTTGAGTTAATTGATTTTTTATTCTCATTTTCAATAAAGATGAAGAAAAAATGAGTCGACCCATTGTATTGTTTTAATCTCTAGACCAGTCGGTAGGTTCTTCCGTGAAGTGATAGATGTAACTCATCTTCATGTCGTTTTCCCCCTTTATTTATGAACAGACTTGAGTCTTGTTTTTTCGCCTAAGCTTTGTAGCACTTTTAACTAATCACCTTTTTTAGGTTACACTTTGGAAAGCAGTAAAATGCTTCAATGGTAAAATTTTATGTTCTTGTTTTAACATTTATAGCTGTATCTTTAGTTTATTTTAATTGTTTGCCGTACTGCTTGAATTTCCTGTATTTGTTACTGAAATTTGTATACAATTTGTTCTAATGCTTGAGTTTTTCTCTATTAGCGATGCATTATAAAAGCGTCGTTCGCTTTGAGTTTTAGCTTGATTATTCAGCAGGAGGAATTTGTTTTACTGGGCCAGCAAAGCGTCAGCTGACGTTGAAGATCGCTGATAGCTCGTTTTATTCTGAGACGCCTGACACGTGTTTTACGGATTTACCTTACATTTGTATCACGACGCTCCGGTCAGGGACCGGACGATGTCCCGTTCAGCCTGGCGCGTTTTCTTTCCGGGTTGATGTCGCGTTCGTCTTTTATCTAAGCACCGAGCTGCACGTTCTTACCCGAGAAAACTTAAGCGAATACTACGTTGGTTTAATAACCAAATTAGTCAGTTTTCGAATGTACGTCGATGGGACCCGATTTCCTTGGTCTCAACAAACAAATTTAATAAAATGTGCAATAAAATTTTTATTATATTATTAGCGACTCCAGCTTCGCATAAAATTTGATACAGATTCGCTGCTCTGCTCACTCAGGCGTTGCAAATGCAACGTTGCACACTAAATATGCTCACTTACTGTCACCTGATTAGTATAATGTCCTCGATCACGCATGCGCATTTCAGTCCACTCTCATCGGGTCTTACGTCACGCAGACTGTTTGCATTACATTAACATTGTCTCTATAGCTTCTGAACAGATCTTGTAGGTCTAAAATAACCTAATGTTATTTCATGTACAATTATTTAGTACAACACTACTACATAAGAGTAGTCCAAAAGTGAAGGAATTCTTTTGAGCAATTTTTTACGGTTAATAAACCTACTTTTATATGGACATACCTTGCAGTTGTTGAAATGTTCATTCATATAGTTTATTGGTTTCAATTAAACCATTTTTTCTTATTTTTTTGTTACAGGAGCATCACAAGAAAACTTGAGATTCGAGTTTATGCTAATACTAAAACAACAGTGCTAAGCAATTAAAAATATACGAAGTGAAAGTAAAAAGTTTCTTCTCAGCTCAAACCGAGAACAAACCTCACAAACAACACCTTATAACATGTGGACACATACTGGAAACTCCTTAAGCCTCGCATGATGATCGTTTCATTTGACGAATTGTAACTTGTCATGAGAAACAGTTCTACTTTAACAATTCTTACAAGAAACACTAATGGTTGAACTGCTGGTTCAACGGGTGATCAAACCCAACCGGTTCTCCAGAAAAGCGTTATGGAATTTCAAGGGTGTATTCCACTTCTAGCTGGTTATAAATAATCAGGCCATCAATGCCGTCCTCTGTTCTCCTCAACATGACCGGATGTATACGGAGTTGAATCGAAAATACCCGACAAGTACTTCTGCAACAAGATATCTTCAAGAAAAATATTGAAGAACTCGAGGTATCTGAACTTCTGCCACATTCACCATACAGTTCGCACCTTGCGCCGCACCATTATTACGTTTTCACTCAATAACACACTTCTTGTGTGCCAAATGACGACAAAACGGCTAAAAGATAAGGATGTACTTTTATAAAAATGCTGCATGTAGTCAGGAACTAGGTAGTCGAGGCCTTCGACAAGGCGTGGTACAATGGCCTGGTGTACAAGATGGTTTCAACTCCAATCCCGCTACCGATGGTCAAATTGGTTCGGTCCCTCCTCTCCAAAAGGAAGTTCCGGGTCAAATTGGGTGGCATGAGGATATTGGAGACATGACTTCAAGCAGGCGTTCCTCAAGGCTTATATACATATACGTTCGGGACATGTCAACAACGTCATCTACTAAACTGACCCAGTACAGTTAATCAGCTTGTTTCGACTTCCCAATCGGGCCGGGGAATGGATGAGAGAGTCGAGCACTGATCTTGTCTACTTGGCTTGGCGACGACTCTATGGCAGTTCAGAATCATCCTCAGATAGTCTCTTCTCTCTAAGGTATCTCTTTTCCGAAGATCTTGGGATTCATCAGAGTGTCTCGCCAGTAAAGCGATTTCTTGGTGGAGAACAGGGCTATTAACCTCTACGGGTTAACTCTCATTTTCCACCTATCGCACCAGTCTTCGAGTTGATTGAGTTTTATTGTAAAACGATCATCCGCCCTATTACAGTTTGTGACTGGTCTGCAAAGACACACATACGGAAGCTCGAAGTAGTCCAAAGTAGGACTTTAAGAGCCATCTTTAAAGCTCCATAGTTTGTGCGAAACCGTAGCCTTCATAAAGATGCTGAACTACAGACAATTCAGAATACATATAACTCCGTTTAAGACCACGGCAACTCCATCGTCCGTGACCTATACAATTATAAGGTCGCTTTTCACAATCGCTCGAAGATCTTGATTCCTTCTGAGCCCATCCACTATCCACGGCAGGGTTATCAAGGGGACAGAGGTTAGGGGCTGGACTGAAGTTAACATCAACCTCATAACTAAATACTTAGGGATTGTGTATGATTAAATTGGGACACAAAACTATCCAACAAATTGGCAAAAATATAATACTGCGAACACTTCAAATCTATACCGTTCGAACAAATTTTATATAAAAATAATCACAATAAATAATAAAGTAGTTCTAGGGGCTCGCGTTGTTCTAAGCTGCATATTTACATGCTGACTTGCTTCAAATTGTCCCCAAAGAATTAATTCAACTGGACAAACTATCGACTTCCTACCATTTCTCATGGAAACGCCGTGCAATAAAATCAACTTCCCGAATTTAAAACAATTTTATTGCAACAACATGTTTTCGCAGAGATAAAAACAAATCCTTCAAAACAGATGTCGTTTTATAGAAGCCATAAAACTGAACACTGATTTTTGTTTGGTCCCATCTTTTTGTGTCATTTCATTTTTTAAAGATTTATTACTGCGTCGTCGTATGATGACTTAGACGACAGTTACTCCCAAGGGTCTTAAAGTTGATTGATTTTCAACGAACTTAAAAAGTTCGTTACTGAATTCTATGTCTGTCGGTCGGTCGGTCTGTCTGTCGGTCTGTCGGTCGTCACAAAATTTGAGATTTTTTAAAATTTGAAAATGGATTCTTATAGGAAATTTTACGCTGATTTCGAATTCCAAATTAAAAAATGTCTACCTCGAATAGTTTTCGAGATATTCGACTTCGATTAATTCGACATTACGATTTAAATGTGATTCTTATAGGAAATTTTACGCTGAATTCGAAAATGAAGTTGAAAAAATTCTATGTCGAATAATTTTCGAGATATTCGATTTCGAATTTTTAAGTACGTTCTGGGATTGCTTACAGAGCAATCTCTTTGCCGACCCCATGTTTATTTATGCAAAGGCTATGCACAATTTTCAGTTTTCTAAAAACTAAGCCGAAGAAGTAAATGTCATGTAACGCTGCGTTAATCGCAGCTTTTAGGGGACCTGCTCGGTGGCCTGCTTTCAGTAGCAGAGCTTCGCAAATGGGTTCGCAGGGCATTCGCTTTTGGTCCATCGAGGTGACTAATGCAAATGGACACTGTCGCAACGAGCTGACTCGTAAAATATGCACTAGCAGCGTGAACAAGCAACCATAAAGCTGTTTACAAAGGCGTGCTCGATCTCCACACAAACGAGCAGCCGGAATCTTGGGGCTAACGTGCCCGGATTGGAGCTTTCGGTAGGCAAAAAGTCCTGGCGCCCGCGGCGCCGTGAGCGCAGGCATTTGACGAAACGATCCAAGTTCCGAACGTGCTGTGCATAAACTTATCGGCTGAGCACACAGAGGACATGTTAAGCCGTTATCCGGGGATTTGCCCTATACACACCTTCATTAAAGGAGGCCGTATCGCAAGGACCTCTCTAATTGAGGACTCGGCAAACATGCAATCAGAGCTCCGACTTCCGAGAGGGTTTCGCGTATTAGTTTTGTGTTGTGCCGTTTTGAGCGGCTCCTACATTATTCCGCGGTTAGCAGTGCGTCTCAGCCATTACGCCCTAATTACTTGGCTTATTGAAAGGAAATTAAATTAGGGGGCAGCCGGCTTGCCGCTATTTTCGCTCGATAATTGCCGGTCCGTACGCAAGGCCCAAAGTTTCAGACCTGCAATTTAATTTTTATGTATCTACAACAAAAGCTGCAGTTTACCAGCAAAACTTTAAGCCGCTTTTTCACTGTCGAACATTTTATGCTAATAATGAAAACTACTGAAACGACAAGCGCTTCTTTTCGCGTCGCAGGAGAGGTTGCAGCGCACCTTAAGCTCGCGCAGCAACAGGACGACAATTAAGGCGCGAAGGAGCGCAAAGTTTTCAGCCCGCGCTGAAGGAGTAATGGGAACGCAAATTCTGCGCAAGAACTGGAATAAATTAACGAGGCTCTCAGCGTCATCAAAGATTCCCTCTGTTGGGAGCCCAGGCATTAATTTTTAAAGTAAATGTTAATTACAGGTAAATAACTTCCCCGCCCGCGCTGCGAAAGGCGGGCAATAATGAGCGCGCCGCGTTTTATTATTTACCAGGGGTGCCGAATATCCAGGGCGGCGGGCAGATGCGCATTATTAATATTGCAAAACGTTTTCGTCTTGGCTTTCAGCGCGGAGTTTACATTTAGATCTGCGCTGCGTTTGGGAAAAGTTGAGCGAGTCCGGCTTTTAATACTTTTATGGACGAACATTGGATTGTTTGGACAATCGAATTTGACGCAGTCAAATTTATATCGTACAACATTGATCTCCAAACATAAAATAAAATTTAAACAACAGGAGTACCAATTCATATTCAAAATTAGCAATTCTGTCTTAAACTCAAAGAACTTTTTATAATTGTATATGTATAATAATACAATATAGCATTTTTTTGTATTTTGTTCCACTCTACATTTATAAGTGGTGAAAAAATCTCGAAAGGCTACACGAAGAAAAACATCACCAACACAGCCTTCCTTGACATGGCCAAAGCTTTCAACAAGTTATGGCAAAACGGGCTCATTTTCAAAATGGCATTAATTGATCTGGTCCTTCCTGTCGGTGTCTCACAAGGTCCTGTCCTGTCCTCAGTGTTATTTAATATTTACATCAAAACATGTCCACGACATTCTCCACGATGATGGTCAAATACTCAGACGATACGTATATCCTGCTACCCCCTGATATAGATAACATTGACCTACCACTTTCCATAACAGGCCATTCCAGTGGGCGGAGGTTAGGGGCTGGACTGAGAAACCTCCAATTATGCCAACGAAATCAACGTTAATTTCTACATTTGTAAAATTATACCTAAAATAACCTGCCTTTTCGAAAATGGATACCGATGAAAAATTGTTGAAGTTTCAAAATACAACATTCACAAGCTTACGATAGATAAAATTTTCAAATATTTTGAGGCACATAACAATGCATCTTATCCAGTTATATGTTTTAGTACGAATGACTGGTATTTGTAGTTTTTAGGAGAATTCAAAAAATATAAGCTAAAAAAATGGAAGAAGAAACAAAAAACTACGCTAAAAGAAGAAATGCCAAAGGGTAGAAATTTGAAAATAGAAGAGAATAAAGCAGGAAAATCATGTGTTTTGCTCAGCTTTACTTACCTTCCCCCAATAGGTTCTCCTGATAATATAAAAAAAATAAATTAATAAGAAAAAAAAAACAGTTTTGTGCTTCAGACATCTTTAAAAAACCAGATCAAGTAAAAAAGACGAATCTTTTTTTTACTTCACTTGTGTGTTAGCAAACCACCACTTATGCGTAGTTTTCTCTCCTTCTTCTACTAATGGATTATTCAAAGTATATTCAAGTAAAAAATTCAAACATTTAAACGTGAATTGGTAAGATGTAAAAAAGTCCTGATACGGACGAAGTGGCTTCACGACCAAAACGACGGCTCTTAAACTACTGATGTTTTATCTTTCGCCGTTTTTAATACATGAACTCATAATTTTATTTATTATTATTATTTCTTCCCCAGATTAAAGTTTGGAATTTTTTCTTATATCAAAAGCTTTCAACAATCAACATAACGTTTCTCTTTTGGATGGCACTCGGATAAGTCCTAAGGGAGTTCTTATAGAAATGATTCCAGCCGTCATAGCCCAATTTTTGGCACAACAAATCTTGTGTTCCCATTGCATTAGTCCACTCTAAACCAAACTTCATCCAGCAACACCAGCGACGTACTTCGATCTTTCTTAACCTCTTTCCCAAAAATTTTCGTAAATAACCTTCCGAATGAGCTTTGGCTCGAGCATATGAATTGACTCAGCGAGTTTTACTTGATGCATATACTGAAGGTCGTCCTTTTGATTTTGCGTGTTACCTTTCAAGATTTCCGTTTCGAAGGTAAAGAGGAGGAGTTTTCAATTTAGAATAAGGCATGTATACCTACACGATGGAGACACCCAAACTACACCAATTTCACCGCTTTTTAATTGAGCTCTGTTTTCGTTAGTCTTTTTTGGTACAAGTAAGTTGTACGTTGTATGGGCTAGGTTGTTAATCGATTCTTTAACATTTTAAACGAATAAATGCAATCTTCTATCAATAGCATATGATGGAGTGCAAAATAGAATTGTAATTTTCTTCTTGAAATTTCCCAAGGGGATATTTTCATTTAGTATGACTATTAGAACTGTAATTGCCAACTACCCATTAGAAGCAAACTGCAGTAAGGTTATTGAAGCTTTCGGCGATAAATTTCAGTCCTGAAACTCCCCTGAGTAAAATCATTTCGTTGTTAAGGTCAGCCGGGATGAAGCGCGCCCCCAGAAACAGAAAAGGGCTGATTTAATATTCTTTGTGGGAGACGCCGGCGCGGCCACCCTTACAATATTATCGCAAAAACAAGCCCATCAGACGCATCCCTTATTTCAGCCGCACATCAAACAAATCTTGGCGTGCAAGTTCGAGCCGAACTCGTCGCCGGGGGTCGTGAGATCCGCAAGCTCCACATTTAATATTAAACCAATCAACTTCCCGTGCGGCTGGAGATGTCAAAGAGAGCCGCCGCCTTTGTCCCGCGACGCCGGCGGCGCCCGGGCCGCGGGTTTTAATGGCCGCCCCAATTTTTCCAGCCGCGCCGAGGGCCCTCGCGCTAAGTAGATGCTAATTCGCGATAACCCTTCTTGCGCCACGATGACACTTTGTTGCCTGTTAAGGGCCGCGGAGTGTAGGCGATTATTATTCATCCCCGCGCCGCCTGAAGCATTAGGGCCGCCACCTGCGGGCGCCCGGCCGTTTGTTACCCGGGGCGGCTGAAAATCGCGCGCGCCCCGCGCTCCCGCGGCTTTTAGCGCTAAGCACGCTGAATTGTTCATGAACAAACCGCTGCATAGTGTGCATTCGGCCGTGCTCTTCCCTTCATCCTCCTTTATTTCCACGCGCTTTCCGCTTTCAGGCGCCGCTGAAGCGGCCGCGACATATTTCAGCGGAATCGGATCGAGTCTTTGGTGACGAATCGAAGCGTTTGTGGAAGAACGGCTGCAGCGCAACGCTGGAATTACTCGATTACCTTCAGAAGCTAGAGAAGCGACCGATTCGAATATAAAGAAGGAAGCTGGCCTTAGGGCCGCTGCAAATCAGCTGCATCGATTGAAATTCTAAACATTTCCTTTTTGTTTCGGTTTCGAGCTCTTCGTGCCGGCAGTATGGAAAGCAGGCCTGAAATATGCATGTTGCAGCCGAAGCTAATTAACGGTCAATATTACATGTAAAGCCAAAGATAGCAAACAGCGGCAATGTTTAATTTATGTTCGATTACAGTATGCTAATTTTGCGGAACCAAATATAAACGACTGTGCAATAAATTCATTTCACTTAAGAATAGTCGAATGCGCCCGCAACGGTAACCATTGTGAAGCGACACAACAAAAAATTAAGATACGATGGGAAAGTTAATAATGTGGAACGTTTGGAGCATTGCATTAATTTGTTCAAGGAAATAACTCGATGCTTTAGTGACTGGCTTAGAAGATGAACAGCTGAGTAGATATCTGAGAAATTTCAGTTGGTTTTTATGATCAGGGAATGCGACTTTAACACTGGAAATGAAAGAAAAACTATAATAACTAGTGACAACGGTGCTATGACCTCTCCACGAGACCACCCAGGAAACAGTACCGAATGTGGATAGAGTAGGTAACCTCTCATACGTACTATATTTTAGAATTCATCATCTAAGGAAAATCACAAGCCAGGAAACAGAAATGCCGGTACATAGAACGCTTATGGAAGGAATAAGGAAAAGATGGGCTGAGAAAAAATGCCCTAAAAGTAAAGAAATTCGAATGGTCCAAAAGAATGAGCGAAGAGTTATATAACAAAACCAAATTAACTATTGAGAGAAAATACGGACTTATAAAAGAAAAAATAGGACTAGTAGAAAATAGCAAAGACGCAGAATATAGTTATTAAATCCAGTACTTAACCCAGAGCGAAGTATAATTATAAAAACAACTAACGGACATGATAAATTTGGAGAAAGAAGAAGATAATTCGGGTACCAAAAATAATAAATGATGGAAATAAAACCAAAAAACTGATAGTTTGATCAAACAAGGCAAAAAACAAAATTATATATAAATAAAATTACAGGTTTAGTAGACACAATTAAAGAGTATGACATTGACATAGCAGCCATTAAAGAGATTAAGCAAAAAAATACTTTTACAACAATTATTTCGATGAAAGTCTTTTGGGGTAGGGTTCTCCTGTAAATGAAAACTGTCCAGACTTAAAAACTGTTGTTACCTCCTCAAAATGAGTGGTAAGCATAGAAAAATAACATTTGGAAACGAGAAGAAAAATCAATTCTATGAGGTTACCTGAAAATTGCCTTTAGTAAGACACTAAAACATAACATAAAGAATATCAAAGGATTTAGACAGGCGAGAAAATCGAATATTATATTATAAACAGCGAGCTAATTTCGAATTAAGAACATACACCTGTGGTCAAAAGCTATTTCAAGCCCTATTTACAAAAAAGGGAACGATACTGCTTGTGGAAACTATAGATAAATAGCACTGCAAGGTACGACAAACAAGATTAATCAAATATTCGCCATAAATCAAATTCTTGCCAGTTCATACAAATTTAATTTGTCTCTGTATGTTTTTTATTTATTTCAAACAAAGATACTATTTAAAAACTTTATAAAGAGTTAATCAGAGCTTAATCAGAATCAATACTAAATAATACCAAATGTAAAGTTACACTAGGAGAAAGAGTGTGGAAGAGCTTTAAAGTTAATAGGAGATCGAAACAGGGAGATCCACTATCACTGAGTTTCTTCAATGTTATACTTAAATACCAAGTTATTGGCAGTATACATGAATATGGCCGATGATGTACTACTTTTGACCTAGAAACTCAAAGAAATGTTCCGAAGGTTAGCAATGAAAGTCGATGATGAAGTCAGAAAAGTCTTTAAAGTAATAACTAGAGAAGAAATGCAATACAGTTTTGAATATTTATGTGTAACTCTAACAAGTAAAAGTAAAGAAAATATAGAAGTTAATGCAAGACTAACCTGATGCAGAAATGCTAGAAGCATAGAAACGAAACCAATTGGGAAATTATAAAAATATATAAATAATAGAAGATAACACGTAAAGAAGCAACATTTATGATGGCTGGGACACATCACTAAACTGCTAATAAGACAAGTAACGAAGATCATATTAAGAAGTAAAACCAGCTTCAAATGAAAAAGAAGCAGACTAAGGGGGAAATGAAGGAAGTGACAAGAGAAAATGAAAAAATATATATTAGGCCGGCGGTACCCTATAGTACTGTTTTTACATATAAACCTATTCAATCAGGTATCTTGTTACCATTTACACCTACAACTTAAAAAATTGGCAAGCAACTTTTATCGATTTCATATTCTTTGTATTTAAAGCAAATAGAAGCTCATTTTCAGAACAAATAATATTATAAAATTTCCACCATGAAACGTCATTTACATCAGCAAAGCAATCGCACAAAAAATTCCGTTTAAAAATGTTTAACACCTAAATCGGAAATAAAAAGTTTAAGGCCTCATTCCACTTTTTCAGCAAAATAGATCGAATAAATTCGCCCATCTTAAATTAATTTTAATGCGTACAGCTCCTCCAGATCAATTTATAATTTTTGGTATGCAAACTAAACAACATAATTGCAGAACCAACGACAATTATGAAAACCTGCCAAAAGTTTCAAAAGTTTTGTAAACAAAATTGCCAAAATGGCTGTGCTCATTAAAAAGTAAATAATATTGCGGACTAATGCAAATTAACTGGATAAATTCACAAAAACACAACTTCGTTAAAACAAATGTCGTTTTATGTACTTAAATGAGGCGAAAAAATTAGTTAGAGCTAACACTGGGAATGGAAAATAGCCAATTACAGTGCTGCAAGTGAAAAATGGAAAAGAAAAGCTTTTCTCTGGTGATTGTGATTATGTTCGCTATATATCCCTTAGTACCTAGCCAAATCAAATATAAACCGAAATATTATTTTTAGGTGTTATGAGGTGAACGAGGACCGCGGTTTGTGGGCTTTCTAAATAGGGATACCTGAAGAGTACCTTACTCTACGATTGCTTTAGTCAGCACCTCGATGTCAGAACAAGAGATACGCTCGTCTCATATGCAACGGATTATTATGAAATTTTTCAACGATTGTAAAACCGGTCGTTTGGGAACAACATCCTTAGAAAGTTCCAACTGTACGCAGAAAATTTTTTGGAAAACGAGAAACCGTTGAAAATGGATGTCACTGACGTCGTCCGAGAACCAGAGTGACTAAAAAGAATATTTATATTGTTCGCTGCCTTCTCAAGGACGACCGCAAATAGTTTGCTAAAAATACTTCTGAGGTTTTAATAACCCACAACAACAATCCGAGTCGTCATTCTACTTTACAACAAATGAATTTTAGAAATAAAACGAGCAAGCAAAAATTAAATGTGAAACAATAAAAAGGTTACTAATTTATAACGAACAAGCAGAAACTAAGACGAAGCGATTATTGGAGGTTAAGCACTGATTCAGATAATCAAATGAGCCAAAAAGATGAAAGGAGCAGATAGTCGAGTAACAGTACAGCGAAATCTTTCAAAAAAATAGTTGTATCCTCGGTTAATCAAATGAGGACGATTGGAAATAAAAGTGAAATAAGAGCACGAAGAAGATCGGAGAGATAAAAGAGAAAATAAGAAGATAAAAATAAGAATGGGACAGCTAGAAAAAGCAGTTGCAATACAGTAGTAAAGCTCGACTGAAAAAATAAAGAACTAACAGCAAGTTTATTTCTAAGGATAAACGAGAAGTAGAAGTAGGAATAAATAGAGTGCCAACACGCGAAAACAACATCAAAGTATCAATAAATATATAAGAAACGGAAAATTGGATGGAAAAACAACAAGTAATGAGCAATAAAAAAAGTTAAAAGAATAAAAAATCTATATAAAAAAACGAAGAAAAGGTAAAATAAATGAGAGAAAAAAAGTAAAGGAAAAGTATAAATATGTGCGATAAGAAAGATGAAGTAGTAAAACATAAAAAATAAGACCAGATAGAAAATATACGTATGTACCAAAACCCGAGATGAGTACGAAAAATATAAAGATAAAATAAAGGTAGTTAAAGGTAGGCTAAAAAGATCAAAACAGAAGGAATGGATACTACAAAAACCAAAGAAGAATCGAATCAACACCTTAAAGAAACATCAAAGACAAAAATGGGAGTTACTCACAAAGGAAAAACACGTAATAGTTACATTTCAAGGGAGTGTTAGAGGACAATGATAAAGAAGAAATAAAGAAAAATGACAATGACATTTAACAAAACAGCACAGCAACAAATAGAATTAAGAAAGCGATATAAAAAGTAAGGCTAGAAAAAGTAGCAAAAAAATATGAATAACACCAGAAATGATAAATATAATAGAGACGGGAAGGGAAAATAATAATTAACAGCATTTTAAGAAACAAAAGGGTCTAATAGATTGGCAGGCGAGATATGATAAAAAGAGCGATAGAATAAAATACAACAGTTACAGAGGTATAATTTTTGCTAAGCATTAAGACAAAAACTGGAAAACACAATAGAAGACAGTCAATGGAGTTTTAAAAAAGGAAAGAAAGTAATGGACATCTTCTTTATATTAGCACGTCAGAAAAAAGACAATAAGGAAGGAAAAATAGTTTATTTATGCGATACAGACCCGAAAAAGGCCTTCTTCAGAGTCAGAGCAACATATTTGTAGAAAGTATTAGAAAATAAATATAGAAATGGTTCGAGTATTTTATAACAAGACAAAAAATGCAGAAAAAACAAGAAATGAAGGGTCAGATGCCTTCCGAACAACGAGAAAGTATGAATAATGTTAAATACTTTGCCGTTCATACTAATTCTGAGTAAAGTAGCGAAAAGTAAGAAAGTATCTGAACCACTATACCCAGATGACATTGTGATCTTGGTATAAACTGAGAGAGAACTACAACATAACCTGAATATATACAATAGACAAATGCAAAAAGAAAACAGCAAAATTAACACACAGAAGACAAAGATTATGATTATATCACTCTGATGATTTTTTCTCAAATTTTGGGCATTTTTTGGCACCTGTTCTGCAATTATGCGAATGGAAATTTTGAGAATTTATCCCGCGATCAACGCCCGCGTCACGGTAGCCGATATTTCTCGCCAATTATGTGACCCCCTAGATCCGAAATAATCTGTTCGTACTATCGTCGTCTGAAGCGCGCTACACTTAATGGACGTCGTCCGGTTAAGAAGCCGATGAGGCGCGCGCATAGAGTGCGCGCAGGCATGCAAGAACTGGACAAGGAAAGAGTGGAAAGATATGCTTTGGAGTGATGAAAGCAAAAACGGGATTTAGTGGATTCGTCAATTCCAAGGCACTCGTTTTGACCCCAAATACCAGATTCCCATGATGAAGCACGGAAGCGAAAGTGTCATGGCCTAGGGTTGCGGCTCCGGCATTGGCACGGGTCCTCCCAGGAGAATCCACGGCATTGTGGATCCCTAGCTAAATAAGGATATCCTCGAGAACACGATGCGTCCATAGATCATGCAGAACATGGGCAGGGGCTTCATTTTCCAAACATCGTTCGAAGCATCCAGGACTAGTTTTCTCGGCGTCGAGTAACTCTACACGACTGCCCCAGCCTAAATATCATCGAAGGCCTTTGGGCAGAGCTGGAGCGTCGTCTTCTGGCAAAATGCCAAGAATGCAGATGAGAAGTATGTCTAACTCGAGGACGAATGGAAGAACATCCGTCTTTTCTTCATCCGTACTTTTCAGTACTCCAAGCCTCGCAGGTGCCAGGTCGTCATTGATATCAAGAGTTATGCTACTAAGTATTAAACTGTTGTTCACTAGTTGTTAATCTAGTGTTATTCCGGTGTATTTTGATCATAAAGCCTTTTCCAGTTTAGTTATTTCATTTTTTTTTGAAAAATAGGTTAAAGGGCCACATGAAATACTTCACCACTAACGTGATCTAGTGATCGAAGCGCGGGCTGCGATGCAGCCTACCCAGTCACTAAAAATAATTGAGTACCTGCGTTCACTCGAACAAGGGATAATAATGGCGGTCGTCTGAGACGTCGTGTTTGCCACATCGCTCCGCATCAGAGATGGTAGACTTACCGTTATGAAATACCTCAAAAAATTCCTTAAAAATTTCTGAGGAAAATACAAAAAAAACGAAAAAGTTATGGCAAAAATATTAAAGATTGATATATTTTTGACCGATACTGTATGTATTGCATTTAATTGCACAATTCCAATTAAAAGCTTTCCTAAATTACAAAATTGGTCAAAATAAGAAATAACACAGAACCACGCTAAAATATAAAACCCGGAAAGAATCCAAAGAAACTACAAAAGCTCACAATTAGTTAGAGCGAATGAACTTTACTTTAGCTATGAAATTAAACTTCATCGCGCACAAATTAAAATTTTCCGATCCATCCGAGATCTACCCTCAACTCCAAGCACAACAAAGTATGTTTATGCCTGCCAGTCGCATATCGCGCGACATAAATTCATCGCCGCTTTTTCAGCCGCGCTTCGCGCGCGCCCGGAATTTAAGAGCGACATTTCGATCAAAGTTCCGCGCTCATCCGGAACGGCGGCGGCAAGCGCCGCGATAAAGTAACCGCTGAATGCAGCGGCGCGCGACACGCCGCCTCGTAAATTTCATATGCATCTCGTACGCAGTAAATCCGGAAATAACGCAAGAACTGGGATGCAACTCGAATCAATTCCTGCGATTGCTCCTAGCGCCGCGCGTTTTAATATTTATAGCCTTTTCCGGGCGGCCCGGATTGCGCGCTTCCAGGGAATGCAGCGCTGCAGCGGCGGGCAACAATATTGCGATCGCGCCCCGAGAGGCGTTTATGATTTTAATCGCCGCTCGGTCGGTTAATTTCGAGTCGAAGATGTTGTTAGCGATATTAAACGCGGACGGACTGAAAGGTCGGACGTTAAACCTGCATAATTAGGCAAGGGTCCCTTAAGCTACGACATAACGAGCAGATTTAGTTAATAAGGACACGGCGCTTAATGGCTGTCGCGGTGCGTTGGCCTATAATTTCGCAGATATCCCTGCAGCTCGAACAGGGCAGATGCCCCCGTGAGACGCTTTTCGCCCGCCATTGTACCTTGTTTTCAAAGTAAAATTGTCGCACTCATTAATTTTGTTCTCAGGCGCGGTCAAAGCTTTGAGAAGATAATTCAATGTGGCTGATGAGATACGCATCCTGAATATAACGCAGGATGAACACAAAGAAATGTTAAGCAACACCCAAACATTATTTCGCAAACGCGAAACTGAAAGAATGGTCAACAAACTTAGGTGATAAAAAATACAGAAAGCTCTTCAATAGCAAATGGGGACAATTCAATTTTGCCCTTAAAGGAAGAGAACTAGTCAAAGTAATGAAGGTAAGCAACCTATAATAGACAAAAATAAAAATCCAGATACTACAAAATCGACTAAAAACTAAATAAAGTGAAATATCTTCTTCACAGAGAAAATTGCAGAAAAAGACAACTTCAGAAACAACGACAACAAAGAAAAGAACCGAAACAAACAAAATCAGGACATCCAGGACCACCTAGAAAGTCTCCACCAACGGAAGCAACAGATCATTCACTCTGGAAAGCAACAAAAAGGCTTAAAAGGCCTCAACGATATAATCCACCAATTAAAAAAGACAACAATCCTTGCCCCAAAGATAATAAAGAAAAGCTTAAATGTTTTCTGTTTCCCTCCGAGTTATCTAATGAAGAAGAAACAAGATAACTGATTCCCTGGATGTGCCATTTCAAATTTACCTCATTATTAATTAAAGAAACGAAAAAACATGAAAAGAGCACCTCAATTATACCTGATCTCCAACAAAATCTCACGAAACTATCAAATATCCATCTTCAAAAAGCTCAAAACGAAAAGAATACAATCACAGACCATCAGTTTCATTTTCCCAATAAGTACAAAACTATAAAGTAAACGTGAATCCCAAAGGTATTACGCTGCAGCATCAAGCTAAAAATTCCCCCTAATTCCAACTATCAACCAACAAATCGTATTTAACAAATAAATAAAGGTAGTGGATATACCAACAACGTCCTTCGACCTTATGCTTCCTGTTAACAACAAGATCAACTATGGTAGCAACACATGCTGGCTTGGCTCCTCACCAGCCTAAATAAAATTCAACGTTAAAAACGTGACCAATTAAGGCTAATAAAAAAAAACCCACCCTAGCAACATTCACATTATGTAGAGAAAAATGCCGTCCTGTAACGGTCAACAACTTTTAACTTTCACAAGAAGACGATGCCAAATATCTCGGCATGCATTTAGACTGATGCTTGACATGAAAAAAACGCATAGTTAGCAAAAGGAAACAGGTATGTCTCAAACGAAATCAAAAGTACTCGCTCATTAGCAGAAGATCAAAACTATCCCCAGATAACAAACTGCTACTATACAAGACCAACCTAAAACTTGTATGGTTCTATGGTAGGGAACCAGTAGCAATTCTGCAGGACCAGAGGTTCCAAAACAAAGTCGATACAACAGACTAGGTTTCCAACATGACTACAATCCATTAAAAAAGTCATTCATCAGTACAGTGTACCCCACCATACTAACCAATCGGCTAAATGTGCACAATATTAACGAAGTATGTAGATTTAAATGACTGCTGCCATCCGACCTGACTACAGGTGACCCAGATAAGTTTATATTTCAATATAATGCATATTAAACTCATTTAGACAAGTAAACTCTAAATTTAGATTTAGATTATATGTTACTGAAGTAATAATTTACATGTCATTCATTATGTTATCGTAACAAACGCTTATTGCCTGTTGGAAAGATTTACAGAACTCGCTAGAAGTTAATAAAAAATCTTGCCCTTAACGACCTTTCGTAAATACTAACGCGAGTTTTCTGAACTTCAGAATCAAATATAAAAGAATGCCAATCCACTTTTATGGATCAATTAAAGTTTCTGTGGTCGATGAAATCACAATTCTGCCAAACAAAACTCACTGAAATAGGTTAACAAAGTATTGCAACGAGATAATGTGACTCAAACAACTGTGCATAATCAAAATTTTTTTTAAATTAGTCAATATGCAATACACAAGTTGACAAAATGAAAAACTGTTATTTTATTGCAATTTTTTACAGTAATTCTTTTTAAAAAATTGCGGCCAAACGCTACAAATTAAATTACAACCTTATCAGAGGAGTTTCAGGACTGATTTTTTAATTCCTTACCTGTGTATGCTATGTGCTCATTAAGCAAGGCCTTGGAAGTATTTCCATCTAAACTAACTAAGTGGTAGCGCTGTGCTAGCAGCAACCTACTGCTCAACTTGTTGGAATTTGTTTGGAAGTTACATGAGCGAGTTCTGCGTTGACTTCGAGAAACCCCCTAGTCAAATACAGAATATGATACGGTATTAAAGTATTATCGAGAAACTTGTCTTTGAACGACAGAAAAAGTTTTGGTAAAGCAGAGATAATCCTAGAGTAGGCCGCTCGTCAAGATCAAATAACTCTGACAATGTGGAATGTGTGAGGAGTTGCTGGGAGAAGAACTGAAATCGAATATTGGTGTCACCAAATTTTTCGCTACGTTTTAGGGAAACGGAAACTTAATACAATAATGGTCCCTGGCACACTGATAGGAAAACAGAAAGAAACCAGACGAATAATTGTTAAACATTATGTCAAAGATGAAGGTTGATGCCACCACTCTCAGACGAAGCGCCAAATTACAAAATAGAGAGACCAAGACAAATGCAAGGGTCAGCCTTCAAAAACAAAAAATGTTCATTGCATTTTTTATAGTGGAGGTTTGATGAACCATAAAGGATGAAATGGTAAACCAACGGATAACGTGCTGAAAGCAGGGTCTAGTACACCCTCCATATTCACCCGGACTATCGTGGTGTAATTTTTTCCTCGTGTGAAAATTCCACTGAAAAGGAAGCATCATGAAGATATTGCACCAATCTAAGCAATTCCTGCATGAAGCCTTCTCTGCGTGTTTCAAAAATGGTGGCAGCCGCTCATAGACTTACGACCATTGGTTAGTTCTGTCGAATAAGCCACAAATAATTAACTTAATTTGCATATCTAATGTAAAATGAAACAATATGCATAGCGAACGCAACTTGTTGCTCCCATTGCCAAGCAATGCGACTTTCGCTGGCCGCCGCTTCCTGGGCAAAAAGCGGCGTACAATCACGCAATGCTGGCTCTGGTAATTACATGGAATTGTTTCTTAAACAAATTGAGCGCTGAATAAATCAGCGCCGCATTGTGTGCCACAGGACTGCCTGGCAATTTAAATTAGGAATGAATCGGCACTGACCTAACAACTCTTTAATTAAAGGTTTGGGTCTGTCTTTGCAGCAGGAAGCCGGCTACCAGCCGTTGCCTGAAACTGTAGATTTAATCTGCCTTGATTAATTGCAATACTGACGACTGCAGAGGGAGCACCCCGACATGCAGGTAAAAATTTAACAATTAGCAATCCCTTTACTTGTAGTGCTGGAGGCTTAAAATAATTTCGCCCGGCGCCGGGATTTCCATATATTGAACGGGTCCGGACGGCCGCGCATTTAATTTTCGGCTCATTATCCGGCGGCGCCACAGACAAGCGGCGGCCCGATAATGAGCCGGCGGCGGCTAAATCGCGGGCTAATTTCCGCGACACGCGCGCCGGGCGCGATTTGCCCAAACAAGTCACGCGTGCTGACGCGGCTCGTCAACCCGCTGCATTTTCCTGAAACATAACCAGGTAAATTGGCCTGCCCGATATCCGGTCAGCAAAACGACGCCCGAGCGTGCCCACCTGACTCGGCGCCGCCTCCGCGCCAGGAATGCTGATGCCGCTCCTGCGACCCGATTCGGCAAAGCACCAAAGCTGCGCTACTACTGAAAGGGCTTTGCGGAAATGAAAGGAATAATAAACTTGCATTCGAAGTTTCCATAACGGTCATCAATTCCGTATGCAAATCACTAAATACTCATTGTCAGCTTCATTATTCACCGTCGACTGTTTGGCTTGGTAAGTATGTTCGTACTCAATCTTTGTATAACAATACCAACGCATAAAGTTTAATTCTCACAAGAAATGTTATAAATAGAGAAAAAAGGACAAACGGTTGTTCCTTGTTCCCATCACTATTTCAAAAAAGCCTTGAACCTCAATTTACAGAAGAAACCTTTGCTAATGAATTCTCTTCATTCATAATAGAGACATTTAAAGTAGCTTAAAAAAACTCTTCATAAATGAAATTTAATTAAGATATATGCATAAACTGCAGATCATATAATGACCTTTTTAGTTGTAGCTAAAATGGATTCTTGAGCACCCTAAAATTGGCACCTGAGTTTGTAACACAACCCTCTAGCTTATAGAAGTGGTCATTGGTAAAAATTATCTTGTTTGTATAGACTTCATCTTCAAATTAGGCAATCTTATGACATCTGTAGAGAAACAAGCTACCAGTGGGTCACATTCAGATCACCATAACCGGCATATTCAATCAAGTTGATATTTTCACTAGTTCTTACTGTTCTTTTTCCTAATTGCTAGTGGCATTTTTACTACTACAAGCATAAAGGCCAAATACAGTATTTCCGCACTATCTTCAACTTTGTTGCCACCTATGAAGCTTTTGCACTTGTCAAAACAATATTTGATGGGGTACCTCAAAAGTTTTGTAAACCATAAAAAAGGTAGCCAAAAACAAATCTGCAAGTGAGGTGTAATTTAGTGAAGTGATGAGTCATTGAGGTAATTTAGAGAATGATGAAGTAAACAGTAGATTCGGGACATAAAAAATTTTTTTGATTAATTTTTATCTGTTTGATTTGTTTCATGATTTCATTTACATTACCAAATACTCTTCAGAGCACCATCAGAAGTAAAGTGAAAATTTATTATGTATTTCAATACTAATAACACTCAGTTTCAGTAGAATATGTCAGCAGATGCTACCTGAATTATGATTGCTGTGTTGTAATGAAAATAAATATCATAGTTAGGTCCAAATACTTAAATAATTTTACTGATTTTTTTATGTTGTTCCACTCTCTTTAAAAAGTTAGAACCTCTGCCCCCAAATTTAAAACCCTGTACGTTAACTGCAATAATGCAAACACATTGCGGATTGTCCAATTTGCTGCCCAATCCTGTATTTCTTTCGTAATTTTAACATCAAAAGATTATGCAGCACAATTTGAAACATACCTACGTAATCTAGTGAGAAATGTGATGACTTTATAACATATATTGGACATGGTCACCATTTACATCCAGATGGGATTGAACCTAGCGTACCATATTTTGGAAGGTCTATGGTTCGTGGCTTGTTGCGGTAAATTCTGCTTTTCACATATTTTCACAAAAAATAATCAAGCGGTATCAAATCGGCTGTACATGAAGGTCAAAGCGTTTCGAAATAATGCGGTCATCAGACATTATCTTATTCTTGGCGATGTTATTCCATCCTGGCAGAAATATCCAATGAAAGTGGTTTCAGAGGTTCAAAAAAACTCCGGAATTTTGGACCAAACGTGATTCTCGAATGAAACGTGATTTCACCTGTCAGAATACGTGGATTCTTAAGATTTCCTTTGTTTGGGCAAAACTTTTTTTTCACAAAAGGTTGGTATTTGGTATGGGCTGTTCCGACGGTTTATAATTGGTATTTTCGACACAACCATCACAAAAGATAGGTATATAATTAAATATTTTCAATAATATGAAGTGAAATTCCAGACAATACATGGCACCATGAACGAAATTGAGTTATTTTTCAGCGATTGCGTCATTTATAGATATAATTAAGTTTGTATTTGAAATACAAATTTTATCATAATTAGGCAGTGACAGTCAACGTATTTGAAAACACTCTCTAAAATACATTATATCAGGGAACGTAAATGGTGGCCACTTCCGGTACATGTTATGATATTATCACATTTCTCACAAGGTGAAGCTAATCTGCTTAAAATTGTATTGCAATATATTCAATGGTGCTAAAGTTATTATAGAAAGCCTGAATTCAATCGCCTATAAGACACATTGTGAAAATCCGTTTCATAACATCTTCTTACAAATTAATTATTCTAACCCCTTTTTAGCAATGTTATTAATAAATATTATACATAATGACTAATTTATGACTAATCTTAAATATAATATTTTTACAGTTTTGTCCTTTGAAAGGGGGGTAAGGGGTGGCGCCAACATCTAGACACCCAAATGCCAACCTCACCTACACGTGGTACCCCCTGTTAGATAACAGACGAGGCTCTGGCGACCCAGCATCGGGGGGTATAACCTGATACCAGTTGTCCCCAGGTAACGGGGCCCTTGTGGCTGGGCTAATCACCCGCACAAGGTAAACAGATTCAGAGAACAAACAATCGCCTCGGAAATGGACGGAAAACTGGGAAACGAACTCGGCGCGAATCACGGATAAGAATTGGAACGTGGAATGTAAACGGTACAAACGGAAAGGAAGTAGAAATAATAGAAGAAATGGCCAAATATAATATGGAGATGCTAGGTATAAGTGAAATAAAGAAGAAAGGAAACAGAAGACAACTATTAGATCAAGGTTACCAGCTTATATACTCAGGATCAGCAGGACGAGCTAAAGAGGGCGTAGGAATAATCCTAACTACACAGATGGCCCAACAAGTAAAACAATGGGAAGCGGTAAATGCAAGGATATTATATGTAGACCTAAAACTGCAAGAAGAAATAACCATAATACAGATCTACGCCCCCACAGAAAACTCCACAGAAGAAGAGAAAGAGACATTCTACGAAGAACTCCAAGTACAAATAGATAAAGGGAGAGAAAGAAGCAGACACATATTAATAAATGGAGACTGGAATGCCAGAATAGGAAATAGACAAGATATAGGATATGGCACGATAGGTAAATATGGAGGAGAATCTACCATAAATAATAACGGAAGAAGAATGATAGACTTTGTGTTACCAATCAAATGTTAATCGAAACAGCCACTTTAACCATAAGATAATACACAAAATTACTTTTGAGGCAGCAGGAAGAGAAGCGAAAGCATTAACGACTATATAACATACAACAGAGGCGAAATATGCCATAACAGATGTAAAAGTAATAAGGGGGGCCGAACTGCATACAGACCACAGACTGCTAATAACAGACACCAGATTTTATAGCAGGGAACCCAGGAAACAAAGAGAATATCAGAAAATAAAAATATCAGTATTAAGAAAACCAGACAAAAGCAAAAGAATTCAAAAACAGATTAGAAGACACCTTAGAAGGATGGGAAGCGAAAGAAGCAGAAGAAGGAAACCAATGGCCCATGGAAAAGAAGTGGACAATACTAAAAACAGAAATAGTGGAACAGGCAGTAAAGACCTGCGGAAAGGTAACAGTAAAGGGAGATCAAAAAAGAACCCGGTGGTGGAACGAAGAAGTAAAAGATAAAGTAAAGATCAAAAAGAAAGCTTGGAAAAGGTATATACAAAGTAAGAAAGATTGCGATAAACAACACTATATAAATAAAAGAAATGAAGCCAAAGAAGCGGTACATAGAGCAAAATAAGAAACTTGGGAGGAATTCGGAAAAGAACTAGAGACGAAATTCAACGAAGATAACGGAAGACAGTTTTGGAAAGTAATCAGAGGGCTAAGAGGGAAATATGGAAAGCAAGTATGGAGTATAAGGAACAACAAAGGCATAGTAGAAACAGAAGAAGGAAGAATCTTGGAGGCATGGAGAGTATTACAACAACATATTTAAAAGATGATAATATCCGGGGTAGAGAGAGAAGAGGAACAGTTCAGGAAGAAGAAGAAGAAATAGACATAGAAATAGAAGAGGTGATAGAAGCCGTAAAACATATTAAACAAGGAAAAGCAGGAGGTAGAGATGGCATAACTCCAGAAATTATAAAGAATGGGGGAGATAGAATATTAAAGTGGATAAAAGAGATATGTCAACTAGCCTGGAAAGGGGAAAAAATACCAGATGACTGGGAAGAAAACATAGTGGTACCTATACACAAGAAGGGAGATACAAACGATTGCGGCAACTACAGGGCAATATGCCTTTCTTCAATAGTACAGAAGATATATTCAAGAATACTAGAAAGAAGATTACGAGAAGAAGTTGAAGAAAAACTATGTGAAGAACAAGCCGCTTACGGGCCACAAAGGCAAACACAAGATCATATCTTTGTACTAAGAACAGTTACAGAAAAGAGATTAGAAAGGGGAAACCCTTTGTATCTAGTATTATAGATATAAAATCAGCATTTGACACAGTACCCAAACAAACAATATGGAATGCGCTAGCAGAACTAAATGTATCATACCCACTACAACAGGCCATAAAAAGAGTATACGTTAATGCAAAAGGAAGAGTGCGAATTAAAGGGAAAGAATCTCAAAGCTTTGAAATGGAAAAGGGGGGATCAAACAAGGAGACTCACTGAGCCCCCCTACTGTTCCTAATAGCAATGAATCAGATTATTCAGGAAGCAAAAGAACCAAGATTCAATGTGAAGGTAGGAAATTGGAATTTAGAGCCCATATATATACAATGCCTCATATATGCAGACGACATCGTGCTTCTAGCAGACTCAACTAGAAAACTACAACTAGCAATAAACAAATGGAATAGAGCGATAGAAAGAAGAGGTATGAAAATAAACACAAACAAGACTAAAATTATGAAAATCGAGAAAAATGATACAAACGAAAACACAAGAATAATATGCAATGGGGAAGAACTAGAATGGGTCAATAACTATGAATATTTAGGAACGATAATAAATAACACTGGCACGATACAACAGGAGATTCTGAATAGAAGAGATAAAGCAAGCAAAGTATATTATGCGATTAACAAATCAATAATAGCGAAAAAAGAAGTAAGCATGCAAACAAAGCTTAGGGTATACAAAAGCATATACACACCAGTATTAACGTATGGGGCGGAGAGCTGGACAATACAAGATAAAACCAGAAGCAAAATTACGGCGAGTGAAATGAAATATCTAAGAAGACTAGTAGGTAGAACAAAAAGAGATCGCATACGAAATACAATAACAAGAGAAGAAGTAGGTCAGCAACCGCTAATACAAGAGGTAGAGAAGAGACAATTACAGTGGTATGGGCACATAGTGAGGATGTCAAGAAATAGAGACCCCAGAAGAATTCTAGAAGCAAAGCCAGAGGGAACAAAAAGCAGAGGAAGGCCACGAGAAACATGGGAACAGAGCTTAGAAAAGAGAGTAGAACAGAGAGGACTATAATATTGAGGAATATTTCAATTACATTATTTTTTTCTATGTAGTCGATTTCTTGTATTCATTATGTCTTGGGAAACAGAACAGCTCCTGTAATTTGTGAAATGACTTCCCTCATACTAGTTGCCACATTTAACTCGCATGCACTGTCTAGTACAATATGTTTTGGAGTTGCCATAGTTTTGGCATCTTGTATATTAACTAATTCCTTTTTATATGATGGTTCTACCTTGATTTCGCTGTTGCAGAGTAATTCTGAGGTTCAAGATCAACATAGAAAAGTGGAAGTGGATCTTTAGTTATCTTGTGTCTTATATTCATTATGTTTCGTACTTTGCGTCCTGCTTGTTCAAGTTCTGCCTTGAAATCTTCGGTAGGTATTGAATGATGAATATATCTAAGGACTACTCTGTAGGTGCGTTCAGCTTTAGGTTGATACGTAAGGTGGATAACTTTTTCATTTGTTAAATGTCGGACAATTCGCCGATGTGTGCATTAATTTTTATTGTATTATTACCTGATGCTTTGGTCTAGTACACCTTCAGCAACAGTAAAAATATATTGCAACATTTAACCTTCAAATATCGGATAAACAAACCGCTGCATGATAAAAATAAAAAAAATGGATAAAGCTTAAAAAAATGATAGCAAATATAATAAGGAAACGAAAATAAAAGTTTATGAAACGGTAATAAGACCTGTGATAATATACGGACATGAAGCTTGGACTACTGTACAAAGAATAGAAGAACAACTACGAATTTGAGAAAGAAAGAACGAAAAAGCATTGTAAGCTATGTCAAAGCCTAGAGAATTGTCTAGCTAGTGCGTATTAAACAAAAGGACAATTTATGCCTAATAAAAACATTAATGCAAAAGAAACCAGTAGAGAGAAAATTGTCAGGTTAATTTTAGAAAACCTGAGGAAAATGGGAATAGGAAATTACGCAAACCGAGAGGAAAGAATAAAAACGGATAACAGAACAAGCGAAGACCCACCAATAGTTGTAGTATTTAAGGAAGAAAAAGGAGAAATAAATCCAAAACAGTGGCGATCAATGTCATTAGATTTTAAAAAGACCCACAAATTTCGTCTTCCATTCTTCCTACATACCCTAAACAGGGCGGTACGTGTTATTTTTAATTAAAGTTAGTAATGTTCGATAACTATGTTGCAGGTGAAATTAAATTATAACTTGTAATCGAATAATTCCCTTGTAAAATTATCAGGTCACTTTCATTGCGCGCCACCTCAAAGCAAAAGAAGTTAATTAGCAAACGCCTCAAATTACCACTCCATCAAAAAATTAACTCGCCTAATTACGCTAACGAGTTTCCGCCCGCGGGGCGCCTTGCACTTGCTGGCGTCTGCCGGCGAAGAGGACCTATCAGAGATGATCCTCATTAATAATCATTAGCGCCTAGATGCGCAGCTTCAAATGTCGTGCTTATCGCCCACGTTGCATGCCTCCTGCATCCTCTCAATCAATCATCCGCACAGGGCGCCGCTCCGGGGCGCGGGCCCGGAATCCTTCCCGGCGGAATCCGCGCCGGAATAAAAGCACGGTAAATTCATAATAAAAGTATAGCAGCGCGGGGATTCCGCGCACGACACACGCATTCCTGTAATCCTTCAGCAGCCGCTCTTCCGGCCGGAACACCGTCAAAGGATGCCAACAGCATTCCAGGCCAGTGGCTAGGGACTTGGCGGCCGCGGCGTCTCTTTGCCCGGGCAGGTCGCCGGCGCACAAAGACGCGGCGTGGATGCCTAAATATTAAAAGCTCAAACATTCCATCAAAAATAAAAGTTTACAGCAACATATCAGTGTTTGGAACCATTTAAGCAACAATCGAACAACGGATTCGGTTGTGTTAGGGAATAAACAAGCCGATAAATCTGGATTTTACTGCAATTTTAAGACACGACAATCCCGGCATGCAAGGTACACAATGTAGTGCAAGAAGAATTGTTGTAATAACCATTATTTCCCCGTTGTAGAACGAAAATGGCGCCGCATTAACATATTACAGTACCAGAGTCCGGAGCAATTCCAGAAGCTGCGCTCCACCCCAACTATGCAAAGAATCGGCAGAAAATTAAATTTCCGGCCGAATTTGTTTGCTGCAATATTAAACTGTTGCAGCTGAGAGCATGGAATGCGAGGCCGGGGAAGGCTAATAGACTGAATTGAACTGCCTGATTGTGTTTATTCAATCCGCCATCTGCTGCACTCGGCCGCTGCAGAACTTTCCGAGGAACGGAAGCATCAAAAATGCATCGCGACCTACATAACGAACTAACAGAATGTTTTTGAGGCAGGATCGGCATTCAGCTGGCGTCGCTGGAAACATGCAGTGGGATTGTTCTTCTAGATAACCACGACACCGAAAGATCTGGGTGTTCTTAGCAGTCGTCGAAAAGTAGGTCTCTTGAAGGACTTCGAGGATCCATTAGCGTTAGTGTCGTAGATCTCTAAAATAACATAGGTGATGTTGAGTCGGCTTACCGTCTAAAGATTGGGAAGTTTCCTTTTACTTTTTTCTATGGCAAAGGCCGACAAGAAGTTACATCAAAGTATATCTAGTCCACTTTAAGTAAAACATTTTTTCAAGGTTGCAGATCGCTTTTCAATGCAAGAAGATGGGTTTTTAAGGTGGAGCAGCTCGAGCTTCCGCTGCATCACCGCCTGGGAATGCGCTTCCACGTGCCCGGCTATCTGCATTATCTGGCGACGTAATGGAGTGTCCGTGTCTGTTATGGCATCCGCCATATTTAAAGCGCCGATATGGCGGCGGCATCCGGCGTAATCTGCGCGCATTCCCGGCCGGCGGCGGCATTAGCCGCAGACCTTGATTAGATACAATTCAAGACCCGCCGGGGCGCGCCGCCCGACCGCCCCCCGCATCGGGATGCGCCGCGCTATCTCTCGGCACTTGACTTTTCAACCCGCAAAATAAAAATAATATATTGGCAACTGCGCCGAGCCGGGATCCGCTCATCTGTTCAGACAAAGTATCAACTCGGCTCTTGGCATCCGGCCTCACGTGCGATAAATTGCCCAAGAAGAGGCATCTGATTTCGCTCGAGACCGTTCCCCATAGTTTCGGAATTCTGATGCCCCAAGAGCGCCCTGCGGAAGGTTTACTGGATTCCGTTGCGACGTGCAGTATTTTAACTGCCATCCTCTCGCTATATCCAATATCACATCGGTTTGTAATAATTGGAGGTAAGAAAACATTGAACCATCAAAAAAGGCAATGGAGTTACTATAATCCAGAAATGATAATAAAGAAAACACAAAAACAGTACACAAAGAAAAGATAGTTAAAACATCTGCAAATACAGTACTTCAGATAAATTTCAAATTATTTCAGCCTCTTCGTACTGTTGATCTTTAGGGTCAAAATTTTCATTTTGGACACTGCTAGTAAGTCTATAACCGATTTACGTCATTTGCAAGCACTGCGACCTGTGAATTATCGCTTCGACTAAAATGCTTCATGCAACCGACATTGTAGGTAGACTTTCGTAGACTCGGTAGCTAGTTTAAGGATCACAATATATGAAATGTTTGATATATGTTTAACCGGGAGATTCCCCAGGAAGTCAATATAAACTCTTTGGGGGTCGCTAACATTTTAAAAAAGGTCTATTGAGGTCAACAGATAAATCATATGCTTATATAAGACAGGAATTTGACAAAGTCTGGCACGATAGCCTTCTTTATAAAATAAAAAAATTCTTCCTCTTAATTATTTTAAAATCCTTTAGCCCCATTTACAAAATCGACATTATCTTGTTCAATATCATGACGGAACAACTTCCTTTCATTCAAGCATTGCTCGTGTTCCCAAGGGTAGCGTGCTTGGACCGGTTTATCATAAATCTCATCTTCACAGCTGATCTACCTTCCCCACAAATTATTACAACAGTGATATACGTTGATACACTTAGATCCTCTTATCGCATCACAACGTTTACAGAATCTCAACCAAATTCCACTTTAGCTATCAAAGTGACGAATGCGAATCAATGAAACAATCATGTCACTATAAATAGGTACCAATTTAAGCAACGAAATGGGGTAAAATATTTAGGCATACGCCTTGATCGTGAACAGACCTGGAAAAAGTACACATTCGCAAAACGAAAACAGCTCGGATTAAAACTAAACAAAATTATCACTTGATTGTAAACTCTTGATCTATAAGATAATTATCAAACCCATGTGGAGCTATAAAATTCAATTATGGAGATCTGCAGCCAAATCTACCATCAACATTCTGAAAAGGTTCTAGCCAAAGGTGCTCTGATTAATAACAGTTGCCCCTTGGTATGTGTAAAATCGAGTTATAGCCCTTCAAATTGTCAAACGAGAAACAACTAAATTCACACAAAAATACACTAAAAATCATAAAAGAAGACTTAAGAAATAAGCTCCTGGTGGTTAAAAAAATAATATGCTCAACCTTAGGGGAAGATACCTTGTCCTACAGCACATGTACATTTTTTTCTTAGATTCTCAGAAAGAGAATATCAAGCCGCACGTGGTGCGTCTCACTCAAGACACCCTCTATGCATTAGTTTGGAAAGATCTCCCTCAGACGGCGTATTTTCTAAAACTAACCCCTTCAAATTAATTTGCTCAATTCCTATAGTATAACATAGCTTTAGAAAATTTATCACTTTAAAACAGGTGTTTTTTTAGTGAGTTGAGTTGGTCAGCTTCTTAATTAACGGCATTATCATTAAACAATAAATTTCTTTACAAAAGGCTAGTCATATGCAAACTCTTAAAAAAGTAACATAGTAATTCTGAAGAAGTTGATACAAAAAATTCTTTAAAAAAGTCACCTCTGAATGGATGTTGGAAACCTTTGATTTAAACAGTTATTAATAATTGCCTGTCTCGTTCTCAATAATCTACTTTTTTTAGACAGTTAGGTAACATATGCAGAAGGAATTAGAAGCGGTCGTTACATTTTTGACATCAAGCGCACGCTGTAGAAGTTCAGGCAACCCAAGAATTTGGTAAAATTGACTGCTGTAAAATGAAATCAGGAGGTAACGAATTTCCCTATTGTAATGACACTCACATATTATTTCAATCCCTACAAAAGAGAGCTGAAAATTACTAGAAATGTATTAAGTTTCATCTACATATATTATACTGATGACCCAAAACTTGGTGATACAACAACAGTATTAGGTATTATCGATTGTACTATAAATAATTTTGCAAAAGGCCATTGACAACTGGGTCGGAGCAACAACTTTGAGGGGAGTTAGGGTTGCGGACATGCAAGACCGAGCGAAAGCGGCTCGTGGAAGAAACAAGGCACCCATCAGAAATAAATGACACCCCAACAAGAAGGAGAAACCTGAGACACTATTGCGACCCAACGATGGGAAAGCGAGAGTCGTGTTCGTGGTTATGCGAGAAGAAAAAAAATCCACATGGGACGAGCTAAGCCTGCAGCCTAGAGCACCATTTTCTAGTGTGAGCTGATAGATATCTGGAAGTGCCTGAAATGTACACCAGACACAAATTAGTCATCCAAGATGCGCTGTAATATCCGTCAAGAGCATGAGAGCGCGATTTGTAATCTTGCAAAGACGCTGTAAGACAAGATTGAGATCGGATTCCGATTCCACAGGCCAAAGAGGTTGCGGTAGGAGCAGGACTGTCGATTTTCAAGATAAAAAACTGGTTACAAGCTAAGACATCTCTATAGTTAACAGAAATCGACAAACGTAGGAGTACCTTAACCGACACATCATTGAGCTTATCAATTAGTATGGAAACTTTTGGTCCTACCTCATCAGAATCGAGAAGCTGATGGAAAATCAATCAGATAAGATAAATCGACGACGCCATGCACGTTCTAATGGCCAACAACTCGTAGGAGCAAACCAGAGCCAGAGAGGATATGACCCCCATCATTGACAAGTGGAGATGGAGAAGATCGAAGGATATTCGGGAGTGAGCAAATGAATGCTGGTGTGCGATGCGAACTCTAAAAACTACCACAAAAACTACAGTGTAGTTAAGATACATTGGTCTGTTTCTTTGTGTAGGGGATTCGGAGCCATCAGAGGTTTTAATTGGCCTGCTCCCATTCGGATTACAAAACCCAGCATTATTATATAACAGGTTAGGTAAAGAAGTTAAAAAATGAATGCAATGTTAGTATTAGTGTAGTGCTGTGAGCACTAGCACATAATTTTTTCCATTCACCTGTAAAGTCATTCTTTAAAATTCTTGGTGAATCTTAAAAATCAGTGAGATAAAAAATGTAGCTGTAAAAACTTTTTCAGCTAAAAGCTGAGCTTTGGCTTTGTTGAGTTCAAATTCTTCCTTATTCCACCACTCAATACCGGCTTTGTTTCCCGGGGAGTTACGACGTACTCAAATTTCATCACAGGTAACGATTTGATGCAAAAAATCCTTTTTCAGCCTGATAGTGTGTGAATAGTCATTTGTAGATAACTTGCGGACATTTTTCAAAACTCAGGATCATCAAGATTGCCAAAGCACACCCGTAGCTTATTTCGACCTCTGAAGAAATTTCAGTAACCATTAATCGGCGACCTTCATTTAAAACTACTTCTTGTCTTTCCAAAAATAGTTTATGCAATGGGTACACTAAAGTCTTCCTACGGCTGTTGTCTCCAAACCGTGCTTTACGCTTTCTCAAAGTTTTGAATAATTTTACTTGAGAAATTACGCAACGGACACCTCTTGCTTTGATGTCGTTGTAATATCTAGCGGAAAAGCAGTGCTTTTTAAGGGAAACTTTCACAAGCAGCCCCTACTTACGATACTCGGAAACCGCGCCTCTTTTTGTCGCGTAAAAAAATTAGGTTTGTATTTGCACAACTCTAGAACAAAAATACATCATCCCTACCCCCCATATATCAAAAGCTAATTCATACATTTTGTTTCGCCCTTAAAGAATCAAGCAAATATCGAGTCTTTTTTAAGAAACCCCGAACCGCACATCTCATTGAAAACAGTTTGTATAAAAGAGCGGCGCAAAAACAAAACAACCAATAATCGTGCAAAACAGCCCCAGCCCTCGCCTCAATAAAAATCCCCAGTCGAGCCAGATTTTCAAAATCCGATTAGCGGCGATCACGCAACATCGCCCCCGCTGCGGGCCCACGAACAGCACGGCGAAACGGGACGCCGAGCACGCGACAACTCGCAGCGATCTAATTAAATAGCGGCCGATAATTACTGCGGACGTTAATCGATCACACGCGTAATTGACAGGCGATCCAGATTTATGGCCAGCGCCGGCGAAAGGGCTGCGGCGCGGGGCGTCGTCCGGCTGGCAGGTGACAATCAGCGGCCGCGTTTTCAGCATGGCCGTTCGGCAAAGAACATCTAATCATTAATCACGCCGTCCCTTCGAGGCGTCTGCATTCCGTGAATGAGATATCGGGCGCCGCTGACACGTGCGCGTCGGGGACCTCTGACCGGGCGCTAATTTTTCAGGCGCCGCCTCGCGTCCAAGTTGCGGCAAAGTGACCGGCCACGCCAGTCTTAAAAAATTGATGACTTCTTTAAGACTCGTTCAACCATCATCAGAACTACCCTTGTTCTCATGAATAATGGACCAGTTGGACAATAGAACGTTCTACTGGAACCATTACGATCCTCATTGTTCCATTTGCATCCTTTTCATTTTTGTTTTAATGTTACGAGTAGCATTACACGTTTTTTTTAGGAAGGGCCTTCTTAGAGCTGGAGCGGTCCAATAAGAGTAAATCGGTGTGAAGGTAGAGCAGTTAAACAAGAGAATGTCTGCCGTAGAACACTCCGTCACAGCCTGAACACCAGGACTGGGCCAGGCCAGCGTTGCCATATGGTTTCAGAATATGGACCACACCACGTTCCTGAAAAAATTCCAACGTACAATACGTTGACTGAGAAACCTATATTTGTTTCTTTTGAACTTTTTTTTTATTATTCTACCAATCAACCAACTGAGTTATTTTGTCTGTTTGTTTCCTTTTCTTGCAGATGTGTGTTTTCCAATTAAATTTGATGTCCAAATGTAGATCTAGATGTTTCACACACGGGAGAATTGTGGGTTAGTAATAGTCAGTAAGATATGAAAGAAAGAAATAAAAATATCAAATTTGGATTAAGTTAGGGTTTAAATTTAATCATTTGGAAAGAAATTCTTACGTCCAATAATAACCAAAATCAGTTCTAATTGAAATTTGTAATTCCACCAAATTAAGTAGCTATCATTTTCAACTGCATTAGGTAATGAATATAATCTACATATTTTCCAGGATCTCTTAAAAATGGGAAAGAAATTTAAATTATCAGATTAATGAGTTTCTCAAAATCATCAAAACTTTTTTATTCAAAATCTATTTGAAACTCTTGGATATTAAGATTTGTGTTAAAATTCAATCCTCTCTGTATCAATGAAGAAATAAATTATTTGTTGCCATTATTAGTCACTATTTTTCAGATCAAAAATATATAGAGAACTGAAAGTAACTACTCTGGAAATGCGTACCTTCAGTTTGGGGTAATATTGTTTAAGAACAAATTTTTTAAGTCAGCTTTGTAGTAATCGGCATTTTTCTGAACTAAAGAAACTAAAAGAGTTAAGAACACAACAGTTGCTAAAGTTGTACTACTCCTTTGAGCATCAGTTGTGACATATTCTATACCTTTATCCTCAGAAAATGCGGGTACTTCATAAAACTGAATTGTCCAATAAACCTTCTTACTGGATTTCCTTAAATACATGTCCTACCATATCCTTCATAAAAAACTTCATATTAAATATGCGATAGGCTTTGCGATAATAAGCTTGAAATAGCTGTCGAATTACTTTTTCCTTGAGTTTTCTAAGCTAGCCAACCTGTCACTTTTGGGCTTTTAGGGCAATTTATGGGACTTATTTCCAGATTTCGCAGTGTTAATAGGTCATTGAAATCACCGATCTTAACTTTTCCAAATTCCCATCTTCAATTACTTACTAATCTAGGAACATGACAAGAAAACTATGCATTGAAGGAGTATGTCACCCATACTGGTGTTATTTGGCGAAACAAAAATAGATATGAATTACACTAAATTCAAGCCCGTGAGTAACAGTAATTAGTAAAAACAACTAACAACGCCTTGTATAAAAAAATTAGAAAAATATTAAGTAAGAAGGGGTAAACGGGAGACCCCACATCGTTTACCCTTCAAACTGCGGGTAGAAATACCCAACCCCAATCTGTGGGCCGCCTGTAATAACGATGTGGGGAAGACGATTACGTAAGTAACCTCGACGGCAATTCATTAAACAGGGCCTACACGTGTATTATAATAAGCTGGAGTCTTTTGCTGCCATCGCTTTAGGTGTTTCGCCTACGGGAAACGTTAGATCCCCGTTACGTTTCTCCATTAAAATTGCTCGCAAAGCTCTCCTATTCCACGTATGTGGGCAACAGATGCCGTTAGCGGTAATAGCGTAGGGTAGAAGCTCGTGCAAGCTGCTCACTCAAGGTGGTGAAGGAAACTGCGTTTTGTTTTATAACACAGGTTCCTAAAGGCGCTTCTAAACTAGCCAAGCCTACAAGAGTGTGGCAACGTGTGCAGGAAGCATCAAATCATATGGAGTAGAGGCTCATACAAATCAACTCTACGGTTGCTCGCCTAACGTTGTAATAAAAATTTTACCGACACGAATGAGTCTGCTATGTCCCACGAGGCTTATCCATAAAACTGCTGATTGAGCTACCCAATCCTACACTAGTAAGCAATGGATGAGTCAGTTACAACTACGCGGGGAAGAAGTTCGCGCTAGCGACCTTGACAACGACGTAGTAAGAGGAGTGCTTCAGCTCCCTCTACCCGCCAGCCACTATCCGGATACTAGAGTTGGTTTGAGTTCATAGTCTGAGTTTTCCAACCTCGACGTGTCACAGTTATCTGAGTATATGGTTTGTGTATACGTACTTTAAATTAGTCGTACTGTAAACAAGGTAAAACCATCCGATTCGTCTTCAAAAACTCAGCAGTATGTCTGCTTCTATGCAACATTCTATGCCAGCGGGATAAGCGGCTGGCGGAGAGAAATGAGCAGTAGCTCCCCTAGACCCTGGTCCTAACTATGATTTTCTTAATATCCTTTTCCATTCCTCCATTTTACGCAAACTCGCCCACTTAGAAGTTCACCAGAAACTGGTAACTTCTATTTTTATTCTTCTATCAACTAAATTCCTTAAAGCGAGTTCTCCCTCCCTGGGGGTGGTTATATGTCCTCGCCGGGAAATGTAGATGATGAGATCCTACTGGGTAGAGACGTAAAAGAGGTTACCAAGATCATAAGGGAATGTTCAGAAATACTCGGCCATTTCCACAAAAAAGCACATAGTATTTTTAGTATCTTGGTTTAAAATATAACGACCTAGGAGCTGCCCCCTCGACATCGCTTGCGTCCCTTAAATCTGAGTTCGACAGGATCTGTGCTGCATCTCTGAAACTTCGGCAATAACGAATAATATTTCTATAACACCTTATCCCACGCTGGATCGCCACTTTTCGAAAATTACAAAACGGGTGCAGTACTCTTCATCTCCCGCGATCCTGCCACACGGCCCATCTGTACTCCTAGAAGAAGATTTAGGCTTTCAGCGGTAATTCATCTAATAGAGCTGGATCTTTGTTTTTCTTCTCCGACGGGCTCCGAGACCTAGTCTAAAGTACGTTAGATCACTGTTCCATGTTCCTAAACCCTGGAATATCCAGTTCCAGAGAGCAGCTACAAAAATCGTACTCGGGGAAAGATCCCCATTAGCTTTTACCTCGAACCTCTGGTTTAAGACGCTCCTTTCTAGGGTGACGGCCATTCACATATCTCAAAGTCATCCAATTCTTCTTCCTCTGTAGCTTTCCAAAGCAAGTTGCTTAAAAATCGAGCTTCAATCCTGCTATGTGATGCAGGAAAGAGAAACCAATAGGCACGGCCAAGAGCAGGTCAGAGAAAAGACTGGATAGTTCACATTCAATCTATAATAAGCCAGTCTAACGGCTCTTAAAAACCAGGCTCAATTCTTCCAAAAGGATACCGAATGATGGTGTCTCATCTTCTGGAAGAAGTCAAGATCTCTCAATGAAACAGCGCAATCAGAAGGCGATTGCGTCTCAGCTATCATTAATAAACATGACTTCAAACCAATTAAAATCCTATTCCTTATCGTAGAAGCTAGGGAGCTTTGGTGGTGGCCTTTTTTATAGTTTCAATTAAGTTTTTGGTACAGAATACCAATGCTAGCTAAATTGAAGCCTCTAAAATTCTTAATGCATCGAGCTCTGAAAATAGCGTTTCAATAAGTAACGATTTCCATTATGGTTGTTTAAGTATTATCTCTACAACAAAAAATCTTAAATTCTGCAATGTTTCCTTTCGATTTATCAATTTTTGGACCCGCCTTTGTCTAATAGAACATGCAGGAGGATGCTTTACCATAGCCTTTTTTGGGCTCGCCATTAACGCCCCCATTAAAGGCAGGCTATCGCAGAAAGATCCCGGCATTCAGCGCCGAGTCCTCTGATATTCAATTCCTTGACGATGTTATTATGTCCCAGACTCGATAAGCCCCACCGGCTTGCATAAGATACGGTGCCCATTCGAGGAGATGGCAGATAGGCCACAATAATTTCGTCACATCTGGTGGGCTCATTTTGCGCCCGAGTGGTGCCGGGTGCCGAGTGCGGCGCGCGGCCCCCGGCAGTCATTAACAAACAATAGGCGCCGCCGCCGACCCTGGCGTAATGAAGTTTGCCGGCAAAAACCGCCGAACGAGGGCCACTTTCATTCTCGCCCCTGGAGGACGCTGGGGCGCGCGCGGCGCCGAAATTGAGACCGCTGCGTGATTCGAATGTGGCCACCGCGCGCACTGCGGCGCGGCTTCTTTCCGGCGCCTAAATTTTTTAGGTCCGCGGCTCTCCTCTTCCGGGACTCCGGCGCCCTGAATTATTGCGGGCCTGACTTAACTTTTTTCACGCAGGAAAGGAAAGTTTATCGGTGGTTTAATCAAATTTTACGATAAAATTCCTTTTTAGCTGTTAGAAAAATTGTAGATTTTTAACAGCTATCTTAAGAATTCCGTATTTTCTGTTATTCATATTAATTTTCTATTGTACTGGCCGTAATTATTTAAACCTATTGATTCTCCATTTCAGTCAGTTTTGACTGAAAGTAAACATTTTTCTTGGCTTCTTTTGTATTATTACGCCGTACCAGAAATTATGATAATTTTAACGACTGGTTAAAGCATTTCGAATAGGAACCAAAAACGACTGGCACCGCTTTCGAATTAAAAATTTCATTCGTATATCATCGCCTTTCTTATAAACTTCTTTCCTAGATCATTTTTTCCAAAAATGTAAATCGTCTTTGCATGAAATATAAACCGATTATTTATTTTTTCTTTTATAATTTTTTTTAGATAATGTCCCGACTTAAAAACTCATTTATCCTAGCGGATATACAGTTTTTTGATCCAGCTATTGTTAAATGAACGTGGTTGTGTTATAAACGCGTCGGCAACAACATCGTCCTACAAGTGCATCTCTTATTGAATCAAACAAATGACAATTGCAGGGCAACAAGTTCTGAATATAAAGAAAGTTTAATCCAGACTAAATTTGCAATTTTTTAAGCAATTTGGGTGTCTGTCTTTCCTATTTGTATGCGAGTTTTATTTCGTTCAAAAGTTGACAGAAGCAATTTCAGCAACTGTTAATCGTAGCTGATCTTCGGGAAGGAGGTAAACAACGAGAATATTCTTCTTGGTAACGTTAGACCTCGGGCGACGTTGGTGATCTTCATTTTCTTGTTTTTAACCACTCATTAAGTGAAGAGTGAAAAGATAACCAAAAGAATAGGCCAATCCATTATCGTTAACAAAACCGCTGATTGGGAAAGCTTTCGGATTGATCTTCAAAACAGCAACTTAAATGTTAATCTAAGAACGATTAATCAACTAGAAAGAAAAGCGGAAAACATTATTAGACTTGTTTAAGCAGCTGTACATAATAACACTAAAATATAACCAAAAGTGTAATTCTTCGCCAAAGAAAAAGAAGAGCTAGAAGAAGGCGGCAACAGTTCAGAGATGTATTTGAAGAAAGAAAAATTCATAAATTCCGAGAAGAAGCAATAACTTCACAATTGCAGAATCTAACATTAAATGAAGAAACGGGCTACTCCCTTTAGAAAGCAACCAGAAAAATCAGTATGTAATATTTGCTGACGTTTTTATACTCAATTAAATATCAGTAGAAAATACACTGCCTGTAATTGACTACCGTGTTTTGAAAGACATCATTCTGGTCATTCAAAGAGAAGTAAAATCCTAAATCCGAAAAAAACACAAGGTTACGATCTGATTATCGGTGAAATATTGAAACAGTGATCTATAAAAGGTACTGTCTTGCTCATTCACCTTTTCGATGTAGCTTTCAGACAAAGGTGAAGATAACAATTTAATATCAGATTTTCAATTTGGCTTTACATAAAAAAATTCAACAATTGACCAAGTGTATTGTACAACTAACATTATCGTACAGGCACTCGTGGAAAACCAAATTTTCTCCGTAATGAAGGGTATTCCAAAAAAATATGTGAAAATTTTAACATCGTTTACATCAGATAGGTCTTTTAAAACCAAACAGAAATACGAATATAATGATTTAAAAGAAATCACAGGAGCGGTACCTGGAGAAAGTGTACTTGGCCATGTTATTTAGCAGTTATTTGGCAACGATTGGATAATAAAACAATAGCTGCATTCGCCGATAATACTGCTCTTCTAACTATTGCCGATGATCAACAAAGTTCCACGAGAAAACTACAAAAACCAAGTAATACTATAGCAGACTGGACGAGAAAATAGAGGATCAAATTCAACTTTAACAACAAAAATTGTTGAATTTTGCTAAATGTTACACAGCGTTTAGCTCAGCGAAACTAACATCAAATCCATTCAGAAATTTACTAATAAAGCGTTGCGTAACATAGACAACACCCCATGTTATATTCGTAACACAAGTCTTCATCGAAATCTTGGTATCCCAATTATCAAAAAAGAAATCAAGAAGGTTGCCGACAAGCACAAAGTTGGATTCCATATACATGTTAATGCAAAGGTTCTTTAATTGTTAGACAACCAACACCATGTCCGAAGATTAAAGAGGAACAAACCAGTCGATCTGGTGTAGTAAATTGTGTCTAAAAGCAGAGCACAGTAAAATATTACAGTCGTTAGAATCTAAAGAGCGTCAGTATACTCATTTTATGAGCAGAACGAACCAAGCATTAATTATTTTACAGTTTCGAACGAATTATTTGTCGATCATTGAGCATTGCTTAATTTTTGACTTTTCCCAATGAGATATCTTTAGATATCCTTCAATCGCCGCACGACACTTTCACGCTTGGTTCCTGGATCTTATTGAAAACACCACGTCTCAATCGTTTATATAAAAAATCACATCGAGATTTTGTAATGATGCCGAGCTCTGAATGAAACTAAGTTTTTTGGTTAAAATGCGATGAATTTTTGGTTTGAGTATTCCAAATTCTATTTCTATAAATCTCACTAAAAATTTTTCAGTTTTAATTAATCGGCCTAAATGCTTATTATCATTCACATCCTCCCTCCCTTCTTTGAATTCTTTTAGTCATTTACTGTCACTCATTGGGTCATATTTTCTAGTAGACGAAATAAAATTTTTACTTATTATTAAGTAAGATTAACATTTTATAAATCAATCTCCCACTAATAGATAGCGCCACTAATTTGTTAAAATAGAGCTGTTCAAATTATTTTTAAGAAGAGGGCATAGATGTTATACTGTAAGATATTTAAAAAAAATAATCAAATGCAAAGGCAATCTAGAACTATAAACGAAATTTCAATAATAACAGCTGCGGTTCATAAAGCTGAAATTCGTGGCAGTTAATTCAGCAGAACTTGCAAAATAAATACTAATAGCCGCAAGGCCTTAAACTAGCTCTCGCCAAGTAATAACAATCCTCCTTGAAAATGTATTGCACCATAAATAACAATTCGTACATGAGCTTGGCTTGCAATAACACGAATACAGCCAATATGTTTACGCAGTGCGCCCCGCCGATTTGTTACACGCCGTCTAAATATTAACACAGAAAACACATTGTTCTATAACAAATTCAAATGATAAATCAAACGGCAGCACTACCGTAATGAATACGACAGCGCGCGTTAGAATGAAGAGTAACTGCGAGTTAAGTTAAAACAGCTTGTGGGTAGTCAAAAACAAATTCGACATGCTTGCAGTTGTAAAAATAAAGAACGAATAGGAAAAAAGTGTAAAAATCACAACTAAAATTCAGTAGAAATTATGTACAAATATTAAAAGGCACAGAAACAAATAAAAACTATTTTAAAAAAAAATAAATTGAAATTTGATCCTTGATTTGTCTCACTTGAGTTGGTAGTACCGTGTCATTTTGCACAAAATCGAGCTGAAATTTCTCGTTAAAGAAGATCTTGTGTATGCGATGAACCTTCGCCTTCATATTCCATTGTAGAGAAATGAACTAAACCGAAAAGACATGGAAGACGTCGATTAGTTAAAATGCTTTCGGAAGAAAATGTCATACGATACGTGATCTAATCGTGCGACGGATTCTCCATAAGCATCTTCATATTTATCCCCACTTTTGTCAGGGCTTTAAAAACAGCAATGTGTGACATGTGAATAATTTCTAACCTCTGTTGGAAAAACAAGAAGTTCTTAAATCCGTTGTTACAGTACATTCAATAATTCATTACAATTCAATATTGTGATCTCCTAATAAAAATAGAATCGATGAAATGGTGCAAAATAGACGAAAAACAACCAAAGAAAGCAAATAAAAAAGAGAAGTGGAAGGTTGAATTCCACTTCTGCACAATAACGTCCCTTTCCATAAAACTACAATTAACTGCGGCTCTAAGGAACTTCTCTAGCCACCCTACAACCTGGAATTAGCCTCCAATGACTACTATCTCTTACAAAACTGAAGAAGCATCTTCAAGGTAGAAATTTAACAACGATAAAGAGTTTTGTTTTAGAGCATTTTACGGATAAAATTTCAAAGTATGTTTCCAACGGTACTGAAATGCTAATTTCCAGATATAATAAATCTGTTGAAGTACATGGAGACTACATTGAAGAGTAACCCTATTTATTTTATTCCTATAGGCCTGGAACGTAATGGGACCGGATACTTTTGGTGTATTTTAGACGTCCTTCTTATATGCCAAATTATTAAGCGCCCAAGAAGTATGTCTTGATGGAAAAATTCCGTTATAACTAATCCTTTAAGCAAAGTTTATTGAGCTTTGGAGTACTAACATATAAAATCAGGGACTACAAGAAAAAAACTGACCTTACAACTCAAAATATGGCTACAGTTAAGCATACCAATGACACTCATTCACGGGAAAAATCATTGGATTGTGGATACTTTCGGGAAAGACTCTTCGGCAACAAGCTTATAAAACTCATGTCGATAAGCATTCGACTTTGAAAAAAAGACTGTTGACAGGTAATTGAAAAGTACTATATTATTAATGAAAATTAATTTTTTTTACTAATTTATTAAATTATTTTTTAGAAAGAACTGGAAGTGTTCTTGATGATAATGATAACAGAACTGATGTACCACGCACTGTGGGGTGTGAAGACTATTAAACGCGTGAGAGAAATATTTCAAGAACATCCCACTACATCAACAAGGATTGCTTCAAAGGATTCAAATATACCGAAAAGCACTGTTGGGTTGATTTTAAAAGAATATTTGAATGTATTTCCCTATAGAACTCAAGTTCACCGCCCATTAGAGATGCAATCAAAGTGAACAGGTTTGAGTTTGCAAATCTTACCGTTAATTGAAAAAAAATGGATTATAAGAATGTCGTTTCAATTTGTCTGGATATGTCAATCGACAAAATTACCAAATATGGAGTAGCAAAAACCCTTATTTAGCTGAAGCACGCCCACTACATCCACAAAGGCTTACAGTTTGGTGTGCAATTAGTTATTGGGGAACAGTCTGACCTTATTTTCAACTGAAACCATAACATCATCTGTCTATAAAGAAAAAATTCTGGAACTATTTTTGGCATATGTCAAGTGTAATAAGACGGTATAAGAGTCCATCCTATCAGTGTGACACATGCATTTATATCTCAAGAATCTTTGGCGAAAGAATTATAGCTTTGCATGCACCAGAGATAACAGGAGAAGGAAAAGATTGTCCTACTTATAGTCCCGGTTTTTCCACCTGTGACTATTACTTATGGGGTGGGACCAAAGTTAAAATTTATGGCACACCTATGGAGCTTCAAGAGCGCATCATACAAGAACTAAGATCAATCAGCAACGAGGAAAGACATAGCGCAATTGAAATTTTTTTGACTGGCGTTCATCTCGCCATAGCTAGCAAGGGGGGGTTACTTTGAAAACTGAATTGATTAGTCCTTAATCTTATATAACAAATTATTTTTATTTTAATATTTGTTATAGTTTGTTTGTAATTAATTTTTTCCATCAGTCCATACTTCTTAGACACCCAGTACAAACAGTGAGAGAGGTGATGGAGAAGTCTCATAAATACAACCAATCACTCTATTTGGTTTTCATAGACTTCCACAAGTCATTCGGTACGGTCTAAATCTGGGCATTAACTAACGTCCTCCTAAGTAGAATTGATTTTCGTGATATCCAGGTATTCGCAAACATGTACATGAATATAAATATTGTTGTCAAACTATTATAAGATACAAAATCTGTCGTAACCAAGTGAGGAGTAAAACAGAGTAAATATTCGCTAAAATATTTACAAACTTACTAAAGGATGCCTTCAAAAACTTCAGTGGAGAACAAAAAACATAAACATAAACGATGAGTATCTCAGTAATGTGAGATTTGTTGATGATATTTTGTTGTTTGCAATTAGTATGGAGAAGATCGAAACTGTGGTAGAAGAGCTATAAGAAGCCACCTAAAAGGAAATCACTATTGAATGAATAATGAATAGAGTTGGCTAATGAGTACCCATACCTGGGGCAAAAATTGACATTCAATCAGTCCACCCAATCGAAGAATTCAACTTCCATGGTCGGCTCTTGGAAAACTAAAACATAGATACTGACAATCCTAACATGTGCTTGAAACTTGGGTGTTAATAAAAACCAACATGGAGGTACTAAAGGTGACACAGAGAAAAATGAAAAGAGCGACGTTAGAAGTCAGGCTACTGGACAGAAAAAACAAAGTATGGATAAGAAAAAGAACGAATGTCGATGATGTAGCGGAGAGAATAGCCAAACAAAAATGGAGATGGACAAGCCCCCTCGTACGTAGAAATGACGAAAGCGGGAGTAAAAAGACCTTATGGAGACCTCGAAGGGCAAGCGGGACAGAGAAAGGCCAAAAGCGCGTTGGAGGGATGACATCGCAAAAAGGCCAGGAACTCAATGGACAAGAAAGGTAACCGACCGGACCGAGTGGAAAGATCTTGAGTGTAGGTATGTCCAAAACTGAATTGGACTCTATGACCCTGTTCGATGATAACAATGATGATGACTATTTCCTTAAATTGTAAAGCAACCCGAATAGGAACCTTCAAGAGTGAGGGTTCTGCATGTTTTTGTTTAGTAAAATTCTTGCTCGAATAGGTTTATAAATCCAAAAAAAGGAAAAGAACACCAATCAGAAATAATCCTAATCTTTAAAGATCCAAACGAGTTTAAATTTTGAAATTTCTACTTATTATGTGCTTCATACTTTGACCAATCAATGTATGACAAGTGCGCCTGAAATTCCGTGCCACGTGATATTCGCCGAGGAGAGCTTGGAAGTCGAGCGCATCGCCGGGAACATTTCTCACACTCCGGGCCGGAATTTCTTCTCATTTCAGAAGCATCCGCGATTTCCCAGCAAATTACCGTTGCCAGCGCCGAGCGGCCGTCAACTACACTTCCAGCAGCGCTTCAAGAGCCCGGAATGCGCGGTGCACACAAGAATGCAAGTGTGGCGCGCCCCGCCCGGCCGCAAAGAATTTCATTTCTGCAAACGGCATTTTTATAGAAGCGGCCAAGAATTCGCGCTCATGTTTTAAGCATCGCGCCGGAAGCCCGTGCAGCGCGGGCTCGGCTGTATTTTCGCAACTATCTGCCATGAAACGGTCGTTAGTTGCCCGAATCTCCAACATCCAAGCCCCATCAATTTCAAGTTTGCGCGGATCGAGAACGCGCGTATATCAATGTTGGCCAACTCGGGCGCTACGTGCTGCCGTGGCTGATTGCGAGGCTTGATATTCGCGCTTCCGAAAAATCTGCGACTTCGCGGCGGTTTGCACATAAATCGTCCGCCGAAGGAGGCGCGGGGCAGCCTCCGGGCTCCAGGGCTCCGGGACTCCGGGGCTCCGGGACACCGGGGCCGCTAATCCGGTCGCCGCCCTGTTTGCATGCACTGGCTGATGCAGCAGCAGCTTAATATAAAGCATGTGCTTTGCGGTCAGCCAGCGAAGATATATGTCGGCTGAGTATTTTACAATTGCATTTAAGATAAATTTCGGACTGGGTTATGCTCGCAGTTCGTAACTGCTGCTGCATGCTGCACTGCATATAATGCTCGTGCGGCTCTAACTGCGGTAATTATGGTTTGTATGACACTACAATGATCTATGACTACGCCATTTTTGCATACTTGGTCTCCTAGAAGCTCGTTTCCTAATCGTTTCCCAGTTATTACATTAATTATGTACGTTATGCTCATCAAACATTGCCAACGGCGTATTTCACATTTATAAAAAAGTAGATAAACTAATATCGGCATTTTGAAAAAAGAGATGATAAATAATAAAAACAACACGATGAGAGCGAAACATATGTATACAACCAAAAAGTACCACAAACTTAAAAATGCAAAAGGATAATAACAATAAAATAACAAAGGCGTACAGATATGACAAAGACATAAATATCAGGTCCAAAATTTAATTCTTAGCCTCCCCCTCGACATTCCAATTGTACATGGATGAAGATAAGACTATAGCATCATGTGATGCCAGCAGATGGCACTGTTAGAACACACAAAAGGACAGATAGTGAGTCATTCCCGCAGTACTGCGAGTGCAATAGTAGATAATGCGAAAAACAATCGACGGAAACAATGGTTTCTTTGAAGGGGGAAATTAACAGCTCCTGGCATCCATAAGAGGTTAGTAGCCATATGTGGCAATGCATTGATTTTCCAGTTAAACATATACTAATGTCTTTAAAATAAAAAATTAGTGAAGAGAAAACCATATTTTTTTCAATGCCCTAAACAATTTATAAGGAGACTGCTACTTGTGCATTTGTAACATTTCCCGAGAATCAGCCAAAATGCACTTCGCAAAAAAGTAGACTTTTCTGAACATCTCCCACAAAAGTGAAATTAGTGTCAGCCAGTTTATATTCAAAAGATGATAATCTGTAAGAACCAAATCTGATAAATACGCCGAGTGTGATAAAATCTCCCAACCCACGTCGATGATCGTTAGCCTTATCATCTTTTTCTCAGTTACGGCCAGAACCCTCCATAGTTTCTATTATTTGATGTTCTATCCAGATATGGTCTCAAAATCTACATTTTTCATATTTCTCCCAGATTCTACATTTTTTAGGCTTATTGTTCTACAGTTTGTAGATTGAATATTGGTAATATTATTGATTCTTACCTTCCTAAATTCTCAGTTGCGAATTGCCCTTCTACTTCAGGAATTCATTGTATATTTAATCTCCACCAGCTGCTTCACTATTTTTCAATTGTGTAATCACTTTTGTGTTTCCTCTAGCGTGGGAATTATTACACCACCATTCTCTTCAATTTTTCCTTTTCGTTCTGTATCCCATTGTGCGTTTTCTTTAAATATTTGTTCAAAATATTCGTAGTTCTTGCTATTTTACTAGTTTTCTAGTATTTGATCATAGCTTTTTCAGTATCATGTCTTAAATTTTTAAATTTTTCCTTTCTTCTTCCTTCTTTCTTCTATAACTCTTGTACATTCGTCGTCAAACCATTAATTCCTTTTATTATTTTTGTATCCCACTACCTCTTCTAACAACTCTTTCACTAATTTGCCTAAGTACTTCCATTCTACATTAATATATTTTTGTTTTCTTATGTCTCTAACGCTGTTTCAATAGCATCGATATATTTTGCTTTAACTTCTTCGTCTTCTAAAGTCTTTGTATTTAGCCTTTTAATGCATTTATAATTCTTTTTCGCCCTTGTTATTTCTTTCTTTAGCAAGATTATGAGCATAAAGTCACTATTTATATCAATCCCTTTTTGACTTTTACTTTTTTTGTATGTTTCAATCTATTAAAAAGTGGTCGACTTTGTTGATGCATGCATATAAGTAGCTTTAACTACTAATTTTCTTTCCATGAAAAAATGTCATTTTTTTCTCGTTATCATTTGTTTTATTATATTTGCTTATTTCATCATAAAGTTCTTGTATGGATTTGACCTTCTGTCGGTGTATATCCATTAATTACGCTTCTTGTTCTTTGAAGAACTCGATCTTTCATTTATTCTTTTTATATCAAACATTGTATGGACCATTAATTGTTGAACTAGAAACCCGATTTATTTCTACCTCAAAACTTTGCTATTTATCTCTCCTCCTTCTTTTATCTGTATTTAAACCAATTATTACTAAGCTTCTTTTCCGTTTTTCTCTATGCATACGTTCATAGTCACATTTTATGTTGTCAAGTCGTCCTTCTTCGTGGTATGCATGTTGTGCTTTTATTGCATTTCGCTATTACTTCCTTTTTGGTTTTGTAGTAAATCCTTTATTTCTTTCATCATTTCTATCACCTTGCTTTTACTATTCTCGTTGTCCTTTTCACTTTTTCCTAATTTTGCTGATTTATCCGGCGTTCTGGCTGTTCTTTACCTCTTGTTAAGGAGTTCTATTCCTCTGCTGTTTTTCTCTTGACATCTTCATTAGATGACTTTCCACCACCTCCAACATACCTTTACGTTTTATTGTAATAAGCCATCTTAGTCAATACAATGCCGTGCGCTCATATGTGCACTACATATATTAGCTGTCTAGTATTCGTGTTGCCTAACCAAGGGAGGTTGAAGAATTTATTTACGGGAGGTTTTCATCTTCATCGCCGGCGTTATTTAATTTATATTTGAGGTTAGACGACCTGTTAATTTTTCTTCAGAATTTATTTCCTATATTTAGGTAAATTTCTTTTACTTCCTATGCACCAATTTTTATGAATTTTACTCGAGACGGTTCAATACTTGGATTTAATTTCGGCGTTTCAATTCAAATGTACACACATAGGTAACCTACGAACAAATACGATCGTTAGTAATATCAGTTTATGGGACATTCCTATTCTACTTCTGGATATTCTATCGGTTCTCAAAATCCACATTTTTGAAAATTCTTCTCAGACCCAAATTTATCTCATTATAAAGTCAATTGTAATTATATTAGGTGCACAACTTAATTTTCGTTTGCTTTTTACTAAACTGTGATTCTTCTTGTGATCTTTCGGATAGCTGCTTTGGTTGCTTCGCCCATGTGATTTTCTGACTAATACGAAAATATGGTAATATCTCCAAAATCACGGCAGTAACGCCGTAGCATTTACTCTTACTTTCAACTGCGAGTTCATGCGGCACCCAATGGTCTTCCTTGTAAATCCTGTTCAGCTTGTGTAAGCGAATAGACATGGATTTACGCGTTATTTTGAGATTTTTTACAATTCCTGACTGTATACAATAGTAATTCTCTTCGAAAAATTGTTTCTATCCTCATCTCCGACTTTCTCTGGATGCCTAAAATGTTGGGCATCATGCAGGTTGAACTACTCACTCTCAAATCGTTAGAACCACTCTTTGTAGGTTAGTGGAAAAGAGGATCCTCTACTATAGTCGCACAAATCATTTTCTGGACTTTGCCACTGTAACCTTTGCTTGTTACACGACACTGTTTTCACTATCATCGATTAAATTTAAGAGTCGATAAGTAAATTGTTTAACTAGTAGAAGTATCTTAAATTCCAAATCATATATTTCCAAAACAAACAAAGATTAAAACAACTAATCATCAAAAAGAGATTGAATCTACGAACTTTAAAATTTTTATTTGCCACGAAACAGCGAAAGAACCAAAACAGTAATATGAAGCTATAAAAGATAATTAAACAGCAGACACTACTGAGGTTGTAAAATCCCTAATCGAGTGCCGTCGGCAAAACAGAGCGAACTTCGGCTTAAAATGCACCAGCACGTAAAGCAGGATCCGAGAAACCATCAAAGTCTCTTCTGCGGTAAACCGAGATATTGGCAGAACATTATTTCCCCAGACGAGTGTTTTAAAAACGCAACTAAATCGGGTTAATGCATTCGTCTGCATCGAAATCAGGCCATCAATTCCTAGACCTGCCAAATCAATATCGAGTCGCCTGGAGAATTATGTTCGGCACAAGTCTATCGTAAAGATTCACGATCTCGGAGCTCCCGGAACGAATTATTTATTCACCTTTGTGTTTATTTAGATGTCGATAGATAGACAGCCCGATATAAAACCACTTCATCTAAATGTCAGATCACCAGGGGGTGGAACAATAAATTCTCTGCTGCACACAAAATGCCATGTTCTGGGCCCTAATGATTGTTCGAAACATCCACGCTGCTCTCGCCAGAAAGTTCGCCGCCGAAAGCTTAAACAATAAAGTAGGTGGCAAAGCTCGCGCGGGTCTTCCGCCGAAAGCTCCGCAAAGCTGCGCCGGCGGCGGCGCGGAGCGGGCAGCATATCAAATGCAAGCCACATAACTGCATCTTATACTTCGAGGAATGTTTTATTCCTTCTCCGAGACATTCGGTGTCTGTGCGGATAAAAGGATCAAAGTAAAAACTTCTGGAAGTTTTATGTGTTTTGCGAGCCGGGCTGCGCGCGGAATACCTATCCGAAGTTTCCGCCTCGCCAGCAATTACGGCGCGGCGGGGAATTGTTTTCGATACTTTTCGGAATAGGAGAATGGGCGGAAAACATTCTGAATCTACTTTGCATTATGATGCCGGGAGACACGCAAATTGAAAAAGTTGAAAACATTTCGGATTAGGCGGGCTTTTTAATAAATTCGCTTAATTTCGCCGGCAGATGAATTCTTTCGGAAGGAGAAGAACACGACGGCCCGCGCGCAATCGGCTTACTTACGGAACGGGAAATTAAAAACTTCAAACTACATCTGGGTTATTTCGCTACAAATAAATTTTCGACCGGGGCGCGTCGGCCTTCTTTTGTGCTGCAAAGCAAAGCGCCGGTCTGGAGCGGAAAGCCTTTTAAATTAAAACAGAGACGGATTCGCATTTCAACCTTTACATGAAAAGCTATCACACGCCGATTTACCGATTCATTTAGAAGATACAAATCTTGCAAATTAATGGCACCCTATTAACAGAGCTTATTTTAATGGTAATATCAATTTCTCTTCCAACTTTTATAATCTTGCAAAAAATCTATAAATTACACGAGAAAATTTTTAAATGTTAGCTTCAGATAAAGATAATTATTAAAAATACAAATGCTATTATTATAAGTATTCAATGAAGGGACTAAAGGTGATTAGAAACAACTGTTTGCTTAGATGTACAATTGAAATTCAAAGAAAACTCTTTCAGAAAAGCGTGCATATTTTACAAACATCAAACTCTTCACATCACTCTCTAGAATCACTAGAGAGCATAGCTCTATTATAACGCAAAAATGTAAAAAATGGCAAACCATTAGCAATTTTTGAGAGACACAATTTAATAAAAAATTGATGAAATAAGGAAATTGCATTGATTCTATATAATGATAAACGTAATTAAAGAGATGTAATACGAAAAAGGCGAAAAATCACCAAAGAATTATATATGGTGGCTAGACACCCCAAGTGGGGTAACGCCGCTGTCAATGAGCTTTCTAGATCCATAGTTTGGCATAGATCAGTTCCCATTACGTTGTTTTCAGATCTTCTTTCACACAGGTCACCAAAGAATAATGGATCCAAAAACGAAAAAGAAGAGAAGAAGCTGACATAGAACTGATGAACTCGACTTTCAAACTAATAGTAGTAATGCATAAAGAAGTTCTTAGGAAAGCCTATGGCTACGGCAGAAGATAGTTATTTATATAAGATAATCAAATATAACCCAGAATTATTATTTTTGTAATTTATTGAAGCATCATATTTTTCTGCATAATCTTTTAACTCAAACAAAGATTTTTCCTGACGGATCATTAGTTTTTTATCCCGCTACCATCGACAAATCTCTCTGTCTTCTAAATGTTCCTTCTAGCACCCTAAACAAATGATAACGCAGTGAGATAAGCCCCGAGTGTAAGAAGAGCGTTCCAGTGTGGTCAAAAACAAATTTTACGATTGCAATAAATCAGTATAACTTCTCGGATTGGAAATTAGCGCCTTTTCGACGATATGCAAGTTTCGTTTCGTCCAAAAGTGGGAAAAAGCAATCTCAGCAACTGTTAATGGCGTGAGCACTGCCGTAGCTTATTTGGTCATCCTCAAGAAGGCAACGAACAATGCGAATATTCTTTTTCGGACGACATCGTTGACCTTTATTTTCAATTATTTCTTGAACTTCCAAAAATTGTTTGTTTTTTCTATACTTGAACTGTACCTTAAATTTGATAATAGACGCAATAGACACGGGTACCTTTTGTTCAAATATCGAAATGACTAACGAAGCGGTAGTGTGAATTACGCTAAGAGGAAAATTCCCTTCAGAGGCATCTGGTGGCGCGTAAAAAATAAATTCCGATTTATATTTGATTCATCCACGTACTTTTACCATTTACCCCCTTAACCCTAAAATATATTTATTTTACTGGTTTCTTTTCTACAAATAATTTAATTAAAAACAACCCTTAATCTATTTTCATTAATTTTTGAAACAAAATTTTAAAAAAAGATTTACAATACAATAACACGATTTGACACATTAAATACAACAAACCAACAACTCGATGAAGTATTACAAAAAACTAAAACAAAAAAAGTAAAAAGGTAACAATACAAACATTAAGAAAATACTATATGGTAAAATACCATATGGACGGACAGGTACACACATTCTGTTCTTTTCTATAGTTTATTTTATTGGAATTTAGATGCGTTGTTGTAATTATTTTACGACTTTAGTTGATTTACTCTTAATTTTGCTCAGGCCTGCAACTCCATGCTAAATATTCATTCTCTGTGTAACACAGTCTTTAAATTCTACGATTTTTAACTTGCATACAGACTATCACAGTTAACTTTCGCAATTTTTATATACAATCCTTTTTGTAATATTCAAATACGAGAAATGAGTGTCATTCAAGCACCTGATATGTGTTCTGAATAGACATGGCTTTGGAAGTGTTTCTATGTAAACTCATTGCCTGGTAGGACTATGCTTAACAACCTACCGTTCGGCTTGTTGGATTTAATTGGACGTTACACGAGTGACGTGGTGGGCGCGGATTCCGAGAAAAGAGTTAACATTCACTTCTGCGTTGAGTTAAAGAAAACTCTTAGTAAAGCATTATCAAAAAGTTGTCTCTTTGAATAACACAAAAGATTTTGGGAGGAAAGTAACACCAGATTTGCTAGCCCGGCAATACCACATCGCTGCAAATGTCGGATATGTGAGGAGTTACTGTGCACATGATATCAGAAGAATTAAAATTGAATAGAGATGTATGTCACCAAATTTTATACAACGATTTAGGGAAATGGAAAGCCCCTCACACATTGACAGAGGAACAGGAAGAAAACAGATGAACAATTAACCCCAAATTTGTGTCAAATATTACTAGTGAAGACCTAAAAAACAGTAAAGTGCTGAATGGTAAAATCATGGTTCACCAATCTCCAAAAAATAAAGCGACAACCTTCACAAACAAAAATAATGTTGCTGTCATTTTTGTTGCTGGAATGATAGGCACACTATGAATATCTGCCTAAAGGACAATCGATACTTGCGTCAAGCAATTTGGCGACGTCGTCCTGATTTGCGGGTATCTAGGTAGTAGTTCTTATTGCACGACTATACAACGCCCAATACTGGTATATCAGTTCAAGAATATCTGGCCAAACATCTCTACCCTTCCACATCTCCCATATTTAGTGTATAAAAATGCCACTGAGTAAAGATATTGCAGCAGTCCACACGGCTGTGACTAATTTGACAAGATATAGGGCAATTAGTTAGTATGTTGCATAAATTATTTTCTAACCAAAGTTGTGTACCTTATAATCCCTCTATTTTATTTCAAAGTAATTTCATTTCACGTGCTTGGAGTTTTTAACAGAGTAAAGCTTGGATTCAGGTAACTCCGAAAAAAGAAATCGCACGATGTTAAACCACTAGATCTTGCTGGTCAGTTATCGTCATTCCATAAATTACGATCAACACTCGACTGTTGCTCGAGCAGGTGGAGCCGTTCTGCCGGAACCACATTTGTTCCAGATTCATGTTGCCCAGCGCATGCTCAAAAACTGCACCATTCACATTTCCAGCATTTCCAGCATCATCTTCGGACAAGTATGGATCTATCAGACAACCTACCCAAAATCTACACCAAACAGTAACTCGTTGAGGGTGGATGAGTTACGTGAGGATTTTCCAGACTCCAAAAACGACAATTTCATTTGTGAAAAATGCGCATCATCACCAAGGATGCTTCTTCGACTAAATTAAGAATCCAGTTCATGATGCACTAAAAACCAATTGAGAAATTATGAGAGTTTTTAGCACAGTTGCACTTTCTACGTATGAAAGTGTAGACTCTTTTAAAATATTTAATTGTTATATGTGATGCCGAGTTGATGTTTTCAGATTTCAGCTATGGCAATATTCTTAGGGACCCTTACAACACGCTGATACTTTCCGATCCAGTTTATAACCGAATAGTTGATTCATTTGGTGCATTAGTTCGATCAAAAATTCCACGTTGTTTTCGCAACATCTCAGCAAAATTTTCACAGAACTTGCAATAATAACTCTTCGTTCTCTCGTATAGCATACCACATTTACTAAGCGAATGATAGTAGATAACATCTGTCTAAGTATCGGAGTTTAAACCCAGTGTCCAATTTGGACTATCCTTTATTACTGGTTTCAGAAGAGTTGCCCATCTACGTTGCACAAAAATATTTTTGTGACACCATCATGAATAATAAGCATACGGTGGTTTCAAAACGATGTGAGAAGAACCTACCAAAGAATGTCTACAAGAAAAATGGAATGCGATTGTCAGAAGCTAATAAAAACTGTGAGAATCAAGTAGTGATTAATTAGTCCAAATTAACGGACAAAAGGTTACAGATTCGTTGGTAACAACACCTAAGGGCATTTTACAACGTAGACACAATCTACCCTCGACCGTGGAAATAAATTGGAACGGGACGCCGGAATAAGACCGAACATAAATGACAATCGCAGCAATGTATTTGCAATATAAATTCTTAAACCACAATGCCGCATTTCAGTTCGATCATTTGCGGAGGCACACATTTCAAACGGCTTGACAAACAGAACTATTCCGTTTCAGCTCGGAGAGACGTCTCATTTCGCAAAGCGCGGGCGCGTTGCCTTAGCAGCATCCCCTTACATCTAGATACATAATAAATGAATCTCCCCCATAATTGCAGCGGTTGTTGCCATAACAGGCAAAGCCGAAACATTAAAAGCCGGTAGCTTTGTATTTAGGTCGGCGCTAAGTAAGTAACCTGCCTGCAGGCGCAGGATCCCCGAGCACGTTAGGGTAATTATGCAGATACGTTTTGTGCAAGCAAACTTTGCATTAACATTGTATTACGCCGTAATTCGATTATGTCGCCGTTTCGAGTCGCTGTAGCCTTTAATTACGGCGAGCGCCCGGCGGCAGCTTCCCGTCTTAAGGACCGTCCAGCTGGGACGCCAGACGGCGCCGTCGCCATGGCGACGTCCGGAAGACGCCCGGAACGGCGAGGTAATCGCGTTAGCGCGGCGTTTAGCGCGCGCCCGTTCCGGGCATCACCTTCGCGGAGTCCGGCGGCTAATCCGGGCTCGGAGTGGACGCGGCGCCCGCCGCAGATGGCCGCCGCTCGCGCGAGCCAATCTTCGCGGCGGATTAAAGCTGTAGACACCGGAACAGTGAATAATGCAAAGCGGATTAAGCGCCGTTAGTAGCTAAATAAATGGAGCAATTCGGGACTGTTTCATAAGGGATTAGGCGCTGCGAGCCGCGGGCGCAAATCTGCTCAAAATTCTGCGGAGTCTGCGTTTCCTACTCCGCCGCCGCCGTTGCGCGGCGGTCGCGGGGTTCTTGCCTACGCTGAATGCAATTAAGACTGTAATTATAGCGGCTGCTACGAACAGGATCCGGTAACCGTGATGCATGTGAGCTCTGCACTTAGCCGTGTCCGACGTCGCAGCTCACTGAATGTGATAAAACACTATTCCCAGCGACGCTGCGCAATTAAAGTGACAATGATTAGTACCGGCGGCGACGGCGTGAAACTGCATTTATTTTAGCTGAACACCTACTCATATCGGGCGCCCGCACTCGCGGCAATCTTATTGTGCTCTCTAAATCACTTAAAACTTTGCATGTGTCCGCATGAATAATTCACCGCTGGAAAATGAAGGAGTCCGACCGCACCGACATAAACCGTGATTGCGATCCCTTGGCGGGGTAGGTAACTGACGTGTCCGACAAGACTCGTTTAATCCGCAATATTTTGCAGAAATTTTCTGATTACAACGCGCCTGGACATTAATCCCTGTCCCTCAAAAAAAAAAAAAAAACAATTGTTAAGTAAATGAAAGGAATAGTTAAGCCTTTTCAATCTTTAAATCTTCTGTGCACAACAAAATAATTAATTAATTTCAACAATAAAAAAAACGCAAAAATGCATGAGGCACTAGGAGTTTTGCAGTTCAATTTTAATTTTCATAACCTTTCAAAGTACTTTTCACCTCACTGTGTGCACTTCCACAGCCTTTAAAACCAAATGTCGAACCAATTCAACGTTTCTGCAGGAATCGGGGCACATTTACCATCTCGAACTAGTAAAAGGCACTCGTCATTGAAAAACTTTGTTTAGAAATTCAAGGGTTTCGTCATAAAAGCACCACAAAACGCATGTACCATTCGTTCCTATGTTAACACTCTTCTATCTTGCAATAGGTCACAAAACCGTTGGACTCGTTGTGACCCCAAAAACATCAGAATGTTGTCGTACGACGAGAATAACCACCTCCTCATATATTGTGGTGATAATGCTAATGCTTCCCAATTCTCCACTTTAAATTCCTTTAAAACTTCTTTTACATCCTGCAACCATGCCTTTCTAGGTCATTCTCTTCTATTTCTTCCTTCTGATAACTACTTTGCAGATCCTTTAACCTACCCTTCTTCCTCAGCCGTCTGGCCGTCCTAGTTTTACCTTTTTACTATATTTATTATTAACGGATTTTGCTACAGCTTGTACACCTCATTGTTTCTCCTTCTTCGCCAACTGTCTCCTTCCTTGATCCCTCCAAAAATCCGTCTTAATACCTCTCTAAATTTAAGGTCCACACTTCATACCCGTAGACAGCTGTCAGTTACGTAATTATCTAATTTTAACAGTTGGGATACGGATAACCTTCTACAATGCTGAGAGAGCCTTAATAGCACACCGTATTCCATCGCCAGCCGTCCACTAAGGGCGGGGGCCTAATCCCAAAAATCTTGTTGCCAAGGTTGACAACGTCAACGTCAAAGTTCAAAGTTGTACCGTTTTCTATTCTGGTTTGAGATTTCTCCAGGTTCACTGGGACATTTGTCTTCAAATATTATATTTTTGTTCCATTCATATCTGCTTCACTTGCGGTTTATATTTCTATATTTTGAAAGGATCTTCTTTTCCTGTTGGAAATAATAATTATTAAATCATCTGGATATGGCATAACTTATATAAATTCTTTAAAATGTTGTCATTCCAATTTGTTCGCCACTTTATATTAAATAAAGTTGTTATCTTAAATACTTGGGAGCTTGCTTTCTCTAGGTTGACTTCTATTCTTCCTATGATGTCGGGTCAGCCAAAGCAGTTACTCCTTTTAAAATTGCTATAAATAGTGTATTCCTCTTTCGTAAACCTATTTATAATAAAGAAAAAGCATAATATAAGTCTATTGATTTTTGTCTTTTTCTCCAGTTATCTTATATAACTATTAAGTGTTGTAGGTCTTACGTGCTACATTTAGAAACAATACCCCAGTCGACATTTGTTGTACTCATATCTATTTTCTTTTTCATAAATAAGTTAGTTTCCTCACTTTCCGCACTTGGTAGCAGTCTGTTAGTTAACACCTGTCCTCCAACTTTGTATTTTATCTTTTCATGCTATCTTTCCGTTTACTTTTGTATCACTTCATTGAATTCTTCTCGTGTAGGTCCTTTTTGTTCCCTTTATTCTTCTTTTTCCTTTTCCTTATTTGTCTTGCTAATCTTTTTTCCATCTGTCAAGTATTTTTCCTCTTCTGCCAATCACTTGCCCAGACACAAATTAACTTTTCTTGCTATACCAATTTTTTATGATACGCATTTGGTTTTTATTTAAATTGGTCTCCTTTTCTCGCTTTTTCATTTAGCCTTCTTCATTTTTGCTCAGTTCAGCTGTTCTAAAATATATTTACATTCTTCATGGTCCCAGTTATTTATTATTTTTTTCCGTTTTAATATTCCTTTTAATACACTCCATTCCTCTTCTACCTCTTTTTCTTTTTTATTTTATATTTTTAGTATTTTTTCTACTTCAAGTTTGTATTTTTCTTTCATATTCTGGCCTTCCTGTGGAGCTCTTGTATCTTATTTAATTGCTGCTTCCATAATAGTTTTCTTCTTTCTGTCCAATGCGTATAATAGTAATTTCTGCTATTCTGGAACATTTTGCTATATTTTGCTATACCTTACCAGTGTAAGTCTATTTTTCCCACCTTATTTTTGTGTTGAAGTAATTTTTATAACAAGTTATTCTTTTACAAGTGCAAGTCCGCAAGCGCACATTTGTTTTCTTATCAATCCCGCTATTCTTTCATTTTCAGTGAAGAAGCTTGTACCCAATCAATATATATTCATCTATGTAAAATTTTCATTTTTAGGTTTGTTTTTAGTTGTTTTAAAGCTCCCCAATACATAATTCCTTTTCCCTTACATGTCTGAGTCTCGTGCATTGTGTCTGTACTTGTTTCTGTATTTTCTTTCTTTTCGTCCTTTATTTTGCATCGTTTTCACTGTTTCCTAATATGTTCTTCTTTTATTTTTAGGTTTCCTCTAACTTCATTTACCATTCACATTAGATCTTCATTTTCTTTCCTTGTTTTCTTTCTTGCTATTTGTTTAATAGCTACCCTAATCCAACTCTTCTTCCTTGTTTTTTAGCATTTCTTTTTATATATAATCGTATTTTTATGTATGTTCTATTTATTGTACTTTGAATTTATATTATACAGTTTATCTCTGCCCAATTCTTCTTTGTTGTATTTATATTTATTTTTACTGTGGAGGCTCTCTACGGCTTTTTTATTTAAACTGGGTTAGATGTATATTTTCTTGTAGACCGTCCAATTTGCAAAAAATAAACGTATATTTAACGCAGTTTAATGTAAAATTAAATTGCTGTAAAAGGAACGAGAAAGATCGTGCCGTAGACCAGATCAGGGCGCACTGCACAAATTTACACCAGAATCGTCGCTATAGAATAAGTCGCGAACACACAAAAATATCCAATAGAGTTGTAACAAAAGATGCATAGGTTGTAGTCTAAATATGAGGATGATAACATACATTTTGGTGTGTATGCCTCTCGTAAGAAAGGCCAATTGATAGCGCTCAAAATTTTATTAATTCCATCAGAAGAAATCTTCGTGAAGCCGTAATTTTGCCCTTGATTAAAAGGGCGCAAGCAACAAATGCAACTACACAACTTCAACCATTGACCCCGCAGGCAGGTCAGCGGATGCATTGATCGTCCTTCAAATTACTTTTAAATCGAGCAGTGAGCGATTATCTGTTGCACAGAAGTCCCATGTGGGTTGACATGCTGCAAAATGGCGCCAGCTTCTTCAGCAGGGAAAAACCGAAGAGCAATAGTAGCGGCATTTATAACACCGAACTGTTCCATCTAATGCTAATTTGTTTAGCGCCGCGAGCCCGTCATGCAGCCCATTTGTACGGGCTGAGCGGCGGCGATGCCACATTTGTTAAAAACCGTTGCGCGCGTATTAACTGAATTCCCCGTCGCCCCCTTTTCATTAGTTCCGCGGTTTACTGTACTGCGCGCTTTGATGTATGGCCCGCGCTTAGTGGCGTAATAATATTCCGCTTTTTGCGCTGTCGCCGAACAAAATCTAATTTGCCTCCCGCGTTTCTTTGCAGGACAACTTAATGAATAATTTTCTGCAAGATTGCACTTCAGCTGCGCTGCAAAAATTAGCAATCTCTCTCTGGTGCGTTTCGAATATCGCACGCCCTGATGAGCACAAAAATTGGCTCGGCCGGGCACAACACCTAGCAAATAAGTTTACGCGGCGTTTAAAGAAGAGTTGGAAACTTCAAAGAAGGCTCGCATGACGAACAAAAGCGCTTTAGACGTAATCAATAGCGGCATCGCTGGGGACAAAGAACGTCTTGCCCGTTTACAACAATAAACAGAAATTAAATCAAAAAAAGAGTTTAGTAGCAATAAAAAAACAAGATCATTTTCACGTGGCGGTTTAAAAAGTGCAACTTACCCGTATGCGTCCTTTGGTGCGCTTTGAGGTGTGAACTCTTCGTGTAGACTTTCTTGCATCCGAGGAATTGGCACTTGTGTATCCTCCGCTTCGAGTCCGGAGAGTGGTCGATCCTGGCATGCTTGGCTCCCGTGGGGGCGGCGGGCGACGCCGGCGAGGGGGCGGCAGCTCGCGGCACGACAGAAATGTACCTGGTTAGGCCTGATGCCCGCACCCGCACAATGGTATTCCTGGAGACGCCCCCCACCCGCAAAACGTCCAACTCGCCCGCACTCGAACTGCCATTGCTGTGCCCCTGCCCGGACTCCGGACTCGATGGCGGCGTGAGAGTCGTGGAGTTTCGCTCCACCAGCCTCAGCTGCAACGGGTCGGCCGCGTCCACCCGTACGCGCTCCTCGAAGTTGTCGTCGTCCTCTTCCTCGTCATCGACCGGCTCTTGCTTGACCAAGACGGCGCACGACAATGCGCTATCCCAGGAGTACGTCGAACTCGCGGAGCTCGTGCTGAGCGAGTCCAGGTGCCGTTCTCCGAAGTCGTCCAGGCAGTCCACCTCCATTTTCAGCCATGTCGTGTCCATGTCAGCGGGCAGCTTTTTGAGCGACTGGTGCATCTTGGGCTCGTCCTTCAGATACCGCTCCATCTCATAGCACGTCTGCAAACAAAAAATCCCATTAGAGCGCGCCAAACGGAAAAGTTGGTTTCAGTTTCGCCCTTCCGCCGGTGGGCAGCAATAATAGAGCGACTTTTGATAGAGTTTAGTTCAATAAAACTACGCGGAGTGAATACAGCCTGACAATGGGCAATTGAGCATGAAAAGGTTGATTTGGGCCGTCTGGAGACAGCCCGACTGCCCCGGACGTGCCAACAAAACTCCGCTGCTTTCAATTAAAAATGACCGCGCCAACAGAATGGGCAACTTGCCATCTGGCCACGTCCTCCTGTCAACTGGAGTATTCGATCCCGCAGCTCTGACCCTTTATTGCCAATCTCTTCAAGATATACAAGCAGCGCATCCTTAGAACGTCCCTATAACGCGTTATTATATTTCCGATTATTTAAAAACCACAATCCTGTATTGCATTTTTATTTTTTAGTAATATGGGAGATTAGGTAAAATTACATATCAGGTACCTCCACATCGATTAGGATAACGTCGTTGATGAGGGCAGCTCTGCAGCTCTTGTAATTTCAAAGAGCGAGAAGTGAACCATAAACCAATAAACCGGCTAATACGGCCTTAAATAAACGGGCAAGAAGCAGGAGCGTGCCTTATCGGCGCGGCGGGTAACCACCCAAGAAACTTTAGAGTGTAATGTCGCAAACTTGCACCCTTTCGGGGGCGACTGCGAACGGCCGGGGGCCCGGGTGGGCGCTCCGCATAAAATAATCCGGGCAAACACGGCGGAAATGCGGCTTTTTGAAGTACCAGGCACGCACCTTGTATTAGCCCCTGATTATTGTTTATGCTGCGGTTTTTCGCGATAACGCGCGCAGCGCCGCTGCAGTGCGCGCCCCGAGCGGAAAATTGACGGAAGATCAGCGGGCTGATCCTCTGTTAATTTAGCGGCCCTCTATTTGCGCAGAGATGCCGCATTCTTGTGTTATTAGCGCGCGATGGGATTAAGCGCCGGGTCGTGCGCCATTTGCAGAAGCGGACTGTGGCCGGTCAAACAATTATTCCGTTTTCGCCCCCTAGGGCACTACAGACAGAAGAAAAATGGGCGGTAGCTTCCAACATCGAGACCCACAGAGCAGTCTGTAGTTTGCTTTCGATAATTATGACAATTTTTCCACAATTGAAAAGCAATTGTCGTAATCTCTCAAATAAGTCATCAAATAGGTTAGTACTACCTCATTCCAGTCTATCATAGATAATTTAATAATTCATTAATTCATAAATAAATATTACATCGATGATTTTTGCTGACAATCAAATATAGTCTCCTTTTACAACAACAGTTTCCCGTCACTCAAGATGGATGGTAAATCCCTTAAAGAGGCCACTTTGTAAACCATTCAATACCCCCTTATTGCTTGCTTAGATGACTAAATTTTAATTTTCGTATCGAATCTCAGATATCCGAGCTTTTAAGGGCGTAAAATATTTAAAGGCATATCGGTCAAATATGAGAGGTAATGAGCTTTGCTTTGTATGCTCTCGGACTATCATGGACAATGATGGAGGACTTTACACCCTTCCTTTCCATCCATTCCAAGCCTCGAGTGATGACTTATAGATCTATTTAGCGACAATAGTCTTCTCTTCGCAGAGATGTCCATAATCGGCATCCTTTTCCTCTCTTTGCACTCTTGCCTTAGCTCATTGAGCAGTTTGGCCCTTTCCTAGTTACTGAGCCAACTTGCTTTAAGATATATGTCGGTAGAGGGGTACTCAACTTTCATCTATAGCAAGGAGATTATCATAGCATATGTTCTTGCCTTTATTCTTCTGTCAAATTGTGAGAGATAAGTTATTCAATTTTTTTGACCAAACAAATGCTCAGTCAACATCCTCTAGAGAATAGTTTTGGGAACATCAACGCATAAGGACAGCTCAACAATTGACCATGATCTTGTTTCGGATAAACACGCTTTGTTCCGCTCCAATCTTTGATCTTGATCTGGAGTCACGCGATCAGCCTCTCCTCTGGTCTCTTCAGTTATAGTACGTCCTTTGTTCATCTCGAACACCCATTTCTTCCCGATATGGATAGAAAATGCCCTTAGTGGCATTTTTTACTTTTTCCTTTACTTGCTAGCAAATGCAAGCTCACGTGTACTAAATTTCACCTGAGTCAAGTGGTCCACGAGCAAGAGCATAATTTGTAAGTCTATCTTAGAGTGGAATGCAGAAATACTACTGTGTACAAATATAACCCGGAATTTTGTTATAATTTTTGAAATCCTTATTTATTCTTAAAAATCTATTTAATCGCCTTCGAAGTAATTCCCCTCGGCTGCAATGCACTTATGCCAGCGAATTTTCCACTCATCAAAACACTTTGTTTCGGTATGGCCTTCAGCACCTTCTTCGATTCGGCTTGAGTCTCTTCTATCGTGTCAAAACGGTGTCCCCGGAGCGGTCTTTTCATTTTGCTGAATAGCCAGAAGTCGCATGGAGCTAAATCAGGCGAATACGGCGGTTGCGGAACGATATGGGTGGAATTTTTAGCGAAATGGTCACGAATAAATCGAGGGTTTTTGGAACCAAACGAGATTTGACTTTTTTGAGGCACAAAACTTCCTTTAAAATGGTGTTGACTGATCCATTTGAAATGCCAACGATGTCAGCAAACTCTCTAGTTGTCAATCGACGATTTTGGAGCACCAATTCCTTAATTTTCGCGACGTGCTGTTCGTCAGTTGATGTTCTTGGACGTCTTTGATGTGGTTCGTCTTCAACACCTTCACGACCCTCTTTGAACATTTTATGCCATTCGTATACTTGTGTTTTAGACATAGCCTGTTCACCGAAGGCTTTTTGTAACATTCTGAGCGTGTCCACAGCAGAAATATCATTTCTAACATAAAATTTAATCGAACTTCTTTGTTGAATATTTTCTGACATGGTAAAAATCGAAAAAGTTAATTTTGGTTGTTTACGAAAACGAGCGTCACTCTTCAACTAATTAACATATTAACCTAAAATTTGACACAGATGTCAGTAGCAGTCCTACCAACTTAAAACTAAAAAGGTTTGTGCCCAACGAAATGCCCGCGCAGTTTAAATTAAAAATTCCGGGTTATATTTGTACACAGTAGTAAATAACAATTACCACTAGAAGAAACAAATTCAAAAAAATCTAAACAGGTATGCAGTTTTAATCCTAAAAAGTCTCTAAGATAGATTTATCTGCTGAAAAACATCATTATAAAAAAGAAAGAGCTGAAAACTGAAAAATTAAAAGTTTAATTTTCCTACTAAGAGCTAAAACGGAAATGCGGAATGATGCAAAAGTAATAATGCACAAAACAAACCTGTTGCTACGATCCTACAATTAAATGTCCATTAGAAGGACAAAAAACGGCGATCCGCTTTAAACCCCCAGGACGGCGCACTCGGAAGGTTCCCATAAATAAAAATCGGTGTGCAAATACCCGAACAGCAATAATCCCACGTTATGTGGTCGGCGACCAGTCTGTGCAATAAGAGAGACCGAGGGTTGACCGAGATGTGTTGGGGTAGGCAGAGAATGTGATTGGAATGACTCACAGGCAATAATAGGGACGTGCACGCCACGATAACATTGTTTCCAACTACACACCACCGATGCTGCATACACCTGGACGGCGCCTCGTGTTCTGCGAAGTTTATTCAATGCGAAGTTACGATACAAACACGTAATCTCCCCGCAGAGGTAGTTATTGATTTCATACTGTAAAACGATGCTTCCAGTGTGTTAGTTACTTCGCATTTTGCTCCGATTACAGTGACAACAGGCAAGCTTCGGACATAAAACATTGACTGACTTGGCGCTCCATCAGAAAGCTCCACAAAAGCTTTTTGGCATTCATCATAGTTATGGGGATAAGCTGAGCAACAGCGCCCGACTTCATGATTCTTATAAATATTGCACAACGTTATTAAGTCCGTGATAATTTTCTTCAAGGCCGAAGCCACAATGGAAATCGAGCGGCGCCCTCCGCCAGTTACGCGCCTCATATCTCGCAAATTGCCGGCATAAATAATGCGCCGAAGGCCGCCCCATCGAATAAATATTAAGCGGGCCGAAACAGCCTAATTTGCGCGCCCGGAGTGAATAACCGCCGCGACGCACTGCAGGCGCGCCGCCCGCTGAAAGGCCGGCAGGCGGAGTTCCTCGGAGCCGCTGAAAATCGGACCCGAAAATTATCTGCCGGAACTTTCACGAAAATTAAACTCCGGCGGAAGCGGAGCGAGCAAACAGCAAGTAAAATGTTCAATTGGAGGACGCTTACATAGCGCAAACAGGAGCAGCCAACTGCCTCGAAATTTTCCGGCGAGATAAAAGGCCGGCAAAAATTAGCGGGCGCGGTCTGCGAGCGCGCCCGCTGAAGCTGCAAAAGGAGGACCGAAGCGGCGGCGGGCACAAAGAGCAAATCGCGGGGAATGGCACAGATGTCGTTTATGAAATTTATTTCCTTAGAGGCTAAAAAAACTTCATATTTCGAAAACTTAAGATTATGACTATAACAAACATGAGAAAACAAGAACAGTTAAAGAAAAAATTACAACAGCGAAGCAGAAACTCGGAAGAATTTAGAAATAAAAAAAAGATTACAAGGAAGAGGAAAACAAAAACATTAAAAAAATATAAAGGACAAACAGGAAAACTTACTAATAAAAAATAAGAAATTAATACAAAGAACAACAAGAAAGTAGGAGTAAGATAGTGAAACCAAACAGATAATTGGACAAAGAAGAATAAAATGAAAACCAAAACACGAAAATTGCTATAAAGCAAGAAGATGAAATTTAAAAAATTCGACAAAACTATAAATTATCAAGTATATAAAAACAAGCAGGAAATGATTACTCGTTTTAATAAACGAAGCAAGAGAAACGGGAACTACACCAAAAAGCTGTTTGAAAGCTATTTGAAAAAAAAAAGAAGCATGGATGCAAGAACTATAGAATAATGACATTATGTACTGAGAAAAATATATGCAAAAATTTTAGAAACGAAGATAAGAAAAAACTTAAAGAATACAACAGAAGATTCAGACCAAACAGAGGAGTGAAAATGCATATCTGTTCTATAGATTTGCAAATTGCTTTCCACAGAATTAACAAATGGCAAGTGGGTAAAACATAGAAAAAATTATTAAAGCACCAATATAATAAAATCATGAAACGAGGAATCAAAGGAGTTCGGAACAGTAAAACTGAGACTAATTTATGCATTTAGCCCGGTGCTCTTTATATTAGTATTAGATGAGGCAATAAAGGACAGTAGGAAACGCGAAAGCATGTAATATAAGAAACTAAACAATAGAAATGGTTAACGTGGTAAGCACAAAGTAAAGATGTATAACGCAGAGCTGAAAAAAACAAAGCCCAGTAATATAATATAATAAAACAAATAGAGCAAGTAGATTTATATTAATATATGGAACTATGCAAAAGCAGTAATGCTAAATTAGGTGTGGAAATAAAAAAAAGAGTGAAGACTAATAAAAAAATGTTTAACGCGATTGAATGCACAGTTTTAGAAAGAAAAAAGGTACCAAAATAAACCGAGACAATAGTGTTCAAGGAAGTTGTGGTGTCGGTTTTGACATATGGTATTAAGTGGTGAACAATAACGAAAAAACATAAAAGCAAAATCAAAAGTACACAGATGAGATTCTTAAGAAAGATTAAAGAAATATCAACAGTAGTACAAGACAAACAGTTGAATTGGTTGCGACATGGACGAACGTCAAAAAGACGTATGAAGCAAGGTTTTGTTTACATACTTATTCACCAACATTATCACTCAAGTAGATGTTTTGGACTAGTTCACGTTTTAATTGTAAATCAATTCCTTTTTTGATTAGTTTTTGATCGGTATTGTGGACATGCCCAATTCATAGTTGAGTTGCTGGTTGCCAGGGAGTACCGACTGAGGTTCTAAGAACTTTTGAGTCATAATGGAGTACAATTGGATTAATCGCTAATATTTCTTATAAACCTTGTGTCGATGTATTTGACATCGATTGTGATTACTGATAAGCTGTTAGTGGAAAGATCTTAGTAGAAATGATTAATTGATAAGTTCACCACTTATAGGCAAGCAATTGTTGTTCCAGTTTTTCATTTTCAGTTAATATGTTTCGTCTTTGAACATCCCAAGATCTGCATTAATGATGGAAAAGTCACGAGTATAGATGTTGAATAAATTGGGGCTGATTGCTCCCTTGTGGCCCCTGCATCTAGGTTTCTGGTGGAGGACAGAGAAGCATGTATTTTGACTGCAAACTTAGACTTTTCTAGGAGCTTGATTTAGTCGAGAATTTGAAGAGTGAACTTTTACATTTTAGGTCGTCTATTCACTCGAGGTCAAAAGCTTGCGCTATATCTATAAACAAGGTAGTTTTGTATGGTTTACTCTCAAATCCTTTTTCTACTGTCTTAGTCATGAGCTGAAAATGATGAAAGGTGGGAATGGTCTTCTCTGAAACTAAAAATGGAATGTTGAAAAAACGTTCAGTCATAGAAAGTCTTCGCTAAGCTGTGGAAGTGAATAATTTTTTTCGGCTGCTTGGTCTGTAGCTAGCAGCGTCTTTTTTATTTTTTCCTGATTTGGATAGCCATAGATTAATCGCATAAATAAGGAAAAATTCCTAAACAAATATTTAAAGTATTTGATAAGTATGTTAGACCTTTTTTTATAAATATTAGATATTTTATCACATCTCAACAATTTATTAAACGAGAGAGTTTCGGTTATTAAAACAAGTTTTTGATGTCAGTTTATGCTTCTGGAGTTAACTAAAGTATTTTCGTGCTTGTAGGAAGCAAACGTTTTCTTCAGATAATCTGCAAAAGCTTTGCAGTTTTTCGTTAAAATTATATGCCTGTGCTCCCTAGGAGATCAAAAGCATGTTCTGTGGATAACATAACATCCATCTATCTACCATAAGCCCCAGTCTCCTGACTCGACGTTGCAAATGTTCTTTTAATTCGATAGGCATCGAGTTCCTAATTATGATGCCAATGGAGATAAATTATTCGCCATTTTTTTGTTGTAGGATTTCTGGTTCCCTGATATTCTATTCTGAAATGTACGTTCACTATAGTAGCTCTTTATAATTTATTGGAGATGATTTGCTTTATGTGTAAGATTGTTTCACCTATTTCGCTCAGAATCTGGAGACTGCTTGGGTGGAAAAGGTCTCAGCTGACTAATCCATTGGTTGATCTGGTTTCAAGCCTTCCGTTATTATAAACGAGATAATTACAGGTAAGTGGTTAAAGTCTAGTTTGTAATGTTAATTATATCAAGTTCGTGATCTCTTTTATATTGGTACTAAGTAAGCTCGTCGGAGGTTTCGATACAGAAGGCATATGTAAATGTTAGATCGTAAACTTTACTTTCAGCCGCGTTTGCTACTCTACTTCTCCATATTGTTTTTTTTAAGTTTACATTTCCAATAAAAATTATGATGGTTACAACTCCTGATGCGATTTTAGCGTCTCTATGTGGTAAATCTAGCATCCAATTATTTTAAGAGTTTCCGAAACATATTCTATATCAACAGCATGTCCTACAAGGAATGATTTAAATAGGGTTAGTTGCTTTTTGATACCACTTGCATTCTAATTAAAAAATTTTAATTGATCTGCTGTAATGAGCATACGGTCTAGTAGGAAGGGGCAGGAGATGTGACCATAAGAATTGTTCAAGTTGTTCAGTGAAGAGTTGGATTAAGTTTGCGGGAGATGATAGTATGGTAAGATTTCAAGTGCCTTGGTGAGTTGGTTTAAGAGTGAAAGAAGTTTCTCGCGTTGTTAACAGGTGCAAACTTCCTAACGTTCTTATTAGATTCATTCTAGAACCATTCGCCTTTATAGTTTCTTATTTCTAAGAAATATTTGCATCCCTTTAATCAGTAAGGTGACTTTTGCCGCAATTGGTATATATTGGAGGCTCCTGTCGCGGTATTTTGAGGAGTTTTACTATGAGTTCTCGCGGCTCCACGATAATTATTGAGTGCTAAATTTTATTAACGTGGAATATTCCTTTTGGCTTAGTTGGTCGTTGTAAAGCATACTGCGCATACTAGCATAGGTGTTTTATCTTTGTTTATAGGTTTTGGTATGTGAAAATCCTATTTTGTTTGCCAAAGAATGTTTGGTCAAGCTTCTAGTCATCTTCGCCGGTTAGAATCATTTTTCGCGCTGAAGAATTAAGAGATATGAAGAATTATCCTTTAGCGAAGGTTTTAATATCGTTGATTACTACTTTGTGGTTGATTTAACGGTGCAGAAAGTTGCATTGCAACTTACTTTTAGTTTTGTCGGCTTCGCTCAAGGCTGACGGTTCAAGATGTTCAGGTAGATAGTAATTATTTTTCTGGAGCAGAGATTCAAGTGCTCGCAAGATTTCTTTATCCTTAGATATTGCTTTAAGTTTTTTGTTTAAACGAACATGGTAAATTGTACAATCTACCCCCAAAAATGAGTGGTAAAATGTACTTAAAGTTGTTACTGCTAATTCAGTATAGTCAGTTAAGTAAAAGCGTATTTAAAAACATTTTCAAATACACGGGTACGTTGACTAACGATGCTTTTATATCAGTAATGTGTCCAGTCATCACCGATGTCGATAATTGCCTGGCAACTTCGAGACATGCTTTCGACCAAATTGATGGCGTATTCGACCGGCAAGGGCCTCCAAATGCGACAAATTTCTCGTGCTGGCTACTTCAAAGTGAACATTTTTCTTTCGCGAAGCTCGTGCTTGATGTATGCCCACATATTCTCAATCGGATTTGCATAGGGCGACTGCGACGGCTAATCAAGTGTAACGAGGCCAGACTGCTCTTTTCACTCGACGCAAAGCTTGCTGCGGTGTTTGGGGTCGTTGTCCTCCTGAAGGATCCAGTCTTAGTTTTTCTTGATAAACCAACGTTGTACGTAAACAGATGCAACGTTCCGAAACCTAGTTTTAAAAAGCAACCCAAAAGATGCAATTTTACTGGGTGTTTAACGGTCTGCCGTACCAAGCTGTTAGCTGAGATTGACCAGGCTCGTGAGTCAATAACATATCCCCAAATAGAAGCTTCGTCCGTAAAAATTAAGTTGCTACAATTTCGGTCGATATTGTCTTTTGCCCACGCGAGTCGCTTTGTTACATGCTCTTCACCTAACAAAGGTTTCTTCACTGAACTACGGCATTCGATATCATGCGCACGGAGATGATTTCTGATAGCTACGTACGATATATCTACATCATTCTGTTTCAATTTTGCTGCTCCTTGACGCAATGTTAAAAGCCCGGGTTCCGCGAAAACAAGTTCACCAACTTTAGAGGACATTTTGCTATATTCCGGCAAGTCTCCTTCTATTGCTGCACCCACTTGATGAATGTTTCGACTTGTTCATGTACTTAGCAGCCATTGCATGACACATTTTCGCATTTTTCGGGCGAGGACAAAGAAACAGCCTCGTAGTGCAACGCGTACGCGTTTTTTTTAGCAAGAATTCCATGCCAACTGAATCTTTTGTGACAAAGCATCGAAGACGAAGGTTTTCTTTATCAACTCACGAAAGAATTAGGGAGATACCTTTACCAACTGCTAACACAAACTGAAAACACAAGCTGCAGTTTTGGAAAAGCACCCTCAAGTGTCCGCATGGCATGAAAAATTTAAAATTAGTAATTTAAAAATAGTAGGCTCACGACAAATGAAAAAGTTGCAGCCCCCAATTCCCATGCATGCGTCCAACAGTTTTTCACGCAGAAGATTAGACGAAAATTTTTAACCGCGTTTTACTTGTCCGCACCTCCACATTAAAACTTTGCATGTCTCCGGGGAGGCTAAAAATGGGCAAAACAAAGCAATTCCATTAAAACTGCGGGCCGCTCTGCAAACTTCCATAAAGTTCGGCGAATGCAGCGGCCGAAGAAAAGATGAGCGTGTGTGCGACATCAAATCAGCACTAAAACGTAATTAAGACGCTGCTGCACGATTCCGGGGCCGGAGCAAAACGAAGAGTCGTAAAATGTCGCGCAGTTTCGCAGCGAGGCCGTTAAGGTTCAGTTTAGCGCCAAAAAGTGGGGTAAAAGTATAGAATTTACAAAACTGTGAGCTCGAAGTATTTTTTTATAATAAAATCAAAAATCACTAATCAAAATGCAGTTTGTAGTGACCATCGAATTAAAGAGGAAGACGAGCTTTCAGTGTCATCAACCTTCACGGAGCCGTCATGCTAAGAGCATGCCGGAGAGTTCCCAGCCCAGAATAATCTCTTCACTTCGTTGCGATACGTTTATTCTGGTGTGTCGGCCCATGATTGTTTCACAACCATATCAAACGTGCGATAGCTGTCACGCTGATTAAACAACGTACATTAGAGCGATTCCTTCAACTCAACGGCCGCTCCCTATTCAGACCTGCGAGAGCATAAGCCTCGCCGAGCCGGCTCTCGCATTCAATATTTATCAGACAGCATCAACATCAGGCATTTTCCATTTCCCGTCCCTCTATTTACGAACTTAATTTATATGTAGATTATGATAAAGTAAGGAACTGCCGAAATTATCGAGATTCCGAGCCGGGGGCGCTCGTCAGCAGCAGCGCGGCTGGCGCGTTTCAGGCGCGTTTCAGGCACGTTTCAGGCACGTCCTTGCTGAAATGAAGGGTCGGGGCGAAGGTCGGCAACTCGCCGATCGGCGATGGCTGCGCCCGGCAACAATGCGGGCATCAGGCGGCGCCCGAGAAGCGGCATCGGAACTTCGACGTGGCTCAATAGGGCCTAAGCCGGCCATTGTTCGCGGCCGCGGCCGAGCTTAATTTCGCGCCCGCAATGGGGCTTCCGAGCGTTTAATAAAAACACGCCTTCCGCAACAATAACGCGCGGGCCGGCGCGGGCGCCGCGGCGCCTAATCCGATTACGCTTTTGCTGTTTTGAAGACGGCGCGCTTAATTAATAGTCCGAATGTTTTGCAGCTCAGGTGATTTGCATGGCGGCCCCTTTGATTATTCGATGAAATTCCGAACTTTAATCACCTTTGTGTAGTGCATTACGGATTCAGTTTCAAGACGGGAAACTTCGCGAATGGGCGCGAAGACGTGCCGGGAAAAAACTTGGGCGGTAAGTTGTGGTGCTATTGTCTGGCAGAGTTTCAGCCGCAGCTTCAGCCCGCAGACAAACCGATCGCCCGCGAATGCTTAATTTTTGTCTCAGACTGGAGACGGGACCGCCGCGTCGGAACAAAAGGAGCGGAGCGCCGCTTCTAAAGCGGCAAACTCGTTGCAAACTGTACAACAATACTCCTAATGGGCCCTAATTTATGTTCGGGGCGCATCATTAAGCGGTAAAATGGCCAAAACAAAGAAGAGATTACCAAAGAGATCTCGCAGAACTTACTCCTTCCAAAAAAGTAATATTAGTCCCCCCCTCCGCGTTGTAACAATGGATACATTTTATTTTAAATATTAATAACAATAAATACAAAGAAAATGATCAAAAAATATAGCACAACTTTGCAGTGAAATGGGAAAAATAATCAAAAAGAATGTTATAAAATCAAAAATGCAAAATTCTACACCCGATCTCATAACTTTTTCCCATCGTATTTTCACCTGTTCGGCCTGTTCAAGACAAGCAATTCGATTATATGTTGAACATGGAAAATTCTGAAGCAAGTGTCAGATCAAATCAGCTTCATCGATTGCTTTGAGGTGGTTGGATCTTACAATCAGCCCCTAATCTCCTCTCCAAGATACCTGTCATCTCTAGACCTGCCTCGAACGCAGAAGTTCGCTTGGTGAGTGCTCCCCCTCGGGAATAAATCTAACTATCTGAATATATTGGAATTTCAGAACCATGGATAAATTCCTAATACTACATTATTTTCAATTAGTGGTTATTGGCACCTCTATTTTCTTATTTTAGAATTCCACATAATTCTTCTGCCATTTTTTCAGCAAAGTATTTTGGAACCACTTTATCCTTTTTAATATTTTTTCTCTTATTTTATAAATTGCATTTGTTTTCCTTCCAGCTTCATTGTACTAAGCCTTTGTTATTTCCGTTTGTATCTTTAACATTATCTGGCATTAACTTCATATGATATATTTCCCATTTTGTTTGTTTGTTGTCCGATTGATTTTTTAATTACAGAGCCTTAGTTCAAAGGAGAGGCTACATCACTAGATGGAGACCACGGGGAGAAGTGGTGGAAGACTCTAACAGCGGTGGTATGATGAGATAAAGAAAGTTGCGGGAGTCAACTGGTATCAAGTTGCGTAAAACAGAAACACATGGACAAATATGAGAGAGGCCTATATCCAATGTATATCCAATGAATGATAGAAAACGGCTGAAGAAGAAGAAGAAAAATTAAAAAGAGAAGAGTGGTCCGGGTGGGGAATTTATTTAATTAGACCAAGATAATCGAAAAGTTTTGTCTAGAAAGAGTTATATCGTGGACGAGGAAACAGAAATCTTTTACTGGCGAAACGTACATTAACAATAATGATGTTGTGGTCACATAATATGCCTTCTTCCGATCCCGATCAAAAATTGATTTTGTTGGGGGGTGCGGAAGTACTAGTTCTGTAGTGAGAAATAGCAGAGAAACAGCTTCTAAAGCAATCTGAACGCAAATATGCCGTTTTTCTGCACTTGTTTAGCTGTACTATAAGGCGAATTTCGCACCAAGACCTTCGTTTTCATCGTAAAAAATGGTTATTATATAGGAGCTTTCCCAAATTTCATTATTAAAATTGCCTGTAAATGTGTGGAAACGTCATGAAAAACATGACACAACGCAGTTCCTTTCTTTGCCAATAAAGTGAATTTCCGCTTGTTTGGATGCGTTAGTAAATAAAACTTTCATTATTGGGTTGATAACAATCCACCAGACATCCATAAAAAAATCTTCGCAGTAAACATTCCGTTTGGTGCGTGTGGTGAATCAATTTGGCGTCAAGTGTTATGATTAAGATTCGATGCACTCCAAATAGAAAAAGTTTGTTTCCTATAAGATGACGCCTCAGCCTACAGAGCAAAAGCTTTACTTTAAGTAATATGCTTCGTGCCTAATGATGACGTTGGTTGTTCACCTCACACAACGGACGAACATTTCAAGGTCAAGGTTAACAAACATTACCCTAAAACTCCCTAAGTTTTATAAAATGCAATATATTAAATATCAAGCGTAGTCCTCGGCACATGTTGGAAAGAACAACAAAGGACTTCAGAATACGACATCAATAGTGCATAAAAAATAAGAGACACCACTTGGCCGATATACCCTTCAAAATACATTGGTATAAAACTTTTAGTTCTGTAGTTTTGCCATGTAACAATAGTTTTTGTATATCTCCTACCGCTTTCCTCTTATTCAACCTGAAAAACTTTTGCCCCACCCCATATTTCCCATTTCTTACCCACTGTAACTTAAACTATAGAGGATATTTTTGTTTTCCATTTCGTGTGAGTTTTCTTTCTTGGCTACCTTTGTACCTTTTTCTTATTCGTTTTAGTATTCATATCCCCAATCACTTCTTCAATAGTAAATTTTGGCATGTTTATATGTAGTTCCAGAATTTCTCCAAAGTATTTCGTTTTTTTTTTGGCAGACTCTTAATTTCCTATGTTTTTTTTATTATACACTATTAAGACACCATTACTTTTTTTTTAGTTTCCATTGTATTGTTCGTTTGGGTTCTGACTGTCTTCTCCCTTTACTGTTTTTTTTTGTATTAGTATTCTCTAGCTCTGGTCTCTTCTCTAATTTTTATTGTTTATTATTGTAAATGATTTTCATATTTACTTTGGCATTGCTATTTGTTGGTTAGTTTGGTCATCATTATTTCGGTGTAAATATTCCAGTTCTTTCAACTTAACCATTGTTTTTGTCCATTTTATAAGCATTTTTAGTTCACACATCAACTTCCAGATGTTGCTTCAGGACGTTTTGCAATGTGCTCTCATTTTAATAATACACATTCAACTGTACTTAATTTCATTCTTCAAATTGGCATTTTAATTCTTCCTGAAACCTGTCCATTTTTTTTATTATACCGTTGTTGATGGTTCCAATAATTACATTTTGCATCCTAGCTACTATGTCTTCATATTGTCTGTATATTATCCTTCTTCTAAATGAAGCTTTTCATTTACCTGAATATTCCTTTAAATACACACTTGTATTCTTTTTATCCGTTGTTTACCTATTTCCCCTTAGTATAATTTGTCTCTAGTAACATGTATGTGTGCTAAAGTAGTTTGAAGTTACCGAAATACCAGAGAACACGTTATAGGGTATGAAACATTGTATCACACCAAGATTTTCGGTTTTTACTTGCTGATAAAGTTCTCGAGACTAGATAAACACCTTCCCTGATCTTGGACCATATAGTCTCCTAAATTTGTATGTTTTGAGATACAAATTATTTCAGTGAGAAAATGGATGCATCAATTCCTGCTTTATAATTACAGTTTTCAAAAACTTTGTAAAAATCGCTTAAGATAGCTCTAGTAGGGTTCTCCTGCGTTGTATTCTTAGAGACTAATGACCGCAAACACACCCTAGTGGAAATCTGTTTGGAAACTATCAATTTTGTTATAGTTGAAATGTATATTAATAACAAAAACATATACCTAACATACAAGGCGAACTCAAACTAGAGGAGTCTATATTCAGATATTCTGTAATAAAACTATTGCATGTAAAGTGACAGAACACTAATGATGGCTTGGTGGTGGGTAATCACCATAAACTTGATATGACCAAAAATACTAAAATGACAACAACAATAGAAAAACAAAAATAGACAAAAAATAGCTGGAGACGGTTGGCTGATTCATAGGTTTGTCACAAGCGACAAAAAAGTATTTCACACTTTTCTCGGCATGTAGGGATAGTTAATGCAGGTATAATGTTTAATGCCTGAACCGTAAAAGTGAAAAAATCCCATCTCGGTATTTTTGGCAAAAGAATTTGTACTAAAGAACAAACAGACATATTATCACTGAAAAGAGGACCTATTTTAAAGGAAATTCTAATTCATACAATCCAACGAGAAAAATATATATATACACATTGTATCTTTATTTTTTAAATTAAAATAATAATAAAAAAATTTAGGAAAAACATCGAATTCAGAGACGAAAGAGTCAAATTAACCTGCACCTTAATTTAAATTGCGATTATGCTCTGTTTATACCGTTAAAGTGCCAATTTCTAAAATCTTCTACTCTTCTACGATTTTATTATCGTCTTATTATATAACCTTCTTACATTTTACTTTTAAAAACAGCTTGAGGTTATTTATGCACTTAAAATTATTTTGCATTTTTAACCCTCAAAATTGCTTTGAAAACTTGCAGCCGTGTTTTCATGGTTATTGAGCTGCCACCTTCAATAATAGAAGACGTAGATGCAGAACAAAAATTTCACAGATAATACTATTAATATTTTTGTTCTTCCAATTTGAGTTATCTCTATCAAATATTCCTTAAAAATTTCAAAAAAAATTTATTCGCATCACTACCATCTTAATATACGTCTTTATGATTGCATATTATTGTTATTGCAATAATTTTCTGTTAATTGTCGAAAAGTTAAATAAGAGTCAGCAAATTATGCAATTCTTTAGTATAAAAAAGACACGTACGAGAATTAATCAAAAATAAGTTATATTCGAGTCATATTGTACCAAAAGCGATATAATAATTTCTCTTATTAGTAGCTCTACAAACAATGTTATCTTTCCGCTCGCCAAACAGCAGAGCTGTAGCTTATTTAGTATATGAATAGTCAACATGTGGCGTTTAGCATAGAGGTGTCGCCTAACAATGAATTGTTAAATAGTCGAGGTTTATCCTTCACGATCATCAGTGTCGAGTTTGTAAGCCGACGAGCACAAAAACCAATGTTTTAAGGCTGCGCTGTCGTTTCTTCGGCATTATTTCACCAATATTTCTCGATTTTTGACTAAATTAGCTCAGAAAACGAGTACTAGGTGCATCATTACAATATAGTGGCAAAACGGTTAGCAAAAAATGAAGGTAGCAGAATTAATTACCGCTAAAGAAGCTAAAAGTTCTAAAGTTCGCACGAATGGTCTTTTTTAATTTCAAAGAAATTATTTATTTACAGTCAGTTTGTCTCGAGTGAAAACAATCACCTAAAAAAATCACAAAAAAACTTGAAGATCGAAAGACCAGAAAATTGATTGATCGAGTCGCTCTTCTTCACGACAAGGTTACCTCCTCTTCAGCTGCAACTACCACTTTTTCGTCCTTCTCAAGCAAAACCGGACAAGAGAGGACGAAATTCCTATACACATAAAATCAATCATTTAGTTACACAACGTGAAGTGTCCAACAAATATAACTCTTGTATATTTTTAGTTTCTTTTCAATTTTAAGCCTGAAAAACTAAAATGGCACTAGCACAATTACTAATATATCCAACAAAACAATATTTAGGTCATCTTTCTTAATTATTCCACCCTTACATGTCAGAAAAAAATGCAATCAAGTTGTTGCATTTTAGAATATATATCTTATTACGGCAATTTGTGGACAACGAAATCTAAAACATATATAGGAGGAGCTTTCAATTTGAAAATACAATTCTGGGGAGCAATTTTGTTTCTTTTACTGCAGTGCGTTTTACAAATGCTACGAATAATCCAATATTTTACATACAAATGGATTCCATTCCCTATTGAAAAATTCTGTACTAACGTACGTAAAGCAAATTGTATGCGATTGTTTTAAACCCATCCAGAAGATGGGGGCTTGGGAGCTTGCAATTTTTCTTTTGCAAATGTGACCACTTAGGCATCCATTCGTTATTTATTCTTACAAAGACATTTTCAAGATTTATTTGTAGTTTTCTCATTCAGTTTTTTTATTAGGGACGTAGCAAGTAAAGTGTTTTATTTGGCTCGTGTTAAATAAACACACAAGTCTACCGAAACATTTAAAATGCAGAGAAGCTGCAAAGATCTGCGACGTAGATCATCGCTTCCACAAATTCAAATTTATTAATTACTTAAAAGTTTTACAAATGAAACGACTGTTTATTTATAGTGATGCAAATAGTCACAAACAACACTTGAACCCCAATCAGACATCGCAATCCACCACTAAATCGAAAAATCTATATGTTATTTCTTTCATCTAGAGCAAAAGTGTTATGAGATGACTAACAACAAAAAAGTTGCATGCAGTAAGATGCCATTTCTTCATATCTCTTTCAATTTCTAGCTCATTTCATACATGTATTACAAAAATATGACCGCTATATGCCACAAACTGAGATTCAGATAATTTTATTTTAAAATACAGTGTGTGTTTGATTTTTGCGGAGTAAAGACGTGTTGCGATCGAGCTCGTAAATAAGAAAGTGCACAAGCCAAACGTGATAACCGGTCGTCACGAACATGCGAGGCCGGTTGTGATAAGACAAGGTAAAAATAAAATTAAAATATTAAATATTAAATTGTAAATACGAAACCCGAGAAATAATCGACATGGATCCGTATACGCGACCAGCGACACCAGGAGAAGCACTACTGGCACAACAAAATCAAGCCTTATTTCAGGAAAATCAATCTAGAAGTCAGAATGAACAAGCATTAATACAATGCCTGGATTTGTGAACGTACAGAAAGAGAAAAACTTTCAGCTGCCTTAAATAATATGCAAGGCCAGATAAACATGCTCCGGGAGCAATTATCAATGCAGAGCAGACAAAATAATAAGCAACAAGAAGTATTTAACCAGGGCGACGAAAACAACGCCAGCAAGAATAAGCCATCTGTCTCAATAAATTACGAAACTGATGAAGAGGAATTAGCCAAAGAAGTTGGCTGGATAACAGCCACTAAAAAGAAAAACAAGAAAAGAAAAGCAAGCGACTCACCAGGTTCTACTCAAGACCAGCCAACAACCAGCAAACCGATACAACAAAATAAAGAAAAGAAAACACCCAACCCACCACCAATTATTATAAGCAATGTCACAAATTATGACTTACTTTACAACCAATTACAAAGTAATAAAATACTGTTCAAGGTAACAGCTCTGAATAATGATCAAATAAAATCAATGCTGAAAATCGTGAAGAGTTTAGCAAAACATTACAATGTCTTGTAGATTTGAACCTACAGTGGCATTCATACGAGGACAAACAAAGCAGAGACATAAAAGTAATGGCAAGAGGACTACCAGCAAGTTCTCCCCAGAAAAATTATTGCAGAGCTGAATAACTGCAAACTAAAGTGTGTTAGCGCCACAAACATACTAAAAAAGAAAAATTTGAGAACAAAATGGCGTCCCACTATTCATGCTATCCTTCCACCACGAAGCAGATATCAAAGTTATATACGGAATCAAAAGCATATTAGGAGCAAAAGTGAGAATTGAACCCCTCAAAAAACGAAACTGGTAGCACAATGTAAGCGGTGTCAATTACACGGACATACGCAAAAGTTCTGCCGCAGAGAGCCGAGATGCGTGAAATGCGCAGGAAAACACATAACTGCAGAATGTAGTAAACTAAAAGAAACAAAGCCAAAATGTGCAAATTGCAGCGAGGAGCACCCGGCTAGCTATCGAGGATGTGTCAGCGAAAACGTTCCAAGAACGAAGAAATAAAACAACACAAGGAAAACATAAGGAGTCGAATATAACGAAACCTGTTAAATCCTACCCACAAGTCAACAGTGAGAAAACATACGCCCAAAGCGTTAAAAACCCGAACAACAGACCGAACTGAGAACTCCAGAAGCCTCCACTAACCAATTGCTCCTCACGCTCATAGCAAAACTAGACCGGCAAGAAAAGATGCTTGAATCGTTTTCGGAAGACTTCAGAAGCTAGAGAATAGCAACAGAGCAGCTGCCTCAACCAGCAAAATGACCAACAAAGATATTAGATTGCAACTTGGAATGCTAATGGAATCAGGCAGCAGCAACCTGACCTGCAAGCATTCTTAGAACAACAAAAAATAGATGTGTGCCTCATATCTGAAACCCACCTTGTTAGAGATTCTTTTATTAATTTCAGAGGATACAAGTTTTATCACACTATCCATCCATCGAACACAGCTAGGGGTGGGAGTGCGGTAATAATTAGGGATAACATTACTCACTATGAAGAAATGGGTCTTGAACTAGAAGAAAACCAAGTAACAGCTGTAACAATTAACCCTAGAGGGCAAAAGATTACCCTAGCTGCAATATATTGTCCTCCGAGACATAATCAGAAAAAAGAAAGCTACCTCAACGTGTTAAACAGTCTAGGGGAAAGGTTTATAATAGGTGGCGATTTTAACGCCAAAAAACACAAGATGGGGATCGAGATTGACCAATACCAAAGGCAAGGAGTTACACGAAGCAGCTGCTGAACTGGGGTGCAACTACTTGACAACAGATAAACCAACATATTGGCCTGCCGATCCAGATAAGATTCCAGACTTGCTGGATTTCTTTATATCAAGGAAAGTATCGATCAACTACGTAACAATAGAAGAAAATTTTGACTTGGACTCTGACCATTCGCCAGTAGTTCTAACTCTGAGTGAAAACATAATTAGAAAAGAACATAATCCAACACTGGTCAATAAAAGAACAGACTGGAATGGATTTAAGGAAGAACTGAGCAATCGCATTCAGTTAAATGTACCACTCAGAACAATAAATCAACTGGAACAGGAAGCTGAAAGATTTGTCACTAACATACAACAGTCTGCCTGGAATAATACCCCAGAAATCAAGAGAAAAACACAGGGAATTAACTACCCTAGAGAAATCAAGGAGTTGGTAGCTGAAAACGAAAAAGTGGCAACAGACTAGAACACCTGCCAACAAAAATAGACTAAACAATATAACTCAAAGACTGAGAAGAGAAATTTTGGAAATCAAGAACGAATCCATAAACCATTATTTACGAGAGCTAACCAATAACAAAGAAACGGACTATTCTCTTTGAAGTCCACTAAAAACTGAAACGACCATGTATACATAGTCCGCCAATAAGAACTGCAAATGGTAGCTGGGCACGCGATAACCAACAAAAGCTGAAGCGTTCGCCAACCACCTTGAACAAACCTTTCAATCAAACGAAACTCAGATTAACCAAGATTTGCCAGAAAATGAAGGCGAAGATAGCATGATAGATTTGGTAACACCCAGGAAACTACGAAGACAATCAAGACTGACATCAACCCAAAGAAAGCTCCAGGCTATGACCTGATTACTGGGGAAATTCTCAAACATCTTCCTAGAAAAGGAATTGTTAAGCTCACCAACTTGATCAACGCAGCGATTAGATTAAAGCATGTACCGGACGCTTGGAAAATGGCTGAAGTCATTATGATTCCAAAACCGGGAAAACCACCAAATGAAGTGAAATCATACCGACCAATCTCACTGTTGCCGGTAATTTCTAAACTATTTGAAAAACTGATATTAAAAGACTAAAGCCAATAATTGAAAGTAAAACCTAATACCTACACATCAATTCGGGTTTAGGAACAACCATTCAACGATCGATCAAGTCCACAGAATTACCGACATAATCGAGAAAGCCTATGAAGGAAAAGATATGCTCGGCCATATTTTTAGACATAGCCCAAGCATTCGACAAAGTTTGGTATGAAGGCTTAATATATAAACTTAAAAAGTTATTACCTAAAAATTCGCGGAAATACTAGAATCCTATATTTCAGGAAGAATGTTTCGGTTAAACAAGAAGACGAATATTCCAGCATGAGAGAAATCAAAGCAGGGTACCCCAAGGTAGCGTATTGGGACCAATTCTCTACCTGCTATATACCTACGACATCCCACAAACAGAAGACGTCACCATCGCCACATTTGCGGACGATACGGCGATATTAGCTATCGGCGACAACAGTGAAGAGGCAGCTAGGAAAATACAGCAAGCAAGTAACAGCATAAATACTTGGACTAAAAAGTGGCGAATAACAATCAATGAAAGTAAATCGGTACATGTTGATTTTGCTTATAAGCACCGTGAACATATACCAATAACAATAAACAATACCAATATACCATACAGCAATAATGCAAAGTACCTTGGGATGACCCTGGACGCACAACTCCGGTGGAAGGAACACGTGAAAAGAAAAGAATAGAGCTTGACCTAAAATACAGGAAAATGTATTGGTTAATTGGAAGAAAATCCCAACTATCCATACATAACAAGATACTACTGTATAAACAAGTATTAAAGCCCATATGGACCTACGGGATCGAGCTTTGGGATGTGCCGCAAAAATCATATAAATAAAATACAAGTTTTTCAGAACAAAGTTCTCAGAAGCATCGTGGATGCACCATGGTACTTCCGGAATGACCATCTACATAGGGACTTACAAATCCCTACAGTCATGGATGAGATCAAAAAGTTTGCAGGAAAACATGAAGAAAGACTCCACTCACACGTGAACACCGAAGTACTGCAACTTCTGAACAATGCTGATCTGGAACGAAGGCTTAGAAGAATCAAGCCCTTCGAGCTCGTGCAGTGAAGTGAAAATAGTGCAAAAGCAGAGTAAAGTGCTAAAAACACGTGAAAATTGTGTAATCCTTTTAAGAGACTAAGTTAAGACCGAAGGGACTTTTTAGACAAGTATTTAGTTTTAAGCCACTGTAGAGAAAAATTGAAGGTTAGTCAGAAATGACTAGTGTCAATAAATGTTATTAAAAAAAAAAAAAAAATTTAAAATACGAAAAATGTATGCGAATAAAAAAATTCAATAATAAAATTCCAACTGGCAGACAATACAGGAAGTACTAAGAAAGATTTGCAAAATGACGCAAGTGATGGTCGTGCGTTGGGACAAGTGTAAGTGTGTTGAAATTAATTCAAATCTGCACTACAGCCAATAAGATGACCTCTGATTGTTAGTTGCTCCTGAACTGTGACAGTGAAAATAGTTCACTATGAGAATACAGTGGCTGCTGTACTGGGAAATGGTCGTTCTCATCGTATAATTAGATGCTGGTAGTATCGGGATCTTCAGAGAAGAAATTCCAGTCTAGAAGACGTTGCCAAACCATGATATCCGACATTGTCTATCATAGAGAACATTGTTGCTTGAACCCGACAGGCATGTCACTTATAGCCAGATAAAAAGTGTTTGGACGTTCCCGTATCGACAATTCATACCATTCTGCACGGATTATCTTAAACTAAAACTGTTTATTCCTTTTAGAAATCTCATGTTTCAAGTAATGAGCACATTTCGTGGTGCAATAAGGTGCTTGATAAGTGTGAAAATAGAACATCTAGCTATGTCGAAAACATAACAACAGATGACAAAACAAAGTATGGATTTTTAAAATTAACACATTATCGTGTCTGTCCAAAAAACCTGATCCCCGATTAAGAGAATGGCAGTCGTTTTTTTTATCATTAGAAAAGACGAATGAGTTTGTTCGATGACTAATTTTGAAGGTACATTGCAAAATTATCCTAGTACTCTATGTGCGTCAAATTAAAACCCAAACATAAAGTAAAGAAAATTATCGAGTTGCACACTTAAAGTTTCTTATACTAACTTAATTTTAAACGAGTATTTATCACTGTTAAACAAGTGACAATATTTTAATAGTTAATCAAATGGAATCATGCCTTGAATTCAAAAAAAGCATAGCTGAACTATTACTGTGTTTCTGCAATTCTTTAAGAACAATACTTTAGGTAAATCCCAAGCTAATTTAACAATTAGAAAATAAGAAGCTGTATGCAGTAATATTATAAATCCATATAATTATAAAAGAATTATAAAAAGAACCATAATGTGTAGACCATTTCAAGAAGAGGACCTAAGTTGAGTTATACAAAAATAAGTTCAAAGTTGTAGCTTCTTAAACTATATTCTACTAGTTTTGATAAACTTTTGAAAAAAAACCGCAACTCCACCTCGTTAGACAAGTTGTAAACACGTGGTCGTTAACTAGAGGATGCTCAGGGTTTATATAACCGTTCTTTCGCGCCACCGCTCATCCACTAGGAGCATAGCATCGTTTACACTGTTCAAGATAAAGATGGAATCCCACAACCAACTAGACCTAAACTCCAACTCATCTAAGCCAATTTTGCAAGGCACCTAGCACATATAGCTTCTCAAATCGCCCGTGATAGACTCTCTCAATAAAAATTATTGTTTGCGTCACCAGCAACATCAATGCTGTTCAAGTCCTCGAAAGGTGGCGGACAATCAGTCTACTGCCGACTATAGGAAAGCTGGTGGAGCAAGTAAGCGCATAAGTGTCTAAGGACAGCTGTTGAAGGCATCCAACTAATTCCTGACAGTAGGTTTGCATTTCACCCCAGACACTCTACCACCGTCCAGCTTCTCGGAGTAGTGAAATAATATCTATGTTAAGAAGCAAATTACAGGTGTAGTCTTCCGCAATAAGTGGACAAAACTTTCGACAAGGTATGGTACAGCGGTTTCCGCAATCTCCCTGTCGATGGTTCAGTTTGTTCTGTCCTTCCTCTCTAGACGAAAATTCCACTTCTACGCCCGAGATGTGCCGATGACTTCCTTCGCTACTCTGATCTAGTAGGCAGACGACCTCTCAGAAGACACGCTGTTTTCCACCAAGAAACCATTTCACTGGCAAGACAACCCGGCGAATCTCAAGATATTCGAAGGAGAGATGCTGTAGAAGGAAGGGGCCAACTATCTCAAGGTGATTTTGGACAGAAAGCTGATCGATAGGGTGTCTAGATAAGCACTCGACTTCCCCCTACATATCATCTATAAGACCATCATCTGCTCTATCAAGACGTATGAGCGCTAATCAATAGGACAATCACCAAGACAAAAATGAGTCCCTTCTTCAATCTCAAAATATTTAGTCGGAACAAGATGACCATTTAGAGAGGGTCAATTAGGTTTCTCCCCCCGTCACTCACCTTCTAGATTCTCAGGGTAGTAAAACGCATCACCGAAGAATACACTAAGAATCAAACCACAGGTGTAGCCTTCCTTGGCGACAAAGTGTAATCTCTTGTTCGGTCCTTTTTCTCCAAGAGCAAGTTCACCATCGAGTTCGGTGGCGTAACGTCATCCGAGAAGCAACTCCGATCTGGTGTCTCCAAGATTCCATCCTGTCTCCAACGTTATACAACCTATTTGTCTAGGACACGTCGACAACGTCCTGCACTACACTGGCCCATTACGCAGACAAGCATCTCTAGTCAGTTGGAGATTCCAGAAAAAACTGTGCCTCCTGAAAGATCCGGAGAAGAGCTCAACAGTCCTATTCCTGTCCATTTAAACTAGTGAGGTGATCTGGCGAATTTTATAATCTTGGAAGGGAGAGATAACCCACCTCCAAGTAATTCAGACACAAAACTGATCCGAAGATTGCAAATTGACAGGGCGGTAACTAAAATCAAGGCAGCGAGAGCAGCACTCTGGTCCTTCCTCCAATCCTGTAGTCGATGATCTACCAACAACAAGCTGCTCTTACACAAGAGAGTTACTTGCTCTATGATGACCTATGTTGCTCCAGTTTGGGGTTGGACCGGAAAAGCTCATATTAACAAGCTCCAGGTCGCCCAGAGTCAAGCCGGTGCTTGTTCCACGTTAACTTCACCGTTCCTGCCTTAGACAGCTATAATGTCAACGTCACAAGTGCCCAAAGATCTTGATCTTTTCCTGAGACAGTTATCCAACATCCATGTACGATAATATCAAGAGGACTGTGGCTAGGGGTTGACCCAGAAACTTATAATTTCGCCAGTAAAATCATAACCATCATGTTAGCCAGCGTTTTCCGTTAAAATTTTTTTATATAGTTTTATACTTTTCTCATAATGCTGTGTCCCCCACACTAGCCAATGAGAAACACCCCCCACCTCCATGTTTGGAAGTCGAAACAATATAGCCCTGGATCATCTTTTCAGTCCCATACCGACACACGAAGACTCCGTTTCTGACTGAAAATTTCAAATCCAAATACGTTTTGCCACTGGTCACATGTACAAGAACAATACTTTTGCGCCTACTGAAGATGTTTAGCCTTATTACCACGTCGTGTAACGGTTTTTTGGTCGCAATACTACCATGAAGATTACCACTTGCCTGGTTATACTTCGTATAGAGCAGTTGCTCTTCTATTTCGCTTACTCATCAGTCTGATGAACTGATCCTTTGCATCGGACGTTACTCGTGGTGGCCCAGGGCGATGGCGATCCCTAAGATTTCCTGTCTCTCTATATCGTTGTAATGTAATATTCACCGTGGAAGCACAAACCCTTAATATTTTCGCAACGTTACACATTGATTGCCTTTCTCGATATAAAGTGAGAATGGCTGAACAAGTTTATATGGAGAGAGGTTTACCACAGGCCATTGAATGCAAAAGTTCACAACCAGACGTGAAAAACTCCAAATAAGCGGCACAAGGTCTGATAACAGTTGAAGGACGTAAAAGCACTATGATTGTTTGTAATTTCGTTTTCGACCCAACACAAGTGAACGATTATTTTCATTCAAAATAATGTTATGTAAGCAGATGGTAAGGGGTTAAACAAAACAAAATTTATTACTAAAAGTATAGAATTTTAATAAGTTGCCCATACTTCCATGACCGGCAATGTACTTAATATATATCTGGTTGTTTATAGATGTCATATAAATCAAAAAACATCACAATTTTTCACGCAGCAGTTTGTAGAAGATTAGGCTCGCCCAGCAACCCCCAGCGCCCGCGGAGCAACTGCCAGCAAAATGTTCCGCTAATTAAATTGCCGAACTCTACTGATTGCGTATCAGAGCAAATACTGTATGATTTAATTAAAGAGACGGGCCTAAGCTCTTCAATCAGAACGTCAGCATTTCTTTGTTTTTTCAGCCGCTGCTCCCCGCGACTCCGGGCTCCGGGTGCGCGTAGTCTGCAGTCGCGCCCGCGTAGGTGCGAGCGCTTTATTAAGCTCGCGAGGCCTAATTGGAGCCGAAGCGCAGCGCCGTAACGCAATTACGCGCCGGCCGAACTCCGGGCCATTGTTTCGACGCAATTTTGCTGGACAGCGGAAGATTAGGCGCGACGGTCGCGACTAACGCCGGCGCGCCGAACATTGTTACAAGTTATCACAGTGTAGGGAAGTGTTTTATAGATTGATAATAAAGTAGATTTGCGAGACACTTAATATGATGTTTTATTACCGCCGCGGATGTTATTATGGCCGCTTTATCGAATAAAGCTCTCCGTTGTTCCCTCGGTCGGCGAGCTTCGCACTGAAAACTCACCCTGGCCGAGACGCAGCCCCGGGCCGCGCGCGGATCCTGAAGAAATAAAGTTTGTTGACTAGCGCGCGTTGTTCTGCGCCGTGCGAGATTATTTCTCATTACAAAAACGCAATTTTGCGTCGTCTTTCAGGTTTCGAGTGTTTGCAGAGAGGAGCAGCGCCACTCGCCGTGCTGCTTGCTTAGCACGCCTTTGACGGGGACAACTCCGAACTAAGTGAAGTGCGGGGCCGACCTCCTTTTGCAGCCTTTGCCTTGCTCACGAAGGGGCCATTTAGCATTTTGCGGCACCTCTTTCATTAGCGAGCCGTCTCGCAGTCCGGCGCATCAACAGCAATGAATAAACAGCCCATTCGAAGGGAAATGCGTAGAGAAAAAGCAGTTCTTTGTCATTTAAAATTCAATATGTAGCATGAAAGTGTTGCTATTGTACGGTCTGATTCATAGACTGGGGAAAAACGCAGTTCGTTTTATGTTATGAAACGACCTCTCTTTACAGTTCACCACTACTTCCAGAGAGAGTATAGACGGAATCTACCAGATATGAAAACCATCAAAGAGTGTTATGTAAAGTTGAAAAAGACTAGTAGTAGATCGACAGCAGCGGAAGAAATATTGAATTTATGCGTGCACATTTTCTATGTCAAAATAAAATCATGTAAACTTCCTATACACCAAAGTACAGAACTGAAAATTCTCGAAAAATTGGCTGCACTTCCACCCATCACAAAAGCTTTGCAGACAAAAGATCCACAACTGACATATTGTATTTTCTGCAGAAGTTCTGAAACGAATCATCCAATACAGGAACCATCGTAAGCAAATTCGTTTTTCTTGCAAGACAGCCTTTCATACCTCCAGAAAAGTAAAGGATCACAATATTTGAATTTTTACCAAAAGTGAATATTTGGTCCGACTTCATGCTGAGTCCAACATTACAGCACAACAAGGGATTTCAGTCTTGGTTGGTATTTGAATAAGATGGTGCACCATCACACTGAAGTGTGATTGTACGAAGTATTAAAATACTGAAAGTCCAAATACAAGGATGTTATAGAGATGGTAGTTGAAGGGACATTGACAGATGTACAGAGGGGTCGAGTTTTATCTGGAATTTTTTGGTTGCGTTTCGGGAAAGCCTTAAAGTGATCTTATACGCATATATAGTTCCCAATTAAATAACACAAGTTAGCTTCTCAAAATAAGCCGAGAAAATGACCGCAGACAGAAATTATTGCGTGATTTAGCTACAAAAAGACCTAACTTTACGACGTAGCCAAGAAGTATACGAAATCTGTGGTAACTGCTGGCAAGCCAACTCTCAGTAAGTGATCACAAGAAAGGTGATAAATTCGTCCGCGAATTGAAAAAGAAGAAATAGGTGTAGCGAGGTTGATGGTCAGTCGAACAGCACACGAGGAATTGCACTACAAGTCTTTTCTCCTAAGAAACTACCAACTGTTGACTGAGAAAAACAAAATGGACAGGAAGTTAAAGGCTCAAGCACTGCTGAATGACATCAAGCACTACAACGCTGGCGCCCTAAGATTTTTTCCAAATAAAAATAACTTTATCCAAGACAGGAAGGTGAATGGCCAAAGTGACCATTAGACCTATAAAGTATCTACCACCATCATGCTTACAAAGTTTCTAGCGTCTATAATTCTGCTGGAACTTGTAAATAGCGCCCCATTTCTTAATGTAAGGCGTGAAAGTGACCGCCGACAGGTATATCAATGTTATAAAGATAATTGTCAAGCCCTGGATAAAGGAGATGACTGCTGAGTTTCAAGGTAACAAAAAATAGACATGACTATACAACAGTTTGTATTATATTATCTCTGATACTCCGACTTGGGGGCACCCTCCAACCCCGACTGCAATCCTGTAGATTATTACGGGCATCATGACACCAAGAACAGTTTAAGAGCCTCCAACATGGAAGTAATGACACATGTAAACAAGGAGGCAGTTTTCTTTATTTGTATCTCATGTAAATTAATTTAATTTTGCTTGTATTTTAATGTTATTTTTATTATTTATTCATTTTCCAGATTTACCTTAACAATTCTGTATAGCATTAAGAGGCAAACCCCAAAAGTTTCCGGTCTGAATATGTTCCACTAATAATATAAACTTTGGTTGAATATTCGTAAAAAATTCAGCAACTAATTTATCTCAATGGCGTAGTAACAGTCAATTAAATTGGTAATGCTAAGTCACCTTACGCAATGTTGAAAATGTTTCACTAGAGAAGGTCGTAGCACCAATAATATTAAATAATGTTTGGATGCCGTGTACGGTAGATGTTCAGCTTCATATTCTACTGTAAAGCAACGGGGAAAACAATTTCGTTTAGAAAAAAAGTATCAAAGACTACATGTAGGCTGGCCAAGTAAAGTGTTTTCGTCGAACTTGAGGTGAGGCAAGAGAGTCGTTTAAAAGTAAAAGAATTATCAGCAATATTAGGGCTTCCCGATACAGTCGTGCAACACATTCTTCATATAAATAAGATTACTGCCAAATAGGTACCCTGACTTTTGCCAGCGTTTGAAAAATATCAACGTGTAGTCCGTTGCAAATAATTATTAAACCTCTGTCGCAGCAATAATGAAGAAGTTCTTTATTCCAATGTTACAGGGAATGATACCATGACTCTCTATTACGATCTTCTAGCAAAAAGATAATCAATGGCTAAAAAAAGCAAAAGTGGTTCGATCGATGAAAAAGATCATAGCAACGATCCTTTGGGATTCAAAGAAAATTTTACTAATTAACTTTAAAGAAAGTAATGCAGTGGTGGACGAAGAGTACTGTCCCAGCTTACTGTGTAAATTTCACGACGTCGAACAGTCCGCATTCTGCGCGATAACTTCCCTGTTCATAATGCCGCAAATATCCAGGTGCTCCAAGCAACAAACGGAACAGAAAACATCTTGAGTACATCAATCAAAATTTTGTAAACTAGAGTATTGTTTGCTAAAAACCATGTCTATGCATATGCAATAGTTTATAAAAGATGCTCCATAAAGGGCGCCGAATTGTACAACAATTTTATTGTTTGGAAGTTGGCAGGCTTGTTCTTATCATTTTTGTTATCTATTATCACTCTGATTAATTTAGCATTGGTTATTTTTTCAATACATTAGTTTGTTTTAGTCATCGAACCGTTTATAGCGAAGTAATGTGTTCTCATCGTTAAAACATTTTACCCAAGCGGTAAAAGTGCCAAGCAGACAATGCAAAACTTCGTGCGATTTTTGAGAGAAATAAAGCATCCAAGAAATCTACAGTTCGAGAAGACTAATGAGAAAGTTTGAGGTGATTGGTTCAGTTGGAACGGGAAGATCTTATATGCATGCATATAAAATTGAGTAAAAACTGGCAACGAATGAAAAAATCGCAAAAAATAATTTTCAGTGGCAAAGCCCATCACCTAAATGGGATCATTAACAAACAGCTTTCGAATTTTGGAAAATGAAAATCTTCGAATAATCCAGGAGGGTGAAACACATCTACCAAGGACGACTGTGTGGTGTGGTTGTTGGGCAAGTGACGTAATAAGGCCGTTTTTCTTTGAAGATGACGAGGGGACCGCAGTTACCGTCAATGGAGAACGTTATAGTAACAAGATATCCAATCGATTGTGGTCTACTTTTGAGAATATGTGAATTGACGATCTCTGGTTTCAGCAGGATGAAGCGACCTGCCACATTTCGCGCGAGACGCTCGCTTTACTTCACAAAAAATTTCTGCAATGTATGATTTCTTTGCACGGTAACCAGGAATGGCCAACAAGGTCCCGCGATCTTACAGTCTGTGATTTCTCCTTCTGCGGGCTTTTTAAAATTACAGGTATATGCTAACGAACCACGTATGATTTGAGGCATCGGCCAGACACCTACGAGAGAATTATCAGCAGACTCAGTGCGGATGGGCACATAATTAAAGAAAGATTCTGCATTCACATTTTTAAAACAATTTTGAGATAACATAAAAATGAAAATACTATTAAAAATCTTTCTTTTTTTCAGTGAAGCTCAAACTATTTTTAATTGTCCAAAGTTCTTCCTTTAACTCTCCTTAAGCTGTAAGAGTCTGCATCTTAAATTGCTAAATTAATCCAATAACGCAATTCCAAAAACGACACATACGAAACGCCACTGCAGACATTGTAACTCTTCTTTTATTTATTTTGTTGTTGAGAGCTGCGCAGATTTTATTAAAAACGCCGCCGAGCCGCGGCTCACTTACAACCCGAATTCAAAACTTTTTAACTCCGTCAGCGGCTCGAAACAAACGCCGCGCAACTTTCAGCAAGGATAACGATTTTAACAAATGTGCTTTGTTGGGAAGTTCTGAAAATGTCTGGGGCATACATTGCGCGGATCCGCATTGATTCCGGACGTCAGGTTTTGGTTTTGCTCGCCTCGCGTGTTGAGGGCTGTGGGTTTTTTGAGCTGAAAGTTTGGGTGGCACGCTCCACACTTAATTGATAACAAAAATTAAAAGGAGGGCCGTTTTAGAGAACCGGCGGATCAGGGGGGCCCGCCGCAGCAAAATGCAAAACTCGCAGTCATTTCATAATGAGAGAGCTCGCGATTCCGGGCACAGAGGCAGAATTCATTACATTTCAATAGCGGGCAAAAAAGAGAACGCAAACGAACTTATTGCTTTTTCAGCGAGTTCGAAGACGCCGCAGATCCACTACGGCGAGCAATTTCGCCAGGTAAGTAATTATATCCAGCTGCATGCTGGAGTGCATATTGTAAACAGCGACTGATTGCAGCCTGCATCTCGGCCCCGCAGCCGGGCGCAGCGTCGTGCTGCTGTTTAAGCAATTTGCGGACTTTTTGCGCCGGCATCCCAACATTAACTGCGGGAGCCTGGATGCCGTAGGTTACCGTGGCGAACTCGGCAAACATTTTAGAAGTCCATCAGAAACTGGAAAGCATGAACGTGATGGAGAAAATAATCGGCCTCGCCAGCTTGCTGGTCGCGATCAAGCTTGGTGGATGAAATTCTTTCAGAACAAATCAAATTTGAAGGGGGCAGTACAATAATACCTTTCAACCCAACGTAAATAGCCATTTTAAAAGGGTAAGCCAATTTATTGGATGAAGAGCGCAAAGTCTGAAAACTGCTGAAAATATAAATTATAGATAGACTGAAATCAGCATTGCTGAAAATGTTAAGCAATGATATAAGTACTTAAAAATGTACCTGAAGAATTGAAGAGACAGTCCTTTATTAGTTTAAATTTGGTGATTCAAAGGTACGTCCGGAAGGCAATGAGACTGATTTTCTTGGTCCAAATAAAAGGTTCGGGGTCGTTGGAAGGGCGCTTTCGACGGAATGAGTAAAATGTAGCGAGAACTACCACTTCAGGAAGTGCAAAAAGCTCCGGAGTGAGCTCTCGACCGGTGCCAACTAACATACAGCCAGCTTTTGGGGAAGTCCTGCTTTCTCCAACCCGTCACCCTACCAGACTACCGCACCCGGGCGAAATTATAACGCAGCGATCAAAGATCTTGCTGACTTTCTGTCGCAGCCAACCTAACAGCGCTTACCGCAAGACATACAGCCGCAGCCAGAATACCAAGGCTGCGCCAGAACGTAGATCCTTTTATATTTCTGGAAGTATTCAACATCATGGCGGTCACCCAGAACGCTACAAACTACCTTGAGGTAGTCGCGGGACTGATGTCTTGCAAGACACAACCACCATCCTTGGCATGTTCCGCCACTCTAAAAGCGCCTGAACTGGCACACCAACTTCTAAGCCAGGGTTTCTCAGAGAAAAAGGGTTAGGGGCTCAAACCCAGGTACCTTGAATACCAAGGATGGCAACGTTAACGTAAGTCTTTACAGCTGTCAAAATACAGCACAATATCGATCAGCGATACGTGATAAAATTTTGCATTATGATATAGAAAGCCTATAGAAAGATTGGCTTATCAAAAACACAAATGTTTAGATGGCACCAAGCGTTGAGAGAAAGAGGAGAGGACGTCTCATACTTCGGAAAACGTAACTAAGGTGAAAGCGGTTTTAGACTCCGGCGAACGTCTCAGTCTTAGATTGACAACAGACGAAGTTGGACTTCCAAAATCTATTGTGCACGAAATCATCACTATGGAATTGCAAATAGGAAAAGTTTGTACTAAATTTCTCCCCAAGGTTTTAACTGACGAATAGAAGAAAACCCTGCTTAAAAGGACCCCATTTTGAGGCTTTTAAAAATATTATTATAAAACAGATTCCAGGTCAAGAATTATAAGTGAGGTACAGTGTGCAACGATGTATTAATGTCCAAAGATATTGCTTTGAAATTTATAGTGTATATGAAGATATTTTCAATTAAACCAATTTCCTTAAATCAGTCACATTACTTCCCGAGCGTACTTTGTATTTATATTATGTGTCATTGCTGCCTTTCGAGAAGCTTCTCCAAACAGGATTTTCGGTTAAACGAGCCGTTTCCTGCAAGTGGTTTAGTTGCGCATAATGCGTTTGTCGGTTGTAAAAGTTCTAAAAAAGCTTCGCTGTGTCGTTAAAAAGGTTATTTGGTATAAAACACACGTTGTTTCATTTCAACTGGTTGAATAATAAAGAGCAATTTCAAATCCATTTAATCTAGCAAAAGATTTCATAACTTCAATGAAAGAGAATGAAATTACAAACATCCACCAGAATAACGATATAGTATGTAAAGATAAAATGGCAAAATAGAGGAAATTATGTATTCGCGTCTTAAAATGGAGCTGGATATATCATTAAAAAAATTGTAAACGAAGAGAAACCAACAAAAAGAATAGATCATAAAATTTTTGAAATCTGTAATGACAATTTGAAACGTTCTTTAAAAACCCTATTTATTTGCAGAAAAATTGTTTTATGGGAGCAAAAATATTAAAGAAGTCGATATAAGCCATAAAGAACTATTTAGGTGTTCTTCTGGCGGACAAAAAAATAGAGAAATTTTAGATACTATAGTAAATTCCAAAACACGTCTTCTTGTCCGTTGTTGCACTCTCCATGGATGGGTAGACGGCACCGATCTGCGTTTGTGATTAGCTGAGAGAAACATCTGTTAGTTCGAGGCCATTTGTTTATTGTTCGCTAAAAATGTTCACTCTGGTTAATCTGTAGTTTGTTCAGGGATAGTCTCAGTTTCGTTTTGTTTAATTTATCGATCGTTGTCTTTCGATAGCTTGAACGGTGTGTTATTTATATTCAAACCACATTTGTAAATATTCTCGGAAAAGCTCCAGTGAAACGGATGTTGTGAGAGGCAGAAAAGTATCTCGATGTCTTCCAGTACGGATCTCAAATCCTTCTTTCTTTTTTCTAATTTCCTTTCGTAAACATCGGAGAACAAAGCAAGCAATAAACATCCCATTGAAACAAAGAAAACCAGGAAACAAGTACAAAACAAACTGCTAATCTGGATAGACTGTGGTATACTGTATTTTGAATGTTGATAAAATTTCCGATCTTTTGGCAATATGGGCTAATGTAGGTTCAATATAATAAATTTTGTTAAATTTTTACATGCACTAAAAGTAATCTAAACAAATTCCCAAACTTCGACAACAATTCGATAAACTCATAATTTTGTCTCAATAATGTGTACACCTGTGTCATATAGATGAGTCACATTGTAAAGCCACTAGGGATTGCCCGCCAAAAGGTGCCCTTTGGTGTCCAGGCTGACAATTTTTCACCCGCCTTCTCTCAAATTTTTGTTCTCCACAAAAGAATCAGATGGCGCGGTGACCTGGGCAATATCAAGATCTTCGCGTGAAATAGACCCTCGAGAGAAAAAAGACGTGGTACCTCGGAGTGGCCTTAGATAAGAAGCTTACCTGGAGAGTTCACGTAAGACCATGATGATCCGAACCAAGGTAGCCCGCCCACCAAGCCTTATACGGCTTGCTGCACCCCAACAGCAAAATGTCACGGTCCAACAAGCTACTTTTTTACAAGACCATCATCAGACCAACAATGATGTACGCTTGCGCTGTTTGGAGATGTGCAGCAAAGACCTATCTGAACAAACTCCAGGTGGTCCAGAATCGAGTCCTTCGGACCATCTTTAGCGCCCCATGGTACAAAATACCATACTCTAGAGCGACGCCAACGTACCAATCATCCAAGAGTATATCTTCCAATATGCTCTGTAACTACATGACAACGTCTAAGGTCACGGAAATCCAGCATTCAAGCTAGGTCACCGAAGAGCTAGAGATTAGGGGCTGAAAACCCAGGGACCCCCAATGACGTGATATGTTAAGGGTAGAGTAGTAGACACATCCATCTATGCATATAGAGGGAGGGGGACTAATTGTGTGAGTGATACTCGAACCCATCCCTCCTCACTAAACCATGCTGGTTCAATTTAAAAATTGAGTCAACCGAATACAGAGAATAAGTCAGAAAATTTTAAAGAGACATTCCAGAAACATCCAGATGATAAAACTGACAGAGAGAGATAAAACGGACGCTAATTTTGTAGCGAGCAGCAGCCATTTTTCACCGCGCTTCACTTTTAAACTAGAGGTCCGCTTTCTAAGTGCAACATCCATCTAGCGGCTCACAATCCACATACATTATTGTCTTGACGAATGCGCGTTCGTTAGCGCCAGGACGCGAAACTTTGCGCAGATCTCGAGTCGTCAGAGTGCGTGAAGTTAATTCGAGGCGCGTAGCTGGAGGTAGTTTGGGTTATGGAGCGTTTTGTTGCATAATTCCTAAGATGCCGCCTCGTGAGCGGCGAATTCATCAAGGCCCGTATTAACATGGCAAGCCAGCCAAAAGCTTGATGTACGGCGCGGCCGGGAGCACAATGACATGCAAAACACGCACTGCGACAACGGCGGAGTCTCGAGCGCCGTCGGTATTCATAACTCGTTTTCCGTCCATCAGCCTCACACAAGTCATATTTCAACTATTTTTCATTAGGTCGCGGCACAATCGCCTCATCGCGTATGCATTGTGGGGCCACTTGTACTTTATTAGAAGGGAAGATAAATTAAAATGACTGCGGTGTTTCTGGCATGTGATGTGTATAAATAAGCGCAGTCGCCGTCTTCGCCGTCTCCGCCGCCGCTGCAGACGCATCCTCCTTCTCCTTCTCGTCTCTCTCATTCTTCGCCTCTAACTCCCGTATTCGACCAAAGCCCGAGTTCTTGCCGATAAATTAAGTCCGCGCCGCAGTCACGCGTCGTCCCTACAAAAAGAAATTGAAATCTCATTAACGGGGCGCCGCCGCCCCGCACCCTCCTCGAGCGACGAGGATCAAACGGAAATCAGAGCCGAGCACTCGACGCCATCCATCGAGTGTTCTTCGCATACAGACGCAAAGTAATTTCGACAATTGGAGCAAAGGCGCCCTTCCGCGCCAGAACTACCCCCGCAGTGTCACGCAATCGCTATCAGCTCCACACACGCGCTGGCAGCCGCTGGCGCAGGAAGAGGAAACGGGGGATTTTAAAACAATAATGTTGAGGCCCGGCCTGCATACGTGCAGCCTCTTAACGCCGAGAATGAAATATTTACGGTTATGTTCGGGGAACGATAATGGAATAGAAATGTAAGCGAATAAAGATTATCCAAATAGATGACGACGTTGCTGCTGCATGGAGAACCGCAACCGCCATTTTCGTTTTGCCCGGCTCCCCTGTGAGGGGATAGGATTTGCCGTGGTTGTCACTCTATTCAGCAGGCGAATAAAAGACTTCAATTAACATTCTTATAGTATCGTGTCTATTAACAAAATCAAAGTAAGCTTAATTATTTCATACCAGTAAAAAAGCCCGTCCCGAAAACGGGCAACCCAAATTAAGTATTTGGTTCAAAGTTTCGTCAACAATTGAAGAAAAGATGAGCCAATAATTTGGCCATATCTAAGCATGATGACATTCGTTCGGCTATATTCGGTTTCACATAAATCAATCTTGTATCGCATGCGCCTACTAACAGCAAGAATTAGCCACGTAGTGCATGAAACATGATATGTGGCGCAAACAGGCTAATTACTTCCTGATAATTTATGTTTTGACCTATAACAGAACAACCGTGACCTAAATCGAAAATCTAAAACCTTTATGCGAGGTTCGAACGAAGTATTGACCTTTGAAATCGATTGATAACTGTAAGAGGAGGTGAAATCTCAGTTACAAACACACACACATAGTTACATCTTTGCAGTTTTATAGGGTAGATATTTACATTTGGAATATTAGCGTTGCAAAAGAAAAAAGCTTTGTTTGATGTGCTGACGTCGATCTCAGTAAGGTATCAAAAGCGATCGATGCAATTCACACTGTGCATCGATCAGTGCAATTAAAATCAGCTTGATTTAAACTTGCAGTTTGTAACTTAGCACGAGACAGAACAAAATACTTCTATTATTTTTGTCCTTTATCATACCAAATTACCTTCATCGCTTAGATGCATAACTTGCAATGAAAGATATCTGCACTTTAGAACGACACTACTTACAAGACACTAACTGCCGTAGTACTCAAAGTAAACTAAGATAAAACATTTGTGTGCAAATCCTAGCCAGTATAATAAGGCTTCCTCTACTTTAGAAAACTTTATCATAATTTAAGAGTAAAAAAGAGAGTCTGCGCACCCTCTCTGTAGCTTGTAACGTGCAGATCGACCACCACACAGAAACAAACTCTACAAATACTTCACGCAGAATCTTCTAGGTCATGCGATGCTAATGAACACTTGTAGTAAATTTTAAGGAGAGGCATCTAAATGCAACAAAAGCAAACATCTCATGCTCTTAATTGACCTCTGTACAGTTTCTAATTTAGAAGGAACCACTCGAGAGATGAAAACATTGCCATTTTTTACCGTATCTTAAAGAAGTCATTCCGAATAACGAAATTGTGAGTTTTGGTGACTTTTGTTGATAACTTGGTTAAAAAGACTTTTACCAACTTATAGGAATATTAGTAATTTCTACTTAAAAGTCCGGTAATGAAATGTTCTACCCGTTATATTATGCAAATCCTCATTATTATAAAAACTGTCACCTTAATGTATCAAGTAAGCAAATTATCATCATTTGGAAGATTGTGATGTTTTGGCGAAAAGTTCCATTTGCATTAGAAAAGGAAAAGTCCTTCTACCTATAGAATATTTGAAAAAAAAACGTAGAATGCAACAGCGTCCGCAATAATTTTAGCTCCTTAATGACCGCTGTTGGAAGAATCTAGAAGAACAGAGAAGAACCTCGTCCATATAGTCACGTACTAACTTGAGGTCTTCTCTAAGCAATACCTAGACGACAAAACAGTCGTCTCAGGACAAGATATTTTGCAACGACACGATGGCAGAGCCAGAAAATGGTGACAAATCTAATGTTCCTCCAACTAAAAATATTCAAACGGATTACAGCAAACTTCCAAATTAAAATCAAACAAAAAAAGACAATCACAGAATCAAGTAAATCAAATTTGTGCCACATTGGTTCGCTTTTTATTCATGTAATTTGTATATAAATATGTTATTCAATTACCAGAACTGACTAAAGCTAATAAGTTTTAGTAAATTACAAAAAATGATGTAGGCTTGTCTTTATACAGCATCATACGAATAAAAATAACTGCAGTTATATAGAATTTCAACTAAACAAATAGAAAGCAATAAGATGTTTGATGCTAATAAATTTGGCTTGTATTAACCCATAAAACAATTCGTAAATGGAAACCTTCAAATCCAAAACGCACCGTTTCACCACCAAATTGCATCACAAAAGCACAAATGGGCAGTTCTATTAGCAAGCATCATTTTCTCTAAATGATTTTCATTACTTCTTACAAAAGGCTCTTTGAAACCTAGAAATGGAGACGAAACACCAACCCTCCCCTTGCAAAGTATTCACTGTTGGTTAGGATACTTTAGAGTTATAGCACAACGGCTTCTACTTCGTGTCTTCTTGTCACCTCAAACCGTCAAATCCATTTGGCATGGCACCCTGAGTGGCCATCTTGGTTATAGTGGTGCTCGTCATAAATGCAGCTTCAACTTTTTCAAATACACGGGAAATGTTATCAAGTCAGCCTCTATCCACGGATTGTTACATTCGTCGAATTATGCCCCTCATATTGTTAAAATTCAGGTAGAAACGCACTCTTTGTGCAACCATCACCTTATGGTGGCTTCTTTGAAGAACAAGACATACCGATTCTTCCATGGAACACAGTAACTTGATTGGGATTTAATAGACTTTCTGTGGACTACCCACATTGATTGGATGTGACATTCGACTTTAACTTTTTTCTACTTAAGAGTTGTTTACATCGACCAGAACTTATATGCTCCATCACTTTTAACAAATATTTCCCCAAATTACAATACTTTATTTTTATTCCTTCAGAAAGCTACAATCCTTTTTCTGAAAATGTAGATGTCAAAAATTTAGTCCTTTTTATACTACTCATTTGATTTACTTACAAACTAAATATAGCAAAGCAATAATCAACATACGTCACCTTTCACCACTTTTCTAACGCGTGATAAATTCTAGAACGATAAAATGACATAGGTTTCACAGCAAGAATATTATTCAGCTATTCTAGAGCCTCAACTTTAGAGAGTTGGCTACATAAAGGAAAACTTTTTTGTAAATGTCTAGCAACGCGCGACTTAGGATTATGCCGTATGATCTTGGAAGTTAACGTTATCTTCGTTGGCATGTTTAGAGGTACCTGAATGCAGCCCCCAATTTCCGTTCTTTGAGGCCACTTAACGTAGAAAATGGTAAACCATCGTTACAAGCCACCGAATGGATTTATGTGACCGTAGATTCTAAGATAGAGATGTTATTTAGAAATAAACTCTTGAATGGTTGACAAGTTTGAGACAATCTGGAAGTGGTAAATGTAAGATTTTACGTCATACAGTGATGACGAGTACGCCATGATGTGCAGCAAAATGGAAAATGGAGCTCAGTGCGTATCGGGTCGTCTCAGGTTCGTAACTGATAACTATAATGTTTCGTAACAAACAAGACCTCTCATATCTGATCTTTTTACTGAAAAATTAGGTCTTGCGACTGAGGTTGCAGATGGTCCAACAGAATAATGGACGTGGCTACTATTTTCCTGAACCTTCTCTATTTTGTAGAACCGGCTAGAAGCGGTAACTTAATTAATTCTGAGCTTTCTCTATGTTCTGCTGCATTTGCGCAGTACTACCACTCAATAACGCATCCAAGTCGTTGCTTTGTAACCTTCACGGTCGCATAGTAGGCACTGGTTGCAAAAGATAAAATGCGCTAGAAAAAAAATAAAGAAAAGGCAAACGAAGTCACACTCACCACTTTCCTCGGTCTTCCTCGCTTCCGAGCACAGTTTTTCCTTAATGGTAACCCCCCCCCCCCCAACAATCTCCACAAACGAAGACCCGCTGGTAAAGAAAAGGTAGAATACACACCTGTTGCTCTTTACCGCTTAATGGGAAAACTCGTGGGAAGCGTTCTTCCTTTCGGCCGCGACGTTGATAGAAGGGCGGCTTTGTCAAAGCTCATCCAAACCGTAAGTCAGATTAGAAGAAAATTAGGTTTTACAGCGGAATGGTAGATCTAATACAGAGCGGGTGAACAAGTCGAGGCGGAACGAAATACTGGCTGGATTTGCAAATAGCGATATACCCGATAATGCATGTACCATATTTTCAAATAGTACCAAGAGAGCGGGTAAAACCCCAATTTAAACTAAAATGGAATATCAACAGACGTTAAAATTGCAGTCTTGCAAATTTACTGTTTCTTCCAAGAACAAAGCAGGTTGTTTCGCATGCTTCAATTAAGTAATAAATAAAAGGGAAAATTTAATAATAAAAAATTGTAATTTTGCAATATAATTGTAAAAATTCTAATTGTGAAAAAGTAGTTTTTGTTCCGAATAGTAGTACGCATGAAAATAAAAAGCTCGAGCTTCGCAAAGTGCCAGCAGCTATTTAAAGGAAAGCTGAGGAGAAGTACGGAAAGCTATCTGTCCATAAAGGTCATCTCAGGAGGAACGTAAGGCAGGCTCGAGGTTATGACAGCGGTGGAAACGCAGGGAACGCAAGAAAAGCAGAGACAATGATACAAGGAAGCGAGCGCCGGGCCGCTGAATAATAAAACACTGCGGAAAAGCCCCGGCATCTTCGGGGAAACACTAACAGGGCCCGGCGCAGCGGAACGCCGTTGTTTGCCAAAATTTTAAGAGAGCCGTTAATATTAATGGCGCGCGTTGTAACTCGTTAAGTAGAATTACATACAGCCTCGCTTAAAAATTTACGCCGGCCGGCGTCCATTAGCTGCGACGTCGTTTCTTTTAATTCCGGCCGGAGCGCCGCGGCGCGCGGCCGCATCCGAAATGGATTGCCCGGAGCGAGGCCCCGATCACTCAAAGGACGCCGAAACTTCGGCAGCGCGCGGAAGGTCTCGCGCCACAAAGGGCGAAATTGTCACCTTTGTGCACGGCCTTCCGTCGAATCTCGAGGCAAACTTCGCCGTCGGAGAATTCCCGGCGCGGCCGTAACTCTGCCGGCGTCCTGGGGGAACGTGGGCCGCTAATGCGGCAGCCGAGGTGAGCCCCGCGTATAATGTACCCTATATATGCACTAGGACCCGGAGGAGGCGGCCCGCTTTCAAGGGCGCCTCCGGACGTGCATTCCGACGCCGAGTCGATAGCGAACGGTCGTAAATTTCAATATAAAGCAGCACCGCAGGTTGGACTGCTGCATAGCAGCAAACCACATTGTTGTAACAAATTATAAACTACAAAATTACTAACTCGGTAACGATTGTTATAGTAATTGAATGCTGCACTTATAGGTGTATTTAATTAATTTCTGTCATTACTTTTCATTATTAATTTTTATGGTAACATTTTTCTCTCTCTGGGTCCTCAGTCTTTTGACTGATTTGACGCACGTTTCCAAACTTCTCTTATCCCAGCTTTTCTCTTGCCTTGGTGACTATATGCAGAAAGATTGTTCCAAAGGAGACTTATCACGGTCATTGTTCAAACAGTCGAGAACATCGCAACAGTAACGCTTAATAAAGGCTACATCAGTCTGACAGTACTACAAACACTGAATGCCTCTACTGTCAATGTAAATTATTACATTTACCAGAAAACTAATAACCAACGGATTTGTCACGGTTAAACCAAAGACGCAGAGAGCAACAAAAGAGGGCGACAATGACCTCGTCTACAAAATGGCTTCAGCATCCATCCCGTTGTCAATGATCCAGCTGATCCGGTCATTCCTCTATGGCTAAAGGTTTAGGATCAAACTTAGCGCCGTGAAGTCATCAGAGGGGCGTCTTCGACCCGGTGTCCCCCAAAGGCTTGGTGCTGCCCCCGACGTTATTTCACATATATGTCCGCCCTTTACGAAGATGGCCCAGTATTCAGACGACACTATGGTGCTGTTAACTTCGCAAAAACCCTCGATAGTAATCTAGCGAGTCCAGCTCCTTCTGGACTTACTAGAAGACTGGTACAACCCATCCTATTCTCTACGAAAACTAGACTTCATTGGCGACTAGATCTGGCAAGGCTCAGAAACTTTAATCGGGAGATACTCTGGAGAAAACAGGAAGTGACGCTGAACAAAAAGCTCACATGGAGATGCCACGTTCATCAGGTGGTGACGAAGGCGAAGGCACCCTTTAGGGCTTTGGTTCCTTCCTTCACTCTGGGAGCCAGCTATCCGTAACAAAATGACTATCCACAAGACCATCATCTGCCCGATCATGATATTCGGCTGCCCCGCTTGAGGGGCACTATGCGAAGACACAAAACACAAGCTAGGGTCTTAAGGCCCATCTTTGTCAGAAATACCATCTTCCACCGACACTGACGAGCCCACTATCCAAGAGTACATCTTCCAGTGCGCACAAAACCTGTTCTTCAGCATTAAAGGCTATGGTCATCCCATCATACGTGACAGCTACGACTATGAGCTTGACAGGGGCGCTCGCAGCAAGTGCCCGAAAATTTTGATTCCCCCACAAGGCGGTACGAGGACGGTCTAATGAAGGTCCACCACCATCAACACCTGGTCCCCGAAGAAAAAGGGGGTTAAAGGATAGACCCAGGGACCCCCAACTATGTCAACTATGTCAACTGCTTGCTGAAAAACTAGCAAGTGAATACGTTTATAACGATTAAGGTGGACAACGGTAAAACGTTGTCTGTCTTGAAGCATCAGGGCTTCTTTGGTCGTAGAATCAACCGTTTGCCAAGCAAATTGAAAGCAGCAGTAATTGAATTTAATGATGATAAGCATTAGAATAAATAAAGCACTTAAAGAAGAAGATTATGCATACCAAGAAGTATCTAGACAGCAATCGAACAATGAATTAGAGTAGTTTGGTGTAATGTTTCTCAACCCTCCTTGGTGCATTACCCACCCCAATTTGTTTCAATATTTTTATTTTAGTTTTGTTTCATTTTCAATTTCTTTTTTTGTGGTCCCTCTTTAATCACTTTACGACCCCTAGGCGAGCTCCACAGATTAAATTTAAAAAAGACAAGAACTGTAAGAAGTTGGGAGCTGCACTGTCATTAACTGAAAGCCCTAAACCTCTTAAAAATCGTATCTTGTTTCGCCGAGGGGCATCGCCATGCCGCAAAAAATCTTTTTCCATTTTGTTCTCAGCAACGACATGGTATTTAATATAAAATGCATGAATTTTTTATTAAATTCAATAGTGGCTAAGCCCGCCGTATTGTGGTATCGTAAAACCTAAGTACTGCCATTCTTCCATAACCTGCAAGCCATAAATTTCGAAGATAACCCTTTCCACGGGTATTATGTTCGATTTTTCTTCCGCGCGACATTTGATATTCGCGAAATGCGATCTGCATGCACGATAAGTGCAGCCGCGCAGCAGACGCGAGCGTGCGGCGCCCCGGCCCCGGTGGCACATGGGCACCGCTGCCGCCCCGAATTACCATTTAAAGAGGTTCCGCGTGGGGCGGCTGAGCAAATTCGACGCGTTCGCGCTTCTTCTGGGAGCGGGGGCAAACAGACGCGACGTATTTACGACGCTCCTAGGGACGGTTCCGCGGGAATGTTTTACAGCCTGCCTTATAACGCGGCATCAAAAGGAATGCGGGAGCAGTTTGTTGTTTACGTGTCCTTTCGCCGCCTCGGCGGCAGGTGCGGTGGGACGCCCTGCAAATAGACGCAAGGACTTGTCCTAATGTAATATGCAGATAGTACACGGCCTACTCTTCAGATGGCTGTCCTAAGCAATTGACAATTTTTGAATGGTCTTTGCTTAAAACAATATTCCCTTTGATTTCTAACTTTCAGTGCTTAATTGAAACCTGGGTTCCCTTTCATTTTATTTCTGATTCCTTTCTTAAATGCATCACTATTTTAATATCTCTATGTTCCAAAATTGGATTCTTAAAGTTTCTTTACTTTCTATACTTAGAAACGTGGAGAGGAGTGACGAAACACTCCACTAATTTAAAAGTCAGAAGAGCTCGAATATATATATATATATACACACACTCAAAGCCAGATTTTCACCTAGATCGCAACATTGAAGGAGTTATAGGTCTAGCGTGTCAATTCCTTAAACGACATTGCCCGTGTAGACGCAGCATTTAGGCTCGATCAAAAAAAACGCCACAAAAAAGCCCCATCTGCCTAGCAGGAATCCGAAAGCTGCACGCAGTTTTGGGAGAAAAGACCCCAGGGAAACCTTCGCTTGACCCTTTAAACTAGCCGGCTCCAATCAAAGGTGTCGTAAAAACATAAAAAATTTAATGTTATATTTTTTTACTTAACTTATATTTATTTTTGTATTTATTTGTTTTCAAATCTTAGATATCATTTACATATTTTGAACCTTTTCAGTTGCATGTCAGATGCATATTTTGTCATCTTCGATTGTATATTAAATAGTGCTCTGATCATTATTTTTCATTATATTCCTATTACAGATAATCATAAAAGCGTTTTATTGAACTTTAAAGGATCCTCTTAGAGCATACATAAATATATAAAGTTCCAACTAGGCGGCAGGTCATAGTCAGATAGCAGTCAAATTAATTAACACCTTAACAGTGGCTGATATTGTAGAGGGTTAACAATGCTCTCCTATCCTTGTATCATCAAATTTTATGTTGCCTAAACACAAATTCGGTATTAAACTCTCCAATTTGATGCATCTTTCATATTCCTGAGATTTGGTTGATATATTTTTTGTAATCTTTATCCCCTCTCTCTCTTTACAGGAAGAAAGTCCATAAAATTAGGTATTGTGCAGATTGCGTGATTTAAGATAAATTGTATAATCTCGCATTGTCCACAAAACTAATAGAATTTGTTCTTTTAAGCTCTAAAGTAGCAATAAATCTGCTGAAAATACAAGAATAATTAGTTTGCAAGTCAAGAATTGCTACAAATATTTAAAATTGAAACATTTTTTGTTGAGATCTGAAAGACATGATTAGAAGAATTGCAAAGCACTGGAATGACATTGAACTACTAAAAGAAAAAAGATGTCTTGGAAGAAAATAAATTGTTTGTAAAACAATTAAGAGTTTTACAATAGTACGATTTATCAATGAGTGATGTGAATCTTCCACATCAATCAGGTAAACAACAGTTATCACTTTTCATCTCATGAAAAAAGAGTGTAATCGGCCCGGCGCCGGAATATCCTGGCACCGAAATGGGACACCGAAATGGGGCACCAAACGTCGTATACCATTAAAGAACCCATTTTAACAACAAAATATAGTTTCAACTGGTCAGCGTACTTTGGCGTAGCATTCGAAAGTGTTAAGTAATTTTGAAAACCCTCATAGGCGGACGAAGACTATTTGGAAAATTGGAGAACAATAAAAGTGCTGGTAGTGATATGCCCCGCGCAGAATTATTAAAGAACCATGAAGCTACATTAGGAAAGAAAATCCACAAATGGATAACTATCTTCAAAGTAGGCATCATGTGATCTTACATACTTCTTCAGATATGAGAAACTAAAAGACTGCCATTGAACAACGGGGCTTTCGGATTGCAACTGTAAATCTACATTAAATCCCTGATTATGACCTTTTTGAGGAAATTTAGTTCATAGGTATCAATCTAAAGCAATGCATTAGCAGAACGTTTCTTTGGCTCTGGAATTTTACTGAAAACACGTTTCATTTCAAAGCTATCCGACATAATTTCACACACTTTAGTTTTTATAATCCCCAGCTTATCTACTTCTTGAACTACCAATCGCCAATCCTTACGAATTGTAACCCATACAAGTTCAACATTTTCTGGTGTTCTCTTTATGAATAGTTTGCACCATATCTTTATTTGTATCGTTCTGCAAACAAAGTCTTCAGCTTCACACTAAATGTAATGCAGATTCGCTGATCTAAGTTGTCTTCATTTACACATGCGCATTTGCTTACTCTCACCAATTGTCGAGTCACATCGCAATTGCACCTGTGCATTCGCATACAACATAGGGTAAGACAGTAAACTTTCAATTGGTTTATTATCTTCTTCTTCTTCATCATCTGGTCCCTTTTGTCCTATACAGAGCATCGGAGCAATTTTTTCGAAATCCGGCAAAAATCTTTTTCCCGAACCAGGCGTTAGCTCTCGATGCCTCTGGTTACCACTTCAAGTTTTGTACAAAAATAATTTAAACTACACAATACCAAATACCATTAGGGCACCGGAAAACATTTTTATCATCTTCTGAAATCAAATTGTTAAAAGAGGAACGTGATTCACCACCACTCTTCTAGACAATCCATGAAAGAGTTTTATCACATTAGGTGACTCATGTTCTTCTTTATTAAGCATGGAAGTAGCAGAAAAAACACATAACATCCTGAAAATCCGAAAACAGCTGCCATGACAGAAATCACCGTCAAGCTCCATGACATCGTCTTCGTCAAAGAAAGAATGAAAGCACTCGAGTTACCAGAGACCATGGACATCTAAATGAAATATAATTAATTACATATAAAAGAATCATCCGACCCTTTAAAAGTCTTTTAGAAAAATACAATAGAATTTTTGCGGAGTTTTGTAACCACGGACGAAAGTTGCATTCGCCGCTATATACCATGAGAAAATAACAATCCAAACAGTGAATGAACCATGCAATAAAGATAATGATAATATCCTCATTGACTATCTTGAAAAGAAAACAACCGTTACTTGTATATAGTACATGACGTTTTCGTCTTATTGCACTGCGACTATGTGTCTACACATTCAAGCAAAAATTTACTGAATTAAAAATGGAAATGTTTGGGTATCCACCTTATTAGTTTCCTCTGATTACACTCTGTTCCTGCGGTTCTAACTTTACTTGGACTAAGAGACTAAAATCTGGATAAAAAAAAATAACATAAAGCTTAAGTGGGTAGTTTGAAGGTTTTTAAGAAACTCACTTCTATGAAAAACCAACGAATTCAAAGGATCGTTGAGGTAACGTTTTTTCTTCCAGCTGAAAACCGATTTCTCATTTTATATCTATTTTGCTATAGTCACCCAGATTTTAGTTTTTACGTATCATCATTACCTGCCTGTTGAAAATTAACAGATATTGAATGTTCAAAATTTAACAATAAACGTTCACTGCATATTGTTTCTCTTCCTATTGGATAAATTTCCAGCGTGTAATTAAGCTCTCAAATTCATTAAGGCGGCAGCCAGTACTCAAAATTTAATATCATTTATGTCCAATATCACATAAAGTGTTTGATGAATTTAATCTCCCCGCTCTCCTGAACGCCATTATGATTCGAGGCAATTCATTCCATCGAGTAGCAATTTCGCCCCCGACTGCATGCCTTTCTTATTTCGCGCTCGTGATTTTTGTCTGCCCGCTGCAAAGGGGGCCCAATCCATCGCAAAATTAATTATATGCCAAACGCAGCCCGCGGTTCCGAGGGCTTCTTTCACGCAACCGCGGCGGCGGCGGAATCGGTCGTACGCATGCAATAATTACAACGCCGGCAACGGCGCTTAATAATTCAGGGCCGGGGCGAGCCGATGCCGGGGCATCTGCCCGGCCGCCGTTAATTAATGATGCGCCGTTAAATTAACTACACGCTTTTACGTAATCAACAGGACGCCAGGCGGGTTCGCGCCGCGCCCGGAAACGCGACGCGTTCGGCAATAATTAGGAAGATGGCGCGGCGGCAAGCGTCGGCGGATCCGGGCGAGTCCGGGCGCAATTACAGTTATTATCGCAAAAATGCGACCCCGTTCGAATCGAATCGGGCGAACGAGCGGCCGCGAGCGCCGCAAAGCTCGGGATAAATCCACTTACTTTAATAGTTCTTCTTCCGTTAAATTACATTTATGAAGCCATTCGGGCGAACAATGCTCGGTCCGGGCCGTAACAAAGTTGCGCTATTTAAGGGCGGGCGGAACCGCAACAGTGCGTCGAGTTACGCGCGATAAGATACGGATCTGCAGCGGAATGCTGAAGTTGCTGCTGTGTGCAAAGTTCGGCCAAGATTGGCCGGAGAACTGAGGAGAATTTCGACGCCGCCCAAGGTGTGTAAATAAACAAATACCAAATCAGACAACAAATACATCAGGGTTATCAAAACACAAGTAAAAGCGATTTCACTTGTGTCAGCAGTGATTTCAGCATAGAATCTTCCTTCAGTACAACTGCCTATGTTTCAAAATTTTTGTTTATCGATTATTATTGCCTTACATGTATGACGTTGTCCCATAAGTTTTTTTTTTTTGGTTCAATCAGTAAGTAATGAATGCGAAGGGTAGGCAGGTTTCCGTAAGGGTTGTAGTATGGTAAAGTACATTCAGATAATACGTACGTTAGTAGAGAAGCGTAATGAATGCCACATCTCACTCAAAGCGTTGGATTTTGTAGAACTTGGAACAACGCACAAATAGAAACATAAGGCAGCTCTACCACTTCACCAAACACCAACTACTCCGGGTGGTAGAAAAAATCACGGAAGACTTCACGAACATAGAAGTTACCATTGCATTACAACTGATGCTACTTGTCAGGTCCTGAGTAAAGATAAGCGGCATAAAGTCATCGAGCGTCTACGAGCCGACGTCCCACAAGACTCCTAATACGCAAATGACACATTCAGCTAATCAAGATCATACTTGGCGATACGGTAATTCCAGGCGCACTTGGACCAGATAGAAGAATAGTGTCACAGGTGAAGAATAGGTGTCAACGCAAAGAAGAGTAGACAAGGTTTCGTTAGCGTGATAACTGCACGCAAGATCATCGAAGGGGAGATACCCCAAAAACAAGAGAAAAAGTATCTCGGACAAGAAATTGGCCTAGAAAAGGTCAAAAATAAAATAAAGCTCCATCTTCAACCCCACGAGCCGCCTGTTTTACAGAAATAAGCTGACAATTTAAGACTATTTTGCGGTCCATTAGGATATACACGGCACCAGTGTGAGGCTAATCTCTAAATCCCACATAGACATATAGACTGTATATTTTCCAATGCGCTAACAACCTCTATTTCAAGGTCAGGGAAACCCATCTATCCGTGGGCTCTTACAACTATGAACTCCAACGAGACACCCGACATAAGTGTTCAAAAATTCTGATTCTCTCGTAAGTCGGTACAGAAGCCTACCAACATCCAAGAAAAATCACCAAGGAGGACTAAGGACTAGGAACCTCCAATTATGTCAACGAATGCAACGTCAGACAACGCTACAATAAACTTATGGAAAACCTTATAACAAACAAATTACCATTAGATCCTTGTGTTTCAGTCGTGTTTTGGTCGTAATATAGCTGAAAATGTTCGACATATCAATCAACTTTGGGAGAGAAACAGAAATGTATGTGCAGTTCACAGTTGGTTCCAAAAATTTAGATGTGGTAATTTCAATCTCAATGACTAGTGATGACAACGACAAATTGAGGGTCATCATCAAAGCTAAAAACTACAAGAAAAGTTGCACAAAAACTAGGCTTTGATAATTTCCCGAATGTTCCCCACTTGGAGCAAATTGGAAAGCTGAAGAAACTCTCTAAGATGGTGCCTCAAAGACTGAATAGCCACAGAAATCGCTATTACGGGATCTGCTTCTCGCTTCTTTTACTTAACAAAAACGACCTATTTCTAGATCGCACTGAGTCATGTGACGAGAAATGGATTCTTTATGATAATTGGAAAAGTTCTCCTAAATAAAAAAACAAAATTGCATGAAAAAAAGTCATGGTGAGCTAGTACTGGTATCACTACCTGTGCCCGAAACGGTCGTAAATTACTGGCATTTTTCTTCGTTAAATCCACATTTTTCGTTTGTCTGGCTTATGAAAGTTTCTTTTCACTTCTCATCACTAGATACAATTATTCTCCAAAAACTTCTTAGGATATCAACGCAATTTTTCCCAAATTTCATTTCTGCATTAAGCTTATGTATCAGTAAAATCATGGCGATCCAATCCAGGGCCATTTTCCCCAAATGTAAATTAATTGTAGATTTTGAAGGACCAATTCTTGGAGACTCAAACAAGAAAAACCCTGCCAGTCTTTCAGTTCCTAAACTTATGAGACAACTTAAGTACATTTTTCAGAATAACTGCTGATGTTATTTAATCAAGCTCTTCATATTTCACTGAAAACTGAAATCTGTTTTATGACATTTCTTAATATTTACTCATCTTTTGCATAGTTTGCTTCTTTTCTAATACCAGTACCTTTTATAAAGTGGGCCAGAAAGTTCGTGCTCAAGATTAAAAATATTTTTTTTATGTTATTTCGTGTTGGCAATTATAATCAATGTATTTCAATCATTTTTCAGAATGGCCGACACCGATTACGAAATTATAAACAGCAAGTTTCTATTACGACAAAATTGGAAGAAAGATTTGACCACACGAATTGCTGCCCAGGCAACTTGTGATGTTGAAGGCAAGGGAACAGTTACCCAATAAGCAGTGGTCGAATGATTGAAGCGCTTCAACAAAAGAGATTTTTATCTTGAAGACAAGCCTCGGTCTGATCGACCATCGAAGTTAAATAATGAAGATTTATTGATAACAAGAAAGTTAAGATCTATCGTCAAACGTTCAACTAAGGAGATGTGTAAGAAGCCGGATAGCGTCGAGGTTTTCCCGTACACAGCTCACAGTCCAAAAGCTGTTCCATCCAGCTACAACCTCTTTTGATCAATGAAAGTCATTGCCTATTTGTATCTTTTGAAGGAGATGAATAAAATTTGAGATTCAGATACTTCTACGTCATTACTAAGAACAACACTCAAAAGTACCTGTAGCGACAAAAAATATACGAAGTGAAAAATAAAACTGTTGCCTAAACTCTTGCAGCGCAAAATGATTTAAGAGATTCAAAAAAAGGCAAAACGACCTTGAAAATCAGCTGCGTTCGGGTTGAAGCGCCGCGAACAGCCGTCGAAGTCAGTTCGTCAACAAGCACTCGTAGATTATCTGACGAACATACCCCTAACATCAGCAATACAGTATCTTTACGCTCTTGGTAAAGCCAAAATGCTGTCAAAAAGTGACCAATGCTTCAATAGAATTTCAAGCCCAACGCTGCTACATCCAGCATACAGTCCTCTGCTCAGTAGCATACCTTTAGTGCAGACGACGCTTCAATAGAAAGGTTTGACTATAAAAAATGTCGTTTCAATTTGTGAAGTTAAAGGCGAGGAAACCGTTGGTCAGTGAATAGTGGCCAAATGGTTCAAGCGTTTCAAAGAAATATATTTTCATCTTGAAGACAAGCCTCGGTCCAATCGGCCATCAAAGTTAAACAACGACGATTTATTGACATTGGAAGATGAGCCTTCTGAATCGGTTCTTGGAGTTTCGTTCCATCAAACTGTACTCAACCACTTACATCAACTTAACTTTGTTTACATGAAGCCCTAACTGGAGTCACACAAACTCACCGAAGCACAGGCCACCAAGAGAGTTGGGATGTACTGTCAATCTGTCAACCAAGGTCCTTCCGTACACAACCCAAAGTCCAGACGCTATTTCATCTGACTATGGCTTCTTCTGATCTTTTGATGGAGTTAAATAAACGCGTCAAGAATTTTTTGATTCGAAGGAGCCAGAATTGTACTTTGAACAGAACATCTTCTTCTTCTTCTTTTTAACCCTTTTACCCTAGACGGGTGTCGGGTTGATCAGAACATAAACTCGTAAAACAAGGGCAAAAGTTCACAAAAAAAGATGGCCTTTATTTTAAAAATTAGTTATTGTTTTTGAATAAAAAATGCCATTTTTGATATTAAGCACAAACTTTTTGGCCAAACTTTAGCTAACGGATTATCAATTTTATTGTACTGTCTGAATAAGACTACACCATTAGATGAATACCTAAATACACTTTTTGTCTATGGCACAAAATTGTCTTTTGTAATTAAACCAAATTTTTGTTTAAACTGAAACGCTGGTCGGATATTAATACGGAAAAAAGAAAGTAAGTAGACATAGAACATCAGCTATGGGTATTAAAGGTATAAAAAGCTATCCGTTATTATAGTAGGCCACATTACCGGTCAGACCTGCACTGATGCGGTCTTACAGCTTTTAGTACCCTTTTTTCAGGGGGTGTCCCAAGTAATCCTTCAAAAAGATAATGTCAAACAATATGTGGTGGCACTTAACACATTAAACTTACGTTAACCAAACAGAGTGGAAAACCTTCAAGAAATGTGACTGAATTATAGGAATTTGTCGATAGTGAATGGAATACAGTTCATCAAGAATCCCTTCGATTATTATTTGATTCGATATCAATCGCAAAGGACGCGAAACGAAGCCATATATTATTAAATTAACACAAATTTAATAATTTATTTGTCTTATACTGTTAAAGAACTCTATAACGTTTTAGTTATTAATTTACATTTTTTCTTGATGCTGTAATTACAATAAAAAGTAGCTTTACATAAAATATAAACATTTAAAGTACTGGAAAAAATCATTCCTCGCAAACACCCCCATTTTTATAAATTCTTTGTTTTACAAATCCTGTAAATTCTAGCGATTTCAATGCAAATATTAAAAACGGTCTACAAATTGTTAACAAAGTTACCCTTTTAGAACCGATTATAAGTTTGAAACTTCAAATACTTAAGCAAGGAATTGACTTTAAGCTCTTACAAAGTATAGAAAATAACCAATGAATTTTATCTTTCAATGCATAGTTGTTACTTTTAACTCTAAACAGTATTAAAATATCTTACAGCTGGTGCTTCTTGATTAAGATACTAATGCAGTCATAAATTTACTTCCTCGTCAGTTTTCAGCTTAACGACCGCACTCGTAGAAACAAAGCTGCCGAAGGCCCGCCAGCCCGCCAAGTAATAAATAAAAATTTTAAATTTTTTATAGATAGCTTTTAGGCGGGATGCAGGCAAAAAGGGGCCGAATAAAAACATGGAAATGCAAAAAGGAAAAATTAAAATTCACGAACCACTTTTCATAAGTGCGCGGCAATTTTTCATTCGCTCCGAAGGCGCCCTGAAATACGGGGGCGGCGAGCGCGCCCATTACGGGCGAAAGCGAAAATAGGAGGCGATTACGAGAGCCTCCAGTTTCCATCGACGACGCATATTTAGCGCAGGAAAATCGGGCTGCGGCGCGAGCCGGGACGCGTCCCCGGGGGCGCCGCCGCCGAAATAAAAGTCTGATAATCTTAAAACCACATTAAGCGGCCCTTCTAATGTCGCCCAGGAACTCGCCGGCGACGGGGGGCGAAAGCCCCGGGCGGCGGGGGTTCCGGAGACGCGCAACTCCCATGTCACGTCCTGCCCTGGCGCGCGCTCCCGAATCCCACGAGCTGCGGAAAGTTATTATTTTTCAGAGCTTATAACTCGCCTCGCCAGCGCAGGCCGTGAAATGGAACTCGGCGCCAAATGGTGTTAAAGGCGAGCGCGAGAAAGTTTAATGGATAACCGAAGTCCTGAAAAATCATGCACGTGATCGGCGAGAGCAGCTCGCGAATTTAAAAACATTCATCTTGGGGGGGAGGAGGGGTACTTTTGTGCGCTTTTCGTTGGCTTTCATCTGAATGACACAGAAAACAGCCCGGCGCGCAGAACACACGAACGCGCGCTATTCATCCCTCTCGGAACAATATTTGCTCAAATAACATTTTGTTAATTGGGAAAACCTAATGACCCGCAACAAATACTGAATTAATCGCAAACCGTCACTGTGCATCTATATAAATATAAATTATTGTACAGCAATGAAATTCGAATTCAAAAGCAGCTGCGAAACCTTCATTTTCTTTAAACCGAAAGCGAGATCGGACAGATTACCAGTTTTAAATGTAGCTAAATGAAATTTGCATAGCATTAGGCGCTAAGTAAACCATTACTTAAAATTCTTAATGTTAGAATAAAAAAGAGGACTGAAATGTAATTGCTGAAATTTATTTGAACCCTTAGCAAGAAGTTTTTATTGCAAAAACCTATTAGTACAAGAAATTTCAACATCTTAGGTATTTTTTAATCACATTAGAGAAAACTGAACATCACGCGTGGCATGCAAAATTTTGAAAGGGTAAATATCAGTTACCAATAAAGGTCACCAATGTTGAGGAGAATAGTCGCATTATTCGCCGCTTTCTCAAGAGTCGATTAACGGTTATTGAAATTGTTTATGACATTGAAATAAGCTACAGCAGGCAATTCGAGACCTTGTTTTATTTCAAATAAAAAAAGTGATGTTTTCTTTTAGACCACACTGAAACACCCTGAAACCAACCCTACGATTGTTATTTGTTTAAGCTCCTAAAAAAGCACTTGGACGATGGAGCTCTAACGATGATGTTGCTATTACACTTTCGTGTACAATTGGCTGATGTAACGACCACGCTGATTTTACAATTGGAGGATGAAAAAATTACCCATTCGTTGGAAAAAATCTTTTTCCAAGTCAGAAGATCACGTAGAAAAAAACTGATTTATATGTGATATGTCCTTGTACTATTTGTAAACTCAAAAATTCTTGGGTGGGTAGTAGTCGGGGCTACTAATGTAACGTTTCGGTAAAAACCTCACTTTGGCCAATGAAACCAATAGTTTTCGTCCATTGGAGGCTATTCTATTGCTGTAAATCCACCCCCACACCACTGGAACCCGTCGAAGTCAACACTTGAAAATCTTATTGCTGCTTATCGATTTGTTCGTGCTTACGAAGTTCGTTATGGCCTGCAGGTTGACCACCTATGGGACCGTCGGATTCTTCTGAATAGTCTTCGTTCCATTGGTGTAAATCCACCACCCAAACAACTAGATCCCGCCAAATTTGACGCGCCGAAATTTTAATGCTACAAACAATGACACGCACTCTCCAAGACGTGTACTGGCTCGTCGTTCCTTGCGGCCCTTCCTTGCGTCGTACGGAGAGCGGTAGAAATTTCAGCTGGTTTGCTCATCGCTTTTAAGTTTCCTCTGTCAAACACTGCCCTCCCTGTAGTTTTCCTCCAGTAGTTTTCAAATATTAGTCATTCTAACCCTTTTGGCTATAATTTTGGAATGACCCTCAATATTCGTACCAAACTGCAAATTCTAACAACAAATTTGTAAAACTGAGAGACGTATAGTATTATGTTGATAATGCGCATTACTTATTACACTTGTATTGGAGATTTTGTCTACCTTTAACTATACAATAAATCTAGAGAATGTACACTGTCGGCTGTGTTTATATTTTGATCTAAATCTGATATTAATTTCAACGTAGGACCGTAAACTGATCATTCTTATCGCAATCTTACAGTTCTAGCTCTTTCATTTGTTATCTCTTTACTCATATTTCTACCTTCATATTTGAAACGATCGTCTTGTACTTCCAATCATTTATATTCCCTTCTTCAGCTACATCTCATTTTGCTGCTTCAGCTTGGTCTTGTGTCTTATTACTTAGTCTTTGCTTTTTCTATACACACCTAAAAATCTTTCAAAACACTTTTTAGCAGGCTTCTTTTATGAGCTTTTCCGTTTAATACTTTTAACAAGTCACGACTGATTTCATAGGATCTACCTTTTTTATCTTTGTCTGGTAGATTTACAATGTTTTCTGCTCTTTCTTAAGTTTCCTTATTATATAAGGGATTCTCTAATTCTAATTGAAACAACATAAGTCGTCTTTTGGAATGGAGCTTTTTTGCGTTTGAAGGACTCCAAGACTATTGTTCTCAGCTTAATGGTATAACAAATGGCTTTCTCAATGGCGTTCTCAATTTCAAACTTGTTTTTATTTACTTCCCTTTTCTCTGGTACATTTTTTATTTTATTTACTTCAAGCTTTTTTGCATTCTGTACTTTACACTACTTCATTCAGCTTGTCATCTACAAAATGGGCTTTCCGACTTGGTAACACTTAGGTGTACTTAGTAATTCTTGATCTTTTTTAATAAAAATTTACGTTTCCTTCTTCAAATTTAAAAAACACTTAATCAACAACGTAATCTTCAGCAACATTTACACTATTTGGTAAATTCCTTGTCGGCAAAAGATTCAAGGTTAGTAGTGCTTTTCTCGATCTCTTCAAACTTTTAAAGTGGGAACTTGACAAATAGAGGATACCTGATGGGGTTAAGTTTATTGAAGATAAGTTGCTTTTGCCTACAAAAATCTTTTGTGCTCAATTTAGTTGTTCAGCTCAATGTTAACAACTAATAATCATACACATCTTTGAAACCCCATCAAATACATAAAAAGGGTATCGTGGATATTAGGTTTACGGTTGACGTTAGTGGTTCGCCAGGTTCAAACAGGATTTTCGACTAATTAAATTGCCATAAAACACTTTATAGAAAAGTCCTTTCCATGGAACTTGAATAACAAAGACGAATCCAAGTCGCAACTTTGTTGTTAATGATGACTACATGAAGAACCCAACCTTTTTAAATGTTACCTAACTTATTAAAATGTTTTATTTTAACAACTAATTTTGTTTAACTGTGGCACAAATTTTCGCAAAACACTTTTTTGGTTATCCAGGTAGTTCGGCTTGCTTCGGATTAATGTTTCTATGTGCTCAAAAACAAATCACCTTCTTCCAATGCTTTGCAAATAACTCTCTTTACTACACATGATCTAATGTTAGAACCGACAAATAATTTGTACACCGAAATGCACCTCTACAATTTATTATTTATATTTGTTTCGTACCTGTATTTAATAGTGTTAGAAAACAAAGTAAAACTCAAATCATTTAGAACGCCCTGGGCATTTTCTTCTTGTACGAAATTAAACGGATTTAATTTACCTTTAAAGCTCCAAACAGCTAAAAGTAAAGACTGCAAGATAAAAGAAGCCTCGGCCCTTGAAAGGAAAAACCGATACGAGTTCCTGTAATGTAAATTTCGCATTGGAATACAAGCAAACTCAATAAATATTAATATTACCGGAGATTAGGTCCCTACGACGAGAATAACAGGCAGAATATTTCATGTACAGAAAACAAAGAAAAACGATAAAAGTGAATTCGGTATTAAAACAAATCGATTCATTCCATTGTATTGGGCAAAGGAAATTGTTTAAATAATCAGATAACAAAATTAAATAACAACCGGCACAGACATTGTAAAGCTAAGTAAATAATAATTGATATTACAGCAAATCAACAGATAGTTAAATAAAAGGTATCTTATACGTAAGAGCTAATTCTTTTCCAAACCAAATTAATAATAGAAATACATGAACGATAAAAAAACCACAAATAAAAACTATGAGCCACACAATGGGTGACGAAGTTACCAGCTAACCGAAATTTAAAAAAATTAAAGTTAACAGTTAGCATCTAAAAATCTTTAAAGTATATTTCAATTATTAATAGCCATTTATGTTATTTAAAACAAACACAGGAAACATTATCGCGTACTATGATTTTCTCTGAACATAATACTACTGTGTACAAATATAACCCGGAATTTTTAATTTAAACTGCGCGGGCATTTCGTTGGGCACAAACCTTTTTAGTTTTAAGTTGGTAGGACTCCTACTGACATCTGTGTCAAATTTTAGGTTAATATCTTAATCAGTTGAAGAGTGACGCTCGTTTTCGTAAACAACCAAAATTAACTTTTTCGATTTTTACCATGTCAGAAAATATTCAACAAAGAAGTTCGATTAAATTTTGTGTTAGAAATGATATTTCTGCTGCGGAAACGCTCAGAATGTTACAAAAAGCCTTCGGTGAACAGGCTATGTCTAAAACACAAGTATACGAATGGCATAAAATGTTCAAAGAGGGTCGAAAAGGCGTTGAAGACGAACCACATCAAAGACGTCCAAGAACATCAACTGACGAACAGCAGGTCGCGAAAATTAAGAACTTGGTGCTCCCAAATCGTCGATTGACAACTAGAGAGCTTGCTGACATCGTTGGCATTTCAAATGGATCAGTCAACACCATTTTGAAGGAAGTTTTGTGCCTCAGAAAAGTCAAATCTCGTTTGGTTCCAAAAACCCTCAATTTATTCGTGACCATTTCGCTAAAAATTCCACCCATATCGTTCCGCAACCGCCGTATTCGCCTGATTTAGCTCCATGTGACTTCTGACTATTAAGCAAAATGAAAAGACCGCTCGGGGGACACCGTTTTGACACGATAAAAGAGATTCAAGCCGAATCGAAGAAGGTGCTGAAGGCCATACCGAAACAGGACTTTTCAAAGTGATGAGTGGAAAATTCGCTGGCATAAGGGGGATTACTTCGAAGGCGATGAAATAGATTTTTAAGAATAAATAAGGATTTCAAAAATTATAACAAAATTCCGGGTTATATTTGTACACAGTAGTACATGCTCAATTAGTCTAACCCAAATTTCTTAAACCTTCTTAGCTTTCCTCTATCTTTGACTGTTCAGAAACTAAAACGCCCGACCCCTAACTTAAGATTCTTTCCCTTAATATAGCACGAGACATTTACTAGACAAGTGGACAGAGATTTCACCAAAATGTTCTGCAGCGTTCCAATTACATTAGATTATTGCATTTTTTAAAAACAATACTGGAATAAAATGACAAAAGGCAAGATCAATGGTGATATTTATCTGATTCAGCTTGATACTACCATTAAAGCTAAAAAACTGCTAAAAAAATGTCTTCCACCATGACAACTCCCGTCGCCGTTATATGGAATGCTATGTGGTCGAATCCAACACGAAGAGATGGAATCTGATCTCTCATCCACTTTACACTCCCACCAAAGCCTCCACGATCCACCGCGTCAAATGCTCACTGAAAAGCTGTGCTCCTTTACCTATAGAATCGATCGTCTGTCAAGCATCTGGACAGCAATAATTAAAGTTGATAGCCTATATGCTCCAAAATAGTCATTGTAATGTGTTTTGTTTTTCAATAAAAATTATCTTCAAAAAAAACATACATTGTGAAGGCGTATATTCGACAAAATTTGGTTTTAACCGTTTGTTTCAAAATAAATATTTTTATGGAGATGTTATGGTTAGCTTTAAAATGCACTGTGAACGGTGCCATTCTACAAACATAATCCAAAATTCAGTGGTAAAAGCAAAGTCATACGACAACCAACATTTGCAACTGTGCCTCCTTTTCGTGCTTCAAATTAAAAAAAAAATGACAGTAAAACCCGGAGAATGATTGGTGCAGATTTAAGAGAGAATACCGTTTGCTACAATAACTGCAACAAGTGATTTCAACGCTTTGAAAGTTGAAATTTTGACCGACATTCTGATAAACATCCCGAACAGATAAATAAAGTCAATGATGAGCAAATTTTGGAAGAAGATTGATGTCGCATAAACAAAAGAAACTTGGAGTGATATATCAAGTGTCTAGGGAAAATTCATTAAAAAAGCGTCGCCTTTCCACATACATACACCTGTATATGATATACAACGATATATGATATAATTCTGCGATCATCGATCTCATTAAAAAAAAATTATCACACCTGGCATATTGGCCACCTCATATCCCTACATTACCTGGCTCGATGGTTAAATTTATCGGCACCAAACCACCCTCCTTTTTGGAAGTGACTTTTCAGTGAAGAAAAAGAGAAATTAAGATGCACACCTGTAGAGTTTATAAAAGTAAGTCAGTTTGGGTCTAACGGAATTAAGAACTTTGAGACCAGATATTGATAGAACAAACAATAAAATAGTTGAACAGCAATTTCTCATAAAGTATGTGAATTGAAACCTTCGTCGGGTATTTTGGGGTGTTTCCTATTCTCCTAAAGAAAATCTCTATCTATAAAACAGCTGCAGTTGTAGAAATGCTACTTTAATAAAAAAAAATCAGAACTATTAGAGGTGAACAGTTTAATTATCCACAACTGTAAAAAGTAGCACAATCGAAGCTCGTACGCTACGATTCAAAGTTTAAATATTTTTTTTCAAAATCAGTTCAATTTATCATCCAGACATTAATGAATTAACACCAAGTGTTACCAAAGGTGTAAAGTACAAAAAATATCTAGGTTGAAGGTATACAAAGAGAAGAACTTCTAAAATCAGTATAGTTGACATCAAAGTTCGATTACTTCGATTATTTCCAGAATTTTCCAAAAATTGTATTGAAGACATTGAAAAAATATTAAGCATCATGATCAAACCATTCTCTATGAAATATTAATTATAAAAAGATATTTTATGATTAATTAAAAGAAGGGAAGTAGAGAAACTCAAGGATGGCATTATTGCCTCTTCAGTAAAAGCTCATTAAGCGCTCGTCTATTATTGTAGAGCTACGAAATGTTTCTTTCAAGGCTTATACCACCTGTTTTAAGACATAGATGACAAGTGTTAGCCCTTCTTTTTTATTTCAATATCATTTTCCTTTTTTCAGGATATTTTGCAAACAGATTTTTTTTGGTTTACCTGTTGAGGTATGGATGCATATTGATTTTTTAAGTTTCTCAGCAGGTTCTTCTACCTGATTTTATAAAATCGATTTCTTGTTCTTTCATTTATGACAAAGATAGGTCGTTCTTTTTCGAGAAATAATTAGTTAACCCAGGTTTTAAAGCTGGAATTCCTAATGTAAAGATGGAGGCACTTCTTTTACAGTTGTGTAATTTTTTTTCTCTTTTTCTATACAGTATGTATAAATTTATCATAGCAGTTTTGATACCAGCTCAATACTATTCTAGTATTATTCGAATAGAAATATTATGATTCATAATCTGGTCTGATAGGTCTATTGATGATTTTCCAATGCTGTAGTTGACAGCTGCCTGTGGTTTTGTTACAGTTTTCAGTCTTTGTCCAATGTTCACTGTTTTCGTAGAAATGTTTTGCAGGCGGCATTTGCTCCCATTTTAACAACGCAACTTCATGCGAATTTTCCTTACTAATGAGCAACTCTTGGTATAATCCGTCTTTCAACAAGGAGTTGGTTTGCCAAATTCTACATAACGGCCGCAGAAACGACATTACACTCCCCACTTTCTTGGCTAGAATAAATTCTACACATTCGAAGTGCATCATCAAATACAACATCATTTGAGTTTCATTACGAATATAGTTACGAACATAAAAATTGCCCTCAAATATCACCCTCACCTACTCCGCGCTGAGGTATATAACTTAGCCCCAGTTTTCTCGAGGTAACGAGACTCTTGTAGCTAGGCAAAACACCCGCACGAACCATATCGATTCAGAGCAAAAATGATACCCTTAGAGAAAAACGCGTAGAAATCAAACGACAGGCGAGGGAAAAGACACATCTTACAAAAATCATCAAAGCAGTAAGAGATGGAAATACCTATAAGAAATGAATTACTTGATACTGTAAGGCATAAATAGAAACCTTCTGAAAACTCTGTTTTAATAAAAAAAGCTCACTTCTGCCCATTATAGAAAAATAAAGGCCATTCCTAAAATAAAGAACTGCAGACGAGTAACATTGATCTTATAAAACTATGACTCATATGTGAGGAACCAATTCTAAGGCACGAATGAACTAAACGAAGGATTATCAGATTGCAATACATTGATCCTCTGAGATTTTGTTAAAAAATTATATTTCTTATACGACGGTAAATAAAAATGGGCAATTGTACTAGGAGGATCCATTAAATATATAGATTTTGAATGCGTAATGTAGAGCACTGGATGGAGATATGGAGCAATCCGACATACTTAGAAAGAACAGCAATAAAGTGGATAACGTAAGACAACACAAATGCTGATCTTATTTGGTAACTTTCATCTTCATAGCAAATCAGATTTCAAGATCACGCTTTTGTTGACACAGGTCTTCTTTTTTGAGTTTTTAAATGCATTCTTTTGCCATTATTCTTATAATCGTCCATTCGAAATTAGGGACAATTTACTGCGACATTACGCTAATGTTACAATATAGCGTTATCCCACTACTTAGAAGTAGTTCATGAAAAAATCTTCTTTTTAAAGTAATGACACTATCTGAAAATTCTCTAACGATTAAGTCTTCGGGTTATGCTATTCCAATCAAAAGAATCAACCTACGTCAAAATAACGTGACCAGTAATGAGTAGCTAGAATTAGCTGTGGTTAATTGCATAGAATGCAGATACATTCACCGTTTTTAAGAAAACATCATAGTAGAACAAGCACATAACACTATTCTTAAAGTCGCTAATGATCTTATTGACCATGAGAGATAAAAAAATCAGTTGATCAGAACAGTACCTCTTTAGTCACGCTTTGGAAGGAGAAAGTCCATATAGGACCTATCCAGTATAACAATTTTAGAGTTTCGATTTGATGATTGAAAAGTCATAACTAAACAGCTAATGGTTGTATGTTACTATAAGTTTGTACAGGTCTATCAAAAGTAATGCTCCGGGAGCCGGTATTTCGATTCTATGCAAATTGAAAGAGAGTTGGTATCGATAAACAGTTGCATTCTTTCTGTTTACATTTTCGCGGAGGAAAAAAGTCTGGAATAACACTCGAAGTGAAATACTTGGTCTATTCCGAAAATATCCAACCATATAATACAAAAAATTACAAGAAACTTCTCCGGACGTAGCGAATCACAAGATTGAAATGATCGAGCTTTTGTTTGCCGATCGTAGCCGTTTCATCTATACTTTCGACTTTTGGGGGAAATATTGGGGTTTATTGGTAGCAAGTTGAAGCAAATCATTAGTAATTGCAACAGTAATTGCAGCAGTAACTGCGGCATACATTTTGGTGCGACACGTTTAATCATCCATCGAAATTTCACACATTACATGTTTTTCGAAAGCTATCTGAATCATTCGAGTAGTTTCTGTAGTTTGATAAAATTTCACTAATGTCTAAGTTGCAACTGACCCAGTTAGTGAAGTCCTCATTCACATATGCGCATTACCATCTACTCTTATCAGCTGTCACATTACACGCAGCCGTACAAACAATTTTCATCGCATTATCATTGGCTGGATATTTCCAAAAGATACGTTGCCATTCTTCAAAACATTCCACAAAATCCTATGTTCAAATCATCGTATTGGCCTGAATTTTTTCAACTGTCTAGAGATCGCAGGATGACAAACCTCAACCACATTTTCTAGTTCTCGAGCTCTCATCGCCAATCTTTGTTGATTGGTCAACATTTTCTAATTTTATAGTCGTTACTGGTTTTATAAATTGTATTACTTGTAATAGATTCCTGATCATTTCTGAATCGTTTGTATTAAGCCTTTATTTGTGCTGCACTCACAATTTCACATAAAGTTTGGTACATATCCACCGTTTTCTCTGTCCATTCATTACAAATACGACGATTACCTTGGTAAAGTTGTCCTCATTCACCCACGCGCATTACAATCCACACTCATTGCCTGCTAGATAACATCGCGGCCACTTAATCTGTTTTATTATATTAACATTAACTGGATACTTTCCGTACAGATCGCCTATGCTCACCACCTGTACATTTGCGTGCAGTAAATTACAAAGCGGCAACAATTACAATTTGTTTATTACATGAGTTGTAAAACTCAAAGAAAGTGACTTAGATTTCTAGAATAGTATTATGTAAAAATTGTTTTGATTTTAATATTTGTAAAAATATAAAAAGAATACTTAAAGGCCTTGAAAAATACCTTTCTGTATGCTAGGCGTTAACACTCTACACCTCTGAGTGTGGATGACCCCCAAACGCCGTGTCTAAAAGCGCATCCCTTAAATAATGAACTTGAGTCACTAGCGTTTTAAGGGAATATAGCATTATTCCCGCAGGTTTTACAAATTATCCAAGATACCAATCAACATTGACAATAAAATTAGACTAACAAAATTTTGTTTAGTTATTGCCAAGCTTGCAATGTGTAATAAGCATGGAAGTTTGGAATTAAAATAATGCAATGTCCTCTCATAACAAACAAATTTCAGAATTACGTGCACTCTACTTTAACTTAAGATATTAAACATACTATAGATCAGAGGTAGCAAAACTGATAACTAAGAAAATACATAAAATACAATCCATTGAAAATACGCACATTTCCATATCAAATATAAATTATACAAACCTGGAAAGAATCCTAAAAGCGTTATATATTACCGACCTGTTAGTCTGTTTTCATCAGTTCTTAAGCTTTTAAAAAAATTAGTGTTTAAAAAAATTGATCCTGATTTCACTTCTAATAATCAACACCGGCATCGTATTACACATTTCATTTATAGTGCCTTGAAAATAACCTTTGACAAAGTCTGGCATCTTGGATTATTATATAAAATAAAAAGAGATTTACCTACGTTCTTTAAGTTACTGAAATCGTATCCGAAAAATCGTAAATTCCGTAAAAAGGTAAGTCACCTGTTTATCCTATTAATTCAGGAGTCCCCCAAGGCAGTGTCTTAGGACCGCTGTTATTATTCCTATCTTTCAAAGACTGATATCGTACTGGAAATGTTCGCAGACGATACGGTGATCCTTACATCAGGCACAAATATAAACCAGGCCTCGCCATTCCTTCAACAATATCAGAACACGCTCCAAGTATGGATTGAGAAACAAAAAGTTAAAATAAATGACGTAAGAAACCATACGAAACAACACAGAAAGTCCTCAGATAGCTTCGGTCAAATATTTGAATGTTCACCTAGATAACAAACTAAATTGGAAACAACACATTACTAAGAAAAGAAAACAAATAGATATAAAAAATGTATTGGATATTAAGATACCTATCATTGGAAAACAAGCTTCTGCTTTATAAAACGATCATTATTCCCATATGGACATACGGAATTGAATTATGGCAATGTGCCAGTAAGTTCAGTATCCATGCAGTCATCCAAACATGTAAAACAAAAATATTAAGAGTCATTACTAAATATTACTACTGTAAGAAACGTCATCCATGAATGAAACGTTAGCCACCACAAGAAACTTGAAACTCATACAACTGCTCACTTACAATTGCTGTTAGAAAATGGCGCAATAAGAAGACTGAGATGGAAATGGTCAGCAGAACTGTGATTTAGTTTCTTCTGGATGTCTCTTCCCTGGAGAGGATCTTTTCGGGCCATTCAAGATCTTTAACTAATATACCTTAAGTCGCCATATCAACTTATAGATTACAATGTCTTTTGATTGCTGATTCATAATGAATACAAATTGTATTGGATAGTACAGTTAAAATTAAAATAAAAACCAAAGAAAAGTTTTCATTCATTCCCGAACAGTTAAAAACTTGTCTTAAGATAAGCCTTCTAAAATTGGAGTTTTCTACAGAAAAAAACAATTTACGGGTGTGGATCTTACTGTGGAAGTAAGAATTTTGCTAAATTTGGGATATTTTAAAACTTTATCATATACAAATTTGGTAATATACTATTTGAAATAAATCCTATTATAGTATGTAGACGTGAACTAACGTATAGGAACAGATGAATCTTCCTAAACTTTAAACTCGACCCAAAGCGATCTGCCTAAAAACCCAATTTGGAGTCGCGCGGCAGCTAAAATCACGTTCCTTCGGTCGGAACATGCTTCGATTTTGTAGCACTTTAGCAGTTCAAACATACATACACGGGGGTTTAATCTGAAGGCGGCAAAGGCAAAGCGGTGCATAATACATCAACAGCAGGAGCTTTACATTGAAAGTACATTTGTTGAAAGTCGGCGGGCGGATGGAGCTGCGGGGCGAGGGCGGCAGGGCGAAATGAAAAATGCCGCGCATTTACCCGCGCGCCTTTGTTTGAAGCTATTTCCCAGGACTCGGGAAGACACCGAGCTCCTCCATCAATCTCTCTTAAACCACTTAAAGAACAGCCAAGGCCGCCTGACAATCGACACACTCGAAGCCCATTGTGCGCCCCTTAATACCCCTAATATTCGGCTGTTTTGTCAGCCGCCCGGCTGCGCGATATTTAATATCGCGAGAAACAATACACCCTCCAAGGGCGCCGCGAGTCCTTCCCATTATTTATCCGGGATATTCTTAATCCGACAAGGTTTTTCCATTTCCGGCGGCGCGGCGCGGTGGACGCTCGTCGGGTTTAAGGCGCTCTTAGCGGCGTCCGTAAAACTGCCAGTCGCTGCCGCTTTATGCACCTGAGAGGCTGCAGGGCAGAAACTCTATCGGCCGCCGGCCATTAGCTCGGAAAATGAGCGCCATTCATCAGGCGAGCTCCTGGACGCAGAGAGTTACCCGGCCAGTTACGCTGCAGCGCGGCTCGTAAAAATTCCATTTGTGTAAGCACCACCCATGTGCGACTACTACACCCTCGTACGTTCGTAATGTATAATCTTAGTTACCTGTCACGTTGCCCAATCCATCATCGCTCCCGCGCACTTTTTGCGCCGACGAGTCTTAATAGATTTTTATCGATAAGCACGGAAACCACCTCTAAAAGCTCTCAGGGAGCTGAAATCCGGCAGGTAAGAAAAAATTAACAAAAACAACGGCGCCTTTTTCTGCGATAGCTCGCTCCCCTGCAGACGCCCTAATCCATCTAAAGCGGAAACATTGGTGACGACCATTTATTATATGGTTACGCAGTGCGTTTTCTTTTGGTAGGTAGTACAGCTAACGGTGGGGTTGATCAATGAGTGATTGGCTGCATTTGACGTCAGAAAATTAGTAATAACTACTTGGATTGGACAACATCTGCTTAAGACAAAGACATATGTAGGTTTGTGTTTAATCATTATAGAATACAAAAACAAAAGTAATATCTGATTGAACTTGATAACTACACTAAGCTTATCGTTTCAATGTGCTAATTATGTTCTCATCATTATCAACATTAAACATTAAAAGATAAAGATTCTAATACGTGGTGTCAGATTTTGTAGCATCTCTAGACCATTCAATCAATTAAAGCCAAATTTTCAGATTTTGTTTTTGATTTTTCAAAATATCTTCACAAAGATATTCGGTTTCCTAAAGGATATAAACCATCAAATTTTGGTTCAAAAGTGTTAAAGACGCCACCAAAACCGTCAAATAATGGAAGAAAGAAGTGGACAAGAAGTCTACATTAAATCGCCGATCAGTCGTCCGGTAAAGTTGTAATACAACGTGGAAAACATTTTTTGCAGTCCCTATTAAATGAGATTTTGATTATATGAATATTTTTGTTTTGAAAAAATAGACCAAAAGTGTTCTAGATGATAATTAGATTAGAACTGGAAGACCACCCACAGTAATCACAGATGGTAACATTAAGTGCTAAAAAGCTTTTCAAAAATGCTTCAAAAAAGCTCAAAATCAAGAGACTGTCAGACAAAAGATACAACTTTTCGCCTACAAAATGCAACTCTATTAACCATTGAATAAGAAAGACATCAAAATCGATTTCAGTTCGCTCTCCTATTAATACAAATGATCGAATAGGAATAAATTATAAGAAAAGATGGTTCCCTGACGAGTGTCACTACGAGTTAAAAAGCTTTGTAAACTATCGGATACAATGGAGTTCAGGAAAACCAGTGCGCCCCCTACAAACAAAGCCCATAATTGTTTTGTGTGCCATAAACTAGCATTATAGCACCATATTTCTTGACCGACACAATCACTGGTCTAATTTATAAAGAGAAAATCTCGAGTCCTTCTTGCAATGGCATAAGTCAAACTTCACAAAAAGGTGAATTCTGGTTCATGCAAGATGACGCCAGGGTTCATCAAACTCAAGATAGTATAGATGTTATCTCAAGAATATTAGACAGAAGCTGCATTAACTGGTCGGCATATTTACCGGATTTGAATGCATTATGGGGCCCACGGATATCGTGTATCATTCTAGTCAAGCATCTCTAAAAAACTTCAAAATTCTCAAAGAACGGATCAGAGGAACCGCAGGGTCGATTCAGAAAGCACAAGGCATAAATTTATTGACCACTTTTTGAAGAGGTTGAGAGCGGCAACAAAGAGTAAAACGCGCCATTTAGAAAACATTTTTATCTAGTCCAATCATTTGTGGTTTTTTTAATAATTTTTTTTTCCAAAGACACGTTGTACTACAATATTCTTGTTCATCTTCTTGCTCAACTTTGAAGGAGATTCTCCATGGTTCCTCCTTCCTCAATAGTTATGACATTATATTGATCATTTTGATAAACTCAATGTTTTTTTTAAAATCTTTAATAGATTTACCAAATCACCGGTAGAGTATTTTTCTAGAACACTTGAGTGATAGTGAAGATATGATATGATAAATGGCACCGAAATTTCTATTAACTTTTGCTCAGGAGCGCGAGCCCGAAGAATTGCAAAGCACCACGGGGGAGAAACATATTGCATTTCTGTCTGTCGCTCCCGCGCGATCTAAATAAGTTTGTTGATACTATGCGTCCGGACGTGTGCGTGGGTGCTCCATCACCTTGACGTGGCACGCGCGAGACGGCTCGGCGAGGGACAAAGGGGCACGTGCGGAGCTACCCCCTGTTACTCACGCCATGCTCCTCCGTTCTTGGAAGAAGGGCTGGTGAGTAATAACTCGACATGCGGTTAGATGCCGCCTCGCCCTCGCCTATTACGTGCATTAATGAGCATACCATTCAGGAATTTTCACGAAAACTCCGTAGGTGGGCCGTGTACCCTAAAGGTCAATAGTACGCCGGGCTTCTAACAGATTAATAACGCATGCATGCGCGGTTTTCATCCGCCTCTTTATGGTAAGCAAATGCGGTAAGTGGAAGGATACAATGAGGATGAATAATTCATTATTTTGATTTAAATATCGTTAGTACAATAAAAATAATTGCATAGCCTCAAAAAGACATCTGAAATTGTAATAATTTAAATTATCGACAACGTCATACATTGAGAAAAATTCAGTAAATATCATATAATCTTCAAAATTAATTTCACTTTTGTTTAAACTGCATTAAGGATTATAGTTGCAATTTACGCAACCAAAATTCTAGGGGTAATTATGGCCCCAAATAATTAAAATAAGTTAGTAGTTCTCGATTAAGCCGCCGCTGTGGTCGACTAGTCAAGAGCAAACGATTCCCTGGTTGGGGCAGGTTCAGGTGAGTTCGAATCCCTCTGAACTCATGGATGTCTCTGTGGCGTTATAAATTTAAGTTGCATGCTAGTTATTACAATAGAGCCGTGTACAGATGATAAAAAAACAATTTAACCTGAAACAACCAGCTCGGCTGCATGCTGTCGAAAAAAAAGAAGTAAAAAGTGTTTGCTACGCGATTCCCGAAATTTAAATTTCATTTTTCGCTTCCTGTCCTGCAGCCCTGGGCCGGCGCTCGCCAAATAAAAATTTTGCCAGCCGCACGCGCTTTGTACCCGTGCCGCCCTCATTTACATAGACATCCAGCAGCATTCGCGCTTTCCATCCGCGAGCAGCTCGTTACGGCGCGTAATAAGCTCAAACAGAGCCGGGCCGCGCGCCACCTAGCGACGTATTTGCATTCAATTTTTCGGCGCCCGTGCCGCCCTGTAATTGGCGTCGCAGCGCGCGGTCTGCACTTGAATGTGTCGCGGCGAATAACCCTAACAGCCGTAAAAAATGTATAAACGTCTGCGAGCCGGCGGCCCGGATAATTTATGTCAGGGCCGGGCCGCGGAGGAGGCGCTTTATCACCGAGATGCATGGCGGGCGTTCACGCGATCGGTGCAGGTACGGACGCGGCGGGAAGCTCGTCCTTCCGAGCAATTAAGGGAGGAAATTCGCCTCGCCGGCGGCTTGGCCGCCGCGCCCCGGCTGTAAGCGAATTTGATCAGCCGTGTATAACAGATGTTCTAATCATTTAAAGCGCAACGGCCCGTGGAAAAGGCGTGAGGGCATGAAAAGTAACTAGAGAACATTTTTTTCGTCTGGTTTTAAACAAACACTTTAGATATGATGACTCGTTATTCAGGATGTCCATCATTATCTTATATTCTTTGTGATAAAACATTTTATCATATCATTTTACAAGCTCCTTCTTCCCACACCTAAGTCTGATTGTAGAGAAGATAAAAGTGTAAATTCGCATAGACAGAGTCATTTCTTTGACGTAGATCTATCATCTACTAGAATCATAGATAAGTCTACTCGCCATCTTACTTGAAACGTTAAAGATAGTAGAAGTAGTATAAAAAGAATGGAAATGGATACTTCACTTCAATATTAGAAAACACCCCCTACTTCTCTAGAAATGACAAGGAAAGCATCAATGAAGTAGCAGGCATAGTACCACATCATTTGGAGAATGTAGTGTTACTATGTAACCCTATAAGCAACAAAATAATGCCAATCAAAATAAGGGCAACACCAAGTATCATAAACGTAGTTGAGGTACAAGTTTTAACTATTCAAAAGAACCATTACAATCGTGCTAGGAAATTTAGACACTAAGATAGGACAAACATAAAATGACAACATAGGTAGTTTGAAGATTTAGAATGTTGCAAACATGTATAGAAAGCAACCTGGTAGTGACAAACATATTTCGTAAGCACCACATAAAACGATATATTTCAAAATCGTCAGAAGGCTAGAAAATGAAATCGGCAATAAACCGTAAAAAGCTTTCTTGGGGTAGAATGCACATCGGATCACCAGTTGCTCATTACAGAACATGTTAAAATTAAGAAACAAAACACCGTTATACTCATGCAAGTGCGGTCAAATGATACTAAACAGAAAAACATAAGAAGAATAGACCAACTGCAAAGACGCTAAGATAAAACCAAAGAACTGACGCCAACCAGTACTGTATAACACATCAAACCTTGATAGAAATTAAAAAAAGAAAAGAGTTAAGATAGAAAGAAAAAATATTGAAAAAGAATGCCAAATAGAAGAATGTCGAAAAGTACACACCTAGTGAATATGTTGATGAAGGAATTACAATCAGAAATTGGCGAGGATCGAGCAGATCCCAGAAAGATGCGAACAGTACAATACAAAATTTGACAGTGGTCCTATAACACAACACAAGTAGAAAAATAAAAATTATCAAGAAGAATAGGAACTTGAACCAATCATTCTAAGAAACGAAACAGAAGAAACAATACATCGCTTAGAACTAAGCAAAACGAAAGAAGTACATTAGATATTGACATAAGCATATAAAGTGCTAGAAGATGCAGGAGTAATCTGCTGATAGGTTTGCGTCAAAAGCATAATTAATATTTATACCAATAAACAATAAAACAATTAATGAAAAAGAGTAAAATTTACTTGACCACTTTGACCTTGAATATTCCTGAGAATAACATTGTGGTTGTGTACAACCACAAAACCTCTAGAATAAGCGGGATTTGTGTTAGGGATACCGAGGGTAAAATTTTTAACATTAAATAATTAACAGACGAAATACAATAAAGTTGAAAATACTCAAATAAATAAAGAATCAATAAGAGACAAACGAAGAGGTAGTTAAATTGGATAACAACGAATGCATTTCCAGCACACGAAGTACATATAAGCATGTACATCGTCGCTAGATAGATACGGGGACGAATGTTAACTCGTAGAAGAAAACGTTCAAAGACAAAGATGAAGTACAACAAAATTACAGCATACATGGTTTTCCCCGGAAAAATCCAATAAAAAATTGCAGTTAATCGTCTATTTCTCTAAAATTCGTCAAAATAGTTTCCTCCTGCATCTACACAAAGTTTTCAGCGTACTTACCATGCTTATGGTCTTGATCGTGGCGTTTTGGACCTTCTTCACCGACCCAAAATGTGTTCCTTTCAAGCTGGATTTGAGTCAGGGTCAGACCCAACACGTTCCAACAGTTCCCGCTAGATCAACACACACAAATCCTTTTATTCTTGAGATAAAACCTTCGGAACCAACTTTGCACTTTTTCTCATTTGCAAATCTTCACACACATTTCATACACTACGGTTTCTTCATCAATGGAACACTTAAACAAAAATTGTTTCACTTTCACCAACTTTTCATCACTAAGGCTCGTTGATGGACGTCCTTTGCGTTCTTCATCTTCCACGTCTTCTTCTCCCTCACGAAACATCTTGTACCATTCAAAAATCCTCATTTTTGACATGGCTTCCTCTCCGTAGACTTACCTTATCGGATTCAAAGTCTCAATGTCGGATTTTTTTAGTTTGATACAAAACTTCAACGCATAACGTCGCTCAAACGTACGATGCATGTCGAGTCCGTGACGCGTCACCAAAACACGGTTTGCGGGAAGCGCGATCCCCACTCTCTCAAGGTTCGGAGGCAACTGAGCCGAGTCGCATTCTTTACCTAAGACCCCCCACCATCTATCCCGCCGAAAACCACGTCCCTCTAGGCCTTCTGGTTGGCTAGAAAAATTATTCCCGATACTTTTCGGACAAACAGTGTTATTACAAGAGCAGTTAAGCATTGGCAAATTTAAAATTATGGTAATCGACAGAAAAGATTCATTGCCACATTACATACCAATGATAAATAGTCAGAGAGGATGCAAAACGAAAATTGAGTGGAGATGTAATTACATGAGGCATAATAACGAAACAAAAAAAACTCCACAATCTTTAAACATATAGAAGAGAGAGAAACGATCTAAAAAAATTAATAGGGTAAGATAGGAGGTATAGTAAATCAAAAGGAAGATCACCAACCAATTGACTGGACCAAACGAAAGCCATTACAAACTCTTCTTATAAGAATGCATCGAAAGAATGAGACCACAATTTCTCAGATAGGAAAAAACAATTAAAGAGGGGAAAAATATGGATTTCCTTAGACTAAATGATTTTCGAAAACTTAATCTAATTTTAACAAAATACAATGATGTACTTAATATTTCATATTAAAATCACAAGTATCAATAAAAAATATAGAAATAACCAAATATTTCCCTTATTATTTTTTATAACAATATTTTCACTTATAATAAAAAATAATAATATTTACAAGAGACATCCCGGACCTATACCTGATTCGCGTTGTTTTGATTGATCCAAATACTTGTAAAGTGACATACATATAAACACTGCTATGACATAAAAAGAACAGGAAGAAGTAATATAGGTAAGTCAAAAGAGCCTAATGATTTTGAACTTGGTCTAGTTATTGGTTACCGCAAAATATTGACTGAAGACATTTTAGCCCTTTGCAACGGTTGGGCAAGAAAAACCGCCACATACCGGAAAACGTGAAAATCACCAATCATCACATAAAAAACTCCAAAGTGCTACTGATTAGCTCGCCAAGACCACGATGGTATGTTGAGAATTGAGACAAACCAAAAATCCCAGCTTTAGTGCTGTAAAAACTTTGCTGCTGGACTCTGAACGACCGGAATCTTAGTTTGAAATGACGAATTACTCTTTACCATTCATCATGTAGCAAATTCCTCCACAATGATACCAGAATATGCAGTGTCAACAGTATACTTTGGGAAAGACGATGTTGCATAATTCTTTCGTAAAACTGAAAAAAAAGTACAAAAACGATTTTGCCCTTCTATAATAAAAAAAAAACTGGATGATGATGCTTGCCTATATCAACGTTCCTCATAAAGTACAACTTTTGAGAAAATGATTTACGAGAAATAACATTGCAGAACACCTTTGGGATAAATTAAAACGCCAACTTTGAGTCAAACCTCGAGGACTCGCATTGTTTTTCAGGAAGTTTCTCCAGAAACATTAAAAAGTCTCTTTTGCAGAGTATGAAACAATGTGTGAACCCAGTCAATTACTAGATCATGTGGTAGAAGTGCTAATGATAGTTTCTAGTGGATGTCCGGATACTTTCAATCAGATGGTGTACGTTCAAATCCTTCCGGGAATTATCTATTTCAATTCCACTACATCACAAAAAGACGAAAATTTAAGTAATCATGTGAATAATAACCTTATATTTGCTTCAATCCAAAATTGGTTTAAAATTATCATCGAAGCAGCCTGCGGGGCACGAGTGCAAACATTTTAATGCCCCCTCTAATAACCCGCCCGAGTCCCCAAATGCTGCGCGAATCCCAATTTTAGAGGACAAATACTCGAGCATTTAAAGGTAAGCGGAAGCTCCGGCCCTTGTATCCAGATTTAGGGATTTACGGAATCGGATCTTTGAACTTGCACCTGGAACGTAAATTTCGGATTACCTCCACTTTCCGCCTTTGAAGTCGACGTCGGGTACTTTATTTACACTTAATGCCCGTATTACCAGGTTTAAGTCGCCGTCCTTCGAAATCCGCTCAAGATAGTGGAGTTATTAAGCTTCGGCGACACTGTCTCGAAATGTTTGAGTTTTGGAGCTTTAAAATGCGAGGTTTGCATTATTTTTTCCGAGAATAACAGGGTATGGTTGCGACACGGTAGTTACAGCGGACCCGACCTCTGCCCTTTCGTGTGCAGTATCCATTGTTGAAGGACCCAGACGTACCTTCCCGCGGCGTAAAACAATTAATTCAGTAAAACGTACGCTTAAAGCTCCATGCGGGCTTTAATCACATCAAAATAATAAGTCAGGGCTCTCCCGATGCTCACTGAACATCAAAGGAGCTTTTAATTTGCATTAGCCATGCGAGCGGATAATGCAATGTCAGGTTTATACACCCCAGTAAATAACAAATTGCCATTAACAACATTGCCAAACATTGCATAAATTTGTTCTACATAGTTTTCCGTGTGGCAATTTTTGCTGCAGTTGCTTTCACTCCAATTATCTTTAATCAGGCAGACACATAACAAGAGATACTTTTGATGTGTTTTGATGTGTATTTACTGCTAACACTTCATGTTTTCAGCAACATTATAAGATATCAATTAATTCATTGAGGTAGGTTTTGTGCTATGTAATTGTTTGTTTGTAATTCTGGCAGTTTTTATATAATGATAAATAAAAATGTACGAGTCAGATTTAATGACTATTAAAAAAGCTAAAAAATTACCAGCTCTGATTAATAGTCTTTAACGTCCATATTTTTTCAAACCAAAGTAAATCCGTTGATAAAAATAGAGGATATGCTGAAAGACTCATTGATATTGTAGAAATCCCACAAGACTTAACATCAGGTTGTAAAAAAGTTACTTAATATTTGCAAAAAAAAATTTGCATTTATGGTTTAGTAACAATCTTCATCATTGGGTTCCAGATGGCATTTGAGAAAATCAAACTTCAAATTTTGACCCATTATTTCTGAAACGGAAACCGTTAACAAGAGATGTTAGGAAGCACAAGAAGTCAATCCTGATAAATTTAAACTTGAAGATCAACCAGGTTTAGGTCAACCATTTAAGTTGGATGAAAATGACTTGCAAACTGCTTTAGATGCTAAACCTTCAAGAGGCACTTGAGTTTAGAATAATTTGCGTCAACTAGACTTTGAAGCCGAGATTTCCACTGCTTAAAAATGATCGGTTTTGGAGGCGCATTCTTACTTGTAATAAAATTGGGTTTGTCTAGATCAAAACCCACAGCTAGTTGCTCAACAGGATTGTTTTGACAAGAAAGTGATCACCTCGGTTTAGTGGAATGTTCATAGTACTGTACACGTAAATGCCTGTACAACGTAATCTTAAAATAAGTGTCTGATCAATCACAAACAAGCTCTCCTTCAATAAGACAATGCGCCCGCTTATCATGCCACAACGACTACAGGCAAATTTGCTATTATGAGAATTGATGAAGCGTGTGAAGAATTTCTTGTCTCAAAGTCGGAAGATTGGGAGGTACTGCAATACCAAGATTTAGTTAAAGTTTGTGAACTTCTGGTTAGAAACGTTGAGGGTATTCCATGCTCTTTTCACAGCAAAGAATTAAAAAACAGATAAATCTTCAGAGATAAAAACTGATTATCCACTTAAAGATTTCAGGAAACTATATCAAGAAAGTTGCACCACTGTTGATAAATTTCTCTATAGAAGAGCATTTGTAGCAAGCAAAGATCTTTCTAGAGAATAGACTAGGATAATTACGGATGTTTAGATTCAAAGATAGCCCAGGAAGCCCTTCGTCTCCTTACAATTTCTTCATTTTGCACCCTGGTCCAGTTTGGAATAAAATGAGTTTGCAGTAGAGGTATAACCAAAGTTCCGACCGATTCTCAATATATGTATAAGCATAATCTTCTTTACAACTTTTAGTTTGAATGCAATAAAAAATTCGGTGAGCAAAATCAGAGATGCTCTTCAACTAGTTTTCAATAACCACCAATAGTTATCTACAAACAAAAAACCAAAGAACTTACAATAGAAAAAATAAAAAATTAAAAAAAACGGAAAATGGTAACACGATCAAAATAATGGCATTTTTGAGGTTTTTAACAAAGACAGAAAAGGTTTTACTATATTTGCTTAATCTGTGCTATCTGTGGACGACTCGACTCAAACGATGAAATAAAGTGATATTAAATGAATTTTAATTATCTACATGATTTTTATCGTATAAAGTTTAGAAAACAAAAATGTTAAGATGTAAAAATGAAACAAAATCAATATGGCACAAGTTGAGAAAACAAGTATTGAAGAAGAAGAAGAAGACGAAAACCATTTTGTTTCGCATTAGAATGTTGCTCAGTAATTGACTTTACCAACTCTCAACTTCCATATCAATGAGCACCTCTGCACTCTTAAATCACGATTTGACGTGACTCGAATGAGAACTACTTAGCATAATATTCATTACTATATTGTGATATTAGCGAAGAGCAATTACAATCTACACTTTCAAGCATGCATTGTAATATTAAACTTTTTTCATCGGTTCTCCTTATTCTATCATGAACACTATAGACGGTGACTGGACAACAAACTTCAAGCCTATATCTATTGCGATCATGAAAGCTCATGCCATCATAATTCCTTGAAATTAGAGTTGTTAGTGTTATACACACTTTTATCCCACCGCTTTGAAAGAAAGAGTGCCTTCTTAGCCAATAAGTCTAGTAATATTGCTTTGGAGTGCACATTAAATATGTAAGTATCACAATATTCTCTAATTCACAGACAAGCAAGACATCTAATGGCTATAATATCAGATGATTCTACTGTAGTGACCAAACCAGAAAGCAACATGGAGCTTCGGTCGAAAAACGCATAGATACTGAGTTCCCAACGGCCGAAGGTTGTGTGTATCTATCAACTAACAGGAGCTGTCTATGGAAACGCCTGTGTAGATGTCAATGCTGTTAGGTAGCGGACAAGAAGTGTAAAAGAAAAAAAAATCCAGCCAGAATAAGTCTATATGGCCAATATCGATGTGGTTAGTCCTTAACAGCCACGGGGAAGCAGCACTTGTATATGTGGTATAGATGAATTAATTTGTTACAATCGCTTTGTGAAGCAAAATAATGTCACTAGACCTATCAGAATTTTTCTTGAACGAGTATACACTTGATTTTTTTCATAACAGAATGAAGAAACTGGTTAAGCATCGGCGTGCGTGTAGATATATGTATAGTAATTTTATAGAAAGTAATTACACCCCTTAATGAAAAATATTTCAACCTTAGAGGTAGCAAGCAGGTGCGGACGCCCCTTGGGCCATCTATTTGCCCTATGGTCAGTTTTTTCCATCAATAATTGAATGTCAACTAAAGTTCTGATGTCCCTCCTTCATCCGTCTCTTCCATAAGGTTTCTTCTTCTTCATTCTATTTTGACTAACTCCATTTTTATCCAACTACATACTCACTCATTCCTTCCTTCCGTCCTTTTTCCCGTCTCAAATTGTCTGTTTATTCCTTTCCCGTCTTCTAATCTCCTACTTTCTTTTTCTTTAAAACCCACTCCTACATTTCATCCTTTCTTCTTGCCGTCCGATATTTTCATCATCATATAAAAAAAGAATCACCCTTTGTAAGTTGCTATTTCCTTCAAGCTTTTCAGGAGCGAAAATACCTGTAGCGTTTGCGAATGCACTAATCATAATAGGTACAATATGGAACCGACCGCACTATCTTGAGGCACAATAAGTTCTAAACAGTCTTAACTCGGAGTAAAATTCTTCTTGCCGAATGTGAAAGTGCCTGTTGCTAATGTAAGATTTCAGTAATAGTATCATCTTTAGATCAAATCTTTATCAAGTGCTTGGTCTACTTCAAGAATATATTCCAAGTAACTTTTTTCAAAAACTTTTCGATAACGTTGGTGATTCGATGAATCTAGTCTAAAATTGCATATTTATCCCTAAATCAGTCTCTTCAGACGCCACTTCTCGTACAGTTTAAAGATAACTGATAACAGAAAGATAGGACTAGAGGACGCCAGATCATTCACTAGTTTTCTAGGTCTGGGATCACCATAACTTCTACGACCTTCCAACATGGTGGCACATAGTTAAGTCGAAAAAAATTAAGTTGGTCAGTTTGGCAATTCCTTTTCTGGAAAATTTCTTCACCACTTCTTTCTTTTTAAGATAGCATCCTGAATATTTTCTGGGGTTTAAGTTTTGTTGAATCTTTCTCGGTATCATCTTTGGGAAAATCGGTTCTAGATTTATATCAACTAAATATGTATTCAGCGTGGTAATTTCAACCGCAGTATAAACTTCATTCGGTTCGAGATGCTCTGCAAAAAGATTTATCTTTTCTTGGTTACTCCTAGCCCACATTCCTTCAGGTTTTCCTAGTGATGGGACAAGCGACGTTAGTTCATTTTTCTTCATGGCTTTCCACAATGAAAAATTAGTGTCCTTTTTATAAGTAAGCTGTCTCGGGTATTTATAGAAGGTCTTGTTTTTTATCTTTTTGATTGTGCGATTTAAATGCTGTCTCAGTTAGCTCTTGATGCTCTCGTTTAATTTCAACCTCTCCTTACCCTTCGTTTCTCAAAAACGCGTTCTCTAATCTCTGTCGTAGTTCACTCCCCATGTTTTTTCTTTGGTCATTCTAGTCTCACATTGCCTGCTGCGTATCGTTAACAAACTTTTTAGCCTCCAAATCTAATTTTTATTGAGTTGTAAGCCTGATGTTCAAATTCAATCTTCCTAATGATGAAGAAATCGGGCAGGTTCGGAATCGTAGGCGAGTAAGTCACAGTTAAGTCTTCTTGCTGTTAAATATAGGTTTCTAACTTTTGGGCCTTGATCACCAATAGATATATTTTGCGTTAAGATCTCCTACGAGTATAAAGTTTTCTCCAAGTTGGCTTAGAAGGTAGAGATAATATTCTTTGTTGAGCACATATCTCGAAGGGCAACTTTAACATTCTAATTATGGTAACTAATTGTCACTCAAAAACTTCCATTTTTGTTATAGTTTCGGCTTTTTGGTGTTTAATGCCCATTTATATAATTGCTCCACTCCCTCGTTTTGTTTTTTTCGAAGAATGAACGGTATGACACACGCAGTAGTTTATTAGTTGTAGATAACTCTCTTGAGTTTCTGATATCAAGCAAATATCCATTTATGAGTCTTCTGGAATAGCTGCAGATCATTTCTACGCTGCAACAATCCATTGGTCAGGCTTTTAAGATCTGGAGCCATTTTTCCCGTTACCTTCGACCCAATAGTCAAGTTTCAGTTTAGACAGTCTGTTTAAGACATCTTTGCGGAACTTTTCTTTTGCTAATTATATCGGAGTATTTCTTCAACAGAGAGGCCGTTATTTTTTGATTGTTAGTTTCGGTTTTTTACATTAGTTTCTTTAACATTCTGTAATCGGCTAATGTTATTGCTTCGCTCATTGCTAACATCATCTTTTATTGCTTGCGAGTGCAACATTCGCACTTTCTAAGGCACAGTCTCTCTAACTAAAGTGTCAGGATTTTCTCTGTTATAATTTGATGTCTAAATTTTTACTTTTTAGTCCATATAAGTGATAGGGTGCACTTTCTTGCAATTAGCGCAAACAGGCTTATTATTCTTCAGGTTTGGACAATCTCTAGAAGAGTATGTTTCACTACATTTGACAAGTCTATGTGCCTTTTCATAATACTTTGTGTGTGCCTAAATTCCTGTCATTTCCTACAATAGGGAATCAGCTTGTGGCTTTTGACCGCCTCAATAGAAATTCTCATTCCCTTAACATCACAGATTTTATTTGTTATAATCGAATTATCAGCATGTGTACTGAAGGCAAAACATTTAAAAACACCCTCATTCCAAATCTACACAACCAAAGCATCCTGCAAATATTCTCGTCTTTGCAAAGAAAACTAGGAAATAATTTGTTCATGTGACACCAAGCCATTTTAAAATAACAAAACGAGTCTGTAATACCCTGTTTTGCGCAACTACTGGTTGGTTCAGTCTCGATCCTTGTCGCTTTATTAGCATAACAAACATAAAAAACCCCAAATAACTTAAAAACGTACGTAAAGATTAATACATTTAACCTCCCTATTTACTCTGTAATGAAATTACCAAGACGTTCCTACATCAAAGTTTAAAGAGTTCACGTTAGCAATAGAGAATCTTAAATTAGACAAATACAATTGAATCTATCGTCAGCTTTTTAGGTAAGAGCGATAGTAAAGTTCGGACAATTTTCGTATAAAATTAAACTCAAACATTCGAACTTACAGATATGACTGTGATTATTGCTAGAGTCTTCGAACTGCTTCAGCTGAAACGAGCTTTCTGCCATAACCAGTTTTGAAGCGAAAACTGTTCGCGATTCCGCATGACTTCCGCAAAATAGAAAGCAGAAAAACAATCGGATCAATCTCTTAAAGTATGAAGATATGCGGTATGGCGGGCAGAAAAGCCAGAATTTTTTCAGCGGCGATAACAAAGGGCGGAATAGGATAAACCGGGATGGAGTGAAATCAGTTCTTTCCACAATTTGCCGGCATAACGCAGGCCATTGTATGTCCGAGCGAGATAAGCGCACAATCCCACGTGAAAGGTCCTGCATTCCCGCACTATTATCCTAAAGGAGAATAAAGGATAAGACCGTAGTGTCACGATACGGCCATCTCCTCGAGACGGCCATTTCGCACGTCCTCCGCCGGAATTTATTCGGCTCATATAAAGAACCAACAATTCCGAGGAAGCGCCGGGAAATACATCGCCTGCATATCTGAAAGCGGGACGGGCGCGCCGGCGGCAGCCCGACCGTCGCGGCGGCGGCTTTCATTAGCACGTCTTCCGTGCGTGAAGCCACTAACCATAAAGCGGGGGCGACACTTCTTGCCGCGGATTAACCTGGCGGCCGCGGCCAGGTACGTGCATGCACCTGGCGTGAAACACGCCGGGCACAATGGGGCCGCGACACAATGGCGGAGCCGGGGTGCATGCAACAATAGATAATTTTAAAGCGGGAAAGTTGCTGCGAAAGTTGGTAACTGTATTTTCTCGGGAAACTAATGAGGCGGTACGTGCGCTTAAGCGGATTAATGCCGAGCAGTTAACTGCAAGACTTCGCAGCCCGGCCAAGATGCGCGGTTTGGGCCCCGCGGCAAACGAAGTAAATGGAATTAGCATCCCAAATACTTTCAAACTGAATTTGACTGCTCCGCCGCCCTAAAACGGATTTCGCGCGGGCACAAAGGAATTCACGGCGGAACACAAATTAAAAATTGATAATGTCGTTGGAGGTGCAAAAACTTGCAGGGGTGGAAATTTATACGTTCAAATTCCGCAGGGAACTGAAGGTTTGCTTTGTTTGTAATTTAAAAAAATGAATAAAAACCTAATACGTACTCATGTTTAGTGTTGTAGATAGTAAAGCAACATACTGTCAATGGAAAGAACAGAAATCAAAATTTTAAAATAATAATTTCATAATTTGGAAAAGAGGTGGAAATGAGGATACACTCGTGTTACAAATCAATATGTATTCTATGCAAGTTAACCTTTTCGATAACGAAGAAACGGTTCGTAACCACTTCAGCAGTTGAATTGATTCTCTCATCAATGATAAAGCTTTTGTTAACTTTAAAATACAAAGAAAAAATGGAAACTGTATTAAAAGTACAAAACATTACACAATCCCAGGAGAAGACCAAATATCAATAGAATTGGTGACACATGGAGGACCAAAGATGTCAAAAGGGGTGTATAGACTTATCAAAAATATACGGGAATGGCTATAATAGGTCCAATCCATAAAAATGGTATGTTACAACTATAGGGCAATAACGCTGCTTAAAGTGGTCTATAAAATATTAAGCAAATTAGTAGAAAAAAGTTTCTTGAGGATGAGAGAAACAGTTCAGGAGTACCAGTGTGGTTTCAGGACAAATAAAGCAACTGTGGATCAGATCTTCTCAATCCGACAAATACTTGAAAAATTTAGAGAATATAATATTGAACTTCACTATCTATTTATAGATTTTCTTAAAACCTGCGATTATATACTTAGGCTGGAACTGTACAACGAACTAGATAAGCTAAAAGTTCCGAGAAAACTAATAACATTGGTAAAGACACTAGGACAAAAGTGAGAATTCAAGACCAGCCCTCGAAAGATTTTGGAATCAAGGCAAGAAGATGCAAATATTTAATTTTGTCTTAGAAAGACTGATAAAACGACTGTCTACAAATCCTGAAGGCATGATGCCGATAACATAAGCAAGTCACCTGAAATAGACTCTTACTTAGACGAAGCAGCAGCGACACAAGGACTGCAAATCAGTAGTAAAAAGACAAAATATATGATAACCTCAAGAGAGATATTTGGACACGATAACGTCACTGATATAATAATAAATCAAAAAAGACACGAAAAAAACAGCAACTTCAAGTATCCGGACTCAATCATTAATGAGAACAATGAAATAAAAGAAGAGCTAAACGCGCAAATAGTAGCGGACAATAAGTGCTATTTCTAGTTAAAAAGTGTTACAAACTCCAAGGCGCTATCAGTGAAGAATAAAGTGAGAGTGTATCAGACAGTAATACAAGTGCTAATTTACAAGGCGAAAACTAGGTATCTGACAAAAAAAGAAAAGAAAAATCCCTAGGAAAATTAGGACAGAGCTTGAAATATATTGACAAATTGAGAACCAAAAACAAATATTTCCGTTGACCTCAGAAGCTGGCTTAGACACGTCAAACGGATGAAGCTCTCCAGATAAGTTAAAAAAAAATTTAAATCAAAATCCAGAAGGTAAAAAAAGAGACTTAGATGAATGGGGAAAGTGCAGGACAATTTAAAAAGGCTGGGCGTAGCAAGGTGGAAGGAGAAGTAAAAAACCACAGAAAATGTATAAAAATTATAAGAAAAGTCAAGTCTCTAGATAAAGAATAAGAAGCAAACAGTAAAAGTATAAGTGCAACTAACAATAAAGATAGAGAGAAAACGAGTCCCCCATGATAGGCTAGACCCCTGAAGAGTTGGGACGCCAGCAGCTATCGCGAACCACAAATCGGAAATATAGCAACTTGAGAACTGAAGAAACTTCTGTTGAATTATTTCATCTTGGCAATAAAAACGAGTTATGCTTCAGACAAAAAGTCTGCACATAGACTTGCCTACCGCTCAACAGTTTATTATTCTTAGTAATTAAAGGCAAAATCCAATCAGTTGCTGCAAATAATTAACAAGGAGACGTTCTGAATATAAATTGATAGTTAAGTTTAAACTCAGCATAAACAACCAGCTTAATGAAGGATGATAAGTTCCAACACGGGAATGTTAGAGTTTTACAACAAGCTAACTTCAATAACACACAGAATTGGGATAATAGGTAGCCGACTGCGGTGCAAAAGCAGAAAAAAAAATTTTCTAAAAAAAAAGAGCAGTCAGAGCAGCATAGGGAATAAAATTGTTCTATTTTTCTTTTTCCCTCATACCAATATAAAAGATCTCATGGATGCTGAGACATTATTGGATTCTATTGGCTCTAATATATTTGTATAGATGAGAGCAAATTTTCAAATACAGATATAAAACAACATGTCAAGTATTTTAGAAAATCCTTTGTTGTATCACATTTCTTTGAATGATTTGGACTTTGCAACAACAAACGTCAGTTTCTAAATATATTTGTATACTTAATCAAACTGATTACATTACACTTTACGATTACACTTTACAAAAGGAGCTGGTTAGCACCGTATGTAATGTTCAACTGTAGGAATTCCAAACTGGCTTTAACGGACTAGTAATCTAGTAGAACTTCCTATCAGCGACTGATCACGGATATCTTCTTTATACATCATGGGAAGTAACCGCAATTTGTTGGGTATTCTACAAAAAAATAGTACAGTAAACATCAACAAGATATTCTACTTTGATGATTAAGAATAATGGCTGACTCCCATGAAAACCTTGTTCTACTCGCCCAATAACGAAATCTATATCAATATACTAGTCTAGACGTCAAAACAAAAGTGTCAAATAATCCACATAACAATACAAGTCTAAGTTATAGCGTCTATAACTATAGTAAGGGTTATGGCCATATTTATTAAACTATAAGTTCTTCCACAAACAAATCAACACCTATCCTATGCAAAATAGCCTATGGGCTCGGATTCGGGTAACAAAATTATTCTGAATTATTAATTAACGAAGTAGACTCCAAACGATAGCGTTAAACTCTTATACACTCAAATTTGACCAACAACACTGTTCTTATCTGTAGGTTATCGAAGATAACAAAACAAATCAATGACAAATTAATATCATCTACATGTTGATTGTTAAAGGCTTATTTAATTGACTCACAAAAATCTAATCCAAATTATCGTCAAAATATGGAAATCTTGATATAAGGGACACTAACACATTGCAAAATTTGATCATATTTAGTCAACATTTGAAGTGGGCGACTTTCAACCCTTTGTAACGAATTCCTATTGATCTTAAAGTCAATATGAATGAAATTAAATAAGATGTCTTTTTACTGAATATGGAGAGAACCGTACCCGCCTCACAAAAATGGAATATTCTAATAACCAAATTTTAGCATACATAGTCCATCAACTTAAATATAATCTAAAACATGTCAGAAGAGAATAGGGGATTTTCATTTCATAAGGCCTATCAGTTGTCTTTTACCTTTTAATTCATAAATTCCAAAGCATAAAGCCGTACATATTCTAGAAAATTACCCCGTAATTGTTAGATAAGGTAATTACAGTGTATAGAAAAAGCCAAACCTCCAGACTAGTTGGTCATCAAAATACAGGGCAGAAACAAGCGTATTGAGAACCTTGAGCAGCTTCTCAGGCTCTACACAGTCAAACGTTAGTTTAGTGTAGATACAGCACCAATTTAGTCAGTAGTTATCAATCAGTTTAAATAAACCGAAAACGTTAGCTTAGCATATGGCAACACAGTATGTTAGAATATTTCTAGTAAAGTGGTTTCATTTATGTTGTATCATTTCATACCTCACAGTCAAATACAAGGCGCCAGCAACTTAAAACAGGCTTATTAAATGAAGGATCGGATCTCTGTCCTTCTTCGGGTTTCTCACCAAACTATTTAAAGATTGTTTAATCTCACGAGAGATATCTCAGTACCTTCCTTAGTACCAAAGCATGGTCAAAAAAAATTATAAAACAACTTTTCTTAGCTGCACTGGTAAATGTATTACTTCATAGTATACTACATATACTTATATATACATTTCAGCTTCTGACCCAAAAAGACCAACTTTGTCAAGCTAATGGTTCAATTATAGACATAGTGCTGGAGCTATAATAAACCAAATCTTACTAACTGTTGAGAAGAAAGGAGCTAGTGGTAAAGGATTTGTTATTGTAGTTCATCAAGCAGGGTTCCGATTATCAACACAACATCTGCGATAATTAAATTTGCGCGTTGAAGCTCCCGCGTTATGTGAGCAAAGCTCATCTCTGTTGAAAGACTAAGGTAGATGTTATAGTTGAGACCAGATATGATCACATTAAGTCAACAAATAGATCCTTGCCATATATGTTAAAGCATTTTAAGGTTGTAACTTCTATCAATTTATTTCAGAAACCAACTGAGTACTTGGATTCGATTTGTTTATTTCAGAAAGTATATCAGCTCTTCTTCCAAATGTGAGCAAGTCCAGCATAATGAAAAATTTGCGTTTCACTACTAATGACCTGATAAAATTCGTACCAACTAAAACAAGCTTTCATGTAGCAAAAGATAATATCAGTCAGAACTGCAGTGATTTTAAAATAAATGTGTAGGAACTCCTACTGTTAAGAGCAAACGTGCAAATCAGGCATATGAACCAAACAAACAGGCATATATTGATTCAGAATGTTCCCAGAAGAACTTTTTTTATGTTCATCATCTCTATAATATTTTATAATGAAGTAAAAACTTTTGGTGTCATTTTTACAATCCTTTGAAGAGTCACACTAAAATTGTGAGATTGGCATTTTACAACAACCAAGAACTGGTTATCAATGTATAATCATTCAAGAATGTTCAAGCTAGCTTTAAGAAAGCAGAGATCTGCCCTAATTTTCAAGGAAGAGAACTTCTCGACTCTTAATGCGACCGACCGACCATTGACATGTTATTTACACAATTCTGTTATCTCAAAAAAAACCCTACTAATTCGCTGCAGTAAATATTAACAAGATAATATTCACGATTTTACAAAAAGGAACAATGGGCAAGACCCTATGGAAACTTTTCCCCACTCATCTAGCAATTAAACCATCTTTTTAGACGATCTATATTTCTCTGCTCCCCTCTGCACTACCGATTACTAAAAAAAGGTACAAATAAGGGCCCAAATTCACCAATGTCTTTATACCTACATACCAACAGTGGACACTTCAAATGGTTTTTGTTTATCATTTACAACAGATTTGCCGAGTTTCCTTTTTGATCTACGAAGCTAAACACTTCAGAAAAATAACGATTTTTGGAAAATAATAAAAATAGTTAAAAATGTTGACAAAAATATTCTTCTTCGACAGAAATACGATTTGCATGCTCAAAAAATGCGTCAAATTATTATCTTATGTCGTTGATTGGAATGGTGTTGAGATTGTTCGTCCTCGACTGTTGAATCTTTTCAGTTGATGTAAAACGGTCTCTTTTCGTTACCAAATGCAGTTTAGAGAATAAAAAATAGTAATCAAGGATAAAAATTTGATTTTTGGTCAAAAATTCAGTGACAATTGATTAATGATGAGAAGATAAATTATCAACAATCGCCAACTGCCTGATTCTTGATATTGAGGACGAAAAAGCAAGTACCACTTGGATTAAATTAATTGTGGATAATCCATTTGCAATCGCAAAAAGCAATGAGCAGTTGTTTTGATTTTTAACTTCTCCAAACACGATTTTTTTGAATATCCCTCATTTACCACTTTGACGCTTTGTTTATGGGCCATCACCAGTTAAAATAACTTTTAAAAAGTTCTCGCAGCTTCCTTAATGATGTCTTTGCAATGCCCAATTTGATACAATTTTTAGTCACCTGCCAGTCTTCGAATTTAACTTCCGTAGTTCCATCTAATGAATCTCACCACATATTTTTTTTCGAAAGATTTGCAAAATCATGCATTTCTTCGATACTGTCTTCGATCATTCTTCCAATTGATATCATTTATCATCATCCACATTCTCTCAATCTCAATATGACACTTGAAAACTTGTGTTCGTGATTAATAATTGTAAAGTACTTTATGTACTTAGGGAGCTTCTGCATCATTTAACTTTTACACTTATCTTGGTTTATAGCGAACGAAATGTCATGAAACTCTTACAAAATATTAAGGAAGGTCGACGCTTCTTAAAGAAATAGATGTCGCCACCAATTTAATTGGAATAAATAAATAAGTGATCAATTTTATTTAAACAATTTTTAATGGCCCAACTTGTATCAGAAAACTTAAAATAACTCTTTTCAAAGTTTCTCAGAGGCTAATTAAGCAAATTCGTGTTTGCTTATTCAGGAAAGTTACAGAAGATCAAATTAACAATACTGTAATTACAACAAACAGATATTACTGTAAATCAACTATAGTATCATATTTGCATTATTAGATATGAAACCTTACAGGTGAAGTTATAAATAAGTCAAAAGTTTTAAGGTTTCAGTTTCAATTTCCAAATTTAGTAAGTCTCTCTATATTATGCCGATCTTTCTTATCGTCTCAATTCAATAAATGATATTCGTGATTATCGTCAAAACTTCTGGTCTTTTTGTAATAACCCCATCAAGATCCTTCTACGCTATTAAAACCTTCCTTGGTAAATTTTTCAGTCCGCATCTACATCTGCGTGTCGTGCCTCGGCGCCATTTGCGTGCACATTTCTTCGATAGCTAATGCCTCGTAGGTGGCTCTCCTGCAGTGCAACTGATACTATCCATCGGTATAATATTACTGCAGCGCCACTCTAAATCAACCGGGTCGGGCCTATCGGCGCTGCCTCCACCATCATCATATTAACTTCTGCCTCTCCCCAGCTCGCTGCAGAAGCAAACGCAACCGAACGCGCTCCCGCCCTGCGAGCACAATTCAATAAAGTTCTTTAATCTAAGCACGTCCTATTTTTATGAACTTAATCTGTATGCAGAGCCCCGCTGCACTAGGAGCATACGTGAGTGGCTCCGGTGGAGCTCTCCCCGGAATCCTCCCCGGCAGATTAGCGGTGCAATTTTTGTCCTGCGGCGCCAGGAGACATCCGGCCGCCGGCGCACGTAAACACGCGGCTGCGGCGCAAATAACCTCAGACGCGAATTAAAATGTATCACATTGATTAAACTTCCCAGTTTTACGGCATTTTTACGCCGCGGCGTGCTCGCGCCGTACACAAAGTGCCGGCCGTAAAACGGCTCAATCGCTTCCCACAGATTGAGAAAACGGGGATTTCCCGAGATGGGCGCAATCTACCGCCGGACCTTTATGGACTCGCGGACTCTGAAGGGTTTACGACGCCGCGTCGGGAGCCGCGCCGCTCGCTCCCGCGCACCTATTCGCCGAGCTGCAGCTCCTGAAAGGGTTGCCGGCGCTTGGCGTTCCGGGGTTAACTTCGTTGGAAAGACCGGGCCAAAAGTTAACCAACCCTAATGTGTTCGCAAAACTGCCCGCTACAAGTTCGGCGCGGCGGCTTTCATTAAAGTCGATAGGTTTTAATAGACCATCTGGAGGTGTCGCTCGGTCTCTCCGGTCGTAAAGGCGATGCGGAAGCTGTACCCGTGCTGCACATTGTGATATTCGCTGTACAACTTTGGTTGCAATAATACGACTTGCAATGCAAGCATCAAATGGTGACAAAGTTCTTCGTCTATACTTCGTTTACCCATAATTACCCATTTGAAAGACAAAGACTGAAAATGTAAGGTTTTAATGTTTACCTTCGCAGCAGTTTTCTAAATCCCAAAAGGATGTAGCCATGATTTTTTTCGTTGAGTGAACTACTTTTGGCCTTTTTGGTCGTTTTTCGTCCGGTCTGTGCCATTCCATTATTTTTCTTTTCACTAAAGGATTATAGTATAAAATCATGGCTTTATCCCCTATAACAAGAAATTGTAGAATGTCTTCCTTGTTGCTGTAATATAGCTTCCAAACCCACCTTACAGCTCAGCCTAGCCTCCAGTGACTATTATCTATTTTCAAAACTAAAGAACAACATTTAACGTAAAAAATTTAACAACCTTGCTAAAAGCTATTTTAGAGCATTTTGCAGAGTAAACTGAATAAAAAGAAACGCAAACTAAAAATCACATATTTGCACTTAACTTAAAATCGGCTTTTGATACAGTTCCAAAACCAAAACTATAGAGCGCTGGCAGAAGTAGTAGTACCCGACAAGTACGGAAAAGGGCAGAAAGTCTCTACAAACTAATAAAAAAGTAATAAAACTTAATGGTGTGGAACCAGAGAAATTCTTTATGGAGAAAAGGTGACAGCCTTAGCCTCTGCTATTTGTCATATACATGAAACATGTAATACAAACAATATCAAAGATAAAATACCAAAGGCTTATATGGGAAACTGGTATTTCAAACCGACATATTTACAGAGTTTAGCTTTTGTAGATGGCATGATGATATTAGCATAAAATCCAAGAGATATCCAATAATTCATGGACATATAGACAACAGAAATAGAAACGAAAAATATTGGACTAAATATAGAAAAATGCAAAATACTACTTATAATAAACAAAGATGGCAGAATTAACCAGAATAGGAAAATCGACAAAGTAAGTACAAAAGCTAGCATACACATACGAGAGCACTGTTCAAAAAAATGTAGATAAGATATCTAAGAAAGATGGCAGGAAAACAAAATATATGGTGAAACACAACGTAATAAAAGAAGAATTATAAGTACGCCCACTAATAGTAAATACAAAAAGAAGACAACTTAAATGGTATGACTACGTTAGATGAACAGATGGAGGAAGAATACCAAAAAAATTTTTAAAAGCAAGCCCCTAAAGTAATCAGAAATAAGGAAGACCAAAACTGTAATAGGAAGAAGGCATAGGAACAATGCTAGTGGATAGAGGAAAGAACATCAGAGAGCTAAGAAGCTTTGAACAGAGAGAGTTGCCCAAAATGGGTCGAGAACTCTATTGTTCCCTAGAACATAGTCAGGGTGAAAACTTTTAGAACTGACACATCAAGAAAATAGTTTCAGTTTTCCTACGTCACAAATTTTGGTTAAGAAACGCTTTGAGTACTTCGGCATCCTACTGTTTGGAAAGACGCAAACAGCTGCGGTCCAATTACCACCACGTCCCCGCTGACCATCTTGGGCCGTTCGATCGAAAGCGGAGCGATTCAATTAACGCGCGAGTGCAGGTCGTCGCTTTTTGCACTCCACGGCGCCGTTTGCTAAACACAAACGGGAACGTTGCAAGCGGTGCAATCTAAATTTCGGCGGATCCATCCGCTCGGAAACCCAATTAAAGTTGTTAGCAGTCGGGCGAGATTGACTCGCGCTCTCGGCTGCATCTTCGCGAGCGCTTCGATTAAATCGCGGGATGCAGCCGAATACGCTCCAGCGCGGCTGGTTACAGTGGCGAACAACAAAAGAAACTGCTGCAGCTCTTCCGCCAGATACGTCATAGTCTCAGTTTAATTACGTGTGCAAGGATTTAACTTTGCGCACTGAAGCTATCTTTTGCCAAGTAAAACAAACAGACGACGGATTGCAACCCATTAAGCAAGAGTAAGTTTTTTGGAAATAATTGAAATTTGCAAAGCTAAAACACAAATTTTAGAGACAGACCTATCTACCACAACATAATGGGTATGGGATACAGTTAATTGTTTCAATTTTGTATCACTGATAACATTACGTTAAAGTTTACTCAAGAAGTTTAATTTAGAGTATGACAAACGTCATTAAGTTATAAAATATTCACTAAATCCATTCATGAATACAAAAAGATGTCCACAACTCATCTATAAATATTTATCAACAGTTTTGGCAAGTTGTGTTGAGAATAAAGCCTATTAGTCGTCAAAGTTTTGGCCAAGATCATCTAAATTGGACTTGCCTTCAAATAAGTAAGTTTGCAAAAAGATGCACAAGTCATCTTTTGTATCAAACTGTAATTCTGGGATCTTAGATAAACTATCTATCGGAAATGGGTTTCTAATCTGTACCGATGTTGACCGCTATTCATAAAGTTTAGTAATACAAGTTTCACAGAAGTAGAATCAACTTGTGGGAAAGAACTAACCACAAAAAATTCCAACGTAATCCAAAGACAATGATATCAACAATGCCGTTAGTCCCTACAATGCGACTGTGTAACTTACTGTGGTCTCCCAGTTTGGTTTACCTTATCATTTAGATACCTTCTGGCTTCTTAAGGAAATCTAGAATCTAAATCCATACGTTTATTTTAGATCCTCAAGATCCAAATAATACTTCTCGAAGAATTTTTTCCTTATCTGCTAACTCTTCTATATCTAAATTTTTAACCGACCCAATTTGTTTGCTCCCCACACTGCGACCGACAAGATCTATTGTACTCCTACAGTTAGGTCCACCTTACCATTTCGGTATTCATGTAACTTCCTTAGGTACTCAAAATATTATTCCTATTCGGCCAGAAATCACCGAACATACTTCTTCGAGCTGGAATTTCCCAAGGCTCGATGCTGACCCTCGTCTTCTTCAACATGTATATCAGGTACATTCCAACAGCGTCCTCTACGGCGATGATCCAATTTGCAGACGATACTGCCGTGCTATTAAAATAGCTGCAATTCTCTCTGGGCTGAACTAGATTGAAGAATAATGCGACAGGCGGAGAATCAAAATCAACCCCGAGAAGAGTGTGGCAGTTCTGTTCTCCACCAAGAAGAAGATTAAATAACCCGGTGACCTGGAGAACATAAGAATCTTCAGTCGAGATATACCTTGGAGAGAAAGACGCGGTATCTCAGAATGACTTTTGACAGGAAGTTCACCTAGAGAGTTCATGTACAGACATGAGTTAACAAAGCCAAAGCAAAATGTCTCAGAAAAATAAATTACTCATTGACAAAACAATATATGGGATCTTTTGCAGCGTGCAGCGAAAACCCTTGTGAATAAACTCCAAATAGTCCAAAACCGGGTTTTCAGGACCATCTTTGGCGCTCTGTGGTACGTAAAGAACACGACAGTCCATAAGAGACCTTAGTAGATGAATCAGAAAGTAAAGGCAATTTCCATGTATCAACTTTATTTCCACTGGTGAACAACAAATGCACATGTGATCTAATCGAAATTTCTGGTATCGTCTAACGAGTTGCTCCATCCCTTTAAAAAATAAGTTTTCCGGTTGCTCACGAAACCACATCTGCACAGCTTACTGAACTCCACCATCCGAGCTGAACTTAAAGGAAATACTGTGCAATACGTGATAGTCAGACAATGTGAGATCAAGGCGTCCACCCTTAGATGCCTTCCCCCGCGCGTGAGATCGATGGGCAACCTAAAGCATTCTATCCATGCTCCATACTGAGCCAACAACCGGCAATAGATTTCTACATATTTAACCCCTTCTGTGACTGTGTGGAGCGGTTATACTTCTATCCATATGTCTTAAGTACCCGTTATCCCTTGCACACATGTGCTATCGCGCGTCAGCCTTTACTTTCTAATTCACCCTTATATTTCGAAAACCCCAAACGCAAAAAAATAATTTGAGACCTAGGCCACCCATCAACATTAATGGCAAAATGCAATATTCATTCAGTGCTCTTTATTTGGTGGGATTAGGAAGGCGTGTCATATTTTGAAATGTTAAAACCGACTCAAACGGGTCACTAGCGACTTCTACTATCAACAACAAATTAATTTGAACTAAGCATTGAAGCAGTAAACTTTGAAAAGCAACTGCAATAGCAACAAAAATTAATTATCATACGTAGTCGTAATTCTTTTCCTTCGTGTAAGCTATCGGAAATAGTACGATCTCATAACCACAAATAGTTGGGAAGTAGCGAAGGCCCTAAGTACGCCGATACAAACGATTTCCACGCCAGCATCTCTGGGCATGTAAGCTCGAAGCAGCCCGGAGCTGGGAGCCACCATTACAAGGCCTTTAATTCTTTTTCCTCCGCGTCCTCTGCGCCCGACAGCTTTCCGATGCCCGGCGCGATAATGTCGATTTTCCAGCCGGAACTTTGTTTTAACGAAGATGAAATTCGCGATTGCAAGATTGCAGGGCCGCGGCGGCCTACTTAGGGATTGCGGCTCGGGGGGCGGCGATAAAAACGCTCTTAACCGCGAGCGCCCCGAGTTCCGAACTTCCTGTGAATTCCATCGCGCTGTATCAATGTTTCAGCGCCATTGTGCGCCGCGACGTCAATGGAGATAGCGGGCCGGCGGCAAGCCGGGCGCGATGATACGGCGGCACTTAAAACTTTCAAGCCGGCTGTAATTTATAAATGGGCCTGGATGGCGAGGAGTAAGTGAATTACAAGGCGGATCCTCGTCGGATTTCCTATATTTTAATTAGGTGAAATGTAGCTGTAATGTCCCTCAAGCATTAAGTCCCAATTACATTACCGGGACGCTCGCCGTCTCCGCCTTGCGCCGCTCGAGATACATAAAACTAGATTAGGCAGCGATCAGTCCCGTCTGTGCAAGTGGCGAAAGCCGCCCGCGCCACCCCATCGCCTGTACATCCACCCCCGTTTATTGTACGCCGGCCGGGTGTCGCTATGAATCAATGGCTGGCCATTATCCGCTCGGCCCTCTCCTCGGCTGCACACCATCGATTTTGCAATTTCGGCCGTAAGATATCGGATGGAAATTCGGCCCATCAATTCATCCGCATCGGGCATAATGGCAAAACTTCTCGAATACGAAGCAGTCGACGAGTAACACAATGCGGCAGATACAATACGTCATGAATAAATACATGCCTTCGCCTTCGGCATCATCATCGACACCCTCTTGGCCTGCCATAAAGAAAATTTTTCAGCAAGCACCCTCTTTCGATCAATAATATATACATAGACAAAATAACTTTAATAACTATTTTTACAATTAACATTTGTTACCACCTATTGCCCTCCTACTAATTTGCTTCAATTTTCCCATTATAAATACACACAAACATTTAGAAGTACTCCTGTATACTTTTAACCACAAAAACGGTCAATGGTCTAAAAAACTGCAATACTTATTTACATAATTTTAAAATAAAGGAAAATGCAATAAAGCCAAAGATGTTTAAAATTCTTCCACTTAAGTGACATATTATAAAATAGTGAAGAAAGGTTTCTGGTATCTTCTTCTTGGAGTACCCTATACACGTTTCAACAGAATTCAGTTTTCCCAGTTAAATGATTGAAAAAAACTTGGAAAGTGTTGCATGTTTGTCTAGAAATAGAAATAGAACATCCCATGGCTACTGATCAGAAATAAATTATTTTCTTCCACTGCCAGTTTGTCGGTGTAATTGTTGCCAATGGACATCTCGAGTATTGTTTGATTAGTACCTCACATTTAAAAAAAATCTTCATATCACGCTATATATGCAGGGACGTAGAACTAATCCGGAGTTATTATTAGTTAACACAAGCTAATTTAATTTTATCACCAACATGCAATTATTGACAGATGAGTCAAGAATACTATTGTAAAACTGATATGCTAGAATCCCTTCACACCGACACCGACAGAAATGACTGTATGGTTTAGTTACAAGAAGATTCAAGTTTCTGACCACCAAGAGGAGATAGCTTTTGATGGGGCAACTCTTAACAAGTGATCTGATCCCAATAAAAGTAATAAATTTGTTCAGAAAAAATTCGAGCTGACGAAAGAAATTTCCATGGCAAGATTGATAGTTGAGCAGTGCACTAGGACCTACACTACCAAGAACTGCAAAATGTTGACTCAGAGCAAGATTGACACGAAGTTAAAGGTCCAAATACTACAAACAGGACGGTGCTGGCGCCCTAAGATTATTTTTAGACGATAAGAACTTCATCCATGACAGGAAGGTGACTGCTGAATCTGTCAAAATTCATACAAAGTATACAAAGTTTCTCGTCTCTGTGATAGTGCTGAGGCTTGTTAATAGCAAAAGAGTTGTTATTGGCGCCCTACTACTTTAAGGAAGGCTTCAAGGTCACCACTTACGACTTTATAAACTAGAGACAGTTATCACAAGGCAAGTAAGACCCGGACTTGGCAGTACCATAATTTATATTACCACTGGTCCCTCGACTACAATCCCCTTGATTACTACATGTGGGGCGTCATCGAGGCAAAGGTCAATGAAAGGCATCATAACAATAAGAACAGCTTACAGGCCTTCATCTTAGAAGTAATGACACCTATGAATAAGGAGCAAGTTGTGCTAGCCTCCATCAGATTCAAAATCCTGGCTCAAAAAGGTTGTGGTCGCTGATGGAGGCTATATTGAATAACGTAATTCTCAAAGTTCCATGTAAATAAATTTAATTTTTCTTGTATTTAAATATTTTCATTGTTTATTCATTTTCCGGAATTTACTCTGTACAACCAGATTGTGTGGATGAGGATCTTGCTTTCGCTATGCCATTTATTATTTTTGTAAAAGATCCATTTCTCATGCTCCATTACGTGGACGAATTAAATATAAACCTTTTTTTATTTATTAGAGAATATAAGAATACGAACATATAAAGTTATTTTCTAAAGGCTTCTAATTTAGAAATACATTTTTCCTAAGGAATTGCGCACGAACGTTTAAGTCACACGTCTTTTGAAGACTGTTAACTTAAAACTGTGACTGTGATTGTGCAGCTCTATTGTTTCAACATCATGGTATTGACTAAATAATCAATAATGGGAAATGTCCTACGGGAAGAATTTCCTTTAGGAATCTGTAACTACATCGATCAGAAACCGCATGCAAAAAAATCCAGTTTATATTTGATTTACCCTATGCAAAAATAGTTTTATATTCTAACTAGTGAAGTAAAACGAATATATCAGGAATGTTTCTCTTGAATCATATTGCTTCATCGATGCAGACGCCATAAACGCACTTTAGACATCAATTCAATGTTTTTCAAATGCCTGTAAACTGTTAGAAATGTAAAATAAGTTTCTTCCCAAATTTTAACATTTGCCTTCAAGACTCTTCGCCAACTTCAATTTATTGTCCAAGTCGCACTTCATCTTAAAGACTAAAGTTTCCAAACCTGAATTTTTCTTATCAATGTTGTTTGCACATCATATTTAAGAGTTGCAGAGTCTACCACCATCCATCCGGATAACACTACGAGAGGCGGTAGTGCAATAGTAATAAGACAATCCATCACATACAATCAAGAAATGGAATATCAAACAGAGTAAATACAGGTCACAGCTACTAACGTCAAAACAAGAACTTAGGTAGTTGTTATCGCAGTATTACATTGCCCACTCGACATGCTATGAGAAAAATCAGTAATTAGATTTCTAGACCGTTAAGGATTTATCATTAGAGGTAATTTCGACTTTGAGGCTAACAACAACCAAAGGTTGAAACCAGCTTAACTGTGATACATTATCTACCGCAAAGCCCACGTATTAGCCGAATGATCAAAACAAGATTCCTGGTCAGGAGTTGAAGAGACATGAGATGAATTTAGATCATTTCTCCATACTACTCACATTGAGTGACACAATAATCAATAAAGAAAATCCCCCGAGAGTTGTAAACAGCCTTACGGATTGGAATAATTTTAAAATAAATCTTGAAGGTTCCATTAATACCTCTGTCCCACTTAAAGATGATGAAGAGCTTGATAAAGAAATAGAACTGTTTATTAGGAGCATTCAACAAGCAGCCTGGCGCAATACTCTAGAAATTAAAAAGAAGATAAAGGCAAATAATTATCTAAAACAGAAAGCTAAGAATAAGGTGTCAACAAACTCTCAATAATTAAAGCGAGAAATACTACGTATTAAATATGAAGCTATAAACAACTTCTTAAATCAAGATTAACATTAGTCGGAAAAAGCTTCGATCTTATTGCAGGTGAAGTTTTGAAGAAACCAATCTTACCAACGACTCATTCAAACCGAGGTATGTTCCTAAGATGTGGAAAGTAGTAGAGGTCATGATAATTCCTAAGTTAGGAGAACCCGCACAAAAAGTTTCATTATTTTGCCTGTTATTTCGAAATTATGAAAAACTACTCCTCAAAATACTGAAACCAATAATCTCTCATCACCAATATGGCTTTAGAGAAAATTACTCAACTATTAATCAAGGGCACAAAATCATAAACAATCAAAGTATCATTAGAAGTAAAGAAATCTGCTCTACTGTCTTCCTAGATGTAGACCAGGCTTCTGATAAAGTATGACATAAGAGCTAGTTTCGCAAGTTAAGACATGTTCCTACCTCGACAATATCGGGAAATTTTAAAATCCTACCTGTCAGAAAGATACTTCAGAATAAGACAAGAAGATACTTATTTTAAATTCAAAGACATCAACACAGGAGTACCATCATGTGCCTACTATCTGCTAGTGATATTCCTGACCTTGAACATATCGTCATATTTGCCGATGACATCGCAATTCTTGCAATTGGAAATGATCATAAAGAAGCCATCAGGAAATTCCAGACATCTATTAACCAAATCAACACATCAAGTTGAATGAAAAGAAATTTGTTCACATCAACTGCACCAATAAAGAGATCATATTCTTATCCGTTTGAATTAGCTAAATATTTATAGTTATGAGATTGGATACGAAAAGAATAGGAAAGTTTAAGATATAAGAAATTACATTAGATAATTGGGCAACATTCTAAGATGTCTATACATAATCAGCTGCTCTTTTATAAGTAAATATTAAGCCTATTTGGTCATTTGGTATTCCAAACAAAGTATTAAGAAACATCGTAGATGCACCCTGGTACTGTTACAACAGTGATATCTGAAAATTGGAGACCAGGTCATTTTTAAGTTTGCCAGAAGTCACGACCAACGGCTTCTTCAACATTCGAACATAGAAGTCATCCAGCTCCTCGATAATACACAGTTAGTAAAAAGACTCAAGAGGACCAAGCCCTTTGTATTAGTCCAGTGATTGGGTCAATGCAGAACATAGTACGTGCTTAAGTGATGGTATACCTAATTTGGTTTATCAGACTTCTAAGGACACTGATGAGTAAGACCTTAATTTTAAGTTTTCACTTTAGTTATTTTAAGTTAGACCACATTAGTCATTATTTATAGTGCCTCGCAAGAGGTATTAAAAAATGTCATTTATAAATTCCCACAGTTACATATAACGTACGCGCCTTTATTCGATTCCATTTTAACGTCTCTAAGACTACAAACCATGTTAGTTACAATCACAACACCAGTGTGCTTTGAGATGTTTTGCTGTAAATTGTTTAGAACAGCAATCTATTATTTTCAGGACGACTCACTATGACAAAAATAGGGAAATTTCAAGAAGTTAACGCTCTTAAACCACAATTAATCACGCGACAACAGAAAGAAAACCCGCCACCAATTTTCTTAGCCCCAAGAGTCCCCGCTGACGTATTCAACGCGAAAAAGAAAGCGATCCACTCCGGGCGTAATTGACCCCACAACGCCCGACCCCCAAATTGAGTCTCGCCAATTTTTTCCCCATCTCAAGTGCAAATTAGGCCGTGCCACTTGCCATACAGCCAGTTCCTGCCCCGGCACTTCGGCGAGCTCCTCTCATCCATCTATCGCTGACACCTCGCGAACGGGGGACAAATCAACACGGCGACAATAACCGGGGCTCTCGCGAAGACAAATCTTGGCAATTTCGCCGGGACGCTCTCCAGGACGAGCCTGCATATTGAATGATGGCGACGCTGTAAATGTACCTGTCGGTGTCCTGCGCTCCTCACAAGTTAGCTTCCATAAGTTTGGTGAAGTTGGAGGGGTTTAAGTTATGCCATTGCGTTAAAAATTTATCGTACCACATGAGTCCAAAATTATAAAAGCTCCAACTGTGAATAGAACGTGACCAAAATTTTAAAAAATTAGCAATAGAAGTGCTATTATGATGGTTACGACGACCCCAAGCTTGAAGAAGACAACTATTGATCGACCACAACAGCCGCCGCTTCCTCTCACGACAGCTTGCAGTTCCCAGTTCAAAGTACCACGTGCAAATGATATTAGAGTTCGCCAAGTCAAACCCAACAGTTTAATGGTGCTTCATCACAAGCCGTAGGTACACGGATAGGCCTCATCCGAGTGCATTGAAGTTCTCCATGCCGAGTAATCGAGTTTGGAAAGTAAGTTAGAGCAGTCGCGCGGCGCTCCATCACCGCCGCCCGCCACCCCCAGGACGCGCCGAAGATATTGTGTTCGTATATTACTTCCGACAGCGGGAATAAAGTGCACAAGATGACGGCGGCGCGCACCGGACGCGATTTCGCCGTGTACACAGGCCCGCCCTAAGGAGAACGAATGGGCCGCATAAAACGGCTTTAGGTCCGAGCCCAAGCCGGGCTAAATCATTTTTCATTTAGCGCAGTAAAGTTCTCTTTACGATCGACCCAGCGGCGCGGCGCTGACGGCCGCATAATGTAGGGCGTCTGGAGCAGCTGCACCGCATTGCATGCATCTCTATTATGGCTGAATGCGCTGCTCGCGGACGAATCATCTGCGAAGGAGGCGACGCCGTTATCTATCAGCCGCTCGCGTGCTCCTGGCACATGCCACGGGGCGCAGACGGGCCCCGGCCCCGCGGAGGCGGCGTGTTTGCCGATGTTTTGCTCGACGCCGAGGCGGCCCTCGCGGTGATTAGCGAGCTTGAAAGGGTTCGTGCGGCGTAATTCGCGTCGTTTCCGCGAAAAAGCTCCGCTCCCGAAAGTTCCGGCGTCCAATTACTTAGCGGTTCCAAAGAGCAGAATGCACGTACCGGCTGCAGGGCGCGCCGAGAGCGAAAACTAGCTAAATAATTTTCAATTTCATTAGCGACTTTCGTTTCGCTCCCGGGCCGGCTCTCAATAGAACTGTGATTACTCCTAATATCTCCCTTTCAGAAGTTCTGAAAGCCTCACTGGCTTAACCCATATGTAACACTTCTGCGGAGAAAACTTGGCTGAAAGAAGAGCCTGGCCGGGAACGACCGAGACAACTTTGAAAACGAATATTCTCCTGAAAGTTCCCTTCTAAGCTCGCAAAACTGAAAACCAAATTTGTTGGTTGCACGCTGAAAATATGGCCATGACACGCCATTTTTTCAGCGGCCACGACTTAAAAAAAAATTCATACATAAGAATCTAATTTATTTTTCGCCTAGACAAGTCCTCGTTTATTAAGAATTTTTGCTATAGTCGCTACCGACTTGTACCTTCTTAAGCTCATCAAGGATGGCGCAAATAAAACAGAAACGATATTCTTTACCCTCAACACTCTACGTAGGGACAGCACCTTCTAATTATTTTTAGTAACTGAATAGGCCAGCCGCCAAACATCCGAGCCCAGTGTTGAACCCGGGCCCGTCCGCACCGCAACCAGGCGCCTAACCGCTCCGCCACTAACACTTATTTATGATAAAACGAGAAACAAAATCGAAATAGTAGGTGCAACAGCTTTGGATTTGCAGAGCCACGGAGGGTTGAGATATTTCCCGCCCTAATGCAAAAATCCTGTTGCGCCATTAGTAAGTAAACACGGCAGCTGCATTTTCCGCGTTATCACACACGCCAGCTCGTCTGAGGCGCATTCATGCAGCAGCACGGCGCAAAAATGCACTCGCGACGTATCAAAATTAGCTTCTGGTCGGCGTCTGACACTTTGATGCATGGTCTGAAACTCTATTGGGCTAAAAACTGCGCGAAATTGAGTGTGCAGCTGCGAAGTGTGAAAAACCTCGTTGAGAGTAAGTATATAAGTAAATATAAAGCACATACAACCGCTGTAGAAGCTCGATGGTCAATTTGGGTTTCTATATCAGTCATTTTCAGAGCTTCAATAGAAAAGTTCCGGTATACTCCAATTTAACAGTCCATCCTACAGTATACACTGTTAGATGCCGTCCATGTAATAGATGTAGGCTAAAGAAGGCAGTAATTTTTGAAGAAAAAAAACAACTTGTCCGATTGAGTTCAGATAACTGGAAAAAGTACTGAATAGGTGAACTGACTCAAAGCTCATGCTCTTTGGAAGATATACAATAACGTACTCAATATCCTATGGACAACAACTTTTATATTAAATGTCATTTGTTGATTATTGAGCATGGAGTTGGGTTGGTGATGCTGTGGGGATGTTATGGCAAAAGTGAAGTTGAATCTTGACATCTTCCAGAGCACCGTCCTAAATGTCCTTGAAAAAGCCTCGTACATTAACATAACAATCCAAAACGTTGATCACGGAATGGCTTAGCAAAAAATACAATTTAATTCTTGGAATATTATCAACATTCCAATGAGTATTATCAATCTAATTGGACGTTGTTGAGTAGAATGGCGCTTCTAGATATTCTACTGAATATACCCAACTGTAGTAACTATTTTTATGGGAAATATTGTCATTTGATCTATATTTTTGTGCTATTAAAGTAACTGATTGTACGATAAGCAATGTTAAACAAATTTTATCCGTCAAGTCTTTCTGTTTCTAACTCGTTGGTTGTTTTCCCCAACATGAAAATATTCATCGTGCTACTGGAAGTGAATGGTGAATTTCAAACTGAAATATGTGTAACAAAATACCATTCTAATATATATCCGCTATTAGACACTTTTTGCTGTTGAAGCATCTTAATTTCACAACAGTTTATATATAAAGCTGGAATTGGTATTCGAATAATTTCAAAGTTCAATACATCATGATTAACAATTTTGAATGTCCCATTTAATGAAAAAGTAATTTAAAAATTTTCAATATCGTTTTTTAAAATTACAAATCCATTTTGGAATATTCTAATACCAATTCCAGCTACTCCAATTATTAGAATATTTAAATTAATATTTTTATTACTATCAGTAACAAAAATTCAAGTCTTTAGTTATTTATTTTTAGATGCATTTGAACAGTAGAGCGTGAAGTTCGGTTTCTGATAAAATTCAACCTCTTGCAAAATTATAGCTAGAAAACTTAAGTCAAGTGTGAAAATAATACCGTCAACGGTATGAAACTTTATTAAGAGAAGGAAAGAAACAGCATCTATTGGTAACAAGAAGCGAAGTGGAAGAAGGCGTAAAACGCCAACATAAGAAAATAAATATGCAACTTTTATCAGAAAAGCTACCGGACTAATTTTTTATCTGTGATATTTAACCAGAACAAATTCAATCATCTGATTTGTGTATTGAATACATATAGCCTTATAAACTCACTAGGTAGCAAGGTTATATGTAGCAACCCACCATACAGCTTGTTAACGCTTTCATTTGGAAATTACACTAGTGACATAATAGGCGCAGATTCCGAGCAAAGCTAACAAGTTCTTGGTTAAAATAGAAAAAAACAACAGAATATGATACAGCAAGCATTGTAACAAGCCATTATTAGGAAGACGTGTGTTTGAATGGGACGAAAGGTTTTGGAAGGACAGATTCAGTGTAAGACAATACCATAGTCAGCCGCCCCTTAGCATCACATACTGCTGCAAATCTGGAACATATCTCAGTAAATTTTACATAATGATTTAGAGTAACGGAAAGTTAATGAAAAAATAGTTCCTCACACACTAACGAAGGAACGGGAAAAACACAGCAAACAATTAAATGCTGAACTGTTGGAAAGGTCCAGAATTGATCCCATATGTGTGTTAAACATTGTTGCCGGAGACAAAAATTTGTGCTGCCTGTGTGATTCTCAAAAAAGTAAAGCGACAACCTTCGAAAGCAAAGACAATGTTGATCGCATCTTTTAATGCTAAAGGTTTGGTGCGCTTTAAAGTATCCTGGATGAAGCTTTCTCCGCTTCCTTCCATGACTTTCAAAATTGGCGGCAGTTGTATATAGATAGTCCAGGAGACTAACTTTGACAAGACCTAGGGCAATTAGTTGGTAAGGCAAATAAATTAATTTTACGAGCCCTGTCCCAAAACTTCTCAATTACAGGTATGATGCGTACGTTAAGCCCCAATAGCAACTTCAACGATAAAACGGTGTTCACAGAAATCAGAGCTACATGGATGAATTACTTAGAAAAATATTTTGAAAAAAAATGAATTTGGACGCCAACCAAGTTTTAGAGACTGACAAACCCAAACTTGAACCTTTTCGTTCTAAAAGAGCCCATCAAAGTCCTGTTCCCACTGTAAAACATGATAGAGGTAATGTTTTTGGAATGTTTTGACAGTGCCTAAATTGGAGTTTTAGCACAAATCAATGAGAAAATAATAGAAAAGTGTATTTAAACATTCTACAAATCAATGCCATACCATCTGGTAAAATTATTATTGAGGATGGTTTGGTTTCTTTAAAAGATAACCCCTATTAGAAAACCAAACTATTCTAAAAAGGCCTATATTTGGCCTCCATAGACCACGATTCGACACCTAGAGAAGTACTATGGATTAAATTGGAAAGAAATGTTCCAAAGTTAATGCTGGTAAGACAAAAAATTTATTGTAATAAATTATAACAACAGTGGCAGTAGATACCCTACAAAAACTGCACAAAATTCTAAGGTAGTGACACAGATCAAAAGAGGACAAGTCGGTGAAGTGGCAATTTAATAAATAAATACAAAATTATTATTAATAATACACCCGGATTTAATAAATTGATTTTATGTGCATTTCTTTAATAAAGAGACTGTAGTACTTCTAAAGTTTAATTTAAAAAGTCCAGACAGACATATAATTAAGGCATTCGCATGATTATAGAAAGAGTGCTATAAATAATTGAAACGGTTTTCTTGACAAAGTATGTAAATAAAATAAATAATAACAAAAGAAACGGCCATTCCAAAAAATGCATGATAGGTACTGAGAGATTAACAGAGAATAAGCAACCAATAAATAAAGTCCACGCATTTGAAATCTGAGATCCAAAAACGGCAGCTGAAGATAGAGAAACATAAATAGCGAAATGAATATAACCATAATTATTTAATGCAAATTGAAGTCAACAAAATGTGGAAGGGACAAGCCAAGCAGAACGCAAAATTAAAAAATAGTAAAAGATTCTTAAAATAATGGTATATACGACGTAAAATCAAAATAATCTAAAGAAATTTTTTGATTAACAACACTGTCCACAACCTCTAACAATTATCGTATACTTAATGTGGTCGTTTAGTATTTGCTCTATATACCGATTTAAGTCAATTTACAGAGAGTATACTACTATCTAATTGGACTAAGTGAGAAATAAGAGCAGCGATACGTTTTCTCTACTCAAAGGGAATTAAACCTGCAGAAATAATTAATTAAACATAACAATCGTTTAAGATGAAGCAAGATCCTTTCAAAATTAGACTGATTTCAAGTACTTAGATGAACATCAACGTAGAGAGAGTTGAACAGATCATTCGTAATAATTGACCGATTAAGGTACATGAAACTAAAAAATAATATATTACCTAATGATAAACATTTTCAATTATCCTGAATTCACTTTATTTTCGAAAAGTCTATGACTGAGGATCGTGTGGAAATTTTCCAAAAACATGTGACACGCATAGGTCAAAACCACAAACTTTTTTACGAAAAAATTGAAGAGACGAACGAAGTACATCGAAGTAAAGAGAATTATATGGAAAAATGCTCTATGGTTGTATGTACAATGAATATATTTGAGTTATTAAAAGTTGGATCAGACGACTACTGAACAAAAGTTAAATATAGAAAAAATAAGGGAAAGATCGCCTAAGTAATACAACTAAAAATATGAAAACTTAGAAAACTCATGCCAAAAAATTAAAGAGCGAAAACAAGAATATGCTTTATTGCTAATTAGTTGGTATTTAGTATTAGATTAGCAAGGTTTCTGCCAATTTTCTTAGGGTTTCATAGAAAAAAACTCAATTGAGACATTCTTGCAGCAGGTTATCTATAGCTACAGATTAAACAATGTTAAAGTAATTATGTCAAGGTTTAACTAGAATTAATTATTATTATAAATTATATAGATAGGGGAAGTGTATAAGCTCTGCATTGACCTTTAATATTCATCTCACGTGTGAATTTTATCATAAGTTGCAAAATGGTGTCCCCGAAAGAAATAATCCAAAGTATCAGCTGCAAAGTGATGGGCAATAATTTTTTGTCAAAAAGGTCTTTTTAGTCTTGAAATAGCCGCCAAAGTTAAGTGTTAGCAGTCTTCAGTTATCCGAATTATCAAAAAGCATGTTGAGGTGGAAAAAACTGATGATAAACCGTAGATATCCAAGTAAAATCTCAGTTAGAGATGATACTAACCTAAGAAGAACAAGCTTGGCAAACAGAAATCTCAATTTCGCGAAATTAACTTAATTATAGTGTAAAACTGCTAGAGTTAGTTTATGTACTTCGACTATAAGGCGAGAACTATTTGGCTGTGAATTAGGAGGGTAAAGAACCGACTTGTTTCCTAAAAAGAAAAAAGCTTTCGTTTACGGTGAGCTAAAGGACATAAAAATCGGACAACACAGCAATGATAGTGAGGCAATCAACTTTTATTCATTCCGAGAGTACATAAATGTCATAGTATAGAGATGCATGTCTGCCCAACGTCTTTGTCGGCCAGCTATCATGTCTGGGATAATTAATTCGGGCCAGCGCCCATAGAAAACTCATGACAAAGGTTATCACTCATCGTTCCTGAACGGAAACCCACGACAAGAACGGAACTAATCGAATTTTTAGTTTAAGGTTCAGTCGCTGTATTTCGAAGGAGGGTTAGGAAAACTAGTAAGTTCCATGCCTAAAAGACGTATAAACTTTTTGTGACACATAATGTGAAGGACTGACAAATTTTTGTCATTAGCGCATTAATTATCAACTGTTCTCAACATTTTCAAGACATTTTCACGCAACTATATGTATTACAAGTAGCGACAATTCACCTTACAACTCAAATATTCACAATCTAGAAAAACTAACCGCCGACTTTTCATATTTTTACATAGAAATATCGCTCTTTGTAAATAGGTTATTCAAAACATCGTAATATCTACAAAAAATAAAACAGAAAAAATCAATGTTATTTATTCAATCTAAGTTTATAACTCGAATTTTGTTAGTGACGTAATAGGATAAGAACGTATATTAGTGGTTGCAGCTGTTTGTCTATCTTTTTATTAACTTCCGACAGCGGAACGCTATAGGCGAAAGTTAATGATTTTAACATGGTGTCTGTCCGTTATAATAATCGGATTCACCTCAAACTTGGCATACATATACCTTCTTCGCTATTCAGCCAAATCGGCCAAAAGTCAAGGGGTCAACGGCGAGGTCAAACTTTTTTCCATCACATAACATGTCATGTGATACCTCATTCGAAAGCAGACGTCATAAGGAACATTATTCTGCCATTAATTTTTGAAATTGGAACACCAGAGTTTATTTCACCCCTCGCTAATTCGCCACACCGCTGTCGAAAGTTTCATTTGTGGTTTTACACCATTCTCGTTGGTACTGTTGTCCTAATTCCGCTTACAGAGCTTGTAGCTCTTTAGGCAAGAAACCGTCTTCTTAATTTTTTCAGAAAAATTCAAGATTACGTGTCCCTTACTTTTTAAAACCTATCTAATGAGGAAATTTCATTTTTGGGCGGAACAGCTCATGATAATGGGTAATGTTCGAGTCATTTTCGGAATAAAGTCGGGAGCAATTACCTTCCGAGCAATCTAAGCTTGGTCGTACATTTGGTTACCGCGGAACGCTTATTCGATAAGACAGCGTGCAGGGACGGGCGACGCCTGTCCCGGAGCGATAGGAGGCGGAGGCATATTTCAGCGGTAACCGAGCGCCCCGACGATTCCGGGCCCTGTGCAGCGCTCGGCCAATTGAGCCAATTAAGAAGTTGTACTTGGATCGTGTACGGTGTTCGCGATGAGCGGATTAGGGCAAAATTAAGTAAATTCGCAGCGAGTGGACAATCAGCGCTGCGGCGGGCAGATGGCGGCGGGCGCCGCGCCCGCGTCGCAAATCTGATTAGCGAATTACGCCCGGGAACTTATTGCGGCCGGAGTGGATTATCATCGGCGCGGCCGCGCTAATGAATGAAAGGAAGATGTCCGGGTGGGCCCGGCCGTGCAAAAAGGCGCACTGCACGCGGGGGATTATCGCGATGCGGAATATTTTAATCCCGGACTAATCGCGCCGCGGACAAAGCTGCATGCCCATCTTGAACGCGGATTACCTATTTGCGAGTTTTACGGCCAGAGAAGTTCCTTTGAATGGATGAAGATTAAACGACCAACTATTCAGGGCACAATATGGAAGTGACAGTTTGCAGTCACTTTAATTTCAGTTATGGTAATATAGTTAAGGGATGCACTGAAAAGTTTTCGGCCCACTTTACAAATATAGAGTTTACTCCCTTAATTTGTAATCATGCTGGTCCATTGTTTGTTTTTTTCGCTGAATCGACTAATTTGACTAAGTTTCTAGCGTTTAGGCGACGAGATGGTTGCCTCAAGGTATGACGTTGTCATACGGCATTAAACCTAATGTCAAATTAGTGGAAGATGATGAAAGAATTCTTTACAATATCAAAATATTTAGAGATTAGAAAGGTTATTTGTTTTTAAATACCTTGTCTGGAAGGTCAAGGCTGCCATATGTTTCCCCGCGATATGTATCATCGCGCTTCATCTCACGCAGGTACTCAATTATCTTTAGTAACTTGAACCGCCCGCTAGACATCTTCAGAATCCAACCCGAGTCCGCCCATACTGCATACAAATACAGTAGCCACCAAAACTTGTTCAAAACGAAGCATTTCTTCTCGAAAATTTACATAATAAAACGTGACATGTAGATATCATTGTTACTCTTGTTTTTTAGTGGTACGAGAGTACTGTACATTTGTCAGCATGATTTTTCCTAGGGAGAGAAAAAATTAATTTTTGTTTTTTATTTCTTTGTCATTTTTCGAGTGATTTTGTGTTTTTGCCTTTTTCATCACGATATTCTATATTTATTCGCTGATGAGAAAGACACGCAAGCTCACTCAGTAACGCCCCGCGAAGAAATCACTTATTGCCATCAAGAATTATCGCGCACGCGTTGCCTTTAAAAAGAAGTATCTTCACTGGACGTCTGCAGAGTGGAAAAAGATCTTGTCTAGCGATGACTCAGCATTCCAGCTCTTTGGATCGGATGGGATATCATATGTGAGACGTCCAGAGAGTCAGGGATTCAATCCTCGTTACAACTTCCTACTGTCAAGCATGGCAGTGGAAAGCTGATGGTATGGGGTTGCTTCTCGCTCGATGGCGTCGGTCTCCTTGTGAGTATTCGTGGAATAATAGATCAGTTGATCTACAAAAATATACTAAAGGACCACATTCTTCCATAAGCAAGGAGAATCTGGGACGTAGATAGATCCATCATCAAGAGAACGATCCAGAGCATTCTTCTGCCCTTGTCTCTCACTGATTTCACCAACAAAGAGTGAATGTTCTTGAGTGGCCATCGCAGGCACCGGAATCCTATCGAGAGCTTCTAGGAAAATCTGGGACGTACATGTCATAGACATTATAATATAGAAGTATAGTCATACTAGTATCTAGACCATTAAAGATTAGAATACTAATCCTGATAAAGGCTTTCTCAATTAAATTAAAATAAACGGAGAGTTTATACGTACGGAGGAAGAAATTTGTTAAACTCGCATTACAGAAAATCGAGAAAATGTATTCTTATGTTTCCAAAGCTGTGGTTTACTTTTGGATCTAACATAGTTTAAGATTACATCTTGTCCCTAACGCGTTATAATTTATTTATCTAGAACATGCCAGTAACCCCCTTTCACGCTATAACAGTTCACTACGCAGACGGTGTAGTGTTGTTCAGCCATTTGCGGATTATCTTGCTTATGCGGCGACTGCGGGGTAGATTGTACAATCAAAAAGAACACTAAGGCTCTATTTCCTCTAGAAATACTGATTGAGCTCCAACACAACTCAACATATTTTTTCCAAACAATACTCTTAAAAGAAAAAAGTTACTTGTCTCTGAATCTGACCGTAAAAGTCAACAAGATAAAGGCAATATAAGATCAAAATTTTCCAAAAGCAAGTTCAATCATGCCACATCATAGCTACAGTATTGCAATTTAAAGCTGAGATATAAAACTTATGAACAAATTTTCAAAGCTATAGTTTGACACTCTGTAGTTTGTAATATAAGAAACCATGACTTAACACTTAGATCATAATTTTCCTAAACATACCGCATGTCAGAACAAAAGGTAGTATCAACCGTTGCGAAATTGATTATTATCGCTTTCACGACAGAGGATGTAAAATCATCTAAAATTATGAAAAAAATTCAAGAACGACACCTTAAAAATACTCAAGTATACATAAACAATTTTTGGGAAAAGAAAAACAATTAAACATGAAGGTCCTGATGTCGCATTGTTCGTCGCCTTCTCGAGGGTGACCTCCAATTAACGCTTGGTGAAGTGACTACATCGGAAGATCATAAAAAAAGCATTTAAAGGACAGAGATTGCAACAATTGGATAGTGTCACAACCATCTTCGGTTTACAATAGCGGCATATAAAAACGACCTCTCCTTTGAAAAACATGTTTCTATGTTAGGAGATTATATAGAAAAATCACTTTGTATATTTGTATTTTTATGATAGTTTAATAAGTTTTAACAAAAATAATCCGGTTTATATTTATTTCGGCCACGTAAATTCTGTAATAAAAAATTATTCCTAAGATAAAAAAAATCATTAAACCTTTTTTATTTAGAGTTCACTGACATAGCATTTTAGTAAATTACGCCACAAAATTAACCCGTAGAGTTAGGGTGCCCGCCATACTGCTTTATGAAAGTTCTAGGATTATTGTCACTGCGCTGTTTATGGTACGCGATATAATTCAGTGTTTTGTTATCAAGGCATTAAATGTTTATTAACCTGCTTTACAAGTTAATATTGCTTTAGTTGATTCTTTTATGTGGTGTTTTAGATCTATAAATGAGTCACATATAAAAAGCTCGAACAATAAAATATTTGCAATTTAAAAACGCAGATATTTAAACCAATGATAGTAATAATCGATCCAAATATAAATCATAGCCCAATAAATTTTTACGGGCCATTTTTTAATCCCTAGGGTTGTCATTCTCCCAACTTCGACATCTCAGATGCTTTAATAGCAACAATAGAATCAATACCTTTGTTTAGGTTTGTTAAAAAATTATATGATATATTGTTAAGTTTTATCACAAGTTGTACAGTCATCTTGAAACACATTACTCATTTAACATTAAAAAAGTGCATGAAACAAGATAGAAGAGCAGAATTAAAAGCCGCAGTCTTTCCCACTTCCAGGAAGCCGAAATGCTAGTTCTACGAAAGTTTCGGCGATACATAAACTACTCGTGAGCACCAGGATAGACTTAAAGCTCATTCTGATCGTTGTATAATAGGACTTAATTCAGAAAAAAGCTTGTAAAAACATATAAGCCGAGAAAAACGCAAAAAATTCGAATCAAATGCGCAATTCAAAAAAGCGAAACATAAGAGGAAGAAGCGAACAACAAAACATTGAAGGGCATCCTTTAATCTCTGCAAAAAAAGGTTTCAGAGAATAAAAAAGACATCTAGAATTTGTAATATATGTCTTCAATTAAAGACTACGGAGAGAAAAAGATATCAACGGCTTGAACTTTTAATGCTACTTAAGATTTTAAGGAAAATACGTGACGAGAGTTGACATTGAATGGGGAGAGCAGTTTAAACAAATTGAAGATTGGTGTGGCAGCCTTTTCGCCCTTGAACCGCTTTATATCGCGGCGGCATGCGGGCCTTTGATTTCTGCTACGTTTTGCCATCGCACACAAAACGGCATATGGGCTTTTGCTCAGCCGACAAGTCTCCATACGCCGTCGGCGGTACCTTTTGATATGAAAGGTGCTGTCGAATGAAAATTGCCCGCAAAGACCTGCCGCCAAGCCAGGCGCGAAGCCCGGTAACATTCACACACCGCAGCTCGGCCAATTTGGTCGTGTCTTATCATCCCGCAGATACCAGAGCCGCAGCGCAGAGGTGGCCACCTTGGAATCGCCGACGAAGCCGAAGCAGAAGCCGATACAGGTGAGCGATTTGGCAATACTCGTTGGTTGATATCGGTAGCCGCCCCCATCCGCTTTCGCGACGGCCGTTTAAGGGACGATTTTGGCCTTATCGGCTGACGTTCCAATACGGGCCGTACTACGTTTCCACACCGCACCACGAGAGCGGCTATTTACACGCCTGCCTCTCCAAAGATAATAATAAATATTTACTTTAAATAGCGAAATATTACCTTAAAAGTTCATTTTGCGAAAGACACTATGTATTCCCTCAGACCAAAATACAAAAAATTGTTTATAATTTTGTAGGCCTTATAAATTCAGAATAAAGAAATTTATAAAATCTAAATAGATTTCTTTCGTTGTTAACAACTATAACATCATAGATAATGGTACGTAAACGGAACTCATTTATGGCTCATAATGATCTGATAATTGGGGGACTATTAGAGTTACTTGCTATAAAAAGGACAGAAAAGAAGTGGAAGACATGTTACATTTGCTCCGGAAGCCTAAGTGGCTAAAAATAGTCTTGACTACAAGATACAACGAAAATAATATGATAAGTACATGAAAAATATTTGTTGTGTACTATTTGTTTATGTAGATGAAGAGACTTGACAATCAGAATAACGAAGTCCACTTACACCACCAAAAATCGGGTCGATATTACCAAGGCTTAACATACAAATTACTGTTTACTTATCGACACAAAGAGAAAACTTCGGGATCGATTTGTCACAGTACAAAGTGAAGATTAAACATAATCATGTTTAAAGACTAACATGGAGATAGACATGCCACCTTGTACGTAGAGATGACGAAAAATAGTAAAACAATGACCTTATAGAGACGTTGAACAAGCAAGCGGGACAGAGGAATGGTAAGAGTACGTTAGAGAGATCTATCTACACCCTCAGAAAGTCAATGTATAGTGCGCAATCTCTTAGAATGGGATTAGAGGTCCAATATTGTTGATAAAGTCTGTCGATAATGAAGCCTAAAATGAAAAAATTCTAGACGCGAGGCGTAAGGTTCTCGTAGTTTCAAAAAAACTTCAGATCAAACTCACGCGAATATGGATCTCATCTCTAGTGTGTTCGGAAAGAAAATATTGGATTTAAGGACAAAAAATGAAAAAGTTGATTGGTTAAGTTCTTCACCTAATCTGAACCCTTATGCTTTATTTCTATGGGGTGAAGATTAGTTTGATGAAACATGTTCTAACATTTACAAATTTATCGTTAATTTAGCTTAAAACTGTAACTAAATGTAAAACAGATTAATATACTCGAAAATATTCTAGCGTAAAGAAAATACCAAAAAAATATATCTGCTGCATACATGTGTATAAATAATAATGGAGTCAATCAAAATAATGTAATAATGTTGTACAAGGGCGGGATAAAAGCCAAAATTTTATCAAATCCGTTTTATTTCGTTTTTCTATATCATTTAGTGTTAACGCGATGCACTTCGTTTAACGATGTCGAAGCTTCTCACTTCGTTCATCATTTAATGATATTTTGACTCCTTGATCTGATCGATATGTTTTTTCAGCTGAATATTTCTTTAAATGTGGTAATAGACGGGGTGTACAACCATTTAAAGCCTTAATTCGGCTAGTTTTTTGACATGGAAAACCTGGCCAGAAGCAATGTTGAAGTGATAGGATATTTTTCTAGGCTTTGTTAATCTTAACAATTAAAAATTCCAAAAATATTTTTACCTTTTTACCAAAAATGAATATGATATCTCCCCAGTAGAAATAACGACAAACCCGCTCTTTTGATTACTTTCTCCTCTTTAGGATAAAATAATAAAACCATATATCGTCCATTGTTCTAAAACGAAAACAAAAATGTACCTTATACATATTCTTCTGTAACGGGACACTATATCGTGAATTTTATTTCTAATTTTCGATGAGCTGACAGTTCTTAGAAGGCTCATTTTAATACTTGTTGACCTAACGACAAACGGCTGCTCTATTCTTCAATTTATTAACTTTAGCGTCATAGATTTCTCTCATCAACAATATTTAAACGATTATAATCAAACTCATTACAGAACAGAAAGGAAGAAACTACAAGAAAAAAGTAGAATCTTCAAGAATTGAACAGATCTGAGAATTTCAAAATCAGCAATACAGCTACCGACCAACAGAAATGATGAGTTAATTGCTAATAGCGTAAAACTACAACATCACAACAGAAAAAAGAAGATTGCTAATTTTCAAGTTTCAAACGACCTATTGCACTATGGCAAATAAAGAATAATTAACCAAACCAACTATCTGAAGGTTTTTAGCATTATTTGTAGATTGGAAAAAAATTCAGAATTGTGGAAAAACGACTTATGAAACTTTCTACAAGCCAATTAGTATTTGGCAGAGATATTCTTGTACAAACAACCAGAATGGCCACTATTTCAAATATCAATCAGTACAGGAAATCGACATAACACTCAAGATACCAACATAAGCGTAAAATACCATTTGCACCAGCTTGGATATGTTTATCGGCTCAATGTTTGGGTCCAAAACCAATTAGGGTAATTGCATCGATCTGCAACTCACCGACAAAAAGAAAGCAACCCATTCTTAAAGCGAATGGCCTTCCAAAACAACACATCAATTTGTGTTTTAACTTATTCCACCCTATTCACCAGACCAAGTTCCTTCCAATTGCCACCTATTCCAATATGTGCATCATTATATTCTAAAAATCAAACAAACTTACTAATAAAACACTCCACCACTGTACCATTTCAAAGTACAACCAGACCATATTTGAGTTTAACAATAAATAAGCTTTGGTAGAAACATCCTAAGATTAGTGAACCGACAACGCTTGAATCTTCTCCTTCACATGGCAATTATAATAATTCCTGGGAAACCTGCTACTATGACTTATAAACATTTACAAAGAGCTTATCGAAAACATTTCCTATTTAGAGCACAAGATGCCACAAAGCCTTTGTAGAGGACGGAGAAGAAGTAAAAGACAAATTTAGTAAGGAAAGACTTAAAACAACAATGTAGAATGAGTGAATACCCTTGTGATATTTAGGTTGTAAATAATAATTTGAAGTAGGTTACATTTGAACTCCTTTACCATCCATCAAATTTCAATATGGGATTGGAGCATGAAAAAAGTGTGTGCCAAGATGCTTCCAAAGAACTTCACGACTGAGCAGAGAGCCAGTTGATGGAGCCAGACATCTTTTAGTGGATTATAAATAGTCAAGGTGGAGAATAGTACACTACAAACTCTCTCCTTCTCAAGAGAGCGAGAATGAGCAAAACCATAATCAAATTATTGCTGATCAATTGTTTCTTTGACGGTCAGGGCATCATCGATAAGGAATTTGCGTCGGCAGGGCACTGCAAATCAAATTTTTTTTATCGCAAAGACCTTGGAAGACTCAGAAAGAGGTTTACTAAGTATCAAACGCACTTAGGATGCTGCACCACAATAACGCCTCATGTCATATGACAGATTCCATGAAATTTATAGCAGAAGGAATATTCTTATATTTCCCCATCCTTTCCTATTCACTGGATCTAAGTCTCTGTAACTTCTTTCTGTTGCTTCAGCTAAATGAGCGCCATTTTCGCATTATAGATAATATCCAGAAGAAATTTAACCAGCGAATTGAACAGAAACTGTTCAGGACTACTACAAACAATGGAAAACTATTTTGATTTCCAAAAAGAATAAAAATTATGATTAAAAAATCAATGTCATTATTTTCTTTACCAAACCTTGTATGTTGAAAACTATGATATAACTATTTTGGATCATAAATTCGAACTGTATTTTAAAAGCTTCGATCCTAAATGATTTTTTCATTTGCTTGATATAAATCCCATCCTGCATGAGCATATGTGATGCAGTTAAAGCTAATAATTCCAAACTTTGATTTCACGCCTGTATAGATCACCGAGTGCACTTAGCGATGCAAGGCTTCAGTGCGGATTCAATAACCGGGTCCGCTAAACAAGCAATTTTTGAATTTTTAACGCAAACAACGACGGAAGCTCCGCATGTCACGAGACCTGACCATTATTCGCCGCCTGTCGCCTTATCCGTGCATTATTGATGAGCAATAACGCCACAGGACTACCTGCAGCTGCTAATGGCGGCGTTCTGAATGGCGCGCAGTGAATGAGTGACGTCAGCAGGTGAAAGTGCACGGGTCGTTGTCACGAATGTCGTGTACGAGGCTCACGTGTCGAAGGGCGCACGCCATTGCCCTAATGGCGGGCGGACGAGGCCCCGCTTTCACAAGTGGGGTGCTGCGGTGTTTACCTGAAACAAAAAAATACGTAAGAGCACGCCAAGAAAACTTCCAAACTTTCGTTGTAAATTTTACTGTGCCGACACGCAATGCTTTTCATCCTTAGTAAAATAAATAACAGAAACTACCAAGATACGCAAATAAAACTTCATGAGTAAATTAATTAGACAAGAGGGGTGAGAGAATAAAAAAATTAACATTGCATTAAATATAATTAAAATACATGCACTGGCATGACCTAACGCAAAATTTTAAAGAGAAAGTCCAGTCAAGATCGATGTAAAATGAAGAATTAAACATATATGAAGAAAAGATTGATACCTATGAGGAAAAGATAATATTAAACTAAAAGAAGTAACAAAATTCCTAAAATAGTAGCATTAGCAGTTGTCCCGAAAATATCGAGCTTTATTATGCCGTTCGGTCGACAGTCTAGAATCGTTTTTTTTCAGAGATGATTGAAGTGTGGGGATGATGTTTCTTCTGATCTGGTAACAGTAGCGGCCCAATTAGCGGAATAGAAGTCGGAGTTTAACAAATTTCTTAATCAGACAAACATTGGTTTTGCTGCTCATTTCCATCTTCCACAAATTTTGTATTAAGGAAGACCTGTACATGGTGACGAAAATTAGTTCTCCCAGTAGGTAAATAAAGAAGATATTTAATGTTCCTGTGATGTTGAAAAGGAGAATCAGTTCCTACAATAATGTCATTGTAGAACTCTAAGCCTTCCAGAGGAGGTTAAGGATGTCTCATGCCATCAATTGCTTTGCAAAGTGCTACCACGTTCGCATATATTTGAATCCCGCATCGGACAAGCAAGACAACGACGCCCTCTTACTAGTTCAGAACATGAAACTCGACGGGCATGCTGCTGCGGACCACGTGGACGGGTTTAATTCACAGGCTGTCAAACTTATAAATTGTGTAGTTGTCTCCCACGCCGTCCCTATCGCTTCAAAGATGCTGGACCCCAAAACTTTCAAGAAGAAGGCGATTGTGTATTTAAACAGACTCCGGAAGTTTGACGACTGCATAGTGAAGACGGCTGCTACAGATAAGCGATGCTTGTCGATTTTGGCATCCATTAGAAAAGCTCTGAAAGGCTACGCAGACCAGAAATCACAACAACTATTGGGTAAATAACATCTTGCTGAGGCAAAAACAAAGTATCCTGTTTAGCAGCCTACAGAAGGAAGGGTTAGATCAGCATTACGACGACTTGGTGAAATTCTACCATAACTCTGATAAGACAATTCTGTTCTCAACTCAAATACAAAATCAAAGCAGATGAGCACCATAAACTGTAGTAGGAACTAGCTCGTTACATCACTGGCAAAAAGATCAGTCAATTTCTGGCTCTATCGGCACCATTTCTTGGTTGTCGGGCACCACCAATTTCTTTGCGACCTGCTCCTCCCTTTCAGCTTCTTCAGGCTCTATATGAGAATACAAATCGACGATGACATCCCATTTGGTTCTGCGGAGCATTTGGCCACGCAAGCCCAACCCTTCACAGGCAAGCAACCATCGATAGCAATATCCACAAACCTCAAAAGCATATTTGTATTGCAAAACGTAAATACCGGAATATTGACAAATGAGACCTCAGTGATGAGTTGGTCATCGAATGCTGAAACTATTATGATCAAGATACGTGATATGGGCGATGAAGGCATCAAGAGTGAGCGACGAACGTTGTACCAGTATGAGTCGCAAACTTCAAAACGGAAATAAGTATGTAATTGTGCTTTAAACATTACCAATAATCGAAAAAGAGAAACATTTGGTAGGTTTCAGTCTTTACTTTAAAAACTAGATCGATACTATATACACAGTTTGATATTCAATAAAAGTATCCAAACATAAGATCAACTCATATTTGAGAATTCATCATAACCTATATTGTAAGCCAAATTCCATTTATGTCTAACAATAATAAACATCAAATCAGATTCCAATCATCGATATTTGCAGGATGTGTTAAAAAGAGATCCTGACATAATTGTTTCCAAACTCGCCACAATCATTTTTGATTACCATTTATAAGTCCAAATTAAAACCAATATAGTAAAACAATCTGAAACAAATGTAGAAGAATATTCCAGGGTTGAATTTCCATATTTCTTAATTGGCACGCAAATCCATCTTTTTTAATGGGGACTTTTTCCGCGAATTCAACTAATGTGATGTCTATGGGATTTTGATTCTTCTAAGTTGATTTTGGGCATACATTTTTATGACAATATCATCACCTACCTTTTATATGTAATTAATATGTTTTTTAAGATATTCGATATGTCCAGATATGTTTGAACCTGAAGTACCATACTTCTTACCAGTATGTCTTCGCTGATGTTTCCTTTCAACTTTCGTGGTGTGTTACGGAAAACTTTCTTCCAAATATCCTGATAGAAAATGCTCAGGTATTCTGGACTACACGTATTTTTACCTATCAAAATATATTTATTCTCAAAACTCTCATATTCGGCCAAGCAAAAATCTCCATATAGTACACGAAGAACTCCTTCATTCAGAGCAGATTCGGGCTCGGTGCAAAATATCGCGATAGCGCATAACCGATTCTCTCTCTTTCGATCCTACCGGCACACAACTACCCACAGAAATCTCCAACTTCTTTGTAAATCAACTGGAGAATGAGGATTTTTCTAGCGGATATTTTCAGTTAAAATGGGACGACATAGCACACATCATCATGGCTGAAACTGACCCTTTTTTCAGCGATCGCGTCATTGGAAAAAATGTTGACAATTATGGTTATTCGCTCTAACGCCGCTCAATTATTTTCTGTAGAAAAAAAGTTTATTGCAACATACTACGAATTGTAGATACCTTTGAAGTAAACATAATCAAATAAACTCGAGCAGCGGCAGTAGACATACTGGTAAGAACTCTCCAAATTATGGTACTTCAATTTCAATCACGTCTGGACGTAATAGTGGACACTTCTAGCACAAGTCGGTTTCAAATTGCGTTATAGTATCTTTATTGATGTTAATATTATTTAAAAATGCCAGCTTGCGTAAAACAATTTGAAAGTTTATCAAACTAGCAAGACTTGTTGCAACATTTTTATAATAAAATTATTTTTAGCTCGGTAAAATTCATCATCCCGTAAATAAGATCCAAACGATGAGGATTATAAATACGATATTGGTAGTTATAATTTTAAGAAGCATCAAACTGAAGGCTGCATTTAATACCAGTCAATACACTCAGAAAATTACATTGTAGTTAATACTACAGCGCAAAATAAAGATGTTCTTAACACTCTACACGCCGAATGGCAATTTGCATTTAGATAAGTCATACCACAACATACAAAATACACTTTTTGCTTCAAAAAATTGCTTACTAGTTGTCGCGCCCGAATGTTGCTCTTTGTGTTTACAATTTTATTACAGCATGAAAAAGCAAAACTACATTGCAACTACTCGTAAAAATGGGGATCGGGACGTTATAGCGCGCTATAATATTTTACGATCGTCTTAAAATTTGTATAGGCCTCTCACCTGTCTTCAGTTTCCTTCGTTATTATTTTGTAATTGTCATAAAGATTGGGATATTCCCGTTTTTTAATTTTATATCCACGTGTCTGATTTTATAAAGTATTTTCCTATTTGCAATTTTTTTCTATTCAAAAACTTTGGCATCCACAAGCCAAGCACAATCAGTAAGGAAAACCTGAAAGTTTTGTATTTGTTTTTTTACTAACCCAACTCAATTTATGTACAAAAAAATATTTCATCGCAAAAATTGGATACGTACATGGGAGGGGAAAAGAGAACTTATTCTTTGAGAGTGTACACAAATTTCGATCTTCTATCTTAGATCAAAACAGGACATGTTTATGTTAGAGTTAAAATCATCTTCGTATGTCATTTATCAGAAAAACAATACGATCCCAAATTAGTTCAGGTTTAACTTACATGACAATATAATTCCGAAACATGTTTTGATCTTACGATCATTATAATCTTATAGAATAAAAAAATATAATAAAACATGTAGAACATACTGCTATTTAAGCCAAAAGATCGCGCCACCATAACAATACCTGATCACATATCCTATTCTCCAAGACCCTCACAGACTAATACGTCAGCTGCTTACTAAAAAACTAGCATGAAGACATGATTAGGCTTAAAAAACTATTTGCCAAACAAATTGCATTAATAGAAGTTGATGGCCATTGTATGCTATGTTATTTTTTGTATTGCTCCTCGTAAAAAATAAAAATGTTTACTCATAAATAAATAATAGCATAACTACTGACACGTTGATAAGAACTTTGGTTATTAGGGTTACCTCAATCATTTTGAATCACTATTTTTTCATCGTGTTTCTGTGATTGTCGCAATAAGAGAATTGTGCAAGACAAAACAATTAATCTAACTGTATTAAACTTTTGAACACCAATATACTTTCAGTAGGTGACACTAGCTTGCAAAGTCTTCTTATATAATATCTCTTTATACAATATTTTTGTCTACAAATAGGGTAAGCAATTTTCTTAATTAAATACCACATCTATCATCGTACTCATTGAATATAATAAAAAGAGTCAGAATCAGTGAGTGTGCGTAAGGTACTAGAAAAGTTTGTTGTGACAAGTTGGAGCATGTCGAGATAGATTTATACCTGCACTGCGGCCAGCAGGTTGACCTCTGAGTGTTAGGTGCTCCTCAACTGTGACAATAAAGAGCCCACAATGCCATTTTGTTCAAAAACGGTATATCAGACAATTTGCGCTAAACCATTGCATAAGTTTTGATTATCCTCATAGTACGACCATATTCAGTTGGTAGTAGGAGTTTCGGAGAGAAGATTTCAGTATGAAAAGAATCTTCGAGCTTAGGATAAGCATGACTTCCTATTGCCAGATACAAGAATATTGGAGCATTCCCAGAGCAGTAATTTATGCAATTCTACGCTATAACCTTCATTGGTATTTAATGTTTTCCATAACTAACAAACAAATGGTACAAAGCATGGTTACGCGCAATGTCCAATAAGTTTGAAAATCAAACATCTCGCTGTCAACAGAACTGTAACAAATGACAAAACTTTGTTGCGAAAAAGCTCTCTTTTCAGTCGGTACTTGTATCGATTGCATGTGATTAGTGAGCACCAATTTTAAACATGGACAGTAATAGTGAATAGAGATCTTGGATTAGCGGAAATGTTAACGAAACGCCTGGATCTACATAAACAATTCCACGAGTTCTCGCTAGTGAGTTCGGAAAGGCAGTAGTTAGTTATTGCTAGCCCCAACAAGAGAGATCGGCTTCAGGATACCGTCCCTAACTGTTCTTGCAGCCACCCCAACAGGTAGCAACCGCTAACATCTTTGACGTCCTCAATGACCACGAAGACAATCTCAAAATGGTCGCCATCACCAGTCCCTACGCGGACACCCCAACAAATCCTTCCCGTCATCCTACGCGAGAAAAAGGCTTGGCCTTCCGTACGGAAGATGGTGGTCAACTTACTTTCTGATGAAAGAAAAGATTCAGCACCATTTCCATCCGCTGAAAGCAGACAAGACCCTCCGCGCCATAATACGCGGCGTTTTCAACTACGTCCCGGAGCTGAATTAAAAGCTTCAGGATAAAGGCATCCTCACGATAAGTCGTATGAAGAAGGATCTGGACATACCAATGCCGCTCATTTGGCTGTGATGGAGCAGCCAAATAAAAGGATGGTCGTGAGTCAATGCCACAATTGCCGACGATTCGGGCACGCACAGCGCTGCTGCTGCGCTAACCCAAAATACATGAAGTACAGTAACAACCATTACTTCGGGGGAGTACAAGAAACCTCAAAAGGAGCTCGCCACTTGCGCCAATTGCCTCCCCATTCAGTCAGCTTCCGGAGATGCCCCATATCCCTGAACCGGCGCTGTGTCAGGCGGCGAATACACCAAGTCGCACTTCATCCGCACAACCCCAGCCTGAGTATTAGGGTTTCAGAATGCCAAGAACCTCCTGGAGGTCGTTGCAGAATTGACGAGTTGCGCAGAAGACATCAACGTTATCCTTGTCATGTTTAGAACAAATTAAATATCTGAGTTCAAGATTCTACTACACTGAAAGCGGCTTAAGAGGACTTCACCTTCCAACACCAGGCCTTCCAAAAAAAGTAAGGGTAGGGGTTAAGTTTCAGGAACATTGAGTTCCAAGGACGACAACGTTAACGTTAACGATAAAGACCTTCTAATAGCGTGGAATAACGCGTCTGCTCACATTTTTGAGGAAACGCGAAAGACTTAGATCGACGACTGGTTTCCAAGGATGCATACATGAATACATGGTGATGGAAAGTATTTGGGGAGATAATGAAAATTAAAATTATTGCAAAATTTTCTAGTACCATGTGTACAGAAAATTGGAAAAAAAATAAAAATTATCGTCCGAGTATTTTAGAAAGTAATTTAAAAACGCAATTTCACAAACAGAAAGAAAAATCTGTCTCCCAATGCAGTTGGGAAAGCAAAAATCGTTGCTACCAAAACTGAGAGACGGTCCTTTGGAATTCCATGTAATAAATGGAACGAAAATGGAAATATGACAGAATTGCAACACATTGAGTTTTTGTATAGACCAAACCAAGAGATCGACGAGTTAGAAGACAAAATTAAACGTTCACGTTAACTTCGTTGGTGAATTAGGGGTCTCTGAGCCAAACCTCTGAACCCTTTTTCTTTGATCAGCGGACGTGGATGGTGTTAGTTTGTGTTTGGCCGTCTTGTGAGGGAATCAGAATCTTCTGAAGCACCTGGAGCTTTTTTAGGTGTGCTTTAACGCAGTATAATGTACAACGTTAGGCAAATAGTACTCTTGTACCTTGATAGTTTCTTGCAAAGAGGGCCTGTTCCCAGGATAGAAGAGAGAACCAAGAGCCTGTCGGATTGCTATCATCTTGGCAATTGTCCAATATGCATGATGGTTCCAGGTAAGCTTCTTATTTAAAAATCGCTCCAAGGTATCATACCTTTTCTCTCCAGAATATCTCTTGGTCAAAGTTTGTTAGGTCTAATCACCAATTAAGTTGGGTTTTCGAGGAGAATAGAACGGTTACACTCTTCTAGGAGTTGTTAAGCAGTCTTTAAATACGTCCAGCTCTTCCTGAACATGCCGAATTGTCAAAAAGGGACATAAAATTAGATGAAACGTTTACCAATTTGAATATTCACTGGTTTAGGTTTTAATAACAGTTTTTTGGTTTGTATATGTACAAAGTACAAAAGAAATTATGCAACAACCTTATAATTAATGTTTCTGTATTATGTTCAAGGTTGTACTCGAAAAAAACAGTTACCTGTTTAATATTGACCTTTTTCATTGCTGTCAATTAAATGCTTATCGAAAATCCCGAAATTGGAACGAATTCCCCGAAAAGTGGCCCCGAATCGACGGATAATTAAATATGCGTCGTGGCCGCGTCGCCGGCGGCCCCGGATCCGCGGCCCGCCGCTGTGTTGGCAAAGCGCATTAAATTTGAATGCGCAAACTGAACCGTTCAGATTCAATAACCCTATCAATATTGGAGGAGCTTTGATGTTACGTAAATACTGTACATTATTACGGCTGCAATTGCTGCAATGGCGGCGAGTTTGTTTGCCGCAGCGCGCCCGCTTTTAATTGCGTTCCGCGGGGCGGCGCCCGGCCGCCATAAAGCAGGGAATTCGAGCAAGGTGTTCGACCGAAGAAATTTGCGATAATGGAAGTGCATTAAGACCGCGCGCCGGATAACGAGTTAAATAATGTATGCGCTACTTTACAGACTACCGCGTCGCGACGGCACACACGAGGAGCAAAAAGAAACCTAGGCGGACCCACACATCCGTCAATTAGTCCCTGAGCGGCTAAATAATGGACGAACCTTGTATTTGTTTTACAATTTTAGACCCAACATGTTAAGGAGAGCTTTGTTATTATACTTTAAGCTGTGAAACCCAAGACTTCTTCAGTGACCTTCCACTCCTTTCTATTTGATGTCGTGTGTCACCAGTTTCTCCTTTCCAGGCTTTTCATGTCCTCTTATAGGACATCAAACCACCTGCTTCTTAGCCTTCCTTTTCTTCTATCGTTTCGCATCTCTAGTAATAGGATTCCTTTTTTATTCATTGATTTTTCATATTATAACAAATTTTCGAACGCCCCTCGTAGCCCCCGCCGCTAGATATCTGTGGTCGCAATTTTTTGTTACACCCCGTAACGTCTCAGTGATTGACATAGTAACTTCTAGGAATCCAGTCACTATGCGTGTGCACGTGTAGGGCTCGAACAATAAGAAATTGCTAGATATTTAGGAGAAATTCCGTGTATATTCTGGAATCGGTTTTAAGCTGCTTAAATATCACGCGGCGTAGCAGCCCGGGGAACTAAAGTGTTACAAATAAATACAGTGTATTTCGTCAGATGATGGTATTTTCGATGTTGATAGTCAAAATATTGATGGATCATCTAAAGCATTGCATACCTCCTTTGGGTAAAAATTATCGTCTCTTACGTGTTCTCTTGTGTTGTTTCAGAATTACACCATTGTTGCGTGAGAAACAGCGATAATCCAATTTGCCGCACAAAAATGGGATGATTATGATACATGTAATTGACATTAATTCCTAGAGATAAGATTTTAAACTTCTCTGAATATATTTCGACACGGTATCAGACTAATGGTTGAGGTGGTTTGTTGTAGTGTGGACGGGCCCGTGTTCAACCTTGGGCTCAGTTGCCTGGCAGGTCACCTACCCAGTTACTAAAAATAATGAAGCATCTGTGTTGTCTAAGGCGCGACACTTGCCACATCGCCCCGTTGAAGTTGAACTCGTTGCCGTGATTGAAAGTTCCTGAGACGAACCTCTAACCTTCGTCCTCCCTTATGGTCTCTTGTGAATGTTGGTAGGTCTTTTTAAGCCTTCCCTATACATCAGGATCTTTTAGCGCTTATGTTGGTCACCTCTTTGGCCCTCATAATTATATAGACCACGGATGGATCGGTTTCTATGGCTTTGGACGTTGGAATAGACGTTTTTAACGTATTTGGGGTGTATTTATGGACTGTAGGCATGTCTGCATCTCTATCAAAGAAGTATTGCGTATGTTCTTAACGTCCCGTTCTGAATGACCTGGAGCTTGTCTATGAAGGATTTCGCAGCACGCTGTTGCTACGTCTATCATAATGGGCCGCATAATGATCTTGTACATGGTCAGTTTGTTTCTATTTCTTGTCCAGGGTTATTTCGAGGTAATTTGCCTCTTGTTTCTAAGATTTCCCCCATTCGAAAATTCTTGAGTAAAGTTATTTCATCACGCCAATGAAGTCTTGTCCTGGTTCTTCTATCTAGTCTAGGTGTGCTTGAAGTTGTCGTATCGGTAGGTAGCGTCTTGGTGAGCTAAATAACATCTGCATATCCTAAATACCATTTTGGACATGTCTCCGATGTAGATGTTGCAGAATATCGAAGACGGAGCCTTGTAGGACGCCGGCTCGTAGACGCCTTATCGATGACCACGTCGCTGATCTTGATCTGGATGCAGACAAGTAAGACCGGATCAGCTGAGATATCAAGAAGCCGAACCTTCTCTAAGGCCTTGGCCACTTCTGGAAACAAATTACCTAAACTATTTTCCTCGTGACGTCTGTGATATTTTCCATTACTCGGAGTCGCCAAAGCGAAATCTAAACTGATCCTCCGGGATCAGCTCCGCTTCCCCATGGGAGGAGACTTATGGTCTTGTAATCTTGGGAAAAGATTCAAGATTTCCAAATTTGGGGAGCATTATTACACCCGCCTTTTTCCATGAGCTCGGAAAGTGACGGAGATGGAGGACAGCATTAATTATGATCAGTACACAGACGACTGCCTTTTCGGAAGAGCCTGCAACACACGGTCCGAGATGCCATCAAGTTCAGAAGCCTTACGCCGTTTCATGATTTGAACCTGCTAGAGGACTTCCTGGTAAGTAGCTGGTTCCAAGTAGTCTTGGAGCTTTTGGTCCCTCAGATGCCTCACTACCCGGTCAACGATGATCATGTGGTCAAGGTCGGCATATGTGTAATCGAGGTCACACTGACGTTCAAAGCAGTCAGCGAAGGTCTCGACTTTATCGCTGATGGTGTAGGCAATTCCGTTCTCTCTGTGAATAGATGGAAGGGAAAGAGTCGCTTTCGCAGGTCTTTGACCATTTTCCAGAGAGAATTATTGGTTACATAGCTTGCTCTACCAAGCATCGTAATAGTGCTTTTTATCGGCGGTCTTCATTTCGGCCACATCGCTTCGTATCAGAAATGGTGTGCTACAACACGTTAGTAAGATTGAACCTCAACCTCTTAGTTTGAAAGGTCATGCCCGTAGCTGGTTTGTATCAAAATTCACCAATTCTTGCTGAAGATGGTTGAATATCGACGTCCACTTATAAACGTAGTTGACATATCCATCAATGGATCGCACAGTTCTTTATTACAATCAGAATAATAGTGTACACAAATACTTTCATAATTCTTACATCTAATCTGCCACTTGATCTTACAAGGCACACCAACACGAATTAATGTTATCAGCAGCACTCCATTTTATTCAGACCATTATTAGCCAAGCCGCAATTTACTGAAACCGAGGTCGGAAACTCTCTGCAGCACCGGGCCGGCGGTAAATCCCGCCGCCTTGGAAGCCAAAAACAAGAAGTGGTGCGCTCCTCAGCTTCACACCCCGTAATTAAGCCGTTAGACAACGCCGCGGCTAGGAGGAATTCCGGGCGAACTTAATTACTTGCGCACGCTGCAAGTTCTTATCTGCTGCAGCATAATCGCGAGAATAGATACCGTATGACAGCAGACTCGTCGCCTGCGAATAGTTAACGTGTATAAACAAAGGACCCCGGGAAGCAGCACATGTGCGACTGTGTGCGAGCGCTAATGCGGGCCTCTTGACGAGCGAAACAGTCTTCGTTTGGAGTTTAGCGCCTGCTTCCGCTCCGAAAATAAATACCGCTGACGAGGCTAATGACGAATGTTTGTACTGTGCACCAAAACGGCGGGAGCGAGTCTCGAACCAGCCACTTCAGAGCGTTCGCGAACGGTCGTTTGCAGATATTTGCATACTTTCATCGAATAGTTCTGTCATCGGGCAAATACTCCGGAACGGATGGCAATTCTTGGGATACATGTTGAGAGATCGACTTCCTAAGAATGTCAGAGCTTTCGGTAAGCAAATACCGTAGCGGATAAACAAAACCTGAGGCGCCTGGGGCGTATAAAAATCGACATAAGAGTACTTGATACTATTTAACTAATATTTTAACTTAGTTTTCAAAGTTGTTGTTACCATTGCGGGTTTATTAATATTCTTGCAAATATGGTGGGACCAACGTCACGTCATACTCTATGAGTTGCTGACTTGCTTCCTCCTGGATGAAAGGATAACCGCCGCTCTTAACAACAGCAACTCATGCGTGTTAGTAACGCGCTGGACGCGAAGAACAAGGAAAGAATGACGCGCGACCGCTCAAATAAAATCTATCAATTTCAGGCAAAAAAGTAAAACCATTGAATGATAACATTCGCCAACTTCAAAAAGAACACCGGTTTCCTTCAGATTATCACCTCTAGATCCTTGCAACGTTACTTGGCTGACACCAGGTCCAGTTCTGTAGAGGATGTCGAAAAAGTCTGGTTGAGTTTATTAATTTCAAACCATCCTCTTTTTCAGAAATACAAATCTGTAATATCTTGATAAATGTTACAAATGCATAGAAAGCGAAGAAGAGGAGTAGTTGATTTTTTATAAATTTTTAACTCAATTTAGTAAAAAACGGACAAGAATTAAGTTGCGCACCTAAAAACCAACTCTCACATTCGCATGAATTCCACTGCCACAATATTTAGTGCACTTTGAAAATATTCATTCATAAGTTTTATTTCAATCCGAGTGATTTAAAGCTCCGTCAGAAACAAAGGCACGTGTACATATCAAATTCAACGACGTGCGGGCGAGACGAAAATAACAATCCTACAGAGACGAGCATCATATGGGCATTGGATTACAACAAAACATCTGCACGTGTCTACATCCGGTACCTGCAGAGCTCACGAGTCAGTCACTAACACAATTCAGATCAAAAGTGAATAAACATCCCCTTTGATGTGTACACTAGCCCAAACGGCGGAGCCGAGCGCTAAACTGCTCGGGCTCGGCTCGTTCCTCCTTTATACGCACAAAATACAGATTTTGTATGCACGAATGTTTTGATTACGAATACAAAATACACATGCAAAGTTGTTCAATCAAAATGGAGGAACAGGAAAGCAAGCGAGTAGCGGAGGGAAACGAAAAGGAACAAATACGGCCTCCGGTAGCTCCCGGCGCCGAAACTCGCGGAATATTTAAAGTTGCGATATCAAAACACGGGCGGTGTTGACACGCCGCCGTATTTATCGAAGCTCGCTCCAGGGCCGGAGTTCCGGTGCAGCGGGGCCCGGCGCCCGGGAAGAGCTTCGCGCACTGCATGCAAATTTGCAGCGCACACATGCACGAGCGGCGCGGCGGTGATAGACCGCGTCGCTAATAAATTCGGTTAATTTATTTCTGGAGGGAATTAGCGGAAGCTGCCGCACAAACCTCGTTAGGAAGGTATAACACCCGGCCGGTCCGCACTGAACATGAACACAGGCAGGGGTGCAAAAGCACGAACAACCAAACTGAATTATCATGATACGTATGATATTTACTAAGATGATTTTTTGTAGCAAATAATTTTAACGAGTACGTCGTAACTACATCCAATTGCCTTTCAAATGACAATCTTTCGTAGTGAGCTTTAAATTCTTATAAACGAGTATTAGCATATTTGGATGATCTTTAGTAATTTATTGCTAGCATGTCTACGTCGTCTGGCTTGCAACTCCCGTCGCCGCTACTGCCACCACAGTCGCTGTTTTAAGAAGAAGAAGCGTTGCAGCGAGTTCTTCGCCATCGCACCATCAACACATAGTGAAAAGCTCAACATATATAAAGTAAATCGTCATATACGACGTGCCATATTACGGTATCCAGTTCACTACAAACCCACAAATGCTTCAAGATCAGGTGCATCACAATGACACGTATCAATTGAACAACAATAACATGTATTAACAAAACATTCCTATGCAATATCAATAAACACCACAATTAGCAACCTAATCTTTATACCAACTTCCTTACCTCATGCGTCAATCCCAGCACACGTACAAAACGTGCACCCATCGCAGTTTATAAGTTAGCAGGACGCAAACTCCCTAATGCAAACCAGTGTCGAATAGGAATGGCAAACACAAACTAATATAAAGCACAAAAGCCGAACAAATCAGCATGGAATAAGATAACTAAGAAAAAAATGAAACTCTGCAAGAGGTAAAGCTTCCAACAATATTCATGTATGGGGTTCACAATTTAAAACTGCCAATAGACAGGCTAAACCTTCACGTCAAAGACAAATACTATATCAAAATTATAGGCAACACTCAAGCCAAAATCCAGTTAACCGATATCACAACTATAGTATAGTCAATAAGGCACAGAAACACAAAAATACCAAATTTTATTGCTTCCAACACAAACAAGATAAGACCTATATTAAACTCCTAACTATTTTAATTAGGTATATCCTATTCTCAAAAAATATTCGAAAAAAATCAACAATCTCCATAAGTGAACAACCACAAACAAACATGGAACCAGCAAATGAACAACAAAACTGAAACAATGCTAATAAAACTAATGGAAAGAATGGACAATAAGATTAATCTACTCACAATCGTCACTTCTAAACTAACGTAATGGTTGTATTCTTAACATCACCTTCTAGAATTTTGCATCACAAAAGAAATAGAAGCGAACAACATAAAAGCAATATTGTACTTTGATCATCAGACCACTTCTTCGTAACTGTCAAGTATAGCAGTCAAACGCTGAAAAAAACAAAACCCTATTCACTACACAACAGAAACACAAACTGGTACACCTTTCGAAAACTTACCAGTAGTAATATTCAATTAAGTCTACCACTAAAAATCTAAGAAGACGTTTATAAGACGGTAAAACATTTAAAACAAACCATATAAATTGCTGTTAGTGTCTCCGCTCTGGTTAACAAAAAGCAAGAAAACTTAGAAGGTCGTCCTTTAATTATTAAACAGAAGTTAATTGAGAAAAGTAAACTCGGGAAGATATAGTAATTTTTGGGACATGCTCAAGATAGAATAAAATTTAACAAAGTCACTCGAAATGAAAAATCAGGTAATTCGAGAATATTTATCGAACTTTACCGTTATAGAAGACATGCAATACTTATTACGGTAAACTACAGAAAAACTGAAACATCCGCAATCAGACTACCAAATGGAAACTAGGCTAAAAATCCAACAAAAACTATTCCAGTCTTTCCCCCGGACGTGTTTTCCAGCGAAAGGACTTATTACAAGAAAACCGTTTAGAGATTATCAAACCTATCAAAGTTGCTGAGACAAAACCAACTATACCAAGTGTAAAATTAAATAAAGTTCTGGGATATGATTTGATAACTTCCAAATCCCTTAGGCATCTTCCGTGAAAAGCGGTAAAAATAATCATCTACATATTTAACGCCATCCTAAGATTAACCTCCTTTCCGCGGCAATGGAAAACTGTGAAAATTATCCTAATCGCAAAGTCCGAAAGGAGCCCAGGAAAACGACATCATATAGACTCCTTCCTATTATAACTAGAGCTTTCGAAAAATCAACTCTCAAAGGGAAGAATCTCATATCTGATCACTAATTTGGATTCAGTAACGGATACGCTACCACAAAATAGGCCCATACAATTTATCCCTAGAGTTAACCATGATCTACAATTCAAAAGATAAAGTTCTACAACCTTTTTAGACGTGCCACAAGCACTTGACAAGGTATGATACACTGGATTTTTATAAAAGATCAAAACGAGTCTACTAGTTTTTTACAAAATCTTAAAATCATATCTAGACGAGAGACACCTTCAAATTAGATATCAAGAAAAACTGAATCCTACCAATCAAATTCGGTCGGGGTAGCACACTAGTAATATATCTCTACGATATAGTAGCAACTTATGCCGATAATACTGCCGTTTCAGCCTCCCACAATAATCTAAACACAGCATCACAAATATTCCAACGAAACGTCATTTAAATAGACCGTGATAATAAACATGCAGCCTAATTAACATAAACGACAATGTAATTCCACAAGATAGCGTTGGCATACATTGAGACATAAGGCGCACACGTGGAAGAAAGGTTACAATAGAACTGAAATTCGTTAACCCTATTAGTTATTAGTTAGAAACTATCAACTATCAACTGAAAATAAGCTTTTATTATACAAATGTATCATAAAACCTGTATATGGACAAACGGTGTTCAGTTATGGCGATCGGCCAGTAACTCCAAGATGCCGATCCTATGTTTTCAAAATAAAGTCATAAGAACTATCATCAAGGCTAATTCAGCAAAATTCTGATATACCGTCTGTTAAAACTAAAATAAAAGTCTTCAGCAAAAAATATTAAAACAGACTTCTACTGCACCCCAATAACCTAGCGTCGATTCTATTAGAAAAGCCAAACCATCGAAGACTAAAAAGAACTGATTGGTATTATTACAATTAAAAAAAAATGTCAAGATACTTGTGGTGAATCACATCTCAAACAAAATATAGAAGAAGAATCAATCATAAAAATATCTTAAAGATTTCGACGAATTAAAACTAACTAATTCCAATTCAGATCTAAACTAAATAATAAAAGGAAAACCAAATGATGGTGTAATAGCATATCAGAAAAGCAAATCTAGTCGAGAAATATACGGAATTTAAACAGAGAAAATTTATATTTTGAAAAATAACACTCCGAAATAAAAAACAGTTCTATAAAGATAAAATTATAATAGATATTAAATCTTATCAGAATCGATAGACTAAGGTTTGTATAAATTGCAAACTAAGAGCACAACCTGTGAGATAGTAAGACTGCAGGGAGATTGAAGGAATATCATTCAAGTTGTCAAAAGACATTTAAACTTGAAAAATCCACAACTCTGGTCTAATTATGACATTAAAGCATACCAAAAATAAAAACTTTAATACACCAGAAATTTATAGCATATGCTTGCCTATCTGTAAGACTAGCAGCACATATATACCACGAACGTTTCCCCCTTACAGTCTGAGTGAACTAACAGAATTATTTCAAACTGGAATATACATACATTAATTAAAGCGACTGTAGAATCTCCCCCCCAATAAATTAAGCAAGACAAGCTCAGGAAGAAAGGACAACCTTAAAAGAAAATTAAAGTCCTTCATTCCAGGAAAATTGATGGAATAGGATTCAAGTTGTCAGATTCGAACCCAAGAAAATTGCAATTCATATAAGAAAATAAGAAAATACATAAGAACTGCATAGATATTAAACAGAAGTTGGTCTAGTGATGGTAAAGCGACTCAACTTTTGCAAACTGGTGTACAGAAATTGAAGCGACTTATCGCCAACCAACTAAAAAATATAAGCTAAGAGAAAATCTGTGAGATAGCCAGGTTTCAAAACTATAGTGAAATTGACTTTTACAATTTTATTATTTGGTCTTAAACAGTCACCCTGCCCGTGGTGACTGCATACTGTTAATTCAGTATGTGAGGCTATTTGCAAATTCTTGTAGTTGTATAGCATTGTTATATAGTTGCTGTTGTTGCTGACCTTTATATTTATCGTCTTCCTCATCATTATATGCTATAGGATCATAATTTAAACTACAGTTTGAAGTACAGATGCAGATATTCTTTTGAGTAGATCAACTGGATCAATAGAACTGTTGCTGCTCTATTTTATTCTAGTTCATAATTAGAATAGATGGGTGCTATGGCTAGATATTACACAAATAACAAAATGATTGTGGCCTTAAGAAATACCTAATAGATCGTTGAACATTTGCTTGCTACCTTTGGCTATGCTTATTGATTCCTACTATTGGGCTACTACAGGTTGATCCTTTAGTTGTAAACCTATCTTTGTTAATGGAACTACAGTGATAATTTTATATGTATAAACCAACTCGTCCCCTTATTGGAATTATATTTGAAAAGAGACAATCGATTCACAGCTGAGGTGGTAATTATCGAAAAATTAGATGCTCCTTCGTGGTTAATTGAGTCCGGAATTGTGAAATCTCACGAGATCCAAAACTGATTGCTGCTGTGATTGGAAGACTCCTATTTGATGAAAAAATATTAATGTTCATACCCTTAGCAGATATACGGTCTTCATAGGGTCTAAATGTACCATTATTATTATAAAATCTTTATTACACGCTTCTTCATTCAATTTAGAAGTACTTTGTGCACTAAATCATTTTAAAAAGTCCCCCTAAGTCTAATCAGTAACAGTTGCGTAGCGTCTACTCCAATATCATGAAAAAAAGCTTATGAAGAGAAATTGTCATGTATTTTAGGTAGAATTTGATCTCAACTGATAGTTTCGGGCTTGGGCAGCAACATTTGTTTTCAAATCCATTTTCTTCTTGTACTGCAGTTGATTAGAGATATTTCTGGTTTCTAAAATACTTTTGGCGCATGTTTTTCCTTATTTATACTTAAGTATGCGTGTCGACAATTACTTCATTTCAAATTTAGAAGTTTTTTGGAAATCATTCAATTATGATTCTATCGTTGCACGTACAGATCGGTACATTTGACTTTTGGTGTAGTATTCTGGTCTCTCATTTTGTCTCGGATTGCGCTTAATGTAGGACAGTAAATTTTTCGATTGGATTGCTTTTGGAAGATTGTAACCGCACATCCAATAATAAGCACCTATTCAGATATGTAATGTTATCGACTATCACACTCTGAAACTTCCTCATAAAAAAGATGGTAATTTCAGATTTTCCACTGGTGCTCATGTTTTCGGTTGGAAGATATAGAGCAAAGAGTGTTAGTATCTGTCTACGATTTAATGTTTTTAGAGGCCCAAAAAGGTCAGAAAGAGGTAGTAATACAAAAGGTTTAAAAATACGTAGAGGTTCAAGAAGAACCTTGCAACTTGCTATTCTAGGTAGTTAAAAAATTACTAAAAAGTAATATAAAGAGTGGGGCATTACCATATCGAAATAATGGCAAAAAGACAAATCAAAAACATGTTACCATCAGTAAAGTGAGGCTAGCCAAAATCACAGTAACTGTATTTATGAAGCAAGAGCAACTAACTGGAAGAAGAACATCGGCCATCCTTTACGCATTAGAAAATAGATAATCATAATCCTCGTTGATTCAAAATCCTCGAAAAAACAACACCGAACATAAAAAGATCTTCTAATATATCTAGACTAAAGAAAGGGCATAAAGCAAAGAACAAAAATAGAAAAAAAAGTGCCGCAAAAGAGAGGTGCTAATATTTAAAAAAAAATGAAGAAAATTCAAACAGAATTTTAATAAAATATACATGGTATTAGAAAGGTTACGTAAGTATTGGTTAATATGAAGGGGTTGCTAGTTTATTTTAAATTAATTTCCTGGTGTTTTGTTTTTTCCCGTATTATTTTATTCTAATTCCCACAAAAAATATTTTAATTACTTGATTTGTCATTCGTTTGTCAGCTTAAATAGTCTAAATAATTGCCCAAAGTGTGGCGAAGCCGTTTTTGCGGCCGTCCCGCTCTCCCACCCCGTTAATCGGTAATTAATTACTCGATTGCGGGAGATTGCACGTCGGACCTTTCAGCCGTACAGGTGTTGCGGTTTCTGGAACTGTCATTTCCCGAATCGCCGGCCATACTAATTGGAGCGCTGCAGCCGCCACTCGATTAAGCCGTTCGGGCAACCGGGGGAAGTTTCGTTTTTAATGCCCGTAAATTTCAGTTCTAAGGGCGCCGTAAATCGTCAATTTGATCGGAATTGAGCCGAAAGGTCACGCTGAGAGTGCGCTCCTGCCGTTTATGGCGGACTAAGTGGGCAGATTTGTATCTGATTTCAGGCTGAATTTTACTGATTTTGCATAACCTAAAATCAATTAGAAGGAAACACCCTTGTACAGGGTACTCCTACTACAAGGGTTCCAACATAAGTTAAGGCAACTATATTTTTTTCAAAGGTAACAACGTCGTATGTCCCAAGGAATGTATGTTCATAAACAAGATAACTCTGCGATGTTCTGTAATTGCATAGAGAGTAATGTTAAATCAGCTGTCAGTCAATCGCCGTGAAAGGTGGTAGTGTATCAAAATAGGCGTTCCCAATGGCAGAAATGTCAGAAAATGCTACAGAGACCTGGTAAAAGATGTCAGGAATAATGCTCTTCCATACCCAACAGTCGCCGACTGGGTGGCAGAGTTTCAGTGATGACGCGAAGCAATCAGCGACTGGATGATTCTGTAACATGAAAACTGTCAACTACCTTAATAAATATGAAAAGCATAATGTAGGCATATTGTTAAATGCTCCTAGATTTCCACCATTCCTTTCCTTTCATTTGTATATTTCCAATTTTTCACCCGCGCTCGTATTTTCGCCCCAATTCTGATATTAAAAATTTCCTCAAAATTTTCGGTCATCCCCTCATAAAACGTTAATTAGAATCGATTGAAATGCTTGTCCACCAATCCAAAAACCCGCGGGCGGCTCCCTCGATCGCCAGCAATTAATTCATCACGAATTCAGCGGCGGCGGCGCGCTCGGTCTATCAAACTCGCCGCCGCCAACTAGTTAGCTCCCTTCCGCACGAGCGCATGCAAATGCCCATCGGCAGGTCCTCGTGGTGCAGGACAGTGGACGCGGAATGGAATTAGTAATTCTAATGTAATTTGGGCGGCCAAGGAGCGGCCCGAAAGCCGAACATACGTCTGAGATCAAATTGCGGTCCGGCAATCAAAGGCCTTAATTATAGCATTAACACACGGTCCGGGGGTCGCAATAACACCTGCGGATTGTAGTACGGCGGCTCGCAGCCCGCAATTTGCACACCGATCATCCTGCGGCCCGCTAAATAATCGGGGGCTTCGCCCGGGGGATTTTTCGACGGCGTGCGCTCAAATTTAGATCGGGAGGCGGTCGATATCGGAGCGGGTCCATCCTTTAGGTCTTGGGTACCCGCTTGGGTGGTATGTAAATTCCAGATAAGGGACTCCTCCCCATTGATACGTTTGGGGAAGAAAATTGAACTTTTGGTGTTTAGAGTGTAGTTCATGATCATTGTTCCTCTTCTTTTTTTATGAAGGCTTAAGTCTGTTTTTCTTTACGCATTAACCACGGAGTTTTCACCGATGTTGAAATCCAGCTTTCATTGTTACCTAAGATATTATTGCTCATTTCGTTACCCTGTTTGTATTTATTTAGGAGGTTCAAAAGCAACCGGTATTCTTCTTCGAAACTTCGATTGTGTCGCAAACTGACATGTGTGTTGTAAAGACTATAGTGATGCCATCAGATGGCGTTGTTGAAATGCACAGAAGAAAATATGGTAAGTTATTCTTAGCCCTGTGTGGAGTACACAGCACTCAATTGCAAAACTATTTTTCAGTTAATACTGGAGGACAGCGTTGAGAGACGCACAAGCGGAAGACGTGCATCCGGCTTGATAATAGAAAACAGATCAATCACATTCGATACATTGGCGGACCTACTTGTGGAACTTTATATACCATCATTTATGAATACTTGAAGATGGCCAAAGTTTGAGCACAGTGAGGTCTCCGTACTCTCATTACTCAGCAGAAACGGCCGCTGTGTAGCACAAATCTGTAGGCGTTTTGACCATAGCAAACAAATCATGATTCTGACACGGGTAACCAAAAGAACATCTACAGAATGGTAACACATTAGGAGCTCTTATCTCAAAAGTTACAACCAAGGTTGTTGTGTTCTAGAATCAAAAGAAAATTCTGCTAATGGATTGGTTGCCCCCTAATAAGCAGTACTACCAATCACTAACTCCACCGATCCATTCAAAGACGACATTATGCAAAATGCAGACACGGCGCGTAACTTCAACATAACCGTTGAGACCAAACATGCTCTCAGGTACATCATTATGCCTTACGTCCCATATTCTACGAATTTTGTGTCAGGCGACTAAGGTCTGTTTGACGCAATGATAGAGGCAGTGCGTGGTAAAAAATTAATTGATGATAATCGTCTATTGAAATCTATATATCGTGCTCTTTGTAGTCATGGTGAAGCGATATCTCAGATTTACTTCGCACTACATATAGAAAGCCTCTCCTCAATCCCCATAAATGAATCCCTCCTGAGAAGCAGGACTGGGCCACAGTTAGGAAGGCAATACAACAGAATAAGATTGATTTATTCAAGGTTAAAAATGCAGTCCCCATCCATCCCGTTACAACACAACTGTTGCATTATATTAACGGTGACTAACACATTTCCTGTCAAAAGCGAAGATTCAGCACAATTTCCACCAGTTTAAGGCAGACTACGTCTCGAAGAAGGAACTGAAACGGGAGCTCCTAGATCCTAGGAAGGGCCTCTATGAATCCAGATGCTGTTCATATTATTGGAATTTGAATAATCCGAGAAGACAAAAATCTTCCATCTGCGTGGTGTGTTCAATTTGACTGTGGCAAAGGAGCGGTCAAATAACAGGAAGGTCACGAACCAAAGCTAACGCTGTTCTCGCTGGTGCTCTAAGTGCCTTAACTGTGAAAACAACAATCACTCCGGGGACTGCAAGAGGCCCTGAAGTGAGTCTGTCACCTGCAACTGCCGGAGCTTGCACCAGCTTCAAGAAATGCCCAGCATTGTCCGAGTGAGCGTTCCGACAAGCGGCGACTGCACCAAGTTTCCAGAAGCCTCCACAATAAATCCAATCAGCCTGACCAGCCTGGACCAGCCCTGCAGCCTAACAGACAGTTACCGAATAAACCATTCTACATTCCAGATAGCCTTCCAGAACATCGTGGCAGCCACCCAAAATGCCTCCACTTTCTTGGAGGTTGTTGCGAAGCTGATATTCTGTGCGAAAGACGAAAATGCTGTCTTTGACATTTTCAGGAAGAATTGAACACCTGTAATACGCTTATGCTTTTACTATACTGGAAGCGCCTTAATGGCACACCAACTTACATCTCCAAACCTCTAGGAAAAAAATTGCTGTGTCAAGAAGAAACATTTTTTACACCAAATTGGGATCTACGACAAAAATGGATTTTTTATGATAATTCAAAGAGGAGAAAATTATGGATTTATGTAAGTGAATTCTGGACTACTACGTCACAACCGAATTTCCATGCCAGGAAAACTTTGCTATGTATATGGTGAAGTTGGTGAGTCATACACTACAAGTTACCTCTGCTTCGTAAAATGATAATCACCATGTAATATCAAAGGCAACTGAAGCGTGCTAGTGACGCACTGGTCACAAAAAGCCTTATAGCTATAATTTTTCTATAGGACAAAGTACGATCACATATTTGACTAATAATTGCATATTATTTTCATCTATTCATTTTAATAGTTCTACAGGAATTTCGTTAGGTTCTGATGGTTTCTTAGTCTTTACGTTTTTTTATGGCACATTGTATTTCTGATTTCATAATCTCAGGGCCTTCAACACAGTATTGATCATCTGACCCGTTATCTTTGACGTCTCTGAATATTTCTAATATATAGGTTTCCCATGTATTTATTAATTTGTTTTCGTTTGATTTCCGCTGGTTGTCAATATCTGAGCAACTTGTTTTTTGAAAAGCCGGGATATCTCTTTCACTTTTCTGTGTATGTTATACGAATCATGTTTTGTTTATAAAAGGTCATTCATTGTTTTGGTTACCTATATTCATATCTTCTTTTTTCCATTAAATTGAGTATGTCGTTTGTCATCCACTTTTATTTCTTGTAACCATTATATTTAGTATTTTGGTTTCTGATCACTTTACTCAGTTTGCTCCTTGTTCTTTGTTTTCGTTGGTTACAAGATTATAAATATTTGATTTTTTTGTTTTTTTACCGAGAATCTTTTTCAACCTCATTTTGATGTTGGCTACAAGGGGACTATGATTCGAGCCAATGTTTGCCCTGGATAAGCGGAAACTCGTTTAACGACATTTCTGTAGCATTTCTTGATCATAATATAGTCTATCTGTTTTTTTAAGATTATTGGAATCGTCTTTTGGTGTTTTCCACACGTATAAGCTGCGTTTTGGAAGCTTAAACAAAGAATTAGTGATAATCATGTCATTCTCTTCGCAGAAGTCATAGTATGTTTCCTTGATCGTTAAAAAATTCCGGTTCAACTATGTTATTCCCCTTATTATATATAGACTTTCGTCAGTCTTTACACTTTTTAAGATATTAGAAATCGAATCATACAATGCTTCTATTTCATTGTCATATTTATCTCCTGTTGGAGGCGTATATTTGTAGAATTTTTGTTTAAAAAGATCTACTATTTAATTGTATTATAATAACTCGATCTAAAACTGGAACAATAGCATCTATAAATTTCTTGTATTTTTCTTTTATTTATTTCTTCCTCTGCGTTGTCTAGTTTCCCAGCTGCTTACATATTTTTTATAATTCTAAAAAAATTCACTATGTTGAATTGGGAGATTCTTAGCACCCCTTTCCCATCTAAGGGTTGACCGAGAATAGGGGCGATTACTATTAGGTTTCTCGCCATAGTGATGTCCCGGGGATTAAATTGATCTCAAGTGGATCTCGTTGCCTTCTCCGGATGGTAAGGATATGGGAAAGAATAAATATGGAAATGGTAGGGATTGAAGGATAGATCATGGTTCCCCCTCAGTATACGAAGGCGAGAAGAAAAACTACAGTTCCCATAGGCTGGGTCGTACGAGGGTTTCTACTCGCTACCCTGTATCAACTATATCCTGAACAATTCCATTCACTCCTATTTTTATTTACCAGACGATAAGAAACTTCCAGGTCATTCCTTGTTGTCGCTTTGAAATGGGCCAAACCGTATAAGTTACTGTAGCATTTCTCTAAACTAACATATTAACATTTCATGTTTAGTTGGACTTTTTTTTCCAAGTTCGAGCCTCAATTTTTATGTTCGCGTTTCTTCAGACAAGTTGGCAAATGCAACATTGCTAAGTAAATGTATAATAAATTATAATAACGTTGTCCGTTTAAAAGGGCAAATTTGATAGATAAGCTACGTTAAGTTGAGCTTTAAAAATAAGGAGCCAATTTCGATCTAAACAAACAAAAATTCCGAACTGAGCGAAGTTGTCCGAATGTTCTGGGCAGCAAGCAAAATAACAAGTCTTACCAGTGTACAAGTCCAGTGTCGGAAACTTCCTGTTCGAAAGCAAGGAACAGAAATCCGGGGCAATCAGACTATTTGACAATTGGAGTAAATAAAGCAAAACAAGCTCCTCGAGCGGCCGGCAGAGACATCAATCAAATATACGTCTCCAAAATAAACGACCAAACAGAGCTGGGCAAACTCCGGGCAGCCGAGCAAGACGAAAACAAATAGATTTTTTATCCGGCGAACACGGTCACAACAAATAAGTCCGGTTATCAGCTGCGCCGCGATCAATGGGGACGCCCGGAGCGCGGCGGCTGCAGCCGCAGCGCAGCCCGCAAGTCAAAGGCCGGTGCAAGCTGCGGCGGCGGCGGGCGAGCATCTCTTATCAGCATCGGAAGCGAAAAAAGCGCGCCGGGCGCTGACATCCTTGGGCTTAATCCAACAATGACGAGAAACATAAAACAGCGAAATGTACGGCGCGGCCCCTCCGATTTATGGCGCAGTTCCAGTTCCTTCGACAACCGCAGCAAACGGCAGCACATCGTTCAGCTCTGGCAATCCGGAACTCGGCTTGTATTGGATTCCGGGCTGTAAACACGGCCGCGGCCGGAGCGGTTGCCCTAAATTCGGATCGGCGGCTGTATTTCGCGCACTTATTTATAATGGAGATCAGGGTATGGAGTCGGCTCGGGGGCGCGATGCACCGAGTGCCGCATGCATTATGACTGCATTAACAAGAGGAATGCGGCCATAAAGAGCGTAGCGGTGAGTATGCGGGACAACCATCGTCTTCCCCGTGCTCCTTTTTCTGCCAACTTCTGCATCAGCATTAACAAGTATGTGTTTTACTACCGCCACTTTTGCGCTACTGCAGTTAAGTTCCCCTGCAACTAAGTAGGAAAGCTCTACCTGCAAATTAGCCTATTAAAAAAGTATATCGATAAAACCGACAAGTCCAGATGAAAAACGTAGACTGGCAAAATTTAAGGAAAACAATTTTTAATTATAACTGTAAATACAGAATGTTCAGAAAATATCATAGATTTTTGATTCTCAGTAAATAATACGACTTTTTTGGTTGATAAGAAACGAGCAATAATATCTAACCCAAGGTAATATTGTCTCTAACTCTGATTAGAGGTCACCTGTCATTATATAATAGTAGTAGTTGGCGTTGTATGCTTCGTACGTATGCAGTCTTCTAGCTCCCTTTCTCCGCGTCTACGGAGTATTAATATCCGATCATTGTTTCGGCTTAAACAAAATCTGGATTTATCGGAAAAGACGATTACATGACACACGCCTTTCAGTTGCCCATTGTAACCTTCATTCTTCTTCTTCGGATTCCTATCAAAGGCTGGAAACCATCTTGGCTATTTAGACTTTATTCACGGCCACTCTAAGTAATTCTGCACTGCTGTGCCCAAACCACCCTCTTAGATTTCTAAGCCAGTCTGCCCTCACTTTGTTTTCCTCGAATTATACCTTGTATTATTAATTGTAGCAATGCGTACTTCTACACTCTCATTACATATCCCACATATTCAGGACTTCTCGTTCATTTCCTGCCCTTCCAATGACCTCTATACTTTTGACACTCTTTCTGTCTACGATATTCGTAGGATTCTCCTACAGCCCCAAAGCTCGAAAGCGGCCAGTTTATTTAAATGTATTTTCGTTAGTGTTCAAGCCTCTAAACCATATAGAAGAGTAGAAAACACATAGTACCGGTGAATTCTCAAATGAAGTGTCAAGCTTACATCACGGTAGCATACAAATTTTCTAAATCTAACAAACGATGTACGTACCACAGTAATACGTGTTTTTATCTTTTTGATTTGATTTATCTTTGATCTTACCCATGTTCTCAAATACTTGTATTACATTCATTCTTTTAATGTCTATGTTTTTAACATTCAGTTGAATGTTCATAATACCTGATTTAGTAATAACTCTATGTATTGGTGTTGTTTACATGAATCTTAAAATCCCGTGTGTGGTTGCTGCCCCCCATCGGACACCTCCCCAGGTGGTAGAGAGGGAAAGGCCTCCTAAATATGGGTAGTACCGGGGAAATAAAATACCTGGGGCAAACCAAAACCAGCTTGGTGAATAGCAGCAGATTCATCAATATCAAGTTGCAACCGAAAAGAAAAGCTTCGAAAAGGTACCGAATTAAATACCGGAAAGCAGAACTGAATCAGCAGAAAGGTTTCCACCGTGCGGTGAGGAAAGCAACGAAAAACCACCTCCAGGACAATCATGATATGGCTGATAAATACCCTGAATACGATCGCCCCTTAAGTGAGGCAAGGGTGCTAAGAATCTCCCGATCAGCCGCTGTCAAAATCGAGAAAAGGTCAAACATACACAGAATAGGTACATGGAACATTCAAAGCATGTACGTGTAATTAATAAAATGAGATGACCAGGATCCGGAATGTGTGCTATAGATGACTATGTGGTGTGTTATAACGGGGAAGACAATACTCAACATTACAATGGAGTGGGAATAATTGTAACACCGGAAGTATTTAAGGCTATACAAAGTGTAGTGCAATACTCGGACAGAATAATCATGATAAAAATACAAACAAAGACAGTAACAATGAACTTAATTCAAGTGTATGCTCTTACGCCAAAATGTGAAGAAAATATCGAACAATTCTATTAACACCTTGAACAAGTAATGGAGTTAACAAAATTAACGAAGTAAATATATTAATGGGCAATATAACTGCTAAAATTGGACAAGAAAAATAATAAGACATTATAGGTGATTATGTCCTAGGAGCGCGTAATGAAAGAAAAGACTTATTTGTACGATTCTGCATAGATAAGAAATTGGCAATCGCCAACACATACTACAAACTACCCAAAAGATGCCTTTGCACGTAAAAATCTCCAGCGGATTCACAACAAAATATGTAATAAAACAAAAAGAATATCAAAATTAAAGTAAAATTAAAGAATCCCGAAGCATGCAAGAACGCTGGACAACAAATAGAAGGTAATATTAACAATCAAAATGAAAAGAAGAAGATATAGAAACACACATAAAACGAATAAAAAGCATAGCCCTTAACATACAGGAAACAAAATTCAAAGAAGAGAGACACGATAAAAACAAAGATGGATGACATAAGAGATTTTAGATCTTATTGATGAGAGAAGAAAATACAAAAATGAAAATCAAATAATGTACAATAGAATTCGCAAAGAAATTTAAAAAAAAAAAACACAATGGCACAAACAATGTTCAGAAATAGAAGAATATTACAAAAAACATTATATGTTTAACCTCCACAAAAAACTATGACGTTTCGGGACTAAAAATAAAGATAAACAGCAGAGGTTTAGAAAAAAAATTTAAGTGAAACACAATTCGAATTCCGAAACGGAATAGGGACACGGAAAGCTCTTATCGGAGTGCAAGATTCGATTCAACGATGTCAAGATGTTAACTGTGATGTGGCATGATGTGGGCATGTATGACTTTGAAAATTCCCTCAATAAAGTACGACACGACAAACTACTCCAAATCTTGAAGAAAGTAGGAATTGTCGGTAAAGGTTTACATATAATTGGTAATCTTTACTGACATCAAATTGCCACAATTAGAGCAGGACAGCAACTAACAGAAGCAACAAAAATAAAAAGTGGTGTCCGCCAGGGATGTAACAGTTGGGCTGAAAAGTTCGTAGGCTAACATAGAAAAAAATTTTTTTTTGATAAAATTGGATTTTATTATTCAATATAATTGCCTTCGAGGGCGATACACCGATTATAGCGATCATACAATTTTTCTATACCATTTTTAAAATATATTTTGTCTTTAGCCTCAAAATAAGCTTCTGTTTCGGCAATTACCTCTTCATCGGCGCTAAATTTCTTTCCAGCGAGCATTCTCTTGAGGTCTGAGAATAGGAAAAAGTCGCTGGTGGCCAGATCTGGAGAATACGGTGGATGCGGAAGCAATTCGTAGCCTAATTCATGCAATTTTGCCATCATTTTCATTGACTTGTGGCACGTTGCATTGTCTTGATGAAACAGCACTTTTTCTTCTTCAAATGGGGCCGTTTTCGTGATTTCGTCCTTCAAACGCTCCAACAACGCTTTGTAATAATCGCTATTGATGGTCTGGCCCTTTTCAAGGTGATCAATAAATACTGATGCCATAAACCTTGCTAGCCGATTATTGCGTCTTTCCACTCTTTGGATTCGGTTCATCGCGTGCAGTCCACTCGGCTGACTGTCGATTTGACTCTGGAGTGTAGTGATGAAGCCATGTTTCATCCGTTGTCACATATCAACGAAAAATTCGTTATTATTACGGTTGAATATCGCTGAACATTGTTCTGAATCAACGACACGTTGAAAGTTTTGCTGGATTGTGAGCTCGCGCGGCACTCACTTTGCACACAGTTTTTGCATGTCCAAATATTCATGCAAGATATGTCCAACACTGCATTTTGATATCTTCAGAGTCTCAGCTATCTCGCTTAACTTCAATTTACGGTCATTCATAATCATTTTGTAAACTTTTATGTTTTCGTCCGTTACAGCCTCTTTCGGGCGTCCACTGTGCATCGTCATCAGTGCTCATCTCGCCTCGTTTAAACTTGGAAAACCACTTCTCAACGGTTGATTTTCCTGGTGCACAGTCTAAATAATGCTTATCAAGCCAAGCCTTGGTTTCAACGGTATTTTTTGCCAAAAGCAGTGTTTTATTAATACTCGAAATTCCTTTTATCCATTTTTTAAAATTAACAATAGTTGCTTCACTCAAAATACGATATCTCCTAAACTAATAGTCCGACAGTTGTCAAATTTATATACGAGTCTTTTGAAGGTTAGGGTTAACTAAAAAGCACATGGATTTAATACTACTAGCGCCGCTTATGTGTCAGCCTACGAACTTTTCAGCCCAACTGTTATATTGTCGGGTTAACTCTTCAACTTGGACACTTTGACCGATGTAAAGGAGAGAATATGGTAAATGAGAAGACAATAAACAATATCAGATGTGCCGACAACACGCTGATTTTCGCAAATACCAATGAAGAACTGCAAACGCTTAAGGAAAGAATCGCTAGAACGTGCAAAAACTACGATCTAAAACTTGCACAATCTACTGCAGAATAACGGAATTCAGATAAATGGGGAATAGCTGGAAAGGGTAGAGAAAGCAACATATCTGGGATGCAACATAAACGAAGTATGAGACTCCTAGATAGAGAATACCGAATATGCTCTAACTGTATTTATACGCGTGAAGGAAACTCCGTGCACTCATAACATAAATTTTCCTCTTTGAATTCGAATGGTAAGAGTATACGTTTTCTCAGTGCTGTATTATGTAGGAAAGAACTGAACATTAACAGCATTATTACTAAAACGGCTGAAAGCTTTTGAAATGTGGATTTACCGGAGACTACTCAGAATTGCTCGAACAGATAGAATCACGAATGAAGAGGTGGTAAGAAGAATAAATAAAAAAATAGAATTCGTTAAAACTGTGAAGAGAAAGAAGTTAGAATATTTCGGTCACATTATGAGACGTCAAGAAAAACATATTACATACCTATTATAATACAAGGGAAGACAGATAGCAGAAGAGGGCCAGGTAGACCAAGAATCTCATGGTTAAAAAAATTGAGATAGTGGTATGGACAATACACAGCACAGCTTTTGAGGGCTGCAGCTAATATGATCGCCAACAATAGATAACTGTCGAGGACTTGAAGAAGAAGCAGGATCTTTAACGTTTAATTACATTCTGCAGGTCGTTAATATTGTCAATCATTATTACCGAATCATTTGCAAAACGTAAATTGTTCAGAATTTCTCTATTTATAGATATAACAGGCAAAATTGTATCATCTTGAGGTCTGAAAATCCAGGGAAAATAGTCGAAAAAACCGTTCTACCCTCAAAGAGTTATAGTTTTGTACCCTTGTTGGGTTGGTGGCATCATTGGCCATATTTTTCGAAAATGAGCTGGCGAATGGTCTCCGTTAATGTGAAATACTGACTTACTTTTTGGCTAAGAAGTAAACGCCGTAGACAAGGACGACTTTTGTTTCCAACAGGATGGCGTTAACTGCATTGTGGCGCAAGAAATGGAGACTTCAATTGGTCACTCAGATCATGCGATTTGACCCGGTTAGACCTTTTTCTTTGGAGGTACGTTGAAGATATGATCTACATCAATGTTACAGCCATGATTCAAGAACCCAAAGATAATATCACTATGCAATACTATGAAAAATTCCTTAAACAAATCGCTGTCTGTAAAAGACCCAAAGACTTTGAGCTCTGAATTGAAATAAAATATCCCAATCATTCTCAAAAACCAACGGTTTTTTATAATTTAAAATTACACCTCTTAATGGAAGATTGTGATAAAAGTACTATAAATTGTGAATTAAACTGCTGATTAATTACCAACCCGTTATGTGAAAATGGAAATAAAATAAAGTAAAAGAAGATATCAGAACGACGATGCGCCTTCAGAGCGTCAAACGTCATGCTACAGAATTAAACGAAGTGCTTTCTGAGCATTAGAGTCCAAGTTCTGATACCTAGAGTGAGATAAAAGTCTTTATGAAGCCTTTCAATAAACAGACGTTCAATTAACACTTACGTATGATATAAATAATTTGAATTACAAAACAAGTCGCTACACGAACTGGTATAAATACACTAATTACACGTCACATGTAATCCAATTTACACGTGCATCTCTGCATGCTTAAACTTACTAATGAGACTTATGTCGTGCTAATTTTCTTGTAATCTTATAATTAAGATTTAGTAATGCTAATCTATCTATTCATAAGGTGAAAAACAAAAAAAAAATGTCTTAGAAGTATTTTTTGTTTAAAAGAAACAGCGTTGAGTACTTTTTTGTGTAAGACTATTATAGTGGTATAGCAGTTACACTTTACGTCCATTGACGTCCCTTAATATGAATATACCGTCAATACTTAGTATTAAATATTTAAAAGTGAAAAGAAAGGTCTAGCGGTTTGAAAGTTTGAGTCTAAGCACTTGGTCAATATTGTCAAGTAGTGTCAATGCTAATGGATTGGAGTGCATTTCTAGTCGCTGTAGATGTTTTGCACCACACTTTACTTATTTACATTCAGATCCTATCGAATTTATTTATAGGAGCAGTTGGGTTGGAGGCGTTCTAGTGCTTCAATGTTTGGATGTGGCGAGGTGCCCTACAACTAGATGCTGTAGCTCCATGTCGGTTATATAACGCTTTTATATACCGGTCGTTTATTGAAAATCAAAGCTTACAGTTGTGGCCTCGCAACTAATAATAATTTTTAATATAAGGTTCAGTTTTTTCTTTTCATCCAGGTTAAATCTTTGTCGCGATGCAAACCTACGTACTATACGCAGTCTGTTTAACGTGGTTTGACTGAGGGTTCCTAAGTCCACTTGATAACACTGGCGTGGATGGGGGATGGTCGTATAGATCACCTACGTGGCACCTCATGGAGTTATCCAGATCTTTGAGGGCTGATGAAGTGGCACCTCTGTCGACTTGATAATTGTAGAGGCCACAGAGTTGTGACCCTGGATGGTATTATAAAGGTCTTGAGCGCTGGATGGTCGGGATTTCTGCATCTCTATAGGGGTCATAGATTCGTACTACCTGAAGCTTGTCTATATGGATCTTTGCAGCCCACCCCCAAACTGGAGGCGTATACAGCACGGTAGAGCGGATGATACTTTTGTAAATGATCAGTTGGCTTGATAGTTGGCTCCGGGGATGGATGAAGGAACCAAGCACTGATCTCGCCGACTTGGCCTTGCTGATCGTCCTATCTACGTGAAACCTCCAGGTCATTTTGCGGTACAGAACCACTCCAAAATAGTTGGTTTCTTTAATGCAAAGTATCTTCCTTCCAAAAATCTTGAGATTCGTCAGGATGTCTCGTCACTAAAACTGTTTCTTGGTGGAAAACAGGATCTTCGAGCTCTTCTCCAGGTTGATTCGCATTATCTATTTGTCTTCGGGTTGATTAAACTCTGCTTGGGGCCGTGTTGTCTGTGTATTGTGCTATTGTAGTGGAAGGCATGATTGGAATATCTCTCTGTTGACTTTATACCACCGAACTTGACCAGGAACCTCCTTCCCGAACAGAAACATTGAACCAGCTAAACCATCGGTAGCGGGATTGGAGTTGAGACCATGCTGTACACCAGACCGTTTTCCTACACCTTGTCAAAGGCCTTGGCCACATTGAGGGAGACTATGCCGGTATTTTGCTTCTTGGTGTAGCCCTCCGTGATACGTTTCGCTACCCGGAGAAAGTAGAGGGTAGTGGAGTTGGCGGGGTGGAAGCCATCAAACTGCTTCTCCAGAATCAATTGGCGAGTCTGTTTAAGGTAGTGCCTAACCGGCAGTTCTTCTGCAACGGTGCCTCTGCATGTAGCAAAAAGAATTTAGACTGACCTGTGACTGTTAATTTTAAAACGCTTTTCCTTGAAGTAGTCATACACTTTCTTCAGATTCGTTGTAAACTTCTAGATCCAACAGAACCACGATTTGTAATTGTACTGGGGCTGGTAGGTGTATCGGTTGTATATAAAATGTGCAGGACTGTCCCAAAACGCTCCCTTGCGGGACTTCGGATTTAATAAGATGTAATGTTTCTCCAGGCTTGAGTTCAAAATACCTTTCTTCGATTCTTCTTCGATAATAAGACTTTCATGCCAGACCTTATTGAGAAACACAGCAGAACAGTACCTCTCGTTTTAGAAAACTGTGTTAATGTTGCCTAGTATTCTGTGTATCTATTCTTAAATTCAAATTGGTAATAGAATATAAACTTTTCGTCTTGTAGGATTGGAGTAAGCCTTTTCAGTAATAGTTTTTTAAAGAGATTGGAGAGCAATGGCAGCAAACGAATGGATCTGTATCACAGTTTTTGAACGAGAAACACTTGAGTTACTTTCCAGTAAATTAGGAAAATCCCTGTTCGTAGAATGCTATTGAATATTAGCATAATCAACCTAATTTCTTTGAGTAGTAGTTGTTTCAATATATGCCCAATGAATAGATCACATCCTGGGCCTTTTCGCAATTTTGTTTTTGTAATAATAACCATATCCACTGTGAATTAGATACACATTCAGTTTTGATCTACTGAGTCAGCGTTGAATGCTGAATAAATGACGCATACTTAAACGTATAAATTAAGTAAGTTTCCTTTAACTAAACTGAAATGCCGCGGTGCTCCTGAACCCAGACCTATGACGCAACGCTCTAATTGCATTTTTGTCCAACTCTGGAATGAACTAATTCATGTGGACGAAGGCGCAAATGGGCTTTTTCTCTAAATTTCCAACATTAATCTTCATACAGTCATTTAAATCGCAGCCGCGACCTTGGCCCTTCACGAACCCCTTCGCTCCCAAAGCAGCAAAGAGCGGAGCCATTAGCAACAATTTGTGTTTCAGACTGCGTGATGGCACGCTGAGGACTGAAAGCGTCCATTACACGTACATGGAAGATGCGAGACGGAACATAGGGCCCGTGAAAAATTGAGCGTAATCCATTAGGCAGTGATAAACCGGGGATTAAAAATACATTAATTCCCGAATCTATCCGAGCTGCAGCAACGGTCCTGCGACAGTACATCGCGCCGGGCCAGAAGCCATTAATCTAACGCGAGGCCAAGCCATTCCCTCGCGCCGCCCGCAACGAGCTTTCGGCAAGCTCTATATGAAGCCCGGACAGGTGTAGCAGGGGACTCCCCTTCTTGCGAGGTGGATGCGTGCGTATGTAGTGCCAACTGCTGCCACCGCAAAGCAGTTCGCGGCGAGATAAATCTTTCAGCCGCTCACGGGCGCACGAAATAAAAACGCCACGGGAACGCTGAAAGCCGGATCGCGAGTCTGAAATCGCATTTCCGGCAAAACAAGATCCAGTGTTTCTCTTCTCCGAGGGAGGAAATCAGGTAAAACATCGATATGCACGCGGAGATGCATCTGGCGGATGGCGCTGCTCCAAGGGGGGACGCTCCATCTTCGATACTCCGTTGGGCTGCTCCAGGTAAGACGGATGAGTAGAAAGCGGAAATGCTGCTTAATTACCGGAAAACGTCAACATGATGAAAAACTCGCCGAGTGCACCAGAGCAGCTATTCCAGAACACATCAGCAAAAGAATAGCAGGAATAATGGCCCGGAAAATGTATTTCTACCCCCAGGCTGATCAAAACCTAACAAAGTAATGCCTTACCTCGTTAGGTAAAACACAAATTTTTGAATTAAAATAATTTACATGAATGTGAGATCAAATATTCGGCTGAGATCACAATTCCTAGCGGATGATAGTTAAAAGGGAATTTCAACAACAACAAATGATACATAATTTATATTTATGTTAGCAAATTATTCTCTACAACAGATTTAATGAGTCAAATTGCTAAATTAATGTTTTTTTTAAATAAGCTACATAAACATTTAATTATCTTTAAAATATATCTTTTTATTTTTCTTTAAATAATAAAACGCAAGACTGGAATAAAGCTTGCCTTCAATTTGAAAATTTTGTATTTGGGAGACAAACATGCAGTGCAAGAATCATTTAGACACCCTTTAAAAGTAAGAAAATGAACGGTAAGTGATGAGCCAAACCATCGCTGCCATTATTGAATGTGACTTTTTTCAGCGAATTTATATACAGCTTTAAATATTTCTACTTACATGATGAATGTAAAAAACCATATCACATTCAACGGATCTGTTTTTGGAAGAAGACTCTGAAGCTCATGAAATTTATGCAGCACGCTGATGTTATAGTTTTCCCCTGCTCAGAAGTTCAGAACCATTTGGAACATACCTTCTTTAACGTTATACAATTAAACTAGAATTTTTTTTTTCTCGATATTATTTTAGAAAGTTTGCTACGTTCTAGAGAAAACCCTCAGAAGATCTTTTCCAGTCAACTTTTCCTTATTTTGAAAGAGGATGTACGATATTAAGTTGCTCAAAACTATCAAATGCTATTTTCTTCTATAAGCGTTTTTTGCAGCTCTTTCGATAATCTTAGCGCGACAGCATCTAACATTGATGACCCAGGTGGGATAAATTCGTTTGCTTTATCAAGCAAAGCCTGGGTGACTTTTTTCTTATAGTTCCTAAAACTCTAAAAAACAATATTTTTCCCATATAATAATTATAAAATATTAAATTATTTTTAGTGTATTTATATAACATGCACCTAAAATCTTCTTTTAATCTCTGCATTTCTTAAAAAAACAGTTGATGAATGAGAACACAAAAATATAGTAATGCGGGGTTAAAGATCGAGGCGACCATGTAAAAAATGGAAAGAACAAGATTAAAGAACGTTACTATACGCCTACTATTTGAGAGGAAAAGTAAAGAACTTCAAGTTGCTTTGACTAATACATTAATGCCGCAATAACTTTTATAAATAAAAAAAAATTATCATATTACAAAAAAATTTGTTAATTACAGTTCAACTTTGTACAGATATAACTGGCTGATATCAGCTTTATGACGAACATTGCATTTAAACATCGGCATTGAATACGAATTTAAATAAAATTTCTGGTTGTTCCAAAAACGCTTTGATGCATCATCCATTAAAACAATGGGACGCCATTAAATTAAATAGTTCATTACAACTCCATGCGGTTAACATTAGAGCATTTGTAGTTTCTTTATTTCACACAGAAATTGTAATTAGCATACACGCATCCACAGAATTTACAATGTGGCGCAATATGAAATTCAGTGAAACTGAAAACTGTTAATTGCAGGGTTATTTGATAATTTGAAGCTCATATTTTGTGCATTTCCACTGGTTTGGAGTGAATATCCTTAAATTGTCGACAAAGAACATATACACGGGTAGATCAGAACCGACTCTATTTATATTGATGGAGAATAAATGCACATCACTTTTCGACATAGTCGAAGCTACACCCGCACCGCTTTGCAAACTTCACCATATTAAGTTAGTTATTGCGTAGTGTTTCCTTTAAGGAGCCGAAGAGGTGGTAAATAATGCGGCCCTAGATCAAGCCATTCAGTTTTTGGATATGTTGGTTCGTGTGTGATGTCGATGCTCAACCAAGTCGGTTTTCATCCCTTACACTTTTTTCTCCTCCTCAAAGCGTTCTATTCACTCGTATCAACATCCGGCGATGTATTTACGCAGATTTAACTCTTTCTGCTCATAGATTCCTTAATGGTGTAATCACTAAATAAAGTACTCATACTGCTACCCTCGTCGCTGCTCGCGGCTAGCTACCTGTCATACCTCACACACATGTGGTATTGCACGTCGGCGCCACTCTCTTGTATTTATCCTTCATATGGCGTTTCTCGACTGGTGAATAACTCCAAGAGAGAAAAAACAGCGTTACAATGGTTTTGACTCCGAAATTCATGGGATCATTCTAAATGTTAGAAGATTTAATTTGTAAGAGGCAACATAAATAATAAGTGCATTAAAAAAACTAAATCGTAAATCTTGACAAGTCTTTGCCGTTTGTGAATAATAAACGCATTAAAATCAACTTTTTTATGTTGGTTTAAACCAAGAAAAGTGTAACTTAAAATATGACGGTCCGGGTTAAATTTTCTGGCTAATATAAAATTTTGAAGAGATGAAGTAATGACTTGAGGATCGTAGTTTAAATGGAGTAGTCAGAAGCTTAGGAGTTAATAAACCACGTGTATTAATATTTAAAAAAATTAATGTAAAAAATAGTTTCATTTTTTCCATTGCCAGTCGCAGAACTAATCCCCCCTCCCCCATAAGCTTTTAATTAAACGTTCCGAATTAATATTTTCGAAAGCAAGAAAAACGTTGGTACTATTAATCTCGATTAAATCTCGTTCAGTAAATGAAATCCGCAACAAAACAGAGCCGAAAAAGTCCGCGAACTGGCAGCTCTCCCTAAACACCCCCAATAAAAAATTCAAATCGCACGGCCGGGCGTACGCGCCGCAGTTGCGCCTCGCGTTTCTAAATATAAATTGGCCTCATCAGGCTAATAGCCTTTATCCCTTTTACAGGCTAAGCGATTCGGGTCTTAACCCCTAATTAAAAAAACAATTTTTCATAAACTTCCCTTTATCATTTTATCTCGTGCGCGGCGCAAAGGCCGCCGCGGAATAATTCCGACTTGGTCCGCACTTAGAATGCTCAGCACGGGGGTGGCTAAATACCACGCCAATTGTCGGGATTAGCGGGTTACGTGGAAACTGCTGCTCGCGAAGGATAACGCGGTTCTTCGGGGCGCCGAGCCCGCACGTCGACGCGCCGTCCCACGTCGTCTGTCACGCGCGACGCGCGAAATGAATTGGAATTCTTAAATTTAAAAAGTTCGAACTTTAAAACAACCATTCATTCCCTCGTTTAACACACAAGAATATCGGGGGAACTAATAACGGCGACGTCAAATTGGAATTTCATCGATTCGCCGGGCGACAGCTGAGAATCTGCATTATTAAACTTTCCGGGGTAATTTGGGAAATTTAAACTTCCACGATGGGGCGCATTTTTATCTGTCAGCATTCAAATAATGAAAATTCCTTTTGAATCTGACGGCACTTTGACAGCCCGCGCCCGGCCCTAATGCGGAATGTAAGCCGGGGCGATCCCCGTAATTAGTTGCTCGCGAAATGCTCCGCAGCGACAACCCCGCCGCCGGATGATACCCGGGCACGTTCGTAAAGCAAGTAGTAAACTGAGATTATCCCCGTCCGCAAACATTTCAATTTCCAAATGGAAAAGTTGTCGCAATAACGCGCCGGGAGAACAACGTCGTCAAAGTGACGCTGCCTAATGAACCCTACCGGGGGGTGTCCTGGAGTATCGCAGCTAATTCGTCATCTTCGAATTACAACGCGACATCAGGTTGTAGCAGGGGCGTCTTTTCCAGGCAAGGCGACAAGGAATGAGACAAAACTTGAGTCGAGATTTGAAATTGGGGCTCTTAAATTATATAGGTCCAGAAAAACTCCAAAGTTTTACCTCGCAATTGATGTATCGAAAGCTCGGGTATAACTCACGCAAAGTGGCGCCTGAGGATTACGAACGATTTTTAGCGGCCCAGGCGTGAAAGGCAGCTAGCAACAACGTGATGTAACGCCTTCAAAGGCCGTGTAATCCGCTCCTTTAACGGCATCCCATTAGTTCCCGGTTAACGCATCCGACGCCGATGTAATTAGAGAATTACACATGCAGGCTCCAATCGAGTTACGCGGACGGAAAAATGGAGCGGCGGCCAGCATTTACAAGTACACGAGCTTATTCCGCCGAAGCCCCGGGGAAAAATTCGCGTTTTATGTATGCAGATCGCGCGGCGCCTTTACGAGCGCGCCGCCGGCCGGCCGCGTATTGCCCCCTAATGCACTTCTGCTGTAGCGAGCTATCGCCGGCAAATGAAGCGAAAGTGGTAGTCTTAGTGATTACTTCGACAGCGCCGTTAGTGTAATCGCGTTAGCGCTGCTCTAACCAATTTGCGAGGCCCGGCTTCGGAATGCGGCTTAACTGCCATTACGGCCGCTCCCGGCAATATCGCTCGCGCGCCGAAATCCCTAATGCTCCGCCGCCGCGACGGATTAGCGCGGCGGCGTCGTGACGCCTGAAAAATTCCGCCGCGCAGAGGACGCTTGGCCGAAGCTTTCGTCCGCAGTAGCGCCACCCGGCAGATTACTTAGCGCTCTTTGATATCGCAAAGAATTACGAACTGCCATCGCTTTACTCAAAGGGGCTTTTGGGGAGATTTGTTTTCCATCTCCCGACCTCGGTCTTTTGGTGGAAACGCCGAGCACGCTGTAACCTAGGCAACGGGTCGCTTTTTATTTTCATCTAAACTAACGCCTTTTTGGTTGATGTTTTTATTATTCAACGTAGTCCCCTCCAACTACAACAGATTAGATCTAACGTTGTTCTAGCTTTTCAAATCTTCCCCGAGGCGAATTCATTCAAGATCGTCAAAGTAAGAATTTACAGCTTCAATAATCTATTCATTTGGCTGCAACCTCATTCCGTTAACCCCCAAGACTCCGTCTTGTCTCTAATCTTATAAAATATCTACGTCCGGGACATGGCAACAATGTCCAGTACGCAGACGACACGCCGAGGACCTCTTTTGTGACTTGAAGGCCTCAGGCGGAGCTCAACTAACTAGAAGACTGGTGCGACAAGTAGAAAATAAGGATCAACCTGAATAAGAGCCGTTTCACTGGCAAGGCAACCTGGCAGATCTCAAGATTTTCAGAAGAGAAATATCCTAAAGAAAATAGGCGGGGTGATTCTAGACCGCAAGGTGACCTGGAGTCAGCATGCCCAAATCCGCAAGATCAGTACTAGGCTCCTTCATCCATCCGGAGCCGATTCTCAACCCGCACCAAGCTGATGATCTACAAAAAGTTCATCCACTCTGTCATAATGTATGCGGCTCTAGTTTGCGATTGGGGCGCTAAAACTCACATCAACAAAATCCGACTCGTCCAGAATCGGGCTTTACCAGCCATCTTTAACATCCCATGGTTTGTGCGAAACCATGACCTTCATAGTAATACTGAACTACCCACCATCCAGGAATTTACTTCCCAGAGCTCACGATAACTCCACCGTCCGTGGCCTCTAGAATTGCCAGGTCGACAGATGTGCATCGAAGACGCCCGAAGATCTTGATTCCTTCGTGAAACGACAGGGGTTAGAAGCTGAACTCAGGAACCCTAGATCTTGTCAGTGAAGTCACCGTTAACGTCTTTCTTTTGAATCCATTTGAATCTAAATTCGTTGCGAATTATTTGTTTGTAAGAGGCAGCTATATCAAAGGTCAAAATAGCCATGCTGATCAGCAACCTCCAAGGGAGAAGCTGAGATTAAGAAGAAGAAGAAGAGGCCCACCTTTTTATTCAGAAATCTGCCAAAATAGTATCTGCTATGATTTCTTGTTGTCCTAAACACGATTCACTATAAAATCCAAAACTGGAGGATAAAAATACGAATCCTCAAAATCCAGCCTGGATAAATTTCCTTTACAATTCCTCCTTCCAAAAGAGAAATTTTGAGGACCGCCCGGATTTTATTTTAATGACAACTCGAAACGCAAAATGTTGTTTGATTTGAAAAATTATCAAAAGGCGTTTGGCGGACCGATTTGTCACTAAAAATTATCAATACGACCCACATATGAATATTAGAGAAAAAAAATCCGAAAACTTTTCGATCGAACCTCACAATTTGTTGTTAAACAATTAACAGAAGTTACTACAATTTTTAATACCAATATTTTTTCTTTTTAGTTTTAAAAGTGCTTTAATTTGTTATACTATTATTCTCTTCTGCTTCTCCATCTACATTATTTTTGAAAAATTAGATTTATCTTATTTTTATATTATGACCTTGTGATTTTCTAAATCGTTTTGTCCTTTTAAATTTTTGTCGATATTTTATTATTTATTTCTTTACTGTTGCGCTTGTAAGTTTTGCCTATTCTTATAGTTTTTCATATTATTTCTTCTTCAGTTCGCAATAATTAATTGTACTTTTCTTTCTTCAATTTTTCTTGCTTTCATGTTTTTTTGCGACGTTTTTAGTGCACATTTAAGTTATTTTCTTACAATAATTAATTTTGATTACCGTCAGCGTGCAAATCGAAAATACGGGTTTGCTACGCAGTGCGATTAATAAACATCTGGAGTGAATTGAATTATTACAATAAACAAACAAACAATCGAACGTAGAACACTAGTACAATAAAGTAAATATTGACAAATAAAGTGTGATAGTAGTAATTTGGAAAACGAGTTCCACTTGCTATTAAGGCGACGTTGTCGTATTAGGAATGATTGTAGACGCAACAAAGAAAAGTAAAAAAGAAAAATTCAGACCAAACTTTAATAGTAAAAACTTCAAAACATCAGAAGAATGTAAAAATCTAAAAGCATGAGATCTTCCATGAATCCAACAAATTAACTAAAACACTAAAAAAAGCAACAAATCTGGACGAAATAAAAGAATACAGTAAATAAAAATTAACAGAATGAAATTTAAAACATTTTTTTTAGTTTAGTTGAAAACTGCAGTTGAACAACTCACAAAATTTAAATATTTAGGGGGTTGCATAGAGATCGTTGAATTGGAAAAGAAATAATCGGGGAATACAAGGTAGATAAGTAATTGGGACAATTAAAGGCGCAAAAGAGGTCTATGGTATCAAGAAAAGGGAGGTAGATAAAAGTAAACGATGAAAAAGTAATATTCAAAAAGAAACCTAAAGCAGATCGTATAAAAATCAAGAAGGTAAAATAAAAACTAATGAGAAAACTAAATAAAACCCACCGTAAGAAACTTACTAAGTAAAAATAGAAATATGAAACTAGACGACTAAGAAAAAACTTAAGAATCTACCGATTCTAAAAAGGAACTCAAATAGAAGATAAGGATAAAGGAATTGAAATAAACTTGGAATAAATTACCCAAAAGCTGTCATACATAAACTTAAGCAGGAAAATAGACTGGTTACGCCGTCACCACTTCTGAATTAATAAAATATCTATCCGATGAACAAATGAAACTTCTAAGGCGATTAATTAGCATGAGAGCAAAAACAAAGTACCACTAGAATGGAAGGTGTTAATTATAGTACCTCTGCACGGTAAAAAACGAAGAGTTAAACGTTAACTCATAAAAGTTAAATAAAATCGGTATAAGCACTTTAGTATCGAACAGCAGAAGCAGAAAAACACGCAAACATCTAGACAATTTTCTGCGAGCCAACGCGGAGCTGCGAGAATTCTGGAATCATGTGTGCGGATGTTTCACCATGTACAAGGAACGATCAAGAAATTTCGGTTTGCATTATCATCTAAGAGCGCTAACCTATAAAAATAAATAATCGAAATCATAAACCAAATTCTCTACAGTAATTATTGAGACTACAGAGATATCACTGCAACAAAATGTTAAGGACTAAAAGTAAATATTAACAAAACAAAAATAATGAGTACATCATACACACAAGCTAAAATCCAGATCCAAATAGAAGAAACAATTAATATAATATAATTATAAAAAAATAACTCAAAAGACATTTAATTGACAAGAAACGATTAAAAAGAAAACCATAAATCAAGTTATACGGAAAAAGAAAAAGACAAAGGCTCCAAGAAACACAGAACAAAGACAACAGAAAAGCGTTATAAAAGAGATAACGGGAATTCAACAAAGCGGAAGGATTGTAAAAATAGAATATAGTGAAGAAGACATGTAAGATAGAAGCACAAACAACCAGGTCTTGTGTGATTTTATCTTGACTATTAACGCTGATTTCTAACTAAAAATTGTGTGACATAATTCCTACGAATCTTGGATCGATGGAGATTTAGAAGCGCACATCTAATCGGAATTAATGCTTTCCTATAATAGTGATGCGGAGATAAATTCAGTGGCAACCAGGCAAAAAAGCTCCACCTTATTTTAGGTGGACTAAGCGTTACCCCATTAATACATCCAGCTGTAGTAATTTAAAATTTATTTCCCAATTCCTCGGCGAAGTTTATTGAGTTTTACGCCCTATATGGAGGCATTACCATTTATAGTGTTTAGGAGTTAGCGAAGGGAAAGAAGCAAAAAGCACGGCGGGATAAGCCCTTCGCGAGTTCCTGATACTTCGAGCGGCCGTTAATCCGGCAACGAACCCGGAGGTCTCGAGCAGCAGGCTGATGAGCCCGGAGCCGACTTCCTCTCGCCTTATTGGCAACGGCAGCAGAAACAACGCCGGTAATTAAGAAGTCGGCGATACGTGCCCGGCCTGCGCTGGGCCCTAACGAAGCAGCGACCAGCGAACCATTAGAGATAACTCCTCGAAAGCGCTTATTAAATCCATCCGGGACTCTTGCAATAATTGCCGCAGGCTTCGCCGGAGCCGCCGGAACTCGCGAGCTTAATGTGTTTACCCGGCATGAACGCCCGGCACCCGGACCTTCGCCGCCCGGAGCCATCGCGGAAGCTCGCAACTGTCACAGCACGCAGGTGATTTATCCGGGCATTTTTGCGGGCGCGACGCACGGCGGGGCGAGCGCCGCGAGCGCGACGAGCGGGATTAATCCCGAAGTTTGGCGCGCCTCCGGTCCATTAGTGCGCCCGGCATCTCCAGATCTCCAGGCAATTACGGTTCTTTATTTTATTTTTTGAGGAATTGCGCAAAAATTAATCTTGCGCCCGATTCGTCTTCGTCGGCGGAGCCTTAATCGCCCGGCCAAGGGAGAAAAGGAATGCCGAGAATTAAAAGGGACGAAGAACTGTGGGGCGGCCATAGATTAGATCTGTGTATTAGCGGTGTACTGGAAAAAGCATATCCAGGCCCTGAGACGCTGTCAAAAACGGCTAAGGCAATAAAAATAATGAATTATAATAACGCACAAAGTAAACTTTCACGGACAAAAAAGTTTTTTTTCATACGTTCAGAATTTTTTTGGTTTTCAATAAATCTACTGCAAATATGGGACATAATCAGCTAGGGCCTTTGCTGAAAATGAAGATGCTTGCCAGACGAGTTCGAATCCCGTCAAATCCAAAGATTAATTTATAGATTTTAAAGTGGTGAATTGTAAATATAAACACAATCGATGTGCGAAACATATATTTTAATGTACGCGGTTCCGTGGCAGGTGAGCCAAAAATAACGAGCGACAAAATTTCAGTAGGCAGGCATGTACCTGGCTAGGGCTCGGCGCGGTCTACCCGATGTGCAACACCTGCAACACCTGAATGCTAGCTGCCTGGTTTTGTCGTTCGTAAACTGGTTGGAGGTAAAGGTTGAAACTTGTCCCTATTGGGGACAGTGAAAAAATATTTCTTATAATTTTGGCAGGTAAAAGAAACCAAATGACCAATTAGTTTGGCACGGGCTAATTGCACCGATCAACCCTAAAGTCATTAAAAAAGTGACCGTCATGGGAAATATTTTTCGAGTATTCGCTCGTGCAGTCTAACTAAAAAATGCTTTTCGATATAGTCGATACAAATTAAGCTGGCGAAAGTCGTATAACGTCACCAGAACTAACTCAGCTGTATATCTACGGGAACATTACAGACCAAGTTGTCCCATAAAAAGGAAAGTCTAGGTGGATGCGCACGGCTGCACGTGCGGGAAAGGGAACAAAGTACAGAATTTCATGCATTTTAGAGCAGGATCGTAAACCCACGCACGCTGCAGCCTCCCGAGGCTTCCTGCCAGGAGCAGGAGGCAGCACCAAAGACTGCATCTCGGCGGGCCCATAAACCAGGCGCTCCGGCGGCGCGTCAGGCGAGCGAGCCGCTGGGGCGGCGGGCCGGGATTTGCGAAAGGCTTCGAAACAATCGCGCCGCCCGGATAACAAATTAGATGTGACGCATCGGGAAAGGGTGCGTTTTATTGGCGGGAGGCCAGAGGTCCGCGCGCCCGGAAGCGGATGAAGTCTCCCCGGGACCGTCGAGGGGAACGACTTGGGGGACTTCGGCTTTCGGCATTTCAGATTTCGTTATTTGATCGGACGGGCCGAGTGTTTTATCACGGCTGTCTGGGAAATAACACGGAGCGCGCCCGCTGAAGTAATGCTAAATGACAAACTGCCGCCCAGGACTAAGATGGAAGTTTTTGGTTCTCGCATGTGAAATCCTTTCTCTGAGCCCCGCTTTCAATCGCGCACGTCGTTAGATTCTAGTTCGAAATCTGAAAGTGGAAATGAAATAGATGGGGTTTTGATGTGCGCATTTACATAATAATTTAAATAATTTAACTAGCTATTATTTATTCCAGAAAAATAAGATTCAAGCTTTGTGTGGCAGACCTCCTCCCGCTCTTTCATTTTCCAGACCACCACACCGTCGCAATCCGGTTTTAATAGGAGACGCCCTTAATCACAAAAATTCCTATAATGAAAAAACATCTGCCATGTGTGCTTTATATGATATTTTTGGATTAAAAGCGCCCTCTAAAAAAATTAAAGCGGCCCAAAGGAATCGCAGCTCGAATATGAGTCCAAATGTTCCGACATTAACTTTCTCTGCTACAAAGAACACGCCGTAAAGCCAGAATTTTTGATTAAAATAAAAAAGCAGTTTTATAAACGACCCTAATAAAAACAAAAGTTGGCTCAATAAAGCAATGTAAATAAATAAGCTCGGATTAATTGTGGCAATTAAAAGCTACCATTGCTATATTAATATTTGTGTGTTTATTATTAAAATAGATTGCATATGTAATATCCGTGGTTTGAATTTAATCCAATAGATTGGCTCGTTTCGAAGCTTAGTTAAGGAAATTTAAATAAAACGTGACCACAGAATATTATAATAAAGGACACAACACTAGAGAAGAAAATCTACATGTAATAAGTCAAGAACCACAAATCCACCAAAATTGAGTGGATGGTGCTAAAAGGTAAGCAGTTTGAAGCGCAATCTCACAGAGATGAGAGTCCTCAGAAACCAAGAAGACATCAACATAATCATTTCCAACATCACTACATCAATAGTTGATGCTGCAAAAGCGGCAACCTTAAACAAAGCCAAACATCACACTCCCGATTATAACATCCCCTCTCGCTCAAACGAGAAGTCTCGAAACTAAAAATTTATTGAATAACCTCACGCGTCAACTAAAATGAGAACTAGACGACTATAGAAGGTATTCCACCCATAACTACATCGCTGATGTCTTGGCAAAGTGACATGGAAAACCACCAAAAAATCTTAAACCCTCCAAGAGACACCAACACTTAAATCAGACAACTACTACTATACTACTTCTATACCCACAACAAAACATTCGCCAACTACCTCACACTGACCTTGACCCGGCCATGATCTAATAGCCAACTTAGTTCTCCAACATCTAACTAGTAAATGCTTGGCATACTTAGTTACCTTGATAAACGCATGCCTGAGAATAGGTGGTTTTTCCTCATGCTTGCCAAGGCTGGAAAAACAAATAATATATGACCTATTACTACTCTCTCTAAATGCATCGAAAAAGTTATCTACGCTAGCAAAAGGTAGCTGATGCACTCCATATTCTCTTACGGTTCCAATTTGTCTTTAAAAAAGAACACTCAACCTGCCACCACCTACAAAAAATCAGCGAACTCGTTAAAACAGATTTCCAAAACAAGTGTTACACTACTGCAATCTTCTTAGACGTCGCTCAAGCCTTTCACAAGGTTGCAAAAATCATATGGGCAAGAGTTCCTCAAGGCGGAATCTTAGATCCACTCCTCTTTAATATATACACTTCCTTCATCTTTGAAAACCCAGGGTCAATAGCAATGTATGCCGACGACACAGCAATTCATCAAATGCAAATTAAAACGGACAAGTTCTGTAAGTAGATCAAAAACTGGAACGTCAAAATAAACCCTTCCAAATGCTAATGGAACATCTTCACCCTAAGAAGAATAGTTTTATTAAGTTCTGTAACCTCACAGACTTCACAACCAAACATCTTGGAGTACATATAGGATACGAGAATGACTTCGAGTGTTCATATTAATAAAAAAAATTACACAATACCACAATAGACTACGATAACTTATTTCAATTATTAATTGGAAAATCCCGCTTCGAGCAGAATGCATTATCCTTCTATATAAATCCCTAGCAGTCTAAGCCTCTTCAAACAAATATTCTGAAGCTCCAAAGATTTCAAAATAAGGTCCTGCGAATGGCGTAACATCCATAAAAGATTAAAGATAAAGCTTCTCCAAGATTTAATTTCAGACGAGACAGATAACCAAGATTACTTACTTAGATTATTAAAGGCGCTAATACTAGTCTCCATCAGACAAATACAGTTAACATAAACGTTTTATGTAGTCGTTGTTAACTTACTTAAAAGTTTCATGTACAACACCTGCAGTGTTGATCTGACAAGTGCAATAAAATTTAACAAAAAGGTAAGTCGATGAAAACCAGAGGCTTTGTGCCAGGTAGAAAGTGGTATAGCCGCTGTGCATATAAAGTCGATGATTTTAAAGGTTTCAACGTTAATACTACAAAAGTATGAATAAACGATACGACATAGGGGGAATCGACCAAAGAAAGAGAAACATCGACAACGGAAGGAATAAAAAGAAAAAAACAACCAGATTCCCCAGAAATGTTCACAAAATCCAGAAAAACCGGAAAACCACAAATAAAAAGCCAACGTTATGCTAAAGAAAATATAAATGAAAAAAAAAAAGAAATATAGAACAGTTGATGTTAATAATCAGCGAAATGCCCATCGAATTAAGATTAATCGGACAAAATTAAAAAGAGTATTTGGAAGAAACAAGAATACTAGAAAACGACAATTATGAGCCAAAACAAACAACAGCAGAAGAGCCCGAAAAACGGAATAAAATAGTGATAAAAGGATTCGTCTTTGATTAACAGAATCTTAAATCAGAAGTACAGCAACTTCTAGAGAAAGAGATGAGAATTGAAACAAGTATAAAAGATATACCAGAGATAATAAAGACAGGGAGAAAGCTTCGCGGTAGCTACATTGGAGCTGCAAAACAAAAAACTCAAAATGATGCAAAATAAATGTAAACTTAAGAACTGTAAAATATATATCAATAATGAATTAAAAGAAAAACAACGAGAAAGAACCAAAAACTTCTTGTAGAAAACGATACAGTTGCAAAGATTAATAGCCATCAAAAAACTAGCAGAGAATAAACATACGACCAAAGCAAAAAAATAGACATGATCAAAAGAAAATTTAGAATTTATATTAAGATAGGAAGGCAAAATAGTAATAGATGAAATGTAATTTTAGCTAAACGAAACGTAAGGGAAACTATTAGAAAGAAGCACTTAGAGAAGACAAAACAAAAAGAAAATATAATCACAGAAGTAGAAGAATATGTTCAGTGGTGGTAGCAAAACGAAACAGTTAGGGGCAAGTTTTAGAGAGAGTAGATTACTTGGGCATCAAAAGTAAAGATCAAAACATAATAACTGCGAATATACACGCGCCGAAAAGAAAGAAGAAGAAAGGGAAGAAGGATTTACGGAGATTTAGAAAAGCTAGTGACACCGATGAGGGATATTAATTCAGTGATTGAAGGAATAAATCTACTTTTCAACCATCGACAGGCGTAGCAAACATATAAGATTAATGACAATGCAGTTCATCGAAGTAAATTACGGATTGTAGCATACACCAATAACATGGTGAGCGAGAAATGGAAAGTTAACAAACCAAACAGAACATATCTTAATCGAAAAACAAAATGTCAAGTTAATAACACAAAGAGGAGTGGAAGCTAACTCTGTCCTTTTTTGAAGGTACCAAATAATATCAAGGGATAAACAGGAAAAAAATAAAGCAGAAATATAATAAGAGAAAATGCGAAGTTGATGCGTTAGGAAAGAAAAAGCTTCAAGTAAAATTCCAAATGAACCTTAATAGAAAATATTTAGACCTTAAAGAGACAATAGAAGGTGAAAACTGTTGAATGTTACCAATTTAAAAAAAAAAAAAATTAGACAAGTGCAAAAAAAACAAAGTATAGATATTAATAGATGTATCTACGTTAAAGACAGAGAAAGAAAGCAGGGCAAATTAATGATGCAAAGATGAAAAGAATATTTTAGAAAAGCATTCGGGAAGGAGAGACAGTAGCAAAAAAATGCGTTTTATAAGCAATAGACATCACCTTCTTAAAGGGAATGAGGGGAGGGGATTAGCCAAAAGAACAAATACTGGCTGAATATAGCAAAAGCTGAAACGGCGCTGTTTGCCCGGAGCGCTTCATCCGAGCCGTATTTTTGGCGGCACCGCACAAATATGGAAATTAATTAGGGCGGCGTGCTCGGCGCCTTATCCGCGGCCGGGTACGTGTTGATTTTGCGCGAATAAAGGCAATTAAGCGGGATTTTTGCCTGCCCGCGAGACTTCCGGGCGCCCGACGAAAATTAGACGCCGCAAATGGCGTCGGTCACGCAGATGCGCGCCGTAGATGACGCAAAGCCGCGCGATAATCGCGAACTTAATTAAACGCCCGATGCTCCGAATTATTCATGCTCCAGGCAGGTTTGGCGAAATGCTCCAGACACCGCCGAGGAGACGTGGCGAAAAAATTAATTAACAAGTTATTTGTATATAGGGATTAAAACGTCTAGAACAACAAAATTACAGTTAAAATAACCCTCAAGTTCTATTTCATCTAAAAGTAATTCAACAATAACAGAATAACAATAATTAAAGGTCATAACAGAAAACTATAGAATAATTTGTTTTTATATTTTTTGTCTTTCCAGCTTAATACACACTATCAGAGCTTTTTTCTCTAGATTTTAGATTTGATCTAGTTACAATAATAAATAAATGAGTTAGAGGTACTGTAATATAGTGATATCAAGCAACAATATTAAAAAAGATTTCGACAGCTACCTGAGTTAGTTCAGTTGCGGAAAATGAATATATAAAGCAGTTAGAGCTTCCAGGAAATGTGTTTCAGTTGCTTGTAGCAAAATTGAAAACTTCCATCACTCTTCCTTATACATTCCCTTATTCACGACAAACAATATTTCGCGCGATAATTCTGCAACAGCAGAGCCCTGAATGTAATGTTATAACGAAGTAGGCGCAGTAATAAAGCATCCTTTTGTGTGTTACATTTCTTGTTACACACGTCTCACCAAATTGGAGAAAAGTAAGGAATGCTGTTCCACGTCGTGCTGACAGTTGTTTCTGTTTAAGGAAAAATATGGCCGCATCTGCGAAATTTCGACAATAAATAGGAGGAACCAACGCGAGCCGTGCTCGTGTCCTGCATGATAACTAAAGTTGCTGCACATTCGTTCGAAAATTTTCAAAAAAAGAACAAGTGGATCGAAATAAAAAATTAGATTAAATAAAATAATCCGAAATTACTAATATAAACTTATCCAATAATTAATATAACTTTTCTCGACGACTTCATCAAGTGCAGTTTAAACATTGTAACAAACACTAGAAAGCGCAGTTAAGGCATACTCATTTCACAGTTGTGGTCAGTGCGGTTTGTAGTCTTAAAGATGTTAAGTGAGCTTGCAAACCATGTTTTACTGAGAAAATTTTGAAATAGAAGAAGCAATAATAAGGAAAATTTTGGAGATATATGGAGAAGAGACAATCTGAAAACTAACCCAACTAAAACCTTGGTTGTCACTCCAGTGTGCTTATGCAGTTTTTAATTATAGCAAGTATCAAATAATAAAAAAATAGGTACATTAAAAAACAAACAAAAATAATACAGAATGAATGTAAAATAAAAAAAAATCAATACCATAATAAATCCAAATATTATAGAAATACCACAGGAGCAGTCAGACATTAATGTTATAGTCGAATTAGTAAATAAATTGGGTAAAACCAAAGATATGTCTCATAGAATTTGAAACCGAAATCAGAAGTAATGCGTAACAAATTTAAAGTAAAAAAAAATGGAGTTAGAGAAAACGTTCCATTAATAAGTACCTAACAATAAAAGAAAGAGAACAAACACTATTAAAAGAAAAAGAAAAATGTGTAAATATAAGATACAAAAAAGTTATTACAGAGAGACGACGAAATAAAAGCGAGGTAAAACTAGAAGAAAAATAAAAAAAACTAGATTAAGAGAGTTAGGATTGAGAAATACGTGTAAGTCAGGTTAAAGAGAGAGACATGTCTCTAAAGTATCGAACTATTGTTTAATATATAACTTGGCAGCCAAAGCTTATAGTGCGCATGCGTGAATAAGGACGTCTTCAATGGGAGAGTTAGTTACAAGTTACATATCATCGAATGAACACATTTAGTAGTGTGTGATTGTCGTATTTGCAATAATTGAGCGAGTAGAGTAGCAAATACATAAATTTCTTTTTTATTTTAATTGCAATTTTATGTACTATATAGCTAAATACTTTCAAAAGAAACCACATAAATCAGAACAAAGAACCTTAAATATACATAGTAACAATGAAAGTTCGAAGAATCTACAATAATTAGGCGTTAATCTCATTTACGGCAATAACGAAAACCAGATTGAAGTAATAGCGATGCAGAAAACAAAACAGGAAATAAACGAGTATTTTTTCAATAGCTCAAACCCGCAGAAATTGAAGAAAGAAAAGTCAATGATAATCACAGTTTGAGTACATTGACGAATGTTTTAAGAAATGCGAAATTAAACCAAAGAGAAAAATACTTGAAATATGGAAAAAAGAGTGGATAAAAAGTAACAAACAAATATCTAACAATAAGAGACCTATATGGTAAACCAAGGATAACACTACCGTGAGGGTATAAAGAATGTGTTGCCTGAACAATTTAGCACAAAAAGTACACCTACAAAACAAGTACTAATAGGAAATGTTACATAAAAAAGGAAAAAATGGAGAAAACGTCAATAAAATCATTTTATTTAATTATTATGCATCAAAAATAAACTACGCCTGCATAAAACAAGGAAAATTATTCTAATTAATTGTCGGAAGTGGGACAGCGTATAACATTTGGGAACCCCATTAATATAGAAGTAGACTGCCTAAGTAAAAGATTATTAGAATTTAAAAAATTTAATTTAAAATGTGACCTACTCTTCACAACCAAACTGATTGTAGGTTACGCAAGACTTTAACCGTATCTGATTTACCGAAGGCGCCCAAACAGTTCTCTACTAAGAACGTCCTGCAGTGTGACGTAGGTAATTAATAAAGCGTAATGGGTATCCATGAATTTAACCTTTAACCATTAAATGATTATTTTAAATTATTTGCAAACTAAAAAGCCTCCCCCCACCCCCCTGTTTCTTTGCAGATACTTACAAAGTTTGACTTAAACTATCCAATTACCCTCCGCACATGCAGTTAAATGAAATGAAAGTAAAATAATCACAACGTGCATTCAGGACAAGTCACAGAGTAGAAGATTGTATTTTTGTTTTAAATCAAGTAATAGAAAAAACAATAAGTATTATATGACAAGAAAATAATTATTTTATAGAAATAGAAAAAATTTGAAAAACACTTAGAAGGGAAAAGACGTGGATAATAATTTAGTAATAGCAATTGGCAGTTTCTGCATAAACACTACTCATTTTAATTTATCATAGACTTATAAAATTTTTAATAATTCATTCATTATGTGATGTTCAAACATAATCTTCATCCTTTGTAACCACAATTTTCCAGCAATCAGGTAGCATGGTAATCCCCCTAAAGAGATCGCTTTACAAATCTTCTAATAACACCTTATTGATTGTTTCAATGATTAGATCCTAATTTTCCTAGTGAATCCCAGACATGCGAGCTTTCAAAGGCCCAAAACAGTTGAGGATGCACATCGGGTGAATAAAGAGGTGATCCCAAATCTCCCTCTTTTCTCCATCAAATACTCGGTAAGGAGCTTAGCTTTATGTAGTCTAGTATTGTCATGGACAATGATAGAGGACTTCACGCCCTTCGTTTCCATCCATTCTAAGACTCAAAGAATGACTTATAGATTTCTTTATTGGCGGCAGTCTGCTCTTCGCAGAGATGCCAAAATGCGATTCCATCGAAATCCTTTGGCATAATCGACAATCTTTTCCTCTCTTTGGACCCTGGCTTAACTCTTGTTAAGCAATCTCACCCTCTTCTAGCTACCGAGCCAACTTGTTTTTGGTACGGTAGAATGATATCTAACTTTCATCTATGGCAAGGATCCATTTCAATGGTATATGTTGATCAAATTATGAGGGACAAGTTTTCCAAATTTTTGACCACACATAAATCCTCAATCAAGACCCTGCAAGGACTAGTTTTAGAAATATCAACGTGTATGGCCCGCTCAGCAACTAACCACGATCTTGTTTCGATCAAACACGCTTTGATTCGTTCCAATCTTCCGCTGGTCTCCTTAATTATTCGGTTACCCATTTCTTCAGGACGTGGATAGGAAAGGTCCTTGATGGCATACTTTGTTGCAGCAAATTATGATGACCATCCGATTATGCTTCTGATTTTGATGAAAGATCGTTGATCTTGGTCACTCACCAAAGATGTCAATAAATTTTCGTCAAAATTACTCAAACTTCGATTGTATTCACTTGCTCGCAAATGAGAGCCCACATGTGCCAAGTTTCACCTTGCTGACTTATATGATTTATAAGCAAGCACATAATTTGTGTGTCGATCTTAGATCAGAATGCGGTAATACATGAGAATTGATAACTTTTCATTATAACATGCGGTGTAAGTCAGGGTGGAGTATTATGTCCCTGGCTCGTTAAAATATTAATGGACGAACTACTGCAGGAATGTAGAACTACTACATAACTAATGTGTGTATAAGTTATAGAAATTTGAACAATCTGTCTTGGCATTCTGACTTACGTATGCGGATCACAAAACCAGAGAGACATTCATCAAATCGAATAAAAAATTAGAATACGCCTTGATCATTAATATTGAGAATACGATGGTGATAGCAATTGGTAGAACAAGACAGGTTTTAACAAGCTTAGTAATTAAGCATTTACCACAAGTTGATAGCCGGATAATAACACTTCAGTTCAGCAACAAAACTATAATTTTTTATATAAATCACTAGAATATCTGTTTAGAATGAATAATAGCAGACTGGTTAAGAGTCAAGTGAACATCCATCAATATCTTGGAAGAAATATGTCGCGGCTAGTTTAGGTGAGAGAAACATATAGTGGAACGATGCAAAAGGAGTAGCTTTGGATAGGAAAAAAATTGAAACGTACCAAAGTGCGATAATTTGCTTGAAAATTGCAACTTCGACGATGAATTGAAAATGAATAAGTTGATTCCAAATAAAAGAAAAACACTTAAAAAGTACCTTTGTACTTTTGCTGTAAATCATATTCAGTGTAAAGGCAAAAGTTAAAGCAATTACATACCTAATGAAATGGTTGTACGGTAAACGGTCTATTTGCCAGTACTAGAATCGATTGAACAACGCTGTTTACACGTTCCTGTGATTTGAACGTTATGTTTCGTAATAGCTAGCAGTGATCAGTAATTATAGGTAGTTAATAACGATAAATTCATTACTACACGTCAATTACAACTCGAGAAAAACGGCTACGTTTCAGTTTCCTCGCGACCAGCGCGTTATTACACCTCTTGAAAACACATCGAAAGCGGCAACACAAAGCAAGGATATCTCGCGCGGCTGCGGATCGGCGTAATTTACATCATTACCCTATAAACTTCCGCAGTTGCACTTTCCCTGCAAATGCGGGTGCAGCAAGGAGCAGCCGCGGGCGCTAAGCCCGAATTTGGCATTCCGACTCTCGTCGCCGCAGTTTCCATGATGGTGCGAACCAAACTTTTCACTCCAGCACATGGATTTGAACATTCAAATTGCGACGGAATTGGAAGTTTGGAGGCGTCGAAATGAAATTTGCAAGCCGTGGTAAGAAGCACGATCTGCATTAGAGCGCCATTCTTCTAAGGGTCTGAGGACGCCGAGCGTATTAATACTGTTAGCTTCACTAGAAATTTTTTTTAAATACCACGATGTTAGTTCTTTTTATAGTAAGGTCAAGGCAAGGTGCTTCCGAATCCTAGGAAACGTATTCACGACGTAACTTCCATATGTCATCAAACATAACAGAACATCAACCTTTCTGAAACAGTTTAAAGCAATATTTAATTAACTTATCAATCGAAACAGGATGCTAAGTACCGTCATGGATGAGCAGTACATGCGGTCGGACGTGACCAGCCGTGTGCATTGCAGAATTGTGTGATAACGTACCATACCCCGTACCTGTACCGGCTGTGTGTCAACATATTAACGACAGTGTAGTTAACATGTTATAATGAGAGTGACACTGACATCAGAATGGTACCCAAAGTACCAGGAACATTATCGAGAATTTCTTGATATGAACCCCAACACCAACACCTACGAGGTAATGTCGAGAACGCCCTTACCCACCGAGTCCACATCCCCTGGCGAAAGCGACTCTACGTCAGCGTTCCCCAACCCGTCCAGAGCGAGAAGATGCTGAGATGCCTACCGAAACACAATAGTTCACCTTATAAGCGCCCCCTAGGGAAAAAATCCCGTTCATAACTCTGGGGGTGAAAAAGGCCTAGACTCCCATGAGGAAAGCCCTCCATGAGCGGAATGTTTACTTCTTAAAAGCGAAAAATGTAGCAGATGAAATGTCTATCCATACTCGCTTCCTAAAGAAGATTAAGTTGCACTATCATTTACTTACAGCAGACAGGCTTCTTTAAGCCGTTATAAGAAGCATCTCAGAATACGTCGCCGAGGAAGAAATGAGGCAGGAGCTCCTTGAAAACGATATCCCCATGCCTAGAATTCCCCAAGCCGGCATCTCGACAGATAGCCGCTCCCGAAAGGAGTTATGTCGCAACGACCAAGGGGGGCGCTTATACAGATCCTCAACCACAATAGCTTTACGGCCCTCTCATAAAAACCATTAGCCTTAGCTAGAACACCAGGGCTAGGTTATCATTGCGATCATCCAACATAACTTTTGAACATAACATTATCTATTTACCAAAAGACGACCATAAAATATGGACGACCACAAAAAATTTAAAAAGCTACAAATATCAAAACTACCCGTAAGAAAAATTTGACAAAGAGAAGACCACGTTCTCTGAACAGTCTTCGCACCATTTAAATCCAACATAAATAGCAACAACAGTGAAATTAAAAATTTTCTAGAAGTACCTTGCCAAATTTTGTTACCAGTCGAACCTTTGTCCCAAAGAGAAATTGAAAAAGAAAACCAAAACATAAATCAACACGAAGCACCTAAATACAACCTCATTACAAACGATTACCAAGAAAGGTAATAATACTGCTAATAACCATTTACAACAGCATGTTTAGATTGACATACTATTCGATAATTATTTCAGATCATAATAATTCTTAAAGCCGATAAACCAACCAAGAAGGTGTGTGCCTGTCGCCTGATTAGCCTGGTACTGATATCATCAAAATTGTTTGAAAATTTGTTATTGGAAAGAATTCGAAATAAACCAGAACTGTCAGCTATTAACAATGATTATCAATTTGGGTTTAGAGAACGACACTCTAAAATACAGCAAACGTATAGCATTGTAAACAAGAAGGAAAGACGATATGCAAAGCAACATTTCTTGATGTGATGCAGAAATTTGACTGGACTGCTGTATAAAATTAGAAACATCTTGCCCAGTATGTACTAGTTACTGTTAGAAGCCTTCAAATAAAATATAACACAATACTCAACTACTGTAAAGTGCAATCAGGTGTACCACAGAGAAGCCCTCTATTGTATCTAATTTATACTGTAGATATACCTATAACGAACTGCAACAAATAACGACTCAGTCGTACCATCGTAATAACAAAACATGTAATTTACCTTCAAATTACTATTAACAATGTATAAATAGCAGTTCAAACTAAATAAATATTTGGACTTACAACTCGACCAAAAACATTTTAAAACGCCAACATTTGAACTTAAAAGTACCACAAATGTCTTGGCTCCTGGCCGTAAATCCAAACCATCCCTAAAAAATTTATACAAATTGTATTCAAATGTGGGGTTGTACCAAGTCTCTACCCAAAAAATTTCCAACGGTTTCAATCGAAGATTTTGCGGGATACAACCGATACACCCTGGTAAGCCGCCCTAAATGAAAAAATGTCGTTCCAGTAATCAGAATATCAATAAAATTTCTTACAAATACAGTACCACTGAGCGAACCACACGGACTCAAAGAGTGAAGTGTCTGCTTCATCACCTAGGTGCTAGCACCGGCACCAGATCAAAAATATCGGCAGATTATTGACCTAATACATATCAGCAAATAAAAGTGGAATCGACGTTTTCTGATGATGAAAGGGTGGAGTATAGTTTGTAAAAGGAAAAAGGTGAAGGTGGTAACGTGTGGTTCATACTTCAGTGAAATACATAATACATGGTTCGACTCACGAACCACATTACACAATATACCCAGAAAGTAAAGTTGAATTAGAAGCAATAATAAAAAAAATAAAAGATCTGATATGTAATCAAGCTAAGATAGTATTCAATAAGGAAAATAAACTTTTCGTAACCCGCAAAACAGTCAACAAAGCGCTTTTCCATAAGTGAAATCAAATACTTCTTTAAAGATGATCACCTTGGATCGTTCACATTCGACAGCCATTTGGTGCAAATGTACCGTACAGTTCTTAAATGGTAATTAGTAAGCTAAAGGAATGGATTTGTAAAAGTTCAAGTTTCAAACGCTGTTTGAAAGATTTTGTAAAAACAGTTATGATGTTACCCTTATCGACTATTATTACTGCAGGCCTTAAAAGCGTACGAAGTTTTGTGGAATTCTCAGTGTTTAGTGACCAAGCTACCACGTTCCATTTTTCGAGTAGTGTTAACAAACATAACGTCAAAATATGGGAGGAGGATGACCCTTCTCTTCCTTCTATACTTTGACATTATGTTCATTAACAGTATCCTAGAGTACAATGTGGCGGCTTCGTTATTAAACACTAAGAATTCTACAAAACTAGTTATCAAAAAAACTCATAATGAGTACCTATGAGGTAATGCAACAAACAAAATCCTTGGAGATGGAAAAGTAAAAGCATACTTAATGAAAATGTTAGAAAGTTGGTCAAGTAGAAAGACCACAATATTTCTGTTTCATCGATTCAATGTCCGTTATAATAAAATCAATCTAAAATTACTAATTTATAATTTATATAAAACGCAGGTTACGTTATTTATATAGAAGTAAAATGAAAGTGAATTATATGTAATTGGAAACAATTGGCTTTCCAAAATAGTGACTGGATTTCCTCTCAACCTGGAAATGTAGATCCACTAAAACAAGCAAGGAACAATCCCTGCCCTTTAATAAATGCTAACCATTATCGAGCTTGTCCAAAGTTGATTCCTTCCACAGGATACAGTCACTAAAATAAACATAGACTGAAGGACAACCTACTCAGGTCGTAACAATAAAAATTGGACTCAAAACGAGTGTGATTATATGGACAGGATAATGGGAATTGCAAAGAATATTCTTGAGTCTAAAGATAATGAAAATGCAAGCACAAACCGCGGTTTGCCACGAAACTCTAATCAGAAAGAAGAATTTGGAAGTGATATGGAAAAGCAATATTTCATCTATATATTTAGACAAATCACTAAAACTTCTTTACAATTTGTTATACAGGAGATATAGAGCAGCCCTAACTATGTTATTCGTAGAAACTTGGTCTATGAGATAAAGTACCAACACCCAATTGTGAAAATTGGAGATAAAATTAGTAGAAAGGTATAAACGGTATAGTCATTCTGAAAAAGATATACTTGATATTGCATTAAATCCCCAATTTATTTTAGATTTATTTTCTTCCCGATCGTAATGTAAGGAGTAAAGGACTTGGTAGGTTATTCGAATGAGTTCCTTTATAATTTAAATTTGAAGATCTCACAAGTTATGGCAATGAGAAAATCTTACAATGACTAACTCCAACAACTTGTATATAACTACCGATTTTCTCCTTAATCGCCCCCGCAAAATTGAGCACCCCCAAAATACTGTACAGCTTTGAGCCACAAATGAGTTTCTTTGTGCACGCGGCGCAAACGGGGGTTTGTATTAATGACACAAAGAGGAAACGCGAAACTAGTGCAGCCGGAAAAACTCTCGAGGGAGGGGGGGGGGTAGTTGCCTTCCTCGCCGCCACCCGCCGCGTCTTCTGCTTTGATGCGCTCCCCCACATATTTATTTTACCTGCAATTTGCGGCAAGGTGTCGCTTTAACGAAGTGAGATGTTGCGTTCGCTGGCAGGGCTGACGGGCGCGTGTCACGCGCCGCCACGCGGCAATTGCACCGGGAAATGGAGCCCCCGCGCGGGATTCTTTATCCGCGGCGCGGATTAGCCCCGCAAAGCGCCGCCTCTCGGCATCTTTGTCCGAATAATTAAGAAACGGCTTATCGCTAATCAGCGCGGGCTTATCGCCCGTTCCGTTATGGGCTTAATAAGTCACCAGACGCTTGTTTCTTCGGCGCCGTTATCATAATTGCGTCGAGGGCCGTTTTCCTTTTTGCGGGGGAGTCGCGATTCTTTTATCCGAGAGCGGCCATAAATTAGTTCGGGGAGTTTGTGCATCAGGGCGCGGCACATCCATTTTGCGAACGCTGACGTAAATGCGATAAGTCGCCACAACAATACTTTGAAATGCCCATCAATCCAAAGATCAATTTTTTAAATTATGTATTTTAGGCTAATTCAAAATACTAAATCGTAAAAGATGTTTAATATGCGTGTCCCAAAAAAAAACACAAAATTGAAATTATGCCCCTTTGTTTTTCTGCAGGGTTGACAGAGTTCTTCTTGGTGACATTTTGTGGTAAACATGTTGCGTTTAGTCGGTATGGAGGGCTACTTGATGGAGGAACAAGTGACGATTGTTAAAATTCATTACAAGCACGGCGAATTCTTCGCCAAGACTGTGCGCAAATTACGTGGCATTTTCTGAAGAAGTGTACCAAATAAAGCAACTGTGAAAACAATTAAATAATTTGAACAAACGGACAGACCTCGTACTGGCCATACAGCTGAAAACGATAGTGTGACGGGGCGTCCAGAGACCTCAGTGCGCCATCGGTTACTGCAACTAAACATTTCAGAGGATTTTAACGAAAGATCTGCATCTCCTTTCAAAATTCAGCCAGCTCAGGAACATTTGAAACGTTGGAAACTCTTAAAGCAGCAAAGTGAACTGGCCAACAAGATTTTTTCCTTTGGAGTTTCGGGAAGACCCAAGGTTTATATACGAAAATGAAAACAGCTTCTGAATTAAAAGCAAACATTCGGTGACCCAGAATTCTAGAATATCAAATGAGTTGTGGAAGACATTTTTCGAATATCCTACTCCACATTTAATACCAAAGTTTACCCTTTAAAATATAACTTGGCCAACTAATAAATAAATAAAACGTTTTTTTTTCTAAATTTTAGGCCTAGATTTCTTTTGCGGATTTCAAAATTGTGTTTTTCTAAGGGATGCATTTTAAAGATCATAACATATTTGTATTGTTAACGATAACCGTTTTGAAATTGCTTTTGCCAAAATTTTGGATGACACAAAACTGGCATAATGTCGAAATAGACGCTAATTTCCAATTTAAGAGGTTTTCTTGTTTTATGACAACGCCTGGTTTCATACATTTGCCTAAACTCAACACAAGTAGAGAATTTAATCTGAACTGAAATATCTATCCTAAGTTCTAGAACTACAATTTATTTAAACCATTACAGGAAGTATTTTTATGATGCTTCATTAAATTAAAAATCGGGTTTATATTTGATTCACTTTCAGCTGAACCATCGTAGCGTTCAGATGTGTTCTGGGGTCAGAAACACCAAGTGCTTGTGTGTATTATTATCTGTATCCAGAATGACTGCAACGGCGAAGCCAGTCTTGCTTAAAAATTGTATGTACAAAATCTAATTACCACTAACACTGGCTACAATCAGGCTACACATACAAATTTAGGGCTAGGTTGTGATCCTCCAAATAATCAAATTATCAATATCAGTAACAAGTTCACTACATTAGACAATCAAAATTTTTATCCTCCCCCCCCCCCAAAAGCTAGACTAAATCAAAATACAACGTCGCTTTCCTAACCAATGCATTGTAATGCAATCTTATCTTCCCGATCCATCAACTGCAGCCAAGCGACAAACAATGCAACTGAAGTTTTAAATGAAGCTCTAGATGCTTACATTAATGCATCAGACAATAAAAGTATCCAAGGAACGTAAGTGGGGAGTAGATATCAATGACAAACCTTTAAGAAAAGGAAAAGAAATTATTCCCCGCCCAAAACAAACCCGCCTAATTCTAATCAAACAATCACACAAAACAGATTCCAAATAGTTTCTTAGCCAGAAAATAATTATAAACAAAATTCAAGTAGCAGTGTGCAGTAGCCAAAATTTCCAAAACCTCCACCGATATGTATCTACGGTGTCAATAACTACCTACACAAAAGCAATAAAAGTTGATATAATTACCTCCAGAATCTTACAGAAAGCTTACAAGATAAAGAAAAAAAATAATATACCATACGTATCAACCCAAAGACGATAGAGCATATAAGCTAGCAATTAGAAATCTTCACCATTACATAAACACAAACAATATTAAAATATAACTAGCTGAATTAGGAAATATAATAAATGTACGACATCGAGTAACAACAGAACCTCCACCATTATTAGTGATTAATCTTGAGCAAAAAAAGTGTACCCGATATCAAGACTACGGTCATACTAAAACATGCAGGGCCTCAAATGTAGTAGAAAACAATATCGCCAAACACGTCTGCTAAATGCACCTTTTGTGGAAATAATCATCTATCCAACTCGCTGTTCAATCTATAAAAACTTGCAAACTGCTAGAAAAAGATCCAACTATATACATCAATAAATGACTTCCCCTTCTCAAAAACGTAAATGCTAATCCCAATATTCCAAAAAATGACCCACAAAAAGCAACAACATACTCACAAATAGTCGCAGCAAGAAACAATTATACCCCCATTAATTAACAGCACAGGGTCAGCTAGCTGACTTTCTCGATGAGTTTAAAGTAATGTTCTCCCAACTCATCAGTCATAATAGCATGATACTAAACATGCTTTCCACTCTAATAAATAAAATGACTACCTCATAACGAATTACCATATATGGAACACCATATTGAACACCATATGCCCAAAATTACATTATTCCTACAAATGTGATGTGCTTTTAATATCAAAAACCAACGTTACTTCCCGAACAGTTATTAAAACACCTCGCTATAGTATATACTTAACTAATCACTCAGACGGGACGGCCTATGGCTGGTCAATCATCATCGTCAGAAGTTCACTTGCACATTATGAACTAGCACTTCACTAAACAAATAAAATTTAAAATTCGTCCACATTCACTAGTGTATGCCACAATTCACTGCCCTCCAGGACATTCTATAGCTGCAGAAGAATACGAAGGCTTCTTTCGAACTTTAGGTAACAAATTTGTTATTGACAAAGCACACAGTCCGGAGTAATTAATCCAATAGGAAAAAAACTTATTGCACACTGCAAAATTCTGCACTAAGCAGGCTGATTGGAATCTGTTCCAATCCAATTTGAAAGAAAGTAACAACCTCAGTATTAGAATAAAATATGTTTATGACCTCGACGAAGTGATCTAGTATCTGACTAAATTAGTAAAAGATGCAACTTGGCAAAGCTAGGCCTATAACTGCAAATGGGTCGCCTGAATCAATTAACATACCTCGACATACACGACAACAAGTATCTGAAAAACGCAGGGCAAGAAGTAAATGGCAAAGAACATGAAGCAGGTAAGATAAAACTAACTATAACAAACTCACGCACAAAATGTAATATTCAAGTATTATATTAGAAATTCATCTAACAAACACAACACAATATGGAAAGTTACTAATCAATTCAAAAGGACCCAATCATAAAAACAAATAGGAGTTGGGCCAGATCTGATAAAGAAAAAGGAGAAGTTTTTGCCGAACACCTCAAGCAAGTGTCTTTCAGTTTTATGCCAGTTAAAGCTCTCACCAACGCACCGTCTCAATTATCATTATCTGTAAAAATCTGTTCACCAGCAGGTAGTACAATACTTGTAAAGCTTCTGGCTGCAATTTGATTGCAGATGAAATACTAAATCGCCTTCCCCTGTGATGGAATATTAAGATTGTGAAGCTTTTCCGTACGGTGGAAGTATGTCCAAATGATTATGATTATTGTACCTGGCAAAGTACCAACGCAACCACAGTCGTACAGACCAATATTTCTACTACCCATTATGTCGAAGAATTACTACTAAAAAGATTAAAAGATACTGTAAATCTAAACCAGATAATTTCGTCAATCCAATTCAAAACCATTCAACCATCGAACAGGGATATCGAATAAACAATAAAAAATGGTAAGCCTGGAAACAAGGATCGTGTGTGTAATAGAATTTATAGATATACAACAGGTCTTTGACAAAGTATCGCACAACCGCCTGTTGTTTAAACTTAAACTTAGTTTTATATACTATTACAATCTTGCTTGGCTGAACAAACTTTTCAAGTAGTAATGAACTTCGTAGTCCCCCAGGGGAGGGTATTGGAATCATTTTTATGCCTAATGTACACATCCAATACTCAAGAATAAATACTACCATCGCCACCTCTGCTGATGACACCCTCATACCGTCTATTCTAGAATCGCCTAAAATAACATCATTCAAAATCACTTCAACCTGTTACAAGACTGGTTTAGTCAATGGGGAGCAATAGTAAATCATGATAAATCTGCCCAAGTAGCTGATACGAAATTTGGCAGATGTTATAATCAAGGTTGAAGTTAAATACCTACTCTTGGACCAAAAACTCACATAGAGTTCGCATATTAAGAGGCTAGAGAAAACAATTGGACCTAAATGTTAAACAAATGTCTTGGCTTTCCCCAACAAACAAGGTTTTAATTATAAAGACTTGATAAAATCTACATTATCTTATAAAGTACAACTTTGGGGTCGTGCAAAGTCATCAGATACTAAAATACTACAAAGATCCCAGTCAAAAACTCTTCGAATGATATCACAAGCATCATGGTACAATAAAATCTTAAACAAAGACTTGGGAATAGAGTATATCGACAATGAAATTCAACAATTTCTTGGGACACCCAAACAACTTATTAGGACAGCTTTGGAACCACCCTGCAGTCAAAAGACGATTACAGTGGCAATGACCTCGGAACTTCCATGTAGTAACAAAAAAAATAGTAATGGCTACATCTCCTTTGCTCCATACACAATATTATCACATTTACTTATTATTTTTGTCAAAGTAGATTGTAAATAAATAACTAAATAAACTAATAAAAAATATATTTGATTCGCTTATGTGTAAAGTAGTTGGAATTGCATAGTAGAGCAAAGCGAAATGCATACCTAAACAAGCCCAATTCGCTGGGGGTGGACGACTAATGGCAACGTTCACGATGCAAATCCGACACAAGAAGCGATTATTAAGCAGGCGATCGAGCAAAGAGGTCGCGATACGGAGGCAGCAGCAGTATAACGCGCGGGTAATAAATTGATATTGCATTTACATGTCCTGGCATGGGGCTCGAAAAACGCGCGTCATGCATACTAAGTCCGGCCATAAACAATCCGGCGCAGCCTCCGCGCTCACCTGCATTAATTCCGCTCGCTGCCCCGGAGGAAAGCGCGGCGTCTTCCGCCGCGCGCCCTTAAGTTCGCGAGCTCCGATCTCGTCCGGCTGCAGCTTCCGGCCGCGTCGCCGGGCATGAAATCCTCCGGTGCAAAAACTAAGAGCGCGTTTCTTTCCGGCGGCCAACCCCCAGCTCCGCCAGCACATGCTGCCAGTTGTCAGGGCACGAAGAGGATCTCGCGCCCGGAATGCGCGGCGCGGCCTACCGAATTAGCGAACTGACGAGCTGACCGGAATTGAGGATGGCACCCGAAACAAATAACCCGGCGCCCTTCGCTGAAGGTTCCAGTCACAACCCCTGCAGAGCACCCGATGCGCTCATTAGCATGAATTGACAAGTAATCATCGGTCGCATAATCGGAGCTCGTCCGTTCCAACTGAATGTTCACACTTGTGTCGTGGTTGTTATACAATTACAGACTTAGATAGATGCGTCTATTTTAAACAATCTACTTAAGATTTCGGTTGTCATTCCACCACTGGTATGCAATTTGTTTGACAGGAAAGAGTACAGCTGGTTGCCTAACTTCAAGAGTTTATGAAAACAACCAGGAATTTTGTAGTTTGTGGACGTGATAGCAACCCCGTTAATGATCAGAGAACGACAGAACAACAGTCGCCAACATCCCTGCGTTTGATGAAAAGCAGGGAAATTCCGATAAGTTTTTAATTACAGCCCTGGAATGCTGTAACTGCGAATTTTGCCTTAATTTTCGGACAGCGATATTGGGAGATTCCGACGGCAAAACTACACCTACGACTGAATCAATTTAAACAATCCAAATCGAGAACGTTACAATAATTAAACAAGTCGTTGAGCAATTTGAGAACTTTTTCGCAATTTCCATCAGTTAAAGAACTTAAAGCTACGCAATTCACCACTGATAAGCGAGAGTTTCAATAAAAATCTGTTAACAAAACTTATGAAGGTCGTTCTGCTGTTACAGTCGGGTAGAAATTTAGAAAAAACAGAACTCGCTCCCCGACGTCGTTGGGCGACGGACCGTCAATCGACCGAGCGCCATCGAGAAAAGCGATTCGCCGTCCGGCACAATCCGGCGAAAGAAAGTGGCAAAATGCTCTCCGAGGACAACGGCGCCCGGAAAAAATGTTTTCATAACGCATTTCGGGCGATTCCGCGCTGCCATCAATTTCCGGGCGCACTTTGCCGCAGGCGGCATTACGGCCGCCGCCCGGCCGGGCCTTCGCCATGCAAAGGGGCCGTTATTAATTTGCCCTCTCTAGAGCACCTAGCGGACGCTAAGAATCGAGCGCCAAACCCAAAAAATTATAGCCAGAACTCTTAAAGCGGTCGCATAAATCAGCTCAGGAGCTTTAGGGGCGCGATAAAATGCAGCGGGGCTCATTCAGAAGTTCCTCAGAGATGATTTCCAATAGATGATAAGCATAATTGGTAGTAAACCCTTTATTTTATTAGAGCCCGACGTTCAAGATGATCTAGAGCAATAAAAGACGTTTAACGATTCAAAATCTTGAAGGTGGGTCGCGATCGGGCTGGGAGATAATGAGAGCCTCGCGCTCCCATAAATATGCGTATAGGTGGAATCGAGTTAGCCTACGAGCAACGCAGAGGTGCAAATATCCCACGTTGCAGTTTGAAAAATGCCTCACATCCGGCACCTTCTAATCGCAATTAATAAGGCAAACAGAAACGGCAGTTTTATGCAGCGCGCTATGCAGCAATAACAGGATAATGCCTCGTTGCCCTCGCAATGGCTGCGATGATAACGCGCAGCACACGGCATTTTTCGTTTTTACTGCGCGTGTAACTCTTTTTAATTAAACATATGAACAAGCGAATGGCACACCTGGGTGTCTGGGTAAATAATGAAAGTACAGTCCACAGGTTGTTTCGCAGCGCGCCGGAGCTGGCCTGCCATCCACCTAGACCGACCTTGCCGCGCGGTCATCTGCTGTGTAATCAACGGGCTCGTTAAAATTTAGGCAGGACAGGGTCGCGTCCGAATTTCACACGTTTTTGTCTCGTTAAAAGCGGGGCAGGACGGCCTGCTAATTTTGCAATTAATTTGGGCGGCTCGCTCTGCAAGCGGCGGTAAAATGGAGACATCGCATTAAGTAACAAAGTAATGGAGAGGAGTTTGGGACGCACGAAACCCCTGAAATATTCATTCTTCCCGACGTAGTCGCATCAAGGTGATGTGCTTTTGGGAGCAAAACATTTTGGAATGTTAGAAGTCATAGACCGTCATAAAAATTACGTTTTACTGAATCAGTTTGTACTTCTTTTGCAAAATACTAAACATTAATGTGTCCCATACCTGAAGGCAACACAACTAAATATTGTAAGCTAAAACAGCAACAGTACAAAATCAAAAAATCTCCTAAGTATAAAACATGACATGCAGAGTACACTAGACATGGATCGTCATTTCTTTCTAAAAAAAAAAGGACACCAAGGGAAACCACACTCATTGATTAAGCTACGATAATCTGGTTTTGGTGAATACCAATAGAGACAATAAATTATAAGTAGATAAAAACACTGAAAACATTTAGCTAAATAAAAAACAAAAGTCTAGAACCAACTCCTCATAAAACTGAAGTGATCACATTACCAAATGAAAAACCATCACAGACTTAGAATTGACAAAACAAAGATTATCAGAAAATGTTGGATGGTATAGCAACATAGAATGAAGTAAAACACAAAATGACGGACTACCGCCTCATAAAAATGGGAATCTGGATTCATGAGATAAAGGCCACCTCAATAGCTTACTAGGCAAAGCTCAATTAGCTGGAATTACCAGCAAATGGGACAATATAACACCACGAATCATACGAAAACACGGTGTGGCAGAGTTCCAAAATCTATCTGAATAGCTTATTATGCAAAGCTGAATTGACTAAAATTAACAACAAATTAAAGATGATATAGAACCACAAAAAGAAACTGACCTCACAGGAAAAAATGCCCCAACAGCTTATTAAACAAAGCTCAATTAGTGATAAAGTATCCAACAATAAAAAGAGCCAACAATCCATACCAACTTTTAGGACAAAAGGCGTCTTAATAGCTTACTAGTCAAATTATATAATAATATAAAACAGCGTAAATTGAATGAAAATATAGTGTGATAGAGTACCACCCAACAAAAAAAAAAGAAAACTAAAAAAATACCTCCAAAAATAAGCGTTGTCTCTACAGCTTATTAGTCAAAACTTAACCAACTGAAATTACCAGCAAATATACGAAAACCTAGAGTAACGGAGTATCACCTAATAAAAATGGGAGATAATATTACATAGCTTTCTCATAGAATAAAAGTTGCTCCATCACATTTATAGACAAATCTCAGTTAACTAATGGAGTTGAAGTTTCATATAATCTGGCGCTTTGGAGAAAAGCTGTCCCAAAAGCTTATTAGACAAAATTAAATTAGCTAAAATTTACAACAAATTCGAGATGATATAGCACCATATATTTCATGTAAATAAAGAGTGTTAAAGTACCATCCCATTCATTAAAACTCACCACATGAAGTAAAAGCTGCCTCAACATATTATTAGACAATGTTCAGTTAATTGAAATTACTAACAAATCAAAGATGGTATAACACGATGGTTTGAATGAAAATATAGAATGGTAAGGTACCCCCAAAGGTAAGAGAAACTGACTATTCATATAAACTGTCTTTCTGGGACAAACGACTTCCCAACAGCTTACCAGGTAAAGCTCAACTATCTGAAATTACCAGCAAATAAGAGATAATATAACACCACAAATTATAGGAAAGCACAGAACGAGAGAGTACCACCTAATAAAAATTGTAGGTAACAATCCATAGAAATTGCCCCCGTGAGGCAAAAGCTGTGCCGCCAACTTATTACACAAAGCTCAATTAGCTGAAAATATCAGCAAATAAGAGATAATATAACACTATGGATTGTACGAAACATAATGATGATAAGAGGAGCTAACAATCCATATAAATTGTCCATGAGAAACAAATACATTTTCAACAGTTTATTAGGCATAGCTGAAATTACCAACAAAATGGGGCATAATATAACACCGTAGATTATACGAAAATATAAAATGGTAAGGTACAACCCCACAATAAAAGAAGCTGACTATCCATATAACTTCCTTGTGGGACAAACGCCTTTTTTTTGACAGCTTACTAGGCAAAAATTACTAGCTCAAGTTACCAGCCAATAAAAGATAACATAACACCTCGGACTGTAGGAAAGCACAAGGTGGTAGAGTACCATCTAATAAAAATTGGAGGTAACAATGCATAGATACTGCCCTCGTGGGGTAAGAGTTATCCCGTCAATTTATTAGACAAAGTTCGATTAGCTGAAATAAAAAAAAATGAGAGATGATGTAACAGCATGGATTGTACAAAAATACAGAGTGGTAGAGTAATACCTAATATAAACGAGAGGCGATATTACATAAAATCTGGTCTCAAGAAATAAATGTCGTCTCAATAGCTTACTAAACAAATCTGAAATTAGCATCAAACAAGAGATAATAGAATATCACAGATTGTATGAAAGTACAGTGGTACAGTACGACCTTATAAAAATTAGAGATGGAAATCCGTAGAAATTGTCCTCGTGAGGCAAAAGCTGTCCCGTCAACGTATTACACAAAGCTCAATTAGCTGAAAATACCAGACAATGAAAAATAATCTAATATCATGGATTGTAAAAAAACAAAGTGCTAAGGTATCATCTATCTACAAGAGCAGTTGACAATCCATATAAATTGCCCTCTTGGAACAAAATTGTTCCGACAGCTTGTTAAGAAAAACTCAACTAGCTGAAATGACCAACAAACAAATGGTAGTACACCACAGATTGTAGAAAAGCACCTAATCAAAATAAAAGGCAACATTTCATAGAAGCTGGTCTCATGAAAAAAAACTTATTAAGCAAAGCCCAATTAGTTAAAATTGATAACAAATGAGAAATGACAGAACATGATAGACGGTATGAAAACATAATGGCAAGGTGGTACCTTAACAATACGAGCAGCTGACAATCCATACAAATTGTCCTCGTTTCAATAGCTTGCTAGGCAAAGCTCAATTAGCTAAAATTACCAGCAATTAAAGCCAAGTGATGAAGTATCACCCACTTAACAAAAAGAAAAGTATGACGTTTCATAGAATCTGGCCTCGTCGGACAAAAGTTGTCTCAATAGCTTATTAGGCAAAACTCAATTACCTGTGTAATTAAATTGCTAACTTCTAAAATGTGACATTTTGAAAATAATCTAAAGTTGAGTTTGCTACAATCGATTGAAACTCATAATTGTTATCAATTAAAAAATCATAGAACTAAACATGCATCTGTTAAAAAGGCGAATTAAAGGTGAAAAAAGTTATTTGAATAGTTTGTCTGCTGCAGAATAATTGCATGTCTCGAGCTACGGTTACTAGAAAATATTAAAACAAGCATTCAAAGTTTCTCCATTTGGTTAAATTCTCGCGTTGGTCAATTACGTGCACTTATGTGTTATTACCAATAACAACAAACAAGCCAACAACCATATAATCGTGCAACAACATAGGCTAGGATATTTACCAGGATGTGGGTGAAAAAAGGAGTCCACTTTTTTAGGAGATTTTGTTAAAGAGCGATAGTCGAGGAATACTACGTGTAACTAAGTCTGTAATAGCATACGAAAGAAAACCGAACTCAATCAAACGCTTGCTATGGTTTTGAATCTGTAGCCTTGGAGTTTCGGAACACTCAGAACAAGAAACCATGCTAATTGAAGCGACGGCTACGCAAGAGGTCAAACTAGGTCGTCTTCCAACGCACCGAAAAGACCGGAAGTGAGTTCTATTTCCTGAAACCATTAAAGTTGCAACTACTGATGTAGCTCAAAGATTATAAGTAAATATTTTGGACCATTTACCGACTACTGAGGCTCTGATAGAAAAATGGGATTACTGCGAGTAAAGGAGAAATGTGGAAGTCAAGCGAAAATAAATCCCACTGGAAGAATCTGACCACAGGTTCAGTAACTATTCGTTAGCTTTGAGACTACACTTGCCATGGCCTTCCTATACAATAACACTCAAAGAAATATAATATACAGTATTAGCATGGCCTCACACGCCTCCTATAGCAAAAGTACTCAATGATAATGTCCAACAACATGCTGTTATCGAGATGGACAACACGTACGCCTTTATTCAGAAAAATGCTAACCGGCAGGTCCAGAGGTGACTTTTTACGACCTTTAAGGGTTGGAATTGTTTGAAATCTTGCTGGAAGTTTTCAATTTCAAAATCTGCCACATTTTTGCACAATTTAATGGCAACGATTTGGATGACAAAATCACGAACAGACTTTTTGCAGCTAATTTACTTGATCAGGTCTAGTGGATGGTGATGCGTTTCTTATTGACAAAGTGATTTTTCGTCTAATATACAAAGTTTACATTTCCCTTCGTCTTCTTTAGTTTTAGTAGATAAATAACAAAGTAAAAAACAATGACTTTTTGATTAAGAATAATGTTTGCAGGCCACAGCTGTTCCGAAATCCAACTGCTACTATCTGTCTTCTTTGTTGTCTCTACCTCCAGATATAAATTTCTAATTTCTTTGCTTACGCATTTTTGTTTTAATTCTCTAACTTCAATTCTATTTGTTGCCTCTTTGAATTCATCTTTCGCATTCTGTACTTTTCTGTGTCCTTTTTCTTTGTGTTTTTTAACATTTTTATTCTGGTCAATTTTTTCTTCTCATGCTCATTTTGCACTTGTCGAACCATTTGTTCCTTTTTATATTTTTGATTTGATGTGGTCTCTTTCGCTGACACCGTAATCGCATCTTTTAATTGGTTTCACATTTATTCAACCTCGTTGTCTCTTTAATTTAACTTAAGTTTCTTTCATTTCTTGTTATACTTCTGCTTTATTTTCTCCCTGTTTATTCCTTCTTCGATCTTAAACTGTACGATGAAATGGTCAGAATGGGTTTTTGCTCCTCTTTGCATCCGTATATTTGTTATAAGCTTAACATTTCGGTCTTCGAGTAAGACATGGTCGATTTGATTTGTTACCTTTTCATTTGGTGCATTCTGTGTTCCTTTGTGTGTATACTTTCTCCAAAAATATATACTTAGCATCCTATTTCTTTTATTACTGCGAAACCGAGGTGAGCACCGTTTTCATTAGTTTTATCCTGCTTACTGTGTCTATCAATGATTGGATGAATCTCTTCCTTCCCAATAATTACATTGTTATCATCCATCGTTAACTTAATATCCTGAGTTGGTAACTGGTCATATAATTTTTCTAAATCTCCTCTTCTGTTTTCTTTCTTATCGGTGCGCATATATTCACTATTATCATATTTGAATCTTCATTTTTAATTTTAAAATAACATACTCTGTCTGATGCAGCTTAAAATCTGATTAACTTGTTTTTTTTTATTTCTTCATTAATTAGAGAACCTACCTTTAGTATTCTCGTTTCGTCTCCGCTATTGAACATATAATAATAATATTACACTTTTGTGATTTTACAATGCTCCTTTTATTCTATGTAGCCAGAACTATTTCTCTTCTAGTACTATCTGCCTTCCTTTTTATTATATATCTTAAATTTTTCCTTACTCGTGTCCATTTACGTGCTTTTATTCTACCGTTCTGCGATTACGTCTGTTGCCCACTATTTTTTTGGCGGAACATTATTTTCAGGACTGTCGCTACTACCTGTTTTTATAAGTCCTACCTGCATTCCAAGTCCATGTATTGTCTCCAACTTTAAGTTTTTGGTAAGTTTCAATTTTATATTCTTTCTTCATTTACCTTTTCTCTAATTCTCCTTCGTATTTTTCGCTCTTTTGCTGTTAAGCCATTGCCGATATATATTTCACAACTCATAAGCTTACTATTGTTCTATATTATCTTAAGTTTTTCATTCTACTGCTCCGGTTCAGTAACTGCGATGCTTTTTCTCCGTTTCTGTTTTATCTGGTAAATATTTTTTATCTTAGATTTGACTACAACCTTCTTCTCCAGGAGTTTAACATCTTGTTGATTAAACTAAGGTGTTCCAATTTTCCAGACCCTTTTTCAAACCTTCCTTCCCTTCTTTATTCTTTATTTTAGCTCTTTATTCTCCTTTATTAGTATTCGTATTTCTTCCAAATACTCTTCCTGATCTTGTCTGATTAATTTTAATTCATCCATTAATGTCAATTGTTCTATTCCTTCTATCTCCTGTAAACCTCCTTTAACGGGATCAGTGTTCTTGTGGGTTTTTTTAATTTTATGAAATCTTTCCAAAAGCCTGATGTTTGTTTCTTTTTCTTCGTTATGAATTCGTCGCTCTTTCTCTAGAGCGTGTCTAAGTTAACTCATGCTTATGTGGTATTAACTTTGAAGCCTTTGAAATCCTCATTTCTGGTAAATTTATACGCACAACGGCCGCTGCTGTTACGCTGCTAATCTTCTAATCGCACCCTTTCACTTTTGGATAGTTTGTGATTATTACCTTGTGTTATATAGGCTCTTCTTCTCTATTGTTGTGCCTTTCTTTATTACAATACTTTGGAGACATGTTATGTTTAAATTGTCTAAACGAAGCTTAGAGATGTGTCACTTACGTACGTAATTCAAAAAACGCGTCCAAAATATAACCTTTCGCAGACTTTTTCAGAAAAAATTGAAAAACTTTTGAACCTTTACTAAACCTTAAAGAAATTTAATGTTTAAAATTGCTGAATATTTCTTTGAACGCGGCAGCACCAATGTCAATCGCTGAAGCACTTGCAAAAGCTCTTCATCATATTTTTCGGCAAATTCCCGTACCACAGTCTCCTAATTGTAATAACGGCATAGCATGACTAACAATCCAAGAAGTGCTTCTAATCTGCAAAGTTCCATAATTATTGCTCGATAGCGACCAATCACGAGTTTGCCGGAGTTCTGAGGTTCAGCCCGGAACAGAATTTCGCTTTGCGCCGGATTAGCAGCGAGCGCATTGTTAACAAGTTATGAAAACCGAGCAGCGAGCGGCGGGCAGAAAAATCCTTAAGGCCGGCCGCAGGAAGGCTACAATGCCCATGCGTGGCCATAACTCAGGGCCTAGCGAGCACAGATATTAATGACCGGAGAATAATCCGAAATAATGGTCGCGTGGAGATAAAGAAGGCGGCATTAATATCGAAGGATTTGGCAGGGTGGCGAAGAACGGCGTGCGCTCCTTACCTGGATTACCGGATTTATCGCGGCGGACGGCATAAATTGCTGAAATTGCTGCATAAATAACGCGTCCGCAGCAAACAAGCGGAATTAGCAGGGCGCGGACGCGCGCCCTCAAAAATTCAGGCCGGCGTCCTCTTCGACTGCGGGGCCGACGCGCTAACTGCCTCCCGCGGGGCGCCTTCGAACCCACCTGCAACAAGAAGAAAGCGTCAGAGAAAGCTTGCCGCGATGTGCAAAAATGCGGCTAAATATTTGCGGTGGCTAATTGGTTGGAAACGGTTTCGGTGGCGGCCAAATTGAGCACCTGTCTGCAGTTGATGAATTCCTGAAGTGGGATTCAAGTTGATGTCATGGCAACCCGCGGGAGAGATGCCAACACCGGTGACTGCTAAAGTTCGGTTGCGCCGCTCCGTCCCGACAAAAGCCGCTTGAATGTACATTAAAATATTTATATTTACTCCATTTACACTACAATTAACAAAAACGGGCGAAAGATGAAAGCAAAGGGTTATTGTGCTTTTGAAGCGGCGTAAAGCAATCTGAAGAGCAGTGTAATGGTTTTTCTACTTTCAATGAGCTTTTGTGTTTTGCCGCAGGTTCAGCCTTCTTTATAATCAGCAATCTACGTTTTACCTTCATTAACTTTATTGTTGTTTACTAAAATACCCCTCTAAATGTAGATACAATGTGTTACATTCTGGTTGCAGAAGTAATGGCTTAAACGAGTTAATTGCTTCCTGGGATTTATCTTCAAAAAAGCAACTTCGATTGACTGCGTAAATTATTAAGTTTCAATTACTAAGAGAATTCCTTTAAGGCTCATTTTTAAACGAAAACAAACTCGTTTTTGTCTCATAAAATACAATTTGTAAAACGTAATTGTACGTTGGATTAAAAAATTTTATCTAAAGCCTTCTGCAACATTTACTTCTGTTGCTCGATTACTTCACTGTTGTTTTCACTTTTCACCATTTTCCATGTAATTTTCGTCATTTTTTTCGTAACCGCCTTTATGCTCTTGTTCATGTTAATTATTTATAGGGATATGTTCTAGAAAAATTACCATCTCATACATTGCGACGCACCTATTTTCAAAAAGTCAGCAGACGCCACACATATTTTTGTATACAAGCATCTAATATATGTTTTTTAACAAGAGAAATTAATAATTTGCGAGTTGATTTTTGATTGCAAAACATTTATGACCTCAAAAAATATTTTAAAAAATAACCAAGTCAAACGAACGGTATAATTTTGTGAACAACTTATGGCATTGATTAAGACTAATTACAAACAGAAGTTGAAAGAAGTTCAGTACCTCAAGGAGAGTTGCGGCGCATCCGAAGCGACTACAAGTTGCTAAAAAATCTGACAGGGGGGGTTCTACATGAACTGACAAACCGCAGCAAAATGCACAGACAAAAGGTGACCTCTTCTTTGGTGCTGAGGCATAGCAAGGTCTTTTTTTAAGCAAACGTGACCTGCGACCAAAAGTGGATTTTGTGGCAGAATTTAAAACGGGGTGAACAGTGAAAAAACCACCAGACTGCATGCATAACGGAGTCCCATTACATATTTAGACATTATGCATTAAAACAGCCATTTCTGGACAACACTTCTTTACAACACTGAAAGGCCATACCGGTGTTGGAAAAGTTAATTAAGTTAAACAACGAAGTTTTCATTGCTTTTTGTTTACTAAAAAATATTGATTTTCTTCACAGCAATGAAATCTCACACAGTCTTACAGTATCGGAATTTATCCTATTTCATCCTATACCTTCTTTTGTTAAACTTTTCCTAATCTTTTATCTTCTATTTTTCATTATATCGCAAACTAAAAGAATAATTTTTACACAGTTTTTGATGTTTTAATTATTTTACAAAAAACCCTCAACGGGGGATATTTCAAGGAAAAAAGATTAAGCATATCAGTAGTAGCAAAAGAAATTAGTCGCCTTAGGTGAAAATATCCAAGACAAATGGTACTACTTTGTTATACAAATTTCAAAGGGCAGTTTTTTTTTTTTTTTGGTTTTACAGAAATCAACTTAACAAGGCCTATACAAGTACGTTTTTTTATTTAAAAAAAAGATTAAAAGCATCGACAGAGAAAAAGTAATCAAATGTTGGGGGAAAATATCTTAAGTAAACGAACGATACAACGTTGGTGTCAAAGTTTCAGGGTAGGAAATTTTAAGTTAGAAAATAAAGCCTATTTACGACCGCCTTCTAACATCAATGAATATGAATTGCGGTCAAAAGTCATCGACTACTACCTACGCAGTACCTCACAGAGGATTTCAACGCATCCAAAACAACAGTAAGTTGTCATCTTCATAATAATAAAAATGTTAAAAATATAATCATTCGCATGAATTTATAAAACACCAAAAAAATTTTAAATCGGTTAGTAACCTGCAACAAAAAGTCGATTCTGTAGTATGGTGGTCTCGCAAAGGGCGTACTGGAGCACCACACTTCAGTGCGAGTTAATATCCACCTAGGAACGCCTATGGTGCCATTACCAAGAATTAAGCAACCATCTTAAGTTGCACTACTTGTTCTCAGCAGCATGAATATGCCGGCAGATTTAAGTGAAGTTTGAAGCGTTGCAAAGAAGATTACCAGTTTCAATTGAAGAAGAACAAGGCACGCGTCGCAACTGCGGGGAACGAACGTGCTGACCATCTGACTAAAGAGGCTGAGGCAATAGAACAGCCGATTTTCGATACGATTCCATGGAGTTCGTGAATAACCGGTTAAGAAGCAGCCCACAATCGACACGGCGCCAAAAACCGCGCTATACCTTAAGCGATACAGTGTGTAAATTATCACTAAACATGGCAACTTTGCGTCCTACTTCATTCGGAATAGTCACAAATGCGAATACATAGTGAGTACGCAAGAGTGAGAAAAAATGTACTGCATGAGATGCAAATTAAGTTAAGGTGGATTAATCTATTTCGCCTGCTACATAGTACTGTCAGTACTAGGAAAACCCAAATCCAACAGAGGCTTCGAGTCCAGCCGTCCTGATTCGGTTTTTCTTGGTTTTACGATTCTTGTTACCAACGAACGGTGGGGCAGATAAAAATGAGAGACAGTGAACATTACAATATTATAGCCACCAGCCACCTGAAATGTTTTTAATACAATGAGCAAGAAAATTATCCCTGGGATCAAACAAAAAATAAATTTCCTTTTACAATTGCAAAGACAACAAGGTAAATGATATACTAATATTAATAACATCACTAAGGAAAAATCCACGAAACCGTAGATTACCGAGAAGAAAACCGTTCATTAGTAAAATAAAAAAGAAAAAGTTGGGAATTTTGTTGGATTTGAAAGAAGGTTATATGGTTAGATGGGAGTAAGCTTAGAAAATGCCTACAAAAGAGTCAAAAAAGGAGTGTGTCCGTACAACTGTGAAACAGTGCAGGCAATATCATGATGTGGAGTTTTTCATGGTCTGGTTTTAATCTGCTATATAAAATTGACTCAATGATTGAAGAGAAGCAATATCTAGACACTTTAAAAAGTTTATTAATTATGAGCCTTCTGTGGTTGTTCCTCTTTCAACAGAACGAAGACCTGAAAAATAAAGTGGGAAGAGTTAGATTGAGTCACATAATTCCTAGACTTGCATACAATTATTATACATTTGTGGAATAGCATCAAAAGAAGAATAAGTAGATGCAATCTTGAAAAACACAAAATGACCTGAACTACTTGAAGAAGTTAACCAAGTTGTTATTGATACAGGTTTGTGTACAAAAAAATCAATAAAGTATCGTTTCCCTGTGTTACACGGAGAAGAATTTGGGCTAGTTCCGGAAAATTCGATTTTTTAGAACTATTCGTAAATTTTCAGTTACATACTTGCGGTCAGCTGTTCAATGTTATCTACTGGTTAATTGAATCTGTATTTGTTATCGTTATTCTAGAAAATCTGCGTTGCTCACTCCATATTGTAAATCAATAAATTTTTAATTTTGTGGCATCCCCATCTTCACTGTACGGAAAATGAGGAAAGACCACCAACGTTGTCTAATGTCGCTCATATTCCTAGAACTTTAGTGGAATAACAAGAGCAAGATCATTTTTCATGTGAGAGAAATCTCTGGAGCTAACTTTCAGGGTTTCCATCCAGCCGGCTTTCATGGATGTCCTGCTTTTTCAAATCGGTATCCCGCCTGAATGAAGTTAAGCTACAACGACCAGGGGTGATGCTGTAGCCAGCTTTACGGCGTTTACAGCAAACCACCATGCCACAGACTATACATCGAGGCTAGGCTATCATTTCCAGAACGTGGATCTCTCTGCGTTTTTGGAGGTCTTAAATAACATCGTGGCGGCCACCCAGTCCGCTACAAACTTTATGAAGTTAGGGGGCTAATGTTCTGCAAAAGCGACATCGCCGTCATTCTTAGCATATTCAGGGCACTCTGAATATTAAGCTTCGGCCACTCTGGCGGCGCCTGAAATGGTACACCAACTTGCAATGCCAAGGAAGTCAACGTCAACGTCTTGAGAAAGAATAATCCACTATTGAAACCTAGTGAAACAATTACAGTGAAGTTCTATTGTAGAATTTAATGTTTGTTTAGAAAATAGTATTTAAAAAGACCATATTTGGTCAATACATCTTATTCACTTGACCTTTCACCAACAGATTTTCACTTTTCTGGAATCGACAAACGACCATTTCAAATTTCTAAAACTTACGAATAAAAATTAGAAAATTTGCGCTACAACAACGTTGTCAACGACGATGATTACACACTTTTCAGTTAAAAATGACAGACTTTCATTTCTACCTACGAAATTCGGTATTTAATTTGAATCTGATAATTGAAAAACCTGACTAGAAATAGCGGGTCTTAAATTTTATCCCCAGTCTTCGTCTGTTTTTTAAGTTATAATCAAAGTTGGCTAACTGATCCATAAACAAGCATATGGAAATATAAAAAAAAGATGTTACAGAATAAATTGCCAAGTAATTTTTGACCTTATCAGTACGCGGAAAATTCAAAACAGATTATTTCTAAGTTCAGTTCAAGTAGAAGAGAAACAGAAAATCGCTCTCTGAATACCTCTCTTCCCTGCTTTCTTGGCTTGTTCACTATCATCATCGCCATCTTGTTCTGCTTCATCTTATTCTCGTTTTTCTTATGCAAATGCTATCGTTTTGCTCTGTCAAAAATACAATAAACCAGATTCTGCTAACCAACTACAGCAAGTTGCTCAGCTGATTGACGAAGCTTTCGATAAAATTTCAAGCCATCACCGTTTCTCATGGTCTCCCCTCCACCTTCACTTAGCTTGAACAAATGTAACGAAAATTAGTTTGTCTTCTTAATTATGCGCTCTAAAAGAGAATATATTTGAAGATTCAAAGCATCAAAGAGTTTTAATTTTGCATCCTCATTTAATCAGAGCAAACACATTGCGTTTCGCAACTTCTTAAAGAATCTGAAGTTTATTTTTTATCTTAAGAAATTCATGTCAATGACTAGTTTGAAAGAAAAACATTGTTCATGCGAATATTGTTTTTCTTGCGAGGTTTTCCTGATTTTACCATTCCCGGTATAATCATTTGTTTGAAATCTTTTATCATTCTTTCGTCTAAAATAGCGTCCTCCTTTGCCCATTACTTTTTTGTTTGCCCTTAATAAACGGAAAAGCTTCATAAGCACCAGAACTACTAGAAAGATTAAATTAAGCTAAATTGCTTTTAAATTTTAACGAGACCTCCTCCGGAATAATTAAAATTGCCGCCGTGCAGCTGGAATCTCCTGCACAACAATGCTGCCGAGCACAATTAAGCCATCTGCTCAGACACGGCTAATTTAGAAGTCGAAGATTTTTAAAGGCGAGCCTTGCCAAATGAGACGTTATTAATTGCGAGGCATACAAACGCGGCCCGGCGAACGCGGAATCTTCGGCGGGCGAGCTTTCCTCTACAATGGAGCTTTAATGAAGCTCCAAAAATTCCAAGGTGCGTCGGGAAACAGACGGAATAACGAGCGGCCGATATCGATTGCGCGCCACGGATCGCGACCGTCTTGGCCGGGCGCCGAATTCGCGTCCGCTTCCGGCGCCCTTATCGCGCGCCCTTGCGATTGTGGCGCGCAATTGCAGGCCGGAACGCGCGCGTGCTCCATGTTTGTTCTTATTTTATTGGGGAGTTACAGCGAAGCGCGCGTTGCGGGGCGCGTTCGTTAGCGGCCTACGTGTGGAGCCGGCGGAATTATGAACAATTAGAATCAGGAACACTTGTTCCGACAATTAGTTTTAATTTAAGTTGGCTCAAAGGTTGTATATTAAATTTAATCTAGCCGTTCGCAATTCCGCGCGGTGTGTCTGAGCTAGGATTACTACCGCTTAATCCCCGCGCTTAGTGCCGGCGCGTCGTCCTTTTTTGCGACGCGCCGGGCTCCGCTCTAATTGGAGACTTCGGCTAAAACCGTAAATGATTGCGCCGAAAGCCAATATTTGGTATATTTCAATAAACAGGGAGGCTCTTGATCATCCGAATCGTTCATTAGGCGCCTAACTGCGATCGCAAATATTTTTCATCGGACGAGATGACAAAAATTACCCGTAAAATTTATACCGGGTGGCCCTAACGTAGGATTTAAAAATGGAACATCCAGTACTTCGACATATATCATCTGCTATTCTTCAGATTATTAAATATGGAATGCTAGTTATTCATAGCCAGTTATTACGGTTAAAACACATAGTAAATTTAGTGAAAATTGTGCGGAAACGATATGAAAGCTCCATAAAATTTTTGGTCCAAATAGTACACTAAATGAGTCATTTGTCCGAAGATGAATGAAACTGGATCTCGAGAGTAGCAACGTGAGGTAAGGCTTTGTGAGAATATTGCCATAGTCGGCCAAAGTATCGCTGAAAATCAGAAAAAATCGTGTAAAACATTCGGACATTTCGAAAAGCTCCTAGCTCCTATTCAGTAAATATAGTACAGTAAATATATAACGGACAGTTCCAACTGCAAAAAAATTAGACAATGAACACTTCTGCGAAAAATTTTTATGTTCGGTTAACGAACACCTTGTCTTACAGTACATTTCCTGTCATCTATGAACAGTTTCTGGTACGAAACAGTTGTATACATAACCTTTTTGTGTGCTAGTTGTTTTCTGTTCTCTGAATTTTTTGAAGTGATTTTCTAAACTTTTTATATAAAAAAATGATAATATTATAGGGCCTAAAAATGGAAACTCAAAAACTGCGTTCACCATAGAAACCAAGCAAGAGATAATATCCAAGGTAAAGACTGGGCAGAAGATATCTGACGGCTTGGACAAATCTATAATAGGCACAATCTTAGTTAAGAAAGATATAATCTAAAAGACTCAAGCATCTAAAAAAGTAACGAAAACCACAACTGAGAAACAAAATGTGCTATCCATTAAAAAATGGAAAGATTACTTTTAGTTTGGGTAAAAGAAAATAACTAGTATGACTAGAGAAATTTTTGAAGAACTACAAAAACAAACTCCACGTTTATCACGAGTAGGTAGAATTCAAGACTATCACTGAATGGTTTGAAAAGTTTAAAAGGAGATCTCGCATTAAACACATGGTAATGCACATATATAATGCAAATAAAGAAGGATATTGTTCACAACAAATTTTCAGTTGTGATGAAATTGGTTTATTTTAGAAGCTCATGTTGAAGCAAACCTGATCTACACCACGAAAAACGAAAAAAACATTCCTGGGCATAAACTCATGAAAGACCGATTGACGTTATTTTGGAAACTAATGTCGGTAGTCATATGAAACTAAAGCCGCTTCTTGTCTATCACTCTGAGAATCCTAGAGCATTCTGCAATTAAAAAAAGACTATCGGTAATATGGGAATGTCTTTCAACGTTTGTGCCTCAAGCACCAAGAATTATCTTCAGATCAATGAATTGTCACTGAAAGGACAGTTGTTATTGAACAAGTGGTTGTAGGGGAAGGGTCTGAATACGCATCAGAGCACACACATAGAGAGAGAGAGAATGTTCTAGAACATTCGACGCGCGCATGTGTGTCGAATGTTCTACTGTGTGCATGTGTATGTGTATGTTCTTATATAATGCTTTAACGAAATGAAAAAGTTCGCAACTGCAAAACGTATTGAAACTACACGTAATCGGTTGCGAACTTTTACATTGTAGCGTTTGGGAATTCGATCATGTAGCGTATCTTTTTTATTTGTAGGACTAGGTTTACTTTTAAGATGTCTACGGATAGATCTCATCGAGAGGATCACGGAGATACCAAAAAATCTCTTATCGCATCATGAGCACCAAAGTTAACCGAATATACAAATAACTATTTATAATAATGAACAATGCATTTGGACACCCACAACATCATGTAGATAATTTGCTGGCTGATAGTTCAGTTTGTGTCTCTAATTCCACTTCGTTGATTCAACTAAAGGGTTAAGAAATTATAGTGATTTCAAGAAATTGTACACTCGCTGTTTCATCAGTGTTTCGGTTCTCCGCAATAATGGCATTAAAAGCGTTTCGGACAGAGAAATTTGATATTTTTAAAGTTATCCAGCTTATTCAAAAGGCGTGGTAAAAAGTCACTCAACGGCTGTTGGATTCTGCTTGGAGAAAGCTGTGCCCATGTTGCATTCAGGGAAATGGAGATATGTCCCTAAAATGACAACTGGATTAATATGACACTAAAAAGTTGATAATGGAACATGAAATATATAATAATAGAAGAAACTCGGCAAGATATGTCTTCTAAAAAAGAAAAAGATAAAAGAGAACCAATGGCGATATCTGTTATTAAAGATTTTTTTGAAGAAGTGGGAGGATGTCAAAACAATGATCTTAAAATGGCACCCAAACTAGGTTATGATTAATAGGCTTGAAAATCGCTACAATGATACTTCTGAAAAATCCTGAAAAAGAAGGAAAAGCAATCGGCATTTTTAAATTATATAATTTTTTGTTTGGTCTTTTTCAAACTCCAGAACAAATTGATCAAATTCTCATAAAATCTATGGTTTGCTTGAACAAATTATGTTCGTTAACCATAACCCACTGTATTCACTGAATACTTCCACTTTTATACATGCAAAATTCAACTGACGCAAAACTTAAGCTTCCTGATCATTCTCACTGTCGACAATTCGTCAAATGTCGCATTCTCACGTAGATCATGGCAAGCAAATGTACCCCCAATTGATCAGTTTTGGGCAGGTGGCATGATAGGTCAAAAAACAATCGATTTACTGTACTACGATTTCTTTGTAGGGTTGCCTAGTCAAAGTTTACCTCAGCAATCCACAAGCATTTGACAATATCAAGAACGAAATCTGACGTGTTTTCAATAAAATTGATGGGAACATACGCGAAATTGTAATCGAAAAAATTGTGTAGTTTTTTAGTACCAGTAAAAATTCAATCATAAAATCAATTCAAAAGCAGTTTCATTTAAAATTCAAAGAATTTAATTTGGGCCACCCTTTATTTCTATAAAATAGCCTAATGATAATAATCCTAAATGCCCTGCTTGTACTAAAACATCTTGAGGACTATAATTGCTCAAATGATTTAATTTCACGCAACTTAATTAGGTAAAAACTCACTTCGTTTACATCGCATCAATTTTCAATTTATTCGATTAGCTTATTCGTCTGGTCTGAACCAAGATTAATCCTCTCTTTTATGTAACTTGGAGCAGCTTCGCTTACTATTTTTAATTAAACTTCTGCAACACCCTTAAATTTATCATCTCTCCTGTTCAACTTTCCTATAAACTTACCTACAATATTTTTCTAGTCTACAAAATTAATATCTTTTACAGCGTTATAGAGCCTAATAATAACAAAAAACATGTAACTGTAAATTCTAATAATTATAATAATTTCAAGAATAGGTTTTTTCCAAATTTTGGAATTTTGGTTTTCTAGGTATTCATTTCATGTTTAGGTTGCAATTCTAATTTGTCTAAAGATTTTTGCATGTGCATTCTAATAGATGGAAGTTAATAAATGGCGCTGTTTCTTTTCCCATGCCTTTAAAAATAGGTTACCTTCACAAAGAAACGTTAAAATAAGTTTTATAATAATGATAAGACTTTATGCCCTGCATGGGAGCAAGGTCTGCAAACTGAGAGGTTAAGGCTCTCTTGTATTTACCCTCTGCTAGATCGTTGAGCACCATTTATGATTCGGGGTGATTTGACAAGCATCGCGTCTTAGACGACCGCACTGTTACCTCTTGTTCGACACGAACGGAGGTATTTAATTATTTTTAGTGACTCAGTAGAGTACTCGCCAGGTATCTGGGCCCAGGATTAAACCCAAACTCGTTCACATTGCAACCAAGCACCTCGACCATCAAATTTTTTACAAGTTTCGTTTCACTATTGCTCTTACCAAATGAACAATTTCAAGTTATTCCCATTACTATAGTTTAGAACCTTCCTTTTCACTCTAAATTCCCCCTTGATCAGATAGTTGTTAATAATAAAAAATATATTTTCTCTCTACATAATGTGTTGGCAAAATTTTGTATTTAGACAAACACTAGTTTTGCTGCCAATCTCCATCTTTTATTTCCACTTTTCAGTTTTTCTTGCCTCTTTCTTCTGCATTACTTCTTGAGCTATCATCATCATAATCAGCGCCTATATCAATCCATTTTGCATATATACCTCTCCCATTTAATACCATTCTTATTGAATGTCTTAAAACTCTTAAATAATTTATAATTTTCAATGTTGAAAAGAAACATTCCCCAATAGTAGTTAAACCAAAAGAGTTCCGTTGAAAAGTATCTCCAACCCTCTACACAATGGTCTGGTATGCAGACGGTATGCTGTCAGGCTGCAACTCGACGAGAAAATATTGGACTTGCTACAAGATTAGTGCAGCATGCGGAGAGTAAGAGTCAATACTGTGAAATAGCACATCCGCCTTATTCCGCACAAAAACTCGTCTTCTTTAGTAAATAAAACTAGGGAGAGTTTTACTGTGACATACCCTGAAAGGATGAGGTAGGGTGGTTCGGAACGACCCTGAATGAGAAGCTTAGTTGAAAGCCTCACGTAGTTCGGACGATTGCGAAGTCTTTGGCTTCCTTCTATATCCCAGGAGTCGGTTATCCCTTCCTTTGCCACAAACTAAGGAGTTATAAATCAATCATCCGTCAGATCATTCTATACCCCTTCTCCGTATTGGGATACTGCGCCAAGACACACGTGAATAAGCCCTAGGTAGTCCTTTACCAAGACGATGAGATTCAAACCAGTATCAATTATAAGTACAAGCTACGCAAACCGCTAGAAATTTCGTGGAGGTGCTTGTAAGCCTGAGAAGCCTAGAGAAAAAAAGTTGGGTGCTTAAACACAGAGATCTTGTAAGTCAAGCACTAATCCACGTCTTGGCGTGAATAGTCAGCTGTACGGTACTAAACAACGGTTTACCTGGACAACCCCACGGATTTTGCCTTCTTTTTGTGACAGGTACAAATCATAGACGCAAGAAATATTTCTTTTCGAATCTGGAAAGCAATGTCCTAGCAATATCATGGCGTCTACGTCTTAGCTGTAAATTCGTGAAGAAGTCAATGTTTTTCTTTGTGAATTCTGCCCAGCTTGTATAGACACTTAAAAATGGCTTGACGTGTTACTCCCAGTTTCTTTGGAAATATCATCTTCCAACAGTTATTTTGGTTCATTATCGTCGATTAGCTTTGGTTGCCCAAGACCTTCGACACTGTGCAAGTCAAAATATCTACCCTTCAATCGTTAGAACCACTTCTTGCGAGTATGCAGCGTCTCCAATGTTGCCTGTCGCACATTCTCTTCACCGCTGATTTTCAGGTTATGTTATTAAAATAGGGACGTACTCCAGTACGTTGTAAAGTCGATAGATGAAGCTTCACTATGATTATAAAGAGGATATGATATATAAATTTTGTCAAAAGTTCAATTACTGATAATTAAAAAGACAGCGCAGATGACACTTATTCTTCTAACAAGTCATAAATTTGCTATTAACCCAATTATGGAAGGAAGCGCACCTCCATGAAAGCAATTGCCCTAATTCATTTAACTCTTCTCGTACAAATTAAATGTACGCATTAATGAAAGGGTATATCAACGAACATAAATATCAATTCCCATTAGTACCATAAATTGCCCAGCATTTTTTTATCAACAAGTACAATGTGCTAAGTGCAATATAAATTACTTTATCATTCCATTTGATGGTGTCCACTTTTACTCCGTTTTATTTCTCTCAACTTTACGACATGGTTTATAGTCCGTTATTAATTTTGCTCTTGCTAATTCTCCTGTTTATGCATCATAAGTCAATTTAATTTAATTGTTATTTGGATTTTAAAATTTATTTAGTCCCTTTATTGTTGCATTTGTTCATTTCCGCACTTTTTCGTTTGTGATGTAAATTTTGTAGAGGGAAAAAACAAGAAAACTGTAAAAATTCAATATCAGCCTCAATTCCAATCAAAACTTCCACTAATTTTCGGTGTGGCTCCGCAACCGACTCCCAAAGAACTTCGCCGGCCATAACAATAAATCTCTTCCGCATGAGCGTGTGCAGCGCCGAGCCGCGCGCTTCCTGCTACTTCAAATTACGCATGCAAATTGGCGGGATGTTTCCCGGCCGCTCGGCTTCGACAGCTTTCGAATTTTCCGCGCGCTCGGGGCGAGTGCAGGGCAAACAAGAGCCGCTGCGGGGATCCGCACTGCACTCGCGAAATTTCCGGCCGCGGTTCCTGCTGCAGGAAATTGCACCTGCTCATGCTTCGCCAAAAAAGTCCGCCGGGCGGCAAGGTGCGCCCCGAGTACCCCCTGAAAATTTTCCGGGCGCTGCGGCGTGTCGAGGAGATTTATTCCGCTGGAAGCTGTTCCTGCGAAGACTGTACTGGAGCGCTGTCTCGCAGTTGCGGCCAATTTACATATAATTGCATTGCATTGCGATAAATGGCGTTAACAGTGCAATTAAATTAGTTGTGCAGGACGACCCTCCGCCCCAAAACTTTTTGAAGATTCATTATTTCACATTACTTACATAGATTTATCATCATCATCATCATCATAATCAATAACCCCTTAATACCTACAGGTGTCGAGGTAATAATAGTTTTAACATATCCAGTTTATGCTGAGTCTTTTGCTTCTACATTATTTTCTATTCGCAGCCGTTCCTCTTGTATCCTGCCATATTTTCCCTTTTTTCTTGAGTATTGCAGCTACGGTTGTGCTCCAGGATTTCCTACTTTTCTTGCCCTACATGCCCTGACCACTTTAACTTCTATCTATTTTTTTAAAGGTTCCGTCATTAGTTCCTTCCTGATGTTTTCATTTCGCCTTTTTTCCATTCTGTTAGTCCCTGTAACTGTTCTTAAGTATTTAATTTCGATAGCTTGTAGTCAGCCTGGCAGTTTGTCATTCAATATTATATATTTTGAGAAAACTTCTTCTAATAGAATGATATGCTCGTGTTGCCATATTAATTACATTCTCTATTTTATATTCTTGTGTTCCTTTACTGTTATTATTGCTCCCTGATATTCTGATGTTTCAACTTATTCCATAGCTTTTCCTTCTATTTCTACTTTGTAGTTGACGCTTTTGTTTGGGATTGCCATTACTTTTCATTTTTGCATATTCACTGTTAGGTTGTATTTCTTCAGAGTTTCTATCCAAACGCTTAAATTCTTCTCTAAGTGCTTACACGTTTTACCAACAAAAAATATATGGTCTGCGAAAATGCAATTTCTACTACACTAGATAGCACATTGTTTTATTCCTCGCCTCTATTACACATACAGAGAGTAATGGGTTCAAAATCTTCGTCCCCTTGTCTTGCACCATTTCAGTTTTCACATGTGTTTGCGGTTTTATTTACGAAAAATGTTTTCTTCTTTTACTACAGCTTTTTAAATTATTTTTTGGAGGATAAATGTGTGATATTGTGTACTATGGGCTAATCTAAGCCCACTTTACGCATCTGTTAGTCCCGGTAAAATCACCTCTCTAAGTTTCTTTTCTATTATTATTTCGTATTCTTTTGGTGCTGTGTAAAAGAAGGATATTCCCCTCTAGTTACCATAAATTTCTTGTGTCGTCACCATTATGTATACGTGATATTTTGACAGTATTCCACTCTTTCGGCATATCTTTATTTCTGTATGCTGAATTGAAAAATTTCCAGCACTTTTCTTCTCCTGCTCTTTCATTTCTTAACTTATGTAGTGCTTTTTTTAAATTTTTCATGATTTTCTTCGCTCACCTCTTCCTCCTTTTTCTTGCTTTCAGACTCTACCTTGTTGCTTTGCTTATTTTTTTGCAGTTCATTAAAATATTGCTTCTATCGTTCCATAATTTCGTCCTCATTCGTAAGTATTGCTCTATTCTGTACCTTTATTTGTAGTTTTTGTATATCCTTGTTTCTCATTTCCTTTTTATAGAATAGCTTATCTTTACTAATTCAATGCAATTTATCTCCTAACTTATTTCCCACGATTTGTTTTCAAACTACAATTTGATACCATTAGCCTTATTCCTTTTTCACATGTTTGCCTATTACTCTCTGTCATTTGTTCCTTCCCACTCTTGAATTAAAATCGCGTAATAGAATTAGTCTACCTTGGCAATTCTCAATTAAGTTTTGTAGTTGCAACCAGAATTTTCGCTTGGTGCGTGTGTCTGTACTGCTTATTTTCATGGTTGCTTTCCTTATTCTTTCATTTATTATATCCCAGTTCTGTATTAATTTTACCTTTTCCTTTTTACTAGCCATTCCACTTCTCCTGTTGCCGTTTTGTTTTCCTCAACTCCTCCATATACTAGTAAGCTTCCACCACGAATATTTGCATTCCCCTCCCTCTTTCTTAGTTTTAGTGATGACTACCACTAAATAATTTGCATTACTTAGACTTTCGCTTAATTCCCTCTCTTTGCTATTTATACCTCTTATATTCCATATACTCCATTTCTATTTCTTCGCTCAATTAACCTTATTTATGTTTTGATAACGTGGGCTTAACTCGCGATACACCTACTAATCTTCACTGTCTATTCGCCCTTTCTTTTACCTGTTTATCTTTTCCGACTCCCGTTTAAAACTAAAAATTCACTAATTATGTAGCCGTATCGCATGCAATTGTTGACGCTACCATGCCTTGTGGATTTATATATATATATATGATATATTTTGTAATTTACAAAGTTAAACACAACACCTCACAATAATTGAAATACAACAATAACTGCCCGCAACAATATGAAAGTCAAACCTCAATCATTTAAAAATTACGTTCCTAGCAACTGAACGCGAGTTTAATTTGGAATAACAACTTGTGAAGCAAAAACTACAAGCAACAAAAAACTGTCAATTTTAAAGTTTCTGGGAGAAGTGGGATAAAAAAGCTCCACCGCAGATAAAATTTAGCATACGTTAATCAAAATTTTTTCAAACAATTTTTTGCTTGCTTTCCTTGACTATGCCGATCTATTTTACCTTCCCCGTCCAGTGATCAGATGCATCAGTGGAGTGTTTTGGAAATTTCTTCGTTATAAAATAAGGCCATACGTTCAAGTTTTGAAACTCGCCGCGCAAACACGGCATGACATCACTGGTCCTGTTTATATGATAGGTACTTAATTATACAATGAAAACCTTGCATTTCGTTTATCTTATAAATGCGCTCATTAATTTCGAAATGTGAAATTATGTATTCTGTTCGTTTTTTAAAATCAATGCAAAGCACGGTAACACCTACACGATAACGTAATTAAATAGAATTAGATAATATTTGCGGTGTTGTTTTAACACCACTAATTGCACTACATTGAAATTATCGCTATTTTGGCCACCAAAAATATATAAATAAGCGGAAAATTTAATAGAAAGCCCTGTACTACGCAATATTCGTAATTTTAGTTCCAATTACAGTAATAACATACATTTTTCATGTAGACGGTATTAATGTTCAGTAATGCTGAGCGTGCTTAACGTTAAATTATGCAAAGCCGCATAGCGTAGCTTGTGCCATACACACAAAGAGGGTTATTGCCATAACTAGTGATGTGAGGGCCGTTTTCAGATTCTGGATTTTTAATGTTTAGTTGCAAAATAAGCACATTTAACAAATTTTCACATAGTTACAGACATTATATAAAGACAACATATGCTCTTGGCGATGTGATAATACTCCCCAAGTATGGGAAATTTAGAATCTTTCCCCAATATCACAGGCCCATAAGTCTCCCACCCACCACGGGGAAGCTTGTAAAGCACACCATCCACCAACGCAAGAGAACGGTAGTCGAAGAGCTGGATTCAGCTCAGATCACTCCACCATCCACCAACTACTCCAACTGATGGAAAAGATTGCGGTAAGCTTCATGAAGAAATAAATCAGCGGCGCAGTCTTCCTTGATGTGGCTAAGGACTTCGATAAAGTTTGGCATAATGGGCTCATCTTCATGCTGCTGTTGATCATACAACTGATCCGGTTCTAGTTGTTAGGATGAAAGTTTCGGATAAAGATCGGCGGCGTAAAGTTATCCATAAGACGCCTACGAGCCAGCGTCGCACAAGGCTTCGTCTCGTCCCCGATACTTTTTAACATCTATGTCACGCACAAAACCCCCCACGATAATGACCCAATGCGCAGGCGACATAGCGATGTTACCTAACTTACTAAGACCATACCTGTCGAAATGGAAACTCCAGTCGCACCTAAACTAGATAGAAAAATGGTACCACCAGTGGAGAATAGATCTCAACGCAGAGAAGAGTTTAGCAGTCTTAGTCTTTACCAGGGCAAAACTTCGTTGGCGTAATATAATAAACTTCATTCAGGGAGATATTCTGGAAGAAAGAGGTAAAGTACCCGGGTCAAGAAACTGACCTAGATAGTTCATGTGCAAAATGCCGAAAATAAGACAAAGGCAGCTTGACAAGCCCTGAGTCCCATCTTCAACCCAGGAGTCGGCTGTCTTACAGAAATAAACTGACAATTTATAAGACCGTTCTGCGGACCATTATAACATACGCGGCATCAGTGTGGATCTATGCTTCTAAATCCCAAATAGACAAGCTCCAGGTCATCCAGAACTGGGTGTTAAGGACTGCCTTTAGCGTTCCGTGGTATGCACGCAACACTGGTCTGTATAGAGACGCAGACAGGAGATGGAATATCAATCCATCTCGCTACTGCACAATATCATCGGTGGTTCACTCGCATTCTGCGAGGAGCTTTCCTATTTGCTGAACCAGATAAGCCCCCTCGTGCTGAAATATGCTTCTAAGCTGAAAAGTGAGCTCCTGAAGAATAATATTTCTATTTTGATCATAAGACGCGTGACTAAGAGCTTCTAATGATACTGTTCATGTTCCTGGAACTTAAATCAAGTGACAAAAAAAGCAACAAAATTTTTAAATTGCGCAGCGTTCTCGACTAAGTTGTTAAGGTGGAACAGCCAAAGAGCCAGTGTCACCGCTTCGAGCACGCATAGCGCTACTGTTGCACTAGCCTTACATGTGGATTTGACCATCACTCCGAGAGCTGCAAGAAGGAACAGAGTAAACCCCTTAGCTCCACTAAAAGCCACTTACCCAGCAGCTCTCAGTCGTAACATTAGAGATGAGCCAACATTGCTGAATAGTTCAAGAACGTGTAAGAATGTTCTTGGCAACTTTAAAAAAATCATAGCACCCATACATAACGTAATTATTGTGGGACTTACGTCCTGCGTCAGTCCCATTTTTAGCATATTCAAAAATAATTAAATAGTCATTAATCGCTTATGTTTCTGCTGTGCTAAAAACGCCTTGATGACACATCAGTTTCTAGGGACTTGTTCCCAGCAACCTTGTAAGCCAACGATGTTAACGTTAACGTACTTAAGCGGTTATATGAGAAAAACTACACGAAGGCGCACATAATAGTCTCTGTACCCTAACAATCAACATGAGTACAGACGAAATGACCTTGGACAAGAAACTCACATAGTAACTTCACGTAGAGAAGACTGTATATAAGATCAAAGCAGCCAGACAAGTGTTAAACTGCTTGTTGTACTCCAGCAGCAAAATGTCGCAGAAGAATAAACACAATATCTACAAAACAATAATCAAACCAACAGTAATGTTCACCTGCGTTGTTTAGACGATCGTAACAAAAACCCACACAAATAAACTCCAAGTTGGCGCTCCGTGCTTCACAGGAAATACGACCCTTCACAACGATGCCAACATGTTAACCATCCAAGAGGACATCTCATAGTACGCTTCGCAACTGTACTGTAGCGTTCAAATCCACGAAAATCCATCCATGCGTAGCTTCTAAAACTGTGAAAATTTTGTATCCTCTAAAAGGCGGTACGGCGGAGACTTAAACTAGTCAACCTCTATCCCCGCTAGGTTACTGAAGAAGTTGAGAGCTAGGGACTGGGAGTTCCAATAGTGACATAAAGTTTATTGTTGTGTTTACTCAACCTCTCCCTCTCTAATTATCTTCAAGGCCAGTAACTGCTACTGAGCTCCAAAAGCGACATCAGCAACTTGAGCTTTGAATATAAATTGTATTTCAATCCCAGTGAATAAAGGTACCACTTAAAAGTTGTAATTTGTATTATTTTCTTTTTTAACTGCAATTTTTGAGATAAATTTAAGCAATTCTGATTTGTTGATTAATTCTCTGAGATGTCATTATTTTTTTAAGTGTTTTAAATATAATATTAAGTTCTTTTAGTTATGCATAAAGTATCTAATAATTCTACAAATGAAAATTTTTACTAGGCCAGATTTAGCCAGAGTGCGCGAAACGATTTGTTAGCTCTTTTAAAATGAAAAGCTCCAAATTAAACTTATAATTCGCAATTAATATTCCTATCGTGTCTGGGAGCCACCACAATACAAAACCAATTAGTTTGTTTATTAAAGCTGAAACTTTGTTATTTTTTTAACTCCCAATATTTTTATAAACCAATAAATATAATAATCGAAAATTAATCAACTCAAAAATTGGGCTTGCCATTTTTGGACTTTTTTATAACATCTGATGTTGATATTGTAGAGTTCTATAACAACAGCACCATGAGGTAGACAAAGAGAGGCGCGACTTCTGAGCGTTGTAGATAAGAATGCTTTGTACTACCGCTTCTTTAGTTATAGAAAGGGGTAACCCGTCCGATCTGTAATGGATTACTAAAAATACTAGTGTGCGCGAGGCATAAACAAAATTACTTGAAGGGCAGAGATTTGACGGTGTACACGTCAAAAAAAAATGTGTTTCTAAGTCAGAAGACTATATAGAAAAGTAACTTCGTGCTTTAGGACTTTCGCATTGATTAAACCAATCTGAACTATCTTCCCTGTGCTATCTGGATTTTCTAAAGTTATTAGAAATCCAATAACGTATAAAAAATTAAAATAAAATTGACGAGACTTCTACGAAAAAATTAGTTTTATCGTTACTGGATGTTCAGTCCTGTTATGTACCGTTCAAATCGACTGAGAATTTGAAGGCCAGGGATTAGGTTCATTTTCGCACGCCACTATCTATGTGGCTGAATATTTTTTGCCACAGCAAAAGTGCCATCATAACTTTATATAACTTTGTTTAATTAGATCGCTCTGAAATCTACGGATTCAATCAAACGCTGACGTTATCAGAACTAAGTTCCAGCAAACTTTTGCCAATTAACACAACCAAGGAGCGAAGGGCCGGGCGAAAACAACTTGGGAATTCGCAGCGCCATGGCACCATGACCTCGGCCGCCAGCTCGTGGGACTTGACCTCCGCAACCGCCGCAGCGCTAAATTAGTTATAAACAAATTGCGGCAGAATTAAACATGGCCGGACTGCGCCGGACGGCCAATAATTCTAATTCGGCCGAGCGCCGCCATAAAGCAGCCGGGCACGAGGGAATCGGCGGGCGGTCCCATTCCGCCAACACGGAAGAATTGTTGTTAACAAAGGCAACGCGCAAAAAGCAACTGCGCGTGGCCGACTTCATTATGCAGCCAGCGTGCGCGCACTTCCAGTGCATTCCGGCCTGCACGTATGAGCATTTCTCTGTTATTTATGAGGAGCCCGGCTGGGCAGCGTAATGAAGCCGTGGCCACGTTAATAATTGCCGCCCCTCAGGATTTAGGTCAGGCGGCTGCAGGATTAGAGTGGTACAGGAACAAGGGCGGATTTAAAATGTGCAGCTTGTGGGAGCACCAAAACATTTTTTTTTAATTGACGATACATCCTCTAAACAAAAACTACTTAGGTATTTGGTCCTTCGAGCCGAATCTGTTTAGCTAAGCTGCATGTAACAAACTACTAATACAGTAAACAACAAAAATGACACCTATATACCACTAATTTTTATTAACTGTTACTTCGGGGGCAAAATCTTTAATAAAACACCCGACACCAGTATGTCAGGTAATCAAATGTACTTATATCGTCTAAAAATCTTCTCCCTCTGCTGGTAACATCATTCCGACAGCAGTGATGCATATCATGACAGTGATGTTGGTCCTTATCATGGCCTATTCGTCTAATCATTTACTTTGCCCCGATGGAAATCCAGTTAGTCCAGGAGGAGCTGGTTTAGCTCGACGAATGGTTTTATACGCGGAGAATAGGAGCGAATGTCGAGAAGAGCTACGTTGTCCTATTCTCCATGAACACAGGATTTCGTAAGCCTGATACCCTGAAAAGAAGACAAACGATACCTGGAAACGATTCTTGATGAGAAACTGACCTGGGAGCTGGATGTAGATCGGGCGGCAATTAAAGAAAAGATATCCCGACAAGCACTTGCCCCCCTCCGCTATTCCGGGAGTCGGCTGTCCTTTCGTAATAAAATCACGATCTACAAGATGATCCTCCGTCGGCCCCGCTTGGGGGTACTATGCAAAGACCCACATCGACAAGCTCCAGGTGATACAAAACCGGGCCGTCAGGCCTATCTTTGGCGTTTCCTTTTATATCAGGAACACCGTTCAGGAGTTTATTTCCCAGTTTGCTTAACAGCAATTTTATAGTATTGAAAGCAACGGTAACCCCATAGTTCGTGACGTCTGCGAAAACGAGCTTGACAGGAGTGCCCGCCGAAAGCACCCGAAGATTGTCATACTCTGTAAAGAAGTGTGGGGGCGGGCTAATGTAGCCCCGTCATCATAGTCTTACTGCTACTAGCAGTTCGGTGCAGATAACGTCATGTTATTTCATATTTCACAACTGAGGCCCTAACTTCAGTCCTTGTTGACACCCCACTGTTGATTTTTATCATTTATGATAGTCACTTGTATTTCTGATATGGAGATACATATTTCCATAGTCTTCTCCTTCATTAGGCACTACTCATGCACGTTATTAATACACATAGTTGCTTTCTTTATTGGTCGCGTCCAAAATTGTTTTTTCTCTCTAGAGTAATACTATCACGGGTGTGGTCCTCGATCAGCTTTAATATTTTGCTTTCGAAATTAATGTTGCCACTTTTCATCTTCCTAGAATTCGACCTTATTGTAAAGGTTCATTATGTATTCCTTATCCTACATCACGACACCCCGAGATTTTCTTATTCTTTAGCTTTGTATTAGCTTTAATTACTCCCTCTTCCATAAAATATTACTAATCTTTTGACAACTAATATCTTCATAGACAGGGAATAGATAGTTTTCTAGCTATTCTTCTCCCCCAGGGGTTATTATCTATGTTTGGGCAGAGTTCTGTGCATTTTTCCTCCTTAGATATTTTTATTTTTGTTCTTAACACCTTCCTAGCTCTGGCTTTTCGCATTCTATTGTTTTTTGTTTTTCTTTTTTCTAAAAACTTCTTGTAGTCTCTGTATTTAATGTTGCTAAATTTCATTTTTTCCTTCCGTGGATCTTCATTTTACCTTTTCGAGTCTCCAGCTATCACTAGTCTTGTTTTACCTTCATTTCTAAATTTTCTAGGCAGCCCTCAAAATACTGAAGTCCTTAGTTTGGCATCATATGGCAACCGAAGATCGAGTACCCGCCAATGTTCAGGTGAAGCCAATTGCCAGCTTCTCTTCCGTTTATAATGAAGTCCATGTACGTAAACATTTTCTTTATTATCTACTACCTAATTTCAGCCTTCGACTAGTTCTCTATTAAGTTCTATGATTATCGCAATGCCTAGTTGATGAACTTCTACGGGTTTTTTGCAGTAAATCATGGGCTGCTTTACACCTATGACAATTAATTTGAAGTACCTTTATCATTTATTAACCGATGATTGAATTTGCCTATGTTACACTTAACAACTAACCGTCCAAAGTCATTACTTATCACTTTTTGCTTCCGTCCCGTTTCCTTACCCTGCATCAAAGACAAAAGACTGAAAAGAAAACAAAGCTTCTGATAACACAATAAAAATGACGATTTAGGGTAATTGTAATTATCATTATCATGTTATATTTATTTCATCTTGAACCCTTAAAGATATTTCCGCCTTTGCAGCTCCGAGAACTCTGAGCAGACCCATCTGCTATTCACATCAGTCGCAGCGCTGCAGCGGCTCGATGTTTAATTGTAGCTGCATTGTGGGCGCCGCAGTTGCATCTCCCGGGAAATGTGCGAACGTCGCTTTTGCGATTTGATTCCTTGCATAATTGTCTGGCTGCGGCGCGCTTTGCGCTCGGCGCATTCCAATTCTGGAGAGCCTTTGATTCCTGTGTCGGAGGTGACTGCTTCCCAGATCCCGGGCTTGTGGCTTAGGCAGCCGTCTTTGGCCAATTAGAGAGTCGGGGATATTGTTCCGCGATGGCAACAAGGTATTTTGAGTGGAGATATTCGTATCAGCCTTTATATTGAAAAATAAATAAATATTTCTTGTTCCTTCGAATAATTTGAAACTGAACGATAAAGCTCGCCGGATTTTATACAAAATCCTGAATATCCTCGAAAAAAAACTTCCACTACAACAGCTTTTTTGAATTGCTCTACAAATAACGTTACTTCACCAGAATGACCTAGGTATAATAAGTATATCCAACAAACAAGATACGTTTCGAATAACCGTGGCTACGCTACACAATACTAATAAGGTACAAAAATCAAAGAAATCCATGTGTATTTTTGAGTTTTTTAAACTTTGTAATAATGAGAGTAATGGGCCAAATTTCCTATTAATTCGATGGTTTTTAGGTTGTTAAGTTGTGTCAACTCATAAGATTCTTCACACAACCAGATTGAACACCTTTGATAAGCAAAAACGGGATACTACGGTTTTTCTCAATTCTAATATGCTTTTGGCTTCACATTCAGAAGAATTTGGTTATTATCTCAAGGAGATGCTATTCCTCTAAATCAAAACATACAATTTGCTTCTGTCGTTTGATTTATACTCAAAGCATTTAAAAAATGATCGACACTTTCTTTTCACTAATATTTTCTTAGGAAGAAATGAGTACACATTTATTTTAGCGAATTCACATTCAAAAGTAGTAGCGAACCCAATACCTCAGTAAGATCGAAAAAGATGCTTTTCTCCCAGAAACCGCGAGTGCGAGTGCGGATGAGAGTGTGGTGTTCCCTGAAACTACGACTCACACTGACGCGAATGTACTGCCCTAGCTCGAATAAAATATCAACTGCTTATGTCCCCGAAACAATGCAGTGTTTGAAGGAATTCTGATTCCACAAAGTCAGACGAACAATTCACACTAATACCATGTCGTAAAAAAGACGGCTATCAAAGAGAAGACGGTTGCAAGCATTCTTGTCTCTAGCAGGTTCTCAGGCATCCAAAAGAAATCTCATTTGAAAAAACTACTCATCAAACTGAAAAAAAAAAGTAGTGCAACAAGAAGACGCGAGACTTCCCCCGACAAGAAAAACTCAACTTGATCAAAGTCAAGCATCTGCCTGAAACCATAAGCATTAGTCCACCCAGTAAAGATAAATACAATGGGATAATATCTCTTATAGACACGCGTCGATGCTCCTAGCGTATCTAACTCCTGAAGTCGAAGAAGTCTGTTCAGACAGTTACACTGAATGTTCTAGAGCACACGAAAAAAGATCTGGTGGACTAAAGTATCCCGGATATTAATGTTTCTCAGACGAGGTGCATGAGAAGCAAAACGTCCAATGCCCTCCGTGTTTGCTGGGGCGAGGATGGGAAGGAGGGATTAATAGCAAATACTCTTTAGCTCCTTTAACATCTGGACCAAAAATGACTTCTGGTGAAATTCTCGGAAATTTCTTGCAACGTATCCAAAACTTTGCTTATATGATCCGTTAAGATGGCTAAACTACATACAAATCTTCATCACCAGAGAAGATTTGGGTCGACTCGCAGCTCGGAAGTGTCGTTCCGTAAAGGGAAGGAACTAAACGGCTTGCACAGGCAACTGCTCTTCCTTCAGAGACCACCAAATAGCAAACGAAGAAGTTAGAATCCAGACAACAAATGAAGTTGATCTGATCTGATATTTCATTAAAAGGGTTCCCCTTTAACGTCTACATAATTTTGCTATAGCCCCGAAAGTTTCCATAAAGCTGTTACCTCTTTCGTTAGGTGAAAAAAACCGTAGTAATTAGGTACAACGTCCGGTAAATACGGGATGTAAGGCAGTACGGTGCACCCCAGAGCCTGCAAGATGATAACAATGTGGCGACTGTTAAAGCAACATAAAACGGCGTTGCTGAATACGGCGCGAATTCTTTTCAATGACTTGCAGTACTACTCAGTGATAATGTTCCACGAGGAGACAGCAGAATCCTCTTCTGATCTCAAAAGGCAATCGTTATTTGTTTTATAATAAAACATCTCAGTTGTGCCCTTTCATAAAGTTGGCGTTTCTTTTCCGGTACCTCATGCCTAGAGCGTGATTTGTCTGCTACGACGAGACACTGAAAGACCACCTCCGGATCTTGTCTAGCTATACAGCTGCAGCAACTGTTGTCATACTCAGCACATTTCTACTGAGCCATGAGAAAATTAGGGAAGCCCATTAAAAAAATCTTTATTATTTTCAAGTTCTTATAGATGACGGTATGCGACAGATCGGATATGACTCGCTTATTTATCATTACTCTGTCGTTAGAGAATGTGTGACTTACGCGCATTCGACAAACTCCCGTTTCATTTGCATTTCTAAGCAGAATACTTGTCGCTTTTGAATTTCGATATCCAGCCAAAAACAGTTTTGCGACTTAAAACTGCGTTTTCACACACGGTTACTAATCGCATATGAATGTCTGAAGCAGTCGCTCCCTCCCTCCAAATAAAATACGCCGTCTATCGCTGACTATGACTGTCTGATTGTATGGTTTTTCGCTTTGTCCGTAGCTGCACTCGTAGCACTGCACGAATGACTCGTTGCCTTTTCTTCTGCGCATTCCAGCAACGCCGTCTGGCGACATCAATGTCATCTTCACATTTGAATACTAAATACGTTTAAAATCTGAATCTCAAAAGATATTTTAAATACCTACTAATTTTTCACACAATCTAATCACATCTTATAAAGTAAGAAACAAGAAGGTCTAAATTTCTAAGCCTACAAATTTGAAGATATTTTGTTTTGCATATATTGCAGCAGACTCTCATTCAGCTCAAGTTAAAGATTATTACAATCTCGAGATGAGTTATTTAGCTTGAAAACAAGTGACTTAGTTTTCAGCCTATAAAAATAAATAAAAATCTTATACACTCTTATACACTGGGTGAATGCGATCATCTTCGTCAGTCTGTTGCACCTGTAGCGCTTTTACTACGAAATCGATCACTATGAAATTTTTCACAATGATAGAACTCGAAGCGAGTGAGGTAACCTAATAAATTGTTTCGAAATCGGACAACTGGATTTAGAGCAATTAGCAAATCCAGTTCCCATAGACTTAACATGGAAAAGGTTCGGCGACTGTTTTGACAGTTTATGCAATAATACGTTCGCAATTTTAACAACTCGCTCCTGCAACTTCTCAAACAGCGTGCGAGAACATTAATAGTACTAAAATACCAGAGACTATTTTTAAAGTACACAAGTATAAAATAATATTTCAAAGCAAAAATAAGTATGATAACATAAGTAAACAATAAAGCTTCAATTTTTTGCTTAAAGTAAGTTGTTTTAGTATATCCGAATATTATTCCAGGTGATACTCAAAAAAAGAATCATTACACAATCTCATAGATTACTGTCTTTTTTCCCAATTAATTCTATCACCAAACAATTGCACTTACATTGAAAAATATTCCTAAAACTGTTTTTCTATCAACATTTTCAGAATTTCTACCTAAGCTCTCATAGCTATTTATGGTTTTATTCGTTCTTCACGCATATTATTTTTTTCTTAATCACCCACTTGCTCTCTTTTATCTAACCCCCGCCACCTCCCTCTTAACTTCTTCTTCTTCTTCGACTGCCTATCCACTCTATTGGATGTTGGTAACCACATTTCTGAATTTTTCTTTATCTCTTGCATGTTGACTAGTTCCTCTATTCTTCTGAGTCCAGTCCGTTGCTTACATTTCTTGCCCATGACAGTTGTTTCCTTCTTATTCCTCTCTTTCACTTTATTTTTCCTTTTAAGATTAATTGCAGTATTCCATACCTTTCATTTCTAACGGTATGTCCCAGGTAAGCAGTTTTCCTTTGTTTAATTGTCGTGAATAGTCCTCGGTCTTTATGTGTTCTACTTAGCACTTCCTCGTTGGTAATTTTTTCAGTCCAATACACTCTCAACAGGCGTCTGTAAGTCCACATCATGAAATCTTCGATTTTACTGATTGTGCTCATTTTCATGGTCCACGACTCCATTCCATATAGCAGTACAGACCATACGTAGCATTTTGTATAACGCATGCGAAGTGATGTAGCTAAATTTTTGAAACAATCAATGAGACCTCAAACTGGAATACAAAACCGCCTCTACACTTCCATTCCCTTGAAAGTCCGTCAATATTTTCTTTGTAGTCTCTTTAAATGCGAGGCTATTCAGCAATTCAAGAAAAGTCATGATTGTTACTTGTAAAATTCGAATGCGACCAATTTGACTTGTTCGTACTACGACACAAAATCCTATTAATTTATCAACTAGTGCACCCCAAGTTCACAGCTAGCTTATTTATTTACACTCAATGAAAAATGCACAACCTTCTCGACTCCAGGACAAATAATTTTTCTGCCAAACAAATTAATTAATCCTTCCTAACGTACACGTATGAAATCGATTATAGTACCCAAGAAAGATGTACACAGTCCAAAAAGAATTTCAAGTCTTGTTATGGTGCAAAATAAATAGGAACATATAGGGGCACACATTTGAGTTATGCCGTCTACATCAATTTGGCAAATCTTTCAATTACCAACGAAAAAAGAACGTGCAAAATAACAAAAATATTTTTACCGAGAGAAACTAAATAAAAGTACAAATTAGAATTGACGGATTGCAAAATGACTGTGAATGTCAATAAAGATACTGATAAAAAAATAAATTAAATAAATAAGATAAAAATTTGAAGAATGTGGGAATAAAAGCGATGAAAACAACGGCCTAATATTTATCATATGTCCAGCAATTTGCCCCAAAATCCATTACCTTCCTACTGCAGCCCTATAGAGCAATATTGTGCCGCATTAGATAGATGATATAATGAGTCATTCAATTATGCGACGGCCAGTAAAGGCGAAATGGCATCCCCATTATATGGAATCGTAACCTAAATAATAACTGTAAGTGAAGGCGGCCATAAAATTCCGAATTGGCATTCCGGTCGCCGTTAGCAAACATTTAATAATGCGCTTAATTTCGCGCGCTCGCAAAAAATATGGCGGCTTTTTATGGGCCGGCAGAATTCGACTTATTCCCTAATGGCCGCGTTCTCCTCAATTTTTATGATGCAAATGCCCGGATTTGTTTTATTGCGCTCTCGCATCTCGTGGCCGCTCCTGCGGATTTAGGCGCGCTATCGCCGCAAAAATTGATGGACGAAACACCTGAAATCGGAGTCGCAACGACTGCGGGAATCTTCCTGCAGACTCGCCACCGCTCTCCTTGTAGGCGGCAGCCGCCCGGCCGAATCTCCAGTTTCCGCCCTTTCATGTCCGTAACCCGGCACCTTCGCCTGCAACACGATTACGCGGGGGCGGCGTAAATCATCCAGGTGTGGGGCGGGTTAATCCTAAAGGTGGCACTAAATAACGGCGATCAGGCTCGCGATAATAAGTTGCAACCGGAGAAAACTGCTCAAAGCTGCGAGGAACTCGCCGCCTCGACCCCGGCAGCTTCATTAACGTCGGAAGTTTCAGGGGCACATGATGCCTAGTATTATACACCTATTTATAAAAAAAATTAACGTGGAATTTTATTAACCTCGCTTAAGGAGGGCATATTTTAGAAAATTAAAACGACGACAAGCCACTTTTAACGCTTCATTTGCTGCTTTGTTACTTTCTAATAATTTTTCATTATTTTCAGCATCGTATAAATAAATGAGCTAGCAATTTTTTCTGCATAAAGTGTGGACTAAGAAAGTTAGTCATGTTTCGGATAATTTAAAGTTATAAAAAACACTGTTTTTGAAATTATTGAAATATTTGCATTCAAATACAGATCGCAAAACCTGTCAGTAATAATATCTTCCCGACAAGATGTGCCACAGTGACCTGGTGTAAAAGACTGTAATCTCACTACCGAAGTTCTGCCCTTGACGCTCTACAATATTTGCGCCTGAAACATGCCAACGACGCCGCTCCCCTCACTGGACTCAGAGGTGCTGTCCAGCTCATTTGTAACCCGGCGGCTTCATAAGGAGCTGAATCTATTAGAAGACTGGTGCGACAAATACAAAATAGAAATCAACTCCCAGAAGAACTCGATTGGTGCGGCCGGACTAAGTGGACTGTATAGATAATTTTGAATTTTGAATATAAAACTTGAAACAACTCTAAAATTAAGACACTAACTTGTGAGAAACGGCGCTTCCCGCAGATATCGGTTCCCTGCTGTTGGTCCTGGGGCTTCCAGAAGAAAAGGAGAAGGATGTGGATAAAAATTAGGACAAGTTACCCCAATCTTCACAGCAGACGAAACGGGGGCGTCTTCCTGGTGTAAAGGTTCCCTCGTCGAGCTGATAATTTGTCGGCGAAAACACAGCCAAAAATACCAAATGCAAAAACGCGAACAAAGGCAAATGCGTAATGCCGCGAACAAAAATGCGAAATGCAGGTTTTAATAAAGCAAAAGTATAAAGTTGCGCGAACTAAACGTAATTAAAAATGAATAAAGCAACGGCTTAATGTCGCGCGAACTAAACGAAACCAACGTGCCAAAGCAAGTGCTAAAGCAAATTGCCCGAGCGCGGCCCGCGGCCCAGACCGCGGCCTAAATCGCAACGCGTGCTTGCAGTCAATTGGGCCGATAAAACAAATAATATATATATATATATATAACGTCCATCCCACAGCTGATAAGCCAGCCGATCCGTTTCTTTCTCTCTGGACAAATGTTCCGGATCAAACTTGGCAGTGTAAAGTCATTAGAACGACATCTCACAGTCGGCGTTTCCCAGTGCTGCTTTCGATGTTATTAACCTCTACGTCCAGGACATCCCCACAACGCCCTCCACGACAATGGACTAACATGCAGGAGACACAGTGTTGTCGTTAAGCTCGCCAAAGCTCTCGATAACATTCAGCGAATCTAGGAGGAGCTGGATTGGTGCAACAGTGAGGGCAGAGAAGAGCTCAGCCATTCTAGCCTATACGAAGACTCAACTTCGTTGGTGACCAGACCTGGTAAAGATCAGAATCTTCTAACGGAATATACAGTAGAAGAATCACGTTGACAATCTACAGGACCATTACCTGCCCAATCAGGATGTACACCTACCCCGCCTGGGAATGCGAAGACCCTAATCTAGGTCCACCACCATTCATACCAGGTCATCGAAAAAGAAGGGGATTAAGGGTTGGACTCACGGACTCCCAACATGATAACGCTTCAGTTTGAGGCTAAGACGGAAAAACATAAACAATCTCTAGATCATCCAGAATTGGGCTTTAAAATCCATCTTCAACGCCTCATGGTTTGTGCGAAACTATGACCCCCATAAGAACGCAGACGTTTACACCATCCAAGGCCATGGAAATTCCACCGCACACAGGCGCCCGTCGTAAGCGCCTAAATATCTTGATACCTTCGTGAGGCGGAGCGGCAAAACTAATCAAGAGGACAGGGGTTAGGAGTTAGACCCGAGAAGTCAACGTCAACATCTTCCAAGTGGCCGCCTCGGCTCTTTTTACAGAGGGTTATTTGTTTGAGAAAATTTTTCTCACTGCTTTCACCCGAACGCGGTCAAATTTGCCAATTTCAGATCTAATATTGTTTTTCATTGCTTGATTCGTTGCTGGAGTATTAATGTAGACCTCGCCTTTAAGAAAATAATTTAACGGTTTCAGGTACCATGATATGGGGAGCCAATTCAAGTCTTCATTTAGAGAAATTACTGGAAATTTGTCGCACATTATCGTAATTCTTTGCTCCTCTGTTGGAAATAAAAGTAGTCTCAGTCAGCATTTTACGAGATAACACACATGTTACAGCATCATTCTCAAAACAATACGGATCAATAACACCACCACCTAAAAAGCACAATAAATTGTAACTCGTTCGAGATGGAGAAATTTCCCGACTGTTTCTCTTGGATTTTAGACCCCCAGATGGGATAGTTTTGCTTTTTTGCGCATCCAGTAAGGTTCCAAAAGGTTTCATGAGTCAGATTAATCTTCAAATAATGAAGGTCAGCTTCTTGCACCTCAGACACCCAGTTTATGAGTGTACAACATTGTTTATGATCTGCCGGGCATAGGTTCTTGTGTCAACTGGACTTTAAGTCCTTTAGATCTAGATCTTTGTGCAATATACAGTATAGGTTAGTTGAAATCGATAAATTCGAATCTTCTGCAACACTTTCAGCTACAGCAGTGATATTTCCAACAGATCTGGCTAGTCTAGGACGCTTTGGGTTCTTTATATTGACAACCGGACCAAAAGCTCGAATTTTTCGATGTTTCATGTCTACCGAAAAGTGTACAACATTTACAAACTATCTGCGAAATTATCACCATTTTTGCTAATATGTACCATTCCATTTTTGTTAACCGTATATTTTTTACCATTCACCTTTTACGACACCACATCGGTGGCAATAAAAAAAAAACTTCCTCATTCGGCATCAAGAATCAGCCGTTTATACGGCATGCCTATAAGTTTTTAAAATTCTTGAACTAAAAGCTTTTTATTATCAGCTGCTTATAGTGACATAGCAAGCATAAATTAATTAGCTACGGCATTGTTACAAAAGACAAAGCACCGTACAGCTTTACGAAAGGTAATAAAAAAATTAAAAAAAAGAGAAGAGAAAGAAAATATTAAAAGAAGAAACAAAGTTACACATATCTAGTGATAAAAATCGAAATACTTAATTTAGTATATACGAAATAGGACAAAGTTATAGACAAAAGTAATTTAAAGCAACAAAACACCTCTCCAATTTTTTATATCTGCATCAATGGCCCCCCTGAAATAGAACACAAAGGCTGAAAAGCACATTTTCGACTGCTGGCTGTATCAAGCTGCTGTTTGCAGGTGTTTTCCACTTTCACTGGCTCACTGCACGTTACAAAAGATGGCGAAGTCGATAAAACAAATTACCGAGGCGTCTGCAGACGCGAATTTCGGGCAGAAGCCGAGAGACTTAGCATCCCGGGAGCGAACTTAATGAAGTAGCGTAAACGGATCAAAAGTTCAGCATTACATAATAGAGTTAGAAATGGGTTTTCATCAGAAGTTGTTAACAAATTCTTGACGGAGCCAAGTCTATGTATATGCAAACTACAGGTGGCCCGTGGAGCGAGTGAAGTTGAGTACACTCGAATTCCGTAGTTAAGAGGAGAGACAGTCATAATGGGCCATTACCGGCGGCGAAATGAGTTTACATATGTTGGCGTTCCGCGCCTGCAGCGGCCCAGCGGCGGCCGCGCCGCCCTTCGGCCCGGGAGCGGTCGCTACCGCGCTGGGCCGCTGCCTGCGCCGTGACACTCGGCTGCGGCAACTTTGAGCCCCGATATTTAATCACCCCTCCTTCGGATTCCAGATACTTGAACTTGTAATTGTAATGTCACTCATTCTAACCGAGAAATGTTTAGTGGCGAAATTCCCCAATCCCGCTTTAATAGGATTAAGAACGTTAAAATTCCGGACGCTAACTGGAAACTCATTTAGGGCGTGCGAGGTGGCGGCGCCGCTGCCACCGCCGCCGCCGCTCCTACGTGACCCCCTGCCGCGCGGATCCGTCTCCTTTTATAAATCATTAAGAATATATAAGGGCGTCTAATTTTATTAGCGCCGCGGAATGTATGCAAATTAGCGACTCCAAATTCCGTTACCCAGCCCGGAAGTCGGCGAGGTCTGAATGAAAAATTGGGAACTGCAGGAAAATAATGCGACACCGAAGGCATTAAGAGTTCCCCGGGTGTTGGGGGCAGAATGATGAGGCGGAAACGGACGCCTCATCGCATCCTATTTAAATTAGCCTTCGGTGTTGGACTGTCGGTTCTTATCTCAAAACTCAAAACTCTTATATGGCCGATGAACTCCGCTGAAACTAGAAGTGGAAAAGTATCAGAAGCGCACAGTTGTAACAATAAAAAAGCATCGTTATCCTGCAGTTTGCTGCTCAGTGCATTCTGATAGGCTTATTGCCGCCGGAGCAGTCCGGGCGATCGCCATCTGCGCCTCCTCTAAAAACGAGACGCCCTGCAGCCACCCGCGGACGCGGGGCCACATCTCTGCACCGAAAGTTCCTAACGACTTTTTGAAGGAATACGTCGCGGCGCACACCATCTGCGGCGGCCTCCAGCCCCATCCGTTACGACTATTAGGCCCATTTTCGTCATGTGCGCCCGTAATGCTCGTATCTCGCCTCCCGGCATCGAATTCGATTAGCCCCATCAAACGGCAATCGCGAGCCTCCGTCGCGGCGTCGCCTATCAATTATGCACCGGCGCTCGGGCCCGCACCGGCTAAGCCAAGGACGCTAAATCACTTGTCGCGCGCTAATAAGCCGGAAATTGTGATTTATTTTTCGGGAGGCCGCGCTTCTTACGCGCTGTGGATTATTTATGGGCCACTCCCGCGACCGCCGAGGCGTTAAATAAACAATGTCGCGGATAACGGGCTCCGGGGATCGAACGGGGCGAAACCGGCAACATGTTAATGCTGCGAAACCCGTGTTCTTTTAAAGTCGCCGCTTGATTCACCACTAGAGAATTAAAAAGTAAAGACTTTCGTTTCTAAACATTTTGGCGGCGCTAACGTGCTCTTACCTGCAAACCCGGATTTAGAATTAGCAGCAGATCTACTAACAAAACAAGTGAAGTCCTAACAGATCGGGCGATCTCTAGGCCGATTTTGTAACAAGCGAAGTTAAAATTTTAAAAGCATTCAGCCACTTAGACTCACAAGACGATAGCAACATGATTTAATTAACCGAGATACACGGGTGTCTGCAAAACTATATTATATAACTATTTTCCATGATGTTGCTCTAGGGATTGACAAGTACTTCAGCTACGTTGCAGGCTCACGCGAGGCGTCAACGGAGCATAGATGGGACGCAGATTGCTGCTCAACATTCATGGTGAACCGAGAGAAGGGTGGTGCGGTTTAAGGAAGCTATAACAGTGATGATTACATATCGATAGTGATAATAATAACTCTCACTACCGTCATGTACTCAGCCCCTCACATCATTTTGTGATTTATTGCCTTTTTTCATTTAAAATTATTATTTTAGACCGTGGCAATATATTCTATCATGGACAGCAGCTTCTAACGAAACAAATATTCAAAAAAAAATTATTTCGATAGTCTAGTGATTTTAATCGTCAATCAGAAAATGTAGTAACTGCTATACTTTTAAAATAAATAATAAAACAGATATGGAACTATAACACCCGCAATTATTTTAGTATTGGGCGATTTATAGTTTTCTCGCAGATGGAGATTTGAAATTTTAATATCTCTGAATGTGATTTCTAATTTTCATTCAAATCAAGCTGACTATAAAATTCCGTAGTACACTACAGGTTATATAAATTGTAGCACCAAGAGAAACGTATCTCAACAATTGAAACTTTGCAAATTTTATTAAATTTACAGAATTCAATAATGTATAGTCCCATCTCGAAATCTTCTGACAGCCTGAATTCTTCTTGGTGTCGAGTCAAACAATGAACGAATTGTGCTTTGATGAACTGCATTCCATTCATTATTAATGTGTCACAGTAATTCAACCAGATTATCTGAAGGTCGTGGGTACCGCTGTATCCTTTACGTATAATATTTTAGACAGTTTCGGTTAATAAAAGATTAGGTGATCGGGCTGGCCAAGGAAGAGTTTCCACTTCATTTTTTTGATGAAAGTTTAATATGTGGCCGAGCGTTATATCGTTGGAACATTGCTTGGGGAACCACCATCTGAAGGAAAGGAAATACCACAAACCACAAGATTGCGGTGATGTAGCTCTGACTAGAGGTGACTTGCTATCATAACTGATAACTTGTATGCTTCGTACAAACATACTCTTCTTGCTCCCATTCTTCGCATCTACGGCGTATTAAAATCCGATCATCGTTTCGGTTTAAACAAAACTAGATACATCAGGAAAAAGAATCCTATGCCGCTCGTGTGTCCACAGACACTTTTCCATTACTCAGTGCAGAAGAGCCGAGGGTAGTCGCAAGAAAGACGTCATGCTGTTAGTCCCATTGTGAGTAATTGACTTCGAATAGAGAACGTAGACGATCTGCACCGTGTAATTGTCCACTGTTGTTGCATTAGAACACTTGAAGCCATGCTATGGTTTGTAGTCGCTAGACTCTGAAGATAATAATCTTCCCAGTGGGTTGCCTTGCGCATAAATCTCCTTCACCTCACTGGTTCCATATTCGTACTCCAGTACTACCATAGTGATATATATTCTTTCGCCATATTCATCTAAAGTAACAAAATATCCTCTTGCAAAATCACATGCCAAATCTAAATGGCCGAGAACACTTTACACATGACATCACTAACGATATAATCGGACACAAACATATGGTTCTCAAACTATAATCATCTTCTGATTATAGTATGGTTCCAATGCAATATAAATTTGTTTTTAATGGCGCTTCAATTTCAAGAAACACTGATGCAATAGAGGAAGCGCCAACAAAAAACAGATTTTCTACATTTGTATAACCAATTTCGTACCAAATGCAATTCAGCTAATCCGAACCCCTAAGAAGATACCTTCAGGTGCAAAATTTGCGATTAGGCCCGCCGCAAAGGCCGCTTTGATTTCTGATCCGCGCGCCGTTAAATCTGGATTTATCTCCATTCGTATCCATATCGCATAAACGAGGGCCGAGGACATAATCCCGTCCTGTTTATAATGAGAAGCCGCACACTTCGCCCGCCGCCGGGAGCATTCATTCCCGCTCCGTCGATCATCCCAGAAACCTCCGCGGAGCCTTTCAGCCGATCCCCGAGTCGCCTGGCAGCCCGTCGGGCGATCGAAAGCGCCTCCAATTTTCAGAAAATGTTTTTCCGCGAGAAGCCGACCAGACAACCCACGTTTCCATCAGCTTCGGCGGTGACAGCCGACAAGAGATCAATTACCGCTTCGGAGTTTCGAAGAAACAATTAGTAGTCATTCTCAGCCGACACGGGCCGTGACACAGACACGGAGTGCAACTTCACGAGCTCTCCTGTGATCTACTGAGCATGAAAACAAATCAGCCGGGAGAAACCCATAAAGAGGGCGATTTACGACTTCATGTAGCGATAGAGTCTCTCCAGTTCAACGTGCGCAGAGGCGAAATTTGTTTGCTTGCTTAAAAAGCTCAACATCTTTTGCAACTTTGAAAGCAATATTTCGCGCACTATAACTGTATCCATATAATAATGGAACGAACTGTGGCCTATAGCAACTATTTTTTTCTCAACGGTAGAAAACCGGCAAGACAATACATTTATTTCAATATTAGGAAAACAACCCATCGTCTTCCAGGACTTTACCACGGCCGAATTCTTAAATTGTCAGATCAATATCTCTTAGATTAGTAGTATTTAAAAGTTCAACTGTAGCTTGAAGAAAAATGTATCAGTTTTGACATCTGCTACCACCATTCAGTGTATAAAAATTGGGGTTTGCAACAATGAAATATTTGTCTGCTGTTCCAAATAAGCGTTATTTGCAGCAAGTGCTGTTTTACCTCTTCATTATTAAAGATACTGATTCTGATTCTCATCAAATGCTTATAGAAGCTTATAGTAAACTTTCTCCAGAAGACATCATTTAAAGTGTAGTTCAGATGCTTCAATTGTGGTAATTTTGACGTGCAAAATGAGAAATGTTCAGGATGAGACAATATATTCGAAGACAAAGAATTGAACAAATTGTTAGATAAAGATTCATGCCAGACATAAAAACAACTTGTAAAAGAAAGTGAAGAGTGCCACGTGAATTAAAGGGAAACGATATCAAACGACTAAAGCCATGTCAGCAATCCTGCTTGTTAATAAAAAAAAAGAAATGTTTTTATCTTGTATTGTTACTGGAGACAAAAAGTGGATATATTTCGATCATCCTAAACACAAAAACCAATCTACTAACCAAGCTAACCATTAACATCGATTCGAAAACGTGAGACCAGAAAGACTACTTTAAGCTTTCAAAAATAACTCATATTATCTCTAACAATTTCTACAAACAAGGATCAATTTGAACTGAAAGCCGGTGAACAATGCAAGAACAAGTGGCTGTCCATCTATATTCTAGTCCACCAAAAACATAGCAATAGTGAAGGAAATATTTACCCAAAGCCCGCAAAATCAACATGACAGACAACCCGAGAAGGTGCCCAACAAAGAACTGAATTTCTGCTCGTGGAAATCTCATTACCGGAAGATTGTAACCTCAGAATGCTGAGTTGGCTTGAACTGTTGAAGATCCTCTGGACTGACGAGGCCGTATTCCATGTTAGCTGTTTCCTCAATCGTCATAACTGCCATTATTGGGTGTCATGTGACAGCGATTTAAATATCATTTGAGAAGACCAAAAGTATCTGTGTGGTATGGAATAATATCCCGTATCTTGTGCGTGACACTATAAATTCAAACCAGTACCTACAAATGCTTGAAGATCTGGCTGGGATAACATTGGCAACTTTATTTTCATGCAGGATGGTGCGTCACTCCATTTTATTCTTAGTGTAAGTACGTGGTTAGACCAACATTTTCCAGGCCTTTAAAAAGTCCAGATCTCACCCCGCGCAATTTTTACGTGCGGGGCCACGCAAAAAAAAAGAAGGTAAGACAAAAACTCGTACACTCAAGCACTAGGGGGAGGTTCTCAGCAATATCCCAACCGACTTCATTCCCAGCCATTTAAGAAAACTAGTTAACGCCATCGATGCATACGTTGAAATTTAAAGTCTTCCCTATTTACTTTTTACCTACTTAAAGATGGAACACCTCTCTGGGGGGTCACTCAAAAAATGAAAAGTAGAGAAAATGGCCTACATGGAAAATTGCCTTTTGCGCCAAGATGGTGAGGCTGTGCTTACAAAATATCAGGAGTTTGAGATCCTCCGCGGCGTGTAAAGGGTGGGTATTGATTCTTCGGCCGCCCTTCGCTCCCTTGGGCGAGTTGTTTATTGGCACCGTGGCCAGGCGAGTTGGCTACGCGAGCCGAATCTTGGACAACGATCAGACGAGCGCCGATAAAACTTGCGTCGGGGCGCAAAACAACGCCAAACATGTCACGGTGAGGAGCCGCGCGCTCCATGTCATCGGTTCCCAATTATACGACATATCCATCACGCTGGATGTGACAAACGCAGGCGCGCCTCATTGTTCAACAGCACACGTACAAACGGACGCCTGTGTTCCTGTTACATCCTGTTATTATGAAATAGGGCCGAAATTCTGACACGTATTTATACGGGACGTGCCGAATGAACTCCGACGTGTTTTTCGAAAAGCGTCGCGAGGCAACCGGAGCCGCCTCTCGGCGCCTCCAAATAGGAGCGGGCGAAGTGTTTGAATATTCTCTTGCAGAAGATACTTGCTCGCAAGAGAACGGCACGTCCGCCCGGGCTCGGCGCCCTGACAACTGCCCTTCTTAATTTCGCAACCGAATCCACTTCGGTAACTCATCGGCACAGCTAATGCGGGGCCGTCACGTTGCCCTCGAAAACGGCCAACTCACAGAAAGGTTCGCCCTTCGGTCATTACGCGGCTTTGGAGGCACATCACGATCCGGGAATGCAGGGGATTTATTTGTCCCGCTAATCCGGCTTCGGTTCATTAAAAAAATTTAATTATAATTTCACAACGCACTGCGTCCTCAATTTCAATAAAGCTAATTAAGCCGTTTCCCCAAAACCCCGCAGAAGTGTTTGACATGTTTCGTTTTTATTAGCGTTGCGTTGGTTTTATCCATATTAAAAGCTTTTATTTAATGTCAAAGTGTTTTAACCTTTAAAAATATTAAAATTTCCATTTTAATCACCCAATTGTACTTTCCAACATTTAATTAGAAAGATAATGTAAATACATTATTGAATCTTTGGGCATAACACAGCACCACTTGTGGACAACCGACTAAAACTCATCGTTGAAAACGTACTTGTTACAAACTGTCTCTTTGTTGCATCAAATAATGCAATCGCTTAGTGCCAGATCCGAAAATATGAAGAAAAAACGTCACAATGTCCTACCCTCCAGGGTAGAAACGATGTGGCGACTAACATACCTTATAATCAAGCAACCGTGGTAACGTTGGTGAATATGTTAGCAGTTGTTTCAGTAAGCCGCACTACCACTCATTGGTAATACTCTGGTAAGGGTGCAGCCAATTCATCAGCAAAATACCCCTCGGATCATAAAAAAAATCATAATTTGAAACAAAATATCCAAGTCATGATTTCTTAAGGCGTCTCGTGGCCACGATTCTTCTGCTGTGACTAGACATTTAAAAACATTTCCTAATCCCCTTTGTACAGCAGCAGTTATTGTTGGAATACCTCTGATTCCGCTAAGTAGCGAGAGTATTGTACACAGACCACACAAATATCCACGATACAGATCTTTGCATTCATCTGCGCACTGAATGTGATTCGCCTGTCGAACGCCCGCTGTTTCCGCTTTTCTCAGCATAGTCCTTAACGCCTTCGAGCTCCGATACCCGAATAAACATGGTTCTGTGATTCTGTATTGCCTTCTCACACTTCTACTCACCTCATATGGATATCCTAAACAGTCACTACATTCCTCCAAAGAAACCGTGTCGTTTATCTTTACTCATATTTATGCACAACTACATTTGCAACATTATATGAATGCCTCACTACATTTCTTTCTAAGGATTTCAGAAATGCTATGCAAAACCATAATTTTGGAATAAAAATATACACTTCTTAAGTATACGACTTACAAACTTGTTTGTTCCAAAGACACATAACCCACTCAATGTTCCTCAAACTCGGTCAACAGACAATGTCTGGGTAAATTTAATAAATCGATTAATTATAACGACTGTAAAGTCCAGCTACATAGGAGAATAAAACTAATGCTAAATATCCCCTAGAAGTTAATAAATCAAACCCTCCATAATAATTCAGCATTTCTAGAAAGAGTTGAACAAACTCTAAGAGCAATAGGATAGGTGACAAATAGGAGCCAATGCCGAGAAAAGTGCAACTGCCCTATTCTCCACGAAAACCCTATTTAGTTGGAGACCCAACCTGACAAAATTCAAAAACTTCGACCAAGAAACACCCAAGAGAAAAGAGCTGAGTTATCTTTGAACGACGCTTGACGAGAAGCTCTTCTGAAATTTTTCTACTGGGTACCAGCTCCTAACCCCTATATTCTACCTGTGTAGTGACCTGACTTAAGTTGTTGTTAGGCAACTCCGTACCGCCTTACGAAAAAATCAAAATATTCGGGTCCTTGTCGACTTATAGTTGCTTAGGGCACAGATTGCTAGATTTATGTGGTTCTGAACGCTGCCGTGAAATAGTAGAGAACACTGAGGGACATACTCTTGTATGATCGGCATCGTTGTGGATCGTAGTATTCCTAACATACCACTAGCCCCAAAAATGGTCTTGAAGGCCCGATTTTGGACCATCTGGAGTTTATTCTCGTAGAATATTGCCCCAAACCGCGCAGGTATACGATGAGATTGGCCTGATTATAGGCTTATAGATTGTGAACTTGTTGCGTTGGGAAATTTTGCTATTAAAGTGTAACAAACTGTCCAAGACCTGTTGAACTGCCTGGCTTTATTCACTGTATTCTCCACGTAAACTCTCAAGGTGAGTTTCTTGTCTAAGGTCACCCGATACTGTACCTCTTCTCACCAGGGTATATCTATACCAAAAATACCGATGATACTCAAGTCACCGCGCCATCTGATTTTTCTTTATTAGAGAACAGGGCTCTCCACTTGTCGCATAATTCTTCTACTTTATTCATTTTCTTCTGGACACGTCGTACTGCCAGGGAGATCCGCAGCGAACCTGATACCGCTTTGTCGCCTACAAGTTGTCCCATCGTCGTGAAAGACGTTGTTGAGATGTCCCGCAGATACAGAATTGAAGACCGCGGGGGACAGCACGAGCCTTGGGAGACGCCAGCTCAAATGATCCAATGATTCTTCCAGCCGGACAGAAAGGACCGGATCAGTTGTACCATCGGCAGCGGATCTTATCGAATGCCCTGGTTACGTTAAGGAAGGCTACGACGGTGCATTGCTTTTTATTGAAGTCTTTCGTGATTTGCTTCACTATCCGGAGGAGTGGCCGAGGTAAGTTATTGTTCTGTGCGCTCCTGCCATTATACTCGTACGCGTGTAGTAGGAATGGTAGTGGGTTGTAGATATAAAAGTAATTTTAAAAGAAACAATGGGTTTTATTTACCTAAACCGTGGTTCATCCCTTTAAGAGGCAAAAAAGCGAGTGACGTTAGCAGATACCAAGATGTTACCTACAATAAGCTAATTTACGTTAGTATTTAATCCGGTTATGTCAGCGGAGAACCCGGTGATCTTAACAACGGTCCTTCACCATCCCTACCACGCATAAGAATGTATCTTAATTTTAGAAAATTCCCTTCTAAATATGTCCACCGCAGTTTCCATACTTCAACCACGGCCTGGCAGCCCGAAAATGAAGAACATGATGCATCAAAACACCGACCATAAAAGCCTTCGCATTTATCTGTTTCAACAACAAAAAGTTGAATGGGGCTTTATCTTGATTTTTCCTTTGCACAGACGCGGTCGGTAACAATTTTTCTTAAGATAAGAAGGTTTTGTATCAAGCAGAAGGAGAAACTGCCGCACCTAAAGTCCGTTAACCCTTTTTAGTATCTTTATGAAAGATTTGCTCAGGTTGGTGACAAAGAACACAAAGATGACATAACATATCGATGACATTATCTTGGAGATTTGAAATCAGTCCAGATAACTCTAGACTTATCTACCAACTTTCACTAATTTTAAATTAAGTCTGACGTTACCACTGCCTCATCGCACTGATACCGGCGATAGACTAAACATTGGGATAATATAAGTGAATGACCAAATAGTAGAGTAGGATAAAGAACAATAAGGAATTTTAATAAATAGAACTTTCTCAAAAAAGGATCATCAAATTTATAAAAACGGAAGGTGATGGTACGATAGGAATTGAACAGACCATCCTCGAATCAGAGCATCCATAACTCAAATACCAGTAAGAGACCCCAGATTCTTCGATAAATTTCATTCTTATAACCAGGAAGCAGAAAACCCCAACCTTGAGCGCTGCTGCAAATTTAGAAGCGTCGGAACTGCAAGTTTCGACACGGACTAATTTACGTGCAGCGCAGGACATCGGTTTTCATTAAAAGATCCGGCCTGGCCCGAGTCCAGTTTGCTAATTTGCGTTATTTCCTAATCGGTCATGAGCAAAAGCACGCGAGTTTTGGCATCGCTGCCTGCTAAGTAGGTATTTGGTGTATGTCCAGGATCGAGATTAGGATGCAATTAGTGGCGGTGCCCGCTCCGGGGCTCGCCATTCCGATAAATAATTGGCAGGCAGAATGGACCACTCGGTCACCAACTATGCCAGGCCCGCACCTAATGCGACACAAATCGCAAAACGGGGACCAACCAACACGCAGACGAAGCTCCAAACCTTTCATTTGAGTAACAAGATCGAGCGGCATATTCTGCGCGCCCTTCCGAAGCGTAAAATCCTGGATAAGTAATCGACGCAGAAGAAATAAGTGCAAAAGTTCAACTCGCAGCTTTTAACTTTTTTCGCATTACAAGCGCGGAATAGCCGTAATCCTGTAAATCGGCGCTGAAAATTTGTTTTCCAGCCAGTTGCGAATTTTCGGATTTTTTATCTCTACAAATCACCCACATCCGTTCGACAATCTCCTGTTTGCCCAAGCGTTTGCAGCAGCGATTCGCACGGTAGCTTCCGGCACAGCGAGCTCATTACCACGCAGTGCAAACAGCATAATTCTCCTGAAGCCAACGTTATGGCGCCATCTGGAAAATTTAGGGCCAATTAAAGCCGGGCCCATTTATCAGATTTTGATAGGGCACGAACCAAAGCGCGGGACTTTTTTACCCGGGCGGCTTCGCGCTCGCGGCGGGGGTGCCGGATCGAAAGGCACATTAGCGGCTCCGATAATCAGATGCCGCTGTGCAAATACGGGCGACGCGTCTGGAGGCGCCGCCCGAGCTAACGAACCGCAGGCCGCCGCAGAGCCGGCAAAAATGGTGGAAGCACCTGCCCCTTGTGGGGCGCCGTCTTGTCTGGGGGTTCTGATTTTTGGCCCGGTTCATAAATATTTGTCAAACCGTCGCCCGCCTCTCATCCTCAAAATGCCTCGGCAAAACAAAAGCAAACGGTGATTAAAAATGTATGGCGCGGAAAAGCGTTTTGTCTGCAAACAAAGAGTAACGTGAACGGCCGGAGGCGAGCTGCCGGATGAAAATTCGACATCACCCGGTTGGCTCTGCCGGCAGTATCAATACATTAAGCATTAACTGCAGTGCACACATTAAGTTAATTAATACGTCGTCCTGTTTGGACTCGGTATAGTGCAGCGTAATCAACGTAAGCACGAAAACGGCTGCAGCATGAGGAGTGTCATAAAAACATTTCCAATTAACTATTCATTATTCCATTTATGCCTAAAACATGGTGAAATGTACTTGTGTTTGCCATCTCTATTAATATTAATGAGTATCAGTATCAGCATAGGTAGCGGGTGGACACTTTCTGCATTCCCGGCAGAGGCAAGGAAGAGGTCCGACCTACATGAATCGTGGTTTTCTCACATCTTGTATCACCGAAAGAAACCATGTCCTAACCTTAATCCTATCCCAAATACAATCCTACCTACATACTCACAAAACTCGTCAACACGCCTGGCAAGTGTGACGTTTTAATGCCAATTTTCCCATTAAAGATGTCAAGCTCCAAAACTCAAACATAAATACCCCAGCCAGGTGTATAAAGTTAGAAGACCACAATCCCACACTAACAAGAAATCAGTTAGTCTCAAGGATTCTGAAAACGTATGACCACCCATACTATTTAAAAAATAAAACAACTGAAATTAGTAATACCTAATCGGCCGCTTTATACAACAAAAAACTGCAAAGGCAATAGACATGGATTAGCCCCGATCGAAAAACTAAAAACCAAATGGATTTCATATTATTATCTCCAAAAAATATAGGATGTGACAGCCCTAAACACTTTTAACACGGGTAGCAGGAATAAATAACAAAACATACAGCAGAAAAAGATACATAAAACCATAGATTTTTTTTTGCGCACTTATAGGCACAGCAGCCTCAACTAACATGCACTTAAATGCTAGGACATTCATACACATCCATGGGTTGAGCAAGACTCGCGCGCGCCGGCTAGAGGACAGAGCCAACTGGTTGAACCGTCTGAGCCACCGCGTCCCCAACCATAGATATTAATTAAATCCAGAATAAGAAGGAAGTCTATAAAGAAAGCATGCGTAGCGAAAAATACTCATAATCATTTCGCTAATGGACGAGAACGGAGAAGAAAATAGAGAAGATGTAATAAAATAACACAAAAATATTATGAAAAATCTATACTCCGTAAAAATAAAACAACCATCACAAGAGACAAAAGTTACAATAATAAACGTGGGCCGGAGGATATACCAGAGACAGACAGGGAGAAAATCTTTGTCCTAAAATACCTTAAAAACAAGGCACCAGAGAAAGACGAACCGGTTAGAGAACAAATTAGATAACTACCAACCTGTTGAGCAGGTAGAATTCCGAAAAAGGCTGTAGTACATGTGATCACCTTGTGACGATAAAAACCCTGCTGGATAAAGCAACAAAATACAACTTACCGGTGCAGATGGCCTTTGGGGATTACGAAAAAGCCTTCGACTCCGTAGAAAATTCGGCCATAATGCGTATCACAATATATAGAAAACAAGCAGAAAACATTAAAGACTACATATACTTAGGACAACAAATAACAATCAAAAAATAAAATAAAGACAATGAAATAGAAAGAAGAAGAAGATTAGGATGGATTGCATTTGGAAAATTGAAGCCTATCATAAAAACAAGAAAATACTACATTTCTGAGCAAAAATATTAATCAATGTATGCTGCCGATCATCACGCATTGAGCACAGACCCTCATACAAAAAATGACAAACATACTAAACGTAACACAAAGGACGATGGAAAGATCAAACTGATCAGGCAAATAACTCAAGTCGCCGATATCATAAAGACAATTACTTAACTAAAATGGGAGTATACAGAGCATGTTGCTAGGTGGAATAGTAAAATTATTAGATGGAGACCTTGGACGGAAAAACGAAGAAGAGAGAGGTCGGAAATGCAATGGTATAACGACCTAAAGAAAGTGACAAGACTAAGACGGATAGAAGTGGCGCAGAACAAGGAAAAATGACGGAGCCAGAGGAAGGTCTATACCCATTACTGAGCACAAAATAGCTAATGATTATTACGACAGAAAAGTCAATCATTATCAAACTGAATCAACGATTTTGAAAAGAAAAACTCTTAACCTTTCAAACATTATACCACCAAAATTTGGGACCGAAGACCATTCATCGTCAAGCGAAAATGCAGTACATCTAACAGGTTAATGCCAAATAAAAACTTAAAAAAACGACCTCTACCATTGCCTTACGATAAAGACATAAATAAATGATATTTGTTTAACATTGATGTAAACCACCTATCAATCAAATGAAGATGCAGCTTAAAATCTCACTCACACTCATACCAAAGGAAACTACTACCAAAACATTATAAAGAAAATAATAAACCGAGATTCTTCTACAGAAGCACTTAATTAAGAATCAACTTAACGGACATCCGAGTTACAGGAGTCCCAAAATATTCTATGGTGAATACACGAAATGTTTTAGTTGCGATAATCGAGAAAGAAATCCAAAATTCTCTAGTTTGTCTAAAATATCTCGTTACTAATCCCGACTATTAAACCAAAGAAATCCAACACCATTACATAAGCTAAGGTAATTTTCAACCTGAATATATTACTATATCGCGTAGTAACTTAAATGTAACCAAAATTATTGCCATCCACTCCCACAAAAAAACCAAAACTGTAAGTAACGTTAAGTACAAACCGCAGACGTGAACACCCCGCCAATTATAAGGATTGTTCCTACCTACATTAGAAACCTTAGCAATAAACCTTGCTTTCCTATAATCAAAGTATAATATCATAAAACTTAAGTTAATTTTCCTAACTGAAAAGGAAGTGGTCTAAAAGCACAACGATTAATCTTCATCTCACTTGTAACTTAGTTAAAGAAAAACCGCAATCGAGTAGGGAGGAATATTGTCGAAAGCTTAACCCACTTACCTAACTTTATTCGATAGTTTTGGTATTTGAAAACAAGCCACCTATAAATGGAATTGGCCCTAATAAGTCTAAGACTATTTTTTGAAGGCCTCTACCCAACATTAATGGTAAATGACCTTAACTACAAAAATACAAACTTCTTGAGATGTTGTATAGTTTCTCTTAAATTCGTTCTTAGAATAAAATCATATTCTCTCACGACATTAACTTAATTTAAAACCTCACCAAACCCTAAGAATTATTGAAAAAACTGAAGCGTATTAAGACAAAATGCTTTGATTGTATCTGGACTAATGGCTCAAACCCTGTGCTATAGAATCTTTCGAAAAAAGCAGTCGTCTGCGTACTCACCATAACTAATGCTGTTCTCCGCTTTCGTCACTTTCCCAGCTCATATAAGGTGCCGGCACCCCAAGCCTAAGAAATCTGGAATCTTTTTCCAAGATTACAGGCCCATAAGTCTCCTGTCCACCATGGGAACGCTTGTGGAGTACATCATCCACAGTCGGCTACAGGCAGTAGTGGAAGACCTAGAGCTGATCTCGGAGAATCAATTCCGATTTCATTTTGGCCAGTCTCCCATCCACCAACTACTCCGGATGGTAGAGAAGATCACAAAAGGCTTCACGACGCAATTTTCTTTAATATTGTCATGGCCTTCGACAGGGTGTGGCATAATAGGCTTATCTTCAAGATGGATTCAACGACCATCCTGCTGCCGATGGTACAACTGATCCGGTCTTACTTATCAGGTCGGAAGTTCCGAACCAAAATTGGTGATGCGAGGTCATCGATAAGGCGTATATAAGGCTTCGTCTTATCCCCGATACTCTTCAACATCTACGTCGGAGACATGCTCAAGACGCCCTGCGCGATGATACGCAGATGACACAACCGTGTTATTCATCTCACCAAGACCATACCTAGCGATACGGCGACTCCAAACACACCTGGACAAGACAAAAGAATGGTGCCACTGGTAGAGAATTGGTGTTTACGCAGAGAAGAATTTAGCGATCCTATCCTCCACCAAGACGAGACTTCATTGGCGTGATAAAATAACTCCACCCAAGATCTTCAAAAGTAAGATACCCTAAAAATGAGAGGCAATGTATCTGGAACTAATCCTGGACAAGAAATTGATCTGAAACAAGCCCCAAATAAGACAAAAGCAGCTCGGCAAGTCCTGAGCTCCATCTACTGTTACAGGAATCGTCTTTCTTACAGAAATAAGCTGGAGATTTACAGGACGATTCTGCGGCCCATTATGATAAACGCAGCACCAGTGTAAGGCTATGCCGCAAAATGCCACATAGACAAGTCATTCAGAATCGGGCATTAAGGAGTGTCTAATACGCAACAATGCTCTGAATAGAGACGCAGACATGCCCACAAGGTAGGAGCTGAAAACCTCTATTCGAACTCCAAGGCCATGGAAACCCATCCATATGTGGCCTGTGCAAATATGAGGTCCAAAAGAGGCACGGACCGGCCTAAAAAGATCTATCAACATTCATGAGAAACCACCAAAAAGGACAAAGATTAAGGACTCGTCTTAGGAACTTTCAATCACATTTATGAATTCAACGTCAACGTGGACTTTGGATAAACGTATAAAGTGGCAACTATCAAGAACACATCTTTTACCTTCAATTTATTATCAGATTAATCCTTACTGAATGAATTCTTCAACTATAAGTGACACCTTTCTTCGATTCGCCACGTTAATATTGGGGTTCCTCAAGGATCCGTTTTAGGTTCCATATTATTCAGCATATTCATGTCGGACATCCCAGATACTACTGATGCTGACCACGCTATGTATACCGATGATACTGCTGAACTAATGTAAGACCACGATATCACAAAATACCGCTGTTCTGATGTTACAAACTTGTATCCGCGCATATATCACCGACAAGTTTGGAAAAACCTTAATAACATACGAAAAGCTAAATTCTATAATTCTCTCTCTATGTAAGGGCAATAAGAAATTTTTTTCCTGATATTTTTATTTCAAAATGCCCTTCCTACTCCTAATGCGGGTCGTGAGCGCTACCTGCGTGCCGCAGATTGAAGTCCGGACACGAAAACGCTGAAACAATGGCGGACGGCGGCGTTTCCGGCGCTGCGGCCGCAGAGTGCACCCGCCGCGGCGCTGCGGCAGCCGACCAAATCAGCATTGCACACGCATTGGGGAGGAAGCACGCCACCGGAGGAGATGTGCTCGGAATCCGAGATGGCAGCCAGCCAACCGCAGGGGGTCATCAGCCTCCCACGACGCCGGGAATTATTGCCGGCCGGGCCGTCGCGAAAAATGCGAGCGGTGCATGATATGCAGATCACTGCCGCGGCGCATTTGCATACGCCTGCCTCCGTCTGGACAGCGCTGATTTGCACCATTCAGTGGCGCGAAAGGGACAATAAGGATGTGACTTGAATGCCACTAGGGGCGGAATAAACTTCATAATTCATATTACGGCTTATAAAAAGTAAACGATTGTAGTTCGAAGACACACCTCCATGAGATCTTATCTTCTAGTTTTCTCTTGAAACCCAAAGCAAAAAGTTTCAATTCTTATTTGAGTTAAGGGTTGCAACATTACACAAATTTAAAAAATCATCACCTATATTGGGATTTTAGTTGTCTATAATATGACCTTACGTGGATGGTCATATAAGCCGCCCCCGTGCTATCTTGTGAAGGGATTGGGATATTCAAGCGCCCGTATCGACCTCGGCCACAAACGTTAGGGTTGCCTCGGCTCTTTATTCTTTAAGCACTGAGGACGATCAATGCATTATAGAAATGTTTCTCGATGAAGGTCGTTTGTCCTCACAAACTTCGGGGTGCTAAAGATAAATATGATAAGGCCTGATTCTAGATGATCTGAACCTCGCTGATGTGTTTTTGCGACCTAATCCGAAACTGGAGCTGATGCACCGTTATAAAGCGGATGATTGTCTTGTACAAGAACAGCCCTTAGTGAAAGGTCGACTTCCAAAATGTGATCTCCAAGTCCTTCCTGTCCAGAATCGATGGATCGAAAAGAGGATCGAGCCTTGGATGGTGCCGGCTCGGACTCGCCTCTCCCATGACCTCACGTCGCCGAACTTAATTCGGAACTTCCCCCCAGAGAGGAACGACTCGACAAGCTGGATCGTCGACAGCAAAAAAATAATTCGAACACCTGCTTCACTTTTATTCACTTCAGAATTTCAAAAATATTTTCAACTGTGCCAATCAGTCTCACTAGACCTTTCTACTTGCACTAATTTTGACTGTATTTGTAAGACTATTAATTTTCTCCTGTTAATCTCCGTTAATAGTGTTCTCTTCCCAGTCTTCACATTGTTTTTCTCCGCTTTCGTTCCTTTAGTGTTCATACAATCCAATTTATACGATCTTAATGTTAAAATTAAAATGTTACTGCTCCTTCGGGACCGCATGATTAACAATTTTGATTTTTGGCAATGTAATTGTATTTCACCTTAAATAAAAATATTTCGAACTATTGCCAATTCCATCACGTCAACATTGAGGTTTTTCAAACCATTTTTACTATTTTGCCCATAATGACGATAAAATAGTACATAGTTCCCTACTCGAATAGTTATTTGTTGATTTTAGGTTTAATTGATTGTAATAACGTTGAAATCGTCCGAAGTGGCCTTTTTATTCGATCCTGCTCGTATTGTTAGAGAAAGTAATATTAATTTTTGTCTCACTCAACTATAGTTATTTTCTGTTCTTTCTCGTTATTATCTACAATTCAGTTTTCGTTTTCCTCAATTTTTTGCATATCAATTTATTATTATAATGCTCAATAATGATGATATATAGGTAGTAAAGTCATCATCTTCTTCTATAGAAGAACAGTTTCATTTTCTATATATCTCTACAGCCGTTTTACTTTTCCTAGAGTTTCTCATTTTTCTTTGTCGTTCTTCAATTCTGTATCTTTTGCCAGTGTCTGACGCTGCAACCAGAAGCTGTCGAGCTAAAATGCCACAACAGAGTATTTTTGAGAGAGCTAGAAATTGCGTTTCTAACCAACACTAAATGAAGTTGAAAGGTCAACTTAACGTACTTCCTCCCTACTAGTAAATCGATTGTTTTGTTATTTAACAAAAAAAAATGCTATACTAAAGAGCGTCTACTGAATCCGCATCGCCTATCTTTTTCCGCCATATGGATTTCTACCTTCAATTCTCCATTCTGTACATCGCCACCATCTACAAGGTAAGTAGATTGCTTACCATCAAGTGCTAAAATAAATTATATATTACTTTTTATCTTCTTCCACGCCTCGTCCAATGATTTATCCTCTCAGATCCACTAATTGAATTGTGGAGGCTTTTCAGGCGAGAGAATTTTCTCCAAGGTCGCAAGTGCTTTTTAGTCTTCTTATGTTCTCAAAGTTCCTCTTTGGATTATTAAAACTACTTTAAATAATCGTTGGTAAAACCTTTTCAAGAACTATTTTCCACAGAGGTGAGAAACGTCTTTTAAAAGTAAAATTTTTTAGGTCCTATTATACCACTTTGATACACTCTCAACAGTTTGGCATAAGAAATTGTTAGATTTTCACTTATCCCCGTTATTTATCAAAATGTTGACTTATACCAAGACTTTCCATTATGTTGCCCTTCTTGGATTAGTAATTAGGATTTGAAGACTGTGAGTATATAACGTAGATTAAATCCATAGAACTGAAATTCTTTTTCAGTGAGAACAGCAGCACTGATTGCATTTGCTCATCTATGCATTGATTTAAGCTTCACTCTTATTTATAATGACCTTTGCCTATTATAACCCTAAATGAAAACATTCATGGTTAAAAAGTGTTGTATGTGTTTACAGATCCTAAGCTTCTCAAGAGAAAGAACCCAAAATTCAGAATTAATCACAGAACATGTCTACCTAATAAAGACGATAGAGATAAAGCATTAATTAACGGTCAAATATCAATAATTGGTAATTTCACCACATACTTGTAATTCAAACTAACTATGTGAACACTGATTGTACTATATATCAAATAAAGCTTTTCGCCCCGCTAAGTTATTAAAAAAATATTAGAACAACCGTTGTTCACAAAAATAAAGAACCAACATAATTTCACACTTATATTAAAAGTGCCTCTTTTTGAGTATATTTATTTAACAAAAGTAATTGTATTTAATAGTTTCGTATATTGGAAACTGTTCAACATTTACCTTACGTCAATAAAACCGTAATAAAACCACCCACTATAGAAGTACATTGCTGTCATTACACTAATGGCATTCTTATCGATTTATTCAAGTGCTCAGTGGTTGACATTAACACTATAGAGGAGAATAAATAAAGAAAGAAAGTTAGATAAAAGAAACGCTGATAAATAAAAGATAAAAAGTCTTTGCCCCTCGTAAATATTTAACGATCCAGCAATTTACATTTCACATCTCATGGCACAACTGTATGATTATATTTTACATTCATGTTCACAAATTGAGAAATAAAAATAATTGAGGAGAAAAACTGCCCGATTAGATATCATACAGAGTAATCCACCGTATTGGATTTTGTTTTCTAGGAACACGCAGTAGCGTTAGTAGTAAGATGAAAATTCGTATCAGCAGTATATGTGAATTGTGGTTTTTCACCCCCATTCTGATAACGTTCTACGAAACCGGATCATCGGTAAAGTTAGACGAGTAGTACTTAAGGAACTACAAAGCATTGTAACGGCTCTTCTAGGAATACAGCTAGCGGCCCGGGTTTGCGAACCTTCTACCAGGTTCGAGTGCCTCATTTCCTGAAGCTTCGAGTGGTGTAGGTGATATATGGTTTAACTGATAACCAGCAGTGCTGTATATTATTTACGGGCAAGTTCTATTTTTTCCAGAATTGCTGGTATACTGGTCTCTTTAATAGAGGTACTATTAATGCTTACCAAAGTGAGAATATTTAACATTACTTTGTCTCTTAAAGGTGAGATGGGGAGAGGTAATACGACCTCTTTCATGTTTATAGACAACAATGCACGGATGTTGTGAATGAGTTCGTACAAATAGAAGATATCCAATATTTCAACTGACCGTGGAGGTTCTCCGATCTAAACTCTGTTGAGATTTGCTTGGAAGACACATTACAACACCTCTGTTATTTATGAATAATTCAACACTCTCATTCGCAATATGCCATATGGGTTGTACAGCATGCATTTGTAAATGAAAAAAGCACACTTCAACTTAACGTACGTATAAAACATAATACTTTCGTGTCAACCATACCAAAAAATAGTTTTCCATATCCACATTTTTTTTGTCACAATTGTAGGCTTATCCGTTTTTTAACGTTTTCAATCGTATGACACATTTTTGATCTTGATTACTATGATGCTTCATTTATGGATTTTAGTGTGCATTTAATCTTGTGTTTCCTGGTTAGTATCCTGATACACTAAAGCAGTTATTTTATAAAAGCTATTTGTTATCATAGTTTGTCTGCTGTTTTCCAAAAGATCCTCCCTGACACTCAATTGTTGCAATCGCTGGAACCAATTTTTATAGCATTTATTCGAAAAATGGGTTTTGAACGCACCAACCGCCTCTTCCAGAATAAAAAAATCGTTGTCCACGCAGTTCGTTCTTCACGTGTGGAAACAAAAAGAAATCGTTAAAGGCGAATGACCCATCAATTCGATATTTTAAACACCCAAAATCCAGTTGTTTGCGTCGATGTGTGTGAGCTCGCATTGCCTTGGTGGAGAATAATCCGGCGTCACGCGTTGGTTTTTCTTAGTTTTACAACCCTCTAAAACCACAGTTGCAAAATGCCGAGTTCTTCTACAAAAATAGGCGAACATTTGCGTCGAAGTGCTTCGAGCGCGAAGGACTTTTGTTGGGTTTGGTTCAACTTGGAAAACCCATACAGTCGACTGCTATTTACTTTCGGGCTCATACGCATAAATCCAAGATTCGTTACCTGTAACGATGTTGTAAATAGTTTTTGAAGCATCGTGATCATATTTCTTAATCATTTCTTTCGACCAATCGACACGAGCCTGTTTTTGAGCGGTCGTTAACTTATAAGGGATCCAACGTGCATACATGTTTTCACGGTTAAATGTTCATGAAATATCAAATGTGTACTAGCCTAATACGATGCTACGTCTTCTCGATTCTGTTGTACGGAATGGAGGCTTGGACCCTTGAACAACAGCAAATGAAAAACTGGAAGCCTTTGAGCTCTGGATATACAGACGCATACTTAAAATATGATGGACAGAACACGTTTCCAATGAAAAAGTCCTCCATCGCATGAACAAAGAACGAGAGTTACTACTGACATTGAAAAAACGCAAATTGGAATATTTCGGACATGTCATGCGAGGTGAAAGATACTGCTTGTTGCAATTGCTCATACAGGGCAAGATCTCAGGACAAAGATCGAGAGGCAGAAGAAGGATGTCGTGGATGAGGAACCTCCGGGAATGGTTTGGATGTTCATCAATAGATCTATTCAGAACAGCTACATCAAAAATTAGAATAGCTATGATGATTGCTAACCTCCGATAGGAGATAGCACTTTAAGAAGAAGAAGTACTAGCCTAAAGATGCCTGATTTTCGCGATAAATTACATGACGATCTTGCTTTATCAATTCGCGCACGGCACCACAGCCGATTTTGGATGGTCTTCTTTAAATTCATCCGCCAGCGAACTACGACTACTTAAATTAAATTAATTGAATCAACAATATACAAGAGCTTCAATATCAAAAATCAAAGTAAGTTGATAGACGCACTGTTATTGAGGTAATCCACGTCGATAATCGTAAAAAATAATCGCAAAAACATGATCACAAGTTAATTCCATTTTTGGGCGAGAAGAAATTTTTAACTTACTGACAATACAATAAATGGCGTCCGTATGACCAAATATTCCGAACATGTATGCCGTCAAAAACGTCAAAGTGCCTGATGCAAACGTTAGATAGCACCTAGCACACCCAAAGTTGCCAGTTCGCAATGTATATCCAGCAGACCACGTACACCAAAAATATTAAATGAAGTCACACTTCAAAGACTTATAATAAGGGGATGCAGACGAGCTACGATGATTGTACTGAGTTTTTAGAGCGATAAGAAACATTATGGTACTGCAACCATATCTATAAAAGAATTGCTTCAAATGCGTAAAGGTATTAAACAATTATCAAAGCTAATGAAATGCAAATATGAGAATGAAACTGTTACGTAAACTTAAAAAACCATTAGAACACTAAAAAAGTGACCTTGTCCACTTAATTTTAACCCACTTCGCTAGTGATGTTTTCCAAATAGACAACCGATACGTTACGGCAGTTACACAACACGGGGCAGTTTGATTAAATGCAAATCCACTAACAGTCAAAAAGTTGGACTCGATACCGGAAAAGTTAATTAAATTGAACAGCCCAAATTAATTTTCACTTTGGCTCGGTTATGTTTCTGGCTGTTCGTACGAATTGATGTCATAAAACGTGTTATGAGCTGCAGGTAGGATTAGAGCGTTTTATTGGGGCGCTCGCTTGAAAAACGCAAAATGTTTTCCGCGAAACTGGTGTTTCCATTACGCGGTTTAATTGCAGGGCGCGCAGCTCGAAACGGAAGCGAACTTCCCTTTGACGGCCAAGTAGTGGAAACGAACTTTCCAATTTAGCGTCGGCACGCAGCCGGGGCGAGGAACAAATAAAGCGGCGATGAATCAGCGCCCCGCGCGCAAAGAGAAAAATTCAAATCCGGGCCGCAATCGCTGAAAGAGCCGAACGACAAAGGGCGAAATAAATATGAATGAAAAGACACTCAAAATAAATGTTCACATTTTCTTTACGAGGGCTTTTTCAACTCCAATTCTGAAAACTACGGCGGCCCCGTAATCCGCCGCCCAATCCGGAACTCGCGATCGCGCTTTCCCGCGCCGCGCGGGAAAGCGGAAATGAGCTGGGCGACTGCGGAGAGTTATATAACGAGAGATGCCAATAGCGGGCGGGTCACGTGACTAAGCCCGGCTGATTGCCGCTCCCGAGGAAAGTCTATTGGAGGTCGCGCTTTCGATTGTGGCCATTCGGGCCTGATACATCCATAAATCAACATTGAAGGGATACGGCGACCCCGTTCGCTGCCAAGATAAACGGAAATTTTTAAATTTTCCGGGCACGTCTGCGTGGCGGCGCGCTCGCGCCAGCGCCGCCATTGTCCGGACTTTCGGGATTTTCCGGGAGTGACACCATACATAAAGAAAATCCGGAATGATTTCTTCCCGTCCAATTGTTAGATTCTTCCAGAGAATGCTGTGGAAATGATACCTTATAGTATGTATAAAACATAGATAAAGGATTCGGAACAGCATTGGCTGCTATTTTGGTTGCCTATACTACTAATATGGTAGAAGCACTCCTGTCCAATCGATAGAGTCGTAAAATTATCGTTGATACCATGATAGTATACAGCAATGCAAGAATAGTTTAACAGTGACCAAACTGAAGTACGCTACTGAGTTCATGGCCGAACGTTTACGAAAGTCGAACAGTGCAGTACGACAAAGAATGCGTTTTAGTAAGATGAGCAATAAACCAAATTTTCTCAAAAATAATAAAAATGTAAAATTAGCGTCACGTGTTCTCGCTTTCAAATCCCGGATTTAAAATTGGCAGTGTTCTACCAATGAATCAAATAAAGCTTAACACACCAGGAGATATCTGGATCCGTTCCGAAAAATCATCGCCGGCTGATTAGAACTTGTCGCCTTTATAAAAGTATAAATATATCAGCCGAGGAAGGCCACCTCCGTCTGCTTTATAGGTTCCTATAACCGTATGATTTATTTAGTCGGCTCCTCACCGGTTAAAGCCTCGACCAAATCTCTGCCACGTTCAATCGGAGAACACCATATAACGCCACCACGTCGACAGAATAAAATCCGCAATAAAGATATACAATTAGATCAAAATGTTGCTCTTTGTCTATTCGACATACAGCTGACCATGATAGAGAATTGCTATCACTAGTAAGAAAACACAGTAATGGTACAAACGTGCTCCTGTCCCAAAACGTAAATTTAAAATTAGCGGCAGGTCTATTAATAAATATGGTGGTAAGCACCGGACGATTTCCAAATCCGTTACGAAAAAATTGTCACCATCTGATTAGGCTTTGTTGCCTTGGTAGGGAACGAGAACAAGGCCAAGTGACTTGGAGAGCTCATAAAGAAAATTCCGTTAACAAAGCCTCCTAGTACGTTTCACAGCTCCTCAGTAGCGTCCAGGGCCACGAGAATCTAACTATCTGTGGATTTTACAACTATTAAGTGCACAGAGACGCCCGCTATAAGCGCCTGACGCTTTTTGATTCCTCCAATGCGAAGGCGGCTTAAGGCAGACCAATCATCGTTCTAGCAAAGTCACCGAAGTAGTTTGCACATTAGAAGCCGGAGCCAGAAACCTCCGATATAGTGATGAAGATGTGTACATGTAGTCAGCTAGCGCCATTCCATGTAGTAACATGCTTTAGCACAGAATCATTTGGTCGGCGTTGTGTATTGGTTGATGTGGGACGCTCCTGTTGACTCTCTACTGCAGCCAACTCCACAGCATTCAACTCACCCAGAATACCAAGGCTGGACTACCATCGCGAGACTCTTCCAAAACTGGAATCATTCAATAATATCTTAGTGGCCACCTAGAACGTCACAAACTTCCTTAAAGTCGTCGCAGGATTAATGTCAAGCAAAGACGATACCACCGCCATCTTCAGCATAATCAGCACTCCCTGAACGCCCGAGTCACCATTAAGCTTCCGCCACTCTGTAAGCGCCAGAAATAGCACACCAACTTCCAAGCTAGGGCTTTCTAAAGATGAATGGTTAAAAGCTTAAACCCAGGAACCCTAAGGATGTTAACGTCAACGTCGTGTAGCCGCACGAATATACTGTTAGTCGCAAATCCTAGATTTAGAAGCCAATGTAAGTTTACTAATAAATTAAAGAAAATTATCACTAGTTGATTAGGCGTTACCGCCTTTGTAAGAAGCCATCACCACATGGTTAATTGGCCCCATTCCCATAGATCACCGCGCTCCAGCCACAATCGCATTATCACTCAGTCGGTTCCTCCGTTGTGCAACGGTTGGTGCTCGTTCCACGCACTGGAATAGTTTGCATCACCATAGTTTAAGAATTACGTTGTCCGGAGCACTATCACAGACATTCAAACAAGCATGACCACTAGTGGAGTGGTTGTAGCAGCGACATACAGATGACCATAAAGACAAACGTTATCACTAGTAAAGGAATACTGTAGCGGCATGAATGTCTTACTTGCAAATTCGGGTTTAGCAGCAAGAGTAAATCTACTAATAAATCACCGGCCTACTCCAGGAAAGTTGTCACCGAATGATTAGGCTTTGCTACCGTTTGTAACTGCTCCACGCCTCAGATGAGTTTGTATCACTATAGTCTCAATAATTACATTGTCTACCCCGAAGTATTGACAGCGCAAGTACTGATTAACTAAAGAGCACCATTTAATGCCGTCACGTCGACAACATATAAGACGCAATAGTGTCGCAAGGTACACAATTAAGTCAAAATGTTACCCGTTGCCTTATTCGACGTACAAATGATTACAATAGATGGACGTTATCATTAGTAGCTTTCACTCTAAAATCTCAAATTTAGAATTAGCAGCAGATCTACTAATAAATTAAATAAGTCTCACTGGACTATCTTATGACCCGTTAAACGTCGCCGCCTTTCTAGAAAACGGATGAACTTGTACCACCGCGGTCTCAAGAATTATGTTGTCTACGCCTGAAGGATTGCCACCAAAAATCATAGAAACATCAAAATATATATTTGGGTTCTTCGCATCGCTAAGTTCAACGTGGAAGTTAAAAGTGAAAGAGTTGTATACGAAAATAAAGAAGAAAGATTATAATTGTTAAAATTTACATTTAAAAGTTTTCGATTTATCCAAACTCAACTTTATGGTTTGTATGTACAAGCCCTAATGTGGGCATCTATACGATTGTTCAAAATAATTTTAAAAAATACTTGGACTATTCAAAGATGTTTTAGAAATTCTGGAAACAATTTATGTAATTGGTAGACGAAGACCACCTAAATATTGGTGAATAAAAGTGAATCGTTAAGTAGGGCAGTGATGGTAGTTCGGGACATAGTGAATATAAGCACAAGCTACATGATGGAAACGAATTCAGTGACGAAAATATTTTTTTTTACCTCCCTCGTCCCTTTACAACTCATATACAGAGACTCTGAGACGAAGGAAACAACTGTAGTTTGGAAAAATCCTAGGCCATCATCACCAAGATTTTGTCGGCCGATTAAAATTCAATGTGCGAAGGAGTCCCTAGACTTGACTAAAAAAACAGTCAATGACGTAGAGGAGCAGATAAAGAATTTAACACCATTTGAAACTACTGTTGATTGAAAAATCGTGAGTATAAAGTATGACCTTACTTTAACAATGATAGATACAAAAGTGTGCAATTCATTAACTGACACAATGTCTGAAATGCGTTGTTATCTATGCAATTGTACTTCAAAAACATTTAATAGATATAGATGCAATGCTAAATAAAAATGTTAATATAGATAACTTGAAATTTGGCTTATCATCTTTACATTGCTGGATTCAATGTTTCGAATTTTTATTGCATTTATTCTGCTAATTACAAATCCAAAAACGAAAGCACGAAAAAAGAGGAAAAGAGTCGGTCGTGAATAGGAAAAAAATAATACAAGCTGCTTTTAAAAAAGAAATGGGCCTCATTGTTAATAAGCCGAAAGCTAGAAGTGGCACTTCGAACGATGGGAATACAGCTCGACATTTTTTTGAAAAATGTCAACAATCTGCGAAAATAACTGGCATCGATCAAGATATATCGTTTTTATATTATATTGCAAGCCATCTCAAATGGTCATGAAATTAATGTGGATGATTTTTGCCAATACACTGTTAAATTAGCTAAAAAAATTGTACAAACTTACGAGTGGTACAACATGCCTACTTTAGTACATAAGCTTTTAATTTATGGCCCAGAAATTATACAAAATTCAGTTTTACCTATCGGACAAAAGTCAGAAGATGCACAGGAGGCCTGCAATAAATTTTATTCCATATATCGCCTCAGCATTGCTAGAAAGAATTACAGACAAAAGACAATGGAGGATGTTTTCAAACGATTTTTAGTAGCCTCTGATCCTTATATTTCGAGTTGTCGAAAATTGCCAACTAAACCGCTAAAATCTCTATCCGCAGAGGCTGTTAATTTATTATCATCTCCATCTGTCGATAGAGAAGAAACAGAGCAAGAAAGTGTAGATAGTAGCTCAGCCTCCGAGTCGGAAACAGATGTGGATGTTAATGATCTTGAGGACAACGTAAATTTCTTAATGTAATATTATTTTTTTATGTAATTTAGTTTATGTGATATTATCATTTATAAAATATTATTTTGACACAAGAAATTTTTTCTGTTGTATAATTGTAATGTATTATTATTTACGTAATATCATTTTGACGCAAGAAATGTGTTTCTGTCGTATAATTTTAGTGTGTTTTATAAAAAGTTATTGTATATGTATCAAACAAATTATATTATACTACAATTTAATCTCTTGTTTTATATATTACGTATAATTTTTAACTGCAATAAAAAATTTTGTTTTCGATTTCATTGTTTCCAGTTAAACGCCCTGAGTTATGTGAGGTTGGCTCGATTGGGGTTTAAAACGCCCTGGGTGACGCCATATTGCATTTGCCATTTCGAATTTTGTAATTCTGGCAGCAAATTTGTAATCAGCGCCCCCGAAAACCCCCTAGTACAAATTTGCAAATCATTTTCTTTAAATTTCGAAAGTCAGGGGAATAGGAGATGAGGAAGATGATATCGCCATCAGAAGTTTCGATAGGCCGAGGCTAATGAAACGACCCGTCGCGAGGGCGAAACAAGGGCTGGGCTCCGGAGCATTTTCCGAACCTATCGGCCGAGAATGGGATGAAGATACCTTGGCCCGATAAAATACAGCCGTTACGAAGGGAGCAAGATTGCGCGGATCCGCCGCTGCAGCACAGGTTTACGGCCGTTAGCGGCGCTAAATTGGCGCAAGCAACTCCCAGCAGTGGAAATAATGAAATCGCCGCTATCTTTCATATTCTTCCGCATCATGTACTTGTTTATTATTCCGTCATATGTTCGCGGCGCGCAGAAATTTATGCGCGCTTTAGTTGCGGAAATTTTATAAGCTATTGCTTTTATCGTCTTACCGCTGCGCTCCCTACAATGTGGCGAGCCTCACCTGAATAAATGAACTCTCCTGCGAATTGTCCACCTCCTCTGCTCGGCGGCGGCGGCATGAATTTTCATATCCCGAACAATGGCTGAGGAGAACTTCAAAGGACGAAGATGACTAAAGCTCATCTTTATATAATATCTCCTATTAAGGTACTCTATCTATGTCAATATCTTATCACATTACCATAGATTGCAAGATATCATCTATATATGGAGGACCGCTTTTGTTCTCGTTTTCTTTAGAGTAACATAACTTTAAAAAGATCTCAAAAAACCCATTTAAGGGAACTTGTGGTGAAATAAATTGGTTGTAGACTCTATGACAACATTAGAGTTTTGCTGTTCCAAGCGATTCAACAGCATAAGGCGCTCGGTCGAAGCGCTTCCTTGTTCATGGCCCGCCGGATGTCTTGGAAAATTTAAGGGGCATAGCGCTCGGAAAATTGTGTCCTGCATCGCGGGCAACTTAAAAATTCATATCCTCGGGTAGCTGTTCAATGGCGCAGCGCATAACAGCAATCAAAATTTCAGAGGATGCGGTGCAACGGATGCAGCTCGCACACGCGGCGATCGATTGGGGGCGCAGCGCGAGCAAACAGTTTGGGGATGAAAATGTCTGGAAGAAAATATAAGGTCGTCTGACTGCATTTTTAAGGATCGGGGGTGCGTTTAAGTACACACAGCAATTTTTTTTTAGAACAAAAATTAAGTTACACTCGGAAGATAACAAAATGTTTTGAGCTCCTTACTTTTGATGCTTCTCATTTTCTACAGTTTTCTCAAATAACTTCCACCTTTTGGTTTTTTATTCTTATTACGTCTTTCTTCCCCAAATATATATAGCGCTGCTGCTTGAAAAGTGACCAGAGAACATTACGTACAATGTTACTACTACAAAAAATAAATTATTTCATCTCTTTTAATACGAGAGGGGCGACTATATTCCTTTTTTCTAAAAGACGCGTTCATTATGTTTTCATCTAAACTTCCCCACATATACAATTTATTTTTCTTCATCTATTCCAATTTTCAATTTTTGACACGGTTTTTTTTATCTTAACTTCAGCCGTTTGTCTTCTTGATAGGCATTTTTGTACTACACTGTGTTGGTCAGCCAATCCTTCTAAGGATAGTATAAAAACCTTCTTCCTTCTTTCTTCGCAATACATATACCAGAGCTTCAAACAGGCAATGTTCCCCAACATTTCTAACTCAACAGTTTGCGATTTTTTCTTGAGGAGTTACTTTAAGAGCAAGATGCACCACAGTCTATTTACTACAAATGAAGAAAATAAATAAATAAACCGCCCAAATTCACAAAAATATATTGCGTGAAGCTGTTCAAGCTACTCCTTGATAACTACAGGAACATTTGCGCAGAAATGGTGACCATCTATTAGACGCTATCTACAAAATATAAAACTTAATCATCTCATGAGTTCTGTTTGTAAGATTCATTGCTATAATTAAATATCCATTACAAAATTCCTTCCCTTTCAATCTGGTAATCTATGATTTCCAAGAGCCCCTAACATAACAGTTTGTGACTGTTTCACTATCATAAAAGCAAAATACATCTCAGTAGACTCGTTACAGTTAGAAAATTAACCAGAAACTGACCAAATTCTTATAGACTTGTTATATGAAGCTGTTCAAACGATGGTCGCCATCTTCAAGACATAAAACCTAACCATCGTAATGATGTACCATAATTAAATCTCCGTTTTAGGATTATTTGCCGTTTCAAGTCACCCCTCACAGATAGCAATGCTTACATTCGAAGAACCGAGCGTGATTTGTATATTCCTGCACTTGCGTGGTATAGCATCAATCGAAATCCATCAACAGTTAAGAAAGACATGGAAATACGCCTCAATAGTCATTCTTTGAGTTGCCACCACCATTATTCCTGTGTTACAAACAATGACTTTCTGAATTGGGAAAACCCTCCCAAAAAACTATAGTTGTGCTCTTCTATTAAGAAAACACCCACCTCTGTCAACTTTAAAGCGGTTCTTCCTTCTTTATAATTACTTCAGCTCACACCAAACAATTTGTGAGTGTTTTCAACGTTGAAATGCATTCTCACTGGTAACAGCACTTTTCGATATTCATAACATGCCCCTCTAAAGGAACGTCTGCTTTAGCGAGAAAACTTGCATTTGAAACTTTCTACGGCCTTTTTGTGCCTTTTGTACCATATGGCGTGAAGGGAACGTTCGAATCTGCGATACTTAATTAATCGCGCACGCCCTGCGCGCTTTGTCCGAGCGCGTCCCCGCAGAGACCGCCGATCCTGCGGGCGCCGCCGGGGGCGGCGCTGAGCAGCCCGGGAAGACGGGATAAATATTAAATATTCATCATGGCCGCAACATGCTGCGATCACCGGCCGCATATGAATGAGGTATTAAGACGCGATCTGAGGACCGCAGCGCGCCTAATTTATGATAATCCGATAAAATGCAGCACTTTGACTGCGAAACTCGGCTCCACCCGCCGGCGCCTTTGTTTTGCGCGGCAATTAGGGCGCGATCGCCCTTATTGTCAGATTGGACGGATTATCCGTCCGGGCTGAGGACGGTATAAATGAGGGATTATCTGGCGGGACCGAAATCAGAAATGATCAGCAGGCGCGCCCTCTAATTGGAATTAAAACCTGCGGCGGAATTTCGCAATCACGATGGCATTTGTTGCCTTGGTTAGTTCATCAAATGAAAATTTCGGCTCGAAGGACCTAAATAATAAAAATAAATCACAAAGAAAAAGCTTACATAAAATTGTACTTCTGAAAGTTTTGTATGAAGCCTGACTACGAGAAAATTTACTTTATTGTCGTTTTCTTCCTAAGATTTGCATGCAGGCATCAAATTAAAGCTGCACTTTTCGAAAAACGCAATCGCGAGTTCCACGACATTGAGATTCAAAATAACCTCCTGCAGGAGCGCAAAAAGAAGCAGTCGCGACTAATCAGCGCGGGAAGTAAACAAAACAGGTCGGATTCAATTAGGGGCGCGATTATTTCTACCAGTCGCTCCCGCCGGATTAAGACCTGCGTCATCCGAATCGAATTTCGACTACGGGGCTGCTTTGTTCGAAAATTCGATTATTCGCGCCGAATAAACTAATTAGCATTCACGTCAGGCGCAGCGCGCGGGCAAAACTTGGTTAAAATTTACGTTAAAATTTAGCCGAATATTGTCTGCCAGACAAATCACTTTAACTTATCAATTAGCTGCTTCGGAGGATTCTTCGGCGCGACCCCGGCGCTTTCCCACAGGTACGCCGCGCGGCGTGCACTCGCGCATTAATATTACAGCGCCGGGCCGGGAGTGCAGTTTCATGTTTGAATAATGAAGAATTAACCCAGTTCTTAGATCTCGGTCGTAAATTGTTAATTTTTGCGAGCCGGCGGATGTGGCGCGTGCATCCGGGGGCGGCTGGTGCACGTGGAAAGCGCAGAAACCAGGCAGAACTTTCCCGAGGCTGGTGGTTCCGTCTGGCTGCAACCAGTCGAAGGAAGCGCGCTAAATGGATTTTCTCCACTTGAGACACAGATCCGCTTCTCAATTTAAAAGCCACAAAGGACGTGCTACAAGACAACCAGCGCGCACACGTCAATTAACGGCAGATAATCGACAGCAGCCTTGCACATAACAAACGGCCCACCAAATCTAATCAACGTTGCAACCGACGTATACAAATGATGCCTCTACCCAAATAAACAGCTTGGAATGAATACAAGGAACATTTTGAAATTGTTGATTACACAGAAATCAAATATCATACTCATAAACGTCCTACGGACTTACTATTAACACCTTTATACTCACAGTTTCATTCCAATGAACTACACCGTATCTGAATATCATATAAACGGATCGAGGACGTGTTCTGGTTAGCATCAACATTCAACCCTGGAATAAATTATATGAACAAGAGCACATAATTATCCATAATGTTTTAGAGCACCCACGACAGTTTGAAGTTCATCAAAGTCTTTCACCACAATATAGAAACAGCAATGTGTAAATAATTCAACTAAATTTAAAAATCCAAAAATGTTCATACAAGCTTCAAGCTTGAAGTTGGAGGTCTATATAGAGCTCCAATGAAAGACAATATTGAGCGCGTATGTGATATGAGTGTTAGAAAACAAGTAATAGATGAAATGACAAATCGTCCATAAGTTAGACATGGTTCTCCCAATAAATCTGTCTACAAATCTTCAAATAGTAATAACCCAGCAAAAGAAACCATCTGTAAATGTTTAACTGCAATTTCTTATAGTTTTAATAATTAAAGTGACCTATGGTAAAGCACGAGTTCAAGTACAAGGAGCAAGGTTGAGGATATAATTATTCTAACTGCTACTTTAAAGATAAATTGAAACTAACGTTCAGCTTTAATTTTCCAAAACTACTTTTCAAAAAATTCGAAAATGTCCAATTACCTTAAGATGTGTCGTTGATACTGTTTCTCTCAAATAGAATATTCTGGTAACTTAAAACTTCGATTTATATTCGATTTAACATTTAAGTTAAAACCTATAGATTTTGATCTGGTGATACCTTCTCATTGTTTCCCCCAAAAGTACTGCTCTACCTTCTTAGAACGCATTCCTCTATTTCTATTTTTATATGAATTACCAATGATACCAAAAGTGGTACAAAATTTTGCTGAGATAAATCTTTGACACCCTACTTAGTGTACACACAGTAATCACAAAAAAGCAAAGAAACTCAACCAAATTTTACTTCAAGCACAATAAAACTATGAAAGAAACTTATTATTATTATATTTTGATGACTAACCTTCAGTTAAGCAAGATACATGTGTGATTATACGTCTCAAAAGTGACGAAAGATCACCCAAATATGAAAAATTCTAGAAACTTCACCAAAATACGCTTTAATTCACAATTATCTGACTCTTTTAATTTATCAGAAGCTAACTAATGGGACTTGGGCTTTGTTTACTCAAATCTGGATAACTTGTTGCATCTCCATTCGAATCTGCACCTGCTGTTCGAACATCAATTTGTCTATGTGTATTTTTGGAATTTTTAGCTTCTAGGTTTTAAATTTTGGTACTCTACAACACCAAAGTTACAATTTAAAACCTTTAATGGGCTAGAAATCAAACAATTATATCATTCAATCTGTGCAAAGGCAGTAAAAAACGACCAATAAAAATACAATCGATATGGGAAGAATGTATCTTTCGTCGCCAAAATCACCTTTTGTGTCTCATTTTGTTGCAAAAGCATCCTACTTGTATAGAGATAAAATGGAACGGTCCATTAGTTATTTTGCTTTGAAGTATCCGCTTTGCGCCATTTGCTTTTTAAAAAGCTACAGGATATAAGGAAAAAACAAATTGCAATCCATTTTCCAAATAACGTGTGACAAAACATTTTCAATATAAGAGTTTATTTATTCGAAAAACTCTTAATTTGGACTTCTCTATTTCCAACATAAAGTTATCTTAACATTATGGGTTATTTTCCATCACCCCAAAGACTTTTTACTCGGTCACAATAATCACCAGAATGTTAAAATTCCATAAGTTAAGTTATACCCAAAGTTAGTGGAAAGATGAAAAATGGTATTCCCAAGATAATGAGTTGTACTTGAAAGTTTAGGTTCTTACATTTCAAAATCTCAAGTGGCTTCAATGAAGTTATCTTGCACCATGGAAAATATTATTTTAGTCATTTCATTTCGTTCAGTTTTATTTTGTTCGCGCCGTCGTTTATCAATTCTTAAAGGAAGAAGCCGAAAAATATCGCTCGCGCCCTCCTAAGAGGTCACTTTCGGATTGTACGTAAAAATGCCACTAAGACAACTTACCCACAAATCTACTATGGTTTTGTTTTTATTATTCTACCCCATTCTTCGTCGATTTTCATTTCTAGAAAATCTGTTGCAAATGTTAACATTTTTCACACATTTAGGTAACACCAATAATTCTCTGGTCCGGTTATGGTTGTCGTGCGCAACAAAATATCCTTAAGTAACCATTTCATATTCCGGCACCCCAACCCCTCCCCAAACAACTCAATCAAACAAGCTAGCGAGAGCCCGCGCCATTCATCAAGCACCGCGGCGGCGGATAAGTTCGGCGCGTAGGATCCGACCGAAGCAGTAATTGTTTCCATGTAATCTGATAGGCTTAATTTGGCTGCTCATCGCGCTGTAGTCATTAAATCAGGCCCAAGAAGTTATGAGCCGCGCGAGCCCCGACTATCAGATAACAAACAGCGATTGATTCGGCCGGGAGAAATGCGAAGCCGTTACAGTTGAGTTTATTACCTTCGAATGGCAGCCAATTACGATTTCGGCATGAACCTGGCTGATACAGGCGCCGGCTCGAAGTTCAGGGAAGCCCCCCCGGAGTGCCCAAATGGGGTTTTGATTTCCATCGTAATTTGGGGGAGAAGTTTTCATTAGTTGGGAGAGCATTTAAGGTAATTTACTACTAACAAGATACTTCGTGATATACCGATGATTTTAGAGCAGTTTTACTGAAAATCATTTAGATATCGAGCAAATAATTCAATGCGCGAACTTTTTTGAAAATAATTTTCTTAATCGGGAGTGATCATCCCTATTTTCTAATTCGCCGGGCGCAAGGAGGCGCCGATTAAAAAGCAGACGGCCGCTAATTCGGCCGTTCGCGGAGCTTGAATGTGCAATAACCCGATCCCACATTAGGAAGGATGTAATTCCCGAGGGAAATGAACGTAAAATTCAGGAATTATCCCCGTTCCGCTGCACTCCTCTTTCAAACCCGTCGCTTTGATGTCGCGCCCGGAAGTCTTATTAATTTCGATTGTTTATTATCTCGCCGCGCGCCTCCGGTGTCCCTGTTTTCTTAATTTTCACTAATTATCGTTATCTCTAAAGGGTACACATTTTATTGGCAAGAGGCATCAAAGGGGGACCAGATCTTTGAAGAATCTTAGCCCTAGAATTTACTGACAATAAGTTTAATGAAAAACCAAAATAATAAATTTTCAATAACGGAGATAAGTTGACTATATTTTGTTTCCTTTCTCCTCTATTACTTATAGTAGTAAAGACTTTTCATCTCGATTACCGTTGCGGATCACCACATTGCCAAGTGGGAAAGAAAGCTGAACAAGAGTCCTAGTAAGATAGTCAAGATCATGCGCAATATGACCTTCTCAATCCCGTTCATCCACGGGAAGAACGGTGGAGAGGCAGGCGTGTAAATAGCCGCTCTCGTGGTGCGGTGTGGGATACGTAGTACGGTCCATATTAGAACGTCAACCGATAAGGCTCAAATCGTCCCTTAAACGGCCACCTTGCCGCGGTGCGGATCTGGTATTTGCGGGATGATAAGACACGACCGAATTGGCCGCGCTGCGGAGTGCGAATGTGCGGGTGTTAAGACACGACCGAATTGCCCGCGCTGCGGATTGCGAATGTTGCCGGGCTTCGCGCCTGGCTTGGCGGTAGGTCTTTGCGGGCAATTTTCATTCGACAGCACCTTTCATATCAAAAGGTGCTGCCGACGGCGTATGCAGACTTGTCGGCTGAGCAAAAGCCCATATGCCGTTTTGTGTGCGATGGCAAAATGTAGCAGATATCAAAGGCCCGCATGCCGCCGCGACATAAAGCGGTTCAAGGGCGAAAAGGCCGCCACACCAAACGCTGTCATTTATACCTTTACCTACTGGAACATCAGTGCATCCTCGACTACACCGACACCGACGCCGACTTTGACCTTCGTTTTTGATTTTTGATTTCTTTTTTGACGCCGCAAACCTGGAGGGAGAGGTAGGAGCTGACAGCATTCCTAACCGAATGCTAAAGGTTCTTCCGAGGAAGGCAGTCGTCCCTGGGAAAGCTAATGGAACGCATCATCCACCGCCAGCTACTAACAGCACTCGAAGACCCCTACTTGACTCCGGAGAATCAGTTTGGATTCCACCCCGGCCACTTCACCACCGACCAACTCTTCCGGGTGCTGGAAAAGATCTCGAAAGGCTTCTACAAGTCTTTCTGGATGTGGCCAAGGCCTGTTGCAAGGTTTGGCACAACAACTTCGTCTATAAGACGGCTTCAGCGTCCATCCGGTTCTTCCTCTATAGTCGAAGATTCCGGATCGAGTCATCAGAGCGACATCTCCGAGTCAGCGTTATTCAACATCTACGTCCAGGACATTCCCACGACACAGTATGCAGACAATACAACGGTGCTATCAGGCTCACGACAACTCTCGCTAGCAATTCAGTGAGTCCAAAAGAAAGTGTACTTGCTAAAAAACTGGTGAACGCAGGGAAGAGTTCAGCCCTCCTATTCTCCACAAAGACTCGACTTCGTTGGCGACCAGACCTGCCAAATCTCAGGATCTTCGTCTTAGAGGTACCCTGGAGAGATGTCGATCGGACAGTCACAAAGGCAAAGGGAGCCCATCAGGCCCTTGGTTCTCTCTTTTACCCTAGGAACCGGCAGTCCTTCCAAAATGATCATCATCCGCACCTCAACTCCAGCTGATCCAAAATCAGGCTCTAACATTCATCTTTGACGCTCGCTGGTTCGCCAGGAACACCATCCTCCATCGCGGCGCCGAACATATCTCCCAGTGTGGCTGATCTGTTCGTAAGGTGGTACGGATAGAGGCCTATTGCAGATCACCAATATCCACGCCAGGTCACCCAAGAAGAAGTGGGTTAGGAGTTGGTCTCAAGGACCCCTAATGTTGCCAACGAAGTTAACATCAACGTCAACGCATTTGGTTATTTCGACCTTAAGATACAACCACAAAGTTTTAGAAACTCCCTTAAAGTTTCCACGTGCCGTTTTAACCCCTTAATACCCCTTTTCGCAACAAATTGCTGATTAAAATTGGTCTTGGGCTTCGGTAAACAGGCCCATTCGTATCAGTCAACAAAACGCAGTTTGTCGCAAGATCGAAATTCGGTTAGCCAGGACAGCGAGCGGTGTTTGCCAACGGTCGGGCTAATGGAGGCCTTGCAGGCTGCGACGATGCTCGGATAATTAGGTTCATGGAGATAATTGCGTGCAAAGTTCGGCTAAATCGCGCCGGAAATTAATCATCGCGGCGCACGCCGCCGAGACGCGACAGCGACGGCTTCGGGACGCCGTAAGCCGATCCGAGATCGCGGCGCAATTCCGCAACTTCCGAAAACTCCGCAGCTTATTATCAGCGCGCTGAAAGATTAAAAGGCCAACTTTCGCTGCGGCACACGCACTGGCGCAGTCTCGCCGCCGGGGCTTTTCGAACATCAATTTCGAGTTTTCCCTGAAAGCGCCCCTGACGGAACAGCCCGCTTAAATGGCCGCTCCAAGTCAGCCGAAAAAGAGAATACTGAAAAATGAAAAATTTACTCCGTTTATTTTCTCACTGCCCATTACCACGTAACACACGTCTGAAAACAGAGGGGTAAATATTTCACAACGTTCAAATAACAAAAATCAAGGTTGGGGATGAACTTTTTACACAATGAATATGGATTTTTATTTATGCTGCTGCTAGCTTCACTTTACGTTTTATAATCTGGCAACGTCATTTTACATATTATTTATTACATAAATAATTTTTATCTGATGTTTCGGCAATGTTTTATTAGTGTTATAATCTCGTTATCATCGTTTTCTTCATCATTTAGAATTCCTTATCGGGGGACTTGTGAATTTTCTCTTTCTATTTTGATACCATTACGAATTTGTAAAGATACATCGGTTGGCATTCTCCACTATAAATCTCCCATCTTTTATTTTCACCATACATAACAAGAATAAGTCAATAAATCATCATAGGAAGGCTCGATAAGAGATATATGATTTAAATTTACTTCAAGATAAGTGACTCATTTCGAAGCGTTTGAAGTTGAGAAAATAAAAACAAAACTAGGTTACAGGGTATTATAATAAAGAAAGGCACTATAATAGCGAAAAAAAATCTATGTGGCACAAAGTAAGCAACGTAAAATTCAGATAGAAAAGCGTCGTTGCTGCTGTGCATATAAAAGCATAGGCGCCAATAATACGACTGTAGAGAGCAAAGGATCGACAGCAGAAGAGAGAAGAGAAAAAACGTCACAAGATTACAAAAACCGTATCAACACTAATCAAAGTCAAAGTTATACTGAAAAAATACAGATGAGAAACACGGAATAGAACAATAAAAGTTATGGATGGATAAGATAACGAACAAAATAAAACTAATCATACAAGATCAGAGAAAATATTTGGAAAAAATTAAAATACTCAGAAATAAAAATAAAGAGGTAAAACAAAGAATAACAGATTTAGAAGGAAGGCATGAAAAGTAAGAGAGTCTGTGGTGATAACAGGGCTAGTCTTTTATAAGGGGGGGGGGGGGGAAGCAAAATTTAAATTTATTTAATGACACTTTAACCTTTAGGGCTATTAGCGTCAGTTGTCTTTGATGAACAAGATGTTAAACTAGAAGTATGAAATTTCCGGGGAGAGATTAAAATCGAGACAAAGTTAAAAAAATACAGAGAAAGAAAGCAAATGTAAGGAATAACAATTCAATGATTTGAAAGAAAGAAATTTATTTTCCAGTCATAAGCAGGTTGAGTAAACATGATAAGACTAATTGTAATGGTGCTCGCTTTACCGGTTTCGCAGCAATAAAAAAACTAAGGATTGTAAACAAATACTTTCATAAAAAGGATATAAACAAAAGAACATACCGTGCATCAAATAAACAGGTAACAAATCAGATCGAGCACGTCTTAATCGAAGAAGGAAATGTCAAGCAGAAGGTAATTCTAATTATTTCATAGTGTAAATTAAGATAAAAGTAGAAATAAACAGGAAAAATAAAATAGAGGTATAAAAGAGAAAATACAAATTAATTTACCAGAGGAGAAAAAAATTCAAGTTAAATCGCAAAGAAACTTTGATAGGATATGTTCGGACTTTAAAGAGAATATGAAGGGTGAAGAAATTTTGACAGATGCAGAGGTGTCATTGATACACCCATTGGATTGTAGAATTTTTGGTATTGTCTAAATCAAAAAAAAAATATTAAACAATTGTGCTATGATTCTTTTAACTTTTAACGACATGGTACTTTAAGAAGACACTGGCGTGATTTGAATATTATGACATGTCAATACTTTTTTGGAGAGCTCTAACTCCCTAGTTCGTCTTAAGGGAGGTTTTCGGTAAAACGAGCTGAAAATAAGCTTACTTTCGTAATTGTTTTTTACTGAAAATATAAAAGATACAATTTGGGGATTTTGTTATCAAATAGTACGTATTTTGGACTACATATACGAATTTTTTCAGTCAAAAATTCCTTTGTGGTACCCTGTACCGTGCGTCAACAGTAGCGCGCACGCGACTGCAACGCTCTCCTGGCGTGTAAAGTCCAGCCCGAACGGTTTATCTGAAATTAAAAATGAAATGATATTCCATAAATAGACTAAACTTTCGGGAGCTTGCGTAGAAAAAAGTAAAAAAAGTTGATTTTTTCGTAAAAATGGCGGCCTCCGAATAATAAAGTTATTTATTTCCCTGGTTTTTTCACGTTTGAAGCTCTGTAAAAAATACTTAAAATAAACTTTTTTGAAATTTTTTTACGTCAAGCTCCCATAAAGAAAGTTCTCTACAAGTGTCTTAGACGACAATGTTCTATGTTAATTAGATCGACCGCAATCGTACACGCCAGTTTGAAAAATGTGACTTCGAGTAAAACGCGTTTAAAGTTTTTGTCAATGTTATTTTGTTGATAAGAGTCTTTTTTATTAACTTACAGCTAATTAGCTATTCCAGAGCCACACAATAAACCCTCTTCTTCCTCAAACAGTTCGTTCTGATTTCTTTTCTCCTCTGTTTCCTCCATTCTGGCCCGTTTCCTCGCTGTTGACGAGTGGATGTTGGACACGCGTACACGGCGCGCGTCACAGCTCGTGGCAAAACATTTGGTTTGCAGGCCGATTTCGATTCTGAGCAATTCCGTGATCTTCAAAACACTGTGGAAACCTTCGTTGAAAATGCAGCAAGCGATATTCGTGGCAAGTTCAACGGTTTTTGGGCCGCTGTGAAGGTGTTTCGGGGCGAGACGCCAGACTCAACCATTCAAACTTTCGTTACAGTTTTGAGTGTTTCCTCCTGTGCACCGTTCTACAAATCGTTCTCCGAAAGTACCTCGTAAACGGGTTTGATCGCTTGTTGTACTTCAGACACAATAGCAGGTTTATTTTCGCCTTCGGGTCAATACTCGTATTGGGGCTTATCATCGATTGAAGATTTGTGTTTAAATGTTGCCCAGATTGCTTTTTTCATCTCTTTGATTGAATCAGGATGTCTTATTATTGGGAAGCCATAATATACTGTTATTTCTTTTATTAGCTTGTCCGTCAATTTCCAAACACCTTTTTCTCCTATGCGTTTTGTATTTTTTTTCACGACGCGTAGTCGAGATCCCATTCGTTTTTCTACGTAACAATTGGTAACGTAAGTAATTTCAAAAATGATGCCATATATTGTTTATATACAGCTATACCTTGAAAATGCGATTTCACTCAAAACTACTTCGTATATCGAAAAACTGTTTCAAGGGCATATTCTAGACCCTTCAAGGATTGCAAAAAACAAAAAAATTTTTTTTGTGAAGTTCCATCGAAATTTACGGAAAACCCCCCTTAAGCATTCTTCTACTTGGGAACCGCGGGTGCCCAAGCAAATACACGGGGCATTTTTGGCAGAATCCAATAAATCGGCAGCGATCGAAACGAAATGGAGTTACGCGCAAAGGCGTGCCCGGCGAGAGGTCGCCCGGACTCAATCTCGAGTTAATGAAATATTACGCGGCGGCGGCTGACAAAAGAAAAGCGGCTCGCTTCCGCAGCTGGACGGAAGAGCGGCGCTGGCAGGTCGAGGTGCCAAGATTATGGCTTTTCGACATGCCGCCGCGTTTTTCCGGCAAGGAAGGGATTACGTCGGCCGCATGCCGGGCCGGTCACTCGCTGACAGCGGAATCCGGGCGCCCGGAAAGCCATTTTCCGCCCGCCGCCGCGGCACTCCCAGGGGGCGGCGGAATCTCGCGAATTCGGACGCCGAGGAACGCGTTTTTAACAATAGCGGCGCGCGGCGCGGAACGTGGGAACGAAAATGCGCAGAATGCGGCAATGCACGGCACAATGAGTCCGGCCTGTCCACTATTTTGCATTTCCGCCGCGGAGCGAATACCGCTGCATGCAGGTATATAATGGTGTCGTAAATTAACTCGTTTGTTTAGCAGCGGTTAGATGAAATACAAGCGGACAATGTAGTACCAAGAATTATAATTATTATAGATTTATGGCCGTGAATTACATGCATGCGGCGCAATGAAAAATGGGGATCACATCGGTTGATTAAGTTAAAGTCGTGATTCAGTTTATCCACTGCTTAACAGAAGCATCCGAAGCATTTCGTCTCAGCTGCACTCCCTTAACTAGATTTACTGCTTGTCAATTATCTCATTTCCATCAATTCTGTTGTGCAACAAAATTTACTAAAATTCTTATTTCAAATCAATGAAAGATCACCTAGGAAAGATAGAAAAGTCGAAGACTGCAAATTGTATCAATTATGTAAAAAAAGAAAAATATCAATAACTATCTAAATACAGTGTAAGCAGAATAGATAAATCAAAGAAATCCATTAATTTTGTATGTGGTCTAGTTATTTGTTGCTCAATTTGCCGTGATTGTGAATAAAAACATAAAGGGCACAATCATAACAAAACCACAGTTGAGAAGACAACAACAACAACAGAAGAAGACTGTCATGCATTAAATAACCTAAAAGAATTACCTTGCTGATTGTCCAGCCAGAACCATGACTGGTCCCGAAAAATTAAGACAAATGAAATTTTATGCTCCAGTAGCCACCCTCGAGTCTATGATTTCGGTGGTGGTGAACTAGGAATATAAAGATACCATCGCAACAAAATCACAGTCTGGTAAGACACACGTCATAACACAAAGAGACTATCGTGTATTGAATACACATCTAAAAAACTTTTTTTTTGTTTATTCAGCAGAGTACATAGGTATTCTATAAGGTAATGTGCTGGCTAGGGGTCTACTCTGAAGATGGACCAGCTGGCATGATTAGACCTCCAATGAAGAGGTCTCTTAAACTATTACAAGTCTGTTGGCCATAGTCGTTTTAATCTTCTTATTGGATCGTTTGCGTTAGCTGTGTAATTAATGGATTTTAGTGCAATTGGAATTTTCTATAGAGATTTACAGTTCTGCCGTGGAGAATTTTCCTTTACTTTGGGTCTATAGCGTTTCATTAGTGACGTACCACTGGGTATTAACAATGGTTCTTAGTATCTTAGATTGATATCTCTGGATGATTGCGATGTTCAAGATGCGGGAATATCTCTAAAGCTCTATGCCATAAGTCCATATTGGTATGATAGCAGTCTTATAAATCAGAATCTTATTTTTTATTGTTAAGTGAGATCTCCTACCAATCAATCAGTTGAGTTATTTTGTCTTTAAATCCGTTTTTCCTTTTCTTGCAGATGTGTATATTCCAATTCAGTTTAACATCCAAATGTAGTTTCTTGTGCTATCACTATATTGTTTATATGGAGGGATGGATTTCGTTATTTTCTAAACGTAAAAATTACATGCTTAAATTTTCATTTCATATTACAAAAAAGCGATACAAGCATTGAAGAGATCATGGAGTGTGGATAAAATTAAAGAAAATCCTCATAAAGAAAATCAGAAAGTGACTCGACTTTGAGAGGAAGAACAAGCAACATAATCGAAACAAGTATACTTCTCTTAGAGTTAAAGCACTCTATGGTCGAGTACCACGTAAGTACATTTGCAAAGCATTGTATGTACTATAAGTAAACTCAAAATTATAACAAGTTATTAAAAACATAAATAATAACATAATCAGGAAGGTAAAAGTTAAAATAGTCAAATTTCAGAAGAATTTCAAAAGAAAAAGATGATCAAGAAGACAACAGCCTAAATCTGCTTCTGTTTGAGCTATATATAGACTATATTTATATACTAGATATAGACATGCACAACAATATAGACAAATAAGAAATAACCATATAGTATACAACAACCTAAATCATATGATTACACAAGTTTTGATGTATGCTGACAAGAAATAAAAATCAACTAAAGAGAAACGTAAAAATTTATGAAAAACCAAAGGAGAGCCGATTGACGATATAGAGTAAATAAAAGAAGTGCATGCTATAAAAAGGAAGGAATAGAAAATGTGCATTTATATGTATATCAATGAAAACGGAAGAATGAATCGAGAACTTAAAAATAGTAATAGTAGAAAGAAACAACTACATTATAATAAAAAAACATGCTGTCGAGAAAAAAGCACACTATTATTATACTTTTATTAGAAGATATAAAAATAAAAGTAAAACAACCGCAACAGTGCAACAATAAGCCATACTTGATGTTTCAAATTAAATGAGAAGAAAAATGGGCTAGAGGGTAACCTGATTGAAGTGAAAATATGACATCTAAAAAAAATCTAAATAGAGAAAGCAGACATCAGCACAGATGCGGACCCTCAAACTAAATTTAAACAATGGCTCAAATCCATAACACCATAAAGTACGTAAAGTAATATAATGAGAAAATCCTAACATAACTACGTCGAAAGTTAAAAGATAGGTACTTTTGCAACGACAATGAGAATCCTCACAAAGCTTGGCTTGTTTAAGACTTTTAAATAGAGAAGAGCATCGATCAATAGCATACCCCCCTCCCCCCGCCACCTATTTACGGGATATCAGCCATTATCATTGCGATTGTTTTGGTTCCCTAAATAGAGCTCATCGTGGAGTTGTTCATGGCGACTAGGCAGAGTTCAAAGACCCACTCTAAACGGCTACACGGAAGGATGCGAGTTCAGGGTTGTATTAAGGTATTCGGCACTTGGTTTAGCTTTGATAAGAACAAGTGTTTTGTTAAAATTTCATTGCTCGCATATAAATTCTTCATTACAAAGTAAAAAATGCAAAAAAAAAAACGTGAAACAGTGACAAACCATATGAGTGACTAAGCGAAGATTGCAGTTAAGATTCGCTTCAACAGCCAAGCCCATCATAGCTTGATGCTCTCCAGATGCGCAACTTCCGGTCTAAGTACCAAAAAAGACAGCATTCCCCACGTCAGCGGCCCGCTCGGCCAGCATATGGCTAGCGTCTCGACTTCCTTAAATTAGCCCGAGTCAGGCCCTTCGGGATCGCGATGATGGAGGTAAACCATATCCTATCCAGAGTTGTCATCGGGAGAGCCGCAGCCGCGTAAGCGGCATCTGCTCCCCACGGTCACCCCCGATTGGCCGGAACAGGGCCGGAAGCGGCGGCGGAACCGCGTTCGGGAAACGCGGCGACCAGCGGCTATAACTCATCTGCTTTTTAATTGCATTAGGTGGTCAGCGCGACTGTTTGATCAATGCTGGTAACTGAAATTAATCGGCTCCAGGCGCTCCGGGCGTTCCTCGCGGGGCGGCGGCCGCATGCACTCTTCTGGCCGCAGATGCCGAACGCGGGTCAGGGGTTAAATTACTGACCCCGCGACCCGCCAGCTGGGCTCATTGCGAGATGAGTTTGTATCCGGAAGGTTTTGCTGTGGTTATCTCTTGTCGTATTTTCGTGTTCGGGCAACCCGATAGGTGTTACGATTTAATTAGAGAATAATAACTCAGTTTTTTAGGGGCGACGGGGAAGAGGGCACAAAATGTTGTTTTCGTTTACCTCCATCTTAAATTTTTTTATCTAAAATAAATAAATGAATGTCTTGTAATATCCATTAAGGATAGATGAGTTTTTGAGACGACAATGAAATCAATAAATCCAGTTTCTTAATTCCTTCCGAAAGTTTCTTCAACATTATCAAAATGACAATTTGGAACCCCGATCACCACTTCATTCGACAGAAATCTCTTTTCAGTTTCAGGAATAGGTAAAATCTAAAGAGGCCAAATCAGGCAAATTTTGAAGTTCTACTTTGTCAACTCTCATTGAAAAATGATACTTGAAAATGCTGCTGTGGTGTTACGATGAAAAAACCTTCTTGGCCATACCAGAACGTTTTTTTCTGAATTGCGGCTGTCAGCTTATCCAAAAGTGCTGCATAGTATTCTCCTTTTCCAAGATAATCAATTAGCAGAAGTCAAACCAAAATACGGGAGATACAGAAAACTATCAAATAAACTATATATTAGTCAAGCAAAGGTTTAGAAAACAAGTTAAGGACAGTAGAAACTACCCAGGACACAATATAGTTATGGTAAAATACCACATTAAACTAAAAAATATAAAGATAGCGGAACATAAAAATTTTGAAAGACGACGAAAATATGTTATAAAAATTAAAATAGGACCCACAATAAATAGTAACCACATGTGAATAAATATAAAACAAGGTAATACATAAGGATTAAATGAAGTACTGGAAAAAGATAGCTAACAAAACAGAAAACCCTGGGTAACCAAAGGAGTTATACAACTCATTGCAGATATATAAAAATATAAAAACAATAACAAAAAGACAACAAAAAAGGAGAAAACTGCAAAATAAAATAAACAAATAGAATAGAAGAGATAAAAAAAATGCACATAATAAATATGTGTAAAGAAGTACAAGAAGTTTGGAAAGAAAGAGTGATAAAGTTTACAGGGAAATTAAAGAACAGTTTGAAATAGAAAACAAAATAAGTAATTCTAACAGAAGATAAAGACAGTGCTTATAGATGGAAAGAATATACAGAGGATGTATATAGAGGTGTACCGCCCGAAGAGCTAATAATGAACGAAGTACTAATAAACGATGAAAACAAAGAACCGCCAGTAATAAAAGCAGAATTTGACAAGGTCGTAAAGAAACCAGCTGATAATAAAGCTCCTAATATTAACAAAATACCTCGAGAAGTTACCAGATGCCTAAATTAAGAAATTTTACTCTTAATATTTAACCTCATTAAAATGATTAATGAAACTGGACACATCCCTGAAGGACAAGGAAATCAAACCTATCATTAAGAATAATTATTGAAATATGTATCGAAAAGAACAAAGAAGTTTATATCGCCTTCTTTCATACAGAACACCCATTTGACAAAGTGAAACAGAACATGTTTTTTTAGATTTCTGAAAGAATCCATAATAATAATAATAAGGGTATACGTTTAAACCAAGAGTGAAGTCAATGATAGTGGGAAAGGGGGGAGAGGGAGAGAGGGAGGTAAAGAAAGAAAAAGAAAAAGGGAGAAAAAGAGACATAATTTATAATTCCGTGAGCCTAGGTCCTGGCATAAGAGTTATGAAGCTCTTTATTAGCGTAATGAGACATATCTAACGAGAATGTCTTCAGACACTACTATTACACTGAAGTTTCACCAGTACCTAAAGTGTCGCATTTTGGGTGATATTCTAGCTTCTTGTGGAGGTATGGAGGTCTGTATGTAACGTTTGATTGCTTACCTATCATGTTATTTGGAGTAATTTTGACTAATTTCTCTAGATTATTTGAATCGCTTGTACATCTCCAAATCTCGATAAACTCAAATATTATCTTGTAGGGCGTATGTTCGATTCCATTTAGCTCTTACCCTTCTTTTGAGTGCTACAAGTTTTTTGATCTCGATTGGAATATTATTAAAAATTTGATTTTGCAGTTGCGATGTAAGCGTGGCTAGTGGAGAGTATCAATTAGGTGTGTTAACACCTCGTCCAGTTCAGTCGGATTTTAAAGACTTATTTATTGTTTTCTTCTATTTCAGTTCAGTATTCTCCCAAATTAGCTTTCTTGTTATGTAGTCGGAATGGCGATTCTTTGTGACTGATAAGGCTTCTTGTCGTTATTATTGGTTAATGTTCAGAAGAGATGTCCTAACCGAATTTCACTTTCATATATGATGAGGAAATGCCATTCTTCTTGAAAAAGTTCAAAAGCTGATGAATATATTTCTGATCAGTTAGTCATTAAGTTTAAGTAGCAATAATTGAAAAGAAGAAATAATTTTTTCCCTGGATAAAGTTTGCTAGTTCTCTGCATTTTGTTATAATAAGACGTAAATTATAATATATAATAAATATATAAAGCTTTTAGTCGAAAGTGAACAGAAGTAAAATTGGGCGGACAATTTTCCAGTACGGAGGTTGCGAGTTGTAATGATTAAAGACCAGAAATAAGCGGAAATAATTTAAGTCATCAAAAATTAAATTTAAAATAATATTTGTAATCTACAAAAATTTGTGAATTTTCCAAATGAGATTTTGCTAGAAATTCCTTTGTCTAAATGCATTCAGCACTTTGTGGTATTATATATTTCATTAAGGGTAACTGGCGGATATGTTCCTTCCCGTTTAGTGAATGCGATTTGTGTAGACTTCGTCTCATTTATTTTTAGTCAGTAACTTACTGTCGGTGTCATTTGCAAAGATGGCCATGGTGGCATTCGCTCTAATAAGCAAAAAAGATTTGTAGCACTGGTCCCAAGACTCTTATCTTGTGACATACCTGAATTTATTGAGAATAGTTTGGTTAGTTCTTCTTCGTTCTTAATAAGGAAACGCCCTTCATGCAAATGTGACTTAAGTATAAGATAAAAATTACATGGTAAATATTGCTTTAGCTTATATAAGAAACCCTTGTGGCAGACTTTGTCGAAAATCAGCAGTGAAATTTTTTTTCATAAGTACTATATACAAGGTCTACAAAGTGGATTTATTCTATTATGGAATGGTGTTTCCTACAACCAAATTGGTAACCTGATATATCTTGTACACGTTTGTTAAAACTCTACTCCTAGAATTACACAGCCTCAATTCTTATTGGGGATGTTTAGCTTAGTAGAGCTCCCCCTGGTCCCAATATAATTCTTGGGTCCAAAGTATTTGTCAAATCCTTGTTTATTTGCTCTACATATATCTAAGAGGGCGATATTGCAGTTTTCTATCATAACCGTAGTGGCTTGCAGGTGATCTTTGTTAAACTTTGTTAATTCATAGTGTTCTTTTGTCAGTGATTATAGCAGACCCTCCTCTGGCATAATTGTTCGATACACATGAAATTTTGGTACCTTATAATGGGTACGATCAGTAAAATGTTTTACGGAAATAAGTAGCATATCAATTTAAAAATGCCTTATCTCTTGCCCAAGTGCATCAAGATGTTCGCATTCCAACCGACTATTTTATATTGAACCATTATTTTTGTTTAAAATATTCAGTCTTATGGGAGTTATTTCTTAGAGAGTGTATTGATAGTTTGCCTCATAGTTTTTGCTTCTACCGTCACTTCCAATATTGCTTTGTTTTGACTTGCAATGGTTTCATGTATGAACACTATTCTTCTTCTTGATTTAGGGCAGTGTCTTGTTACTTTCCGCTATTATTTCTACGATGTAGATGTCCAATCTTTTATCCACATTTTTGGTGATCTTCCTGGTTATCGTTTATTGTCCGATTTTTCTATTTTTGAATATATCGCTAATCTTTCAGGTGACATTTCAACCACATGGTCTTGCTATCCCCGACGTCTTGACCTCGTCCATCTTACCGTGTCTTAGATTTTGCAGCCTTCTCTAATTGTGTCGCTTCGTACTTGATCTGGTAAGGTAACGTCCTCAGTATTTTCATTTCTGTGAATTAACATTTCTTTTCTAATGATTTAATTAAATTCAGGTTGGTGATTCATCTCTAATGTTGTTAATTGAGCATGCGTCATTTCTATTCCTTTTATAAAGTCTACATCATATAGTGTTGAAAGTTGCATATTTTTGTATTCTAACGATGGAGAACCTGCTGTGGTACAACTTTGTTTTTGTTGCTGCACTGTATGGTTTAATTGTACATTTGGATAACGCCTGACTAGTATCTCCAGATAAATATGATAACCTTTAAAGCGGGTGGGATGGTTATCTTTACATAATGCATACTTTACATATCATAGTTTCATGATTTTTTCCAGTTTACGCGCTTAAACGGGGCGAACAAAAGTTACAAATATGGCCATTGGCATCACTTGCATTGTACGAGTTTTCTGTATATCTGGTAGTTACTGAGTACTAAATATCTTTTGGTACAAGGCCAAGAAAAAAAATTATCAAATTCACTTTTTTACATACTATTGTATTCTTACATGTACGTCTCCTTCACTATTTATTGTGTGACGTAAACTCCTAATTACCATTCTGTAGCTTCGTTCTTTGTGCTTTATGTGTGCGTAACTAATTTGCTTTAGTCAAGTAATACTTTCAGGTTTTGTAAGCTTGTATATTGTTAGTCTGATAATAGTAAACTTCTTTCTTGATGGCATTCTCCACTGGAGTGAAGATATACTTGCAATATGATGGATTATAGAAGATGGTTGTTTATCTTGATCGATATTTTCTATGCTCTGAAACTGTTATATATGGATATAATTGTTTTTGGTCGTAATCTTCTTGCTTGGTGTTCTGGGGAATTGCACAACCGAAATCGGCTACGGTAGGCAAAGCTTTTTGATCTTAGATCAACAAGGTTACCGACCGCTTAGGAAAAATTCTCAATAAACCCGAAGTTAAAGCCATCTATACTACCACCAAGATACGGGATTTGATTAGACCAGCCAAGGATACAAGAAACCCACAGAATACACCAAGGGTATACTGCATATCTTGTTCATGTGAGCAAGTCTAAATTAGAACTACGGTCCAAACGATTACCACCAGGACAAAGGAACACAAACGTCATCTACGCCTTAATCAACCCGATAGATCAGCAGTTGCTAAACATGCTTCGGAAAATGCTAACCGCGAGATAGAATTTGGACAAACACAAGTTTTATCCAATTATAGGAATTATTAGCCGAGATAGAGAGATAGAGAGGCGGTGGAGATTTATAAATATAAAAATAATTTTAACATGGACCACGGACTTAATCTACCTAAATCTTGGTTTATCGCTTTTAATGAGCAAAAAACAGACCGCGATACGGTGAAAGGGCGAGTGACGTCAGAAAATTCTAAAATATTACCTGCAACAACCCGATTGACATCAACAGCTACCCCGATTACATTATCTACCATCCCGGTGACGTCAACAGCGGCCCCCCAACATCTCTACCATACTCGCACGAGTATAAAAGCGACAGTCGCTTAATTTTTAGAAGATTTTCTTCTAAAGATGTCCGCTGCAATTGTGGACGAAACGTCACGAGTTTTCGAACTCCGACCACACGATACATCATAACACCGGCCATGAAAGCCTTCGCATCTATTTGATAATAATAATTATTACCGCATTCCAATATCAGGTGGACTCACAAATTATGCCCTTGACTCAGCGAGGTCAAACTTGGCACATGTGAGCTCGCATTTGTTAGCAAGTAAGCACAATCCAAGTGATTAAAATGTCTGATCATTTTGACATAAATATATTAATATCTTCTTGATTCTTTCATATATATCGGACGCAAAATCGGATGGTCATCAGGGTACATTCAAGATTTACTGCAAAAAATATGCCATCAAAGACATTCTCTATCTATACCGTAACAAATGACCAAGATTAACAAAGAACATACTGTAATTAAAGAGACCAGAGGGGGCATTTCTCACGTGACTCCCGATAAAGACAAATATTGGAGCAAATTAAAGCGTGTTTGGTCGAAACAAGATCATGGTTAGTTACCGAGTTGGTCATACAGGTTGATATTTCCAAACTAGTATCAACATAAGATCTGATAATATCCTTCGGTATAACCGTCGACCTTAACTATTGAAGTGGACCCTCGCCATAGATACAAATTGAGTAGCCCTCTACTGATCCCTACCTAAAAACAAGTTAGCTCAGTGACTAAAAGAGGGCCAGACTGTTCAATGAAACCCAAGGCAAGAGTTCAGGGAGAGAAAAAGGATGTCGATTATGGCAATAAATTTCGATGGAAGAGCTTTTTGACGTCTCTGCGTAGAAAAGATAATAGTCACTAAAGAGGTTTACAAGTCTTTCCTCGAATGGATCGAAAACAAGAAAAAAAGTTCCCTATCATTGTTCCAAAATAAAGCTCTTTACGGAGTATTTGATGAAGAACAAGTGGGAGACTTGGTGATCACCAAACACTCTCACCTTTGAAAGTTCGCATATCTGGAATTCGCTACGAAAAGTTGGATTAAGCAATCAATAAAGTGAAATTGGACGGTTCGCAAAGTGGTCTCTTTAAGGAATTTGCTATGCTACCTAAGCAGTTTGAAACTGTGGTTGTAAAAGAGGGAAATTATATTTGATTGCCACCAAAAGTCACCGATTGTACATTTATAGTTAATGAGTTTTGAAAGTTTTGTGAGTCTATCACGAATTGGAATGAGGTAATAATTTATCATTAATTAAGCTCAAAGAAAAATTTTTTAAAGTCTACCAAACAAGCAGGATATTTAAAAAATGTAGGCGTCAATTTTTAATTCTGTCAAACGCAAACAAATATTTGCAAACCTATTAACCAGACATCATTTTAGTCATAAAATTTTACTTCGCTTCTTTATCACATGCTTTGCGTTTAAATCCGCCATCGCCAAATAATCTGCATTTCCTGCAGCACTCGATCCTCTAGCTGGTGCTCTGCCGCATCTGCGGTTCCTCACGTCCGCCGTTTTGAACAAACTGCGAAAAAGTTCCTAGACAAATCAAAGTTTCCGAGCTGATACCGACACCGAGGATGCAGGTGCCGCTAATTCGCGCTCATGATCGCCGATAAGGCTATTTGTCCAAATAAAGAGCCGATTTAACGGTGAAAGTTTGCCTATTTGTCACGACAGAATCAATATGGGGCCCGGAATAGCGGCGCGTACTTGTCGGAAGAGTGACATTCTGAATTTTTTATGCGAGCGAGAGCTGCAGCAATGCCCGATTCGACGGAATGGGACGAGGCCGAAAACGGAGCTCGCAAACTTTATCAAATAATGTGGTTCATACAGATCTTGAGAATATTTCAAAAGCAATTTATTGGTACAACACTAAATATGAGAGATGTCAAACTGAATGAATACTCGACTCATTTGGTCCTTCGAGTCAAATCCTTCAATGAAGTTATAATCTCATTTTCCTTTTCAAGCTAACCTTATTAACCACTTCCCCCTCCTCCAAAAAATTTTAATTTCACCCCTGCCGGGCGCAATAAACGCGCGAGCTCATCTAGATTTTACAGCCCTTATAGGTGCGTAGCTAACACAAAGGCGCGGATACGCTTTCGTTTCAGGACGCAAACGGAATGCTGATGCGCCGCCATCGCACGGCCGCGCGCATTTCGGAGCGGTAAAATAACAGAGCGGGTCCGCAGAAAATGAGTTTAGGGCACAAAGGAGCGTGCTGTGGGGGTGGGCGCCGCGGCCGGGCCGCGCGGAGTGGGACCCACGGGACAGTCGACCGGACGAACAACCCTGCCGCAGCCACATCAATAAGCGATGAGTTCCCGGCTTGCCTGCATCCTGCAGCGCAATCAACACATTCACCCTGTCTAACCCTAATCCGACTTGCTTAGCCGCGACGAGCTTCCTTTCTTGTTCCCACTTCTAGTGCGTTTTTACATTTTCGCACCTTTCAGTTTGCTCTCGTGGGAAGATCATCACATGACTACAAATCTGAATATAAAGGGATCAAACTGTCTAAAACCATTAACCCTTGTAAAGATGTTAAAAAAAAAAGAAAATGAAACAAAATAAGTCAAATATAATTGTTTCTTTCTCTTTCTGTTTTCTTTCTTACAAGTCAAAGCATGGACATGAAGTTTCAATTATTGTTATCATCATGAGGTGCTCTAAGGATGCCACTTGCTTTAACGAGCCGGCGTTCCCCAAAGCTTAATGCTGTCCCCGGCGTTATTCAACACAATCCACGATAGTAATCCAAGAGGAGCTGAAAGACTGGTGCATCACGTTTATAATAAGAGTGAACGCAAAGAAAAGTTCAGCCGTCTTGTTCTCCACGAAGACTCGACTTCGTTGGCGACCAGACTTGTCGAGACTTAGAATCTTCAACCGGAAGATACCTTAGAAAGACGAGGCAACTGGGAGTGACTATGGACTAGAAGCTCACTTGGAGATTGACCGATGGCAAGAACGAAAACATCTAGTCAGGCCCTTGGCTCCCTCCTCTACACTGGGAGACAACTGTCCTTCCGCAACAAAATGGCAATGTTATCCATCTGATCATAATGTACGCTAGCCCCGCTTGAGGTATTGAGTTAAGTACTACATCAAGAAGGTCTAGGTGATTCAGAATCTGGTCTTAAGGTTCATCTTTGACGCTCCCTGGTTTGTTAGTGTTGACCGTCTAGGAGTTTCTCCCAGTACGCCACGTAGCTGTGCTCCAGTGTTGAAGGTTCGTGAATTTTACGACCACAAGCTGGACAGGGGCACCCGGCACAAGCATCCGAAGATTCTCATTCATCCGTTAGGAGATACATGAGCGACCTAATGTAGGCTCAGTAGCATCTAGGCCAAGCCACCGAAGAAAAAGGGGGTTAGAAGTTGGTCTTAGAGACCCCCAATGTCGTCAACGTCAACATACTACTTGAATATCTATATTTGTTATCTCTGTCAAAAAAATATTTTCGAATTAATATCTATAGTACATTTTCTCGTATCCCGACTAGAATTAATCCCAGTTTTATTTTCTATTATGATTGGATGAACCTCTCCTAACTGTGCAGCACACCCTCATACTATTTACTTATTACTCTTTTATTTAATAGAACAGAAAGAAAATTACAGCTGACCTTTTGCCGGAGTTGTGGACAAAACTCAGTCATTGCTCCTTCCACCTTCTGCAAACGTCCCCTCAGACGTACCTGGAACAAAGACACGCGTCAAAACCCGTCTGCTGCAGGGCGCGGGGCATTTCCATGAAAGTCATGGATATCCCGACAACTTCTGCCATTTTTGGCTCCCGACACCCACGATATTGTCCTGCCACGCCGCAGCCTTTTCAATTCCGCCGTCGCGTCACATCCGCGAGTGCAAAAATGAAGCGACGCCCGCGGCTGACAGCGCACGGCTCCGAATTTTAGTGCTGCCGTCGCTTCCAATTTACATCACGGCGGCTATTTTCGGCGGCCGCGAATTCCCGGCCCAATAAAACCAGCCGAAAGTCGCGCGCCCTGGAATAATTGAGGCGCCGCGCTCGCCGCAAAAAACGAGATGGAACGGAGTGGCAGCGGCAGAATGAACGATGAACAGGGTGAATAATACAAAGAGCTAAAATCGGAAAAATCTGTTAAAAGTCTTCATATAAAGCAAACAACACAATACAATAAAATATCGATAGGTAAGGGTTTTATAATAATTTATCAGTCAGAGACGCGAAATCTATTTACACTGTAAATGAAAAAAATGACACAAACTACAACAAAATTTTGTAAGCTGTAAAGTAAAAAATTCGTTAGCCTATGTTGAAAGACACGCGTAATATTTGGTAGCTACAAAATTATTTTTTCCCTGAAGATGTCGAACAACTTTAAACAAAATATGACTAATCGACATTGACAAAAATTTGTTAATATTCAAGTAACTCGTCATTTAATGTAAAAATTATCTATCCATGGAGATCTGCAACTCATCTCAAACTAAGCAAAAAAGGAAGAACAGTTATTTTCGTCAAGTCCTATCTGGAGTATTATGCCGCACCACTCCCAACCACTGACCACTAGGACACCACTGCCATCTGCCTCCACATGAGAGACCATGGATATATCAGGCTTGCCTTCGCCTATAACTATAAATCCTATAAGCCTATAAACGTCATCTTCAAGGAGGATCTTGCAAAGGTCTTGGTGGGGGATCTAAATGCCAAACATCCCTCAAAGAACAGCCGCATAGCCATCAGCAACGGCAGGATATTGTATAATTACGTAGTGGCCCAGATGTCCTATACATGTAACAGAGGATGGAGTGCGTCAGCGATCACAATCCAGTTCTGCTCATTCCTGGAATTTTCAATAGAGCTAACGACGTCCTTTTTCACACCTGAGTCTCATAGTCGAGCTTTACTGTTCACCTGAAGCAGACCACGGGACTCATTCTCATCATCTGCTTCGCCGCCGACTCTGTCCGCCCCGGATATGGAAAGGAACTTCTACTTCTGGAGTTTAAGAGCGTACCAAAGATAAGGACTCTGTGAACATGCAAGTGTACAGCAGAATCGCTGGAAGAACAAGTTAGAGACACTCGACGTGACCAACAACAGTTTTTGGATTATGGTCAAGGTCATACGCAACCGCCCTACTCCGTCGCCGCCGATTCATGTGAAGACCTTCGCCGACCTTGACCACCTCGATCATGTTGCCCGCTTCATAAGTCATTTTCAGGGGCAGGAGCCCCACGACCAGCTAAAACCAGCAACAAACGAAGAGGTCATCCAGCTCGCCCAAACCCTCAAATCCTGCAAGGCATCCGGCCGATATGGCAATTCGAACCGCGCGCTGCAGTTTCTTCCCAGGAAGGCAATCGTTTGCGTCATCGCCATCATAAAAGCTCTCTTCCGCTTCCGCCATTTCTCGAGCTCTTGCAAGATGACGGACGTTGCCATGTTTCCCAAGTCTCGAAAGTCAGGGTACCTCTTCCAAAACTATCGGCCAATAAATCTTCTGTGAACCGTGAGAAAGCTTGTTGAACAAATGATTCGCAAGCGCAAGCTAACCATGGATGTAGCATTCCTTGACGTGTCCAAGGCCTTTGACAAGTTGTGGCACAACGGTTTAGTGTACAAGATGACCTCCACCGGAATTCTTGTCTTTTCTATTCGACAAAAAATTAATTCATTCAGTGGCACGAACTCATCGGAAAGGCGATTGCGAGCCGGCGTTCCATACGGCTTTGTCCTGCTCGGAACATGCTAACGATGCCCTTCATTACTATTCGTTCGTTATGCAGACGACACGACGGCGGTCTATCTCGCCAGAACCATCATTGGTGACAAGAACTGCATCTATTTAGTCTGGAAAAATCTCAATAGTCCTGTTTTCCATCAAAAGACCATTTCACTAGCGAGTTGACCTGGCAAATTTTCGGAAGGAATACTCTTATACAACCTACTTTGGGGTGATTCTGAACAAAAAGATGAAGAGGGGAGCTTATTATAAACCGATTGTTCAGTCTAAACATCTATAAGGTCTATCATGACGTATGCGGTGCCAGTTAACATACATTAACAAGTTCAGGGTCATTCAGAATTAGCTCTTAAAATCCATCTTTACCCAGCTTGCTGCGTACATCCTTCGTGACAAGACTGGACTGTTACTCTCTTGGAGCCGATTGTCACATCTAACAAACGGTCGTCGATTGGGCCCCAATAATCCATATAAACAAGCTCCAAATCGTCGAAAATAGGGCCTTAAGCTTCATCTTTGAGCAACTATACCGTTAATTTTCATATGGTCCAAGAATTCATCTCCCTTGGTCCCCAAGAATTGTACGACAGCACACAGGGCCACGGCAGTTCCGTTGTTCGTAGCCTTTATATCTACGAAGCCCATCACAGTTAACTCAACGTCAACGTCGTTTTTAAACTTGTCTTTGAAAAAAATCGCTTAGTGCCTGAAACAGACAACAATTCGATAGCCCAAAGTTGCAGCAAATTTAACAACTCGAATTTTCCAAGAGTGTTAAAATTGCTCACAGTACATCTCGGCCGTTACGCCAGTGTATTGCGGTACTAGCTCGAAATGGATAATGCCCAATGAATCCCACCCAATGAAGAGCATGACCTTCTCCGTATGAAATTAACTGGACTTACGGTTTACGGCCTTTGCATTAATAGTGCTGTCGATGCACCACTTTTCATCTCCCATCATGATAGAATCGAGTTGGATATCTGAGCCTCTAAAAGGTATTAGAGAAGGGACAGTTTTCAGAACGAAGCCAATGGTTGTTAATCCATAGAGCGTGGGGTGTCCATTGGTTCAACTTTAACACATTATACGTATGCATGTATTTGACTAGAGTGTCCTAAGCTTAGATTCAACTTAGCTTCAAGAACCGCCATTGTAATAACGACTAAACCGAAGTTGTGCCGTGTTTTCTTGACAATACATTCACTAAATGTGGCTTGATTCTGTTCCTTTCTTAACTTCTTCCTTAACTTAAGTATCCCCACCATCAAAATATACCACGTTACTTTTGTAGCAACCCATAATTTCATTACAAAATTAAAAATATGATCTTAAAGAACTTCCACTAAATCATTACTTAAGACTGCTTAAAGTGATTTAAAAATGAAATTCCACCTTTTAAAATTGCGTATCACAATTGAGATCGACTAACAATAAGAAAATATTGACTGCTCGTTTCTGACTTTTCAGCCGTAACTAAAATTTACAACATTTCCCAATATTAATCTTCCGTTTAGCTTCAGAACATTTAACAGTTTAAAGAAATCCCCAGCTGCAGCCGACAAAAACAAGGAAGCGGATGCAAATTCAGAAGTCGCAGCGGCTGCAACGCGACGCTCGGAAAAAAGGCGCGGCGTCTGGTGCAGCGGCGCGGGGCTGAATCGCGAATTCCGTCCGCGAATGAAGGCGCGATAACGAAGATCCATTAATATTTTATACGTACAGCCTGCGACAGTTTAAACTTCGCGAGATAAACCGACTTCTATATCTTGAAAGGGCAATATCTTCCGCGTTTGCATTATTCCGGCCCGGCTTGATATATGTGATAGAGTTTGAGATACGGGCGCTCTCTCTAACGTATTAATGTCAATCTTAATATAAATGCGATATTTATCTGCCCCTAAAGTCCAATGCGTGCATTCGGCTGCCGGCGCGGCATCAAAGGGTGCTCAAATGTGGCCGCCCGCCGCCCGTATAGAAAAACGCGCGCGCGCGTGTAATTAGCGGCTGCTGTTCGGCGGGCCGACCGAAAAAGAAAATTCCGGGACGTCTTCGGCTCCCTGCCTCCGAAGATGGCAGATAATGGCGCTCTCGAGCTGATTTTACGCTCCGCCGCGCGGGGAGCGATCCGAGATGAGAAGAATATGATAAAATGGTAATTTGTTAAGCTGCTCGATAGCAACTATATATTTTCAATAGAAAAGAGTTTTCACACTCTTTTGCGGCTTAACCAGGCGGAACAGCGACATGGCGTTACATAGCCGCACAATTAAATTTTTCCACGTGCGAAGACGTGATTGAATTTAAATTAAATTAAATCGCAGTCAGCAAAAAGATGAAAATTATTTCTTCAACACAACAAAATAGGTATGTTAATAAATGAGGGCCATTTTACTGTCAAAACATAATTTAAAATGCCATTATATACCTACCTCACGAATCACCCAGATGGTACTGCACACGGGGTACAATGGTAATAATAAATTATTCAACGGAGCACTACAAGATGTCAAAGTATGAAAAGGATTACCTTCAGGCGAATGCAATCCTTGCTGCTGTTTACTATCCTCCGAAGCACAACTTAAAAAAGATCAGTTTGAATCATCCTTTCTAACCCAGTCGAAAAAATTCATGGCAGAAGAAAATTCCAATAGTAAAATTGCTGTTTGGAGTTCTCGTATATCTACCACAAAAGATAGAGAACTATAAAGGTTATTCCTTACTGCCAACAGGTACTTCCACATACTGGTTATCAGACACGAACAAAACGCTTGACCCTTTAGATCGTTTTAAATGGAATTTCTTCTTCCTACGTAGATGTAGAATCAAGTTATAATCTGTCCTGTGATCATACCCCAGTGATAGCAACAGTTAGCACATGTCCCATCATTATACCGTCAAACTACATTTAATCGGTTAAGAAACAAACTCAAAGCAAAATTAAAATATTGGAATAAAAAATCGTTCAAGAGTTATATTACAAATTTGAGTTGCTATTATACCTCTAATTTGAAGCCTATTAAATCCTTCCGTAAACTAACAATGGCGACAGATCCAATATATCGAGAAATAACAAACTTAGCACCATGGCCAAAAGTGATCAAGAAAAAGAATTATCTTGATGAGGTTTTTCGTCCTCACATAATGTTCCAGACAAAAACTGAACCAATAGCACCTGTTACTCCGAAGGAACTGGAGAAATATATACAATACATAAACGCTAGAAAAACACCTGGAATTGATCTTATTACTGTGAGGATACTGAAACATACCTATTCAATGCAATAGTTTGAATACACTATTAGTCAGACGAACTAATAATAGCAGACATAATTTTAATTCACAAATCTAGAATCTAGAATAGATCATAATCTTACCGACCCATTAGTGTACTTTCATTAGTTTCTAAGTTTTTAGAAAACGACCATATTACATATTTTATTAATAGAGATTTGGAAAGTCAAGAATCTACAATATTCTTAAATGCAAGCCAGACCTTTGAAATTGGATCAAACCAATCGCAAATTTCATACAAGGGTAAATCGCGTTGCCTCAACTGTACATACCTTTCATTCAGGAGTCCCTTAAGGCAGTGCCTTAAGACCACCTTTATATTTGTTGTTCACTTCTGATATTCCAACTATCAACAGTATCGTACTGGAAACGTTCGCAGATGATACGGTGATTCTTACACCTAAATATCAACCAGACTTTATCAACCATTCAACAATATATAAACAAGTTTCAAGTAAGACTTCAGAAATAGAAAATTAAAATAAATAAACCATAGTTGTTCCATGTGACTTTAACGCTACGTAAGGAACCATTCCCACCGATTTCTATAAACAACGCCCAAATTAATTAGGCAACCTTAGTTAAATATTTGGTCTGCACCTAGATAACAAACTAAATTAGAAACAACACAAATACATGTATTGGTTATTAGAACGGAAGTTCCAACTGTCGTTGGAAAAGAACATTCCACAATCATTGCCACATAGATTTAAGGAAGTGAATTATGGGGACTGTGGCAGTAACTTCAGTACCGAAATCATACAGAGATATTGATTAAAAATATTAGGAGCCATTACTAATGTCCCCTGATATGTCACAACGACTTAAAAATTCCCACTGTAACGGAGGGTAAGAAAAAAGCGTTACTCACCATAAAAAGCCTAAAACCTATATAAATTCTCTATTAGAAAATCACGTAATAAAAAACTGACATATACATGAGCAGAGGACCTGTAATTTGGTTTTTGGAATTCTGATTCCTGATTTATATTAAATAATAAACAAAAAAGTTAAATAAAATAGCCATAACAGCAAAAAATAGAGGGATTTATTTTGCACGTATCACCAACAGCTTCAAAAACTCTTTTACTGAAAAAATATTCAATGGCTAAACAATTTCTGAAACATTAGAAATGGTTTACAAGAGAGATACACACAGACCACAGAAGGTCATATTTATAAATACAAGTGTGGACTCAGTGATTTGAAACCATTTATGATAAGCTGTTTGTTTTCGCAGTGATACGACTTAACATTAAAAAAAAATGAAAATGAAATGGACTATATATACACACACAATTGTGTGTTTGTTTAAGTGAAAATTTTTTATCTTAAGATTTGACGTTGACAGCTCAGTTGATCAAAACCTGCTCAAGTGACGCTCGGGATAACTGGTGTAATCTCTAAAAATCCCCTATACTGCACAAATTAAATTTTTTATCTTCAACCTTTCACCTTCATAATTTAATTTGATTTTTTCCTGGAACAATCCAATTTTCACAAATGTGCTGAGATGATGTATACAGTTAAGCACCTGCGTGTTATCAACAACGCTTTCGTCTCACCCACAAAATAAAAAAGAAAAAAGAAGTTAAATAATTTCACTTCATTAACATTTTCTTCGTCTGAAAATCTTTACAGGGTGCAAAAGTAAATACTATTGTAGGTTAGGTATCACACCGATAGACTAACGAATGCCATAAGTCAGAAATACAAATTTGAAAATAATTTTCAAGTCAAAATAGTAGATAAAGAGACTAAATTGTAATGGTAAACCATTAGCTATTTATTGCGATAAGCAAGCTTCAATTCACTAAAGTCAAAGATAGTAAATTATGTGGAAACAATAAAAAAACTGGTGGGCTTGCTAGCTAAGAATTCAAAAGGAGTTTTCAACAAATAGATGGTCTATAAAGTCAAAGCATTCTAAGCACACCAAGATAAAGGTAGGCAAAATTCTTCATAAAAAGACTTCCGCCAAAGCTCATATCCGTGATACGTTAAGAGCAATTACGTGACTACTAACAGAACATCTAAATCCAATAAGTGTTCCAGGAAGAAAACTCCAGAATATGCTCCTGCCAGGTAAAAGTTTTTAACACTACATGAAGAAAAGTCATGGCAGAAGAGATGTGTCTACCAAACACCCGCTATCAAGATTTTGAATGTCAATTTAAAACCTACATCCATCACAACAATAATAAAAAATTATTCCACAACATTGTTCAACTTCTCATATTTGAAACCAAAACATCCGCGCCAAGAAGCAAAATGCCTTATTTTTCATGAACAAAACAAATATAATATCCCAACATTTAGAGTCATGTGAATAACATTTGTAAAATCCACATATCTGATCAGAGGTTTCCGTTGACAAAAATAACTTCATCCAGTATAATCTTACTTTTGACATAATTTAAGTCTAACGATAGCAGAAAAATAACATAACAGAACTGTAGTGCACAGTAGTGAACCTCAAGAAGAAATTTCCAGGACTTACCAACTAATGGTCGTAAGTCTTGTCAAACTAATTTCTTTGGCTATCTATGCACAGTGGCTACCGTTTCTGGAAGTTCTGGAAGCAGCAGAGAAAGCTTCAATCGAGATACTTCTCAACACATCTGTCACAGCCGCTTGGATTGTTACAATATCTTCATGATGCTTCCTTTGCACTGTCGTGTAAGAACCACCGCGCCACCGATTTGCTTGACGCAAACTTTTTGGTATATTTTAGTTTATCATTTGTCTTTCAGCTAAATACTCATAGTGGACCAAACCACTAGCATCAAAAAATGTGATCGTCATTATCTTTGTTTTCTAGTAAACCATGACCTTACAATTTAGCACTTTGGCGCTTCGTTTTAGAATCATATTGGTAACACCAAATTTCATCTCCAGCAGTAATGTTTAACAAACATGTGGATTCAATTCTGACCCTTTCCCCCATTTCAGTAGTTCTTCTATTAGCATGCGAGAGATTATTTTTGGATTAAGTTTCCGTTCCCCTAAATCAATGCGTAAAATTTGGCGATACACGTCCCTATAAATTTCAGTTCTTTTCATATCATGCACACAATAGTCTTCTTGCGGTAATTGCCTCACACGTTCCACATTTGCATCGATGTTGATGTTAACGGGCAGCCGACTATGGGATCCTCGTGCGCAGAACTCTGCCGTCGTTAAACCTTTTGTGACATTCAAATACATAATTTCTCTATAATGTTAGTTCCCTGTTCGGAATCTGCGTCCATCACGTCACTTTAACGTCGAACTAAAACTGCCAACAGTAGTTTGTCAAGCACCGCCCTACCACCTAGTGAGTTTACATAGAAACACCTCCAAGGCCATATCTATTCATAAAGCATATTAGATAACTAATACCAATTTTTGTATTTGAATATCACAGGTAAAAAATTAAAAATTCATTCAAAGAACTCTTCTGGCAAAGTAGTATTTTTGAATAAATATGCAATATTTATAAAACTTTTAAAAATAATGTCCATTTTTTCCTTAAACACACAGCAAATTCATCTCATTACTGTTTCGCCTGCAATGCCCAACCATTACGAAATGTTTGTTTTAAACCCCAAAAACCCAATCGAGTTTCTCTTTTGCTGCTACAAATTTCTGTTTCGGCGACTGAAATACATTTTCATGCTTTGACGTTCTCAACACACGGCGTATTTCATGTTCCAACATTTGAATTTGTACATTTTGTTTGCTTTCATCACGTTTGTCACAAAATAAAACGGACTATTCCCCAGAGTCCCGTTGCCTTTTTATTCGAATCGGATTTTTTTTTATATATGGAATGGACCTCCATCTCTTGGGTAGGTGTCCCAATATTTTCTACTCTGTTAAAACGATTTCAGTTTTTTAGTTAACAGTCTAATGTTAAATAAATATAAAAATCATATATTATCATTGATCATTTTTCCTGAATATTCAAAAAAAAAAAATGTTGACCGCCCTCAGTATGTTATGTTTCAAATTGAGAAAAATTATAACCCTAAGAACTATAACAATCTAATTTTATAGCTCACCCCGTCTGCTAACAACAAAATCAAGACACCGCCTTCGCTGAAAGTGCGGCGAGCAGCCCAGCAATCCAGAATTCATCAATTACGGCGAGCATAGAGAGCCTAACCGCATTAACCTAGCAAACCGAACTGTTCATTAATTTTTACTACGGCGGCCGGCCTGTTTGATTAGAATTGTTGGTCATTGTTGGATTGGAAACTGATTGAAGGGAGCATTTGTCCCATTTGCCCTCTTTCGGCCCACAAAGGCTTCGATTTTATTTTAAATCGAATACACTGCGCTCCCCGGCCGATGTTTATCAGCAATCGCCCGCCGAAAACATCACCGCACCCAGGCCGTCGCGGCCATTTTACGCAATTCGGTTTTGGTAACTGAAAAAATAGAATTTTGCCTTTGTGGAACACTGTTTTTTTTATAATTAACGATATCATTATAATCAACATGAGTAATCCCTTAGTAAGGGTTGTAATCCTTACAACTTCATTTAAAAATAAAAAATTGACACTAGATGAGAAAAACAGTCCATTGTAATAGACATCATGAATTAAATACATGTTCATGTACAAGAAAAGTTTGATATTTCTTGGAAAAATCACAAGTGAAATTTTACATATAGAAATAAAACACACTATGTGACAAATTTTTGGGCAGATCTAAGAAAATGGAGTATCAAAAGGAAGTTCAACATTCTAATGAACGTAAAGAAGAAGCGCTGGCGGTAGCCAGAGTATATAAAGACGACGGACCAAAAAAGCAATTCTAAGAAATGTATGTTAAAAAAGAAGAAAGAGAAAGACGGGGAAACAAAAAAGAATATTTTTAAATAATGAAAGTTTAAAGATAGAATAGAAGGCCAACAGAGTCAAGAGAATGAAGGAAAACTTTAAATGAATGGCCAAGGTCCTTCAGGAGTTCTAAAGCTCAAGGGAAAGAAGGAAACCTATGTCAATCATTATTCTTCTTCAATCAATTTTATGTCAAATTGTTTTGTATTGAAATAAAAATATTTTAAAATTCCTAATACAAAAAACGTTAAACTATCACTATATACGGAGAAAGTCAGACAGGTGAACTCCATCTTTTCGGATTGTTTAAGAAATAGCTAAAGGAACAGTCAGTACCAACAACGACGTAAATCTATCTTCACGAATAGAACCTACTCAAACAATAAAAAGACTTTCTAAAACCCATGGACGACTGCTTCTGAAAGAGATTGTAGACAGCAAGTAAAAGTTTTTGGATCAATCCATGAGAATAAAATATAGTGCATCTATACTTACAAAGAATTGGAAGATCTTCACCTCGAGCCATACATTGTCACGTACATAGAAATGTAACAGCCAAATTACATCATTGTTGAGGCTCTTGGTTGCGATGTGGACACACCCGGGTTCAATCTTAGGCTCAGGTACCTGGCGAGTGGGTTAATTGAATACCTACGTTCCCTTCAAACAAGGGGTAATAATGCGATGGTCTAAAACGTGGGTCTTGCCACATCAGAGATGATAAACATGTGAGAGCTTTATCTTCTCAATTTTCAGACCTCAAGTATCTCACCAGATGTAATAAAAGGTGTCCCAAAAAACGCAAGATTTAAATAGTGCGCCATTTTTTCTGTAAGCTTAGTATTGTTCTGCTTGGCAACATTTTGTAGTAAACACATTACGGTTACTCAATATTGAGCTCTAATCGACGGAAGCGCGAGTGACGATGGTTAAAGTCATTACAAGAACGGCGAATGTTTCGCCGAGACTGTTCCCAAATTAGGTGCCATTTTTTGAAAGGAGAACTGCAGCAAATAAACCAACTCTGAAAGGACTAATTAAAAAATTTGAACAAACAAGTCTGGTTGCAAACAACAAAAAAAGTCGACTTAGTACTGAAGATACTAAAGATAGTGTAACGGATTGTCCAGAAATTTCAGTGCGCTGTCAGTCACTACAACTAAACATTACAGAAAGCCGTAAAACTTTTTCCTGTGAAGATTTGTAAAGATCAAAGCTTATACTACAAAAATTAGAAACTTTCTTGAGGTGAAATTCTGAAGAGTTATTATGGAACACCTGCTACACATTTGGAGCAATAACAATTGTAATATTCTTAATAAACTGTGGGTATAATAATAATACAACATCCTCACTTAAGTCATATTAAATGATTTATTTATTTTTTTCTTACATTCGTCAGAAGTATACTTAGTTTTCAGGAAAGAGACGAAAAGTTCTAAAGTTTTGAATTGACTGACTTTCAGTTAAGTTTGTCAACAAACAGAAATAAAAATGCCTCCACTAAGAACGACTGTGTTTAATGGTTTTTTGGACAGGTAGAATGATAGGGCCGTTTTTATTTGAAGATGATGAGGAGGCTGCAGTTACCGTCAATGAAAAACGTTGCTGTAACATGATATCCAATCGGTTGTGGCCTACCTTTAAAGATATGGAGATTGGCGGTTTCTGGTTTCAGCAGGATGGAGCAACCTGTTACACTTCGCGCGAGACGACTGTCTTACCCCACGAAAAATTCCCGCAACGAGTGATTTCTTTGCAGTGATCGGGGATGAGCGGCAAGGTCCTATGATCTCACACCCTGTGATTTCTTCTTATGAGGGTTTGTGAAATCACAGATGTACGCACAATTCTGGAAATGAAGGCAAAAACCATACCCGTGATATAGGCTTCTGCCTATTCCAGACATCTCCGAGAGAGTTATCAGTAACTTTAAAGAACACATAAATGCATGAAGTACGGATGGACACATGTCTGAAATTATGTTTCATATGTAAATGGGAGATTTTACTGATAACAAATATGTTAAATATAATTTCATAAAAATTTGACTGATTTATTGAATTTTCAAATTCGATATTCTTTATGGAGCACTCTTTATATGTAAACTTTGTATCACCCAAAAATGTGAATATCTATTATATGAAACAGGTCCAGAAATTTCAAAATTAGTCACCAAAATAACGTCAGTTTCAGAAGTAGAACAGTTCCTCTTCAACCCAGTAAGAATGCTAAAACCCATAACTATGTAAAGGCGATGCAGTAACGAATGTCTCGTCCCATACTATCAAAAAATATTCTAGGAGATATTGGAAAGCCTCATTGTCATATTCAAAAGGAGTACCTATAGACGCGATGATCCGCCTACATATCATCCAATTAACGTTTTCCTGATCTTAGCGCCCTGGATTGCAAACTGATGATTAATTAAAGATTAGGACAGCTTAACCAAATCCAAGATTATTAACCACTTCGATGAGTTTGGTCAATTCGAAAATGTTTGATAGGCTAAGTGTAATATAGAGGTGCTGTAGTTTTGACACGTGCCTGTCATATTCAAAAACTACCGAGTTCTAAGCGTGCGGATGTCAAAATGTTTTAAACACAAATTCAAGCCGTGGGCGAAAGCCCCATAGCATGGAATAGACAAGAACAATTGTAGCCGTTTAAAGCAGCCCCATCCATCATCCGCGCATTTGTTGCGCGCTCGTTTCTTTGGCTCGGCCTGGAACATGAACGGTAAATTTACTTGTAAGTTTCCACGTAGTAGCCGGCATCGATCATCCGCCTTAAAAGGAAAAGCGCGTACAGGCCGGCGAAATAAGACCAATTGGTCCGCGAGAATGTAGCGCGCGGCATGCTGAAGACATAAATCACCGGCAATCAACGATAAATTGAGGCATATGGGGAAAAAATGCGCTAACGAATTCCGCTTGACGGGAGAACACGCGGCCGGCGTTGCATAACCGCGCCGCTCAGCTACATCGCTGGATAATAATCGGGACGTATTTATTGCCCAATAAAGAGCGCATGACATCAGCTATCAGCTATTAGTTACACGTTCGTGCGAGCCGTTCTCAAAGCAGAATGCATCGCGGAATTGAATGGAGGAGCGGGCAGCGCGCAACTCGGGAACAAAAAGCGAACTTGCAGAGGAGTTGCAGGGAAGTTCAAGTTTGTAGTCTGCAGATTATTGCCATCCCGAATGAAACCCACGAAGCGACTGTAATTAGAGGTTCGTTCTTCAGCGTGCCTTCCATTGACCGCGTGCCATTAAGTAGCTTACGAATTCCCCTGCGAGAACAACTTCATGTTCCTGAAATAAAAACATCTGACACTTTGGTGAATAATCTCTGAAGTGGAAACATTCAGAATGTACATGATGGCTCCCTCTACATAGACGTGAACTGTTTTTCCCATGCATTGCCCAAATTACATCCTTACACAAGCCCCAAGCTCTATCTCCAAAAGATTCTTTCGAGTGTTAACATAGTTGATATTATTTTCATTTGTTTTAAATAATTTTTTCAAAGGTAAGGGATGGCATCACAAAATGTCTTATGTCTCAAGGAACCTTCATAGTGCGATGTTCTGTACTTGCACAGAGAGCATCGGTTTTCAGTCAACCGCCGTGCAAGACGGATGTGATCCGTGTAGAATAGCGTTCGTATATCAAAATATCCGTTCTCCGTAGCAGAACTTCCAGAAAATGTCACAGAGAGTTGGTAGAAGCTGTCTGGAATAACACTCTTCCACGCTGCACAGACGCGAGATAGGCAGAGTTTCAGCGAGGACGCGAAGCAACCAGCGACCGAAAACTTAAACAAGAAACATTTAATGTTATGTCAACTACCTTAATAAACATGAGAAGCACAATGCAGGCGTGTTGTTAAGTTCCCGTACATTCGGATATTTCAAATTTTCCACCTGTGCTCGTATTTTCGCACGTCTGCAATTACAGAACATCACAGAACCATCTTGTGTTGTGGACACATACTATAAATGCACGGTTTCCTTGAGACATACGACATTTTTCGATACCATCCCCTACATTTGAAAAAAATAGTTTCCATGACTGTAAAGTGTGGTGAGAGGGGTTAAAAATAAAATTACTAAACAAACGAGTAAAGGAGAAACAATAACTGAAAATCTGGTGAGTTGTAGACGAAATAAGCCAAAAACTACTACTGAAACAAATCTACAAAGCTTTCAATAGAGTAGGAGGGAGTGGAAGCAGCAGGTAAGTAAGTAACCCCTGCTTAATGAACCAGCACAATCGCCCTCTTAAGCGACAAGTGGATTGTCACCTCAGAAGGTGCATATTGCACGGCACGACCGCAGGTATAAACTCAAGCCGTAATGGAGCAATAAATCGCATTACGCTCGATTGTACTTTCATAGCGTCACGGCGCGTTATTGAATCAGGATCCCGCCTGTGATGTCGCCGTAAGTCGCTGGTGAGGTGTCGGCCAATTAGCGCCGGACCGTCCAGCGGCGCGTGCAGCGGCCGCCGCCCCCGGCCGGGTACGAAATTGGAAACCTCTGTGAAAAATAAAACCAACCCTGCGGGAAATCGAGTTTCGGCGGCACTTGCTATTCAATTCCGGGCGCGGAGGTGGCGGCGCCTCGTCGCCTTCAAGCTGTTGTCTTATTGAACTGAGGAAAATTCACGGGCGTGCAGTGTGGCCAGAATGCGTTTTTTGGGGTACAAAAGGTGAGATTTGTCATAAGGGTAGATTGTTATCAAATCATACAAAGATTTTGAAAAACAATTTGATACACATAAGAAATGTAACGTACAAAAACCAAGAAAATCTTTTAATACCCAAAAATTTTCAATTCCTTCAGAACTGTTGACTAATGAGAAATGAAACTATCCAACAAGTTTGCACTAATAAGTGCTTCCTCAGTGATTCAAAGTTTTGACTGCATGAGATAACCTTGTAGATCTCTTTACTACACAACGTTTCCATAACAGTTGATTATATTTATCTTTTTTAAGAAAAATTGTCTTTGAATCAGAGAAAATAACTTAAAAAAGTAGAAAGCAATCAAGAAACCTAATAGGAACTGATTTTACATGACAATTTTTTTTCGAACACTATAATATCGTGACCAAATAAAGAATGTTGCCAAAATATTATCACAAACATTTTTCCACTTTAAATTACAGTCTAAAGAACCTAAACGACAAAATAAATTACAATTTCATAAAGCGACTTTTGGTTATTAACCACAATAGCTGACTGATGATATTCCAGCTGATTCGGTACTTCCTCTTTGGGCGAAGGAACCCGCGTAAAGTCATCAAACAGGCATCTACGAGTCGGTGTCTCCCAAGGCTCCATGTTGTTCCCGATTTTTTTCAACCTACACGTCTGGAACATCCTGGCCATACCCCCCCCCCCCCATAACAATGACTCCATGCGCAGCACACTACGGTTCTTATTAGCAAACCTAAGAAGATCTCGACAAACTCAAAGGATGGTGAAGTACATGAAGAACACTCAGAAGAGTATTGCTATCCAAATACCCTTAAGATACCAACTTCGTTGGCGATGAGACTTGACAAGAAGAGACACGTTATTCTTAACAAGAATAACCCACTTGATGACCCGCGCTTGTTCCGTTTGCGACTATACCATCAAAATCTAGGTGAACAAGCTTTTGTCCAGAATTGAGCCCGTAAGACCATTTTCACAGGTTCGTGGTTCGTCTGAAACACAATCCTCTACTAGAAAGCCATCATACCAACCATCAAAGAGTTTATCTCCTAGAACACAAACCAAATGCTCTACATTGTTGAAAGCCACAGAAATCCTCTTATCTGTAGTCTCTACAACTACGAACTGGATAGAAATGCCTGCAATGAGCATCCAAGTATTCTGATTTCCCTAAAAGGCGATGCGGGGGCGGCTACACACAAGACAATCGACATCCACGCCAGGTCACCAAAGAAGGCAGTAAATTAAGAGCCCTTCAACACCACCAACACTAGCTGAGTCCTCAATAAATATGTCATCACGGCTCGTGTAATGAGTTTGGACAGTTAGGAAAATATGTACTGGGTGGACAGAAACTCCCACCGGACATCTTTTTGACGAAGGAGCGGAGCCAGGCTTACTATTGTTTTGTAGAACGTGTTTAGCATTTGATAATTTGCTATTACCGAAGTTAAATATGGCTATTACTAAGGATACGTTGACAATCATGAAGGCTTATCACCAAAATAGCGAATGTCCTGCTGTAACTGTAAGGAAATACAAAAGAAAATTCGGTAGAAACTGGATTTTTAGTGAATCGATTGATAGGCGGTATGTATATTAAATTTAACGAGGCCTCGATTCATAAAACTAACAAATTTCTTCTTGATTATCAGGCTAATGGCCAAGTTTGAACACAATGACAATGTTGGCGATAACAGAGAGTCGATGACCACCTCTAAAAATGTAGAAACTATAAAAGCGTTTTACCAAGAGCAGCCTACAGTTTCAACACGAAGAGGCTTAGTTCAATTAAATATCTCTCGATCCTCATTTCAAGTTATCTACATCTGTTCCCTTACAAGATACAATTACAACAGCCGTTAACCCAAAGTTATTTCGAAAGAAGATTTGCTTTACATACATCGATTTGAAATGCATTAATTTTAATGGTGAATGCTATCTTCTATTAGACAGCTATGTAAACAAACAAAATTATCGGTTCTGGGTCAATGAAAATCCACACTGGACAGAAGTTCGTCGTTTTTATCCACGAAAAGTTAATGACTGGTGCTGAATCGTCTACAATGGTGTTATTAGGCCATTCTTTCTCTCAAAATATGTGGATGAAAAATGTCTACAGGGAGGATGTTTTGAAGATATTCCTCCCAGTAATTTTAAAAAGAAAATAATCGCAAATTATTGGTTCCAGCAAGATGCGACTGATAATTTCTAAAACTATTGGCTTTTAACGCCCCCTGGAAGGCCCGATTTGAACCCATACGCTTTCTTTCTATGGCGTTATTTGAAGGATAGAGTGTAGTAAACACATATTTCTGATATCGATGAACTGAAGATTCGTATCGCAAATGAAATTAAAGGCATCCGTCAAGACGTTGAAATCGCCTTGAACATGTAATTGAGAATGAAGGGAAACACTTTGAAAATCTTGACCATGAAATGCTAATATCTTGTTATTGTAAATATTTAAGAATAAAATTTTTAAAAGTTTCTGGCCACCGAGTACTTCGCGCGACACCCACATATCCAGAAATAATACCTAGAGTTCAGCGTTAACAAGCAACAATGCATGATCGCCAATATCTACGAGAGCAAATCCAGGATGTCTACCCCAGCAATCTAAGGCAGCATCAGGTGTTGACTCTAGCTCCCTTACCAAAGAGCGACTGCTAGTGCGAAAAGAACTTGCCAACCCAGGTCAGCCCTAGGGATCAAGTCTGACCGCAAGCGTCACTGCATCCGCTGTGGTGCCAAGGTCACAATAGTAATTGCTAACGCCTTCAAGATGCTTAGCTATCGAGAAGAAAACCTTGGGAGACATTTCGAAGGTCAAAAATGTAACGAATTGAATTTCTATTCATCTACACTTTCTAACAGAAACGCAGATTTAGCACCATTTCCATTTGCTTAAGACAGATCAGCCGCTTCGCGCTGTCCTGTGTGGCGTGATTAAATATATCCCGAAAGAACAACTAAAAAGAGAGTTTCTAGTGAAAGATATCCCAATCCAGACCGTGAGGTAGATAAAGAAAAGCCCCAAATAACTTGAGCAGAGCGACAGGGGCAAACAAATAGTCAAAGAGAAAAATCGTCAGCCCTTCATGCTGCTATCGTGTCAACGAAGACCATCACTTCGGGAACTGTAGGAAAGCATAGAACGAGACCGTCACCTGCGTAAACTGTTAGAGCTTTCTCAGCGCGCTTCAGGGAATGTTTCGCGGCGACTGCTCCAGGTCGTACCTACACCTCAGCTTCTCCAATAGCAACTTAGCAGATAGCACAATCACTCCAGCCACCGAAGATGGGCCACCATCACTTCCAGAGCTTGCCCTACGACGAAAACGTCAGCGCCATCCTCGACATGTTCAGAAACAACTAAATACCTAGGACACATTTAAGATTTCGCCATATTAGAAATGCATGAATGGAATTCCAGCTTCTAACCCCGGGCTTCCAGGAGAAGAAGGGTAGAAGTTTGGTCTGAGGAACTTTGTATGCCAAAGATGTGAACGTCAATGTTAAAACAACTTCTGCAGAGAACAAAGAGCTTAGCACGTCTGGGGTATCAAAGACCATGAATGAAACAAAATAACACGTCGGCCGCAGCTATTTGTATATCCACTTCCGCTCCGATAAAACCATTAAAACGTCGATTGTCGGGTTATCATAAACCATCAATCGAGCGCTTGTCTGCTGTGGCTCTGCAGCCCGACGAGGAATGTGAATCGACTTGAACAATGAACCCGCATTATTAAGATACTAAAAACTGAGTCATGCCGCGGCGCTCACCGTTCCTCGGGAGCGTTAAATTGTTTACAATCCTGTGACTAACGCAGTTAGCGCAATTGGGCGCGGAATGGCACCCGAAGCGGCGCCCACGCCCCATGCCGACGCCGCAAACTGACAAAAACCTCGAAGAGTCCGGATCGGCCGCGGCGGCCCACATCGCGTCTTCGTCACATTTCGTTATTTACGCGCCGCGGCTCCGGGCACCCGGAATCTAATCAGGACGAATCCGAGTCGGCTAATGTAAAGTAAAAGTTGGAGCGTTTAACCTCGTTAGGGCAACGCCGGCGAGCGTCGGCGTCTTCGGCGTCTTGGGCCCGCGACGCAGCAGGAAACTTCCCCGAAACGCCACGGCTAACGAGCGCCGGAAACTCGCCGAATAAAAGGTGCGCGGATTGACTTACGAAGTCCCTTTCCTCCAACTGCTAACATGCTTATTAGCCATTATCCTGTGTTCCCCAGTTTAGCTAACGCCTAATTCCGCCGCCCTTGTGAGGTAATTTCCCCAACTTCGCTATCCAAACCGAGTTAGTCGAGTTTCTATTCCATCTCGGAGAGCAACAAATCAACTGCGCTGCCAGAGTACCTCGAGTCGCTTCAGCCTGAACGTTCAATGAAGCAGCCCGCAGCTTTAACGATAATAATTATATTTAAATGAGAAGAATATGAACTTCGCTTAAAAAAATAACGAAGTATATTAAAGAAAGAGAACTGGTAATCAAAGAATCATTACAAAAACCCCAAAAGCTTCAAAGACGGAATCACATAAGGTCTTTACCTACGTACATACAGGGTGGCCCTATGGGCACGCTAGATGAGATTTTCATTTTAAATCGTTGTCTCTAGCCCCCGGACCACGAATCCACCTAGCGTGGTACTTTTTCCCGCTTCGTAGATCAAAATTGGAAAACTTAAATTCCATGATTTTAACAGGCCCAATAGATATGCTAGATGACATGAAAAAAGAAAACACTTTAAGTACTTATTTAGTAAATTAAATTACCAAACTTCTTCTTGTGTGTGGAACTGTTTCAGACGAGGGCTGGTTAACAAGGTACCCCAGAACAATAAAGATTTTGTGTTGTATACTGTATTTTCCCATTATACATTTTATAGAAAAAAAGAGTAAATTTTAAAAATCTTACTAGATTGCACTAATATAAAAACACAAAATTAACTTTTAAGAAAGGATAGTTAATTACTTACAAACTTCTCCTGTCGTTGATTTTACAAGACTTGTATCGATGGAATCGTCGTCAGGGAGTTAGAGACAACGTTTTAAAATAAAAACCTCATCTAACATGTCCATTGGGCCGCCCTATACATCTAATCATATTTTAATTGAATTGAATGATAATGTCTCTCAGTTCCAAATAAAATGATGCCTAAATTTTTCATGTTTTAGGACGCCCTGTATAAAAAATTGTGCACAAAATTATTCAGTGTTGTTTTCTCTTTTTTCAATTTTCAACGCGTGCAATTCGTGTTTTTATGTTGTTTTTCAATTAAAAATTTTAGAACAAAGCTGTTCTGCTGCTATGGGCGGCGTTAGCGTTATACTAACAAGATCATAAAAGCAACACTGTTCAAACAATAGGTGCTTATCAGAAGCATCACCAAAGCGCCATTAGCTTTCAATAACCTTTTGTATTAAACGCCACGTTTATGGGCACTTCTAAATTTTCCGTTCTCCACTACCCGTCCGCCGAATAGGAGGGTTAGCTGATCGTAAGCAGGTTGCCGTTTTGATATTTTACTAAGTCGCGCAACGATAAGGTGACGAAATGAAAATTGGCCCGTTAATACATGTGACCAACCTGTCGTTTTTGCATTCGCCGAAGATATTACAACGCAGCACAATAAGCTTCCTGCCAGGAACACGGGTCTAATGAGACCGAAGCTGCGCAGCGCGGGCCATTAAAATTATGCGTAGCTAATTAAAGTTGACCGAAACTTTCTTACCGTATCGGAAAATTGAAAACAAAGCCGGGCAGAATTGACGAGTAATTAGCTGTAAACCTGCAATTTTCCGCAAAGAGCAAAAACGCCTGAATGTGACTGAGAGTCAGAGCCTGTCATTAAAAAGTTAGACTCGTTGGTAAACTTGACTAATTTGTTAATTAGTGTTAGCATAATTTAATATTCTGTTATGTAACGACAATATGGAAAATTAATATTTTGATAACGTGATTCTATATGCCATCTCTCTTTTTCTGCTACTATTTGTATATTTTCTTGTTGTAAGATTTCTGTGAAACTTCCAACTTCATCTATCCGTCTTTCCCTGCACAACAATCCTCTCCAGTTTGTCGTTATCTCTTTTGGTGATGTGGTCGAAATATTTCAGGATAGTAGGTTCAACTACTGTGAATAGACTATCTTCTATGTTTAGCCGTATTTGTTAATCGGTCCACGAAACCCTCAGGAGTTTCTTCCAGTACCTCATCTTCAAGTTGTTTCTAACATCTGTCTTTAACGTCCAAACTTCTGCACCATATAGCGCTACTAAAAAAAACGAATACTATAACTATTCTCATTTTATTGGTCTTAGATATATTACAATCGTTCCGTATCTTATACAGTTTAATCATTGCCATTCTAGTAGTAGTAATTATTTTTGTATCTTGGGTGAGCAATCGATCATTTTATTTTTGTCGTTAACAAAATGTAAATTATTTATACACTTTCCTCCAATTGTAATTCTGCCTTAACAGTTGTCGAGAGTATCATGTATGTTAAACAAGATGGGGGAAAATATCAGTCTTGTAGTATTCCTTTTTGTATGTCGAACTTGTGCAGTATCTGCCTTTAAACCTTACTATTGCTGTAAAGTTCCTTTTTCAGCTAGTAGTTCACACAGTCAAAGGCTTCACTGTCGTCCAGAAAGCTTATATGTGTAGACACTCAAAACTCTCTTGATTTTTCATTTGCCAGGCGTTCATAATTTGTTCACCAGTGCCCTTTCCTGTTATTGTTATTGCGAAATTTGCCTCAAAAACGTCGCAACTTAGTGATGAACTATCTTCTGTAAATACGATAGGACAAGATGCATGGCTTCGTGAGGCTGTTGGACACCAAATATTCCAATAGAGAGTTCCTTTCTTCATTAACTCAATTTTCGCTACCTATGTTATTCCTGCATTGAACGAACTCGCCAGGTGTGGTCATTTACTTAAGGGAATAAAACTGCTTGTTCTGATGGATCCACCTAGGCAGGCTCAAAATCAGCTCTGTCGTCCTTACAAATACGCTATTTTGGACAGCCAAGTATCTCTAAACGTATGCTTTTTCTTATTACTTAGCTATTACTCGCATTTTTCTGTTATCGTCCTATGTAGTTCATTTCACTTTGTTTTCAATACATTAGTGTTATATTAAGTATAAAATTCTTAAGAGTGACACACCAACTAAGACATACGAGAGTGAATGAAATCAAACTGAGATTTTTTTAATAAATCACCATAAGATACAAATATACATAATTAACTTTCCTTATAATCTCCTAACTTAGAAAAAATTTTCTTAATTGATCCTGCTATCGTAAAATGGAGGTGATTGTAACATCAGCCAATACCGATATAGTCGTCAAATATCTGCCTTCCAAGCGCTTCTTTTAGTAATCCAAACAAATGATAATCTTAGATGGATAAGTCGGAATTGTAGGATAGTATAGAACAAATCTTTAAGTTTTTGTCTAATTTAGGCAACTGTATATACAAGGATACAAGGCCCTCCGTAAAGATTGCCTAAATACTAGTAGAGCTTATTCGACGGTAATTTTTGAGAAGGCTACGAATAATTTAAATATTCTCAATCTTCTGTTACTTCAATTTTCAGTTATTCTTGAATGGCATTTTATGATCATTTAATTTTGATAATATTACTACATATTCGGGGACATTTATTTATTCAGATCCAACTCATCTGACTTCCCTTATATCCAGTACAAAGTTGTATGATCAAATGCCTCATTTATAATTATACATTTGCAATGCTTCAGCATTTTGATGTATTTCACCCACGAACCCTTAACTTCCCTATCTCATCAAAAGGACGCGGATCATGTCGCACAGTTCATTTTATACCAATATTCATAAATTTACTCCCGCCATACAAGGTCCATCCCAAAAGAAATGAGCCTTATTTTTTTTCGGACGCGAGTGTACATTCCGGCGTGCTCTGACGCTTGGGGCAGGTGGTGGGGGGTCTTAGCTTCCATACGCGGTCGGTGCAAGTCGGCTCTGAGCTCAGCGGCAGGACGGTGTTTCCGTGAATGTCATTTTCAATTTTCGACACGGCGCGATGGATTCAAAATCGATCAACGCTACGCAATTAAATTCTGCTTCAAACTCGGCAAGAATGCTACCGAAACGTTTGGAATGCTTCAGGAGGCCTTCAAGGATGATTGTTTATCGTACTCGCAAGTTAAAAAGTGGCACAAAGCATTTAAGGAGGGCCGAAGAGGTGGTTCGACGAACCTCGGTCTGGACGACCGTCAACCTCCCGAACCGACGAGAACGTGCAGCGAGTGCGCGATTTTTGAACGCCGATCGTCGGTTCAGTGTTTATCAAGTAGCAGATGCCCTAAACATTCCGAAATCGACAGTACATCGAGTCATTTCCGAGGATTTATCGATGCGGAAGGTGTGCGCCAAACTTGTGCCGCGGGTGTTGACTGACGAACAAAACAGCTCTTGTCTCCCCGGACTTCTTTGTTTCCGCGGTTGAAAAGAGTGCTAAAGGGCAAGCACTGGGACTCGGTTGAGGACATCCAAGAGAATGTCACAGCAGCCCTCAAGGACATCCCTAAGGAGGCCTACCAGGAAGCCTTCCGGACTTGGAAGACCCGTCTCCAAAAGTGCATTGATGCAGGAGGATCCTATTTTGAAGAATTTTGAGGTGTTGTAGCGATCTGCTCAATAAAACTATTTTTTTTTTAAAAAGGCTCATTTCTTTTGGGATGGACCCTGTATAATAGAGTTGGCTCCCATTTTCATTTTTTATTATACCCTAGCGATTACTGCTGCCCTCGCTCTCCAATACCTGTGTTATTAGGCAACACTAAATCCCATCACACTAAAAAGAACTAATTTTGCTTAAATTATTTTTTAAAAATACCAGCTGCATTAGTCTAAAGCTACCATTACGAGAAATGATTAAGAAGGGGCGACAGTAAACGAACACCAATAATACTAATCTCTAATACATTTAGTTTTCATTTATAGGACCATTTTTCTAAAAGCGGCTATGATTTTATAGGAAATAAGTACAAAAGTAATAAACCAATTAAATTAAAATTACCCGTAGGGGGTATTTGCGACCATAGTTTGAACATATAAGTCAGAATAAAAATTATATCATATAGTAAGATTAGGTCATCTTTAGAATTGAAAAAATTAAAGTATTCATTTCTTTGTAGTAAAATTGTTTTAAAGCACTTATATAGCTTTTGATCGTAATAAACTCCCAATTTCCCGCAGCAACAGCAGTCCTGAAACTTTTTTGTCAATTGCGCACCTGTTTCGTCAAATTAAATATTTTGGTGGATTAACATAAGTAAATTATTATAATTTCTTCTAGTTTTGACAACGATGTGGATTTTCTTATAGGGTTACTGTGATAATCTGTTGAAAGTAATATCTTGTAACTATCGCCTACTAATTAAAAGAAAATTATAGTACCAAACTTTTTCCTTCATTGAAAATATGATGTAAAAATTTGAGATGATTTGCAGTTCCTTCTTCCCAATTAGAAAAAAGTTGATACTTACATTGACAATCAACAATTCATTTTCCCATTTTTGCTTTTACATAGAACTCCAAACAATTCAGCAAATTATAAGGTTTTCCTTTGTTCTTGCTCTTTGTAAAATTAAAATTTAAACAAAAAGAACGATGTGTTATAAACTGCATCTCTGATAAGATGCTATAGCACTAATCGTAATTGTAGGTTAGTTAGTAACCTATTTGGTATCGGGAGCAGTGCTCAGGTGATGAGACGGTCACCTCGAGAGCAACATTATCGGCCTTAATTAAAAATTAATAGAGGGTGTTATATAAACCACTTTAAGGTGTTTGGCTTCCACCGTCTAAAGTATTATTCGGTGTAAAGTTAGTCCTCAAGTTGTGCCCTCTGTTGTGCACAAAGAAACACATATCGTTAAATAATACTATACATACTAATTGTTTTTTAAAACCTCTTAAGCACATTACTTTCTCTATTTTTCCATTACAAGCAGACAGCTGATGGATTAAGTAGGTTTTCATAGTACAAAGGAAATATCAAAGCGATGATGTTATGTTCGACAATATATGTTTATAGTTTCACTAAACCTTGCCGTCTTATGTGTGATTTCTGTGAAGAATTGCACACATTTGGATCTCCATAAAGTTAGGCGCAGAGATTATCGTGCCCATTACACATGTGCAAAAATTTAGATAAAAAACTAATGAACAGGTTTATCTATATATCTCCACCATACTGTAGGAAAATGTTGTTCAGCGAACGGTTTTACGCCCTCCCCCTACAACTTTAATTTTGCCGTGCATTAGCATGAAGTGCTCACCAACAAATCCCGTAAACAGAACATGGTCCTCCAGAATGACGGTGATGTAGCGGTTCGCTGTTAAACCTCCCCGCATCCTCTACTAGAAAACCAACTTAGTTTTTCCCTGCTTAAAAATACCCGCCCAAAATATGCAAGAGCCACCTCCATATGCGACAGTTTCTTGAATACAGCAATAAACAAATCACTCCCCTGACCTTTTATAGACCCGACGTCTCCTGTCGTTGTCATGTAGGCACATCCTGGACTTGTCGGTGAATAATATCTGACTCCGATGGCCGAGATCCCAATCAAGAAGTTTGTGAGCAAATTCCAGTCGCCTTTGTTTTCGGATTGCAGTAAGCTTGAGAAGTCAGGTTGGTTTCAGTCTTCTTCTCACTGTCCAAGCGCTGGCACCCACACCTCTGACAGCATTCAGTCATCTGTCGATTTTTGAGAGATATTGAGACGAGAAATCGATCGTCTCTCTACATTGTCACGCGCCTACGGCCGCCTCCTTGCCTTCGGACGTAGCCACCTTTTTCCCGGTACCTTAACTACACCACACTCTCGACACAGCTGATTGACTCAGATTTAGTCGATTTGCTAAGGCCCTCTGACTGAGGCGCTATCCTAACAATGCAACTGCCTAGTCTGCTTCGGCGGCTGTGGTATCCATTCTCTTGCGAATCATTCGAAGACTTACGTCACTTAATTAGTTATGTTAACTTCAGATAAATGATTGAGATGAATTACCAGATTGCAAGCGTACTGTAGGCCAATCACAGTCGTCGCGCACGTCGTTCCAATTAGCAAGAAAATGCGTGTGCAGCTAATGAGTCGATTGTTTTGCTCTCAAGTGTATTTCACTTTTTGCCATGGATTTTCAAATTCGTACCCTTTAAAGAACACCCTTTAAAAAATGAAAAAATCACATCTGTAAAAAAACTTCACGAACGAGTCCTGCTACAACATTCTCTTAGAGTATCATTTGCACATTTTATAGAGGCGAAATAAATCATCGCGACCGCACCTTCTTAAGAAATAATAAACAGGCGAGCGTTTCCCATAAATATACCGAAAGCGCGCGACAGGGACCCCCGCCGCCGCCCCACGCGACGCTCTCTATCTTGCGTGATAAATCGGCGGCGGCCGCGATTTATTCTCGCGAACTTTCGTCTCGCGCCAGCTTAATCGCACCCTGTATACATAATTGAAATTTAGAAATCTCGCCTCGACATCTGTTGCTGCCGGCGGGCCGCGAGAGGCACCGGAATCGAGTCCAATGCCATCGAAAGTCCGACAGAGGGCCGATTTCCCGCGCGCGGCGATTAATTGCCAGGTGCATTGCACAATCCGCTCCGTAATAGGATTGGGATTAACAGAATGGCGGCGGTAACAGCCGGCGCTCGCTTAAGCGCCACAGTCATAAAATGTCAATGGGCCGCGCCGCGCGTTCAAAAACGGAATGGGCCCGGCGACGTTTGAAAAACTTTCGCATCCCAATCGCGCGCCGGCTAAGTAAATTTACTTGTTAGGGCATTAAATAAATACCGGGCAGATGGAAAAGAAGTTCATTAGCATCCCGAAAACTCATTAAAAGAAACGCGCGTTCGGCGCTCCCTTTTCGGCTCCATTAGGCAGCGCCGTTTATTTTTGCAAATTCCGCGCGCAGCTTCTGCCGGCTCTTCCAGCTGAATTATTTACTTTCATTTTTTGCAGCCCCAGGCGCGCGGCACAAAGCGCTGAAAAGCACAAAACGGACGTTCAGAATTTAAACATAACAAATGCGTCGCATTGTACATGTATTTCCTGCTCCGCATTACGGGCTCCTCGGAAAATGTGAAGGAAATGTTCCGGTTCGATACGCGTCCCTTCGGCGAGTTGTAATCACGTCAAAACGTTGCGGAAAACGTGAAAGCTCCAATTCCAGTCAATAACTTTTCAAAGATAGCACTGTGCCGCCTCAAAGTACTTGTTGATTACAAACGCAAAGTCCATAAAACACTACTGGTAATTGGCGTTCTACAAATCTATTACTAGAATGGATTGGATCGAAGATTATAACAGTTTAAACAGCAAATATGGCGAAAGCTCTAAAACATTTATTCTTCTTCATCAAGCTTGCTATTCAAATAATCATAAAATGGAAAAACGAATACATTATATTTAGGGTAATTTTCCCCCTCCAGCAGATATAATAATATAATAATAGTGGTAATAGCTCCCAAGATGAGCGTAATTCTAGTCATCCTAATGAAACAGTTATTCAAGAAAACATTGAAAATGCTGAAAGAAAGCAAAAAGCATAGCAACAGCTGAAAAGCCTTACTAACGATTTTTAAGATCTGAACGGTATAATATTTATGGAAAATATTATGCATCACTTGTGCACAGATCCAATATTGAAGTCAGAAATTGCATCTGCAAAATTATATCGTTATATTTTGCTTCTGTTTCCAAATATGAAGATGTGTCGTTTAAAGACAAAGACAAACGTTCTGTAGTGAAGGCGTTGAAGTATTTAAGCACCGCTGAAATATATACATCAACAAATGGCTGTGCCAAGTAATAAGTAATCGTGGTTTTGAAAACATTCCAACACTAAGTTTAATACGTCTAATCTTAATGTCTGTATTTAATAATACATGACAAGAATGAAAACCAAGACCTGTAAATATTCTATAATCTGAAAGAGTCTCATCAAACTTGCATAATATATTACCTTAACTTCTTCGCATTATTTTTTTTCTTAAGTTGTTTTGACTTTACTTCCAGAACGAATATAAATCATTGTGATACAAAATACTTATTTCGCCACTTTACTTATTGGGCAATCTTTGCTATTTTACTTTGCAGTTAGTTCTTTTCTGTTAACTTAAATTATTTAAATTAACACCCATCCTAAATTCTTCTTCATTTATTTTACTAGTATTCAAGTGTTTGCGATCTCTTGTATTAATTTTGTGTTGTGCGTGTATTTAATCTTTAAACAGGGTAAATAAGAGATCAATGAGACGCAAGTATACCACTCCCTAGTTTCTCATTGCTTTTCAAAAGAATGTTACTATGGCTTATTCTATAAATACATCCAGAGTTTTCCGCTACGGACCACTACACCGAGGTGCCGACTTTGGCCTATAACCATCGTCGATCAAGTCTTTGGATGCTTACGGAGGCAGCAGCTCCAAGACATTTCCGAACTGTTCCAAACCTCCACCATTTTCCTAGACCTTAAAAACTAATAAACATCATGATACTTTCCAAGCCTGAGAAGTTTAATACATTTTCTCAAAACTACCAACCCATAAGTTTCCTGCTAATCCAAGTGACTTACCTTCACCTAACGATATTTATCGAAAACCTCTTGCTAATAAATCAATTTAGATATCGCCCCGTCCACGACACCACTCAAAGTGGTAAAAAAATTACAAAGACCATCAAGAAGCAAGTCACCGGCGCCCAACTCGCTGCTCTATGGCCGTAGCTTTCAGATGAAGCTCGACGATGTAAAGTTATCAAAGAAGTGTCTAACAATAAGAGTCAGCATCTCCCAAGATTCTATTCTGTCCCCGATATTATTCAACTACACCTGGACGTCCTGGAAATCCCGATGTCACCCTCCATAGCGATGCCATCAAATTTGTTACGGCCTTCCTTAGCGATCCAGCGTATCTGTGAGGATTTGACCACGCTAAAAGACCCCTACAGCACAGGAAAAATAAAAGTTCTTAGCAAAAAACCGACTTCGTTAGAAGCTTCATGTGAAACGGATAGTTGTATCTCAAAGTCGGCTGGATGCCAACCTGACAATCACCCAGGAATTTATTTCCCAGAGTACTACAAAAATCCCATCATCTACAACTATAAGCTCGACAGAGGCGGTCGCTGTAAGAACACAAAAACTACGATTCCCCGTAAGATGGTACAGGGTGACCAAGCACATATTAATCGATTTCTACGCCAGGTCACTAAAGAAATGGGTTTGGGCTTTGATTAAAGGACCGCCAATATCGTCAAAAAGTCAACATCATCATGATCAGAAACCATCTAGTGGCTTTTCTGAACCAAACCATCACTAGTGTTCTAATTAAAAAAAGTATTATCTTCATGATTTAAAGCACAATTTTGTGTAAGCTAAATGCAGAATTAGGCTTCTAAGCACAAATAATGTTTAAAGACAATCTGCATGCACCAGAAGTGCTTTCTTACCAAAAAAGCTAAAGCTTCTTCACTCATCACATATTTTTCACCTTCCTAGTTCCCTTACTGATAAAATTTAAAAGTTCGACAGATTGACAAAATCTTGGTAGAAAGCTCCTACTTCAACTTCCCATCACTCGCGTTTTATACTGTAATCCAAGAGAGGAGGGGTAACATTGAAAAGAGAACCAGAGAAGAGAGAACAGGGTGTAGATATAATGTCTCGCTTTACAATCCAAAATGTTGATATTTACAAAAAGAATATAAGTAAGTTAAAATTTAGGTTTAATGTATTTCAAAGCTGCTGCATTTTATATTTAGGTTAAAAGGCATAATTCTAAAGAGAAAGACAATTCATAGAAAGAATGTGAAATATAAATATAAGAAACAAACAAACTATTCATCAATATATAAAACCATGCACAACAACAACAGTATCATTTGATTGTACCAATCAACATAATTGTGATCTAGTTCAGCGTTTCACAACCCTTTTACCTTTGCAGAAACATTGTGTTTATTCAAGAAAACCCCAACGGAAAGAATTAAATGATAGTCTCATTTAAAATAAGAAATCTCTAAATTATGCCACATATACGAAACGATGCGTAGGTATAGAAACATTGCAAAAAATCCATTACGATGGAAAAAATCACGAAGGCTCCTCTACGAACCAGCCTTGCTGTCTTAATATGCCCAAGACTCTCAAGAACCTTTAGCAAAACATTCTCATCTATAATGGCTTCGTACTGTACCAGGTATTATTAAATCCGTACATTAAGGACATCCCGATAACGCTCTTTTCGACACTAGCCCAATGCGTAGACGACATAGCAACGTAGTCCAGATCATTACGGCTCTCCCTGGCGATCCAAGGTGCCTAGAAAGAATGCAGAGAATAGAAATCAACGTCAAAAGAATGCCACCATCTTGTTCTCTACGAGAAACCAACTTCGTTAGCGATGAGACCTAGCCAATTACTCAATCTTCGATTGTGGAATATCATGAAGAAAAGGAACACCTTACCTGGGAGCGACCTCTTGGCAAGAAGTTTACTTGGAACAGGCAATTACAAAGCTGACCACAAGATGATATACATCACAATCATCTCCCCGATAATTCTGTAGGCCTTCCCCGTTTGGGGTTCCATCGCCAAAACCTACGTGAAAAAGCTTCAGGTAATCCAGAAGTGGGTCTGTAGGTCATCTTTGCCGCCCCAAGCTTCGTATGATACACTATTTTTCATAGGACCCCAACGTGTTAACTATTCAGGAGTTTTATCTCTCACTATGCTAACCAGATGTTCTTCAATGTTGAAAGCCCCGGAAATACCATCATCTGTGGGCTTAACAACTATGAGCTGCATATAGGGGCCGCGTATATTCAGTTCATAAGGCGGCATGAGGGCAGCCATACATGGACCAACCACCATTCTTCCCAGGTCACCAAAAAAAGAGAGTTAGAGGTTAGTCTCAAGAACCCTTAACATCGCCAACGAAGCCAACGTTAACGCCAAAGTTATTATAAAGTGGTACCAGAGTTCCAAAGAAAAATGAACAAATGAGAACTACAAACCACACTTAGGGTAACTTTGAACTATGAACATTGGATCAGCATTGGACGACACCTATATACGAGGCCCCATAAACAGTGGAAGAGCAAGGATCTTTTTTAAGCCCATTATATTGATGTTTAATTTACAATTAAGCCCAAAATCGAATCCAAGGTTCGAACTAAGGTTCAATCTAAATTTTGCTAAAGTTTTCTTGTTCACTTCTCTTCCATAACCGTTAGAATGTAGATAAATTGAATTTATATCTTTCAAAACTACAATTTCTTATAGTAAATATTCAGCTATCGTTCTTCTACGTCTCGCATATCAAACCGAAACTCCCACGCGCACCCGCAAAATGAATTTTCCATACATCAGCATCGACTATTATACGCAGGATGATAAATGCAAAGTAAATCTCGCATATCACTCTTCTTCCGCCGCCCCCTCCGAACCCATTCGGGTCCTCACCTAACGTGCCCTTAATTAAACTCCCCGAGGAGGCCAGGGGGCGCGGGCGAGCGCCCACGCGCTGGCCAACATTCATCATCCGCGGAGCAGGCACCGGGGCGAACATCGAATAATGCCCGCCTGATTGCCTCCATGTTTAAAACTGAAGCATTTAGCAAGCGCCGGGCTCGGTGAATTATTGAGGAGCGCCGTAATTGAGGTGGAGCAGATATCGGGCCACTAATTACCGCGCGCTTGATAAGAGCCCGTGATAACGCGCATTATTAATTTGTCAGGGCTGTCATGTAGCCGTCATGTCGCGGTATCTGAGATCAATTGTGCGACCTCGGGCCGCAGCCCCAATCCACGACCCCATCTGGGGCGCGGAGGAGTAGCAGCTGGAGGAGAAAAGTTCTAGAAGTGTTGATCGCAATCAGCCCTCCATTCAACATCACTTATCATTAATTGCTTTCTAAACAATCCTCGCATATTATGCACTGCTTGCTTTTCAAAGCTGTAAATTCTTACACATGAGTCATCCAACTACTTTTACGGCAGTACCAGAAACTTTTCTATAAAGGAATAAAAACTCAAAAAGAATATTATCAGATTCTTCAAAATGTAGTGAATGTATATTAATAGCTTAGCTTTAAACCTATAACCTCCAGTGGGGTTGCAAGATCTTACACTTTTTACAGAAGGCAATGGCAACCTGCTCCCTTAACTGTTTGGAATGGATTCTTGAGAGCTTCTTTTACTATTGAGGTACGATACTTTTCATTTTCTTGTTGCTTCCGCAAGTTCTTAATCTTATTTACTGTCGCTATCCTTGTCATTGGTATACTTTTAATTCTTTTCCCTTTTTGTTCCTTGACCAAGACCTTCTTTAACGCTCTTGTTTCTTTCATGCATAGCCTAGCCAGCTTACCTTCTGCTTCTAATTTCATTGGTTATGATTGGGTTCTTAACCAATGATTCTATTGCGTGGTTTAACTTCATTTTCCATGTACAATTCTTTCTCTACTACCAAATTTGTTCTACAGATAAAGTCTATATCGTTCGACAGCATATGCTAAGATCTGAAACTTTTCTTATTATTGAATTATATGCTTTTTTTGTAATGTAAATATGTATTATATTCATAACATTTTCTTGGATTTGTCTTATTGTAAACATATATCGATTTTCCTCTTCTTTCTACGGTTTCTTCTATAAATGCATTTAACTTTCTTTCTCATAATTTGCTAAATATTTTGTAGACAGTATTTAGTAGTGTTATCAGTCTCATGGTATTCTTTATAGTGTTATAAAGCGCAACTGTGATGTCCTATCCTCCAGATTTTATCAGTTCTATCGTTGTATCATCTTGCCCTTCGTATGTTGGGGAAGTCGTTCTACGATCAGTTTCTTCTTTTGTGAATCTCGAGTGCTATTTTCTTATATTTTTCCATTATTGTTTTATAAATCTTCGATATATAAAATATTTGCATAATTCCTTCTTTACTACTAATTAGGTTTCCCCTTGCATTTCTCCACATAGCATCGTTCTTGGCTGATATTATCTTTTCTGAAAACTCAGTTCCTGATAAAACCTCTTCTCGCTCTTACCTCGTTAAACTTTTTCTATTTGGTCTGATTTTTCTTGTTAATATTGCCTCTTTTTAAATTAACGAATTCTTTTGCTGTTTCCTTTTCAATAGTCGATTTTGCTATGTCGTTTTTTATCACTGCCAGTCTACCTGTGTTTCTTTGTAGTACTCGTTAGCAATCCTCATCCAACCACTTTTTTTTCTCGCCTAACATTTCCTTTGCGGTTTCCATTTTTCTTCTACTCCAGCCAAATCATTCACCTTATATCCACCTCATTTTTTCAGTTTCTATTTAATTTTTGGCTCGTACCTTTGCCTTCATCACTGTTACTATTAATTCTTCCGTATTATGCTTTATACTTCGTATTTCCTTCTCTTGGTTTTCGCATGTAATACTCTATAATTTTTATATCTAATACATTTATTAAATAATTACATAAATTAATGAAATGGAAGTTTGGTTCTTATTTTTTTGCAATCCTAAGGAACAAAATAAACAAAATAAGAAAATCTGACACAACAATCATTTTAGTGGACTTGTATAGAAAAGTGTGGGAGAGAGAAAATCTATAAGGCAACAGAAAGCGATAACATATGAAAAGAGCAAAAGTAACGGAAGAGCATTATTAAATTTAAAAAGAACTGACTAAGACTACCCAATATTTTTACTTATATCATTTTTTCGTTATTGTAAACGTAACTTTTTATACTATACAGACATGTAAACCAACACAGGATTGAACCATTTCAAAAATAATAGAACATCGTACATTGCAAAAATTCTGGACAATTTCCAACTTATATCAGAGATCACTGTAGCCAAAGTTCACGAAAATTCGTTAATATCCAATAAAAGTTAAAGAAAAATTTATTAGATTTGCCAACAAATTATATCAGAAGAATTTAATGAAAACATGACATTTTAACTTATACGAGTAAAACTATAACTCTCCCAACATAAGTTTGTTGCAACTTTTTTGTATCCCAAACCAAAAATGTAGCCCGAGGGCAAATGATTTAATTAATTTGAAAAAAGTCTGGAGATATTAAGGGCTGTAATAAACAACCTAACAATAAATGGCTTTAAAGCACCAAAATTGTATTAGGATCAATTTCATTTAGAAAAACAAAGTCAACTAATGTACCCTTTTTACACGCTAAATAATCCATACTAAAAAAGGGGTGCTAACTGTCGTGTCTTTATACTTTTGCTAATAAACGAATGTGTTATAAAAATAAAAATATCTAGTAAAATAAAAGTAGATAATTCAAAAGTAGATGAAAGAACACATAAACAAGTTAGACAAATTTAAAATACAAGATTAAAAGGCACGCTAAGAGATGTGAAGGAACCAGAAAGCCCAATTTATATAAATACAAACATAATATAAATAATCAAACAAAAGTTTCAGAGATATTACAATTATGCATTAAAAACTGAAAAATGGAAATTCAAATTGGACCTGATACAGAACCAGTGATGTTACTAGGCTATTGATTCACACAAACGTACTACGGCGGAGAATTGCCAGGCACGACACGACGGTAAATAAAACATCCACAAAACGAACCGCAAAATATGCGAGTTATTTGGTAAAAGACGAATTAGGTCCATGTAAAAACAAGGAGATCGCATACATGCTCTTAACAAAGAGGGTTTTTACGACCGACACTACTGCCCTAAAATTTTCAGAGAATTTCAGTCATTCGTTTGCAACAGACTACTCTAATGAAAAGTAACATTTTGGTATTCGCTACATTTTTCAGCATTTGCCTAAAAATAAATGGGTGTTTTCAAGAAAAAGTGGCGTAATCACATAAGGGCTATATGCTCTATAAGCGGAAAAAAGAGAGCCACAGCAGCACAACGGCTGCAATCAGTGACGCGTCTATTACGTCATTACCTCAACAGCAAAATTCAAATTACTAGCCTTAATTATATAAACAATATTAGTTCTTTCTGTTTTATTTCTATCAATTTGCTTAGCCAAATATTAATTTTTTGCTTCAAAAAAGTCGATAGTTTGTACGATTTCAATTTTTTTAAATAATGATCAATTTATAAATTTACACAAAATCATTAATATGGCTTGTAATACTAAGTAGATTATATTTTTATTTATAACACAAAATCTAAAATAAACTTATCTACAGGCAACTAGCATTAAGTAGAACTACTACTGTATAATTTTCTGCGATATATTGCCCACCTGATCTTTAACTCGAAAAAGAACACTTCCAAGAGCTTTTCCGTATATTAGGTCGCAGTTTCATAGCAAGAGAAGATATTAATATCAAACACAGCCAATGGGAATCCAGAACTACTATATTCAAAGATAGAGAACTATCACAAGAAGTACTCATTTTTATCAACTGGATCTCTTAGACTTTTTTATGACGCAGTATATCGACACCTTTAGCACCAGTATGGTCATAATTAGATACAACAAAAACAAATTGGGATATATATATATATATATACAGAATACATTAAAATTACTTAAAATAAGGTTACAGACATCTGAAGTAGGAATTAATATGTTAGTTACAATAATGCAACAAGTTGACAAACAAGCTATATCTAATCTAGACACACAAGAAAATGTAGATAATGTACTGCTTGAAATTTAAAAAACTTATGAGCAAAAAAAGGCTAGAGAGAGATGAAAACACAATCTTATTCCAGATAAAGTACAATACAATCACTTAGGAAATAGACTTACGCTAAAATTAAAAAAGTTTTGAGACTGCAACTTCTCAGATTACAAGAAGACCAATAACAGCAATTCCACCAATATGTTTTAGATAAATGGGTTTAATACAACCAAAAAAGCTCACTTTTTTGCAAAACACTTAGTAACTGTATTACTACAAAGAAAGAAATATGAGGTAAGGGCATTTTAGATTTCTAGAATAATAACTCTGAACGCACCCCCAAAGAAATAAACGAAGATACAACATTAGTAAAAATAAGAAAGCTCCAGAAACAGACTAAATTACTCCGAACAAGCTTAAAGTACTTTCAAAGAAAAGACTAGTTATGTTAACGTATATACACATTTCGTGCAGCAATCAGATTTTAGTACTAACCGCAAAAACTGAAATCTTCAGAAATAATTTCAACACCAAAACTTTGAATAGACTACTGTAGAACTGCATCATCATATCATAGCTCTATAAAATATAATTTCAGATCATCAATTTGAGTTTCGTCCAAAACACTCTACAATAGCATAATGTACCACAAAACAGCGTTCTTTAATGTAAGTCAGAGATTTCACGGAGTCTAGTAGACAGGTTTTCTATACAAAATTAAACTAACTACCAGAATCTTCTTGTATACTATTAAAATAGCAGCTTGAAGATCGAAAATTCAAAACTAGGATAAATGAGAAAATTCCATCTTGCTTTTCTTGTGATTAATGTATACATCCGATTTTCCCAAAATTACGAGTACAACAGTCAACAAAATCACTTTAATTTACTTGAAGAATGGTTATATCAATAGCACATTTACGGAAACAACAATATACAGCAGTAACCATCAATACACAGCTCCCAATATCGACAAATATAGAATATTTTGGAGTTTATCTCGACTCCAAACTTACTTGGAAAAAACTTATACAAATAAAAAGAAAACACAAGGACTTTCGTCTTAAAAATCTGTACTGGCTGCTTAGAAAAGGAATCCAAACTGTCACTGGCATCCAGCTATAGGGATAGGCTAGCAAATCCAACACTGCCATTATCTAACGATCGCAATCGAAAATCCTCAGATTCCTTGTTGATGCGCCGTGTTATGTAATTAAGCAAATGCTGTACCAAGACTTTAGATATACTACAGCGGATATAATTCAATAGGGAGTAACAATAATACAAATTCATACAAATTCTCTCCTACACCCGCTTCTCCAAAGCCGTTGACTTTCATGGCAACCTTGACAGTCCCTAAGTCTAACCCCTAACCCCCTTCTCCTTCAGTGACTTGGTCTAGATTGTGGTGCGCCTGTGCCACGTTACGAAGAGATTAGAATCTTCGGGTACTTTCCACGGGCACCCTTGTCTAACTCATAGTCGTAGAGTCACGGATTATGGGATTGCCGCGGCTTTCAACGCCGGAGAACAGGTTTTGGGCGAAGTGAGATGTATATTCCTGGATGGTCGGCATCACGGTGAAGAATGGTATTCTGGATCTGAGGTCCCAATTCTGTCACTTAAAGCTTGTTGACGTGCGTCTTGTCTTATTACCCCCAAATGGGGCAAGTGTACATCACGCTCTACGGGAAGGTCGTTTTATAGATCGTGATTTTATTACAAAAGCTTGCCGGCCGATCCACTTGCGATTTACAGGTAAGTTTTTCATCTGAGGTCGCTCCCAATTATCGTACCTCTTCTCTCTAAGGTATCTCCCGGTCGAAGATTCTAACTATCGCCAAGTCTGCTCGCCGACGAAGTTCTGTGTTCGTGGAGAATAGGACCGCTGGACTCTTCTCTGCGTTCACTCCTGTTGTCCACGTGCTACATTAGTCCAGCTCCTTTTGGGCTCGCCGGATCGCCATGATAGGTTGTCACGAGCTTGGCATCACCACTGTCGTCTGCATACGACGCCGTCATCGTAGAGACTGCACGCCAAAGAGTTTGATCCTTTGAACCTTTGCCAAGAGCTCAAAAAAACCAAAGCGACAGAACATTTAACGATTTTATCCAATTGACCTATAATAAGATAGTAGAGAACACTTCATTAGAGCATTAGTGAATTAAGTATTAAACGAGTTCTAAGCCATAGAACACGTAATTCTAATTGCTGTTACATAAACTTAAAAAATATCGACCAGTTCTGAAGTAATACTGTTCAATTGCCCACGAAATAGTATAATAATAATAAAATAAACTGCAATGCCCATTTGCCAAAGCTATACAATTGAGCAAGCGAATTAACTGCGAGACGTCGTTGGAAGGCATTTCGGCCGATTACGCCCCAGGTAATCGAGGCACGGTGACACGCATTTGCCCAGGCACTTCCTGCAACGAGCACTCGAGACATTCGGCAATCGTTTCGAGCGTCTTTTAAAGCGAATTAAGATAACGGCAGCAGGTGCTAATTGGCAGACGAGCGGCGACCTCCATGTGTGCGGAAGAGCGAGGCACACCGTTAAAAGCTAATGGCTCAAAAGCGCCTTCTGTTTTCATTAAAACAAGACATTCCCCTTTAAAGACGCAAAAACACGATCTAAATAAAAGCATTGTCGCAATGTAGTAGGTATTGCCGCGGCTTGAATGTTAACGACTAAAAGCGGCATTATTCCGAACCAAGCGAGCGAGAGCAGGCGAGCACTGTTTTTCCGCGAGAGAACTCCACATTTATGAGGGTTCATAAAGGAGCGATGTTTCGCAGAACTCGTTTATGTCGCTGCAGAGCAACAATACGCACCAGACAAATGCGATGATTTTGATCCGCACACCTCCAGCTTTACCTGCACCGAGCCTTTTGTAGACGTTTAATGCCGCTATATTCTGGCGCAATACCGACCGAGGCAAACTCTAATTTAAAAGTCTACTCGCAATGATGCGCTTACGTTCTCTTATATGGCTGCCATTTCTGTTCTAAAAACCTTGCAGTTACTCGACTTTTATTCAATTTTCATTACCTCCGCACCACCACCTGCTATAAAATGTTGAAAACAAAACAGTGTCTAGCCTAACAACGTTGCATCAGCTGAAACGTGACCTTTAACAAAATTAGACGATTCAAAAACAATATATGTAAACTATCAATAAATGAACACAAAGCAAGACATACATACCACGTGAACCACATATCAATCTTTCTGCACCCTGCCACATTCATTCATCATACTGCATAAAATAAACGAATTGTGCAAACTCTACTAAAATCATTCGGATGAGCACTTGTTAAACCGATCTCCATGCCATTTAACTAAACAAACGCATCAATCACAATTACAGATGAAAGTATGCAAAAAATACTTCGGTCGCCTTTAAATTTATTTATAGGAGATTTCCAAAACCAAACCCCGCAATGATCTTAGAAAACAAGTTTATTTAAATAAGGATCCGAATCCTTTGCGTTCAAATATCCTACTGAAAAGGACAACTTGAAAATCTATTTTCAGATTTGTTCCTAAACAAAATGTTCGTGTGAATTAATTGAGAAATAAAATTTTAATTTAATTCAGCTAAGGTAGTTCCAAGCATGAAAAAAAATGAAAAAGTAAGTCGTTAGTTCCGTGTTTCGGGTAATAAAACATTTTATAATACCACAAGTGGCTGTAAAAAGTTAAGCATTTAAAGACAAAGACTACCAAAAAAACTTTTTGAATTAGTAGAAAACCAAGCGCAATAAAGAGTATTTTTCAATATTACCAAATCTAATGTCTTCAATAAACACTAAGATACATGGGTTCTTTATTAGACAAATACATCTGCATAAAAAAAGAAAATGACGAAAACATTTACCACCTACCAAAAAAGTTACAGGAAAATTATATGACTCCTGCATTAACAAATTCTTAAAAGGTAAATTGACGACCGAGTATGTACGATGGATGACAGACGAACGGACGACGGGCGGACGATGGACGGACGTCAACCGACAGCGAACTGCGGACGGTAGACAAGAACAGCGACAGATGACAAAAGATATGAGACAAGCGATAAGAAACAGATAATAAGCGACCGAAAGAGAGTGACAAAAGATAGACGACAAACGACAGAAGACAGGCAACCCGAGATAAGAGACAAGCGACTGAATATAGGCGACAGACTCCTTTTTATTTTACCTCTAGTCTGCGCTTCAAGGAAAAGGAAAACCAAACAATCCAATAAAAGGCCGTTATGTAAAACAATAATTCACAGCAGAAATTGAAACAAAACTAAAGTTTGCAACTCCCTAAAAAATAAAGATAATAAAGGATTGTCTCATCTCACTTGCATGTTTTTTAAATATGAGATTTAGTTGTCCTTTTGTTCTTTTGTGATCGCAACGAGTCTATAAGTGTATTATAACCACAAACTCCGTGGCAATTTTATTTCCAAAACTACAAGTATGGACACCTAAGTATTAAGTGTTTTAACGCGACGCGCCTATTTAAATTAGTATAAATATTAACGCAGACTTAAAAACTCCCGTAAGTTCAGTATGCAACCGGTGATAAAAATTTTGAAAAAAAAATTAATACTATAGAATAGTGATTTCAATACTAAAGTAGGAACGAAGTTTCACACTCCTACTTTCATTACGCAAAAAAAACTAATCATGATTGGATCCTTTCGTTTGGCTTTTGGCGTATTATAAATAATGTCCTGTATTGTGAGCAAGTGTGTAACCGACAGGCCGCATATACAAGTTAGAGCTTAATTTAAAAGTGATAAATAAAAGAAATAAACATACCGTAAAAATAAAATGGTGCTATTCAACTAACAGTTGGAAATGCAATCAACCAAAATAACGTATAGTATAATATAATCCCAATTCTTACAATCATTATAGCTTATGTAATACCAACCTATAATATATACAATAGAATCACAAATAACTCCAACACTAAGTACACCAAACTACATCCGATCATCAAAATATATAACCTCAAACTACAAACCATAATACTGTAAGCTAAATGCTAATGACAAGTACAATACAAAAATAGGGTGTTACCTTAATCTGCAACAACAAACAGCAATAACAATCAAAATTAACAATTTCAAAAAAGTCAAGATAAAGAGGCAGTACTCAAGATCAATTAATATCAAGAAATGAGATCAAAAATAAAAAGAAGCCACCAGAGAATTTCCCTGAATACTTAAAAAATTGGTTAGAGCCAATGCCGATAAAGCAAAGGTCATTGTCGCCGAAGCCAAGAACAAAGAAGAAAAACCTGAAAAAGCATACATTATACACCACACTAATGAGATCAATAGGCAAAGCTATTAAAAATACGACTAGCGTTTCCAAATTATGAATGGAACCAAGATCGAACTACAAATAAATGCTATACAAAACCTAAAGAATTATAAAGAAGTTAAAAACTACTCTATGAGAAATAAGTTTCTTGTCATACTTACAGATTAAAGAAAGGAAAAAGCTATAAAGTGGTAATCAACACCTGTATCATTTAATCAAAATTAATTAGACGAGAATCGAAACATAAACCTAAGAACATAACAGTTGCAAACAACAAAGAAATCTTTGGCATACAATACCTACCGAATTCACAACGAACAGAAGGCTTAATAAGTATAGATACTTGCATCTACTGAATTTTCGCCATTATGAAGGTAGATAAACACAAATCAAGTAGCACCATAAGTGCATTTCAGTTACAAAAAATTATAAGTTGCCACATATTGATGTTATTGCCCTAGGACAGACAACTATAGTGTTAAAACCAGCTCATGCAAAAACAATTACTAATTAAAATTAAATTATTTCGAGTCTCATGGTGAAAGTGAAAGAAAACCCGTAACTAAAGGACAGGTATAAAATAATCACTCCAAAGACTAGACACAGCTTCTTCAAGAAGTGGAACTCTGTATAACCACAAATCAGATAAATATACTTATTTCGGAAAGACACTTTACTCAAAATCCCAGAATACTCCATTTATGACACTAAACATCCTAATGGCCACGAAAAAGAAATAATTATCAAATAAAGCATAAAACATCGTAAGCTTTCCAAACGTAGTAGAGAATACCTGCAAGTCATCACAAATAAAAAAGGTTTTGACGAATATTTCCCACAGGGGTTAAGTTCTGATTCAAAACAAACATCTAAACCTATTTATAGGCAAGGCAACATATTGGCCCGCCTACTTGACAAAAATCTCAGACTGCCTGCATTTCTTAATCATAAAAGGTATTGGCCATGTATATAAGACAGTAGAAGAAAGTCATACGATAAATATTCGATTACCCTAACCTAAGCGCAATTATCATGAAAAACCTTCCACTTCAACTATGTAATTCACAAACGGTCTGAAATACTTTTAGGGAAAAGGAGGAAGATCTCCCAATAAACATTCCTCTAAAAGGCAAGCAGACAACAAAGCAGCTAAAAAATTACAACAGATAACTAGGGTATACAAAGATAAATCCTTCAATGACTACAACGATTAACAACATCCGAAAACATTAAATACTCCTTATAGAAGGATGCATCTTTGGCTAAAAGAAATAAAGAAAATTTGAAGTCTTTGCGAAACATCTTAAGAATAGCTTCGTCCTACTTCATTCAATAAACATCAAACAAGAAGTCAACACTTGCTTCCCCCTACAGCTCTCTCTATCAAGCAAACCCTCCCCCAAGTCTAAAATGAAAGCTTTGATAAATGTGTAACCCAAAAAATTATCTGTTTATGACCTAATAACAAGGCGCATCTTAGAGATACTACGCAAAAGAAAGCTGCTGATGATTTATTTGCAATGTGGAGTTCAAACAGTTGACTTCTTAAAGTGGTGAAAAATAGTCATTCTGATCCATAAACTCAAAAAACCACCCACAAAGTTGACTCGTATCGACTCATAATTCTGCTACCCATCATCTCAAAAAGACGTTGATAAAATGATGATATCGACTTTAACAAAAAACGAACTGGTACCCGATTATCAGTTTGGATTCAAAAAGCAACATTCGACCATACAGCCCGCTAATCTATGTATGTTCAATAGAATTTGGGCTGCCGCAAGGACTAATACTTTATCTCTCATATAATGCAGATCTACCTATCAGAAAGAAGGTAGCAACAGTTATATTTACAAATGACACAGTCATCCTGACTACAGATAACAAACCAATGCTACTTTCACCAAATGTAGTAGAATATTGTCAACGGTCACATTAAGTGAAACTCCAATACAACAGACTATATTAAGTACCTAAGGATACATCTAAACAAAGGCTTACATAGAAAAGAACCCATGTATGGAAAAACGCCTGCGTTCATTTCAGACAACGAGCGGGCAGTAAAGGCAAGCAAATGAGAGTCTTAACCTCTCAGTTCGCAGGCCATGCTCCTACGAGGAGCGTTAAAGCCTAACCATTACCATATTAATACACAATACTATAGTATTCTACTACTTAGTCTAAGAAGTAGCTAAAATGCAATAGAAACTCGTTAAATCTGAAAAAATGTCAATATAGATGCTTCCTTCGACAATGAAAAGGTCATGTTCCTTAAAAGTCGAAGGCTTTCTTGAGCTAAGTTCGTAAAAAATACCTCAAACCCGATTTTACTTTTGCAAAACGTCAGAAAATTCCTAATTTCGCGTTGCATTCCGGCGAGCGGTTATTAAAGCGGGGCCCGGCTGGTGCATATTGCACGTATGCATGAATGCAAGGAGCTCGGCGGTGTATTTGGGGCGCTGCATTTATTGTGGATTCGCCGACATTTCATTTCCTCGCCGTCTATGCACTTCGGCTCCCATTTATTATTATATTAACAAAAGGCGACACCCCACAACGCGCGCCCCGATAATAAGCAGCGACGCGCCGGTGAGCGCGCGGCAGGCCGAATGCAAACGGGCGAAATTGGACTGGCGTGCTGTCTATCTGCTTTTTGCTATCTGAATGCCGACACGTTCCGGCATCGGCCATATTGCTATGGCGCCGCATTCTGCTCACATGCTACTTACTAATTTCAGCGAACAGCTGGAGATAAGAGATTGCTTAGTTATGTTCTACAGAATCATCATTTTACTCTATTTACTTTTTTTATAAAACTTTTCTACAAAATTTATTTCCAAAACGCGAACTCGTCATCCTACCTTATGAGATTTCATGATATAAACAAAGGATGGATCTTCAATTTTTAAAACCCTCAGTTTACCTTCTAGTTCTCTGACTGTTAGTCTGGTGTTCTACCAGTTGCTGATCTAGAACGTAGATCACTTTCAACATATTATAGGCCATTTTTAAACGTTGACTTCACTGGCGAGACTTAGAGTTCCTGAGTCTAACCCTTAGCCTCTTTTTAACCCTGGCATGGACGGTGGATGGCCGTATAGGCTGCCTCACGAAGCAATCAAGATCATCGGGCGTTTGTGACGATCACCTCTGACAACGGCAACATGGAAGTCCTCTCTGCAGTGCACGTGAAGTATCGGGGACCATACCAAGAGTTTCTTGGTATGTGCCCTGAAGATCAGCTAGACATGACAGCTCACACCAGTGTGTACGAGGGCATGTCAAAAACGCCCTTCCTCGCCGAGCCAGACTATTGCCACCGCGCAGCCGCCAATACTATCGTCAGGACCTAGACGTTGTCTCAACATCTTTTTTCGAAGAGCGACTCCGACCACGTCAGCGTTGCCCAGCCCATCCTCAGCGAGAAACAGGAATTGAAGCTGCCGAGGCCGCCGTTGAGCCAAGGAAAGAATGATTCCGACGTCTTCCCTGGCTCTAGCGTCTACCACTACTACCAATACCTTCGAGGTACTTAGTGACCTCGAGGAAAATGCTGAGATGCCTGTTGCAGACGCAGTTCAGCCCTCATCCGTACTCGCTCAGTAAGCGCCCCCTCTAAGATTAAAGAATCCCGCCCGTGATCCTGCGGGCGAAATAAACTTGGCCTTCCGTGGGAAAGGCCATCAATGAGGGAAAAATAAGCTTCTTGAATGTGAAAAATGTAACGGATGGAATTTCTATCCATACCGCTACAACAGACGAGTGCAGAAGCTTGACTCGCTTCCTAGAGGAGACGAAGATTGAGTTTCACTACATACTTTGAGCAGACATGCCTCTCCGAGCTATTATAAAAGGTGTCCCCTCAATGGCACTCACTCTTCTCGTCTAGCCTAAAATTTAATGCAAAGTTGCTACTCTACTCACTTAGTAATTGCAAGTGCGATAAACACACACTACCCGAGCTCACTCATATTCAACTTCCAAGTGATCCAACCAGTATAATCGTCCTCGTTCACGCAAGCGCATGACAGTCCGCTCTCATCTGTTACTACCTTAGATCACGATCGCGCAAACTATTTTCATTATTTCATATCAATTAACATTGGCTTGATATTTTTATCACTCCTATGGTTAGTTTATTCCTCTTTAACAAATCTATATATTTTTTTATTCAAAAGTCGTATGTAATTCGGATCCTTATATCATATTGGTTACAATTCTACAAATTATTATCTATGAGGCCTCCTCAAGATCCAACTTTTCTCCATTTTTATTACAACATTAGATATTATTATCATTATTCAATTTCATTTTTATAGTTCTTCCATCAATTGTGTTTTATTCTTTAGTTGCAACGTATTTTGACTTGTCCCTAACACTTTCATATAGCTTTTAATAAATATTTTAGTAATTCCAAATAGAATTAGCAAGAAATTACTAAAACAACGATAAGTTGTAAAAAAAATAATAACAGAAATCCTCGAATAAAAAAAAAACATAACGTGAATAGAATTTAGAAAAAAATGTAAATTGAGATAAATCTATATAAAACTTAAAATTAACCATAAAAATTTGCCCATTATATATTAAATAAATTTTAAGAATTATATGAGAATAAACAGATAAACGATAATAAAAGTTTATAATTAAAAAGCAAAAATCCCGTAAAAGGATTTTCATATCTTTTTGCCACAAAAAAATCGTTGACTGTCTTACAAATCATTCGAAATTACCTCAGTATGAAATCGCCACACATAAATTATGCTGCGCCCTGTACAAGAAAAATTCAACGAGCTCACTGATATCACTACTTTTAATATTCCTCGGGTGCTCCTCCGGCATAAACACCTAGTCAAGATCGCATCACTTCAATAACAATGAAGAATTGAAGGGTGGTTGAGCTCTCAAGGGTAATCCTCTTTAATGCAGGGGCATAAAAGCTCTTTTTGCGACATGATACGAGTGCTACCGTTTAGAAATTACAATGTTAAGAATTAAAAACAAATATTACGTCACTTACTAATTATAAAAATCCATTTTCGCATTTAATGTCGATTAGAAGAGTTAAAAAAAATAAGTAACACAAACATGTTTTTAATTTTTATAACATACTGATGATTCCCAAAATTAAATTGCTGGCTTGCCAACTCTTCATTTTTGTACAACTTTCTTTTTTAACGCTTATTTCTAAACAGACAAAAACAATGTAGATAATAAGGAAATAGAGAGAGAGAGAGCAAGAGAGTTCAAGAGAAGGACAGTTAATAAAAAAGAATCTATTCGATGGGGTGTCGTTGAGTCGCCCATTACTAACTTTATTCAATAGACAGTAAACTACTTGCACGTTAACATGTGGTGGCTATCGGTCTTCAAAACAAAACAATGCGAGTTCCTCGGGCATGTAGGGCCTGGTCAATCTGTCAATTTTCTTCCGGAACGAGTCCGGAGGTCACCTGATGCGGTCGGGTATTATTTTATTCATTAGTGGAGCGAGTCGTCACGCACACTAAATACTGGTATCAAAAGTAAGAGCACGTATGTACCGCCACACATCATTACATACATCTTATCATTTAAGAAACAAAATAGCACAAACGAGGCAAAAATCTCAATTCCTTTAAACTCTCCCCCACTAACGTGCTTCCCGTGTGGTCATGTTCAAGGTTTTTACGTTGACGGTAATCATTAAATCTATTCCCTTCTATGCAGCCCCCAATTTGACAAATTACATCGGCAGGCAATTCATTACGCGCCTTAATAGGTTGATTTTTCATGCAGCAATTTCCCAATCTTCTCCGCGGGACCGTCTCGCTCGGCCCAGCAAAAAATCCAAAAGTCAGGCGGACACGGCTCGGCACAAGAAAACTCTGCCGCCGGCCTTGCTTTTCCCGTCCACCTATAGGACAGCACGCAAATTGATTCCGCGGAGGCGTCGCGACGTCTGGCTTCAACGGCAACGACGTCTGCTGATGCAGCCGAGCCCGATTCGATCGGCCGCCCTGCATCGCTTAATTCGAGAAGACAACTTCAGTCGGCTCGGCGAGCAGCCCGATTTCGGGCCCATCATCGATCGGCAGGAAGGACCATAAATCTCTCCCGCTCCGCATGGCGGAAGCGGGCCGAACCAAAAGGGAATTTATTCGGCGGAGAAGACTCGGCTATTATTTATAGAACATGTAAACTCCTACTCGCGGGGAATATAAATATTTCCGAGGATTAATACGGCGAGGAGAGTACGAACGTGGTTTGGTTATTTCTCAGAGGGAGAGGCGCACGTCGATGTTTGTTTTGCCCAAGAAGCGCGAAGTGCTTGTCTTGATGCAAAGCATCGCTTTCGTGTTCAAAAGTTCAAAGACAAAGAGACAAACATTTCCAATACCTCCTTTTTTAAGTCCTATGCTGAATTGAAGGCAAAACTCAAGTAAAACTTAAGCTTTCCAGTTTTTGCACACTCTGATAATTGGGCTCAACTTGAACAAGGAGTAATCTTGCGGTTGTCTAAGCGCGGACTTGCCACGTCACCCGGTATCAAAGATGGGGCGCGATGACTGGTCAGTGAGGGAGAACATATGGAAGACTTGACCTTCCATTCGCAAGAAATAGTCTCTTCTCGGGGTACAAACCAACAAATTGACAAAAAATTTTCATTTACACGCCTATAAGGTTAAGATAACGCAACTTCTTTTGTGGTCCGAATTGCTTGGTTTCAATCTAAATAACTTTTAGTTTCAACAAGACGATGCCACGTCACACACGATCTTGGAAACAATTGACTTATTGAAATCCAAATAAGAAGTTCGAGAAAAAATAAAATTAAAAAAAACAAATACAAAGTAGCCACAAATCTCAGATTGATACTAAAAGATCTGTAAACACATAAAAAATAAATAATATACACAAAATATAAAATTGCCAAATTTATAGCTCGTATGTGACTTGAAAGCGTAAAAAGTTGTAAAACCCTCAACTTACTTTGTAATATATTTTCGATTTATTAACATTACTGGATGTAACTTAAATTAATAATAGCACAGTTCCAAATATGACCGACATATTTGAATCCGCTCGTGTCTTCGGCTGCGGTTAATCGGGACATTAAGCCGGCATTCCGAAATTCCAGCGCGCCGCAACTCCTTCTCGGGCGTTTTTTCGGCTTCCGGATTTAATTTTTAAAGCCGCTCGTAAAGCCGCAGCCAGACTTAAGCACCGGATGATTTAGGGCGCAATAAAAATAAAGCATTTATCACTAGCGGGGTGGCCGCCGCCCTTGCCGCCGCGGGACGGCCATTATTCACGAAACTGTTTTAAATACGGGCGCAGAATCCACATGTCCCTCTGCCTAACGACTCATAAACCGCCGTCAAGTGTGACGGGCACCAACGTCTCGGAGACAGCTTTCCCTCAAACAGGGCGCCCATTGTAAGCGGCCGGCGAAGTTTCAGGGTTGGGCGCCCGGGGCTGAAAGCACGTCACAGAGCCGCAGTGTTCCGAAACTGACGCCCAAGGGAACATAAACCGTTTTTCATTGCTACCTCGGATTACAGCTTGCTTTGTTCAATTTGTAAAACTAAATTCGTTGCTGCGCAACCCTTGGACCTAATTGGAATCTAAGCTAAATAAATCTGCAGTGTTTCTAGCAATTTTCAGACTCACATTAGCAGGTGTCTGAACGAACCACTAAATATGTAGAGACATTTTAAATCGACAAACAAGTTCGTTTGGTTTTTAGAACAAAAAGAAATATTTTGACATAAAATAACCTCCCACAGCTATCGAGCTACCTCTTAAAGGCATGCTCTTATTAAAAGTCTTTTCGTTCATAAAGGAAGGAAAAATCAAAAGCAAATGAATGGGCCAGTCCGGAGTTGCAAAACCTAAATCGAAATCCAGAAGGTGAAAGAAGCAGATGACGACTAAGACTTGGAAGAATGGAAAAAGTGTAGGATGATTTGAAAAGGCAAGGAACCGCAAAGATAGGAAAAAAATCTGGTGTGAACATCACACGACTTTCCTTATCCTATATATATATATATATATATATATATATATATATATATATATATATATATATATTTGGCCTCGCTGCTCTCGTCCCAAAACTTGTTATTTTAAAAAAGGACGAGGCGCGAGTCCAACACTCGAAAACTGATTAAAATAAACAGTACAAGACAATAATTGACTCGTACTTACAATTTTGCTACGTCACTGAAGGTAACCGTGCGAGCTCGGTCGCACAGCCTGCGTGCTCTCCGAGCGCGCTGTGATTGGTCCGTTTAATTAATTTTTAATCGGCTATAACATTTATTTGACCTCGGATCAAAAAATTTCATTTTAATTTTTTGTTCGTCTCGGTCTGATCTATCCGATAATATAAATTTCCCGAAACATTTTATGAACACCCGGTATATTAAAAATCCTGAGCTTCAATTTTTTTTCGAGTTCCTATTTTACCAATTTTATTTTAAATTCATGTTTATCTCATGATAACAAATCATTTTTATTCTCATAAATTTTTTGTATCTTATACCGTTTAGATTCGCGACCGCTTTGCGACCGAATTTGCGACTTTGTGACCAAACGGCTTGACCGATTTTTACCAAAAGCTTCGCACTGCGTCCCCTACCTACAAGTAACTTGCATACCAAATTTCAAGTCTCTAGCTCTTACGGTTCTCGAGATATCTTGTTTACTGTCAGACAGACACACACACACACACACACACGAACAAATGGCCCAAACCAACTTTTTTGGTGTTCTGAGGCTATATTTCGTCCAGAAATGTGAAAAACTGGGTAGGTCAAATTTCCGCCGATTACATTACTTTCCTTATTATAGGATAAGGAAAGTAAAAATTATAAGAAAAGTCAAGTTGCTTGAGGATGAGTAAGAAGCAAACAGTAAGGGAAAGGGGGACAATTGCTCAGTACTAACCATAAATATACAGAAAAAATTGGTCTCCCCAGGACAGGCCAGGTTTCTTTACTATCGCAAACTACAAAATGGAAAGTCAAGAAACCCCAAAAAGAGGAGTTCCAGGATCCTTGCAGCCTGTTGCACCGTGTAATAAATAAGTAAGTAAGAGGAAGATGAAATTCAAGAAGCAATAATGAAAATTAGGAATTATGGAGAAAGAAGAATCCTAGAAAGAGTCATAAGCGAAAAGATGATAAACGATACAAATAACTTCCTTAGAATGAATCATGATAAATCACAGATGTTTGAAACCAAAACAGGAGTTAGATACGGCTGCATCTTGTCCGTCACTATTCGCGGTAGCATTAGATGACAAAAACAAAGAAGAAAAAATAATCACAAAATAATAAAAAGTAAGACACTGAAAAATGGAGAGCATACAAGTTTCAGAACTGATATATACAAGCGGTTTGCTGCTGAACATCAACAAGGAAAGAACATTAAGTGAAAACCTAGAAGCAGACAATAACAGCCTAAAAACCTTTGAACATAAAAATAACGACAAAAAGTCAAACAGTCGTGATTAGAAATGCAAATTAAGATCAAATAAAATTAAGGAACACTAGATAACAAGTCAGCGAATTTAAATACTAGAAACAAAAGTAACGCAAGACGGCAGATTGAGAGAGGAAATAAATGAAATAATAGGAACAGCAGGAAAACTTTTGGATAAAAAATAATAGCAAAACAAATAAAATCACCCCAATCCTGATATATGGGTCTGAAACTCAGGTCTTAATACAAAAATAGAAAAATAGAATAAAAACCATGGAAATAAGATTCTTACGGAAAATTGATGAAAAAACAAGAATGAACAAAATCAGAACGGAGCTATTAAGAGAGACATAAATTGGAGTACAATAAGGTGTAACATGTAAAACAGGAAAGAATGAAGGGAGGTATGGAGAAAGACACCAAGGATATAACAGAAACCCCGGACCTTACACCAGAAAAGGAAGACAAGTCCTTTGATTAAGTAAAAGGTTGGTAATGAATGGGACAAGATTTGGTGAATGCGGAGAATGAGATAAAACATCACAACCAAGGGTAGCGGAAGGTAATAGAATTCTAAAAGAAAAATCATTTTGCACTCTTGAGCCAATATTCGAGATTATTTGACGTAAATAAATGGTCATATTTTCAGCTCCAGTTCCTTAGTCTAGTTTCCACGCGAAATTTGAAGGTAAGTATTGAAGCTTCACAATTACTTCAGATGGTTAATAAGAATCTTTAAACTACGATTATTTATCTTGAATATATATACATAGAAAAAATAGTTAAAATAAACTAATTTTAGAGTTTCACTATCAAATGAAAGAGGTCTAGCTTGATAGTGTAATTTTGTGTGGTGCGCAGAATTACCCCCAATATATGTAAATGGCTACAATTATTTAATGTTTGAAAGAGTATAATTTGTATGCATTTTCGTTTAAAATTCCCAAAAGATAGACTCATGCAAGAGAGTCTGGAATACTGAAAAAACAGGAAACTTAAGACAATGATATTCTTGGTCGTAAGCTGACGAGAGAGCTAGAGTCCAATGTTCAATCTTTCGCTAAAAAATAACTTTATTTACGGACGACAGTTTTCACCTAATACAAAGATCTCTATTCAGCAGATGACCATCTTCATCTTCAAGCATTGTTAGATACCGTAGATAAATGGTTTAAGAAGTGGTACGCTACGCTTAGCCCAGCCAAGTATTTAGCAAAAATTTTCACTCTTAGATGTAACTTAAATACACAATATAGATTTCAATGACATACCGATTACATAAAAAAACAAAACCGTTAAATACTTAAGGAGTCGTACAGACTTGATATTAATAGAAAGATTAACCTAAGCTACAATAGCCGGTAACTCCTTCACCTACTTATCAACAGGATTTCCCCTACACAGATTGTTTAATTCTACTTTACAAAGCTCTTCTGCAGTCCATCTTAACTTATGTTTGTCCTATTTGGAGTACAACTGATATACCCAACCTCAAGAAACAGATCTTCCAAAATAAAGTACAATGAACATCAATCATGATATATTCGTGAAATAAACACTATTGTACAGTTAGAAGACTTACAAAAACATTCTTTCGCACCCTCAGAATCAGCGACGTCATCTGCCTTCACAATCTAGATCAGAAAACCTACATACTCGTCAAAAAAAGAAACAAGATCTACCATTAAGTGCTAGTGATAGTGACAATCAGCAAAGAATTATTAGAATAATGAGTGAAAATTCACCAATTGTCGATCAATCAGAAAAAAATACTAAGATCAGAACATTGCATAAAACTACAAGATGTTGATCTGGTTGATCTTCAATAAAAAAAATTAAATCAGCTCTAAACCCACAAATCAATTTTAATACAATAAAATTTAAAGTTCATGCTTTTCAGTGTCAGATAAAAAAATATCTGTCATAATTTAGGAAGATGTTATAGCTGGTCGAAGTTTGACTACTTTCCCATAAGGAATAGACTTCTATACGCAAAGATTCATGCCTATATGCCACTTCTGCGCCGATTGCTTGGATTTCTTTAACTGCGAGTAGTACACGGTCGAATCAATTGCGTTGAAATGCCACTACACGGAGACAAAGAATGAACTTCTAGGGGTAGAATCTCGCGAGATTGTTTAAGATTTTCATGAGTTTTTATGCTTTGAATTATCATCGGCCATTAATTCGCTTCCACTCCAAAAATAAATTGTCCTCTTTTACGTTACCGCAGTAAATCGCAGATCAATATGCTGAGAAACAAAAAAATCATTTTTATGCTTTTGTGTGATATGTCTAAGACTAAAGAGTCGTAGTGATTAATCGTACTCTATAGAATATAATTTCATAGAAAATGACCTTGGAAACACTTCAATCAGTCTCACTGAGTCGACCAGGGCTCTTCTTTGATTTCGAAATTTTCAGAACGGAATTTAGAATACATGTTCTTTAAAGCATTATTTCATGTTGGAAATTGTAATCAGCATACTTCAATCACTTTTTAGGATGACTGATTCTGATTACAAGATTATAAACAGTGAACTTCGGGTTTTGTTACAACATTATCAGAAGAAAGGTCTGACCACAACAGCGGATGCCGATGCAATTCGCGAAGTTGGAGGCAAGGGAACAGTTGTTCGACTAATCAAGCCAAATGGTTCAAATCTTTAATAAAGAAGATTTTGATTTTAAAACCAAGCCTCATTCTGATCGGTCATCAAATTTGGACAACGTTGGAAGACGAACCATAGCCAAACAATCGCTTTAATTACTTGTATCAACTGGACTTTGTTCACAAGAAGCCTCAACTGAATCCGCACAAATTAACAAGCAAACAGATATCTGCCATTAACTATTTAATTAAGGAAGAGTTTGAGGAAAGTTCGGACAATTGTTTCAATCAACGTGGTCGTCGATTTCAATCTTTTGATGGAGTTGAAGTGAAAATGTATTAAAAATTTTTGCACTGGAAGGAGCCAGAATGGTACTTTGATCAAATCCGACAACTTGTGGAACGGTGACAAAAGATCGTAGAGAATGATGTGAAGTTTTCATTGGGTAAAGGACAAAGAAAAACCCGAAAAGCAGTCGAAACCCGCATGTTTCAGATTTCTTCAAAATTATGGTCGAATCTGAAATGCTTAATTTAAAAAGTTGATGAAATAAAATTAGAAATTGTAAAATAATGAAACCCAATTAGCTGCAAGTTGTATTTCTTACACGTTGCAGAATTAAATCACGAAACATACGTAACACAGACGCACAATGGCATCGAGAAGAAGGTTGGAAGCGCCCGCTGAAACAAAGCAGAATTAGGGGAAGGAGCCCGAAACAATTTCAGCAAGCGCTATCAGCGTTTCCCACAATACGAAGTTATTTTTGCATAAAAGCTCGCCGCACCCTAATGGTAAGTTATGTTTCCTCCCATGAAAAGCGGCGGCGCGAGCTCGCCTGGCGGTGCGGCGTCGCTTCATTTGTATAAGAATACGATGAAGCGCGATTTAAGGCGATATAAATCACACGGGAAGTTGTGCGTGGCACAAACACGTCGTACATGTGGACTATTCAGAGGGAGGATAATCGGGCCGGGGACACCATTCAAATGCGCAGCCGGAGGAGATAGGATTCAGCAGTTCGGGCCTAAACACCGAATTCCTTGTCCTTTGCTCGACACAACATCCCTTTATTTGCCGTTTTCGCTGTTCAACCCCGCACCTACGCGTGTACGCGACGCCGCTTGCGAGATTTTATTGCTGCCGGATCCCTGACGCAAAAAGGAAAATAAATCGGGAAGAGGATAACGTAAACCCTAATGTTAGGGCAGAGCGGGGGCGCCGAGGTGTGGCGGGGTTTCGGTGTCAAGAAAATTGTTAATAAATTGGATAGCACCCTTTTAACAAATTGTGGAACGTGCCGCTTTCGACAGTTATTTACAAAAGAAACATCGCTACGCACCAATTGCATTTGATATTTTTTCAATGCACATATCCTCAATATTTATTTTAAAAAAATGAAAAGGAAAAAGCCTATTTACTTCTAACATCTAGCAGAACAGTTTAAAGTGTTTAATTATATTGGGGGTAAAAACATCCCCTTTCCTAAAAATTTCGTATTGCATTGAGTCTTATATACTATAAACATACTAGAATTTTCCCACAGGCTTCGTCGACGAAACCTGATCTAGACGCCAGGCAGTCGTGTAGAACATTCCACATGTTTTGCGTACATTTAACACTACAAACAATAGAAACATTGGGAGGAATTTCCCTTGTAATCAAAATATTTAAATAATTTAGAAACGGTTAAAGTTAGAAGGCAGATTTTTTGCGCCGAATTAGCAAATATAGTTGTGAATGTGGTGTGCAAGTTTCAAGGAAATCGGTTGAAGCGTCTAGGAGGAGATAGATCTGTAAGTTTAGAAAGTTAGGGAGATAAGACAAATATTATTAATTTAAGATTATCTTACAAAAAAATTACTTTTTGGAAAGATGTGTAGAAAAACCAAGAACGGATGATTGAAAAAATGTAGGCAATGTATTGACTAGATAAAACTATATTTTTGGAACAAAGAACGATCAAACAATGGTATGACTATTTGAACGAATTTCCGAACTTATCAAAAATCATCACTTAAATGTTTCCTAGAAACAACAACGCTTAAAACCTCACGACATTACATAGAAAGCACTTTTTAAAATTTAGAGAGAGACTGGAGGAATGTCATATTTACCGACAAAGCGTCCTGTTGGGCTCAGGTCTCTTAGAAGAGGTCCTAATTTGAGCCTGAGAAGAAATTACTCGGAAATTCTATTAAGCACCTCATTAAATTGCATGCTTGGGGTTGCTTTAGTGAATGGGTATTTAGAAAATTACATCAAAATTACAACAAAAACGTTAAATAGAAAAATTGTTTACTACGGTCTGCTCAAAATAGTATAGAGCTGATAATGAAACGTGGTTGTAACAAGAAGATAGCGACTTCAAACATTGCAGCCGACTGAATGAAATGTCTTTTACTTTTTGGTTTATTTTTCAAAAATCTCATCATTCTTATAAACGATGGGACGCTCTTGTGGGATTAACTATATGTGTTTAGTGAGTCTTATTAGCCCCATTTTAGTTGTTTTTATTCTATTAAAGGGATGAGGCTAAATCATTTAAAAAGTATATTTAGTTATGTTCATTATTTAATAGAGCATTTTATCGTTGAGTTTTTGAAAGATTCCTAGAATAAACAAACTGTTAGTTTCAAGAGAAAGCAATTTACATGTTCAAATCGTCTTAATTTTAAGCCCTTGAGTTAGAAACCTGCTTTTCAACTTCCAATGACCATACATTTATCTAAATATAATTCCAAACTGTTTTTCTTGAAATTAGTACAAATATATTAGTGCTCCGATAACGTAAATTCAAATATTTTACTACTTTTGTCAAATATAAAACTCTTACTTCTATATTTCGTACTGTAATAGTCGACTTCCGGATGCCGGGACTAGCTGGAAGGGTTGGGGCTAGCAGCAACAGTAAAGCAGAGCGTAAATATCTGCAGGAAGGAAGATGCCAGTAATCTGTTCGCCACGCAGACGCGGAGCTGCAAGGTTTCTAGAAATAAGCATGTAGGTATTTAAACGTGCAGAAAGCAGTTACTGTGAGGTTAATGTGAGGATCAAAATGCATCGAGGAACAAATCAGCTAATAAAAATAAATAATTAGTGCTTTAGTTAATTGGTAGATAACGCACTGTAGAAATAAATGGTACCTGGATTTTATCAAATAACTGTCAAGTGATAAATAAATAATTAAACCAATAAAACTGAGTTCGTTATAACTGGTGTCAAAAATTGAAGTCATCGCAACTCAAACAACTATTTAAATAAATTTTCCGAAACAAGCCAAGTTTAACATACTAAAAGTGATGAAGCTAAAGTGCCAATTTAGAAATGACAGGAAAGAAAATTGTGTTACAGGAACCTAATCGATAGTAGTGGGAACTAAAAGAACAGACCAAAAATTTAGTGAAAAAGTTTGAAGAACGTTCTACACCATTAAGCAAAGAATTAGAGAGGAGCGTGGAAAAATATTTTGGATATTTTAAAGAAGAATTAAGAAGGGAACCAAAAATTTAAAGAAAAGTTAAAAACGAATAATAAAGAATATTTCAGAAACTTCCAGAAAAACTGAAGGTAAACGCAGAAGAACGCGCCAGAGGTTTTATGAAGATGTTTAAAAAGAAGACAAGAGATGTTCAGCAAGTTTGAAGAAGAAATTAAAAGAGTTGGCATCAAATAACTTGTCATGTAAAAAAGCGCCATAAGAAAAGATAACAATGGAAAGAAATCGGCAGTCTGAATCTAGTAATAAAGACATAATAAATACAATGAAATTCCGTAAATTAAAGAATAGACTTCTAGAGAGAACTTTGGAGAACATCGCTAGAGCTGAATCCAGGTTGTGATTATTATGGCAATTCCTCCATACCATAAACTTCTAGAACGGAGCTAGTCTACTTCTGAAACCAGACTTCTCTAGATAAGTCTACAAACAACCGTGGAGACAGAGTAATACAAACACATTCACAAAGTACTAGACGCGTCACGAAGAAAGAATCCATTAATCTGCTCGCCTAGGCATTGGTGTTGACACTCATTTGCTCTACATAAAAAGTAAAATACCGATTCCAAACCACTACGTTGAGGTACACCACTGCCCAAAGAAGGATTCAATATTATCCCTTGACAATGTGGATCATGCCGTTCTTTCGGCGGGTAATTGGGGTTAGAAAATAGCTGTTTGTTAAAACCTCAACTAGCCTACCAATGAAAATTACAAATACGTCAAAGATTTCAAGCTTGCTCTTCTAGATTCTCTTGATGCCAGTTTTTATATTGCTGACACACTCCTTAGCATCTAGTGCTTCTCTTGGATTCTAATTTTATCATAATTTATGATGACGATAAGTCGCATCAACTTCCTCAATTAAGAGCGCGATCTCCTAAGCGATTTATCTCCAGAGAACTATTTCGCACAATTTAAGCACAAAAACAAGGTTTGCCAATATTCCTTATAATACTGAATTTATCTGAGAATAATAAGTAGGTATTATCTGTTTCATATATTGTATGGTCTCTTAGATCCATAGATCTTATAGTTATGAAATGATCCCCTTTTACAAAGTTCATATTTCTCACTCTAAAGTTGACAAGTTTTAGCTAGATTTGCGTATTCTAGAGGACAATAAGAAGGATCTTCATAGGAACAGTTGTATCCAACTGATGGCTCATCTTCATATTGTAGCCCCCAGTTTCTTCCAACCTAAGATGCTTTACATAATCGCTAGAAATTTCTTCCTCGCTGGAGAATACCCTAACAACCAATTTCTTTGAGAACATCTTAGAAGATAATTTTTACTAATACCAACTATTCTTCTACTTTTTAATCAAACGCAATTGAGGTGGTTCATTTTCATCGCGCGCGCAAATCCAAATTTTCAGGGTTTCTCGCACAAATTATACACACAAGATGGTAAAGCTTAAATACTGTTAACAGGGGTAAAAATTGTGAAAGAACCAACACAAACGCACCTGACACTCACAACATATATTATCGAAATCAGATCAACCGGTATTTCTTTCGGAGAATTTCCATTTCATTATTAGCGTTTCGGCGGTATTCTTTAAGGACTGTTAGGAAGTATAACATTCAAAATAGATAGTTTTGATCAGTTCGTAGATTTGATAAGTATGAAGATCATTATTGAAGGCTTCAATAAAAGATGGTCGATATATCCCTCTTACTCTGCCACAGTCAGTCAAATTATATGAATTAAAAGTAGATCGGGTTTGAGAAAAGCCCTTTTCTATACCTTTATGACTTACAAAGTATAGAATACACAGAAATACTCAACTATATTAATAACATCATTAACCGTAAATAAGTTGCTATTGAGCTGATTTTTAATAGTTGATAAAGAGTCGTAGTCAACTAAATAAAAATGTGCAGATCTTCAACCAAAGTCTTTACTGCACTATTCTTCACCAATTTGAAATTAGGTCTAATTATGCTCCCCCAAGGTTGCGCCTTCAGACGACCGCGTCGTTTCCTGGGTAGTACTGCTGACACTCATATTTGCTATATATTTGAAACTTGAACAGTTGGTCGCTTCTCTAAAAGATTGCTCATATATTTCCAGGTAAATTTACTTTCAGAATGTACTTTATTTAATTTTGATGTCTTTAAAATGTTAGTATTTAAGAAGTTTTTGAGGAACATTTCTTTAATTTATGTTGGATTAAGTCAGGCTCCGGAATTAAGTATGGCTGTTGGAATACGAGCAAATTAAGCTCATGCTCTTATTTCAAAGACACATTTAAGTTGATTGATTAATCTAAGTAGTGGTTAAGCCGGCCGTAAGCATTCAGTTAGGGGCTCACAATCAGGCAGGTTCAAATTCAGCTACAACTCCTATGTCTGTGGCGTTATAGGGTTAAGTACCGGATTTAAGTTGGCATATGTTAATAGGTACACTAAACCCGCTGGAAAGAAAAATATGTAGTTTACACATGCATCGACAACAAGGTTTGGCAGATCTATGGTGTAATCAACCAATCAAGACCAAAATATCAAAAAAATTTTCAGGTAGGTTTTATTCCGTTTTAATAATTGAATTTTTTCAAAGGGAATAAAATTCGCTTTCTTGACTTACGAAACTATTGATACCCTACCTATACTCCACTCCTCCAGCAATGCCCTCCCTACAGGACCACACAGCGGCACTCACCTGAAACAAACAAATCCGAATTAATACCCGGGCGCCTTATTGATAAAAACATAAACCTTTTAGCGGGCCCGCGCCCGAAATTAGCGGGAGTCAAAATATGGGGGAATAAAAGTCTTAGCTGGTCGTAAAGGGCGCGCCAGCTGCGCCAGAGGCGAAGGGTTCGAAAATGCAAGAACGGGGAAACGCAAAACAAGCGGCGTTTACAAATCAGCTGGATTAAGGGACGGCTTCGGGTACCGGGAAGAGCGGATCGATGCCTTATCACTTTTAGTCTACGCGGCGAACGAAAACTGCGGACGTTGCAGTTCAGTCGAAGGTGGTGTCTTCCCAGCACCCGAGGTGCTCGGGATCAGAACTCCGAATTGGCGCAAAACAGCCCAAATTGGAGCAGAACATGCGGGTTCGAGTTATCGATCCTCGGGCGAAACAAAATCCAGCCGAAGACTTGCAGGATCAGGTACAAATATAAACCGCATTTGCATTTTTATTAACCCATAAAACCAGCGTTACACAGCGCGGTACAAAGAGGTCATCATTTATCAAAATCGAATGGGGGGAAATTAAAGCGCCGTAAACCTCATTGCGGGCCATTCCGCATCGATGTCTGATTGCAATAACAAGTTTGAATTGTTTCTGTCAAAGCCGTATAATTTACAGGCTTAACAATTAATTTAGTTTGTTTTTCAAAAGGCATGGAAACTTTACAATCTCTTTAATTATACGTCTATAGGTTTAGGGCAACTCTAGATCTTGATGGAAAGATATTCTTGAAAAATTCATTATATAGACTTATGTGTATGAAATATATCGTAATCTTATTTTGGTCAAAAAAAAACTAGGCAAATTTACGCTACTACTTTGCACCAAGTTGATCAGGTTAACGTTGACTTCACCGACAATTTCCAGTCCCTAATAGCAATCCTCTTGATATGACTTGGTTAGTCATAAAGTCACCTCTGTGTCGCTTCACGTAGGAATCAGAAATGCCTCTATTAACTTCGTAATTGTAAAGACCAAGAAAAGAGGAGTTGCTGTGATCCTGCTTGTTCCGAGAAAACTCCTGAATCACAATGAAGGACTTGGTTTCTCACGAACCACGGGGTTTCAAAGGTGGATCTTAAAATCCGATTCTGGATGGCCTAGAGCTTCTTAACTTGTGAGTTTACGATTGATCCCCAACCTGGCACCATATACATCATGATAAGGCAAACTATCGTCTTGCAGATTGTCATTGTGTTTTGACTAGACAATCGGCTCCAAGAGTGCAGGAGAAGGTCGACTACTAATCTTGGCGCCTTCGCCTTAGTTACTCCCTGTTAGAGGTTAATTTTTTGCTCAGAATCACCTCGAAGGCATCTCCGTTCCAAGAATCCTGAAGCTTGTGAGGTCATTGCGACAACAAAGCGATTTTCTGATGGAAAACAAAACTACCCATTCTCTACCTGTCGCCCACCAATCACCAACAGATGGTCTCGGAGAGATAAACATCAACTCCACCACAGCGCCTGCATACTGAATTAACATAGTAGTGAAAGGTACACCAGTTCACTGTGCCATGCGTTGTCGAAGACGGACAGATTGAAGACCAGTTAGATCAGTTAGTTTTGAACACTATATTTGGAAAAAATGGCTGATATGCTGGGAGATCTATGAGGATTGTCCTCATCGTACTACTATATTTAAGTCACCTTCGGAAAGTCAGTCTAGAAGACTTCTCGCCTGTCATACTGCTGTCAGGAAGAGGCTCGAGTCCGACAAGGATGTGTCTGGCCATTCATGCTTCAGAAATCCATACCATTCTGCACGACCACCTTTCAAATGAGAAATGTTTGTTTCCTTTGGATACCACATGCTTTAACCGACAAGAAAATGGCGATGACTTTTCGTGATTCCGTGAGCTGCTTAATAGGTTTGATAATCGAACATCTCACTATGTTAATAGCATCGTAATAGGTTATCAAGCCTGGCTTCATTGTTATGATGTAAAAAGGAGGCTAAAAGGAGGCTGATGGTTTCCTAACGATGGCATAGAATGACTTGGATCAACGACTGGTTTTGGAATTTGCAGAAGTGCATAGAGTAAGGTAAAAAAATATTTTGAAAGGAGGAATATATTTTTATTTTTATTTGCGTAATACTGAAGATGTTTCAATTATAACACCATCTGGAACTACAAGTAAAAGTGAGGAGTGAACGATCCGTACTTCGAAATGTAAATGTCCACATTTATCCAACATATCGGGGACAAACAGTTAAATGGGAATTTCTACGTGTAAAAGAATTTTATAATCTAACGGCCCGTGACATTTTTCCTGCGTAGATGGCTTTCTATTCCCAAGACTCAATCGACTAAACAGCAATGACGGTTGTTCATTCCCCCATAGGAAATAATGAGTGGAGTACAGATGATGTTCATATACGTCTGTCGCTATGAAGTTCGGGATGAGTGAAAGAAGGAAGAGACGGAGCGGGCCATTAGCGAGCTGTGTTAAATTAGATTGATCTATTAACGCGCCCTAAAACTAGCGCTCGGGCCGTTCCATCAGCGGGCCAAAAGGCATCTCGGCGAGGCGTTCCACCTCGAGCCGGGCCCCCATAAATCCCGCTTTACGACCGATTTACTGCATTATAAAGTTTGATTAGGCTGAATTTTAATGGCGCGCTGTCCGGCGCGGGAATTAAGGCGGTTATTATTTTTAAATATCCATTCAGGGCGGGTTTATGAATTTTTCCAGATACGGAAAACGTCGTTAAGCCACGCTACGCCCGTAATAAATGCTAATGTATGCGGCATGTCGCGCGCCTTAAAGCCTTGTATATGCGACGCCCGGAAGAAAAATAGCCCGGCCGGGCCGTCTCCCGGCGGGGAGCGCAATTTTTCAAACTAACACCTGCGTTCTTGGATTTTTACGAGGACCGCTATGCCGCCGGGTGCGAAGGAAGTCTCCCATGTCATCTAATGAAGAGCACGCGACGCAGATTAACGTAACATGGTGAATAAAACAGACGAAACATCGTTAACGGCGGCGAAATCCGGGTTGTATGGAGAATGTTCCAAAAGAATTAAAAAAAAAAATTATATGCCGAAATCGATCTCACCGCCGCCGCACGGAGGGATCAGGATCATTGAATGCTTATGACAGGCACCCCACCGACTTCATAATTATGAATGCCATGAAAGATGGAATTTCCGTGGCCTTGGATGCTTTCATGAAGGTCTTGCGCTAATTCCTGAATCGTGAGAACATCGGCGTTTCGATAAAAATCGAAGTTCTTTACAAATCACAGACTGTAAGGTCCGATTCTGGTTGACCTGGTGCTTATTGACATGTGTCTTTGCAGATTAGCCCCAAATTGGACCCGCATACGTCATAATAAGGCAGCTTGTCGGTGGATAGCCGGAGTGAAAGAGGGCTGGTTTTTGTTTTTTGTGACCATCCTGTCAATGTGCGGTCTTCAGATCAGTTTTCTGTCTAGAATTACGCTGAGGTAAAAAGTTTCTTCCTTCTAGGATATCTTCCCTCCAAAGATCCTAAAATTCACCAGGTCGTCTGCATTGATGCCTATTCTACATCTGTCGCACCATCGTTGCAGGAGGTCCAGTTCCTCCTGGAATCTTCGTATGATGAACGATATCGTCAGCGAGTTAGACAGCACCGCCGTGTCGTCTGCATATTAGGCCAGTGTGATGGGGAGCATCGTTGGCATGTTCTGAACGTAAACGCTGTAAAGCGTCAGGGACGGAACGGTGCCTTGAGGAAAGTAGGCTTAAAATCACCTCTCTGATGACCTCAGGCTACCGAACCTAGTGCGAAACTTCTTTCCCGAGAGAAAGAACCGAAGAAACTAAACCATGGGCACCGGGATTAAGGTGGAAGCTATTTTGTGCACTAGCCCATGATACCATACTTTGTCGATGGACTTGGCTACGTCTAGGTCACTTCTTAACTGAACACTACTTTACTAAAGTTTAGGAAGTAGAAGAAGGGTGTCGTTAATGTTTTTATTCCAAACTACAATGAGGCATGCAACCGAATCACATATATTTTGTGCCCCGCTTAAAACATTAAATAAATAATTTTTTATTAAAAGCGAACTTATAACTCGCAACCCACGGTAAAACAATATTTAAATCCCACAGTAAACTTTGCGTTCGTTTTACATACGCAAAAAATTCAGAAGTATAATATAAAAAAATAAATGTTCCCTGTCTCGTTTAAGTGTCTTCCATGTCACTGCTTTATTCCGCCAACTTGTCCCGGAGAAATTCCCTTTTCAGGCCGCGTCGCACGCCTTTATTACATCTCTTCTCGTCTACTATTTTTTGGTGTTTCAGTTGGTTAATATTATGAAACGTTCAACAGAGAAATTTTTCAGATTTTAAATTGCCGCTAATGTTGTTTTTTGTACTGCTTTCATTATCTTTAAAAATATATAAATTCATCAAACACAAAAAGAATTGAACATCTAATTTTAGTGTATCTTAATTTATTATAAATTGTTTTACTTTATCTTTCGTGATATTTATCCTTATAAAAAAAATTTAGTGCCTACCTGCATTTTTTACATACAAAATAAATCAAATTCAATAGTAATCTTTCCACGTATGATGTAATAAAAACATGCCCTCCCAGTGCTTCTTTTAGTGGTCCTAACATTTCGTATAACCAACAGCAGAGCGATTAGTCTGTAAGGAGGGTGTTCTAGCGTAATTCAGAATAAATCTTCAATTTGTGCAGCTCTATGGAGGGGAACGTAATCGTAAATTAGAATAACATCTTGGATTGCCGTAGCCGATTCCGATCTTAGAAGCAAATTCAACAACCGTTAATCGACCGGATGGCGTAAAATGCAAATATTCTCTTCAACAACGCTGGTTCTCGAAATGACGTCGATGACCTTCACTTCCAACAGCTTTTTGTCCTACCAGTAATTGTTTATATTGCGCGTACACTAGTCTTATTGACAGTGTTGTACTCAAAACGTGCCTCAAATTCTCTAAACATTTCGGACAATTTTACACTCTTTGACGTGGTAATCCGTTGCGCAACTGACGAAAGTGCCTCTTGGTTAATCATTGTGGTACCAACTAAAAAAAAATTGTTGTAAGAGGCACTTTATGACGGAAATTCCCTTTAGGCGCCCATACCTACAACGCTCAAAGGTCACGCCCATTTCTTTCATTTTACAGTGCAAAAAATTCGATTAATCTTTAGTTCACTCTTGCACGTTCATTCCATTATTTTTTAAATCTAATTACCACTTTATGAAGACTTCGTCATATCTTCCAGCTACAATTTCAGTGCTGCAAGTTAAAGTATATACATGTATGTGGTATTGCAACAAACGTGGCGAAATCAAAAAGAAGAAAAAATAATACAACAGTGATTGTAAACCAATTATCGCATCTTTTCCAAGAAAAGCTTGCCTTATACTATATTTCGACAATCTTTACCTTTGCCCTTAATCTAATTCGTCCAAAGTTCCACTTTAAGGTCTGCTTCCGTTCTTTTCTTAAGTCTTTGGTTAAATAGAGTGCTCAGTAGGAACTCTAAATGGCGACCTATCTTCTACTTGATAATGAAGCAGCAGGTACAGGTGCTTTCCATTGTTTACCAAAACTATGAGATAGAAATATTCAGCAACTTCCGATTTTGTAACTATTCGTTCTAATTATCAAAAACAACGTTGTTCTATAGTGTGCTTAAAAAACTTTCCTAAATAGTTCTCCATTTATTTATCTGAGTTACTGATTATTGATTTAAAACTTTAGCATTGTTTTAAGAAAACTTCACTAAAGAACTAAATAAAATTATTACAACAGAATTATAGAAGTCGATGACATCAGACAAATGATAGTTAAACAAATTGCTCGGTAGCTTTCATTGTACGCATTTCCATAAACGGAAGAAAAACTATGTCGATTGCTTTTTCATTTGTATGGGCTGTTACTCTCAAATTCCGGATTTAGAAGTTTCTTCAGACTTACTAACAAATCAAACAAGACCCTAATATACCAAACAATTTGCGGGTCCATTTGGGAAAACTGTCTGCGATTGAGCATAAAAGCTTTGGGCCAAAAATACTTAGGCTTTCTTAATACCAGTACCCACTACTAAAACTCCCGAGCAGATGCCAGCAAATTTCGAATGTAAGCAAAAACCAAATTTCCATCTCAGTGAACAAAGGTTAAATTTGGAAACCTAGTGTTTGATGCACATGTACTACAACCAACTCACCTTTAACGTCCATAACTATTAAGATTTAAGAATCTGAGCTTGTTAATGTAAATATATAAACTTAAATAAAAATTTTGTTAATTTGAATTTTATTATCGAAAAAACATTTTAATTTGCAACTTTAAATCAATAGTTCAGGCTAATTTTTTTCTGTGGGGTCTGCAAAATCACTTTGTTATCCTTCGTAAAATGCAACAAACCCATAGAATCCAGGTTATGAAAGCTTTATGCATAAAGACTTTTGACCAGATTCTTACAATAAATGAGAAGATTGTCCTTGTATTGATCCAGGTTCTCTGACACCAAACTTTCTTGCAATAATACGCAGTTTCTCAATTTCTACAAAGAACTCGGTTTATATTATGAGTTTTCTCTCAAAATAAGTAAAATCTATAATATTTAATATTTGTAGTTCATTCTCATAAGTGAAAATACCGAATCTTTTAATTTAACTTAAAAAATACTAAAAAACTGAGCTACAAAATGTTCGTAGGCTTATTGTAGCATTATAAGCATTTAAACTTTTAACTCCCTTCCCTTCACGTTTTTTAGCAAAACAGAACAATGCAAAAACAAATCCAATAATTCTACGATCTTATCTATGTAGAAGTTGTTTTATTTCATCGCTAAACAAAATATAAAAAAAAACCCAATTTAAATATGTAGGACACAATATTACGTTTCTTTAAAAGCAAAGTTCTACTTTAATATGATGAAAGACAAACCTATCTCGTTCACTTCAATTTCCGGAGCAATCAACATAAGAACTTGCGGGTATATCACACATCTATCAAATAATACTTCTTTCGAAGACAACAGACAATGCTACTTAGGCAAATACTTTGACTTCTCTCTATTTCATGAACTAGTTTCCTTCAGCTTTATTTAATTGTTTGTCGTTGCACGCATTTCTTTTCATTAATTTTCATATTTTTATTAGTTGATAATTTCAAAATTATTTATTTTCCAGTTCTATATTTTAGGTACTTCCAAAAGAAACCCGTTTTCTCTTTAATCCCTATAATCTTATAAGCAATTTCTTTTTATGCCCATTATTATAGCTCATTTAACTTGAAGTGCTAGTCACATCTTTATAGTCATCTATAAACTTTTTTCTAACATTAAAATATCTCTCTTACTTTATCACTATATACATCACCTGATCAAAATATTCTGATACATCTGTAAATCGCAAACAAATGTCTAGAGATACACAGATATAAAAAAGTACAGAGTTATGAGTTTTTTGGTGCTAAATAGTATAATAATAATAATGGGTAAGTCAAAAGATCTTGGTAAACCTGGTCAGTTGCCGCGTGAGCAGGCAATCGATCAGGAAAATCACAGCCCTTTTTAATTTGCCCAAGTCAACTATCAGCGCAATTGTAAAGTAAAAACGTAAACGCGCGACCGCAATAAAATAAAGATTAGATGGGGACGAATAATGAAAGAAGGAAGCTGTTTTTTAATAAAAAAATGTTATTTTTAAAAATTAGTGATTATCGCGTGAAAAATCGCCAGTAAGTTTTATAGTACTAAGCATCAGGATTGTAGATCTACAATTAAGACAAACTAAAGTTCTATAATTGAGCAGCTGCCCACAAGCCATTTTTAGCAACCGTGAAGACGACGCCAAAATCCCCACCATTACCAGTCTCCACCCGGACACCAACTCATCTAAGAAACGCTCCCTCACAGGAATGGATCTCTCTCATCAGGAGGACTATTTATTACAAGAAAATTGGCTTTATAAAAGTTAAGAACTTAGAGAATAGAATATCCACTCATCCCGTTACACATCTGAAGATTATCAATGTGAATATTCAGTTTCACTGCACTTGCTGCAAGCAAATAAGCCCCTCCATGCCGTTGTGCCAAGCGTGCTGGAGTATATTCCGAAGGAGAAGCTAAAACAGGAGCTCCTAGACAACGACATTCTCACCTTCCGCAGACCGATGCCGCTCATGTTTATAGAACTTAGTTGCAGCAGCTGAAGAACAGGAAGGTCGTAAGTTAGACACGCACCATACTGCTGTTGTACATCCCCGTATTACCCCGGGAACTATAAAAAGGCCCGGAGTGAGACTGCCACCTATGTTAACTGCCAAAGCCCACGCTTTTTCAGTTTCAGGAAATGCCCCGCATTTCCCAAGTCAGCTAAGAGGCGACGACACGAAATTGCATATCCACCGCAGCGATCCGAGAGGATGTACCAGCTACCGCTGCATCTACCTAACAATCTTTACGACTCCAACCCAAACACCAGGCCTAAGTTAACATTGCTGAATGTTTCCAAAACGCGGGCTCTTCCACTTCCGACTTCCTAGAGGTCGTTGTGGGGCTAATGCCCTCCGCTAAAGACGTTAACGTCATCTTGGCATATTCAGAACTTACGGAACATCTGGAATACACTTAAGCTTCTGCCATGCTAGAAGTGGGTTAATTTCTTCTAACAGCAGGTCTTCCAAAAGAAGAACGGGTGAGGGCCTAATCCCAGGAACCTTGAGTGTCAAAAATGACAAATTTTTGTCGTAAATGCAATGCTATAGACGACTAAAATGAATAGTTTGGACTAACACATATAATAGTGGCATATATGTTCTAAATTTATCCCTTTACAAGGATACTGGTCTTCGACTGACTATATCAGAGTATCGTTGTCCCAAAATAAAATATATCTTGTCAAGACATTGATAATAAAGCTCGTCAGTGAAGATTCAGCATTCAGGAATCAACTTAACATAAATTATAGAAGACTGTCCAGATTGAGGAGGACTCATTTGAAGACTGATGTCACCGCTTTTGATTTTTTGAACCGATTTTAGTCCGTACGATCTGATATCGCATATTGACCGTCAAACTCACGGATTATTGTAGCCGCATCAGCAACACTTTGCTCCAAGTTCCAATAATACCTGTGCTTGCTACATCGCCCCGCACCAGAGATGATGCGTGACGACCGGGCACATATGAGCGAACATATGAGAGCCTTCACCTCTCAGTTTGCAGGCCGTACTTCCACGCGGGGCGTTAGAGCCGTACCATCTCAATAAGTTATTTACAGTCAAAACTAACTACTCAAATAATCAAGACCTTTGCACCACCGTAATATAAACAAAATACACGTTAAAGTACTGTCTGATATTTATTCTGCAATGAAGACATAATACGCATATTCTCTCAATATTAAAGCGAGGGCTATACAAAAAGCAAACTTTCCAAGACCTTCGACAAAGTATGGCAAAACGGCCTGGTGTACAAGATGACCTCGAGTCTATCCCAATACCGATGGTCCAGCTTGTCCAGTTCTTGCTTTTCGAAAGGAGGTTCCGCGTCAAGTTCGGTAACAAAATCATCGGAAAGGCATCTCCGAGCCGGCGTCCCTCAAAGCTCGGTGCTGTCTCCAACGTTATTCGACATCTAGATCCGGGACATAGCCACGACTATGCCCCCATACGCAGACGAAATCAAGAGGATAGAGGTTAAGGGCTGGACTCAAGAACTTCAAGTGTCGCCAGTGAACTCAATGACATTAAGTTCATCAAACTCAAACACTTAAGTCTCTTAGTCTTTATCCCATTACCATCTTCAGTACTTCACTCGTGTAAATAAACTGGAGTATTGTGTAGAGTATTATTAGATTAACTGAATAGTCTCGGCATACCCATTAACTAACAAAAAATCATCGAAAAATAGAGAACCTAAACCTTGCCCATTACTTCTACAGATGTTAGTCAAGCAAAGAGACTCTTCAAACCTCTAAATGCAAGTGAAAATCGCGGCAAGCGATCTAAAAGCAATTCCAGAATTCTTCCGGAGAACCATCTGAGAACAAGCGCAGCCGGGCACACTGCGAAAATAATTCACGCGCCGAGAGCGAATGCAGCGCGGAGCCGGGCATTTAGCGAATAAATCGGGAAAACTTCCGAAGCGGCGCTGCAGCGCGCTATTCCATTACGCGCCGTAATGCAGCGCTACACGGGTAAGCGTCGTGAATCGCATTATTTGCGCGAGTTAGCCGGCCCGAAAGAGCCGGATAACTGCATGCATAAGCCGCGCTTCCTGAAATTTACAGGAGCGCTGAAAGCGGCTGACATCCTATTCCCATGGAAATGCCGGCTGCAGTTGGCCGCCGCCCGCCGGGTCAGCGGCGCGGATGCGAGCCGCCCCATCCTCCGCCACCGCAAAATATGTAAATTCTTGGGAACTCCGCCGTAAAATATACATATTATGAAATGCTCCTACCTTGTATACCGATGTTCGAGCTAATGTAAGATAATAGCGCGGGCCGCGCGGAGATTTATGCCGCCGGCAAAGACCCGCCCCGGGCGATTGTTCCTCGAAAAATTGCTTTATGCGATCCGCCGAGCCAGCGGTGATAAAATTTTACTTTTCTACATAACTGCCTCCCATGCTTATTTGCATTTATTTAGGTCTTCCCACAACTGCTGTCCCACCAGCGAAAATTTCAGGGAAATCTGCCGAATGCATACTCTTACATGTCTTTCAAATGTTTCTTTAACGTTCTCTTTTAAGTACGACTTAATTTGCAGAAATCGCAACACTAGTAATTAAATAAAAACTCGCAGTTGTCAAACTTTTGTTGATAAAAAAAAGATGAACTCATGTAGAACTACTACTAATAGTAAATTCTAAAATCTTCTATTAGATTAATATTATAAAAGCTCATTTGTGTGATATACTTGATATTTTTGTAGAAGAGCCGTGATTAAATAAACCCCTCCTTATCATGCATTGCTAAATGTTGTTGAAAAACCATGGTACATTTTTGAATATTGTAGTTGACAAAGAATTTACTACGTTATTCAAAACGACTTTTTAATCTACACTTCATCACATCCAGATAAAATATTTCAAGTCAGACGATGACAGGATGCGAGTAATGTACTCAAGAACCTTGTTCGATAATAAAATCTTCCTATATTTATCTTGGTGTGCTTTTTAACAAGTTCTTACTCAACGTCTTCGAATGAAAGGAAACCCCTTCACAAAGGACGTCACTACGGTTTTGGCAGGAAGCTTCAACGGATGACAGCAAAAGATTATAGGGCTACATTCATCCCCACGATCTAGCGGTTACAGTCCCCCTGAGCCGACCCACTAGGACCTCACCGGTCGCCCAGACATCCTTGGCAAGAACCTCCCCATGCAGCAAATCATAAATAATGTCAGAGAGCTTGAGAGAGATCACAACCCGATTCTTCTAGCCCTGGAGGTGCCTGATGCGCCCAGAATACCTCAAACTAAGACATGGAGAGCAGTACGCCATCTCATTACTTCCATCAGAGATTTCATCTCCTTCGCACGAACAGGATATTTTGCCTCCGAATTGAAGGAACGGATCCGAGAGAAAAACAGGACGTGGCGGCGTGCGCAGCAGTCTCTCCGTCCCAATGAGCAGCTTGGCTACTGTGATCAAGAGCACCGTCACGGAGCACCACATTGCCTAATGAAAAATCAAAATGAAGACCACCTTCGACATGACCGACAACAGCTTGTAAAAAATTATGAAGATCATATGCAACTGGCAAATAACGTCGCTTAAGTGTTCAACAAAGTTAAGGTATTCGCTGGCAGTCGGTGCACCATCTACTACAATAACACTGACCTTGAACACATGCCTATCATCGACCTAGTTTATAGACGCCTACTATTTCTGCAACCCGCGTCTTACGACAACATTTTCTAGCTAACCGGACTCTGAAGCTATGCAATTCTCCCGAACTAGACGTTATCGCCAATGTTATCCTCCGTTTCCAGCGCATTCCAAACCTTTGGTAAGTGGCAGACATCGTGATGCTTTGTAAGTACCTGATGTTTCCCAGCATTCTGGTTGATTTGACTTCCTTGGCTTTTGCAAGTCCCTGGGACTAAACCCGTAAGTTCAGTTGGTATCCCGGCAGTTCAGGCAGTCTTGAACATGTTATGGACAGCCCGAATATTCTGGTTGCAGGTCATAAGGCCTACGATCACCTCGGTGAAGCCGGTAGCTTCCTCAGTAGCAGCTATTATATTCTAGAATAATTTCAAAAATGTGGAGTGGTCCACGTTCTGGAACGTGAAGCAATGGTTGCCCAGCCCTAGTGTTCGGACTGCGTCTGAGTGATCTGCGACTGACATGGTGGAACTGGCTGGGATCGACGGAAATCAGAAGCGTCCTCTTGGATCCTCGCTACGTAGCTCCGACCTGGAGCGGCCACCGTCGCTCATAGAGTTTGCTTCAGAAAGGCAGAATAAAGGCGCACTACTAAATTATTCGGGCAATGAAAAAATCTCGAAATGCTTTCACAAAAAGCACACCTCCGCCATAGTCTTCTTTGATGTAACTAAGACATTCGATAAGGTTTTCTGCGACAGCCTCGTCTTCCTTCCTCTCAGGCTGGAGGTCCTGGATCAAGGTCGACGGCATGAAATCATCGGAGAAGCATCTATAAGCCAGCGTCTCCTAAGGCTCGGTGTTGTCTTTGATATTGTTTAACCTCGATATCCGGGACATTTCAGCGACATTGACCCAGTATACAAACGACATAGTGGTGTTTTCAAATGATGCAGCATATGTAAATAAGAGTAAACACTAAGAAGGGCACAGCCATCCTATTCTTCATAGAACAGGGCATCGGTGCTGATAAAACCTGGTGAAACTTGGAAAATACTCTAGAGTGAAGAAGTACATTATATCAAAGCGACCCTAGACGAAAAACTACTCCAAAAGCCCTTCAGCCCCTTGGTTTCTTGTTCTGGGAGTCGGCTGTCCTTTCACAACAAGATGACATTATACACCGCAATAATCACGTACACCTACCTCGTCTAGAGGTATTACGCGAAGGCATAAGCAAATAAGTTGAAAATGGTTCAAAATCGGGCTTTCAGGACTATAATTAGCGTTCCGTAATTCGTAAAAAACTCTGTCCTACACCGCGACGCTAATATTCCAACCATCCCAGTGCGCTCAACAATTTCAGCATTAAAGGCCACGAAAATCCCAACAACTCTGTCATATAAACTACTAGCTAGACAAGAGCGCCCGCCATAAGGGTCCGAAGCAGGGGGTTAGGGATTGGACTCGGGAACTCTCAACAACGACACCATAGTCGACGTCGAGAGAAGAGAAAGAAAATAGACGTTCCTTTATTTAAAAGCATACATTTTAGTGTGTTAACTGATCGTTCTTTTACAAAAACCTATTAACGCTTTCATAAGTCTTTGCTTGCGAACAGGGTCGAACCGTGCAAAATCAGCTAGGTTAGAATCTCATCATAAATAGAAGAAACCTCATTGAATCTCTTAATAGCATTACGAACATTTTTCAGCACTTTGAAAATTGTCGTTGGTGCATTATTAACACTCCACGGTATTTTTATTTGAAAAGTTTTAAAAAGTTAAACTATAGGAAATTGCAACTTATTAAACTAAAACTTGATGTCCTTTTAGAATCTGATATGGTTTTTATATAATTAATCTGCAATATTGGTCAAAATCGTGGTTTTCTATATGCAGAAGCTCTTACAAGTTTTAGAACTTTTGTTGGGTGTCTCTCTAAGAAGTATTATTTATCCATATTTGTTTATTATACCACTGGGCTAGTGAGTTTCTTTGATCTATATATGGGATGTAGGCTCAATCCATATAAGCGCTCCGCTCACGCTTCATTCTTGTTCCGCTCATGTTGTGCTCACATCAGTTCGGTCAGGGTCCAATTCCAAGGTTAAGTATGCTCATTTTCAAAATCTTTATTTTTTGAGGTAGATTTTAAAGCCTTGCAGCACATAACTTAAATTTCTCCTTTTTGAAAATTCGGATTCGACATTCTTCAGCATTCGCAATTACACTTAGTTTATACTGCGATCCTTTCATTTCACTACAGGAATTCAAAACGCAATTTTCATCTTCTTATCTCTTAACCATCACTATTAACACCACTTGCTATTATAAAAAATGCTACAAAACCCACATCTTTCGCTTCGACATTACTTTGTAAAGCAAAATAACCAGAAACAACAAACTTTCCTTTTTTTTGGTTCCATATTACAAATTTGGGATATTTCAGAGACAGCGCTACAATAATTACATAAAATTAGGTAAACAATGAATTTCCCCAGATAGAAATTTAGAAGAAGCGAGCTAACACAGAAGGAGATTATAATAACAGAAATACGGCAACTCAAAGCATCTTGTAACCAGCAATTAAAATAGAAATCTTTGTAAGTCGCAGTCGTCGCGAACTACACGTGGGAAATTGATTTACTGCCGGAAAAGTCAATAAAATGTTTACTGCGGTTTTATTGTCGCAAGAAAAAGTTATTTCGCGCAGAATTAAAAGTCGCGGGCATAAATCTCTTCGGTGCGTGAATAGTTAATTAAGGGTGGCGCAGCAATAAAAGTTATTTAATTAAAATAGCGTGAAAAACAGCTTTGTATTTTCGAACTTTCATAATGTTTGTTTACGACCAATTTACCAATTCAGGTGCCTGCAGGTATCTTAATATGCGTTATATTTCATTAGTAATTATTAAAGAGTTTTTGAGAAAAATATAGAGGAAATAAAAATTAAAGTAAAATACAATTAATCAAAAGGTAATAAGAAGTACGAAAAAACGGCATTTATTGATAATAACTAAATTTAATAAATATATAACGATAACAGCTGGAAAGGAAATTAAACACAATTGGTAGAGAAAAGGAATATAAAGAAATAGCACGACTAACTACGAAGGTCGCAATCCAAAGTACTACAAACAAATTAAAAAAATAAGTGAAAAGAGCCAGTACAACACAGAATACATTACAAAATAAAAGGTACAAGCGCGTATGTAAAGTTGATTAGAGGTTCGTAGGATGAGTAAGGAAGACAGAAAATGTAAAGAAAGTAAGGTGATTAAAACAATACAGAAAAAACAAAGACACAAAGATTCTCAGAGGTTAATAAACTGCCAAGCAGGAAATCATTGAACTAAAAAACAGTGAGAAGGAGTTAATTGTACACAGAAATAACACAACAGTTTTATTGAAATTTATAAACCTGTAAGAAATAAAACAGGCAAATGTAAACATAAAAAAATAAAAATCTGAGCTCTAAAGAATTTCCAGAAACAAGAGGAAAATAATAAATAGTGGGAAACACTATGACTTAGATTTGTAGATTTCAAAGAAGCATTCGATCGTATAGAGGTATAAGTGGGATAAAAGCTCAAAAGCTTTAAAATGTCACAAGAATTGGGTACAAGTGCTGTAAATTAATAAAACCTATAAATGACAAAACTACTATAAATATATAAGATTCTTTAATGACTATAACCACAAGGAAAAAGTTAAAATAAAACCTGGCATCCAACAAGGTCGTGTGCTGTCACCAAAATTATTCTAAATGACTCTAGAGAATGTAATTAAAAATCTATAATGGAAAATAGAGAAAAGAAGTTTGAACTGTATAGACTTTGTGGATGGCAAAGCAATCATAGCTAAGTAAAGAGGTCAAATAGTGTTCAACGAGAAGGGTGTAAACCCAAATTTGCAACTATCGAAGAAACATAAAAAAAATTTTTTGAAAATCAAACTCATGCTTTTTTTTGTTTGAAGTCTTGTATACCAAATTTGGAATCAGAGCTTTAATTTTTGAGTTATCGTGATGACAGACACACACAGAGAAGGGATTGTAATCTCATTAACTACCTCTTAAGCATTAGCACATTTTCGGTAGTTAATAAGCTAAAGTAATAATGGTAGACGATACAGTTGTAGAAATAGTGGACACCTATAAATATTTAGATCAGTTGATAACAATCATCGACGAAAATAAAACAGCAGAAATAAAACAGACAATTATAAATATGAATTAAAAGATAATGTGATGGGAAAACATACCACTATGCGTAAAAATAAAAGTGTACAAGAAGTACATACTACTCATAAAGAAACAATTATGTTTTCGCTCAATAAACCATAAATAAGTTAGACGTACACCAACGAGCAATAAAACATCGAATTTTGGACATATCTTTAAGAGAATACAAAACTAATAGATAGATCAGACGAAAATCAAGCCTTGAGATATCATACAGAGAATAACTACAAAACAGGGAAACTGAAAAAGACATGCTGTAAGAAGAGCAATCGGGTGGTGCTGTAAAGTCACAAATAGAGGCACTAGAGTGAATATAGAAATAAAAGACCATTTCAGCGATAGGCAAACGACATCAAAGAACATGCAGGAATGTGTTGTGGTATAAACCGGCAGGAAACGAAGAAAAAAGGTGCTAACACACGCCTTTATTCAAACTACTAACACCGTATCATAGACTTGATGTACAATTTTTTTAAACATCTTGGACGTGGTATATCAATTGTGTACATGTGTGACCACGTTTAAATTCCAAATACTCGAGAGCTCATGGTAAAAATAATAATAAATTCCCAAGAGCAGCAGTTCCTTTCCAAAATGAATAAGTTTGATGATCGTTCAATTTTTTTACCCACAATTGAAAACGTGCAAACTGTTTGACGGATCAACGTGTTACCAACGGTTAATTCCTATAAAAAGGTTGGTTACCCAACTACATAAAAAATACGAGAAAAGCCTCCTAGTGATGATTCCAAAAGTTCCACTAATGGGAATTTAAAAAAATATAAATTAATAAGACCACTCGAATAAGAAGCGAATTTGGACATCCCAAAATGTAGAACAAACCATAACACAAATGGAAAATACGAGCCTTAAAGGCTCATGATTAAATATCGACGCCATTGCTTAGAACACTCCACTACAAAAAATGCTATAGCTCATCGCAGCGCTCGGATTGAAAGCGCCGCTTTGACAGGATATTGTTGTGTTCATCTGCGAGTGCCTGCACAATGCCCGAAATTAATTAGCAATTTTCGTTTAAGTTTGGAGAATAAACGGGCGACCGAAACGTCAACAGCGCGCCCCGAGCCCCTCTGGCACTCCGCGCGCGCGTCTAAATTTCCAAGTTGCGAAAAGGTTTAAATTTAGAGCCACTTTAAAATTTAGAAATAAAATTTAAACTTCCACCGCAGCGCCGAAGTTATAGCCGTCTGGAGACCGGCATGGGAATTTTAAGGGCGGAAGTTTCTGCGGGGATTTAAGGGCGTCCGAGCTTGCGGCGGCGAATTTTCTAATCAGCCGTGTGTTCGGCAGGGCGTTCGCGACAGAGAGGAATTGCTGCCATTACGATGCCTTCGGCAACTTCGTTGGACTCTAATTTGGTTTCAAAACCTAAAAATGCAATGACGAGAAGAAATAGGACATAAATAACATTGAACATCTAACAATAAAAGTTTCGGTAATACAGAAAATAACCCAAGCTTTTGTAAAATGTGATTTTTAATTGTTCTAGTTTCGTCTAGAAACTCTAGGTCAGTTCGTGTCCGAGTGGTTAAAGCGCTTAGTTGTAGTGTAGATGGAGCCAATTTTGAACCTAGGCTTCAATCACTAACAATAATAGTGTACCTATGTTCACTTTAAACAAGATGTAATAACTGACATATTGCCCCGTATCAAATACGATGCACAACGATCGAGTATTGGAAGGTATAATCTTTCGATTCGTAGGTCATACTCCCAAATAGGGTGTAGAGCTGCTCAATTAATATACCCTTTAGCAAAACCTCTCCATGTAATACTCATTTTTTTTACTTTTCTATTATTCGCTTTTTCTTCTCTATGGAAGTCAATCTCAATCTCTCTCTTTCTTATATTTCAAACTAACGCCAACACTAACACCAGAACAACGGGGTGACAGCCACATTGTGCAATGCTATAGGAAGACATTACCCTTAATTCAAAATTAGTAAAAAATGGTAGATAGAGAGACAAAGAGTTGGGGATTTGCTTAAAGAGCCTTAATTTACTTTCCAGTTGTGGTTTCCAATAAATGGATAGGAAAGTCTGATTCTTTTTGACTTTGCGGATGCAGACGGCTCCTCATCACTACACTTTTTTCTAACGAATTATTCGTGTTGATTTCAAATCTTCAAATACAAAATCAACTTTTGAATAATCTCCTGCAACAGGTTTGTGTACTTTATTGTTAGTCTACTAACGACTACTTGAAGATTTTTAAATCTTGAGCGATTTTGCTATTGTCTGCACAAAGTTGAACTTTTACACTTTAGTCTAAAGTTTGTGAGGGTTCCTTGAATATGTGTATTGCTACAAACCAGTGGACTCTATATGCAATTAATCTGGCCCATTGGCTGAGTACAGGAGCTACTGATAGTAGAAACTAAAGAATGTATGCGCAAACTACAGTAACAAAATAAGTATATAGTTCATGTATTATATCACTGGAAGACGCCTAATTACCTCTAATATTCAAAAAGTGTTGCTACTGTTAATAAAATTTTCTTCTTGTAGAAAAGCTCAAATTAAGAAAGAAAAAATTTTGAGAAAAAAAAACTCTGCCATTGAAGAGCGAACCAAGAACATCGCCGCCATCTGAATCCTGCTCACTATTCTTTCAAATACTCGATAGCGTTTCTGTTAAAAAATTCAAGAAGACACATCTGAACTTCACATAAGTATATATTCTTGCACGACTACTAATTTCCAAGAGACTACTAAGAGAGACGCTAATATTCAATACCACCACAGAACTTCTGAATATTGCCAGCGACTTTTGTTAATGGTCTGGTTGAGGAAAAACATGTTAAACCAAGACTATTAATAATATCCGTGCATAAAACGGAACAACCCTCATGTCCTTGAAAATGAAACAGGTTAAAGAAAAGATATTCCACCTGCTATATGTCATGAAAATTCTCTTCACTATGAAACAAACTTGCAAAAAGAAGGATGTTAGACAATTTCATCGCTCAAAACTGTTGGTCATGATATGCCATAGTGTGATTAATGCAGGAGCAATAACCACTTAGGGGACTATGCTAAAATGGGTTTTTAAGAAAATTGCTTTATCACCAGTCCAATTCACATCGAAAAAAAGTAACCTTTTGCCTTCAAAGTAAAAACGGAATCCGAGAGAAATACGAGGTCCGAGAAAGGGGAGGGGGAAAGTACGATACGATCTCTTAATAATGTCCATAGACATGGTTTTTTGAATTAAAAGGTACAATCTATTTCCAGTGTATGCAGTAAAATATTACATTATAGAAGATATATAGTTGTTATTCTCTTATCTAAATCTAAATCCTAATTCTTCAAAATTTTCTTATTATGCTAATTGTAATGTAGTACCGTTTCTTCGCGTCTTGGACATTTTGGCTACAATGTAATTAAATTTTGAACATCCAACATTTTGGTAGCAGGAAAATTGCAGGATTATGAATTAATAGTAGTATGTTTAAATAATCCGCTAGACACTGAGATCATTCTTCGTGACCCGACGGCTACTAGAGAAAAGACTGGTACAACAGATGGAAAGTGGAATCAACCCAAAGAAGAGCTCGACAGTCATGCTCTCCACCAAAAATTGCTTCATTGATGATATGACCTGGCGAACTTTTCAGAAAGGAAATACCTGGGAAGAGACAACCTACCGCGAGGTAATACTCAATAGAAAGCTCACTTAGAGAGTACATATCAATAGGGCGATAACTAGAACCTAGCCACCAAGAAAAGTTTCCTCTTGCATAAAGTGATCGTTCGTTCTATCATGATGTACGAGACTCTAATTTAGAGCTGGGCCACTAAGTACACATCAATAAACTCTAGATCATCTATCATCGGGCCTTAAGATCTATCTTGTGGTTCGTGAGAACTACAATCTCTATCGTAACGCAGACATCCCAACGATTCAGGAGTTTAGAGTCACGATAACCCCACCGGACTCTGCAGCTATGTGGTTGACAGAAGACCTCGCCATAAGCTCTCTAAATCCTGATCTTTCCGTGAGGTACTTATATGGTCTACCACCATTCACGCGAAGTTACATCAACAGAACTGGAACTAGACCCAGGAACCTTCTATTTAGCCAATGAAATCAACGTTAAAACACATATTATACGTTCGGATAAAACATTTTTTATGAACTAGCTAAAATAGCCCAGGTTGTTTCAGACTAGTAAGAGTTGTAACATGAGTTAGTCGTGGGTACTATGCTGAATATTATGCAGAACCACTATTTCTCAGATAAGGTCCTGAACATGCTTTTTAAGTATCCGATATCATCTGCTCTCGTGGAAAAGTCAAATAAGTGATGTCTATGACAAGGAAAAATAAATTTCTATCTTCTATGTCCTAGGTTGACTGCCACGTGAGAGAGGCTAAGAACTTGCTTATCGTGCAAAGAACACTTAGGACAGGTTCTTCAAAGAGGTGGCTGACAATCGAGCAGAAGAAGCAAATTCGAAATTAAGAAGTCCGGGTACCCGGTCGAGCGGGAAAACGACGGGAGAGTAAGAGCCACGTTCGTGGTTATATGAAAAGAACAAGAGATCCACCAAGGACAAGTTAAGCTCCCAGATTAGACTTGTATTTTCAAATGCTAGATGATGGCCATCCGGAGTGTCTGAAGTACATTGCCAGACAAAAAATAGCCATCCAAGATGCACCATAATATCAAACAGCAAGTCAGCGCTACTTACTCTCAAAAGCTTAATGGTGCCGATAAATTTGCAAGTCGAAGTTTGGAGTCTTGTGAAGACAAAAAAGGCATAGACAACAGCAAGACCACCGATTTTCAAAACGGTTCCAATAGGGCTCTTAAAGAATCGGTTGCCAACTAGAGCAAGATGGGACCAGAGATAGCAATCAGCGCCTACAAATCGACATGCACGGATACTCACGATTTCAAATCGCTTGCTTTGACTCGAATTTTTGTGTCCTATACTAAAGCAAATGCCAGAGTACGTAAACTTGCAGTCATGACAGATACAATAAACATGAGAATTATAGAAAGTCAGGTTGAGAGATAAGAATAATGTAATTACGGTAGTGTTGACGTGGTACCGTAAGACAAATGACCAGCCAAGTATTGCAAACATTGCCTAAATGTATGTAGATGGACATTTTTATAGATAGTTTTAAAGTAGTATAGCCGTTAGGTTGCTTAAATAGCACAAATTAATTTTTTCAACATAATAGATAAATTGTTGTCTTAAAGTGGTAATTGTAACATTACTTATTTATTTTACTTACGGGAAATCAAATTACTTAGTAATATTTATATACATTACACAAAGAATTACTGACAGAAAATTACATTCTATAAATGTATTTATATGTAACACTGGCACTGTTTGCCTCACTTCTCCTGGCTGCTTTGCTGCGTGATATTTAAGCAATTCAGGAGCGGTTCTAGAGCCTACAAAGAAAGTCCGAAAATTTGCCTATTGTTTGAGTACTCGCACAAGCAGCGCGGCTAGAAACATTATGTCCGCCACTCGACCGTGACAGCTAGGCTCAACAAAAAACTGAGATCGCTGACGTTTACGCTCCCCGTAAGCGCACCATCAGGTGGAAATTCGTTGCAATATATTGCTTTAGTTAATTCTTATAGCATAAATTTAATTTTTTCATATGTCGGATTAATGAATCAATGTAAGAAATTAGGGAAGGAACCGGGTTCGATTTTGAATTGACAACATTTAAAGTGGAATTAGCTCCTTGGCAACCAAAACGATGTTTCTTTCTGGTGTAAATTGCTTAGACATACCCGTAGTATATAAAAGAAAGTAGCGCAGTAGCTTAAATTTGTTTGAAACTTCCTGAAACATTTTATCACAAGCGTTCCCAAATCCTAGAAAATTTATTTCGACAAATATTAAGATGATTCGTATAAACGATCATGTAGTTTATCATCCATCAAATTGTTAAGTATGCTAGGCATGTGCTGAAAAGCGCTGCTCCGATCCAGCCGAAAAGCAAACATTTCCGCCGCGTGTGCTCCGAGTCGCTCCTCGGGAATGAAATATTCGGGCAAATCACGGGCGCTATTTCCCGGTAACGAGCATCCCAATTTCGAATTAAAACAAATCGGCTAAACTTCCATCCGAATTATGCAAACGATCCTTCGGATTATCGCGGCGCCCATTATGTATCACCGCGTTCGCGGACGATTTTCGATCAAATCCGGCGCTTCGTGGCGCGGGCGTCCGCGGGTGTCAACCCTGCAATAACGCGCCTCCCGAAATCTCGATCCCGATTTTTCGCCGCGCAAGGGCATTGTTTCGCCCGGGCGGTCTGGTGAATTGGCGCCGTTCGCACCTAATCTGTGTTTCCATTTGAGAGCCGAGCCGAGACACAAAACGCCTTATTTATTTTTAGTTGGCGCTAGAGTGCAGTCTCCTGTTTTTAACAGCGCCTAATCCGGATCGGCAGCGCCGCTCTGAATGGAGTTCTGGTAATTTTATATTTCACGTGATCCGTCTTCTAGGCGGCGACAAAGCAAGCTGGCGGACGCTCCAATTACTCCCGGATTTAATTTTAAGTTTTGCAGTGACGGGACGACTCCTAAACTGGATTAGGCGAAGTATCCCAAAATAGAGACGCAGACTTCAGTATGAGAGACATCCGATCCGGGAAGGCTAAATGTCATCAGTATGCGAACATTAGTGGCTCATTTGTGTTGATACATTTAAACGGCGTAATATTTTAGAGATCACAATACAACTCAGATTGGAACATTAAAAGAAACACAAGAGGGACTACAAAAAGAAGAAAAAGCAGCCTTAAAGAACTAACAAAACCCTTAATGTCAAGAGAAGTTCAAGTAGAGAAAATAGGAAAAAGCAGTACATTACGTGATACCTAACAAAATCTTGTAGACGATTGACTACTGATAGAACAGAGAAATTATAAGTCGAGATTATAAAAATTCATAAAAATCAAAATAATGGATTCGATAACAGGATACTAAATATAAGATACCAATAACTAGAACAGATAAAGAAAATGAAAGAACTGAAAAATTACAGAGAGATCAGCTCTTTCATCTGGACCTCAATCTGTCTACCCCCATGGAGTAATTTAATGATTGAATCATCCATTCAGCAAATATGAAAGTATTAAAGCGTCAAACATTTCACGATATTGAAGTCTTTCTACGTTGTACTTATTTGTCTATCGCAGAGATAGTCATACCTGTCGCAAACGCAAAAGCGAGGAAAGGACAACTGCAATATATTCTAAGTGTAGTATTGTATAATGTTTATTTGTGAATAGTACCTGGACAAACTGAAAGATGCAGCATTTCCATCCAAAATTATCTGAGCGGTGAGGATCAGTTAATCGACCACAATCACACAACCGTCTCTACAGGACTCTTCAAAATCCGCATGTTGCTATGGAATGACATTTAAGTTTACTGGGACTTACAATGTGGTATAAGATATCAGCAATCCTTCTTTGATCAAACTGTCATTGGTGTTATTCGCCTTCATGAATCCGCCGGGTAATCCTTTGGTGATTAAACCGTGAGGTGTAGGATACCATTTCCAACGCTATTCTACACTTCTAAGCCCCTAGAAGGCGAGAATCGTGGTGATGCTTCCCAAACCTATAAAGTTCGGAATATTTTCACGATCCTACTGTCCCATCAGCCTGATGAAAACTGATAGAGCAGTTGATCTACTCTTGAAGACCTCCAGCTGATTTCGGTGAATCAATTCGGATTCCAAACTGGCAACTTCATTATCCATCAACTCTTATAGGCGGTTACACCAAGAAGCAGAACACCGCCGTTTTCTTCCTTCATATAGCCAACATATTCGACAAGGTTACCAGTAATCCAGCTAAAGAATTCAGAAGTCATGAAAAAGGCATCTACAAGCCGGCGTTTTCCAGACAACCTTGTTTAACTTCTATATCCGGGATGTTTTGACGATGCCTTCTACGACAATGGCCCAGTATGCATATCTAAGATAAGCTAGACAAGCTCAAAAATTGCGCAGCACGTGGGAAATATAAATTAACGCTGAGAGCACAGCTATCCTCCACGAAAACCCGACTACTATTGTGATGTAAGAGCCCAACTCGATGCGACTTGGTGGTGTATGTTCTCCAGATATTATTTCAATGGTCTCCTTTTTATTAATATACCTCCAACATAAGGTTTACTGCACAAAACTAGTTGATGAACTGAAAGACTATGTCTCAAAAGAAATGATTCGTAATGCTGTCGAATCTATTAGTCCACACACTAAAATATTGTTTCTAAATGAATATGGTATATTATCATTAGAAGAAAGAGTAAATTTTTTGGAGCTTCGTAAAAACTGTTTAACTCATCTTAATATAGGATTAACTTGGAAAAAACACATTCGGTCCAAACGCAAACAACTATAAGAAATATACTGTCCTGATGAACTTGCTAATACAAATGGTACCATTTAAATTACATTCTTAAAAAATTTAAATTTATGAAAATCAGATAACAAAGTTAATTAGATAATATGTATTTGATCTACAAACTACAAGTGTAGAAATGCTACCAAATGCAAAATAATAAACAAATAGATCAAGGTAATGTCCCCTAAATTACACATTAGTTAGGTACCTGTCTTACCTTAAAACAAATGCACTTTCCCTTCCTACATCACACGCATAGCAGAGAAAAGAAGAATAGAATCTCATGTTAGCTGGCAGTCTAATATAGTGTTTTCGTAATGCTTTTATAAAAAGAACAAGTTATTTATAAAAAGATTGAATCTGCTAGATACCGTACAGCACGATGGATCTTCAAGGGGCTTTGCAAAGCAGTACCAAATGGAATAAATTTCTTCAAAGGGGGACGCCAAAATGAAGCAGATATGCCTCGGCCGGGTTTATTGGTATCACTGAAAAAGGAGCATATGCTATTTTCACGTTATTAGAAAAGGGTCGACATATTCTTCTATTTAAATCAGAAACTTCAACTAGTTTCTGATCCACAGCATCTTATCAAATACTATTGATAAAGTATCTCATCTAAAGAAGGTCCATACTTAGAGCATCATAAAGTGCAATTTTGTTCTCGATAAAAAAAAAACATGATACATTTTTGACGCAACTATTGAACCACAGAGAGTTCTAAACACTTTCAATGGATTCATATATCGGCCTGATTTGAAATTTTAATGAACCTTCAAGACTATAATGAGGTATGTTAAATATGTTAAAACTTGCAGGTTCGTCTTCTCACTTTTTAATTTGTCAAGCACTGTACCATACATTTCCAGGCGTGACAAGGTAGCACTTCATACTCTAAAAATAATGCTGCTATGCAAGCCAACATTATGGACATGAGGTGTATTTGGAGTATAACATCTCACGTGAAAATATCTTACAAGGATCCTTCCAAATGTGTTAAGTCACATATAAAATAACTACATATACTGTGTCCTTATTGCTTTTGTACCCTATAGTAGTACTTGTAACTTGTAAATTTATATGTTAAGGTATTGTACCATGTCTTTTTACTCAAATTAATTGATTTGTTTCTTAATTAGATATGTGAATAATTGATTTCACACGACCCTCAAGTTTAAGTCTCTTTTTGTTACAATAAGTGCCTTGTAAACTGTCCACGTTATTCATTAAATTACGTATTACACACTTTCGAAATATATACCAACATTAACTTCTCTATTTTTGATTTAATTTTAAAACTTTCAAAATTTTGAACTACTATAAAAAATTAAAGAAATGCTGCTGTAAAAGCACTTCAACTTCTTTTAGTTTACAACTAAAGAAAAAATTATTAAAAAAATAAATTAGGTAGAGTTTCACACTGTTATAGATTATACCGTTTATTTATAATAGTTTCTGACAACATACTTTGAAATTTCGATTGCTACAAACCGTTATCAAAACGCTTACTTTATTCGGCTATTAACAATTAAAAAGATGTATGCCTCTTACGATATTAATTTAAAAACTTTTTTTACATTCCACTTTCGCCATAGGCCAAGCGGCTCCTAAATCTTTAATTTATTAACTCAACGAGCCGCATTCTTCCATAATCATTTAATACCGTGAGTTCCCATGATCATAAAAATAATCCGCCGTAACTTACAAATAGCACGTAAGTTCAGGCACCGTTCCCAAAATACATTTGACGTAAACTATACTATAAGCCTATATCTGGCAAGCTTCAATTGGCTTATGTGTTTACCAGCAGATGTAGTCAAGTGCCTGAATGGGTGTAAACGCAGCCACTTCGCACCGAAAATTGAAAAATTGTAGGTTAAACCTAATATCTACTATGAATCAGATTTTTTGTCATCTAGCATAAATAGATAAAAATGAGTCGGCATTTTGTACAAAAAAATCTTTGTCTTAGAGAGCAAGAGAGGTTAAAGTAGTCATTTATTACCCAAGTGCCATATTATGGAAACGAAGACTACTAATTTATTGCTGTCAATCAATTAGATCCCCTGTATTTATTTAAGTTCCACTTCGCTTAATGTCGAATTAAAAAACAAATAACTCATCAAGCTATTGGCTTAGAAATAATAGCTTCATGGTTTAAATATTCAAAATGACAACCATCTTCATCCAAACACATCCAATAACTCGAACCAATAAATTCGGCAACATTACGAACAATTACATTCAGATCACCTCGTCGCTTCAGACAATTTCAGAAACAGTGCATCCTCCATGTATTTGCCACGGTAACCATTCACAAAATTGTATTTAAGTCAATAATCTGCATTTATCGTTATTTACGTTAACATTGACACTGACATCCTTGGTTTACAACGTTCTTGCGATTAAGCCTCCACCCTTTCTTCATCCGGAAGCTTTAAAAGTAAAATTTTTATGTCTTTAGGCCGCCTTCAGCACGACAGAAGCTTGAACGAGTTTCAGGTGTTCAGTTGTTACTAAACATGCAAAAGATGGCGCCGATTTCTTCCGCGCAGGATATAAACCTGCGATGATCTCTAGAAAGTCGATGAAATTCTGTATGGACGCAATCATGGAGGAGGTCCACGTGTTGGAACCATTTAGCAATGGTGCCTCAGCTCTGCTGTTTGGATTGTGGTAGAAAGCAGTGATGGTCGTGGCATTAGCTGACGATTTTCCTCTTCTTTGGCTGCTCTAATCTAACAGTTAAGTCGAAGACACCGCGCTCAAAAAGGTTTATCTGATTTCATTAGATAGAAATAGTACTTTCACTTTTGTCGGGAAACAAGTTAACCATCGATGTTCTTGTGCAGTAGCAAGATGAACTGATAGCCTAGCCGCTACGTTTTTTATTTAACGGAAGGCCAAGTATGTGTTTTCTGGAGGAAAGGGATATCCGGATGACGTCTTCCTCTCGATCGCTGAGGACGTCAAAGGCTTTGGCGGTCAGTACCGGAATTGGAGGAGACATTATTGTAACCTTGGTTTAGGGGATGGTTTAAAGCTCTCCTGCTCGCTACGGCTGGCTTAAGGTGGAGACCTCTCACCTTTAATGTTGCTCTCCATTGGGGGAGGTAAAGGTGACTGCGGATCATCAACGTTGCTTAGAGTGACAGCAGGAACTGTAGGAGAAACTGTTCCAAACGCAATCTTGCAGATCTCGGTGAAGGTGGCGATCAAAAATCGCTACTTTTTTTCACTCAGATTGCATAAATCTAAGAAAGTTCTTCAAATATTGCCCCGTCGTTGTCATCTGATCATTTTTCATCAAAACTATGTAATACCTCGTAGAAAATCCTATTGTCTATTGTCATTTAAAAAGTAAATTAATTTTTTGGGATAGCATGTATTGTTATCACAGAACACGTGAACCATGGTAAAGTTCGGATAAACGGCAACTTTAAACCCTCACATCTCAAAAATAAGAAGTTTGCGCACAAAACACCCTTTTACTTTTTCTTTGTACCACGAGCAAATTGCATGAAAAATCCGACGTATTGAGTCCTCGTTAGGAAGTTTCGGCCTGCAAAACTGGAAACAAATACAAACATCATTTACCAAAGTAATGGCGCTTTCGGTGAGCAGAGCCCCCAAAAAACACGAGCGTTCGGCGCAAGATAAAATCGGCAAGTCGGAATAAAACGAGCGGCTAGCTGGATGCGCATTTTTATCTGAATAGATTAACGCTCAAATTACTTTGATCGCTGAATCAGACCAACGAAAGCTCTAGAGCGCCAGAGCGGAAAACAAGCCCGCTCGCGAACTGAAAGCGGAGCACGAATGCTTGCACAGGTTTTATTAGCGTCCCGCGCAGGTTTTAATGGCCGCAAATTTTTATTAAGGCAATCCGCCTTCGCCCGCGGCCATTTATTCCGGAAGTTCGGCGCTGAAAGCGAGCGCTTGTTGACACGCATCCAAGTTCCCGCTTATTTGAATTTCGACTTTTTCGGGAGCTTTGCCTGCCGCTTCCGGACCGAAAAATTCGATCTGAAATGATTTCTCCTCGGAAATCCAATTAGCTCCGCAGAAGTGCTGGAAGAGAACCGCCGCGCGCTGAAAATAACCGATCAGCTGACTGCTAATGGGTAAAATTAAGTGACATCACCTATGAGTAGCTGAATGCAGATTGCAGATGAGTCACCAACCGGCGAATAGCCAGCGCATCACGTAATCTGCTTCGTAAACGTCTAAATTGATCGTAGAGGTGACCAGTCGGTTTACTTTCTTCTCCTTTTTAATTTTTTACTCGCAATCAACTCCAATTTTCATCATAATAATCCAATTTTGAAAAATGAACGCATTCGAATAATTAGGCAAGACTGAAAGTATGTCGAGGACTAGAGAGCAACAACGAAAACAGGCGCCTACAATATTGTCCGCTTGTAAAGCCGTTTGATCTACTTACAGTCAACGATAGCACTACCTGAAGGAGCTTTTACCTTCCAACAAAAGCTTTATGTACTTTCCGCAAACAATCTCCTCAGAGCAAATAGTAAAAATAGCCTGAAATAACGATTGAGCTAAGCAGCCGCTCAGTTATTACCTTCCTCTTACTTTACGAGGGCTCAATTTCAACCTCATTAATTAACAATCCTGAAAAATCCATCGAGCATTCGACTTATTACGTTTTAACGAATCGATCACAAGAAGAATCCTAATTCGACCAAGAAAGAATTACAATTCAGCCAAATTAAGCTCATCCTTTCCTTCTCCGCGATGATCGCCAAGATGCAGCTTAAATTTTAACATTATTCATATTACATTAAGCAAGTAATCTTAAACCCAGCCGAGGCGTTTCATTATCTTCGCACCCGGCTGGCGTAGCGACCATGAAGATAGAATACGACATCAAAGCCGTATAATTTTAACGCCGCCTTACGTCTAACTGGGTTTTTATAGCGCTGCTCGCACCGCCGTCGAGCATAATTTTGATTTATCGATCGAGATAATATTTTGCTTTGTACCGTAACGATCACGCGTCCCATTTTCTCCCATTACGGTTCAGCGCGGTTCCTGAAACGCCCGCCGCCCGGCTTGACCTTCCGCAAAAATTGCGCGCCGGTTGCCAGCCGGCAATTCGATCTAATTCGAGCGGCGTCTCCGTGCCCGGAATTTTCAGGGTAGCCCGGAGCGGGCCCCTTCTCGCCAGCTCCTACGTTCTGCAATATCAGACGATAATAAACTACCCATAAGAGGGCAGTAACTCTCTAATACACTGGCCCGGAAGCCTACGCATGTTCTCTTCGTTACGTTCAGCTCCGGCCCGCCTGGAAGTGATTAACTAACTGGAACTAACTTATGGCACTTCGTTCTAATGTTTGTTTTGGAGAAGGCCGCTGGTGCGCGCATGGAAAAGCTCGCGCCTCACGTGTCCGGGCACGTAGCAATCAAATTAACACCGGTTAATGGAGTCATAATTATACATGCACCATGGTGTCACGGCAATTAACTGAAAGCATATTTGCCTATGCATGGGCACATAGTGCTTACGCAAACCAAATACATCTAAACTAAACATAAAAATGACTAATAATTTATTTACCCTTCTTCAACATGTAACGAGATTCAAAATTCTCTAGGATGTTCAATAAAGGGTGCCGAATTTCAGTCGGGGTCATTTCTTTGTTTTGAGTTGGTAGGTCTGTTCCTTATCATTCTTATCACACACTCTGCTCAATTTAGCATTGGTGGTTTTTCCAGTACATTAGTTTCTTTTGGTTCGTTTTCATTATGGAACAATTTACAACGAAGCAACGTGTTCTTATTGTTAAAACATTTTACCAAAGCGGTGAAAGTGCCACGCGAAAACTTTGTGAGATTCTTGGGAAAAATACAGCACTCAAGGAATCTACAGTTAGAAAACTAATGAGGAAGTTTGAGAGGTTCCGTGGGAAAAGTAAAATCGCTTGGGCGGAATCGGTCTCATCGGACAGAACACAAATTGCTGTTGTGTAAGAAAGTGTCAATGTGTGTCCTAGAAAATCGAATTTTGCATGAAGATCTCGTATAAATTTCAACCAATGCAACAACATAAGCCTGCAGATCATGAGAAACGGAGGCGATTTGCTGAATGGGTTGTGGAGAGACTGGCAGCGGACGAAAATTTCGCAAAAACATTTTCAGTGATAAAGTCTACATTCACTTGATTGGATTGTTCAACAAACCGGATTTCGGAAAATAAAAATTCTCGAATAATCCAGGAGCATGATATAGATCCACTAAAAACGACTGTGTGGTCTGGTTTTTGGACAGGTAAAGTGATAGGACCGTTTTTCTTTGAAGATGATGAATGGAGAACGTTACCGTAATATGATATCCAATCGATTGTGGTCTACCTTTGAAGATATGGAGATTGACGATCTCTGGTTTCAGCAGAATGGAGCGACCGCCACACTTCGTACGAGACAGTTACCTCACTCCACAAAAAATTCTTGCAACGAGTTGCAGGCAAGATTCTGCGGTCTTATACCCTGTGAATTCTTCTTATAGGAGTTTGAGAAATCACAGGTGTACGCTAACAAACCTCGCACAATTCTAGAAGTGAAGGCGAAAATCATACGTATAATTAGAGACATCGTGTCAGACATCTGCGAGAATGCATAGTATCGGCCGGGCATATTATTTCATATGTAAATGGAACATTTCACTGATTACAAGCATTACAATATAATCACTTTCGTAAAAACGTGACTGATTTATTGAACTTTCAAACTCGTTTATAGAACGCTCGCTATATGGAAACCATGGTAAAAAAAACTCAATTTGCCATTACTTTAGCAATTAATAATCTGTCAGCAATATTTCATACTTGTTATACTAATCGTAGCCCACCAATAAAACGTTACGTCAGCAGTGCGAACACCACCTTGATCAAAGCCCAGGCCTCTCACAATCTACCCTGACAAAACCAAAAATCAGCGACTCTTTCAGCCTCCGCAGCGCGCGATAAATCCGGGCGCAGAAAGCCCGATCTTCATATAAATATTGCAAACAGCATTTCCGATAAAAACCCGCTTTGATCACGGTCCAAATTACTTTGCGGCGCCCTCCACAAAGGGTGCCGATGATGTATCACGGGGGGCAGAGCAGTGGAAAGACAATTACGCGCGCTCTCCTTTGTGCGAAGATATCATTTGTGGATTCAACCAATATAGCCCAAAATCACATAAAAAAGCAATCAATTAAAGCCCGCCTGCATGTAGGAAAAGACGGGCTTTTCGGCGCGAACATCAAAGCGCGCAGATCCTGGCTGATCTTATTGGGCGTGTTTATCTTGCTCCCGTGTTCTGAAATCTCACCTAGGATTCGATTCTTTGGAAGCAAGACGGGCCCTTATCGGGCGGAATGTCCTGCGCTGGCAAAACGCGCGGCATACTTGGGAATCCCTTTGACGTGAGTTTGCCGGGATCTCTATGGGTTGCTAATAGTAATACAGGAGAAATATAATTCTTACGTTTACGACTTCTTTCGGGTCTTTACAGTAATCGAACATAGTTGAAGATTTTGAATATCGGGCAGTCAGTTTCTTGTATTTTTAATAATCACCGGAATAAAAAGACAAAAGCAGAAAAGGTGTCTTCGTTTTTCACTGAAAGAGGAATTCTTTAACAAAGAGGGCGCCGCTTTTACTAGGTCATTGTCAAAATAGATCACAGGAATAAACCACATTCATTTCTACAATCATCTTCAGATAATAGAGATGACGTTATGAAACTTACATAGCATGTAGCAGATTCTACACATTTTCCTCTCGTATCCCTGGAATTGCAGGCTTCTACAGATGAAAAAGGGTTACGCAAAAAACCCATAGAGACTGTTGGTGTATTAGTTCTTCGAAGACAGTAAATTCTCTTCAAAATTAGAAGCCCACTTGCTTCCCTACTCTGGTTTTTCAGAAAAAGGAAATATTTGCTAAAAATGGTGATGTACTTTTTTTGAGTATTAAGGTCAATTGAGCATACTCTAAATAGTATCATTCTAATAATGCAACGATGATATCAACTGGAAAAAACTGCAAATATAAGAACTCCCATGGCTAAAATGTGCTCAATAATCATGTACTTAAATACACAAACTATACTATTGGAGCGTTCAAAAATGATTGCCACTACAATTTTCCCCTCACTAATCTTTCATTGAAAAGAAGTGAAAACATTTCATTAGAGGTATTTCCGTTCAATGTTTACACACGTCTGTACTCCCTCACAGTTTTTGAAAAATTATTGTAAATAATTTTTTGTGTATAGCACAAGTGAGCGGCCAACTAAAGCTCGTCATTGGAAGAAGATATCTGGCCTCACGCAACCTCTTTCATTGAGTTAAACCGACCGCGGCCATTCAGTGCAAAATCCGGCGAATATGATGCGTGAAGCAGCACCAAAAAGCTTGAAAGGTGGCAACGGTGTGATTCGCAGTAGTGGTAATACTCTGGCGAAAGGGTAAACAATTCATCGGCTGCTACGATCAGATAGTCAAAGAATGTTATTGGACTTGCACTGCACATTTGCAGTACCTGTTAGCATTCTTCCACACACTTCTGGTTCTGTGAGCGATGATAGTACGGAAAATTCATTCTGTACGGTTATAGTTAGTAAGAAATATAAATAATTTTGGTTTTTAATATGTTTTTTTCTTTGTTGTTGGTCTCTATATTAAATGCTCTGATCTAAGCTATAATAGACACAATAATCATCAACCAGTTTCACACTGCAGAAGCTGCTATAACAAAACCTTTAATGAATAAAAATCCTTAAGTTTACCTACACGAGACTACCAACGAGCGGTAATAAATAAAGTGAAGCTAAACGATTTTATTTAAGGTTTCAAGCTTACAAAACCACAGTTTAGGTTTACTAATCCTTCAAGTAGTTTTAATTGTTGGACTACGATTGGATTATGATAGAAAACAACAGAAAAATTTCTAATCAGAAACGTAGATGTGATTATAAATTAACGATTGAGTTTAAAAATTCCTTTACCTTATCGATTGAATCCTCGGGCTCAAACGCTTTGCAGGTGGCCGACTCAATTACTAAAAATAACAAGTATCCATGTTCACTTCAAACAAGGGATAACAGTAACATGGTGTGTGATGACCGGCCTTCAATGAGCGCACAAGCATCGTTCCCGGACAACTAAACAGAGACTAAATGTATTATGGATCGACAAATTCAAATTTGAAAATTTAAGTCAGTAACAGAAAATCTTCGTGCGTCGGTCTAAGACTGAAAAGACAATCTAGAACTGAATTGTTCCGACTGTCAAGCACGGAGATGGGTCTGATTTAGTATAGGAGTGCTTCTCTTTGCATGGTGTTGGGAACTTAGTAAAATTCAATGGCATTACGAGGAAAGAACATTACAAAAAAAATTTAACGAAAAACAGCATACACCTGGGTTGCGGTTAATTAGGAACGAATTCGTGATGACACAAGACAACGATCCTAAACATACTTTAAAACTTTATAAGGGCTACCTAGCAAACCATGAGGAACAAAAAATGCTCAACCCCATAGAGATGATATGGGTTGAACTGGACATAACAGTAAAAAAGGAACATCCCACGTCCAAAAATCATCTTTGAAGTCTTCGTCAAGGTGCCTGGAGGGATTTACCATTCGACAAATTAAAAACATTAATCGAAAAAACGGCTAGAATCGTACAAGCAGAAAGTGATTTACTGATGAAAGAAATGTTTAATATTCAAGTTAATTTTTTCTAGTGTCCATGATGATATTTGTTTGTTTTTACGTGTTGTATAATAATGTTTTATATAATAAATTCTTACACCAGAGTGTATAAATTCATTTTTTCAGTATCCATACTTCCATAAAGCGACGAGTAGGAATACATTACTGATAAGTATAATTCGACCCTAAAGTAGAGACTTCACTATCATTTTTTATTTCTTAGCATCTTTATTTTTTTTTTGTATTTATTATTTTAACTATTTCTGTACACCATATCATGTTCATCTTATTTGTTTTATTCGATGGTAAAATTTTTCATTTTCATTGTTCAATCCTACATTTAAATGTTTGTATTTTTTCCATACTTTGCGAGTGTTGTACAACTAACTGACTACTAACCTAGAAGAACCTGCTTGGCAAAGCTGAACACAGCTTTGAGCAAAAATGGGCAAAACGTGTACAGCGCAATTACCAGATCTACGCGGAAGTGCCAGGAATTTTCAAGACGCACCCGACTATGACGGCCGTGCGTAATGGACGCTTTACGTAACACGCCGATAAATTGCGCCGCGATTATGGCTCAATTTGCTCGCGAGTCCTTGCACGCCGCGCTGCGCGCTAAGGACACTGTCACACATGCAATTAACTGTATTTTAAGGAAGCCGCGCGGCCGCCATTCAGGTGTAACCGATGGCGGCGCGCCGAGCTTCCGCTGTTGAGCCGGCCGCAATTATGGCCATTTTAATTTCTCGTTATTTTTAATGCGAATAAATGGGCTTTAATTAATGCCGGATTATTTATGTGCTGTTGTGCGTTTGTGCCAATTCCCATGCGATTGCGGTGCGCGATGGCGGCTTTTTCGGCTGCGGGCGGCGCTGCCGGCAAGGAATGCCGCTATAACCGGAGCGCAACGTCGCTATAGCGGTGCGCTGCGGCCGAGCAATTATCTAATGTTTGTTTCATGAATTGCCATTGAATGTATTGTATGCAAAGCGCAACAACGCACTTGGTTTACATAACATTCAGGCGCGAGACGAGAGCTCTAAATCTTTCCGGCCGGATTCATTCAATGTAGATTTCCAGATTCTACAAATATCTACACTGTGTGGCCATTTTTTGATGTTAAACAAGCACTAAGTGCAAAAATACAGCTTTACTGTTAGAAAAGCATAGTTTACAGACGTCACTAATAAATATACCATTCAGCCTCGAAGGATAACAGGTCCGTTTAAATAACCCACATTGTTTTAATTGAATAACAGAATAAAGCTGAAGAGTTTCTCAACAAATTCAAGAGCGTTACATATAGTTTTTCCAATAAAAAAAATGATCAAGTAATGATTTCGCTTTGATGTTTTACTTATTGATATTTGTAGACAGAAATGTTTAACAAGTCATCACAATAGTTGTTTAGTGTAAAGAACGTTCAAAAACCACAAAATCAACTAACAGAACTCATTGTGCAGTACAGAAATTCATTACCACTCACCCAAATCTTGGACAACACATTCGAACACAAAGTGAAGAGCCTACCGCTGCTTCGGAAAAATCAACAAGAATACCAATTCCAAAATTCTTCTCTTTTCTCTATGTCTAATTACTTACAAAATCAAATTAACCCTGAGCCAGGAGTTTGCTGATTCGGTCCCAAAACATATCTAAGCGATCTTGGTATTACCAAAAAACAGCATCTTCAGTGACAAACAAAGACAACCCACATTTCTACTGGAAATTAAAATTCAATGATGACTACTTTGAGAAACTTATTTGCCAAATGGCTGCCAAAACTTTACGACTTGACGCCATTACACTTTTTTGTGAAACTATGTTGTCTCTCACTTATTATAACAAACAATAAATTACTGAAGATTTCAAATGATATAACGTCAAAACGGATCTGAAAATATATTCCATCCAAAGAATGTTCGAGAAGGCTAGTAACGTAAAAAAATTACAGCAATGGATTAAGTCTACATTACATGAATATTAAAAAAAGATAATAGAAAAACATACAAAAACTACTCAGGCATTATATGGGAAGACATTATGGAAAATTAATCAAGAAAAACTAGAAGAGGATATAACAGATAGACTTAAAAAAGGCATACGATTCAATACCACAAACAAAGAATTGGAAATTTAACATCCCAAACAAATTAACGGTAACAATAAAAATTTTCATCAAAAAAATAAAGTCTATATTAAAACGAAAAATAAGAGATACTATAGGGTTGCTCAACATCTCTTACTCTCTTCAAGGTTTTTTCGAAGTAACGTAAATACCCCGAAGACAAAAATGCGAAGGCATAAAAATTCGAATCAGAAATTCATCTATACACTTTAAGTTTCGCCAACAATCAGGTGGTTTTGTACAAGATGAAGCTGACCTTAGCTTTATGGTTTGTAAATTAACTAACGAGCTTCACCGCATCGATAGGTAACAAAAACAACAGAATAAAGTCCGCTAGAAAAAAACAGCGTAGAACATCGAGAAGATGCTTTAGAAATGGGGCAGACGAGGCCATGGAACGACGAAATCTCGGGGAAAGAGATTAGAATAATAAGAAGGAATGGAGAAAACGGTTAAGGATAGTTAGAGGTAATTAGCTGTAAACATATATAAAAAGGTTAATGAAAACAGGGTTTCACTTCACGTTTTCGATTAATAGGGATAAAGTTCCAAAAATCATTTTTGATAGAAAAAGAAACAAAAGAGTTTGTGTAAACATTTGTCTGAAAAAGCGTGTTTTCGATGATAGATGGAGACTGTACTCTTCTCTGTAAATACATTCATCCTAATTATGGTGTTTTATAAATTTATTTTTTTCTACACGTCGGGAATGAGAAAATTGAGATAATCTGAAAACTGCTTGCACTTACCAGACAATCTATTCTCACAAGCAGCAACCAAATTACAAAAATTGTACAGCATGAGTGAGTACAGAAAGTGGACGTGCCATGTTTCTATACCCGAGCTAAAGAAACCTGTTCTACAAAACATTGATTACCCCAGTACAAGCTCTACGCAAGTGGTCTACTAGCATAGTGTATACCAAGCGATTATGTTGAGTAACCTACAAGAAAGCTATTTCCGTCACTTTTAAGGTGTACAGGGTCTATTGCAAGCAGACTGTTAAAAAAAAAGGGTTTCATCGCAACAGACCGTTACCACTATAGAAAAAACACAACACTCATCTATGGCATAGGTAAAATCCTCATAGTTGAAGTTTATTATCAGTAACGGTTTAGCATCAATGCTTGGGCTGGAATTATTGATTACCACCCAAATGGATCAGTCGTTCTTCCATAACGATTCAATGGCTCAGCTAGAGCTTTAACTAACTTCAGTGTTAGTGATCGACCAGTACTTCAACAGCTTCTCTGGCAGATGAACGACTCAGTCGGTTACCATACTTAAACTCCTTGATATTTTAAAAGCGTAGTGATGCTGATACAATCAATTCCCGGTAAGTAAAAACTTAGACAACGTGTAACGATATTTGGATACAGTTCAAAACATTTGAACGGGTGCCTCAACTCATAATGCGAAGTGTTCGTGCTTGCGCCAAAGCCTATGTAGGGTACCTTTTTGTTGCCTTTACTACTTTCTAACCATTTCTCTCCGAACTTCTTCCAACCTTTCTATTTTGCTTCTTTTATCATCACCTTGACGTTGTTTCTTTGATCTTTGTAAGCAGTATATATGTAACATATGTGACAGCTGGTCCTTTTTCTGAATATACATTTTCCACCTTTCTTTCTCCTTCTTGTGATGTAATTGGTGAGTATTGCGAACTCACTGCATTTCACTATAGTTAACATCCGTCCTATATATTCATCTAATTTTTAACACTTCGCAGAACTAAGTTCGGTGTAACAAATCCGCTTTTCTATTTTACTGCCGTGGTTAAAGGTGAATTGTGCATTAACATTTGTTACGGCAGCCGAAACAGGAAGAAAGCTGCAGCCGAAGAAACGCGGCTAATCCGGAACAGCCTGCACCGGTGCCGGTCCGGTAATCTCCAATCGGAGCCCATCCGGGCATTGTTTAGATCAACCGGACATGAGGCCGAGCAAATCCGCTTAGAAAACCAATTGCGAATTCGTTTCGGCACTCCGCACGTCAATGAGCGGCTGCAAATAGCGCCGGCTCCTGCAAGGGCCCGGATCCAATTCCTGTATTATTAATGCCCTTGTCGCGGCTCAAAATAATCCGGCGGCCTAATTACGGCGGAAAGTCTCCGCCTTATTAGCCATTCTTCGAAGTTCGCGCGGCGTGTAATTTCCTAATTATTTACTTTGCGAGTTCCGAGTTTGTTATCGATATTATTTACATTTAAATTTCTTTGGTGGATTAAGGGCGTTTTCAACTTCGGGGACTAATTACGTTTCCAGGCGCGCAGTTTTGCGCCCCAAATTTTGCGCAAATTAAATATCGCAGATTCAACGGCGGGTTCATTTTTCGTCAAAACTAAGAGCCTTCAAAAAGTGTCCGATTTTTAATTATAAACAGATTATTTACTTATTAATTTTGTAACATTACATCAGATTTTCAGTTTTCTACATTGTGTTTCTTCTTCTTTTCTTCCGAGCTGCTTTTGTTGCGTCATTACCAAAATATGTGGCCTATGTTAGAAGTAGTTCTTAGATAATTTTATGTCCTCCATTCATTGTAAATGCTCTTCCTATTGTTGCCTATGTCCTTTTATTTTGTTTAATCTTTGTTTCAAAATGTATTTTATATTTGAGTATTCTCTTGATTGTACCGTTGAACTTTTCTAATTTTGGATGGGCATATATTTTTCCAGGATGTACTAGAAGAAATAGAAGGAAATAGGACCAAAAAAACAATAGAGAGTCCCATGAAGTGGTAAAACAGCAAAGAAAAAGTTTCCAGCCAATAACTCAGCCATGTAAAGATGAAAAAGGAAAAATTAATAGAAAATAAAGCAGAAACGAAAAAAGCCGGGGACACTAGATACGTGGATAAAACATCTTTAAAAAAAGGAGAACAGAGTCTGGCGTATATTAACAAACCGAGAACAGAAACAAATAAATAAGCTCACTTGGACACAAACGGATGGAGCCCTCCAGAGGAGTTAAAACCCTTAAATCAAAACCCAGAAGGTAAAAAAGGCAAACTTAGGTGGATGGAGAAAGTTCAGGGCGATTTGAAAAGCCAGGCATCACAAGATAGGGGAAAAAAGCAGAGAACCGCAGTCAATGGAACAAAATTATAAGAGAAGCCAAGTCTCTAGAAGAGGAAAAAGAAGTAAACAGTAAGAGTACGATTGCAACTGCTTAGCATAAAAATGGAGAGAGAATGAGCTCTTCAGGACAGAACAGCTCCTTGGAGGGTTGGGACGCGGGTGATTACCGCGAACCACAAAACGAGAAGTCAAAAAAAAAAAAAAATGAGAGGTCCAAGCCCTTTGCGGCCTGTTGTATTGTAGATTATGTAAATATATACATATTTCTCCCAGATATAATACTAAGTAATTCAAAAATTCAAAATTGATGCTATTATTCCTCAACATAGGGTAATCCTTGAACGGGTGGGTTTATTCTCACAGAAGGTCATTATATTTGTTTTGTTATTTGATATTTGTAAATTGCATTGTCCATTATTTATTGGAGTTCAAATGCAGCTCTCTGAGTCTACTACGACCAGGTACTCGTCTGCGAATAAGAAATTCGCAACTTATCTTTATTTAGATTATGTGTACAAATGGTTAAGTTAATAGTTCACTGTCTTATAGCATCATCTGTATAAGGATTAAATAAAATTGGGACATGCTACATCTAATAATCTGATTTAAATGCATAGTCTTTTCATCGTGGTCCATGGTTTTTCATGCAGTAATGTGGTTCAAGAACGACATACATTTTTCTCTGTTAAATTCACCATGTTTTGTTGTTATTTGTTTTGCAATATATTGTTGGTACATGCGCTACCTTTTCTAAATCTTGTTTGTTCTTGTAGTATAATATCAATTGCACTCTATAGTTTTTTGGCTAAGATTTTGCATATAGTTTATATGCAGTATTCAAAAGACTTACTTCTTCTATTTTCTAATCTTGGGGAATAGTTCGAGTGTTCCATATGGTATTCAATAAGTAAAAATATTTTAATTTTACTTCTTAAGAAGCTTATTTAATAAGTTCGCTGTTTAGTCCGTCTGTACCAACAGCCTTTTTATTTTTAGTACTTTACAGCATATCGGTTAGTTCTTTAGTTTCTACTGGATCCACTTCCATTCTTGCAGTTTCTTGTTCAGTCTACATCTAGTAGTTCTGAAAATCAAGGATGTTCATAATAGTTTTTCTAGGAAGTATCATTATATTCATCTGTGCCTTATTTTTTTGTTGGTTGTTTAAATGTCACATAATTTTTCGATACACAGATAGCCCACCTACTGTGTTGTGCTTGCCGGTTCAAGGTCTTCATCATTTGAGTTGCTATATTGTATTATGTTTTGTTGTTTCACGTTTGTTTCTGTAAAAATTTGTGGTAAGCTTTATTTTCGTCTTTAAAAGCTTGTTCTTATCCTTCTGACTGAGGTATGGTAGTCTTTCTGTTATTTTCTCTTCTGCTATCCGATAGCTTCTTCGGCTGATTTTTCTAATATATTTTAAATTTTCATTTATATTATCACTTTCTGAGTACTTTTAATTTTGTTCTGTTAGTCGGATTTTTCAATATTTTTGTTGTGCCAATTTTAACCCAGTTTGTTTCCCATTTCCCCTCCAAATGGTCGATCCTGGAATTTCGAGTAGTATTATGGAAGATTGGGTAACCAACTCCAGTGACAACCAAGATCGGAAACAAACAAAAGCGGTATAAATTGAGGGAAGGGTGCTTTCTTCTCTCAGAAAAAAAGACTCACTTTTACTGTGACATAAGCAATTAAATGAAAAATTTAACTTTAGCTAAATAATTCAAGTCTTTCAGTGCTGAAAACACTTATTGATGACGGTTATTCTCATCGAACTTAATTTCAAATAAAATATTTGTACGTATAAATCATTAACCAGGAGAACAAACCAGCATAAGTTTTCCTGTAGCTCGTAAACGTTGTGAAAGGGGACCCCGTTTTATTTTCTGCAATAAACAATGAGGTACCGCGGAAGAATGAAACCCATTTGTTAGAACAACGTGCCAAAAGCGTAATACCGCGCTCCGCACGAGCGTCACATTTCGTGCTCTATCACAAATTCGTATTAACGGCTGTTTTAGCATCACAACTGCCCATGAATACCATATGGCGCTGGCCTATATTTTACCGCTGTTTGGGCCGAATAAAAGTGTAAACTTTGCACTTCAATTAATTGACGGAACGGCAAAAATCCGGCGATTGAATTTAATAGTCCGGTGGCTCCGAAATCGAGCGATTTATATGTGGGCTCGGCGCTTCAGCGCGCGCTGAAAATGAGAGAGCGAAAAAATATTCGTTGCCGGGTCATCAAACCGCGATTCCACGACTGTTTTCAATCCATCAAACGATGACACGTTCGTTAAGGGAAGATAAAAACGCCTTAATCCGGCGGATCGATGGGCGCCGATCCGAAATTGTATAAATAATCGCATCAATCAAGCGCTCCGCCCGGGTGCAATTTATGCGCGTCCGCCGGGCTGCAAAACGAATTCGCGTTAACAACACATATCAGTTATGCAAATGTTTACCCTGCTGACACTGCAACGCACTTGCAAATCTAATTTCAGGGCGCGCCGCGGGGCCCCCGCGCGCGCTGAAATTCGGGCGGCTGTTGTTCTTTCGCCCGAATTAGCCGCAGAATAAACCGCAACTCGATTGCGCGCAAATGAAACAACAATAGGCGCAAACGCGGCCGGCAAGTCGGCAAAAATGTGCAGTAAAAGAAAACGTCGCCGGTGCATTATTCTCCGCGGAGAATGGCGCTGACTTGCTGCAATTCATATCTCATTCCGGGCTCGGCGAGGAGCGCTCCTGTAGGAGAAGGACAAAGTGGGTCCGGGCGGCTCTCCCCGGATTAGCACAAATCATCTGCAGAGCTGCGCCTCTCTTGAGTACCCTAGCAAGATTAATTAGCCAACTCTTACCTAACGATGCTCTTACAATTCATTAATTAACAGATAAAGTAGAGACGGGGCCGTTGAATTAATGACCAGGTTATCTCCGTCATAATATCTCCTGGCGCGCCCTCTCCGCTCCACCTGCATTTTTCGTTTCGCTCTAAATGATGCACCACCCCCGGCTGCTTATTTGGAGGCTTTCACTGCGAAATTGGCGGAGAGCTTGAAAAGCCGCAAGTTTTTTCCGATGCTTGGCCGGAATTAGATAGGGTAAAGTGCCCTTAAACGCTTTCTCGCCCGTGCATCCCCGCTAAAAGACTTAATTTCGTCGCCGGCGCGAGCTTTTTACATCTTAAGCTCGACTGGAAGTGCATGAATTTCGTTTTTGGCCTAAATGTGTTCGCGGCACCTTTGGAGTTGCTGGCATTACGTCTGCGAGATGCGAACAAACATCACTTAACAAAAAACAGTACTAAGATCCTCTTAACAGGCGGATTTCTCAAGATCTGTATCTTATTGTAAAATGATTGGCATTAGTGAACCTTTGCAGAGTACAAACCTCGCTTTTTGCTTTAACTTCACCATTTACTGTTTTAAATATAATTTTGTTCAGTTATCTGCAATGTAACAAAACAAAGTTAACGATAACGAAATTGTTATTTCACTTTAAGATAAATATTAACGACTGCTTATCCAATTATGTCCAATTCGCGACTTCACTACAACTAAATAAGTTTTTAATTACCGAAAACAGATTCAACGACAGATATTTCTTCATAATTAAGAAATAAACAAGCAAAAACACCTAAAAGAGTTAAATATAAATTATATTGATATTATTTAATTAAGATTAAGTTACATTTCACTTGCTCGCTATTCTTGTTATTACGATCTAAATTTCTCTATTGTAATTTGATATACAATTGGATATGTGTTTCTTCAACTTGTTTCAATTATTACTTTATCACTCCACAGGGTTTTTAATAGGTTTTGGTACGACCAAAACACTAAAACACACAGCATTATTACAGATTCATGGCTTTGATCATTCGAGATATTCTAAAAGATTGATCCTCCAGTATCCGCCAACTCTCTCATACTTGTGATTATAAGTTGCACACCGTGTCGAAACAAGGGCTAAACTATGCAAGGAGCTACTGGGAGCAACTTTGTAATAATAATTAAAGAGATGGTATGGTTTCATTGCTATATAAAGGTATAGATTATGGAGACTACAACAGCTTTATAATGGATAACAATGGGCGACTAAAACAGCTGTCACAATTGATTATTGCATCACGATGTATATCTGTAAAGCGACTTTTAATTAATAACAATCAACATGACTAATTCAATTAATCAAACGACCTTCAGTCTCCGCTAGGACTGAAATGCCAAAAAAGGAAGTATGAAAAATAGACACGCGAAACGTCAGATCTTTACTTGAAGGTGAGAAGGTAAATAACGCTTCAAAACAATGAGACGTAAAAATTAGTAGTACAAAATACACTAAAAATAGAACAAAAAGAGATAACGACAAGAAGAAGAAATGTATCAATAAGCGATACTTTTTGCCCCCCCCCTCCTCCACCAAAATATTAGCTTAAATTCAACTTATAATTTGGGTCAATGCCTTTAGAGATACTTGGAGACCACTTTCTATTTGTTTTCTCAAGACTGGAAGTTAACGAAGTAGTCGAAGTCAAATTAGCAAGAAAAACGCTAAAAGCTCGAAATTTTTAGCGGGTACACATATCGAGACGTTCCAAGGCGCATTCGATGCGTAAGGGCATCAGAAAAAAATGTTACCACATATTTTTTTGTTATAATGCGAAAGTGCATTTGTGCACGCAAAAATGCATTTATTTGATGAGCTTTTTACAGACCCAAAGGAATATTTTATTTCTCGCTTAATATTGGCCAAAATAAGCTCATTCCCGTTACACGGGGGGTTTTTGGGGTCACTGATTACAAATACGATGCTTAGAAAGTGCCCCCATGCACTTGAGGGCATAATTCTGGGGTTGGGGGTGATTTTAGAGAATTACCTCAAACTTGTTTGTTTTCCGAGTTTAAACTGTCTGAATAAAGGTTCTTAGGTTTGCTGATCACGAATATGATGCTTATAAAGTGCTCCGATGCACTTAGAGGGAAGCATAATCCTGGGGATGGGGCTATTTTGGGAAACCAGCTCAAAGTTATTTGTTTTCGAGATATTATTTTTTTATAAGAATCGTATTCGTCATCAGAAAACCCAAAAACCCTTATATAGACAGTTTAAACTCAAAAAACAAACAAATTTGAGGTTTTTCCCAAATTCGCCCCCATTCCAGGATTATGCTTCCCTCCAAGTGCATGGGGGCACTTTCTAAGCATCGTATTCGTGATCAGCGACCCAAAAAACCTCCGAGTAACGAGAATAAGCTTATTTTGGCCAATATTAAGCAAGAAATAAAATATTCTTTTAGGCCTGCAAAAAGTGCATCAAATAAATGCATTTTTTGCGTGCACAAATGCACTTTCGCATTATAACAAAAAAATATGTGGTAACATTTTTTTCTGATGCTCTTACAAATCGAATGCGCCTTGAAACGTCTCGATACGTGTACTCGCTAAAAAATTCGAGCTTTTTTACTAATTTGCCTCGACTAAAGCAAGTGTTTGCTGAATAGAAAAATGTTTTCCACTAAATACAGTTTAGTTTGGCGCGACTTGTGTTCCTGTACGGTCGTGCGAGTCAATACAGCGGGCCGGGCTTCAGCGGAATCAGCGGCACCTGCGGACCGGGCCTCTCTGGCCAGCAACCAGGGCCTCTTCGGCCAGTAATCAGGGCCTTCACCCAGCGAGGGCATCTTTTACTTTCGTTCAGCAAGAGTACGGAAGTGTGTGCCCAGAGTGCGATAACCTACAGAAATCGAGCGCGGTATCGGGTCCGTGCCGTTGTTATCTGCTGTGTTCAGCTGTAAATCATATACACAGCTGTTCATCAGGTAATAATAAAACTTTCTAAACCCACACAAACATTCAACATGTACAACACAAATTCGGGAGCTCCTATATATCCAAACACCCAGCTTCTACAACAAACAACAAATAATAGTGATGTTCGCATGTTTTATAATCCACAAACGCAAATGCAGTGGCAGCCTCAATATCAGCTGCCCCAGCAAATAATTCACTGGCAAAAACCCCAACAAATACTCACACCTCAGCCATATCAACAGGAAGCACCATCTCACTATCTAACAAACACACAACCACAAAATTTAACCTACAGTGAAATGCTTCGTGTACCAAGAATTACAGATACGTCATTTAACAATATACAAACGTTTAATCCAACAATGTCAATGAATTACTCACTAAACAGCACAACTTCACGAACACCTATTAATAACACCAATCTCAATGAAGACATCATGTCGGTCAGCAGTGACAAATCTGAAGTCATAACGCTTAATGACTTCCAAGAAGTTAGAACACGTAACAGGAAAAGGAAAAATAACAATCCTTCCTTACAAAAAACAAAGCAAGTAATTTTACAAACAGCTGTCACTAACAGATATGAAACTCTCTCGAACACAAACGAAGAAGCCTCATCAAGCAGTAAACAAGATAACAAAGTAACACTCCACAAGTTCCCCCTTCAAACTACATTATGTAATAGCAATAAACCCATTGCTAAATCTTGTAAATAGCCACATCGACAAAAAGAACTACTTCTATCAGATAATGCAAGGAAATAAGGTTAAATTGCGAACCAAAAGCGTTGAAGATTATAAGAAACTCAGAGATGTTCTTGATCAAAATAAAGTAGCTAGACATACCTACTCATTAGATGAGGAAAAAACTTTCAGAGTTGTATTAAAACATATGCATTTCTCTACGGATGTTAACTCAATAAAGGATGCATTAATGAAAGAGGGTCACGAGGTGGTAAACATCATGAACGTCATAAACAAAGAAACAAAGCAGAAGAAAAATACCTTCTTCATCGATGTTAAACGTGATCTAAATAACAAAGAAATCTTCAATATTAAACACATAGGAAATGCGCTAGTAACATTCGAAGAACCCATAAAGAAAGTCCAGATTCCACAATGTAAGAATTGTCAATGTTACGGACACACGAGGAACCGATGTACCAGACCAGCCAGATGCGTCAAATGTGCGCAGCTACATGACTACCGCACCTGTCCTAAAAATAAAAAAGATGGTAAACCGGCAAAATATGTGTTATGCGGTGGCGCACATCTAGCTAATTGCAAAGGCTGTAAGGTCTATGTAGATATCATAAACAGAAGATTTCCGAATCAAGTTATAACTGTCAACAGACAACCGCAACCCACTCAAATCAAACTGCAGCCTCAACAGGCCCAGCACCAATCTAATAAAGTACACCAATCTCAACCACATCAACCTCAACAATCTAGTCATTCTCAAATACAAGAGCTTAGCGATAAGCAAAATAACATATAAGTACCACAAAATCTTTTTTTTTATTATTATCTAAACATGATCCTACAATAAGTACACAATCAATACATTCAAACAATAACACAACAGAACAACAAGCAGGTGACCTAACCTCCATTATTGCAGAAATGCAACAAACGATACAAGCTCAACAACAAACTATAATTAGTTAACAAAACAAATAGCGCTTTTAAGAGAAGAACTAATTAAAAACAAAAATGGCCCCAGCATATAAAATAGCCCTCTGGAATGCGAATGGCCTTCCAAACCACAAACATGAACTGGAAATCTTCCTCAAGCTCCATACGATCGACATAATGTTAATCTCATTTCTCACAAACAAGCCAGTTTAAAATCCAAAATTATTGTATATACTCCACTGAACACCGGGACTCTGACAGGCAAGCGAGGGGAGGTACGGCAATATTGATTAAACAAGGAATTAAACACTACGAACTTCCGAAATTCAAAAAAACTTTTTACAAGCTACAAGTATAGTTATCGAGGACTGGCTCGGTCCGCTCGCACTTTCGGCAGTATACTGACCCCCCCCCCCCCCCAACTACCCTACTACCAAAGAAGGATTCTTTGAGCTCTTCCGATCCTTAGGTAACAGATTCATGGCAGGTGGGGACTACAATACGAAAAACGTGCTCTGGGGCTCACGCATCACTGCTCCAGGACGTGGTAGAATACTTTAGTTAAGTTATGCAGGACTTACATCTTAATCACCTTTCTACTTATGCACCAACCTATTGGCCAAGCGATGTAAATAAAATTACAGATCTCTTGGACTTTTTCGTAACTAAAGGCATCGCTCCAGGATATTTAGACATTTCTTCATGTTCTGATCTATCATCAGATCATACCCCAGTTTTAGCTACAATCAGCGCCACTGTAATTGAAAAAGAAAAAGTACTGCAGTTATTTAATAAGAGAACAGACTGGTGCTACTTTAAATCCCTGATTCGTGATAAACTAAACATGAAAATGCCGCTTACAAATAGCGAAGACATTGAGTCAGCAGTACCCTACCTTACCCAAGTAATTCAAGAGGCGGCCTGGGAAGCCACACCTGACGTGACATCCAAAAAAACACAAGAATGTTGTCCTGCTGCTGTGAAAAGAAAGATTGTAGAAAAAAGAAAATTAAGGAAAACAGGGCAAAGGACCAGATATCCATCCGATAGGATGCGCTCTAACAAGGTCGCAAACCAACTTAAAACGCTAATAAAGGACCTCAAAAACAAAAGCTTCCAAGGATACTTATTATGTGTACAAATAATTTTCGATTATACGGTAACATTCCAATTGAGCCATATTCTGCACCTCGTTTTCTAAAACATTGAACTGTTTCGTATATTTCTGTAAATTTTACTTGTTTATGGTAATACTCTATTCATGTTAAACTTTGGGGAGGGGGTTGCTAGGATGAAAGAAGATAGATGGACAAAGAAACTGATACAATGGAGACCCTGGAAGGGGAAAATATATAGAGGACGTCCTCAGCAAAGGTGGATCGATGATATAAAGAAAATAACTGGACCAAAATGGATTCAAATAGAGCAGGAGAGAGAAGAATGGAAAAGGATGGAGGATGCTTATGTCCAAGGATGGACGGAATAAAGCTGGTTAAAGAAGAAGAAAAAGAAGAAGATGATAATACTATTAGTTTCTAGTATAGTTTGTGTATACCTCATGGTATGTTGGGGTTTTTCATCAGGTATTTCGAAACTTCTACGTTATGTACACGTTTTTTGCTTCTCTATATCTAATCATCGCCCCATCTTAATTTACATGACATGTAGTCAGTCTAGATCCCAAAGATGCCACAAAGAAACTGCTAGTATCCACGTGCACTGGAGTGTAAATACTAGAATAAAGTTTTCTGATCAACAAGTCAATATATGTTTTTTAGAAAAAATAGAATAACATACGTTAGACGTTTAAATCAATAATGATGTGGAGATGCTGTGGAGGAAGTGGCGTGGAAACTCTTTCTCGACTTAGAAGAATAATGGATAAGAACTATTACCTTGACATTTTCCAGTACACTTCACATATCAATGGTAAAACAATCCAAAACGTTCGTTGGATTTGAATGTAAGATCAAAGGTCTTAGGAGCATCTCCGAGAAGAGTTGGTTGGCTTATAGGCATTTGAAGAGAAAAAATCGAAAGATCTGATTGGGAACTTTGATCAAGTAAATGGACGTGCTTTTGCATGAGTATCATCACTAATCCAGTCATTTCGATCGACTCTCATGTTTTACATGTGGTTTTTCAGAAAACCCCTTCGAATCTGAAATTTATTTTAGAAAAACTCGAGTTTATTTAGATGAGCGCATCCAAAATTATAAACAATCAAACATATGGGGACGGCGCGCTGCACGCGCACGTCAAATTGGGGCGCTTTGCACCTATATGAACCCCGACCTCGCCGGAATTTATACCGCAATTTCCCCAAAGTGGGTGCTTGATGCGGCGCCGTAAAAACTAAAAGTGTAAGCGAGGGCGCGCAATATCCGACGGTGCCCGCTGCATGCTAAAATACGTCGCGCTTATTAAAATCGAATTAATAACGCCATCGTCTCCGTAATATCGGGCGGGAGCAAGGTGCGGGCCTCGAAATTAGATTCCGTTAATAAGAGAGCTCCTAATGCATTATCTTTCAATGCGAGTTTAATTTACTTATATCAAAGTGTCCCGCGACGCTATTTAAAATATGGGCTTTTCCACGCCTGCCGCTCGCAGCGGGGGACGGCGGACGTGGGCGGGTGACACCTGTTAAGAGCGCCGTAAATAAAAAGCATTAGCAGCGGCGCCGGTGAGTTAAGGCACCGATATTAACACCTGACGCAGTGATAAATCAATCGCACGAAAGCGCAACACATTGAGACACCAAAATTGAGGGTTGTTTTTCCCAATTTTGATATATCCGTATACGAAAAGGTACAAAAGTTAAGCCATCAATTCTACGATTAATATTTTTTGATAAAGTCTTGTACGTATCTTTAATGTTTTTAAAAAACTTAGTTTTGACAATAGTGTTTCATGCCAAAGAGGATGACAACAAGCGACGCTCCATACAATAAGTATAAATAATCTGCAATATCCACATCCTTCATGTTGTTCTGAAATACTTATCTACAACTCTTCTTTTCACAACAAAGGTAACAACAGGATTGTGTCACAGGCTTCACATTATGGTAATCTGTTAGTACTATTACACTATAGTTATCATTATAACAAACAAATGAAAGATTGTCAATAAAAAAGTAGTACTGTCACTTTATGATCTCATATTCCATACTTTTTCTTTTGTAATTTCATAGTAGCACCACAAAGGTTTCCTCATAAAGTACCAGTACCATCTAGTCCTTTGGAACTCAATTCTTGCAACAGAGAACCAGATGTGAAGAGATCATCAAAGTATTGGTACCTTTCTGCCCTACATGATCAATCAAATTTATTACATGGCTGCAGTCAAGCTTTCCGCTAAAGTTCCGCCACAATTTTGACAGGAGATCTTAATGCCAAGCCTTGTAACTTGGTAATGATAGACCCTTCTATACCCACGTACTGCGGCCATCTTCATGGACATCCCCATGTAGCACAAAAACGCCAGCGTGCTTAACAACGACCATAACCTAATCCTTCTCACTCTAGGAATACGGACTACGCCTTATTTCGCTCCTGTATATCATGGCCATCGTCAATCATCGTCCATCTGGAAGAATTCATAAGAGTCATCCTCATCACCTGGTCTGATAAAGACCTGAATGAAGCAGCACATCATCTCACTTTCTCCTTCCGGGATTCCATAAACTTCGTCACTAATCTCTCCGCATCCGAGACAGACATAATTTTCTACCTCCAAAATTAAAGAATAGAATTCGTAAGAAAAACTGAGCGCGATAGTGTGTGCGGTAGTCTTTCTATTCCCATGAACAACAAAAGTACCAGAAACTGACTGGCCCCGTCGCAAACCACTACATTGCTGTATAGGAGAACAAACTGTGGGCACCTGGAGTTCCTAGAAAGTAGCACACTCCCTTAAGACTACTGGTCCATCAGCCTCCTGCCGACCCTAGTAAAGCAAATAATCTATCACTGCATAGGGCTGATTCCGGAAAATCAGTTAGATCTCGCTCCGACCATCCATCAACTCCTCCGGGTAATGGAATGAATCACGAAAGGTTTCGCCAAGAAACAAACCAACACCGTAGTCTTTCTTGATCTGGCCAATGCCTTTAACAGAGTTCTGCACAACGACTTCGTCTACAAGAAGACTTTGACCCTTCCTCTCAAATACAAGTTCCATGTTGTTCAGAACCGGGCTCTTAGGATTATCTCTAGCTCTCCGTGGTTTGTAAAAAAGCACAATTTAACTCCTAGAGCGCTAATCAGTTGTTATTCAGCGTCGAAAACCACAAAGAGTTGTACAGGGGCATCCACCATAAGGAACCAAAAATTCTGATTTATGCAGATATAACATTAAAATAACATTTTTTCAGTAAAATAAGAAGTCTTTTAACACCTGAGTTTTAAGACTGAGAATTCGAAAAGCATGTTCGGATTCTAGAATCTAATAAGTTGCTTCGTAACGTGGAACGTCATCGACGTCTGATCACTAAGGTCGGAGTATTTATCCGTGTCCAGATCTGAAGGTAAAGTTACGTATTTTGTTATCTTCAGAAAGCTGTTCAATCAGTTTATGTAATAGCAAGCCTTTATGGCCATTTCTACATCACCTACTCATACTATCAAAACACAATTTGATATCTGGCCAGTGACAACTATAACTGCTATCACCGTTTATATGCAAACCACAACTGCAGTTATTGTTCTTTATGAATGATTCTAAAAATAAGAAGTACTTTACAGATTCTGTTCTTCCAGATTGATAATCCAAATAAAAAAATTAAATTAGTAAATATTTACAGTAAATAACCAACTGTTATCACAAAATCTTAATGGACCCGTAAAGATTAGATCAAATCAACTTCTGTTGGTTTGAGGTGCTTGGGTCCCAGGCCTTAACTTCTTCTTTATTTAATGATTACTTCTGATGATAGAGTGGTGGGTCACTTCCTTGCCATCTACAGTAGAATCACATGCTTCGGCCACTTGAGGTAACTGCGCTTTATTGGGTCGTCATTTCTCAGCGTTTCGTACAGTTTAGTCCGCCTCCGCCTCCGCTGTATGGTGGAGAGTATCAGTGAAGACTATATTAAAAAGAAAACTACAAGTATAGTCTTTTTCAATGTGGCAAAGGACTTCAACGAGGTATGGTACAACGGCCTGGTGTACAAAATGACCTCAATTTCAATCCCGCTACCGATAGTCCAACTGATCCAGTTTTTCCTCTCCGGAAGGAGTCAACCTTGATGACATGAAGTCATCGGAGAGGCATCCTGTTCTCCGTTTTACTAGAGGGAAGAGGCGAACTATCTCGAGGTGATTTTAGACCGTAAGTTGACCTGGAAGTCGCTCTATATAGAACAGTCACTGAATGCAAATTGGCAAGATCAGCGCTCGGCTCCCACATCCATCCCCGAAGCCGACTGTCCAGCCGCAGCAAATTGATAATTTACGTTTGTGCTCGTCACAAGTGCCCGACGATCTTGATTCCTCCGTGAAGCGGCACAAAGGCGGCCTTTACGACCATCCACAACTCACACTAGATTATCAAGAAGACAGGATTTAGAAGCCGGGCACAAGAACCCAAAGTCTCGTCAATGAAGTCAACGTCACGATGCAAGCCAAGTATAACCAAGATACATTTTCACTGATTTTACCTTCTGTGAGACCTACTTGATATGAGTGTTCGAGGTAAGTTTGGCGTCTAAGATTACACCCAGATATTTTTTTATTATCTTTTCTATCTTGTCTGGGGCATTGTTAAACTCTTCTCGGTATTGATATAAATCTTGTACTAATCAATCCTTGAGTTTGTCTAGTTCGTTTTATAATCTATATACTAAGCTAGAAGTAAAAGACATAATTGGCACGTACTAGTTGAACAGAATCGGATACATACAGATCTCTTTAGTATATCTGCAAAAAAGCGTGTTTCCGCCGATCTCAGACCACCTATCTTAATTAGAAACCTTTCACCCGATAGGAAAGATCAGATCACCAACAGAATAAACACCGAGACCGTCTTGAACACTAGCCCATTGTGGCAAATCTTGTTGAAAGGTTTGACCACGTCGAGGAATATAACACCATCGCACGTAGGAGTTAGAAGGGTAATGAAGTGGTCTTGGTGAAATGTGAACTAAGCACTCCCGGAATCAGCTCGAATGGTGAATGACCCTCTCCACTATCTTTCCCACGGTTGATAACCCTGTGGAAAGATTTACGACGCCCAATAGCTTCCACTGGTGAGAAAAACGTCATACCATAGAACGCGTTAGTTATGGTAATCACGCAGATGGGCTTTTTTGGGAGAGACTTCTAATGGCAAAACTCGGTCGCTTTCTGAGATTTCACCACCAGTATCAGTAGAGGACCTCGTGATCGTCGGCGCCATAGGCTCCAAGGCCTCTTGGTTTCCTAGACGTTAGCCGGCAGGCTCAGGGTGAGTCCTGATAGTAAAGATTACATTGATGCTAAATACTATTCTCAGCTATAGTATGCGTCATTCCGTTCTCCCCATGGATGAGTGGTATCGAGGACGAATAATAATAATGATAATAAATTCAACAACTATGCCATAGATTAAAATAACCACACATTATTTTGATTCTATAGTTGGACATAGTTGAATTAATAAGCAAGAAAAATAATATTTCCTACCTTATAACAGTACGTACAGTAAATTCATGATTAATTTAAATTATTATCATTTTTCTATCAAATATTCATCAGTAATAAACATTGATGGACACATCCAATATCTTCTGTAACAAAGACACATTTGCCTTTGTATCATAGCACTCAAGACAAAAACATGGAACTGTAGTGCCAATGAATATTATTGCAAATAATTTAAGCCCCGTTCCTTTGTTTCCACCCTGAAAACCACAAATACCATCTGTAGCTGTCTGTTTGATGGATCATCCGCAGAGCCACAGGAAGAACGTCGAGTCTCTGAAAATATTGATGCAGCTGCCCTTATTTACGTCTGCCAACCCCTTGCTCCGCAAAGACAAGTGCGGGGACGATATTTGCCTATTTAATTGAAGTCACGCGCCCTTCCATCGGATGAAAAAGACCTCGGCGATTTCGCGAAATGGAATACATTTCGTTAATGCAGCGCGGTCGCCGCGCGCCGAGAGCCTGCAATCGGAGTAAGTGCGAGGGTGGAATAAGTGCCTCGCGGGGCTGGAATGTCCTCGTTATTAAATTCGCCCGGAGGCCCGACCTTGAAGCATCGATGCAGCCGGCCGGCGCTTAATTGGAAAAGGGGCAATTGCGTGTTCATTTAAAGTGGATATTAAGGCAGGGCCGCTCGCGCGCCGCCTTCGCCTTCTTTCGCTGTTCGCGCCGCATTCGCGCTTCCTATTACAATGAGTTATGTGCCTCCGGATTTATAGGCCGGGGCTGTGTGCCAACCCACTTAGGCGATGGGGTAGGCTGTTTATTTACATCTTATGGCAATATTTCAGGCATTTATGCGAATGAACCGCGCGGCCGCCGCGTCAGTCGGGGCGATTGCGATTCAAAGCTCTGCGCCGAAGCTCGTTACGCTTTAATGTGTTTTATCTACTGCGCTCTATTGAATTACGGCTGCAGTAGCGCGATAGTTGGGGCAATTAAGTGATGCGGCGCAAATTGAGAAACGTGGCCCTGCCAATCGGGCAATAACGCTGACAGTCGAGACCCCGTTAAAAGATATGAAAGCAATAAAATTACGTCAAAGAGATTTTATAAGTGAAAACTATTATGAGTCAGTTCACATACTGATGATGCTGATGATAAAAATAAAATAAATACAACAAGGTATTAAATTGAGACTAATCTTATAAAGAGAATAAGATGGAGTTAAAGAACCTTATGAAAGTATTAGATAAGAAAATACACCAATGTTGTTGTTTTTATTGCATTTAAATAAATTTCAAAATAAAACCACAAAACATCTCTGCAATTCTATTAATAGATAAAATTAAAATATTCAAATATGTTAAAGTTAAATTTAAAACCATTTACGTCACGGTCAAGTGACCCACATAATGCTTCCCAGGAATATAGACGCGGACGTTCAAAAACTCGAACAATGGGAAATTGCCAAATATTACTAGAAACTTCAGATACGCCCTGGAACCGGTTCTGAGTTGCTTAAATATCACGCAGCGAGGCATTCCAAAAAACGTTCTGTACCAGTACAACATAAATAGTGTTACAAATAAATACAGTGTAAATTTACTTTGTTAATTCTATGTGTTGTATATCTAAATGGTAGCACGATACGACGCCGAAAACCAACACGCCGAAAGACATTACGACGAACCCTTAGCGCCGAAAACCAACATGACGAAAGCATTGACGACGAAAGTCGTTATGCCGAATAGCTACTACGCCGAATGTCTATTTACAGATAATTATATTTATTGTATTTATAGTTATAATTATAATTTTATTTCCACATTAAAACAACTTAACATTTTTTAAATTGACAGTTATTTCCATTGCATCTTAAATTTTAAGAAAATTAAGTAAAAGTGAATTATATTGCCCTTAACTTAAATAAATAAAATAAAAACAACGTAGTGCTAACAAAGTTACAGTTTTATAATACACAGGAGTCAATAATTAATTTGCACTAATAACAAAGATATGTAAAGTAATATCGGCCAACAATATAACAGTGAAACAAAGAGACTGATAAATGTATAAAGCATTAAAAAGAACCCCTTTTGCAATTTTAAAAATAAATACTTTGAACTTGTATAATGACAAAAAGTATAAAAAGTATCGCACCGATAACAGCGTAAACAACAATCTAAATTAAAAATTCGATAAACTGTATATTAATATGATTAATAGTAAGCTCGATCAGCATAATAGTTCTATAGAGACTAAAATTTCAACACTTCTAATGTTAACAGTAAATTACAGCTACAGTAATTCACTTTTATTTAATTTTTTCAAAATTTAAGATGCCATAAAAATAACTGCCAATTTAAAAAATGTTAAGTTGTTTTAATGTGAAAATAAAATTATAACTATAATTATAAATATAATTATCTGTAAATCGCTATTCGGCATAATAGCCATTCGTCATAACGACTTTCGTCGTCAATTCTTTCGTCATGTTGGTTTTCGGCGTTAAGGGTTCATCGTAATGTCCTTCGGCGTGTTGGGTTTCGGCGTCGTGTCATGGTACCATTTAAATAGTGATAAGTAATTTCTAAGTTGAATAAATAAATAGTTTCGATAAGTTATTCGCCACTGTGGAGAGCAATAAAGTTACAATATGTTCTACCGTGAATAAAACGAGTAATAAGTAGTCCCCTTTTAATGATTCGGGTGAAAACAAAGTTCACTTCAGGAAAGCAACCCTGCCAATAAGCGAGTTTTATTTCTCTCCCACCTCCTAAAACGTGAAAAAATCAAATCGTCAACTATATTTTATAATTATAGCATATTCCTTATTCCTTCTCCTGTATCAGCTCATCAACCTGTCTGGCTAGCATGATGAGTTGTTAAGGCTGAACACCCTTTATGTAAAATATAAAAACTAAAAATGGTGCACGACCATCGGTTCCTGACCAACTGAAAGGTAACAATCACGACAGCAATGGAGTAAGCGGAAAGGTTGAGTTAGCTTAGAATATTCGGATTAGAAAAAGATTAACAAAGATGATGTACCGCTGCGACCTATTGTCAGTGCCATCGGAGGTCCTACCTACAAGCTGGCCAAATACTTATCCAGTCTGTTACAACCGTACATTGGACATACCAGCAGTTACATTAAGGACTCCGCACATTTTGTCAACGACCTTCAAGACATCCAGCTACAGGAGGGAAACCTAACGGTTAGTTTCGATGTAACTTTCCTGTTTACCAAAGTGGCGATTCAAGATGCCTTAGATCACCTAAAGACATTTTTTCCTAACGATATTTTATAGATATTTCAGCAGTGCCTTACGTCCAGTTTACTTTGTTTGGCAGGGTGTATATGATGAACAAAAAGGCGGAGTAGCAATGGATTGCCTATTTAGCCCTGTAATCGTCAATTAATAGATGAAGAAATATGAAGGGATCGAAATCAGTACGGCACATTCAAAACCCGCGATATCACTAAGATACGCCGATAACACTTTTGTGATATGGAGACACGAAAAGGAGACCCTACCACAATTTATTATACGCTTGAATTCTATACACCCAAGCATATAATTTACCATGAAACTGGAATCGAACGATAGGATTGCTTTCTTAGACGTACAGGTGTTGAGATCGGAGAATATACATTTACAACAATCCGTGTACAGAAAACCCACGCATACGGACAGATGCCTTCATAATCATTCGAATCACCACCCAAGTCAAAAAATAACGGTTGTGAAAACATTGGTAGATCGCATATGTGAACCACAGTTTTTGGATAAGGAATTAAAACATTTGGAACAAGCCTTACAACGGAATGGCTACTCGAGGACGGAGATAAATAGAGCAAATAAACCTAACAAACGCGCACGGAAGACACAACCGAAATCGGCTACTGTAGGCAAAGCTTTTTTACCTTATATCAACACAACAGGGTTACGGACCGGATAGAAAAAATTCTCAATAAACACAAGATGGAAACCATCTACACTACTACCACCAAGATACCGGATTTGCTTAGACCAGTCAAAGATATACGAAATCCACAGGATACACCAGGGATATATTGCATACCTTGTTCATGTGAGCAAGTCTACATTGGGACTACGGACCGAACAATTACCACTAGGATAAAGGAACACAAACGTCATCTACGCCTTAAACAACCCGAAAAATCAGCAGTTTTTAAACATGCTTTAGAAAATCCTAACCACGAGATAGAATTCGGACAAGCACAAGTTTTATATATTGTAGGAATTATTACCCAAGATTATATAGAGAGGTAGTGGAGATTTATAAATATAAAAATAATTTTAACAGGGACGACGGATTCAATCTACCTAAATCTTGGTTTATCGTTTTCGATGAGCAAAAAAACAGACCCCGATACGAATAAAGAGCGAGTGACGTCAGAAAATGCCAAAATATTACCTGCAACGACCTGATTGACGTCAGCAACTAGCCCAATTACATTATCTACCATCCCGGTGACGTCAACAACGGGCAGCCAACACCATCCCTACCATACTCGCACTAGTTAGTATAAAAGCGAACACGTATGGAGTCACTTAATTTTTTGAAGATTTTCTTCTGAAGATGTCCATCTCAGTTGTGGACAAAACGTTAAAAGTTTTTGAACTCCGACCACGGCCTTATAATCCGCGAACCAACCATACGATGCACCATAACACCGTGACACAGTTCGGAGACAACACCCTTAAGAAGGCGTGTACGCGTAGTGAATGAGAAGCAGTGGAAAATAAAGGTCATCCACGTTACTCCAGAATTAGCGCTAAGGAGTTCCGAGGCCGGAATAAGCAGTGCTTATTTAACCCGAAAGGTTACCACGCTTCACATTTCTCCATATCATAGTCTAAGTTTTATAAAAATTGAGAATTCGCCCCCCCTCCCTAATATTGACTCATCTCACTGTGATTATCCTTTGTTAGAACCACTAAAAAACTCACTTGGAGGAATTGTGTGATTAGCTGTGTGTTTCTAAGTCAAGAAAATATGTAGAAAAATTACTTTACGTGTTATATTTCTGTGAGGCTTGAATACATTTTTAAAAATTATTTATTTATATTTCATCCATCCTCATATATAATACAAATAAAGCATTAGAAATAAGACGAAACAAACTGAGGAGCTAAATATAACAAATAAAAAATTCAGTAAACATAAAATAAAAGCTGCAATAAAGCAATTAAAATGTGAAAATGTTATTAGTAAAATAACACAGTTGCTAAATTATAAAAAGTGGACGTAGAAGGAACTAACATATTTAATATCTAAATTAATAAAAAATTTGGAGAAAGTAATGCCAAAAATAAATCAAGTGTCACTGAGAAATCACAAATGGGAAAGCCAAGATATTTTGACAATTAGAAATTGATAACTGCATGTCTAACATCAAAGATAATTACAACAATTATTCTTAATAGAATCAGAGATACAAGTGGTCAAACATCTGGCAGTTGGCAATAAGTCTATTGAGAGAGTCCATAAATATAAGTATTTAGCCATAACTCTCATATTTGACATTTGTCAAGTCGTTTTTTTATACAACTATTTAGTTTGGTTCATGAAATTTACACTACAAAAAAGCAGTTATTAATTGTTAAAACTTGATACAAAAATAACAAATCCGCGACAATCATTTTGTTATTCATTATCGTACTAAATAAAGTCCATTTCGTCGTGTTGTGACTAATTTTAATTTACACTCTAGTGCTTTAGCTAAACATCCACATGTTCGTACTGTGCGTGCTGACCCCAAAATTGCAGCTGTTGCGAGAAAATGTTGAGCAAAATCCAACTACATCGATTCGTCATCAATTGAATCTGTCTCATAGCATTGTTTACAACATTCTGACGAAAGATCTTCATTTACACACTTACAAGGTTATGTTAGCGCAATATCTAAGCCAAATAACCATGCGCCTCTTCGCCAATTCGTTTTTTGGATGCTTGAGCTGTTGAATGGAAATGCTGAGTTTTCCACGCAGATCATCTTCAGTGATTAATCACTTTTTCGATTCAATGGTCACGTCAACAAGCAAAATTGTCGAATTTGGAGTTCCGAAAATCCACAATCCATTCATCGGGCAGAACAATATTCGAGAAAAGTAAATGTTTGGTGTGGTTTTTGGAAGGACGATGTAATTAGACCATTTTTTTTTTTTTGAAGACGACCAAAGAAATTTACTAAATACAATCGGAATTCGTTACCGTAGCATGATTGAAAAGTTTTTGTGGCTCGAATTGTTTGGTTTAAATCTGAATAACTTTTAGTTTCAACAAAACGTTGTTACGTTACACATGGCATTGGAAACAATTGACTTAATAAAATCAAAATTTGAAGATCGTGTGATTTCTCGCAACGGACCTCCACGAAGTTGCAATTTGACACAGTTTGACTATTTTATGTGGGGCTACCGTGTCTATAACAATTCACAAACAACTGAAGAGTTGAAAGACAACATTCGAACCGAAATCGCCCAGATTTCAATAACAGAATTGATTGTAATGTCGTAGTAAGATTGTAATGTAGTAGTCATATGTGGGAGATTCTGTTCACGTGTAGTTGTCACGAACCAAATTTTCAGATACAATAAAGAGTTGGCCTCGTTCCATAAAAAATGTTGTAGCCCTAAGTTCGGGTGTAATAAAAAGAAACCTACGTACTTACTTTTAGCTGAAAAGATTTGCGTTGAACTTCTCAAATCTTCTAGAACTTCGTAAGGACAGCTATTTTTGTGAAATAATTTTTAGCTGTACACATACAATTAAAGCAGTACAGAATACTTTTTCCATAAGCACCAAATAACAAATGTACGAAAATAAAAATTTAAAGTCATCTAAGGAAATTTGTGGTCAAAGAGCAAACTGAGCAAACCCATCAGAAAGGAGCATCCCTTGCGTGAGGCTGTAACCGAAATATAAGTTTCGGTCGGCAAACGCACAAACGCGGCCGAAGCAATCGTCGTCCCAAGTGGCGAAATTCATTACAGAGCAATTTCCTTGTTTAAATTTGGGTCGGCGGTCCGAGCAAAAGGGCGCCCCGACCAGGCGCACCACGTGGAAACGCTCGGACGGGATTAATTATATCCCGTGGATGTTCCCCACCCGTGCATTGAGATTTTGCACGCGTACGTGTCGGATGTTGATTGCTCTCGGAAATGAGGAAGTTGGGAGTTGTTGATCCTGTATCGACTGATCCGCAGCGGAGAGACTTCATATCCTCCGGCCCCCACGCGGCGGCCGCCCGCCCCCAGCCCGGTCGCTCTGTATGCGCGGCGCGCCTCCGCCGACGGACGTCCCCATTCGTATTCCGCGGACCGCTCGCTCCTTCCAAACAGTTTTGAAGTGCTTTTATTATCTGTCCCGGCCCCATACCACCGCCCCCGGTTCGGTTTCCAATTGGCACGGCGGCCCCCAAATAGACGGTAAATAACGGGCACGTTTGCGGGCCACGGCCCCCGGGGCCTCCGGCTGTAAGTGCAAACGCCGGCCGACAGCCAATTATAATAAATATGTATAAGTTTGCTCGGCAAATAGCGTCCCGCCTGTTTGCACACGTTATTTTGGCGAGCTCCTCCGCCGCCGGGGCGTTAGACCGACCTCCAAAGACTCCCCCCCATCCAGAACGGAGGCGATCCATCCTCATCCTGAATACTAAATAACATGTAAAGCCTGGAAGCGACGAACTTGAACCAATAACCGGAAACCCGCCGGGACGTGAATTTCTGATCAAAAATGGGGGCTTCCAGAGCATCTCCCATAGGAACACCAATCGCCATTAGTGTGACACGTCTTCGACGAATTTGATATGCAGTCCCCACGTTCCCTTCTTCTTCCAATGATAAGTAGGCTCTAAAGACTTGAGATAAATGAGTAAATTGGTCCAAACCAAAAAAAAAAGAGTACAAAAACAGAAAATTAGTCTGTTAATAAATTTGAAAACGCGATTTGAGAAGGTTTCCGTTGATTAATTCAGCTCCTGCAACACAATACGCCAATAATAAGCTCAAAGCATTATTTAGGCCCATTTGGCAACGATTGAATTTCTATAATTAATTGCAACGTTTTAATCATTAGCGGCGTTGCTGTAGTATGGGAATTGATTTTACCTTGAACTGAGAATCGTTTTACTATGCCTGCTCCTGAGATTCAATACATAGCCTCATTAATTGTGCTCGGTATAATTAGACCGGCTACGCCCAATTCTGTCGCAATAAATCCCTAATACTAAATCCATGCTTATGCATGTGATTAAAAAGCAGTTAACCAAATTTTCTGTTTATACCGGCAAATCAATGTAACGAGCGGTTGCGAACACACGCGCGCACGCACACGCACCGACCCGGTAACCAGACACAGAAGGTAAATCCTGGAGCGTATTTGCCCGGGCCGGAGAGCGGCGGACGGCGGCACAAATCAAACACGATAAAGGGAACATCGAACTGTTTGCGATTAAATAATTAAGTTTGCGTCATTACGGCGCAACCGGGCAAAACGCAGGTAGCGGTTTGAATGGCCGCGGCGGATCGATTCGCTCCGATTTGCTGAAAAAGCGGCCGAGATTGGATGCAAACAAGGGTTGTGGGGATGCGCTCGCCGGCCCGGAGCATTTTTGCGTGCAGCCGCCAACGCGCTGCTGAAATATTCAGACGATTAGCCGGCTTGGTGCATTCAATTATCGGCCGCGGTTTATACGTGGGGATACAGCCAAACTTCTTTTTGTTCTCCCATTTGCTGGTTTGCCAGTTGTTGTCAGGCATCAGCAATTTTATTTAATTGACAAAGGTTCACACTGAATTTCCGGATCATGTCAAAAATGCCCTTCACTGTACTGGTCCAGTACGCAGACGACATGGCGGTGCTGTCCAGCTCGCTAAAGACGTCGTTCGTCATTAGAAGACTCCAGCATGAACTAAGCCTCCTGGAACGATGGTGCGACAGGTAGAAAATAGGCATCAACGCAGAAGACCAGAAGACAATTTCAGTGGCGAGACGACCTTAAGGATCTTTGGAAGGGAGATACCCTAGAAGAAAGAAACATCCTATATCAGAGTAATTCTGAATAGAACATTTTCTGGAAGACCGCACATTGTTAAGACGATCTCAAAAGCAAAAGCAGGTTATCCAAAATGGAGCCTTAAGGTCCATCTTTGACGTCCAGTGGTTCATAAGGAACTACAGCCTTCATCGAGATGTCAACTCCATTATGGCATATACAACTATTAAGACGATAGAAGTGCCCGTCACAAGTGCTCAAAGATCCTGATCGCTCCGTGACCTTTACAGCCAGCCACCATCCACGCCAAGTATTATCAAGGTATTCTTATCCCCGATTTCGCCAGTGAAGTAAACCTCGAAGATATAAAGCATTACAATCTACCGTTAACGTTCTATGTTGGACTACTTAATAGCAGTCTGAGAGAGAAATAACCCCAATGAACACTTTTCGAAGAAGGAAACAATCTTCGTCTAGATCTTCTAGTTCCTAGATCCCCTAGTCTTTCAATGCCTCGCGATCATCGATACTTCTTCTCCATCTCAAACGATCACTCTTTTTGGATCATCCGTAACATGTCGTTTGAGAGCGTCCCCTAGTTCGCTTTCTGATACACGATCTCCAATACCTCTCCGTTCGCCTCATTGTATGCCCAACCCTCGACTCAGACCAAACACTAATAGAATTGATGGCAAAGGACGGATAATCCGTTGTACAACCATTAACAATACTACTAAATTCCAAAAAACTAGAACAACTCTAACAATATTAAAAAAAATAAAAATTATCGCCTTACATCAGAGTATAATGGGCTATAGCCACGCACAAATAATCAAATCCATATATGAATATACCGAAATAGCAGTACACATGTATAACACTAAACCAACACCAATCAAAAGAAGTGTAACATAGGGCAATATAAAAAGCCCGAAACTCTTCATAACTCTCCTGGAAGACGTATCTAAGATACTAAAATAAAACCAGAAATACGTAAACATAAATGGAAGAAGATACGTCACGCGTAGACAGTGCTTTTTAGATGTAATTAAATTTTTAAAAACATAAATTGCATCAATATCAAGTTGAACACTAGAAGTGGCCGGAGTCTCATTAGGTTAATAGCACATAAAGAATGTCACGAGAAACTATATAATCGATTCAGAGATAAACAGACATTTTTCCGGGTAACGTACAAGAGAACGACGGCATTCTATCTGAAAGCAACATCTTTATGTATAGGGGGGGAGGGGATAAATAAATAGCAATCATGAACAAGCATCAGACTTATAATAACAATACCACTATAGAAGTCTTGGCCATTAGGAAATAACTTCAGGAAGATGTGCACACAAAACAGCCAAATTTGCTTTCAACGCAAACTAGGACAAAGCAGAATGGGCAGTCGCTGTCAGCTGAACTTATCTACGTTGGATAACAAAAAAAACACAGGTTTTAGAAGAGATAGTACACATTTGAAGACGGAATAGATTGGGTATAATTTAACAATAAAACTAGGGGCAAAAAGACAGACCCTAGTAAGATAAAAATTTTAATTACAAACTACCAGTTGATTAGCAAGTAATTGGCTATTCCGTTGATTAATAAGAGTCAATTATTATTAATGATATTATGTACCGACTGTATAAAAGTAATTGCATTTTTACAGCCAATAAAGTCATACAAAGACCGATATATGAATAATATCACTCTAAATTAATAGTTAGTCTACTAGTTTTATTTTTTACGTTTAGATACGCAATTGCATTGTGGGATGCGCTGCGCCTTGTGTAACGGATATAATAAAACTGTGTTTAAAATAAATACATCAATATAGTTTGGAGGTTACAAAACTGTAACTAAAAGTCAAAACTACATGTGCTCTTAAGCAAGTAGATGAACAAACAACACGTGACTTACAGCTACTGGTTAAAGAACAAGCAACACATTACACGCCATAGATTAAAGGGTAAACATCTTTCACGAAAGTTCAATGAGCCAGGTTAGACGTCGACTATTTAAGATAAAATAATTGATCTAAAAATCTAGAAGAGAGCTGAGCACGCTGGCACAACAGACTATTAATAATATGAGAACGCAAAATATCGGTCTATGTAGTTAGTGGCACACCATAACCACATGTAGCATCAATAAGCAACTAAAAGAATATGGCGAAAAATAAAAACACTAAAGAAAGAAAAGGAAATAGTTGAACCGAGCAATAAAGTTGATGCAATGAAGAACAAATTAAAAATGAGAAGAATAGTACAACTATTAGAAGAAATGATTTTGACTAAGAGAACATCAAGCAAGAAATATAAGAAGACATACGGAAATAAATAAAAATAGTTGCTGTTCGAAAACTAGAACAAGACTGGAAAAAATTCTAGCATGAAACTTAACTTGGAGGAAGTGATCTATTCATTTCCCTATTTAACAGAAATGTTCTTTTCTATCTTTACCGAATTTTTCCTCTTTCATCTATATATTATATTTAAATTAGTGTGGCTTATTTTCTAAAATACAAAGCATTTGGTCTGTTTTAAAGTTTATTTTGTGGTTATTTGCTGCCTTGTAAGCGAAGATATATTAGCCTGCAATTTTTGCCGCGCGCTCCCCTCTTCCAGTCTATTAGTGCTGTAATATTGTTCCCTACCCTGCGGCACCTGCCACGCTATTCATCTCCGCCGTAAGATTCGTCTTTGAAGTTAATCCCAGAACTGCAGAGTAATTGGATTGTGTAAGCGCTCAAAAGTAATTGTGGAAAGATGTCTCGGCTATCAGGCAGAACTGCAGGCGGGGCGGCCCGATTTCTTGCCGCGTTAAGTTTCCCATCAATTTGCCCAAACGAGATAAACGCCGTCCGCCCTTCGCCGCCCTTTGTTCGCGGCTTTATCTCGGATCGAATAATTGTTGCGTACACGGAGGAATTAAAGAACCATAATGGAGCTTCCTGGGGCGGCGGCACCCGGGGCGTTCCTTCGCTCTGGCTCTCAAACGGCCCCCGAGTGAGCAATATGCGCCGGAATAATAAATGCGCGCTCGCGACAAGACCGAGTCAACGGCGCGAAAGGTCGGCAGTGCAGCGAACCGAGCGAGTCGCCCCTGTGAGACGCCTCCGCCGCGCGGGCGACGCTTTTGGTCCGCCGCCGAAAGTAATGATACAGCAGAAGTAACGATGAAGACGAATTGCCGCATTAACGAGAACGCGCGCGAGCGCGCACGTGCGCCCTTTATTGCTGCCCTTGTTTAATCGGTGCGTTCTGGCGCGCAACAAAGACGGGAAACGAACCCCCGGTTGTTAGCGAGTCGGCTACTGGCAATAAATTTTTCTGGAGTCTAGCCAACTACTGCACTGATTTGTTTTATGCCTAATTGATATTTAGGGGTGTCATAAGTCACTGCGAGTCGCTTAATAACAACAGCAGAACAGGTGGCATAACGGAAAGAGACAGGGAAGAAACTAAAATTGTCGTCACTTGAAATTCGCACAAAATTTAGAAAACAATTTCCACATAATGTGATATATAAGATGAATATTCTGAATTTGTTCTGTCCCGAAAACATCAAGCCATTATTAATATCATAGAAACAGTTTACGCAGCCGCGTTGTAACCTGACAGCTGATCAGAATGGACCATATCGCGCATGCGTGAGTTAGACGCTGATGAATGAGCACATGCAGTGCCGAAGTAGCAAATCTGCGTCAAACTTTATATGAAGTCGTTCAAATAATTCAGAAGACTTTTGAAAATGATGCAACAAATGTATTATAAAGGGATACAGATATTTAGAAACCAAGTTTTGGAAGACCAGCAATAAGTAAAACGTCAAAAAACATTAAATGTGTACGGGTTACAATAAACAAAGGTGAAGAGTCTGAAAGTGCGTTCTGTGGCTACTGTTACGAGAACAGAAGGAACATTTTGCAGTTGCTACTATCTTACTTCAGATTACTACCACTAAAACAAATGTCCTCAAAAGTCTCAATCATCTCGATAAAAATCTCTTGTTTCGCCTATAAGATGAAAATTATATTAACCACATTTTTTGATTAGGAAAGCGTTATTCATTACAACTGCGCTCTTCTAGGCTTAATATCATCTTTAAAAGAGATCATATCTTCAAAAAAATACTGTGAGGTAGTTATTCGCATTTCCAACACATGATTTCGTGGCAAAAATCACGATGGGAGAAGTGTGCGATCCCAAGCTGCTTACTTTGAAGGAGATTACGACCGCGCACAATATTTCTTCAATATAAAAATGTTTGTTACAATAATTGTAATTTTTGGTATTATATGATTAGATACTTTTAGGATAGACCGGATAAATCGTTGCATTCTTTTCTAAAGTGAGTATGCATTTTTATAAATTTGTACAAGCTATAGACTTGTTTAGAGACGTCCTTTTTCCTTAAATCACTAAATTCCCTTTCTATATCCGAAATTAACAGTAGAAAACCAAATATGAAAATACTACCAATTCGTAGGTTAAATTATGTGTTTTGATTTTAAGAATTATTTCGCTGAAAATATTTGCTTACCCAACAACGAAAAGATGATAGTTTTAGAACTTTTGCTTACCTGGAAATAAAAAAATATATTACAAATAATTCTTAATAAATATGTAAGTATATAAACTAAAATAAATAGAACAAAAGTAAGTCAAACTTTCATGAATCTGCTGAGACGCTGCGCTTGGATGTAGGTCATTAGCGTGTCTGTGTGTACACTAATTTGGTATAATACAGTAGCGGCAAAAATTCTATCGTATTCAATATTTTCGGTTGCTTCCGAATGAAGATGACACTCGGAGAAACGATTTTCTGGGGATGTTTTCCAGAAGATTCAAAAAGAAGAACACCGAAGTTACCAGACATTTCCATCAAAGTCGTCGGCCAGAAAATCAGAAAATGTAAAAACCTCAAAAGTCAAGAAATCAAACAAACAATTTCATCTGAACACTTTTATTCTTACAACAATTCAAACATAACAAATAGTTGTCAAAACACATAACAGCAACTTAAATACATTAATATTTGGTAGCATATCCCTTGTTCCTAATGACAGTCTGGCACCTACGAGGCATCAAATCAAGGAGGTTGTCGATGGTGGACCAAAGGATTTTCTTCCATTGCTCAAGCAACTGTGCGAACTTCTAATCCGCGTTCCTAGGCTTTTTCTTGTCCAGTCGCCTCTCCAGTACCGTTCACAAGTGCTCGATGGGTCCGGACTTCGACTGGGCCAATCAAGAAATCAGACCCTCTTCTGCCTAAACCAATCCTTCTTGTCCCGTGCCGTGTGCTTAGGGTCATTGTCCTTTTGAAATGTGCCGGAGGAGAGCATGACAGTCCCCAGAATGCCCTTGTAGACCTGGCAGTATACTATTCCCGTAATACGGTGGAGAAAGCTGACTCCCTTGGATAAGAACGCACCTCACATAATCACCGACCCTCCTCCGTGCTTCACAGTGGGCACTTGATGCCGGGGATTGTACCAGAAGCCCATGGAGCATATCTCATCCGATTCGAACAATGAGAACTCTCATCCCTGAAGATCACTTCGTCCTACTGCTGACGGGTCTAGTGCAGGTGCTCCCTTGAGAACTTAAGTCTGGTCGCCCTATTCCGCTGATCTACGAGAGATTTCTTAGCTGGGCGTCTCTCATGCAATCCAGTTGCTTATAGCCAAAATCGGACACAGTGCGTTTGCACGAGCTAGGACTGATGGAAGGGAAGATACTGGCCCTGATAACCTGAGACTCACAGCAGATGCGTCTGTCGGTTTTCTTGCTGAGGGGGGCGAGCTTGAGGACCCAAGATATCTTGGACTGGGTGAGTTAGAACTGGACAAACACCTGGGTCTGAACCAGTTCGTTATGGTAGCCTCTGACGGTGGCCTGATGTGTCTGAAGAGAATCAGTTCCTTAGAGCCTCTGGTCCTTGACATCTACAGCAACAAATTTTAGCACAGAAAATAGCATATAGTAACAAGAAAAAATAGATAAAAAACGTTGAAAACTTCAACGCTAGGAACCGCTTTTATGCGAAATCTCATTTTTCTGGAATATTCTGGAAACAAAGATCGATAACCTTGTGATTCTCCAGTAGAAACATCGCGAGTTATGTCGAATAAACATGGCATCTGGGTCGCGATGGTTCTTCAAGTCTTCTGGAAAAAAGATGAATTTTATTAAATATGATAGAATTTTTGCCGCTACTGTAGTCCTTTTCCTATGTTAGTATCTGTAAAACGGGTAATAACAACGTTTATAATGGAAAAAATGTTAGTAACCGATTTTCTGGTCAGACTATGTCAAAAGTTCAATCAAAACATGTCGAGTTCATATAACATTGGAAGCACGCAGCGAGACGAAGCGAGGACGAAAATGTAACATATAAATTGGCACTCTTAGAATGAATTATCTTATGCAGGGCAATCGACAATGCCACAATTAACGAAATAGACGGAAAAGTTGGTATTCATCAGGTAAGGTCTAGACTACATTCAAAAAAATGGTTCGCTACCTCTTGAATGCTAAATAAAAGGATATGCAATTCGAGATCTTTCAGTAAAAGCATACCCGTTTTGACTTTGACGTTGACGTTGACTTCGTTGGCGACCTTTGGGGTCCCTGATTCTAACCCCTAACCCCCTCCTCTTCGCTGACTTAACATTGATGCTGGTAGGCTTACATTAATCCGTGAGCCGTATCGTCTTACGGGGGGGATCAGAAATTTTCAGGTACTTTCGACCAACGCCCCTGTATGATGGGATTTTCGTGGCCTTCAACGCTGAAGAACAGGTTCTGAGTGAACTGGGATGATTGTTGTCACGTAGGCATGGCGGTGTAAAATGGTGCTCCTGATATACCAAGAAGTGCCAAGGATGGACCTGAGGGCCTGGTTTTATATTATCTAGAGCTTATTGATGTGCGTCTTGGCCCAGTACCTCCAAGCCTGGCAAGCGTATTTCATGAACTGATGAAGAATCGTTTTATAGATCGTGATTTTATTTTAATTCGCCTTCATTATCGCTCGATCTAAGTGCGACTTCCAGATGAGTTTCTCATCTAGGATCGCTCCAAGATATCGTGTTCTTGAAGAATAAGACAACGGAGTTCTTCTCAGCATTCAAACCTATTCTCCACGTGCTGCACCCTTCTTCAAGCAAGTCCAGCTACTCCTGGACCCGCCGGATCGTCATCGTGAGTTGTCACGAGTTTGACAGTCCTGCTGTATCGTTCGCACACTAGGCAATAGTCGTGGAGAGCGTCATGGGATGTCCGGGACGTATAGGTTGAACAACGCCAGGGACATCGACTCGAAGACGCCACTCTGATAATCCGGAACCCTCGTCTGGAGAGAAAGAATCAGCAGCGGGACGGACGTTGAAGCAATCTCGAAGACAAAGCTGTTGTGCTAAACCTTGTCGAAGACCTTGGCTACATCTAGAAAAACTGCTGCGGCGGTGAACTTCTTGAAAAGATCTTTTTCACCACCCGAAGGAATTAGTGGGTGGTGGAGTGACCAGGGCGGAATCCGAAGATGTCTTCGACTGCTGCTTGTAGCCGATGGTAGGGTCGGTAGGAGACTGATCGGGCAGTAATCCCGAGTTGTGCGTCACTGAACTACTTATGATTATGGTTTTGAGGTAGTTGTATGACCTGTTTTATGACATATAAAAATTACATTCCCGAGGAAACGTGCCGGTCTTCCTAGGCTTGGGAAGTATTTACAACATCCGTGACCTTCAATAGCTCGGAAAGTGACGCAGATGTGTAATGAAACTTGGGTCCAACATTACTCTACCAAACAAGTATGAAGTGGCGAAAGAAAGCCAAATCCACACACCAAAACCATAACAAAGCTGTCCGAGGGAAAGGTGGCTCTAGCAACCATGTTTTTAATTTTTTAACTGAACGAAACATAAACCATGTTGAACACTACTGAAATTGAAAACCACCTATCGTGCAAAAAAGTCAGAAGTGTATTTCTCCTTCAAGACACCGCCCACGCCCACAACGCCGTAGTGACTCAAGCTACAGTCTCGATTATGATTCCTAAAAAATACTGTAGCAGGGTAAAGTTTTAAATGGATTCAGTAACTATCCAAATATTTTTACAAGAGCAGTATAAAAAAGTAAATTGCCCATTTGTTGAATCAAAAGCAGCTTTATGTGTCGCATTATCATATCTCGCTTCAAAAGATTATCACAACAGAAATTGTGTTCATATTTCTGTACTCACATACAACGAAAGCCTACATACACAAAAAAAACTAAATTTTATTGCTAATAAGGCATTTCTTAAAGGTAAAATACAGAAAAAATAATTTTTATGCTTAAAGTTTTAAATTAGCGTCTGGAAAGTTTTCTTATTAATAATTTTACAGCAGCTCGCGATAAGTCGAATATAAAAAAGTTTTTTTTCGAATTCCTCCTTTTACTGTAATTCCCAGTTAAATTTCTTGTTTCGAGCTAACAATTAATACGCTACTTAAATCATTTATACATTCAAAATTAAATTATATTCCAACACGGGCCAGGGTGATTAATACAGCAAATAATTGTGCTTAACCAATAAGTGATTCAGAATGTCTTAGCAGTAATTATTACAAGTATAGCATAATTAAGATTCTTCCAACAGTGCTTATATTGGTATAAAATTGTTGAAAATCAATAAACGTGCCAATCTTATTAATATCAAAACTGAATGGCTGCAAAAAAATAGATCGTTTGCACCAAGTTGTGAGTAGTTTCATCACATATCCAGCAGATTATAGAAAAGCGCATACAAAATTCATTACAACTGAGTGAGAACGACGAGTTACACTTCGCCGTTAACAACTAGACAAATCATAACGAATGTGAGAACAAATGGATGAGTAAGAACTTTTACAGACGTTACAATTCAGTGCACGTTTCTGATTTGCTTATTCAAAAATGGGTTGGGCTCAAGAGTGGCAGAATGTTATTTTCAGTAACACAAAAAAAATTCAATTTGGATGGACCGACTGAGAGAAAGTGCTTGGCACAACAACGAGCTACTAATTCAGTCATAGTATGGGGAGTCATATAATACGATAGATTTATTGATTTGCTAGTAATGAGACGTAGACAGAACACATTTTTAAATGCAAAAGCAGGTTCTCAACTGGCCGTCGCTCTTCCGCAATGTTCATCGTAGAAAACGTTCGGGGATGGTTGTCAAGAACATTTTAGTTGCTACACCAGGCACTTAAATGAAATTGGCCTGAACTTCCCATCGACTATTCGAGGACTGCATAATTCTATTGCATCCCAAATATTTGAGGTTGTAAGAAACAATGCTAAAAGTACTCATTAATGATCAATAAAGTGCAAACGTCTTGTTTTATAGAGAGGTCGAAGGCAGTGAGAGCACTAGGGTATTTACAATAAAGTGTTCCAGACACTGTCATGTTAATGTACATCTTTTTGTGCACTTTCTGCTAGTTGCGCGAAGTATACAACATTCTTGCCGAATGACTGATTGAAAGATTGTAAGATTATACCTCACAAATGCAGCCACAAAAAGAGAGAAGGTTAATTAAGTTAAGTTAAGCTGTTGTCGGACCATAAACCGAACGAAGAGTGTAAAATTTTGTTAACAGGTGTTCTTAACAACCATTATTATTGAAAGGGGAATCGACATTCTAGTATTATTACCTTGTTTGTCTGTTTCGTTGTCATCGTGAACTGTAATTTTGAATAATGGCTACAAATTTGTACACTCAAAATTGAAAAAGGATCAATAACCGACTATTAAATGTTTGCTTATCAATTTTTGACGTCTCTTACTATATGTTGAATATTACATCTACATATATATGCTCTATAATTTGTAATCTAATGAATTAAGATCTGCGCTATCAGAACACCAATCATATACTGTTGGAAATAAAGCATATTGTTGCTCAGTTGACCGTGCTTTGTAAGCTTTATGGCTTGCTGAAAGATTCAAGACCCACCTCGAAAAAGCGTGTGAATCAGAGGTTTCACTACACCTTCCAAAACATTATGTTGATACAGAGCGGCCGAAGCTTTGACTCCCTTTTAAAAAAATGAATATCCACAGCCCTATCATAGCACACTCCCCGCCAAAACAGTACAGAGCTGCTGGACAACACCCCCTTTAAGATGCTTGTTTGGACCACCTAGTTAAAAGATTCCTCCATTGTAAACATTTTTTCATTCGTAAACAAAATTTTTCCATTGCCATCATGCGCGTACTCAGTCAATAACCTCTGTTTTTCCCTCCTACAGTTCTTTGAAGCATCTGTCAGCAAATGTTCCGTATGTCTTTTGAGGCAGCTAGTCCTAGGTCTTGCTTGACAATACAAGAATCGAAGTTTTAGAAAATTTGTATCTCCCAGGACATGATATTCTGCTTAGGAAGAGGATTTCGTTTAATTCGAGCACTTGACTGCCTGAAAAGTCCGAACTGAACACGGTCTTTTAGATCTTGAACGGTTCTTGACATCATCAGTCTCATTAGACAATTTTAAAGCTTGATACACAAACACACAAATAATACTGAGATGATGCAGGGCTTTAAAGAACACACGTTTCTCAGTTCCACCCTTATGTAATGCTACTACAACTTTGTCACAGTACTACATCGGTAAATAACCAAAATTGACAGGAAACACCATGTAACTTATAACTTTAAGACTTGCCAATTGCAAACATATTTACAATCTACTTATTTATTAAATAATTATGAAATGGTATGTGGTTTTATAAGTCATGTAGGGTATCATAGCCATTGCCATTTTCCTTAATAATGTTACTCTAATGTTGATTGAATTACCACAAACAGCCGTGTGCCCATTGGCCTTTTAATCTCCTGATGAGTTTTGGTAGGTTGGATAGCTGCTCTATTAGTTCATTTCCGTGTCCTGTTAAATTGTTGTTGTGTGTTCTTGCGAGCCTTCTAGCTGCTTATGGAGAGTTTCATTTGTTATGTACCACGGAGCATCTGTTATTTTTCTAAGAATCTTCGATTGGCATCTCTGAAGGATTTTGGAACGGGAAGCCTTTGGACATCCCCATAGTTGGATTCCATGGATCCATGCGGGTTTTGATATGGTTTTATACAGAAGTATTTTGTTCGTTAGAGAATATTGGGGTCGTCTCCCAATTAGGCAGTTTTAATGTCAATCTGTTTTCGCTTACCCTTAATGTGTGTATTCCAGTTTAACTTCTGATCTAGATACAGGCCTAGATATTTTATTTCAGTTTTCTGGACTATTGGAGCATCACTGATTCTGAGCTGAGGACTCGTCTGTTAGTAAATGTGACTTGTGCTAATTTGTCAAAATTAACTGCGATGCGCCATTTCTTGAATCAATTTTGGAGGGTATCGAGAGATGAGTTTGTAGGTATTCTGCTGCTACTTCAGGTTTTTCGTTCGCTGAGAAAATAGCCGTATCGTCTGCGAATGTGACCATTCTGGTATGATATGAAGTTGGCGTGTCAGAGATGTAGAGTAGATATAACAACGATCCCAGCACACCGGAGGTAATTTAGTGGTAGTCAGATACTGTGTTGTTAGTCTTAACTTAAAAAAACCTTTCAGATAGATAAGATTTAAACACAAAGTGCAACCATATGTGAGCGTCATAGATATCTTGATGTTATGTAAAGCAAGGGTAGGTTTGATTTTGTAACAGTATTTATGGGAATACTAAGTATTTTGTGCTAATGGAAGACTTTAGGTATCAGATTAGTGAGTGCCTCAAAACAAATGAAGCGAAGCTCTGCGGTGTAATTAGAACGCGGTATATCATTTTATAACTTTAGTCCAAAACAGCAAGGATTCCGGCAGCGGCGCGCTAATACAGCAACCCCTAAATCCGGATGAACAAAAGGAGGCGGCCCCGGGCGTTTATCTCATTCGGACAAATTGATGAGAAACTTAACACGGCAGGAGGCCGGCGTTGTTTACGAGCCCGCAATTCCACTTAATGCCTGCGATGGACGCCGCGCCGAAAAAGGACGCCCGGAAAATCAATCTTGCGAACAAAGCGGCGCCGGCAAATACCTCAGGTGGCCGCGGTTATTAATCGCGCCCCGTTGAAATTCTCATTTGAAGACATTCCTGCGTATGCATCCTGCCGCCGACGGGGCATAAATATTGATGGCGCGGCCCGGAAGCGACCCGCACGCGTCGCGCGGCCGGGCGTCCGCGCCGCGGCGGCAAAACATTCATTGGACCGCAGAAATGAATTTATAACGCGGAGATTTCTGGCGCTTTGAAGTGCTCGGGACGCATTTCCCGCTTTGTAATGAAAAAAGTTCGCAATAGGGTCGCGTTCGGGGCCTGTGTTTAAAGACGTCGAAAATTCCGAATTCTTATTCATAACTTGTTGTTTCCATCGAGGAAACATTTTCATTTCCTCGCCACCGGCTCCGTCGCCAATCAATAGCTCGATGTCGCGTGCACGTGGAAAACTTTCGGTCCCTTGCATATATTCGAATTACCGACGAGAAACAGAAATAAAATTTATCTGGAATTCTCCATATAGCATTCCTGAGACAGCGTTCGCCACATCAGCGATATTTCTTCCACTTTATGGTCCGTCCTCATCCCGGCCTACGACTTTTATTTCGAGCTCCAGGTACAGTTTTACATGTCAAAGAAGAGTTACGCAAATGAAATTTTTTATGCAATTTATCTAGACATCTTAAATTTAAATTTTACTACCAGCAGGGCAAACCCAACATGGCCGAGTTCTCAATAATTTCGGTTTTAGCGTAAATTAGATAGAACAGCCACAAAAACAAGCAGAGATCGTCTTCTGAAATGACACAGCAACTTTATATTTGCAAGCTCACCACCCGCCCATTCATTATAAATTTCATGGATTGTTAGAGAAGCAATTCATCAAGACCGTATATAAGAACAGTAAATGCAGAATGCCTAGCATCGTCTTTTATCATTCCACACGAAAAATTTTTTACTAAAGGAGTACATTCTAGAAATAAGTTGCAGTCTAATTGATTACTTATTTTATTTTTAAAAACTCGCGAAAGAGTAGACATCTGATATTTATATTTGATTATATTATACGAATCTCAACAGAATCGATAATAAAGAGTAGGGCAAAACTCCCTACTCAATTTCAAAAAAAAAGTTATAAAACGAACAGTAGTCTGAGGGCGGAAAAAATAATTTCATTGTCTAGAGCATCTCTTAGCAGTCAACATATGGTGGACGAACAGACAGCTTTGTGACTCTGTTGCACATAACGTGCTTTACGAATACTTTCTGTTCGCAATCCAAATCGAAGTACTGGCTATGTAATGAAGGAAGCAGGAAAAAGACACCATTTGGCAGTCTCCCATTGGGACCATTATTCTTCACTTATCTAAGCGTACTGTATAGTGAATTTTGAACCAAAACCTTCGTTTTCATCCATGCAAAATAGTTGTGCAGAATGTTCCCGGACGTAATTAACAAAATCGCCTGGAAATATGTAGAAACTTCTTGAAAAGTGTACCTCACGACTCGGTTGTTGAACTTAGATTTATTGGCCCTTATTTTTTAAGGACGGAGACCAATTTGTTACTATCACGTCCAATTAATATCTGGAAAACGTTTCCTTTCAAAATGATGGAGCCACAGCTCACACTACAAAAATCCTTGCTTTGAGTACTGCGAACTCGTTCACCGAATTTCACACCGCGTGACATTCCTGTGTTTCGCGTCTAGGTGGAAATTCCTGACAAACACCGGAGTGCCAAAGTCCGGTCGTAGAGCCCAGTCTTATACGTTTGAAATTGAACTGCATACATCACTATTCTTACTAGATAAACGGGCACTATTTGATAGCTTTTGCCTTAGTTTCACCCTACGAATGGCGCTCTCGAGCTTCCCAGCTCAGTTTCCGATTCAAGATCACTTCGTGATAATGTAAGATAAATATTGTCTTTCCAAAGATCCTGATGTTCATCGGTGAAGTGATCTAGAGCTGCTGATTTTTTCTCCGGGCTCGTGCCCATTCTCCCTCTAGCATAGCAGTCTTCATGCTGATGTAGGACAGGACACATCTTTCTTCATACTCCGTGATTCCTTGGCTACGTCAACGAAAACTATACCGGTGGTTTACGTCTTGGTGCAGCCCCCGGTAGAACCCGGCGACGCAATAATAAATTAAAACGACTCCGGGCAGATTAAAAAGCTCGGAACCGGAGCGACTTTCCAGCGAGCCGCCGTTAATCAGTCGACCTGACCCACAATTCAGATGATTATACCCGCCACAATGCGTAAATTGTTATAATAGTTGGCAATTATAATGCATAAGACCGGTTATTTGCGGCTTAATACAAATTAAACCCGTAATTTTATGCTGCCATTTTATTCCCTTATTAATTGATGAATGAATGTGGATTTAATCACAGACACGGCGTAATTGCTTTATACTCATTCGCTTTATTTTATTACGCAAACGGTGCACACGATTGTGCAACGCATAAACTGCCATTATTTGATCTCTTGGTGTAAGCCCCCAATTGAGGGTATTTAGTTAAAATCATCATGTACGGATAGAAAATAAATAATTTTTTATTTACTTTAAATTGCAGTAGTCAGATCAAGTTTATTTATGCTAACAGTTGATTGATGTGCCAACAGAATTAATATTGAAAATAGACATCAACGCAAGTCACGCCCGGTTAACGATTATAAATGGAATATCTCACAAATGAAAAACTCTTCTGCAATAACGGTGATAAATGGACTGTAAAAGGTGATGTTAAGTAAAGAGAATTTAAATACACAAATTTGCTAAACGGGTACCGTTTAGTACCAACCTACAAATACTCAAATAATTGATGTATATTGAATAGATTGAAAAGAAATACAAAAATAAGATGCGATGGCACTACCACTATAACTAGAGCTTCCAACTGTACAGAAATTGTTATTTCTTAAATAATTTACAAATGTTCTACTTTTAGATCGTGCTGAAAGCCTTACAGAACTTTACGGAATTTATGATGAAGATCAGAGGGTAGATGAAGTCGATTATGAAGCTCGTGCACTTGTCTCCTTATAGGAAATTCATTTTCCAATGGTGTAACAACGTAATTACAATATCTAACTCCATGAAAACCTTAATTTAAAAAAATCGTATGTCCTTACTCAATATAATGTCACAGAAAAACTTCTCTGATCCTATCGCTTAGACAATTCTTAATGGTGTGTAAATATATTCTGGAACTAGGCCAAAAATCTGATTCATTGTAATCTCTTCTTATCAATGATCACTTCAATCATTTCAAATATCTACACTTTAAGTAACTCTTACGCAGGGTAAAAGTGAAAGGAATTTTAGAAGGAAGATGATCTAGAGCCAAGTTACTCAAAGAAGACCGTAAAGCTGTACGTTTTTCTAGTTCCTACTATAAAAGATTACGAGCACGAACACATCCCATCTCTGTTGGACAAGTTCAAAAGCTCTTATACGATTCTCAGCCTACAAACTGTCTTTCCTACTACCAAAAATAATTTTAATTTATTTGTACTTTTATCTTCTTGTCTTTACAAGGAAGCCATAATTTCTACAGTTTTGTTTAAATAACTTTTTGTTTTATTTTCTATTATCATAAGTTTATGTGTAGTGCAGAGTGCTGGACAATTAATAAAGCTAAAATAGAAATGCCTTTGAAATGTGAGTTTATTGTAGAGTCCTAAAAATAGCACAGACGGACAGAGTGAGAAATAAAGAAGTCCTGCAAAGATTAAACAAGGACATGGAAATAGAAGAAAATTTTGCAAGGCAAAATAAAAGGAAAGACAAGTATGGAAAGAAGAGGGACTTCATGACTGAAAAATTTAAGAGGTTGGTGCAGAAAATGTAGTGTTTCCTTGTCTCAAGCCGCAACAAATGAACTACAGGTAGCGTTATTGATCGCCAAATTCCGACAGAAGGGGGATTACAAGAAGAAAAAGAACCATAGGTTTATTCCTTAATTAAAATTTCAACTTCATCGTTTCAACTTTTCACATTTTATTCTACTTATGTGTAAGTGAAGCATATACAGCAGCGCGGGCAAGTCAGTTATCATATTTTTCAAATTCATCTCAGTACAGATTGAACCAATAAGCTTCAAATTTTGTATATGTCTTATTTTGCCATGCGGCACCACATTAACGAGGTTCAACTTTCAAAAAAGTTTAACGTCGTGTAGATTTTAACGATGTAATCGACGATTTCTAAAAAGAATGTATTTGCCCGACTTATTCGCATCCGTACACATTAGAGTGCAAGTGACTGAAAGAAAATACTTTGGTCTGACAAATTATACATGGTGTAGGCAAGAGATTCAATAAATACAAACTGCCAACTATGAAACGGGTTGCTGACACTACATGTACTACAGAAGTTTCCTTGGACCCCTCCTGCTGAAGAAGAAATAATGGATGACAGAAACTCCGATATCCTTCGGAACAGTATGCTTCCACATAGAAAACAGATATTTTTATTAATTCATTAAATCATCATAAAAATACAAATATAAAAAGTTACTTTTTAAATAATTTTTTTTTTGATTTGAAAACACATTTCCCCAATGGATATGTAGTCTTTTGATGCCTCTATCGTAAAAATCGTCAAAGCTCTGTCCTCTAACTGCTCCTTTTAGTAGATCATACCAATGATAATCATAGAGCGATAGGTCCGTATTATAGAGAGGGTATTCCAATGTAGTTCAAAAACTGACTGATTTTTTGTCGAGTTTCATTCAAGCTGTACGGAACCAGGCGTTACTATAAACGGATTTGGAAGTTCCTGCCTTTTCTGACGATATGCGAGTTATATTTCCATCCAAAAGTTAATAATTGCACGTGGCGTTCATAATAGGACATTAATGGGGGCAGGGTAAATTTATGTAAAAAATTCCCTTGAAATAAAAAATATAGTTGATAGAACCTTTTCAGCAAAAAGTCGCTTAGACGAATACAAGTTTTCTGATCTTTCGTCATTCCACACTGACTTATTCGTACATCTGGACATAATAGAGTCTCATCGCAGGTAATGATTTGCTGCAAAAAGGACTCCCCTTCAGCCTGATAGTATGTTAATAGTCGCTTACACACCTCAACGTGCTGCTCTTTCTGATCTTCGGTGGGAAGGCGAGAAACTCATCTTGCTAATACTGTTCGAAACTCAAGATCGTCACTAATAATTGCTTAGCACTGCTGTAGCTTATTCGGCGGCTATAATGGTAATCCTCGGCATACGATGACTATGACCTTCATTTTCTACCACTTCTAGTCCTTCCAAAAAAAATTTATGCTATAGATTCGAATCTCTTAATGGTTATGTCCCCGAATTGTGCCGTAAGTTTTCTCAAAATTTCAGTAAACTTTACGTCCTCTCTAGTGAAAAATTTAATGACAAGGATATCTCTTGTTCTAATATCGTGATGCTGACTAAGTAAACAGTAATGAAGATACCCTACTGGAGAAATCCCTCATAGGTATCTTCACCCAAACTACTTAGGAAACGTAAAAGAGAAACCTCATCACTATGATAACAAATAGCAAAAAATAAAATCAAGTCTTAGAATATCCAAACTCACTTGAATACCTCTGAGAAGAGTTAGCTAATTGGAATGTATAAGCTAAAACTGTAACCTTCACGTTATCGAACAGTACTTGACGATTCTGTGTATTTCACTAATAAGTATTACACATATCTAATGGTATTAACCGCGAAGAATATTGTCACATTTATCACAGTTGTTACGATGAAAAAGATTAAATATATATTTTTAAGTCCTTTGTATTTTTAATCTGTAGGTTGTCGTCCCTATTTAGTACATCTGGAAATATTCATCGTATTTACTATCAGGGTAAATTGTGCATATCATACTGCAATATGTGAACATTGCTGCTACCGTGCTATACTTCATTACCTGTACTTCCTATAAAAATATGTAATAATACTTTTGATTTTTGATTTTTTATAAACAAAAAATTCTTGGTGGGTAAATTTTGTGAGAAGTGTCCTCCCCCGTCTTCCTCGAACGACTTGTATAACAGCTGACGGAGCGACCTAAACATGGGCCTCCAACAACCCTTTGAGGCCGCTCGCCCTTTGATACTTGCAGCAGAGCATCGGCTTGCCTCTTCGCTCAAAAAATCGAAAATCGGGGACCGGTAGCCGCCTGGAGATCTGGCGCAAATTAGACGAAGGTATCAAACAAGTGGCAATTTCCAAAGCGCCGCGGGGCTGGCGCAGCAAACCAAGACGAGCAGAGGAAAAACTTAACTAGGAGACGAGTCATCTGGAAAGTAAAATAAGCAAAGCTCCGGCGGAGCGTGCGAGGCACGCGAACTCTTTTATACGATAAGTTGGAGTACATACAAGCGGAGCACGTAGATTTGCCGGGGAGTCGAGACGGGCAAATGGGCTTAGGGTGCAGCGGAACGAAAACGACGGTTATTCAAAAAAGGTCAACAGCCATCGCTTAGTCGCCGTAAAACGGTGTCTGTTTCACTCTCTCTCTCTCTCTCTCTCTCTCTGAGTCCTTCTTTTGGAAAGCAATACCATAGCTTCCTAGCTAACCAGAAAAATTTGTGAAATAAATTGGACAATATTATTCACACATTACGTTTATCTATAATTAATGGCGCATATAGCAAATAAAAAGTACATACATTTAGAAATGTTATTTTAGTAAAAGGGTGTAAATGTCTCACACAATTCAGAAGATTTAAATACGGAGACGAAGTACCGTTAAACCTCATAAAACATCATCGGTAAAATATATGATATATTTATTCCACGTAAATTGAATAAACTAATTGTTAAAAATCTCAAACTGCAAGTCATTCATTATGAAAGCTAAATATATTAACTTCATACTACCTTCAGTTTTGCAAGCAAAAAGAGCGTTTAGGATTCATTAACTGATTTTACCACTCATCTTCACTTCTGTTGAATATCATCCATCAATTAAAGCTGATACTAGCCCAAAGTATTACGTTCCGAGACGACTATATCATCATTTACCTAGTAATTATATCAAATTTATACATAAAAGTATAGACGACGTCGATTTTGACTAGACTTCCAATCGAACTGACAACTCAAAGACTTTCAGCTTGCGCTTCCAAACTCGCTCAATAGAAGCTTTGCTTTGTTACTTTTGTATTCTTGTGGACCATCACGTGCAAACATACAATTGAGCTAAAACAATCCATAAATCTGCCCCTCCAAAAACTTGAGTTTACCAAAAAATTAGAATTGTTCTTAATAGCAGTGACGCTGTGACTTTAATTGCTAGAGATAGTTAAACATCTTCTATGTGACCTAACTCATTTACAGTTTAGAGCAAAACTCCCTCCTTAATTTCAAACAAAGATTATGAAGCGAAGGGTAATCCGAAGGTGGGAAAATTCATTTCATTAAACGTAGATATTCAAAAAGTTCTTACTAGACAACAAATCGTGGACAAACGATGAGAATTTTTGCTTTCAAAACGTACATTATGTACAATGAGTATTTGGTGTCCGTACAACATAGTTTTCGGATCAAAATCGTAAGTTTGAATCAAATTAGGAACTTGAAGGTTTAAAATTAATCTGAAAAAAATAGTACTGACAAAAGGTTATTGTGACTAGAGAAAAATGACTGAATATTTGATGACCAATACTGTAGATTATACAATTGCTACGCGCAGGCTATTTAAGCCCATAGCTTGGTGATCCTTCTTCATCTCCTCCAATCCTTAACCTTTATATTCCAGTTCTGAACGCTTTTTTCTGCTAGAGCTTCCTGAACTGCATCTAAGCATTTCCTTTTCGGCCTCCCTTGCTTCCGCGTTTCTTCTATGTTTATATTCATAACCTTACTTAGTATTATATTAGATGGTTGTCTTTCTAGGTGACCCAATCACCTCAGTCTTGCCGCTTTAACCAAGTTCTGGCTCTCTGCATAGATTTATTATTACATAATTTGTTTCTTGGTTTTTCCTTCAAAGATACTTCTTAGGATTTTTCTCTTCTATGCATCTATTTTATCTTTTCCTTTCTTGTTGGGGATTCATACTTCACTTCCGTACATTACATTGGTTTACAATGATTTTTCTAGCCACACGTTTCGAGCTTAATATTTTGTTTAGCGCGCCTGTACATATGTTTTCTTTAGTTAGTTTGCTTCGATCTCTTCCGCTTCGTCTCCATAACTTGTTCTAACCTTATGCTGTTTGTTGCTCCTAATCCTACATCAAACTCTCTAATATAGGCCTAACACCATCCACACCAGATCACCGAAGAAGAAAGAGGTTAGGTGTTGGATTCAGAGACCTTCAAGGTCGCCAACGAAGTGAACGTCAACAACTCACTTTTAGAAGAAACCTTTTCTAACGACGTGCACTTCATGTGTGAAGAAAAGATCAAAACTTCAGTGCGTCAATACACTAATTCCATGTCAAAATGGCAATTGTAAAAATAATTTAGTTTTAGGTTTATTTTTTGTCTTTTTAAATTGTTTGTAAATTCCATCAGTACGCTCGTATTCGGCCTTTTCAACAATGTAATAAACAAAAATATTTTATCCCCAATTTTTTGCGATTTAGAATTTTCGAACGTTGTCCAACCCCGGAATGTTTACGGAACTGATGCACAACCACGTCAGGACCAAGCCTGCTTTTTATCGCCGCCCCTCGCACAAAAACTTATTTGGCAACGCCACATTCCTTCCACTTGCGGCCGACGCGAGCGCGCCGCCCCCGCCCGGCGGCGGCTTCATCAATGAAGCAGCAGTAATTCCGGCCGAAATCCTGGCCCAATAAATAACCTTAAGGTAGCGATCGGGAGCCGCATTTATTCCGCTAACGATCAAAGGAGCGGCGCGGCCACGCGCGGTTAGCGGGATTAATGTCTTTATTCCAAGGTGCGCGGCTTTATTTGCGGCAATTGTCGGCCCTCGCTCCGCGCCGCGAAAAGCACAGCGCCCGGCCGCTCGGCGGCTTTTAAAAGGCAGGGCCCGCGTGCCTGGCTCCCATCCCGAGTAGCTGGGCAGATTAGGGTGCCTTCCCCAAAGCAGCCGGCGACCCCTAAATAAGCGGTAAATATTAAGCGCCGCGTTAATATAAGCAGCGGCGGAGAATGCAAGGGACCGCTACAGCCTGGAAGGAGGACACTTTTCGGTCGTTTGCCTAACATCGTCCACGTTTTTCTAAGCTGTCGCTGCTAATTAGTAAGCGAAAATTTAAAAAAAAAATAAAATCTCAAAGCTGTTTTTGATTTATTCTCATATCTACAGGATCTACCAAGACAAACCATAAGAGTAAACATTCCTTGAATGGTAATAACTAGCCAAATTATTTTTCCTTTTAGGTTAATGTGCAGTGATGTATTCCCGAAGACAAGTAGGATGTTCCAAACCCCTGACGCCGAAGAATCGAGTGATTTCCAAAGAGGGCGTATTGTTGGACAATAAGAGGGTGGTTGAAGCCAGAGGCTGAGTATTCCGCCGTCAATCGGGTAACTCTGCAGTTCAACACGGAGAATAATAAAACTGTTAGGTCACGTTCAGGTCTACCCTGACCAACAGCATGACAACCGAGGTCTGCAAAATGGACTATTGAAAGAAATCCTCATTGCACGGCTGCAGATGTGGCAGAACACCTGAAAGTAAGTCATAACACAGCTGTTAGGTAGCTGCATTAGCTAGGCTATCATGGTAGAGCTGCCAGGTAGAAACCACTTCTCACTGCAATCAATATTGCGAAAAGAAAACAGTGAGCAACCACTATGATGGGAGTTTTTAGCATTGTCATCTCTCAGATGAGCCCTCCTTTGTCCAATTTTCATGTAGCGGACACATATGGATCAATAAAGAATTCAACCGACCGTCAAGCATTGGGGATTTCCATTTATGTATGGGATGCCATTTGAAGATTGAACGAGCAGAGCTGGTGGAATATTATTGCCGAAAAATACATTGCCATATTGCAAGTCTTCTACTAATATTCTCGGATGGGCTGCTGAACAAACCTTCCACTTTGTTCATAGAAGATGCGGCTCTTTGCAACACTACTGAAAGGACTCAATCCTGGCAGGCATAAAACGGCATCCAGAAGCTTCCAGTTAATCACCTGATATAAATCCCATGAAAATTGTCTGCCACATGCAGTGAGACGAGCTCTACGAAAACCTGCTTTCCACGGAGAGCAGTTAGAATGTTTGCGTGCTGAGTGAGCCAACATTCCGCAGGACAAGGTAACAAAACTCATTGATTCTATTCATAACCGGGTTAAGGCTTTGAAGACAACAAAGGGTGCGCCAACTAAGTTTTAATATGCATGTTTGGCAATTGTATTACGTGTATACTACGAAGAAACGGTCAATGATCGAAAATCAGGGTGGCTATTTACTTAAAGATTGTCTCAGTACAAAACATTGGGGCCGGCGAAGAGATTACTGTGTAAGCAATCCCAGAACGAACTTAAAAAGACCTTTCGATTTCGATTTCGAATTTCGAGAAAATTCGAAATCGAATATCTCGAAAATTATTCGACATAGAATTTTTTCGACTTCATTTTCGAATTCAGCGTAATATTTCCTTTAAGAATCACATTTAAAATCGTAATGTCGAAAACTTTCCCGAAATTCGAAGTCGAATATCTCGAAAATCATTCGAGATAGAAATTTTTTAATTTCGAATTCGAAATCAGCGTAGAATTTCCTAAAAGAATCCATTTTCAAATTTTAAAAAATCTCAAATTTTGTAACGGACCGACAGACCGACAGATAGACATAGAATTCAGTAACGAATTTTTTAAGTTCGTTGAACGACAAGTAGATTTTCAGATTTGTAAGCAACAAAAAATCGATAATTTCCTATTAGTTACTTCTGCGCAGAAGCATATTAATTATTTGTTTAATTACTGCCACCAAAACAAATGTTACTCAAATAACAGGTTGTCAGGAAACTACAAAACCTGTACAAAATTGCATCCGTTATTATTTCTGAGTAAACCTTGTTCTGGTAAATTAAATTTAAGTCTCTGGCTACTCCCAATCGGAAAAACAATAAAAAACTACAGGAACTCCTGCTAATAAATAATAAATCACTGCACGTTTAAGCAGCTGTATAATTTGCAGAAATCAATTTTTCAAGCATAAAAAGTCTACCGAATTTTCATCTGAAATCTAATTCGATCGATAAAAAGTGAAAATTTAACGTAGATAGTAGTAAATTCTCCAAACAATTTAACCTCCCTTTGCAACATAACTAAGAAGAAACGTAATTACAGAAAAAGTCGAGAATTATCCTTAAAGTAGTTGCTTTTATGTTTTCATTGGCAGTACTGTCGTTTGAACTATTTATCACTGGTGCTTGTCTCCAGCGTCGACGGAGACATTTTCCCACGACTACCGTCCCATCGGTCTCCTGCAGATCCTGGAGGAACTGGTAAATTAGATCATCTAAAGTCGGTTATGGACAACAGTCAAAGATCGCCAACTGATTCCAAATAATCAGTTCGAATTCTGCTCCTCCTACTCCACCACCTATCAATTCCTCCGAGTAGTGAAAAACATTTTGGAAGACTACCACAAGAAAGTTACCTCGATAAGGTTTGGCAAAACAGTTCCGTCTACAATATAGCTTCAGTGTTCACCCTGCTGGCAGCTGAAGGGGTTCCGAGTCAAACGTAGAGTTACCAGAACGGCGCCTCTGAGCCAGCATTCCTCAAGGCTCGGTGCTGTCCTCGTTATTCAATATCTACGTTAGGGATGTTCCGACGATATACTTCACGACGATGGTCTAATATCCAAACACAGCGGCAGCTGTGAAGCTCGTGATAACCTATGATGGCCATCCAGCGAGCCCAGGAAGAGAATAATGGTGCAGGGTGTGGAAAATAGAGTGAACGACGAGAAGAGCCCCACCCTCTTATTTTCCACGCAGACCTGACTTCGCTAACCGCTGGACCAAGCGAGACTCGGCGTCTCTGATCGGGCGAAAACAGGCACAATGCTTGGGAGCGATCTTGGACGAAAAGCTCACCTAGATCACATAGATCGGGCAGTTGTAAAAGCAAAGTCAACTGAACAACCCCTTAACTCTCTCTTTTTGAAATAAACTTACCATTTAGAAGGCCATTAATCTCCCGATCATAGTGTACGCATGCCTCGTACACTCATCAAAAAGCTCCAAGCGATCTAGAACTGAACCTTAAGGACCATCTTTGGCGTTTGCTGGTTAGTCTGGAGCACAGATGTACATCGAGACGCTGACGTAGTGTACATAGCTCGATTACGAGCTGGACAGGGGCGCTCACCATAAGCGCATGAAAATTATGATTCCTCCGTAAGACAATACGAGGGTAACCTACCAACAGGCTAACCACTATTCACGTCAGGTTACCGAAAAAAAGAGGTTTAGAAGATTTTGTATTTTATATACATTGTGAACATCCGCTGATAGGATCGAGTTAGTTAATAAAAAGAAATATAAAGCTGAGCTTTATTTCAAAATCGTTATTTGGTCCCACTTGCAATCTGTCTGACAGATTGAGTTAATTTGTTTAGTTCTGAAAGCTTTCGTTGTTCTCGATTACAACTCGCAACTGTCTCTTTGTTAGCTGCAGTGTCACCTAATCGATGTACTGGCTTTCAGTTTAATGTGAAAGTCCGAAACTAAGCTCAAATTCCTGCCGGTTTTCCATTATTAAACCTTCGATCGGTAGAGACAAAAAAATTTCCAACCGTTGTTGCAGTTTACAAGCTCAAGGAAACAAATAATTGTTTTTTACACAAAAACGCACAAACAACGATAAATAGGAATTTGCAAAAATTCTAAAATAATCTACAGTAAGAATAGACGTGAATAATGCCGTAAATTTGCGCAAGACAAATTTCCTTACCGCTTACTGCTTTTAAAGAGAACATTTATGCAAATGAGATATAAACGTCAGAATAACGTCGGTAATAACTTGCAAATCTCACATATAATCCTCAATTGTTCTACAAGTGTATTGTCACTAATTAAAGTGTAGCACTTCGTTAGTTTTGTGGACTTTTCCTCAACACCACACTTATTTCCTCATAACTTAAATTCGCTTTTCGTATTCCATATCGTAATTGTTATGAAAAAATGATTGGCCTATTATTGTCTATACTTTTTTTAATCAAAGTTTTTATAACTTGCAAATAATCATTTCTTATGAATTTTGCACGGAACAGTACCTATTCACGGGACGAGGTGAAGAGTTTCGTGATAACGTGTATCAGTTTAACCTCTCCTGACTTATAATTTTTACTTATTATTTGATCTTCGCGAGAGACTTTGTTTTTTTTCGAGTCGTCTTTTATACTTTTCTTGGATCAAAATCCCTCAGATTTTCCTTACTAGTTTTCTCATGTTCTTTTAAGTTCTTATTTATTCCTTAAAATTTATATCATGATCACTAGCAATAATCAGTATATTTAATAATATTACGTCACGATTTGCTTTGTATCAGTTATAAACCTGTTTCATAGTTAAAAGCATCATTAGGGCTCGATCATGCCCTTTGTGGTTTGAGAGTTTTTTGAAAAACATATAGATCATAGTTGAGTTCGTGTAAGAGAGTCAAGAAGCATATTTTGCTCATTTTTTTGTCCTGTTTATCCAATTAGATCTAGTTCAGTATCCCATTTGGCATTAAAAACTCCCTTAACGGGAAGATATCAAGAAAACTGACAGCAATTGAGACGTAGAGTTAAAAATATCAGGCATCATGTTCTATGTCAAGTTTACCTTTAACATATTGACTACCCAAAGCAGAAATACGCCAAATGACTAGAGTGGTAGGTGCAGTTGAACCAATTACTAAATTGAAATGGAAATGGGTGGGATATGCAGCAAGCACCCAGAAAATATTAACTATAGTTGCGACTTATAGAAAAAGCGTTCATCAAAGAGAGCGCCCACCCACTAAATAGAGAGATTTTAAAAGAATCAGTTCCAACTGGATTTAGAAAACTCAAGATAGAGATCGATGAATTTCTTATTTAAAGGGAGGCCAATCTGTCTATCTATACATTTGAATAGAAAGTAAACAAAGAAATGTGGCGTGGCCTAGGCTCTTCATTTACACGAGGAGGTCCGTGCGTTGTAAATAAATACAGCCTATACGTTAATGTTAACATATCTGTGAGATTTAAAATTCTTAGTGTAGCCCCTAACTTCAGTCCTCATAATTAGCCCTGCCGTAGATAAAAGTTGATCGTATAGGCCGAGCACCTTTGTAGCCTCATAATTGTAGAGACCACGAACGGTGGGATTTCCGTAAATCTGTACGCTCAAATGAAGATATTAGTTGCCGAGAGGGAATAAACTCGTGGATAATGGGAATATCAACATCGCGCTGGAGGTCGTAGTTTCTCCACGGGATGGAAAAGATGGATCTTAAGAGCCAATTCTAAATTATAAGGAGCTTATTGCCCTAGCCCCAAACTATTGCTGCATACGTTGCTGACATTTTGGTTCGACAGTGAAAGAGGGAGCCACTTTTTCCTTAATGATCCGTGGGTGCTCATACGTCATGATAAAGCAAATGATCGGCTTATAGATGATCAGCTTGTTCTAACTCGACAGAATGTAATAGAAACTTCCCTATCGACGTATGGCCTCAATTTTCCAATTTTCTGTTATAGTTTTGCCATAGTTGTTTCGTTAGTGAAATTTTTTTTTGTGAAAAACAGTTCTTCTTTGGGTTGATGTCCATTCCTCATCTACCGCATCTGTCTTTTAGGAGACCGTCTGTGTACTAAGTCAGTGTAGTAAAGGGCGTTATTGGCATATTCCGTGTCTAGCGGTTATATAAAGTTAGACGAAATCTTGACGCAAAACTTCGTTTCGAAGATAAAAGACCGAACAAATTGGGCTACCGGCAGCAAGATTGCAGTGGAGGTCACCTTGTACATCAAGCGGTTGTGTAGCAATATGTCGAAAGTCTTGACTGCGTCAAGAAATACTACATCTATGGTTTGTTTAGTGGTGCGGTTTGCTGTCCTGAAAAGCTGGAAAGTGATGAAGTGGCCGAAACAAAATCCAAACCGACTCTCTGAAATCAATTAAATGTCTTCAACAATTATCTTCAGGCGACGGGAGGCTTATCGACCGGTAGTCCTGAAGATATGTGACCAGGATTGAGGAGCATGATGACGCTCACTACCTTCAAAAGGCTCAGGAAATGGCGCACAAATGTTTTAATAAAATTACTTGTATATAAATATGAATCCATGTCTATGAAAGATACTCATAACACAGTTAAAAGGATTAAAATTATCAAGCGAGTATTAGTTCAGGTTTGGCAATTTAAATATTTGAAAACAGAATTAACAGAACTATCTAAACAAAAAAGTAAATATTGAAGGTGAGAAAGAGCACTCTAAGACGGAAGTTTATGTTACCGAGCACCTAACCTCAACATTAATGTTTAATATAAGAAGTTTCCCAACAAAATATATAACATATTTTCCTCTGGACTTTTTGCATATGCTCGATTTCTCTGTTTACCAAACTTCCCACTCCAAAACATCCGCATTTTCCTCCGGCTCGGGGCTGCATCGACTCCGAATAAAAACTGTTTATTGCGGCCCTGACACAACAATAGCCGTAATCTGGGAGAAAGCAAGCTGCTTCGAAATTATTGGCTTCGGCGTCGCCCATCGGGGCAAAATAGCATAACTTTTTATTTATTTCGCGGCGGCGTCGCCGTATTAGCCCGGGCATGTCAATAAATGGCGCAGGACCTTCCCTAGACGAGGCATAAAAAATGAAAAAATGGGGGGCAAACTACACAGCAGGACAGGAGAAATCCGGAACAAACGCCGTTATTCCTGCTATTTCCATAATCAAATGAGTGGCCAGCGGCAATCAGAAATCATCCTTGCGTTCAGGGGCACCATTCAGGTAATTTAGCCAGTAGGGGCGTCTTAAAATAGAGAAATTCCCAGCAGATAGCTTTCAAGGTTACTGCAGTAAATCTCTTTGAAGTTACGAATTTAAACCGTTCATTTTGCAGGCGTAAGTGTAAATCTCCTAGTGAAATATTGAACTATAAATCGTAAAACCAATGTTACCTGCACTTAGTAGACGATTAAAGTAGTCTTAAAGGTCAACAGAAAAGCTTAGATGTTCCTGATAAACGTTTTTTTTATTCGCTTACCACAACTGCGACTAACGCACTGTGCTGCCCGGATGCGTACCTGAAACAAAAAGTTACCTTAAGTAAAATGGCCGCTGCTTCGTTTGTAATATTTAGTGCTTCATTAGGAGCGCAGGTATTTCAAAGAATAACGCAAGACCAATAGCGGCGTGCACATCGGCCAAAGATCAAAGGCCGCGCGCCGCTCGAGTTTACACAAATTCATCAAAGCCAACGAGCGAATCACAACGGAAGATTAACAGCAAACGAATCGGCATCTGGTGCTGCAAATAATGCAAAAATTGCTGGCGCTTCGCCGCTTTGTTGTGGGGGAGGCGGATTAATTGGCGGATCTGAAAGCGAAAGCCTAAGAGTAGACACTTCGAGGTAACGACCGCGGCATCTGGTTGCCGTCAACATCAAAGTTGTCGCGTATTTCAGTTCTGTTATGCAAATTATCTACGAAATCCGTTTCATTAAAGCAAGGATTCAATTCTGTTTCCGCTTGAAAGTTGTTAAAAGCCAAGCTTGCAGCGTAATCAGACCAATGCGATGTTTCGCAACTAACTGAAACGAGGAAAAACACATCCTTTCTGCTGCAGGAAGCGGTTGCAATTTTGACGATATCGGAGCGGAATCGAGAGGAAGTTTGAGGTTTTCGTAATTTTACGTTTAAAATTCTACTCAAAGACACTAGAAGTTGATATCGCTATTTGTCTTATCATTTTTATTACTAAAACATTTAGAAATTCCTCTTTGCTTAAACAACATAAATAAATGACAGTTGCTTTCTTCTTTATGAATTCTGCTTTTGTACCCCATCTAACTTTATGCATTTTTGCTATTGCTGTGTGTTTTCTGAATAATAATTCAATCTCCCTTAAGACAACGAGACACCTTAATATGCTCAACCTAAACTTAAGTTTGACTTTTTACCACATAATATTCACATTGTAGAAGATTTGTAGTTGTTACAGGGTTTATTAGTTTAACCATTAATAAAAACTATACTAAATCATTTGTATATGTAGACCTATTTTCTGTAAATATTAAGTATAATAGTGGACCAAAGGCATTACCCTGAAGTATTCCAGATGTTACTGGTTGAAGAATGGTTGAGCGTTAACTAAATATTACTTGGGAATACCTTTGTGTTAAATAAGATTCTAGAATTAGGTAAACGAAGTAAGACATTTTTAAACTTTAATCATACGCCCTGTATGATGTACTTTGTCAAAAGCTCGACTATTATCGGAAAAACAGCCATATAAAAGCTCATAACCGAATGGCTTTCTATGAATCAAACTGATGATTTAGGTAAATAAATTACATAATTGTGGTATTCTTGCTAGAACTTTCCACAATGCGTAATTTGTATTTTCTATTACATTTACGTATATGTACGTTAGTGGCAAAAAAAATTGCAAACCCCATACGGTATCCTACCAAGTCCAAATTGGGAAAGGAAGTAGATAATAAATAATTACACTTGCAGATTCATAATTATACGTCAAAAAAAAATCATAAGAAAAATAAAAATTAAATTTCTTGGGAACATTGCAAATATGAGCGTAATATGAGCAAGTTTCTCAATCCTAAGGTCAAGTCTATACAAAATTATGCACAGTTGAGGACGAAATACGAACACTATTGGTCGTGGGCTGACCCAGACTTACCAGCCAATCTTCGAGAAGATCGCTAGTCTATTACTGCACGAGTGCCCAGCAATAGCGATAGATATAGTACAATACAACAACAGTTGAGTCAATTTTAGCTAGTAACACGCCGCCCCTTGCTTCTTTTATCCTTAACATCGTTAAGCTTGTTTAATATAATGCCGTAAACATCAGTTTTAATCACCAGAATGGTGTTTTCTAACGATTCCTGTTTCATACCCTATCGCTACAATTCATACGCATTTATGTGCGTCGACGGACTAAAGAACACCATCAAGAAATCCCTGTTGGTATGGACATACAATACCCGACTACAGGATTGTGGTACAAGAAAATATTAGTAAACTATTGCTTATGCTAGCTAGATTGTTGAAGTAATTCAGGTAAAAGCGCACATCTCTGTGAATAAGGTTTTTAGCAAAATATCTCAACGTCTGCCCACATCTCCTTCGTTCTATACTACCCTCCTTTGAAAGGCAGTATGTATCGATTCTCTTATGAAATGTGCAAATTTGGTTAATTCCCTATTTGGCACATGATGGAACACTTAAATTTCTACAAGCTACCCAAGTTTATTCGACTTGATGGAATGATGAGTACAAACCGCCATTTGCAAACCAGTTAGACTAATTATTTTGCTAAAAACTGTTTAAGTTTGCATCGGTGACTGAAGAGATTTGCTGCCTCTAGAATTCAAAGAGAGCATCCTTGAGAAGAGTCGGGTGCAACAATCTCTGGACCCTGAAAACCAGTGAGCATACAGAAGACTCCTCGAAGCCGGGACTACTGTCGCCGAACATTGCAACAACGCGAGGAAGAGCAAACTGAAAGCCCTCCACCTGCCTGACAATTCCTTCTAGAAAATAGTTCAAGATCTTTCGGAATCTTCCCATAATTCCGTCAATTCACGGAGAAAACGATCTGAACCGTTAGTGTGGTACCGACATACATACAGGTCGTACAAAACCAGATGTCCCGCGACCACCTAGAGCCAGCGATCTACGAAAAGGACCTCCAGCTGATTCATTCGTTTCCCTCGTCGCCATTACCAACTTTCCGAAACCCTAGTGGTGGCGGGCGTCATCATACTCCTTAAACCTAAAAATCTATGCACATTTCCTCAGGATTATTGGCTAATTAGTCTCCTGTCGACAATGAAGAATCTTGTAGAATACATAATCCACCAATGTTTAATAACGGCAATCGAAAAGCTAGAACTGATACCGAAAGACCAATTTAGCTACTACAAACCAGTTCTTTGAGTTACTAAAAAAATTTACGGAAGGCTTCAAGAAGAAAGAAGTCATCAACCCAATCTTCCTGGATGTGGTTAAGGTTTTCAACAAACTATGACCGATAGTACAACTGATCCGGCCCTTTCCATCCAAACATAAATTTTGTATCAAGTTTGGCTACGCAGAGACATGTAAGATATGTCTCTGAACCGGCTCCTCTAAAGACTTTGTCCTATCCCCACCGTTGTTTTACATCTACATACGGAGTAGTACGACGGCTACATAAGCGTCTAAATAACAGTGAAATAACATCTCTGGAGATCTTCAGACAGGAAGATACCCTCGAAGAACGAGGCAAAACCATGGGTAAGGAGCTAACCTGGAATGACAAACAATAAGCTTCATATTTTCACCCACAGAGCCGGCTATATTTAAAGAGTAAGCTTATAATATACAACCTTGTACGATAACGCATGTAGCAAACGTATTGTAATCTCACATTTAGAAGCTCAAGGATGTCCAAGACCAGGGATTAACTTTAGCGCTCCGAGTCTACCTGCGAAACAGAATCTTGCACTGAGACGCAGATTTGTCAATAATCCCTTCACATCAACGTCTAGGATCACAGAAATCTATCCATCCATGGGCTATAAAATTGCGTCGTCCGCCATAAGTTGCTGACTCATCCGTACCTAATCTAGGGATCAGGTAATTCTAGAAGACTTAGGAACCTCCGATCACTCCAACGAAGTCAATATCAACGTACATCTAATAGTTTGTGGAACTTCAAATTGATTTTGCTGAATAAACATTTTGAATATACGCGTTCGGCAATACATACAATGAGGCTATGTTAAATCTTTGAAAAGTTTAAACTGTCCAATCAGGTCTCTAATATTTCTATATTAGTTTAGATGATGATTTGGTTATCTCTATCAGTCTCTATCGGCTTGTTGATTTGATAGTTATTTACATACGTTTTAGTAACGGCGCGAACGAGATTTAATTCTGTCACTGAACTTCGCTTTGAGAGATTGTAGAGCAGTTTCTGCTGTTTTTGTTGTTGTCGAGTTATAGCAAAATGATTCTGCTGAGTCTAGAGAGATTCTGCACTTCACTCCATCAGTCGCTTGTTTTTTGAGCTGCTTGGGCCCCAGCTCCTAATTTCTTCAGTTGGAGGACTTGAGTGCTTTCAAATAGTTTCGTCACTTAGTCTCTCATGAGGTCCCTGACTTCTGCAACTTTATGGAGTATTGTATTCTTGGCGTACCACGGCGCCAAAGATAGAGCTCGGGACCCAGTTTCGGATCACCTGGAACTTAGGGTATAGCTTGGTTCCGTGAGCTGAGCGACGCTTTTATTACTTTGGCTAGAGACTCTGAAGGACATTCATGCATTTAAGTGATTTATTGTTATTGCAATAATAGTTCAACATATTTAACGCAACAAACAGATCTGTGTCTTCAATATTACTGAAGAGAAGCTTTTTTCTGTTTAGTTTCCCTGTTTAGCACATTTGTCATATTCAAGCCTTCGTTTTCGTCTATAAAGAACATCTGAAAATCTATGTTCAACCATTGCATTTATTTTTGTGATCTTATACACGGTTTACTTGAATTTTTAATTTAATTCCTTGTATAGCGGCAATTTATCTTAAAAATTAAGGTGCAAAGTATAAGAATGAACAGTAAACCACTTGTATAGCTAATGAAATTACGTATATGTATGTTTTTTGTACTAATTTTGATACTAGTTTTGATAATTTTGTTAATAGTTTACTTTATGACTACACATTATGTTGCTCCAAATTGCAGGTGATAGTACAAGCATTGATAAGTGTGATGTATCAGAATTTGTTAACGTTAACGTTGACGTTGACGTTGATGTTGACTTCGTTACCGACCTTAGGAATTCCCGAGTCCAACCCTCTGACTCACTTCCTGTTCAATGACTTGTGGAGGACGTTAGTGGCTCTGCATTAGACCACTCCTGTACTGCGTTACAGGGGAATTAGAATCTTTGAAAGATTGCGACAGGCACCCCAATCCAGCTCGTACTCGTAGATGACACGGAGAATAGGGTAGGGCCTTCAACGCTGGAGTACAGTTTTTCAACGTAATGGGAGGTATATACTTCTAAATGGTTAGCACGAAGACATCACGGTGGAGAATCTTGTTTCTGATATACCAACAAGCGCCAAATATGGACCGTGCATCTTCGCACGGTACCTCCAAGCGTGGGAGGCGAACGGAAAATCGTTTTGTAGATCGTTTATTTATTTCGGAAAGACAGCCGGTCCCCAAAATAAAGGAAGAAGGCAAGGGCCTGTCGGACTGCCTTTACCTTTGTTACTGCCGAATATTCGTGCGACTTCCAAATGAGTTTCTCATCTAGGATCGCTCCAGATATCGTGCCTCTTCTCTAAAGAGTATCTTCCTGTCGGCAGGTTCCTTTGCCGACGAAGCCGTGTGTTCGTGAAGAATAGGACGGCGGCATTCTTCAAACGAGTTCAGCTTCTTCTAGACTCGCCGAATTGATATAAAGGGTTATCTGTGTCGTCTACAGATTCGGTCGTGATAGTGAAGGCCGTAGATGTTGAGTAACGCCGGGGACAGCACCGATCCTTGGGGGACGCTGGCTCTGCTGGCTCTACACCGGCGAGTTAGATCCGAAACCATCGGTCCAAGAGGAAGGATTGGATCAGCTGGAACATCGGCAGCGAGATAGACGCTAAAGCAGCTGTAGACGAGACCGTTGTGCCACATCTAGGAAAACGACTGCGGTTGTAAGCCTCTTAAGGAACCCTTCATAAATAGTAGAGTGACCGAGGCGGAATCCAAACTAAATCTCCGGAATCACCTGGAGGTCTGCGACTCCCGAATTTGTAGAGTAATAAACTGTCTAAATTATTGTTGTAATCAGGATAAGAACTTTAATTAACATAGCAACGTCACACGCGTTTTACATGATTGAGTTTAGTTATTTCCCAAAAACATTGGCTTTATTTATATCTCTGTGGAAATAATCGCAATAGGCGTTATCTCTTATCACTGCCACACAGAGCTAACCACTATAAAGCATCGCTTAGTTATTAAAATTTGAAAAATTGACGACAAAAAATTGTTCTATAAAAAATTCCTCCATTATGTTCTGTCAAATAAGCGGACTGATTTATAGCGGGCGAAAGAGTCAAAAGTCGACAAAGCGAAAATAGAAAATCCAGCGGCATAACATTTTTCTAGCCGCGCAAATTAAACGGGACGTAACGTGTTGCGGAATAAATTGGCAATTATTATGTACTATTATGTATACCCGCTGCTATTTAAACAACAAAATTAAATTTCATAGCCGCCGTAAATTCGGTTCAATTTTCATATGCGCACCTCGGCCGGCCGTAACGCTGACAAAGTATCGGCCGGCCGGCAGCTTTATGCGCGGTTATTAAATTCGCCGTCGCGACGCGGACGCGCCGGCGGCAGCGCGGCGGCCGTGCCATAAAAACGCAATTTTCCCGTCACTGATGCTTAATTAAACCGCTCGATGCAGTGCAACTCGGCTGTGCATCATCAGACTGTCGTTACCGCTTTGCGCGGCGCTCGCCGGGAAATTGTTAGGGGCGTCTTGCCCTGCGCCGCGACGCTGCACTAAACGTGGATTAATTCTAGACATGTAAATTTGCTGTAGGCGTTTTTATCAGACGCGCGCGCGCCGGCTGATTTCCAACTGTCCTACTCCAATTAGCTCACTGGCCCGCATAATTTTAGACTTTTTGGAGCGCGCTGCGATTCAACTGCCCCACGATGAATTGGAAACGAACTGATTTCTAGCGAATATCCAGGTGTGCCAACACTAAAGAGACTCTAACGGGGATCAAATTTCGCGAATTATTAATATTCCTTATTAGACCTAGAATCAATCTGAAATATGAAGAAAGAAATTCAGTTGGAAAACCCACAAGTATACTAGACAATTCTGCATTATCTCTTTTTTACTTAAACTCAAATATATATATATATATATATATATATATATATATATATATATATATATATATAAACACTAAAATAATTTTTATCTATTTGGAGCTTTAGTTTTCATAATCTTTCAAAACACTGTAATGGTTGACTATCAAAAATCCGTCGTGCTTGTAAAACTATGGACAGTCGTGGCGACGGAACAGCGCAGAGACATCCGAAGTGTCAGAGGTCGTCAGCTAAGGCCTCAGCACCCGTTCTAACATACCAACTCGTATAGAAGGCGCTCCCCCAAGTAAAAGGATCTCTCCCGTAAGTCACCGTAGCCCATCGTTCGGGAGACCCTACACGAACATCAGGTAGACTTCTTCAAAGTCGAAAATATAACAGATGAAACTTTAGTCCATTCGGCTACAGCATAAGATCGTCGGTGGCGTCCTAACGGAAGTGAGTTTATAGCACCATTCCCACCTGCTTAAGGCGTACCCGAGTATATCCCGAAGAAGGAGCTTGTAAAGCACAACATCTCCATCCTAACAGCAAGGCAAATAAGAAAGTTTTGATGCCGTTCATGTTTCTAGAACTTGAACGAAGCGACATAGGCAAAAGTTGGTATGGAACAGCCAAAGAAAAGGATAGTCCTAAGCTTGTGTCACCGTTGCTAGCGCTTCAAGTACTCACAGCGATGCTGTCGCGCCAGTCCAAAATACGTAGTGCGAGGCAGTCCATCACTCCAGAATGAGCCTTCAAACAGCCAGTCCCAGAAAATGCTCTAAATTCCACCCAACAGGTATCGTATCATAACGTCCAACCAATCCTTCGACCACAGCACCTGCCACCGTACCCGAGAGGATGGCTTCAAAACATGGACGCCTCTACGTTCCCGGCAGCCTTCTATAACATCGTGGTCATTGCAGAACTTATATATATATATTAGGTGGTAGACGTCAGTGTCATCCTTGGCATATTCAGAAACCATTAAACACTTGAGACCCGCTCAACCCTTTGCCATGCTAGAAACGCCCTAACGGCACATTTTAATTCCAACACCAATCAGAAACGCCCAAAAAAGGGCAAGTTTCCAAGAACCTTGTAAGCCAAGGATGTCAATGCCAAAAGAGGCAGTCGCAAGCACTTGAAAATAGTTGCAGTTGACACGGTTCGCGTGATAATATAAGTGCGCCGGAAAGCAAATTCGCCAATAGAAACAAATAATTAGCGTTAACGCGTCAGCAATTAACAGCTAATCTACTATAAAGATAAATGGTGCCTATATATTGTCAAGTGATAGATAAATAATCGAATCCGTAAACGGTTCCTCATGGATCCGGGTACACTCGTCATTATACACGTCGTTAGAAGATCCGGATGGTTAGAAAATTTTGTTTTGGACTTTAGCCATCTATGAACGCTATAAACACAGCGAAATGTTCCATTTTTAGTCGAGTATCTCGCGGTATCACAATATCTGTCGTATCATCTGCTCTAAGGCTAAGTTATGAAGTATCTAAAGAAATAAACTTTACTCATGTAAATGTGATCGTGCAAAATTGTATGAATTGTCAATGCAGAATTGCCGAAATCCTTTTCTATCTAGCAATAGGGTCAGCAGAGATGACAACGAGTACAGATTGGAACTTTCTCTCTGTAACTCCCAATACTATCTCAATTTGGTTATATACTCACTTCAGAATCCATTTCCTCCAAACACCTGTCAACACTCAAGCTGCTTAAAAAGTTGTAGGGCAAAATTCTCCGTTTTTATCCAAATGATAATGTAAGCTCTTTTCGCTGTCACAATAGTCTATTCACAGGCGAGCAGTACATAGGGTCGGTCGTGTACAACCGTCTGCGCCACAGAGTTGCGCGATAACTCAGTAACTTCCGGTACCTGCCCGCTCACTAACACCCACGAGATAATATCGAGAATGTTCTCCTCCACCGAGCCTGATGCATCCCAGCACCCGTCAAAGCCACCGCCACCTCCCTTGCCGGAGAGCAAGGATTTAAGCCAGCTCGCAAGCGTTGTCGAGTCCGCTGTCGAACTAAGGTGACGATGATTTTGTTATCCCTCCGGCTTCGGCCCCCACCACCACTACCAAAGCCTTCGAGGTCCTTAGTGACCTCGAGAAAGATGCTAAGGTGCACGCCGTCTTCGACCCTCACCCAGATGCAACAGTTCGTCCGGTAAGCGCTGCCTCTAGGAAAATAATCTCATCATTGAACGGAAAATCAGCTTCTTAACAGCGAAGAATGTAAAAAATGGAAATTCTATCTATACCGCTATATCAGACGACTACATGAACTTGACTCCCTTCTTGAACAGACAAAGGTGTCTCCGAATACGTCGCCGAGGAGGAGATGAGGCAGGAGTACCTTGAGAACGTTACACCCGTGTCTCCCAATGCCGCTTATGTTCCACCAATTTGAGCGAAGCAACCAGATTAAAGCGATCTTTAAAGTGCGAGAAGCCTTAGATGTGGCTGTTACGGTGGAGCAACCACATAAGAAAAAAATTAATCAGCCAACGCTACTGTTGTCAGTGCGAAGTGCGTGAAGAGTGTCAAGTGCGGAGAAAAGCATCATTGCGGGAAGTGCCAGAAACACCACAGCGAGCCCACCAACTGTGCGGAATACCATAGATCTCGCCCAGTCACTTTCCAGGGATGCCCAACATTCCCCTGACAAATAATCGCTCTCGGGAGGAGTCACAGCGATCACAGGGTGGGGGGGGTATCTTACAGATCCTCGACCTTCTCATCAGAACCGCCACCCTCAGCCAGAACACCAGGGCTGGGCCATCATCGCGGTGTTCTACGAGAACATAAACCTCTTCAATAATATAATGGCGACCACGAACAACGCCACGAACTTTCTTGAGGTGGTCGCAGGGCTGATATTCTGCAAGGACGACATCACCGTCATCCTTGGCATAGTCAGGACTCCCCAAACACCCGGCTCACCATTAAGCTTCCGCCACTCTGGAAGCGCCTGCAATGGTACTCAACTTCCAACGCCAGGGCTTTAATTGAGGGCTTAGACCAGGTACCTTGTCAACCAAGGATCTCCACTGCCACAGTCCAAGAGCAAGTACCGTCCAGAGGTTGTCATCCGGAGAGTACTGTAGATTTGAAGATATCACAACGTGCGACCAACTTTCCTACTACTCTATACAGCAATTTTTTAGGCATAATGTACCCAAACATTTATCACGTTCTTTCGTTTATTACATAAATCTACCCCAAGTTGAGTTCTAAAAGCATTTTTTTTTATTAAATCAAAATTAAACTCCAGGAACCATGACAAACAAATTAATTTGTAAAGGATACAAATAGTACCGTCTTGTACAAGCAACTTACTTTAAATTACTAAATTCCTTCACGAAGCAATTAATAACAATTTTAGATACAACCAAATCTTAATAGCAATTTCTAAAAATTTAGCACTCAACCAAAAGTCGAATTTAAATGCTCCAAAAATATAAATCCGACGACCCGACGCCTAAACAAAAGCCATCAAATTCAACCTTCCAAAAATTGTTAACTTATCGCGCACGTCGTACAAAACGGGTCCGGCATTATGAAGCGAATTAGCATTTACTACACTTTTACATTCCGTAAATTTAATTGCTTACATAACGAGCGTTGTAAAATGAAAACGCTAATAAGAAGAACCTTAATTAAGCAAAATTAGGCATAAAGAGGAGGGGGTGTTTCCAATTAATTCAAAAATCGTTCGCTGGCGCATTTGAAGTGTTGCAATGTTAATAACCAAATTTCATACTTTGTATTGGACTTCAAAAATTATCCTTGTAGTACATACAGGGTGGAAATAAATTGTTAGGACAATTTTCTATGCAAGTTACTTCGAATTTGTAATTGTTGATATTTTGCCATTCTGTCAATCAACTGCAATACTATTAAAGGTGGAAAGGTCCAATGTCGTATTGTGAGTATTCTGAGTGCCCCTCGTCGAACTTTCAAATATTGTGAAACGGTTTCAAGAGTGCAGCCATAACGGATATTGACCACAGCGAAAAAGTAGTATATTGTCAGAACCCATCGGCTTCACATGAAAAATACAAATGAAATTGGTATTAATCAAGAAACTGCGTACCCCATAATAAAAAAGAACCTTCATTGTTCTTATGGATGCAAATTGGACACTATCTTACAGAAGTAAATATACATGGCTGAAAAGGTGTCAACAGAAGCGTCACGCCGCTAACTAAAATCAAAGAAAGTGATGTTAGAAACATCTAGGTCTGTCTAATGTGGTTACGCATCCTGAGGGTAGATTATCTGTTTTAAAAGTAGAAGTTGTTCAATGGCTAAAAGTCTTCTTATTTGAGTAACAAAAGACTTAAAGTAAATTGACATTTTGGAAGAAACTGTCTTAATTTAAACATTCCAACAAGATTCTGTGCCTGCAGCAAATAGTAGAAGCAAAACTTTAGTTGATTTCAGTAATCCCTAAGCTGAATTCTATGGAATAGAAGATTTAGACGATTTTGAAGGACAAATAAACAGCGATTCAAATATAGCACATAACCATTTTTCTTCCACATTGTTTAAAAACTGTCTAATAAAAGTCATTCACGGTAATTACATTTATCGTTATCCTTCATTTGAAATGAACCAATTAAACGGAACTGATCCTAAATCTTTTTGGATAGGCAACAACAATAAAATGTTTTTTATAATTTAAAGCATGAAGCAACAAATTAAAAACATATTCGTCTTTCAATTTTTTAAAATATTTTTGAGCTTAGTTGCAGATATTTTCCTTTTTACCTTGGAAAATTTCAATTCCAACCCCTGCCGATTGCAATTTTCAATATTAACTCAAGATCAAGATCAAGAAGAGTGACGTCGTTTATTCTTTCTGGGCTTCCGTAATTTTGTCTGCGGTACAAACTGTTCATTTTGTAGCGTTATAAAAAGTTTTTCTGGTGTATTAGTATCACTAGGCGATATATGTTTACAGAGAACAATTTCTCTTTTCTTTGGAGGGCAGAATCTGACAATAGTGACACTGAACTTAAATTTAAGTATTTTTTTTCTTATTGGTTTATGCAAGTGTTTACAAAACCCTTTTTTTATTTACTGTGCCAACACGGATATTTAGCCAAATTAATAATATGATATATTTCGGTATAATGCGGATGTAATCGAATCTTGTACGTGGCCTGTTCAATTATAACGTTGACAAAAACGCTCGCTACCATATAAGCGCCCGAAGGTTCTGATTCCTCCGTTAGACAATACGAGAGTAGCCTATCGCAGTCCAACAACCATTCATGTTAGGGTATCGTGGAGAACGAAGAAAACTAAACCGCAAGCCTTAATTCACAATAACAAAGTCAAAGTCAAAAAGCATTCGTGTAATAAAGGGAATGCGATGTATAGCGAGAACACTTCCGCAAATTAGTCTTATAAGTGAGTAAGAGTATCATATTAATTGAGAAGGATTCTAGGACAACTTCCCCAATCGTTGCTGTAGCATCAACTAGCCGGAGAGCGACTAAAAACATAGCAGCTGAGCCAACCATCCCCAGCAAAAAGCAGGAGATCTTTATAGCGTAAATATCTTCACGTTCCTGATGGCCATTTAGAACTTAGAACATCGTGACAGTCACCAAATTTTTGGGGGTCGTCGCGGAGTTTATGTCCTGCACAGGATACATCAACACTACCCTTGATATGTTTAGTACCTACTTAAGCTTCCACCCTTAATGGCACAACCACTTCCAACCCCAAGCCTTTTAGGAGAAGTAAGGATAGGCGGTTAATACCAGGAATCTTATGTAACAAGGACGACAATATCATTCTGGTAGATGACTTAATTCTTCTCGAGGTACTAAAATAAAAAGTGCTTTTTTATTTTCCATTTGAGATGTTGAGCGTAGCTGGTGGTTCGTCTGTGTTTGGCCGTCCTCGTGTTGCATTACAGGGAAATTAAGTGATTGCCTTCTACACTGAAGAATAGCTGGTTAGCGCTCCGGAAGATAAGCACACACTACACGTCTGCTGGACATTTCCGTTTCAGTTTTCTTATTGTCACTTTCTAACGGAAATTCAAGCTTCTAGTGGTGACTAACACTTCTTTAATGGAGGTGAGATCTGTGAGATACCAGGAGCCTTTTATAATGACTCTTAATATTTTAGACTGACATCTTTGGATTATTTCGGTACTGGATTTACTGACACATCACCTAATTCAATTCCGTAAGCTCATATTGGATTAATTAGGGTTTTATAAAACAGAAGCTTATTTCCCAATGACAATGACAAATGGGACTTTCGCGCTAACAACCAAACATCTTTTTGTTTCATATCTGTCGGTTTTCTTTTCTTGGTGTTGAGTTGTTTCCAATTTAATTTATTATCTAGGTGCAGACTCAAATATTTGACCAAAGCTGCGTGAGGAATTTCTACGTAATTTATATAAATCAGTGAGTATGGCTCCTCAGTAGTAGTCTAAAAGTTACATGGGACGACTTTTGTTCATTTATTTTAAGTCTCAATTTCTGAAGTCATACTTGGAGCGTGTTCAGATATTTTTGAAGGAGTGATGAGACTTGGTGTGAGTTCAGTTAAATTACCTCGTCGAAAGTCAAACTAATAATGTGGAACCCAGTAGTTATATGTAAAGTGTGAATTAATTCTTTTAAGCAATTATTTTTTTAAAAGCTTAGAAACTAATCTGAAAGTTGGGTAGGTAAGATATGACGTTCTTAGAATTTTTTCCAGGTTTGTAAATTAAAATTATTTCTGTTCCTTTTGGTTTTTCTGGCCGATATTGTATTCAAAATATTGTATTGAATAGGTCAGCACTATAGCTTCTCTGGGTAATTTTTTCGGCATATCCACAGTAATGAGATCAACTTTAGGTGCTTTTCTAGTGTTTATGGTAGGTATTATATCTCTTTCTCCGGTTCGTTCTGAGTAGGAGGTGCTATTGGTTCATTTTTTTTTCATTAATATAAGGACGAAGAACCTCTTCAAGATAGTTTGCAAAAGCTTAAACCTTTTCTTGATCGCTCTTAGTCCATTGTTCCTGTATATTTCTTGATATTATTGGTTTACGAGAGAAGTTAATAGGTTAATATAAGAGTTATCGTAGGAACTCAAAATTTTCAATATTCTTGAATGTGTCTACATTGCAAGATTTTAATTTTGCTTTGAATTTGTTGCTTAAGAGATTAAATGTAGTTTTGTCGGGCAAAGCACGACTGCTTTACAATTTTGCTACGGCTTTTTTCTTTTCCGCTACTAATTTTTTAATTGCTAATGGAATCTTTACGACTCCTTTCTTACGTGCTATCTTATAAAAAGTATATTATGTTATTTATAGTTACTTCAATTTCGTTTAATTCTTTTAGGCTTATTTGTAGATTAATATCTTCATTTAGCTTCTTACAATACTGAACCTAATAAGTTCTTGAGTTATGGAGCTTATCAATGAACGCTAGAATGATGGGACACGTGCTAATTGTTGTTATTACTAGGGCATGATCAGAGAATAGATCATAACTTGATTCTACATCTACTTATGAAGAAGAAAGTCCATTTAAAGCGAAGATCTGACGTAGTATGTGGGAGTGCCTAGTGACTTTCTCTTGATAGTTCTCTTTCTTTCGCGGTAGATATGCGAGAACCACAAACAATATTCCTAATATTGCAATCTTTTCCTACCATAAATTTTGGACCCAGGATGAGAAAGAATGATTCAAACTGATCTTTTTAAGTTGTGTTTCGGAAAAATGGAAAAAAATACGCGAGGAGGATTCTTATGTAGGTCTTCCCCAGAGATGATCCTGTTGCAGCGAAACAGGATAGTTTCACCTATAGACTCTACCGGAACTAACCGAATTGGTAGCATTACACTATTAAGAGTCCCAATGTAACACCTTTTTCTTATGCAGTAGTCACATTCATTCTGCTTATAAATTCTACAGTTAATTTTTATATCTATATATTCAATAACTCTCGCATCAAATATGGAATAGCCAAATAAATGGGTTCAGCCAGATAACAACCAATTTACATTTTTTTCTGAACGCAGAAATCAAAGGTCAACTTCAGTTGTTATGAATGAAGTTAGCACTAATAAGCTCTTCGATTTCCCCAGCCGTAAACCGAAATTTCGGCGCTATTAAATTTCGCAAATTTGCGCCCCGGGCCTATAACAATATTATTACAGAAACAACACGTGCGCTTTTTACCCGGCCCTTTGTTGGCCAGCCTTTGAACTAACATCGCATTTGTTGCGGGTCCCTTTTCTGCTATTTGATGCTAATAAATTCCATTTCTGCTTGTTTTTCCAGCGCGCTGTTCTTTCGCAACAAGTCTTTGACCCGTCGCCATCCCTCATTTTCTTTTGCAATTATTCCACTCCTGCTCCTCGCCATCGGCGCGTCGCGCCCGCCGAAAAAGACCCCGCCGTCGCGAGCAGCTAATTACGCCGCCGCCGCAAAAAGGGGCCGCGTATCAGAATTCGAAGGCATTATTCGGCCGCAGCCGTTTCATGTGGCTTTGCCAAAGAGGCGCTCAAGTCCCGGCCTTGTTGACTGCAAACACCCAACTTCGGCGGCAGTTGTTCATTTGTTTGATATAGATAGTTCGCCGGCTGCACCATTGAAGTCAAACTGGGACTGATATTGCGCTGTCATATAATAAGCAGAAGCCTCGTGCAAACAGATCGAGTTGCCGCGGCGCGCCGCGCTCGCGGGGCTGCGGCGCGATTTCCGGGACTCCGGGTTGATGAGCTGCCGATGATGGGATGCATTCCTTCGGACCCCCATCAGACGCCGCCTGCTATCGGCAGCTGTCAGACCGCGTGCTCCGGCGCTGTTTATGCAGGGTATTTTTAATTTAGCTCTGCTGCAGCTAAAAATACCTGCAGTTGGAGGCATGCAGCGGCACGCGCACTTAAAAATGAAAGTGCTGTTCAGTGCCTTTGAATGTTTCATCTTCTCACCTGACTGACTGCAAAGCTCATAGGTGGACTGAACAATATCTGTTGCAAAAAACTAACAAAAACAAACGTTTAATGTTGGAAACTTTTTCATTGCTTCTAAAATATTCTCCCTGACGGTAAATACCAATGAAACATGGGGGTTCGAACCCAGCAATCGCCTCTCCCGGCGTCGAAAATCGTTGTCGACGCAAATTGTTTTTCACGTGTGGAACAAAAAGAAATCGTAAACGGCCATATCAGAACTGTATGGCGGATGACCCACCTATTCGACGTTTGGAGTGTTTAAAAAGCCAGTTGTTAAGTCGATGTGTGTGAGCTAGCATTGCCATGGTGGAGAAAGACAAGGTATCGCGTGTTGTTTTCTTATTTCTCCGAAGACTGGCAAAAGTTGGTTGTGTACCATTCAGCATTGGTCGTTTTACGATCTTCTACAATCAGGAGTGCGACATTTCCAGCTTTTCCAAAATAACAAGTAACCATTTGCTGCGAAGTGCTTTTAGCGCGAACGATTTTTGTTGGGTTTGGCTCATCTTGGAAGACCCATACAGTCGACTGCTGTTTACTTTCGACCTCGTACGCATAAATCAAAGATTTATCAGCTGTAACGATGTTGTGAACGGTATTTGAAGCACCGCAATCATATTTCTTAAGTATTTCTTTCGACCAATCGACACGGGCCTTTTTTGAGCGATCATTAACTTTTGCGAGATCCAACGCGCATACAGATTTTTCACGGTTAAATGTTCATGCAATATCAAATGTATATTGGTCATACTAATGCCTAAGGATGCCTGAATTTCACGATAAGTCGCACGACGATTTTGATTTATCCACAACAGACGATTTTGAAAGGCTTTCTTTAAATTAATCCACTAACGAACCATCAAAAGTCGAAGTGAGTTGTTGTTCAGATAACCCACGTTGAAATTCATAAAAAAACATCACACAAAAATATTCCATTTTTTGGCCGAGTGCAAATTTTCAACTTAATAAAAACAAAACAAATAGCGTCCGTACGACAAAACGTTCCGAGTATGTACTCCGTCAAAAATGTCGAACTGTATGATGCAAACATCAGATCGCACCCAGCACACGCAGGATTTCCAATTCGCAATATATATTATGCACGCACTGTTGCTTAGTGAGGAGTTCGCTGTTCGTAGACGAGTACCCTTAAAGGCTACAAACATGTAGAACAATTCCAGTACCTAAAAAACGTAGAACCCATTTAACTAAAACAAAATACTTCTTGTTTCAGTAAATTAATGCGATAACCTCCACTTAAACTGCCATTAGTTAACTTTTTAGATAAGAGAGGGTCACCAAATTATAACTACACGTCTGACCCCGCGACCTACTGTACACTAATCAAGGAGATAAGGCATTAGGCTGCTTTTTATTTATATACACACCATTTTGATGATAGCTTAGGCAGGCTTAATAACCATTGCAACGAAGCCGTCCAGCATATGCGATCTAGTTTTGTGCTGCATATAAGGCTATTTGGCTCGAATTTCCACGGGCATTCTAGGCGACATTTTAATTGTTAAAGCACTGGACTCGACAGGCACCATTTAACTCGTTCCTTCTACAATAAATCTTAATGGTTGTGTGTCGGACTAGTTTTTGCTAATAAATGTTTCCATTCAGCACCATTTACAGCTGGTAAATTTATTATATGTGTTAATCGGTTACCAGAAAGAAAGACATGTTGAAGCACCAGTGCCGTACCTTACTATAAAAGTTTCTATTCAATATTTACCAAATTCAACATTTCCCCCATTCCTTTCAAAGTGAGCACACAAAGATTCCGGATCTCGCAAGATCTGGTTACCGACAAAGTTTTGTGTTCGGGAAGAATTAGACGGTAGAGTTCTTCTCGGCATTTGCTCCTATTTACCATGTGCTGCAAATGTTTCGAGAGACTTCAGCTCCTCCCGGATTCGCTGGATCGTGGGGGAATGTCTCTGACGCACATATTGAACAACGTCGGAGATATCACCGATCCTTGGAGGGCGCCGACTCGGAGGCGCCGCTCTGATGACTTCACGCCGTCGAGTTTAATCCGAAACCTTCGACCGGAGAAAAATAACTGGATCAGCTTGTAGACAAGGCCGTTATGCCAAACCTTGTTGAAGACCTTGACGACGTCTAGGAAGACTGCTGGGATGGTGAGCTTCTTGAGAAAGCCTCCCGAGTTCTTTTCTACCACCCGAAAGAATTGGTGAGTGGTGGAATAGCTTGTTCATTGTAGCCTGTACATGTTCTACTCGTTGCTTATATTTCATAACGCGGCTTACTTTCAACAGATTTCGTCGTTCTGAATCATACGAATAATTTCTGATCACACACTATATGTGCTCACTAAATATCGCCCCAACTCCCAACTGACTGGCGCAATAAAATCGTCGTCATTTACGCATGCGCATTCTCATAGGCTACTACCTCACATTACTGTCGCCCAAACTGTTTTCATTATACTAACAACAGCAAGATGTTTTCGGGGCAGCTGAAAAATAGGGTGTATACTGTGAGCAGGGCGTGTAAATCCCACAATTAGTGCTCGGGGCTTGTTCAGAGAAACTTAAAACCAGAATTTACTTATGTCTGCCCAACCTTGTAAGCGCGTGAAAATTTGTAGTCAATTGCTTCGAAACCTTACCGACGAAGATTTAATCAAGCTATTGCAGCGTTTCAATGACTAGACTTCAGCTTGGAAATGCAGCAATCACTTTCTAAACATGGGGAGTTCAGACTCTTTATTCAATCCAAATGAAACTGTAGATCTTGGGAGAATTATTATTCTGAAAAAAACAAGCTTCAGTACATATGACATATGTCGCTCGGTTTCAATCTTGTTCTTAACATGAGTAGTTTTGACGTCGACTTTGACGTCTTTGGAAAACAAGGGTCTAGCCCCTAACCTTTTTTTCTCTAAAAAGTCCTAGTGTTGTTAGTTGGAGTGTCGTATAGGCGCTTCCTACCTAGATGGCGAAAACTAGATAGTAACCCAGGCGTTCAGTGACTACTGAACATGTTAAGAATGGCTTTGACGTCTTCTTTGCAAGATAACAGGCCTGAAATAATCACGGCGAAGTTGCTGGCATTTTGTGTTGACGACGGGGTGTTCTCCATTGTTCCCAAGAGCGGTGTAGAATCCACGTTCCGGAATCAGTTGGTAATGGTGGCCCAGACCTGGTGTTCGGGCTACTGAAGGGGAAGCTGCGGCTGGCACCGAGAAGCTGACTGGGGTCAATGTTTTACAAACATTCCCTCGACTACGGCGTATGAGCGACCTTAAAGGGGGCTGTCTTAAGAAATGGAACACATCCCGTAAAGCTGACTGGATGGGCCCCTTGGCAATTCACGCAGGTGGTTGGTTCACTTCGGAGTTTTTTTGCAATTCCCGCACTTCAGACACTTTAGAGTGTACTTTAGAGCAGCACTGCGCATGCCCTAAGTTCTGGCAGTGGTATCACTGGTGTCACTGGCTTACCACTTTCCTCTTCTTTGGCATATCTATCGCGACAGCCAAGTCAAGGATGATTCGCAAATGGTAGATCTCTTTCCCCTTGTTGAGAAGTTTTGCAACCACAAGAATCATTCGTTACAGTGATAAATTGACTGGCACCGTAATGGAGTGAAGGTAATGTGGGCAACGCGCAGTTTGCGTCACATTTAATTCGGCATGTATTGTAAAATTAATAGGCTACGCCGCAATACATAATTAATCAGAGGGAATGAAATGTCATTCATGTTTAAAGCCCGCCGGTTTATTTACTCGCAGCGAGCGCAGACAGACGCACATCCCATTGCACACAGCTATGCAGGAGTGGCCGCTGCGGCTGCAGGCGCCGCTTCCTGCATCCAGCTCCGGGATCAAATAATTACCTAGCGGCGGCGACAATCGCTTTTTCACCGGTTTACCCCTTCATTAGGCGCTCGGTTCGATCGCGCCCGCGGCTCTCGTTAGCGGCGGCCGCCGGCGCCGCGACGCGCTTCCGGCCGTTCCGGACGCGGCCGGTGCAGTAAATGGCCGCCGAGCGCGGCCGCGGTTAACGACCCAGATGTAAAAAGCAGCCGGCCACGACGGCCTGCAATGGCGCTGCAGTGATGTAATGCGGCGCGAAAGTTCTGGGTCACTAACCCATGGGCTTTCGGCACCGCCATCCCCGCGCCGGAAATGCCTCGCGTGTGCGGCGAAAATCCCAAATGGGGCCGGTGCACATGGCGATGGCATGCATCAGAAGCAGAAGCCGTAGCGGGCGAAACCGCAACCACTAGCGGGCAGGAGGCGCAGCATCGCGCCAGCCCAACCATCGCTGCTAATTGCATCATTCGTCACAATTACGTCGATGCTTCCACAAACTGCACCATCTCCCGCAGGAGAAACAACAATAACCAACGAAATTAGAAATTAGAAATTAGAGCAAAATGAACCTCAGACCATAGTCCTTTTGATGAGATAACCAGCACATACATAAAATCGCCTAGAAGTTTTCTTCATGGGTGGAATTTATCAGTTAGTTATAATTTGGATTTTATCCATTTGAATTACACCGATCAAAAAAGGGAAAATCCAGGCATTATTTAACATCGCACTATAACTTTTAACATCCGTTAAAACTTTCAAATTAATTTCACTGCTTCAATCCAAGTTGTTGCCTTCAGTCTAGTAGTGTTAACATGCATGCTAATCAAGATTAAGCATAGAGCAGAATACCGTCCTTACGCGAAGCAACCGGCGACCAACAACGGGCAGGATGTTCCTGTAACATGAAACCTGTAATGTTATGTCAACTACATCAATAAAAATGAGAAGCACAGTGTAGGCGTGCTGTTAAATTTCATCCATTCCTTGTCCTTCCTTCATATGTAGGTATGTTTCAAATTTTCCACCTGTGCCCGTATTCTTGTACGGCGGCTAACTGGCAAATGATTTAACATTGCTCTCTATGCAATTACAGAACAACACAGTCATCTTACCTTTGAAAAACCCCAACCCTCGTATTTCCCTATAGTGTTCTAATAGAGAATAGAACCGTCATGCTCTTTTTGGACTTGATGCCCACTCTCTATTTGCCGCTTTAATTTTTTGGGTTGTTTAATCCTTATGGAGTCACCAAACCGCCAAGGAGAATTGCAACGAGCTGAACAGCGCCGTCTATTTATTAGGACATCGTCGAAATAAAACCAAAATCAATTCACCTCAACATTGCCTCATACCATCAAACTTCTCACCAAAAAACCAAGTACAAAAGCCTAACTACTTGGTATTATAGCCTGTAATGACGCCTCATTTTGCATAAAACCTTAGCCACGTTGAGGAAGATTTTCTCTGGTAGTTTTTCTTGTTGAAATTTTCATGGCCCTTTTAACAACCTAGTGATAGAACAGCTAGATCAAAAACTCTCCGGAATCAATTCAAAGTTGAGCATCATCTGTTTGGCAAGATTCTCTAGAGTTCCAAGAGATCAGGTTAAGTTAAGACTACGTGACATCTGTCATTTTCCAGAGGCTCGAAAATAAAAATACAGGTAATGATGACAACTATCATCTTATTTAGAAGCGTCTTTTTTTTTCATAAGCTTGCTTCCACTCTATGGGTATAAGCCTCCCCTAGGCCTTTCCAGAATTCTACATTTTGGGTTACCTATATCCAGTTTAACTCAACTACTCTTTTAATATAATCTCTCCATCTCATCTCAGGATGTCTTATACCTTTCTCGTTCTCCCTCCAACGATTGCATGCACCAGTTTTCTCCATTTCGGACACAATTGAGAACCTCTCCACACCCAACTCAGACAACATAATTGAATGAACAATTCGTGCACAACAAAAATGTTACCGAAATGGAAATCAGTAAGTATAGAAAGTTTCAGGACAATTGTGTCTTAGACGATCTATGGCAAACGGGATAAAAAATTGGACAAACAAAATATGTGATAGAAAAAGAAGGAAACGGTAACAGCACAAGTGAGACCCCCTTCGAGGATTGGAGTGCTTAATGAAGAAGAAGAAAAAGTCTTTTAACAATGTCTTCAATTTTAGTTCTTAATCTGATCCATTCGTTTATTCTTCGATCCTTGAATTTTCCTTTCTATGGCACTTTGATTTATTGAAAGTTTACGTAGAATGGATTTGATAAAGATTAATGTTTTAGCTCAATAGGGTGTTAATGGGAGTGTTTGATGGTATAATTGAACTTTCAAGATAAGAGGTATATTCATATGCCCTCCACTTTAATTATTTGACCTGCCATATAGTTGCTCTTCGGCTAATTTAATTAGAAACGTTTTCATTGCTTCTTCTATGATGTTTATTAGCTAGGGTTTTAATTTTGTAAAAATCACGATGTTATCAGCGAACCAGCACTGTAGTCTTTAGCCGTCAATCCCGGTCTCAATGTTGAAAAAGTTTTCATGAACTCTTGCCCCTGTAGACTTCAACGTCAAGTAGTCATTCTCGTAACTAAAACTATCTCAGACTATAAGCTTCAACTTTTTAGCTTTCCCACAGCACACCGTTATCTTTGTAGAAGAATAAGAGTAAAAAAGGTCGATTTTTGAGGACCTTAACCGATCTACAAATTGACAGACTCCATGTTGAAAGTCTTAGACTACTGACAGTTTTGTAATAATCTCGGGTGTGATTTCTAGTTGTGGTAACAAAAATAAACAAGTCAACAAAATTAACTGCCGTACAAATCTATCACCTGCAGGAACGAAGATATCAGCTCCTGAAGCTACAAATCAGGAGCAAAATTACATGAAATTACGCAAATCATGCCGTCAACCGATCTGCAGCAAATAAAATAAACAAAAGCCGCACAGGTGCATACAAATCAGCCTTATAAGTTTCGCTTCACTTCGCCGACGAAGGCTACGCGGCGAAAGCTGCAAGCTAAATAATTGCACCTGCGGCGCGTCACCGTGATCTGAGTTAATCGCGCGTTCGTGGAATTCAAAAGTGACATCATTTAAACGGGCACACCTCCGGCGCATTCAGCGGTTTGCGCTCTACAGCCGCATCGATTTATTCGCCTGCAGCTCAATAGAGTGCATCGCGGGGAACGATCGATGCTATCAACGATGCTGTCTGGGCTATTTATAAGGAAAAGGTGAAGGGGCTGTTTGATTTCCATTTTACCAAAACTGGCACATCAATTCCCGGTCTTTCTATATCCATTCGATATACATTTCAAAATTAGCCCAATGATCATATCAATGTCACATATTTAGTTTACGTTCATGGATCAAGCTTGTATAAGCCTCCTTGTGCCGCCTCACAAAGTAATCAAGATCTTCAGACGCCTCTATCAGCCTCGTAGACCCTGTATGCTAGATCATGGGAATGTGAGCGTCACGGTAGAGGTCGATGTTCCTTACGAATCAGGTGGTGTCACAGATCGATCTTAAGATCTGATTCTGGAGCTTGTTGACGTGATTTTTGCAACACAGCTGCAAACTAGTGCCGCATATACCATAACAATGATTGCCTTATTCCAACAATGAAGGAAATAAACGATTAGTGTCTTGATAACCTTCCTCCTACCAATGAGTGCTCTCCAGGTCAGTTTCTAATCCAAGGTAACTCCAAGTCCTGTACTTTCCTGATTCCAAGGTATCTCCCTTCAGAAAGTCTTGAGGTTTGTCATAACGTCTTAACAGCGAATTTTTTTTATGGAAAACATGTTGACGTTAATATCTTTGGCATTCAAGATACCTAGGTCTAAGCCCCTAATCTCTTTTTTCTAAAAAGTCCTGGCGTTAGAAACTGGAGTGTCATAAAATGATCCAGGAGTTGAGGGAATCAAGTATGGCGGTGATATCGTCCTTGCAGGACATTAGTCCCACAACCATCTCCAAAAAGTTGGTGCCATTTTAGATGGCCGCCACGATTTTGTTGAAAATCTCCAGAAACGCAGAAAGGTTTATGTTCTGAAATAGACCCGCAATGGTGACTCGGCATTGGGATTTTGACTGTGATATACTGGTTTTCTGTAAACGCTGTGGAAGTGACTGCGATCGTGGGTCTGCAATATCATGCGGTCGCTGCAGCGTAGCTTAGCCCAGATGCAGTCATCATCTGGCGGGATGCCGGCTTGGGGAAAGCAGGACAACCTCCAAAAACTGGCTGGATTGGACCCTGGAAATTTGTGCAGGTGGTCGGCTCACTCTGGGGCTTTTTGCACTCTCCAGAATGGTGATCGATAGAGAACAGAACCGCTGAGCTTTCCCCTGGTCAATGCCATTCTTCATCTTTTGCACCAGTTTTCCAGAAGGCCCAGTTCCTGATGTAACCGTCTTAGTACCAGAGTCTATATACTGAGCCAATGTAATGGAAAGCATCATATTTGTAAAGTATCAGAGGTGGGATAAAACCTTGGGAAACGCCGTTTCAAAGTCGTTTCCTTGATAGCGTTACACCACAGAACTTGACGTAGAATTGCACTTGAGAACATCTTGTACACCAATTGTGGCACGTCGACGAAGACTATAGATATGGTTTGTTTCTTTGTTTAGCCTTCGGTGGCGCCAAAAAATCTAAACTGACTCACCGGGAACAATTGGAGGTCTCCGCCAACTATCCTTAATTGCTTATTGATCACATTTAATCATTGGTTAAATCTTCTTCTGACTCTTCTTCCCTTTACTATGTTTTGCCTTTCATAAAGTGCCACAGCATATTCTTATCTTCTACTGTCTGTATCAATCTACTCTTTCTGTGTTCCGTTACTAGACATGCTTACACATGGCTATAGTTCAAAATGTTTTATATAATATTTTATATTTTATGCGGTGAACTTTCATTTACTACAGTCCTCAAACTATTTGAGATAGTTAATACAAATGAAATATATAATGTTCTTCATAGTTACTAAAAAAAATTAAATGTCTTTTTAAGCGGAACAACTATTTGATTTTCCAAACCATCAGCCTTGCAGATAGAAACTGTTCCAAGTGAGTTACTTCAAGGTCCTTTTCCAAGCTACATATCCGATCGCGAAACGATACATTTCCAGCATTCCAAGCAAACTCCACCGTAAATGAACTGGAATCGCCTCCAACAATACGTCCGGTGTGGCTTCTATCGCTCGACAGCGCAATGAGCAAGTCTGAGAGGCGGCAATTATGCACACCTTTCAGCATGAAAAATCGCGTTAATTTATTTGGTCATAATGTATGCACCGCGCCGCCCCCCATAAATCTCAGGCAGCCCAAATTGTAGCAATTGTTAATGCGCGATTAGCATCGCAGCAAAATGTTGCAGCAGATAGAGATGTCGCGTTGCGGTTGACGGGCGGCCCTTCGATTGGGGCTTTATCGCTTATCTGGCGGCGAGGGCTGGAGACAAAGGCGAAGATACGGGAGCACAAAAACGCCGGTTATTGCGGGGGCAACAATGGCAGCGGTAACGGTGTCAGGCTCGATATTGGGTGACCTAAGTACGCAGACATGGCGTAAACATCCCCTGAAATTTTATCTCTTGCCAAGCTAAATAAACACAACGATCTGCCTTAAGAAGGCACCCTGTCCTAGTTATCCTTCGTCCTTGATTAAAACCATTTTTTCCTAGAATTCTAACTTTGATTACATTACCCTACTTGTATGTATGCCTATACTACTGTTACATATTGATTGGAACTACAGAACAAAGCGATTAACTGTTTTTGCATTATTGATAACTACAATTACAACGAAATGGTTCCCTTTAGCCTCTACACAAGTTTCAAGATGTTCGGCTACTCGTCTAAGGCAGCACGCACTACATACATCCATTGGAAAGGTACTATATTGACTGTAGCCGTCAAGGTTCGCCTCAAAGAATCAACATTAAAATGTCTTTTTAAGCAAACTACCACCTCTAAACCTGCCCGTAATTTGTAATCTAATGGAATAAGATCTAGGCTACCAAAAAGTTTTATTAAGATATATATATTATGAAATATATATTAAGAAAACGAGGCACATTGTTGCTTAGTCAAGTTTGTGCTGATCGTGCTTTGTAGGCTGAAAGGTCCAAGATTCAGAGGTTTGACTACACCTTCCAAAACATTTTGCTAATATACAGCTACCCATGTTTTTCAGAAAAATGAATGTCCATTGCTTCATCATAACTCACTCCCTATCAAACTATTACAGTATCTGAACATTCGGGACTAGCTGAGATGCTTCTTTGGACAACCTAGCGTATACTCTGTCATTTTGTTTGTTAAAAGAGTTCTTCAATATCAAATTTTTTTATCCATAAACAATTTTTCTGTGGTTATCATTATGCGCGTACTCAATCAACAACCCCTTTATTTTTTCTCTCCTACCTTTCTTTAAATCATCTGTCAGCAAATGTCTCGCATGTCTTTTGTAAGCAACTAGTTTTAGATCTTACGAAACATCAAAGTTTTGAAAAATTACATCTCTCAAGACATAATATTCTACTTACGAAGAGGATTTCGTTTGATTCGAGCACTTACGGCTTTAACTACCTGAACAGTCGGAACCGGGCGTGATCTTCCAGATCTTGGACAATCCTCAACACCTCCATTCTCATTAAACAATTTTATAGCTCGACTACTACCGAGAGCATACAGTCTTAAAGATTATATTTTGTTCAGATCCACACTTATGTAATGCGACTACTACATGGTTTTCTTTAACCAAACTTGACTTAAAACACAAAGTAACTTACAACTATAAGACTTGACAATCGCAAACCTTTGTTAAAGTCACGAAAGTGTCAATACTATGTCAAGCAAGGGTAGGTTTGATTTTGATTTAAACTTCGTTAGCGTGTAGAAGACTCCTCAGCTTTTCCTAACCTCCGTCCTCTAAGGTGACCTCACTTGTTTGGTCGACCGCCCCCATTCCGTCTTACGAGGGAATCAGGATCTTTGGGCACTTATGGCGGGGGCCTCTGTCAAGTTCATATTAGTATAGGTCACGGATTGATGGGTTTCCGTGGCCTTGAACACTATCATATAGTTGTTCAGAGCAAAGGTAGGTTTGATTTTATAACACTATGAGAATACTATATAATTAGGAATAGCTGAAGAGTACTTGCAGTTATAAAACTGTACGGTTCCCACACTTGAATTTTTAAATTGAAGATATAAAATACCGGTATTAATAGTTAATTAAGATATTAAAATAAAAAATAAAAACTAACGGAACTATGTAGTAGGATGTAAAAGGTATTAAAGACAGTTAAGCCAAAATGAAAATTACGAGCTGAATAGGCTACAACCAAACTGTGGACAAACCGATTGATCCTGTTGAGGTCAAACTAAACAGTCAAAGTGCACAAAATGTAAGCAAATTAGCGCAAATCCGCAATCACCTGCAACTCAACAGCGACATGCAATAAACCAATTATTCCTTTAGTGCAGCCGCTCCGAACAGAGGCAGAAGCGAGCGGAGCGGCGAAGCTACAAAAGTAACAGCGCGTTTTTGCTGCAGACCCATGCAACAGGTTCATGCGCTTCTGCAGAACGAATTAGCGCGGATGCTTCGTAATCATAACGGTGCCGCACACATTCTGGGTCGACGGAATGACTTCCGAAACAGCTCGTGAAATCTAGAAACAGAGGCTGAGCCGCTGCTGACCCAAAAACCGTGCAGAAGCGGAAATGGCGCGGCATCAAACAAATAACGTTGGGCAGGCCGGGAGGAAAATGACCTGGTTTTGCGAGAGTAAGGAAAAGTTTCAGGCGAACGTCGATGTGGACAAACTGCAGAATTTTTCGGCAATGAACTTAACTGGATTTTACCAAAACCATAGCTCAAATTAATGCTAAGACATAAAAGGCACTACAATCAGATCAATTCCCATCTCAATATGTTGTGTCAAGCTTACCGTAGTAATCTGCTAACAGGCCAGCACCCAGGCGCCTCCGCCCGGCTTACAGGGCCGTCCTTCGGACAGCCCGGACAAAAAGCGCGCTAATGCTGCCGGGCCACCTTCCGGCGAATATAATTCGAGAAATCGGAGCGGCGAGATAAAGCTCTGCGCTTAATTCGCTTTTAGCGCCGCCGCCGACGAGCCCCTAATGAATGACTTCGTTTTCACGGAGGGCGGGTCACACTAAATGGAAAAGCCACCTTAATTAATATAATTAAACACCTCGGCGTCAACACAGCCAGCAAACACTCAATTAGAACCTCCGCGAATCGCTGCCTCTAATCTCTTTTCTTGGCGCCGACGTTTAGCCAGGAGCAAGTCACTTGGCCCCACTATTCATTCGGCCATGTAGAAGACGTGAAATAAAATAGCCAAGAGAGCCCACGAAAGACTATTCAATGAAATTAAAAACAAACATCACTATAACAAATACACCCGAATGACAAAAAAGTCAATTAATTTATGGCTTGTTTGTTTATAAAGAGAAAGTGAGTTGTAAACTGCAAAAGCATCAATCAATTCATTATTACAACCAGCAGAGAAGCTACAAATTTCTTTGGACTGCAAAACATACAGTTCTAGTTGTAAGCTGCGTGTTTTTTTTTACTTTTTCTAGTTTCAAATTTAATTATATTTCTTCTTAAATATTGTTAGAACATAACGTTTTGGAGTTGCGATCAAAATGGATTAAGAATTTGTTTTCTAAAGCAGTAATATTGAGATTCTTTTTCGGTAGGTGAGAAAATAGACGAGAAAAAATGAAGACATCCAAATATTACCTCAGAGATGACTGGGAGTGAGTTATCACAAAAAAAAACAATAAGTTTACATCTGCAGATCTATTAATTATATTTTCTTCTGCTTTTCTAATGTTCTGGAGAGCCCAAAATAGAGCTTCATACAGAGAATACTTCACAATGATCTAGTCGAGAAGGGTTAATCCCCTTTATGACCTGTACATGGAAAATAGTAGGCTATTGAAAAGCAAACTCCGTACAACTTTGAAAGAAATCAATATCGACTGTATAATTGTATAAACCACAGATGGGTGAATTTCTGTGATTTTGTGTTGAAGGGATTGCGATATAAACCCCTAGGTGGCAAGCAAGTCTGCCTCTTGTCCTGAAAAGCCGATTCTGGTCAACCTTAATTTTTTGTATCTTGATCAAAAATCCCTAGTGGTATCAGATGGTTACGCCAACAAAGTTTCATCATGATGGAAAATAAAACCAACATACTTTTCTCTGATTTGAGTCGCATTCTCCACCGTTGGCACCAATCTTCAATGTGTCTACTCGCCATGAATTGGATAGCATCGCCGTGTCAAATACGCACTGGACCACCATCATAGTGGATATCACTGTATGCAACAAAGTTTAATAGGGATCCCCTGATTGAAGAGGAAAAACTAAATCAGGTATATCAAGGTCAATGGGATGAACACTGAAACTATCTTGAAAATAAAGCTCTTGTTTACATTGAGGAAAACTGCGACGCTGATTTGCTTAATGATAAAGTCTTCCGTGATTTTTTCTATCACACGTAAAAGTTGGTGGGTAATAGAATAGAACGGCTAAAGCGGAATCCAAACTAATTCTGCGGAATCAGCTGAAGGTCTTCGATGACTACTCTTAAGCGGCCGTGAATGATCTCCTCCACCATTTTCCTCAAAGTTGGCACGAGGCTGATGGGTAAATAGACCTGAGAAAACGTGTTAGACTTCCCAGGCTTGGAAAGCATCACGACGTCTCGGAGGACAACTTCATGCCGCCGAATTTGACTCCGAACCTGCAGCCGAACAGGAAGCGACAAATCAATTATATCTTGAAGACGAGCCTATTGTACCATACCTTGTCGATCTTGATCACCTCAAGGAAGATTAAATTATAGATTTTTTCCACCACCAAAAGGAGATGATGCGTGGGAGAGTGGCTCGAGCGGAAATCGAATTAATTTTGTGGGATCAGTTCCAGACCTTCGATCGACAAAATACTTTAGGAACAGTAGAGCCCTTTTGCCTCTATGATTCAGTGCATAATTTTGAAAAATATCATATATAGTATAGTTCAGAAGTTTTAAGAGTTTCGTGAAAACTATTTAATAAATTGTTACTTTTACCCCCATATTTTCTGCAGAAAATTTTTTCTATATCCAAAATTATCAATTCTTAAAAAATTAAAACCAAAGATAAATCATATGTCGTTTTCATCTCTTGTTACGTTAATAACCTCTTACCAACCATTTCAAAGCTGCAGATGTATTCTTATTTATAATAGTACAAAATTAAATGTTTGTATTTTTGTAAAAATAATCAAAAGTTGTGGTGATATCTACGCGGAGATGACCAGAGATTATTGCCGTATCGGAAGAGGGGATTTTTCATGTATATCCCTCAAAGAATTAGCTGCCGAACTCCGAACTCCTCTACTACGGTAGCTTAAAATAAGTGTAAGGAATGCACAGGAAAGTCGACCCGTATTCTATTCTTATTTCTCCTCATGCCAAATGTTCTATGCATGCTCCACTGACGTTTGCACAAATCAGCGAATGGCTCAGTCGTTTAGGCGTCGTGCTTGTAATCCGGTGGTCGAGGGTTCAATTTTTTTTTTTTTTTTTGGCGCTCGGCAACTAATTCTTTGAGGGATATACATGAAAAAATCCCCTTTTTAACGTGGCAATAACCGTTTCTTCCGATCCGGCAATAATCTCTGGTCATCTCCGCGTAAGTATCAAATCTTAAAACGGAATGAGTTCATGGAAAATGAAGGTTTGCTGTTGTTAAAAGACTAAAAAGAAGAAGCAAATTATTAGGAACAAATGACTGATTCGACGTCAAAATAAGACCATCACTGTTCAGCGAAAACCTTGGTTTTGTTCATCATAGTGTAAACAATGCCGTTCTCTCTATAAATGAGTGATATTAGAAAAGATTCGCCGTTAAATCCTTCATAGTTATCTGGGTGAAAAAATTCATTTCACATACCGTCGCGTTTTGTGATTTTTTCTTCTTTTTTAACTTTATATTTAAAAATAATCTTTCATTTCCAATGCTAATGAGGTTGGTAATTAAGTAAACGGCTCTACGTCACCAAAACAAATAAAAAAGTAGGTTACAAGAATTATGATCACCAGCTCACGTAATACATCACTGGATAGAGCAACTATATAATTGAGTGTAACGAAAGTTCTAACAGCGGTTAACACCAAAATTCACCATTTTCAAACGAACTGGATACTTTCGACAGTGAGCAATACAGTTTCCGTCTACCATGTGATTCTTTAAAATTGACAACCATAAAATTGTTGTTTAATAGCAGGAGGAAATTAAAGTTCTTTTCCAAACTAGAAACGGCTTTATTAGTCCTGTTGGATTTAGCTTCCTTACTGAGGATCTCATACGAAGTCTCTGAACGACGTTGATCCTCTGGGAACTTAAATTTTCAGGGAGAAGAAAATTTTGACTGTTGACAGTAACACTCTTATTCTAAACAGTTCGGGTTATTTTATTAAAAGTTCTGTACATCTGCAACGGAGGCAGCTATTCTTTTTGATCGCACTTAGTACCCTTAGTGTTGAGATAACTCAAAATTACGTAGAAAACAGTACAGTCTAGTTGCACTAATAGTAAAAAATCTGATCTTTCCTATAGTATTAGCAACCTTCTGCTAAAAAATCATGGAAAATGGCGTCCTAAAAAGCTTTAGAAAGTAAAAATACACGACGAACATATTTTATGAGTAGTAAAGATTATTACTAGGAGCTTCAACAAGAATTAATTAATTATAATTGAGCTATAGGTGATCTATTGGTATGGGGATATTTTCTGTTGCATGGTTATAGATCTTGCTAAAAATAATAATGAGAAAAATACACTAAAAAGCCATAGAAATCAACTCGATTCTATTTTATATATATTAACTTCGAATATTAAATAAACGAAACCAAAAGTAAATCCTCAATTCGATTCTAAGATTAGGGATAAATGGAAATCTCTGCTAAATCTCTGTAAAATGTTTAGCTAATATTTGTCTATAAAATTAACAATGATTTTACTATAAATTTGAAAAAATTGCCATTAATTAAACATAACGCTCGTCCCGTTTTGGACAAAAAAAATTAAATCCGACAATTTCGCGGGGTCAAAAAATGGCGCAAATCAAAGTGACAAAGCCCGACGCCCGATAAAAAATCTTTGGTAGTTAAATTACCACAGCCTTTCGCAAAAAGTATGCCGCACCGGAATAATCCGCGCGAAGAAAAAACCCAATTAACGTTTAATCCTTTTATCTCGTTGAGCCTACGGTCAGATATGATGGTCATTACCCGCCAGGCTCCACCCCTGTACTGATTTTTTGAAGGCTTCGGCCCGCGGGGTGCTGTAACAAACAATTAGAATTTTAAAACGCACCGCCTCGGACGTTCCATGGCCTACCCTCCCTAAATTTGTTTTTATTTTCTTAGTTTTCCTAGTGTTAGTGCGTTACAGAGATAACAGAATTTTTATTATAGTAAATTTCATGTTGCGTGTGCAATAAGGACGTTTTAGTTTTAGTTTACATCAACAAAATTTGAGTAAAAAAATTAAAAATTACACAAATTACGTATTATAAATATGATCTGATGAATGGGTGGTATAAGTTGCAGGGGTGCTACCGTTGTATTCAGGGAGTCGCTTTTGTCTACATAAAAAACCCACAAAAATTATAGGCGTCAATGTTCTATGGGGGATAACATGTATGTATGGATGATTAAAAATTAAATAACAAATACCCACATAAAGCAGTCATTGTCATATATAATAATTAGGACTACAACCAGCATTTAAATCTCCTCAGCGATTGCGTATTCATTCCCATTGTTGATTATCAATAAGAAAGATCCTCACGTAGCGTTTGGCTTGCGCTAGACGCTGCGTTGCGATAAAAATTATAAATATTTAACACGCGCCATCCCTGTCAGCGCAAAACAATCTCAGGAATGCATCGCAATTCATGGCAAATTTCCTGTGGGTCATAATTGCTATCACACACAGCCGCTGCAATTCTCCCGACAGTAACGGTAGTTAATGTTTATTATTTACGGTCGGCTTAAAATGCAAATTGCTTCTTCTTATCCCGGCGAGAGCGCGGTCGCAGAGCTATCTACGGCGGGGCCTTCCGCAATTTTTCCTCGGCCGGCATTGCGGATTTATCGCGGCGCTCCCGATAGGATATTGCGCGTCCTCTCATGCAAGATGCATGCGCCTCCGACGCCAAAAAAATTGCGTGCGGCCAGGCGGGCCGATTGGTGATTTCCTCGTTAGCGGGAACCAAAGCGGGCCTTGCAATCCCAATGGGGATGGGGATGGGGATGGTGCATCTGCGCTGCCGGTTCTGGCGAGGTGAAAAATGGCCCGAGCGCGGGATCGGATAACGTCTGGTGATTACCCGGCATCGCTTTCCTGCTCCGATGTTTTATGGTTCCTAACGCACGCCGAGAGCTGCACCATGCTTCGTGTAATTTGTTTCGGCCCTGTTAGGTTTGACAGCCGACATCAACGTTTGTTTTACGGCAGGACGTAGAGATTTTCCCAAATAACTGGATGATGAGCATTACGCCAGGATAATAAACAGCGCGGTGATATATCCCACGCAATATGAGAGAAGTATAATACTGTAATTCTCCAATGGGGAGCTGTCTTCGACATCCACCCTGGGCACAAATAGCAAAGCCGCATAAACTATTTATGACATAACGGACTTTTTCATTCGCTCTTTATTAGTTGGTCTGCTGTATTTCGAAAAACTTAAGCCCCACATCTGTTTTCGATTTGAATAATGAACAATTTACCAAATTATTCCTCCCGTCACTTAAAAATTTACCAAATTAAAATGATGAAATAATATATAATAATAGAAATTTATAAAAAATGATTCTATTATTATTCACTACCATCTAGCTTCTCAAGATAGTGATACATATCACAGAGGGCTACACCAAAAGCAATTCATAAGTGTAGTCTTGCTGGACTTCCGGTCAAAGCTTTCGACAAGGTGTGGTATCATGGGCTATAATATAAGTTGACCTCCACTGCAATTCTGTTGCCGTTGGTTCAGATTGTCCGGTTCTTCCTCTTCGGAAGAAAGTCAGAGTCAATTTCGGCGGCGTTTCTATCCTTGAAGTGCTCTATACACTACACTATCTCAGTACTCAAATGACACAGCAGTGCTGTCCATCTCGCTGAAGCAATAACAGAATCGGTAGGAACTGGACCTCCTCAAAGACTAGAAGAGGAATATGGAAAATGGGCATCAATCACACTACCAGATAACCTCAAGACATTCGAAACGGAGATACTACGGGAGAAAGAAACCACCTATCTCGGAGCAGAAACTGACCTTGAGAGCTCACGTTGACTAAACTATAAATAAGACGAAGATAACTAAAACGCCTCTTGGCCTCTTTGGCCGCAAAAGCACATCAATAATTCCAGGTCATACAGAACTGGGCTCGTGGTTTATAAAGAATCATGACATTCACAAATACAAATATATTTTTAGCGTTTTCCAAACTTACTTAAGTTTGTGTTTCGTATTTTCTTAAACAGTACTTTTGCGTAATTTATATGATTAATCTTAACCATTGTGTTAAGCTCGTTTGGGGCTTATAGAATCGATTAGTTTGGTTAAGCCAAAAAATATTCAAATTATAACATATCTAAAATCCAAAGACAACATCATCAAAAGACTTATATCAGTCCTTATTGTTCCATATTTGTCAAGAAATAGGTTGAAATACATTTTTAAAAACAAAAGAAAGAAGTAGAATAACTATAAAGACACGATAAAGGCAATTCAGAACGCAATGGTCAATGGTGAGTGTTGCCAATCCCAAACCCGAATAAAGGAGAGTTGGTGGAACAGACCATCACCTTAAGTAGAAAGCATATATATACTAAGAACCGAACATCTTCGATCATTGAAACATGGGTTCCGAAAAATTGAAAACCAGTATTCTTACCCTTTTTTAAGAAGGATGATAAACAGATGTCCAGCATAGACATCCTTCTAGCCAGCAATGTAGTAAAATTCACAAAATTAATAGAAACTCTCTTAGAGTACAAAGTAACAAAATTTATCTGCTCTATAGATATAGAGAAAGCGTTCGATAATATACTGTTACAGGACTATAAATTTCCCCTTAACCTGTGTCACCTCATCAAAAACATAAAGATAAGATAAAAATTAAAACAAATAGAGAATTGTTAGAGAGTATATCGATAAATAGAAAAATCGAGGAAGAAAATTCACTCTCTTATTTAATGTAATTACAAATAAGGCCATAAAAAATTACAATGTAACAGGATGGGCAACAGAGATTTTAATATATTATTTTTTTTGCAAATAAAGATGACCTGCAACGTATTTTACGCGAGCTCCATCGCAACTATCATAGATCTAATGTAAAAATATCAACGAGTAAAGCAAAGGTAATGATAAGTAACGATGTAAATTATAAAGAGAGAAAAAAACATTAATGAAGTGACAATTATCCAGGAATAAAGGTAAAAGACATAGACAATGTAAAAGCAGATGTTAGGGAACAGATTGACAAAGGCATGAGGATATCGGGGTGATTAAATAATAATAAAGCATAATAAACTTCTAAGGAGCGAAACCAAGGTAAAAATATATTGAGGCAAGAGCAAATAAACACCCTAAAAAATGCAGTGATTATGTAATTCAAAAACAGAATACAGAGCGTCAGTGACAGTAATTTAAGTGAACTTGTATCACTTTGTTCTAAACTTAGGACATTAGTGGATCTACATCACTTAGTTCTAAGATTTATTACAAAAAAATTCATAATTGGTCATTACCTGACCAGTTTTAATATAATAAACACTGCACGGATGTTATTAAAACACATTCTACAATAACACCAATCCTTATACAAAGTTGTGGTAGCCGAAAGTCCAGATGGACGGCGGAACTAAAATTTCCCTAATCAGAATATCCACAAAGACATTCTTCTTGCTGAATAAATTATATTGGGATAATAAATGTAATTCTCTTCTCGACCATTTGCCGCTGAAATTTAACATCAGGAGACAATTTGTAAGATGTTTAAAGCGAAAGAAAAAACCAGAACTGAACCATGTGCACAATGTGCAAATGCGACTTTACACCTTGTCGCTTAAGATCTGTTTGTGAAATATGTTACTAAAAGCTATGCCATCTACAACCAATCTAAATCTTATTTTACTATCCGTATACCACATTGAATAAGACAACTTTTCCCGAATCTTACCAGAAGATTTGTTTTAAGCATTCCGTAGCACTTCAGTCTCGTAATCTTGTTATACTTCTCTTTTCTTTACCGCACCTTTTTCAGTATCTTCGTCTCCTGTAACAGCCATTATTTTCTTTATAAATTGTTTGCCTCCTACGAACTAAAACCTCACGTTCGTGCTAGATATGAAGGTTGTCTCTGTGTCGCCACTAAATTGTCTGAAACTTAGATCTCTATTGTACAACCCCATTTTGTTGATGTCCTGTGAGGAGAGCTATAACAGTTCATAACTAATTTCTGCTTTGCAGTAAAATATCCCAATATTTTTATGACGTTTACCAGCTTCGTATTGTACCTTTGGGGACTCTCACGAGCCGGTTCGAGTTGATTATCCTTTTTGTGCTAGCTCATCAGCTTTCTCGTTGCCTGCAATTCCATAGTGCCTTAGTACCTACAACAGAATTAATTGTTGTGGTCTGCCGAAGCACTGAGTTCGCATATCAACATGAACGTTATCCTCGGTTTCCGACTGTCTGTGAACATGTTGATTCGCCTAGTTCGATAAGCCTTCAAATTATTGTGCCCGGTGCACTGCAGTGTAACAAATATCCCCTCTTGAAGTACAGATTTATATTTTTTTATTGAAAAACTTGGTCTTTGATCCGTCTGCATATCAGATAGTTTTTCCTAGTTTGTTCCTTTAGCTTATTTCGTTATAAGTCCATTTCGATCCACAATATTAACTTCGAAAATATTGAATTTAAATTTTGGCACCATTTAGTCTGTTCTCATACCCAGTACTTCCTTAAAATCACTTTGAATGAGACATGAAATATATCCCTGTTTGACTGCCAAAATTATCCGATTTTTGCTTGTCATCGTTTCATATTTAAACTAGTGTTATCCTTTAAAGACTGGCTAAACTTAGACATCAATGTACATTACTTGGAACATTTTTGTACGCCGAATTTCTGAAAGAGCTTTCTGTGCACTTTTGTCGGCGAATTCAATTTGAAATTGTGATTAAAGTTTTTTCCCACAGTAGAGCAATTACTTAAGGTACGTAAAAGATCAAAGCATGCTGGAATTCTCTTAGCGACATTAAAGACCATATGAAAAAGTAAGAAAGCAGCATCACGCGTTTGAAAGACGCGATGGACCAATACAATCAAAAAGGACCGAAATAAACAATTACAGACACTGAAATTCTTCAAAAATGTTGACATATATAAAACTCAAACTAAGAGCTTAATGCAGAAGGTGGCATAATTAGATTTTCTTGAGTGACAATTCAATATTTGGACTAGATGGCTAGAAAGCTTGGCAAACGATTCTTCTCAAACCATCTTTCGGAATTATGCCAAGGAACAGTGCAAAAATACGAAGAACAGAAAAAATACGATAAGAAATAAATAACAGCCATTATATACCTTAACTCGGGCAACTGTTTTCTTTCTCGTTTCTTGAGTCCTAACGAAAGAAACTACTCGCTCCCACATCGTGTAAACGATCGCTGGCATCATAACAAATAAAAAAGAGGTCAAACTGACTGCCGAGTGGGCAGTTAATTCCGACGACCCCCGCCGGGATCTTTAAAGGAACGTACGGACAAAACGCCTTTATTAAGGAATAAATTCCTGCCATGCGGGTCGGAGGTTAAACGATCAACTCACTAGCTGGTGCAGCGAGTGTACGAATTCCTGAAATGACCTTTGCACGTTACTTTCATTACGCTCTCGCCGGCTGCAGATGGGCTCGGCCCGGATTAATTAACTAATACCTTATTAGAGAGATATTTTTGCCCGTTACGCAATCCCCGCCGCCCTTATTTATAGCGCGCTGGATGTTGTTTGTTAATTCGATGCCGCGTTAATTACCGTAATGGCTCCTCGACCGGTTCCCGAATAGTCCGCGTCCCGGAGCGGCCGCAGTCCAAGTACACTCTCCGCTTTTTCTGTTTCAATTCGCGCGCGGACCGGCTTTATTTATAAGACAGATGCTGTGTATTATGCGCGTTTATCTGCGCATTTGCATACGAATTGCGAACCGTGCCGAGCTCGCCGGACATGTGTGCTCTATCAGGGAACGGCGTCGTTGAAGCTAACAGGCCGCAGAGATCTCGACCGTGTACGTCCAGCTCTTCTGCTACATTACCTAAAGTTGCAACAGATACGTTTATGCGATGCTCACCTCCGCTGGCACACCGTTTTGTTATAAAACAAAAAAAAAAGACGACAATCCTCGTGTATGATTTTGACGTTACCTTTACCTGATTTTAGAAGTATGAATAGCTAAACACTGTGTTGTATATTCACCACATTAACAAATATTCATGAAAAACCGCACAGATCAACCCACGCTAGCGATCCAGAAAGATCTGGTGCATCACGTGGAGAATAGAAGTGGACGCAGAGAAGAGTTCAGCCGTTTTATTCTCTACGAAGACTCGACTTCGTTGGCGACCAGACCTGACAAGGCTCAAAATTTTCAACCGGAAGATACCCTTGAGAGAAGAGGCACCATACCTAGGAGTGATCCTAAATGAAAAGCTCACCTGGAGATCTCACGTCGATCGGACGATGATAAAGGCGAAGGCAGCCCATGCCGTTGGGTCCTTAGCTCTCTTCTTCTCCTTGCAAACCGGCTGTCTTTCCACAACAAAATGACCATCTACAAGACCATTATCCGCCTGACCATGATGTACGGCTGCCCCACTTGGAAATACTGTGCCAAAACACGCATCAAGCTCCAGGTAATACAGAACCGGGCCTTTGGCGCTCCCTGATATATCAAAAATACTATCTTGCATCGCGATTTTTTTATCTCCCAGTGCTTTCAGAACCTGTTCTTCAGCGTTAAAGGCACGACAGCCACCATAATTCATGGTCTCTACGAGTAGGAGCTAGACAGGAGCGCCGACCGAATGCGGCTATCCACACCATTTCATCGAAGAAGGGTTAGGATGGACTTGTCAACGAAGTCAAAGTCAGCACCAATTAAAAGTCATATTATAAAATGTTTTTTTATTGGGGAGCACTTACTCCCACTGCAGTAAGCTTATTGTGCCCACTAACATCTTAATACTACGTCACATCCATCCGTATACATAAATATGGTGATATTAAAACAAGAAAAAATAACTGACGACAATTCCTGTGAATAAAGGGCAAAGAAGAAGAAAACGGCCACATTAAGAATTTTAAAGTCTAGGGAAAGAACGACAAAAAATAGTATAAAATACCAAAGACAAAGGCAAACGTAAATAAAAAATTAATAAAGGGAAATTAAAAAATTAGAGCAAAACTACATATAGAAAAGATAACAGAAATTATTATGGAAAAATATAATTAAACAAGAGTGCTCTCTCTTTTTTTCTCCTCTTTCTCTTCTCTTCCCTGTCTAAACTCTCTCCCTTGTCTCTTCTCTCTAAATTCTTGCCTCTCTAGAATATCTCTTTTCTCTCTTCTATCTCCTCTTTCTCTGTTTCTTCGCCGTCCTCTCTTTTCCAAATATGGCCTCCATTTTAAAATAGCATTGATCCATCTTGCATCAGAATATTTGGCAGTGTGTTTAGCGCAACTCTAACAACTATTTTTGCTCCCCTAATCATGCTTATAGCGTAGGAAAAACTCTCGAGTCCCCGATATCCTGTTTTTCCAAACCAAAGCAGCGGTCAAAAAAGACCAGATGTGCTAAGAATATCCAGGATAGATGAGACTATCAAATCAATACGGAACTCACGTAAAAGCACTCATAGACAACAGTCAACTTCATGAATTGGAAGAACTTAGTCAAATAACATGGGATATAGACGAGAATGACGTATCCCACTACATTCTGGACATGCTATGTACTATGAAGTGTACCACCATTAGGATATTATTTAAATAATTGAAAAAAATTAATATATAAGGATAAAGGATACACAAAAATAAAAACAAAAAACGTTTTACAACTACATATTCAAGGGAAACAAATTTGTATATCATCCATAACTAAAGGAGTACAGCACTAATAAATTCTCTGCGCAAAAATAATAACAACACTAATAAAGGACAAATTAGAGGACTATTCAAAAGCCATCCTAGGGATAATCACAAAAGTTTTGAATGTATCGTCATTTGCTACAATCAGAACATAAATACTTATACGTGTATACTTTCTGTTTGTGAACTTTAAGCATCACTACCGGGGCACCCTGCTAATATGAAGATCCAAAGATATTTGACGGACATGTGTGAAATTCAATGTGAGCTTCACAAATTAAGTGTATAACATTCTGTTGTGTAATCTTAGTGACCTATATAACATCACGTCTAACATCTCCTTACGCAAGCGTGTTCAAATACCCACAGTAGTGTGCAACGGTAATAGGCGAATGCATTAGAGCTACTAAATGCAAACAACAAAGAACTAAGGTACTAGAGTATCAATCCGAAGACACTAAATGCTAAGCCAAAAGATATGTACCAAAATGAGATGTATAGATTCTCGTCTTTAACAAGTTTTCAGCTATCCAAAACAGACCTATTTGAAAATACCACCCATTATGCTGAGGGAGAAGCGGCACTAATCGGAGCTGCTCGAATTCTTCACGTTAAGGTCAGCACCAACCAAGCCTATGAAACAACTGCAGGAGATAGTTCATCTCATAGACATGCATCGATTTCCTCACAATACCTATCTTTTGAAGTCGAAGCAACCTATCTGGGTATTTCTACAAAATATTCTGGAGACCTTCTCAGAAAAGTACATTAAACAAGATCTGATCTCCTGAAACATACCAATAACCACGGACAGACGTCCAATGCTTCTCGTATTTACTGAGGTGAAATTTCTTCTTCATGTCCCTTATACCCTTTGCAGAGCATCGGAATAAGTGAAATTTAATGCCAAGAACATTTTCGAGTCACATATACTTATATATAATTAGGACAGTACTACCGTTGTCAAAACACTTAGTGGTGGTTACCACTTTAGAGTGTACTAATGATTCAAAATGGAAAGAAAATTTTTAAATTTGGCTATTAATTGGCTTAACCTCTTCTCGTCTTTCCACTTTCTGCATTGTTTGCACTTTTCTGCTATTCTCCTTTTAACTTCAATGAATCAGATTAGTTTTACCTCTTTTAGCATTTTCCTTGATGTCGACTGTCTGATTCTTTGTTAAATTATTTGATTAAAGTTTTCCACTAGCAACGCCAATTTTTTGTTGATTTTCAAAGGACCTCAAGTGCTAACGTTTCATCAATTTTTTCTATGGAGCTGCCAGTCAGCGCATTTGTTGCTAAGACAATTTTGTGTGATCTTATGCTTAAATTATTTTATCGCCATCAACAACTTAATACCAGTTACATAAAATACATTTTATAGTTGTCAAGGATCTGATAAAAATATTTATTCATGGAAATACAGTAGACACGACTAGCGTGTATTAAGGCATTTTAAGGTTTTTCTTGGTTTCTGATGACTCAAGCGAACAAAATTTCAATCCATTAGCAGTGGTTTTAAATGCCTTTTAACAAACGCCAATAAATATTTAAATGACCAGACCTCCTAATAAATTTTAGGTGACGTGAATAAATGCTCAGCTGTCCTACCTTCTCCAGCTCAAGTGTAATATACAAACACAATTTACAACTTTGTTCCCGACATGACAAGCCTGCTAGCAGCTCGCACTGTTTTCTAAGTTAATTTAGTAGTTATGTATACGTAATTATCGTTTTTAAATGCTTCTCAACACAGCAAAAGTAGTTTTAGTTTGGAACTTCTCAGATACTAATTTCATCATTTAAAGTCCAAATATTTTTTAAGGTCACAATAACAATAATTTTATGAAATTTTAATTATTAAAAATTTTATAAGCACCTATTTGTTTTGTATATAAATTAGAGAATATTGATTTAAAATATTTTTGCTCACAGTTACTGTCAGAACAGTATCTTCTTAAACAATCGTTCGTGTTCATATAAATGTCAACATTAAATAGTCAATTGCAAAATTATTATAAAATTTGTATATTAAGTACGTCTAACATTCCCTGTAAAGATATAGAGATCTACAAAGAAAAAGATCCTCACTGCCCGGTTATCGCGCACCATTTCTGAGAGATCAAACTCGGGGTTCGTCCACACTGCAGCTAAACGTCTCAATCGTTCCGCCATACAATTACAGAGCAAGTGTCAAATAGCAAATGGTTCGTTGCGAGTTTTCGACATAAATAGTAGACACTACAGTTAAATAAAAACCTAAAACGGACTGTAATGGAAACACCAGGTTTGCCATAAAATAATTATCAGTAGTCAAAATACCTTTTCAGAAGTGGTAAAGACATTTTCAGTTGAGATAGAAATGGCAAGGTTCAACCGACAGAACAACGTCTAGATGTTAGTTGCTCCTGAGCTGTGGCAATTAAAGTTCGAAATATCATCTTGACCAAAAACGAAATATCGGTCAACTTAGAGTTAAAGACTTTGAATTCGATTTTAATGAAGGTAATGTCTCCTTGATGAGAGATAAGTATCTTCATCGTACGACCACATCTAGGTGGTACCTGAATTTCCAGAAGGGCTGTTTCAGTCTGGAAGAAGCCCATGACCTATCGCCAGATAGAAGAGTCATCGAACGATTGAAATTTTTTCCCGCAATTGTCAAAGCCAGTGTGTTGTTCAAATTTCGTGAGATTGAATAGATTAGGAAAAAATGATAAAAAAGAGACAGCGACGGGATTTCAATACGAGTCACCCGCGTGGTAGTCGTACCCACTGCGCCGCGCTCGCCGACTTGCCAAATGAGCATCGTTACAGGTATATAAGCCCCGCGTGAATTTTTATCATCGATTTTCTCGGAAACGAAGACCTATCGCATGAAACCCGGTTAGCATGGTGCTCAGGGCAAATCCCTCTTCAACATACCTGAGACTCATTAAAATCCGTTTGTACCTTGTTTGATGGTCCCCCTGTTAGCTAACTCAAAAATCTTCACTCTCTTGAGTCTTCTTGTCGGATTGGTTTTATCTAGGAGCTGGATAGCTATGACATGAAGTCTTTGTACGTGATCCTTTGCAACTCTGGTAATAGATTGGTCCATGGTTTCCATCGGAAGATCTCGATGGAGATCAGTGCTTCTGATATACCAAAACACATTGACAACGTTACTAAATACTTTATTCTGAATGCTTAGAATATTACTTTTGCTGACATGGCCCCATAGCCGATGGTCCTATGTCCACACTGGTTTGAGTATCTGTTTATACAGTAGCATTTTGTTGTGTGTTGATAGATAACAGTGTCTACCAAGTAAGAAGTACATTTTCTTGTATATTATATCAAGATCTTCTCTTGTCTTTTTGACGTGGACTTTCCAACGTAGTTTTTGCCTACCGCTAGGATAGCGGTATCGTCTGAAAATGTAGCTATTACATCTTGCTCTAATTATAATATGTTACTAGTATAGATCAAGTACAATATAAGTGCTAGGACTCATGCTCTGATTTCTTTTAGATCTGCGTATGCTTCATCTTGTTTTACTCTGATAAATCTGCCGAAAAGTATGATTCCAATAATTCTGTATATTTCCGTGGAAGTAGCATATATGTTCATATTTTAGTCTACACCGAAAGGTGAAATATCTAGGGGTCTTTCTCGACCGTAGATTAACATAGAGTTTCCACACCAATAAAAAACTGACTGAATCATACGCAAGACTGGCCATGCTCTATCCCATCATCAACAAGAAGTCAACATTGAAAATAAAATGTGGGGTCTCATCTACATGACCATCATTCGACCAATTTTTACATACGGGTGCACGACATTAAAAACTAATCTTAGCAAACTCCAAATGTTACAAAATAAAATTATCCGTATAATAAACAAATGCACAGTGGTACGCAAGAAACTCGCAGCTCCACCGAGAAACAGGAATCCTGACAGTGGAAGAATTCATAAAGAAAACAGCCCAAAAATTTTATGATAACATAAATCAATGCAGTGGTGCGGTTCACTACAACTTGGACACTAAAAACTTACACACCAGACTTAAAAGGAAGTTACCTATTGATGTCCTAAATAGTGAGAATAACTAATTTAATTGTCAAAATCACAAAGTACTATCTATTTTAGTGATATAAATGTTAAAAATCTTTTAACTTTGCCATGTAATAGCAAATGTAATGCCGATCTGGCATAACCCCTATTAATAAAAAAAAATTTTTAGTCCACTACGCCACATGGTTGAACAGACTTCTTTTTTAAACTTGTTTTCTAGTGCTTTTTCAATTACATCAGTGATTCTATAAATCTGGTACATTGGCTATAAAGCCAAACTGATGATTTGGTATTAGATTCCTTTCTTCAACGATGGGCTTCAGCCTTTTCGGTAGTATTTTGTCATACCGTTTCGATAGTACAGGTAATAGAAACATTAATGAATAAATATGACAGTAAGAACATTGTGCGTACAGTCCTAGATAATATGTAACAAAAGAGAACCCACGAAATAAGACTGGACGGAAAACAAATAGAGCAAGATGAACACTTCAAATATTTAGAAGCAATAATAAAAGAAAACGGGAACGTAGACAACGAAATAAACGAAGGATAGGGTAAATCGGGAAATATATTTAATACAATGAAGACGATATTCTTGGGTAAAAGAGAAGTGTCGAAAAAGATAAAAACAGAAGTCGTTAAAAAAGTGGTTAGGCCATTAACTATATACAACAGTGAGACATGGACATTAATAGAAAGGCAACAACCGAGAAGAAACACAGTAGAAATGCGATTCCTGAGAAAAATAGGAAACAAAAACAAGAGGGATAAAATAAGAAACCAAACATTCAGACAAAACTTACAAATAAAGCAAATTAATGAAAATATTATTATAGAAGGACAACTCAGATGCCGGATGAAAGATTTACAAAAAAAGTGTTTGAAACGCGTGTGCAGAGGAAAGGACGTTCAAGAACAAGATGTGGTGTGGCGGCCTTTTCGCCCTTGAACCGCTTATATCGCGGCGGCATGCTGGCGGCTGTGATGTCTGCACGTTTTGCCATCGCACACAAAACGGCATATGGGCTTTTGCTCAGCCGACAAGTCTGCATACGCCGTCGGCGGCACCTTTTGATTTGAAAGGTGCTGGCGAATGCAAATTGCCCGTAAAGACCTGCCGCCAAGCCAGGCGCGAAGCCCGGCAACATTCGCATTCCGCATCGCGGCCAATTTGGTCGTGTTTAACACCGCATACATTCACGCAATCCGCAACGCGGCCAATTTGGTCGTGTTTTAACACCGCAACATTCAAGCACCGCAGCTCGGCCAACTTGGTCGTGTCTCAACCCGCAAGAAACTCGCCATCCGCAGCGCGACCAATTCGGTCGTGTCTTCACCCCGCAAGAACATTCGCTACCCGCAGAAACCCGATCCGCAACGCAGAGGCGGCCACCTGGGAATCGCCGGCGAAGCCGAAGCCGAAGCCGATTCAGGTGAGCGATTTGGCAATATTCGTTGATGGATATCGGTAGCCGCCCCCATCCGCTTACGCGACGGCCGTTTAAGGGACGATTTGGGCCTTCTCGGTTGCCGTTCCAAACGGGCCGTACTACGTTTTCACACCGCATCACGAGAGCGGCTATTTACACGCCTGCCTCTCCATTTTTTGGTCCTTACGAGCCGCATCGGTATCGTATCCAACACCGCATCCACGAGAGCGGCTATTTACACGCCTGCCTCTCCAAGATGGCTAGACAGAATCAAAGAAGAAACAGAGAAAAAGGCAATAAAATAGGAGAGTATACGAAACCAAACACAAGATAGAAAACAATGGAGGCAACAATACATGTCTCAACCTCACTTAGCCTTACACCTAAAGGTAGAAAGGCTCAGGACTAACCAAGCAGTGCGTACGGTCATCAAATCAGCAATTATCCTCATAAAATGTCGAAATCTCATTTGAACTAATTTAAGTGGGAAAAAAATCCCAAAATATATACGTGGTCTGTTCCGAAAATATTGAACCATATAATATATTTTGCTTACTAACATCAGCTTAACATTTTATAGCTCCAGGTAGCATTCTTTGTGGAATACCTTCAGAACTCGGTGATTTTGTATGTTGTAACGTTTTTCTGAAATTGTCGACCTGAAACTGTTACGTTCTCGAAACTTAAATTTTGCAAATTCTTCTGGCGCTGTTAAAAATACATTAGCAGCAATGTATGTAGAAAATTCGTCAAATGACTATTTTGCACCGTTGCAGTTACAAAAATTGGAACGATAAAGAGGATTGTGTCGAGGTCCAATCTAACTACTGCGACCGCAAATCCTCCGACTTATCAGCACCTCTTGGTAGAAGGAGACCGGCGCAGGCGTCTGATCTATAGGCGCAAAACCGCGGTTATTCGGCGAACGGGGTCATCTGGGCAGCGGTAAAGAGCTGACGCTCGCCATCCTGCACGCGGAGATTTGCATGAGTCATGTAACGAGAACGCTGCATATTAGCATAGCGTCTGCTGGAATGCGAGGAGTTCTTGCAGCGGTGTCACAGCCAGCCTGCGTGTAATTCACCGATCTTGTCCCTTGTAGATTTGCGCCTGCATATTCATAAAGGGCCGTTCTCCGGGTTGTAGCGCGCCGCTCCTAGATGTTTGCGATAAAAGACTCGCAGTTAACGATGGGACTCCTCCTCATGGAGACCCCTTGGATATTTTTGAGACCTGGGTTAGTGCTCGCGTCGGAATGTCTGCCGGTCGGTTTCCAGTGCCTACTTTCGATTTCATTTAGTTATTCGGGGCAGCGATAAAAGTACAGCGATACATCTCAAAGCAACATCTGGCCGCTTCCCGGGGCGTTTTGTGGGGCGCCTCCGCGGGGGTGCGATGCGTACACCTCATCCGCATCTTCCCTTCATTTTCGGGGCGCGCTGGGAGAGGATGTCTAATTGCACTCAAAGGATTGCTCGCTAATGCCTTAATCATTGCCTTACAGGCGCCGCCCGGAATGCGTTTCCGATCCCCCGTTTTTCGCTCGCAAATTGGATTTACGCACTACTTACAAGTTATTAAAACGCGCCCGTAATTGCATTAATTGCAGCCCGGCCGAGCGGCCGCTAACGGCTTTGTGGGCGCCCGGAACGCGTCGCGATCCGAATCTGCCGTTATTAATAATCGCCGGCTCCGGGCGGAGGGCTGAAAACGAGCGTCGGCGGCTTTTTCGTCGCAGTTTGCAAAGCGAGTAGCTAACTTTGAAGTGCCCGATGCAGCGGCTCTTGCAGCGTTTGATGGCGAGCGCCGGCTAATTGGCCTTTAATCAAATTTCTCTACTTGACGTTAAATTAGCGGGACCGCACTCGATTGATGATAGAGCCCGCGCTAATGCTGTCACTGTCAAGCGAAAACCTGCAAAATGGGTTTAAATGGTTCCACCTTTGTGAACCCGAAAGATTCTCTTCATACTCTAAAATAGCCGCGTTATGCAGCTTTATAGTCACACATTATGAATCGATATAATTTTTTTAATATCACAACACGATTTTTCTGTTCCGAAACTCTAAGGAGTAAAAGGTTTAAGTGAAAGTATCTATGACAATTGAGTCTGGAGAATTTGATAGATAAGAACGCCTTATATGGACAAATTACATGAAAGAACAACTGAAAGGAGAGGAAGAAAATAATTATATCATTATCATTAGTTAGTAGTTACATTAGCACTAAATAGCGATGCAAAATCCTGCAGGAAACAGGAGCGAGGAATTTTAGTACCCTGGGAGCGAGTTCCAGAAGCTTCTGAGTAAATTATATTCACCTTCCTTCATGAGCGCACCAAGAAGTCTCTGGGTCTTTACGTCTTGCCTTGCCGACTTTATTTGCCAGAATCGACTGCTAGAAAGTTATATGGATCATTAAAATAGTTGGTTAGTTTGTTGTACACAAATTAAAGTTGTTTAATATATCACGAAAAATGTCTACTTATAACAAATCCTATCAATCTTGTCCTAGCTGACATTCAATACGAGATCTCCGCTCAGACACATATTCCATATTCCATTTTCTTTCTCAACTCATACCCTGGCCGCTGCCACTGCGTTCTGTTGTGTCCTTCATAATATCATAAATAAGTAAAAAACCAAACTGCTCTCGTTTGTTGTCCAAAAGACGAATTATCAAACCTATAGAGTTAAGCGAATTCCATGGGCAAGAATCAGAGCACTGAAGTTCTACCATAATTTAGTACAGATTTTAACTGTACGGTAATAGATGACCAAGTAAGTTCAATTTTTTCAAAAGCAACACCAACAAATACAATAAATATTTCCGTTGAAAATTTTTGATGAAAAGGTACATTGTCTAAAAAGAGATTAGTACATGTAATCATAAAGTCATCTATTTGAAGATTTCCATAAAGATTCACTTCTGTTTAGGCTTAATTTAGTCGTTTTATCAAAAAAAAAAACTATTATTATAATTTGAATTTTATCCACCAAAAGTTTAATTTACTCCATGGTCCTAACTAAAGAAGATAATAAACCAATGAGGATCACTACTTATAAAAAACTAGTATGGATGAAAAAGTCGCATTGGTGATTCACTGTAGATCAAAATATCCTGAAAACTTCACGCCTATTGGTGTGATTGCTAGGTTCTCACTGTGTCTAAATTTTACAAAAATTAGTTGTTGAACTCTGCCAAAATAGGATAGGTTGTGATTACAACTATTAAGTACAGGTGAATGATGATCCCATTAAGAATGTATAGGAATTAGTAGAAACACAATTGTAAGAAGTTTTCTGTGTCCGTCTATAGGCTAATGAAAATTAATTAAACTTCACATAGTGCATAATTACCTACTAATAAGAATACTAAAGAGCTCGGCGCATTGGTCCCGCATAATCTTAACAAAGACAATGGAAATTAGAAGATACTCATAATTGTTTTACCCACCACAGTCCAATGTCGATTTTTTGCTATAATAGCCTACCAAACGTAGAATCTTAAGAACGTAAAATAGCGAAAAGGATAAGAAGACAAAGATATTCAATGGTAACGAAATTCAAGAATTAGCCAGGTTATGCACAAAAATAAGAACTTATTGACGTGTTTTTGTAGCGTTGGAATAAAGTGGTAAATAACAAACGAAAAACGAAGCTATTAGACAATACGTAAAAAGCAAGGTAAAAATATTGAAGCTTAATTGTTTGTTTGACCAAATCTTTCAAGAAATATTTCATAATGCCTCAATGATTTTTGTCTAGGGCAGCAACAAGATATTGACTCATCTATCTCTAGACATAAAAATGTCATATTCTATACCTCAAGAGACACAAATAACAATTTATTTTTCTTTATAAATTCGTTTATAAAGCATCACAAGTAGAAGTTTGAGCAAAAAACAAGTTTTCTTGCCTAATAAGTGGTTCTAACCCTCCCTCCTCCTTTTTATTTTGATAACGGAAAATAGAAACGAATGTGCAATAAGAAGATCATAACAAATAATAGCGTTAAAGAATGTTCCCTTTCGCAAGAGACTTAGATTTTATAGGAGAAATTTCAATGGAGCGTATAATCACTCGGATACCTGTAATGTATCAGGAGTAACTGAGCCACCGTTGTAGGTGGTAACTGATCAAGAGCGAATGTTCCTTCGTCCAGGAACCCAACGCATGAGCGAGTTCCAGTGTCGTTGAAAACTCACAGATGTATATGACATCATAGTATTGAAGGTTTCATGATAGTAGACACAATAAACCCTTGAGGTTGCAGTACTAGTAACTAGTGCAATTCAATGGGAAAAAAACATAGAAACAAAAAAAAACGTGTCAAGTAAAACATGAAGGATCTCGAAAAAAACTGTAGAATCTAATAACATTAAAAATAACTCCTACAATATAATACTCAACCAAAGAAGCTAAACAGCTATAAAAAAATTGACAGCAGCCTTAATTTAAAGACTACGTCTAAATTGCTATTAATCAAATTTATAAAGCAGACCAAAATAACTGCCAATAAGCTAATAAAAAATCTGCAGCAAAAATAAAAGATTCCTTGTTTATGGCAGAATGTTTTCTGGCGTTTTTATCGCCCCCACCGTTCAACGAATCTACTAACTGCAATTATTTGTTCATGTTAAAAGAGCTGAGGTAGATCCATCTTTTTCGGACAACTGCCCTGCCCTCCCCACCCCACCTAAAACATTTGTCGGATAGACAACTATTATATTAATTCGTGCTTTGATATTACGATATTTAACTATCCACTTTACAAGGTGCATTGTATTGATTTTGATTTGTCTCCATTTAAACCAGCGCAGGCTGCGTATCCTATTAGGTGTATGTTATGTTGGTAATTTTGCACAGCTGCGCTCCTAATAACCTTAACTCGGTATAACGAAAATAGCCGCGACAACGTCGCATACAGAGAAATAATCAAATATTCTTAGCCAAAATCTATAAACTTGTGTGAAAAAATGTAAATTGGAACCCCAAGATCCTGGCTCCAATATTGTACTGGGTGCGAAAAAATAAACATAAAATTTAATTTTGGCGGCACCTGTAGGATTGTTCACAAAATTTTCATTTGTTCATATGTTTTGATTAACAAGTGTAGGACAGTTGATTTTTCGTTGTTTTCGGAAGTCAAAATGATATCTTTTAAAATATCCTACACTATTGAACAACATATATTAATCGTTAAGGTATTCTATGAAAATAGCGATTCCTTGCGATAACAGTGAGGAAAATTCAAAGTCAAATTCGACAAGTAGAACACTTTGAATGAGTCAACAGTTCATTTTTTTAAATAAAATTAAAAAAAATGAATTTTCTTTCATTTCAATCAGTTTGATCAGAAAATTCGAAAATATTGGAACAGTGGAACGAGCGGTCGCTGTGACCAATCTCGAGGATGTTGCGACATTACAAAACCTCTATGAAAATGAGTCTATTACTTCCTCCAGAACAAAAACAGATCATCTCAGTATGAGCGATTGGTCGAACAAGAAGATTCTTAAAGTGGATTTGAAAATGTTTCCCTATAAGATCCAACTGCAACAGCCACTAACAAAGGTCAATTTCGACCAAATATCAAGTTACAAGCTTCTATCCAAGAAAAGTCAGTACATGATGCTTAATCACCTACACAGACTATATCAGGGCATTTTTTCTCTCAAAAATGTATATGAAACTGTTTATCAAAAAGAAATTTTGCAATAATTCTTCCTTAACATTCGACGCCTATCTACGTGTGATCTCCAATTCATACCAAAATAGTTCGCGACTTTCCTTCAAAGTATCTTCCTTCGCAAGATTCACTAATAAAGCGATTTCTTGGAGAAGAACAAGATCATCAGCGATTTGGGCAGCATCCCCGGATCGTCTGCGTACTAGGTCAGTGTAGTGAAGGGCGTTATTGGCATGTCTCGGAGGTATATGTTGTATAACGTCGGGGACAGGATGGCTCCATAACTTGGTACCATCAAACAGCTACTACCAAACAAATGTTGTTTCGCCCATAATCATAAAAAACTGCACTTTTTTTCTTAAATGCCAAAACCACAAAATCAGCAGTTTTTAACTAATTTGAAAATATTTTAATATTAACTTGAAAAATACCACCTAGGCTTAGCGCTGTAAATCAGGCGCAATGACGGTGCGACAGTAGCTGCAGTGCACAGAAAATGATAAGTGCACTTTGATCCGACAAGTTAATCTCCAACGGGAAATTTTTAATTCGGCCGCTGGATCTCGCACAAAGCGGGTGATTACGAAGACCGGCGCAGATTTGCAAATGGACGCCGGCGCCTCGGCGCGCAACTAGTGAAACTCGGCCCGGAAGAAAGATTATCGCGCCGGGTGCATTCAGCCTAAGCCCGCGGAGCGGGAAGCCTTTCAAGGCGCAATTCATCTATTCAAGCGCACTAATATTATGATGCTCACGGGGAATTTCCCGTATAATGCAGTCTAGACATCGAGATTTATTTAGTCGCGCGCGAGGGCGCTGCGCCGACCCTCCGGCCGGGGGAGCGCCTTATTAGATTTCGTGTGTGCGGGACGCCATGGTACCGGCCTGGGCGACAAGGGGGACGAGGCAGAGGCTTCACAGAAGGTGGCCATTTTCGCGCGCACGTCACCTTGGTAAGTCGCAGAATGCAAATTCAGCTGGAGAAGCGCCGAACGGTTGGCGTTTCTTCGAGAAACCGGTCGGGTACTTCACGACTTTCAAGGACCAACAGGACGCGTGGGTCGTCCTTTCTGAAGCATCGCGGAGTGTGGCTGTTTGTGGCAATAATTAAATAACAGAGATTTTTAAGATTCAATAATTAATTTAAAAAACTTCACATATAATTTCATAGTCATAGTTAGAGGTGGAGGGGAAAGGGGTTATTTTTACTAATAATTTCCTGAATGTAAATATGATTGCGCCTACAGCTGCAATCCCAGTCGATTGTTAATGTGATAGTGACGTGATATATGATGTAAAGCATCCACACTTGTTTGAAATGTTAAGACAAACAACTATTCGTCCAGTTCGTAACTATAAATAATGGAAACCTGTTAGTTTGGTCTTCTTGGCAAAATCCCTCCCTTCTATTAGAATTCGCCTCCTTACCTGCAACAAAAAAAATCATCAGTCATGTACCAACCGATCGCAAAATGTTGGGGAAAACGCCTTTAGGGGGAAATTTCGACCCCCGCTGGCCCCCAGACGCGTTCCCGTGCAGCATTATGCAATTACGGGGGCACAGCGGCCGCGTTTCGAGTCATGTGCGTATCGAATTCCGGAGAAAGTAAGAATCGGCATGCGAGGCACAGCTGCGGCCGATGATGGCGCGATGAGGTCACAGTGCCTGTAAAATGGGAAATAGAGGTCGCTCGTGTGCGATTGCGATCGGATTAGCAAGGCGCGCGCGTACGCCAATACGCCAAAAATTAGGGTAGGCCTGAGACAACGCCGCCTGGATTACCCCGCGATTTCGCGGATCAGCTAGCAAGGACTCGGCGAATTTCGGTAACGGCGCGGATGCGGCAGGAATGGGAGTTTGGCGTGCGGCGCCGTCCTGAAACTTTGATTTCATGGCGCTCTCGGCGTGTAATAGCTGTAAGGTTCAATTTCGAGCTTATCCGCTCGCTATCTGCAGGATGTTGCTATTTATGTAAACGACAAAGCAGTAGACACACCATTCGAACTTGGTCGAACTCGGGTTTAACCGAAACGTGCGCAGACTATAGCCGCTGCAGACATCCACCGAACAAATAGACTGTTCTGAGACAAAAGCTCCTGCAACATCATACATGAACACGGGATACCAATCGATTAACTTTCTCGAAACGATTCCAGCCTTGGCGGTTTTATCTAAATCACCTTTTACTACCTACCATACAATATTTTGAAATGTAGCAAACATCCCCATTTTTTCAGAAATTTAAACGGAATTTTATAGCAGAAGAATTACGGCATCACGAAAATTCTTCATCTAACGGGATCACAGAGAAAACGTTTGAGGACCCCTGGTTTTGCGCTATGCCATGAATGCATTTCCCTATTAAGATCACAAAAGCGCGAGCGCGGCGCTCGCGGAGTGGGACGCATTAATGAATTAGCGCTGGCCTTGGTTTTAAATTTGGCATCCTTCTGCAAAGTTTCGCTTTCAACGGTCCCTGCATTTCTCGGCGGTTACATCACGGCTTCTTGACATTTAAATAGCAGTGCAGCTTTCTGCCGGCAGAATGAAGAAGCAGAATGGAGGCTCGCGTGCCCGCAAATTTCCACGCTCGCTCAAGAAACACGCCGAAAAAGAAGAGAACAGTTCTAAAGATTATGGAGCAATTTCGCTATGTAGAGAAACTTCGAAAAAATTCGATACAATTGTTTTCTTCTCCCTAACATTTTATTCAATATCTATGTACTTTGCCATCCCTCCGGCAATATGTGTAAAGCTGCTCCAATTATTCTATGAACGTAGCACGGCACCACTTGTGGACGACCGACTGAAACTAGTTGTTGAAAGAGAACTTACCGCGCACTGCCTCTACATTGGCTTGAACAGAGCATAGTCTTTCAGCGCAAGATCCGGCCAATAGAAAGCGTGAGGCGGCACAGTGTACCCTAACATGTCAATTAACATGTGGTCGCGTAGTATCATATTGAAGCAATGAGCCTAGCTTCCATTTATAGTAGCGTTGCAGAATACATCGGCTTAGTTGCTTCACAGTATATCTCTTTGGCAACGCACTAATGAGGAAGCAGCCAATCCATCAGCAGAATCCCATCTTGATGCCAAAAGGCAGTCTACAGCTGTTTTGGAAGAAGGGCTTCCAATGTACTGTCATTTTTTTGCCGTCTCATACCAGACCTTAAAGAACATCTCTAGATCTATGCTATACAGCTACAGCAATTGTTGGCATACTTCCACAGGTTTCTGCTTGTACTGACCTTTGCCATCTTGTTCATAAAAATCGTAAGATCTGTTGTATTAGTCAGAACATAAATGTAACTGCCTATTTGCATTATTAAGTCGAACATATATTGGATAACGTATGACTTGCACACGTTCGCTATACGTTCGTCATTCTTGCCTTTCTCAGCAGTTCTAGCTGCCTTTGAACTCCAATATCTAGAAAGACAGTTTTGTAATTCGAAGTTGGTGTCCAAACACACCTACTAAGTTCCTATAAATGTCCGAAGAAGTGACATCCCTTAGGCTAACCATGATTGTCTATTTCTACGATTTTTTTACCACAACTGCATTCGTAGCACTGCATAATTGAGTATTGTACGTTCCAGCAACGCTATCTGGTTTCAACTTTCACTACATTATATTTACACTGGACACGCATTTTAATTTTCGACATATTTGGAGTATGATCCTTAAACCAAGTAAACCAGAAAATGAAGTATTTTCTTATAGGCCTACATCATTGTTGGTAATCATAGCAAAAGTGTTTGAAAAACTGCTGCTGAAGAGATTAAAACCCATAATAGATAGAAATAACCTGATTCTTGTCCACCAATTTGAATTCAGAGAGCAACACTCGACGATAGATCAGGTCCACAGAATTACGGACATCATAGAAAAAGTATACAAGGAAAAAAGATCTGCTCAACACTGTATTTAGACGTAGCCCAAGCTTTTGATAAAGTTTGGCATGAGACACTAATGGCATGAGACATAAATTAAAGAAATGCTTTCCAAAAAAAGTTGTAGATATATTAAAATCCTACATAACTGAAAGAATGTTTATGGTAAAATAAGAAAACGAATTTTCAGTTATGAAAGAGATCAAAGCAGGCGCACCACAGGGAAGTGGATTAGGACAAATTCTCTATTTCATATATACCAGTGATATACCAAGAACTGAAGGGACAGTATTGGCAACATTTGCGGATGATACGGCAATCCTTGCAGTTGGAGACAGCGATGAGGAAGCAGCCAGAAAACTACAAACAGCAAGTGACAACATAAACGCATGAATCAGAAGGTGGAGAATTAGAATTAATGAGGGTAAATCGGCTTATGTCGACTTCACGAACAATAAGCATGAGTACAACGCAATAACTATTAATAATAACAACATCCCGTACGGCAAAGTACTTGGGGATGAATCTTGACGCCAAACTAAAATGGAAGGAGCATATAAAAAAGAAAAGAAAGGAATTTGAGATTGAATATAAGAAAATATACTGGCTTATTGGAAGAAAATCCCAATTGTTGATACATAACAAAATAGTAGTATGCAAACAAATATTAAAATCAAACTGGACCTATGGGATTCAACTATGCGGATGTGCTACCAAGACCAATGTAAACATAATTCAAACATTCCAAAATAAGGTTCTAAGAAATATCGTGGATGCCCCATGGTATGTACGAAATGATAAAATACATAGAGATCTGTAATAGAGGAAATTAAGGCGCTTGCAACAAGATATGAGGAGAGACTTCATGGTCACATCAACACTGAAGTTCTACAACTTCTCGATAACACCAATTTGAAACGAAGACTAAAAACGGTTAAGCCTTTTGACCTAGTATAGTGTAACGCGTAACAGTGAAACAATAACAGTGGAACAGTAATAGTGCAATAAATACAGTGAAAAGCAGAGTTTAGTGTGCTGTGGAAACACGTGAAACTAGTGTAAAAATATTAGAAAATAAATAAAGACCGATGGGACTTCTTAGCAAATAAGTAATTAGGGTGATAAGGTCAGAATTAAACTATTTGTTAGTCGATTACGACTAGCGTTAGTATGATTTCAATAAAAAATATATATATATTTGGAGTTTCGAAGGAAACCGCCAACGCTAACGGTGACATTGATTTCGTTAGCGATATCGGGGGCCCCAACCCTTCATCATTTTCTTTTTTGGTGACCAGGAATGGCCGTTGGTGGGCCTGCATTGGGCAGCCCTCGTAGAGTCTTACGGGAAAAATCAGAATTTTCAGCTGGTGTCCCTGTCCAGATCGTCCTCGTAGAGTCCACCTCTGATGAGGTTGCCGTAGTCTTCAATGCTGCAGAACATGTTCTGAGCGCACTGTAGTATCGCGGTGTAGGATAGTGGTTCCTGATATACCAGAGAGTGCCAAAGATGGACTTCAGCGCCCGTTTCTGTATCACCTGGAGCTCGATGTGCATCTTTGCACAATACTACCTATCGGGACAGGCGTATATCATGGTCGAAGGGAGGATCGTTTTATGGATCGTTACGCTTACTACGTAAGGACAGTTGGCTTCCGAGATACAAAAGGAAACAAGAAAGTGTCGGGCTGCCTCGCCTTCGTAACCGACCAATCTAAGCGCGGGTTCCAGGTGAGTTTCTCAACTAAGGTCGTTCCCAAGTATCGTGTCTCTTCTCTCCAGAGTGTTTCTCAGTCAAAGATTATGAGTGTTGCCAAGTCTGGTTGCCAAGGAAGTCGTGTGTTTGTGGAGAATATAACTGCGAAACACTTTTCGGTTTTCACTCCTATTCTCCACGTGATAAACCAGTCTTCGAGCAAATGCAGCTCTTCTTGGACTTGATAGATCGCTATCGTGGGTTGTCGTAAACTTGACAGCACTGCTGTATGTCTGCATACTGGGTGGCATTGTTGTGGAGAGCGTCGTGGGGATGTCCCAGACATATAGGTTGTTGAGCATCAGGGACACAATTTGATCCTGAATCTTCGAGCGTAGTGCAAAGATCTGAATAACTAGAACATCGGCAGCAGGATGCACGTCAAAGCCATCTTGTAGACGAGATCATTGTGTCAAACTTTGTCAAAGGCCTTGGCCACATCTAAGATTGCTTCGGTAGTGAGCTTATTGAGAAAGCTTTCTGAGATCTTTTCTACTACTCAGAAGAGTTAATGGATGATGGAGGAACTATCAATAATTGTTGAAAGACTTAAACATATAATGAACCCGCTCCTTCAGAACAATGCTTCAAGTTTATCATAAATTTTTAATTTTTTACGATTACAGCCCTCGATTCGCAGGAACAAATTCAATCCTAGTGCACAAATATATTTGGTAACTTCATTGTGCTTTATTTCAAACACCCTGAAAAAACAATCTAACTTTGCAATCCTATTTTAGCTGCAAAGCTTTGGTGAAAATCTGTATTTAAGTATATCTAGTGTACTTAACTTTCTTTCAGAGATTTTGGTTGAGTTAGACATAAACATCCGGAAACGGCAAATTAATTTTCTTTTTAGACCTCCAATAAGATTCATTATGTTGACATTCCAAAGTCAAAATGTTGCTAACAAATAAGAAAGCCACAAGAACAGAATGAAGTTCAAAAAAAGGCAGACGCTCGGTCTTGATAATCAAAGTTCAAGAAGAAGAACAGTATTCATCAACTAGTTAGTCATCGGTGGTAAAAATTATACAAAGGGAGACTGTAGGGGTATAATATATTACAAGTTATTAAGTAACTATTAGTACAAAACATTGCAAATATTAACTTTAACGTTTAATTTTTATACAGACAACGGGCCTAGGTTGATCATTCTGTTGCACAATAATTAAAAGCCACGTACAGAAAAAGCGACCACGATAAGGTTGATTTCTTAAATTAGAATTCCTCATCCAGAGTGTTCACCAGACTTAGCCCCCTCAGCTTTATATAACATTCACTTTTAACATTTACCTATTATAAGGGGACAAATAAAAAGGTAATCAAAATAAAATGTAGGAGGGCTTAACTGTTATTTTATATAATAAAATTCTTCATGGTACTGAGAAAATTCGACCTTGAAAGTTACAGCTTTAAACATGTCATATATTATATGTCTAGAAAAATCATTAAATACTGTGAACTAGATAATTTCAGTTGATCACTGCGATGAAGCGCTCCATTGAAGGAATATCACTAACCGGATGCCTCGGAGAAGTTTCCTTAACCAGAGAATCAAACCATATGCACAAGAGTTTATGGTGATGTTTCAAGACTTCGTAATGGCTCTTTTCCTGTCACACAACAATCTTCCAATACGCTAAGACATCGTCCTAACTAAGCCTAAATTTCTTTCCAGGGCTATTGTTCAAGTTTTGTAAATATGAGTTCGGGACTGTTCACATACCATGCGAGAGGTAAAACATAAGTATATATATATACACACGTTTTATCATGCGCTCATGTATCTCAGCTTTTAGAGCGTCTCAAATCACGCTCTTAATTCCCATCGCACACAGTAACAACACATGTTGTATCGACTGCTTTCGGCAACCACTCATCAACTTGTTCACATATTCCGCAGGTAATAAAAAATAATGTCATATAAATCAGAAAATTAAAAATGGAACCAAACACCCAGTCACCAGGAGTTTCATTTAATATGAGGCTTATTAATACATGCAGATCACGGTTTTCCTCGAGTAGCTCGGTGCGATAATGGGTAATGTTGGAAGTAATAGCAACAGAATGCACTTAGCTTTTTCTCTGCCCGCATTTACAACGTCTTAATTGCTAATTCTACACATATGACAATGAGCCATTATAAATTCGCCTAACGTGCGCCTTATCTGTGTTTTATTACGCGCGCTTATGTGTCTTAGGCCTAACACTAACCGATGTCTACTAGTACATACGCATAGGCATGATCTCTTCCCGACGATATTGCCACTCATTTATTTACAACTTCCATTTTATAAATCAACTATTCAAAATAATAATAACCTTCTAGGGTAAGATTAACAAAATAAATACAAGTGCACTATTTAACATAAGTTGAATGAGAGTTATCCAAAAAGAATCCAAAAACCAAGTTTCAATTTCAGCATCAAAATAACTCAGGTAGATGGTTTTGAATACCGGTTTTTATAATTGCCTCAATTTTCAAATGATATCTTGCACCAAATCAGAAGGAGAAGAGTCTGCAAGTATTTTGCAACATCTTGTATTTAAAGGGTTCAAAAACGATTGACACTCCTTCAGAAACCTCACTTGTATAATAGATTAATGTACGCATGTTATATGGCAATATATTGCCACGTGATGGCACTAGTCGGCATTGTTGAAATGCACCGAATAAAAGGTGGTAAGCCATTTGTATCGTGGACAAAGTAGAAAACAAGAGACGCAGGCAATGGATAATTTTTTTTCATTCCAAAATGTACGCACAGTTTCTCATAAACGTTTGGCAATTTCCTATTGTTGAAGTCTCGCAAGTGCACAAGCAGAGCTGGATTCCTGGAATGTATTATGTGCGTCGCTGATGCGTGACGTCTGAATAGCGCTATGGGGGGGGGGGTGTAGGAAATTCATTAAAATATTATCAATGAGCTATACTGCAAATCGCTAAAGCGATTCCTTAACGGAAAATAATAACACGGTGCTTCGCTTCTATGTTGCCAACCCGCAAGTTATCGGATCTCACGCAAAGAAATAGGTAGTGCGTGAAATAAATTTCTCCTCCAACGATCGGCTTCGTTTGCCAGTGGCTCCATACTACATCCAAAAAATGGCCCATAACAGCTCTATGGAAACTATCAGAGCAAAAGTGTTTGGATATTGAACCTGAGGGTATCGCTTTGAAAGCCGCGCTTTAATGAAGAGAATTTTTCAAAGCCCTAAGAGCTTTCAATAGAATTTCTTCAGCACTCAAATTTCAGAAGCGTTTCTAGACTAACAATTTTCAATTTTAGCTTCACGAAAATGATTAATTAATAAACAAGTCAGGTAATATAGTAATATTCAAAGCTATACCACAATCAATCGCAGTAAATGTATGTCCTTTGACACAAATACCGCCCACCCTTTTCGCAGCATGAGGATCTATAATTGAATACGCGTGTAACAAGAGAGGTGTAATATCCCCAAAGGCTTGATGGTTGACCACGAATGCAATTTAAAGCGTATTGAACTGCTTCGGTTAGCCAACAATGCACCTTTAATTGAAGAATTCGTGTAATGCGCGGGATCTAATTAGTTTTATCGGTGCATTAAAATCTGGTTCAAACCAAACTGTCACGCTGCCTATAAAAGCGCAGTTCAGGAGTTTCATCACCGTGAATTTAAAACAATTTCCGGGAAGTGTATTTCTCGGTTTCCTGTTGTGTCATCATCGATATTCTTATGATTAAGTTACAGTTCTGGCTAAAGCAAGCCAGCAAACTGTAGATCGCTTTGTTCTGTTTTCTGTCTTATGGTTATTTGTTGTACACTTCGAAAGACTTAATTTGCCTATGCCATCCTCGTTTTGGCCTTTAATATAAATCCTCAAACTTGTTAATGGCTACAGTTTTAATTTCTTATTTAAGATTTAGAGAAGGTGTGTAAAGATCTACTCTTTTTTACATCCCTTCACACAAATTCAATAAAAGAAAACCAATACAAGCATGACATAGTAGTTAAAAAGAAAGTTGTTCGATAAGAAAGTCGTATAATCATTATGGAGTTTTCATCTCTAAAAATATGTTATATGACCATAGTTACTTTTCGCAGTGTTAATTAAACAACTTCCCCTTTGGGGTGATTGTATGAAGAGAAGTTCGTGACCCCAACTTCAGTGTTGTGCTTTACGCAAATGGAAACTCGCTCTGTAGCGTAAAAGTGCCGGTTACACCCTTTCAATGTACAAGTCACATAATTATGGAGCATTATGAAAGTATTTCTCGTATTTACATTTGTTTCTATCTCGTCCGGGTCGAGTCGCTGCACGGCTTAGTCACCGCAACTCATAAAGCTCTAATTAGTCGGGATTTCCTTGAAAGAATGCAAATCAGGCCGCGATTCCGAGCCTTCTAAACAGGAAGCTAAAGCACGGCGAACGGTTTCTAGCAGATTCAACTATCCGGCACCGCATCCAGCCGCCGGTACGCCAAAAATGCCGCAGCAGGGCCGAAGGCACTCGCTTTCCGTAAAAATACCCTGCGCTAGTTTCTATTCTTGGAGACGATGAAAGAGGAACTGCGCCTGCAAGAATTCGCGGCGGAACAATCGACATCGCCTTCCTTAAGATTGATTCGAGCCTTTGTGGCTTTTGTTGTGCAAGTATTTTAGGACGGAGTCGTTTAAATTTCACGTGTGGTTAAAACGCGGGGAAACCTGAACGAAAATCAGCAATAACAAAGTGTAGTAGATGCAAGAGTTTATTCTAGTTGCGTAAGTTCTTTCTCGGCATGATTTATCTTGTCTTGGCCTCACACTTATGCAGATAGGTTTGTATTATCTTTTCATCAACATTCCCCTTAACAGTGTGAAGTCAATTCTGTTGTCTCTCTATTTCAAACTTATTTCTGTGGTAGTACCCAATTTTATCACCCGCCCCTCAACCATAGAACTACGCTGGCTAAATTTATCATAGATGTTGCTACAAATATTCAGAAATACACAAGTTACTGTTACAAGGTAGGTAAGCCAGCAGATGAAATATCGAAGACTATCGTGAAAATAATAACTCCACTTAGAATGTTTAGTAATTAAACTTTCAGCATAATTCAATTTAAGCAAAGCAAAGTTTAAGAAGAACGAGTCATCTTCGCATTTCTATTTTGACTTGAATTTTGTGGACTATATTTTTTTATATTCAAAGACTGCAAAGAAAAGATACTCTGGAATCACGGCGAATCTCCCTATAAATAAACTCTCGTCAATCACCACTATAGTGTTATCTTTTTTGTGGGAATTAATTATTAAAAAAATTATAAATTGTTGTAGAATTGAAAGCCTCTGTAAATGTAGCTTAGTTGAACTCTTCTAGAGTTCATATAAAGTGATACCAAAAAATTTATGAACTTGAATTGAAAAGCAGAAAAATGTTAACGTTGATGTCTCGATATCCGTAGCCCTGTATATTTTGGTGGAGGTCCTAAGACAAACAAACCTCTTCGATTGCAAAAATATCAGCATCCCGGTAGAAGCCGTGGTTAGATGATCTGGAACTTCAAGATATAAACTTTAGGTCAACCTAAAATAATAGAAGATTTTCTTGTAGATAATCAGCAGTTCCTATAATAAAGAAGAGAACCTTGCTTACTGCCCCCCAAAGTGTGTTCTCAAAGAAGTCTCTTCTTTCTAAGATATTTTCCTTTCGAAGAAGATCCCAAAGTTCACCATGTCGTCTCGTCAACGAAGTGGCCTTCTGGTAGAAAAGAGCTTCGCCGCCCTCTTCTTTACGTTGAGTGCCACTCTGTGCCTGTCGTATTATTCTTCCAAGAGTTTCAGTTCCTTTTGTAACCGTCTTATCACCAGAGTTGCACAGCACTGCCGTGTTGTTTGCGTCATCGATGTGTTTTGGATGTAAAGGTTGTAGAGCGTCAGACAGAACGAAATCCTAAAAGGCGCCAGCTCGGAATCACTTTTCTGATGACTTTTCACCACCAAACTTAACGCGAAGTTTCCTTTCGGAAAGGAAGGACTGAGTAAGTTGAACAATTAGCAGCTAAATTACAGGCAAGGCCATTAATGTACACTAGATCGTGGAACCACACTTTATTGAAGCCCCCGACTACGTCAACGAAGATTACACCGGTGATGTTTCTTGGTAACCCTTGATAATGCATTCTGCCACCCTGAAAAGCTGACTACCCGAGATCGGTTGTAGGTGTTCGACGACTGTCCTCAGGAACTTGTATATCATATTTTAGCGCTGAAGGTCTTCGACAGGTGACCTCGGGCGCTTCATAAGCTTACCCATGCTCTACAGGAGCCTATCAATAGTTTTGGGAGAAGATCCTCGAATTTTTAATTAATAATTAATTTTTTAATTAGTTTTTTATTAGAACCTTCATTTTAGCGGAGCATTTTATGAGACTAAAGAGAAACGTGTAGTACTTAAATGAATTTTTTTATTAAAAAGGATTTTGTTGAAGATATAACAATCTCGATATCCTAATAAATGTTTTCCTTGATGTAATTTTCCAAAATGTACTTTTTGTTACTAACATAAGCTCTAGCTTTGCATCGTAGCAGACAATTCTTAATTTCCCACGATCTTGTATTGTTGCGGCGAAAAGAATTTTCCCGGCGCATACTAATGCGTTCAGAGGCAGCAAAAATTCGCGATTCATGCCGCGGTAACCGCGTTCTTATGGAACGGCGGAAAGTCTGGCGTGGGAGCGCTGTTTCGCGATATGAAAACTCCGTTATTCAAATTAAATTTCTGTGGCGTAGGTTAGGAATGGGGCCGCGACGCCCAGCGCGCGCGATATGAAATTCGGGACCGGCGAAAGAGTTTATTTCGGCGCCCAGCTCCTTATTCCCAATATCTGGCGTTAATATTAAATCCCGCGTTTCCGGGCGACTCGCCGACGAATTGCTTAATTCCGGCGCTTGTTGGATTCGCGCGGAGCGATGCCCGGCGCCCGCAATTACGCGCGCGATAAACGGAAAAACGGCCTGGCCGTAATTGTTAATATAAATTGTCGAAATTAGCGAGCTGAAAATCCGGTTACGAGCGCGCAGAAATGGCCCATTCAGCCAATTTTCCGTATGCCCCGGCGCCGGGGGCGCATTAAGCCCGCGCCGAATTAAGACTCCGGGCCCGGCTCCGGCGCTCGCCGTTGACAGTCGAGGTTAATTAGAGAGGGGGCTTATTTAAAATCCACTTGTTCTTGGCGTTTCTGCTTGCCAAGCGGAAGAAGTTGTTTCGCATAATCTTCGCATATTCTTGCCTCTGGAACTACTAGGGAAATCGGTACGGATGATAATCGCCGGGAACCCAGCATCTAATGAAGAGAAGGGCAGGCGTTATCATGATTAGATCGCCCGTCTTCTGAATAAGGCTTCAAGTAAGTAAACTATTTATCAAGGATGACGTTCAAAATAAATTACCCCGCCTAACATCATTGCTATTGTATTTATATTATTGTATTTCCTTGTTACGCCACCATACAATACCCGCATCTCATGCTTAAGAAGTGACGTCTCGACTATGATTAAATTTAACCGAATAAACTCCGTACAGTAAATCAATTAAAAGTTTTATTGCCGCAAGTCGGAATTCCAAAGACCATTCCTCGAACTTAGATGGTAATACTTCTGGTCAACTTTGAAAAGATATTCTTACACCTAGGATCCAAAACCAAAATTTATTTAATCTGTGGTTTGAAAACTAGAAGGTTAAGGTCTTCACTACCTAATGTGCCCAGTCGTCGCGCCTTAGATGACCGCATTATTACCCCTTGTTGGAAGTGAACGCAAATACTCGATTATTTTTAGTAACTGAGTAGGCCACCACCAGCCAAGCCCAGAAACTGTCTGTCGGCTACTATTTTAAGGAATAAAATCTTAAGTCCTCGTTAATCTTAAATGACAATAAAAACAGAATTCCCGTTTCTTCTTTATAATGTGTTGTTCTTTTTTTTACGCACTATGAGATAGTTTGGTTTGGATAAATTACTAATTCGTTTCAAAGACGACGTTTTATGAATATCTAGGGCTGTCTATTGAGTTATGCACAGTTAAAGTAAATTCTCTATCATAGTACTAGCTAGAATTTGTTTATAGGAGACCTAATTTCTTTTGTATTTTTACCCAAAGGCTTAAAATTAATTAAGGTGTGGTGGTGAAGCTACTGACATATATTGGGGTCGGAAACATTTCAAATTTGGACGTCGCAACCCAAAAATAAACGCTGAAGAACTGAGACAGAAAAGTGGGATTTCTTTTCTAGATCGTTCAGCGCTCTGTATTGAGGCCAGAGGGATGAAATTTTGAAATAATAATATAAATATATTACTGAATTTAAAAATAGTATTTTTTAGTCATATTATGGACAATAGTTTAATTATCGTAATCCTATATTTTTTCCCACTTGATTTATGCTTCAATCATAACCTTTTCTTTTAGCAATGTTTCTGAAATGTCATCTTTCAGTCACCCAGTAGTGTTTTTTGTTTTGAAATCGTTGTAGATAATGTACAACCCCATTATGAAATGAGAAAAATCACGTCAGCCCTATAAATTATTGGATAAATGAATGTGCAAGCTACTTCTGATTCATGCTGACGCATGGTCACACACCATATTTTTTCAGTTACACACACGAGCGAGAATTACTGTGACTTGCGTCTAAATAATATACGATCGCATAATGACACAGTAAAAACCACATTACGCGTCTGTCATACCGTCAACCCCAAGTCCTGCATTTTATTCTTCATTGTATCTGTGGTCTATTTCCCATTTTATCGAAATGACTATTTTTTAGTACTTTCTATCCTCATTAATTTGTTTATAAATATTAAACACACCGCTCAGGATCTTTGACATGGAAATACCCTGGAAATGAAAGATACCTTAGAGTGAATAGACAAAAAACTGACTTGAAAGGGCTTTGCCATATTATAAACCTCTTTATTGCTTAACTTAGGTGTTAGTTTTACATTAAAAAGTGAAAGTCCTATCTATGTTTTTCTTTGTCTATCATTAGATATATTTACAGTGCTTACATAGTTATTTTATGATTTATTTTATCAGGTTTAATTGGTAAGTGTCAAATTTGGTGTCTTCTGCTATCAACCCACTAGGCATTGGCAATTTTTTTTTTTTATATATAAATCGCAGGGTACATGTATTCGCTGTTTATAATAGTTATAAGAACTATTAATGGGATGTAAAAAGAAAAGCAAAAATTCAAGAACAGGCTTATAACTAAATTAACATTTTGTGTGGATCATGCGAGAAACGTAATTATCGCGTTCAATAAGGAAAAAAAGAGAAAAACTAACTAATAATTTTTCTGAATGTGGTGCATTTTGAAGCAAGGTTCCATACACAAATCAACATTGCAATTTTCACACAAGATTTTTCTTGCATTTCAAATTTTCTTTCCATCAACACTTCTTTGGAACAGCATATGGCGCATCTTCTGCAAGGTTCCTTTTTGATTGGTTTTGGAGGATGTGCTTTTCTACCAATTCTGTATTTCTATCTTTGTACGTATCGGGGTATGATTTGCAGATATTTTTCAAAAATATCTTTGAAAATCTCCATTTTAAATTCTAAGAAAATGTTGTTAATGTTGTTCGTAACTTTTGGAAAATAATAAATGCATTGAATAGACACTGCTCGATGAGAAGCCTTGCTTGTAACACTTTTTCTAATGTGGTCTCGTAGTAAGTTCTTGATCAGTTGTTATAGTCATATATCAATTGAGGTTTTATCATTTCGTCGCCTTTTTTGATTTTACTATATTCTTAGGTTTTGTACCTCCGAATGTTTCTATTTGTTAGAAGAGTTTCATAGATATCTGTTAGGGAGATGTATAAAAATTGTTACATAATAAGCCTTTGTATAATAAAGCATCTATTAGATGTAAAACAGTTTTAGTAGACATAAGACACTCGTCATACTTATCCATAAATGATTCACTTTTATCAACATAATATCAAAAATTCCATATAAAATCTGATCGCGATTAACGCAAAGCAAATGATTTTATGCCATATAGGAATCTTTTCAGCCAAATATATTGTTATCAAATTAGTTTTCCTTTGAATAATAAGTAATTTTCATTCATACCAACATTTTTTTCTGGGACTAATGCCGAGCTAAACTTCAGAATTATCAGCAAAGTACTAGTATTTCGTAATCAGTCTAAATCTATCATGTGACAAGATCTTTATAAATTGGAATACGATATGGAAACATATGAGAATGGAGAAAAAATTACTCCTGATGTTTCAAAATAAAAGAAAATGTATTCAACGAAGAAATAGCATCTCCTGATGCTTAAATGCCCTAAAAATTATATGCAACACAATAGCGCACCCTGCAGAATAGTATAGAATAAGTGAAACGCCATATCTACGTTGCCCACGAGTGGAGGGTTCATACTTTTGTGACTATCGAGTAATAGTTTTACTTGGTCATTATTTAGACCTTTCAATGTGTATTAATCCGACACCCTCAAGGGTAAAAGAACCATGGAAGAAGAAGAAGAAAGTGTATTAATTTTTTTATAATGTCATTTAGTAGTTCTGTTAGGGGTATTATAACTTGCACTCCCGATACAAAAATAGAAAATTTTATTGGAATTTTATCGTTCCTTCTTTCCTTTTTATATACTCCTGCATTATCTGGGCTGTTGAATTTATTTAGGATAGAAATTGGTTTAGTTAACCAAGAGTTATTTTGAGTAGTTTGTTTGGCTACCTTTTCGTAATGTTCGGAACGATCATCTATATTTCTTCATTTCTTCTTGTATTGTGCTTGTTTCCATAGCAAATTATCTTCTTGGAAATGATTTGATTCTGCTTGATGTGTAAATGTAGTAACAGCTTGGTTTACTGTTGCGCTTGTTATGTAAGAATATGGAATTTAAAACCATTTAATCTCATCGCTTGCGGAAAATAGGATTAAAAATTTAACTTTATAGTAGACAAGCAAATTTGTTAGCAGTGCATAACGCTCGATAAGATAATTTTGATCATAATTAGTCATAATATTTAGGTTTATATTTTTTAGTCAGCCGAGCTTGTGTTAGTTTACTTATATAATTTCTAAATCCTGTGTTAAAATTTAATGGACGGTAAACCAATTCAAACTTAACTCGCTACTGATAATTCTCAACGTTCTTCCACTTTGTTATGGAAGTTTGTCTTCCACTTGTGTCCTTAATAAGCAATGTTTTCTATAACCCCTATGTAACTTATAATAAGTCACAGTAGTGAATTTGATAAGCTTTGCAAAAAAATTGGTAGCACAATCAACAATTGTGAGGCAACTGTAACAAGTACAAGTCTGACTTGTACCGAGTCTATGACAGGGGTTATTCTAATTGTTGTGTGAAGGGAAAGGAAGCAGCATTGTTTTTCTGCCAAACGTTGTATACAACTGACTTTAGATTGTAATTTTTTGCTTCTTAATCATTGGATTTCTAAAAAATGTATTTTTATAGTAAAAAAATATTTAAAAAACGGCTGGTATATCAAATTTGAAGATGAAGAAACGGAAAGATATGGCCCAACAATAATTAAACAATTAAACCTTCATCGAACAAAAAAAATTGTGTTTATCCAGCTATTAAACGAAAAAAGCACTCACATTTGAATTACTCTACTTTTCTTTTTTTCTGTACTATCTGGTTCTAAATTTTCATGAAGTATATAAATTAGCAATTTTCAAGACGCACTTGTCCAAGTTGCCACCGTCGGAGATTCTACGCGCCAAGCTTTACAGTACCGCCGCGCCGCCTCTGGAATCCTCAGAGTCCGCTTAAATCGGCCATAAACTCATGGCGACGCTGCTTCCAACGCGCCGCGGAAATTACAAAATTCCAGCAAATTTGTCTCGGGAACAATGGCACTTTTTGCCGGGCGCGGAACAATGCGCCCTTTGTTTCTTCGCACCTCTTTCGCGCAATCAGACACGCCCGCCACAATACATAAATTTGCATATTCCGAAATTTAATCAGCCCTCCACGCGCGCGCTAATTGGAAACGCGCTCTTATCGCGTACCATTAATGCATTGTCGGTGCGGTCGATTTTTTCCTACCGCGGGAAATTCGCCGGCTTGCCACATAGTTCAGGGTCCAAAATCGTTGTTTTGGGTTAGGAAAAATTATCTGGACTGCCAGTTAAAATAGGAATACATTTTTATGATGACTATAGAATACCAGTTTTGGCAACAAGTAATCCAAGAAATTGTGAAAGCATTTATAGAAAATTCAAATGAAGAAAAAACTGTACATATAATAGAAGTGTGAATTAGAAAACGAGACACTGTCAACATTTTTGAAACAGAATATATATGAAGAAAAGTAAACAAAGTCATAATAATAAATTAACAATAATTTTTAAGTATTAAATTAGCATAACCTTAACAATTCTCATGGCAAAGCAGTTCTCATCGACAAATACGATAATTTCGTAGTTATACATGGAAAAATTCTTAAAATTGCCCATCAGTGTTATTTAGTCAAATTGTTAGTTGTGAATAATTCCTTACTTTTAGTTCCCACACAATTACGTGTCAAGATTTTTTTTAATATGCATATTTACTTGCTTTGCTACATACAACTAAATCTATGTCAAGAGATAAAAATAGACTGGAGTAATAAGCAATATTTGCATCTACCATTCATCATTTAGAACTTTTTAAGATCCAGCAGAGATAGTCTGAGATCAAATATCTGGTAATCAAATACTCAGCCGTCATGGTCTTAGTAGTTTCTACTGAATGAATGGTTAAGCACGGCAAGATGGACGATGACACATGTTGAGTTGAAAAAGAGCCTAAGCTTAACTTAAGAGAGCGGCGGCGCAGCTCCTCTATCACTACCACCTTTGATCCGAATGTCAGGCGGAGAAAGGAGAGCAGCACACAAACAAGATATTATTTATATCGCGATGATTGATAACATCCACACAGCGGCAACATTAATCTCCCATTCCGGTTAATCAGAGTGCCCGCCGGAAAGCTCGATAGACGGGCACCTGCAGGAGCAACCTGGGGGGGTTCGAGCTCCGGGCACCCGTCGATGGCGACCTCGAAAAAGTAACGGAGGCTCAAATTACGCCGCATAAATCCGGCCGGTCGCGAAAACATTTACATTTCCTCGGGTCCGGGCCGGCGCCGTTTATTAGCGCCCGGAGAGGCGGGCGGGTCGGCGATTGATGTCGGCGAGGCTCCTCCGGGTGACACAACACACAATTTCCGCTTGTCGACGGACATATTGGTGGTCGGCGGCAAACACCGCGAAACATGGCATCATTCATATAAACAGCCTAGGGGTCGCGGCTGCGGGCCGTTTCCGTTCGGAAATAACCTACAGTGACTCTTATCAAATATCTCCGTTCGGAGTTGCAAAGCTGGATGTAGTGTGCGGAAGATCTCGGCTAAAACCGCCCGAATACCCTGAGAGCAGGGTTAGAGCCTTGGTGAAAAATGCTCGCCGCCATTCTGCGGTCATAAGACAACTTTGAGATTAATAAGAAATGGAAAAACAAATACTAAAATACAATGTTAAAGGAATAAGAAAGAAAACAAGGCCAAAAGATACATGGAAAAAGAATACGCAAAGCGAATTTACCAATAAGGGATTAGAATGGCATGTAATCAAAACAACTAACAGCCAAAAATAAGAAGAATGGAAAAATGAAAAAATTGTGTCAATATAAGCAGCCACAATGTTAGTGACAATCTGAACAAATAAAAACAATAAAAAACATGCAGTAAATAAGAGTATAACTACAAAGACGAAAACGTAAAACGTTAAATGACGAAGAATAGTGGAAAGACGCCCTGTGCTTCTATGGAGCCAAAAGGTTGAAGATGATAATGATGTTTTGACGTAATTCTTTAAATTACAAATTATAGCAAAGAATAATTGAATTCAAAAAATATCTTGACTTTGACAAATTTTTATTGTAAATTTCTTACACCATTTTCGTCTTGGTTTTAGAGTACTTTGGTTAAGAATCTTAAAATTGTGATCTAATTACTCAAACGCAAGATTCTTAGCATATAGCCGAACATCTCTGTATTCTAAATGAATTCGAACTTATACAAAATGTGAAACTTGAACACGTTCCCTCTAGATGCCAGAAAGGTAAGCCAAAGCAAAATATTTTTCAATGTTCAACGATTCAACGTTAACAGGAACTTAACTCCCTAATCACTCCCACTCAGTAGAATAACGCCATACCATTACTCACGAACTAATCGACCAGAGATTTGACAATTCGAACTAAAATCGGACAATGTATGTCATCAAGAAGTTTTGCATTTGGCGTATTCGCCAGAACGTAAAGCCAACCTACGTTAATATCCTTCCGAAATCAGGCAAATCGCATGCGATAAACTTAAATTGTTCAGACCAATTGGATTACTTCCAGGAATACACAAATTACTGGAAAATTTATTCATAAGAATATAACCTTCATAAAAGAAAACTATCCATCAGATAATGTGAAACCATCGAGGTTAGTCAAGATCAAACAAAGTGGTTGCCACACTATTAGACACCAAGCTCCATATTTTCAACGTCGTTTGGTAATTAACCAGACTGAAGAGATTAAAAGTAAGAAAATTGAACAAAAATATCTGAAGGTTAACTATTTCAGTAAAAGAAATATCACATTAAACTTTAACAACATTGTCATCATTGAGCATCTAACCAAAGATTGCATATAAGGTCATATTTTTGGAATGTAATGATGATGAACTACTGAATCTACAACTATCCAATAAATTGAATCTTCAACAATTCACCAACGATTTTGTTGAACGTAAAAGACAAGAAGATCAGTATTTGGATTTCATTCGAATGGCAAAAGCTTATAAATAATAAATAAACTAACGTAAAGTCATCAGAGAGACGTGTACGAGCTGATGTACCATAAGTCTCAATACTGTCCTTGATGTTGATCAGCCACTTTGTCCAAGACATACCTACGACGATGGTTAGTATGCAGACGACACAACAGTGCTGTCAATCTCGTGATGACTTTCTCTGACAATCCATCGTGTCTAGGAGAGGAGCAGGACACGCTAGAAGACTGAAGAGTAGGAGTGAACCCCTAGAAGAGTGTAGCCTTCCTATTCTCCAAGAAACTCCAACTTCGTTGGGGATCAAACCTAGACAAATTTAAACGGGAGATACCTTGGGTGAACAAGTACGTGACCTCGGAGCGACCCTCGATTAGAAGCCTCGCGTGGGTCGGACAATTGCGATGACAAAGCTCTTCGGCTCCCTTCTCTATTCCGAGAACCGGTTGTCTCTTCGAAACAAAATAACACTCTATAAGACCATCATACGCCCGATCATGCTGTACGTTTGCCTCGCCTGGTGCTATTGCGCATAGACATACATGTGCAAGCTTCAAGCGATCCATAACCGAGTCAACAGGATTACTTTTGGCGCTTCGTGATTCTTAAGGAACGCGTTAAACATTATGATCCCTATCATCCGATTATGAGTTGCACAGAGGCATTCAGCAAAAGCGCCAGAAAATTCTGAGTCCCACATAAGGCGGTATGAAGGTTGCCAAATAAGACCAAACTACTAACCACACCCGATCAATGAAGAGAAAGAGGGTTAGAAAGTGGACTCCAAGATCCTCACCTTATTATCGCCGGTAACAAAACAGTTAACTGAATCAGATATAACAGTCCACTCAAAAATAAAACTTCCCTTTGAATACTAACTGAGAATCATTATATTAGCAACATGGAACCAAACAAATATGTGATATAAAAGACAAGATTATACAGTGCCTAATCAAACTCAGAATACTTAGAATACAATAACAATGCCCGAAACGTTTAAAGACACTACAATTCCTTTGCCAATGATGCAGCTTGTATCTTTCCTCTCCGGAAGGAAGTTCCAGATCAAGTTCAGTAGCGTAAAATCATCAAAGAAGCGAGTTCGAACAGGCATCTCCCACGATTCCGTCATGTTGCCGACACTTTACAACATCTATGTCCGGTACAAACTAATGGCCCCCTCCACTAAACTGTCTGGCTCGCTGCAAATATCTTTCTTAACAAAACGGCTGTAGGAAAAACTAGAACATTTAGAAAGTGCACCATTATCAAGAAACAACTTCAATGGAGAGATGACTTAGCAAACCTGAAGAATTTTGGAAGGAGGAAATGATTCTAGACCGAAAGCTGACCTAAAAGTACACATCAATGCAGAGGTCACCAAAGTAAAGGCGGCGAGATCAGTACGACTCCCTCCTACGCCTTCAGAGCCAACAGTCAAATTGGAACAAGCTAATTTTCTATAAGACGATTATCCGTCCTACCAAAATATATATGCGTCTCCAGTTTAGAGCTGGGCCGCAAAATCTTACGTCAATAAACTCCAGATCATCCCAAATTTGGCCTTCAAGTTCACCTTTAATGCCACGCGGTTACCGTGGAAACAACGATCACCATCGCTGATGTTCTCAGGATCCGAGATTCATATTCCTCAGCGATCAAAAGCTTTAGCGAGCGTACGGGGTTACAGTAATCTCATCGTCCATCGCTTTTACAATTTCGGGGCTAACAAAGGCATTCGTTATAAGCGTCCGAAGATCTTGATTCCTCTGTGAGGCGGCACCACGTCAGGTCATGTCAAGAGAACTGAGATTAGGGACTGGACCAGGAAACCTCAAATTTCGTTAGTGAAGACAACGTCGACGACGAATTATGAATGATGATAGTCATTTATCTTATGTTTTATTGATAAAGTAATAATTTCATTTCTATAGTCACTGTCATGAGTTTTTAGACTTAAAACAAATAAACTGACAATGCTCATAGTAATTAGGATATCCATCTATCTTGGCAGAGCTTTTCACTAATTAAACATAAAATTAGAAGAATCTGGAAACCCAATATATCTAAGAAAAACAAAATTTACAACTCAGTCAGCAGTTATTAGTAATCGTTTTTTTTTTTGAACAAGTATAGTGTAGTTAGCTAAGGCATTAGTGCTGTCCTCTACGGCTCTAAGCGGCAAGATTCCCTGATTCCCTAGAAAGTAATAAAAAAGCTACTAAAAAGCAACTTATATACTTTCTCGAGGAAGATGACTTAAATTACCAAAAACAGCCGTGTCTCGAGCTCGGCATTTTAAGAAGAAGAAGAAAATTTTTTCTCCAATGCCTCTAACGTACTTAATCTTCTACGAAGCGTTCACGCTTCCATTGTTAGTTTGCATTGCGACATCCGCTAAAAATGACTTCACTCGTACTGATGAACGGGCCCATTGTTATCCTGAAATTGCACTAGACATCCATTTACTTTAAAAAACCTACTGGTGATATTTAAACTGGTCGCTTTCACTTTTAAATAAACTTAATTTGAATGGCAAAGCCTGTCTGTTTGTATAGTCGACAAACAGAGTGGTGTAGAATATCAATGTTAATATTTAGTTTCGATTAGTTCAAATATGAAATTCAATATTTGCCCAAAAACTCATTAATCTGTTCGCCATCGTGTACCGCTGAATTATCTGCTGCATTTCAGCGAACTGAATTACGTTATAAATAATCACAATATCTTCGTGGAACAGATGAACAAATTCATTACTTAGAACCAGCTAAACCTGTCCAATTCGGAACTTTTTTCGGCAAAAATCCAGTAAATGCCGCGCAGTAGCGCCATTTCGGCGTTCTCAGCCGGCCATGTCGCCGTCCAGTTAAGTAATGCGGGCGCCATTATTTCAAATTATGGCAGCTCCGCGCCTAACCACATTCGCTACCATTTAGCAGGTTTTAACCCCATTTGTGTCATTTACCGAGTGCTTTGTAATAATAATATAATTTGCAACTCTATTAAATCCCCGGCGGCTCATTTTCACCAAATTATCCGAAATAATCCATATCATTGCCGACTAATTCCTAGGCAACTTTATGTCCGCTATTCATTGCGCCCCTGTACTTTATTAGCCTCGAATCTGCGGCTGGGCCATCTTCTAGGTTACGAGCACCAGTGTCAGTCGGCTTCCCTAGCAATACGGGTAGTATCGTGAACTTTCTAAGTGCACTAGGTAGAGTACTCCAGTAGCTATTTTTTTTACTTTCAAAATATATTATTTAATATAAAACCCTCAACCTAACGAAGTGGTAGCTGATCCACTTTAAATCGTCACCGTCATAATCGATAACCTTTTAATACTCGTAGGTATCGAGATAAAATGTTTGCTTATCTTCTTTTATATTATTTTGTTCTTCAAACAGGAAATGAATGTTGCCTGTCTCCTTTTAATTCTCACGTCGTTTATGTCTTTATATCTTCTTTCTCTCATTTGCCCTCTCATTTTCGCTCAGAGCGTAAACTATTACTATTGTTCGTGTGTTTGCATTGCTTATTTTCATTGTTATCGTCATTATTCTTTCATTTATTATATCCCACCCCTGAATTAATTTTATGCTCTCCTCTTTTACTAGACATGCCAATTTTCGAGGCGCTATTTTGTTTTCCTCTGTTCCTCTATATATTAGTAACTTTCCATCCTCCAGTATTTACATTCCTTTCCCCTTTTTGTTAGATTCAATTAGAGCTACCGCTAAATAATTTGCATTCATTAAACTTTCGATTAATTCCCTCGCTTTGCAATTTATATATCTTATAATCCGTGTACTTAATTTTCATTTCTTTTGTGTTTAATCTTTTCCTCTTGTTGCAGCCTGAGTGTTGTTTGTTTCAATGTTATTATTTATAGCCTTTTTGAGTATTATTTATTGTGCCTATGCTAGTTGTTGTACACCTTTTATTTCCAGTTTCCGGTAGCCAATTTCTATCTTCTTTCCTTTGTCTTTTTCTTCTCTTGCCATCTTTTTAATTGCTACTTGTATCCACTGTTCTTTTTTGGTTAAAGCGTTATATATAAATCTTACTACTTCCTAGTTTGCCATTGTTCTTCATGATTCTAGGTTTTCTGTAAATGATGATATTTTTGCAACTATTATTTTCCTTTCCTCTTGCTTGCCTATGTTGAACGACTTTTTTACTTTTGTTCGCACTTGTATATTATCCCGTAAAAAGTTTTCTACGTTTGGTTCGGCATTACTGATGCTTTTAGTTCCTACCATTTTATTATAATATTGTTCCTCTTACTTTATTTCTACTGTTCTTCTAACTTAGGTTATCTACCCCCTTGCACATTTCTACCTTTTCGTTATCCCACTCAACTTCTTTCTTAATTAGTTATTCTTTGTATGTGCAAATTTCTTCTCCATATTTCTTGATTGTCTCATTGATTATCTCATTTCCTGTGCTTGGAATTTACGGTTTTATTTCTTTCATCTCTTTAGCCATTATATTTTGTCCATGTTTTTTCTCACTTAAGTTGTCTGATATATTTTTTATTACTTTTTCGATAGAAGATCTCTACTACACGCTTAAAAGTCTCTACTTCAGCTTAAAACTCCCTTTTTTCACTATTTTTTCGTTTTCTCTTTATATTTTCTTCCAGGGATCGTAAAATTATTTTTCCGCGCTATCTGCTTGCCTTTCTCACTCATCTATTTTTATTTCAAATCTTGTGCAAAATTTAGCACTTGCCAGGGTCACTTTTAAATCTATTACAAACGTCACTCAATCTTGTTTGTATTTTCATAACCTCGCTCGAAATTGTAGCAACGCACCTGCTAATCTTCACTCTCACTTTCTTTCACCTTTCTCTGCGTCTAAACTAAAAATTCACTAATTATGGAGCCCAATTACACGTCACTGTTGATATTGCCACATCTATGCAGTTAATCGCACTTTAAATATACCCTTTGATTTGCTCAGACACATTTCAGGGTTACGAAAGTGATGGTTTCAAAAAATGTTTCAGTCTGCACTCTTTGTGATGAATTGCCACCCTTGTCGAAATCGTTTGCCTTTATCATAGCTCTAATGCCCAAAGTTTCTTTAGTTTGAATTTTGTTTGTGTATAGGACGTCGAGTTACCTCTTAGAGACGGAAATTTCAAAATGAAAGAACTTCGCTGGACTCTGAAAGGCTGAATGGGATCGGGCAAGATTGGGTTTCTCCTTAGCCGTGCCGGCTCGAATTTTGCATTAAAACAAGTTCGGCTGCGCCCTTTAAGCCCATTGTGCAGGCGGGGCACAATGCCTTTGTAACTCTACACTGTCAGCGCTACGTCTTCCTCCTTTCCGGCGCTTCCTATAAGTCATTCTCTCTCCAGAGAGTTAGTGAAGCGCCGACATTATCGCCTCGCATTGTCAATATTAAATATTTTGCGCGCGTTCGTCCGCGCTCCTTTGTAATGAGATATCGCTGCCCTCGCCCGTGAAATTCGCCGGCCCTCGCAAACATTCCTCGGCCCTTTGGGACTCCCTTTACGTTTTCCCTCGTTCTCGCCCCAATCTGCGCGCAATCCGGCGGACCCGTCAGCACGCGCCGGCAGTTGCGAATTTTTAACGGCCCCGCGATACCCCAACAGAGCAAAAAATTGCCCGTCTTATCGCGCGGAGCTTCCGGCAAAAGCGAAGCTGTCGCTGCAATTGCGCGTTTTTGGAATTAGCCGGGAAAACCCTCGGGCTCGTTCGAATAACGCAAACCGATAAAAACGGCGTCACTATTTTTTAATAGATACCAGAACCCTTTCAGGAAGGAAACCCCACATAGATGTTATCTCCTGCTTATCCGTTTTGATTGAAAATTTGCCAAATATTTAAAACAAACCTAGCTAGACATTTTCTAACGATGTTTGCAAGGTAAACACTAAAATTTACAGGCCCGACTATGAATAGATAATAATATAAATAAAGTAGCGCTATTGTCAAATAGTACCAAATTTTATCAGCCGATTTATCTCCTGATAATCACTTGAGATGGTGGTACAGTGTTATTTTCACAATATTAATGTGATTTAATTTCTCACTAAAGAAACTCATAACTCTTGTCATATTAACGTTTGGATGGTGTGTACGATAAATCTTCGCCTTCATATTCTACTGGAAAACAATTTCGTTTGAGGTGGGAAAGCATCGAAGACGAACCAAGAGCAGGTTAATCAATTGGAGTGCTTTCGAAGGAAAAGGTCGCTCTTATAGAGTGTAAGAGTGCTGCCAGATAGGCATTTAAAGTAAGAAAAAAAAACATCAACAATCTTAGAACTTTCCGATACAATCGTGCAACGCATTTTCAATAAGCACCTTCATGTAAATAAGGTTAGCGCCAAATTGATACCTCGACTCTTGGTTGTCATTCAAAAATAGCAGCAAAGAAGTTCTTAAACACAATGTTACAAGGGATGAAACCATAATCACATACTATGATCCCCTAGTCAAAGAGAGTCGATGGAATAGCGCAAACTAGACGAAAAACGACTAAAAATAAAATAAAGGTGGCTCAATCCAAAGGAACGCAGTGCTAAACGGGAAGTATTACACCAAACAAAAGAGACCGTCCGTCTTCTCCACGATAACTTTGTTGCCCATAAGGTCGTAATTGCCAAGGTAGCTACCAAAGATTGTGGTTTTAAGAATCTTCGCCACTCACCCTACAAGTTAGATCTACTCCCTAGTAACTACTATCTATTTTCAAACCTGAAGAAAGACTTTCCAGACTTTACAGGCCATATTATTGTATTCCATCTGACAAACTTTTTGCATTTACGTCGTACATACGTTTTGAATTTCTCCCTAATCAACTTCAACTGGCGTAAACATTTTAAATTTTTCTACATAAAGATAACTGTAACTTTATTCTATCACCTCTTTTTTAAACATAACCCTTTAAATGCAACCAGGAAGCGGCACCGCACTCACGTAGACGAAAATTCTACAGGAAGTGCGCCGCCACGGTGGAGCAAACGGAAACAATGCCTCAAAAAGACGTGCCTCTTAATAAACGTCACTTTCGAGTTCTTTTGCACGTACAGGTGGTGAGATGAAAAATGACACGCGGCAAAGGGTGCGCCGTGAATATTTAAACGAACAGGTAATGTCTATACGGCTTGATTGCTTTCTTTCAGCAGCGTTCGGCAAAAAATCCGTTACTGTCTGGAGTTTTCGGCAGGACAAAAAGTACATTAAATTTAAATTGCTACCACTAAAAGAAAAATCAATTTATTTTCTGAACAAGATATTGGAAATTGTACTTTTTGTAAATAATTCTTTAATCAAAAGTTCAATATATAAAGCCTTAATCAATACTGACATAATTATTATAGAAAATAATTCGAAATAAATCGTATAATTGACTGTGAAAATAGAGTTTCCTGTGAATATGATACAGGACTAAAAATTTTCCAAATTAAATGAAAATTCAGTGGTCGCAGTTTTTCTCAACTGTGCAAATCTTTCTTCGCCACTGAAGTATTCTATTCCAGGTAACTTTACAACGTACCCCACTATTTCGAAATAAAAACTACTGATAATTGAAGTACTAAATCACGTATGCCTTGACGAATTTTAAGAGGCCAAATCTGAAATAACTGTTGACATCTACAAATTTGTAACATTCTAAGATCGACCTGAAACCAGATAATAATATAAAATCACATTGCATACAACGTGAGTATTAACTATAGGGACAAATTTTAAAGGGCTATTTCTGAGCAGAAGCTTCCGGATTAATATCAGCGGAGTGGAGTCATCGTCAGAAAATCCGACTTTTCTCAACTATGCTACAGACATGCCCACCGCGACCTTCAGGATGGTAACTCTGTTCGCAGACGACAAGGCTTCGATATTAAGCTCGCTCAGATTCCACCTAGTAGTAAAGGCAACCCCGAGAATTAGTTTGAACTATGACAAGTTTAAATTTATCTCAAAAAAGTGCAGCAGTGGTATTCACCAGAAGAACTCGAAGAGAAAATCCGAGTCGAGTATTCACTGGAGAAAAAAGATAAAATATCTCAAGTTTATCATAGACGCTAAACTCATTTGTAGGTGTCACACATACAAGGAGGTGGCGAAGAAAGCCAAAAAGGGGAAAGTGTTCTTTCGCTCGTTATTTTATTGCAGAAGCAAGCTATTTCCAAATAATAAGGTGACAATCCAGAAGATTATCATAAGGACAACCGGTGTGGGAACATAAAGCAAAAAATAAGCTTCATATTATCGATCCACAGCCGGGCCCTGCGGTCGGTCCGTTTTTGGGACTCCATAGGAAAACCGCACTACATAAAGATGCGAAACTACCCATCGTCAGGGAATTCATGAAAGAACACCTACTCTAAAATTGTTGTTTAAGATAAATTGCACTGTAATTAACGAATATCATAGAGTATCATCCTTTTGAACTTTTTTACTCCTTTTCCTATTAGGAATCAACACCTGAAATTTGGCCTATACAGCCTCTATAAGTTACAGTTTTCGATTCCTTAAATCCCAAAGCGAATACGAGCCATGTCGTTTTAATTGAACCGAAACTTCATTATTTATTAGCAGCTCGAGCAATCGTGACTCGCCTGTGTAAGCAACCGAATTAAATTAAAATATCTGGTCACGTTTTCGAAGCAACCCTTTCGCTGGTCAAGATTCCGAATCCACTGCGCCGGTTCGTTCTGCGTATTATCCATTAGTCGCAACGAACTGCATGCCGTTTGTAGTAAACATAATAAAAATGTCAGTCATATCCTGCAGGACATCCGCCCACTTCACCTAGCTCGCGCGCTTCCAAGCACACATCTCCACTTGTAATAACCGTAAGTGGTCCCTTTATAGATTTATACACTGTTACAATATATTTGGCAGCTTCCCAAAAGCCATATTTATCCATTCCCCGAGAGCTATGCACAGCCACTCACAGTAAGTTGATCGTAAAATTAACTTTTACCGCCTAATTGCTTCTGGGAATACCTCCACGCATTAACCTTAAAGTAAACTGTAGATAAAGTTGTAGCTTTAAGCTTTTAAAGATACAGTACATTTTTTTAGTTTTAAATATAAATATATTATCTATTATTCTCATATATACTGCCCTTGCTTTATAAACAGCATCACGACATCTATGATTTTAAGATACAGATGCAATTATCAAGTTGTAAGTTATCTTGTGTTTCTTGTCAAGTTTGGTTATTTACAATGGAGTGGGGTGACAAACAAAATCGAATGGGTGTAATAGAGTGTGAAAATGATAAAGTGTAATCTTTAAGACCCTGAATTCTCTCAATATTAGCAGTATGTTTGTATATCTGGCTTAAAATTGTTTAATGAGATTGGAGGCGTCAAGGATCTTCCAAGATCTGGAAGACCACGTTCAGTTTGGACTGTTTAGGTAGTTAAAGCCGTAAGTATCCTAATTAAACGAAATCCTCGTCGTAAGCAGAAGACTATGTAAATTTTTAAAACTTCAGTGTCTCCTACTGTTAAGTAAGACCTAAGATTAGCTACTTACAAAAGATGTACAGGACATTTAATGATAGATACTTTAAAGAAAAGTAGAAAAAAAGCAAAGATGTTGAGTGAGTATGTACAAAACTTTTTACAGTGGAGGAATATTTTAATAAACAAAAATGCTAGGTAGTCCAAAGAAGTACTTCAGCTAATCCCAAGGGTTCAAAGAGACCACTATTCAACAGCTGTAATGGTTTGGTGGAGAATGTGTTAAGACAGAGTAATTGATATTTATTTTTTTTGTGAAAAGAGAGTCAAAAGTTAGCTCGCTGTGTATCAACAGAATGTGTTGGAAGGTGTAGTCAAATCTCTGAATCACACGTTTTTTTCACGTGAGCCTTAAACCTTTGAGAAAGGCTCCACACCCTCCCATAAAGCACAGTCAACTTAAACTTGGATGAGCCACAGTGTGTATCATTTTATAACACTAGAGGATTGGCCTTCTGGTAGCTCAGGTCTCTATTCTTAGATTACAAATTATGAGCAGTTTTAGCTGGTATAATTTATTCAAAAAAAACCCAATAATGATTCTTTGAGACGAGCTTTAATGGTTACGAGCAATACTTTTCCAATGCGTATAGGCTAAGAGTGACCATTTTAAACAAATCTCTTGTAATTATACTTATCAAAAATAGTTGATCATTTTATTTTATTGTTCTAATCAGCGTGTAATAATATTTATGGATGTACTATGTATATTAGTTAAAAATATGCTAAAAATCCTTCAGGTCGTCTATTAAATTTTCAACACAAAAGTACAGACTTTAGTATATCAATAAATTGCACATTAAATTGCAATAATGCTAACCGATGGTGGTTAATCCTGTAATATTCCATAATATGTCGTATTTCAAAATAAAAAAAAAATGTTAGAATGCCACGCGAAGATGAGTCACTCGCTCGAGGGAATAACAGAGCTGTAATTGTCAGAAAGACGACAACAGCCGAAAGTATTGCAGCAAGGCTAGTCAAAACGAGCAGCATGACATAATTGGGATTACTTAACTTGCTAACTGCCTCGTTCCTCCGACGGAGCCATTACGCCCGGCCGAAGCAGCCGTCCCTAATGATTCCTTTTCGGGTTAATGACCAAACCTGGCCGGGAAAAATCAGCATAACAAGGTGCCGCCGGGGCCCGCGCGACGTATATGGCGAGTGCCATACAAACGGCGCCGAATTTCGGTGACTCAGAGGAAGCCGAAAACGAGAGTCACGTCGGCGACGGCGGCCCTCAATTACGCAGAGAAATTGAGAGCGGCCGCTCTACGCTCGAAAGCTCGACGAAAGCTTGGGCGCGCGGGATGCGGTCCGGCCGGGCGGCGGTAACTTCGTTTCGCAAGCGGCGTTGCTTCAGCTAATGGATCCTTCACCTAGTTGCCGTGTTTGCAGAAGAAATTTACGGCTGCATTAAGAGAGGCTGTTTATTAAATAAGTACCTGTTGTATCACCGCACGCTGTTTCAGGAGCAGCCGAAGAAAAATTCCGCTCGCTTCAAGGTAGCGCAGAGAATGAATGGTCACGCATCTGTTTGAGGGTGCCTGTTGGCCGTAAATCGCAACAATTTTAATTAAAACATCAGTTATATGAACATATAGTTCCAGATATGAAAAACTGCTGAATGAAAAACAGTATGATTACAATTAGAAGCAGTACTGGGGCCAGGGGCAAGAGCAAAGCCATTTTTGGAGATGGAACAGCCACACAAGAAGATAGTCAGCCAGTGCCACCACTGTCAGCACTTCGGGCACGCGCAGCATTACCGTTGCGCTGGTCCGAAATACCTTCCGGAACGAGCCCTCCACTTACGCAAACTGTCAGGGTTCCTATCCTCACAGCTTTCGGGGGTGTCCTGTTTGTCCCAAGCCGACACTCCGCCAAATGACGACCGCACCTGGGCTAAGCTATGCTGCAAAGACTGGGGGAACGCTGCAGACTCACGACCGCAGTCAACTCCATGCCATTTACAGAAAACCACCATGCCACAGTCAAAATATGGAGGTCTTTAATAACATCGTGGCGGCCACCAACATTCTGCAGGTAATCGCGGGACTAATGATCTGCAAGAACGACATCACCGCCATCCATGACATGTTCGGAACTCTCTGAACACCTGAATCACCTAAGCTTCCACCATCTACGAAGTGCCTTTACGGCACTCCAATTTTAAACGTCGGGGCTTCCTAGAGAAGAAAGGTTAGAGGCTTAGACCCAGGTATTTTGTTTGTGAAGGATGTCAACATCAACGTCTACGTTAGTGCCTAGGTAACGAGGAGATAGACGAACTTTGTTGGTGCAGTTAGTTGACGACTTTAAACTAGTCAAACATCTTCATATCTTTATTCTGCCGGCAACAGCAAAAACTATCTGTATTAACTCTTAGACCATCGTTTTTTGCAACAAATTTAAAAAATAAAGAAGGTTAGCGTCGTATGATGCCATCCTTGCATTTCTGGTCATAAATCTAAACAAATTATTCTCGAATTTAAAACGTCATAAAGTAAAGTGGTCAAACGGGACAACCGTTTCAATCGCATACGTATAAAACATTTGATTAATGAATACATCCAAAAATTGCAGCGGTAGAATTCAGAGGGAGCTTAAATGCCTTAGTACTCAAAGTAAAAGTATCGTTGCTATTAATAAAAGTTTTCTTCCCCCTAAAAATGGAAGAATCAGTTGTTTGAACGCGGTCACTAGTGTGAATTAAAATCCCCATAAGTGTGGCAAAGCTTCTTTTAGTTTGGAAGAGTGGAGATGCAAATAGACCCCTTAAGCAGAAATAAGCTCCAGGAAAATTTTTACGTCATTTTTCGAAACATTTGGTGAAGACCTACCTTTGCACAGTTTCTGAATTACGAAGGATAATGCGATATACGGATCCATTATCACTGAAAAAGATAGAAACTATCAAATAGTAGCACTTTAATGTGTTATGTACACGGTTGGTCATCATTTGCGAAGCTGTGCTAAGGATCGACTGTTACAATCTCCATAAAGAAATTCATAATGGCAAAAACTTAGTAGTTTTCAACTCCATTCACACAAGAAAAAAGAAGAAGTTCCTCCAAACTTAAAAAAAGAAGATCGGTATGCGTGATTAATAAGAATAAACTGAAAATAATCGTCGTGACGTTATTTCCATTCAGAGACGAACTAAAGTCTGAAACTCTTTTTTTCTGACCAATCAAGTGAATAATATTATAAAGAAAAGATACATACAATAGAAGATGGTGAGAAAGATGGCCGAAGACAGAAGAGTACTCAAGCACTTCCATATCTTGACGTTAGTAACCGTAAAAAGAGGTTCTGGTTTAAGTCGGTTACAATGTCTTGCAGATCAAGTAAAGGTAATTAGTAAAAATCTAATGGTTACCTTGTGAGAAGCAGAAATGCGAAATCTAATAAAAAAGAAATTCAATTACAGCTTTTTAAAGTGCCAAACAAGAGAAGCTGTTCAAGTAAGCTTGATTACTTATCTAAGGAAAGAGAATGTGTTTGGTTTGTTATAATACACTCCTTTTATGGACAACTTTCTTCCTAAGAATATTGGATAGAAGTGAATGAAAATAATTACTTGATTAATGATGAAACGGTTGCTCTACATGAACTCAAGTTGAAAAATGTAAGGTTTGAATGTTGTACCTTTTAAAAATAATTTGCATTAAAAGCAATAGACAATTACTGAAAAATGATGTTCGATATTAATACTTAACTTAATTTAGCGAAATTTTTTTCTGTTTTCATTAGTTTTAAACTACTTGACATTATATAATAACGTTTTACCTAAAATTTTTGGGTTGGGGTAGCTAATAACCTCGGGTAGTTAATAACGGTACAATTTTTTAAATGCTGTGTGATACATCTATTGCCACTGGGGTCTTATTACTTACAGGAATCAACTCAGAAACGTATCAGAACTCGTAGCAAGTTACTCTGGCGTACGTACGTGTACGAAATACGAACTTCTAGGCATTGGATCCTATATATTTTGTGTATCCTCGAAATGCGGTTATTTTTTTACTGTAAATGATGAGTGAACAATCGCACGTAAATATTTGACACAGCTTGAAAAAAGGCAATCGTGACACAACAGATTATAATTCGATTCATCTACCTATTCCGATTATAATTACTCGAGTACAAGTGTCTATCCCAAAACCCAGCGGTCAAGACAAGAATCATTTAATAACGACATCAGTAAAATCACTTACAACTATCCGAACGGTTATCGGAGTACACCCAAAATATTGCAAGAATGATTTTACAAACCGAAGATGTAAAAGACCCCACCACTCAGCCTATTGTGGAACCAGGATCTTCTGCTACACATGACCGCTGTATTGTGTCCCCAGAAAACTACTGAATGGAGTTCTAATTGTAATGAACCACACAAACCACTGTAGTAAATGCATTAATATGAATTAAAAGTAACATTAACTTCCATTCAATGACTCATTTCTCTTTAAGCTATTTATTATTACAACAAGCTTTTCTAACAGATTAATAAATGCGTTTAGAGACACCTTTGAGGTCGCATTTTATGAAGTCAGTTAATTAAGAATTTTACATAAATGACCCCGCACGATTATCAGAAAGTAAACAAATTAATGCCAGGAAATACCATATACCGCAGTTTGTCAACGCACATTTGTAAATAAAAAATGTTTTTAATCTACAAACAATAATAAATTAGCGGCAACGTCTCAAATAGAAGAGATCGCGATGAAAGTGAAAAAGTAAGTAAACGTAGATTAAGTGTGCAGAACCCAACAAGCATAGAATCGAAATCGTTAAAAATACATGTTTATCAAACTCATGAATGATGGACCGCTATTTTAAAAAGGTGACTAATCGTTAAGCCCGCTACTCGAGCAACTCGGTCACGTTTATTTCAGCCACTCAGAATTAATGAGGCTGTCATGTTAATTATCATAACGCATCTTACACCTACTTTAAAATGCTCCATTAATTAAAGGAGCTTGGTAGATGAAGACGGCAGGCATTTCTGACCCACGCCATATATTTCGCAATTCACTTTTAATCTCCAAAATTGTGGCCATAAAATTTTTATTGTTGTACGTAATAATAACTGCGGCGCGAAAGAATGTTTAATCGAAAATGTGGGGAACCGCTGGCGCGTAGTCCGATTTGCGATTTTAAACCCAATGTGTGATGAATGAGGCAACTATTTAAGCCCACACCATCCTATTGCGGTCTTTACTGACCTAATTCTCCATTTTAAACGCGCATAATACAATATTCGGCATATTGTAGTACGATATATCGGCGCCTAAGCTTAGTTTTGAGGGACATCAATTTAAAACGAAAATCAATTTTTGGGCTGTCTTCTCGGGAGGATTAATATGTCTTCGCAAATATCATGCGAATCAATGTGTGGTAATAGGTCAAAACGTGCTGAAGGTTGTTCAAATACTAGTTTTGATGTAACGAGGAGAAAAGCTAAATGTCAATATTAAACTAATTATGCAGTGACACGTTGCACCACGAAAACAAAGTTACGAGTAGAACCACGACCTTGGTGGACTGCTTTCTTCTTTATTATCTGGTAATACTATTTCTTAATGCCTTTCGGTGTAGGGTACCAACCAAAATTGCTCACATTAAAAATTTCATTCTTCGATGGTAATTCGTTTGCTCAATTGGGTTGGCTAATGCTTTGCACTTTTAGCTTGTTTGCTTTCTTATATACCTATATTACACTAGGTGGCCAAATGTACGCAGACACCCGCTGTTGTAGAATCAGAGCTACATGTGACATGTCATTATACTTTCGTTTGAGAAGACTTTACACCAGTTTTTAATGTCAATAGGAATTGTCTCCCATTTTTTCGCGAGAGCTGCAATGAGTGTAGCTACTGAAAATAGGCGAGTTGGACTGGCCGGTAATCTGCGTTTCAATTCTACCTAAAGGTGTGTGATGGAATTGAAACCTGGCCTCTGTGAAGGTCAGTTCAGTTTTTCAACATCCATCTCTTTAAATCTTGGGAGAATAAGTTTCGTTATGTGAACAGAACAGTTATTATGTTGCCAGAAAGTTGGAAGCACAGAGTTGTTAAGAATATCAATATACGCCACCGCGTGTTCATCCTTTCGGGCTAAACCTCAAGAAATAACCTCAAACCAAAATGCCTTCTCCATTAAACTTAGCGGTTAGCACTATACACTCTTGGCATCCGCGAAACCCAGACGGGTCCATCGGATTGTCAAATCGTATAACGAGACTCATCACTCCTTTATTGTCCCTTTTAATAATGAGTTTTGTACCATTGCTATTGACGTGTTTATGTTGGGTTTGTGAGGAGTCGCTCGATCGTGAAAATCCATGTTTTTCAGCTCCTGATATTACGACGAGGCTTAAAACAGTTTGAAAAACACGAGCGATCATTTCCACTGAGAATATCTAATTTTTCATCACTACCCTTCTCTCAGCCCGGTGGCTACGATCATTAAGTTTATGCCACCTATCATTTTGTTTTGCGGCTGTTTTATACAGACACTTACAGTTGATTTAGACATTTGCAACAAAGCACATATTTCAAGAATCAACCCAATGATCACTCAACTCTGTCTGTTTAAAGCACGTGTATGACCTACATATGCTACTACCTGCACTTTTATGACATTTCAAAACGCGTAACAGCCAGATATTACTGCTTATCGATATATTTTTAATTAATATATCTGTTTTAAGTTATAACTTTTTCTTTTCAACTCTTCCCCCATGCAACAAATTAAATCTCAAATTCTTATCATACTCTTCAGTTCAATTTAAGGTGGTTGATTTAATGATGGTGTTCTTATTCATTTCAATGCTTTTATCCGCAATTAGCATTTCTTTAAAGTATTCTTTCTATGTTTTGGTATACTTTCCCCCTATACATTCAAATTTTCTTCATTATCCGTCTATTACTGTTGTTAAAGTTCTATAAACACATTTCAGATTTTGTCCTTATTTAAAATAAATCTTACAAAAATAAAGTGTCTTGTTACAACAAAAAGAAATGAACATACTAGATCTCTAAGTTTCAATGGATCAAGCTATTAATTCAACAATTATTATAATTACAAAACCTTTTGAGCAGTAAAGATTAAAGATTGGAATCCATGCCTCATGTCTTTTTCCAAATAACCCAACATAGAAATTATTTCCGTATAGACAACTACACACGCCACTATAGATGTCTAGCTTTTGGAGCTAAAAGCGGCTAAACTGTAACTTCGAGACTTAAATCTAAATATGAATGATAGATTTTAAAAATATTTTATGCCTAATCGTTCAGTGCAAACTAGGGCTTTTTGAATCACATTCTCTATCACCCTTTTATACACGGCGGAGGGTGTGCTTTGAATAGTTCCCCGTATGTTTTCTTTCTGAGTTCCTCGATTATGTTTGGTTTGGTATAGTAAGCTTATCCTTAAGATACCGCTCCAAAAATATCAAGGGCAGTTCAATCTGGTGATTTGGGAAGCTAAACCACAACACCAAAGTGGAAGAGTTAATCTTAGCCAGCCTATTGTATGTCTTGCTGCATGGAACGTCACACCATCTTGCTAAAAATGCACATTTCTCAAGTTAAATTCTCTGACATGTTACGGTAATGCTTCCCAGTAACAGTAAGAGAATTTCCTGCTTTTTTCTAAAAAAAAAGATTCAATTACACCTCCAAGAAAATCTCGTACCAAACCGCGAGCCGACGTGGTCGTGAATAATATGAGGGTTTTCCTCCTGATAGTACTGCTTATTAACATACTTAAATAAATGAACCTCGTTGTTCGTTTGAGTTTTTATTAAAAATACGCTCATCTTCGACACTAAGTTCAAGTATTTCACTATTGTAGTCTGAGCATTTTTGATGAAGTTCTTGAGGCAACATTTCTTGAGAAGCAAGAGTTCTGGAATCCTCATGCTCACTTTGCAGAACCTTTTCAACATTCGTCACAATATCATCAACATCACCAGTATCTTCAAATTTTTTCAGCAGCTGACGAACTGTGACACCGAGCACATTATGACGACCTCCAAATCTCAACTTTGGGCAAGGCGTACATTTAAAATAGTGGTAAATTCAGTCAACTGTGTATTGCTTGTCCTGTACAAGAATAATCATTACAAAACCTAACGAAAAATAGGTCAAAGAGAGCAATTTCTTCAAGAATCAGTTAAAATTATTTGCTAACTCAAATTACCTCACACTAAAATGGTAAATGGTACCACAAAAGCAGACACATTTAATTTAAAAAAATTAAAAACACTGTAGTGATATAAGAACATAATTTGTGTGTTATGACAAATTTTATAAGTATTTTTCTTACTTATTTAGAAATCAGAATACATAGGTATTCTATAAGTTAATGGACTGATTTGGAAGTCTACTCAAGTCAGCTAGCATGATGAAGTCCCAATGAAAGAACATATTAAACTATTACAAATATATTGGTCTCTGTCGTTTTAATCTTCTTATAGGATCGTTTTGCAATTTTCTATGGTGGATAACTCTTTTACTTTCAGGATTCTTAGAGGTCGATGTGTAGCGTCTCATTGGTGACGAGCCATTGGGCGTCAAGAATGGTTTTTATTGTTTTAAATTGAAATCTCTGGATGTTCGAGTTGCTAGCACATCCTCAAAGCTCTATGTCCATATTTATTTGATAACAGCTTTATAACGTAGGATGTTATTTTTTTTCCATTTAAGTATGCTGTCCAAATGTAGACCTAGATATTTCAGTGAAGTTTCTTATGCAATCACTACATTGTTTATATGGAGGAAATGCACTTCGGTCTTTTTTAACGTATAAATTACATGCTTAGATTTTGATTCATTTGTCTTGACTTTCCATTTTTCAATCCATGTTTGTAGAATATGTTGATATTCTTGTAAATCTGAATGAGCTTGTTGATCACTAGTATTCTGATTAATATTGCGGTATCATCAGCAAGGGGCCCTTTGTGCAGTAGATTTATAAGCAAAAATAAAAACTTACATCAAGCGAATAGTTACAAAGTAGCATGGTGTAATAAGGAAAAAATGAAGTAATAAGTTCCAAAACAGAATATTCATAACTAAAGGGGCTTTCAGTAACAGGCATCATTTTAAATTTCGCGATATTTGCAACATTTAGGGATCTTAAATACTATTTTTCATTGTATATTGCACACAGATCTAAAAGCTTATATAGTCCAGTTGAAACAACAACTTATGAATAAGGCTGTGCTTTCGTTAATCGAATATTAGAGATCTAAGAAACGTATCTCTATTTTTCCAAAAAAATTATCCTGACTGTTAAATCACATTTCTATTTTACTAGATACGTAATTAGGAGTTGCATATAGGGGTTTGAAAGTCCAAGACAAGTAGTCGTGAAACCTCTCCATCCCCAAAGAGTTACAGTTTGATGTGCCTTTTGGGTTGTTGGTGTCATTGCTCCGTATTTTTTCGAGAATGAGGCTGGTGAGACCGTTTCAGTAAATGGTGTGCGTTATCATGAAATAGTGGCCAACACGAACGGCTCTTATTTTCAACATAATGGTACTACATGTTACACAGGTCGAGAAATTTCCTATACAAGTAATTTTTCGAAATGGAGACTTCAATTGGCTGCCTAAGTTGGTGATAGCATTAGTTTTCTCTTTGGGACTACGTCAAAAATGTTTCAGCAATGACTCAAGCATTGAAAAGCAATAGCAGAACTGTGCGATTTGCGAAATCGAGCCGCATTTGTGCGAAAACATGAGACATTTCTTCAAACGAATGTACGTCTCTAACAATGAAATGAAGATACTACATTCCATAATTAATGACAGACTTTGTATTCTGAACTTAAATAAAAATATCTCTGATTCTCAAAAAAAACAGCTTTTTTATATAATTTAAAATGACTCTTCATAAAAACTTTGTACTCTCTTTGTAAGAAGATCAAGTTGAAATCTTTAAAGACTTATCATGTCAATCTTTAAATTCAGCTAAGGCCTTTGTTTGACCAAATTTTTAAATGAATTTATGGCCCATAAGGTCTATATTGATTATTACACTTACAGAAGGGGTAGTAGGTATAATTATAAAGTATTCAGTACAAATAGAAATCAGGTACAAATAACTTAGATTGCAGCAGGTGTTCATATGAGGAAAAATGGTCAACATGCGAACACAGCCGTGACAAACAGTATGTGCAGAAACAAACGTGCCAAATGGGCCGCTACGTAACCGCTCAAACAATGCAGCCTCAATAAAAACTAACAAACAGCAATTACTTTGCCTTACATTACTTCCAGTAAATCTCGGCGAGCTGGAAGGTTAATTGAAACCCGCGCCCGCGTAAACAGCACGCTCTGCCGTCGCGGCGTTAAAAATGAGCACCGCAGGAACAATGCGCCATGACCAGCCTTGCCGATGACCGATAAGCAAACACCTCGCAGCGCCGATAAGACTGCCGATGCGGGGGCCTCAAAAAGCGGCTGATAACCCGACTCCCGAACTTCCCAATTGCCGCTCCTTGGGGAAGCGGACGCTTCGAGCGCTCATATAAACAGCAATTTGGCGTCGGAACGCATCCGTATCGGCCATTACGGTGACGTACAGCCGCGCACTACATTTATGCGACCGTGTCGAGTCAGTTATACGCGACATATGCGCCCCCTAATTTGATTTTATGCTTATATAATGATATGAGTATTTCATGCCGCAATAAACAGCTGGTTTTAACTCATGTGTGAAGTTCGTGCCATGTTGCGCGGATTTCGGGTAGGGGCGCCGCGCTGCTGCCGCGACTTTTACTAAGCGCCGCTGCAGCTAAATCCAAACGATGCGACGGCAATTAGCCTTTACTACCTCGTAATTATTTTTTACAGCATGACAATGTACAATTGTGCTATGATAACGATAAAAAGGTGGAATTAAATTTTTAATGCAGACTTGAATAACAAAAAACATCTTGGTATTCGTTTGCTCTATAAGAAAATGATTAATGTGAGCAATTTGTGATTAAAAATGTGGTTCATTTGGTTTTAAGAACTCCAGATATTTTAACTGTGATTTTAGTAGTTAACATAGAAAGTTAAAAGTGAAGACTTTCAATATGTTCGCTCTCACTGGTCGGTCATTTTGCACCATACCGCGTCTTAGACTAAATAGGCCACCCGTCAAGCATCTGAGCCCAGGATTGAAACCGAGCCCGTCCCCACTGCAGTCAAGTGCCTCAAACGCACGGGCGCTTTTTAATTTTGTAACTTGTCATTAAAAAATATTGTACAGTTGATTAATCAGTTGCACTAATACTACAACCAAAATGACACTCAAAAATCCATATGACTCCATTTGACAGAAGTCAAAAATAATAATGTTTAAAGTTTGAGAAGCTTTCTTTCAAATAAAAACCAGCCCAGAGTGCAATAAAGATTCACATCAGTTAAAGATGATTACCTAGAATTATTAAATAAGGTAAATATTGTAAATTAAAGAATACAAGAAACACACGTAGGAGAAAAACATCGTCAAGAAAAAAAAACAATCAGACATTATCACAATAATTTTGACTTTTAGGTAGATTCTAATTATAATAACGTACAGAATCGAATATTATCTGGATGACTTTTAGCAACATCGGTGTGATCTCTTTGGTCAAATTCGTAAACAATTCTGGCTCTTAGAAACAATCTTTGACTTCCTCTTCTACCACTATCTACCGCTTTCATTATGCTGTTCCAAAATATTACGTTTTGCAAGGATCGTTTCATTACATATATCGTACTATCGCTATTGGCCAAAGAAAACCTCAGATTTGTTATTGGCAGTTTGGAGACAGTAGAGTCAAAGGCGAGCTTTTCCTTAAGACCTCGACTCCAAATAGAATTAAGGTTCACCTCAAGAATTTCTCGCTTGCTTTCTTATATTCTTGCGACAGTGCTCTTAGTTTCGATATTCGATCTTTTGTACTTTTGTTAATCATCAAGGTAACTTCAGAAACAGAAGTTCCTTTCTGGTGGTACAAAAAGCTGCATCATTAGCACAATTATACAAATGAGTGTCCAAAGCTTCAGCGATTGTACCACCACAATGACCTTCTTTGTGCGAAGTTGTTGCTCGTTGATGAGAACCTGCATAATATTTAGCAGAAGAAATACCTACCTACCAATATGGTTCATCTCTAGACATGAAATTTAAATTCACTTTTTTAATGAAGAAAGATTCATGACATTTCTGATTTTTCCTTAACCAGATCATCGTTGAAAATCACTTTATATCCCATTATTTGAAAGAAACTCTAAAGATATCGTAAAGCCAGACTACTTTAATGCGGTTTTGGAAGTTTTTGCTTCAAATTTATGTTTGAAATACGGTTCGTTAGCACAATTAACACCCTGCCTTTAAAATATTTTAATATGCATTTTTATTAACTTACATTATAAAGAAAAAACTGCCCCGCCTTTGGAAACACGTTCAAGAGTTACCTCAAGTGCGTTGCGTTTGGCGAAACGCAGTGAAATAAATATTGTCCTCGCATGAAACCCTTCCGGCGAAAAATGAGATTTCAAATAGGTTCCTATCAAACCATCCTGTTTTATTCTGATTATAAATAGCACCGAGAGATTTTTTGATTTGTAGACAACCACCTTCTGCTGTGTGAGAAACATCACAGTTACTGATGTTCTAGAATGTTCTTGTATCCTTTCTACACGTCTTCTCCCTTGTAATATACAAACCTTTTCTAAACCCAGATTATCTGTGATATTCGTCTCTTCGTAATTATAAATAAGAGAAGCTGGGGAATTACTTCAAACGTCATGAATATTATTTGAAAAACTCGGTTATTTCAGGAAAACCAAGTGAGTTTCGATCAGGAGATTGAAAAGATCTATACTTCTTTACAAAGCTTGTACAAAAGAATTGTTCAACAATCTTCTATTTTTAATATACTCAAGAGCTTGTTTCAGCTGTTTTTCAGTAAATTGTTTATAAGGGCGGCAACCAACTTTTTCTTATAATGCCTAACCATACCTATGTAACTCAAAAAACAGCTGGTGTCAAAGTAGTCCTATAAGTGTCAAAGTTAACCCTGGATTTTACTAATGGCAGGAAATAGCGTCAGTTCCAGGTGTGCAGATATTTTATTCTAAACTCTACCAAAAGCTGTGCTTAGTACCAGGTGTCCCACAAGATAATTAACTAAATCGTCTTAAAAATTTCGCTCTTCAATTACTCTAAACTAAAATCAATTCATCAGTCGGTCGATGGTGAGAAAACCTATATGTAGGTATATCTTTTTACGTTATAAAACGTCTTGGGTGTTTTACAAGACATTTTCAGCATCATAAAAAGACATACCTGGCCTTTTGTAAAAATACCGAGCTGATGTTAATACAATGAGAACAGTTTGCACAACCACAATGTATTGTGGCATTTGACGAGAGTAGACTCTAATGCGCATGTATGAACAAAAACGATTTCACTGCATAGGTCAGTTGGGAGTGAGCACATGTGGTGTGTGATCGTCACATTTGCAATGACAGAGTAACAGAACAAATCAGGTTAATTTGACGCGGTAGATAGAATATAGAACTTTCTATAATATTTTGAGCAGTGGTAACAATACTGGAAAATGCGTGAAATTCCAAGGTGTTTACATGAGGGAAATTGATGCTACATAGAATGGATCTTGCATGTTGTACCATTTTTACCAAATATAGATTTTTGTTAAAGTAATTGTATTTTTCGGAATAGGCCACATATGTGAATTATGTGTTGTATATAGTAATACCGAGACAACCCTTAACAGAATATCTAAACGATGTTTTTCCTCACTACTAAAATCAACAAAAATTGGTTAAATAAATAACAAGTATGTAGCCGAGCTGACACAGATAATAAAAACACACTTTTTAGACCATTCAAATATTGAAATACAGGAAACTTTTATAATATTTTAATCAAAAAAGAAGGTACAGCTCCTTCTGTGTTCTCATTAATGCATTTTTAAAAACTTCTGAATAAATTAATTACAAGCCTTTGCAAATAAATGTAAATTTTAATACCTCTATAGCTATGAGATATCTACTTAGGAAACATGAAACAAATATTTTACAATAATAAAGCTAAGCAAATTGCGTAACTAATATAAAAGGTCGCAGTATGAAAACCGAGCGTTTTTCTAAAATAATGAGCAACCTTGAATGTTATCTAAGACGTTAAAGAGAAAAATACATCATTTTTGCCTTTCGACCTCAATGTTTAACACCAAAAAACCTAATAGCTTCACACGTTAATCTGAAATGTCAGATTCTTACCCGAACATTTCAAATTAAAACGTGTGAATATGCCAGATGTTTGAAAAATAGCTTCGGCATAACCAAAGCAGAAAATATATTTAGAAATGGATTAACCATGGATTAAATAATTATAAGTAAACCAAAAGCAGCAGATTTTAGAGAAAATTTTCTTTTCTCATCAAAATGTAAATAAATTCCGAACTGTATGATATTTTGCACGAGAGAAAAAAATTTTAAGTGTACAATAACGTGCAGGTAAGTGCCATATACAGTGTTCGTATGGAAAGTACCGAAACTAATTTTCTTGGTCCAAGTAGAAGAGAGTCTTCAGACCTGATGACTGGTAGGGATTAGTTAATTTGCCTATAAACCTTTTAAAGAGTGCGGGTCATTTGCGAAGTGGACAGCTGTTCAAGGGTTACTTAACTGGTCAAAATGTAGCGTAAAGTCGATCAGGGATAATCGATAAAATTTCGAGTTAAACTCGAGAAAATAAGGTTACTTTACCAAATGCATAAGTGTTTAGGTAGCACAAGGTGTGCAGAGAACGAAGAGAGGAGATCGAAGATGAGCAACGAGTAGGGCGCCCATCAACGTCTCTCATTTCGGATAACGTAGATAAAGCGGTTTTTGACCAACGTCTGAGTGTTACATTGACAGAAGATGGAGTTAGACTTCTAAAATCCATTTGGCATAATATCGCTACAACGAAATTGCAACAAGATGCGAAAAGTTCGTACTAAATGGGTTCTCAAGGTTTTGACCGACAAACAAATTTTTGTTCATTTTTTCAGTTGTTATAGAAACTCTATTGCTTTTACGCCTCCTAATCACAAAAGTCCGTCATTCTTCAGTCACATTTGTCAACTAGTTGTCAATGAAAATTTATGGTGTTGTGGTACACTTTAAATCAATTTAAAGCTTCAATGAATACCATACTACTCTGTGCATCAGCAAATACATCAAACTCATAGCTGAAACCTGGGTAACCTCACCAATGGGTTTTTTAACACCATACTGCTTTATGGATGATCTAAATTTAGTTGGGCGATTTATTCATCCACAACTAAATATCCTTCTTTAGGTACAAGCCTGTTCCATATCACATCTAAAGAAGGTCTGATTTTGTGAAGACCGTTATGGCCATCTTGTTTAACTGGTAAATAAATTGTTTTGACATTGAAATGGATAAATCTTTTTATCTCTTCCCATATGTTACAAGATGTTACTTAAGATTGCATGCATTATGTCTAAAACTGGGTAGTTGAATAATGAAGATTGACTTCTATAAACTGTTTAAGTCTTTAATGGGCGGAATAAAGTTGTTTCAAAATTTCTCGTTTTAAAAAAAATTAAAAAGCTCCTATAAGATCCATTCACTAATTGGGCAATGATAGTTTTATCTCAATAAGGCTAAACCTAACTGATGCTGTAAAAGAACACCATCCAAATTGTCCTCTTCACTATCTAATTCATTGTACAAATCAAAAACGTGAATCGTGTTCCTGTTCTGTCGTCTGACATGCCAGAAATAATCAAATAATTATCTGGTAGTAAATATGGTAATTATTCAATTTTCTAAAATTTTTTACCAAAAGACAATCGAATTCCTAGATTCCGGTACATAAGAATGACTTTCTGGACGCAATAAGCATTCTTGCAGTGAAAGCAAGTTCTTCGGGAGCAAAAGTAAGATTAAGTTTACACAATTAAATAGAGCCACTTTGACTATAAAAGCTCTCGGCTGAAAAGCTCGACGGGCCGGCATTTCGGCCAATGTCAATGATCGAGTGCCGTGCGCAGGAAGGACGGTCTTGAATGCCTGCAGAAAAACCGCTGCGCCGCTGTAGGAAGCTCTTCACTTCCTGCAGCAGATATATAACGAGGAAATGCTCTACGTGGGCGCCATTAATTCCCCGACGTCCGTCCGCAGGCGGAGCCAGCCGGAATCCGAAACGCGGCGTTTCAAGCAGATCGGCCGCGAATTTTCCAATTAAACCGCCAAGTTCAAGGCCCCGGACGTCATAACCCGACGCGGTCGCACATCACCTGCAGGATCGCGCGTCGCCGCCGCCGCCGTCGCCGCCGCCGCCGTCGCCTCCCAGCGCGCTATCGTCTCCGGAACATCCGTCCTGTTTGCATTTAATCGATGCCAGCTGATTGATTGATCATCCAGGCGCATTAAGCCCGGCTTTTCTCATTTACCGGTCTTTGTTTGCCACGGGGTGAATACATGAATCGCCCGGACTGGGCGCGCGGGGGCGGCGCATGAAAGGCCGGCTGCGATTTAATTAGAAAGTATAAAGTCATTTTCGTAGCTCTCAATGCGGGCACAAATTGAATAGCGAATCGAGTAAAAATTAAATGTTCCATCGGGTCTGCGGAGTGGCAGGCACGGTGTTACTAGAACTGTGGTAAATTGATTCTTCTGAAATGCCGTAATAATTCGCACCTGTTCGAAGTACTCTTAAATACCTACGACCTGGGTTGGTAAGTCACTTAAGAGACTCATTTTATTATTTTCACAAATCAAAGTGTCTCCTCCAAAATAGCTCTATCGATTGATGCGTTTTTCATTATTTGTAGTCCTGGAACGTCGTGCTGGAAGCTCTTTCAACTCATCAGTTGTGCTCTTCTAATTATTATTTAAAGTACCAAAATGGCGCCTAGTCATATTTTTCAACCGGAAAAATTAAAAGAAGTCACTGGAGCTAACATTCGGCAAATAAGGGAACCCGTAATCCACAAAAATGCTTTTTTTCCGACAAAAATTGTCGATTAAAACTGCCGTGTGAGGTGGTGCACCACGCAAGTGCGTACACATTTCAAGAATTTTCCGATTAAAATTTTACTTGACAGTTTGTCCTTGTAAAATAAATTCTTGTGAACGATTCCTTGTTTTTAAAAAAAATTAGCACACATTTAACTTTAAATTTGTTCATTCTTGTATTCTTGAAACGGAAAGAGTTTACACAGTACCACTCTCAATTTGGAGTTTTATCACGGGATCAAAGATCCATGATCACGCGACTGAAGAAATCTGGCTTCGTCTCAAGCCAATATAAAAGATCAAGATATACATCCCTTCGACTCTACTGAGGGCTACTCTAAGAAGTAATCCACCTGTGTAGTCTTCCTCGATGTGGTGAAGGCCTTCGATAAAGTGCGACACAACAGCCTGGTGTATAAGATGGCCTCAATTCCATTTCCGCTACCGATAGTCCAGCTGCTCCGGTATTTCCTCTCCGGAAGAAGATTCTGGGTCAGGTTCGGTGGTATGAAGTCTTCGGGTCGGCATTCCCCAAGGATCGATGTTGTTCCCGACGTTATTCAAAATTTGCGTTCACGACGACTTCCTGTACAATGGTCCAGTACTCAAACGACGCGGCAATGCTGTCCAGCTCGCTGAGGATCTCCTTTCTGACTCACAAGTCCAGGCGGAGCTCAATTATCTTGAAAACAGGTGGAGAGTGGGAATCAAGTCGCAACAAACGAACATCCATCCTATCATGATATATGCGGCTCCAGTTTAAGGCTGGGCCGCAAAAACTCACAGAAACAAAGCTCCAGGTCATACAAAATTGACCTTACGAGCTATCTTTAACATCCCATGGTTTGTGGGAAACGATGACCTCCATCGAGATGCTAAAATACCGGTCATCCAGAGCGCTCAAGATTTATACAGAGGTGGCTGTCGTAAGCGCCCAAAGATCTTGATTCCTCCTTGAGATGGCACGGAGACGGCCTATATGACTATCCACCATCCACGCCAGGGTTATCAAGAGGACAGGGGTTAAAGGCTAGACTAAGGAACCCCAAGTCTCGCCAGTGAAAACGTCAACGCGACGACCACACAATAAGGTAGAACATATAAGTTTGAAAGAACATGCCTTCACATGTGTGTTAAGAGTCTCACCATTATTTATATTTAATGCACTTATTCTATAGAATCCGTGTAGGGGTAATCCGTAAGGGGCTGGGCTCAAGAACTCGCCAGTTAACGTAAACACCCTCCAAGCTTTATGCTACTCATCCATTAGGTTCTTCAGAACCATACTTTTATCATGTCCAAATCCTGTGTTAACATCTCACGGACAGTAAAACTATTCAAATTTAACTCTCTGCTGACTATTTTCGGTGTCAATCGGCAGTCTGATATCACAAGAGTCCTTACTTCTTTCACAATGTCCTACGTTTTCTAGATTAAAAGTCTTTCATCGCCTCTTCGCCCTCTATAAATACCTTGTGCTCTATATAGAGATTGTTCTCCATAAGCCTTTTCTAAGTTTCAGTAGGGGATACGTACCACATAAACACAACTTTAGTTCAAACTTGTACTGAGCTGTAATTGCAGTGTGAAGGGGGAAGGATCAGTTTTGTAGCCTCAAACCTCGTTCTTCTTATTTAATAGATTCGAGTTTTTAGCTAATTAATTTTTTTAATAACTTAAGAAGAAGCAAGTGCCTATTCCGTGACGTAATTTGCGCGGAGTGACTTATATTCATCCTGAAAATGCAATTAGCCTAACAGCAGCGCACCATTAAAGAAGCCGAGCAACGCGGTTTGCTTCGAACGCCCTTCTGGGCGAGCAGTACTCGTTTACGGAGTCATTGAAAGCAAGCGCCCAGAAAATACATTGGATAAAATATTGACCCCACTTCGGAAAGCTGTTTTTATGGGATTACTGGAGTAAAAGGGTTTCCATCCATCATAACCGACCTCCGAGCGCTCCGGTCAGCCCCCGTTTCGGCGCGGCCACAAAGCGGCAGATCCCCGATAAATTTCCCTTCAAGCATCGCAGGACCTATGCAGAAGAGCCTCTGCGATCCAGTTACATGGCGGCATTATCGCGGAATACATCAGGCATGCGGCCGGCACGGAGACGTCAAGCGCCGGCTCGCCCCGAAAGGGCGAAATAAAAGCAAATTTGGTATCGATCCCGGTCTTGGCAGAGCTGCAGAAGTTCAGCCGTCCTCCGCGCTAAATTGGGGCTAAGGCTGGGCAGATGGACGACCCGGCGCAATTTAATTTCCTCGGAGATAACCCGCTCGGGGCATAAAAAGAGCCGAAAAACGGCGGGCCCGCCGGGGCGCGGCGCGGCCGCCGGACCGTGCAGAAACCGCGATCAATTAATGATGTGTGGTCTTAATGGAGATCCGCTTCCCAGCGCCGCAGCGGCCCCGAGTGCACGCAACACGAGCTCGAAGATAATGCTGCAGATAACGCGAGACAGCTCTACAGAAATAACCCGAGATGGAATTAGATAGAAGAAAGAGCTGCCCGGGCGCCGCTCCTTTATCTCGGGATTACGCTGCTGTGCTTGCAGAAATACCTGATTTTTTATTTTCTCGGTCGGAAGCGGCACGGGCGAGGGGCGGCGTTATGTTTCGGAACTTTTCAAAACAGTCGTTCGAAGACGCGAATCCAGAGGCGGCTGCAGTTGTTCCGTTTAGCTCCAATAAAGGCGCCTCCACCAGATGCTACAAGACGGCTTTAATAGATTCGGTGTTCGCATACAAGGCAGCTCCCGGCAAAATTTCGCCCCGCTCGGCTTAAAAAAGGAGACGCACCTGCTTAGCTATTCAGGCCTGCGACGCCAATATATTTTTGCCAAAGTCAAATATCGCCGATGCGGGATAAATCTGCAATATTATAAAAAAATACATCTCATAAATTCGGGTTTGACAGCGCCAGGGCATTAAATCATGCAACCACGACAAGAAATCCTGGTTTATAATTACATGGCAACCATAAATTCCCCACAGACAGCTATTGGATTTGAGGTACCCTTCCAGAGACTCAAATTAAATACATGGGTAACACAATAATTTGTTTAAATATTTAACTCGACAATCCATAGGTGAGGAGCAAAGAAAGAAGAAAAAACAAGAGGAAGAACATCAAGCGTAAGAGCATCCTCTTTTCAAGGATATTTCGCTTTGATCCTAATTTCAATTCCAATATTGTTTGATTTATAATATAAACAAAGGCAAATTCTAATTGGCTGAAGCATTTCATCCTCCTCTCCACGTTTCGTTTGCAAACGCCCAACCAAACAATCCAAAACACTGCAGAAAAACGTCTCCTCAACAAAGACAATTACCTCAATATCCACGGAGTGATGGGCCGGCGAAACGAGCGGCCTCGTAAAGAACACTTGATGCCGGGCTAATTGAACAAAGTATTAATTATCAGGGGTAATTGGCCGTGCCGCTACACAAGGGCACCATCCACTTGTAATGTCTCCTACAATACAGATGAATAATAATTGCAATATACATTAGCGTTGCGCCGTAATGTAGTTATCGTCATCCGGCGGCGTTCCACCCCCCCAGATGAGGCGCAATCCAGCCTCGCAGGATATGATCGCTCGGGCAATTATTCCCAACTCTTTTCTTCCCCTTCTATTTTCAGAATTTTATTCTTTCAGGTCACGGACCCAACAAACTAAAAAATTATCACAAATTATTTTCACTGCCATTACGCGATATCTTTTATCTCTCTTTCTCGTCAACAAAAAATAAAAATTATATTTCTTATTATTTCGTATTGCGTTGTAATAAACAATTGCGGTTTTCATTGTTCCGCAGACTTTTCGTTGGGTTTCCCAAATTTTCTGCTAAAAGGTCGCTCTCACAGTTTACAGCCTTAACATTAGAATACAAAAGGTTATACAACCATTTTCCGAGCCGCAGATTGCAATAAGCAGCAAAAATACTAATTCTGCTGAATGTACAATAGCAATAAAGTCCCAGAGTTACCTAATAGGTTAAATTTGTGCTAGATGAGATTTATTTGTATTTTTCCTATTGTAGTGAGTAATATTTTATACTCGTGTATGAGAATTAATAGAATTTGTTGGTCGTCATTATTATCAGACTCGACCTAAACGAGTACAAAAATAAAAATCATCAGATGAGATAATCCGTAAAAATGCTGCGGGAGCTAAATGAAGACAACTCGCTCTCTTTGACAAAGCTCTCGTGTTTTAATCAAGAGAACTGCTATCAAAAAAAAACAAACCCTGGTTCACTTATATAAAATACATTAATAGGTGAAAACAAGAAGTGTACGAAAAACAAAAAGAAATAAAACCAACAAAGCAATACTATCAAACAACTCAAGAAAGACTACTGGGAAAAGTTCACGGTCTATATGAAACATGGACTATTTGGAGGTCAAAAGAAAGTACGGAATATGCTTCGAAATAGGAGAAACCCAATCAATGAAGAAATAGAAATAAACACAACAGAAATACAAACCTGGGTAGTATATTTTGAAAGCCTATACCGTAACGCTAAAACAAACAACGAAAAAGAATAGGAACTGAGAACAAGGAAAATACTGACCATGAGAACATCACATTAGACCCGAACTAAAAACAGATAATAAAATATGATAGCACAAAAAAATCATAAGTTTGTTCCAGAAGGCTGAAAACTGTGGATAAATACTAACGGAATAGAAAACTAATATAATCATACCGTTACACAAAAAATGTAAAAAAGACCCAAAAAGCTAACATATGAGTGCGAAGAGGAAAGCCAAAATACATAAATTTTGCATCAGGCAAAGTAAACAAGAGCGGAAACGACAAAAACGAAAAGAATAATAAGAACAACGAAGATGAAAGTGCCAAGATCTATTAAAGGAGTTACCACCAGTGATAGGATAAGAAATGATGTAATAAGAGAAGAGCTTGAAGTACAGAATAACACAAAAATCATTAGGTAGACTTCCGAAGTGGTGCTACGTTCCAAGAGGCAGGATGATCAGAATTAACACGTCATTGTCTTAATGAAAAAAGGAAGAAGAAGAAGTATACTTATTCACTCTGAACGTTTACAATCAGTAGTGATGAACTTTAATTTTTGAGCCATAAAATGCGTCTCAGTTTTCTCTTTTTAAATACAAAGATGGCCAAAAATGCAACGCTTAGAATACACGCACTTGTTAAATCTAAGATGGAACAAAATGCAGACCTGAAACGATTACATTCTCAGATATATTAATTACTTTACTAAGAAAAGCCATAAGACGAATGATAATAGAGATGACCACTAATGTTAAAGCTTAATTTGGTCATCAGCTGCTTCAGAGTGGAGCAACCAAAAATGAGTGGTATAAGAGCCTGTATTCGAATTTGAATGAACATGAAAGAAGTATAGGGAACCATCATCACCTTCTGCGAGTAGTCCAGAAATAGTAACAATACATTTTTAATAGCCAAAATATTTTCAGTTGGAAAAACTCGACTAAGGACAGACTCAAAAATGCTGAAGATTACATAGTCCTCCTAATAGTTACAATTCTACCCAAAAACAGACCAATCTACGTTAACCAAAGCCGCAGTCTTACGTTTACTTAGACTTTGGAGTTTGCATCGTGCATCAGCACTAATTTGTTCAACCTACACGTGCCTACCAACGGTTCGTAATCTAACCATGGTCTCTTTCTCCATCTTGCAGGTTACCAAGAGTTGCATGGAAGGTAGGACTAAAAGTTACCATAACACTCATAAGTTAGACGATGTGCCAGTTCAGGTACTCCGTCGCTTGCCACAACGTGTCGATTGTGAAGATGAATACATTAACCAGTACTTTACAAGCCCCATTAGAGCCGTCTCGAAAATCAGCTAGTCCGCACGCTCGACCATAAAAGTCCCTTAATCCAATGAAATCAGATACCGATCTCTGCGAGGCAACCGTACAATGCGGACACGTGCCAGTATTTCACTTCGTTACGCAGTGTTGTTCCCACACTGCAGCCCGTAAAATGTGCTGTATATTATAAATAAAAATAAACAGACAATGACATGATAATGCTCAACGCTCGTAACTCCAAAAACATCTCCAAATCCAGAACAGCTTCGCCTATCGTTCTTTTAGCTCCCCCTGGCGTCAACCTTTCCTGCTGAAAAATGTTTCTAAGAGCAAGAAATCCCTATCCCCAGCCATAAGGATACCTCCTGTGATCCTTCGAAGGAAATAAAGCCTTATATGGCCTTAATTTTCCTTAACCCCAAAAATCTTGCGGGTGGTATATCAATCCATCTGGCTGCTATCTGGCTGAGTCCCTTACTAATAGAAGAGGAAGTACACCACCGCTTCCATCTAATGAAAGCAAATAAAAAATTTAAAATCATCAAGCGCAGCGTGCCGAAGTAGATCCCGGAACAGGAGTTGGAAACCTAGGTCGCTTCTAACAGCCTTAACCAGTTTCTTGGCGCCTACCGCAGCCCGATCACCAAGACTGGGAAACTATTGCTTTTGTTTTTGGCAGCCTTCCAAAACATCGTGGAGATCACGCCGAACGCTACCAAACTCTTGGTTCAAGCGTTTTTCACGCTAAAAGTGCCTTAATGACGTACTAGCTACTAACACTAGGCCTTCCATGAGAAAAAATGGTAGAAGATTAGACCTAGACACCTTGTAAGCCAAAGACGTCAAAGTCAACGTCAACGTCGATTAAGACGTCCAGTTCCTGCTGCTAGACATCATACTCTCATTTTAACTTGTTCAAAGGAATTGGATCGCAATCTTGATTGCAAGCTTCAAAATTTTAATATTTAATGCATCAGCGCCCTCCTGCTTTTGTAAGCAAGTAACGCTGACTTGTTATTCAGATCTTGGGATGATTACTCTGTGCCAGCTCGCACTAGAACGTGGTGCTCCAGTCTGCGAGCTTGACTTCTCTTTTGAGCCAATTTGGGCTTTTGATATGCTATTCAGTATAATGTTGTAAACGTCAGTTTCCCTCACACATTCATGTGTGTCGACGACTTTGAAAGGAAATTGCTATATAGGAGCTATTATGGTATGTGCAGTCATCAATTATAAAGAGCGGTCGCGACTATTCTAAAGGCGATATATTTTATCAAGACAAAGCTCGTCATGTACGAGTGTTCTAAAATAAGTAGAACATACCGATTTTTACATATCATTGAGCATGTCGCGATATGATAAAACGGCTGATCCATATACCAAGGAAAAACGAGTCTAGTATGAGCTATCTCAACCAATCATCCAAAAGCTAATGGATAGAATGAGTACGAGACATTATTTATGCATGAATTATGTACACGCAATGTTAGTTTTCCTTGCTTAAGACTTCTTTTAGTTGACTATATTGGCTCTACGAATATTACAAATTTTTATCTTTATTATTTCTTAGTATTGCAATTTTTTGTATTGAAAAAATAATTAATTTATGTAATTTATAGAACAAGTTCAAGATAAACAAATTAGAACAAGACTTAGATGAAAGGCTATAAATTATTTTTTATTTGGATCACGTTTTTTAACGTTAGGGGAATCCGCATAAATTGTTTTTTGTTCTTCAATAAATCGTTATTTTAATAACGCTCGGGTGAAAAATGTAACAACTCTTACATGCCCTAAAAAATATATAACATGTGACCTATTTTAGTTCTCTTTAGCACTAAATTTCTACATAAATAAATAACTTACAACACTCCAGGTTAATTGTTCTAAGTGAACATAATTTTTAAAACAACATTTAAAACAGTCGCGTAAATTTCTTATAAGTTGTCAGGTGATTTGAAAAGATTAGACATCCATCTAGTAGGTCTGTAATATTTGGCTCGCTATCACAGCGATTTCTGCCTGATACAATCTTTCGTTTTCATAATTACTTAAAGCGTGAAAGAAACGTAGACTTAGAATTGTTGGTGTCGGTTCAGAAGCAGTTATTGGTTTTGAAGAAACACAGAATGTTTTTATATTCTTATTCGTGTTCTATAAAAGCGGGAAGAATTAATCATCCCTTTCTTGACACAATTAATTACGGCTTTTATTTATTGGTGTAATCGCTCGATCATTTCGTTTACATACAAGCGACATGCTGTCGACGTGGTGACGTTCTATGGCGCTTCTTTCATGATTCGTTCTATTTAGCAGCAATGCTTCAGGTTTGTCAGAGTGATTCTCGAGACCGCAAAGGTTCAGGCCCATATAAAGCATCAACGGTGCAAAATGCTCCTGGAGAGTCAGATGAATGATAATATAATATCAGTTCAGGAACGAGACCTGAAGTCGTCCGATACGTTAGGGCCTTTTTTATTAATAGACCTGGCCTTAACTCTAAATCCGGGATTTGAGAGTAAGAGCATGCACGTGCTACCACATCGGTTTTAATTTAACAAGCAAAAACTTCTTTTAACTATTTTTTTTAAATGGTTTTGGAAAACTTCAAGGTACAGAGAAGGAAAAAATTAAAGAGGGTTTTATTTAAAGTGCAGTCATGGGCGATGTTAAAAGTAATATAGCATGCAATTTTAGAATTTGTTTCATATTCATAATTTTTCAACTCCAACAGCCACTGAAAAGATTTAAATGTAGGTATGATATATCTAGAGTATGGCAGCTGCATATCTTCATTTCTGTCGAATGCCGTTTTTTCTTCTTGTCTATTGTTGTACCATTTCAGCTCTGCTGCACATAAACATTTTTAAAGCGTTACATTTCATGGTCTGCTTTCCATTTACGTTTTCTTTGAATAATGATAACCAATACGGTATGCATAAATTCGATTAAGCCCCAATTTTACTTCAGATAGAAACGCCAATTGATGTTAGAAAATTAGACTGGAAAATTTGCAATTACAGGACAGACGAGTTAGCGTCTAAAAGTTTGTAAAAGACATCCGAGAAGTCATCCTGGAAGGAAGTTTAAACTAGTTCGGTAACAGCGCCCTTATCAGTAAACAAAGCTATCGGGGAGCGAAGGAGCTGCAGTACATCACATTTCTTGATTTACTTCGCGCAAATGACGCAGCCTTTAATCTCCTCAGTATTGAAGTTACTATCTGGAATTCTTCCGGCGCTGCGTTGCGCTGAAAATTTCATGAAAATGTAATAGGCGGTGTATCGGTGTATTTGGGGTTATAATGCCCATTCAGACGAAAATATCATAACGACCGCTCCGGCAGAATTCCCCCCACGACGCAAATCAAATCATGCAAGCAAGCAGTAAGTAATATTCGAAACTCAAACTCTCATAACGAGCCGAAAAAGTGTTTCCAAGCTACGGGCGAGCTCAGGGTGGTGCTCGCGATCTCCTCCCAGGACTAGGGCGCAATGAAAGAATCGCCCGCTAATGGCTTAATCTGAATTTAAAAGGTAAATAAATAATAAATGGGCCGGTAGACGGCGAGCAGCCGGCAGCCGGCTGACGGCAATAAATATAAAAGTACCGTTCGTGCGATCCGAGATAACATTATCCTGTATCCTGTTCCTGCTCGACTTCGCGCACAAAAACGCGCGGGCTTTATTAATATTAATACGCCCGCGCGTCGCCTCCCTTTCGCTGTCCGCGGCCGGAGATTTATTAAAAATTCCGCTGCCGCGCGTCGGGGCGCCATTTGCGTCGATTGTTGCCCGATAATCGGATAAAAACGCCGCGCTGATGAACCACCACGTAACAAGTGCGAACGCAGATTCGGTTAGGGCGGCCCGCCCTCTCGTTCGGGTGCACGTTTTTGTCAAAACTGCCGAAAGCGCGCCCATCCTCCGGCGAGGAAATCAAGGGAAGGTGGCTGATCTGCTTGTTAGCATTGCGTTCGCCATCAGAATGCGCCGTGAAAGGCTTTGCTGAGCTGCATGGGGGAGCATCTCTTCATATCCCTTTTGAGCAGATTCTATCTAAACAGTTTGTTGACTGACAATATAGACAGATCAGGGGACAAAGCAAGGTAACCAATAACTTCAATTCAAAATATATAAAAGTGGAAATAGACCCGGGATGATCTAATGCCATCCAATTTGTACTTTATGTCATCAATAATCATTCTAACAAGAAAAGAAATCATATAAACATAACGGATAACACTAATGCCTTCACTACGTTAGGCTCCATAAGAACACTCAGTTTAATTACCATGTGTTTGTTTGCTTTTAAGTGAACGTATTGTAAAGTGCTGTTGAAATAGCCTATTATTCATATCAAGAACAAGCACACACCATTTCAACAGCAATAGTCGAGAGGTTGCTTGAATTTATTAGGATAGCTACCATCACATACAACAACCTAATTACAAATGATGGTTTGATGGTAGGGGTGAACATACAAAACGGGCATGAATTTGAAAACGTGTTTTATAAGACAGAAAATAACCCTAAGACAACTAATATATGTTAAACAATGTTACTACCCTTATCACTTACTTTTACTGAGACTATCTCAAGCAATTAACTTCCGAATGAAATATTGATTTTATCACTGACTACTACTGGTATAGGATTTCAGTCGTTAATCTGCTTCACAAGCAAAGCAATTTTTGGTAGGAATGACATGGTCAACCTACACAAGTTATCTGTAGGCATTGGTTATAGTTTATCATCAACAACGGTACTACATCAGTGTTTGGGCTGGGATAATTGGTGACCACTAATAATCACAGACTGAATTAGTAGTTTTTCTACAAAACCAGAATGGCCCACTATATTTGCAACTCCCGAGAAACACTTTATACAGCGCTTGAAAACGTGTCATTCACAATACGACAGATCGTGAGGCTGATGCGTAATAGAACCCCAACTCATTTCAGTTGTTAAACTTCACGGGTATTCCAATAACAACTTCCCTGGCAGATGCAGCTGACAAGATGGTTGTACGTCCCACTCGGTCACCAGACTTAAATGTCCTTGACTTTTATCTGTGTGGTCACTTGCAGTGTGTCGTATACCATAGCCTTAAAAGCAAATATCACATTTCCTACATAGACACAAAGCTGTACGATAAACTCTCATAGGACTACCAGGCGGTCAACGGAAAAGAAAAACAAATTTCATATAAAATTAGCTTGGCGACGCCATTGTATTGAGGTTTTAGTTAGGAGGTGATACAAAGTGTCTGCGTGCAGTACAACCTGAATTTTGAACGTTTAGGCAAATCGGGCAGCTTTGGCGACCCAGAGTATCATTGCCGCGATTTGCGCGGCAATAACTTATCGAACTGTTGCTTTAGTCTTCAGAAAATTAGCGGCCATTGATTACATGTTTTAGGGCACAGCTGAAAGAAAACACGTCGAAATTAACGAAGAGCATCTACAAAAGGAGCAAAGAGCAGAATAAGCCTAGAAAAAGCAGAACATTTTACAGGCAAGACCGATACTGTGCATACTGCAGAGAAAGAAGCACAACGCTTGAAGTATCATACACACTGGTCTAGACTAGGAAGTCATTTTGACAAAATCGATCAGTGCGATCGTTTCCATTAACCAATAGTCGTAAGAAACATTGAAGTCTACGAGGGCGCCAACCGAACTTCAATTGGACGTGGAAGCTGGAGAAGAAACCCCCGTTCCATTAGATCAAAGTTCACGTCAGCTTTATTATTAAGGAAGTAGAGGGAGAAAACGTGTCTGTTAGTAGGAGAAACTTTGAGAAGTTTTAGAGCCAACTCATAAGGGTCAAGACTCAAAAAATATGACTGGCGCGCATAAAACTCCGGTCTTATAATACTTACGAAAGTGCAAAGATGCAGTTAGGATTAAAAATTACAGCTAATTAGTAACTGCGCAGTAGATAAAGATTAAAAATTAAGGGCGTTAAGCGTAAGATATAAAAGAGAAGTATAAACGATGGTGACCAAGACCAACTTATTGTCCAGGGCTACCTCTCTTAACTCGGGTTTTTCGTGGTTTTCTCCGATTTCTGCTCTAAAGCAAATGATGGAACAGGTAGCACTGAGCACAGTATAAGATAAATTGGGTACTGCCAGAGAAAAATTGTATGTAACGATGAAAAAAATACTAGTGCATAAGGTAAGGTGGAACGTATCAGTCTACGTATTTGAAATATTCAATTCAATAAACAAATGGCGTGTACTATACCCTGTTTGGATACAGTCTAGAAGATTTCAACAGGCACGTTAATTCGAATTTGCATTAAGTGACTACAGAAATTCAAAACCAGTTGATCAACACTTTCCAAACTTCAATGTAGCGCAAGAAATGAAAAGGATATTGCTGTAGTTGTCAAATGGCCACGAATATTGCTCTATCACTCATATTTAAAATTCTATTATTGAGCCAATTTACCCTTTGTGTCCGAAACCACTACGAATATACCAAAATGTAATTTTTATTCTTCAAAATCCATCTTCATCAATCTTTTATATAGATAATTATCTTTTTGAAGGTTACTATTAACGATGACAGAACGTACAATATTATATAGGTATAATTTTCTAAGAAATGTGGAACGTTGTAGTAAAGAGTATTCCATAGATGGCGCTAAATGTAAATCGGGCGGTTTTGAAGTTGACAGGCTTGGTCTACTCACTACATCCGCTTATTCTGATTCGTTTTCATCGTGGAACAATTTACAGCAAAGTAACGTGTTCTTATTGTTAAAACGCTTTGCCAAAGGAGTGAAAGTGCTACGCAAACAGTGTAAAAACTTCCTGTGATTCTAAGAGAAATGAAATACCCAACGAATCTACAGTTCAAAGACCAATGAGGACTCGTCAGACAGAGGAACAAATCGCTGCTGTGCAAGATAATGTCACTGTGGGTCCTGGAAAATCAATTCGCCGACGATCGCAGCAGTTAGACATTCCGATAACTTCATTATATAGAATTTTGCATAAAGATCTTTATATCCATGCGTATAAAATCCAACTGACATAACAACTTAAGGCTGTTAATCATGAGAAGCGGAGGCGATTTGTTCAATGGGTTGGTAAAAAAAATAACAAAATCAATAAACAGAACTGCCGGATTTAGGAAAATTCTTGAATAATCCAGAAGCATGAAATGCATGAAAGGACGACTGTTTGTATTCATATATATCTGTCACATTGGAAGGTCGTTGACTTTAAACGTTTTTAATTCATATTTAAGGCTTCATATATCAAGTGTTACGCTATGCATACGGTTTTTTTGCTAGTTTTAGAATTCAAAGCGGAAATCATAAGCGTGATTGGAGGGATAGAGACGGATATCTACGAAAGAGTTATCAGTAATTTTGGGGAACACATAAATGCATGCAGACTCAGTGTATGTGGGCATATGCCTGATATCGTGTTTCATACATAAAGGGGAGATTACACTGATTACAGGTATATTAAATATAACCATTTCATGAAAATTTGACTGATTCATTGAATTTTCAAATTCGGACCCTTTATGGAACACCCTTTAGAACAGACCATCTAAGAAACAAGAAAATTGGAGGAGGTTTAGGTATATTTTCCACATAAGACAAAATTAAACAGTAAAAAATAACATGAAATCCAACTCCGAAAACTAGTATTTGAATATAAATCGAGCAGATAGTTAAGAAAGTATTAGTGTGGAACCGGATAAGGACTAAGACCTAAACCGCCATTATATAGATTTCAGGAAATTACAAAAAAATTTATAAATGCAGTAATAATAAATCAATAAAAACATGTAGATATAAAAATAAAAAGAGATACAATATCACACATTCACGTATTTTCCTAGAAATTCCTTGGCGAGCACTTTAGACCACATTATCACAATCGACACCTGGTTGCTTTCAAACAGTGTTTGCTGTACAATTAGTACCTTCTCACGTTCTCTTTATTACCTATTTTATGACCTACCATCCGATCTCAAACTCGAAGCTGCTTAGGCTGTTGCGCAACGTTAACGCGTCTGATGAGCGTGTTGCCGATTAATTTAGTCTAATTTAAATGCTGAGCAGTTTTAATTGCGCGGCTGTATCATCAGGCAAACAGAGTTCGGGCTAGCGTACCGAGCAAACTGGTCGCTTTTCTGATTACGCCCCGAACACACACTGCGTGGACAGGAAAAAAATACGGCGGCTTTCGTGTAATATTTACCCGCCAATTACGGGGCTTACAGAAGTTTACTTAATTTCAAATTCGGATGAAAGTTTCCGCTCATATTTGCAAATCATTAGCACCCGATAAACATAATCGCGGTCGGAAAGGGTTATTTTCCCTAACGCGTGCCTTTTTTCGCCGGTTATCACCCGCGTAGCCAAGAAAAATACAGAATTATTTAGTGCTGATTCTCAAATAATTTATTCGAATTATAATAATAAAAATGGTGAGGTTCTAACCCCGCGTGGGAGCACGGTCTGCAAAGTGAGAGGTTGAGGCTCTCATCGTGGTTATCGCGCACTATCATTGATACTAGGAGATCTAATAAACACCGCGCCTTAGACTACCATATTATTACCTCTTATTCGAAATAAACGCAGGTATTCAATTGTCTTTACTAAGTAAGTAGGCCATCCTCCAGGCATCAGAAAGCTCCAGGAATGAACCCAGGTCCGCCCGCACCACTTTCACGTGCCTCAACCATGCGGCGCTGTTATTGGAATTATTGTCAGAAAAGAAATAAGCAGCACCATATCAATTCTCACAGCGAGTTCATATCCGTACCGTAATTTAAACTTATAATTGGCGATTCAAATCGGACAAAAATATTTGCTTAACCAAAACAATTTCCCATCAATTAATCGCACAAAATTTTCCCACATTAAAATTAATAGCTTGGTGTGTCGGTGTAAAGGTACTTAGCAACTATAAAAATTACGTAAATGATAACCTGTGGTAAGGTTTGTTATTGTATGAGTATGCAAGCAACAATAAAAAAATAACCTTCGTACGTTACATCACCTTTGAGGTCACCGATTCGAATTAATTACCTAGCAAGATTGGAATTAGATATTTAATTTAATTCGGCTAATATACAAGGGGTTTGCTAAACTTGTATTCATTATACTGTAATTACGCCTGGATTTTTACTTACAAAACTTATAAAATCCCCTCCTAAAATTCGTCATCATCCAGACATATCGATATATACCTGCAACAAGAAGAGTACAATTAGGAAAAAACAGCACACGTAACTCCAGCTGCTGCAGAGCGAAAGGACGAAATTGAAATTAAACAGTACCAAATTTCAGAAGGGATTGGGAAAGGACAAGATGGAAGGAAGAGGGCGGTTTTGGCAATCGGGGGTGGCCGCGCCGTTTACTGCCGGATCCCAAAAGGTAAACCGCAATTAGTCAAGTGCTGCCTTCACCTTTCTCTATTGCTTTATATTAGTCAGTCGCCGGAAAGAAAATCCGGACGGATTCCTGAGGGATTTGCAGATTAATTAGGACATTTTAGACTTTGGCGGCGGTTATTGCAGGTGGAACGCAAGAACCGGCATCAAGAAGAAAAACAAATAGCACTCAATCTTTAGTAAATATCTCGATGATAGAGCAAGAGGTATATCCGTAGTGCAACAGATTCTTATAGTCTCTCTCCTTTAGGGTTGCTCCCCCTAACCGTCTAGACTCAAATTTACGTATAGCATAGACAATTTTTAGAGGAAGAAAATGAAAGTCACCCATGTCGCCCAAGCACTAGTACCAATGAAAAAAAATTTCCTATTGTTCGCCCTCTTCTCGAGAATTAATACTTGATAATTTAGTTCTGTTAACACAGCCAGCGTGGTCCCGTGGTTGAGGGGTGGGCTGCGATGCTGACGGACCCGGGTTCAATTCCCGGTGCTCTCTGATGCCTGGCGGGGGGTCTACTCAGTCACTAAAAATAATTGAGTACATGCGTTCATTCGAACAAGGGGTAATAATGGCGGTCGTCTAAGGTGCGGTGCTTGCCACATTCCTCCGCATCAGAGATGGTGTGCGACGACCCGGCAGAGAGAGAGAGCGAACGTATGAGAGCCTTAACCTCTTAGTTCGTAGGCCGTGCTCCTATGCGGGGCGTAGGACCTTACCATTATTATTATTAGTTCTGTTAACTTTCGGATGAAACAACAATGCGAATTTCCAATCCAAGACCTATCTTGCTTTAATACAAACCCGGCCCCATATAGCTGCCCAAATTTGAAAATTTGTTCTGAACCACACTGGAAATCCTTTCATATGGTTTGTCTTACGCTATCTTCTTCAATCTCTTAGAAACCCGCATAATGTTCCCTTTTCAAAATTTTGTGGTTAACTACCAAAATACAGTTCTAATTTTATTCTTATGCTATTTATTGTTATTATATAATTAAAAACAGCCGTGCTCGTGCAAGGATGCGTTTAGCGCTCTTAAGTTAAGCATCAACCATCTGAGTTTGACTGCATATTTATTTATCATTAAAGTGTGCCAATATTTACAACAGAGACCACAGGATTATCTATAAACGCAATATTGATCCGGAAAATGCCTAAATGGAAAGTATGAAGGGCATTGATCAAGATAAAACTAATAAAAATAAACTCTTTTATTAGTAATTCTAAGAAATCATATATACATAATGCTATCTCCATCTTCAATAAAGAAATGTTAATAAACTTTCCTCTAAAAAATTTCCTGTTTTACGCCAGATTGCGGAAGAATAATGAAATATATACCAATCTGTACTATTCAGCTTGCCAAAATGGAAAAAAAAAGTCAACTTAGTCAGCAACTTTTGGGGTCCTTAAGTTCAACACCTACTACTTTTCGTATTCGGTGACCTGGCCAGGATAATGATTAGCCTATGTTTGGTCGCCCCCCGTACCATCTTACGGGGAAATCGTAATATTCGCCTGTCCAGCTAATAGATTTCACGGCTGCGGATGATGAAAGAACAGCTATTGAGCGCTTACGTATATAAACTTCTGGATGGGTTGGTGTCATTATTAAAGGACGACATTCCTTATAAACCATGGAGTTCGAAGATCCGGGTACTGGACGACCTGGAATTTGCCCAACATTCTCAGACGAGCAGGCGTATAACATGACTGGACAGTAGATGGTGTTGTATATCGTCATTTTGTTTTTAAGAACAGCCAGCTTTGAGGATAGAGGAGGCGTCCAGGTGAGTTTTTCGTCTACGGTCGCCCCCCTCCAGGGTATCTCCTGGGTGACTATTCTAAAATTCTCCAGATCTCGTCGTCAACAAAGTTAGGTTTTCGTGGATAATAAGAGGGCTGCAGTCTTCTCGTTATTGACTTCTATTCTGCACTATTCTTCGAGTCCTTCCAGGTCTGCCTAGATAGGCTTTCTAGTTTCGTTAAATAAGTAAATCACAGGTGGAAACACGGTTAGAAAAGTTGCTTTCTCTCTATCACCGAGTATGAAACCTGTGCTTCGGAGCTCTTAACATGACCGAGCTTTATGAGATGATTACGTGTCGTTATTTGAGAATCATGACCATAATATAGTGCGTATTTGTAATGGATGAGTGGCTAGTGCAATTTACAACTTTCAGATTAAAATTATCAGCTCCAAAACTCTTCAAATGCAAATTGTCTAAACACTTATAGCTTTCATAAACGGTGAAAGTGTAGGTTGCAGAATCGTTAGCACTTGAAAACAAGGCGGCATTACATGTTGCCAGTGCTTCCTTTAAGTTTACATACTTAAAGATATACGTAAGAACGTGTTTAATTCTTTAATATAAATAAATTGTATTCTGTAATATCTAGACGACTGAAAATGACATCATTTAACATCATTGTTGGCGTGATTGGGAATCTCAGAGTTCAGTTCCTAACGCCCGTCCCCTGTGGTAATATTCTCTACTGACGTCATAATCGCAGATTATTATCAAAGATTGTCCTTTTCGAAACGTTGGATTGCGTAGCGTACTCGGACATTAGTGTTGCGTACATCATTATGGGCCGCAAGATAGTCTTATATGTTATGATTTTGTTCCTAAACAAAGAACCTTTTCAATGGCTTTGATGGCCTCAACGAAGACTGAGCCAATAACTTTCTTTCAGATTTCTTTCGTAATTTTTTTTACCGCGCTAAGAAATTGATGGAAAAAATCAAACTAATCCTCCAGGATCAGTCCCGTTCCTTTGACAGCCATTTTCAGGCGATGGTGGTTAATATGATCCACACACAAGCTTCCCCATGGAACGCGTAAAAGGTTGATTGGCCAATATTTCTGGGGGAACGTATCGGACTTTCCAGCTTTGAGCAGCATTATCACGTCTGTTACCCTTCAGGAGGTTAGGAAGTTTTGGAGGTAAGATAGCGTTTGATATGGTAGTTAGGAAGACGATTGCTTTCCGTAGAAGACCGACGAGCGTAAGATTTCAGATGTGATTGAGTCCCGAGACCTTGCGGAACTTCAATGGTGTTGTCTTAGACGTCCTACAACGCAATCGACGATGGCTACGTGGTCAAGGTTGGGATCAGTACATTTGAGGGTGCGCTGACGTTACAAACAGTCTGTGAAGACTTTGGTTTCATCAATAGTGGTGTAGACGAGACTATTCTTGTGGATGAGAAGGGGTGGTTCCTTATAAAGGTGCTTCGTACAGATCGCAAAAAAAGTTTGGGGCCGCCAATCAAATTAACATATAAAAATCAATTGACAACTTCACCGCTCATAGAATTGTACATAATACAAAGTCACATTCGAAAAATCAATCTGATTGTTTTAGTTTAAAAAAATGAAACAACTAGAAAGACCATTGCATGTTGGATGATATCAATTCAGTTTATTTTTGTAAATGATACGTATCGTATTGCATTGATATTACTTTTGTTGCTTCAATGATTAAAGGCATTGTCAGCTTTTATTGATCAGAAAGTCAGGAGAACCGGTAACGTCATCTACCGTTCTTTTGTGTCAAAAGGTTTGCTTCTAAAGACATCGGCCGAAGATATGGAAGGAAACTCGGAAGAGCCCTACTCCAGCAAACTACACTTTCGACCGCGCAGCCCACGCATCTACTTGTCACCGAAGTTTGTTCGCAAGTTGTAGAAACGGCCTGCCCCTTCAGAGCGTTAGGCCGAAAAGATTTGGAACTTGCCCGTGCAACCCTTCCCGAAACAAGTCCGCGATTTACGGCGGACAGGAGGGCACGCCAAACAAAGCGGCTCGGTTGCAATTACGCTAGATATATAAACTCCCGAAATTGAGAAGGGTTGCGGCAACTTGTCTGCAATGGACGTCTGAATAAGTTTTGGTTCCAGGAGCCGGTCGCACCATCTTATCGGCCTAATTGACCCGCCCGCGCCGGGCCGCTGCCCAAAGAGCTGGTGCACGCGGAGCAGGTGCACCCTTAATGAGGTTCGGCGGCAACAGGCGCAGTTATAAACTTCGTTAATGGCACGGCTCCGGGCGCCGCTCCGGGGCGCAATATGCGTGCGGTACGTCATCCGAAGGGCTCTACGTCTCCGAACGCAGCCCTAGGTATCTGTCATGCCTTATCTGCGGTCACGGTACAAAGTTTAATAAACGTAGCAGCGGGGCTAAGTTCGGGATAAGCACCCGAATCAGGCACCACGGTAGACCATAATAACGTGCCAGCCCTCGACAGCTCAACTACTGTTACGGAATAGTTTGATAAAGCGATCGCTATTTAAATTATTCCGTGGGCGCAACACGTTGGCATTGTAGTCGCTTTCGGGTTTTCGCAGTGTTTTGTGATTGACTTTACATTTACCGATAGCAACAACAAAATACATTCTATAATCGTGATACAGCCATACCCTTATTTGTACTAAAAGAGCTGTAAAGAAATGCGTAAAAGACGCCACCTAAGTATTTTTGGTTAGAAAACTCTAAGAAGTACATTTTTTTAAGTTTGTCACTAATTACATCAGCTCAATTGTCTTCTTTCAATGAAATTCAGTAGGGGTTGTACTTCTAGCCCTCTTCTAATTTATATATTTCTTATTTCTAGTTCCTTTCACTCTTCTATGGCATTTCATTTTAACAGTCCGTATCTTAGTTTTCTATTTTTTTATTAAGCACCCAGGATCCGTACCCAAACGTTAGTACCGGTCTATATAAGGGTTTCAAATACATCTAGCTTTGTTTTCCTTAAAATTTCCCTTTCTGTTCATTGCATAATGTAACTTCTAGTTTTTCTTCCGTTGATTTCTATTTGTACTCCTAGGTATGTGGCAAGCACCGCGCCTAAGACGACCGCCATTATTACCCCTTTTTCTAGTGAACGCAGGTACTCAATTATTTTTAGTGGCTGAGTAGACCACCCGCCAAGCATCAGAGAGCACTGGGAATTGAATCCGCGGGACCACGCTGACTCTCTCTTTTTTTTGTTGCTGTAAGCAACTCTTCCGTCTTTTCTTTCCTTTTTTATCAATATTGTAATTATCTGCTGTTGTATTAGCTAAATAAAAATTTTATCTATTCCTCTTTCTTAATTTTTACTTGTTTTTTGATTTCATCTGTCCACCAAGCTGTTTGGCTTTATTCTACTGTTTGTTTTGGTTACTGTAGACACATTTTTAGTTGTTCTAGTTAACGTATTTTTAAAATAACTCCATATCCCTTCGAAATTACTGTTATCTATCTTTTCTCCATGCAGTTTTTTCCAGTACTTCTCCATATTTCTCTAATATTTTTTTTTACTTTTTAATTTATATGTTTTTATTGATTCATGCTCTGTTCCTTGATGTTTTTACTTACTAGTAAGTAGTAGTCGCTACCAATTTTAAATCCCCTTCTTACTTTCGTGTTCGTTATAACTTTTCTGTTGCATCTTTCTAATAATATGTAGGCTATTATGGATGTTTCCCTTCTAATTTCCACTTCTCTTGTATATTTATTTATGTCTTTTTGTTCAAAAAAGTTATTAGTTACAATTAAATTAAATCAGGGGGATCGATGGTCGGGGAGACTTAGCTAAAAAATGTGATCCCACGTGAGGATCACATTTAACGCAAACCGTGTTTTGGTGACGCGTCACGGACTCGACACGTAACGTACGTTAGAGCAAAGTTTTGAGTTGTTTCCTCTACTACTGTCGCTAAGTTCTCCCAGAATTTCTCATTATTTTCTCCCTCCGTCTTCCTAGCTCTTGTCCATTTTTCTTTATTTCTGTTATGTTAAGTATAACCAAACGATTTTCTTCAAATTCTCCCTCTAGTTCACCTTCTTTTTATTGTACGCTCCTAATATTCCACGTTTCCAGCATCCATACTTTTTTTACTTCTATTAATCTTCCCCGTTTTAGCTCTAGTTTCTTCCCTTAATCCATTTTCTCGCTTTGTCATTCTCCTCTCCTTATCTTGTATATTTAGTTTTTTGATGAAGTTTGCTCTAATACTACTTTGTCTACGTTCCATTTAAATACCTGATTGTCCAATACTAACATTTCACAGCTGATTTTAACTTGGTTTCTTTTCTCTTTTTTTGTTTTGTGCTATCTTTTTAAATTTTTCTCTGTATTATTAACTTGACAGTAGCAACCGTATCTTAGAGTTATAGATATCTTGATGCTGTGTAAACAAGAGTAGGATTGTTGATTTTGTTTGTATTTATGAGAATGCTAGGTAAATACTCCCGAAGAACGGTCAAGTTCAACGGTTAAGTCAAATTTTCAAAAAGAAAATTCAGTGCAACAGAGAACATTCTACAACATAAGCTTATAATTGAGGTTAATCCTGTAAAAATATATGTAAAATACTGTGGAACATTTAAGCTTCTTATTTGCTACTAAATTTTTTAAAACCTAAAGAAATTATACATAATTAAAAAATCATAAGCTCTTGTTCCTAACGGGAACCCAACTTTTCATCGAAGCGCGATTTCTAAAGGCAATGCCGCCCGGCGCTCTGTAAGTCCCTGGGGAAGCCTTTGTTTTGCAGTTTTGGCAATATAAGGCCACAATATTAACACATTTCAGCGGCTAAAACTTCCGTCCAGGTCGCAGGCGAGGAAAGCGCGCAGCGCGGCAACCAATAGGAAAATTACTTCGACAATTCCCGCGAAACCAATATTTGCTCGAGTAATGCATAGCTGAAAAGCCGAACCGCCGAGGGAATAATTCGAGCAGCCGCCAGCACCTCGGAAAATATTTGGCAAATTCGTAATTTCGTTAATGCAGAAGTCCGTCAGGTGCGCCGCCGCGCGCTCGGGCGTTCTCAGGTGCGCTGATAGCGCGGCGGCGGCAGAGAGGGCACGTGGGAAATAGCGGGCGAAAGCATCATCGCCGGGGCAGATGGGGCCGAGCGGCGGTGCGCTGACCCCGGCGGCGCGCTAATAAAATCAGAAAACGCGTGATCGATGACAGCGCGTTCGCCGGCTAATTGATTGAAATTAAGCCGAACGTTCTTCGGCGAAAATTCGGCGCAAAATTCATCGCGAAGCGCGGGCGGCGCGCGCGCACCCCGCTGAAAGTGGTCGTGCGGGGCGCACCATAATTCGCTGGAAATCAATCTGGGCGCTGGGCGCATCCCCAGCGAACAGGCAGCCCGGAAGCGCGTTTTGCATCGTCATTTCCGGAACGGCAATCGATGGCGCGCCGCTAAATCTTCCGGAACACCGAAATCTAGCGAAATTAGCGGCCGGCTGCCCCCGCGCCGACCGGGGTTAATCCCCTCTGTGGCCGAACAACAATATAAATTCGGAATGGCAGAAATCCAACGCTCCGACATGAGATAAAGTGAATTCCGCGCGGGCTGAAATTTATTCGCGCCCTGCGGTCAAAGTGCAAAAAGTCTGCAGCCCTTCAGACATTTTGGGCGTCTGGGGACGTCCAATATAGGACATCAGTTGACGAGGATCGCATTAATAAAGCTCTGCGATACATGAGCCCGGATATATTGGATTCCCTTCGCTGGTTGCATGGGGCTTTGAGCGGCTCTTTTTCTGCACCCTCGGACAGGAAAGTTTCGGGGAAAGGGATTTTGGACAGAAAAAGCCTTGCGGTTGGTTTTAGCCCTATACACCACCAAATCTGTCTAATACAATACATAACAAAATTTAAACAGAATCTATCTACTTTACTGTAGTACTTTACCTAGTATTCCTTATTACAAAATCAAACCTACCCTTACTTTATACTGTCACGGATATCTCTATGACTATAACATATTGTTGCAATTGTCAAGTCTTCAAGTTGTTGTTACATTGTGTTTCTTGTCAAGTTTGTTTATTTGGGTGACAAAGAGAACCGTATTGCTGTAACAGCGTTACATAAGCGTGAAATTGAATAAAATGAGATCTTTAAAACCCTGCATCGCTTCAGCATTAGAGGTATGTTTGTGTATCAAGCTATAAAATTGTTTATTGAGACTGGAGGTATTGAAGATCCTCCAAGATCTGGAGGACAACATTCAGTTCAGGCAGTCAAAGTCGTAAATGCCCGAATTAAGCACTCAAACACCAATATAACATAAACCACATTAAAACATGTTTTATCAATATCACCCGCGTGCAATTCAAAATATCATACTGTCTAAAGGTTCGGGGTACCAGGTAATAGTTAAGACCCAAAAAATTCCCAAAAATAATTATTTTCAGTAAAACAAAACTCCAAGAAGAGTTTTTTGTGATATTAATGGTTTCAACAAAATATCTCCAATTATGATAATAATGTAGATTAAACTATGGACCAGTCAGCGGGGTAGCTTAGAGGATTTTGAAGCGACACTCGTTAAATTTAATAGGCTGCCTAAAATACAACGATAGTGCTTACTGGTCTGATAAAGCTATTATATAAACTGTGGACCTAGTAAAACGTTATGTGACTTTTTAATAGATCATAACTATCCACTTCAGTATCTGGTGAGGTCAGCAGAAATCTAATGTACAGTAAATCAAAATGATTCAAATACGTCACGCCATTCACAAAAAGTAGGTTTAATTGAATGAAAATGACGGAAAGTTGCGTTTATCGATCAATACATATAATGTGTACTGATGCCCTTGAGTTAAGAATACCTTAAAAGCATAATTAAGAACATGGCCAAAATGATCGCAAAATCTGCATCTAAGAATACTACAACTGCGACATATACATAGAAAATATTACCAGATTTCTTACCTAAAGATGCCCGCTTAGCAATTTGAAAAGAATCAAACAAGATAAGAATCGGCAAAGGATTAAAATGACATTCCACAGCAGCATTCCTAGATATTCATGAATTCATTTGAGTGGAACGATTATCCTGCTCTCAAGAATGAGTATGAACAGGAAACATTCTTCTTCACTTCTTAAATCTTCAAAGTCTATCACCAAAACAAGATTTTATAGTCATACGATGCGTATACCCAGGCGCTGCACTGTATACGTCGTTGTAACAAGATAAGCATTGCTGCTTTAGCTCTAAGGAGCGGATTTTTTGTAATTTAACTGTGGTGATAGTTATTTATTCATTTTTTTTTCATTTCAATTACCTTATTAACAATGTTTAGCGTATCAATCTATGGAAAGCCTTCGCCTTTAATAATTTTGCTTAAAAGGTGGTTTTAGTAGTTTTGTAACTTATGTTTTATTTCATGTAATCTAATCGTAAGATAATAAGTAACAATATAGATCTGCCACTGGTGTTATTTCTACCAATGCTCACTCAAGGACAGCCATCAAAAATCCGGATTTCGCTTTAGCCACTCCATCGTCCAACAGCTTTTCGGGTGGCAGAAAAAATTATGGGAGGCTCAAGCTTTTGACAAGGTGCAACTGATCCGATTCAAATTCGGCAGCATGGAGTCATCCAAGAAGCATCTCCAAGTCGAAGTCTTAAAAGTCTCCATCCTGTCTCCGACATTACTTAACAATACGTACGGGCGACGCTCTCTACAACGATAGTCCAATATGCAGACAACGCTATCCAGCTCACTACGCCTCCCAGTGGCAGTACGGCGACAATTGGAGCATCTAAATTACATCAAAAAGTAGTGCCACCCATGAAGGACATAAATCAACAATAATTACCCCTACTCACCACCAGGATTTCTTAGGATCTTCATTCGGGAGATATTCTGGAGAGCAGTGACACAGTACCTCGAAATTACTAGGCAACAACCTCATCTGAAACAACTCCACAGAGAGACACAAGCAGAGTAAAGACAGCCCAACAAGCTCTGAAGATGACAATATATGTATAAGACCATCTAGCGACCCATCATGATGTATGCGGCACCGATATGAAACTAGACCATACAATACCACATGTAGAAGCTCCAGGTTGCCTAGAACCGGTTATTCAGGACCATCTGTGGCGTTCCGTAGTACGTACTAGATACCCTTATGTATCTAGATGCAGTTTTAGCAACAATTCAGGAGTTTATCTCTCAGAGCACTGAACAGCTATATCTCAGCATCTAAACCCATGGCAATCTATCCTTCCGTAACCTGTACAACTATGAAGTTGACAGAGGTGCTTCACTGTAAACACTCGAAGATTCTGATTCCCCTGTAGGCGGTACGGAAACGGCGTCCTAGAGGAAAATACGAACAAAAGCAGTATAATAGAAGCATACATATTATCTTAGTAACTTTATAGTGTTCCAGATTCTCTTAAAAAAATAACTCATTGACTAACAAAGGATACGGTGAGTAAAAACAATAAAAATGTACTATCAAAACCAGTGCATTAGAGCAGCAACCACTCGTTTCTTATAGGAAGAATTTAACTGGTACAGAGCCGTAACGATACAAATCTGATCAGAGAGTTTGAGCCACCTCGTAGTGCTCAGAATGGCAAAGATCAGGAGTTTCAGCGGTGATAGAAGAAAAGGTACTAAGCATATTTTAGGTAAATTCTATAATAGCGACAAATTAGAACTGAACCCACATAACTGTTGCAATTCAAAGAGAAAATTTTTGTCAAATTTCATGGGTATAAACATTATATAATTAAGCTATGTTTACATTAAATGACTATATCGATCTTTAAAACTCTCTGTAGTGGAATGGTAGGAATCCATACATTATTTTGGATAAATACAAACTACGAAGGGTACTATTTGGGGAGCGATATGGTCATGGGTACTGATAGAATACAATGGAACTCGATTTTACTTTCAGCAGGACGCCGCTCCATCACATGAGGCTGCGTATCAGAAAATCACTGGATATACATTTAGAAGGAAAATACAAAGTAACCGACAGTGCGGTACTCAAAACTAAATCTGCAAGATATTTTGTAAATTGTTCTTAAGGAAGAAAACCAAACCACACAGCACAAAATTCAGAACAAATTTGTTAACATCACTATTAAATTATATTGCAAGATTTGCTTGAATGTAGTTCGTAAGGTACGTAAAACTCTCATACAAAATGGACATAATTTTAAACATTTTACCTAATATGCTATGCACTTAATGTACTGACGTGATGCTATGTTACAGAACTAGAGGAATTTAAAATAAAAAATTATATATACATCAATTAGTTTGAAAAATACACGACACGATGAGAACTTTATTATTATCAGTATAAAGTACAAACTTAGCAGTTACGTGTGAAATATGATGTCGATCAAATGCCCTCCACGACTCCGTTAACATTAGAAAATTCTTTTAATAAAATTTTCTATACTGCCCTTCCATAAATGCGGCTCTATTTCGGTCTAATGTTCTATTTTAACCCTAAAATCGTAGTAGGCTTGTTAACATAATCCCTTTTCTTCAAATAACCCAGAAGAAAAGTCTAATAGTCGATAGATGGATGTCACCTCTCTGTGAGATAACATGACCAGAAGATTTGGGTTGAAGTAAAGTGAGTGTTTTATGTGCTGCGTGACGTGTGACATCATCTTGTTAAAACCATATGCCATTCAAGTGAAAATTGTTCGTTTAATTAAAAAAAAATTTTAATATGTCCTGATAGTGTACAACGATGACAGTAACAGCGTTGCTAGCTTTGTCCTCAAAAGTACGGGCCAATAATTTTTCCAAACCATAACGCACACCAAACAGTATACTTTTGTAAAAGCATTGATTTCGCGTAAATAGCACGTGAATTTTGACGATTCACTAAGCCATTTCAAAAAAGCATCATAGCTCAACATGATTTTTTTTAAATCAACATCAACTATATACTCTAAAGCCTAATTCATAAATATACAGCATTTCTGGTGGTCTTCAATGGACATTGCCGTGTTTTTAGATACCAACTGTACAAATGCAACCTTTTAACATTCACATAATCCAAATGGCGCGCAATTCAAGTCGTAAAGTTCAATTTGGATAACCCTATAGAACAGAATTATCACTAATTCTCTTATCTGTACATCCCTCCCGATCCAATTATCCACTGAAAAGTACTACTCTCTTTACCTGATGTATAACAGTAATATAATGCGAAAACAGCATGACGGTATCCTCGGGCAAAGTTTTTGAATAAGTACATTTTTCCACATTTATGCACCCTCAATTTGCTTTCATACTTCAACACTGAACATAATGCGTATGAAATTTACAAGGCAAGATCCCAAGTAGCTATGGAAACTTAAGGAAACGTTTTAAATTACTAATTAACACACTTCAAACGCCGAAGATGGGACAACGCCGCTTCGGAACATTGAAACGTAAGTTCATTAACGTGTGTAAATTTCCCGCAAAGGCCGCCCGAATTGGTGAAAACTCCCCCGCACGCAACAAGCGTATAAAAGCCTCGTTATTTCGAAATTTATTAAAATATCTGGAATAATAGTGTGCCTTTGGGGTTTATTACGGCAAGCCAGCGGTTCCAAACCCGTAAAAGCGGAACCGGTGTCCCGAACCGCCGTGGCCTTCACGCCGAATTTCCCAAACTGCAGCAGCATCCGATGGGGCTGTCGATCTACTTTGCAATTGCCTACGCACGCTTTTCCAGCCATAAATCCCGCCGGTCGATGCGCGGCTCATAAACGGAGCGCGAAGGGAAGATGGAAAAGATTGCGTGTTTACAATCTGATAAAAGATAAGCATTAGATACAGAATGCGGAAAATTGATTAATGTTCGCAATTTCGGTTTCAATCCGTGGCGGGGGCGGCGGCGCGGGAGGCGATTAATTTCGAATTTCGCGGACAACAGCGGAGCCTCCACCCGCAGAAATTAGTTCTGCGCGCCTAATCGTACGCGGTAATGCGTCGCATTATTGTTACGACAAGCAATAATTGCAGGTTTGTCCGTGGGGCCGCGGAAGTTCGCCTTAATGCAGCATAAATAATTCATAAGACGCTCTTCGGGCCATGAAGCTTTATCTGGAAGCGGCCGTTTAGCGCAGGCCCTAATAATTAAACGGGAAAGCGCCCGGTCGTTTTTATTGTTCGCAACAATAATCTTAGCCGGTGAAAATAATCCAGATCCAGGTTGGTCTTCCGCTAACCGACTTGTTTTCCATTTTGCCCAAAAGCGTTTATTCCATTATTCGCGATAAAGAACTTTCGTATAGCCCTCATTTCAAACACCATAACTTGCGATGGTCTTCTACTGCCTCTATCGCCTCGCAAAAGAAGCTATTTTCACATATAAATGGTTTTCGATGCTGTATATACGCGTGGTAATATCAGACTCTCCAACTTTTACAAAGCAAAGCTTCGATAAAACTAAAAGTAAAGATGGCCATTTCCAGCATGTTCAATAGCATATACTTACATAAGTTTGAAAAAAAACGTCCTTTATTAATATCTGTTTGTTTTTATCATCCTTTGTAATGAACACGATCGCGACAACAATAAACATATTGGTTCACACTAATCGACGTTTTTTTTTTATATTTTTCAAATACTTTTTATCATATTCAATGCATTGTTAGTCATTTGACTGATTTATTCTATGTGAACCACCGGTGGGTGATGGGACAGCCTATAGCAATGATTTTCCCTTATAGTCGCGTGACCCAGCGACACGTAGATATGTTTCTTTTGTAACAACACTTCACAAATAGTATTTTTGAAGATAATTGATATTTAATGTACTGAAAGAGTTCCTGAATACAAAAAATATTGGCTTGATTGCATCTACTTCTGCTCTCTAGATCGATTACCATCTCCTCAGGAATCACCAATTGTCCAACGATCACCGCTTATTAAGACACCGTCATCCTTGAAGAAAACACCACCTTCGCAGAAGTTACCATCTCTTCACCAGTCACTGTTACCCCGACACCACCTTCCAAATTAACAAGGAAAGAGATAGTTTTCTAGTTCAGAGTCTGAACTATTTTAAGATTCTAAAGCCTTCAGATAGTGAAACTGAAAGTGATGATATATCTCATAATACTTAAAACTAACAGGTATACATCTCAGTTCATTCATTTAATGACTGGGTAAACACGCACATAAAAGATATAAAGCACTTTCTGGCTATTCTACTGATAATAGGCATTAATAAACTACCAAAAATGCGCCTATAATGGTATTGTATAATAAAAACCATGAGCCATAACATATGTAGCATGTTATTGAGGTACTTCGTCTTAGAACTATTTTATCACTAATTTCAAGAGATAGTAGTTCCACCCAAAGAAATTATAATGAATGAGACGATCGTCCCCTGGACGGGCAGACTAGTTTTCGGACGATATCTTTCTGCTTCTTCTTCTTCTTTAGGTGCCGTCTCCGTTGCGAAGGTTAGCAATCATCATCGCTATTCGAATTTTTGATACTGCTGATCTAAATAACTGGATGGTAGTACAGTTAAACCATTCTCTCAAGTTCTTCATCCACGAATGTCTTCTTCTTCCCACTCTTCTCCTCCCTTAAATTTTCCCCTGTATTATTATCTGGAGCAGATGGTGTCTATCGCCTCTCATAACATGTCCAAGATATTGCAGTTTTCGTTTTTTAATGGTGAAAACAACTTCGGTTTCTTTTCCCATTCTTCTCATCACCTCTACGTCAATAGTCCCCTAATCTTTCTGCTAAGCCATACAAATATGAAGTAAAGATTTATAAAATATGAACACTTGAAGGATATACATATTACCTAAGAGTTTATGCAGAAAGAAATGGCCCTACTGGAACTGCAGAAACAAATATAACCGGACATACATATAATATATACATAGAATAGCATTTAAAAGCCCAGTGCCCAGTGCAATGCTATAAAAAGGTTATTTTTGAAGTAATACTAAGTACATCTATTGTCAATACATGGGTAATTTACACCAACTTCGATAACAAGGAAAATAGGAAGGATATGCTTAAATTTTAAGAAAATATAATAAAAGGGTTGTCAAAGACAGAAAATCAAAATTAAGATTGGTCAATAAAGCTAGAGAAAATGGCTTGTCCATGATAACGTGGAGCAGACAAGGAAAGGAAATCGTGGGAGAAGCAGCCATAGAACAAGAATTCATAAAGATTCAGTAAGAAGTAATAGCAAGATATGCACTGAGTATTATAGAAGAATTCAGAAAAAAAGAAGTAGTAAGGAAACAACTGCCAAGGCATCAAAATTTGTTATATTTTATGAAGACTGCAAATTACAGCCAACGATGGATATTGTTTGTTTTAAAAAAATTCATGAATAGTTCAGCTATACTTGATTGAAGTTTTGTATTAATCTTGTATTTTGATATTAATTGTATTTTTTGATATAATTATCTTTGTGTGAACAAGCTCTCAATATTTGTGTTCATTATTTCTTGAATAAATTTATTGGTTTGTTATATTTATATTCGTACAGAGTTAATTTTTAATACATAGATACACTACTCATGTAGACGCAGTTACAATACATAACGCCTGAGATACAATGGAATGCTTCGTGATACTCAAAATGTACGAAAATCAGATATTTTGTCCTACTACAAGTACACCAATTCTACAAATACTTCAAAATCAGTTACCAATGGAACATACTTCTACCATCAACAAATTTTATCAACATTAAAACAAACTTCACAATTTATTATATAAAACTCAAATCCCTATTCAACTTTAATTAAATCAGAAACAAATTGCAGTAATTATAAGAAAACAACCCAAACAAAAAAAACAAATCAATAGTACGTAGTAGAGATGAAGAAACAAAAGGAACCAAACAGAAATTTAAAAAAAAACGAACAATAAATGAAAACAACCAATCCAACGAAATAACAGATATCGACTGCTAACAAAAGCAAACTTTAATCAAAGCTAAAATGAACCGACCACCTTGCAAAACGAAAATAAAGACTCTTGACTAAAGAATTTAAAGCCTCCCCTAATATACGGTATATCCTTGGTGTAACCAATCACAACGAGAACCTATAATTTGGTCTTAATTTGCAAAAAACGAAACATGTTATAGCAAATAACATAGCAAAAATAAAATCTATGACTACTGAAATGTACAGAAAGTTTATTAAATCATACTTATTAGTTCAAGAACATGGAACCTATAAGTTAATTATAATAAACTTATATCATCATATATCGTTAAAAGAGATAAAAAACAAGTTTAAGGAAAAAGGGCTCGATGAAGTAATGATTTTGAAACTGAAAATTAATAAAAAAATTTATAATCTTCAGGTCTTCTAAAATACAAAAACTAAGACCTAGATTAAAAAAGTAATAACACAATATACAAAGTATCAATGCTATGGTTACTTAAAAATCTAATGCAAGTGTGGGAAATCGCAAGACTCAAAAACATGTATAAACTCCCAGACTACAGCAGCAACTTGTGCTCTATGCAAGGAAAATCACATAGCAAATTATAAAGGATACACTGTTTGTCAAAACCTAATAAAAGTGAAACGAAGAAAATCTTTATAAACAAAGAAACTTCATTTATAAGTAGATCTGATAATTATCAGTAGCAGACATATATAAATTGAACATAAATCCAAACAAACAGAAGTCGAAAATAAACTCAACTGTTACAAATCACAAGTAACTGAGCTAGGTGAATGATCAAACGGAGTTATAACATAAATTGGTCGAATTTCTAAATATATAAATTTAAATTATTTTTACAAATTAATACAATTAACATCCAACTCATTTCAGAAAATCATGCAACAGACAGAACAGTTGTGAAAACCAAATTATAGCATGTTACTGTACGTAATGGTATAAACCACTACCATTTACATCACAAAAAAAAAACAAAGTACAATAACAAAAACCCAACATTCCTCAAAACCATGTACATTGGAGTAATGTATAGTTTATTAAGGCAACAAATATTAGCTAATAAATATGAACAGTTAGTCTTTACTCTTGGACCAAATGCTGAATGCCAAAATATAACCTTAACTTTTATCATTTGGAAACCCAACATACTGACCAATATATCGAAATAATATCCCAGATCCTTTAGATTTCACTGTTATGAAAGACATGTCCAATATATGCAGTACGGTAGAGTGCTACTACAATACGTTTTGGTACTGAAGTTATCTGGAGAGATCACCCGCTGCTTTTGTGTTTCAATCAAATCAACTGGGAACTATGTGGGCAATTTATTTAAAAAAAAACATCAATTTACGCTTAAGTATAAAATTTCTACAGAAAGCATTATGACAATCGACTAAAAAATAAAATTTTACTAGATCAAGGTAACATACCAATATATAAAGGCTTATCTAAGAAAAACAAAAAAAACTAGACACCCTTCACACAACTTCATACACTTTGTACAACCCTAGAAAAAAGCACAAAATAAAAGATTTCAACTCCATATCACTAAATTATCACCAGAAGATCACTCATTGTGCAAAGTGACAGAAAATCAAAAGACCAATAGTATAGGTGCCGCTCACAAATAAACTAAACCGTAATTGGGCACGTTCAGACAAAGAAAAGTTTTCGCGGAACATCTAACTAATGTAATGGCAAAAAATATAAAGCATTTACTTAACAGAATTAAATATGCTATACTCACAAAACATCTAATATTAGAGCACTAGTTTGGTTTCAGAAAAAAAGTATTCCACAATACAACAGCATAGAATAGTAAATAAGATCAGCAAAAGGAAAAATTTGTGAAGCGGCTTTTCCAGACACTCAACAGGTTGTCGAAAAAATACGACACGAAGGCGTGCTATACATGTTGAAAAAAATTTACCTGCTCACCTCTATATTATACTAAAATCATACATGAAGGACAGATAAGTAAAATTCAGCAATTTGTCTGACTCAATACAATCCTGAGTTCCCCAGGGCAATATATTAGGAACGTACTACCTAATCTATACAATATATCTACCAATTACAGACCACCCTATAACAGCCTGACGCTATCAACTGATCAACATCGAGAGAACAGCTTCGAAAAATGTACAAAATCACCTAGATATATTGCACTATTAGATAAAACAATAAAGAATCATACATAGTTATTAATAATAAATCTATTCAAATTACGTCCGTTATTGTAGCCCACAAAAAACTGCAAGCAATACTACTTAAAAAAAATTCAAGACTCCATCTAGACGAACAATTGACATGGAAAGCACACATCAAACCTAAAAAACACCAAATAAATTAAAAGACAGTTTAAAAAGTAAACTAACAATTTACAAAAACATATGAGTTTGCAGCAAATCACTAATACAAAAATATTACAAACCATACAACAAAAAACTCGAAAATCCATGAATTCCCCATGCTACGTATCGCACCTTACAATACATGTGCAAGATGTCATTGAATGTCATATAAAATACAGAGAAAATAGTGCAGCAGGGCACACCAACCGATTAATACCGCGATTGCCTAACCAACCCATGCAAAATAGAAGATTAAAAAAAATGACCAGAAGAGCTGAATTCAATTAATTCGGATGCACTATCAATAGACGAGGCCTCTTTCAAATGTTTCCATATTTATCACATTTGCTTGGCGCTAGTGCGGCCGCGTGGTTAAAGCGTTGGGCTGCACGGACCCAATTTGAATCCTTGGTTTAAATAGTAGGTAACCTATCCGGTCGCTAAAAATAACTGAGTACTTGCGTTCACTCCAAAGAAAGGGTAAAAATGCGGTCGTTTAAAGCGCGACACTTATCACGATGACCCGTATCAGAGATAGTACACGACAACCGGACAGTTAGGGTAAACATACAAGAGCCTTAACCTCTCAGTTAGAGCCTTATCATCATCATTATTATTATTATTATTACATTTACCTACCCTTCTGTAAAAATTAAGTAGATTGCCAATTTGCAATTCTAAAATAAATTTAAAAAAAATTCACAATACTACGTAATAAATTCTTTCATTTCGAAACTAATATTGTGATAATCAGACACGAAGTAACAAACTAAAAAGAAACGCAATATGTGCTGCAACAAATCAGATTCAAATGGCCGCCTCTGTTTAGACCAAAATGCCACTTTTGCAACATTGAAGCAAATTTCCAGCGCTTAAATAGCGAGGCACGTAGCTCTCTCCAGCCTGCAAAAAATCTTGTTCGCTCTCATCCGAAAATTAGATTTACATCCTATCGATTTGCGATTACGGAGCGGCCGAAGAGCCTGCAAGTTTTTATTTTTACAGCCTGCCTCCCAATCAATTTGGGTTTTTGTTGGACTGTTGATTTTATCGTGGCACTAAAATGGCAGCTAACTGACGGCTTTCGTAACCTCGAAATTTTTGTTTGCGGTAATGAGATTGCGGGGTCCCCGTCGCACAAACGAAGTTTGTGGAATACATAAAAAAAATTTCTTAGTTTCTCGGCGGCGCATTTATTCCAATTTATTGAGCTTATAATGGATTAGAGCTTGGGTGCTTGAATAATGCTTGAAGTTCAATTGGTTAAAAAGAAAAACAACGTGAGATAAAGCTTATTCAAAATATTATTTTACATTATTATATTAAAGAAAATGCTAAATGGGTTCAAAATTTATATTTTGTTTAGTAGTCCAAAGACATTTGCGTAATAATAATCCTAAACAAATTCTACTAAAATCGTTATTTCTTTATTTAAAACTTCAATCACACATGTGTTACTCAAAATATAAGATGGGAAAAAACTTCTCCAATTCAACAAAATAAAATAAAATGATCTTAAGTAAAACTTGAAGCGAAGCCGTTGCTATGTAGGTTGTGACTCCATTCCGTTGGAACTAAATGTTTTTCAGTTGAAATGCATCGGGGTTCGGTACGAAACATTTCTACATATCAATTGGATGTGACAGACTGGCTTCCCTCCTCAAAAAATTAGTTTTTCCATTATGTTTCCACACATTTCCAGACGATTTTACCAATTAAGTTAGACAAGTAAAGAGAAACGGTGTGTTTCTGAGTAGTTCGCCTCAGAAACATCGATGGTTTTCGATGTTCACGCACTCCGAAGTCTTCCCCCTCCCCTTGTTACCAGTATTAAAGCTCTCTAAGCACACCAAAATCGATTTTCGATCAGAAAAGCGGACCCGAGGTGCAAGTTGAAAGCGCTTCTGAAACAACAGGAAAAGTTTTCTGTGCTCTCTAAGGGCCGCTTTAGACAAAATATATTTCCCTCCGTCAGGCCTACTTTCGCTTCATAACCTTTCTCTGAAATTAAGAAAAATGTTTTGCCCCATACTGTACTTGTGAAAGCTAAAATATGCTAGCCTTCATTACAGAATCGCAAAAAAATGATTATAAATAAACAATAACAGACAAAAAAAAATTCCACAACATCAATTTAGATTATGTAACAAACAGAGAATCTACAAACACACAAAATTGTTAACAAAATTAGTAAGACTGCAGATAACTGCTCAATTGCTATCCTTCTCATATTTGAAGCTTTTTCCCTACCTCTCACTACTTAAATATTATCTGATAAATAAACATTCGTGGGTCAATTAAGGTAGTGAACATACTGATTTGAATCCTATACATTCAAGAGCTCCTTAAGTAAGTGTCCTCGAACCTATTCTGTAGCAATCCTACTAGCAACACAACTCACCAGTAAATCTACATTTGCAGACAACATACCAGGTTCATTTCATATTGATCAAACTTCGAACACCAAAAATCCATAGACCAACATCAACATATGTTAAAGTCTTTCAATTCAACATTTACTCTGCATAGTCACTGAATGCAAGTAGCTTAAACTTAAATTAAGCCAAATCTACTGACTCGAATATATAAATTGTCCTCAGACCACAACGTATTGCTACAATAAACTATTCTGAAGCTCTTTTGGACTTATTGTATATAACTGTGAGAAACCGTAAAGAATTCTAACATAGCCATTTTGTAAATGTTTTAAAACAAGGTACTATCCAATATAACATCTCTCTAAACTCTGACAAAGAAGTCATTAGATTCAATGTAAAATATAATGAAACGGTATCAATGTTTTTGAATTTGTTCGGATGAATAATTCACTATTAGAATCAATTCCAAACCTCCATTTTTCCTGCAGGCTCACAAACTCAGTTTTGCTTTCCCCACATTTATGAACTGAAAACTGATTTATACAGACTTGAAATTAAAGTAAAAGAAGCCGCAAGAGGCTAGATTTGACGAATGTTATGAATATTTAGACAATGAGCTGGTATTAGGCAGTACTACCTTGATGCCTCCTAACTGTACTTTCATCAATGCCAATTTTTTCCTAAAATATGTTTTTTGAACATCTCAACCTACACCCGACACCCCTATTCTAACATACAATTTATTTCGACCCAATCTACACTTACTTGCAGTCGAATTACTTCTAACAATCGTAACGATCTTAATAATAGCATTAACAAAATTTGCAGACACTGGGCCGAACTGACATTCGGAAATTGATTGACATTACTGACAACACTCAGTATAATAGTAGCTAAAATATTTTTTTCTTGAAAGTGCTTAAGTTCTGTAGTTCTTTTCATAGAAATACTAGACCGTTACCTATTTCGTTGGTGTCCTTGGGGTCCCTGAATCCAACCCCTAATCCCCTTCCACATTTGTCATCTGGCGTGGGTGTTGGTGGATCTGTAATAGGCCGTTTCCAACGCTAGAGAATAGGTTATGAGAGAAGTGGTAGACATATTCCTGGATGGTTGGCACGTCAGTATTGCGGCGAAGCATCGTGTGTCCAAAGATGGACCCGCAGACCCGCAGACCCGATTCTATATTACCTACAGCTTGTTAATGTACGTCTTAGCACAGTACCACAAGCAGGACAGGCGTACATCATGATCGGACGCAAGATCATCTTGTAGATCATCAATTTATTCCGGAAGGACAGCCGGATCCCAGGACAGAGCAGCTGCCTTGTCCTTCGTTACAACCCGATTAACGTGCGGCTTCCAGGTGAGTTTTTGATCTAGAGTCGCACCCAGGTATCGTGCCTGTTCTCTCCAGGGTATCTCCCGGTCGAAGATTCTGGGTCTCACCAGGTTTGGTCTCCGCCAAAGTCTTGTGTTCGTAGGAGAATAGTACGGCGGAGCTTTCTTCATGTTCTGTACCATTCTTCAAGAGATTCCAGCCCCTTCTGAATGGCCTTCTGGATTGCCATTATGGGTTATCGCGAGCTTGATACCACCATTTTATCGTCTGTATAGTTATGGAGGGCTCGCGGGAATGTCTCCCACGTAGATGTTAAATAACGGAGAGGAAGGATCTTATTAGCTAGAGTATAGGCAGTGAGATAGGCACTAAAGCCACGTTGTAGACGAGACCGTTGTGCCAAATCTTGTCGAAGATTTTAGCCACATCTAGGAAAACTGGTGTGGTTGTTAGGAAGACGTGTCGATATTCCTAAACATGATAAGTATCACGACATTCCCTACTTTCCAGAGCTCGGAAAGTGGTGGAATTGGAGGGCAGCGTTTAGGACCATTTTTTAGCTATTAAGGTGGGGGATATGTCAAAAGTGAGTTCTGCCACATTATCTGAAATTCAATTAAACTTTTCATATTTTTCTATTTACTCCATCGAAACACACAGAGCGAACATGCCTAAATAATTAAGATAGTAGAAAAAGGCATAAAAAAATTGATAAGCTAAAGACACGTTCAAGATTTAAGTTTCACAATACTACATATTTAAATGTACCTCATTTTTCTACAGATAAAGTTAATAATAGATGATGCATTTCTTGTTGAACGAGAAAAGACGAGAACGAGAAAGAAAATTGCCGGCTCCCCGCAAACGCAGAATTGACAGTTTCCAGAGATTAAAAAGGAGGGTTAATTTCCAGGGTTAGTCTTGGAGGACTTCAAGATGCTGGATCCCACTCCAGGACCAATCGCTTCTTGCCCAGGGCAATTTCTGCGTTCGGCGATGAACTTCAATTAAGCTGCCATGCGAGGTGAAAGCGAAAGGAGACCCTGAAAGAGTCCTTTGAGCGTTTTAAAAATTCCTCCGCGCCTCGCGCAGCCCAGCAAACATTAAGAGGCGAAAGGAAGAAATTAAACGAAATTCCCCTTCGGCATAAAGACCTGGACCTTTTGCCGTCTAATGAGCGCACGCGATCACATGCAGATATGGGGCCGCATCGACCGATCTTGGACGTGACTCCGGCGCGAGCCATTTCGGCGGCGATTATTGATGATCTTCGGAACTCCGCCTCGAGCTTCATTAAGCTCGGCTTCGGGTACGCGAGCGGCCGAAGGACAACGCGAATCGATGGGGTGAACGGCTGCATCCGCATGCGATGGGAGCGGAATAAAGCTCGACGCTCCGGGTGACTTCGCGATGCGGAATTGCGTACGCGGATCGCTTTGCGGAGGCCTGGCTTGTATCGGTCGGCTAAGGGCTCTGGTTAACCGGGCAGCCGATAAATCGATCCTGGAATACGCCGCATTTCCGTAATATAAGACCGCGCTTTCAAGCAAGCCCGGAATTAAATATTGTCCTAGTCGTCTGTGTCTAGACGGCGTCTACACTGTGCCTCCCAAAAATGAAGCAGAGACGCCTTGCGCCGCCCGTGCACCTTTCCGGATTTATCGATCATCGTTTCAGAAGGCCAATAAAGAAATTAGTAACGGGTCCCAACTCCTTGTTTACAGATAATTGTTAAGACGTCAGTTTATGGTGCAACAGTCGAGGCCTGCAGAACTACCGCTCTGAGCACTCCACAGTAATCATCGGCAATGCCGCTTATCCACCCTTAAAACAACTCCAATTCCGCCCGAATCAACGAGTTCCCGCTAATCGCGCTCTCTAAAAGCGTCGCCTGCAGCCCGCGGCACTTAAAATTCCGGCGTTTGTCCGTGCGCGCAAATTGCCACTTCCAATCGCACTCGAATTCCGGGGTGGTTGAGTCCGCTGATTTGCAGGCGGCCGATGAAGCGGCGATAAAAACGGCTCGCCGAAATTATTCGATTAGCCGCGACAAAATGGAGTTTAATTCCAGTTGGCGGCCCGCGGCCCATTCCACGGCCGCAAGTTGGCTCCGGCGCTGCGGAATGCGAGCAATTGTTTCAAAGGGTGCATTTGGCGGGATGGAAAGCCGGGGGTTTTACGAGACCAGACGGTCGCTGCAATTCCCTCCGCAGCAGCGTCGCCGTTCCCAATTGCCGAGTCATACTATTCCAAAGTAATGTCTACATACAGGACTTTTATGGATGTTGAATGTAACTCCGGGAAGTTTCACTAAAGGAAATTTAATAGTTCATGGGCACGAGGAAGAAAGTTTGATGCCTTTACTGTCGATGTAGAAATGAGGATTAATCCGTCGGGGGCACTTTAGAAAAATACAAATAAAATATGTTCTATAAAAAGCGCCGAATTTGAAAATTCGTTAACATAACCTGTGATTTCAGAAACCCCCATAAGAGGAAATAACAGGGTGTAAGATCGTAGGACTTGTCGGCCATTCCTGGTCACCATGTAAAGAAATCACTCGTTGCGGGAATTTTTCGTGGGGAAAAGCAACCGTCTTGCACGAAGTGTGGTAGGTTATTCCATTCTGGTGAAACCAGAGATCGTCAATCTCCGTATCTTCAAAGGGAGGCCACAACCGATTTGATATAGTGTTACGGTAACGTTCTCCATTGACGGCAACGGCAGTTCCCTTTATCAAAGAAAAACAGCCCTATCGCTTCACCTGCCGAAAAACTACACCACACTGTCGTTCTTAGTGGATGCATTTCACACTCCTCAAGTAAAAGTGGGCTTTATCTCTAAAATTTATATTTTTTTGCAATATTTTCGTCCACTGCAAGTCTATCCACAACCTATTCGGTAAATCGCATCCGTTTCCCGTTATCAGCAGCCTTAAGTTATTTCGTCAGTTGCATTTTATACAGATCTTTATGCAAAATTAAATGCAACAAAGTTCCCGGAATAGCAAACTACAGTGAACGTTGCAAATGGATTCTCCAAAACTCACAATGACATTGTCTTGCACAACAGCGATTTGTTGCTCTGTCCGGCAATTGTGCCCAGACAATTTCATCGTTCTCACTAAACCAGTCGTCTCAAACTTCCTTATTAGTATTCGAACTGTAGATTCGTTGGGCACTTAATTTCTCCAGAAAATAGCATAATGTTTTCACACTGTCCGTGTGGCACTTTCTCCGCTTTGGTAGAATGTTTCAACAACAAGAACACGTTGCTCCATTGTAAACTATTCTATTATAAAAACAAACCAAAATAAACAAATTATAAATTAATCGAAGTGTTAACAGATAACAAAAATAATAACAAGTCTAACAACTTCGAATGCCACGCGATTCAAATAAGAGTAAGAACAATCGCTTTCTTGTTTATCTGATCTCTCTGTCATTTTTTTTTTGTAACGACAAATTCTTCTAATTTAATCTTATTACTGAAACATTTTGTATTGTCACTGGCCACTTCGGCAGTAACAAAGTTTCCTTCAACCACTATCAGAGTCGACACACTGCTGAGAAAAGATAGTTTAAGTTGTCCCTGTTTAGCAATCTAACAAAAACAACACACTTCATGATCACAGCCTACCATCCAGCAACTAACGGTAAAATACATCATGTTGTATGTTCTCAGGTTGTTCAATCATATTCGAAGTTCAAAACTACAGCTGTGAACGAAATAGTTCGAAAACACGACACTTAAACATTGACCGTGAAGACTTTCGCATTATTAGTCAACATCATAGTTAAGAGATTTCAATGTCAACTCAAATACTCAAATCTATGCGCCTATGGTTTTGTTAGGCATAAATTTTGCATCAAAAGACGATTTTCAAGCAACAATAGAGCAAATGCTATAAGCAGAACCACTCTGTCTTCCCGGATAGTTTCTGATACCAAACTAACTGCGTGATCATCTTTAAGGGTCTCACAATCACGTTTTTCTCCATCTTGTTGGGTCAAAAAGGCTATTCTACCAACCGTACGAAAATTATAATAAAACTTTAATCGACATATGAAGACGTGAAATTACTGTATCCATATCCATAGACTAAAACCATTCAATTCGATAGAAAATGACAAAGTTAACGAGGATTATGACGCAAAAGATCTCGAAGTCGTGAGTTTCCAACAGAATGAACTACGTGATCAGAGAGATATGTTTGCTGAGCAGACTATAACCTCGTCTAATTCAGTCAACAGTTGTTCCGAATTCTATTCAACTAATTCAACCAACAACAATTCGAATTTCAGAAACTTGTATAACCGTTTTATTTTCCTAAGTCGCCACCGACTCTACTTCTAACCCAGAAATATGTTTTTTAAAGTCATAAAATCAATTTTAGCTGGGGATATACTTATAGTAATAAAAAATTTCATAAACAACTGATATTAAAGAACACGTTTAAATTCAAATTAACATAATTAAGATAAAAAACACTTTTAGGATAACGCCAAAAGAAGTCCACCATTGAAATAGTTGGAGGCATAAACACAATAAAAAAAAAACATTTCAACAGATCCTCCTCTGCCCTTGAACAATATAACAATAATGAAGAATTCACTTGTTTTGCCGTTCATAAGTTGAACATGAAGTTTGCTGGAGAAATGAATACATATAGTGCATAGTCTAGTAGAAAACTAACCAAAGTAAACATTTTTACAATGAGTTACATCATATGTGAAAAACAACATGCAAACCTTTAACGATGTAGACGGTTCCTGGATAAAAAATAATAATAAGACAATTTCAGTTTGGAAACTATATACAAGAACGCGATTATTTCATTTAAACGCCCGCGTAAAAAATATGATGTGCAAGCAGACAATTGGGGCTTTATGGGGCTTGTGATTGTCATGGAGAAGAAAAACATTAGAGACGTTCTTCTATGTTGTGAAGTTCATCGCGATAGTCAGAAACTAAAGCGTTGTTCCCCTATAATACATTTCTCCTCCCCATACAGATGATAATATGCAACGCTTTCAAGATCTATTAACGGGCGTTCATATTCGACTCGTGTGGTGGTTCTTCTCCAATTGCTAAATAAAATCTGACTTGATCTCATTGACATTGACGTTGACGTTGAAATCGCTGGTGAAATTTGAGGTTCCTGGGTCCAGCCTCTAACCTCAGCCAAAACAGATTTTGGACGCACTGGGACATATACCCTTGGATAGTTGGCACATCGGCATCTTGGTGGGGAATTGTACTCCTGATATACCAAAGAGCGTCAAAAATGGAAAAACTCGACTCCTTCCTACACTATGGGAGTGGAGTATCAAGCCACGACAAGCTCGTTATATATAAAGTGATGATCCATCTTATCATGACGTGTGTGGCTCCAGTTTAGAACTGGTTCGCAAAAACTTATATAAACAAGCACCAGGTCGTCCAGAATTGGGCCTTAAAGCCCATCATTGACGCCTCGTAGTTCGTGAAGGACTACGACCTTTATCATAACTTTTATGTTCCAACTATTCAGCAGTTTATTTCCTTCACTGCTCAAGACCTACACAACAGCATCCAGAGCCATGGCAACTTCACAGTCCGTGGCATCTTCAATTATGAGGCTGACAGAGCCGTCCGTCATGAGCGCCCAAAGATCCTCATCTCCCACATAGGGCGGTACGGAGTTGGCCTAATATAAGTCCAACATCATCCATGCCAGGTCACTAAAGAAGAAGGGGGTTAGAGGTTGGACTCGGAGACCCCTGAGGTCACCATATCACCAAATATCAACCTCAAGTACCGGTCTCATTCTGATAATCCATACAAAAACATCCAACTCTTATTCACTGGTAATGTATATCGTAAATATTGTGGATGCTGTTTTAATAAGCGTCTAGTTTGGCAAGTTGCATCACATCTCTGTTCGATTACCTTTTCAGTGAGGGAGTAGGACAAATCGCCACCTTCACTCCCTCTTCAACAATTTTCGCATATTGAAGCGTTCGGTTAAAATGCATTGCATGATTGCTGTAGGAATTTATAGTTAGTGAAATATTTTAATTCACTTTCTTTGCTCTAAAAATATTTCACTGCAGCAGCACGTTTGCCATGTTTTGCTACCACACTGCGGGCATCACCTCGATCTTACCTAGTAGTGTTTGTCCCATCTTTATCGGGTTTTTACATCTTATTCCGACTGTTTTTAAGGTATACGTAAACCTATGTAACATTTCACTAAGCGTGATTTGATGACCTATTATATATTTTGCACTGTGTCTACAAACTTGAATATGTAGATTCGATTTTGCAAAAATCCCCAAAAAAAGGCATGATAATCAAATCATTACAAAAATAATTAGAAATAAATTATAGAGTACAATTTTTGGTAAAATTCGCAATAGATAAAACATAAAAAAAATGTAAAATTAGAATTTATGAAAGAAATCAAACAAAAATAAAATAGCGTTAAAAGCAGCACAAAAATAAAATATTTTACTGTCGCATCTTCTTACTTTATCCAGCAAAAAAATTTTTGATCAGTAATTTGATTCGTTGCCATTGCTTGACATGAATCCAACTGATAGAAGCGTTCTAGTACTTCAATGCGGGTAATTTAGCAAAAAAATTATATTCTGTGAAAAATTGCACATTTTTCCCACTTCAAAAACCATTTGAGCATGTAAAACATCACTTCATTATATTCAAAATCTGTATGGCTGAGCAACTCTAGAAAGTGTTTTGTTTTATAACCAACTAGCAAGTAAAATTACGTAGGCGAGTCAAATTAGCACCCTACAATTATTAGCGTATGTGACGACTATTCTGGTATAGACGATTATCCTTAGTAATCAAAACGACTTTTAATAAAGTTTTAACAGAGAAAATGTTAAAGTAATCGATATTTTGTTTAGGTTACATCTACAATTCGGAAGAGACACGTTATCAAGAAGCCCAGTGTTTAAATGGTATCCAATGTTTGTTACGCGACGAAGAGAAATGAAAAATACCAATACCAAGACAAACGTTGCTCAAATACGCAGGCTTGTGGAGGACAATCTGCGACAATTAGTTATGACAATGTTCAATTAACAATCAATAAAGTTTTAACATTTTGGAAAATGTCTACAAGATGCTATACATAACTAAGAAGTAATTAAATTAGATATTAGAACTTGGGTCCATCCCCTGAGTCAAAATTAACAAGTTTCAAATGACAAACTGTAAATGAACGTGCACTCATATACCGGATGAAAACAGGCCACACTTCTTACAGATCCGATAAATTTGGCCATAAGCTGGATAAAATGTAGTAAAATATAGTATAAGGGACCGGAACATTATAGCAAAGTCCATTTACTAAAAAGAATGTAAACGTTGTACTCATTTTTCTTTTATCACACAACTATCGACCATTCTCTCTTTCATTTTTAACTAATGAAATGTGCACAATCCTGCTGCTGCTCTTCGTGCATCAATTTTTATGCTAAAATATGGGGCGAATGCTTTCTCTGAGACCGACTTCAAAATTACAAAAAATGTTATTAAAATTCCAATTATTCCTTGATGAAAAATTTAATACCCAACTCGAGTTGTGTATAAAAATTTCAATTAAAAACGTTTGATCCTCGAAATTTTATAAATGCAACTTAATAAGTGGAAAAACCGAAATATTTTTATCGCTGACATTACGACATTAGATTAATTGTAACCCTAACAGAAGAGAAATGTAGTTAACTAAAGAAAGTTGCAAAACGCAGTGGCATCCAACAAATGTATCTATAATGATATTAATCTTTTTTCTGCGGTAGAATCAAGTTATTTTGCCATTTAAGAGGAGATTATACGGGAGCATGGGAGTACAATCTAAAAGCTAAAAGATTAAGACTTTCATATGTTTGGTTTCACTCCCTGGTCAACGGGGCAATGTGGTTAAGTAGCGTATTATTACCCCTTGTGCGAAGAGAACGCAGATATTCAATTATTTTTAATTACTGACTAGGCCACCCGCCGAGTATCTAAACCCAGGATTGAATCTGTACTGCAACCAAGTCCTTCAACCACTCAGTCATACTGACGCATAGAGATTGTGGGTGAGGGAGTTAATAGTAAAATAAATTACGGGATAAAAATGACGTAGAATAAAAAATTGATGGAAATTAAGACACTTAGAGGAAAGGGAAAAAGTTTGCAATTTTGAAACGAAACTAAATCTTAATATTTTCCACTTAACGCAGCTGTAATTCGAGTCAACAGTTCATCAGCAAAGCAATAAAACCCCCCCATACATTAATAACACAATGAGTCATAAAATACCCAATTCGTCTTGCCCTAGTGAGCTTTATTTGGCAACATATTAGCTATATAAGTTTGCAAATCGTCTTCTTCCTTCCCTTACCGCCCGCGCGCCGAAAACAAGCCTCGTAAGCCCGGCTCGCGGAGGGTGGCCGATTTTCCATTTTCCGCGCCATTTTCGCCCCCTGATAGCTCCGCGCGGGCATTAATCTAGGCGCCCGGATCAGACGCGGAGCGGAAACGACGGCCTGGTGCGATGTCCTTCCCGCCTATTTATAGAGGGTTCCATTCAAATAATCCGACGTTATCCTATTATTAATACGCGAGATTGCCGTTGTTTATTTTCGGATGTTACATCACAGCCGCGCGTCCCGGATTAGAGCGCGATCATTGTGGCAGTGGGTCCCGATGCAGACGCACCCGCTGCCTATTTGCATTCGCCGCCGCCATCCAGTTGCAATGCGGAACTTGGCTGAAGTGCTACCTATGTGGAGCAGCTGGCTTAAAAGCTGCGAAGCGGGCAAGAAGTAATGCCTCAATTTGCACTGCATTTGTGAAGCAATGAGGACGGATCGAATGCAGCTCGCATGCACTTCGGTGAGACACATAAATATTATGCAGTCTGATCTAAATAGTTAATTATTATCAAATGACGTTTGTTAACAAAAACAAACGATCCGCTACCTACAAGCGAAAAAAAATTTATTCTGGACCTCCCAGAGGTTATCTACATGGGTTTTATCACAGTAGCTCCAAATGGGGCAGACATATATCAGTATTAAGCGAATAATGGTTGTATATATATATAGTATATACATATACATATATATATATATATATATATATATATATATATATATATATATATATATATATATATATATATATATATTATAATTGCAAATGGAGAATCTGCTTCCCGTATGGAGAAAGAAGTCAAAAACAAGCCTCTCATCTAAAATAACTCTAAACTAACGTGTCTCTTCACTCCAAAATATCTTCTGGTAGCAGATTTCGAGATTTGCTGGATTTTTTCGCAAACGAAGTCAGTTTCTTCCAGAGAAGAGGGCGTCGGCATTCTTTTTGGCATTGACTCCTATTCTCCACGTGCTGCTGCATTCTTCAAGTGAGTCCAACTCTTTCTAGACACGCTGTTACAGGTGTACTTTAAAGACACCGACTCTTGGATGCCTCTCTAACGATTTCAAGCCGTCAAGAATAGAAGGACCGAGTCAGCTGAATCATTGGAAGCGGAATAAACACTGAAACTATCTTAAAGACAACGTAGTTATGGCAAACCTTGTCGAAGGCCTTAGTCATGTCAAAGAAGACTGTGGCATTGGTCTACTTTCATATATCTAGCTCTGAGATATTTAAAATATCCTGTTACGAAGTTGTAACAATTTGTTCTGCATAGGACGATATTTAGAAAACAACACAAGTTAAACGTATCCATTAACCTAGCTTTCACTAAAAATGAACAAAAAAATAATGTGCTATTTTTAATTTCACTCTACCACATAAGTTTTAAAATATAAAAACATTCGCAAAAGAGGAAATGTGGTGTTGCTCCATAGATGATATAAACAACCAAACCTTATTGAGCGTTTTGTTAATCATCTTCAGGGACAAAAGCCCCATGACCATCTAGATCCAGAGACCTAAGAGAAAGTGTTTCAGCTCATCCAAGCCCTTGTGCATGACAATTGTCTACCTCACCGCTATAGCTAACGTTGCCCTTCGACTCTATCAATTCCTAAGCCCTTGAATGTTGGTAGAGGTTACCATGCTCCTCAATTTGGAATGCCAGAGACTCCCTTTAGGGACTTAGTCTATAACCTGATTCGGAGAGTCAATTTGGAGTCCGATCCGGCCACTCTACGCATCATAGGGGGCTACACCAAAATCAAACCACCAGTGTAGTATTCCTCGACGTGATCAAGATCTTCTACAAAGTGTGATTTCACGGCCTCCTATACATAATAGCATCAATTAAAATCCCGATGCCGATGGTTTAACTTCTCATGTCTTTGCTCTTCGGAAGGAAGTTTCGCATTAAATTCGATAACGTGAGATCATCGACGAGCTTTCTACGAGCTGACGTACAATATTCCGTTCTGTACTAAACTATCTACAATATTTACGTCCGGAACATGCCAGAGACAGTACACAAGCTCAGTTTGCTTAGAACATGCTTCATAATCCAACCGTTGCAAGAGAAACCGGACCTATTGGAAGAGTGGTGCAAAAGTGGCAATTAATATTAGCAAATAGACTTGATACACCATAGGATCTTTGGATGAGAAATTCACCAGAAGGAAAGAACTACCTGCCTCAGAGTGACCCTAGATAAAAAACTGACCTGAAAAGATATAAAAGGATACCCACTAACAAGCTTGTGTTATATGAAACCACTGTGTATTCTATTACGACTTATGAGGCTCTAGTTTGGGACTACCCTAAAAATACACATCAACTTGCTCTAAGTCGTACAGAATCTGGCGCTACGGTCCATCTTCGGCGTTCCATAGTTTGTCATAAACTCTCACAAATGCTCAATAATTCCATAAAAAAGTTCAGTATCACGGCAACTCCACCAGCCGTGCCCAAACATAGTATTTTTTCCGTAAGGGAGCACGAAGGCGGTTTTTATAGTCCATCAAGATCCTACACCAGGTCATATCAAGGCTAAAGTTAAGGATCGGACTTTGAACCTAGGATTTCGTCGGAAAAGTTAACATTAACTCCAATTACCTCGTGAAAGGACTTAAATATTGTTTCAGTAAAGAATATTTAGACTTTAGAGAATAGACAGAAGTCAAAAAGGGGCAAATTAGGAGAATAAGATACGGGACGATTTCGATTGTGGCTCTTTCTTAATCGTTCTGAAGGTTCTTCAGATTTGTTACTCCTACTTAATCCAAAATTGTTGTATAAAATATATATTATCCAATAACCAATTTTTCTTTTTAGAACAAATTATCAAAAATCATGCAAACTCTTCAAAAAAACTCGCATATTTGTGTCTCTAGTCACAGCAATTATGAGCGCATTAGTAAATAATGAAAGACCCAAAACAAAATAAAGGAACAATTAACTAATTACCTCCACACGGCATTTTAACAAAGAAAGGAATGCGTTTAACAGCAATATCACTGATATTTTTGATCCGAAAAGTCAACTCTAAATATAACGCAGAAATCCTTGGAATTGCTAAAACTTCATCTTCCAAACAATCCACGCACCAACGTGTTTTTATTTTGGCCAAGCGTTGTTTAATGCAAAATTGTGAAATTAACAAAAATAAATATCTAACGGCTATTTATAGGTTTCAAGCAACAGGATTAGAACGGCGCTGGCATCTTAAATAATATATGCAAATGTATTTACACTTGAAAATGACAAACATGTTTTTGACTAAAACAACACGCGCTAATATAGGCAGTGGTTTTCGAGCATGGTTTATTCGCCGTCGGCTTAATTGTTTAATTGTTTTTTACAAATGTGAAGCATGCAGCGAGTTTCGCAAGTGTGGTAGCGCTGCAACTGCCATCACGTAGGAATTAATGTCGCTTTGCCATAAGTAATAACGGCTACTGAATGCTCCCATGCATGAATCATGGAACACGTTTATGGCTTACGTGCGCAAGCCGCCATTATATTAATTTCCACAACTAGAAAATACTTGAGAAACCGATATAACTAGATGAAGCCAGAACTTTAATATCCAGGCTACAATAGGCCAAAATGGTCGTAAAGCGAGTTTTCCACAGCTCCATGCAAAAATCGCGTTACAGCCGCCCCAGTTCCCGTAACTCGCTCACACTTGCCGAACTACACGAACTTAATTGCTGCGCGGCGCGCACCTAAACTTTTAAAAGTTCAATAGTAAATTAGCTTCGTTCTGAGCCAGAGCTTTCCGTGAAATGGGCAAAAACAGGTGCTCCGAATTCCTCGGGAATGCGCCGGCGACGGCAGCAGACGACTACGCTGATTTGCAACGGTTTTTCGCTTTCAGCAATTAGGGCCGCGCAATCGGCTGAAAAAGGCAAAAACTAACAGATCGGGACTCCATCTGCTGCGAGTTGTTCAGCAGCAAAAACTGTTTGATTTCGAGGAAAACAATTAGCCCAAATAATTAAGTTACGGCGACAACCCCGCATAACGGACATTATCTTAGCTTTCGTGTTTTTCATGTTTCTTCTTCTTTATTAATTCAATTAAACTCCTTATAAAGACCATATACAAAAAATATAAAGCAATAAAGTGCAGATGCATATGTTTCGTAATAGATGGTAATGCTGTTCTTCACGACATTAAACCCTTCCGTAGGGTGTGTTATACTTTTTCCACTGCTAAGTAGACATTTGTTGTAACATGCTAATAAAATGGTCTGTTATTCGCACCAGAAACAAACAGAGATGATTTATAGGTATGACCAAGTGAATGGAAATGGTCGGCAGACCGCACTAAATTATCAAGAAATTCACCCTCACTGAGAGCAATTCAATCAAAAACATTGTAGCAATGTTTCGAAACTGGGGTCGTTTGATGGAAAGGGATTCGTTCTACAAGGCATTGAGGATAACTCCAATGGACTGATAAGATATTAAGTATTTTTTTTTCATTTACCGCATGCAAAGCGAACAAGTTTCCTTCCAAGGGAAAATTTTGGCAACAAACCACTACCATTATGGGATTATGTCGTCAATCCTTTGGCAGGGATAACATCATCAATCTATACAACAATTAGCGGTGGGCTTGGTAAAATCCCTAGAAAATGCCCTAGTGCATCTGCAATTTCTGTGCGACACTTTGCCTCTATTGATAGGAGATAACCTATTAGCAATAGAACAATCTCAGCTGATCTCATTTTAAACTTCTTAGTGCCACTATTGTCGTGCAATATAATGTGACGTAACGATCCAGTATTGTGGACTCGCTGTAGATTTCCGAACATATGTTCTTATAAATTCTTTCTCCTTTTTCCGAACGAGAATCGCCTTCTGAAGTTAACATTCACAAAAACTTTGCGACAGAGTTGTTTAAAGTTAGTAAGTCTAAATTCAGATATATCAATTTTACTAACAAAAGAATGTTTGATTTACATTCAGCCAGTTCTAATACCGTTGTTTTCCCAATTATAAACTCGGCTAAATACTTAGATATAATCCTGAATGTGAAGGCAAGATGCAAAGAACACTTTAAGAAGAAAATGATTGAACTTGAACACTACTGACTTATTGGCAGAACCCATATCTTGTCAGTGCCTTACAAAATTATTATCTTACACCTCATCTGGCTGTGTGATATACAACTCTATAGTTGTACTGTCAAGACCAATATCCTTTCAAAACCAGTTTCGTCCCCAAAAATGATCTTGTTACAATCCATCGACATTCTCATAGCGCACGCTAGAGTTAAAAAATTTTAATTCTCGAAGGCTTATAATCCATTATAGCCACAATACTTTCTATGTTGACATATTGGAATATGTCAACCAACAACTGTTGGTTGACTATGTTGATCATTAGTAAGAGCGAACGGCACAAACTATTTCTTCTAATTAATCAAGAATTTCAATAATTTCATCATGGCAACTGTAATAATTCAAAGTTCTATCACATTTATTAGGAAATTCATTATTAAGGGCAGGTTCTCATCTAGCGACCCAAAAATGACACGATTTTCTCGAATTTTTTTTCCATGGAGAAAATAAATGAGGAACTCGATGTTTGGTACTTATTTAAAGTCTTAATATGGTCTAACGCTGAATGAGATTAAGGTCTACTATCGCTTCTACGTCGTCGCGCACCATCTCTGATGCGGGGCATTAGCGCCCAAGACGACCGCCATTATTACCTTGTTCGAATGAACATTTTAGTGACTGAGTAGGCCAGAGGCATCAGAAAGCACCAATTGAAACCGGGTCCGTCAGCATCGCAGCCCGTCCCTCAACCACAGGGCCACACTGGCACAATTTAAAGGTCTTAAAGTATGGAAAAACATTTTTTATATTGAAAAATAATGTAATAATTATTGTTTATTTGTACTGAAACGTGGCAGCCTCAAAAAAAGCATCCAAGCGGGCGGCACTCTATCTCTCGCTCGTTCCTATCATCTGAAATAAGAAATCCAAAAATGTTTATGAAATATATTACATTTGTTGGAGGATAAACCTATAAAACCAACAAAAAGTAAAAAATTGAAAATATGGCGGATATGCAAAGTTTAGTGTCCCGTTTCTGCGCTTTTTTTACTCTTCAAAGTGCTGTAAAAAATATAAATAATAATAAATTTAATTATTTTTTTGGTTCATCCTCCAGTAAATTGAATCTACTTTGAGATGAAAAAATATATATAGCGATATATTCAGTAATTTTTGAGATATCGTGCCGCCCAGTTTGAAGAACGTGGTTTCGAGAAAAACGCGTTTAAAATTTTCGGTACACGAACTGCTTGTATTCGGTGCACGTGGTCGACTAACACTACACGCTATAACTGTTGATATTAGTATATATAGAAGCACACATATAAAGTAATAACATCTGGTTACACTAGAGGTAGCTATATTTATCATGGTCACCCATGGTATGGTCGTAAACGTGGGAAATTCAAAAATATTACGCGCTACTTTTTTGCTATAACTTTTAAAAAAAAAATAATTTCGTAAAAATAGATTTGGAATATATATTTTACGGATAAACAGCTATGAAAAACTGCAAAAAAATAAAAGTAGATTTTTTGAAACCTCTTGATGAGAACCTGGTCTTAAGAAATTTTAACTTCACTTTCGTCTCTCCCCCTATACACACACATAACTAAAAACCAAAGCTAAAGGCTCTACCGCCTTCCTTTTTAGTATTTTACACTTTAAATTTCTTAGATTTTTTACTGAAATATTTTCAAATTCACATTTTCGTTGTGCTGTGTATTCTAAAAATGGTAATTTGATTTCTATAAAAGGGCACACATACGACGCTTAACAAAATCAGAGAATTACGTAGTCGCCGATTTCATCACAGCGAGGCTGGGAGAGGCGCAAATCGAAGCGAAAACAATTACCGAAGTCATTGCTCTAACATAAATCACTTCTAATTATCGCGGCGCTGCCTGCCAGCCCGAAATGTTTTTTGTTCGCTATCAATTGGTAATCCATTATTGATCGGGCGCGAACGTCCACGTTCTCTCCACTTACCACCTTTCACGGCGCGGTTGCAAAACGAGCAGCTTACCTGCAACAAAAAAAGAATTAGCGTACGCATTTGCAGAGTCGAATCGTTCAATTATTATTTATGCCGCTCGGCGCCGAATCGGGTCAGTCTGCCAAGTTAATGGCTCGCGAGCTGTCAAATCTGCCAATTAGAACTCCTGCTCGGAGCAATTTCTCGAGCTGTCATAATTTATGTAATAGAAAGGCTGAGCCTTTGTATTAAATCACAACTACGCCTAGCGAAATAAAGTTCAGTTGTCGGCTGCAAAAAATAGTGTATGAAACCTGAAGGCGGGGGTTGATAAGCCGAATCTATTGGAGCACAACTCTAAAAAAAAATTTTCCAGCCGAGGATTTTTTGCTTAAAAAAAATAGAAAACCCCCAATTTCCGACAGGAGCTCGGCAGCGCCCCATCGGCTCCATTTTTTTAAATTAGCAATCAAAACCCGGATTCGTTCCAAAGCTCGTTTGTAAACCGATTTCCCGGACTGGCTTGCGCCGGGGCCAGTTTATTTATTTTTGCAAATTAATCCACTTTTAAACGGCCCCCGCCAGTCGCGGGCAAAAGTTGGCGCTCCAGCTGGGCGGAAATCAATCGGGAGCAAGCGCTGCTTCCGCGGACCGGTCCTTATATTCGAAAATAACAAACTTGTCGGCTCCATTACGAGGCGGTTGCGTGCACCAGATGGGGATCAATTGGTATTAGCAGAATTAGTGTCGAATTAACGGCGCGGAGATGGATATGGTGAAACGGCCGCCAAACCGGACGTATGTGGGAACAGATTGGGGTTCAGAAATTGGAAAGTCTTTTACTCACCAGCATGGTTAGTGTTCTTAAGCTAAAGCAACACTTTTTCATTATTATTTCATTGTCATTTCTGACACTCAAAATCTACATCCTTTCAATATTTTCTTTTTTTGAAAACTTCCACAATTCAATGTTCAGAATTTTCAATATAATCATTAAGAGCAAAAGCAATATTAAAAAAATTGCTCTTAATGGCTTGAAAGCCGCCCAAAACTTCTTCACAAATGCCAATTATGTAGCGTCACAAGGAGAATTGGGAATCTGGGAGCTTTCATTCGAGACAAAATAATAGCAACTGGGCTAAACCCAGAGCATCTGACATTCGGCCTCCACACCTGAAGAGCTTCCGCCAGCTACATCAAAAAAGAGAGTCCATATAAAATTGCTCCTCTTCCGTTAAGCATAATAAAAAGAAGCAATTGAGGTCGTAAGGTAATAAGTTCAAGTGTGAAAAGGCAACCGCTGATAAATGTTCCAAGGCCAAAGAGATTTTAAATAACTGGTTAATTAACAAAGAAGTTCTAAAAAGAAAAGGTTCAAGAAGCGCTAAAAAGTACAGGAAAACAACGAAAAGAAAAATCTAGATGCAGACATAGGTAAGGACTTCGCCACTTACAAAGGCTTGTAACCTCTCATGATATGATGAAGTTCTTTAAGCAAGCCTATTTCGTCGAGAGGCAAATAGCTTCACGGTTGGTAATTGTATAGCACACAAGGCGAATCAGACAAATCTTGCAGCTCTAATTTGACACAACAACTGGGCTGAACCTGGAACATCAGATACTTTGACCTTACAGGTCAAAAGCCTCCTCTAAGTACCTCAAAAAAATGTGAGTTCTTACTAAATTGCTTTTCTTCATTCCATAAGGTAATTGAATCATATGTTATAAATGTCCTAAACCCAAAGAAAAGTCCACAAAAAAGATGAAATTTTGAAGAAGATATCAAAATAAAAAAAACTAAAAGCTCAAAATGTTCAAGAAAAAAGGACGTAAAACCAGGATTCAAATATAAAGACAGAAGAATCGCTGGACGCTGACTTAGACTTGACATTTGGCGAATTAAATGACCTATAGGTCAAACTAAACCAGAAGGTGATGATGCTGCTATTTAAATTTTACGAAGGACTTACATATAAACGCTATAGAACTGTGACTAATATGTATCTTAGAGCTGATAAGGATAATTATACCCGTGACTTACATAAATAAATTTAATTAATTATATCTCAATTTTTTCAGTCCAATAAGTTTTTTTACTTCCTCTTAAATCATAATTTTCTAACCTATCACTATAATCTATGAAATCTTTGTGTGCACGAGGGTTGGCTCATAAGTTATGGCAACTATTTTTATTTCAAAACTAAGACAACTTCTATCAATTCTCTGTGGCATTATCGGAAATTTTGTAATATCTTCCCTTACATTTGAGAAAATGATAGTTACCATGACTTATGCTCCAATCTTCGTATGCAACAATAAATTCATATCTATTTACAATAATTTCTTTACTTCCCTCAGAACAGTATGCTGTAGTCAGAATTTAGACCACATTTCAAAATTAAATTTCTCTTCAACATGAAATAGTAATAAAGACAAAATTTGGATCTTCTCTTCTAACCTTTCAGCAAGTCATAGAGTCTAGCTCAACACCTGATGCTTCAGCTTCGAAATTCGGAAAAAACTGAAGAAAATCGGGTAGCAGCAAAACCAAAAGTCGCGAGCGTTTACATCGGATCAGCTCGGAGACACGCCGCACCCCCGCTTTGTTTGTTTGGCGCTTAACCTGCGACAATAAAAATCGAGTCGGCCAACAAAGGCAGCCGGTTTGAGATGCTGCTCGTCCTTTGAAACCGAGAACAAACAGCGGCAGGAAGAACCATCGGCAGCGCTAATCGCGCCCGTCAAGCAGGAACAAAGCCAGGCGCCACAAAGGAAAAAACGGGGCTGCGCAACAACGGAGCCGAGATTTTTATAGCGGTACCTCCGCTTAATTAGTCACGAAGCATTAATCACCGTAATTAATTGCGCCAATAGGGACGCGGCGCTGGGCGCCCTTCTTGCTGTTCTTTTTGCCGCGGCGGCCTCAAGGAGCGTCGCGGCGCGACCGTTAATCATGGCCGCTTTTAAATCCGGCCGCTCCACGCCGCGGCCGTTATTTGGACGCGCTGCACCGAGCCCCCCTTTCAGGAAAAAGGAACGTCACGGCGAACTCGGAAAACTTTTTTCTTCCGTCATCAATCAGTATCCATCATTCGGAACAAAGGTAATTCCAAACCAAGAGACAAGGCTCAGTTCACGCTTTCCAATTTAATCGGAGATTCCTTAATTTTCTTTCTTTTCTAAAAGGCGCATGTATCCGACATACTTCATCATTAATCGAAATATTTCTTCCGTGTATCTTTAATTACTCAAATCGACATCCAATAAAATTTAACTAAGATATTTCATGTTTTAAACCAATCTTTATATTAAGTTCGCTATGGTCACCTAAACTATTCATCAGTAGACGACTATTGGCTAAAGGCAAAGCTCTCTTTAACGTAAGATTTCTTGAAATAACCCAGATGACTCTGCCGCTGTTCATAGACATTTGTGAATCGGTTACTATACAATCGCCCCATTGCGGTTAATAATTTCTAATCATAGCGAACATGTCGCTTTTGTTGGGTTGAGCACTACTTTAACGATCACATCAAAGACTAGAAGAATGCAGTAGATTTTCTCGTACGTTACTGGCTTGAGACATATAAAAAAAGATAAGTATTACTATATCTATAAGTTTATGGTTGCACTGCTACTCAAAGTTACCAACAAATACAACGGAAAAAGTAACGGCAGTAAACCATATCAAGTATGGATGGTAACATTGCTTACTATTGTATGCAAGAAAAGAGGTGTTAAAAATACCATAATTTTACAGCAGATGTTTTTCTTCCTCCTGATGCTCTTGTGCAAATATATATCGAAATATTGATGATTTATTCAGAAAATTAAGTGTATTGTGGAAAAGAGGGTAATATATAATAGATACACGTTAATTACTACAAATAATAACAAAACAACGACAACTCTCCATTTTTTCCTAATGTTTGAGTTACTGGCCACTTACTTAGATTTTTTGGGCAAAAGAATTCTTGGGATTTGTCCAAAAAACCGTCAAAAATTATATGCATGACAAACTCCAACTAGAAGAGCAAATGAATTTAAAAAAAAACGTCCATTCTAAACAATTATCCAATCTTATTTGGATCTATGCTTTTTGGGGCAAATTTAAGATCTTGGACACTCTCAAACCTTCATTAACTCTCATTAAAGAACTCAGACTCAGGAAAATTGCAAGTCAGCATTCCCTGGATCAAGCACCCTGGTTGCTATTTTACACTCGCGTTTGCGGTATCCCGAGTTCTTTAAGTTCATCAATCGTTTTTATTATTTTCCATCCTAAAATCTCCCAGAACTGATTGCTTTTATCCTTTTTTACCAAGCATTCGACTTTCAATTATTAGTCAACGTTTGAACAACTTCGGTCATAAAACTGATTGAGTATTTTTCACCACATCAATTTCGTTTTCCTTGCGATTTCTGTTCCTCTGTTAATATCTCAAAGTTTATGATCACGCAGTAGTAAAACTTCCGCTTAATGTATGTAAGATGATAAAACTAAGTAACATTTTTCATATTTCTTAAAGAGAAGAATTCAATGACAGCTTTGCAAAGTAAAGAAAACTCATTATCATGTACTATACTGACCTAATCTATTAACTTATCAATCATTTAATAGTATGACCAGAGACTCTGCCGCTTTATAAGATAAAAAAGAACCGTTGAAACATTTTTTCAAATTGGATATTTTAAATATTTGCATTGTGCGTATTAGCAAAGCAACTTCTTTCTAATTCTATCCAAGTGATCCCATTTTCCTCTAATATTCCACTAATCAGCCTCAGAATTTCCCTATGGTGAGCATTTCCTCTCAAAACTTCGCTGCAATTGACTGCTTTTATAAATAAACCCGTTGGGATACAGGCAACTGTAACCTCGCCTAGAAATGTTGATATGAGCAAGCTATAAACCAGATCTTTCAATCTATCTTCTAGTACGCCTACAACTTAATGACTTTCAACATTCCTTCTTCTGTCGTAGTTACTCTTCCAAAATTTCGACTCATCAGCTTGATCAATTTCGCCAAGCTCCTTCATTTTTGAAAGGAAAAGTATTGCTTCCCGGCAAAACTATATTAATTACACAGCACTTCTTTTGATCTATTGTATATTCATGTACATAATTAATCAGTTCCAAATTTTCAGAGGTGCGAATACCCTCCGATGAGTTAATTTGGGTCTTTAAGCTTACCGCAACATCATAAACGATAGTATTAATGTTTTTGTCATTTTTTTCCATTGAATTTGCCCCAAAGTCTAAGAAAAGGTTAAAAACATTAAAGTGTTGAGCATAATAAAATCAATAATATTATTATTTAAGAACAACTTTAGAAGTGATTAATTACTAAGAAAGATTAATAAAAAATTAGATAAGTTAAATACCTTAATTTAGGAGCCGAACGAATGGAAGGTAAACAAGATAAGATCTATGTAGAATTAGGCAACGAGAAAGAAATTGAAAAGAAAACAATTACTACAAAGTGAAAGTAATAAAACAGGGAAATAATAGTGTAATGCCTAGAAGAAACAGAAAATAAAGAAAAATACTATTGTTCGCGCCAATCTCCTAATTATATTTATTTTTTTGAAATTTTAAATTAGGGCCGGCTATAATTTGATTCCCTCTCATATATGTGAAATTTGTTATATCGGCCCAATTGACTGCAGCACGCGTGGCGTTTAAGGCCGCAAGCCGCGCTCGTGCAATTGGCTTTTAAAATTGGCTTTTAGCACTTGCTTTGGCACGTTGGTTTCGTTTAGTTCGCGCGACATTAAGCCTTCGATTTATTTATTTTAAACTGGCCATTTCAATTACATTAAGTTCACGCGACTTTATGCTTTTATTTTATTAAAACCTGCATTTCGCATTTTTGTTCGCGGCATTACGCATTTGCCTTTGTTCGCGCTTTTGTATTTGGCTGTGTTACACCAGGAAGACGCCCCCGTTTCGTCTGCTGTGAAGATTGGGGTAACTTGTCCTAATTTTTATCCATATCCTTATCCTTTTTTTCTGGAAGCCCCAGGACCAACAGCAGGGAATCGATATCTGTGGGAAGCGCCGTTTCCACAGGTTAGTGTTTTTAATTTTAGAGTTGTTTGAAGTGCTCTATTCAAAATTCAAAATTACCTATACAGTCCACTTATTCCGGCCGCACCAACTATCAAAGAAAAATATTAAAGTTTTATTAAAACATATATGAAAAAGGCGAAGACCAGGAAGTAAAGAGAAAAAAAAGACTAATATTGATAGAAGTCATAAAAAAATAATGAAATAAGGGCACTAGTAAAATAAAATAAGACTGCCTAAAAATATACATCCAAAATATAATATAGAATAACAGAATAGATTACAAACTAAAAAGAACAGTCAAATTTGCGAAAAGAGGAAATTGTAGGAAATCTGCCTAAAAGGTAAATGAAATACACACAGCAGACAATATTGTTCTTGACAAGAACAAAAAGATTACAAGGGGCAAGAAAATAAATCAGAGTACTTGGAGAGGCAGGCGTGTAAATAGCCGCTCTCGTGGATGCGGTGTGGGATACGATACCGATGCGGCTCGTAAGGACCAAAAAATGGAGAGGCAGGCGTGTAAATAGCCGCTCTCGTGGTGCGGTGTGGAAACGTAGTACGGCCCGTAGTGGAAGGTCAGCCGATAAGGCCAAATCGTCCCTTAAACGGCCGTCGCGTTAGCGGATGGGGGCTGCTACCGATATCAACCAATGAATTGCCAAATCGCTCACCTGAATCGGCTTCGGCTTCGTCGGCGATTCCAAGGTGGCCACCTCTGCGTTGCGGATCTGGTATCTGCGGGATGTTGAGACACGACCAAATTGGCCGAGCTGCGATGCGGATTTATTTGCGGGGATGCGAATATGAATTTATGCGGACTAAGACACGACCGAACTGGCCGCGCTGCGGGGCGTGAATGCGAATGTATGCGGGGATGCGAAAGCCCGTGCCGTTCGTGTGCGACGGCAAAACGTAGCTGATATCAAAGGCTCGCATGCCGCCGCGATATAAAGCGGTTCAAGGGCGAAAAGGCCGCCACACCAGTACTAATAGATAAACATAATCATTTAAAAATAGAACCTAAGAAAACTAGACACAAAAAACTGTTATTCTGAAAATTTGATGCAATACTATCGGAAGAAGAAGTAGACAAGATACAAAAGAACGATTATAATAAATAAAAAGAGAAGAAATAGAAGAAGCTTTCCAAAAAATCAAAATGTCAGTCATATTGAGAAGATGAATTTATAGTGAGACAATTAAATGGTTAGAAGAAAAAGAAAAACAACAGTTATGGATCATATGCAAAAATAAGCAAGAAAATAACAAAATATCAATCAATAATAGAAAGATATGAAAGTATTCACATAAATTGGTGTGGTTATAAGAATGAAGCACCATAGAATAACAAAAATTATAATTGAAGCAGAAAAGTCAATAAAAGATACAAAAGAGGCAGGTCAAAAAATGGATAAATCAAATAAAAGAAAGGTAAAGAATAAACAGATGAAACATTTAGCAGTAGATTTCAGATTTCATTTATATTAATATAGCGATTAACCTATAAGTAAAATTACAAAACAATTGTAGTTATTACATCTCTTCTCTCTGTACCTTCGACTATATGATGGAATTAGGTGAGAATTCGCCACAACATATAGTAGCAGGTAGAACATCGAAACTAATAAAAAATGTCTGACACAAAATTAGCGTGTTGGGGTCAAAGAGGTCGTATCGCCGTTCAAGCAAGGCCAAACAATTAATATTCAGCTATACTAATGCAGATGTTAAATGTGTTGGACAAACAAGTCACGTTGGAGAGTACGAGCAGCTTACAAGCAAGCAGTCCAAATTGGACGAGGTCAGGTTAATAACGTTTATGTGGGTAACGTGACAGTGGTCACGATATTGTACTGAAGAAAGAACAAAGAATTCAAAAAAGCTGTGTCGTCCAACCAGGGCTAAATACTATCACAATTAATCTAATTATCGAGTATTACTGAAACATTTTTAATGACTAAATTGTAATACAATCTGCCTAATTTGGACAAGAATTTATTCTGACTGGAGTGTTCCCCTTATTTATTATTCTTAACTTATATTATTAATATGTGCCACTTTAATAATAATTATACAAATAAACACAAATTGGTTACTAAGTGTAACGTTATTTCATATTAATCAAATCTCTGAGAGAGGTTTAAAAATTTAAATCGTTTTAAACGTGTTATTTCGTCAAATGTATTCATAATCTCATTGAGTAGTTGATTCGGATGAACTGTCCTTATACCTAACACTTGTTCTTTTGAGCTCTTCTACTACTAAAGAAAGTGTATAAAAATCGCTATATATCGCTTTGTTGGGTACAGATCATGACGGGTTCACTGTACTCCATAGTATTTTGTTTTGAAACTTCTGTGTAATTGCAACATTGCTGATTCCCAAAATTGTATCATATATGTAGCTCCAGATAAATTCAACTTTATTCTTAACTATTTTATTTTTGTGAATATATGTTTTTACTTAGTCATTCGCCGATCTAGATGCGTACCTAGATATTTTGCATGTTCTTCGTATTTCAATTGTTTCTTTTTTTAGTCTTTTTTAGATTACTTGTTTTGATTTATCTCTCTTTGATTTCAATCTTCACTTTTTAGCCACTTTTGTATTTTAAGTTGCATTGCGCGCGTGATCGAAAAAAGAACAAGGTTGTATTTAACAATTGTACGGGTATTTCTAGGCGGAAACACAAGAGCGAAGTATTTAATAGTGAAAGAAAAATAAGCAACAACAAGACAAGAGACCAAACTCCCAAAGCATAACAACGCCAAAATAATTTATAAAGAAGAAAAGACACAAATAATCGCCAGAAGAATTAGAAAAGTGGAAGAAAAATTTAGTGGCTTTTAAACAAAGTTGTGGGACCGAATGAACCATATGAATGACGGGAACCAACATGGATATAAATATACCAAAGAAAAATCAACAAAATATCGAGAAATTTGAAGATGGACAGATGGACAGATGAAAGAAATAAAAAAAAACAAATTGAAACAATGAAATAGGAGATGGTAGCGGAGGTAAACAAAAGCAGAGAAAATCCAGAAAAACCAAGATGAAGCTTTAAAACTACGGAAAATAAGTTAAGTTATACAAGGTTGAGAAAGAAATATAGGAAAATAAGTATTGTGAATTGCCACGTGCCATCAGAAGACGCCGAAGAAGAAGACAAGGAAAATATTTATACAGAACTAGAATTGTGGTTTGTCGAAATTACAAAATTCGATGTGAAACTACTAATAAGGGATAATTTTAATGTCAAAATTCGAAAAGAACAAGACTTTAAAGAAAACACAGGAAAAAAGCAATATAAATTGAAGAAAGTTTATAACATTCGCAATATACAAACAATTAGAATTAAAATCAACTTTTGAACCACGTAAAGAGATTTATATAGGAACATGGGTTAGCCCAGATCTCAGAACAACAAACCAGATAGACCACATTACGGTGGAAAAAATCCACTCGTCCTTAATAAACAAAATGATATCTTACCATGGAGCAGATGTAGACAACGACTATTATATGGTGGGAACACCACTAAAACAACAAATGTCAATACTACCAGAAGGCATAAGACAACAGAAAAAGTAAACTTAAAAGAAAAAACAGTATACATAGATGGAACAGATAAGGAATATGTGAAAAAACTCCGACAGACAGAAAAACTCAAAAAGTTTCTGCAAAAAGACCAAAGAATGGTTCGCTAGTAAACGTGTAAGAACAATCAAGGGCAGAAAGGAAACCAGAAAAAAAATTTAATATGTAGTTCGGAAGACAACTGCAGAACCTATAAAGTAAGGAGAGAAGCTAAGAGTGCCATTAGGAAAAACAGAAAACGAGAGAGAAGAAAGCTACAGTAGAAAAATATGCAAACATTTAGAAAAAAAACTCATAGAAGACAAAAGGGGCTACTAGGGGCAGAAACAAAGGTGCTGAAAAGATGGGCGGGCCATTACAAGGATCTATCAATGGCAGAGTATTAGTAATGTGAATTTAACTCAAATAAATGAGCAAGAAATTAAACCCCTAACTCTAGTAGAAGTTGCGAAAATAATAAATACCTTAAGAAATGTAAAAAGCCCTGGAAATACCGGGAGAATCACTGAAATATGGAGGGAAAAAGTTATCTGAAAGAATATGCAAATTAATAACAGAAGTAGAACAGAGAAAAACCTAATAGTAACAATTTATAAAAAAGGTACCCAAGACAGCGTGAAAAGTATAGGTCAATCTCCCTACTGTGTGGAAAAAGACTTACGAGAACTAAAAATTACCAATAGAAAACCAGATAGTAGATATAGAAGAGAATGAAAAAGTGTAATAGAAAAAGTCATGGACCTCAAAGGCCTTCCGACCTGATGCATGATGATGTTTTCACTTTTAACTAATTTTTGGTCACACCTCGTAAACTACAAATTATTTCTGGTTTATCTAAATTTAGCATAAGTTAAAATACCAAGAATAGTAAAGAAATTAAAAATGGATTTGAAATGACTAAAGCCAAGATATGAATCACCACATGTCTAGAACAAATTGACCAAAGTATACTCCTTTTACTCGAAATAACCATTGAGTCAGAAATTTCCGAATGAGATCAATAGACATTGTCCGCGCTAATGGAAATACCTCATAGTAATCGCTTTAGTAAAAATTACTGGTTCAAGTTTATTTTATCATCCGTAGCACAATTACAATTCCCCAAAATAATCGGCGTTAAGTAACTGCAGTTACAAAACAAATTACGTGGTAGAACACAGATATCACCCTGATACTCCACTATTTCGAAACTGCATGCCACCGCTCGTAATTGCTCTTGTTGCATTTCTGATGCACTAGAGGTCTCGAAAGCACCCATTAATTAAGGAAGTGGCAGATTTAGACTTACTTCCTTAATTAAAAAAAAAACGCACACCAATCCTTCGTAATGGCCGGTGCATGCCATGTGCATTGGAGTCTGCGGCAAATTGCAGGAAGGCAATTTACGGCCGTTATGGCACGCCAATTTGCACGGATGCCGATACTAAAGGTTAAAAATAATGGCGGCGCTAATGGAGCCCGTTCCAGAAAAACACACGGGCGCTTATTGGCAGAGCGGTGACTCATCGCGCCTTATCGATTGCTAATGCTTTATCGGCGTATCGATATAAAATTTCCCATACATCTCGCCTGCTTACACAGGAGCCTTATCGCGGCCCGTTTATTTTTGAGAGTGACGGGCAAGTTGCGTTCGATTCCGAGTATTGATAAGGCTAGTGCGATTCGAACTCTTAAGTATTCAGCCGTCGATGGTTTAGGTTTTGACTCCATAAATGTTCGCGATGACGGTATGGACCCTATACAACGATACTTCTTCTTTTCTTGAAGGCGCCTCCACCAATTACCACTGTGTATTTATTTATTTTTTCTAATTGATTATTCAATTCTAGATTAACTTCTCATCTAAAGTATTTAACAATTTTAAGAAAGTACAACACGTAAAAATTAAGTTGTAAAAATCTGGTTATATTTTATCTATCTAGATGCTCCTTGGTATGTCAGTAATCTCACACTTCATACCGACTTGAAAATTCCAACCATCAAAGAAGAGATCGAGCGCAGTTTTATTAAATACCAAAATCAAATAATCAACCACGACAACGCTCTGGTAGAGTAGTTATATGAAAGCGGTCCAAACACAAGAAGACTCCACAGAACCTGGCCTCAAGATTTAATATAACGAAGAAGAAATCATCCAAAGGAAAAGCATTAGTGAATGCTTCCCTTATACACTTTGTATTACATTTATCGCATTTACTTAATATTCCTTTCCTGTAGAAGTAGATTGTAAATATGCTATTATGTCAATTAAAAAAAATAATTTATCTATCTACTTACCTAAATTATGTCTGATGTCTATTTACATACCTATTTTCATTTCACCCCACTCTATATCCTTTCATTATTACGTTTCTAACTTCTTTACTCCACGTTTTTCTCGGTTTTACTTTCGCCTTTTTTTAATGTTTGCGATTCAAATACTCTTCTCCCATCTTTTTCTATTGTGTTTAATATTGATTTAATTTCCAGATTATCTCTAATGGCAGTATTTCTTATTTTTTCCATTCCTATTCTTACCACCCCCACCACCCCCCCGCCCCAATTTTTTATAAGAATCTTATTTTAAGCTTTTTATTCTGTCTTTCTGGTTTTGCTTTAAAACACATGTTTCAAGCCCATATATCAGGATTCTTTGGTTCTTTGCTTCTTTGATTCCCTCAACCAAAACTACCGCAAACTGTAACGAACGCAAGATGTATCCTTGCCTAATCCATTTTTTGGTTTCATACATCCGTGATTTTTCATGTTTCACTGTGACGAAGGTCTTCGCTTTCCTGTACAGCGATTTTACACTGATTATTATGTTGTCATTTACACCCTTTTTTCTAGAATTCTTCATATATCCCTTCCACTTATTTTATCGAATGCCGTTTGTAGTTCGATAAAGCATATGTATCTTTCCATTCTCCATAATTGATTTTTCACTTATTTGACGAATAACGAAAATGCATCCATCTATCACTCATTAGTAAGGTCTAAAACCATACCGTGAATCTTCTAAAGATTCCTCCAAAACACTTCTTAGCTTTTTTTTTAATACTCTATGGATGTTCCATCTACTACGCTTAATAACGTAATTTCTAGATAGTTATTGTAGTCCTTTACGTTTCTTTTCCTTATAAACCGGTATAATTATTCCAATTTGCAGATCTTCTCAAGCTTTCCCAGCATTTAATAACTTGTTCGTTGTTATCTCAGATTCTGCTTTTAACATAATCCGTTATCTAATCACATCCTAGCGCCTTTCCTGATTTCACTTTCATGATTGATTCTTGGACCTCTTTCACGGTTATATCATACAGGTGTTGTTGATATTTCACACTCACTAGGCTTCGATGAGTTTCCCTTCTAACCTCTTCTTTTTTAGACCATTCCTTCACATAAATCATTGAGATAACTTTTTCATCTCTCCTTTGTATTTGATGATTATTCTTTCCCTTGTCTTATTTTCAATTTCTACTTCTCTTTATAGACTGTTTTAATTTGCTCTCCAAAATCAACCCCGATATTTTGTTTTTCTTGTTTCACCAGTTTCGGTTCAAATATTCTTGGTATCTATTTCTGGCCTCCGTCTCTTTTATTTTATAGCAACTTATTTTTTTGTTTATTATATTTCTGTTTCTTTGTTCTAAGTTTATTTAAATACTATTACATTAGTCATTATTTATATTTATTTATGTCGAAAACTCGTTTTATATACAGTAGTTCAGGATTCTTTCTCCACGTGTTTTTGTTCCTTCTCCATATATTCCTAAGCCCTACTTTATTTCTTAATTTTGGTCTCCCGCTCTTCCATTGAAATCCCTCATTATGATAACATTACGTTTATTTTGTCTAGTTGTTGTTATAGCTTCTAGCAGAACTGATCTTTATCTTCTCTGTTTACGTCCGCGTTTCACCCATATGCCGCTAATACTGAGTACTCGTCTCCATTTTCCCTTCTCTCATGTCCATCGTTAAAATTTTTCAGAAACAAATATTTAATTTCTAACCAATTTCGGGTCTCCATTTCCATTCTTTTTTGTTTCTGTTATTCCTAAGCAATCAATCATTTAATGAAACGAAACTGGCGCGCAGCTTTAATCGCGGAGAGCGAGCGCCTCACCCCGGAAGCGGGCGTGCCGTCCCCAAAAATGATAAACTTCAAAGCACGTCGCGCAGCTACCGGGCCCGGCTAATCGGCCCAATAAAATCGCCCTCGCATCCCCGCATAAAAATGACATTTGCAACAGCAATTACGCCGAAACGCACGATTACATAAACACAGGGCGCTTTGTCCGGACCCAAGCGAAGCACTTCAGAAGAAACGGAGTTAATTAGCGCCTTTAAGCGCAGTTATCAAAAAAGCGCCGAGCTAAACCGAAGCTTCATAAGCGCTTTGTAAAAAGTAAGCGCAAAACTACACAGCCAGCGCCGGCCGGGTGGCGCTTTAGATTGCGCCATTAATTATGCACGACTCCAAAGATTAAACGTGAAATATGAAAATAGTTTCCTTGGAGTAATGTAAGGGCAACTTTTGCGCTCCAGAATTTTATTTCATCCTCCCGGCTAATAACTTAATAGCTCCTTAAGATATCGTTACGGATCTGCTAAGACGCAGGCAAGTTAAATTTAAATACGATTTTTTTGCCTCATTGCTAATATGGCAATACTGAACTTGATATATCTATTCGCCCTTCATCATAATATCATCTGTCAAGTCGCGATTATTGAACAGTATCTAGTTTTTTTAATGGAAAAAAATGGCAAAGCGACTGATACCCGATTCAAGCACGTCGAAAATTTGATAAAAACATGTTATGAAGAAACTAAATGTTTAATTGACAGTAAATTTTCATTACAGGATCATACAGGATCTAAAATGTAATTTAGAAGCGCCGCGCTTACAACAAGAACGCCACGGCAAATGTTGCTCGAATTTGAGACAATCGGTGATTGATAAGTATGACAAAGTATGTCCTCTAGGATTACTGGCCCATCAGCTTGCTGCCGGCTTTGGTAAAACTTGTAGAATGAATTTGTGATCCATAAGCGCCCGAGGACAGCTGTGTAACATCACCAACTAATTCCAGAGAGTCAATTTGACTTCGCTCCGGTCATTCCACCACCCTCCAGCTCCTTCTAATAGTAGGACGCATTACTGAGAGCCACACCACGAAGCAAACCACCGGTATAGTCTTTCTCAATATGGCCAAGACCTTTGACAAGGTTTGGCTAAAGGGTCTAGTGTACAAGATGGCCTCAATTCCAATCCCGTTACTGATGGTCCAGCCAAATCTTCCTTTCTGGAAGGAGGTTCCGAGCCGACGATATACAACCTATACGTCCGAGACATGCCAACACGCCCTACACTACAGTTGTCCAGTACGCAGACGACATAACGATCCTGTTCAGCTCGCTAAGAACCTCCTTCGTTACCAAGAAGCTCCAGGAGGACCTGAATCGGCTCAAAGACTAGTGCAGTAAATGGAGAATGGGAATCAACCTGGAGAAGAACTTGGCGGTCCTGTTCTCTCCCCGTCAAGAAGCCGCTTCACTGGCGAAACAACCTAGCGAATCTCAAGATCTTCGGAGGGAGATACCCTGGAGGGAAGAAGCCAACTATCTCGTGGTAATTCTGGACCGCAAGCTGACCTGGAGGTCACAGATAGGGTGCTCAGCATAGCCAACTCGGTAAGAACAGCACTCGGCTCACTCATCCTTTCCCGAAACCAATTGTTAAGCCGGAACAAACTGATCACCTATAAAACGATCATCCGCCCTATCATGAAGTACACGGTTTCAGTTTGGGAACAGGCCACGAAAACACACATCAACAAACTCTAGGTTGTTCAGAATCTGGTTTTACGAGCCCCACGGTTTGTGCGAAACCGTGACCTCCGTAGAGATACTAAATTGCCTACCATCCAGGAGCTTATCTCCCAGCTCAATACACAGTCAGTCACGACACTTCCACCTTCTATGATCTCTACAATTACCATGTCGATAGAGGTGCCCATCATAAGCGTCCGAAAATCTTGATTCCTCCGCACCCCACGCCAGGCAATCAGAAGGACAGGAGTTATGAGCTGGGTTTAGGAACCCCAAGTCTCGTCAGTGAAATCAACGTCAATGTCACTAAATATACGCCAAAGTGAGTGTGATGCTTAGAACTCCTTGCACGGAGTTAAATTTGTGCACAAATTATGAACGTATGACAAGACTACCGGCCATTACTACGCCTCCAAATCCAACCGAGCAAGTCTAGAGTGGCGACTACTACCAAAGTCAAAACAAAGATCTCTTTTAAAAAAACATTTACAACTGAATTATAGGATTATAAAGGCATACTTTACATTGTTTTTTTTATTCGAACTAAACACAAGATAGAAAAGTGTGACTTTCCAAATTGGATTTTTTTACAATGTAATAATACAATACTGTAATTGTAGCCAAATTGGAGCAAATGCATTGGACGACAGTGGGTTACCCTCCTCTCCTTATAGTTTCTACTTGTATCGTTACAAATATCATCTGTTGGAGATGACTATAAAACAACCCCACATTTTTACAAGGAAAGAGGGATATATAGAAAAGTAGTCTTGCATGTCGCATTGTTATATCTCGCTTCAGTAAAGTAGTAAGACAAAATTACTTCCCATTAGGAAATCTTCTCCCATAAATGATCTGTCCATCTTATATAAGCTTAGCAATTCTTTGTGACCTAAGCTGCTGAACACTCTTATTGTTTCCAATTTTTTCAATCTCTGGATTGATCGCCCATTAAAATCTTGAAAGACGAACGTTTCGTTCAAATAAAAGAATAGTTCTGAGTACAGGAAAAGTAAAATTACAAAGATAAAAGAAAGTACAACCAAAATTTGAAAATTCCAATGAAGTTATAAAAACCTCCCTAACATCAAATGTCGATAATAAGGCGACATAAATTCACGGAGACAAAACGCGACTTGTTTAATCCTACTGTTAAGAAGGCAATAAAATACGCTCCCAGCTTAGGCCGTAATTCCAGGGCCGTAATAAAGGCTTTTCCTGCAGCTACGCAGACAGCAATCCAGGAACGCCTTCCCGCCCCGCTAAGCCGTCGAGGCCTCCTCGGAGCAAGGAAAATTGGAAATGCGCGGACTGCTACAGAAAACCAATTAACGGAGAGTGAAGATGCGCGCCTTAATCCGTTCCGACGGGCGAGGAATTCCAAAAAGGAGGCACGCCGAATTGCACCGTCTAGACTTGCTTGCGTTAGCGCCCGCGATGCACCGAGCTTTCGCCACGTAAAACAAGCCATCCATTTGTCTGCCACCGCCGGCGGGCGCGCGATTTAGAGCCGCGCAAGAAGAAAAACAAGCGCCCGGCTAATGATCCCTGCGGCGCCCCATAATGAGCAGCGTTCGCATTCCCGATCGCAATCGCTCTGTAATTTCACTGCCAGATAAAGCTCGCGACTCCCAAAACATGCGATCATGTCACGAATCGGGTCATAGTCAAAATATATAAAAGATAAATTAACGTAATCAAGTTCAGGGCTTAGTAAAATTGAAACTTCATTTGATTGATGGATTAACGATTATGCAAGGAAAGGATTCACAAATTCATTTCACATTTTGAAATACAAAACCAGCCTTCAACTCAATTCAACGCCTCTTGAAACAGGTTTACGATTAACAAAAGCCGTTCATCATCATTTGGGTCAGTCAGTCGTGAAGATACTGAAAAGGACTAGCTGTCGATATTTGCACAAATAACTAACACCATTCTTCTTCGTCCAAAAACTAGAATTCCCAAAAGAGTTAACGTGCGAAATTTGTAAGAGAACTTTACTATAGTTAAAGTCTAAAAGCTACAATACCGCCGGTCTCTATTAACCTTCTTTAGGCTCATGAAATAGTGACCAGCTAGAAGTAGCCCCTACAAATATTTCGTTATAATCCTCTGAGATGTGCAGTACTGACCAAAGCTGACAAAATGAAACATCTTATGAATTTTGTGAGTATTTGCCTAACCACGGTTATAAAATCGGGTAGTACGCCTGCCGCAACTGTCCATTACCTTAATGAAACCTTTCCTTTATTAGTAACTTTTAATGACGTCTTGGTTAAGAAAAAAATTGCTAAGTCTAAAAACATCGGTAACTTAGTGAACAAATATGCGAAATAATTTTATAATCGTGCTGTTCCACAAGGGAGACCGTGATAAAGATTGACTTTAATACCTACTTGAGGAAAACCATGTGACTTGTCTCCATCATCCATTTGGTAAAGATTTAGTAAAGAAAAGTAGTATTAGTAGTATTATTTAGAATTAGAAAACTAAAAAATCCCGCGCCTGTGTAGTTAACAAAGAGAAAAGCCACATAACGATTTTTTTTCTTATAGCAAGTAAGAATATAAAAGATTAACTGCGAAAGCTAAGATTAACTTCATAAGAACACGCATTTAAATCCTCGACGTAGCCGTCAATTGTATTTAGAGACTAGTGCAAGTTTTAACATCTCATCGTCCACAGCACAAACTTTATGCCTTCGCTGAGCAATGTTGATGACAGCCCTAATATTTAGATGACTTTTTGATTTTGACCTCTTGACGTGATTAGAGGTCCCTAGGTTCAGCCCATAACCCTCGTCCTCCGACGAGACCTGACACGAATGTTGGTTGGCCAGTATTAGGCCACCCCCGTATCGTCTTGCGGGGAATCAGAATCTTCGAGCGCTTATATTTGGCAACTTCATAATTATACAGGTCACAAATGTATGTGTTTCCGTGGCCCTGGACGCTGTTGTAAAGTTACTTAACGCTCTGGGAGATAAACTCCTAGATGATTGGGATCCCGTGTTTTTCACGTACCAAGGAGCGCCAAAGATGACCCAAAGTACCCGGTACTAGACTACCTGAAACGTGTTTACGTGGATTTTCACAGTGTATCCCCACGCCGGCGTCGCATATATCATTCTGAGCTTCAAGATACTCTTGTCAATGGTCATCTTATTTCGGAAGGACGGCCGACTCCGCGGGTGAAAAATGAAGTTCGGAGCTTGTAGGGCTGCTTTTGCTTTGCTTGCGGCCCTCTCCACGAGAGGTTTCCAAGTGAGCTTGGAGTTCAAGGTGCTTGAAGTTCAAGGTGCTTGGACTCTGACTTCCAGGGTATCTCCCGACTGAAATTCCTGCAATCTTCTCGGTGTTAATCCATATCGTTTGCTGGTTGAACCAGTCTTCTAATATTCCTCCTCTAATACTCCTGGAGTCGCCGCACTACCACATATGGTCTCATATGGTCAGCAACGTCGTTTCGTCTGCACATTGGGTCATCGACGCCAAGAGCGTCGTCAGCACGTCCTGGACGTAAATGTTGAAACGCGCTGCGGACAGGACTGACCCTTGAAGGATGCCGACTTGTAAACGCCTCTCAGATAACTTCACCCACCGAACTTGATCCAGAATTTGCGGCTGGACAGGAAGGACCGAATTAATTGCATCATCGGTTGGGGGATGTTCGCTAATATCATCTCGTAGATTAGCCCATTGTACCAAACCTTGTTGAAGGCCTTGGCCACGTCTAGAAAGACTGCGCCGGTAACTTCCTTCTTCTGGGGGCCTCCCAAGATCTTCTCCACTAGCCGAAGCAGCTGGTAAACCGTGATCAGTTCCAAGGCTTCGATGGCTGTCCTCGACCCTGACAAATTATTTACTTCACAAGCTTTCCCATGGTCAGCAGAAGACAGAATGACCAGTAGTCTTGGGAGAACGTGCTATATTTCTCAAGTTTGGGGAGCATAACTATGTTTGCCATGTTTCTATAGACCTAGAAAGTGGCGAAGGCGGAGGATAACGTTGACTATAGTGGTGATGCAAGCGATCGTTTTTCTTGGAAGAGCCTTGATAGAGCGATTAGGGATGCCATTAGGGCCCGGGTCTTGCTCGGTTTCAGAGGTTCTTGGGGCTCCTGCTCCTGCCCCTGTAGTCGTCCTACAACTCGGTCGACAATGTCAATGTGGTCAAAGTCGGCAGCGGTATAGTCGAAGTCGTACTGACGCTGCGAGCAGTCAGGGAAGGCCTCAACTTTACAGATGGCGTATTAAACGAGACCGTTCTTCCCGTGTATGGGTGGAAGTGGGGAGGGACGGTTCCGCAAGACTTTGACCCAAAAAGAGTTGTCAGCCATATCAAGGACCTCCGACTTGCTCTCCCAAGCGTTGTGGCGATGCTTTGCGATGACGGTCTTCACTTATGTAACAAGTCTTCTGTACCCTGATAGTATTCGGGTCCAGAAATTGCTGTGCGTGCCGTCTTGGATCTGCTCCTTGAGTTCCCGCGGGGAGAGGTCTCTCTCGTCTGGCTCGGACGGAATTACTAACTCTACTTCAAAAGTTTCGAAATGCTCATGGTATGCACAAACGTTTATCAATGAATAAGTCGCAATGCATTGCTTCCGTGACTTAATCTTTCTAGTAACGCAATTTATATCACCTATTTCTGAATAATTGTACACCGCTAATTGGCCATCGAGTCATTTTTCGGCCGGGCAAAAACAACCTGCTGGCCGGCGCTCGTGCTGAGTCAAAACATGAAAAGCATGAGGTAACTCCGCGCGAAGTGGGTTAAATGGCAATTATGTCATGCTTACTAATGCGTTTTGTTGTGTAGTCAATACTTCGTTATTTACGCGGCGCAGGTAAAACCCGCCCGCGGCAGCTTTCGTAACCTGGAGAATGCGACGAGCGCCCGTTAATCAAAGCTGGCGTTTTTACTCGGGAGAGCCGCCTGCGCGGATGTTTCCCTCCAGTATCTAGGAATTTTCGTAACAAGCAAAGCGACTTAGCGCCCGCTAAGAGGGGAAGATAAACAAAGGCACGGCGGCGCGCTGATAAACTCGCGTTTTCTCGTTTCCAGAAAAAAACATTTTTCAACGTCTAACACTCGAAACTGATACCGATTATCAGGCAAGTGGGGCCCGAGCGCGCAGCTCAACACCTCGCCAATGTTTGTTTTCGATTGCCTCCCAGGGAAAAAAACGAAAAAGCGATCAAGCGTCGTTCGTGAACTTCAAAAAAATTTAATTTACTAAGGGGTATCAGTTTCCGGCTAGTCCTTGTATACATCGCGAGTTTCTATTTGTAAACGGGCTCACATTTTATTTATTTTTTTTTTTGTTTACACTATCTACAAATGTTTCCGCTAAAAAAGTTGGTATGTTACATTTTGTGCTTTAATTAGAGACTTGTCAGGCAGATCATAAAATTGTAATTATAAAATAAATACGATATTATTATGATAATTATTATCACGCGCGAAAATGAGCTTCAATCAAAACTAGAAATATTTTTGAATTGAGTAACCAAAAAGATAGATGTAACAGAAAGGATCCGGTACTTTCGGTAGAGCTTCTGCAAATAACTCTTAGGTACAGCACGGCATCACCTGTGGACATTCGACTGAAGCTCGTTGTTGAAGGTATACAAAGCACTGGTTTTTTCAGGTAGTCTTAATCCTATGGGTCAATTGCGCCCAAGTACCTTTTTATGGAATAGGACAGTTGCGCGCAAGGTGAAATAATTAACATAACAATAATAAACACCACCTTTATCGTTGAGACATTTCAGTTTCGAACTTGGTGCCAAACAGTTTCCAGTTTTACACACCATTATTGCAATAAAATATCTTCAAATAAAAATGTTTCACTTCTTTAAAATTTGTAGCAAGCACCTTTTACAAAAGTAAATTTAGTGATGGTACCATTTTTGTACAACTTAATTAAATTACATATATATATTTACGACGCTTGTCACAATTAACTTTTTTAGGCAAAGTAGCACTATCTATTTTTATATAATAATTCAATTGAACATCTATCAACGCATTTATGAATCTATAAATATCTGGATGAGGCATATATAAACTAGAATTAAACAGATTATGAAAAAATTTACAGGCGTTTGTAGTACGCTCTGTGTTCTCAGAACAAGATGCCCATATATGTGGTGGAAATGGCGAATCATATAAAATATAGTTATCCACAAAATAATCGGTATAGTGCCTTATGCGTTCATATTGTGGAATTCCTGAATGTAAATCGTCAACAAAACAGTTCTCGACATCATCAGAATCTAACAACACTAAACCAAATGTCTATTTTAACCACTGTCCTACTTCAGAACTGTTATTATTGTATTCTGAAACCAACCCTAATTGTTGAATTTTTCTAAATCACGACTGAGTTAAATGAAATCTGCATCCTATAATATTAATCTCCGGTCAAATTTTCTTCACGCCAATATGTATTGCTTTTTCAAAATCACAAACTACTTCAAACAATATATTTTCGCCCTTAGTAGTTTTGCATTCTATAGACGCAAGTGTGTCATGTGTATCTTCTCTGGGACGAGGTAAAGGAGGTATTACACTTCTTCTTGCTCTATAAACAAATTTTCCAATATATTCAATGTTTCTCGTGGTAAGGTTGATTTCAACTTCTTTAACTTTCACGTTAATAACTTTGCAATGATGTTGGGATATGTCTTCTGTTGCCTTTTTCGTTTTGTAATTTCTATAAATATTACAATTAGATATGTTATTATTTTACTCATAATAAGTAGAAGTAACCGCAATCATACGCGCACGTACGCACACCCACTGTTTAATGATACCTACCATATTCTAAGTTATATATGTAAATCTAAAAATAGATGAATATCTTTCCGAAACTAAAAAGTTCTTACCTTCACTTGCATATTAATTAAAAATATTAATTTAAAATGTGGAGGTTAATACGTAAATGGGGTGCAACAACTCTTAAATGGTAATTTATGAAGGAGCAGAAAATTCCTATCTGCATACCATTAAGAACTTACCTGCAAAAATTCTTGGAAATTCCAGGTAACCGTATTAAGACCTTAAATCCACCACCGCACGCAATCGCCCTATTGCCATTTTGGGTCAAGGGGCTATAAATAGAGGGTAAACTGACCGCGGCGCGCAGTTGACCAACTCCCCGTTAAATATAACCAAGTTGCTTGGAGCAAAATACATTGTTATGTTATGGCGGATTTGCCGAATACGTCAGTACAGTACCACTGCTCGCTAGTAATGCTGTCGCGAGAAATCAACCAATCCGTCGCCATTTATTTTAAAATAAACGACATGCTGGCATTTAATAGACTAGTGTTTATTGTCCGACGCTTTGTTCCAGAACCGTGATTCGTTTGCTGTGACCAGACACTCAAAGAACGTCGCAGTATTCACGCTGTACAACTATTGGCATACCTTCACCTGAGCGGTTGCAGTTTTTTTGTCCTTTATCAACTTTAAGACCCCATAGATGTGCAAAGTTATGGAAAACAAATCTGTCGCATCCGCCATTTATCTATTTACGATTATCAATTCGGGTACACACTGGATAATGCGTGACTTATGCGCTGCTGTTGCCTTTCTCAGGACAATACATGTCGCTTTTGAACTCCAAGCTCTGGCAAAACATAGTTAAAGCAATCATTCCTGCCTTCCAAAGAAACCACGTCATCCATGACTGCACACGATTATTTGCTTCCATAGTTTTCTGCATTGCCCACAACTCCACTCGTAGCACTGCAAAAATAATCCTCTGCCTTCTCTTTAGTGCGTTCCAACATTTCTAGTTGGTGAAATAACAAAGAACTATCGTCTTCACAGTCGCACTAAGCACATTTTTGAGTTTTGGACACGGCGTCATTTTCGGAAAATGTAATAATAAATACGACTTTTACAGTGAAGATCGTTTGCAAGTACAGCTTCAAAGTATTAAATCACCACTGTGTTAGAATCATTTTATGGTAAAATATGATAGTGTTTACCTACATTTTCAAATCTCAAATTAGAATAAATTAAACTATTTGACTTGTTTGGTGATTTATCAATTAATATTATAAGAGTTCCATTTGGTAGTTCTTCAAAATCTTTAGTCAGGTTTTGCAAATATATCTTCCGTTTGATAAACTGTTAACGAGTTGGGAGAAGCATACAGACTACAATGGTAAAACAATGTCAAGTACAATATTACGCTCATTAATAGGATCAAGTTCTTCACATACGATGTCTTCTGTGTGATTTATGGATTCCCACATAAATGACCGACCATGTCATCCATCGTTGTGCATGATTGTCTTCTTCTATGGTTTTCCACCTTGTCTGTACTCACAGTACTGCACGAATCACCTTTCCTTCTATGGGTTCCGGCAACGCTATCCGGTAGTCGTTGGTGTTGAGGCCGACTTCGTTTCAAATCCCAACCCTTTTCTGTTTCTTGATCTAACGTAGATGGTAGGGGGCCTACATTAGGTCGTCCCTGTATCGCCTAAGGGGGGTATCAACATCTTCGCGCGCTTAGGGGGCCGCCTCTATCCAGCTCATAATCGTAAAGGCTACGGATGATAGGGTTACCTGTGACCTTCAATGCTAGACAACAGGATTTGACTGCAGTGGGAGATAAACTCCTGGATGATAGGCACGTCGGTGTCACGATGGAGGATGGTGTTCCTGATATGCTGCCAAAGATGGGCCTGAGGGCTCGGAGCCTTGGAGGTTGTTGATGTGCTTTTTCGCACAGTACTCCCAAGCGGGGCAAGCGTACATAATTAGCGGACAAAAGATCGTCTTATAAATTGTGATCTAATTACGAAAGGACAGACGGTCCCGGGCTAGAGGAGAGAACTATGGGCTTGACGTGCTGCCTTCGCCTTCGTTACCACCCGATCTACGTGCGACATTCTAACGAGTTTCTCTTCTAGGATTGTTCGAAGATTCTGAGTCTCGCCAAGCCTGGTCGCCAACGAAGTCGAGTCTTCGTGGAGAATAAAACGACGGAGTTCTTTTCGACATTTACTCCTATTCTCTTCGTGCTGCACCATTCTTCAAGGAAGTTCAGCTCCTCCTCGACTCGCTGCACCGTGGATGTGGTATTACGTGGCACTATAGTTTGTCTCCACGCGCACACTATGACGCAACCGAAATTTTGAAGGAAAGTGCCAATCGTTTTTTAATACCCCAAATACATTATCTGTTACTTTTCTTCTTTTCTTACCTGTATCGTTAAAGTATAAATATTTATTAAAAAGTGCCCCCTTCTCTAAAGAAATAATTTTAATCAAAATTGCACAATACATAAACCATTATTTTTCTATTTCCGCGTCAAATCAGCGAATCCGCCAAATACTTCAAATATTTTCACCGACCTCGAACATCGTCAAAAATGGGAAACGCGTAGCACATACTTGGCTCGTTACGGAGATTTACGGTTACACGGCTCGCCTCTAATTATGATTCATGGTGTGCTGGAAGCAGCCTCCGCAGTCCGTCCCTGCGCGCGGCCCAACAGCGCCGCGCAATTTTCAGTGCTCGTACGTGCGCCGGGATGATTTATGAAGATGCCCGCGATATGTTGGGCTTATCCTGGCTTCATAACGCACCAGGATTGTCTGCGGCATAGGGGTAAATTGCGTGTCTACGGGATTATTGGGACAGCGCCGCGGCGCACGACGGCTTTGAACTTGGGCGTCAGACAAAATTAAAAATTCGAATCGCTCAAAAGGAGTTTTTTGGGCTCTATCTCTACCTTCTACGTGATAAGATTTTTAAACCAAAAAAACAAGATTTATGTAAATATCATCCGCGTACTTTTTAATAATTCTAATCAAACTTGCAGAATACGAAACAAATATGATCTAGAAAACCTTTTTGTCTCTAACGTTTTGGGTGTGCACCTTTCAGATAATCAAACAAAAAGTAAAGACTGAGCTCAATAACAATCAAATGTATATTCAGTATTTTTCAGGCGCTTTCAGCTATCTCCCAAATCTGTTTATGGAATATGTGACATGCGAATGTTTCTTCAGTAACGTATAAATTAGATTAATGGCCATCTCTTTTCAGAATTGTACTTGTAAATTACGAATATTGTGGGACATGACAAAATTTTAAATGAAAAAAAATTACGTCTGAATTGTGCATTAAGCTATAATCAAACAACAAAGGGGAAATTCCGCCATGCAAACAGAAAATATTTAGACCAGATAAAATATATTACCCCTTATTAGATATTAAGGGCCCTATGTTGTTTCCCACAGTCATAAATACTACTTGACATCCCCAGAACTAAACATAAATTAAGTCAATAGCCCTTGGAGTATATTAAAGGTTAATTGTAGGCACGTCGTTAACCCTTGAAATATTCTTCTTCGTACGTATATTGAAAGTACTTTGTCGACTCACGTAAGCTTGTCGTTAAATGTCAAGTTCAAAAATCAAATACTCATCAATTTCTAGCCCGTGTCGATCAACAATTTATTCCTAAATTAACATTTAATCAGAAACAACCACAGACAAAGAAAATTGAGGCAAAAGCACCACCTGGTCATGTTTTCGACAGAAATTCGCGTTTACAAATTCCCCTTCACTCGCCGCCGCCACGAGCGCCGCTTCCTGCCTTGTTTTCATATATTATTTAAAGTAATCTAAAAGCCCTAAACTGAGGCAGGCCGTTTCGGCGGCGCGGACCTAATCCGTCATTTCGGGCTAAACTCTGCTTCCCGCCAGGAATAATTCAGACGGGGCCGGGGGCGCCAATAAAAGGTGCAGCAATCCGGCGCGATTGCCTAATTCTGGCGGCACTTAAAATTTAACGGGAGCAGAAGGGCCTACGCGAGCGCCGACCATCTGCAATTTGCAGCATAATCTGGGCGCGAATCAAACGACGTCGTCAAAGTGCGATCAATGTGGCAACGAGGACGTCTTAACGACGACATTAGCCGTCATAAATAATCCTGACAGACGAACCCGGAGTCGATAACCGCGCGCCGCGCCCGATTTTACAATTCCCGTCTTATCTCCGATCCCGGCGCATCGGGGCCGGGACGGGATGGCTCACCTACGCCACGGTGCTGAGGGACTTTATGGCCGAGCGGCGCTGATACCATCAATTTTAATGACGCCGGATTAGTGCCGGTGCTGTTATTACGTGCGTACTGTCTATTATGGATGGGTTCCCTGCAGATCCCTATCTTGGCGCTGTTTGCGCAATTACACGTCGTTGCGCCGGGCAAAGGGCCGCTCGCAACGCGGCGCCTGTAAGCAGAGATGGACCTGCACACACATTAATTATAAATGAATTAACACTGTCTGATTATATTTTAACAGTGGATTATCCTGAGATGCGTAATGATCAAAGTATTTCCTAGAATAGATCATACCTTATAAAAATGAGGGTTGGGAAAGAAGTGTCATGTGAACAATCACGTTATAATCAACAATCTACTAATACTATCAAAACACACCTTGGCATTAAGTAATTTATTTTTGAATTGCAAAAAAGAATGTAAGATTAGTTCGAAATCAAACCGAAGATCTAAACGTAAGGAGAAAGTAAAAAATTTGAGTGTAAAGAGAGTAGCAATAAACAATGTGTAAAGCGTGTTCATTCACCTTATACCCTTTTGTCTTGCACATCGTGATTAACTGGTTGAAAAGACAATGTAGCACATATACAAGAGCAAATTTGGTTATTTTCGCTCCAAGTACGACTAATGACAAATTATTAAAAAACTTTAAAGGAACTTCCAGAACGTTTGGAAACTTTCGACGAGAAAGAATTGCAGGAATCATTGAATGAAGATTCGTGTAAAATGCAAAAACAACTCGCAGATTTGCGATTTCGAAACGTTCTACAATCTTGGGGAATGTTCACAAAGAATGAACACCATACAAATAAACGAAAAACTTCAAAATGCAAAAAATTATGTGCTACATCTTATTTGATAGGTAGCAAAGGAGGTATTTTTGTATCGCACTGGTACTGGAGCTGAAAGGATCTATTTTCATAATCCGAAAAGTAAAAAATCAATTTGCGACCCAGGCTAACCATCAGCATCGATGGCAAAACAGAATATTCATAGAACCAAGACAATGCTCTGCATTTGGTAGGATCAGAAAGGCATACTATACTTTGAGTTGTCAGAACCGAGTCAAATGAGATCTTTACGACCTCTACCAAAATGATTAATGATGGCATTTTTCTTCCATTAGTATATTAAAAGATGCACCCGTAGCAGAAGCAAAGAGGAACATTATATATTCTTCAAATATGTCGATACTATAAAGAAATAGAAATCCAGTATTGTTAAGAAACAGAAAAGACTACAAAGAAATATGTAGGACTTGAAGAGAGGAACAAGGGATTCGGAATCGGGTTTTAAAGTCCACATCAGGCGCTTCATGGGCCTTGAAATACACAATTAACCACAGGTATGAAGAGAAAAAACAATGGTAATCGTAATCCAATCCCTAGAATCTTTGGTAGCTATGACACAAAAGGGCGTAGTTACTACAAACGCACAAAGATAGAAACGAAAGCGGCATACCAACAGAAGTTTGTTGGGGTGGGGTGATAAACGTAGCGACCTCAAAATTAATCAATAAATGATTTGATATCGATATTATAATAACAATTACACCAATAAACAAGTCGAAAATATTTACAAAAGCCGATACTATCACTAAGCCACTATATATGTAATTGATGAAAAGTAAAATTTGTAGATTACTCGATTAATTTTAGGCTTGGTAAGATTTAGGAACAAAGTAAACTTTTTATGCAATCTTCATACCTTTTGTTGAATAAAAGCAAGAAAGTTAGTCGTGCTGTTTTGCATAAATGCCCCTTTCCACGAATCTCCCGAAGCATAGTTGCGATTTCAGGAAACTGAAGCATCTCTCTTAATGCCCCCCACATGACCTACAGTATTTATTTTAAAGTCCAAAATCAAAGAAAAAATGTTCAAATATTTATAAAATCATGTCTGTTTGATTCACATAAAAAACAAGAAAAAACAATATTCGCGCCTGGATTCTTTTAACAATCGTTGAACGAGAAAGTCGGGAAGTGTCGCCGTCTAAAGGGCGTATCAGACGATCAGTATGTTCGTTCGCACTCGCAAAAGAAAACATTATCGAGTTGACCAGTAACTAGTTACGCGTTTGTTCGCAAAAACACTATACGTTGCTTCGCGCACATGTCTCAAGGCCGTTGCTCGTTCAGTTCATTCTTGGTGCTATAATTGAAAAAACATTATGTCGAAATCTGTTCGACAACTTCGAATCGTTGAAGAGCGAGATACAAACTGACAGATTCAAGGTATTCAACCCCCATTTCGCCTCCACAATGACTCCTTTTTTCAATCCCCCTTTTATTTTATTATAGATTCAGGAACGTTGACATCGTCGACGAGAGGTCAGGTCGTCAGATCGGTTAATATCATCACAGGATTATTTATATATACTTAATTGCAATTTTTCGTCGTCGTAATACACTCGATGTACACCGACTAATCATAGAAATATAATGAAAAACCATAAATAATCTTTTAAGCCTAGGTCCTTCTTGCATCTTTGAGAGTGCCCAAATGGGTGATTGTCCTCTTTTTAAATTAAAAACCCATCAAAAAGGTGCAAAATTCCTTATAACACTAATTTAAATTTCTATAAATAGCTCATTACTGACAGTGCAACAACTGTATTTAGAACACCGCAGTTCTAAACTTAAAATAATTTAATACTTCTGCTTTCAAAAATGAATTTAAACTGAAATTTCTTGATTTTCTAAGTAGCCACTCTGTTTACGTTCATGATGATTTCGTTGGCTAAGCTGGAGGTCACCGAGTCTAACCCCTAACCCTAATCTTCTGTGGCGATTTAGCGTGGATTATGGTTGACAAGTTTAGGTCGCCTCCATACTATCTTACAAGGAAATTAGAAATGACGGGCGTCTCTGTTCTGTTGGAGAACAGCTGGTTAATTCTCTTGTTGAAGGCCTCCAGAAAACCGAGGGGTCCGCGTTTTGGAAGAACTCCTAGAATGGTGCTAAGGGTTTTGTGTTCTGGCTGTGGCATAGTGGTTTGCTGTGAGGCAGGACATCCCTGAAAGCTGGCTGGATGTGAACCCTGACAGTTCGCGCAAACGATGGGCTCGCTCTGGAGCTTTTTATACTCTCCGGGGTGGTGGTTTTCATCGCACGTTATGTATTTCGGAACGACGCGACAACATTGATGTACGTGCCCGAAATGCTGGCAAAGATGGCACTAGCTAACAATATTTTCCTTGTGTGACTGTTCTGTCGCAACAGCCCGTTAAAAATGGCGGTTCCATCCGCTACATTCTTGGCTTATCTTCCTCTCGTATATAATCTTACGAACGGAAGATCAGACCTCTTTCACCCGAAGTTGATGAGAGGGATTCTTTTCCGAGGGAGAGAGCTTACTGGGCGAGATGGAGACAGCAAGCATCGTCACGTTCTCTTTTCAATCTCTTAGGACCTTGACATTGATAACAGGCGCCGGAGGAAAAATCCTGGTTCTTACTGGGAGTTTTATATAACGTCATTTTGTGGGAGAAGAAACAGTTCGAAATGGAGTAGGGAGCTAGGGGCCTGTTGAGCTACTTTCACCTTCGCAACCGTCCGTTGCTCGTGGAGTTTCCAAGTGAGATTTTTTTCCAAGGTAGCTCCAAGGTAACGTGCTCTCCAAAGTATCTCTTGATCAAAAATTTTCGAGATTCGCTAGGTTTCTTCCCCAAAAAATGGGTTTCTAACGGCACTTTTCTTGATGTCAACTACTATTTTTCACGTGTTGAACCATTTTTCAAACTTGTCTACTTCCTCCTGGACACATTGGATCGCCACAGTAAGCTTGGCAGCACCACGACGTCACTTACCTATTGGACCATCGTCATCAAACGTACATTTTGTATGTATAGCTTTATACATGCTCTTCCTAGTTGTAAAAACAAGTTTTCGGTTGATTACACAGTTATGAATGTACCATTTAATTATTTTGATGGTTACTCACATATCATTTTTTAATGCATGTTCATTAGGACAGAATATTAAGGAGAAGTTGCTTAAATTTTAATTGTTGCGCAACAAAAGTGTTGGGCATTTGTTCTTTTTTAAATTTATTCTATAAAAATTCGAGCGATATATAGATAATAGACATTATTTATGATCAACCTTAAACCTAATTATATAAAACGTAAGTATACAGAATCTACAGGTTTGTCAGCCTTATCAAAGGCCTGAAGCACGGCCTGAGTAGTTAGCTGATTGTCTCAATAGAACTCAAAAACGACATTAAACTCGGCTTTTTCATGCCGCTTAATGCTATATAAAGCAATAAGTAGACAAAACCACTTCTATTCTAAAAAGCACAGTTAGGGAGCGGTAAGATGCTACAAACAGCAGATGTATAAAAAAAACCGTTCGGTTCCCGTCAATATAAAAAGTTGAGAATAGAGTTAGCTTTATTTATATTGTAATAGAGGACAATTCCCCAAACGTTGCTTATTCTCGATGATGGTTTATTTAAAGTGTTCGGCAAACTTTATCCAATTTGACGGCGAAAGGGAAATTGTAAAACGAAGTATCATCAAACAGGTTTTTTCTAAAGTTCCAATCCAGGGAGAGGACGTTTTTGCGGCCCGCCTGCTAAATTGCCGGCGCTCTTGAACTTTTTCATCTTGGATGAATAATTTAAACCTCCTTTCGCCGCTAAATTCGGCGTCTCTCAATTTTTCAATTTTAATTGGAACCTCCGGATGAATTCATAATGCGCCGCGCGTGCTCTCGCTGGAGAGCACATTAGCAGCCAGTCGAAACAGCGGACCGGCGCGCGAGCAGCCGGGCGAAATTTAATTTTCCTCGCTCTCCATCCGAGCCGAAATTGAAAAACAAGTTCGCGGTGGATTCGCTCCTTAAATGTTTACACTGGGGGTGGCCGCGCCCGCCGCTGCGCGCGTATCGCTGACATATGCTGCTACCAGCGCCTTTCTCAGCCTCCCCGGCCCGAGGTCGGGTAATAATTGCCGCCCCTGATCAGAAATCGATGGGCGCCGCTGTCAGCCGTCGCCGGCGGCGGAGGATCGCGTTTCGGCGGCGCGGAGCGGACAGGTAATAAAATGCTGGCCCCAAATTATGCCCAGGTGCTGCGCCCACGGCAAACACACGCGCCATTAGGGGATGTTTATCGTCGATCCGCCCGCCGTATGTTCCATTAGATAGGACTACCCTGCGGCCTCCCCCCGCACCTGTTTACTTTGCAGCCACCGCCACCCCCTACCGAAAATTTGCGCTGTTTCACACGGGGTGGTAAATGAAAGATGCGCGGCTCCGCAGAGAAGTTACGACAGCGCGATTTTTCGTTGGGGGCTCGATTAGCCCGTATTGACAGAAGAGGAAATAAACGTACTTTCTGAGGGGACAATAGGTAAGCAGTTGCTCCGAGGATTTACTGAGCGATGACTCATGAGTCGTTAATAAATAACAATGAGGGGTTTCCCCCAATTCCATATTTAACTTGTAAGAAGATATATGAGATTTCGTCGCACCACTAAACAAACTACGGAAATAATAGTGTGCGCTGTACGATATGACGTTTGAAGCCTGTTTCTCTTCAATCACATCAGCGGTGACGGAAGAGATTTTCATGGACTCGAAGCACACCGCTTGGAAGAACAAGTTTGAAGTCTTCAAAGTGTTTCCAATCGAATCTTTCAACAGGGAAAAATCGACATGATCCTAAAGAAGACAGAGCCGTTTACTAACAGATTAAAGAGTCACTGGGATCTGGACTACCAAAATGCAAACCTCAAACACATTGATCAAGTCGATAGTGAACACAACGGCCTCAGAACCAATCTAACCGGCGAGTGCCTTAGCCTAAGTATCTAAACCCTCTCCAGAAAAGCAGTCGGTTTGCGTGACTTCTATCGCCAATACTGTTTTCATATTGCGACACTAACATAATGCTCATCAAGCTAACGTATCCCAGGATTACCGCTTAGAACAGATCTCGGAGAGTCTGGCTTTCACTAAAGCCACTTCACCACACTACAGCTCATCCAACTCCTATGGGTGGGTACGATTATTCACCAAAAGTTACAAAAAAAGGAAATCGCGAAGTGATATTGCTAGATGCCCTCAGCATCCATCCTGTTGCCGATCATTCAACTAATTCGGTCCTTCCTGTCTTCCAAAAAGATTTCAAATCAAAATCGGCAGCGCAAGATCATCGAAGAGACGACTACGTGTAGGTACTAACCCTTGGGAGTCCCCCAAGATGCCTAAACTTTCTCAACATCTATACCGGGTATTAATAATTAGCTTACATAGGTTCCACCTAGTCTTAAGGAAGCTTCAAGAACTATTGTATCGGTCCGATTATTGGCGGCTCGAAAAAGGCACAGCGGTGACGTTCAGAAAACTAAAAGAGAAGACCTGGGCCTAGTCTCAATTTTTGTACACACCATTCTCTAAAGAAGCGAGGTCAAGTATTTCGACGTAACCATGACGCTAAAGTCACCTGGAAAATAAATGTGGGTGAAACAGCAAAGAAAAACATTCCTAGGCTTGCTGCTATACCCAGAGAACAAATTGACAACATTCGAAACCATCTTAAGACCAATGTTGACATATACGGCCCCAATCTGGAGATGTGTTGCTAAAACTCACATCGAGAAGCTGCAACTAACTAATCCAGAACCGGATAGTAAGGTCCATTTTTGGTGCTCCGGAACACAGAAATTCTCACAATCATGTAATTTGAAAGCAATAAAACCCTTAGAGCAACATCTAAAGCCACCCTAACCATCAGGGCTTCTAAAAATAATAATCTCGAAGATGGTAAATCTTAGTCATCAACCAAAAGATTCACTTTAACAATCAACCGAAGCAAAACAGAAAAACTAATTATCTCAAGCCAATATTCTCTTCACGAATATTCGATCACACTCAACCAACATAGCTTTAAAAATCGGTTAACCATAAAATAGCAACTGTAAGTGTAAAATAACAACAGAAAAAATTCAGAAAAATCTAAAACAAAAAATAATAACAATGAGGGAAGAAAATAAATTTTGAGTATTAGTAGCAATCACAATCTATCTACAACAGTAAAATGTGAAGTGTACACTGATGCTACTATAACTACCACACGTTGAAGTTGACTTCGCTGGCGACTTTGGGGGTCCCTGAGTCTAACTCTTAACCCCCTTCTTCTCCGGTGACCTAGTCTGCATTAGGGCTTGACTTAACTTGACTTAATTCTCGATATTGGGGGTTCCTATGATATACCCCTAACCCCCCTTTCTTGGGTGTCGTTTGGAGTGTGGTGGGCCCGTTTTGAGCAGCCGCCGTACCGCCATAGAGGGCTTTTAAAAAATATTGTGGAGAGCACTGCTTGGTTCGGTAGCACTCATTTTCCTGGAGGGTGTGTGGGTCGAAATGAGAATCTGTTCGGAGTTTTTCGCTGTGGTTGGTGAGGTGGGTCTTTTAGTCATGGCTGGGCAGTAGGAGACTCTACAGTTCTTGCCCGTGTTACAAAAGTCTCCCGAAGATGTCGCTTGCGCTGGTTTGAAGTAGTCGTGGAATGAGCTCCAAGAGTTTTTCAATGTTGACTCTCTGCAATAGCTGGAAGATGAACCCTCAGTCCTGGTTGGTTTTCTCGGGCTGGGGTGTTGTCGTCAATGGAGCTTGTGTCTGAGCCGCAGGTGCTGACCGGGTGTTGGGGATGATAGCTCCCCTTACCATCTGGGCATAGGAATGTCCAGAGGCAGGGGTGTGTCTTGAGGTTTCTGGCATTCGCACTGGAGCCGGAGCCGAAACTGGCGCCTGTTGGGATGATATGACAGGGAGCGGCCGGGGAAAAGTAGGACATCCCCGGTAACTCGCAACATGTGGTGCTCCTCAGTTTGTACATACTGGGGTGTCTCACGGTTCTTGTGGCAGGAGTTTGTGTGGTGCGGTTCTGCGCACTTCACACATCTTGGCGTCGCAAAGCAGTTCCGCTGGGCGTCCGAATTTTTGGCAACGGTGACACTGCCCAACGGTCCTCTTTTTGTGTGGTTGTTGTTCTGCTTGAACTCGCATGACTTGGTGCAAGTTGAAAATCTCCCTCCCCAATCTCTCTGCTTCAACCAAGACCAGCGGCATAGGCCCCTCTTGTCCCGTTGGCGCCTCATTCTTCTCACCGAACAGGAATTCCTTGGTTCCTGAGGTCCTCTTCCACCATCTCGCCCGGAAGAGTCTCAGGAACACCTCTTAATACGGCCCTCGGTAGCTTCTCGGTCGGTAGTTGATAAGTATGAAAGGAAATCCCGTTTCCTTCAATTAACTTGGTCATACCTCGGTAGTCCTCTTCGATGCATGGCTGAATGAGCATTCAGTCTGCTTTATTCTTTGCCTTTGTACAGTTTAGGCGCTGGACCTGGAATTTCTCAGGCCAGCGGCTCTTATCACGGAGGATTACCGGAGGAATTCGCTACTGGTGTTGCTCCAGTTCTCCTTCGTTCTTGGCCATCGCAGCGTAGCGATTTATTGTTTTCACATTTGCTGATGGTTCATCTTGGGCTGGTCAGCGGCGTCCTCGTCTGCGTCCTTAAACAACGGTGTAGTCTTCGTCCGATCCCGAAAACTCACCCCCGCTCATTTCCTTTTATCCTTTTTCTCCATTTTCAGCTTCATGTGTAGCCGAAGTGTCATCTATTCTCGGGCTACCTTGCTCGCTCTCTTGGAGGGATGGGCTCTCAGGTGGCGAGCTGCTTGCCGACGTTAGGGCTACAAGATGGATGACAGAGAAAAGAAATTCGAGCCAAAATCAGAGCAACCGCCTGGTTGCCTGCATTAGGCCGCCTTATAAGGGGATCAAAATCTTCGGGCGGTTGCGGCAGGCACCCCTATCCAGCTCATAATCGTAGAGGTTACGGATGATGGGAATACCGTGTCCTTCAACGCTGGAAAACAGGTTATAAGCGCACTGGGAAGTAAATCCTGAATGGTCAGCATGTCGGCGTCCCGATATAGGATGGTGTTTCTGATATACCAGGGAGCGCCAGACATAAACCTGAGGGCCCCGTATCATATTATCTGGAACTTGTTGATATGCGTCTTCGCTCAGTACCCCCAAGCGAATCAGGCGTACCTGCATAATCGGACGGGGAATTGTTTTATAGATCGTTAATTTATTCCGGAAGGGCGGTCGGCTTCTAGAGTGAAGGAGGGAGCCAAGGCTTGACAGGCTGTCTTCGCCTTCATGACTACCCGATTAACATGGAATCTTCAGGTGGGTTTTTCGTCCTTTGTCACTCTCAGGTGTCGTGCCTCTTCTCTCCAGGGTATCTATCGGTTGAAGATTCTTAGCCTTGTCAGGTTTGGTGGCAAACAAAATCGTCTTCGTGAAGAATAGGACGACGGAGCTCTTCTCTGGATTTACCAGATTTACCAATTGCTACACCATTTTTCGAGCAAGTCCAGCTCTTCCTGGACTCGCTGAATCGCCATTGAGGGTTGCTGCGAGCTTGGCAGGACCGCTGTGTCGACTGCATACAGGGCCGTCGCCGTGGGAATGTTCCGGACATGTTGAATAACGCCGGAGATATCACCATGCCTTGGGGGACGACGACTTCACGTAATTTCTACATATATCACACTGAATTTCGTCAATTGTGCATTAAAAATAAATAAAAGAAAATTCAAATTTCAACAAAGCCCTCTCACGAAGCAAAAACCTTTTGACTGAAATGCTGGAACAAGACAATGCTTCCGCGCACAAGTGAATAATTTCCAGAGACACATTCTATAGGCATTCATTCGCTGGACCAAATTTAGCTCCAAAATCGTCCCGGCGCGTCGCGCAGCCCCGAAACCAGGTTATTGAAGGCGGCTGACGTGGGGCCGAGCTTTCACATTCGTACGCGATTCGAAGCTTTGATCTCCCCACGCACTTTCCGTTTCTGGCGTAATTATCGGCGGGCGCAAAAATAGCGGCGTGCAGCTCATCAAGGGCCGTTCGTAATTAAATTACACAATCATGGAGCGATGGGCTGGATGACTTCATTGCCGAGTCGGCCCGTTTAATTGCAGTGCTTATGTAACGTGTAATTGCACTTCGGCGTTTCGCGCACGTCGCTGGGGACGGCCGGCGTTTTTGTTCGGCGGCCCCCCTCGCTCGCGGGCGGGCGGCCTATTGATTAGCTGATTTGGTGCCCTTCCGCGGAGCAACAATGAGAGCGGAGCGAGATTTGATGTTATTCCAGAATTATACAAAATCAACGTGCGTAATGAAACGTGCGGCGCACAGGGAGAACGCGGGAGAAGACGAAACAACAATAACGGCGGCGGGCGCGTCGGTGGCGCGGGGCGCAATTCGAATCGTTCTCTTTGCTAGACTATTACTTTTATTAAATATTTACGTAATGTCTGCATAAACTTCGCGTGCATTATGTATTAGAGCCTCGATTCGGGTTTATATGAAAAGGGCCGCGCGCCGTCGGCCCCCAGGGGACCAAACAAAGGGCGCTGCTTGGATGGCACGAGAGCCGAAATAACGACTCGAGAGAACGGCAGGCTCTTTGATCTTGTTGGATCCAAACGGGCATCCGTTTTCAGGGAAACCCCCGCGCCATGCTCGATTTTTCGTCGTAAATTAACCCTTTCGGGGGCCCGACGCCGGCCGGCAAAGAATTAAGCGACTTTCGGTGCGATAACGGCCGCGCGATAATTTATTCCGATTAGTGAATTCGAGCATTAATAAACGTATGCACCCACGCACCGCCCGGGGCTGTTTTTCGGGCTAATCTTGTTTTCCCTCCGCCCGTGCCGCTGCCACCGCAATACGGACAACAAAGAGCTTTCCGCCGATCGGCTCGGAGGGCGAGCTTTATGGAAATCGCTAATCTAGAGGATGATGATACAGGACGCGATCCGAAATTAGAGCCCTCGGTAATTTTCATGAGCTTTCAAAAAAATACAATTTTTTAAATATTCCAGGCAGTCAAACGACCAACACACGCTTCACTTCAAGCGAACAGAAAAAAAAGTCAAGGCCAATCCAAAATTACAAAAGAAAAGAAAATTACAAGGCCGACTGACGTCTAGAAAATTAATATTTCGCATCCCAAGAATAAAGTTTGGCTATCATTATGCAAATGGCACATTGGAAGGCTGCAAATTTTCCGACGAAGTTGAAGGAGAGTGTACGTTTCGGAATACAAAAAGATTGCTAAATAACAGGATGTGCTCCCGTCGTTCTGCGAATGTAATCGGGTAAGTGATGAATCTCGCAATGACTTTTTGCAGGCCGCTGTTAATAGCATCTTTAATAGTTTCCAACTTTTTCGATTTCCGAACGAAATTTGTAGTTCTGACTTTTAGTTAAAATTTGGAGTGGAAATTCCCTTAATTCTACAGAAATCACCAGCAGATTTTTCGGTCTGATTGCTATCGAATCTACGCTTCAAATCCAATCTAAATTTATATATTGCCGTTTTTGTTAATACTCGATTATTTTTATTTGGCTCCTCCAACTCCTATTGCTACACAAATTATTTCTACAATAACAATCATGTCTATATTGCGGGTTCCTAAGTCCCACTTCCCAACCCCCAACTTTTTCGGTGACCTGACAAGGATGGTAGTTGATCAGTTTAGGTCATTAACGTAACTTTTTGATGCAAACCCCCAAACAGTGCAGGCGTACGTCATTGTTTTGTATATAAGTTTTTTTTCTGACACACGTTACTGTTGAGGACTTATCTTTTCCACGCGAATTCTCCAAATGAGCTTCTCGTCTTCTATCCAGAATATATCTCAATCGAAGATTCTGAAGTTCTATAGACCACCCCACGTTCAAATCTTTGGTGGGGAATAGAATTTCCACGCTTTTCCCGGGATTATCCTAATCCTTTGCCCGTCACACCATTCCTAGATCTGGTTTAGCTCTTTCTGGACACACCGTACAGCCAGACAAGGCCGCAGCGAGATGTTAAAGATAACGGAGAAGGCAGCGTTGAGCCTTGGTGGAAGGTTACATTTCGCACTGCGCTAAAAATGACCCTTTATGCTCGGTTTTGGACAACCTAGAGCTTCTGAATGTAAGATTCTACATTATACCCTCACGACAGGACAACTGGTTTCGTGGATAAAGCATAGAGTTTAGTGCTTCTCTGGCTCCATTCTCTTTATTTGCAGCACCTCACGTGAGTTCTCCAAGTTTCTGAGTGGTGTTGGTTCATCAGGCAATCGAAGTATCATCCTGATGGAGAATAAGACTCTTTTCGGTGTGAGATCTGTGTTTTCATAACCTCCTTACTACTATGTATGGTAGTAGTGAGCTGGACGGCACCGCCGTGTCGTTTTAGAACTGGACTATGATCATCGGCATATCCCGGACATGAAACATTAAATTTACATCGTTTTTTTGTTGTTTTATGTTGTTTCCTCCTATTGCTTTTATGATGCTAGGTCTGGCAAAGGTTACCTCTTTATTGCCTTCGAAAACTGCAATGCAACTGGCTTTTAGAGATTTTCTTGTTGGCCTTGATGACTAACGTAATGCCAAATTAAATTCTGAACTATCACTGCTGATGCCATGAGCAGTTCCGCCCGGATATTTTGTAGTATAGATAGAATATTTATGTATTTTCATGTAGCTCCTATGGGTAAAATGCGTTTCTCAGATGAACATGATGTCGACGTCTTTATTTATTACAAATGTTTTAACTTCATGGCTATGCTAAGCTAAGCTGTTGGCGTTCCAGAGTACGGTGTTTAGAAATACAACCAGTATGTCAGTTTAGAAATGACGGTGGTGAGCAGATTAATCATGCTGTCCATTCTTTTCATTAGTTTTACCAGTATCATTTCAATTTTGTTGTTCGTCTGCTGGTTGCATGTTTGTATTAGGTATTGATTGTTCATTTATGGAGGTTATTGATTTTTATCAGAAGCTTTTTAGAATAGGATATACCTGGTTGAACAAATTAGTTTAGGTCTTGTCAATAAGAATTTACGCTTGTGGATTTGTTTCGCCACTTCACTCTCGATAATTGGTGGGGCGATTACCTGTCAATTAGCACACTTAATGTTTTTATTCTTTTCTTTCCTTTCACAGTTTGTTGTTAGATCTGGGTGTCTTATGGCTTTAGTTTTTCGAGTGTCCAAATCTTTGACATTTTTGACAGTGTATTACTTCACGTTTAACGAGTAAAGGTTACGTAGACACTTTAACGGTCAGATTGTTAAGTTAACAGAAAATCCCACAAACAACATTTAACAGTTGCTTTGTTACATCAATTATATCTATTGCGAATTGGCAACCCTGCGTGTGCTAGGTGCAATCTGACATTTGCATCATACAGATTAACATTTTTGACGGCATGCATACTCAAAACGTTTTGTCATGCGGACACTGTTTTTTTCATTAGTTAAAATTGAACTCAAAACGTTTTATCATGCGGACACTGTTTGTTTTGTTTTCATTAAGTTAAACTTTCGACGTGGATTATCTTCGACTTTTGGTGTTAAAGCCCCGCTATTTAATCATGGTTTTAGTTCACTGGCGAATAAATTTAAAGGAAACCATCCAAAATCGGCTGTGATGCCAACAAACATCGATGCCGATGCACGAACTGATAAAGCAAGATCGTCATGTGACTTATCGTAAAATTCAGACATCCCTAGGCATTACTAAGACTAGCATACATTTGATATTGCATGATCATTTAACCGTGAAAAGCTGTGCACGCTGGACATAAGTTAACGATCCCTCAAAAACTCGCTCGTGTCTATTGGTCGAAACAAATGCTCAATAAAGACGATTGCGGTGCTTCAAATGCCGTTTACAACATCGTCACAAGTGACGAATCTTGGATTTGTGCGTGTAAGCTCGAAAGTAAACAGTAGTCGACTGTATGGATCTTCCAAGGTAAGCCAAACTCAACAAAAATTGGACATATCGTAACTGTGGTTTTAACAGATCGTAAAACTGGTCAATTTCGAAGTCTTCGGAGAAATAAGAAAAACCAACACGTAACGCCGAATCGTTTTCCACCATGGCAATGCGAACTCACATACACCGCCACAACACGCTTTTTGACCACTTAAAACATCGAATTAATAGGTTATCCGCCGAAGAGTCCTGATTTGACCCCTAACGGTTTCTTTTTATTCCCGTACGTGAAGAACAAACTGCGTGGACAACGATTTTAGACGTCGGAAACGGCGGTTGATGCGTTCAAAACCCTTGTTTTGAAGATGCCTGATCTGCTGTGGAAAAATGCTATGAAAATTGGTTTCAGTGTATGCAAAACAATGTATTGACCACCAGGGAGAATATTTTGAAAAACAATAGAAAAGCTTCCAACAGTAAACATTTTTTATTAGTTTTTCGCAATAGATATCGTGCAGTCCACGTAGGACTGAAGTGGACAGCAAAACCAAAACAAAATCAAGATTAATTTCCTTCTTAAGAAAATAGACCCGTGAGAAATAAAAGCCTGGCGGCAAGGACGCATCATCCAGGAAGACGGACAATTCCGGAGTGCGGCAACAGCGACAACCTCGCTAACGATTTTCTTAGCATTGTGCAACCGGGGGCTAATCTTTCCACAATATATGGATTGCCTCGGAATGCATTCTCCCACAAATTAGCACAATGACGCTAAGCCTAGCCTAACATCCTTTCGACGAGAGCAAACAATGGGCCGTAACTGTACAGTGGGAAATGTCTTCATTCCGGACAATGCAGCGTAAAGGGTCCATTTATCTTGATCTTTTTCGCCACGATGATGAGACCAGGAAAGCCGGGCCGAGCCGGCGGACGCCGCCCGCACGAAAACTACGGCGCTGTTTCCCGCGCCAATTCGCGCAGCTGGCCGGAAGCCTCCGGCGGGCGTCGCCGATGCCGGCGGCGAAAGACGGGCGGTCGGCTCGAGCACGCCGGGGACGGCGGCAAAAACCGCCGGAAAATAAAGAAAACGCGTGATTTATCGAGGAATTTTAAGAGGAACTTGTTTATGAACTGCCTAAGCTATCATCAATTTCGTTTTTTCGGACGTTTTTATGGCCGTAGCGCGCCGGGTTCGGAAAAACGAATCCTCGCCATAACTCCGTTCGCGCTCGCATCTGATGTCGCGGCGCTTTTTCTCGCAACATATGCTGGAAACTCGGCGGACGCGGTGTGGGAGTGAAGCGCAGGCTTTTCGCTGCTATTTCCAAATGGTGACGCGCCCGCGATCGGCTGAGGTAGCACCTTCGCGCTTACCAGCAGATGCTCGCGATTGTCTTCGCATACTTTTCTTTCCACATCGCGCTTGCGAAACTCAAACGCCGGTTTGTTTGGAGTCTTAGGCAATGCGCGAGGCTGAAAGCTTTATTAGCCGATTCGCGGCAAAGGAAATACAGAGCAAGTGGTATAAACAAAAGTGAAGAGACGCTGAGTGCTTCGGAATGCAGCGAGCATTTACGTAGACAAAGAGTGGCCCAAATTGAACGCCGGATATAAAATTTAAATAAAACGACTTTCGAATTAATTTAAGTATTAGAGTACATCAACAATCTTCGACTAAATATGGAAAATTGTCTCTGATAAATGGTCACCTTGCACACTTTCTGATCAATTTAATCGATAAGATGTCGAATTTCGTTCTTAAGGTTGTCACCTGGTTATAGATTACTGGTTTAGACCATGGTTCTCATGTTGATGGCTGGATGTCGGCATTACGCGACGAGACAGTTATTGGTTCAGTATATTACCACAAAGAGTAAGGAATTACTAGCAAAGATAAGAGAAAATAGCAGTACAGCTTACTTTTCAGAACGTCCCACCGACCAAAGCAAAATATCCGATTTGACCGATTCCTTTATTGCCAAAAAATATAAGCAAATTACATGGAAGTCGAAGAGGAAGTGGACTTATGGTCTTGACCATTTGGCAGTAGTATTAGCTTTAAGTAATCATGTCATTAAAAAAGAAGAAAACCCACAACTGGTGGAGTTTTCTAAGTACCCTTAATGAAAAGGTAAACTTGAATATACCATTAGAAAACAAAGAACAGTTAGAAGAAGATGATAAAAATTACATATCATATTCAACAAGCACAGCCGGGATGAATATCCCTACGATTAAAACAGTACTAAAATACGTTTCTCAAGCAATGAAAAGAGAATACAAAAGTTAAGAACAAAACTACTGCAACCTATTTAACAGAGCATGCTTCATAGAATGCTCAAGGCCAATATTACAAAATCAATATGGTACGTGGACTAGAAACAACCAACAAAGGCAGATACGTTTGCTGAATATCTAGAAGGCATATTTAAGCCTAACATCATAGGAAACAAAGCAGAAACAGAACTGAAAAGAAGTAGCGAGAAAAAGAGAAGGATAACTGGTTAGCTCTAAAGAATTCCAAAAAGAAATACATGTCAACTTTAATCCAAATAAAAAACACCCGGTTACGGTCTCATTATAAAGATTACCTAATAAAAAGAAATTATTAAGCTGACAAATTTAATGAATGCATCGTTTGTGCCAAGACAATGGAAAGTAGAAAGTAGGAAAATCACCAAGTTTTTTTTTCCTCCTTAGAATCCATGTTCAGTGCAGTCTATGGCTTATTGTGATTACCCTAATAAAGTTAATTCACAATCAATCTGTAATTGATGTTCCCTGAATCAACAGATACAGGTCCTTTACAGAGTTCAGAATTCACCAATTTTCCAGAAGTGTTTTTTAACAGTTGCATATCCTGTGAGTTGTCTTTAGCTGTGGCCTACTTAGATTAAGGAGTTCTGCAGCTCTCTTTTTGCTGAAATTATGCCCTGTTCGATTCTTCCAGTACATTCGATGATGAGTGCGTGTTTTCTTCTTAATAAAGTTTCGGGTAGCTTTTCGTGAGATTCCTAAAGCAGGTTCTCTGCCTAGTCAATTCATCGGCTTTCTCATTGCCATAGATTACGCAATATCCAAGTGCCCATAGCAGTTTCACCGTATTATGTTCTGCCAGTGCATTGAGTTCGTTGATACATTCCCATACCAGTCTAGATGATGCTTTAGTGCTTGATAAAGCCTTTAAAGCTGCCTGGCTATCTGAATCACCAAATATAGCCACTATGGTTGCTTCCGGACATACCTTTACCCTAAAAAGATTGAAAACTATAATTGAAGAAAAAAAAATTATTCCTGGGCCATCAATTTGGATTACGTACACAACACTCAACTGTGGAATAGTTCATAAACTAATAAAAATATTAGAAAATACTCTTAAAGAAAAGCAAACGCGTGCCGCTGTATTTCTGGATGTAGCTAAGCTTTTGATACGATATGGCACCATAGACTGCTATGAAACTACACAGAATCTTACTTAGATAACATTGTAAACTTCTAGAATCCTTACACATCCGATAGCATGTTTTGGGTCAGACAAGAAATCAATAATCAGAACTAAAACAAGTACAAGGAGTAGTACAGGGCAACGTGCCTCCTCTACACATCTGATATTCCTGAACTATTGAAGTAACAGTAGCAACTTTCGTAGGTGACATTACACAATTTTAGCAATGGACAGAAATCAAGAAGTCACAAATTTTGAACAGATGAATGAAGAATTGCAATATAAAATTAAATGAAAACAAGTTTGTCAATAGTCATAAACGAAACGATCATCCCATACTTTAAGTAGTAACTTGACATAACAAAATGATTATACAGCCGCTGCGCAAAAATTCTATTAAAATCGCAAGTAGCAAATTAAAGTATAAATAAGTTGCTAGATAGTTGTAGCTACAGGTCAACAGAAGAAAATTTAAAAAATTACATAAATTTTTTAACAAATAAGAAAAATAATAAGATTCATTTTCTTCTTAATCTTTTTGTAAATTATAGTTATCCCATCATAAGTAGTTCCCTTGGGCAGCTACAGACCAGTGGAAAAGTTTTCTCCCTTGTTTTTTATCTGAAATACTCAAATATCCATGATTCATAATCTATGGTTACACGATTAAAGAATTAAAGATTAAGACACGCATCCTTTTAATTGGCCTTCTGCTCAATCATAACGTTCTTTAAAACCTTAGCGTACATTTTTTTAAATCCTGTGTTAAAATCTGATGGTTCACTGGTTCAAATTGAACTCACTACTGATTATTCTCATCGTCAAACAATTGTCAAAATTTCTAAGTGCAGCTTTGCTCAAACTTTTGCTGGTCCATTGTCGACAACATAACTTTCTTTCAGACGTTCTCAACAATTTCATGGCAACAGTAACAACTTCAAGCTTGTATCAAGTCTGCGGCAGGGGTTATTCTAACTGGCGTGTGAAGGTCGAAGCAGTAGAGTTGCCGGTTCGAGCACGGTATTGCCAGCTTCATTATTTTTTCAAAACCTCGTAAATCTTGAGTAAAGAAAAATAATTTTTTATCATTAACTCTTCTTGTTCTGTAGTAAACCTATCTGGACTATTTGGACAATTTTATCATAATTTTACTTTGACTACCCAAAAGACTCGTCAAACCTGTCAAAAATTTCAACATTAGCAGACCCCGCCCCCAATTTTAAACTATAGCCCCTCGAAGGTCATTACCGGATACGGTGGGGACATTTATACAGTTGGACTGAAATTAACTGGTCTAGGGCTTACTTACAGTAATGTCCTCAGACATTTTCACATACAAATTGCACATGTGAGAAGAAAAGGATGAATGAATGTAACAGCAGGAGACTATTGGCAGAAAAGTCCCTATAACAATGCTGATATAATACTGCTTAAGTAAAAGAAACCTCTATACTAAGAATCTATATGACTTCTTGAAGGATGTTATAGATTTGTGCAGTTGGCCGGCAATTATTGTTTAGGTCTACTTAAAATTGTTTAAAGGTTCTTCACTGAAGTTCTAATATTTGAAGGGGTTAATTGTAAAACCGCTAATACTGCACAAATATCTGGCTACATTTGCATTCTAACAGCATTCGATATAAAAGAAGAATATGTCAGGATATTCATTTGATTCCGTCATTTAGGAAGAGTACACTGGTGGTTTGCTTTTCGGTGTAAACCTCGGTGAAGCGTTCCACCGCCCGAAGAAGCTGGAATTAGTTGATGATCTTTGAGAGCCGTCCTCAGGTGCTTATGGATTACTTCCGCAAGCTTCCCCACGGACTGAAGGAAGGTCCCAGACTTTCAAGTTTGGAGGACATGACGACATTGCTACCCTACAAGGCCTTGAGAAGTGACGGAAGCAGAAAACAGTGTTAGTAATGATAAGTACGCAAACGATCGCCTTCTTGGGGAGAGTTTGCAGCGCTCGGATGAGCTGGAAGACTTCGTCGTAGCTAGCTCCAGATGTTGCTGGGACTTCTGCCCCTAAGGAAGAAGCGGTCGACATTGTAGAAGTGATCAAGGTCTACGTCGTCCTAGCTAAGGTCGTACTGATGTTGCGTTTTATTTACATTTCCATCACCGCAGCAGAGCCGGTTCACTCAAGTGTAAATCACACGAAGTAAAATAGAAACTTGTTGTTTAATAAATAAATATTACCGTTCGCTCGGCTACAAAATTGGAAATATTCGTCGTGGGCGTGATAAACTGATACACCAGCCACTTCGAAAATGGCAGCATAAAACATTTTATCACTAATTAGCCGTGAAAAGGTGTACCTTTCCGCTTCCCCCAAAAAGTAAAATTTTAAAAATGATGGCTTGTTTAACAAGAAATGCACTTGATGTAGGATCAAATTATTATTACACTGAACAAAAGGAACATAAATTCATCTTAAATTTAGAGGTCAAATATTTACAGATTAACCTACAAACCACTCGAACAATAACACGCATTCTTGCATAATGGCGGCAGTTACATAAGAAACATTTTACGTTTCACAAGGAACAGTCACACGGCTGTCGTCAGTACATCAGAAAGAACATTCATCGCGATATTTTATTGTTTCGTGTAAAAGCCTGCGAAATCATCCTCCTGCAGCTGCATCAACTAGACGGACACACCCCGTATAATTTATGACAGCCGTAAGTTATCTCTCGTGTCTAAAATTGTCTAGCTAATCCAGACCATTTTTTAGGTGGCTCCTGGATTAAACGATCCCGCGAGCTGTAACTTTCTACTTTCTACCCATTAGCATCATATATCGATGTCGTCAGTTTCTGAGTGCGTTTCAGCGCATCGTTAACAGCCTGCAGAACGCGCGGTCGTCAATTTTTCTTGCGTTAAGTCGGCAATAAAGTGAGCGGTTTATTTGAGAACGTGATGCGTAAAGCAGGTAGCGCATTGCATAACAAAGCTGCTGTTTATCACTGGCGCTGGATGGTATAAATATAAATGGCGGCTGAAATATGGATCGAATTTAAGTGCACGGGTGCGTTTGGAGGCTTTTTGCAGCCTTTTCTACTCCATATACATCTTAATGCTTAAAATCCATTTATTTATTTATTATTCAATTTGATATCTGTTTTTTTATTTGTTTTTTTTTATAAAGGTTCAGTTAATATATTTAAAACTGTTGAAACCGTTACTTCACGTTAGATTAGATAACAAATTTCATAACCCGAGATTAAACAACATTAGTAATCAGGAATTTAGATAAGGACAGGCAATTGTATTAAAAATACGGACAGGTACAAAAAAGTGCGATAAGAAAATTGAGTACCAGAAAACAAGTGACGTAACTTGGTAAATCAGGTAAAAAGCGCAAACACGTTATTAGACGTCTTCATTTTATATTTAGCAGCTGATGTTGATTTAGTGGTTACTATGCCGGCTGCTCATGTCTTATTTTAGAGCCTTTATCATCGCTCTCACGTACTGCGAACTTTAAAGAATACATGAACATGTGCGTTTACATTAACACATCCTTTCTGATCTGATGCCAGCTTTAATTATTTTTTTAATGTCTTGCGCATACATGGGCACTTAATGTAATGAATGAGCCCAAAATTTTTTTTTAAATTTTTTATTAATTTATTAACTATTTGCAATCTATAAAGACTTACAATAAGCAAATTTAATATGTGAATTGTGGGTTGAGTAGTATGCATGTGAGTTAGGGTCCAGTGACCTTAACTCGGTGTTATCTTAAAATATAGTTGTTGCTTATATTTATAATAATAATAAAAACATTAACTACAACTAAAGTCTATTTGGCAGGTCAAGGGGCTTTAATCTGTTTAGTCTTTGGATGTTGTCACTATTGTCCAAAAGGTTGATCACTAAGACGTTGCTATGATGTTCTAGTTTATTTAGATATTTTGCACTAAAGTTTCTAATAGTTTCCTTAACTGTATCCACTTTCACATCACTCATTATGTCAGCATTCCTTACAAAATACGGAGCATGGCACATAGTACGTAGGACTTTTGACTGATATCTTTCGATAATTTGGATGTTAGTGTTGGCTGCAGTTCCCCCTAGTTGGACACAATAAGTCCAAATTGGTTTGAACGCGACGTTGTAAACTAACAATTTATTCCTGAGAGACAATTTGGATTTTCTGCCCAGTACCCAGTAGTGTTTGCTAGATTTGGTGCCAAGTTTTTTCTTTTATTCCAAATATGTGGCTTCCATGTCAGCCCCTTATCAAGGTGCATTTCTAGATATTTGACCTCTGTTACTTGAGGTAATGGATTGTTGTTAATGAAAAATTGTGGTGAGTTACCTCTACACTTTGTGAACGTAATGTGGTATGATTTAGACTCATTTATTTTAACTCTCCACTTCTTGGTGCAATTTATGATACCATTTAAGTGATTTTGTAGCGTTCTTGCAGCTGTGACTGGGTCTTTATGTTTCACCAAGATTGCTTTATCATCCGCAAAAGTAGCTGTGAGCGACTGATCACTGGTAGGCATGTCAGCTAGTTCAAAAAATATATGTAGTTCAGTAGTAAGATGTTCCTTGTTTTTTTAAATAAAGTTAAAAAAGAGTCCTTTCAGTTTTAGTCGTTTTTACTTCCTACAGATTTGTGTAGTTTACAGTTTATATTTGAAGTATTTTTGTAAATAATTCGAAATTTTATAATTTTTGGGTGAACAGCGATAATCGCGTACTTGCATCATCTATGAAACTTACATCGATATCAATTATGCCCCTAGTTATGGAAATTTTTAATAAAAAATATCGGCAATTTCTTTTTTCTAAAATCCACAAAATGACATCCAATTTAATTTGATAAATGATAAACTCACACAAACCATATGTATAGTTGTCAATTAAATCTCATTTTAAATTTCTAGGAAATCGTTATCCTGTATTAACAATCATAATTAAAGGAATGTACATTACCGCTCATGGAAGTGTGGCACCTTATTAAAATTCAATTATACAATGAATAACTGTACTTTTCGTAAGAAATCTTGTTTCGTTTAACCCTTCACCATCTCCTTGGGCAATATTGTTTTGAATGAAAATAATTAGTCACTTGTAACTTTTTTTATAAGCATCTATTATGTCGAAAACTAGAATGAAAAAATCATAATGCTTTTACGTTCTTGAACTATCACTGAACACTTCAAATCCTTATTTCTGTCCCTATCTCGTTTTAGATGTATGTTTACATTTAAAAAAAACTGTGCGCCGTTCAGAGCGTCGACTTCCGAGCTCGTCAATTTATCATCAGACATAGTGCAACTTACTTAATGTTTTACGTTTTGTTTTCAATTTTTGCTTTCAATAACCCATGATAACCCTCCTCTCTCCATAGAAACTCGTTCACTTATTTTCACTTTACACCCAGAAAGGCTATCAGTGCGTAACGTCTCGAAATCATTAAGGGTTTGTGCTTCGACGTTGAATCTTGCATTACGACGCTATCGAGAGGCATGAAGTCTTAGGGATCACTATTGCCCCAGACCATCACGAGTAGTATCCAATGCAGAGGATCAGACTGATGAGTAAGCGAAACAAAAGATTAATTGTCCCAAATATTGCTGCAGATTTTAATCAGAGACGTGATAAAACAATATCAAACAGCACAATAAAGCGGCGTCTTTAGAAGGCTAATCTTCATTGTCGTATTAAGACAAAAAAAAAACACCGTTGTTACGGCGTGGTAATAAGGCTAAACGGCTTCAGTGAATGCAAGAGCATCGTTCCTGTGGCAAGACGTATTATGGGCCAGCGAATCCAAATTTGAAATTTCCAGTCAGAAACAGAGAATTTTTTTAGGTCGATCTGAGACTGAAAAAATGATCCAGGATTGTATTGTTCCGACTGTCAAGTACGAAGGTGGATCTGTTTTAGTATGGGGATGCTTCTCTTTGGACACAATGATTTTAAGTAGATGCAGACACAATGGTTAATAAAATCTTTGAAATGGTGATCAATTCTATCAACCCGAAACGTTTCCTTCCCTAAACCCAAAGTGGTGGTCAGGTATTACATTATCCTCTTTGAGGGTTGGTTTCATCCTTTCTACAAGTAGTTTTCCGAAAACTTTAGCTATATGATGTCGTTTCCTCTGGACTCTTTCAGAGTTTTAAAATTAATGATAATCTCGGTAGTTTTCCACTGCTGCGGGAAGAAGCTTAATCTTAAAATGGCGTTGCGTATGGCAGTGATCATTTTCACTCCTCTTTCTGATAGTTCCTCAAGGGATTTGGCAGTTCTCAAGTCATATCCCAGAGCTATAGGTAATTTTAAGTTTGTTATAGTCCGTTTTGTTTCAGCCATTTTGATAGGTTAGATAATCTCTAATGCCGTGGGTTTTTTGCAATAAACTCTTGGATTGTTGTCCTCTCGAAAACAAGTCCAGGAAAAGAGCTAAAATACTTGTTTTAGGTGATTAGCAAAGGCGTCTGGCGTTTCTATAGGACTTTTAGCCCAGGTTCCGTTTGGTAATCTGATGGGTAGAATTGCTAATTGGGGTCTTTTCAGTTTTTTTTTTTTGTAAATTTTCATAATGAGTAGTGCGTCTCTTCTAAAAGCTAAGGTTCGACAAGTATTCTGGGAACTGCTTGATTTCTCATTTTATGAAAAAGAAATTTTTAGTTCTTGAGTGGCTATGTTAGGTTTTGTCTCATCTTGAAAATGTCTGAAAATCACCTATATCGTCCTGAGTTTTCTTGTCTCAGCTATTTTCTGTTTAATAAATAAAGAACAACCTTCTGAGTTTTCTTGCATTTTAATATTCGAAGTAGACGCACGAGGAGCAGTTTGTATGGTTTAGTTTAGATGTTCCATTGCTCTGAAAATGTGTTCTGAATAGGATCACCAGTAGATACATTGTTTAACTTTATAGCATATAGTTCTTTACCTCTGGCTAACGTTTAATCTGTATCCCCAGTGTTGATTTTTATCTTAAAGTCAGTAATGAAAAAAGTCCGAGGGTGTGCAAGAAATATTCAAAGCTTTCTTGTTTGATTCTGTGTTTTGGGCAGCACACTACTGCAAAGATCGACTGTTCAATTTGGAAGCTACAATGCATGTGGTTTAATGATAATGTTGTTGGCACTAACCACTAATCTAGTGCCGAATTAAGTTCTTAACTATCATTGCTGTGCAAGATGGTTTGTAACAGATGAAATATTTAGGTATTTTCATGTAACTCCTATGGGTAAAATGAGTATCTTAGATGAGCATGATGGCGACGTCTTTATTTATTATGAATGTTTTGACTTCTTGGCTATGCTGAGTCAAGCCATTGGTGTTCCAGAGTGCGATGTTTAGAAATACAACCATTATGTCAGTTTATAAAAGACGGTGATAAGTAGATCAATCATACTGTCTATTCTTTCCATTAGCCTTACTAGCATTTTTTCAGTTTTGTTGTACGTCTACCGGTTCCATCTTTGTATCAGCTGCTAGCTGTCCACTTACGGAGATTGTTGATTTTCATTGAATGTTTTTTGGTAATAGGATATACCTGGTTGAACTATTCGGTAATTAGTAGGGTGGCTATCTTGGTAATTAGCACACTTAAGGTTTTTACGCAATTCTTTCCTTGTATAATTTGTTGTTAGATGTTCTCCAGCACATTTGACATATCTGAATGTCCTAGGGCAGTAGTTTTTCGAATGCCAAATTTCTGACATTTTTGACATTGTATTGCTTCACATTTAACGTGTGAATGTTCAAAAATGATTCTCGATTTCATTAAGAATTATATGTTATAGATTTTCTTATTGTTTGATTTTGTTGTATTTCTACAAAGAACATTGGAAGGGGTTTTTTATGTACCCTGTATTTGATGATCCTTAATCTTAATCGTAAAGCTACTCTGAAGTTTCTATCTTTATATCGGAAGCAGTGCAATTCGATATGTTTGTCTTTTAGCATTCTAATGATCTATGTGATCTACGGTTTTTGGTATCGGTTAACTGGATTTTGGCTTGAAGGTCTATAATTTTGATGAACTATTTATCTTTGGCTTGAAGTCTAGCATGTGCATTAAATTGCCGGAGGCTTGTTTCTTGTAGAATTCCATCATTTTCTTGACCGTTTTCCTCATCCGATAAATTTTTTCTAACCTGTTAGGTGTTGTCGCAGTACTCAATCAATTATCCGTTAACTTTCTTTTTCTTTCGAAAGGGTTTGTTCGGCATGACTTTCTCTTGCTTGCCATACCTGTTCGGTATTGGTTTGTATTAGCTTCTTGCTGACTTCTAAACTGCAACAACTGCATAGTTTATATGTGTGTTGGAATTAACATAGTAAAGAGAGGTTGCGATAAAGACCACGTTAATAGTTGTGGTGTATCGATATTACAATGTTTTGTTGATACATGTTAATGTTGTGCAATTGATACGTGCTACTATGATGCATCTTATCTTCAACCATTTGTGGATTTGGTGTGAGCTGAATACCGTAATTTGGCACACCGCACATGGTGGCCTACTTTATTCGCGTTGCACTTGTCACTGTGTTGATGATTTTCTTATGTACAATAAAATAAAGAAATAGATGCAGCTGAGCTTTTGTCTGTAGCGTCAGCGCAGGTAACACATTCACTCCGCTAAAAATAAGTAAATGATAAAAGTTGTTTCCCAGCTCTACTGCAACTGCGAGGAACCCGCTGCAACGCGTCTTCTGGTCAAACTAGCGACTGTGGCGGCAAAAGGTATTATCCCTTAGCAAACAATTGTTTCATCGTTTGCACCCTAGTGCCAGTACTATTTCTTTTTTTAATTAAAAAAATTAATCAAAAGGTGAAAAACTGCTTTTTAAAATCTCATTGTGCGCCATACTCTAAGAAATTTCGATATTTCATTGGTTTCTATTCAAACGCCAACCGACAAGTACTCCCCAGTTCCTCTTATCACCAGTCCAGCGAGCACAAAAATGGGGCCGGCCGGCCATCGGTCTCGCACCGCGCTTTCTACCACATGCGACCGGAAGACGCCGCGCGCAAAAACAAACGGAGCGGCCGGCCGCGGGCGCAATTAAAACTAACAAATAGGACTGTCAAAGAGCGCGGCCCTATTAATGCCCCCAGAACGGGGCTGCGCTGCGGCGCTGCCGACGCTTATTTATGCGGCGCGTAATTAGCAAAAAGAAGCACTCCGCAGTTTTTCGAATTTATTAGGACTCGCGCCCTAAACGCCGCAATTAATTCTTCTGCGGCACAAAGGGCCGGCCGCAATTCAATTTCGCGCGAAGCGGCGCTGCTGGTGAAGAACTTTAGCGCTCCAGCCAGGCTTGCGCGGCAGGCAGCCTAATTTCGTTACAGAAACGAAACGAGACTTCCTGATCTAATGCTCCCTTCAGAAACATATTTTTTTTTTACAAATTTACAACTCTTCAGACGAAATTAAAATTTTGATCGGGTCTACTTTATTTTACTTGCTTCGGAAACTTTCCGACGTCTCCTCGTATAGCGTTATTTTAGAAGTAGGCTTTGTAATGGCAATTTCGGTTTGCTGCAGATAAGCGAGATATGCAAAAATGAGCTCGCGGGGACCATCAGCAGTCCTTGGTGCGTTCGGCGGAAAGGGGACGTCACCGGAGTTCGAACTTGACTGCGGCGCGGCGATAAATCCGGAACGGCAGGAAGTACGCCAGATAACCTATCGTAACGTTGGAACGCAGTCCAGCATCGCAGCGCCTATTTTTGGAGGCGCAGCGAATGCACCGAATTCCGTAAATATCGGCGCTGCGCGGTGAAAGTGGCGGATGTCGCGGCCGGCGGCGGCGATTGGCATTTCCGGTGGACGGCGCGCTTTTCGAACCGCGGCATTGGCGCCAATTGCGCGCATTGCGGCACTTAATGCCGAATTGCGCCGCTGTCCATGCCGGGCATTCTTCGGACGTCAGTCAAGCACTCTTTGTATGCAGCCAGGCGAGCGGCGCTTCCGCTGCCAACGGGAATATAAAACTCTCGTTGGGAGAGCTAATAAAACAGCCAAGTCACGGACTTTCACCGGCGTTCTGAACGAAGAAGAAGAAAGGCAGAGGAGGGTTTGATACTTTGAAAGCATTTATTTAGCGCTTCCAGTTGAGGGATGGATGTTTCAGACATCGTGGAGAGGCTTTCCATATTTAAAAACGAATCGTTACAGAACTGACCATATCTCATTTCCTCAACTGATACAACGTTATCGCATTTTGGGAATAGACCAAGGCATGTTAATACACACTTCTGTTGCTTTCGTTCAACCATTAAACTACATTCCACTCGCAAGAAAGTTAGAAGATATAGTTAGAAAATGGAGTTTACAACATACAGTGATATTTTTATAATTTAAATAGGCCAACATTCATCGAAGGCACAGCACAGTTCGTCTACGTATACAGATCTCGACAAACATCGATAACGCAGGCTATATAATTGAAGCAGACGATTGGTTACGTGGGTGAAACAAATATAAACCGGAATTTTAACCGTAAGTTAAACATAAAATGGCGCATATTCCAAACGTTATAGGTAGGGGTACCTGGAGGGGAATCTGCTTTAAGGCTAACTCGCACCGCTTCTTTTTTACCCAATAACACGATGTCAAAGCAAGAAATACCCTTGTCCGTTAAGTTTCTCATGATAGAGGGCGTAAAACCGACCAAAAATTTGAAATGATTTAAGGCACATTTTGGAAATAATATCTTTAAGAAGTGTATGTAGGAAACTAGAAGTTGTTGAAAACATTGCTTAAAATCAAGCGTGACCGAGGAGAATATCGACATTCCCTTTTCGAGGGCGACGGCCCTTAATGGTTGCTAAAATTACTTTTATTAATTTTTGGAAACAAAACTCGAGTATCGTCGAAAAAAAGGGAATTTCCAATCCAAGACGTATCCTGTTTCGTAATAATGCTCAGTCCCTTACAACTCGCAAAATTCTACAAAAAATTGAGAATTTCTCCTAAACAATACTGGAACATGCGACCTACAAATCAGACTTTTCGAATTATTTGTTTGGACCACTAATTATAGCACTTGGAGAACGATCGGAGGATCAAAAAACTATCCAGTCAGGAGATCATATAGAAAAATGACTTTGTATGTTTATATTTTTATGACGCTGGTTGTTGCTGGATTGATTCTAATTCAATCAAATTTTTCGCTCAAAATTTGGTTTGTAAACACTTGTGGCCTGGATAGTGAATGTTTTATGAGCTCTTTCTAATTTCCCATAAGTCAGAGTGGCGAATAGTCCAAATTTTTAAAATTTTTTCGGTCCATTTTCATAACGCACCTCACAAACACACCTTCACTTTAAACGCCCTCCGCAATAGCCTAGTAAATTGTAAAAAGTACAAAACTTACACCGATTCTACGGCAAAAGTGAGGAAGGGGGACAGTAACGTTGTCGGTTCAAGTACAGTGTAGCCACTTTCCTTATTTTTCAGCCAACCGTCGTATATTCAACCGTTAATGACATTTTGGTGTCTTAAATTGGTTATAAATTTTTTATTTATTTTAAAATTAAGCTGCTGCAAATAACCTGTCACTTTCTTAGCTATATACCATATATTCATACCAAATTTTACTGTAATCCATATTTCATACATGCTAAGCCACATTTTTCCTTATGTCACAAAATACCACAAAATTATTAATAAAAAGAAGTTAAAAAAAGTATCTGAAAACTATTAATAGTGAGAGTTTGTTAACTGCAACGGATAACATGCGAGTGGTAAGGGACATTAAAAGGATCATAAATTCGACTCGGTGCGTCCCGAACATATTAGGCCATTGTTAATATAACAAAATGTATTGTTTGGCTTGATATTTTCAGGACAGACTAAGTATACATTTTTTATCATTTGGAAGACCGATCATATTCTCATATCAAAAAGAATCCCACCGAGAGCATTTTGACCTTAGACTCACTATGTTGTTTCCTCGCAATTTATAAAACGTTCCTCAAAATGTATTCACCCTTTAATACTGACAACAATCCAGTGTTTATTGAATACGCACAATTTTCTGAATGTGTGAAAAATGCAGCATTTCGATCCAAATCGGTTCCTTAAAATTTACGTTAGTTATTATTAACTAGTATAGCGTGGGATATCAGCATTAAGCATGATTATACGGCCATTTTTCTTGATCAAATTGTTGTTAACGGTACTCATTTAAATATTCCAGGTAAATTCGTCGGTTCACGCGTTAAACAGTTATCTGGTGACAACAAAACTTAGTTTCAGCAAGATAGAGTGCTTTCCCACTATTATAATGATGTAAAGGCCTACCCCCATGTGATTATTTCGAAGAAACGGATTGGGGGAGGAGGTGGACTTGAAGCCCCTGCGCTACTTTACTTCGGTCTCAATCATATGCTTCATCCACTCAAGACATATTAAGAGAGTCTATGCTATTCGAGCTGTATGAAATTTGCGCTCCCATTATTTCTAAACTGTTTTTGCAGTTTAAAAATAAAACGCGCTTCGTGGGCACCAAAAACACAATAGACCGTTCCATATTGCTGGCATGGGTGGTAGCGGTCATTTGCAGTGCCTGAATGCAAATGCCGCTGAATAAAATTCAGCAACGCTCGCTATGAAATATGAACAGATTATTAAACATGCAAGATGGCCGTATTGAGGCTATAAATAAATACACAATTCGAATATACCTCTACGCACGGTCATTTCGCGCGGCGCGAATAACAAACGGGCCCGCATTCTCTTATATTTATTGTTTAAAGATAATTTCTGTTGTAATCCTGAAAATGTAATGATTCAAAAATGTTTTGCATTAGTTAAAAAACGAGAAATCCTATGTCCTATGTACCAACTTCCTTTATCATTTCTGAAAGTACTTGGTCGTCGGGAGTTCATTTTAGTATTTTTATTTTATATTATCAATTTTCGTTTGTTTTTTGCTAAATAATTTCGTAATTAAGTTTCCTTGCACATCTTTCACTGATATTATTGTATCTCTCAACGTTTTTTCTTTATGTAAGTTATGTAGTTTCTATATTTTCATCCGGTTTTTTGTTAGTTCTCGTACGTTCTTCGATAATATTTTTGTTGTCTGTAATTTAATATCTTTTCGCTTATTATCCTGTGTTGTCATGAACTATGACAATTTCTTGTCGCCCTCTTCTAGATTATCTTTCCCAGTTTGCTGCCTTTAATTTATTTCTAAACTCTTTGTTTGCTGATATATGTGTCTTCTTTTAGTCCCATTTCTTGTTTTTGCATGCATATCCCTCGCTCTTTCATTCTTAGTATTGATCTTCACATCCTGTATTTGTTGCATTAAGTACTGTACCACTTTTTACTATATGCTTATGACAATATGATAAAGTCATCTCGTTTTTATTTTCAACTTTTTTTAAAGAATATATTTATAGCATAATTTTATCCTTTTAGCTTCCAGTATCGCGATCGCCCGTATATTCTTTTACTGTTTCTCGCTTTCGTATGAGTAGGTATTCTGTGTGGTTATCTGTGTACTTACAAATTTGCGCAACTTCTTATTCTTCATCATGACTGGTAGGTGCATATAATTTTACTATTTTCACCCTATCTTTTGTTAATATCTGTACTGTTTTATATTAATTATTTTATATGACACTTTGCTGTGCTGTATTTTTATATTTGAGGAAATTGGTCTAATACACAAGTATGACCGGTAGTCTTGGTACGCGGATAGAAGAAAAAAGGAAATTTATTAAATAAGTAAGATTAAAGTTAGGACTTAATTCCCATAGTAAAAAAATTGAGTGAGCAGGGTCACCATATTCCTGAAGTAGATCAATATCCGAGAAATATCTTCATTTGCAATGTTTTTATAATAGTTATTTTTAGGAAAACTTTATTGGAAAACTATAGATCTTAAATCTCAATTATTAGGTGTATAAATAAGTTCTCAGCTTTGATTTCACAAGACGCAAATCACCGTTTACATGATCTTTCGAAACATCATGCGATTTGGCATTTGATGCACATAACCTCAATAATCAGCTGTGTTCACGATGGCAATCACAAAAGAGCATATTCGATTTTCTATCCACTTCGCGTTTCATCTTAAGAAAAACGCTGCTGAAGCCACCGAAATGATTTGTGCTGCATATGGTGAGAATGCTGTAAGTCATGCAACGTGCAAAAAGTGGTACCAAAGATTTTGCGGAGGAGAGTTTAGTCTTGAAGATCAACCACGCGCTGGACGCCCTCAAACATTTGACGCGGATGAGGTGCAGACATTGCTGGATCAAAACAATGCGCCAACTGAAAAAAAAAGCTTGCAGAACAGTTTGGCGTCACTCAGTCAGTCATTTCTATACGTTTACATGCAATGGGTAAGATACAAAAGGAAGGCAGAACAAAAATTGGACTATGAACTCTTGAAACCAGGTGAAACAGTTACGGCGGATCGCTACCAACAGCAACTCATCAATATGGGCGACTCAATCGAAGAAAAGAGGCCATTTACTGGACAAGGAAGTCGCAAAGTCATCCTGCTCCATCTTCGCGTTAGGCTGGGAACTTCTCCTACATGCGGCGTATAGCCCAGACATGGCCCCTTCCGATTATCATTTATTCCGGTCGTTGCAGCATCACTTGGCTGATACGCGCTTTAAAACAGAAGAAGAAGTCTGAAAATGCATCGATAACTTTATCATCTCGAAGCCGGTGAGCTTCTATCACCAGGGAATTCGCAAGCTACCCGAAAGATGGCAAAAGGTCATCGATGCCAACTGAGAATACTTTGATACTTAAGCTTTTTTTGTTTGTTTTTAAATAAAACGTTAATTGTGCAGAAAAAAGCTGAGAACTTATTTATACACCTATATATTAGATATTCACAAAAATTATTACCAGTAGATTGGCTAAGAAATTGGATAGATATCAGACACCAGAGTCACCGGGTTTGCATAGTCGCTGTAGAAGATCATAAACAAATTGTAAAAAACATAATCCAGAAATCCACTGAATATCAATCATCTACTTTTACACTTTTAATTTTTACAAGGCGTTCGATTCATTTGCATATAAAATCCTTGCAAAACTGTTGAATTGACTTCTATATATATATGAATCTAATAAAATATACTTACTGAAGTGGTATTTGTAAATTTATATCCAGAATAAAGGATTAAATTTCAACGGAGAAATGTGTTGATAACATCTTTATTACAACAAACAACTTACAGGAGTTATATAAAACACACAAAATGAAGAAGCAGAGACAAATGAAATGAAAGTTTAAAAAAAGAACATAATAACGAAAAATTTAGTAAAAGTGAAGAGATTAAGCTGCATAGCAAAGATATAACATTAGGCGTACAGAGCACACAAAAGTTGAGAGTTGTCGAAATGTTCACAAAAGTGTACAAATATAACAATAAGATATAATAGAAGTGAAACAAAAAACGGTCATGAGCTGGACGTATCGTACGTCTAGCATGCATATAATAAGAGATGATAATTATAAACGCAAATTACAGAACTTCTTAAAAATGAAAAGCACCAGTGCGATATTATTCATATTCACAGTGATTTAGTCACTAAATAGTTTCCAAGAGACTGGAACGATTTCAGGAGCTCGAGAGTAAGCGGGGTAGCCCAGAGAGAGAGAGGAGAAAAAACGAATCGTCGCTACCCATACCTTCCGCAACATTATCCGAAGGTAAATTCAGCGACATCAATGGAAATAATTTCAAAAAGAAATGTGTTAATCGAGACAGAGGACACTATTTCACAGATACGGCTGTTAAGATAATTGTACCGCTGCTGGTCTACTAAAGAATACCCTATTCACAAAACAAAGTTTTTACAGATGAATAAACCCACAAAAACCAAAATAATCTGGTGTAGTTATGCATAGTCAAAGTGCATTATCTAAAATGGTGTGGGCTGGAATCTGCTCCACGGGTAAAGCTTTTCTTATTGTCATACTCAAAGTGCTCAAAGTACATCATTTTGGAAAAAGTGTTAGTTTAAGCTCATTTTGGAGATTAGATTTGAACATTTCAGCAGAATTTTGTCTCTACTCACAACATTGACCCAAATATAGCACAGGGAAACCTTTACTGGTTTCATCAGCGCTGGCCTAACTTGAGTCCTTTGGATTCTAGCTATTGGTCAATTTTGAATAGGAGTTTGGAACCGGCAAAACAGTCTGTTCTATCGTATTGAAACAATGTAGCAGCAGATGAGGTGATGTGGCCCATAATCAATTATTTCCCATATTCGGTAGTACTGTATATTAAGGCCGAGGGAGAAATTTTAAAGCTTGGTAGTCTAACTGCATTTGTTAGTCATATTGCAAGATATAATAAAGTTGCAAGTACATGTTTTGGTCTTCATAATTTGTCACGTTGCAGATAAATAGAGAAAATAGCACAATGGATACTGTGAACAAGAAGAAGAAAAGGGAAGGCCACTTTTGGTGAACTGACATCATTAAAAGTACAGCAATGGAGAATACTTGAAAAGGTCTATATCCAAGAAAGTATAGTTATATAAGTAATATGATTATGATGACGATGATGATGAAATATAAACAAACGCCTTGTACATTTTTGTAAGACACGTTTTAAAATAAAAACAAATCTAGAGACTCCCTCTACTCCTCTTCGCCTGAAATGCCCTATTGCCCCCCCTCCACCGATTCGTAGCGAGCTCGATCCACTCGGGCCGCATTCATTAGATGTAACTCGATTTCGGGCGTGATAGTTTTCCTTTTAATTAATCTCGCCAGTGCCCCGCGCGCACTTTAGATTGGCAAAATAGTTCGGAGGGGGGCATCATCGCGCTTCGTTTCGTTTAATCTACGCCCGCAAATTCTTTGCGTAACTGCCACTTTGGCCCGAGACACGACCCGCCGAAACTGCGTCTAGCCAGAAACTTTAATTAGATGAATCCGAACGAGCGCAGCGGCATTTTTCCGCGGCGGGCCGCCAAACATGGCCGATTTGGTCTGTTCGCTTAAATAACAGGATTTCAGAAAGCCTCGCCGCAACCCAGTAATCCTGAAGTACGTCTCACTAACAGAGCAATTCCAGATAATGGACTAAACATTGTATGTAGCGCGGTTGTTCGCCGCTCCAAAGAAAATGACGGAACCCTGTTTTCAGGTTTTACAGTTTAATTCGCTTAAAGGAAGCACGATCCGGATTTCGCTCGAGTAACGAAATTTATGCGTTTCTGTTTAACTTTGCGGCTAGAACTTGAGCTCGAGGCCGCCTATTTTCAAATTCGATTAAAATTTCCGTTCAAGATCGTTATTAAAGTTCGCGATCGCTGCTTAGCTGCAGTCCGCTCTTAGTAGGCGCCCTGCGTCAAAATTTCGCTCGCGCAGACGTAAATACCAGCCATAAATAGCTATTTAATTCCATTTGTTTCAATTACCCCGTGGCACTGCATTTAACTCACAGGAGCTTGGCTTTACACGTAATGCGTATGCAAATTCCGTACTTGGGCTTAATTTCCCCATTACACCTCACGCATCTCGGCTAAAACAATGGGAAGCGATTACGCTACGTTGCGCCATTTTATACCGTTGACTTTGAGAGAATGGCTGTTAGTACAAGTACAATCGATTTTTGTAATTAGAATTTCAACTAATAGACATTCACAGAATATTCTGAACCATCAGCTTTGATTGGTTCTTCTCTTTTCGTGAAGTAATTTAAAAAATTATTAGACATGGTTTGCAAAATTGTGTAGAAATATGAAAGTTAAATGCAAAAGGGTTTGAGCACGACTGGTATGATTTGAAGACAACTGTCGAAAACCACCAACGGATTCTAGAGAATAAATTTTGCTTCGGATGCGGCCACTCCACTATCTTACAGCTCCCCTGAGTGATGGAAGGCAGTATCGAGGGCTACACGAAGAAGCAAACCATTGGTAAAATCTACCTTGATGGGACCAAGGTCTTCGACAAGGTGTGGTACAACGGCCTGATCTACAAGATCGCCCCAATCCAATCCTGCTACCGATGATTCAATATATCCAGTCCTTCCTATCCGGAAACAAGTTCCGGATTCGCTGGCATGGGGTCATCGGAGAGACGACGCTTTATACCATGTACGTCCGGGGAATGCCAACAACGTCCTCCACTAGTATGTAGACGACAGGACAGTGCTGTCCAGCTCGCTAAGGACCTCCTTTGTGATCCAAAAACTCTAGGCGCAGCTCAATCAAACTGAAGACAAGTGCGATAAGTGGAGAATGGAAAAGAGCTCAGAGAGAAACCGCTTCACTGGCGAATCTCAAGATCTTCAGAAGAAAAATGGCGCGAAGGGAAGGGGTGACCTATCTCGGAGTGATTCTGCATCGTAAGTTGACTTGGAGATCGCACATAGATAGGATGGCAAGGTCAGCGTTCCCTAATCTATACCCGTCATACCGAAACAATCTACAAAACGATCATCCACCCTATCATGACGTATACAACTCCAGTTTGTGACTGGGTCGCAAAAACACACATCAACAAGCTCCAGGTTATACAAAATCGGGCTTTAATTCCCCATAGATGCAACTACCAACCATTCAGAAGTCCCCCAGAATGCTTGAAGTTCACGGAAACTTCACCGCCTGTGACCTATACAATTATCAGGTCGAGAGAGGTGCCCGTCACACACGTCCGAAGATCTTAATTTCTCCGTAAGGCGGCATGGAGACGGCTAGGATTATTAATTAAAAAAATTTAACACCCTTCTATATGTAATTTTCGCGACAATTATCTTTGTACTGTTATCTTTCATACATTTTTATTTAACTTCTAAAATCAAGATTATCCGGTAGATTCATAATAAGTTTAAAGAAAAGTATCGAGTAGTTTTACATAAAATACCAGATTTTGTATTAGTTGTTACGAAAAGATGTAAAGCTATCTGAGTTAAAATTTTGATTCCTATTTTATAGCTGGGTAAGTAATTGTCGTTTTTCTGACCTTAGATTATCTTTCGATGCTTATATATTACGGTGAAATAGCAAGTAGGGCAATTTTGAAATTGAGCCGTAAAAACTATAGTGGCCTTGACGCCACTATGATGAATAGCTAGCCGCGTGCATCATTCAGTCGTTTGGTTATATGTCCCTGTAGTGCGTTTCCTGTGGATAGAAAGAGTTAAATCTGCGGAAATCAATCGCCGAATGTTGGCTCACTATAAAGCACGATGTACCAACAAAAAATCTACGAGTCGATAGAACGCTTTGAGACGGGAAGAACAAGTATACCGGATAAAATCAAACTAGAGGATGGATGCTTTGATCTAGCGCCGTCTGGTTACTACATCTTTGGCTCCTTAAAGCCACAAGTTCAACACGGATGGTAAGGTTCGAAGGGATGAAGAAGCTCTTTACACCATTGAATATGACAAAAAGTGATATGTGAACTTGTTTTCCAACGGTGGAAGCACATATGTTATATGGAAATTAAATTTACGTATCCATTACTTTCTCTTCTACAATACATATTCGAGTACTTTTCCTTTTTCATTCCAAAAAAAAAAGAATTAAATGTATTGGCAGCGTTAAGAAAAATCAATCAACTGTTGCTACGAGTTCACCATTCATTTCAGAGAAGGAAAACCTTTGAGGAACCGGCACTCCATCAACTAGTGTTCAATATTTTGAAAGGAATTTCAACTTATCCAAAAGTACCATAAGTTATAACCTTCGTAGTATAAGAACAATTAAAGAATTTAACAGTTCCTAATTGAGAAAACAATAAAATAAACAGACTAGAGGTGGCTTCTTCATTACTGCTTAGCCACAATAAGAAATGTTTCGAATGACAAATTATGATCTTCAATGAAAATAGGGTTCTGTACGATAATCGTAAATGAAGTGGACTGTGGTTGAATTGGGAATAAACATCCAAACAACACGTAACGGCGAGTTTTCATCCCCAGAAGGTTATGATGATTATATAGTGGTCTGACGAAAACATGGCCCATTATTTCTTTTTGCAATCTTCTCTCACAGAGTACTGGATATTATGTATAAAATACTACACTCGAAACAATCATTTCTTGACAATAGATGCAGACCGATATTTCTTCAGAAAAACACAAGACCTCACGTAGCATAACCGACGCTCTAAAAATTAATGAAGTTATCCCCCACCCACACGATTTGCCCGACCTTTCAACAACAGATTTATATTTTCCGAAGTGTCTTAGCAATAAAAAATTCAAATTCTTCAAAAATATAATTTTTGCACGTTAGTAGCAACAGTAGCTATTCGATTTAAAACTACAGACTGTTGTTTTTACTTTATGAAATCCAACATTTCATGTAAAATCATCTGTATAATGCATAGATACTATAAAATCGCAAAAATAAAATGTTGAATACGTTAAAAGAGCAGATGAGTTGGAAAAACAACATTGTTTAGCAATCGCCTCAGAACTGGTGCAAGCAGATGTGCTAATGTAACCCCACCAGTAAACAGATTGGCACCTTCAAGTGCGATTAGCACGTTTTTCCTTTGCACCGAAAACACCCGCAGTTGCATCGCCAGATTTTTGCATTGGCAGGCTCACGTAGCTTGCAGCACGCCTTTTCAAGCTCCAGATAAGTGAGTAAACATCTGAGATGGTAATTTCGGCGGACTACGCGATGTGGACGCACATATGATGGTACTATTTGGGCAACCACGTGTCATAGTATTTCCGTAATTATGCATGGTTCGACTACTCCAAATAGGAGTTATATAACGCAAAGCCTTTTGTCGCAAAGCAAATTACTATTGCGATTACCAAAACGTACAACCACGTGCCGTTCCATTGTTACCCTGCTCTTGCAGGCACGCGAGTGATTCCATGCAAATCGACCCAAAATAACTCGAGAAGTTACCTAATTATCTGTCATTTGAGCCCTTTTGAAGCCACGAGTTCGGTTGCTCAAAAAGCAATTTACCTGCAACAAAACAAAAAGATTAGATTTCAAAACAAATTACATTTTATTGTATTGTGGACAATTTTAAAAATTCCCACATTAAAGGGCGTCGGACTGGGTATGAGTTCCATGAATAGCCCGTCGAGGTCACACGTGTCGCATGTGTGTTTCTAATTATACGCAGTAGTACATTCAAATAAAGAACCACAGCCCTCAATTGCGAAAGTATATTTTAAAGTTCGCAGATGAATGTTATAAAATGACAATCAGTACTTTGTTCGAATTTCAAACCGAATTTTCGTTGAATACAAAATAAAAATAACCGGAATACCTCTGTTTTAATAAAATTTACAAAGTGTCAACTGTGCTCAATAACCTATAAAAATTTACATCTCGTTCACTAACACCGAAGACACGACCTGCTAAGTGGCAGTGGTTCGTATACATCGGTCGAAAAACGAATGAAGAACAAAACATGGGGCCGGCGAAGAGATTGCTCTGTAAGCAATCCCAGAACGAACTTAAAAATTCGAAATCTAATATCTCGAAAATTTTAATTTTCAAATTTTAAAAAATCTCATATTTTGTGACGGACCGACAGACCGACCGACCGACAGACAGAATTCAGTAACGAACTTTTGAAATTCGTTGAAAATCAACATTAGGTTTGTTAAAAACGGTAAAAGTGTTGCGAAAATGCCCTGAATGCTTAAATTCGCTTATGAAGATTATTGTTTATCACAAACATAAGCTTTTGAGTGGCATCGATTTAAAGAAGGCGGCGAGGATGATGATAAATCTTTAGTAAGATTCATTGAAACTAAACTCGGGATACCTAAGACAACAAATAATTCATCGCGTCCTGCAAGGAAGATGTCAAAGCTACCTTGGTATATTCTATAGCCACTAAATGCCTGGATCACCATCTAGGATTCGTCATCTAATTTCCAACGCCAAGGTTTCCTAGAGAAGAAAAGCTAGAGAGGCTTAGACACAGGTACCTCGTTTGCCAAAAATGTTAACAACATTAACAACAACTTCAACGTAAAAATCGTAATATTTCTCTTAAAGAGAAAGATGATTTCGAACAAATAAAATTATTTTTTTGAGACTCCTTAACTAGTATTTTAAATTCCGGTTATTTTTGGGACAGATGGTGTTATGTCATAAGAAACTGTTCCAGCTTGCTCAAGAAATTTTTAACTTGCCAAAATGCCATTAATATGATACCTACAGTTTTAACTGCTACTTATATTTTTCTCTCTTGGAAGATTTCCTAGCTGTTAAGCTAGGCTAGGAATTCAACACGAATGCGCGGGTAATGCTAGATCACATTATTTGTCGTTTATTAACCGCGAAATATGTGAACAAGCCCTTAGTTGTAATTTATAATCTTGAGCTGATAAGAAGCACTTCACTTCTGTAATGACATCATCATCCATAAGTACGTTTGATACCACTTTTACTACTTTTTTAAGGAAAATCTAAACACAATATCCTGGTTTCTGCAATTGTTCTTTCAGGTCCTTAATGTCCTAAACGTCTGTACTCAAGTATTTTCTCACTTTAAGCACACTACATCTGTACTTCGTGGTTTTTGTGGATAGACGACCTTAAACACTGAGCGATAGATTATCAATTTTAAATTATCAATCAAAGGTCGTATAAGCATTGCAAAAAACCGATAAGAAGTCATTACCCTAAAGAAAACGACAGTACCTTTCAGAACTAAAAAAAAATCTATTTAATATAGGTGTGGGGTAATTGCAAAGAGTAAGATTTTGCTTTAAATGCAGCTCATATCAACTCGTTAGAGTTCCTCAATAAATCCAGGTTTTATATTTTATTCAACGAAATAACTTCCCATTCCATTAACAACGGCTCTACACGTGCATGGAAACAAAACGGCTGCACATTTAATAGAACGGCCGTTCTACTTTAAAAACACTAATCTAATTATCTGCTTTATTTGGTGCTCACATTTAAATCGGATAACGCCGCGGCTTCGCTTCCTACCCGTACGTTAGGCGGGCGGATTAACGAAAACATATTTGCATAAAAACGCTATTTGCTTGCTGCTTATGGCCCGGCAATTGCTGTCAACTGTCGGCCGCCAACGGTGATAAACCTGGCAATTATGCAACTGCCTGCAAGATATACGGCCAAGACGCAGGACAATGAGCAGCCCTGAAGCGTCGCCCGCAGGAATACGACGCGCACTGCGAGTATTTTGACGGCAGCGACCTTAACCCTCGCCCAATGTCAATGTCGGCGGCGGCTCGGTGCCAAAAACGAAGAAAATCGCGATGCTATCGGCGCCGCTCGTTCGACCCAAGATAAGCGCACCTAGGAACGCGATAGCCGCCAATTTTTGTTTGCGTTATTTACGGCAACAAGGCGGCGGTAACGGCGCCGATAGTCGAGACGTTGTGGAAGGGCTAGACTTGCAGGGGGCGGGAAAAATAAATTGAACTGCCCAAAGGTCACGTAGGAATAACTTGTTCGGTTGTGTTTTTAAATGTTTCAAGACTTCTTTGTTCATTCAGAGAGCACCGAGGTGATTAAAGAAACACTCTAGGGTTACGGTTTTAAACCGACTGAGTTCGAATCCCCCTGGTCCCATTAGCCACGTACAATTATCGGGTAGATTAACACTATTTTTGGATCCAGATTTCCAATTGAAATTTTTCAAAGTTACCAAAATCTTAGTATTTTTAAAAAAACTTATTATGCAACTGCATAGACTGATAAGATTCTTCAATTACAACTCTGTACCAACCCTAAGAAAACCAGACAGAAGCTGGATTAGATCTAACGAAGAAAAAGCAAACACCTTAGGAGAACACCTTGCTCAAGTTTTCACGCCGTTACCAACGACCACAAATATTCGATGTAGAAATAGAAGAATATCTAAATTCGCCTGTCCGTAAGGCTGGTTTCTCCTGCGAAACTCTAGAGAAATGAGATTAATCAACTCATATAAAGCCCCGAGCTATGAATTTATAATATGGAATGTATTAAAACATCTACCAAAAAAGCAGTAGCACTCATAACAATATTCACCGTATGCTGGCTATATTTTATTTCCCATTCGGTATGAGTTTTACACAGAGGACTCTTATACAAAATAAAAAGAAAGTTACCCCATCAAATCGACCTCCTTCTAAAATCTTACCTAATTGATGGACTTCCAAGTCTAACTAAAAAACTCACTATCAGACTACTGTTCTATTAACTATGGTGTTCCACTAAGCAGTGTCTTAGGACCGCTTCTATACCACCTCTGTACTGTAGATATTTCAACTACAAACACTACCTTAATCACTAATGTAATAATGTTCTCAGATACTAATCCCGATAGTGCATACAAAAAGCTTCAGGGACGTCTAAACCTTTTACAAACCTGGCTAAATCGTTGAGGAACTAAAGCAAATAGTGACAAATCCACGAAAATTAAATTCACTACAAAACACACATCTGTCCACAAGTTGCCACATATAACCAATAAAACAAGATGAAATACCTAAAACTCCACGTGGATCAAAGACTGACCTGGAAAGCCCACACAAAAGCCAAAGAAAAACTTAACTAACAAAATACCTTCTGGTTAATCGGGCGTACATCGCACTTGACTATAGAAAACAATCTGCTACTGTATAATCATCTTAATGCTTGCATGGACTTACAGGATTAAACTAAAAATGTAGTAAACCCTCAAACACCAAGAGCTTGCAGTCCAATGCTCAATGGTTCATCAACAATCAGACCCTGCATAATAACCTTAGAATTCCTTTCATCAATGATGTCATTGAGAATGCAGCTAGAAAAAGCCGATAGCACACTTTAAGCCACACCAATTAACTTATCGCCGACCTCTACAACCACCAATCCGTGAATAGACGTCTAAAAAGGCAGTGGGCGTAAAACATCGTCGAGTAGATCCTTTAAACCCATCAGTGGATGGCGCCCAGCTCATTACATTCAGCAACTCTGTCATACTATCTACTTGTTACTCTGATCGAGTAGAATGTAAATTTGTAATAAATTATTACACAAAATGACAACTCTTACTAGAGTCACAAAGACAAGATAACAATAAAATGGAATCAAAATGATAATCAGCTGTAAGACAAAAATCGATTCGATAATATATAAAAATAATTTAGTCAAGAATTCCTTTTTTCAACTTCTTCTCGTCATTTCAAAATTGTTTATACCACGTGTACACTTGAGTTTTCTTAAGGCCATTGTTCCTTAAGTATTCTGCCTTAAATGTTTTTAAAGTTCTGGACGGTTTTACGCCCTTTGATACCGAGAAAAGAAACGATAGTGCAATACACCCTAACCGGGAGAAATCTCCCTAGAGTACTCAGCGCCCTTTTCCATTCATTTCACGACAAGAAACTCCAATTTATATTTGATTCTCCTACGTACTTCCTTCCAATCCATTTCACTTGATTGAGGGCCACACCTTCCTCTGCATGTAAACTAGAATTTTCATTATGGCGCATGTCATAAGGATGCACGAAATTAATCTGCTCGTGTTACAAAAGCTCTCCTGATGCAAAGCAAAACAAAAACGGGGTTTGTATCTCCCAGCTCCGTTGTCCAGGTAATTTCGCCCGTTCCCCGTACGTGGCAGGGAAAAATCAGCCATTTCGTGCCTGCGCGACCGCAAGCGGAAAATTACGCGCGCCTATCAGTCGGTAATGAAAACATTCCCAGGAAAGGATGGAGCGAACCGCAACTGCCGTTTTATTTGCAGGAATCGATAGTTCTCCACTTACGCTACGAATGGACTTTGTTGCACCTGGAGAGCATAACTGATGTGGTCAGCATAGGCATGATTTGGGGTTGGGCTTGGCCTACATAATGAGGTGAGCGATGGCGCTAAGTGCGCGATCATTAAAAATTAGCTTCGACAAGGCTGAACACGGCGGACAGTACCTGCGGTAATTAACTGGGTCACTTGGCCGTGCTGCTAATTCGCGACGCTGTGGGAAGAACTGGCGATCTGCGGTTGAGCGGGTCTCGCAATGCATAATCAACGCGAGATGTGTAGTTATTTCTGTATCCAGGAAATTAAAAATTAAAAGAGTGTACATATGCAACTTTTAAACAGCTGGTGATAATTTGTCGTAAATTCAAAACAGGCTGCCAGTTATTTAGCATTAGTCTCTCATTATCTCATAGATCCAAATTAAATCGATTATGTCATATCTTTGATCTGGATTTCAATTGCATTGTCGATTATCTCTCAAGTACCAGGTTTCAACGATTTGAGTCGTCAGTACAATTATATATATATATATATATAAATATATCTTACATTACTGTTAATTCACTTCAAAAAATGGTTAAAAAATCAATTAAGTAGCCAAAAAAATTAATTAAAAATCAAAAATAGTAGATCACAAACAATCAAACTAAAATACTTCAAATTACCAAAGACTCCAAGTAGTAACAAAAAAATAAAGTTTGTATGGACGAAAATTACACCAGTTCAATTTGCGGAGAACACACACCCGCCATATGTTTAGACTTAAAAACAATGACTTAATGAAGGAATGCAGAAAAGGTCTATAGAGTTTTAATTCAAAATGGGGTGGGGTGGACTACAAAAATGCGAACAAAATAAGAACAAAACTTTAAGAAGCACAATACTATCAATTTCAAAAAAAGATCATCTGGTCCAATAGTGCATTGCAATAATAATGAACAAATGAAATATAATGACACCAAAGAAGTTTAAAACAAGTCTCAACAAACCAAGAGAAATACATGTGTATATATATTTCTAAAATGATTACATGATGTAGAGTCATGAACAGAAAGAACAAGTTCAAAATTTATTTAATACTTATCTCAACTACTTCAGATTATTACAATTCCTTTTTCACATTTTCATAAGTTATAAGAAAATGTACAGAAAAGCCTATGTAACAATAAAGACAATGAGGAGGAAGTTTTCCAGTTTATCCGAGCTTTAAAGAAGTGCGAGGTTCCCGGGCTGGATAGCATAGCATAGCACGAGCTCCAAGACGAAAATCACATTTGTCACCACCATCACCAACGCTATCTTCAGCTTCCGTCGCTTCCCAAAACCTTAGAAGGAGGTGGATGCAATCATGCTTCTCAAATCAGGGAAATCAGCAACTTTCCTCCAGAACTATCGGCCGATAAGTCTCCTAAGTCGACTATGGAAAAACTACTGGTGCACTTCTCCTCAACACATATAAGGCTTTCGATAAGGTGTGAGACAACGGACTGGTGTATAAGATGACCTCAACAATGATTCCTGTTGCTGTTGGTTTAACTTCCTTTCAGGAACAAAGTTCTACGCCAAATTCAATAACGTGAAGTTATCAGAAAGGCGACTCCGACTTCCGCTATATTGTCCAATTCATTGAAACTAAGCCTGGTGAAAAACAAGACAGCTATAGAAAGAACTGAACCTCTTTAAATACTGCTGCGAAAGGTGGAAACTGAGCATCAACTCGGAGAAGAACTTGGTAGTCCTATACTTCACCAAAAAACCACTTCACTAGCAACACGAGCGGGTAAATTTTAGGAACTTCGGAAGAGAGATACCCTAAAAGAAAGAGACCAACTACTTCAAGGTAATTCTGGTCAGACAGCTAACCTGGAGATAGGACGGACTCCAAGACAAAGGCAGTGCGATTAGCACTCAACTTTCTCCTTCATTCTCAGAACCAAATGGGCAGCCAAACAACCTGATTATCTACAAGGTATCCGCCTTATCATAAAGTATGCAATAAATATCAGTTTGAGGCTGAGGCACTAAGTCACACATCAACAAGCTCCATGTTAGCCTGAATCAAGTCTTAAGATCAATCTTTGACACCAAGTGACGTCGAAATTTCCACGATCCTCAGTGCTCAAGGCCACCTCAACATTCGTAACGTGTGCAACTATAACACCAACTGAGGTACTCGTCATAAGCGCCCATTACCATTCACTGCAAATCATTTCAAGACGACTGAAGTTAGGGGATGGACTCAAAGAACCTCAAATCTTTCCACTGAACTCAACGATAATAGTTCCCCGTAATAGGCCTCGAAGGCCCTTTGGGGTCGTAACAGGATAGATCTGCTACAGTCTAGAGCCTACGGTACACAAGGGTAGTAACGTGGCCAGCGCTACGTACCGACCGCCTATTATTACCCCAGAGTTTGACCTCCAGGTACTCACGTATTGCAGCCTGAGTCGAGCTGGGCCGTAAAAATGCCAGCGATCGAATTGGCGAAAGCGGGATTCGAACCCGCAACTCTTGGTTTCGTAGTCTAGCGATCTATCCACTAAGCTACCACGGCACCGAACTCAACGATATTATTTCTGAAACTCTTAAGTACCTATTGGTATGGAAAAATAACCGGAATGACAACAAATCACGTGTTGTAGTTATAGAGAGAGTGGTTTGTTCTTGTCTACTTTTTTTTGTATAGTCCTACGATTTTTGTGATACATAAAACCATAAAAAAAAATAGTGTGCGAGATTTTATTTTTCGTTGGAGAAAACTGCATCTGAAACCGCCAATATGCTGCAGCGAGCTTTTGTGCGTTGATAAAATAACGTGTGGTTTTCCTGCTTCAAAAATAGTAGCATATCAACTGAGTACCTGTCACGATTCACTTATCCTTCCACTACTAGAAATGTCGAATCAGTGTAACAGGCTGTTAATGAAGGTCGTTGAGAGACCATCGGCTCAAATTCTGAAGAAAGAATATTGTCACAGAGAAGTAAAGAGCTGTAAAGTGAAAATATGTCACTAAAAATTAACTTTGGTTGAATTAGAAAATCACCATTGATTTATTAGATTCAATTCGTAGGTCTGGTAGATTTTGTAAAAATGCACAAACTTGACAAAAAGTTGATTATTTATTCTAAACTACACTGGAACACCGTCACTACAGTCCGGACTTATTGCCCTGTGATTATCATTTGAAAGATAGAAATTTGACGATATTGCTGTCGCAGCGCTCGTTTACAATTTTAAATCAATAGATTACATGCAAAACTAATTTGTATATTTATATTTTTATAATGCTATATTAAATTAATAAATAATTCTGATGTATATTTGATTCACTCACATGCTAGAGAACGACTATTGGGTTTAAACTAGACAAAATAGCTGAGGCATAAATTTTAAATTTGGTAACAAAGAAATACAAGAAAAGTTAAAAGATCAAAAGTAAGAAACCCTTATCATCTAGGTCATTTACATCAATAAGTTAAAAATTATCAAAAATAAAAATTGGAGCAGTTTTCCCGATATTCTAAAAGATACGCTAAGTAATTTTACTTCCATACAGGTTGTTCCAATTTTTCTCAACATTTAATTTTCCCTTAACATCTTTGAATTACGAGACGTTTAATAAAAATAGACCCAAATAAATATAGTTATAAGAGGGATACGTTTTGTGGCGTTCGTCAAAGTAAACTGCCATCATTTAGTGTTCTCTTCGGATTTGTTGTAAACTTAGAAAACAGAAATTTTCTTCTTTTTGCAGATGATGATAAAAATAGGCCCATATATTACCTTAAATATATGTTAAAAGACGGTTCGCAGCACTGTCTCTAGAGTAGTGATCACATACACAATTAATTGTAGAATAACATCACAACAGAATTGAATACTGTCCGAGTTTTTTTCTCGTGGAGCTGAGAATTTGCATGGAAAGTATCAGGTAAAAGACCCTTTTCCACCAATCACTTACCCTTTGGGAATCAGTAATTGGGCAGAGGTAGATACTTGTAAATTCCATAATATGGTTCGCATTTCAGAAATTTAGATATTTCCCCCTCCCCCACCCTCCTCACCCGGCCTATAGTTTGCATCTTAAAGATTCATAAGGAAAACCCTCATAGAAGTTTCTTTTCATCAGTGGTGTATCGAAGCTTTCTGCTTTTAGCAGCAGGCTAATTCATCCTTCCAGAACAGTAAAATTTCTAAACTGTAAATTACTTTATTAAACTCAGGAGAATTGGTTTTGTACTATAAGAGTTGGAAACAATCTTAATTTTTATTAATAACAAAAAACATTGCTAAACAAGACGGGTGTGGTGCTGTTTAACCCCCTAATTATGTGAATTTTACTAACAAAATACTTTGGGAGTTATCACATATTGCACCTACAAAATGAAACGATGCCACATCTGAGGAGAAACTGAGAAAACTAACCTCCACCTCTACTACCATCCTCCGTCATTTTTAAATTGACGTTGCGTCAAAGGGGATTACTTTGGTTGGAAGCCTATGTGCAAAATTCTTCAAGTAGTGTTTTCCGTACAAATTAAAAATGGCCGGTGTATTGGTAGATTTCTATGAAAAAGACATTCAAAATTGACAAAAAATTATGACAGAGGAACTGAGGAACTACTTACCGCAGAAGTCATCTCGTCAATTGTTGTAAAAAGTGGAGATTTTTCATAATTACAGTCTATGACTTTCCAATGAGTCACATTGGGGATACTCATGCTACATGCATGTGCTCTGTCTCAGCCTCACATGATTGGTTTCAGTTTCTTTTATACAGCGCTACACATAATAATCTATATGAAAATCATCCACGAAATGATAATGAGAAACTTCGTTCTGTCTATTTCCAATAGGATAGCGTCACACATCTAATATCAACATGGCTTAAATTGTTTTCGTCTTACTCTTAGATAATCGTGATATTAATTTCACCGAACTTATCATACCGGGTCATAAGAACTTTAATTAATTTCCCATAATTCAACTACTTACACCGAATTACAACCATCATTTTGGAAATTATAAGAAAATCGGGGCTAGATAGCAAGTAAAACACCCTGTATTTACAGCGACTATTATTCTAGAAGATAACAAATACAAATACTACATAAACCAAACATAAAAATGACTCATAACCACATTGTTAGTTGCTTTATTATCATGACTGTTATTGTTGTTAACGTAGAAACCATAACCTTTTATCGTCGTTGTGTAACAACTGCTCCTCAAAAAAGGACACCAAACAATTTCATAACCAAGCAGCAGGCATAGATACTACATTTCTTTTTAATAATATCACAACAAACCTTGAGGTAATGCGGAACCCGCAGTAGTCTCAGTATTACGAATAGCAATAAATAGCGCGGCTAATGAATCGCAGCGCAATAAGTCGAAACCGCGTAAGCTATATTTGCCGCGACAAAAATAGACTCAAGAATGGAAAGTAATCCGAGAGCTCGGCTCGTGATCAGCTACTCCGTCATATTCTTGTAAATAATGTAACATTGCCACATCCTCTCCATTATTCATAATTGGAGAGTCGCGCAAGAGATTTATTAATTCCGTCTTATTCATTTTTCACTTTTTCTGTCCGAGAACGCGTTGTGCGTTTTTTCGCCCCTCGTTAGGCAGTTCCCAGCATTCAAGCCGCAAATTATTTCTAATTTTCACGTTATTCTCAAAGGCGATTGGATATTATGCAATTCAAAGTAGATATATCCAGCTGGTCTCACGGTTTACCTTAAAACCCACATATTTCATCGATGACTTTCTATCTGGAAAACCTTGACAGTCAAGATTCTACACTATAGATATATTTCCAGCATAATAACGTCTAAAATTTTTAGTTACATTGGAAGTAAATGGTACTTCTGTAACATTGGAGAAGGGAAGGGAGTAAATTTAGGAAGGCATTTAGTATACTTGTCCTCAGTGGCTTCATTAACTATTAAAATGATGTTCTTGATGAGTGGACGACCATCCATTGTGAATGACACACAAATGATGAACAGAAATCGTCTTGAATGATTATCGCGTAGTCATCAGAACAACATTCATCCACAATAAACTGTCCAAAAAAGGTACACGATGTCTTGTTTCAGACGAATATACAGTGTTTGGGACGAAAACGCGGATTTTTCCTCTAATTAGTCAGATAAGAGGAATCGTCTGTACAACATTTTAAGCGAAGATAAAACAACAAAACAACTCTCCGCCCCTAAAAAATATGGGCATAAGGAAGTTGTTGGAAATATTATGATCACAAGTGAAGAAAAGTGCACACCAACAATGAATGGGAAGCGTTTAAAGACGCCATTGCTGAAAAATTAAGTTGTCCTTTAAAGAAGCTGCAACTGTAGAAATACTGGGGAAATTCATAAATAATATTTCGTGGAAGATTTGGCACCAGCCAACTTTTTCCTTTTCTCAAAACAAAACAAACATTTGCTCACTTTCCATCAGCTAATCCTCCGTATACTTATTACAAATACTGCGCAACATTTCAGTCATTTACTATTATATATTCCGCTTTTCTTGTGACTACACGTTTCGGATCTTTTTTTATATTTTCTTCTAACCTTTCTACTGCCAGTTTTAATTTAAAACTGATAAAGAATTGATGGAGTTTCCTTACTTTACCCTATCATTTAGCCTCCACGCTTGTCAAGCATACCTAGAGCATGTAAAAAAATATTTTGCGATAGTTGCTTTTGTTGACTACTGCGATGGGCCAGGAACAAAGGCATGCGAAACTAGATAAATAGAATATTTTATAAACCTAACAACTGAAACAACAGAAATGCTACAAACAGAGTTGGAAGATAAAAAACTTATCTTACGAAGAGATAAGATGCTGACAGCTTTACAGAAATAACTTTAGAACAAAAATTCAGAGGATCGTCTACCTGCCTTGTTAGAAATGCTCCCAACCTACTGATGTCTATCATCATCATAAAGAAAATTAAAACATCCATATGCTACATCCAAGTTTAAGCAAAAGTTATGAAAATTTCTGCACAATTTCGTTAATACTAAAAGAAATTGCAAGAGCTATGCAGTGCCTTTCTCTTTGTCCATTCCACAACTAGAGGTGACAAAAAGAAAGCTTCCAAATCTAATAAAGTATCATTTAACCACCCATCAGCATTTTCACGGCAAATTTTTTACTTTTTTTCCGACTAACTCTGCTGCGTCAAAAGAATTAACTACCGTCTCATCACCTATAACGGTGTTTGATAGGAAGTGTACTGGTAATCCCAGAGCCCCAGCCTCTAATATTCATCTTCTCCAGCTCACTGGAAAAGACAGGGGCAAGTAGCGCACCGTGAAATATACTCTCGGATGGTTGGCAAGTCGACGTTTCTGTGGAGCACGATGTGTTTCTTATAAACCACGAAACGCTAAAATGGTCCTAAAGACTCGGTTCTGGGCTACCAAAAGTTTGTTTAGGTAGGTTTTTGCTGCATACCCCTAAACAGTCCAGGCATACATAATACAGTTTCATGATTGTCTTGTATATCCTTATTTTGTTTTTATAAGTTAATTTGCTGTTGAGGTACAGCAAGTATTTCAAGGCCTATTTGGCTGTTCTTATCTAAGGTCGCTTCCGAGGTCTCTCCTCTTCAAGGTATATCTCGGCCGAAAATTCTGATGTTCTCCAGGTTCAACTCCTCATTTACAAATTGGATCATCATCGAGGAATCTGGAGCTATCTCGAAGATGTGTCATGCATTGTCGCGTTGACCACCTCAAGAAGACTGCGGCGGTGTATTGCTTCTTGGTGAAGCCTTTAAAGTAACTGACAGATAATGGAGTAACCAGAGAAGAAACCAAACTGTTTTACCAGTCTTAACTCGAGGACTTCGACCACGGAGGAAAAGCTCTTCTGACTTTTAAATTAGTGGAGTGGTTCGTCACTCCTCTCCACGACATTTAATATAAATAAAAGATGCAAATATTTGCTGTGCTTTTACAAACTTCTGAATATCGAATACTGCAAGTATCATAATACATGGTGATACAAGAACCAGACCAGTAGAGAAAACCTGCTGCCCTATAACCTAAGAGTTTTAAAATCCATAAACTATAGGTATATTTTAAAAGTCACTTATGCCAATTTTTGACATACCTTTTTAAGGTTTTTATCTTTTCTGTATTTGCTTCAATATTTAAATAAAAAAAGATTAAAGTGGCATTATATCTTTCTATCTTTTTCTTTCTTTCCTTTGTACATGAAGCTGTACCTTTATATGGCTACCTTTTATTTTTCCTTAATTTATTCAAATGTAAATCGAAATCGCTCATTGTAACGTATCTCACATAGCCAGGAGCACGAAAGAGCGCACCAAGGCTCTCCCCAACTTTCCGCTGAAATTCCGTGCAGTCCGGAACACAATTAGCACTCACTCGCCACTTCGGCGTAGAAGTCCAGAACCGCCTGTTTCGTTAAAATCCGCTCCGGGCGGACGGCAAAACAGCGACGAACAACAAAAATGGCGAGCCGTTCGCGCTTGCGATGTGTGATGTTTGCTCTCCTATTTGCTATTACTTATCAGCTTGTTTACTTACAGAACGAGCGCGTCGTGACGTCACGCGCAAACAACGTTAAAAAAGGAATGTAGGTTTGTGCCGGTTGCAATGGCGGATGAGCTCATTTCCACTGTATATTTAGTACTGACTGATGCAGAGGAGCAATTAATTATGCACACATGTCTAAGAATGCAGCTCCGAAGGACTTGGTGCGCTCATTTAAATGTCCCGCAAGTGAATCATGCGATCGCGTTCGGATTGACAAGGTTGTCGGGCAGTTGCCGCTCAAGAGTTGTCTTTTTTGACAAAAAGAAAACAATTCCTTTTATGTATTCTATCGACTTAGCCTTCGAGATCTTTTTGTTGCCTAAAATGAAAATGAAGCTTAAAAGAAAAATGATATAACGGGAAGAATTTAAAGAGCACCTTAAATCGCGTCAAAAAGATATAAATTGCAGTAATGCTTTACCGATGTGTCAATATCTTCAAGAACTTTTTGGAAGCCCCTCGTAGCACAAAACAAGCACGATATTTTTTGAACGTTATTTAGCTGATCTTTTTGCTGCAGGTTTATATTTTTTGATGGAACGGTACTACATTACCACTAACAGCTTTTAAAAGCTCCGTGGAGACCCGCACGCATCATTCTATTCTACAGGGTGTTCGTCACGTTCGTATTTCCAAACGAGGTTATTTCCACTATTTCGCAACGGCGCTCCCAATTCCAGGTGTGCTAGCGTGATTAGCGCGATATGATGCGGCCCATACGAATGATCCCGGCTTTTACATAATTGGATTAATTTTGGTAAATTGACCGCGCAGCAATTTGCATATCTAACAGGCGATGATCTCAGCTGCCCGCAAACCCAATTTTACAGGTTTTCTGCCCTCGGGTGTTCAACTAGAAGCATATCGGTCAACATTCCAAAAATGACGTTCGAGTCCTTCAAATCGAACACTTGTAAATAAACAAAAACTAACTTAAACTTTTAATGCAGGGTGTGTTAAAATTATTTTAAGGTATAGCTGGTAGCCCATTTTTAACAAAATGCAAAGGTTAAATTATTCAAATTTAAACCAAAACGTTCACTGCTATGTTTTTGACAATTTGCAGATTCTGCCTAGAAAAAAGGACTCGGTCTTTGGGGAAATATATTGAAAGATATAATTATGGGTGAAGTGCTGCTCTGGTCTAAACAAATTGTAGTCGGGAGCAGTAAATATCCCAATCAAGCACTTCCAACCTATGACCAGGCGTTGTTCTGTTGAAAGACCATTTTGTTGTGTCTTTTGGTGTACTTTGGACGTTTAGCTTTCGATGTTCAATTCAAACTGATTAATTGTTGTAGGTTTTAATAATTCAAAATCTTTTCTTTATAAGTATTCAGTTTTGACGTCAATTTTATAATTTTTTGCCTTTCGATGCTTCTTTCCATCACTTAGTATGGCACCCATTTCCTTCCTTGTAATTTGCACGATGTAATCGCTAAAGGGCGGAAATTTTTGAACACCAATAATATGTATTTAAAAAAATATATAATAGTAAAGAGAAAAGTAACATGTAAATAATTCCAGTTATTTCGAGTTTCTGCAATACTGAGAATTTAATAAAGGTTGTTGGAAAAAATTCCAATAATTTATTTAAGCTAACGAAAGATCAATATATTAATTAATGGAAAAGCAAAAATTCCACATATAATAAACTAGGATAGACATAATATAACATAAACAGTAGGGGATTCAGTTAATTTAAAAACCATAGGCAATATCCCACCCAAATAACAGAGCGAAGTATATAACATTTTCTAGTAATCTATAACCTGATCGTATTCGATAATACATCTTTAGCTCAATACAAATTTGAATTAAAGAAATGAGAACAGAAGACCGAGATATGGAAGAGATAAATGAAATGTTGACTATGGTAGAAATAAGGTTAGACACAAATGTAACCAAAATGAATCAAGTGAGACAAGAAAATCAATTACTGAAACAAGAAGAATGTTCCACAGATATTCTGGGCTTTTTAACTGGATCGGCTTTTTTCCCTGGGACCGTGAAACAATGTAAATCATTATTAAAGATTTGTACATTCTATTCATATCTATTGCTGTCAATTAAACAACAATATACGCGCGTGTTATTAAAAAGTTGAAAAAGCGACGAACAGACCGTACCCAATAGGTTTTTTTTATGTATAAAAGCCTAAAAATTATACAGAAAGTTATAATTATTGTATAGGAAGACTATAACGTTCAGACTGATAAAGAAAGTATTATCAGCTAATTGCTGGAAAGTACATGATCCACCAAAAATAAATGATAATGGCTTCAAATTGTACTATCTAGCTGCCAAATATAATAATAAGTAGCACAAAATAATATTACCCTAAGACACATAAGACTAGATAGATGTCTCCGGACAAGAAAATACAATCTCAAATAATAAAAAAACACCAGTCATTGAGAATAGATGCAGACCACTTTATAGTAACGACAAAAGCACAACAAAAACAACCATTAGGAGTAGTAAGGAATATTCGGAATAAAATAAAGATATAATGAAGGCGTGGAAAAAATTAAAAGTAAAACAAATAATTATAAATAATTTAAAAAAATAATAAATGGAAATGTAGAATAATTAGTAGAAAACGAAAAAAAGAAGGAAGCGCCTAACAAAAAATGTCGAAAAGTACATGAAATAAAATCAAAATTAAAATGGATAAAAGCCAATAATAAAGAGAACAGAGTAGAGTATGAAGAAAAGAAAAAGTAATGCAACAAAAACAATTAAGAGTAATCGAGATTAAACAGAAAAAAATTACAACAATGAGAGTGAGAGTAAGAAAACAAATACTCTAAAACTATACCAGAAGATTAATAAAATTATAAACTGTAATAAACAAGGTGGAATATTAGATAACAAAAGCGAACTTAAATAAATCTATATCAAGCACTTAAAAGAATTACTAAGAATAAATCAAGAATTTTGACGAAATTTTAATAGAGAAATCTCCATTACAAATTAATAATAGAAAAGGCACTAAAGTATAAAATATATGTCTAACTGTTATTTATAGATTTTAAACAGGCCTTTCAGTTTAGAGGAAAACTCAAGGCAGCCATAAAAAATAGGAATAGCAGTAAAATTAAGAGGACTCATAAATATAACATTGGAGTTATCACGTGTTAGTGTCAGAAAAAAATAAAGGTACAATGAGGGGGAGGCAGGTGATGTGTTAATAATAAAGAAAGGTCAGAAAATTACTAAAAATAATAGTCAAATTCAATTATCTAGAAGTATGAGATGTAATCTCGGAGAAATAGAGGCAGAAATAAAAAATAAAATACACAGTAGCAGCAAATCAAGTTGTTTAAAAACAAGATCTTTAAAAAAACAAATTGAGAACATAGATAACACCTTAACACGAGTTATATTCATGTACGGTGCAGACATTCTGACAACGACAAAAAAAAGGCAAGGAAAACCTAAGAATAATGGAATGAATAATTATAAAAACAACACTAGAACTAATAGAAATATCGGAAAAAGGCTACAGGATAAAAACAAACCGAAGAAGCTAGAAAAGATAATGAATAATTTCAGAACTGGACGAGTTAAAAATGTTGGAAGAAAGTTAAGAACAAAAAATCATGGTTTAAGATATGCAAAAAAGTAGAAAAATATTAGATGGGGAACTGATCTACCCTCCTTCCCCAATAATTTGGAAAGCTTTAAACAGCGCAATCTGTACATGGAGTTTAAATTAAAGTAGTATAATTAACTGTATAACAACTTCATCCGCTCAAATTTATCATACTTCCGAAACCCGAGAACTGAAGTGCTGACACTTAATTGCGAATGCAATTCAGCGAACTCTGAATACTCCTAAATAGCGCCAGGCGCAGAGGCTCTTTGAAGAACTCTGACACGGTGCAAAGATTGCCGCGCAAGCTGGCGCCAGCAATGCCGCAATTAACTTACCAACAGATGCTTCAACAACCATATCAGCGGTTGTTACAAGTCGCCGGCAAAAATAGCCGAAGGAGAGGCGGAGCGGAGATGCAGGCCGGATGTTGAGCGTTTCAGTTGCGAAGGCTCCTCGTTGTGCGTTTCCGGTTCGTATTCGAAATTTAATTAGAGCTCCTCTGCACGCGGCTAATTAAGGGCGGCGTAGCTCTGGAAGCAGTTTTCCGGGGGTCGCGTTTCCGGGACTCGCAGCAAATACTTCTAACATTCAAAGATCATTCTGGCTCTACAAATTTCTTCTCTTTATTTTCAAAATCATTTCGTATAAATTACAAGCCGAATAGTTAAAAATTCGAGAAATTTTGACACCTCATAGACAGTTGGAAAAGATGGCCGCTGGTGGTGCCAACCAAGCAAGTGGTCACAGAGAGAGAAGTGCAAAAAAATTCTGCCCACAAATCTTGCCTTGCTAAAGAATCGGCTCGATGAAAGCGAAAAAGTTTCGGCTAAGGCACAATTTAAGGGATCAAGGCTGGCAGCCAACGTCGGACGAACAGCTGGCATTACAATTAGCATCGCAAGTTAAACCAGCGCAATGGTCGGTACACCAATTAACGAAATTTCTTCTAGCAGTAGCGCTAATTACGCCGGGGGCTCACAGCTGGCAACAAAAACGCACGTGGACGCATTCTCGTTATAAACGGCGATGGCGTACGGAAAGATTGAGTTTTGTATCACTGCTTTTTTATACATAACAGAGTTTGTCGCAATGTAAATTTGCTGTAGCATCAACCTGAAGAAAGAATTATAGGAGAAAACAAAAAAAAGTCTGAATTAAAACTTAAAGAACTGAAAGAAAAAGTATAACAAAACACAATAGTTATAACTGAATAAAGCCGAAAAAGAATCAACTTGACATAAATTTGGAAAGAAATTATACATGATAACAAGTTACATTGACCGCTCCGTATTTTTTTAAATAAAAGTCAATATTAGCCTGTCAGTACTTCTGAACTACGCTTGACCAAGATTTCACACTCAAGCGATAGAATTTATTATTTTCAAACAATGGGTGGTTTCTTATAGGGGTCTAAGTACTACACAAAATAGCACTAAAGCTTAACAATGTCGTATAGAACCCATTTCTTATCACAAATAATTATTCCATCAAAATACTCAAGGTCCAATGTATTTTTAAGTTAATAAGATGGAAGTCTTCTTCAAAGTTAATACCTAGTCGTAGAATTTTCCGTTTTGTGAACGACGAAATCGATTAAAATATCTTGTCGTTTAAACAACACCAAAACACTGTAATTATGATCAATAAGATCAATTTCTCATTATCAGTAACCAATTAATTACTGTGCAGGTTAACTTCTCAATAACAAAACAAAGATGCGCAAGTCAACTTCTATGTTTTTAAGATTAATAAAATATTTTTTCTGTTTAGTACGATTTCCTTAATCTATGTAAGTACATCTAAGTTTCTTGAGTTTCCTCCAAACTTGATCAAGCCTTTTTATATGGACTAGGTTAGTCTTTTAGACAACGCTACGACATTGTTTTTGTGCTTAATATTGACTAACAAGATACGTGTCTGATCACAAAAAGTCAATTAATTAAAATGTGGATTCATTCTAGACGATAACGCAATCTCTGATATAGATTTTAAAGGATAACAAAACGTAAAAGCTATTTCCTGTTGCTCTTTCTTTAAATGATGTAGTTAAAAGCATCTGAATTACTTTTAGTCTTTTGTAGTCAAATTTGAATGTTAAGAATTAATTTCTGGTTCTTGAGTAAGGAATCTGATGGTGCGCGACAACCGGGCACACAGTCTTAACCTCTCACTTCCCAGACCGTGCTCCCACGCGGGGCGTGAGAGCCTTACCATTATTATGCACCTACCAACGAATATAACGATGATGAAGTGGTAAAGCTATACGAAGAGTTGACAATGTGTATACTGAAAACCAAACTTAGTATACTTTAACAATTGGGGATTTTAAGGCTAAAGCAGAAAAGAAGTAAGAAGAAATTGAAACTTGCATAGGAGATTTTGCAATAGATGACAAAAATGAAACAAGGAGAACATTTATATATTATGAATAGGTTTTTCAAGAAGAGAAATAATCGCAAATAAACGTGAAAAATGAATTAGATTTTATTATATCCTCTCATAATCTATATACGATATATACGAGCAAGCTAATCTAGCAAAGATATGTAAAAATAGCAAAAGCAATGCCGCTAACAAAATAAGATATGTGAAAAGGAAAAAGAAAGAAATCAAGTAAAAAAACCACTGACATGATGGAAGAACGACGATAAATGGTTAAAACTCTTACAAGAAAACAATAAAAAAAACTTAAAAATATGACATGAATAGAACTACACCAAAAAATTGCAAAAGCAAAAAATACTAGACGAAGATATTACTACGGAATATTACTGAAAATGTTAAGAGAAGATTAAAAATTGCTTTTGAAACGACTGAAAATGCTTTTTAAGGAATTTCTACCTTCAAATTGAATAATCAAGCTGAAAACTACAGATCAATTAGTCTCTTATCGTAAATCCATAAGTTGTTTACAAAAATTCTCACAAAAAAAATTAGATGAATACCAGACTGGAATAAAAACAACCTTTGACTCACTGGATCATTTGCAGGTAAAAAGAAACTTAAACGAAAATACTAAAAAGTATAACATATAATTGTTTGTTTTTTATAGACTTTGCGCTTGATTCGCTTGAAATGTATACTATCTTGAATTATCTACAAAGTAACCACATATGTACAAGAATTGGATTCACAGTATTTATTAAAATGCAACATTAATAATTAAAACACACGCACAAACAAATAGTAAGATAAGAATATACCATCTCATCCAAATAATTTGCCCTATGTTTAGAAGAACTAGGATAAAAATGAATGAATGTAGACAGAAGCAAATTAAAACACTTGGAATTAGCAGATAAGTTCGCACACTTGCAGAACATGATGACAGACTTGCAACAAAAGTCAAGAGAGGTAGGATTCAAAATCAACTTTGAAAAAACAAAATTATAAGAAGTAAAAGTATAGATACTAACAAGCAGGTTAAATTCAATGATAAGGTTATAGAAGAAGTTGATAGCTACATATATTTAGGCCCAAGAATTAGTTTAACGAAGTGTAATCAAGAAGAAGAAATAATCTGGAAAGATGTTTTCAAGAGTAGAATAGGTAAAAAATTGAAAACTAAATTGTTTAATCAGAATATCAGAAACTTAGAGATTTACAAGAAAGCATAAAGAGAAAATTAAGCAAAGCAAAGAGAGCTCTATGGAAAGGTCAATGCTAGGAGTATCTTTGAGAGATAAGATCAGCAACAGAAGTGGAAAGAATATTAAAACAAAAATGGTGATGGGCAAGCCAAGTCGCAAGGTTGAAAGACGGTAGATGGAGATCTACAGAAGAACAAATATTTAGAGGAAGATCCCCTATGAGATGGTCGGACGACATTAAAAGAGTGGACAAGTTTAGCTAAATACAGAACGCGTAAAATAGACAAAAATGATATTCAATAGATTGATATAGGCGATGATGATAATAATGAAGCTGGGTAAATCTAGGAATGTTTTCAAGATGAAAGTTTGATCAAGTTTCTGTTTACGAGTGTTGATCGTTGATTTAGGTTATATTTGTTCAAAAAGTTGATTATGGGCAAAAGTATATTGCTGGTAATTAGAAGAATTTGAGTGGCAAAAAAATGAGCAGTCACTAGTTTTGGTCAATTTTCTAAGTTTTTATACAACTTTTTTAATCAGTTTAAGGAATCCAACCCTGATAAGTACTCTAGAGTAGATGCAAGAGTTAGTTAAGAGAAATAAAGGATTACCTCAAAGTATGGTCATAATAAGGAAGGTTTTGGTGATCTATGTTACATTTCCTTCTATATAAATACAAATTGAACTCCTTGCATCTGCCTTAAAACGCCATTTGCAAGTTTCAGCGCGGAATTTCAATGAGCCAGCAGATCAAACTGCAACTAATGCGCTAATGCGCTATTGCCCGAATGAATGCAAATCCGCGACCGAGCTGATAAAATCACGCTCAAATTTATCCGCTCCACATGCCACATCAATCTTAATCCAATTAACCTTGAACATGCGCCCAAGGACACCCGGCTCTGGGCTCGCATAACGACCATCTTCGCAGTTTCCGCGATTTCCTGCCGCAGGAAATGCAGTGACTCAGTCGCGTAGCCAACCAGCAGCCGGGAATTTCCGTGAATGCACGCAGAATTTTCTAATGCGCGCCGAGGCCGCCTTACGCAACGCTGCAACTGCGCGAAAGTTAATCCTAGCTGGGGCAGGAGCGTAAATAACGATGTTTATGTGCCATTGTTTGGTCGGGAATTTTTATGGCGCTGCTTGCGACTGCGAGGGCGGAAGCGCGGGGAATCACCGAGCAAAACAATGCGGGCGCCGAAAAGCGGTGCGTACATCGGAAAATTGGACTTGGCACAACACGGGGGAGCAGGGACGCGCCATAATAAAAGATAAAGCAGGGATCGAGTGAATAATTCACGGTACGCGCGCCACATGCATAGGTACGCAAAAACGGGCCGTAAACCGCACTTGCGTAATAAAAGTGAGATCATGCCGCGGCTCTTTAAGTATTTACCGACAAACTACATAAAGAACCGGCTTGCAGACGCTATCTGCAGTTTTAGCGCACTGCGCAATAATAGAGATGCGCGCGGGGCTGCCGACTGCTGACCGCGAGCGAGGACGGCGGATGGGGCAGTGAAGGGCGGACGGGCGAAATGGAAATCCGGGAATTAAACGGCAACAAACGGATGCTCCGGGTGTCGATTCCCTCGTTTAACTGTACAAGCTGACGAAACCGCAGCCGTAAACCTAATACGCGGCTTGAATTTCGTGCTCTTCCATTCTGAGTCGCGTTATTTACGGCGGGTGTTTTGTTACAGTCGTAAAAATTGCGATCCTCTTTTATTTCTTCATGTAACTTGATGGTGGGCCGAAATCTATAGCAACAGCTGTAAAACGGAATAATTGGGTTTACATGGGGAATAGGGGATATGCCTGCGTTCGGAGGCATAAATTTTTATGCAAAAATGGGGAGAGGCTTTCTTATTGAGCATTTTGTTGTTATCTTAATGTAAAATGACGTGTTCGCTATTTTATTTCCGTACATTGAAAAATGTCTGTATTCAATTCAATTTCAATATAATGCGAGACTCATGACAGCTCTGTTCTTAAGGATCTTCTCATAGACAAGGTAAGTGCCAAAAGTTGCTGGTCAGACTATTCTAGTAATAATTCGGTTAAATATTCGTAAAAAAAATTTTAGCAACCGATTGTTTTAATCGCGTAGCCACAGTCACTAGTTGGTAGGGCCACATCATTTTGCACAACGTTGAAAATCGAGAACCGAGTCCTAATTAACTTTTTCACTAAAGATGGTCTTAGTCCTAACGATCAAATGACGATTTATTGGTGTAGTCGCCTTCATATTTCACTATAAAAAATGAGCAACCAATTTAGTTTGGGTTGAGAAAGCATTGAAGATAGACCATGTGCAGATCAGCCAGTTAAAGTGCTTTTGGAAGAAAACGTCACACTTGTTAATCGTAAGCTATTGCAAGATGGGCGTTTAAAAGTAAAAGCACTATCAGCAAAGTTAGGGTTTTCTCTATGAGCACCTTCATATGAATAAGGTTGGTACCAGACGGTTATACCGACTTTTACAAGCTGTTCAAAAATAGCAGCGCTTAATCTGTTGTGAACAATTTTTATAACTTTGTCGCGACAACAAAAAAGTTCTTCAACCCATTGTTTCAGAGGATGAAACCATGATCCCCTAGCAAAAAGAGTCAATGAAGCAAAGGATAAACAGCAAAAGAAAGCAAAGGTGGCTTAATCAACGATCTTTTTGTTAATTAATTTTAAAGAAAAAAATACAGTGTCAAACAAAATGTCTTACGACAGCTTGCTGCATAAATTGCGCGGTGTTGTTGATAAAAAGAGGAGTGGATTTTCAATCGAACTGTTCGCCCTTGCTCACAAGACCGCAATTACCTAGATCGCTACAAAGAATTGTGGCTTTGAAAAGTTTTCCCCAACTGTGCAGCCCTGACTGACAAATTGTTGCTCCATATTTCAATTTTTTAAATGCATGAACGTTCACGGTTTAATTCTGTGCAAATTCAGAGACTAATTTGTTGTCGACGTACAATTGCATTGTTTTTCTTTTATATCTATGCGGAAAGCATTTGAAACGGATATGTTGGTCGCATGTGTATTTACAAGCAGCATATCACAACGTGACAACAATTTAAATTGTGTTTCAGGACTGGAAAGGCCCACTGATTGTACCCGCGACGTATTGTCTTTCAGGTTACAAACCTAACAAAGAAGATTTAACAGAATACTTCAAGTCCTTCGGTTCGAGGTTCATTTCACGTAATTACAATTCTAAACAGTCATCGGGGTTTCTGATTATATTCTTCTAGGGGTAGAGTACTGTTCGAAGTAGCGAATAAAAACCATCTTACTCACCTAATCACTAGTAAACCCAACCAACCTATGAAAAATCCCAGTCAGCTTAAATATTTTTAGAAGCGTTGCTGAGGTAAATTTGAAGGTGAAGAAGAGCTTCCACTTGTATTCCGTATTACTTACCCCAAGCTTATCAATCATAGTTAACATTAAGCAACAAATTTGAAGCAATTTAAAGAACTGGCAAATGATAATGTTTCCTTAAAACTAGACCTGATAAATGGTAAAAACATTGAATATGCCAATGGAATTCAAAAAAAACAGAAAAAAATAAACCCAATAAATAAGAATATTCCACTTTATTCATGAAAAAAATATAGCTGAAATAGCGATGGCAAAATAGGCACTACTATCCTGAAAAAGCTAAAATACAATGAGATTTGCAAAGAATTTAGAAAAAATAAAAAATTTAAACTCATCATGGAAAGACTATCGGTCGATCATTAAAGCAGAAAGTTACAAAACGCCTTAACAGTCACAACAAATGGTACCACCAATTTGTAAAGAAGACAGGAACTGGACAAAGAGAGACGATAAAAAGACACAAGCCCTTGGTAAATACCCTTTAAACCACTAGATAAATCACAGACAAAAATAGATAAAGAAATACTAAGCTACTTAAATGCACTTTTCCAATTATCACTGCCGATTGAAGTATTCACCCAAAATGAACTAAAAATAACTCTCCAGTTTTTAAAGCACTAGGATATGTCTCATTACTGGGTGTGTCTTAAAGGAGCTACCTACAGCTACTATGCAATACTAAGAACTGATTAGTAGAAGATAGTAACAATTATCCTAATTTTAAAGCCTGACAAACTTCCAAATAAAAAGTCATCTAATATATTTCAGCATATATACTAAGCGTTCGATAAGGTTTGGCACGAGGGACTTCTTTACAAATTAAAACTTTGGCTGCCACATATCTTCTATCGTATTCTAAAATCCCATGTGTACGAAAGTTATTTTTTTTTTGCAAAATATAAAGAACTAACAAACTTAATGCATATAAGTGCAAAAATTCCTCAAGGAAGTGTTATGGGTCCGATTCTATATTTTATATTTACAGTGGACCACTACTAAAGTGCTATGATGGCTATTTTACCCAATGATACGATATAATCCTAGCTACTGATGAAGAACCAGTGAGGGCAGAAAATCAGCTACAAAACAATTTATCCCTTATATAGAAGCGGTTCAAGAAGTGGTACATAAAGCTGAACGAAGCATAATCAGTTCATGCCAGTTTTACAAAGCCTAAAACGTATGTCCGTATGTATCTCTGTTACATTAAATGGACAAGTAAGCCTGCCAATAAAGTCAAATATTTGGGTACCTCGACAAAGGAAAAAGCGTTTGCAACCGGTCTTCAAGTTTAAAAAATACATTAAGTTATGAAGATGATAATCCACAAATCCATTTTTAAACCTACCCGGAATATACATATGAGAGACAGCTTCATTGTCCAATATTTTTGCGCGATTCCAGATAAGAAGCATCACTATTGCACCGCAATATATTACTAACCATAATATCGATGTATTCAGTGAAAAATAAAATAATGCGTGTTAGTGATGAAAACCTGAATAAATTGCAAAACCATTATTAGAGAGCAGGTAACAAAATCGTAGACTAGAAAGATCATTCACTGTTTCGTTATTTGTAATGTAAGTTAGGATAACTTAATAATTTAAATTATTATAATGAATATTAATGTAATGTCATATTCTTTGTCATTTAATTCATTTATAAAATTTATTTAATGCTTTTTATTATAAGCAGATTATAAATAGAAAACATCAAAGATTATGACATATATGTATGTCAGGCATATCGAAAAGAGAGAGGAGATGCGGTAGAATTCCCCAGGACCATGGTTCTAGAACTCCAAGTACACTCTTATACATTAACATTTATTTCTTTACATCTGAGTGCAAGCAAACGATCCAGACTAAATGTATTTACCATTTATAAAATGAGAGAAACATAAGAATTACTATTTGAATCATAAAATTTAAAATTGTGTTCTTTTAGTTCTTTATTTGGTTTAATATAGTAAAAAAATCACTAATCCTATATTGTTGGTCAAGGATCAAGATAATTTGTGTATCAAATAAAATCAAATGTGAACAGAATTTTTTATACACCTTGAGGTAAACGGAGAGAGGCGCTGTAAGTAGAGATGTCTGAAGGAGAGTTTTACAGTAGGGTACCTCGCACTGGCGCTTCTTCAAAGAGTTTCCCCTACGGAAAAAATCCCGCCCATGACTGTGCTGGTCTTACGTAAGGAAGGCCATCTATGAGCGAAAGATATGCTTCTTCAAAGCGAAGAATGTAGCGGATGAAATCTAGATCCATACCGCTGTATCAGATGAGTACAGAGGCTTGATTCGCTTCCTGAAGAAGGTGAAGATTTAGTTGCACTACCTCCTACTGCGATTAGACAGGCCTCTCCGAGCTGTTACGGGAGGCATCCCCGAATGCGTCGCCCAGTGTAGCTCAATGGCGCTCATATTCCTTGAACTTAAACGGAGCGACAAGGGCAAAACCATCTTTAACGTACGGGGAGTCTTTGATGTGACTGTTTCGGTGGAGTAACCACATAAAAAGAAGTTAATCATGCAGTATCACCACACTATCAGTAATTTTTGCGGAGAAAATTATCATTCCGAGGAATGCAAAAAGCCCCGGAGCGAGCCCGCCACCTGCGCAAACTGCTAAGGATCCCATCCAGCCGGCTTCCGTGGATACCCAGCATTCTCCAAGCCGGCACTCCAACAGATGACTACTCCCGGGAGGAGTTACGCCATAGCGACCAAGGGAAACTTTCCTGCAGATACTCGACCGCAGTCAGCACTACGGTGTTCTCAACAGAATTATTAGCCTCAGCCAGAAGCTCAAGAACGTGGACCCCTCCGCGTCCCTCCAGCAATATTGTGGCGACCACGCAGTAGGTCACGAACTTCCTTGAGGTGGTAGTAGGGGTGATATCCCACAAAGACATCATCGCCATCTTTGGTATGTTTAGGACTCTCTGAACGTCTGATAACGATGAAAGAGTCGCAAGACGCTATTTTAGGGTATTTTACAAATAAAATTTCAAAAATGTATTGAAATATATAGAGACTATAACAAAAATAACCCTATTGTCTTATTTTTATCATTCCTAGAAACGTTTAATAAAAATAAAAATGTTTAATCGATATTTTAATTGTTTTTGAAGAGTCTTCGTCAAAACAATCTCGAGTAAATATTGATTTCCCCACTACTTTTGCCCTCATCAGTTGTTTAAGTCTACCATCTGTTATAGGATTAAAATTCTTAGTCAGATTTTTAATCCCATGTGGGCCGTAAGCCTAAAAATTTCTTCCGGACTATTAATAAGCCCACAAACCAGCCGATTGAGTAACAGCGGCTCCATACCAAACACGCGAGTGTTACGACCATCGCCGCCGCGTTCGAGACTTTCTACTTTCGTGGCTCACGCGCGGCCACATATTTCTGTTTATAACCGGATTTTCGCTCTCCTCCGAGCGTCCTGAATTTTTCATCGGAAACTCTCCTCGAAGGGTGCAAAATTAAAGCCGCCGTAATCGATAATCGCAGTTAATGAGCGACGTTTCTAGACCGGTCGTTCACCGATAAGTTATCTGCAGCTGCTGAAATCCCGCTCCATTAAGGATGACTTTATAAGGCACCAGATGAATGCTTTCCTTTCTGCCTTCTGTCGGGCCGAGATAAAACTAAAAATTCCAATTAACTCGGCGCTGCAGAGCGAATTAATTTTTAACTCCATTCAACTAATTAGCGACGATCCCTTGTATGTGTGGTTAGAAAACGGCACAGGTGCGCGACCGTAGGCTTCGTCGCGAGCTGGCAACATAAATTCCCCCGTTGCGAAATATTTGTCAGGGACGGCTTAATTAATCTTTCTAGCGGATCAACCTGTATCGCACCTTCTACGGCATGTTTGCTCAGGTAATTAGCCGCTCAGCATCAGAAACTGGAACGGACGTTCTGCCGGCCGGCAGCTCGTGCGTTTTCATTAGTCGGACACTCGGAATTGTTTGCTAATTGAATTGTACGTTCTGATGTAGGCGCGGGTTCCAAAAATGATGAGGGTGCAGTGGGGTGTGGTGCTCTGCAGCCGCACATTTGTTATCTCAAAGGAGAGGAAAAATTAAAAAAAAAAACAATTTAATAATTACAGCACCCCCGCAATCTTCCTAATTCCGAAATGAACCTTCGATCACAGTTGCTTCTACAATATTTCAGATGTTTCCATAAGAAATTTTTAATCGGAATAATTAAAAGAAAATACGCGCCAGCGTGGCTGCGCGGTTGAGGTGCTTGGCTGCAATGCGAACAGGCTCGGGTTCATTCCTAGGCCTCAGATGTCTAACAGGTGGCCTACTCAATATATAATTGAGCACCGCACATCAAAGGTAGTGCGCAGTGATCGGGCACCGAGGGCAAACATGAAAACCTTAACCTCTTGATTAGTAGACTCCCACGCGTTGACGATACCCTTTTTGAGACTAATTCCACTTCTTAATCTCTATCAAATCTAATAAAATAAGATTATACGGCTTAATTTGACTGCGAGCAGAAAATCCAGGGTTGTTTACGAACAGCCTGGCGTCGGTCCGCGCTGACATTGCCTGTGAAGGTCGCGCATTCATGCAGAATCGATTTTTTAATTAACTCCGGTGGTGGACCGTCGCATGCCGGAGGGTTCCGTGCAAACTCCCAATTTGGCCGCCGAAATTCCTATGCAAACATGCTCAGAACGCTAGGTCGTAAAGGTGCGAGCCACAGTTGGATCAAAGCGAACGGAAAAAGCGCCGCAAAAAACTTGCAAACGGTCGACAAAAAAGGGCGTCCATAAACATGAGCCAAGAAACGTAAACACTGCGAAACCAAAGGTCTTGCAACGTCTTCGCTTTATTTTTGTGGCTCGCTTTTCGAGTCATTAATAACTCTAAGCGATTCGAAACAAATCAATACAGTTCGGCCGGTGTTTGCCTAGCCTGATGCGTCTGCGGCGGCATTCTTCTTTATCTGCTGATAAGACGGGAATTTCTGTAGGCGTCGGTAGTTATCTAAGAATGGAAGCCCCTGTAACGCGCTGACCGGTGCATACGATTGGGCTACATATTTCTGGTAGCGTTTGAAATTAAGTGTGACGTTAAGGAGCCATTCTTTCGTAATCGGCTTCAAAAATAATTTTCGTGTTCTATGATAAAGAAGTAATCACAAATGCCGTAAAGCCGAGTTATTGCAAGATTTAACATCGTTTTATCTTTGGAAAATGCAACCTTGAATCTTATTTACAATGTTAAAAGTGAATAATCCAAATCTAATCATTAATTAAATCAAATAATATATAGGTGCATGTTAACTACAGAACCAAACTTCAAGCATAATTTCTGATAGGCAAATAAACAAAAGTGGTGCGTGACGACCGGGTAGTGGAAAGCGTTAACCTTCCAATCCGAAGGTCATACTCCAACGAAGGGTGCGACCCTCATCATTAGTACAAATAAACAGACGAATGGAAATAGTTGGAAAACAGCCAGAATCTACCAAGAAGCCTACCCCACAGCAACAGAATCACAAAACTTTTGAGGTATTGTTTCGTAGTTTGTGTGAGAAAGGGACGTCTGATAGTAAAGGTGATCATGAAGTATAGGCGCGACATGTTCAGATTCTAAAACTGAAAGAATACATTTCACAAAACATTGAGGTCAACTCTTATACAAATTCTAAACAAGTGAGGGGTCAGTGTAATTTATGTTAAACGATTGTGTTAGGCAACTTATATGAGTTTATCATTTTCAATATATGCAGGACCTGTTTACAAATAAACCAAATTTTAGTAGGGATGGCATCATCAAACTACCAAATAGTCATCTATGAGCTAGGCAAAATTCCTTTGAAAAAGTTGAAATTCATTATTAGCAGCGATTTAGCATCAAAATTTAAGCTGGATTTATTGTAACTACTTAATTGGAACAATAATTCTTCCACAATCCCCTACATTTCGCCTTTATCACTTGATGATGTGGCATTTACGGTATGATAATATAGATGGATGATGAAAATTTTGGAGGGGGGAAAGTCACTTCTTACACCTACTCTAAAGTTGTCGGAAATAAATTCCACTATAGTGGCATGCAAGTTATTGTAACGTAATATGATGTAATAGTTTAGTACTGCAAATTTCTAAACATGTATGAATTTCTTCCTTTTCTTATCAGGAGATAGTTCACATTTATATTCTAGATGTGATTTATATTCAAAGAGGTGTGCTAATATAAATTCATTATAAATCCTACGAACATCAGAATACAATGTGATCCTCCATCGCAATTTGAACTTTCTGATCAAAAACAACTAAAGCAAGACAGGGAAAAAATATTTTGTTCTAAAACAATTCATTTTGATATGCACAAAACTGATTGTGTCATGTATAACATCAAGTTGGGCACCAATTTCGCTTGTCGTGTTCCAATTTCTTGCTTTAAGTGAGTATCCCCTGGGCGCAACCAACATTTAGAAGTGCCTAAAACCGCCGCTAGATACACAGTGTCAAAAATGATTATTCGATGGTGGTGTATCATGCGGATGATGTCATCGCAAGATTTTCCAATGAAAAAGCTAGATGTCTACGAGACCACCCCCGCGCGACAGCCACACCTTAGTCGACGGAAGGAGCGCCATTACTGGTCAGTAATATTCAGATGGGTAGAGAATGTCAGGAAATGTTAATGGAAGGACCAGTGCTACTAGTGGAAACGCTGCTCTACGAAAGCAGCAGCTACCTTCTTTCCAACAATAAAAAGAAAAACAGTCTTGGCTGAGCTTATTTTTCTCTTAGATCAATCCTAACCTTTCGATAAGATGCTCAAAATGTCCTTTGAGAAACCTGCTCTGAAATCAATGCGAAACCAAGTGTCAGAGAAAAGACTGAAATTCCGCAAGGCTAAAAAAATGAGGAAATTCATTCTCCTAACCCAAGTAGAAAAAGAGGACCACAAGAACCTTATCATACGGAACTTCGAGAGGAAACTTGTTTGCGTGTACTAATTATCTTTCACATGTTAACCAAATTAATTAATAATTTTCACCCCCTTTAAGGTTTTCATTGCCTGGATAAGCCAAATATTTAAACCCAATTCAAACCCCTTCTATCAGCCTCGTTGATGAGAAAAGTGCTGTTTCGTCTAATCAGCAAGACGATGATGAAACTCATATTATCAGATGCTTAAGATAAACATAATAAATTATAATAACAAATATAAGTAAAACGCCTTCTTTGTTGCAGACTTCCATTGCTCGCTATCGGTTCAATTCTGTATTTTTAATTCTTTATTGTACCTATTGCATTCTCGATCTGGTATTCCTCCTTAATAGAATAAGATGTGTTTCATTAATATACCTCTTCTCTCGCTGATTAGTACCCTTAACCTTCTTAAAATTTCGTTTAATTGCTATTGTCTGTCCATTTATTTCTGGCATAGAATATATAAACTGTTAAAATAAGAAAGTAAATTTTATTCTTATATCCAAGCCTTACTCTTTTGAATCATGGAGCATCCATCTACTTAGCTTTTCAATTGAATACAAGACCAATAGGGGGAGACAAAAATTACAATTGTTGAATGCTTTTATAGCAATGAAGTTTTTAAATCATAAAAACTATAGGCGTCAATTTATTATTGACATGATTGTAGAAGTTTCTGTTCTTTATTTCGATACCTAAATGTTTGTTGTTACTTTTTGCCCATTCTTCAACTTCTGTCTAACGAAACTAACGAATCTTCCGAGACCATTTCTGAATTTTTCGTTTTAATCGTATGTTCCACGAAAACAAACACAAAGAAAGCGAACTGCTACGGTTACCGGCATGTCAGTAAAATTTAAATTCCCACAACGATGAATGTTCGCAAAATTAATCACAAGCACTTATCGATACTGCCTTTGTAATCCCATAAAACTTGGGTTTTACAAATCTTCAAAGCCTTTATCTATTTATATAATAAAATAAAACACGAAAAGCAGCAGTGACCTTTCGTATTTTTGAGAAATGTTACTATAAATGATACAACTAAAGAAAGGGGACGATTTCAGCTCCCATTGCGACCCGCCTCACCTTCGGCGACGACCAGAAGGGCCGTAAACCCGAGAATCGCTCCCAACCCTCCCGAATCTTTTCGGACCGGGAAATTCTGATGCCGCGCCCGGCCCTCCCCCGAGACCTGTTTAGAATCTTTAACAACCAGATAATTTAATCGCGCGGTGCTCGAGACTTCCGGGTAACCTTTGGGGATCGAGTAACTCGGCGCTTTCCGACTAAACAGTCCCGGAGACCTCTTTAAAATGCTCGGGGGTGAATAGGGTCAGCGACCCTCCAAACCTCGTGCAGAGCGTTACTTCAAACTGCGTTACTTCCTTTGACACCCCGAACCTTGTAAGCAAAACGGTGCTCGGTCCGGCGCTTTTTAGCGGCGTAGCCGTAAATATCTCCGAGTGCTCCAGGGCCTGGGGGATTATCCCATAAACATATCAGCCGGCCGCCCAAAGCCGCTTCCGTGTCGAAAGCCTGTTCGAACTGGGCACCGCGCCATCGGCTCATAATTATGCGGCGCGTATCCGGCCCTAATATTAAATTTTCCCAAGTTTTGGGCGCGGACGGGGACCTTTGAATGGTGGCGCGTCGCGAGGGTGTTGCCATAGCCGCACGTCTCGAAACATTTCCAAACCAAATCTCCTGCGCGCGGATGTGCCTCAAACGCGGCCGGAATAAGTTTCGGGACAAAGACTGAAACTGAAGACGACTTTTGCTGCGAGGGGTGAATTAAGGCTCTTCCAGGCACGTATTGGAGACGAAAACGAATTGGATGAAATTGTCGAAGTTTCAAAAATAGTAGGAGATGTAAACGTACGGCAATATAACAGCACAATTAATCCAATTGATAATGACTTTAGAAAATAGATAGCAGTACAACTGTTTTTTAATACAATTCCAGTAATAACTATATTTCATATTTGGCGTGGGAGGGGTACTCATAACAACATCTTATAAATATTTGTTCTACAGCAAAAGACTAGACTCCAATAATCAATAAATACTACATCAACTCTAAGGGGATAAAACTCGACTGTTCACTACCAAATCATGTTTTGATTTGACGTCTGGCCACATGCCAATCATAGTGACTATGTATGGGAGAATCACTAAAAAACAGAAGAAACCATCTTTACAAAACAAACATACTGATTTGAACCACTTCAGAGAGAGACTAGATCAATTAATCAAACTGAATGCATCACTTAAAATTGAAGCTGACATACAACTAGTCGTTGAAGAATGAATCAAAGTAATTAAATTTTCTTCATGGCAGCCAAAACCTGAACTGGAAGAAAATAAGCTTAAAGTTGTCTTAAAATTGTCAGGCAGATAAACGAAGCTAGAAAGCGATGGCAAAATTAACCAAATCGCCAGCAGACAAGCTAAGTTTCGACAGACTAGCTCATCAACTATTAAAAGAACTAGCTGTAGCAACAAAAAAATGAGTCACTACAAGAGTACCTACAAGGACTTAATGCAACCCAATACATAAATTATTCACTTTGTAAGGGTACAAAAAAAAATTAAAACAACCTGTGATACATCATCTACAAACAACAAACAATGGATGGATAAAAACTCCAAACTAAAAAGCCACAGCGTTTGCAAAACACCTTTCTCGAGTATTTAAACCATACACTGATAGCACAACGCCTGAAGAAGAACTTGAAATGCGATCATTCCTAGAAGATCCACACAAGCTGGTACTGCCACTGAAAATACTTTTCGTTATCCTAAAAGAAAATACATCCCCAAAAAGCATTAGAAGCTTCTGAAAAATATATTACGTTCATCACGAGTGGAATACTTCACCAGGCCAGTAAAAGGTTGCACAACAAAGAAATGATCTAATGGATGTCGCATCCTACAGGCCGATTAACCTACTACCGACACTCTCTAACATTTGAACAACTTTTCTTGAAGCTAATCCAACCATTGCTAGATGAGTACAGTTTAATACTACCAAATCACCAGTTTAGACTCAGACATAGACTAGCATGATAGAACAAGTTCACAAACTAGTCAGCAAGATTAACCGAGACTTGAAAGAAAAACATCATTGTTTAGACTAAGTCTGGTATGAGGGCCTTCGCTACAAACTCAAGCTGTATCTATCACACAAAGTATACTCCATTCTCATCTCTTATCTGTCTGACAGACATTTTTACATCAAACATCAAGAGGTACATACTAAATTGTATCTAATACAATTAGGCGTGCTTAAGGGAAGTGTGCTTGAGTCAATATTTTATCTTATACATACGTCAGACATCCTGACAAGCAGAACGACGGAAATGGCCGCTTATGCTGACGATATCGCTATATTGACGTCGCATATCAATCCAGTAATCTACAACTGCACCTATATAAACTTTAATATTGGTTCAGAAGGTGGAAACTTAAAGCAAACGAGACGAAGTCAGTGCACGTTACTTTCAGTTAAAAAAAAGATACCCGGCCTCCAGTAACTATGAATGGAATACCAATACCACAAGTGAACGACACTAAATACTATACACCTAGATAGGGGACTTGCTTGTTAGAAACATATATTTACGAAGAGCAAACAGCTGGGCTTAAAATTTCGACAGATGTACTGGCTACTCGGTAAACAATCTCGATTTGAACTAGAAAGTAAACTCCTACTCTATAAAACCGATATGGAGTTACGGAATCCCTTTATAGGGGGCAGCTAGCAACTCTAATATCGAATTATCGTAACGTTTTCAGAACAAGGTGCTTTGAACATTAGTGAAATATAGTGAACCATAAAGACCTTAATATTCAAACACGGCGTAAAATGTAAAACTAACAGCCACTTTATTCGAAGAAGATCGAAAATATTTAAAACATATCTGTCGACTATGCTTGTTTAGGGTAGTACACCCTGTTCTATTAAATTAAAGTAACTACTTTGTAAGTAGCAGTTTTATGATGAGAGAGTATTCACTGAAATATCTCTCTTCGTGTCAAGATCCAGTGTAATAATACGTAAAACATACCATATACGTACTCATTACTCCCCCAAGCTGGGTAGATTGTACGAATATTAGAGTTATTCAAAAAAATATTATGTTTTATTCAGAATATTAATTTGTTCTTTCTCATAACTTATTTAAATAAAAAGTTTTATTATTTTAGACAAAAGTAGACTTCTAAAGCCTAAGATGTGACGGAAAATGTGGTCGATACTTTCTTTGCTTTTTGCCAGTGAAAGTTTTTTCTGCTAAATCATAGAATGAGTCAGAGCAATTAGACGCAGTATACCTTTTGAAAAGGCATTCTGCCGCACCCAAAAATATTTTCCCAGCGCTCTAATGGCATACGGACAAGCGCCTACATTCGCAAATTTAGATATTACAACCTCGTTCTAAATAGCGTGGTTATCTTGCATACTAAGTTCTCCAGACGATCAGTCGGTTCGAAGCAGGTGGTTTGCGGGCCAAAAAACAAGAAGTAGTGTAAGCAGATAACGTTTCCTGAAGTATACGAGGTTTGGCAGAAAAATAATACGACTGGCAACAATGATGCTATACAAGAACTTGTTCGACTGGCTACGCAATTGTTGAGAGTGCTTAAATTAAAGTTATGTTTGCGACGCGTGTCAAAAAAATTGATTGTCAGAAATTTTTATGTTATCAAATTTTGTGTAAAGCTTGGAAAATAGACTACTATGACTTATGACAAATTATGGAGAGCATTTTCCTTATAACGCACGAATGTTCAGAAGGCCGAAAAGAAGTAAAAGACCAACATCACGCGGAACGATCTTTAACGTCAGAAACAGATGACAATATAAAAAGTGTGGGGACTTTTGTGATGCCCAACCTTCAAATAATATTAAATAATCAGTAATAAACGCTATCCAGAGCCACTTCTCGAGAAGGTAGCAGACATCGTGATGCTTCCCAAGTCCGGGAAGTCTAGGCACGTTTTCCTTGGACCCAGGGAAACTGGCGGAGTGCGTTATCCAATATCCGCTGAGGACAGTAGTCGAAGAACTCGAGCTACTATCGGACAATCAGTTCGGGTTCTTGGCTCTGACCACTCCACCACTCACTTATGTAAGGGGCAGTCCCAACAACGCCCTCTACGACGATGCCTTAATTTATAGACGATACAGCGGCATTGCCAAGCTCGCTGCGGCGCTACCGCTATCATCAGCTCCGCGATGACGTATGCCTGCGCTGTTTGGGGTATATGTTGAATAAACTTAGGACTATCTTTGGAGCTCTGTGGTACGTAAAAAATACTTCCTTGCATAACGACACCAACGTATCAACCATCTAAGACTATATTTCCTAGTGAGCTCTACAACTTCATAAGAAGGTCCAGAGGTCATGAAAATCCAGCAATCCGTGGCTTTTAGAACTATGAAGTCGACAGGGATGCTCTACACAAAATTTTGCCCTAAGAACGCAACCCAACCACCATCCAAGCCAGGTCACCGAAGATGAGGGTTAAAGACAGGGATCCGAGGGAGCCCCAATATCGAAATGATATATACCAGAAATTTACTCATCGATGATTGTTTCGCACCCACGTTCAGATGAAGCTTTTTGTTTCTCTTTTGTTTCAGATTTGATTGTGTATATCGAAATATAGAACAACAGAAAGATTGGAAAAGGAAAAACCATAGAGTAGACATTATGAACAGCAAAGAGAAGGGTTAAAAAACATATTGAAAAGAACTGTCAAAAATTAGAAATCTTCATTCCGATATTAATATTGCACTAGATGCGCGACCCCGACGATTATTTAAAACTGACCCTTAGACAACGATGAGTAACCATTACCGACTTTCCTAGCTCAACAAAAGCAGCAGTTCGTTATTACATCGGAATGCCGCAACATCTAATTATAAATATAAGGTCAATGTGCCAAATAAAAAAAACGCGAACCCATACAAACGCGACCTTTCAAACTGGAGCAACCCAAACAAGAGAGCGCTAGGCAGACCTCGGGGCCGAACTCCAGTTTACTTGGAGCGGCCGCCCCACCCCCAGTGAAAGAGACAGAAGACACGCAATTACGCACAATTTGTCGCGGGTCAATGGTCTATCGCATCGATTTCCACAGACATCGGCTAGACGCCGTGGTCTGAGGTTCGTGGGTTAAAAATAGGACGCGCCACTACAGATGGCCTGCACTTGCCGCGACGTCGCTGCCCGCCGGCCGTAAATAATTTAGGGTGAGCAGGCCACGGCGATGTTTACTGGCCCGCCGCGTGAGTCACGCCGTTATCAGGGCAAAAATGCGGCGCGCGAGATAAAGGTCGATCGCATGTGGAGATAGACGGAGATGGGCGGCCTCGTCCCCGTTATCGCGCCGGGCAGAAACAAAACCTGTGAACGTGACCTTTCGCAGTCGACACTGTGATTAGCCTGGATTCAGAACATATGCCAGAACGCTTCGCGCAACAAAGGGCCATATGGACACGAATGGAGATGTCGTGATGTCAACCAGACTTCCCTTTTCCGTAGTCCTTTATAATTGTTTAAATAAACCGAATTACGAATCCTTTGTTTACTTCTTTATTCTAAAATAGCGACAGAACTTTATGACCGTTACCTGTAGAGTGCGGCAGCCCACAGTTTATATTAGCACGGGGGTATTTTTTTAAAGTAACAACAGTACAGTAAATTTAAGTTTAGCTCCTGCACTATATTATATTACTACTTCATCTTTATAGGGGTTGGTCTAAAAGCTCAACTCCATTTGTTATATTTGAAGTCGGTTTTTATCGATAAGGGGGTAAGTGCAAATAAAACTGCAAGAATATTCGTATAAAAAATGCGACAAACGGTGAACTTTATCTTAGATTACAGGAAATAATTTCGCCCTATTCACGTGGAGTAAACAAGCTTATCTGATATCGCATGAATTATGAAATGTTTACCTCGTACTTAGCAATTTTTGTAATATTCTTAGGTTGCCGGTTAAACATTGCAAAAGATATTACTCCTTACAGGGTCTTAGTTAAATATGGAAACGATGTATAATACACCAGGGATCTTCGATGAAAACTTAAAACTCTATTTCTCATCGAATGTTACCTTACCCCGTTGGTCTTGTCTAATTTATATAGAAGTACGATGTTTGTAAAATTTTAGGTGTCACTTGTATTCATATTATTCTAACCCACCCAGTCGTTTGTAACTTTTTTGTCATCCCCTCTCCCTCCAAATAAGCTAAAGATAAAATTACAGTTACAGGAAATTTAGTAGTATTGCAAAATGTAACGAAATATGACAAAAAACGACTTCACCATTCACAACTACTCCGGGTAGTGGAATAAATCATGGAAGGCTTCACGAAGAAAGAAGTCACTGGCCCAGCATTCCTTGATGTGGCCAAGGCCTTCGACAAGATTTGGTACAATAGGCTCAACTTCAAGATGGCTTCAGCGACCATCCCGCTGCCGATCCTACTACACAAGTACCGGATCAAAATCGGTAGCCTGAAGTCAATCGATAAGGCGTCTATGAGCCGGCGTCCCACAAGGCTCCGTCTTCTTTCTGATACTCTTCAACATCTACGTCAGGGATATGCCCAAGAAGCCCTTCACGATGATAGCCCAATACGCAGACGACACAGGGGTGTTTATCCAGCTCACCAAGAACATTTCTGGTAATTTGGCGGCTCTAGATAGAAAAATGGCGCCAATGGTGGAAAGTAGGTGTTAAAATAGAGAAGAATTCAGCGGTCCTATTCTCCACCAGAACGAGACCACTCAGGATCTTCAAAGCAGAGATACCCTGTAAACAAGAGGCAAAGTATTTTAGAGTGACCCTGGACAAGAAATTGACCTGGAAGGTCCATATGGAACGGGCCGCAAATAAGACAAAGGCAACTCGGTAAGTCCTGAGCTCCTTTTTCTAATCCCAGAAGTCGATTATCCTACGGAAATAAGCTGAAAATTTACAAGATCATGCTCAAAACTGAGCTAATCCTGATGATAATGATCATCTGTACTAGAAGCGGTATAATTCTCTAAGGGTACTTTTTAACTACACCATTTTGGTAGGTAACTATCTTATCAACCGGTGTATTAACTCCTAATTGACTGTACTAGTAAAATCATCCTTGTTCACGAAAAAATAGTCTTCAATGTCCAGACACTATTCTAACCCAATCAGGAAGATATCTATCAATAGAGTAATTTGCTAACCTCGGCATTTTATAAAGATCAGTTATTCACCATTTCTGCTACTTCGCAAGATCAACAATCATTGATTGCTATTTTCAACCGAGGTATGCCGAACGTCGCTACAAATCTTCAAAATGAATCTAATCTGGGATAAAACTAGTGTTTTCTAGGTAGACAAAGAAAACCATTGACTAAACTCTAGGCGAATAGTGGAAATCGTGACCAAGAAAATATAATAAATTAGTACTTAATACAATCAACAAGAAAAAGTTAATAATATAAAACAAAAATAAAAGACTTGCTTTCATCAATTTTACAAATTATTCGTTAAATTAGACGGAGATAAAAAGTGATGCGTAATAAGTTAATACGCGGGTGAATCAAATATAAATCAGAGTTTTTTTATGCGTCGTAAGGTAAACGGAATCGCGGCTTGTTATTGGTAGGGATGGTTGAAAGGAAATCTTGCCATATGGTACTTTGAAATATTGCTTCTATAGTCAGAGTAAAAGGTACCCGCGTCCTTTGCATAACGGTTCAATAGAGAAATCCGAAATCTTTAGGAGATTTAAGGCACACTTCATGAGGCATAAATCATTTTTATCGAAAAAAAGCAGTTGAGAATGACCGCCAATTAATGGCCGAGGGGTTATCCGATGCAGTACTTTCTGTGGTCAGAAAAATAAGATATACTAAGGCGTTTTAAAAAAGTTGATAATTTGAAAGTGAACGTTAGTGATAAGTAAAATTAACGTTCAAATAATTTATTATAGGAAATGTGAATTGAATGTAAAAGGACTAATGTAAAAATAAAGAAAAAGAAAGATAATTATAGAAAATATAAGAATCCTATCAAAACCCCGTGGAAAAAAGTTTTTTTTAGGTCTTATGCATACTGCACAGTCCTAACAAGCTCGTTGCCCAAATTAAATTTCTATCTACCACTCTTTTCTTCCAACAACTCATAAAAGGTGGAAATAATTTGGTGATCAGTCAATGTAGGTGATCTAATACGTTAAAACCAAAATCTTTAACTAGATTTTGTTGATGACATGCGGCCTAATGTTATTTTGAACCAGTACGACGCATTGACAAAATACACAGCGTCTTTTGGGTTTAACTTTAAGTCCCTATAGCTTACAGTGGCTGTCACTATTTAAAGTGTTAATCAAAATTGAACCGCCTATGTTGCAAAATGTGATTGTCAATTTTCCGCAAAATCTTCCCTGGCAAGCATAAACTTTTCCAAAATCAAGTGAGCTATACACGTTTGAAAATATTGGACTATGGCTAATCTTTAATTTAGTTACAATTTAATAAATGATTCCAATAGTGATGTGGGTCTTCGCATAGGATCTTCAACACGGACTGGACTCGTCTATTTCTAAAATGACACTAACTGTCACACTGCTACTGTACTCTGAAAACTATTCCTGCAGGTTTCTTCTTTTGAATGAAAAAAAAACTTTGTCTACCTTTCTTCTCTGGCACACTCGCCAAATAGACTTCAAACTAGGGCTCGTTCAGATTCTATCTTTTACTCGTAACTTAATCAGTTAATTCTTAATGCGGACTCTAGCAATGTTTTTATTTTAAGTCGCATTGTACAAGATCTTATTTGGACTGACCACAATTTGGCACCGATCTGCTGCGTTGCAAAACGTGTAGCGCCGAACGACAGTAAAAGGAGCTAGGAGAATCATAGACAAATGTTGTGAGCAAATTAAGGTGTATTCCACAAATTTACATCACAATCAACGGGAGCATACAAAAACATCCAATACAGTAGCATTTCAAAGTCAACGAGTTACAAGGGGTGAAATGCGTTTCCCGAGTGCGTCAAGGTACTAAACAATTAACTCATCAAACAAATTTTACTTAGCAAATTATTTTTTACATATACACAGCTTCTCATAACTACTGTCGTGATGACTATTTGTGCTACAGGAACTAAGATCATTTCATTTTGTTTTCATGATTGTTACAGAATGTTCTTTAAATTCATTATTTCTACTTATTAACGGTTCAATGTTTACATTTATATTCAAACAAAAGTTATGCACAGTTAACAACTACAAGACAAGCAACTGTTCGAGTTCAATCAAGAATTTTTAGATCTCCCCCGTAACAAAACAATAAAAACTGATAATTAAATGCGCCTTAAAAATAAGTTTAATAAGCCATCAGGTGTTAACGGCGTTTTTATTGCCTGGCTTAGCTTTTCATCACCCGAGCTTAATTGGCGTTTGATGGATGTAGAAGAACGTCAATAAATTTCCGTTTAAACAGCCCAAGAAGACCGAGCTTTAGTGCGGAAGCAGGCGGGAGAGGGGGAGAGTTTGTCCCAAGCGTCGTCTAACAAAAACCACGTAAACAGGTGATGCATGCTTCCGTCGCGGGGTCCCTCTGCAGCCCGCGCCTCCGCCATAATTGCGAATTAAAGATCGTTCGGCTTTCCGCTTCCAGGGCCCTCCGCATTGTCTTGCGCCGGCAAAAACGAGAGCGCGAACGATCAAAACAATAACAGATTAAGCGCAGGTGCTGGCGTAACGGCGCGGCGGGGTTACGCAAGCCGGGGGAGTGACAGAGACGGAGAGAGCGCGACGTCGGGGAACGGGCAGGTGAGGCGATTCAATGAGTGTGCCGCAAGGTCAATCCGACGCCGCATTCACTGTCGATGATGCCATTGTGGGGGCAGATAAAAATACTGCCGCGCGACCTTCCGCGGCCGCCGCGGCCCTCCGCGCTTTTCGCGACCGCAGAAAAGCCGGGCAGCGCGGCGCAGGCGGAAAACGCTCGGCGCCTTTTTTGCCCGCGCCGCTGCGGCCGGGGTGTAATTACACACGCGCCCGATAACATGATACAGCAAATTAACGCCGCTTCACTTGATCTCCGGCACTTGACAAACAAGGAACAGCTACTTATCAGGAGCTTATGTTTTGTAATGCTGCACTGCCATTTGCGGTCGCTTTATGAGACCCGATACGGGGGGTTGGCATCTTTCCGGACCAACTCCCCCACCAGGAGGACGATGTTTTCAAATTTCAAATCCCAAAAGAATCTTTCATCTGGTCAGATTTACTCCAGTTGGTTGGAACTTGATCACAACATAATAGAAATACATAGTTTTACAATATAAGCAAAGAAGACATAAAAAGATTTAAAATACAAAATCTAAAGAGGGGGAGGATCTGAGGAGCTATACATTATAATTTATTCAAATAGAAAGTCATTTAATCAGAGAAACCATTAAGTTTTTAAAGTGACCGCCATAAACAACGATGATATCGCGAAGAAGAGTAGGGGGATGAAATAATTGCAGTGATTGGTTCAAGGACATGCCTGATTACTGATTTAAGTCGTTTAGTGTAAATTTGATCCTTAACATGACCCCTAAATCAGTAATCACAAACGTTATCATCGGGACTATATGATGGCCAGTCTTCTCTTCAATTCCAATCCAATTATGTGCTCACCAAGCATTCACAAATCTTTTTAAACACTTCTCGAGCCTAATGTTGTTAAACCCAATATTTTTCAATTTTTCTTAATCCATTAGCAATTTATTATGATGTTATGTCTAAAAGGGCTTATGATACATAATTTTGGTTCTTTTCAACTTTATTTTTTGTGTATCTTGAATGACACCATGTCTAGACACGAAGGAACTGTTTGGCGTGTACTACATGCTGAGAATGCTGTTTTGAAGTGGTACAATAGATATACTGATTAAAGATTAAAGAGTAGACATAAGCCATACTACAAAGGGAATGAGGAGTGAGTTGCATTCCTAATCAAGAAAAATATATCAAATACGGTTGTACGATATAAAAGCATTTATAGAGATTCAAGTTCATGAAAGAGAAAGATGTAGAACAATACAAGTATATGCATCAACATCACGGTATGATGAAGAAGAAATTGACCATTTCAACGAAGAGATCAACTTAGAAATAAGGGAGAGTAAAACAAAGTACCTAATAATAATTGAGACTTCAACGCTAAGGGAGAGAAACCCGAAAACATATACTAAAATGAAAATAAAACATTGATAGAACCTTATAGACTAGAACTTAATTACGTGTGTAAAGATAAACTATAAACTATATATTATGAACACCTTTAAAAAAAAACACCTCAAAAACGATGGACATGGTAAAGTCCGGACGGGAAAATAAGAGATCGACTTTGTAATATCTAACAGCAAAAATATAATGGTGAATACAACAAATATGGGCAGTGACCATGGAATGTTAAGGACGATCATAAGACAAGAGTGAACAAAGTTAGTCAATAATAACTCACAAACAATAGACATACAACGACTTATCAAAACACGAAGGAAAATAAAATAAGCTTCAAGAGTGCGAAAAAAGAAAATGTTATAATTACAATAATACTATAACAAAAAGTATACTAGATACATCAAAAGCAGTAACAAGATAAGAGAAAACAAGCAAACACCGAAATTTTGAATCTGATGGAAGAAAAAAAAATGCGAGGTAAATCAAGAGAAAGCAATATAAACATATAGAAATAAACTACAAAATAAAGCAATACCTAAGAAGGAATACAAGTAAATATGATATTCAGAAAATAGAAGAGACATTGGAAGAAGAAATAAGCCTGAAAAGTGCCCCAAAAATATTAATTGAAGGCAAACATAACATAACAAAGCTAAGAGACAAAAATAAGAAATTAATAACAAAAAAACAACAAATAACAAAAGTGGTAGACCGCCACTTAGTAAAAGAGAGGAAAACATAATTGAAGTTCAAAACGTGGGCTCAAAAGATATATCAAGCATGACCAAGGACAAAATAGAACATGTTTTAAGAAAAATGAAAAAGATACGCAAACCAACAGAAGACAAAATAATTGACGAAATACCAAAATATAGTGGAGTAACAATACTAATCATGTTAGAACAGCTATACAACAAATGTATATCTGAAAATCGAATACCAGAAACTTGAAATAATGCCTAATTATACTTCTATTCAAAAAAACAAAAACAAGAGACAACTATCGTCCAATCAGACAGGCGACTCCACAAAAGCTTCACGAGAATCATAACCGAAAGTGTAACGAATAAACTAAATCAATATCAACCAAGAGAACAAGCTGGATTCCGAAAAGCATACAGTACACTTGACCACCTACATGTCACAAGAATGAAACTAGTTAAGAGAAAAAAGCCAGTGAATATAGCATTATAAAGTGGATGGTGTTCATTGGTTAAGAGAACGCCTTTGACTCCGGTTTTAAATACATTAAGATGTTGTGAATAGATAACAGATATATAACAATAATGCAATACGAATATAAAAATGCCACATTTCAGGTTATGATAGAAGAAACTAGCAAAATCAATGTTAATAGCTCCTTTTTGCCATTGATATAATGGTTAGTACAAGCAGAGAAGAAATACAAAAATGATAAATATATTGCAAGTAAAGTGGAAGAAAATAGGCTTGAAAATTAATATACATAACGAACGATATAGCATAAACAAAAACTATGCTAATCTTAAAGTTGATAATAAACAAATAGAAATAATAAACTCATATTTAAAAAAGTTGGAAATTACTACAAATAATCTGAAAGCAGACCTGATCAGAAGAATATCTTTAGCATGGTGTAGCTTTAGTATAAAAACAAAAACCTTCAACCATCATGTCTTGCCTGTACTCACCTATGGTGCCGAAATGTGAGCAATAAATAAAAACATAAAAGATTACAGGTTGCCCAGAGATCAATAGAACGACGAATGCTGAATGTCACCTAAAAGACCGCACACAAAATAAAGATAAGGCGGCGATCAAGAATAACTAATGTGATCACATCTACCGAGTATATAAACTAAGATGGAATTGGGCAGACCAGATTGCCAGATTACAACATAATCGTTGGACCATACGTATAACTCAACGGAGACCATGTAAATACAAAAGACCAATAGAACGTCCACCAGCAAGATGATATTAAAAGGCACCCAGCACATAATTGGATGCAATTCACTTCACTATCGATGTTAATAGAAGAGATTAATCATTCATCTTCTTTGTCACAACTGTCAGCCTTCATCTGTCTACAAAGTCAACTTGAGAATTAAAAGTAAAACGTATTTCCAATACGATTGGGACAAAACCAGTGAACTAACAATAGCAAACCAGAGAATAAAAAAGATGAAAGATCAAATTACCTGATATTTGTTTCTATTTTGTACTGGTGCGTAGAGCTTAAGAATGAACTTCTGAACATAAACGAATACAAATAAACATAAACCTTAGTCCACAAACAAACAACTACTGATCAGAACAGCGAAAATCCAGCAATCTATTAGCAGTTTTAGGAACTAAAAAACGAGATAGCAGTCTGAGTTTTAGAATCTCTATTGTCTTATTGGTGTTTGCATTCTCCTCTATGGAGTACATGTTTCTTGTTGATAGTCTAAAGGTTAATAGGTCAGTAACAATAAAAATAATAATAAACAAAATGCTATATATTAATAATGACATCGAATATTTGTAGTTTTTTTTGTAGTTTTGAAATAGCGAAAATTTTTAAAAAGCACCCATTCTGCTGAAAAAACATGGAATAAATTATGATAAAGAGATAAAAAGATTTGTGAAAGTACCCCAATTACCTAACGCAGACACACTGGACACATTTAAAAATAAATATAAAAAAGTAAATCATCAACATTTACCATATATAAAACCATATCCCGTAACGTCATTAAATGAGGTCATTCACCATAACATTGATTCAGTGATAGATAACACAGCAATGACTATCAATTATGTTATATTATCAGAGCGAAAAATTATCACAGCAGAGAATATTTTCGTGCTGAATAATCAGTAAAAGAATCAAAAATTGGAAATTTGTGAACAAAATAAATGAAAAAACAGGAAATTTTGCAACTGAATTTAGCACCTTTAAAAAGGGATCTATTAGAATTGAAAGAGAGGCCTTGTAATGTATGTCAAAAAGTGTTGAACCTTCAATGTCACTTCTGGAAGGGTTTATTATGGCATACTCTACTCTAAGAAAATTTAAACGGAAGAAGTCTGAAAAGGTACTCGCTGAGTTGCCTATATCAGAAATTCGAACGAGAAATACAAAAAAATGCCTTTATGTTGACTTTCTTATATGATCTAATTCACACAGTGATAGGTTATTCTAAATTGCAGAGATGTTTGTTATGGCTGTTCAAGTGCAATTTTATAAAAGGGAGCTATAAACGACGTAAGGCTCCACAGCATCTATTGTGCCATAAAGAATCATCTGTAGGCTTTGGGAGCGATTTAAAATCGTCTAGGAGTAAAAACTCTTCAACAGAAATCGAATCTAGTGGTGAATGCAAGATGAAACTAGATGACTTCTGTCAGTTGTCTTCTGAGCTTGCAGCCGCATTACTGACAGTGAGGACTATTTGTTTCTCTGCCAATTTCTATTGTGCAATAATATGGATAAATTTCATTAACATCGAGAAATCAGATTGGTAATGGTGCAATGGTATTATTAGGAATTATATTCAATGTCAGATATACAGACGAAATGTTGAAACCATGTCCTTCCTAAGGCTTTCAGGTACTGAAATAACGAGAACATTCATTTTGGAAGTAAAAATATATGACACTAAGAATAGCCACCTAGGTCTCCACTATAAGGCGACGAATTGTATTTTGTTAGTCGTTACCAAGCTCATATCGCATAACATTTATTAACAAGAAGATCGATCAAAAAGTATGTTACATTCCTCCAAGATGTTCCAATCTTTCAATCCGTGTGATGATTCTGTTCATAAATTAAAAACCACCCTTGAGGACTGCACAGTTCATGATATTGTTTTTTATGTGCGTTCGTTAACAAGCGAGCAAACACGCACTACCCCAGGAAACGTTCAGATCCGCTACACTCTCTTTAATTGTGACGTGGCATACATTTGCCCCGCGTAGTTGATAGTGCTCACAATTGAAAGTTTCCCATGCCTAGTCAATTATTTACATTCGTTCTTCCTTCACTTAACATATGGGACAATTTCAAAATCATGGAGCGTGACCTTACACATCGACAATTTCGCAATAAGTTTCGTTTGATTATATTTTTTTGCTTACAAAAATCCAGCGACAGAGCATACTTCAAAGCTAAAAGCGCCATAGGTATAGGGTGACTATTCGCACGCTAGACCAGCTGTGAGGATAGAAAAAACCATTACGGGCAGTGTTTATCATCAAAGAATATAACTTACATTTTCAGATATTCTCGTAGTGGAGATCGTAGATAATCTGATACCACACCTTTACAAGTATTATATGGCTATTATCAGTAAAACTTCGTTACCAACATTTATCTTTCAATATGACGGTCAGATTTTTTACTGCAATAAAGAATTTTGTTGTATTTGTAATCAAACTTTGTCCCATCTTTGACAAACCAACAAACGAACCGATCGAACTTTTTCCTTAGATTAAAACAAAAATATTTGCTCAAGTGTGATCTATCGATCTTTTACGATCTATAAATAAGTACCTGAAATTCCTCCGTAAACGGATCTTGATCAATATTGCACAAAATTGTTTCACACCGAGATTAATTGAGATACTAAATAATATAAGCTATCTTGCCCATTAATGGAATGTGGGGTATCGTACCAGAACAATAAATTTATAGATAATAGTCCCAAATTGCAGATAATTTGCTAAAACATATTGTGGTACATAAAGGGAATGCTGAAAATGAGATGAACATAGATCTTACAAATAAAAAGCTACCAAGAACAATAGAAAAAAGAAAATTAGTAGGTTAGCACCAAATTTAACAGTCTGAATGCCTAAAAATCATTATGGCAGATAAATTGCAAGATGAAAAAGAAAATGCTATATTTCTAGCAGATTCTAAAACTTCAGAATGCATTAAAGAACTCAACTTCGAAAGAGAGAACCTTTTTAAATGTTCCATGCCGATTATTGGATTTAGAAGTAAAACAGAGGGAAAACTGCGTCTATTTATGTTAGCTGTTCAATCAAAAAACACAAATTTTGACTATTATAACAATAACACAAATTTTTTTTGTTAAACTTTATTAATTCTTCAAATAATATAAACCTAAGTGTTAACTAAAATTTTCAAAAAAGAACCAACGTCCTTTTTCATATTACTATAACATGAATGCAAAAAGCATAGTAGTGCTGGTGTTTGTTTATGGCCAAAGGACAGATATGTCGGTTTTGGGCGAAAGAAATTTTTTAAAACGAAGAACAAGAAGTTATATTCGCGAGTTTTGGAATCGCTTCAAAAAACATTTGGGGCTTTTGTTTGGAACGCGTTCCTGTTTTTAGAATAGTGAAATCGGCGATTGCTACCTGGACCACTCTAGACAACCTTTCGGAATTGATAGTTCATGCTTTAATAGAAAATAATCCAAGAGATCTTTGAACGTCTGAATTTGGTAATGCGTTCAACCATTTAAAGAAGTTTGGATTCATTTCCAAGCTGGATGAGTGGGAGGCAATTTTTTAAACTACAACAACATGTTGGACCGTCTCTTTTGCACTTCGACAGCAAAAGTTCTCTGTTCGTTCGCCCACATTAAGGGCTAATAATGAAATCACTTCTCCCATCCTTCGGCCAATCTTCGCTTTATAATCTTCTCTCGAAATTAGGGAGTCTGTTTTATCCCACTATGTACTATATTAAAATAAAAATTTTCTAACGTCTCTGTGTGAAACCCAATAGACTACACTCGAACATTTCGATACGACTCTATACTAATCGAATTCGAATGTGTCAGCGGAAATAGGAATGTGCAACGCAACTGTTACTCAAATTGGTTCAGCACAGCAGACATCTATTTATATCCATTTAATACTTTATTATAACCCTGAATAGACGAGGTATTCAAAACAAGCAGCCGACCTTCCCGAAGCCTTGACCATAACCTTCTGCTAATTAAAATTGGATAAACAGTCAGCTGACACTTATCGCCTATCATCTTTGCAAGCATCATCGACGCTCGGCTCAACGTAACAGATTTAGCATTCTATCGAACCTTGCAGCGGAGTAAGCGACGGCTATTTTTAATGTCAAATTTTCGCCGCCGAATCGCGGCGGCCTTGCGTTCCAGATTACCCATCGAAACGCGATTGACGCGACTTTCCAGCAGCTTGTACGGATCGGCCATACTCCATCGGAGACTTTCGGATGTCCCAAATCGCCAGAACTTTTACGCGGCGCTGCCGCCTAACGTAAGTTAGCAGTTGAATGACCCCTCTTTCCATTCATAACTTAGGCTTTCGAAATGTCAGGGAATTGCCGAATGCCTCACTAAATACCAAGAGCCATATTTTAATTTGGTTTATGGCGGCCGTTCCGCCGCTTTCGCGCGCGAGCTTGCGGCAGCCAGCGGCCGTTGCAAATAAAAAAGTGGAAATATGATAATAGCAGTCGTGCCGCTGAACCAGAAGACAAACTGCAGTAGTGCTGTGCTCGCTAAAAATGCTATCGAATTATCAGAAAAAAAACCCAAAACAACTTCATATGTCGGCAGTTTTACAAATTTTATAGTGAAGTTAGAAATGTTGTGTTATTCGCTATATCATTGTAAATCTGTGTCGCCATTTCTGAGCGATAATTTGAGCAAATAAAAACAAATATTTCTTGGGTCGCCATAAAAATAATCTGGAGGGGGGGGGTGAGGAGGTGAGAAGACAACGATAGTTGTGATCTTTTGAAGAATGAATTAAATCATACTGATAATAAACCAATTATGACATTTAAGAATAACCAGACCTTTCCGTTCAGATTCCAGTTTCAATACTTTTACGTATGACTTTCTACCCCACTCATTTTACTAAATGTTAAATTAGGGAGCTCGTATCGACCTACGAACTCAGAGCGCTAGATCGAAGAGACTTCGAGTATCAGTGACGTAGGAAACCACACGAGAAAAACCGGGGCAAACACCAGGGAAAATTCAAATAACCCCGCGGGCCGCCCACAAAAAGCGAGCCAGAAGAGGTCAGAGCGACCGCGCCGCACTGACGAGCAAAAAGCCTGCTTAATGAGCCATATTGTATCTGCCGAAATGGCCATCAACCTCGCGGGATGATCTGCAACTTGTATTGAGCGGCAGCGCGGTTTAAATGCCTCCGACGAAAATCGGCCGTCACTGAAGGGTATCGTAACGTTCCGTAATTGGCGATTGCGAGATGCCCCCCGGTTCCGTTAATCTAATTTTCGATAACTGCACACCCAATTGAAAAAGTGTCCGAATAAAGAACATGCTAAAAAACGGAATGAATCCACTACGGCCCAAAACTAGTCAAAAGGCGGAAAGACTTTGGAACGAAAGAATGTATTTGAAAACTGAGGTTTTTGCCGACGAATTAACAATAATAGCAGAAGCCGCACCAAATCCTAAATATTTACGGAAGCATAAACAAAAACGGATGGAAGGCATATTGTTTAGAGCCTACGGGTTATCATAAACTGTAAACATCGAGCGAGTCTCATTATGTAACTACTCGATTTTTCAGCGCACAGCTGCGTACTTAAGTTTGTATTGTCTAACTTTACGCAAACAAACACGCACTGCCAGCTGGAATGGTTTATTTACATTTTCTCTATCTTACCATCCGGATGAAATTTACGCAATGATTTCTTTTTCGAAATGTTTTGGCATAAAAAAACATATTGACCAGCCACCTTTCTATGGAATTTCATGGAATCATCTCTAAGTCTTTAAAAAATATAGAAATAGCGCCACACTTCTGCAAAATGATCAAATCAAAAACCATAGACGTATGGTGAAGAATAATACAATGCTAATTTGATCGTCATGCATCTCAAGTTGCAGCTGCCATTAGTGGTTAACGTGGTTTTTCCTAGAACAATCCATCATGCAACTCTGACTAATCCCAGATTAACTTTTGGCGACTGTAAGCATTAAACGTCACCGTCTGGATAAACTAAAAATCCCGTACAGTCCTATTATAATTAATTAATAGTTAGGAAAAACAGGAATCACTTAAAAAGAATGAAACGTATACATACAATACTACCCTTGCACATATCTTTTATTTTTTGTCAAGAAAAAATCTGTTAGCAATAAGTGACAAATAGCTGTGTCTTCATTTTTTCGTTTTGACTTTTCCCACCAATATTTAGTACATTATTTTCTGCTACATCAAAAATGTAGAATTTCATACAAATAAGAGTCCCTTGGGGAGAGCATTGGTTTACCACTGCTATTGAATCTCATTGTGCTCCATTAACATGCAAAGGGTGGTTTCGACGCTTTCATTGTGGTGATTTTGACTTGGAAGACAAAGAAGAGAAAAAACTATTACAAAAATATGAAATATTACTCAGTATAAGATTTCCAAAGGTTTGAAAGCTATGGAGAAAGATTTATAAGGAAAGAAAATGAGTGCTATATAAATTGTTGAAAAGGCCATGTGAGAAAATCTGCTTGATTGAGGTTTCCCATCGTAAGTGAACATATTTGAAAATTCCCAAACACAAAAATCAATTTGTCACTCAAGATAATCACCGACATCAATGCCAAATTGGAATATTGATGTGAAGAAGGCAATATTTGGTAGGACCAAAAGAGCGTAATGTATTTTAAATTGTGAAAATCCAGTCAAACGATAAAAGACATAACAAAGTAGTCTTTTAATTAGATAACTCTAGACCACATGTTGGGAAGTTAGCCAAAAAGCATGTCGGACGCGCATGCCTGGGATGTCTTATACTATCCACCGTATTCACCAGGAATTGCTCCTTCTGGCTACTAATTTATAGATTGATGACACACAGAAATGAACAGCAGCACGAAGATATCCAAAATTGGGTCTTTCAATGATCGTTTTTTTAAAGCGGGATCCGTAAACACACAGATAGACGGGAGAAAGCCACGACTAACGATGACCAATAATTTCATTGACGTTTTTCTTTTTACTGGTCCAATACAAAAGAAAAAAACTTTAGTACTGTAGACAATCAAAAGGCGCTACTGGAGGTAGGAGCAGGAAAATATTAAAACTAAGTAGGTTAAGAACTCAAATATTATTATAAACAGGGGGGTAAAAGACAATTTCAAAACGCAAATTATCTTTAAGTACAGTAAGTGGAGATAAAATCAATACACAACCACAGAGAAAAATATAGCTCGCACTAAGAGTAACAGATGCAATTGAGAAGCTGAAAAAGTTGTTTCTAATGAACGAATCGGAAATTGTCTGTCCACAGTTATAAAGAAACTTCGGTCAGAATATGTCAGGACGATTATTTTGCATCACAATGAAGAGCACCATCGAGAAAATATAAATGAAAACTCAGACACTGGTCAATTAAAAAATAAACTATTAATTGCAACTGCTAAACTGGTTAAGATACTACAAATCTGAAGAGACTACCCGTGATAAAATTCGAATTAAAAAAAATGGAACTAAAGTGATAAGATACAATAACCGAAGATAAAAAGTCCCTGACATCATTTTGCGGGGAAGACAGAAGATAAACGCTATTGTTTATAGAGTTATCTTTATCTTCTGTTCCCACATTCGAGGAAACGCGGTGGAGGTCGCAGGGATTACAAAGAAGCAAAAACAGCTGTACAATATGTAATGCAAATGGTTAGCGTAATTATATCTATGTTCCGATGACTTGATAAGATAATGGGCAATTAAGGAAGCTGTATAAAATAAGGTACAAACATTGAAGGATGCAACCTAGAACAAAAGATGAAAGGCAAAATATCTTCTATGTTGTTAAGTTGAACCGCGACGATTTTGTTTGTGATCAAAGAAATAATGCAAACTGCATACGTTACAGAAAAATCATTTAAAGCTACAGGTAAAGAGCAAAAAGTCAAAGTGTAAACTTAAATAGTGATACATCAATGAAAACTCAAAGATACCAGAAACAGACAAACGGAATTCTTTTATTTAAAAAAAGTTAAAGATTTATCTTTTCAGGGCGTTAAAGAAATGAAGATTAAAGATAATATCTCTAGGAGGTTATGTTTTGGACTATAACGAAAATGTGTCGAATTTTTCTAAGGACTGCTGAAAGATATTCATGGTAAGTGGAAAAATCGATCGTTTGAAGTTACGAAGACAAATTAAAAGCGAAAATGAGTCGATTTATAAGATACTTCACAGGAAGAAAAATTTAGTATATCTTTTGAACAAGCCCGAGGATAAAGAGCTTCTCAGGGAATCTTCTCTGAATGAATATAAAGAGCAGTAAAAAGATCTTAATTATACCTTCAAAAAGATGGTTTATTTGTAAAACATAAAAAAAGATTTTTGACATTATTAAATTATTTTTGCTATGATGGATTCTACTACCAAATAAAGAAATTATTGAGTAAAATAAATAAAAGATAAGTTAATATTACATAGAATAGAAAGTCGAGTAACGGCGCTGCACCGCCGTGAGGCCCGTAACAGTCGGACCCCCAACGACAACAAGCGCTTGATGGACAGGTGTCACTATTGGAGCGGTAAAAATAGACCGGGCCTAGATGAATGAACGGCCGCGCCGATTTAAATATCCGACGGGCTACACGTGAGCCCGATTCTGGTTCGAGGCAGCAGAGACGGAGGCGGTGGCGGCAATGGTCTAATTTACCTGTTGCCAGTGGTCGTCCAGGCTGGGCTGCGCCGAGAAGTACCCGGTGTCGTGGATGTCCTGCAGTTCCCTGAAGATATTCACGCTGGGCAGTATATCCATGGCGGCGGCGGGCGGCGGTTCGGGTCACAACTAGTCACCGAAGGAGCGGGCGCGGCACCACAAACACACAGAGATCACCACACATCCAGGTGCCGGACCTGGGGAGCGACGACAGACGGCGGCGGCGGTAGCAGCAGTTGTGGCGGGGTGACAGCGGAGGCGGTGCGATGCACTGAGTTGTGGTTGTAGTACGTAACTAATAGTAGTAGTAGTAGTGGAGGTAGCGGTGGTGGCGGCGGCGACAGTGGAAGTTACAGTAAGTTGTGCCGATGAGCAGGGTACAGACGTGGGGCAAAAAGTGACTTTAAACACCAAGCGGCACGTAGACACCGTGCGACAGTATCCTCTGTGGCGGCGGGCGCGCGGTCACGTTGCCGGCATGCCTTCCGACCGGAACCGCCGAAAGCAAGAGTACCCGACGGGAACCGCCGGCAAAAAGCGCTATCGATCCCGCCGGCTGGCGAACGGAACGGCACTTGGAGCAGAGCGCGTCCGACGCGTCAACGTGCACCGCCACTAGCGCGGCGCGGCGCGTCGCCGAAGAGGCGGCTGGCGGTCGCTGGTGCCCGGGGTCACGGGGGCGCACCGGCTGGCTTCCGGCGACGCTCTCTCGCTCAGATCGCCTCAAAATTTGGGTATGGAGCAGGTGTCGCTTGCGTATTACAACGTGCGTCGCCTCTCTCTTTACAGGCCTTCGCGGCGCGACTGCCGGAGCTGGAGGCCGCGGAGTCGGTGAACGTAGTACACGCGGTTTGAGAAGCCCCCGCCGCAGGCGCCACCGACAAAGCCTGTTCGATCGCCGGCGCGGACGTGGTGCGCGTCGCGCAGTTCGCGCGTCTCGTGCGTTCGTGCTCTTCACGGGCGCAGGCGATTTGTAATTTGCAGTCTGTACAGGGCTCATCATAAAAATCATCGTCATGATTACTATGAAGTTGCTCTTATAAACTCGTCTCAAGTTTCTATTTTCAAATAATTCACCGAAAACTACAAACAATTAGAAAAAAATCTATAACTTGATTTTAATAGTTGATGATCGATTATGAAATCATTATTTCTTTAATTTAAGGTTAATTGGAGTTAGATATAGAGGATTTAATCTTGAATTGTAGCGAATGGTACCAGACGCCATCCCTATTGAGGGATTTAAACGTCGTAGTGTAGTATGGGAGATGCTGCAGTTTTTAATTGGTACAGAATTTCATCCCCACCCACCCCCTTGATGCTAAGTGCTTATTGGCACAGTATTTTTACATAAGTTTGCATACCCCTTAGTACGATTCTGTAATATTTTTTTCGTTCTTTTTTTGTCTGACATGTTGAGTTTGATAACACATGTATCAAAAAATTTAACAAAAATAATTTATAGAAGAATAAATAGGAATATTGATGAGGATTTGGCTGAAGACCAATTTGGATTCCGCAAAAATACAAGGACAAGAGAGGCAATGCTTGCGACTAATAATTGAAAAAACAATGCGGAAAGATAAAAACACCTTCATAGTCTTTATTGAATTACAAAAGGCTTTTCATCATGTAAACTGGGAAATCATGTTTGCAGCACTAACAAGATAGGAATAAAACATAAAACCGAAGGATCCTGAAACTATTATATGATAATAAAATTACAACAATAACACAAGGAGATGAAATTAGACATGCCAAAATAGAACAAGATGTGAGGCAAGGATATATTGTACTTTTTAACATACATAAACAACAAGCTGTAAGTGAATTTTTAAAGCAGACTAACGAGGGTATAAAAATACACGAAGAGAGAATATGTACGATACGGTACACGGATGACATAGCATTATTAACTGAAATCGAAGAGGAATTGCACTCGTGAAAAGGGCTTTCTACCAAAAGAAGAGCTTACTAATAACTAGCGCAATCCTCATTTCGACTAGAATAAATTTCATAAAAACATATGTTTAGGACGTACTATTGTATGGGGCCGAAACGTGGACTATCGGATTGACATGCAAAAAGAGACTAGAAGCGTGCGAACAGTGGTGTTATAGAAGAGCTTTAAAGAGCAGCTATCTCGATAGAATAACAAAGGAAGTACTGAAAAGGATCCGACAAGAGAAGTGTTTGTGGAAAAACAACGAAGGAGCACACTAATGGGACACATAATAAGGAAGTGAGGATTATTAACCGCAATTATTGAAGGGTGTGTAGAAGGAAAAATGCTCGTGGCAGACCAAGAATGGAATACATTAAACAAATAATGGAAGACACAGGATGTGTCACGTATAGATCTATGAAAAATAAATGTATGAATAGGAAGGAATGGAGAGATGCAACAAACCAGGTGAAAAGCTGAAGACACAGAGAGATGTTGTGAGGGTAATTACCGGGGACCGAATTACTAACTGGGGATCATTAGGTTTGGGCCGATATTGATCTATTTATGTGGACCGGAAATTGTGACGGAAATGCAGTTGTCAGCGCCTAAAATCTGTCACTCATTTTTTTCGTGTAGTTTAGCATGATATCCAAGCGATACCGGTGTCAATTACCGGCATAATCATAGCGGGTAACAATAGCGCAATAAGCTATTAAATGGTAAATCTGAGGGAATCTATGGACGAAAGTTATTTGAAGGTTTTCATTCTTTTCCTCTTGTTTATCAGCATTAGACATGGAGTTATGCGACGAACTAAAGTGTACTAAGTCTAACCGTAAACAAGTTCTTCTTCAAGCAAGATCATCATCATCATCATAATCAATAACCTTTTAATACCGGTAGGTGTCAAAACACTAATACTTTTAACATATCTAGTTTATGCCAATTCTGTTTAAACATTGGTCTCTCTCTGCGGTTTTTCTGTCCTTTTCTGGTTATTATGTACCCTGCACACTATAAACTTCTTTCTACCTATTTTTTTTTTTAGTAGTTCCGTTATTAGTTCCACCCTGATGTTTTCATTTAGTCTTTCCTCCAATATATTAGCTCTTATAACTGTTTTTAAGTATTTCATTTCGGTAGCTTGTAGTCGACTTGAAAATATCTTACCTAATATCCAGTTTTCTGTCCCTTAGTTGAGGATAGGTGCATATATTGTTTGATTCACTGTCATTTTGCTCTTATTTGTTATCTTCTTATTTTTGAGAAAACTTCTACCAGCATGGTATGCTCCTGTCGCCATTTTAATACTATTCTCATGTTTTTTTTTTACTGTTTATTATTGTGTCCAGATATTTGTATGTTTCAACTTCAACATGCTCCATAGCTTTTCTTTCAATTTTTACCTTTCAGTTTACGTTTTTGTTTGAGATTGGCATTACTTTTGATTTTCCCATATTTATTGTTAGAGCTTTTATCCACTTAAGTTTTTCTCCAAGTCCTTACACGTTTTACCAACAAGAACTACATTGTCTGCAAAAACCCAAGCTTCAATTTCTACTGCATTCAAATTCTTATATCTCACTATCTTCTATTACATATATAAAGAGTAGTGGGCACATCCCCCCACCCGGTGTTATGCCATTTAAGTTTTCAAATGTGTTTGAGGTTTTATTTTGGGACCTTACAACGTTGATCGTGGCATTATACAAGTTTTAATTGTTTCTAGGGGATAGTTGTCTACTCCTATACTCTTTAGGCTCTTTCACATTCCTTTTTGCTAATGTTATCGAAAGATTTCTTCATATCGATGAAACCAAGGAAAATCGTTTCCTCTTTTTTTCTTCTTCTTCGTACTACCTCCTATTTTCGGAGGTTGGTAATCACAAGGCTAATTTGTGCTTTAGATACTGCAACCCGAAAAATTCTCTTCTACGCCCAGGGCCTCTTTCGCATGAATGATACAGATATTCCAATTTTTGCTTTTTAACTGTGTATAGTAATTCTTGTTGGGTGTTCATTCGACACAGTTTCGTTTCGTTTTTCTGTTACAAAAGCGTATGTGTTAAAGTCCAAGCTTTCATGCCGTGGAGTACGATTAGGAAGGTGGAACATTTTAAAATTCTTTTGCTTAGTGCGATGTTAAAATCCCTATTGCACAGTAGAGGTTTCATTTTGATGAATATTTTTCGGGCCTGTTCTATTTTATTCCTTATTTATGTATTTTGTCTCCATTCCTCATTTAGAATAGTCCCCAAGTATTTGTAGTTTATCGCGCTCGCTATTTGCTTTGTCCCCACTCTTATTTTTGTTGGTGTATGTTGTTTTTTTTATAATCTTGTACTTCGGTTTTCTTTAAATTCATTCCCAGTCCGTATTCGCTACGAGTCACTTGCATAGAGTTAAAAAGAATCTGTAAGTCTTCTTTTAATTCAGCTATCAGTAAACTATCATCAGCATATCTAATGTTATTGATTAGTATTCTATTAATACCTAAACCTTCATTACTGCCTCTTTAAAGACTGCCTCCGGGTACACGTTAAACAGCAGAGGGGACACAACGCATTCTTGTCTCACACCACGCTGAATGTTCATTTCCTCTGTAAATTTTGTATCCACTCTCACATTAGCCTTGTAATACCAATACAAGTTTTTAATTATGGCCGTATCTTGCTTACTGAGAGCCAATTCTCGCAAACTTTTAATCAGCTTATCGTATTTAACTCGGTCAAACGCTTTCATGTAATCCACGAATCCAATTCATACTTTTTTTTACATTTTGACATCGTTGTGCCAATAAGTTCACAGCAAATAAAGCTTCTCGCGTTTCAAATCCATTTCTCAATTCAAATTGGGTATTTGTTAATGTTTCTTCACTTTTCTTGCAAATTGGGCCGTGTATTATTTTTAAAAATATCTTTAGCATTAGATATTTTGTTGTGCTTTCTTCTATTTCTCTTCTATTATTGCTTTTTAGATTATTTGTTGGAGGGTAATTATGTGGTCTGTCTATTATTATTTCGCATATCTTTAGTGCTGTGGGCAGCAAGAATATTCCCCTGTAGTTACTGCAATCTCTTATGTCACCGTTCTTATGTATATGCAATATTATGGAAATGCTCTGCCCTTTTGTATTTTCTCCATATTAAATTTAAAATTTTCAGCAACACTTTTCTTACCTGGGTCCTAATTATTTCAACAATTCTGCCACTATTTCGTCATGACCAGTTGATTTTCCATCTCTTAACTTATCTTCTATCTTTCATGCTTACCTTTTCTACACTCTCTCTTCCGGTCTTATTTATTTTTCGTCTTTCTTGCTTTCTGACTCTACCTTGCTATTTTGTTTATTATTTAGCAGTTCATTAAGATATTACTTTATTTGAAGTAATGCATATCCTTCTTGTTTCTCGTGTTATTTAATATTTTATAGAATAGTTGTTGCTTTCTTGCAATTTATCACCAAACTTCTCCCAGCTTTTCTGTTTTACTTCTATTATTATCATTTTCATCTTTGTAAGCAGTATACGTCAACTGATCCTTTTTCTGCAGAAACATTTTCCATCTTTTTCTTCTCTTTTACTTCTTTCTTGATTCATTCATCCCACCAGTCCATTTGTTATTTGAATTTATTTATTCTACAATAACCGCATGGTTATATTGCTCGTTGCTTTATAATATTTTTGAATTCCTACAATAACTTATCTATATTCAGATTGTTCACTATTCTATCGCTTGTCTCAAATTTCATTCTCTTCATTCCACATATTTTTGTTCAGTCTGCTCCCCTTCATTTATATTTATTCATAGCGGATGTGTCCGAGACTGATGCAACATAAATTATATAATGCAATTATTTTTAACATTCAATCACCAGTATTGGTTAATTATTGAAGACTATTACTATATTAAATTAAATGAAGTCATCTTCACCAAATTTTACAATTTTTATAATAGACGAAATTAAATTATGTATGTTTCATGCAAACGCATCCATGGCTAACACATTCCACCTTAAATATCGTCTCAGGGGGTTATGATTCCGCCTAAATGTAAGATAAAAGAACATAACTGTGTATCGACATCAATCAGCTCTTTGAATTTGCACAGAATCTAATCGCGGATTCCTTTATTAAACTATGGAACAGGTCTCCACGGACCTGTTTCTTGGATTAATAATTCAGAGACATTCTCTTTTAATGAAGTGATCGACGTTTTTGCTTTTTTTTCATGGTCGTAATTAGAATAAATAAGTGTAATGTCTTAAAATTTGTTGTAGATACTAAAAGGATGAAATTGCACCATTAATAAAAAGGATAAGATAAAATCAACTGTAAGTTATATTTGACTAGACTCTTCGACTTTTATTCAATTTTTTTGTAAGAACGTGTACATATTAAAGCATTTTAAAGATACTACACTAGAAAATTTGAGAAGTGTTCATGCACGTAACAGCGGATACCAGAGAATGGGGCAGACAAATAACTTTCAGGTTTAACGCCAACAAATTCCAGGACTTACAATTACACATGTAGTTTGGGGGCTATCAAATTTATTCAAAACAAAACAGTTCGGAACTTTCCAACTTGAGAACCGAGCGTGTAACTTTACTGTCGGTTAGTTTGACAATAGAGTTTTTAAACCAAAAATTACTGGAAAGTTATAAATTGACCTTGAATTTTGGACTTCGTAGTAACTCGTTTCATATAGTTACAATTACAAAAGTAAATACTAGTATAACAGCGCAAATAATAACAACACTGATATAAAGGAGCAAACTCAAAATACCTGAAACCCCTTTTTATTTTCAGTTATGGGGTAGTAAATATTAAAAAAAACAGAAGAATTTTTTTCGCTCGTCGCATGAGAAGAAATTTATTATTGTATGGCATTGCCAAATTATACTGTTAATAAAAAATATCCATCAAAGATATAAACAAGAATTAGAAGAAAAATGATATACCGTTCGTAACATTACAAATATTAGACATACACTTAGCAAACTGTCATTAATGTTGTTTATTGATCTGCAACCGAAACGAAACGATAAGTAAGTCTAAACTGGCATTATTTGAATAATATAAAAATTAATGTTGAATAAATAGAATAGTATCATAACAATACACGGTCATAACAAATCATATAGCGCAAGACCCTGTAGGTGTGTCAAATGTAGAGAAAACCACAATTCTACGCTATGTTAACAATATAAGAAACCTTCCCCTATTCCAAATGTGCTCTTTGCGCAAGCAATCACACTACAAACTATAAAGAATTTAACGAGATATATTGCAAAATATAGGATTAAGGTCGGGTAATAATATAAGAAACAATCATAACCATCTGCGACTCCAACATATACACTATATACCATAATAAAATAAACACTAAACAAAGAAAAAGTATAACCTTATGTAGATACCTTAGAGGTCATTGGTATATTGTTAGAACTCCTTAACTCAAACCTTATGATACTAAACATAATTTCTGCAGTTATAAATAAAATAACACAGTGGTAGATCTCTTCCCTCTCCACATTGCTTCATCGAACGCAAATGGTTAAGTAGATCATAAAACTGAAGCAATCCACTTCCTACAAAGTAATAAAATATTACCTCATTCCAATCTATCATAGACTCATAAATTATACCCATGCTCATAAACCACTTGACTCAGCGAGGTGAAACTTGCCACTTGTGGGCTCGCATTTGTTAACAAGTCAACACAATCAAAGTGATCAAAATGTCTGATGGTTTTAACGAAGATTTATTGACATCTTCGGTGAGTGACCAAGATTAGCGCTCTTTTCTCAAAATTAGACGCATAATTCGATGACCATCAGAATACATATACGTATTGTAATTGAAAAGACCAGAGGTGAGACTTCTTTGGTGACTACCGATAAAGACCAAAGATTGGTACGAATCAAAGCGTATTTGGACGAAACATGATCATGGTCAGCTGCCAAGCTGGCCATACACGTTGATGTTTCCAAAACTAATCTTTAGAGGATTTGTGTCCGACCAAAAAAATTAAAAAACTTGTCCCTTATAATTTGAGAGAAAAACAAAAACAAGCTTTAATCTACATATACCATGATAATCTTCTTCACATCTTCGCCATAGATGAAAGTTAGGTACCCCTACACCGACGCCTGGCTAAAAGCATGTTGATTCAATGACTATAAGAAGGTGAGACTGCTTAACGAAATCCAAGGCAAGAGTTCGAGGAGACGACGAGTATGTATATTATCGAAATTTCGATGGAATCTCTTTTTGGCATCACTGCGAAAAGCAGATTACCGACACTAAAGAAATCTATGTCATTTTTTGAGACTAATTACCTGGAATAGATGGAAAGGAAGGGTGTGAAGTCCCCTATCATTGTTCACGATAATGTCAGTCCACACAAAGCAAAACAAGAAATGAGAGACTTAAGGTCACTTGTCATATTCAGCCGACGTGCAACTGTTTTCACCTTTGAAAGCCCGCATATTTGGGATTCCCTTCAAAAATTGGGATTGTCATTGAAGTAACAAATAATGCAATATTGGAAGGCTCGCAAGTGGTCTCTCTAGGGGGGTTACTATGCTACCTAAGCGGTGGGCAACTGTGGTTGCAAAAAAGGGAGATTATATTTGATTGTCACAAAAAATAATCGATGTAACAACGTTTATAGTTAATAATTTATTAACATTTTTGTAAGTCTCTGATAGATTGGAACGAGATATGTTGCTGCTCTTGAAACTGGAAAGATCGGTATTTATATCTTACTATACCGTATATCGTACTGTACAAGTTGATGAAACTGCAATAATTATTCGCGGTATCATGCTCCACACCAGAAATTATCAGAATATCAAACTGATAAAATAGAATCCGCAATAATTCAGACTAATGGTAAACCTTGGCCCTTTAATGTTTCACTAAGGTACGCAATTAAAACTGAATAATGCGAAGCATTTACCAACTAAGAAACAGATTAATTATTGTCAGTGACTGAAATCCAAAACATACAGACTGGGGTTTAAAGTTTAACCACCACCAAGGTCATAAAGTTGATGGGTTTACATCATAAATTATTCGTACCACAGAGGGCCAACTTATTGAACTGCAAATCCTAACAAAATCCCCGAGTTAACTGATAAATCTAACATTCGAAGCTTATAGGAAATATATTTTATTTGTATATCTTATCTATTAGTACAGTTATCACTTAGAAGGCAAGCCTTTTCAAAGTTCCGTTATACTATCAGAAATAATTCCTACCAAAATATTAAAGATGATTTTAACTTCTAATATTTACGTAGAGTAGTAAAAAAGCTTTACAAACAGGATAAGTTCAAACTCTGGATACTAGTTACTCATAAATTTATGACATCTTGGTCGAAAAAGGAATAGTGAGCGACATTGTGCTACAACTAACTTTTTCCGCAATTCGAGCGTTGATCAGTGTTTATAGAAAATGCTTCCTATGTTGAGAAATAATTGTCCTTATCGTACAGCCACATTTAGGTAGTACCTGGGAGCTCTGGAGAAAAATTTTAGTCCGAAAAATGCTCTGAAGCCAACACGCCCAACCTTGTCTGCCACGAAGAAGAACATTGCTGCTGTCAAGAATATAATCAAGTCCTATTACCGTATACAAGAATGTTTGGCGACAACAATTCATACCAATGTGCAAAATCACTATCAGCCGAGGAAAGTTTATACTCTTTGGGTATCCCCATGTCTCATAGACGAAAAGATGGTTTGACACGGTATGCTCAATAACTTTGCAAATACAACATCTCGCTACGTCACCAGCATTGCAACGAATAAAAATCTGACACTAAAGCCCAAAATAAAGTTTTCTAATATCGACGATATTTTAATAGCGCAGGCTGATTAGTGTGTTCATATCCTTGAGAAAAGTTAGAAGACTTAGTTCGACGGTGAGTGTCGAAGGATATAGAAGTGTATAGAGTGTAGTGTAAAGTATTTTGAAACATTATGCAAATTAAAAGTATGTTGTAAAACATTCCTAATAACCTAGGTATTTATAAGCAATGCTAGCAAACGTCTAATTTTGTAATGTCACTAGGGTCATTTAATTTTCCTTAGATTTCCTGATTTTTTCCTAACCTTCTCAGGTTTAGGGGTCTAAGAATATATTCAACATCAAACACCCCTACCGATGTTCTTTATAGAACTAGAACAAAGTCCAAACGAGAAGAAAATCTATAACATAGAATTCTTAATGAAATCAAGAGTCACTTCTGAACATCGACATGTTAAACGTGAAGTAATACAATGGCAGAAATGTCAAAGATTTGAAAACTTTATTGCTATAAGACACCCAGATGTGTCAAATGTTCTAGAGAATATTTAACAACAAATTGTGAAAACAAATTGTGGAACAAGCTTTACAAATGAATGGCTACTCGAGGACGGAGATAAATAGAGCAATTAAACCTAACAAATACACACGAAAAACACAACCAAAATCGGCTACGGTAGGCAAAGCTTTTTTACCTTACATCAACAGGGTTACGGACCGGATAAAGTGGAAACCATCTGTACTACCACCACCAAGATACGGAATTTGCTTAGAGCAGCCAAAGATGCAAGAAACACACAAGATACACCAAGGGTATACTGCATATCTTGCTCATGTGAGCAAGTCTACATTAGGACTACCGGCCGAACGATTACACCAGGATAAAGGAACACAAAGGTCCTCTACACCTTAATCAACCCGATAAATCAGTAGTTGCTGAACATGATTTGGAAAATCCTAACCACGAGATAAAATTCGGGCAAACACAAGTTTACGAGTTATACAGAGAAGCGGTGGAGATTTATAAATATAAAAATAATTATAACAGAGACGACGGATTTAATATACCTAGGTCTTGGTTTATCGCTCTAAGGAGCAAAAAACAGACCGCGATGCCGTGACAGAGCGAGTGACGTTAGAAAATGCCAAAATGTTACCGGCAACGACCCGATTGACGTGAGCAGTTAGCCCGATCATGTTATCTACCATCCCGGTGACGTCAAAAACGGCGCCCCAACACCATCCCTACCATACTTGCACGACTATAAAAGCGAAAACGCACGGGACAGTCACTTAGTTTTTAGAAGGTTTTCTTTTGAAGCTGTCCGCCGCAGTTGTGGGCGAAACGTCAAGAGTTTCTGAACTCCGACCACGGCCTTACATATAACCCGAGAATCAACCACACGATGTTGGTAAAGCTAATGGAAAGAATGGACAGCGTAATTACTCTAATTATCGGCGTCATTTCTAAATTAATATGAGTGTGTTCCTAAACATCGTATTCTGGAACGCTAATGTCTTGGTTCAGCATAGCTAAGAAGTCAAAATATTCATAATAAATAAAAACGTCACCAACATGTTCATCTTAGGAATGTATGTTACTCATAAGGGCTGCATGAAAATACTTAAATATTCCATCTATGTTATAAACCATCTGAACGGCACCGCTTATTTCGGCACCAGGTTAGTTATTAGTACCTACAAGTACATCTTTAAGCCATATGTGTTCTAGGTTTCTGAAATCAACAGAGATATAACCTTTGCAGCAGTATACTACCGCCCGAAGCACGAGATCAAGTAAGAAAATTTTGAACTATTCTTCCACACCCTTGGAGCTTAACGCAAAAAAATCAACAATGGAGATCCAGATTAACATTACCCAGAGATAAAGAACTACTTAAAACTATGAATACTATGAAACTAAACAATGCATCTAATGGTGAACTTACTCACTAGCCCTCAGATCAGGACAAAATTCTAGACCTGCCAGACTTTTGCATCACAAAAGGGATAGGAACAAACAATATAAAAGCAAAATTGTGTTTTGATATTCTTCAAATTACTCACATGTAACTGTCAAGTATAGCAGCCAATCGCTGAAAACTAAAACTTGATTCACTACATAACAAAAACCAAACATGTATACATTTCGAGAACTAATCAGTGATAAGATTCAACTAAGCTACCACTGAAAACCGAACAAGACATTTACAAGGCGGTGAAACATTTAAACTATGTCATATAAACTGCTGTTCGAGCCTCCACTCTGAATAATGAAAATCAAGGAAACTTGGAAGGTTCTCCTTTCATTATTAAACAGATGATAGATGAAAAAGATATTGCAAATTTCCAGATATTCTCAAGATAAGACAAACTTTAACAAAGCCACTCAATAACTAAACTTCTCTAAAAAATGAGAAATCAGGCAATCCAAGGATACTTACCGAACCTTACCGTTATAGAAGACACACAGTGCTGATTATGTAAAGCTACAATGAAACTGAAACGACCGCAATCAGCAAATGAAAGTTAAACTAAAGTACTAAATCAAGATAGATGCCTTGGCTAATCACCTAAAACAAGTATTCCATCCCTTCTCTCGAATTTGCTCTCCGGAGAAAAAATAGAACAATCCAAAAATATATTACAAGTAATCCCACAACATTGAAATTATCAAACTTGTCAAAGTTACTGAAACAAATTATAACAAACTTGAGATTAAATAAAACGCCGGGATATGACGTCATCCTAAGCTCAAGCTCCTTCCGCAGCAATGTAAAAATACGCAGATTATCGTTAATCCCAAAACCCGGAAAAAGCCGAGAGGAAATAATATCATATAGACCCTTTAGTCTTCTTCCAGGTATATTTAAGGTTTTCGAAAAACTACTTCTGAAACCAACCCTCAAAGAGAAGAATCTTATACCTGACCATTAATTTAGATTTAGGGAAGGACGGGCTACGACAAAACAAGTGTATAGAATTGTCATTAGAGTTCACTATTATTTCCAGCTAAAAAGGTACTCTTCTGCAGTATTTTTAGGCGTGTGACAAGCATGCGACGAGGTATAGCACACTGAACTTTACTACAAAATTTTAAAATCATATCTGGAAGAAAATCACTTGCAAGTCAAATATCAAGAAGAATTGACTCCTCTTCATTCAATTCTATCAGAAGTCCCACAGGGTAGCATACTTGGACTAATCCGATAATCTCCTATATACGACAGACTTTCCATCAGTGAGACAAACAATAGTAGCTACTTACGCCGATGGTACTGCCGTTTTAGCCTCCCACAATGATCCAAACAATGCATCACAAGTACTTTAACGAAACCTAAATGAAACGGAAGGGTGGTTAGAGACCTAGCGAATATAGGTAAACGAAAGCGAACCTGTGCAGAGAACCTTCACCCTACATCAAGATATATGCAACCCGGTTAACCTACAGGCAATATAATTCTACAAGATAGCGTCAAATATCTTGGCATACATTTAGACAGAAGGCTTAACTAGAATAAAGACGCACATATGGAAAAAAGGTTACAATTAGAGCTGAAACTTCGGTAACTCTACTAGTTAATAGGCAAAACCTCTCAAGTGTTCACTCAAAGCAAGCTTTTATTATACAAATATATCATAAAACCTATATGGACATACGGTGTCCAGTTGTGGGGGTTGGCCAATAACTCCTAATTGCAAATCCTACAACGTTGCCAATAAAGTTATAACAGCTGTCATGGAAGTTCCATGGTACGTCCCTAACCGGCTAATTCAGAAAGATGTTGACATACCGTATGTTAGAGATAAAATAAAACCCCCAACAAAAGATATTAAAACACTTCTATTTAACCCCAACAACTTGGCATCGAATCTATTGGAAAAACCAAACTGTCGAAATTTGGTTAGTGACATTCTTACTTCACTAGTCGTGTTAAGATATTGGGACACAGTGTTATCATTGGAAAACATTTTTCTCCATGCCATATTACTTTGTTATACTATTTACTAAATGTTATACATTAATGTAACAGGTTATAAATATTCCTTACATTAATAAAAAAATGTTATTAACAAGATTTTGTAACAGGTGATACAATAAAATTTTAATTTTGTTGAGAACGATTTCTTGGGGTTTTTATATTCGATTTTGTTGTAAAAATTGAGATGTTTCTAGATAAAGGAATAATTGTTTAGTACCCTGATACACTTCAATCAATTATTTTATAAAAGTGGTTACAGCTTGTCTGCAACACCGGCATTCCTTGTTATAATCCTTTAAAGTACGTCGGGTATTTTTATAGGCTCGCAAGTTATTTTGTAACAATGATTTTGATATAAATTTGTGCTATGCCCTCTAATTTGCTTATAATACTCTTCTGCGACTCTTCTAACTCCTCCTATAGCTCTTTGATATTGCACTTCTTGCACCATATTATAACAGTCAACAATCTCTTAAAATAATTTACGAAAAGCGCGGCTTCCAAAAGTGTAAAAAGAAGACTAGAAGGATTTTAACGCGTTGTAAACAGGGTTGTTGCATAGGTTATAAGAGTAAGTAGGAAAAGCTCATTTCTATTGTATGAAACAATTTGAAAGCTTCTTAAGGAGATTCAGAAACGCAAAACTTCAACACGGGTTTCAGATGAGCCTTCCTTAACTGGCAACAACCTTTTTTGTACTATATAACCATTTAGTGCCTAACGGTACTAAACAATTACTGGGAAAATAAACTGCAAAATGTTCAAAAGTGGCTGTATTGTATATTTGAAAAAATCTTTACTGAGTTTCTCAGTTTCATGAACTAAAGTTTACATTTATATAGAAGGGTCATAAAAGAGTAGTAGAGCGCAGTATTATAAAAAGGTAAAGTTTATTTGTGCAAGTGATTTCAGAAACTACTAAATCTTTTAGATCTTCTTGATCAAGTGAATGCGTGTATTGAAGTGAATCTAAAGCATCTAGAACACCAGGGTAAAATTATTAGATTGTCAACAACAGTTTCCTATATATTAGGTAGCTCTCTTAAGGTGTCAACCTTTAAAGGAAATGGAAAGCGTCAAAATAATAGGGGTGCACGTTGAGAAAAAAATTTTTTATACATTTATTTACCATTTGCAATCTGTAAAAACATTACAATAAGCAAATGTTATGTGTATATAGTATTGACGTGGGTTTGCATGAGAGTAAGGTACTAAAACCTTAACCCTAAGTTTTCTTAAAAGCTATGCACTACTTAACTATTTCCTAAATAATACATGTTACAACTGTTTTAAAACCTGTCAAGCAAATCCAGAGGTTTATATCTATTTAAACGTTTAATGTTCGTACTACTATCAAGGAGGTTAATGGCTAAGGTGTTACTGTGCTGTTCCAACTTATTTAAATATTTTTCACTGCACTCTTTAACTGTCTGTTGCACTGAGTCCATTATCAAATCACTAAAAATGTCAACATTTCTAATGAAATAAGAGGTGTCACACATAGCTCGTAGTACTTTTGCTTGAAATCTTTCTATAATTGCGATGTTAGAGTTCGCAGCTGAATTCCATATGACCAAATTGATTTAAACGCAACGTTGTATACTAATAGCTTCTTTTGTAGGGTTAACTTAGACTTTCTGCCAAGCAGCCAGTAGTGATTACTGAATTTAATACCGAGTTGTTTTCGCTTACTCATTATGTGCTTTTTCCATGTTAGACCTTTATCTAGGTGCATGCCCAGATATTTGACCTCTGTGACTTGTGGTAGTGGTGTATTATTTATGAGTACGTTCGGTGAAGTTCCTCTACATTTGGTAAAGGTGATATGAAGAGATTTTGCTTCATTTATATTTATTCTCCACTTTTTACTCCATTTGTCAATAAGATTTAAATGAGTTTGGAGCATACTAGCGGCTATTGTTGGATCTTTATGTTTGAACATGATTGCTTTATCATCTGCAAAAGTGGCTGTAAGTACTTGTTCATTGGTAGGCATATCAGCTATATAAAGGCTACATAGAAGAGGTCCCAATACACTGCCTTGAGGTACGCCTGATTCTATAGGATAAAGTTCTGTGAGATGTTGACCATACTTCACTTGGAAAAAACTTTCTTCTAAATATGCTTTTAGTATAACATAATAAGCGTGTGGAAGTGTACTTTTTAATTTAAAGAGGAGTCCATTATGCCACATCTTGTCAAATGCCTGTGTATCGTCGAGGAAGGCTGCTGTACAATAAGATTTTTCTTCGAAGGCTTGGTTGACATAATCGACTACTCTATGTACCTGTTGTATTCCAGAATGTTCTTTTCTAAATCCAAACTGGTGCTCAGGTATTAATTTAGAATCTTTAATGACTGTCATAAGTCTACTAGCGATAAGTTTCTCAAGAAGTTTACCTAGTACAGATAGCAAACTAATTGGTCTGTAAGAACCTACTTCGTTTGGCGGTTGGCCTGGTTTTGGTATCAGGATTAACTGAGCCACCTTCCACTGCACCGGATAATATCCCAGTCGCAGAACTGCATTGTATAGCATGGTAAGCATTACTATGCCTTTTCGAGGTATTTCTTTAAGTACCGCTCTTATTATTAAGTCGAAGCCGGGAGACTTCTTTGGGTTGATGTCAGTTTTAATCGCCTCAATGTGGACATTTGGTATGGGGCTTCCAAAAATTTTTGTATGTCGGACTCTTCTTCAGGAATTATGTCCGATGGTAAAGGTTTAAAAACATTTTCTAAATGTTGAGCGAACACTGTTGCTTTTTCTTTATCCGTTCTTGCCCAAGGGTTATTTGCTGTTCATATGGGAGGAATTGGTTGAGTTTGTCGCTTAATTCTTTTTGTTGTCGTCCATAGTGCATAGTTCGTAGCATCATTAGGACTTAAATTTTCAAGATATTCGTGAAAGCTCTTATTTTTTAAATCTCTAATTGATCTTTTGAGATCAATGCACGCCTGATTATATCGTGTTTTGTCAGACGGGTATTTAGTGTTTTGCCAAATTCTCCTCAATCGTCTTTTTTCGGCAATTTTCTTTTTAATTGTTACTGGGCAGCATTCCTTTTTTCGACCAGGGGGAATTTGAGGAGTAGCTTCCCAAGCTGCTTCTTGAATAATTCTGGTAAAGTCGTTAACTGCCAAATCTAGTTCCTCTCTAGTAGTTAAAGGGATTTTCGTATTTAACTTGGTGTCCATTAAATATCTAAAATGATCCCAATCTGTTCTCTTGTTATATAATTTAACTGATTCTTCTTTTTTAATGATCGTAGTACTTATCGTGGCTATAACAGGTATAACAGTATGATCTGAATTGATATCTAAACAAGATGCAATATCTTGATACCCTGGAACTATATCCTTAGTTACAAAGAAGTCCAGTAAGTCCGGCAATTTATTTATGTCTGTTGGTCAGTAGGTAGGTTCATATGTTGACAGGTAATTTAAATGTAGTTCATGAATAACCTGTTTCAGTATTCTTCCTCTACCTGGTATACGTGAACCCCACAAAATGTTTTTAGCGTTATAGTCGCCCCCAGCGATGAATCTATTGTCTAAACTTTGGAAATAATTTACAAAGCCTTCTTTATTTGTCGGTTGATTTGGTGGACAGTATGCCGCTGACAGTGTAAGTGGACCGTACCAGTCTTCAATTTTCACACTAGTTGCTTGTAGAAAGTTTTCACTGAATTTAGATAATTCATGATGTTTAATGTTTTGCTTTATTAATATAGCTGTTCCTCCCATGTCACGTCTTTCCGCTTCCGGGTGTTCTGTGATGTAAATGATGCAATTATGTATTTTAAAGTGACTTGAATTTTGGAAATGAGTGTCTCAAATAAGAAGGATGTCTAAGTTGTGTTGTGATAGAAATTCTTCTATTTCCTGTTTATGTTGTAAAAGACCATTGGCGTTCCAAAGTCCCATTTTATATATTGGTGCCATTTTTGTTTTTAAATAATTCCTCTCTCAAAAGTCTGATCTGTGTAGTCAATTCACTAATTGTTTGCTGCTGTGTTTGAATGGTTTGTTGCATTGATATTATTATGGATGTCAAGTCTCCCCTTGTTGTCCTGAAATTTGGTTTTTAATTTGATGAGATTGAGAAGAAGCTGTGATTTGTGCAAAAGTAGGGTAAGTTATTGACGATTCTGTGTTTTGTGGTGTATGAGTATTGTTTAGTACGAAATAGTTAGTAATTTATTATTAAGAATAATTGTAAGGATTATCTTATTTTAAAATTAAGATTCTCCAGGCAAGTTGACTGACAGATTTATAAGTCTAAGTGTTCGGTGGGTTCCCTTCAGGTAGATGACCGCTGTCGTCTCTTTGTGTTTTATGACCCTATTCAAAAATATAATTATTAGTTTAAGATTTGTCAGCGGGTTTTCTCGTCATTAAGCTAAACAATTGCAGCCGTCTTCCTTTTTGCAGGTAATTATTGTCCCTGATTTCAAGAACCCACCCCTTGAATTTGATGTCATTCACTTGCGACTCAGTTTGTAATAGATAGTCAGTCGTTAACAAGCAACCTCATCGAAAGCTTCGACTAATGCACTCGAGCACATTCGCAACTTTGTATTTTTGTTTAACTTCAGTCAACATTAAATTGTAGTATCGAAATCGCAGTGTTTGATTGAAGAAAACACCATCGCAAATAAGGGGATTTATTATTGCAATTTTTCCCCCTATTAACTATCGCGACAAACTAGCCGCAGTAACAAACAAGTATAGTTTTTCGTAGTTAATGACGTTTGTTGTTGACTTAAGTCTTGTTGTTGTTGAACTGTCTGATTTTGTGACATGTTGGGTTGTGTCATGGTTTTTTCTAACTGCGGTTGATTGCGAAGGGAGTATACTTTTCCTGCTTGACTAGGGTACCTTCTACATAGAATATCCAAATAGACTTTGCAACCTTTATAATTTGCAGGGTGCGCTCCGTTACATAGCACACACTTTGCAGGTTTACCGTTATTACGGTTTTTTTTTCCATTTCCGATAATCATGTAACTGCGCATTTAACGCATCGGACGGGTCTAGTACACCTGTTTCTAGTGTGTCCATAACACTGACAGTTTTTGCACTGCGGTATTTGGATTTTTCTATGGGTTCTTCAATTTTAACTATTGCATTTTCAATGTTTTTAATTTTGAAGATGTCTTTATTGTTAGTATTTCGTTTTATATCAATAAAGAAGAGGTTTTTCTTCTGTTTCGTTTCGCGGTTTATAACATTCATGACCTTCCTTTAGAAGTGCTTGCTTGATTAGTTCGATATTGGTAGAATGATGCATATGTTTAACACGATTCTGAAAGTTTTTTCCTCTTCTAAGCTATAAGTATGTCGTGCTATTTTATTTTTATCTAAAACGTCTCCTAGCGTTTTATATACTTCTACATTTTTGGCTTGACACTTCACTTTGTTTCTTTGCATTAACTGATAATAATAATCAGTTTTTTTTATTTAGCTATTTATTAAATTTAATAACAGATTAATATCTGTAATATAATGAATTATGAATGGAGGAGGTTGTATAATTTTCTCTGTGGTATTTTCCGTGTTACTAGATTGCCCGTTACTATTACTTTTATCGAGAGCCGCGAACCTATTTCGGGTGGATATTCCAGAGTTTACTTTTTTACTTTCTTGTGTTGAAAGATCATTACCTTTTCTTTTTTTACTGCGTCTTATTTCTTGGAATTCGTTAAAAGCAATTACTTCTGATTTACTACTGGTAGTACGACATAATATCGTCGTCAATATTTGTGCTTGTTAATAACTGTTGTGTCCCATTATTTATATTAGCTTTAGCTGGTAGCGTTGGAAAATATTGTAAATATTCTGTGGATGGTGGTACGTAATTGTTTATTAAATTTTGTTGTGGAAAGTTAGATTCCCACATAGGTAAAAACTGAGGTGGAGCTTGTTGAATAACATTACTAATCTGTTGCTGATTGGTTTGTGTTGGATTCCACTGTGATGTAGATGATTGCTGGTGTTGTCGTCACTGTGGTACTTGAGGAGGTTGCGCTTGCATTTGCCATTGCATTTGAGGTTGCGAGTTATACATTATGGGAACAGTATTATTTATTGACTGTTGAGAATAATATGTCGGATTTACCGGATATCCCATATTGTTGTTAGACATAATGATTTAATTATTCTGTGTTATTTAAAAATTATAAGTTTACAAGTGTACCGACCTTACAGCTGGACACAACTGATAACGCCGCGCTGATCCGATGCCGCGCGTGAACTTGAACTTTTATCAGACTTACCTTCACTAAGTCTTTACTCATTGCTGTCCAAAAGTAAACTTTTTTTAATGACTGCAAGGGTAAAACCGCAATGCACATAATAGATTAAGGAACTCTGCGATCGCTGCCGCGATGATGAGTAAATACACCCGTTTGGCTTCAATGCACGGTCATCGTACACATCCAGTCGCTTTCACTGTCGCAAAGCGACTGAGAAAATATGGGTGGTGGATCCAATTACCTATATTGTTCGAATATTCACAAACCGGAAGAGTGTTACCATACCTGCATTGTTGTTTTTCTAAATCATCTAGAAACATAATCAGATATCTATATTAATGCCGTTAAAATTCGGCGCATGCTCACCAACTTTCAATCAAATCTCTGTTTGTCACAATTGGGTGATAATTAGAGCCTGCCCTAAGTTACATCCATGGCCAATGTTTGCTTTAGTAATCCTTCGCGACGCTTATATAGAAGAGAATTACAATATCAAATATCACGTTTTATTTATCTCCGTCCTTCATTCAAATTAAGGAATCCATTTCTCAACCTTTTCATGATTAAAACTATTAAGGATCAACTTCTCGCCAACAGTTTCGCCCTTTCGATTTGGTAGACTGTTCTGGATGAGTATCGCGTGCCCCACCTCTTTGGTTATTGAGATCAGTTCTTTCATTTTCAGTTTGACGGACTGAATTCTTACCCTTATACAAGTCACTAGCTGTTTGTGTATTTAGACTTTGATTTTGTTGAAGGAACACTGTTCCAAATCAGTCAGCGTGGAAACCATGATTAAATCAGTTTCAAAAGAAAGACATATGTCTGCTTTCATGACATTCTGATCAGCATTTATTTTGAGGTAAATTAAACAAATTTAATTTTGCATATGGCATTATCGTACAAGTAGAGTTCCGTCTGGAATAATTGTGGAAATATACACAAAACTAGACTGAGTTGCACGGAACAGAATGATTCATTTTGAAAAATAATGCATGACCACACACAAGAAAGATTGTAAGTGAAATGCTGAGTAAGTAGGGGTGGGAAGTGTTACATCATGAGTCAACAGTCCAGAGATAGGTCAAACAAACTACGACGTAATCTCAAAACTGAAACGCCTTCTGCTGAGTAAAAGTAATATTCTTGATGAAATCACAAAACTTGAGAAGCAAGGATATTACAATGCACACATATAAATGAAACTACTGCGTGCATTATTTATGAAATGTCCCTCGTATTTTGTCAGCTAAATCAGAATATATTTTTATTGTATTCTACGTACTTACGATTTCGCGAAATTACATTGTGCCTTTTCTATGGGCCCTTCATAAAATACAATTTGGGGTGTAGTCTAGCACCTCATTTTATGCTGCGCTGAACTCTTTAAAGGCATCTATTTCTGAACAGCGAATTGCAACCATCACAATGCTTCGGCTAATTTCTGCAGTAAATTAAAATGCAACGGCTTGCAGCAGCCTTAGGAGGGAGGCGGCGGCTAATTATTTGCCTTATGGAAAACTCTGGCAGCCGCTTTTAGGAGCTTTCACTGCCAAATTGCAGCTCCGGGACGCTCTTGTAATTGAGGCAGATTAACATCAGCTATCTACATTTTGAAATCTGCGCGACTATCCTTTATAAATCCAATTTTACGTTGCAGCGCGACGCGAGCTTTTTGCGCGTCCCCAGAAATGCTTGTGCTGCAGAATTGAAAAGGCGCCCTGAAAGAGGAGGATCCCGGGGCCAATAAAGGACTCGATTTGATATGATTGCCAAGGAGCGGCGGGCTGGCAATTAAAACAATTAAGCTGAAAGCGGCAGTAGTTAAAAGTGTCTGGAAGTTCCCCACGTGTTACATCGCGATTTTTAATTTATCTTGGAATGGACGAGAAACAAGACAAAAATATATTGGAATAAGCAGACGTTCTAGGAATGTTAAATCAGCTAGCGAAAAGGTTTTGCTATTTATAAAAAAATTGTTTAAAAAAAAGCACAAAAAGCGAAATAAAGATGGGTACATATAAAAAAATAATATATAGAGATGTCATCAAATATTAGAAAAAATCCCGCTATATTTTATGTTGAAATACAACAGCCTCATGCATAAGGTGTATAACTTTGAAATCAATAAAGATCTATGATTAGAATAATGTCGGAGGTATCCTAGAGGAATTTGCCAACCCGGTAACAAAGTCCAAGAGATTGTTTTGGACAGTGTCGACAGTTTTAGGGATGAAGTAAAGCTATCATGCGTCAGATTGTCGATGAGGACATGAAACACACGAAGAAACAACCATGCTTACGTCTTAAGCATTGTGTCTTCGGAGAGGGTGTGAAAAATAGTATTTTTCAGGATAAATATATGGTCTCCGAAGGTCGTAAATTTTCCAATACAAAATTCAAGGAATTTTGACCTTCCAATAATTCAAATTTAAACTATTTGACCTATTACATGTCGAGAGTTATTCAAAAGTTACTAACAATTAAGTAATACATTAAAGATGATTTAATTAATTAATATTTTGTAAGATTAACTAATAAAAAACTTTTGGAAAAATGAAGAAACTGATAACACATATACCACCAATAAGAAAACACGATGAAAAATGGACAAAGAACAACATTCAAAAACCAGAAAGATTTGCCAATCATTTATAAAAAGCATTTTAACCAAATGAAAGACAGGAAGAACGAATACAAGAAGCAGAAGATGTTTGACTTACCCCTCCTACTGAGGTTTCGTTCCAACGGTTTCTTTCCAGATTACCGCTTTAAGACACCATTTGTGAATTTGAATAGTTAAAAAGAGCACTCCTTGGGTTCCAATACATTGTTTATACCAGTTTTATAAACAGGATCTGCTTTTTACTATCACGTACACTAATTTACACTAGTTCAAAAGATGTGGTTTGCCCTTAACCTTCTCACTAATATTTACATGACGATAGAGCCCTTTTTCTTGGCAAAATATATTTTTGTGCTCGATCTAAAAATATGGGTGAGCAAACTTTTCCTTTCCCATCAACCTTTCAATTATGTTTGTTATTTTGTGTACTTAGACTCTAGTGGAGTGCTTTCTAAACACAAATTGATAAGATGATACCAAATCTTTTGCTTCAGTTATTGATTTTATTCTTTTAAGTCAGATTTTGTCAAATAGTTTCGACGTTATAAATAGGAGGTTTCCAGGTTCAAGTATCAAAATAACCTCTGCAGCTTTCGACGTACTTGGTTCGTGTCTTAATCTAAAGGTAATATTTATCAAGATGGTTAATTTAACTGTAGTTTTTCTAAATGATTTTTATATTTTTCTGCTTTCTCAATGTTGTTTCTTGCCCATCTTCCAGTTTCCTGTATCTTTGGGGGTATACGCATTATCCACCTTCATTTTTCTAGTATTTTTTTAAAGCAAATAATCGCTGCTATTGTCAAATATGAATTAATTAAACCGCATCTAGTTGTTTATTTCTAAGCGATACTAAAAAACAAAATTTTCATCTAGGCTTGCCCGAAGCTTTCCTTATCTGTTGACCTATTCGCCAAGGTTCGGTTATTTTCCTTTATAATATTTTCATTCATAGTTAGTATAGTTGGAGAGTGATTGGCATTTATCTCCCATTCTTCTTCTATGTGTAGATAGTTTGTAGGATATATTTTTGATAATATAAAAGGCAATGCGATCAGAAAATTTTGTTTAGTTCAGTTGGGTAGTATGCTGGTTTATCTATATACACCGTTTCATATTTATGATCTCCGATTTATGATCTCCGATTTGTTATTAAGGTTTAAAGTGCGCAAAAATATCTAATAGAGACACAAAAGGACCTCAGAATAGTCCGAGATTAAGAAAGCAAGCTTCAGAAACCACAACTGGCTTGGAATCACAAAAAAGGTCAAATTAGTGTTTTGGACAATATGTACATCGAAAAACTAAATAGTAGTGAAAATTTTAATTGATGCGTTATGATAAGCATGTCGGTATAATCACGTCCAACTGAACGTTATTACAAAGAATTGGTTTGTTGCTGTACATTAGACGAGTAAATTCTGGACGATACATTTAGAATATTTTGCAAACCATGTGATAGTAGCTACTTCATCCAACGAATGACGGTGCGCTCCCGGTTATTGAACAAATCTGCCATGTGATTGACGTGGTTGTTCTAAAAACACATTTAAGTGCGCATATGACGCTTTATTTTCAACAAAGTGAACGCGAGTTATGCATTATGATTTTCGTTTTTTTTTTGTCTATGTTCAATGCAAAAGGAATTTATAGTTAAGTGAGCTATTTGTTCTACGTTCAAGACAAATTTCATGTTAAAAAGTATCTTTAAGTTCCATTTTTTGCTTTATAATCAATTTTTGTATACATATCTGCAAACTGAATAGGAAATTTTCACTTAGCTAGTAGCTAACCAGAAGTTCTTTAATTATAGACGCCACGTAAGTATATATGTCAAACCAAAAAGATAGAAAAAACCTAAAAGCATCTAAGAGTTAAATTAAAGATCAAAATAATAACAAAGGTCTGATAAAAAAAGGGAGGCCTAAAAAAACTTTTTCATAGTCAGTTCTTCAGGTTCTGTAACTGAGTGTTGAGTCTGAAAAGAAGGTAAATTTATCTGAATTGGATGCTCGAGTAGAGGGCAGAAATTAACGACATATGCTCTCTCTGTGGAGAATTCGGAAATGAGGCGAACTATGGTTTTGTTGTGGTCTGTCTGCTAACTGGGTACTATGGGCAGTATTTTTTTCATTGTGACATTTATGTCGCAAACCTAGCAACTTTTGCAAATTTTTTTAAAGAACCTAAATTTATAATGATACAGATTCAAAGCGCGTAAATGAAAAACAATTGACAAAAGTAAAGTATGATGTGCATACTCAGATAATTGTCCAAAAAGTCTGGGTACTAAAAAAGTTCAAAGATAAGTGCGGACCATTCTCTTTCTCTCCACCCCCTCTCCTTTTCTCCGTCTCTCTCCCCCTCTATCTCTTAGGTCTTAGTTTTCTGCTTCGACGAGATGCTGCCAGACCATCTTGTTCCTAAGAGAATATCAAATTTCTATGTTGAGAAACCTTAATCCATTACATGGTTAAGATCAAAAAAAGTTTATAGTAATTCATTTGGAACACAATATGTAACTTACATAGCAAATGAACCGAAAAAAATTACGGATAAAATGAAAGTGGCAAAAAAGAAACTAAAGATTAATTAAATCATCCAAAATTGTTAAAAAATGTCAATTTTCGTGTTGTTTACGTTAGTATTACTTATTGTGACACATGCAAAAGGAAGGTATAATATAAAATGAGGGAATGAGAATTCATTTGCATTAATTACGATAATTGCTGCTGTTAATAGCGCATGTAATTGTTAAATTCAGCGATTATGACGGGTCGAGTGCGATTTGCATATTTTGGCAGTCATTGTTGAAGTGCTATTCAGCGAGGGATGACAGAAGGCACCGCGTTGGCAAAAATATGCAGGCAAGGCCGGCGTTGTAAATTGTTATTTATGGTGCATTTCCTGCTCTTGGATTCGCCTGTAAAGGCGCTTTGTTGCAAGCAGCAGGGGACTGTTTAATGAATGCAGAACGATATAGTTATGTAACGGTTCTAAAAGCTCGGCTTATCAGATTCGCAGCGGAGAAACGTGCAGCGATGCAGGTGAGAGGCCTTCCAAACATTTTTCGCTTAGCGGCACGTCCGTTGCCGATTACAGATTTCAAATACTGCACGTAGCTGTATTGATTTTAGAGAATCAGGATAAACAACACTTTTTTAAGGTGATTTTTTGTTTGATATTAACTTTTTAAATGTCATCTTTATTTGTTACGCAAAGTGTGAAAATAATTAGAAACCAGGCAAAATAGAAATAAGCTAGAAAGTTAATAAATAGATCGCATAGTAATATAGCATAGCTGACAAAAGTAGTAAGGATCTTCTAAAGCTATATTAGTTCGTTAATATCAGAGGGTGTCATATTGCACAGCATAATTTTTGATAAATTTCCTATCTTAAAAGAAAGCTTAGTCGTAACTTTAGTCTTACAACCGATAACTTTCTTAGTATTGACTTAAAGTCGACACCATGGAGATGAACAAGGTTTATGATCAGACTCTTTTAAGAATAGAGGCAGGATGCCGCTAATATGCTAATAATACTAAAGCACAGAAGGCAATAGAATAAATTATCCTCCAAGGCAATGACGCAAAGGAAAAAATGAAAAAGATACCAAAAGATACAAAAAATTTCTTGAGCATCACTAAAAACCTGCACCGAAATATCACGAGTACCTTCAATACCGGAAAAATTTACAAGACAAATATTGCTCACAACCTGTTGAATTTATGTTAAAAAAGAACGTACAGTTTTCTGTCATCAATTGTTTGTATTTGGAAGTCGAATGCAACTGCTCAGAAGTGTTTTTAAGCATATCAAATCTTGCTATTTTAAATCAAAGACAATCTTCCACATAAATATTATGAAATACCTAAGTCATAAGCAGCCAATTGGTACTTTATTCTAAAATATCAGAAGGAGTAACACAAGGCAGCATTTTAGGAATTGTATACCTTTTATATATAGCGAACCTACTGGCAATCATAATGTAATTTTTGAAGATTCTTTATGAGACACTCGGCGACAATAGACCTGTTGATCACGCCGTTTCATCCCCGAAAAAACAATCTTCAAACATCGCAATAGGAATCCTACACCCGGTCCCGAAGGAACCCTCCTGTATATTTACAATAGGTTTATCTCCATTGGCACCAATGAGAAACAAAACATTGAGAAAACCCAACCCTTCGCCAAGGTGCTTCTAACTGCCATCAAAGATAACAGGTAATGGAGCAAACTGTGGAACCAGATGGTGGATCAGACACTCAACTTTTCAAAAGTCAGGAGTATGGGGTAAACCATTTAAATTACCGCTCTGCACAAAAGAGGGGCATAGAGATATCATCAATGTATTTTGTCTCTATATCTAAAAAGATATTCAAAGTAATATTCAAGGGGTTTCAGTGATGTTCCAGGATAAATATGTCAAAGAGGACCTTTTCGAGCAGGGGCGCCTGATACTATCCGTTTGTAGAGCAAGTCGATTACGCGGCTTAGTATTTGTTGGAGCGAATTTACAACCACCGCTATATAATAGACGTGGTGGTTTTTGTGAAGCAACCTAAGAAGACAACACTAGAACAATATTATAGATACGAAAAATATAAGCCGGCCCTGTGTGAATGCGCTGACAAGCATCACCCGAGAGACTGCGTCAAGACGCGCAGCACCAATGCTGTATGCATCAATTGTATTCGCGCTCACTCAACAAGCAATAATGTCGCTGCCTTATATACTGCCACATAATGAGTAGCCCTCCGATAAAAGTTCCTGACCCCGCCATTGCCAAGACAGAGAAGTCCCTCTAGGATTTGGGAGCTTTAAGCAGCTTGTTTTAAAAGCTGAATGTGGCTAAGGTGATGAAATCACTACTTAAGGTGGTCATGAGCAGTCTTATGCACCAGGCCCATGACATGTCGCCATCCTTTTAAAGCTTCATACTTCACCATATTCATAGGATTTAGCTTTTTGATTGTTGTTTTTTTCACTGTTTGCCAATCCGTACCTTTGGTTTACTAAAGAGTCAGTTTGGCTTGTATATTCAGCTAAAGCGGACGAACAGTAGAACAAGCACCCAGGGTAGTATACAAAATACATTAAAATCTGGAAGCGATAAAATACTGTTCTGCAGTATTTCTAGACGTAACTCAAGCCTTCGACACGGTACGGTACAAATTGAAAAAATACTTATCACATCAAATATACAGGGTGTTCACTAGAATGTTCCAAGGCTGAAGAAAAGAAGAGGATGTGGAAATAGATACAGAAAAGACGAGACCTGCTAATAGAACACATCCTTCGCCAGGAAGGAATTATAAAAACAATCATAAAAAAATAGAAGGAAAAAGGACAAGAAGGCATCCATGCCACCGATATATCAAACAAATAATGAACAACATCGATACGAGTAATTATGAAGAAATAAAGAAAAAAGCTGGGAAAAGACAAGACTAGAAACATGCGTCAAATCAGTCAAATGTCTGAAGATCTAGAGAAAGAAAGAGAGAGGGTTTGTCGTTTTCTGTGTCCTACGGGGATGTTCCAAGACTTCGTGTATAGGTTCTTCTTTGTCTACATCTAGTTTTTTTGACAAAAAAAGGTACAAAGATAATACTTGAAGAAAGAATAAAATGGTAGAACGACGAAGCACTCCAAAAGATCCCAAACATTCTTCATTGAAATCTCTACGACGATTAACAATTCGACCCACACTTATTTGCACTTTTTGATTAAAATGTTTCAAAGAACCTATACACAGGTCTTGGAACGTCCTCGTGGGACACCCTATATAAACTCATAAAATCTTACTTATAAGAACGACACTTCTTGATGAAATACAAAGACAAAACTATAAATTTCCGACCTATATCCTCAGGAGTTCCCCAAGGTAGTGCCTTAGGACGTATTTGTTGTACACAGCAAACCTGCTTACATTTCAATTGATAATAACGGTTATGTTGACGATATAACATTCCTAGTCACCCATGGTAAACCACAATCGGCATTTAGATACCTTCAAACTCTCATAAACAAAATTGAACGTTGGTTCAGAATAAAATACGTGGTTTGCTTGATATCAGTTGCCAATTGGCAACTTTGGGTGTGCTAGGTGCGATTTAATATTTGCACCATACAGTTTGACAGTTTTGTCATAAGAATGCTTTTGTTTTCATCAAGATAAAAATTTCCTTTCGGTCAAAAAAATGGAAATGATTCGTAAACATTTCCGTGCGATAATTTTTTACGACATTCAATGTGGATTATCTCAACAACAATCCGTCGATCACTTCGGTTTTTGGTGATAAAGCCCCACAAAGAGCCACTGTATATTGTTGATTCAATGCATTTAATCGTGGCCGTATTTCGCTGGCGGATGAATTTAAAAAAAGCCGCCCAAAATCGGCTATGGTGCCAGCAAACATCGATGCTATGTGCAAATTGATAAATCAAGATCATCATGTGGCTTATTATGAAAATCAGGCATTATTATGACTAGCATACATTCGATATTGCATAAACATTTAACCGCGAAAAAGCTTTGTACGCGTTGGATCCTGTATAAGTTAACTTTCGCTCAAAAACAGGCCCGTGGCGATCGATCAAAAGAAATGCTCAAGAAATACGATCATCGTGCTTCAAGTACCGTTTATAACATCGTCACAAGTGACGAATCTTGGCAAGTAAACAGCAGTCGACTATATGGGTCTTCTACTAAGATGCGCCGAACCCAACAAAAGTCGTTTGCGCTCGAAGCACTTCGAAGCAAATGATCGCCTGTTATTTTAGCATAACTAACATGTAACCGTGATTTTATAAGATCGTAAAACGGTCAATTTTGAATGGTGCACAACCATTTTTCCAGAAGTCTTCGGAGACATAAGAAAAGCCAACGCGCGACGCCGGATCATTCTTCACCATGGAAATGCAAGCTCACACACATTGACGCAAACAAATGGCTTTTTGAGCAGTTAAAACTTCAAATTGATGATCCATCCGCCGTACAGTCCCGATTTGGCGCCTAACGATTTTTTTCTTGTTCCACACTGCGTAGACAACGATTTTCTACGCCGGAAGGGGCGATTGAAGTGCTTAAAACCCATGTTTCGGAGATATCTGATTCGCTATGGAAAAAATGCTATGAAAATTGATTCCACCGTATGCAACAATGTATTCAGCATCAGGCAGAATATTTTCAAGAACATTAAAGAAGTTTCCAACATTTAACATTTCTTTTTGTTGGTTTTTCGCAGTAGATATCGTACAGCCCACGCAGAAAATAGAATTCAAATAAATGAATCTAAATCTCAACAGTGGGGCCTTAGCGGCCAACCACGTCAGACTTGCGCTACTAAATCCCATGCCTTGTTAAATATAGCAGGTTGTATAATAAATGGAAAAAAATGATTTTGATGGCTTTCACAATAAAAACGTAAAAAAATTAGCCAATCAGGAAAACGAGCATTAAAAATGTTTTGTTCTTTACTCTAAACAAATTTTATGGCTAACCCTGTATATAAAGGAGGTTGCTGCTGTTGCAAAATGGTTGCGAGCAATGCTCCTCAGTCCGTGAACACAGTGCGCGGGTGAATTCGAGTCCCGCTGACAACTCATGAATGTATCTGGCGCCGCCCGTAGTATTAAGTTGTATGTTAGAAGGCATAATAAGTTCTTGAGGCTACAGTGCTAGTAAGTACGACCGAACGAAAAAGCTTCCTATAGGCATGCCGTTAAATGATTACGTATTATTCATTATTGCTGACGGTAAATTGTATACATTATTTTAACAAGCACAAATATTGTACAAAGTTCTTGTTTACAACAATTTATAATCTTTTGCTTTTAATTTAACTCCGACGTTTTATTAAGACAATACGAAATGTATAAGGAAAGAAAGAATTTCACTGACCTTTAACACAGATGTCCTGCTAATTTCCCTCCTGCAGCTTGGCTCCAAGTGTATCACTTACGGAATCACTTAACACTTTACTATTTAGAAAGCTATTCTCGAGTAAATGAAATCCGCGCAACGCACTCCGCACTGTTTGAAGCACTAATGGCTGCATCTGGACAAGCGTTTTAACTTAAAATTCAAAAATACTGTAGCAGTCTATTATTGGCAATAGCTAATAACCTGATTGTCTCCAAAAAATCTGATTGGCTGAAACTGATGTACGCTCTAGCTGGGCCCTAATAGTTTGCAAACAACACGGTCGACCTGAACAGGTGGCTTGCAGATACTCGGTCAGGATTCAACGCGTTTTGCAGCAAATGCTGCTAAGCCTTTTTTATATTATATACAACCACATTTTCTTTTTATTCAATAATTTAAATTACGTTAGCAAATATAACAATTTATTAAAATTAATCTTTAATTTTCATTGTAAATGTTCCTACGAATTAGCACATCTAAATTTTTCTTGTAAATTAAATTATACAATGGTAAATCAAAAAGTTTCTTGATTAACAATGAAAAAATATTCTAATTTACATTATATTTCATTATCAGTGTGTATTTCTTCCAATACTGCTGTGCATGCTGTCCAATAATCTACTGATATTGAGATTAATTTCTCTAGATAATTGACAATCCGCTAATTCCGATATTGGATGCAAAAATGAGATTTTCTTCAAATCCTATAACTCCAGCAATAACCCATTAAAAGCACTAGATACTGAATGGCCCCTTTTATGAAACTTGTTCTTTTTAATTATCACACCCGCTTCCCCGGCGAAATCCAATATTTTGGAATTAAAATGCATAACCCCCTTCTAATTGTAAAAGTTTCGTTGCTGCAATCAAATGAATAAGAAGACCGTGAATCGTTATTATGTTGCATTCAAGGCTCTTGACCATATCTGGGATCACACCGTTACTTTCCGATTTAAGAATTGTGAAAAATAATGGCCCATCATCTGTGGCAATTGCAATTAAAAGTTTGAAGTACCAGAGCACCCTGTAGAACAAAGAAATCTAGAAATTAGCTCTCTTCGAACAGTACTCTACCCTTAACCAAATTTACAGATCTGTTTTGTCGCGCAAAACTCAAATGTAATTGAAACTTGTTTTCCTTGTCCCTTAAATTCATCCGTCGTGGAAGCTACTTCCAAGTTAACCCATAAGAATTCTCATCAAAAGGGCAAATGTTCTAACGACATCACCTTCACCACATCCTCCGATTCCTTAGCAAAAAATATGGCAGGACACACCCATAAGAAGTGCTTTTCCTGTTAGAAATAGTTATATGTACCATAAGAAGGGCCATTTCAGCTGTCAAATAATACCAATAAACAAAGCTTAAATTAAACGACAACTCTTTCTTAACAAACATAGTTGTATCATATTAGATCTTATCGATTCTAAGTAGCCAAATGTTTAAGTTAGCGTTAGGTCTCTTATCAAGTATTCATCACCCTTCCCAGAAGATTGTAATAGAATTCCATCCTACCCGAGTTATTTCTGCATTCAACAATAAAAAAATCTATCTATAATAGAAGACAAAACTTATCCCTAGATCCACCCCGTGCAAACGCTGCAAGGTGTACATCATTCCATTCCACAGATGTTATAAGGCAAGATCACAACTAGATATCATGGTTAATAAATAAATCACGAAACATGTTCGTCATCCCTCCAAAAAAATCTGATACATCCTATCAAAGTGGATTTGATGGAATTCAACAGGTTTCTGATATTGTAGCTAACATCCCACTCGGTCAAAGATACTTTACAACCCTCAAGCCAAAAAACTCATCACCTCCATTACTTCTTAAAATAGCTACTGCTATTGTCGCAATGTAATGGTCTCATTGTCAGTTTAAGTCCCCAAAGAAATTGAAAACAGAGAAAAAGGCTACGCATTGCGGCGACAAATTACGGATGAAATTAAACAGCTACTTCAAAGTGGTTCACAGTTTGTCACCCCTACCGAATCTTGCTACTTTTTCACTGGAGTAGAAATGCTACCCATTATAGTGACCACCAAAATTCTAATTCTACTGTTCCAACTTACTTTTTACAAACTATGAATTCGCAGTACTATAGAATATTCTCTTTTTGACAGCTTGGGTGATTTATTTCACATTACTCCATGCAATGTTTTTGTTGGTTTCTTTCCCACGAGAATTTTTCCGTTTATGTCTTTCTCGCATGTATCTGCTAAACTTTTTTTCCAAAACTTATTTTAGGGTGTTGTTCTTGTATAAAAACCAAACTGTACGGAGTATTTCGCTACAGCTATGTTGGCAGGCATCGATGCTACCATTGAAGTTTCGTAGGATATTTTCAAGCATGGGAGCTTCAATCTCCCTTATATTATCTTATAGGGCTTTTAGGCATAGCATAAACTTTACTTTTCAAATAATCTTTTTAGAAGTAAACATCATGAGTGTCAATTCCATTTAGATAAGGCCATAAAAAAATCTGTTAGCGTTCCATTATAACGTTCTGCAATCACCGTAACAACATTGCCATAATTGTCATCAAAAAAAAGGGCCAATGATTCCCCCGGACCACAAACCGTACATTTTTTTATTTTTTTAATTTTATTTATGATTAAATCTGGATCAGTAATATAATATGCAATACACGGCTAAGTTATTATAATACAATAAAAATAGACATGGCAAGTACATTACAAGTGAGGATTAAGTGATAGATAAATCACACCTCTATTTTAAGTTTCAACGTTGAACAGTCATAAGTTTATATTCAGTCTTTAAATTAAGTCTTGAGGTAATTGGCGTTTAAAGCGCTTATGAATCTCTTTTTTACCGAGATTTAATTTGGTAGCACTAGAACGGAGCACTAGGTTTTGGAAGAACTTCGCTGTAGTTTTTTTTGATAAACTCAGTTATTAGTGGAACACTTAGCTCAGTATGCACTTGGGTCTTGAGGGACGAACCACGAGCAGTTGATTGCAATTCGGAACACTTTGTTCTGCATTGTTTGGAGTTTCTTCATTGAGGTTTTTGAAGCATTGCACCAGATTGTATATGCGTAGGTAAGAATTGGTCTGAGGATTCCTTTGTAAATGAGAGCGATGCACTCAGATCTAAGGTGAGATTTGCGGTTTATTATTTTCGCTTAGCATTTCTTATGATTTATTTTAATTTTCCATTTTGGGAACCATTTACAGGTCAAATTTATAGAATGTTGGAGAAGTTCAATTGCTGTTTCGGCACTGGAGCTCTGTGTTATTATTGCATACATGGCTAGTGTTGAGTTGATATCTGTGGGTACATCATGGACGAACAAATTAAACAAAGTGGGTCCTAAAATACTACCCTGGGGTACTCCCACCATTATAGATTTTGTACTGGAGAATGTTGAATTGATCAGGACTCTGAAAGTCCTGTTGATAAGAAAAGAATGAGTGATTTTGATTAAATTGCTTGGAATGTTTAAAAGTATCATTTTATGAAGTAACCCGGCATGCCAGGCTAAGTCAAATGCGCATTAAGTAGTCGTTCGTGAATTAGTCGGTGATTTTCTTCCTCTAAAATGCGAGTTTTGTTTATTAACTGTACTGTTTATCGCTAAAGATAATTTTATGTGTAAAATGTGGATCTGTTGGTCTTTGATCCAACATCCAAGTAACAAAATTTCTATGTTGCCGATGGTCTGTCTCCTTCAACTCTTGCATTTTAATTGTATGTACATAAATGAAGGTTCTTGTGTAAAAGTCTTCATAAAATGGTTTGTTTAATGCTTAATTCTTGAGATTGCCGTGGAATTTATGTTGATGGGCCATTTGAGATACTTTCTCTTACAAGGGTAATGTTTTCAGCAGAACCTGTAGTTTTTAGCTTCCCTGAATGTGGTTTGTCGTGAACAGACCCTGTTTATTCAAATTTTTTCATTAAATTTCGAATTGCTTGTTCAGAAGGACGATTGAAAGCTCCGGAAAAGACACGAATTCTGCGATGAGTTTCTTTTATGGACTGGTCATTTCCGTAAGTTTCTATGATTCCAATAAGTTGTTATTGTGAAAGCAGGGTCACGGTTAGATTTGTAATGACTCAAATTAGTGTATATAAAATTTCAATTAAAAAAATAGGATCCTAGAGTCACTTTTAGAAAACCTTATGTTTGAATCTTCTACAGGTTTTGATTTCATTATCCTCTATTTCTTTATTCCCGTGCTTTTTTTGCCTACATACATATATTGTGTTTTTTTAGCAGTAAAATTATTTGTTCATTTTTTTAATTAATTTTTGTTGCAATAGTTAGCATTGATGCAAGAAACAGAGTGTTATTTTTACGACAGGACAAATAAGACAAATCTAAGAAAACCGCAGGGAAGAGTATAGAGTAATCTGTCAGCAATAACAGCAGCATTTTCATAAGAAACTTCTACACCGTATAAGCGGGGCGCATACAAGAAGAGATTAAGTGCGGAGCAACTTTGAAAACTTAATTAATTGCTACCTAAAACCGAATTTAGATTTACACATCCTGTTGCTCAAAAGTTGCGTGCTCTCGTCCTGTACGGGCGAGGGCGGAACGCGGCGCTGCTCAGCCCAGGCCAAGGAGTTGATTCCTGATTTCATTAAATATACATCCGAACTCTCAATTGCCGAAAACAGATTTTCCGCAGAAAGCGAAGCTGATGAGGCAGCGGCGCCCCCCGCCGCCGACGCGGGCCATAAACTGCGCATTTTAAAACGGAGCTAAGCGCAAACTAAATATGCAGATGCGGTTTACAAAGTTAGTTAACAAAGTACTTCCCCAGAATACTAAAATGCCAAATCTAGCAACTGGGAACAACTAAATCGTGAAATTGACAATGGGGGGAGAAGCTCAGTCAAGTAAGAGAGCCGCGCTAATCCGCGCCCCAGCTCGCAGGCCGCCGGCGCAATTTAAATCGGGCACCTATGCGCTAGGCCGGCTTTGTGCCCGTCTTGCGTGGAATTTAAACTTTCCGCAGGAATTTTTAATAGCGCTGGTGTTTTTGTTACCTTTCCCGAAAAGGGTCGGCCGAGATGTGCGAATCTTGCCGGCGTAATCCACGCACCGCAACTTTTTCATCCAACTCTTCGAGTGGAACCTGGGCTTTTCAGGCGCCCGACTATTTGCTTTAAAGTTGCGCAAAAAGCTTTTTGCGACTCGAACCATAAATATTGCGGTATTACGCATTTTGTTTCGGCAAATTTAAAACTCATCGCAACTGGGGAGTTTTGGAGCGTTTTTAATATTTAACACTCATTTTTTTTTAACATTTAGATAAAAGTAAATCTAGAAAGAGCGGCAGGAATTATTTGGTTTGCTTTTTCAAAAAATATGTTAGGGCTTGAATTTAATTCTAAAGATTTTTTTGTGAACTTAAATGTTTATTTCGAAAAAAGTATATATAGCACAAGTTCTTCAAAGTACTGTCCATCGTGAGCTACAACTTTTTCCAACAAACGAATTCTCCGTTGAAAGAATTCCCCGTCTTCTGAAGCAATCCATAAATCGATCCATTTTTTGATACTTTCAAACGAGTTAATGTGCTGCTCAGACAGACCATGAGTCATCGATCGAAACAAATGGTAATCAGAAGGGCAATGTCTAATGATTACGGCGAGTAGGGTAGGACATCCCATCAAAGTGTTTCCAAATAGTTTTTGACTTGTTTTGGGACATGCAGTTAAGCGTTCCGTATTGGAAAATCACTTTATCGTATCTTTCGGCGTATTCAGGTCATCCCCAGCGATAGTTTCATCTTGTTTCAACAGCTCATAAAACACTACGCCCTCTTGACCCCACCAAATACAGAGAATTATCTTTGAACCATGGATGTTTCGTTTTGGCGTCGATGTTGTATGACCACCCATACATCTGACTTTTCTGGACGGGTTCTTGCAGCAAATAAATTTTTCATCGCCAGTCACGATAGGATGCAAAAACCCTTTCCTTTTGTGCCTTTGAAGCAGCTGTTCGCAGGTGGAAAAACGTCTTTAGACATCTCTCGGATTCATTTCGTGTGGCACCCAACTTCCTTGCATTTAAATCACTCCCATTGCCATCAAACGTTAATCGACGGTCGGTAAATCAACATTCAAGAAATCTGCCAATTTTTTAAATGTTTGGCAGGAACATTCCCCGAATAATGCCTCCAATTCTGTATTTCAACTCTTTTGAATCATCAGAATCAATACTCACAAGTTGAAATTGAAAAAGAATGTTTAGCAGAAGCTTCGGACAGCAAACGAAAATTTTCAGCTGTCGATTTCTCGAAATGGAAGCAAGAAAATCCAAGCTCCTTTTAATAAAACAATTTAGTACATTAACAATCACAACTAACCGAATTAACCAACGCCACAGATTGGCAAATAATCAATTTAAAAAAACCCACAGAATAATAATAAATCACAAAATCAACTCAAACAAACCAAAATCACAACTCATTAGCTCAACTCCCCAAATCTGAAATACTACGCGGTAATGAAGCAGTCGAAGAAAATAACTGCAAAAACGCAGCCGCTAAGGTACTTAAATCTCTGCTGGTGTTTATCTCGGGAATCAAAGTCATCCATTTATTAATCGAATTACTAGAAGCTAAAGATAACCATGAAATAAACAACAAAATATATCTTATGCTCGGGTAGTATCCTACCGCCACAACGTCCTGTACTACCACAAAATAAATCTAATGACCTGGCTGAACTTAAAAAAAATTGCTAAAAACCTTAATGGAGCCAATGGGAACGATGTTAAGCGTGGCTCTACAGTTTAAACTAGCAGTATGGAATGCCAACGGCCTGACCAATCACAAAAACAAACCTTTATCTTTCTCATACACCGTTCTATAGGCGTTATACTAATATCTAAATCCTAATAAACAAACAGGAGTTATTTAAAAATTCCTAACTATACTATTTATGCTACCCTATACTCAAATGGTACTGCGTATGCTGGTTCAGCAATTATAGTCAAAACTAGAATTAAATACTAGCAACTCCCTAAATACAACCCACAACATCTTCAGTCTACTACGATTACAATCTTGGATTGGGAAGGACTTTTCAACATATCAGCAGTCTACTATACCCCAATACACAACATTAAACAAAACTATTTCAAAGACTATTTCTAAACACTGGTAAACAGGTTTATATCAAGTAGGGATTATAACATGAGTACTGAGGGTCAAGGGAACTATTAAATACAATTACTAGCAATAGCTTTCATTACTTGTCCATAAGCGAACCTTCGGATTTGTGTAAAACACCTGATCTATTAGACTTCTGTATTGTAAAGATATTCATGCCGATTACCACAAAGCCTGTCTAAACCTTTCCTTAGATCACTCCACGATAATGGTAATAATAAATATCAAAGTATTACTCAAACAATGCTCTCTTAGCCTTAATAACAAATTCACAAATTGGAATCAATACAAAGAAATAATTGAAGAATCGTTAACACTTGAGGTGCCTTTGAAATCCGATGAAGCACTAGAAGCTTTTAATCAAACAATCCAACAAGCAGCTTGGCAATCAACACCACAGAAAAATCTAATAAAAAATAATTCAACTTATTCAATCAAAGTCAAAAGACCAAAAGAACCTCAGCAACACATGTCACCTATTCGACTTGAAGACAACACCTGGGTTAAAAATGACTTGTGTCTTTACAAGACACTCGTTTGACTCTCAAATTACCACAGAAGTAGAGCAAGTAATTCATCAGTACCTTCAAACATAATTTCAACTGCATGTACCGATCAAGCACTTTAAAAAATGTGAAGTCCACAATTTTGACGGACTTAAATTCACGGAACTACCCAAGTTACGACTTAATCAAGGGCAAAGTTTTCAAAAAGCTACCAGAAAAAAAATTCGCCCAAATATTTAACGCGGTGCTAAGATTACGATATACACCAGAGCAGTTAAAAGTTGGTACAATCATTTTGATCCATAAGCCTGGCTAGCCTAAAGGAGAACTGTTGTACAGACCAATCAGCCTGCTACCAATCCCATCTAAAGCTTTCGAAAGCTACTATTTTAGAAACTAACACCGATAATTACAGAAAGTAATATTATACCCAATCATCAATTCGGATTTCGCAAATACCAGCAAGTCCATAGAGTGGCAGACAGAGTTTTGAAGAACCTTCAACACAGATAATATTATATATCAGTGTTTTTCGAGGTCATACAGGACTTTGACATGGTGTGGCACGATGGTTTGTTATTTAAAATTAAAAAAAGCGTTGCCACCAGACTACTACAAAATGCTGAAGTCATATCTCACCAACGGGCATTTTCTAGTTAGGTATAGAGTCACCCATATATCGTTAGTTCCTATCAAAGCCGGTGTCCCCCAGGGAAGTGTGTTGAGACCGCTGTTGTACCTCAAATATATTGCTGATCCCCCGGCCTTATCAAGTACTACAGTCGCTACATTCGCCAATGATACTGCGATATAAACATAGCATCCGAGAAGTTATAGCTCCATTTAAATAACCTAATACAATGATTGAAAAAGTGGTGCATTCATATAAAGAAATCCAAATCAACTAATGTAACGTTCACCACTAGAAAGGAACTTACCCAACTGTATTTTTAAATGACCGTTAAGTAGGTGGGAATCTACCTGGACAGGCGCCTAACAGAGAAAGTACATATTAACGTAAATAGTTGGCCTAACATTCCAGAAAATGTATTGGCTCCTAAGGCAAAAATACACTACTTTACAAGACAATTATCCGGCCAATATGGTCGTATAGGATACAAATATGGGGAACAGCTAGTAGATCGAACATTGACATTATAAAACGGTTTCAATCAAAAGCATTAGTTATTTAGTAAATACCCCATGATTTTCCCGAATGAGGTAATTCACCTGATTTAGATCTGTTCGATCTTTCTAAGTTTTATTTACCTCCGCCACCAACTCCTTCTCCATTATTTCAATTTTTTTAAATTTCTTCTATAATACAAATATGGTCGTCTTTACTTATCTCGATATTTTGTTGATTTTCTTTGGATATATTTATATCCTTTTATTTTCTGCTACTTTTTAAAAGTTTAAAAGCCAATAATTTATTGGTACGTCTCTATCCTTTTTTTTTGGCGCGCGTTGTTCAATAAAGTCACGAGATCTTGAACCTTCGGTTTTAGTTCGTGGAGCGCTTTCTTCGATTTTCTATGTTGTCAGCTTACGAATCCAGGTTTATATTTTTTGTCGTACTGCAATCTATCATAACACTTTCCTCTTTAAATAAATCGCATATTTGTTTCCGAGCGCACAGGGTCGACTGTCGGTTATAGCGTAGCATCCGCTACCTTCCTTACAGAAATAGGCCAAATAATTGGTCTCCATTGTGCGACAAAAGTGGAAGCAGTGCATCGAAAAAGGTCCTCTTTTACGAAATCTAGATCGCAGGACAACCAACCGAGAGGTTCATCATCTTCAGAAACTTGCGATTACAGAATGTAACGCGACTCCATTTGCCCTAGCACATGAACGATGAACCATTACACGGTATCGAGTATTTGTTCTGTTTGACGTCGATCACTCATAATGGAACTAACAGCACGACCTCCTTTCTAATGACTATCACTGACTTATCTGCATCGACAATGAAGATTTCTTCTGATAAATTCAGATTTTGTTTAAACTGGAACAATGGGCGGATATTAATACGCCATAACCGCAGAGAAGGGGGGCAAAAAATCTATGTTCGTACGAGGCATACAATGATAACTACAATTATTATGGTATGATGAGCTATTAGTTATGATAACAGATGACTTCTAGTTAGAGTCAATATTACCAGTCAGACTTACATCTATCTAGTCTTATAGCCCTTCAAAGAGTACCCCAAGCATTTTTAGCGAGATAATACTTGACCATATCTGGCAGGGTAACATTAAACTTTCTTCAACAAAACAGAGTAAATCATCTAACTATTGCATGTAAGGTACAACGGTATCCGCGACCTCCAAGGAATCTGGCTGAATTATGAAATGAAATGGTCTATCCAAACAACGTACATTCATTGTTTGACTCGATGCAAAGAATAATGCAACCGACCACAAGAGCCCGAGGTGGAGCCATATATCATTGAATAAATGCAAATATTTGTAGATATACGTTTTTTTCTTAGTGTTGTAATTCCAATGTACAGTAGTAGATTAAAATTTAAACTTAATAATTTTCCCTAAAATATTAAGGTACATTTACAGAAAGAGTAGAACAAAAGACGATCTGAGTATCGGCGGGAACCATCAGTTGTCTGTTGATTATAAATCATTGATGCATTATTTCTAACAACAGTAATCGTTTGAGGTATCCAGGCAGACGCAAAAGGGTCCTTTTCAATTTCCACCCGATCTTAACGTGTTTACATTGTTTCACCGTAGCTAGAAGAGGGAAATTCACGTTCCTTCCCTGCGAGGCAGCAACAGTTACGGCGCTCTATCGGCGGCTGCCGCTCAAAAATGGCGCGCCTTTTCTTGCCCCCGGGGCGTCAAATTAATTCCGCGAACTCAGCCGGAAAGCGTTCGTAGCGCCCTCGACGTGCAGACGCAAAATCTGCAAAATCAACATGGCACCAAATCGCAAATAAATAAAATAAATAGTGAGCGCATGTAAAGCTTTAACATTTCCGCGATTTATTGATAAAACAAACAGCGAATTCTTTTGCGCTGCAATCAAACGAATAAACAGCAGCGCACGCCGGGGCTTCCCCGGACAAAAAGAAGGGTCTCTTCGGCGGCAATCGCCTCGTTGCGGCGCTTTTGGGATGCAGTCGCCGTCTACATTAGCGGATTGGGGCGCGGGTGGCTGAGTGATGGGTCCCATCCATTTCGCCTGCCTGCCCATATCGCGCCTCGGAACGCGGCGGCGTCCATAATTTATAGACGGTAATAAGCTGGAAACATGACGAATTATAGGCGCATCTTCCAATTGTTTATCCTTAAGGCGCTCGGCCGAAATTTGCCAAATTTATTAGGGGATTTGTACGACCAACTCATTATGTCTTGATGATTACAAGAAAAAAGCGGCATCTATCTTCTTGCAGAATACTCTAATCTATTTTCTTATGTCTTCCTTGCCTTAAAGCTTTAATTGTCATAACGCATCTGTTAATGAATTCTAGAGATGAAGAAACTGATTTTATTCTAATTACACTCTATAATCTTAATTATGAATGATGTGCAATTTAATTTTCTGTCTAGTTACATCAAAATCATCTTTCAACGCATAGCACACTTATTCTACTAATATCGTGTTCGCCTACAAAATAATCTATTCTTGTAATTTCTAGAGTTGACGTTGACTTCCCGGCAAACAAGATATCTGGGTCTAAGCCCCTAACCTTTCTTCTCTAGGAAGCCCTGGCGTTGGAAGTTGGTGTGCCGTTAAGGCGCTTCCTAAATAGTGGAAACTTATTGGTGACCCAGGCAGTGGTTGTTGAACATGCCAAAGATGGCTTTCACGTCTTCTTTGTAGGACATTAGCCCTGGAACGATCTCACAAAACTGCTGGAATTCTATGTTGCCGCAGCGATGGTCTGTATGGCTCTCAAGAGGGGTCCACGTTGCAAAACCATATTTCTAAAGAGGTCCAGCCTTTATGTTCGGACTGCGGGGTTAAGGCGGCTGCGGTTGATGCCAAAGAAAACTGAGGACGATGCTTAGCAGAAGCTGCCGCATTCCATAATCTGCTGCAGCATACGAGTGGTCGCCGCCTGACGGAGAACTGGCTTAGGGAATGTGCAGCCTCCTTTAAAACTGGCTAGATAAGGTCCCTGCCAATTGGAACAGGTGGCTGGTTCGCTCCGGGACTTTTTACACTCGCCGGAGTAATGCTCCTTGTCGCACTTCATACCCTTCGGAACAGCGCTATAGCACAATGAGCGTATTCGAAACGCTGGCAGCGATGGCACTGTCTGACTACTTTCCATTTCCTGCTCTGTTATAACAGCCAAGTCAAGAATAACTTAGTAGGTTCTAAATCTCCTTCTGCTTGTTGGACCGCTCAAGTTCCAAAAACATGAGCGGCATAAGGCAGCGGTGGGACCTCTTTCATATTCTCCTGACAGTGAAGATTGGGAAGTCGTGCTCTAGGATCTCGCTGTTGAACTCCTTATCGACAACATTTTCTGGGATTCCTACCACGACAACCCGGAGTAGCTTATCTGCCTTCAAGAGGTAAAAACGAGTCAGCCACCAGTGATCGTTCGCTGTAGCGGGCTAGATGGAAATACCATCCGCTACGTTTTGGCCTTCAGGAACCCTTACGTTGTTCTCATGTAGGGCTTTTCGAACCGAAAATTAGACCTGTTTATCCCGCACTACGACGGAAGGGATTTGTTTCCGTGGGGAAAACGTTCGACGAAAGGGATGATGTGCCCTGGCGGGGGCTGGGGATAACTAACATCACAGCATCTTCTTCTAAGTTGCTGAGCGTCTCAAACGAGTTGGCTGTCGCTGTCAGAAAGGGTGGTGGGTAGCATCGTGACCTTGACACGACGGTGGCGGACACGGCGACACTTGCCGGCAGGCTGAAAGTCCTGCTTCGCGTTAAAGCTCACCTGGGTATGCCTGGCGTCCTCAAAACCGCTCACCAGCGGGAGAGGTGGAGGCAAATGCGTGGCGACGGCGCTATCTGGGGCGGTTATACTGACGGTGGGCGAATTCCGGACATACTTAAACGACTGCAGACACGACTTCTAGATCTTCTTTGTAAAGATTAAGATTAAGTATACTCAGTTCTCGCAAAAGCTAGGGCGACCTCGCACATCTTTTTACTCTCACTTTCACTAGCCATACCATATCGTACATTTTACTTGCACACTACCTGAACGTGTACTAGCTGGCGCACGCATTGGCTAGGACCTCAACGGTTAACGCGCAATTCTGCTGCACACGGCTAGACGCGACCGACCATATGCAATGGTCGGCTGCAGATTCTGGCGGGTTTTGAGCGACGTCTCTCGTGGTCTCTGGAGTGGTGCCCATCATCGCACTTCATGCACTTCGGTGCCGCGTTACAGCCCCTCTTCGCATAATCAAATTTCTGGCAACCCTGGCACTGCCCTATATGCTTATTTCTTTTTGGTTGCTCCACCGTAATGTGCAACCCTTGAGCCTCACGAAGTTGAAACATCTGTTTGCTCTATCAGCTTCGACGAACACGTGAGGCATAAAACGTTTGTACCCCGTGAGTCGCATCCTTCTGACTGAATTTTCCGCTATGCCCAGGACCAGCAAATTCTGTTTGATCCAGTAGTTGAAGAACTTCTCCAGAACTCCCTTAAGAATTACCAAGATCGGCATCTCTAACCGTAACAAATAAGTATGGTAAGGAAATCGGCGCAACTCCATTATTCGCGACATCTCCTTGTAGTTGTCGTCGGTGGGGGGGCAAGACACTAATAGAATCTGCTAAATTTTTAGCTGTCATATAACGGATTTGCTTCTCTCGGATTAGTTTAAGCACCTCCAGCTAGTAGTTCTTGCAATTTCGCTGCCGATTCGCCTTGGGCTGAACAGCGACGACCTCTCTTTCGTTGACGTGACCAAGAATCGCACAATAGGCTTATCTTTAAAGTGGCTTCAGTAGGTATCCCGCTGCCGATAGCGCAACGAATCCGATCCTTCCTGTTAGATCGCAAGTTACGAATAAAAAAGTTTGGCGGCGTAAAGTTATCCGAGTAGCGTCTCCGAGCCGACAAACCCTCGAGGTTCAATTCAGTTCATGACGCTATTTAACATGTACGTCTGGCGACGACGCTCTCTAGGATGATGGTTGACTATGCAGATGACTAGATCACTGCGTCGCTATCTAATTGTATGACAACCCCAAAAAAAACTAATAGAAAATTGTTCCACCTAGAAAAGTACAGAGGTCTTATTCCCTACCAAGATAAAATTTTGTTAGTGTGACGACCCCTCAGGATCTACAAACGGGAAATTGGAGAGCGGAGTAACCTTAGCAAGCTTACCTGGAACATCCACGTGAAAAACCGCAAGCAAAGCGAAGGCATCCCGACAAGTTCTGAGCTCCATGTTTCATGTCTAGAGTTGTCTGTGATGCCAGAACAAGATGGGGATTTATCTAGTAGTCATTAATAAGATATCCAAAATTGCTGTAGAACTACGTCACTAAAACCACAATCAGAAGTTCCAATTTGTCTCGAAGAGGATACTTAGGACTCTCTTTAATGCTCCGTGGTATGTACGTAACACTGTAGTGCACTACCAACAATCCAGAGTGCTGACCAACTTTATCAAACCGTTCAAAGTTATGATAATCCGTCCATCCGTAACCTGTACAACTATAAAATTGACGGAGGCACCCGTCATTAGCTTCTGAAAATCTTAATTTCCAAATAATACTAACCATCATTCGTGTTAGGTTACCGAAGAGGGGAGGGAAGGGGGTTCATATATGACCAACAAAGTTAAAGTTAATAACGTGCAACAAACAACTTGAAAAAACTCAATTGAACTCCGGTACCTTAAAATAAAATCCCCTTCAAACTTACTGGCAATAATTCTGCTTGTCCGATCAAACCTTTCCTGAAGGAAATACCGTGTCCAGTTTGGTAATGCGAAGTCATCAGAGAGGCGACTCTAAGTCAGTGTTCGTCAAGGCTTCATTTTATCCCCTATTTTTTACAACCTTTACATCCGGGACACGGTGACGACACCCTCTACTAGGTTGACCTAATACGAAGACGAGACAGTGGTGTTCCAGGCGATCATAACAAATGTGAGACGGCCTATATGGTCCATTAGAAGTATTGAGGTTAGGGCTTAGACCCAGGAATGTTAATAATACGACCAGAATAGCTAAGTCAAAAGAGCGCAATAATTTTTATTGTGGTCTAGTTATCGGTTACCACATAAAAAATAAATTTATCAGTAACATTGCAGCCTCATCGCCAGCGTACTCGCGCGGGCTGCGACGTGGACTAATGCTTGGCCTACTCAGTCACTAAAAATAATTGAGTACCTGCGTTCACTTCAAACAAGGGGTAGTAATAGCGATTGTCTAAGACGCTGTGCTTGCCACATCACCCTGCAACAGAGATGGTGCGCAACGACCAAACACACTAGACTAACATATGCTCCTACGCGGGGCGTTAGAGCCTTACCATTAGTATTAATATTTCAACGTATATCAGCTTGGTCAAATCAATTATTAGTTACTTGATTGTAAAATGAAAACTTGAAAGCACAACTGAAACAAAAACACGGTCAGATAGATCACACGTAATAATAAAAACGGTTACCGTGCATCAAAATTCCACCACTTTCCCGTCAGCATCACGCCAAGAAATGAAATAAATAAAATTCCGTAATCGAGCAACCGCCCAGAGATCAAAAGTTTTCCATGGAAACATCTAATCTTTGTAGTCATCGCCTTTTAACATCAAAATTCAAGTGTCAAACAAAATATACATAAAAATAGCATAACATAAACTCCCCTATGGCCACAGCAAAAGTACATGAAAGCATCTCCAAGCCAAAATCCAGCACCAAAGCCCCACCGATAGGCATTGACTTGGGTACTACATATTCTTGCGTGGGCGTTTTCCACAACGGGTCGGTAGACATCATAGCCAACGACCAAGGCAACCGCACCACCCCCAGCTATGTGGCTTTCACGGACGTGGAGCGGCTTATCGGCGACGCTGCGAAGAATCAAATTGCGATGAACCCTCAAAATACTGTCTACGGTTATTAAATTTTGTGACTGGCAGATGAACATTTAACCAATTTAGATCGCTTTTAGATGTTAAACGCCTCATTGGTAGAAGGTTCGATGACTCCACTGTCCAGTCTGACATGAGGATGTGGCCCTTTGAGGTGGTGAACGACAGAGGAAAGCCCAAAATTAAGGTGTTCTACAAGGGAGAGATGAAGACGTTCTTTCCAGAGGAAATCTCCTCTATGGTGCTGAGCAAGATGAAGGAGATTTCTGAGAGTTACCTCAACTGCAAAGTGTCAAAAGCTGTCATTACTGTTCCCGCGTACTTCAACGATTCGCAGAGGCAAGCGACTAAGGACGCCGGTACTATAGCCGGGTTGGACGTCCAGAGGATTATAAACGAACCAACCGCTGCTGCCATTGCATACGGGCTAGATAAGAAGGTAACAAGCAATATTACTATACATTGAAATTAAAATTTCATAATGGTCAAAATCACTAAGTATATATTTATGTAAAAGTTGTGGTGACTGTTTTTAGTTTTTTGGCTGGTTGTATGTAAATGATTCAAAAAGATGGACTCAATGTAGTACAGCTATATTTCCCGAAACATACGTTGTACAGGGTTCGGCAGGGAGATGCTACGTTTTTGAGACGGGTGTAATATTTGCGGTAGGAGTAGTTGCCATAAAGCCGTGTACGATTGAACAACGTGTCCTTGTTTACGACACATTTGTTATAATAATCCGGAGAATGACCAATTGTGATTCATCAGAGAGTAGTTGTAGAGCAAATCAGCTGATGTTATATAACTACAATCGGACTACCGCATGATGTTGACTGCGTTGGGGTTTTCGGCTTAAAACTATGGATGATTGAACCAACGTCTACTTCTCTGAGTTGTTGTTTTCACATCTCTTTGGCAAACTAGATGAGCACAAGTACTAAAACAGTTCAAATATTACTATTAGAAATAGAGGTTGGAAGGCTTAGGATTGGCGGAAGAAAGTGAGTATCAACAACATCTTGCCTTTCAGGAAAGTATTCTATTTGTATATCATACGACAACAACTAAAAAGCTTAATGAAAACGAGCGTAGACGAACGCAAAGGCTACCACTTGAAGTCCTGATAATAAACTTGACGCCATCCAGATACCCACAACACTTTCGTACAGCAAAAACTATCGCTAGTGTTTGGTAGCAGTGCAGTTGTCTAGCGTGTTCGACAGAGTTTTTTAGTGCCCCCCTCTTGGACTAAATATGCTCCGCTGGTGTAGGAGTTAGTAGCACTCTTGATGACAAAGGATTCATCCGAGTTGGATACTGCAATATGGACGGAGTGATGAGACCTTGTTTTTGAATATGGTAGGCATTATCCTGAGCGAAATTCCAATTCCAAGCAGCACTTTCCATTGTTAAATTGCTTAATAGTATGAATACTTGAGTAAAATCAGATACGAATCTATAAAACTATCAAAATATCTACAGAAATGTACAACTCCACATTTGCAGAAGCAAGCATGCCAGAAACAGTCTAAACCTTGTTCGGATCTGGAAGAATATTGTCTGAAGTAATTGAATGTCTAAGATACCTCATACTATTACAACAAAAGTTACATTTAACAGATATATCAACATACGATAAAGAAGACACAAATATTTTACTGCACATCTTCATCCTTCTTCTGGAGTTTCTTGTACTCGTCTTTAAAATAACCAAAATAATCACAATACGTATAACACACGCAAGACTTTTCTCAGTACGCTTTTCTTGAATTGATATGGATGTTCCAAAGTTAAATAAGCTATCATTAGTTTTTTAACAGACTCTCCAACTTGCGCGGTTTGGCTAAGTTTAATAAGATAGGTGATGGACTTACATGTTACAGGTTTGTGAATTCTTCGATACAATAAGTCATACATAACGTCAATTTGTGCATTCATCAGAAGTTTATAGAGTAAACGACAACAGAGCACGTACACTGCTAACAAATTTGTTTAATTGCTGATCACGTATGATAGTAATGTTTGCAAGTCAGTGTCACTAAACAGACCACCAGTCACTAAAAATCTTCTTCGACTCTTATCAACAAGTACCTGTTTTTTTGTTTTTTCAAGAAGCATTGATAGATCACGAAGCGGTTTATCATCAGTAAGCTTCTAATAGTCTTTTAAGTTGTCAAGAAAAGCGACAACGTCTGTATTCCCTTGTACTGTACCTAATAAAACCACCGGGCGCATGAGGAATATACAAAACTAGCCAAAAAAATTTCATGGTCTAGAAAATATGTGATTATAGAAACCATAAACATAAAGACTAAATAAATCCACTATAATATTTAAGAGTGAAGATGAGCGCAATGTGCTAATCTTCGACATGGGGGGAGGAACATTCGACGTGTCCGTCCTCCTGATAGCAGGGGGCATCTTTGAGGTGAAATCAACAGCCGGCGACACGCACCTAGGAGGCGAAGACATAGACAACCGCATGGTGCAGTACTTCGCTGAAGAGTTCAAGCGGAAGAACAAAATAGACATACTCAACAACAAAAGGGCCTTGCGGCGTCTGAAAACAGCGTGTGAGCGAGCGAAGAGGGCGCTTTCCTCGGCCACCCAAGCAAACATCGAGATTGATTCTTTGGCGGAGGGTATGGACATGTACACAAACATTACCAGGGCAAAGTTCGAAGAACTAAACAATGACATCTTCAGAAGGACACTAGAGCCGGTCGAGAAAGCGCTCAGGGACGCGAAAATTAACAAGAGCAAGGTCGATTAACAATTCACGAATACTAGTAAAATGCTAATCAAAAATTTTATGACTAGATCGATGATGTGGTACTGGTAGGAGGCTCAACGCGAATCCCCAAGATACAAACTTTGCTGCAGAATGTGTTTGAAGGAAAAGAATTGAATAAGTCTATAAATCCAGACGAAGCGGTTGCTTATGGAGCGGCTGTGCAAGCTGCTATTTTATCAGGAGACGAATCGGAAGCCGTAAAAGACCTACTTCTGCTGGATGTCACCCCACTATCTTTAGGCATCGAGACCGCCGGAGGCGTAATGTCAAACTTGATACCACGCAACTCCACCATTCCCACCAAGCACTCGCAAACCTTCTCCACTTTCGCGGACAACCAACCCGGAGTCCTCATCCAGGTGTACGAAGGCGAAAGAGCCATGACCAGAGATAACAACCTTTTGGGAAAGTTCGATTTAACGGGAATACCCCCTGCCCCGAGAGGCGTACCACAAGTTTGGAAAATTCCATGGTAACGATCATAACTGATTAACTCATTTTTAACTTTTTAGATCGAAGTCACGTTTGATGTCGACGCCAATGGCATCCTCAACGTAACTGCATGCGAGATAGCCACCGGCAGACGCAATCAGATCGTAATAACCAATGACAAGGGTCGGCTCTCCAAGAAGCAAATTGAACAAATGGTTGGGGAGGCGGAAAAGTTCCGAGAAGAGGACGAGCGTATAAGATCGGCCGTTTTTGCCAAAAATGAACTGGAATCGTACATATATCAAATGAAGTCTATGGTAAACATTATTTTTGGTGTTCTTAATGCTTTATTAGTGTCAATTCACGGCCTTCTTCACTTACTGAATCTTTGATATAATCTTCTCCACTGTGCATGAATTGAATGTATTGAAATATTCATAAACAACAACTTGGCATCGAATTTACTTTTCCCTTACAGTTGACTAATAAAGTTCTCAAAACACTAATGTCCCTACAACTATAACTCCTCATTACATCAGCTATGAGGACTATAAAAATAAAGTTATGGCACTAGTTTTTTTGGACACTAAATATGAGAAAATGAAAAGAAGCATTCACAGAGAGCAAAAATCAACAAAGTTATATGGTACATCAGGGGTATAGTGCATAATATACTTATACTAACAGGTTCACATTGAAACTATAACTCGTTGCCACGAGAATTAAGGAGTAAAACATTATGAAAAAATAAAACCAAAAATTGTTCTATGAGAAGTTACAAATTCCATCTATATATTCACCCAGTACCAAACCGCACTTCTAAAGATGCCTCAAATAGTAAAAGTTTCACATTCCATCCCCACCCCCTCCAAACACAATTTTTAACTTAATTTTTTTTTATTTATCATCAGTGAATATTTACAATATATCATTCAATATAATATTCAGTAAATAGTTTGTTTAATGCGTGGTTGACATGTAAGAGAACACTCCAGTGAGTGCACTCTCCTAATTCTACTTAGCATAATAACTATTGCGGTTGTAACTAGAGACTGTCCTGAAATCAAGTCTAGTTAAATCTGTTAGGTAGATCAAGTGGATCGTGCCTTTTAAGTCTTTTGACATATGGTCTGTCTAATAGGTTTGCTGCGAGTTCGTTGGTGTGCGCACTAAGCTTATCACAATGTTTTACACACTGTAAGCCACTATTTCTTGTTTTATTGTTGGTATAGGGATATTCTGTTGTATGACCCAGTTGGGTACATATCTCAGTGCATTGATGATGTTCTTGATGACCTTATTTTGAAATCTCTGGAGGATCTCAAGATTAGAATTGTTAGCTGATCCCCACAACTGGATCCCATATGTCCACACCGGTTTTAAGATGGTTTTATATAACAGCAGTTTGTTATCTAAGGAGAGTTGGGAAGTACGGCCGAGAAGCCAGTACATTCGTCGGTACTTTAGTTCTAGCTGTTTCCGTTTATTCCAGATGTGGGTCCTCCAGGTTAACCGTCTCTCTAAATCATTGGTTCCCAAAGTGATCCAGGTGGACCCCCAGGGGTCCACGGGAGACTCGACGGGGGTCTACGTTGGCGTGACAAAAAATGGGGGTTCATAATTCGTAAGCGGGGATCCACGAAAATTTATCTGGTTTCGATAGTGAAGAACTAAAATGTTGGCTTGAGTTCACCTGTCAATGTAGGCAGATAATATTTTAAGAAGCTCAGCGACTGTTACTTGTAAAAACTTGCATATTCCATATTCAGTACAACGTGTCGAGACTTGCAAAGCGCTGTCGCTACCGCCGTCCGCAATGCTTGTTCAGACGTGCAAAGGGACGAAAAGTACGACTTGTGGTGTGTGTGCTTGCAATCTTGCATGAACTTGTTTGATTCTTCACCAATATAAATACGATTGCCACGGATAAACGTTATTCATTTGTTTCCCGAATTTCGAAAAGAAAAGTAAAATAAAGTAAAGTGAATCGATGTTAGTGTTTGTCACTGTCGGAAAAGTAAGTACTTACCTGCCTATTTGTTATACATACTTTTATTTTATTTATTATTTATCTATTTATTTTACAATTTATTTTACACGTAAGTAAACAAAAAATAGACAAATTTCAAAAAAATACGTAGGTACAAAAGGTGAGGCTTATTCCTAAAAGAAATCTCTTCCAACCCACCTTGAGCAATGACTCTATGAAACCATCGAAGCTCGAAGATCATCTAAGAAGGTGTCATCCTGATAAAAAAGATAAATATTTAAAATATTTTCAAACATTGAAGGAAAAATATGAAAAGAGACCCACCGTGCACAGTATGTTCGCTTCAACGTCGGAAAGTAACAATGATGGCTTGCGGGCATCTTACAATATCTCATTACTTATAGCGAAATCTGGAAAATCGCACACCATAGAGAACAGTTAATTTTACCCGCTGTTGAAGAGGTTTTAAAAATCAAATCTCCATTTGACATACTCAAAAGAATTCCTTTGAGTAACAACACTGTACAAAGACGTATTGATGAAATGAGCAATTATTGAAAGTTTCTTGTGTAATTATCTGCAAACAACTCATTTTTCTATTCAACTGGACGAGTCAACTTTACCTGGTAATGAAACATTATTATTGGCGTATGTTCGATTTGTTATGGACGAAGAAATTCATGAAAAGATACTATTCGCGAAAACTTTGGAGACGGACACTAAAGGTGAATCAATATTTAATGTTCTGAGTGATTTTTTAAAGGAAAAATCGATTCCATTCATAAACGTTATTTCGGTGGCAACAGATGGAGCTTCTGCCATGGCCGGGCGATGTCGTGGGTTTATAAGCCATCTTAAAAGAATTATACCAGATGTAACTGCAATTCACTGTGTCATCCACCGACAACACCTAGTAGCGAAAAATTTGAGTGCTAAATTGCACCAATCGCTTCAGTTTGTGATTAATGCAGTTAACAAAATAAGAATCAATGCATTGAATACGCGTTTATTTGCACAATTGTGCGATGAAAATGATGAAGACTTCCAACGATTGCTCTTACATACTGAAGTACGCTGGTTGTCGAAAGGTGCATGTTTAACAAGATTTTTCTCACTTTTTGAATCAGTTTTAGAGTTTCTGGAAAGTAAAGATCCAGATTTAAAAGAAAACTTGATCAATTTGAAAGCAGACATCGCGTATTTGACAGATTTGTTCAAAAAATTTAATGACATTAACTTACAATTACAAGGGGACAGCCTCAATTTAATAAAAACAAAGGGTGTAATTTCAGCTTTTCTTGGAAAATTGAAATTTATGAAGCAAAATATTAGTCGGCGCGAATTTTCCCAGTTTTCAAACTTGTCACAGGTAGAATGCCTTGATAAGGATATTCACACATACGTTCAACATTTAATTGCCCTGCATGATGACTTTAAAATCATATTTGAAGATATTCTGACGATGGAAATACCACCATGGATCATAAATCCACTTGATACACGGAAGTGGAGAATGTGATATTACAAGAGGAGCTACTCGAGCTTAGCACTAATGAGGAACTGAAGGTGAAATTTAAAAGAGGGTATCAAATATTTTGGCTGCAGACAGAAGTACCCGAAAAATATCCTGGACTGTGGGGAATTGCGAGAAAGCTTTTGATAACGTTTCCCTCGTCATATCTTGTCGAGAAAAGTTTTAGTGTTGTTACAAAACTTTAACAAAAAAAAGGAGCAGATTGAATATCACAGAACGGGGAGATTTGCGGTTATTCCTAACAAAACTGAAGCCAAATATTGATAATTTGCTGTCAATCCATCAAGTACATCCCTCCCACTAAAATTATGACTATTTTGTGATTGTCAATGTAGAAGTTACGTTACGTTATTAATATTTTATTTTAATTATATTACGACTGTTATCATATTACAATGTAATATGATAACTATAAATAATAATTAGTAATGTAATAATTACATATTTGAATAAATACAACACAAGGAAATATACTATTTTTCTTTTTATTTTTACCACTGAATGGGGAGTTTTCTAAATAAAATATGTGAGAATTGATTGGTTTCTTGTGTTGTGGGTAGATGTCAAAGGAGTAAAGTTGGATGGAATGACTTTTTTGATTGGCTAACTTTACTTTTTTGACATCCACTCACAGCACAATCAATTAATTAATTAACCAATAACTCAGCCGCAACGCAAATTTCCATAGTTAGATCTAATCTTCACATTTTTTTCGAGTTTTGGGAATATGGTAGAAATGTAGCTGCAGGGGGTCCACCGGAACCAGCAAAACTTTCAAAGTGGTCTATGAGAAAAAAAGTTTGGGAGCCTCTGGTCTAAATGCATGCCCAAATATTTAGCATTATCTACCTGTGGTAATTGTTTCGCATTGAGTGTAACAGGTGGGCAGGTTTCCTTACGTAGGGTGAATATGTGTTACATGTGCGGATTTGTCTGCATTGACCTTGATTCCCCAAGTCTTCATCCAAGTTTCTATTTTGTTCAAGTTGATTTGGAGGAGTTGTGATGCAGATCATGGATCGTTGTGGGAGGCAAGCACGGCGGTGTCGTCTGCAAAGGTGGCTGTCATGGTTTGTCTGGTAGTTGGGATGTCTGATGTATATATTAGGTATAGCGTGGGACCTAGGACATTGCATTGCGGGACACCTGAGCCGATCGGATGCAGAGCTGATAAATCTTCTTGGAGTTTGACTTGGAAAAATCGATTGCTTAGGTAAGATTTGAATATATTGAAGAAACTTAATGGTAGAGTTCTTTTTATTTTGTACAGCAGACCAGTTAGCTAAACTTTGTCAAAAGCCTGGCTAACATCGAGGAATGCAGCAGAGCAGTATTTTTTTAAGTGCAAGTCATGATTTATTTTGGTCACAACTCTGTGAACTTACTCGACAGTATTATGCTGATATCTGAAACCAAATTGATGTTTTGGTAATAGGTTTTTTTTTTCAATAACTGGTTTTAATCTTTGTAAGATGAGTTTCTCAAAGACTTTGGAAATTATAGGGAGGAGACTGATGGGCCTGCAAGATGATATGTCGCTAGGATCTTTTCCTGGTTTTAAGATCATAATTATTTGGGCAGTTTTCCATTGATCGGGGACGATTTCTAGCTTTAAAAGAGCATTAATTAGAAACATTATAGCTTTAAGACCTTTTTCAGGTAGTTATTTATTTTGAGGTTTTTGATTATAGTTTTTATTTCACTCATTTTAATTTTTTTGAGTTTTACTGAAGGCTGACTTGGTTCATTGACAAATTGTTGAATTTCTTCTTCTTCGTCATCACAATTGGTTGAAGGATAAGGTTGAAAAACGTTTGTCAAGTGGTTTGCAAAAGTATTGGCTTTTTCGGCCGGGTTTCTTGCCCAGTTACCGTTAGGCATACGAATTGGCGGAATAACTAAGTTGGGGTCTTTTTAGCTTCATTGTGGCCTTCCACAGTGAGTATTTAGTATGAGCGGTAGGAGTTAGTTTTAATAGATAGTCTTGGATTCCTTGGCTTTTCAGTTTATGTAGTAGTGATTTTAGTTCTCGTCCTGCTGTATTTAGCCTGGTATTATCTCTGGGATGCCTAGTATTTTGCCAGGTTCGTCTTAATTTTCTCTTCTCTGCAATTTTCTGTTTAACAAGTGTGGGAATAGATTCTTGAGTTGTCGGTTCTAGAGAGTCGGGTGTGGAGTCCCATGCTGATTGTTGTAATACAGTGTTAATGTGTTCTATAGTTTCATGTACATTTGCATTTGTTTGCAATGGTATTTTTAAGTTTATTCTCTCATTAACCAGTTCTCCGAAGTAATCCCAGTTTGTTTTCTTGCTGTGGAGTTTGGGAGGTTTTAGAGATTTGACAATTTGTGTACAGTATGTAATGAGCACAGGAGAATGGTCAGAAGACAGGTCTAAACACGATTCTGCTTTTAGATAATTATTTGCTATACCATTTGTGACACAGAAGTCTAGTAAGTCAGGAATCTTTTGCTGGTCTGATGGCCAGTAAGTTGGTTCTCCGGTTGAGAGGTGTTGTAAGTTGTTTTCTCCCATAGCCTTGAGTAATTTTCTGCCGCGGGTTAGTGTCACTCTAGATCCCCATTCCTGGTGCTTTGAGTTGAAGTCTCCTCCTGCTATAAATCTGGGCCCAAGTGTTAAAGAAGGATTGAAATTGTTCTTTTTTAATGGAATTTTTGGGTGGGCAATAGACTGCTGAAATGATGACGTCTCTGTTGTTTAGTGCTACTGAAATGCTTGTGGCTTTAATATGTTCTTTTTGATACTTTGGTATTTCATGATGTTTTATGGTTGATTTAATTATGAGTGCAGTGCCCGCGTGTGCCGTTCCATCAGGATGATTTGTTGTGTAAACGTTATACTTAGGGATTTTAAAGTAGTTTAGGTTAGTGAAACGTGACTCTGATACTAACATGATATCAATGTTGTGTTGTTTTAAAAATGTTGCGACTTCTTGACAGTGCTGTGCCAAACCATTGGCGTTCCAGAGTTCAAGCTTAAGAAAGAGAGCCATTATGAGATTTTAGATATGACGGTCATGAGTAAATTTAGCATGGTGTCCATCCTTTCCATAAGTTTCGCCATCAGTGCTTCAAGGTTGTTGGTTTGGTTACTGGTGTAGTTCTGATTGTGTTGGAAGTTGTTGTTGGCTTGTTGATTTTGCTCTGACACTTTTTGGGAGTAGGAAATTCCAGGTTGCACCATCTGTCTACTCCTAAGGGGTGGATACATTCGTTTTTGTATTTCTTTGGCAACTATATACCCCCTGTAGTTTGCAGGATGGTTTCCTTGGCAGTTGACACATTTCACATCGTTGCTTCTTTGTTTTCTTTCGCAATTCTTTGTTAGGTGGTCCCTTGCACACTTAACACATCTCGCAGTTCTGTTGCAGAAGTTTCTTGTGTGGCCATATCTCTAACATTTGAGACACTGAAGCACTTCTCTTTTAACATGTGGTGGTTCAAATTTTATTTTTAGGTTCATCACATATTGTATATAGTAGATTTTTTGTTATTTTCATTTTGTTGTAGTTGAACATAGAACATGGATAGCGGAGTTTTATGAACTCTATGTCTGATGTTATGAATACTGATTACGGTATGTCCTTGTTTAGTAATTTCTTCTGTAAGACAGTTGATATCGACTGTTGGATGCATGTCACGTAAGACTACCCTAAATGTTCTGTCCTGTTTTTGTTGAAACGAGTGAAATTCAGTGTTTTTTTCCTGCAAGATTTTGTTAATGGGAACGTAGAGTTTGTTGTACTTTGACTTAACTACTCCCCACAAGCTTAATAGTGTACTTGTCTTTAGCATGTTCGTTAAGCATGTCTATGAGGGGTTTCAAGTTATTTACTTGATGTATAAAAATAGGGGGTGGCTTTACTGCTTCTGTTATTTCGTTATCCTTGCTTTTGTCTTCTGCAAGTGGCTGGAATCTATTTGAGGTTCCTGGAGCACTTAACCAGTAGTCATCTAGTTTTTTTTGTTTAGTTGTACGTTGATGGTCTGCATTATGTTTTCGTTTTTTAGAATTTTGTATCTGCCAGTCTGATTCATTGTTTACTTGCATTGGTGTCGCTACTTCCTGTTGGCTTTGTAACTGTGTTTGATAGGGATTGTACTGATTAGGCAGCGTTTGTATTTGTACAGGAGTTGCAAAGTTAGGCTGTGAGAGCCATTGCATAGGTGTCTGAGATAAATTTAGTTGTGTTTGCGGTGAAATTTGGTTGCTTGTTGTTGGGGGACCTTGTATTATATTAGATTGTTGATAAACCGGTTGTCCATTATTGTCATATCCGAGAAAGTTCCCCGAAGGGAACATTTAATTTATGTAATCGCTAGTCCAAAATTATTGTAAAATAATTTTTTAAAATCAATTCTAAATATTTGTAAACTGTAATTCAAGTTCTGTATTATTATGCTTTTAAACACTTATCACAATAACACTTGGCCAGTTGGCCTTGCTCTTGTCATGTTGCACTTGATATCTTATCTGAGCAAAACAGCACGTCTTTACTCTTCAAAGTTCAAATGGGAACTGTCTTTTAACTTAATCCTTGTATTTGCCATGGCTCTTTACAGTGTAATTAATGTCTTCTCTTTGATAAATATTGTTTATGAGGAAAAGCTATTTTATAGCTTTTGAAGAAATGGCTGCCACATCTCGCAAATCATGACAACACGTCGATTAGCAGTCATAAAAAAAATATAGTCTGATAATACCTGCAGAGGACACTGCAACCCATACAGTACTTCTATGGTGCTGATGACCTCTCATAGATATTTTCAAACCAATATTGACAGTTGTGCTTATTTATTTATCCCTGTACATCATTATTAAAATTGGGATTTCCAAAAACATACAGGAGAATGGAACTAACACTTCGAGCAAAATTTTTTAGTTATAAAAGAAAAAACAAAAGGCCTAAAAGTTAGAAAAAAGCACCTTTTTGGATCGGTGGATAAATAACTAGGCCTAAATGGTTCAGACATGGTTTAACAATAATATTTTGAAGGGTAGTAATAGGAAAATATAAAAAAGGCGTTAGAGTGATTGGGAATAGAAAAAGTTAATTTTTTCCAGTCAGTGACAGACAAGTGAGCATTCAACTGGCTACACGTCAACTTATGCGAACATCTAAACATTTGTTAATTATTATGAAAAAGACAGATGCAACCAAAATCTTAGATTTTAATTAAAAACAAAATTGAAGAACTCAATTTATCTCTTTGGTACTTTAACGTGCCCTTGATCAATTGCACCACATTTGCAATAATTAAAGTTTATATAAATATAAATGATGAATTTGATATTTAGTGACATACATAATTAGTAACTTACTTAACTTCCACCACAAAACTTAACCTCTAATAATATAAAATTAAGTGAAGAATTGCACAGACAGTGATCTTAAACAGTTTCTGTATCTTAAATTCCAATTAAATATTTTTTGGCGTCATGGGTCACCAAAATTGAACTCAAGTTCTGAACTAGGAATGCTCATCTCCTCAATTTTGGTTCAATTAAAAGTACAGAGAGAGATTCGCTCTCTAATTTCTAAGAAAAGAAGGACAGACTGAGAGTAGGGGAAAGTGATTTCATTAGGCGCAGGTAATCAGGAAGTTTTATCTAGAGAGACACTTGGTAACCAAAACATCGTAAACAAACAGAGAACTTTTGATATTAAAACGTTCGTTTAGAACTTTTTTTTTTACTGCATATTTACAACTAGTCTAACTAGACTAACAAGCAAATGAGTTAATGTACATAGCATGTGGGGAGGAACACCAAGAGTGACCTCCTGTCATTACAAGGTATACAAGTCTTATTACTAATTTGTTAGGTCACTAAACTTTGTCCTTTTCAGGCGTCTAACTGCATTTGCATTATTTAATAAGTCTGTCACTAGAACACTAGGGTGATCACTAATACGATCGTTGTATCTGATGCAGCAAGCTTTGATGACATCTTTAATCCATGGGATCTTTAGATCGTTATGTAATGTGCGGTTGTTCACATACCATTCGGCGTTTGCTATTGCGCGAAGTGTTTTGCTTTGAAATCGCTGTAATATCTCGATGTTCGATGACTTAGCAGATCCCCAAAACTGGATCCCATACGTCCAAATCGGTACTAACGTGGTTTTATATAACAACACCTTGTTTGTTAAACTGAGCTGCGATTTTCGTCCGAGGAGCCAGAACATCTTCTTCACGCGGATATCTAATTATTTTCGCTTAGTCTGTATATGTTTTTCCAGTTTAGTTTGCTATCGAGATGGATACCGAGAAATTTGATATCTTCTTTGTGTGGTATGTTAGTGCCGTTGAAGATTATAGGAGGTGGAACAACCTTGCGGAGGGTGAAGACCACTGAAGCCGATTTGTTTTCATTGATTTTGATGCGCCAGATCTTTATCCAGTTTTCTAAAGCTTTCAGCGCATTTTGCAGGTATATTGATGCCTGAAGTGGATCTCTGGGTGAAGATAATACAGCCGTGTCGTCCGCAAACGTAGCAATTAAAACATTGTCGGTAACAGGAAGGTCTGCCGTAAACAACTGGTATAATGTCGGTCCCAGTACGCTACCTTGTGGTACACCTGCCTCGACTGAGTAGATTGGTGAGTGGCTGTCATTGATTTTGACCCGAAAGTATCTGTTTTCTAGATACGACTTGAAGAGCAGATAGTACTGTTGCGGTAGGGTTTGCTTGATCTTATATAGGAGGCCAGGGTGCCAAACTCGATCAAAAGCTTGGCCCACGTCTAAGAATGCTGCTAGGCATAACCGTTTTTTCTCGAAGTCTTTTTCACCTTATCCACTATCCTATGGACTTGTTCCAATGTTGAGTATTTTCTGCGGAAACCGAATTGATGTCCCGGAACTAAATGCAATTCTTCTATAATGGGTTCAAGTCTTCTTAGTAAAATTCGCTCAAAGAGCTTAGAGAGGAGTGGTAACAGCGAAATCGGTCTATAAGAAGCTGGTAATTGAGCTGGTTTTCCTGGCTTTTGAATGACAATTACTTCGGCAAATTTCCATTGGATTGGGAAGTACTGAGTTCTTAAGATGGCATTATATATACGTGTTATAGCTGCTATCCCTTTTTTGGCAGTTGACGGAGTAATTCGGACGTAATTAGGTCATATCCCGGTGCTTTGCCAGTTTTTAAACATTTAACTTCTGTTTGGACTTCGTTGGGTGTACAGTGTCGAATGGGTAAATGGAGTTGGAGTGGTGATTTAAGGAATTCGAGAATTTCGTAATCATCTTGTGGAGTTCTGTCTGATTCGTGCGGTTGAAAAGTTGCAGCTAAGTGTTCGCCGAATACCACCGCTTTATCTTTATCACATCGGGCCCAAGAGCCATCATTTTTACGAATAGGAGGGATAGGGATAATAGGCTTTTTCAAATTCCTAGTTGCGCGCCATAAGGAGTAGTCATGGTGTTGACTGGGGGATAAGTTTCGCACGTAATCATTGACCGTTTCGTTTTTCTGTTCCTTGATTAATCTTTTTAGTTGTGTGGTGAGAGTGTTTAGTTTATTTTTGTCTCTTGGGTGTCTTGTTTGTTGCCAGATCCGTCTTGCTTTTCGTTTGTCGCTGATCATTTGTCTAATTTCTAAGGAGTAGTTGTTAGTGTTTTTGTTACATTTATGTTGTAGTTTTATGGGCGTAGCTGTCCAAGAAGCATATTGTAAGGTTTGTGTTAGTCGATCTATTGCCGTTTCAATTTCATTTGAAGTGTTAAGTACTGCTGGAATCGATAGATGTTCATCAATATATTGTCGAAAAATGTCCCAATCCGTAAGACTGTTGTGTAGGCTGGGCCTTGCAGGCTTGTTGATTATGCAGCTACTCAACGTGCATATTATAGCAGAGTGATCCGAGTTTAGATCGTAGCAGTCAGCAACATCGATGTAGTTGGGCGAGAAATTTTTTGTAATAAGGAAATCTAATGCATCCGGCAGTTTATTCAGATCGGTTGGCCAATATGTGGGTTTACCTGTGGCTATTGCATTATAATGATTATTTAAGATGGTTTTATATAGTTGCCTTCCCTTTGGGTTAATTAATCTGGAACCCCATAAGGGGTGTTTAGAATTAAAATCACCACCTGCTATGAACCGGTCTCCTAGCGTCCTGAAGAAGTCTTCGAACTGGTTCTGCGTTATTGAATGCCGCGGAGGGCAATATACTGATGATACTGTTATGTCTCCAACGTGGTCTTTAATTTTGACATTTGTGGCTTGTATATGATATGTTTCAAATTTCTCCATTTCGTAGTGTGATAATTTGCTGCTGATTATAATTGCCGTTCCAGCGTGAGCTGTGTTGTCGGGATGACAGGTGTAATAAGTTCTGTAGTTGTGGATATTGAGGTAGTTGTAATTAGAAAAGTGTGCTTCAGATACCAAGAGCAAGTCGATTTTTTGGGTGTTTAGAAACGCTTCTACTTCTAAACGGCGTTGTAGAAGTCCGTTTGCGTTCCATACGGCTATTCTTAGGGTATCCATTATTGGGAGATTTTGGTTATCAGGCTAGTGAGTAGGTTGAGCATCATAGTATTTTGTTGCATTAACTGGCTAAACATGGTTTCAAATTTGGAAAGGAACTGAGACAGGGAGATGTCATTGCTGTTTTGATTTTGATTTTGAGTGTTGTATGAGTCTGACGTTGTTATGAAATTTTGTTGTCCAGCCACGGCTGCGGCATAGCTAGTTGGAAACCTGTTTGCCCTATATGTGTTTGGTTGAATTGTGGCCGCCTTTAGAGCTTGTGGTGCTTGCATCCTAGGGTTGGCGGTGTTGTTTCTTTTTAACTGAAGTTGTTGGTAGATAGAGCATCCTTTATAGTTTGCTGGGTGGGCTCCATTGCACAATGCACATGTAGCAGGAATGTCTTTTGGCTTTGTACACGTCAAGGTATTGTGGTTACCACCACACTTTACGCACGCGAATGGTTTTCTGCAGTAAGTTTTGCTGTGTCCGTATGCTTGACAACGAGTACACTGGATGATATTGGTTTTTTTCCTTGGTGGCTCAACTGTAATTATCATATTTAATAGAGATCTAAGTTCGTATATCTCTTTGTTGTTACTGGCAGGCTCGAGGTCAACAAAGAATAAAGGAAGTGGTGTTTTGTCTACCCTGTGTCTTATATTCATTAAATTGCGTACAGTATGTCCTTCTCTTTCAATTCTTCTTTATCAACGCGGTATCGACTGTTGGGTGAAGGTTTCTGATTACAACTCTATATGCCCTTTCTTCTTGAATCTGATAAGTATGAAAATAATTTTCTCGTCATCAAGATGTCTCACAAGTTTTCGATATGTTTCAGGGTTATTAGTATTTATCTTGACGACGTTGTTTGCTAGTGTTTTTGAGTTGTATTGTTCAGTTTTTAATACTTTTGTCAGATTTGTAATCATTGCGTTATAATTTTCTACTCCGTGTATATATACTGGAGGGGGTTTCTTACCTGCAGCTTGTGGTTCGTCTCTAGTTGTTTCCATTTCGTTATCTTCGTGTATGTCATTTAATAAATTAAATCTGTTGTTATCGATGATTTGGTTTTGTAATTCGAGGTTATTATCAGGGGAGCGTGGGCATCTTTTTCTCTTTTTCATTACTTGCCACTCATGAGAGCTCGTTTGGGGTTGGTCATCGTTTGTTGCGGTCATTTCAGGTGCTGCTTGGTTATTGTAAGGCGGCTGTCCGTAGGGCGGTGTGGTCGGCTGCCCGTAGGGGACATTCTGCTGGCCGGTGGGGTACCCCTGGGGCGGCGCGCCGCCGTACATCGGCGGGGGCGCGTTGGGATAGCCCGCGCCCGGGTATGGCTGCTGCTGCTGCTGCGGCGGCGGCGGGTAGCCGCCCGGCTGGCCGTAATACGCCTGGTTAGGGTCTGAAGCGTAGGGGTTCCAAGTCGTCATTAACTTTAAGACTTGACAATTACGACCACATGCATATATCACTCTATTTTCAACGGAACACGGCAATTATTTCTCGTTTAGAACTAAAATCGATTTTTTGTAGCTAAGGAACTTCGAAAGTACTGGTTCTGTAATGAGAAGGGAAAAGGAGAAACATTGTGTGAACACAGAAAAACATCAATGCAATATGTTTCATTTTGCAGCCTGTAAAACGAGTCCTATGTATAACAAATTTTGTACCTTCGTTTTCATTCATACAAGATGGTTGTTATATAGGAACACCTAATTTCATAATGTGATTACGTTGTTTGATCAGCCCACCCACCAGATTTTGCCTTATAGAGCTATCTCAAGGCCCTTAAGCCCCAAACATAAAAATTATTCTCTACTTTAACAAATACCTAAAATTTAACGCAAAGACCTCCATTCTCCTCAGGGTTATAAGCTTTATTTTCAGTCCATTGAGTAGTCCTCCCGCCCTCCGCTCAAATAGGTGGTTATTAAATCCAGCCAAGATTAACTTAATCATCCCTAAGTAATTATTGACTAAACAATCAGATGATCGCATAAAGCAGTCCCTTCAACATATTTATCAGATGCAAAAGCTTTAATGGCTAGTACTTTATTTTATTTATATATATATATATATATACCATTTACCAATTGGTGTAGTGTAGTACTTTATATATATAATACAAAAGTCCAAACTTTGACCACGGTTTAACAACCCAAGAAGCAATAACGTAATACATTAGATGCAACATATTGTTTTAAGAAAGTTACTTAATACACAAAAGATTCTATTTCTATCTCTAAATTTGCCATTAGCAAGTTCAGTAAGTTCTTAATTTTAATTATAATTAGAACATCTGTTCTTACCTTAAAATAACCATCCACAGGTAGAAGACCCGGCCATTTCGGGGAAACTTTCCGAGGCTGACCAAAATATAGTGCGGACTGCGTGCAGGGAAACGCTAACGTGGATGGAAAGCCACACGACTGCCACCGAGGACGAGTTCACGCGCAAGAGGAAGCAGCTCGAGGAGACCTGCAAGCCGGTCACGCTGCGCTTCTATGCCAGCGCTGGGGCCTTCAACAGCCCTGAAGTCGGCAGGGGCCGGCAGTTTCCAGGCACCAACAACTCCGACCGCAGGGACGGCGGTCCCGTAATCGAAGAGGTAGATTAGGCGCCGATGCTGGCAATTCAAATTTTGCAGCCTACGGTCGGTAATGTAGGACTCTGTGTGTTTCAACGCTAAGATGAATGATCGTATAGTAAGCCGTAAAATACATAATAAAACTTAATACATTTTATCCTGCTTTTAGCAACAAGAATTGGCGCAGCTTGGATGCCAAAATTGCAAACATCTCGCGTTAGCCACACAAGTTTACATAGATCTGTGCGAAAGTATACAACAACATAACCTCATTTATTAGATTTACAAATCTAAAAATATTAATTTACAGTAAAAAGATACTGGGACGTGGAATATTATTTCAGTTCTAGTCTACAACGATTGTATTTTACAGCTAAGATGAGAAAAAGTGAGCCTCCATCAGTATTTATTCCTATAGCTGTGGACGAGCCACAATCCTTCAGAGACTTGCAAAACCTTATCAGTCTAGATGAAGATGGAAAGTTTGAATCGTAAGCTAATTTAATACGATAATTGTATACATTCTTTTTACTTTGCGTGCCTTAGTATAAATGTGGCAATAGTAAGTTCAGACTCGACGTGTGTATATTACCAAGTAACAAATGGTCTCGCCGAACCTGCAGCTGAAACTACTAAGGAGGCAAAGTACTATTCAGAAAAGCTAGATAAAAGTCTAAAACAAAATAAGAAAGTGCTGGAAGCAGCTGCTTTATATGGCATGCCCATTACGTTGCCCAAGGGGGACAAAAAAGACTAGCGCCCTAGATTTTAATGTTATATTTGTATAATAAAACTTACATAATTTATGTTAAAGCATCAAAAAATAAGTGTGATTACAGTTAGGTTAGTAAATATGTACAGTGAGCCATTTGTCACAATCACGATGTAAAATTAGGCACTTCCAGGGAATACTCAAATTGCAGTCTTGAAACCGTGACCGAATACATTGCTGAATGTGGAAGAGCTACGTTTTGATTGATTAATGAGACATTCACTACAATCCCATAACATGATTATCGATACATACTGATTTGATTAATACGATTACATTTAAATCTTCTATACATAGGCAGATAACAACGTACAACTGTAATTAAAAAATTAAAATTAAAACAGTTTGTTTCTCTTCATTACTTAACAACTTTAACTAGTACTTTCAAGTGAAATCTCGCCATGCAAAGCAAAGAGCACCTGGTCGTCACTCCAACCTACCAGTGCCCTCTTGGTTACATGTATTGTCTTTGGTGTCAAACCAACGGCAATACCTTTGTGATAATGTGAGATCGAATACTGTACACACGATTAGTTAGAGGCTTTCGCAATCATTCGCATTGCAGCGATAACAATTTGTCAGAGGGGCAGGGGCATGAGCATGCTCAGATGCACACTTCTACTGCTGATGGCCGTGGTGGCACAGAGGCGATGTGCAGTGTGTGGCTTCGTCAGCACCAGTCAGCCATATATGTAAAGTCTTTGAACAGGTTCTGATCTTGGTCCGTCAGCGGCCGCGGCTCCTTTGGTGGCGTCAACTGCGGCTTCTCAGATGTGAACTCCTCATCAAAGTTGCTTACATCCTCCAGGTGGTTCTGCAAACACATGCAAATAAATTTGTGTTTAAAGAATTTTAAAACAATAAGACAGAATATTTGTCTAATAAATTGAAGCAGTTAAAGTAAATAGTGAAATAAACATTAAACACTGTCACTAAGTTCCTTAGCACTTCTTCTATTCTGCAAATATTGCTCCTATTAAGACATCAGCATGAGTGCAATTTCAAGAAATGGTTTTTTTTCCATTTTATTAGAAGGTTTTTAAGTTGAATTTGTAATCAAATTTTTACAAAGTTGTGTGCTAGTCCACTAAAGCCTTGTGGTACGCAGTGAATATGTTATATAATGTAAATCTTGTTATTTGTAGCCAGTTATACCTTGAAGATCATTGAAAAACAACTGAATGAAAATGCACAGCAAAGGTTACAGAGAAAGTGTTGAACTTTGAAATAGAACAAAAAATTCTCGCAATATCCACTGATATGTTACATGTTGGATGCATGTGGTTCAGTTTCTGCATTATGAAATTTCTTACAATCTTTTCTGCATTAAATGCAATGGTAAAATGCAAAACAGTAATGGAGAGGATAAAATTTTCAAACATAAATAATTTGGTTTGTGATTTCAGTTAATTATTTCCTATCGTAATTTTGAATCTACAAATTTGCACACTCCAAATTTAGCAACATTGGTTTAAATCAACGAAGTTTTTACTTTTCAATTATTGAGAATTGATCTGAATTGAATGTAAAATTTTGCACAATGATGGAATTACTGAAGGCTACTTTCAAACATTCCTACAATTATGGTAAATTTATTCGCTTTGCCACAGAAGCTGTTTACGAATTTTCATACTGTTAAGACTTGTAAATATTGGGATAAATTACAAGATACAAATGAATACGCAGAATGAGACCCTTTAGGGCAATTTTAGTGTGAATTATAAAGGAGTTGCTGAAAAAATTAAGATAGTTGCAATGGTAGAAAGGTTGCAAGGTTCAAAGATGTGGGGCTCACGGCTAACCACAACAAAAGGAAGAGAACTTGCTAGTCTAATGCAGTATTGTAATGATTCATTCCTGTCTACCTATCATCTGATCATTCCTCTGTCATAGCAACTGTGTTCAATAATGTTACCAAAACTTCATAATTATAAAACAAACTGGGAGAAATACAATCATAAATAGTATAAACTTGACAGAACACCTGATAATCTGAACTTAATGACAGAAAAATTGACAACGATTCAGTATATCATAAAAATATAAACAACTTCTAAAATATAAAAGAAAAGATAGAGAAATTCGGCACGGTACATACAATCCACTCAACAAAACCAGATATAACCAACCAACCAACTAACAAATTAAAAACTAAACTTAAACAATTAAGAGAAGAATCTTTCACAGACTATTTAAATAATCTAAACAGATTTGATCAATCAGTATGAAATATATGAAGTATTGAAACCTTAAACTGGTTACTAGTTCAAACATGACAAAGTCGGTTCTATGTAAAGTTTAGTTTAGCATGAAGTATTGGCCTGTGCATAAACATATCGCCACTATGGAGCTTTAAATTCAAAAATTTATCATATTGTTAGAGTACCATTTTGTAGGAAGCTGTTTGACCTCCCCAGACCTATTCTAGCCTAGTAAATTATAGCATTTTTCAATTTTTTTCTGATAAATCTTGCCAACTGCTATTTTTTGAATTTATCGAAATTCACTAAATAAATAAAGTTTCCCCATTTTGGAGTATCTTAATATTTCAGCATAATTAAGGAACTATTTTATTGGTATATTTTAGACAAACAAGGATTCCTATAAATCAATTCAAACCTAATGCAGCTGTAAAGAGGAAAGGTGAGGTAGTCATGATACGACATTTAACAGACCTCAAACTTATATGGACATAAGGAAAGTGTAGATTTGACAATGTTGGCCTAGTGACAGCCAACTTCCTAACAAAAATTCAATCCTATAACCTCTAAGTGAACTAGCTTCACTTTTATCATCTCTTTAGGGGTGTTTCGTACTTCCTTTGTATGTAGTACTTTCAAAATCAATTAACATAATTTGCTATCTTGTTTTAACTAGGCAAACATAATATTCTCAGCCTAGAAACTCCTTTTGCTAATTAGAATTAGCCTATTTGTGAGACAAGCTGATGCGTCAGTCAAAGACAGTTTATTACCTTCTTTCCCCTAATTTTATAATATGTGCACTTACCATAATATTGTCTATGAAGTAAATACAAAGATCTCTGTACCATTCTATATCTTTTCTCAGGTACCCATAAAACTTAGCCTTTAGGTGTAGCCCATCCAATTCCTCTATATTGGAATTATAGTCAGTGATACTAACTGATTTATCCTACTGTTTATTTAAACACGGAATTTAGAGGGCACTGTTACAGCCTTATCTCACTCCTGCAGTGCCACATTTTACTTCACTTTTTGAATTTTAATAACTACAACCCTTTTTGGCATTCCTTTTTTATGAGGACAAATAGATATATAAATAGTTCCATAATGTTACAACTCAAAAACCACCTATCTGTATACACGACCTTTTTCTTACTAGCTCGAGGCATAACACAAACTTTGTGACAAGTATAACCAATCATTACCAATTTGTCACTTGCACCACAGTACACACGAGGAAATACCAAAAGTTTTAGGCAATATATTTTTTTCACACAAGGAAAATATCTTCAAATCAAATCAAGTACGTACTGTTTTATGATCCAGGACTGATTTTCTTTAATAAACTCTCTCACCAATGCTCCTATCCACAAAGTGTATGCAATGCAGTAGTAATTGAAAATGTTAAAAGGGCAATTAAAAAAATGGGGTTTATAATAAACAATGGTTTAGTGGAATAGTGATTAGTGATGTGTATGAATGAAAACAATGTGATGAAATATTTCAAATAATACACCACCCAAATGTTTGAATATATCCCACCAGGTACGTTGCTACTAGCAGTTCCATATAGTGAATTAATTGTAATGAAGACCATATTAAAGACGCGATTAACAGATGGAATCCCCATTTGTAGATAACACCTTGAACCCGTGTTCTTTCATTTGACCACCTAGCCATCCATAACTTTTTCTCTGAAAAACAATAACAAATTTGTGGAACCCTCATCAAGACACAGAAAATTTTTCTTCCCATCCACAAAACAATTCCTTGCGTTACATAAAGGTAATTAAGCATGTTTATTATAAATATGATATTGGCAAAACTATATCTTTTACCATCGTTTTATTTTTCAACAGATACAAAACCATTGCGGTTTTTTAGCCTCTTTAGAATCATTCCAGTAACAAAAAATAAAATTTTGACTGGATACAATGTTAACCATTAAAACCATGAATACTTACCACAGTTGGCACAAAAGGAGGCTTCACCTTCCGTAAGAGCAAGTCGTCCCACTGAATGTTCCTAAAGAAGGCCTGCTTTTTCACATCCTCTGCGTCACGTTCGCTAGATCCTAATCTGCGTTCTGGGTTCTTACGCAACAGCTGCAACAATAAGATTCAAACTCAATCATGTTATCGTTATCAATCTAAAATATTTAATTTGCATACGTTTAAACCATCATAAAACTTTATAAAGAGCAATAACATATGTATAAAAATAGGTAAATAAATAACTTCATAAAAGGGTATAAATAATAGTTATATAAACGATTCTTAAACATATATAACAGCAATAATAACAGTTCAAAATAAGTATTTCCAAGCTCTGAAATTCCTATTCAAATTTAAAAAAAACTTTACAAAGCACACGCTTACTGAACAAAAAAAATATCAAAAATTAAGAAGACACTAAATATAAGGAGATTATAAAAGAACTTTTACTCTAAAAATAAAAACAAAAATATAAATAAGTAAAATATAGTTAATTTAACCTAGTTAGTAAACAAAAGAAAAGAAGTAATTATAAATAATGTTAATACAAAAAAAAAAGTCCTGTAACATTACATTAATTATACAGCAGCAACATAAAGCTTGCAGCACTAAACAATAAAATAATGAGAACCTTTTGAAAAACTATATTACTACATAATAGAAAAGTAATTTTGTTATCAAAATATACTAGGCTTACCCTTCGCATAATTGCAATCGATTCTAAGGACAAGAATCTAGGATATCGTACTTCATCATTCACTATAGAGTCGAATACTTCCTCCTCATCATCACCAGGAAATGGTGACTGAAAGCAACATATTAACAAATGCCCCAACCATTATAGCCTATTAAAATCCTACCTCTCCAACAAGCATCTCAAATATCAACACACCAAGTCCCCACCAGTCAACAGCCCTCGTATAGGATGTCTCTGTCAGAACTTCGGGAGCCAAAAACTCTGGCGTGCCACAAAAAGTACCTGTGCGGTCACCATAACCCATGCCCTCTTTGCACAGACCAAAGTCTGCTATCTTAACATAGCCTTCTGTGTCCAGCAGTAAATTATCTAATTTCAAGTCTCGGTAAATGATTTTATTCTCATGCAGAAATTGCAGGCCGAGTACAACACAGGCAGCATAGAAAACAGCCCGCGGTTCATTGAACACATCTGCATGGATGTGCATCATAAGGTCACCACCTGCTGCATACTCCATAACGAAACAAACATGGGCCTCGGTTTGGAAGCACGCAAACAAATTAACCAAGAAAGGATGTCGTACCGAGTTAGCTACTTCAAATATACGTTTTTCTGATAATAAAGACTCCACCTCATCGCGAGCAATAATGTCACCCTTCTTGAGTGCTTTAATTGCGAAATATTCATTTGTGTTACGGTACTGTGTTAATATGACCTTTCCAAAGTGGCCACGACCTAACACACTAATTAGCTTGAAATTGTCCATACACATACCAGTGTACTGTGAGTGCCTACGAGACTCGTATGCACTGTCCCTGTAGCTCAGTTCCCGCACAACAGGTCGACGCACGACATTCGCTGGGTCATACAGAGGAATCTGTAAACACAATCCGCACTTTATTTGCTTGTTAAGTTTTAAATAGTAATCAAATAAGGATAAAAAAGCTTCTAAGGTGTGGCCCCAACAAAAAATAAAAAACAAATTATGTACCTCATCATCGGGGAATTCGACCACAGGTTGGGGACTGGGGGGCACCAATTGTTCAGGATGGTGTGCGCCCGGGGTGGTGGGGGTACAAGGCAAAATGAGTGGGCCCGACCGGGACATTTCACGCTCCTCTCTATTTAGGAAATCAAATTCCCGGAGTGCTGCACTCTGTAATGTGTTTGTGTGCATGCAGTGCATATGTAAACAAACCACCGGCAACTAAAGAAATAATAATAAAATCCTTCATCCCCATCCGTTTATATATATAGAAGCCACTTTGATATACTTACTCATTGCATCATAAATCATTGGGTAAATTTAGAAACGTAACGTCACAACTGCTAATGTTAGCAGGACAATAGTCTAGAAATAATAAGTTCAATTGCTTAGAGCAATGTAAAAAACTTAAAAATAGAACTTAAAATTCTAAGGCTTCCATATATATACATATATATATATAAAAATCATAACAGAAATTCATAATTTACCTCCTCTAAATCCAGTCTAGGCGGCAGCGGAGGAGGAGTCAGCGGCGCCCTCTTCTTTGCTACTGGTGGAGTAGCCATTGGCAATGGTTGTGGTGATGTTTCTGGTGGTAATACTGCAATGCCTAAGTCTAGCGGTCGCTGCCCACCCAAACCGCTAACATAGGGATCTGGAGTCTCACCTGGTGTCTCAGGCTTGTCTTCTGGTAATTCATAACGTGACTGTTCTGGAGGACTAGGTGGTGCCACAACGCTTCTATTCTGTTGAATGCCAGGTGATGAACGCTTCAATAGCCGGCCCCATGTCGCTACATTGATGTTCATTTGATTTGCACGTGGAAAGTTCTTCACCTCCTGTTTAAAGATTTTCCTTTGCCTCTGCAGTTTTGGTCTGCGTGATATCATGGGGTTCAGGAACTTGATCTGTTTGATAGAACAGTGAGTGGCTGGTAAAAGTAACAAGTATAGACGTTCTGTTTATACCTCGGCAAAGAGAAGACCCTGTGGTTCCAACTGCAACGCCATCCCGTGACGAACGTCATCAATGAATTCTTCCAATCTTAAGAACTTAACGGCGCAAAGCGATCGCCAATCGCGCCAATAGACGCCAATTTCTAATTCCCGTGATTTGTCTAGTTCAATGGAGAACCTGGAGGAAATTTGTTTAAATGAAAAATACTTTTGACGTATTTTTTTACTACAATATTTGATATGAAAATTTATGCTATAAAATAGATAAAAATTCCGAGTTCAAAGAGATTGTCATTTACCTACCTAGTGATTACCAACTAGAGATGAAAATTCAACCTATCAATACAATTAAAACATAAGTCAAACCAGTGACAATTATTATCTTCATTAACAAAAGTCGGAAAGGCTCAAAAGTGCACTTGAACATCAGACATTTTGTATTGCTCTAAAAGTAAATTTGAGTTAACAACTTTAGATAAAAATGTACCAATTAAATGCAGGTGGTACATATTTGGTTACTACAGATACTTAAATCTATTAATTAGCTTTACAATTACATGCTACTCAACCACTGATCAATCTTTCTGTAGTGTCTTTAATCAACGCCCTCATGCAGTTGTTTTATTTTAAGACTTGAAATTATTGCATTAATATCATATTTATTAAAACTAATAATAAATGCACAACATAACTGTTCGGTCATTTCAGTAATGGCGATTTCAATCTCGAAAAAGATCAGCTACAAGGGCTAATTGAAGAAAATCTGTATCTAATTGAGTATGAGATTGAAAACAGATTTGGGGTACACTACAGCAACGTGCTCTCAAGTCAAAATTAGAACTAAATCTTATATAAGCTCATGTTGCTACTTTTGATAGGATTTGCTACACAATATCCACTTTAAGCTACAGCCATAGGCAGTATGACCGAGTAACTCCACATCTAAGTGAATATGAGATTCCTGACACTGTAACAAAATGTACAGACTGCTAAGTTACGTCACAAAGTTGAACCTTTTGCTACATCATACCTAACTTAATTAGATCATAAAGTAAGATGACTAGTGGTGCCTTTAGGCTTCTACTAAACATGAAAGATCATGGATAAAAAAGATGCACAGCACCATATCTTTAACTAAGAGGAGAAAATTGCACTTGAAGTTCATGCTCTGCATTTTGGTGGGATTCACTGGACATTATCTATTTCAAATTGCTGTTGGAAGGTACCAGTGTTATGGCTGAGATATACTGTAAAAAACGCAAGAAACCTATTCTTGAGAAAATCAAGTGCAGGTCCTGCATATGGCTCAGATGACAGCAAAAATAACTTAAGTGTTGCTGAGAAATTCTTCTCCAGCTACCATATATCCCCGATCCTATGCCAACAGATTAGTGCTTTACCCTGATCATTATGCAATGCTCTACAAGAAGAGGAGTTTAATGAGGCAATGCTCCATCAGTACAAACAATTTTTTCGTATCTAAACAAAGGACAAATAAAAAATAAAATCTGAAAAAGGATTTAACTTTCCAACAATTGTATTAAATATTCATTTTCACAATGAACTGTTGAGGTAGATACTTTAGTAAAATTGGCTCCTCCTGTTTTCAAGTAAGACAGCGTTTTTTGTTAAAATTCAGCTTTAAACACAAATGCATTATATGACAGAAATTAAAAGTTGAAAACTAATATTTACATCTATATTTAAAATTATGGACCACTTTAACACCATCTAGCAGCAAAATATTAACTACTAGAAAACAGTACTGCGCCTGCTATTCCAATGTTTTCTCCTCTCAATTATGCACAAATTATCTCAAATATTTTAATTCAGTAAGGGGTTGAACATAGACAAAATAAATAATAACTGTGATATACAATTACCTCTCTACAACAGACATTACATAAGTCTCTGATCTTTTTACTCAGTTTTTCAAAATAACATTAAAAATATCATTCATTCTGGCAACAAATAGTGCTTTCTATTATATATGAAGGATCAGTTCATGGAGCTTGTTTTTAATATGCATGCGAATGTACCTTGCATTATATAAATTTGAAAATTACAACTATTTGTAAGCAAAAATGATCAGGTGTGAAGTAACAGAAAAAAATACTACCAACAATTTCTTCTCTTTGAATTTAATAGAGGAATAAAGACAGTAAAGATGATTTGAAAAATTTGTGCCATATATAGAGAAAATAGTTTTATTGTTTCAAAGATAGCCATTTTGATCTGACTAATTCACAGATTTATGATGAGTATCGGAGTTTGACAAAAAACACTATACTACAAGATGATCCATGAATCATTAATATAGAAACAAACAGAGAAAAACCCAGCAAACCTATGCATCAACAAAGAGGTTCTTTGCACCATGATAACAAATCATAATCACAAGGATTCATGTTAGAGAAATATGAAGAATATGCAAAGAACTCTCATTGACACCTTTTTTAACAAGTTGGTCACTGCTCTACAACCAGAGTTGTTATGCAAGATGCAAAGTAAATTGTTTCTCAAAAAATGTGGATGTTTGCGCCTTATAGCCAGGTGCAATTTGTGTTCAAGAAAACACAACTAGTGTGCTATTTAATATTTTCTCCTGTAGGTACAGCATGACTAATGACAACACTTTCATGGTCTTCAGATGTGGCATTTCATATCCTTTATTGTATCTGTCCAGATAAAGACCAGCTTATGTCATTTCTGTACTTGTGACGTTATAGTTTTCCTCATATGAATGTATCTGATATTTGAGCAGATAATTCCATTAACAATCAATAAACAGGAGACCTCAGGTAAATTCTACCTATTCATCGAGAAACGCACTGAACCATCTAATGTATCTGGTACAATAACACAACATTGTTTAACTAAAGCCTGATGAAATTTTCATTCAGTTTTATAAACGTAATTTAGAACAGTAACTTTTTGTTTTAATTGCGCACTTCTTGCTACCAATTTTTGTTCTATGGATCCACACCAACACAAAGCAACATTGTTCACTACTTGCTAACATATGTGTATGTGCATAATCTCCTTCGGAGAATGTTACTACTACTTATTTACAATTCTCATACACTGAGTATATTAGCGCCATAGTGTCACAACTCTGTAATTTCTTACATGAATATAAATTTATGATGAATATTAAAATACATACAAAGAAAAGGAAAATGACAATTTTAGATAATAGAAATATTATTTTGCTTATATGATACACAATTTAATAATGGATAAAGGCACCACTTTTCACCCTCTTGTCATCTAATGAAATTGGATTAGGTAGCAACTTGATAGCAGTAAAACAGTAGCTTCTGAATAGTATGAGTAGTTATTAATTGACACAACGTGGGGTATCCATTTCTTCAGTTTTAATATGTGAGCTAGTGGCTGTATATGGTACCGCAATGAACATCAAGTCTCCTGCAATCTTCAGCAGTCAGATGTTAATTTGCTTAAATTAGCTCCTTTTGTAGCTGAACCCTAATTATTCAAAGTCAAGCTCTAAAAACGGCTAAATCAAAATTGCATCATACATTTGCTGGTAGCCCCTCTACCAAATATGGCATTAATACAATGACTCGATTCTATTGCTTTTAGTCCATGCTAAAAAACTTATAACCAGTCACAATTTAAGGACAATGCCAACACCTAAGTATACCAAACCATTCAAATGTCCCACATGTATTTGATTAATACATTTTTATATAAAATTGTCAAACCAAACTTATTTCCGTAGCAAGCTGAATGTACAGAAATTGCTATAATATCTATATTAGAGAGAACGATTATTAAACATTAATGCTAAAAATTATTAGCAATATCCATGTTTCTTATGAAAAAAACATATAAAAGCAAATTAAAAAAATATATCAAGAACATTTAATCAAGCCTCAATACTGATCCACACATTTCAAATTGGCAGTCTGATCCCCACTAATTCAATAAAAGTTGTGAAATGAGGTTTAAAAAAGGCGCAAAATTCTACCTTTGATCCCAGGCTTGCTGCGAGCAAGGCCTCCAGCTGGTTTGAGCAACAGTTTGATTGTCAAGCTTAATGACTGCCATAATCTCATTGCTAATCTCGTCCTTCACGTTGTAGCTTTTCGAAGAGCTCCTTCCCGTGACGCCTTTCATGAATGTGCGCAGGTCCGACGGGCTCGAGCTGACCTCGCGGTCCCTCCGCGATCGGCCCGGTACGTCTTCCAGCAGGTCTTGGCAGCCCATAAGCCTTACCTCCAAGATACCTGCCGGCAAAGCGGGTCACTAGGGGCCACGAGCCTCAAACTTGGCACCAACCTGTGACTGCGGCACATCTGCTGAACGTGGAAGAGGCGGTCAGAACCTTGTTCCCGTCGCTGCCCTCCCTGAAGGGTTGCAAGCTCGTGTACTGAACGGGAACGGGGCTGGCCGCCTGGACGTTCTGCAGCTCCCGCTTCAGTTGCATCGCGGCGGGACTATCAGGCGGCAGCTCTTGCCTGCGAAGCTCCAAGGATTTCCTGAGCAAATCTAGCTTTTTGCTGCTGGCGGATAAGCTAGCTTGGGCCTGAAACAGAAGGAGTCCATGAAGGACTACAGCACAAGCGAGGGTGATGTTTTCGTACTCACCCACAAAATTGGTTTATTATGGCTGTATGTAACAGTGTGTGGCTTGAAATTTAAAATACAAGTGTTAAGAGATCTATTTATTGCAACAATTAATAAACAAATAAAAAATTACAAAAACGGTTTAACTTAACCGAAAAATGCAAAATGGGTCTAGTAATTTTTTTTGGAAATATAAAGCAAATTGTTAATTGCAATTTAAGCATGATAATGCATTACTACAAAAAAAAATCAAATCAAATCCTAATTGGATGGTGGTTCGATAGATGTAATGTTTGAGCTTATCTAAACAATCAGAAGCCTTGCCTCTTATATTTGAACTAACAAAGCAATATCATGTTTTCGACATTAAAAGCGCGCCTTAAGTACTATAAACTCCCATCACAGAACAAAATCAGCAGTCGCTATAAGGTCGGTCCGAAGGACCAAAAACATTTTGAGGTTCTCTCGGTTGCGAATACCGATCTGCACTTCTCCAATTCATCCATGGTTGGCACGAGGTCGGTAATTCCCCCACTGATCTAGCGCGACCTCTTCCGCTGTATTCGAAAAACGACCGGCAGTGATCGCACTGACAGTCAGGATTTTTAGCCGGACCGATGTGATGCCCAGGCTTGCGGAACACATCGATCACCGAGCCGAATTTTCTAGCAATCTGTCTCTGGTCGGTAAATATTCCAGGAACAATCATAAATGGAGAGCGCAACGAAGGATTGGAATTAATTCGTTCTTGTATCGCTAGTATGCTTGGAGATCTTATTGCGGGAGACCGTTTCAAATCGGATTGTTTAGTCTCTCCTTTTACGTCTGGCCCCTCCGTGCTAGTGCGCCTGATCGTAACGCCTCTTTGCAATTTCTTGTCGTCATCCTTAACGAAGCTCCAGCCTTTTTCCGAACTATCCGATCCGGAATCGCTATCCCGAGATTCCGTTTTAGGAACACTAATGTTACTTAATCTCTTCTCTACATATTCTTTAAGCTTTTGCTGCTGAAGCAAATGTTTCTTTTCTAAATGGGGTGGCCTCCATTGTTTCTGCTGTCCAACCTCCGGTTTGCTCCACAAGTGCTCCATACGTTTGATTCGTAGCTTATCTTCCGAATTTGCATACTCAAAACTATCGCTAGGATTTAAGCTAATGACGCTCGGGGGAGTCTCCATTTCGGGGCGTTCTTCGATGCTTTCGCTTTTCTGTGACGATATGAATCTACGAGGGACGAAATCCAAGCTTTCGGTTTGTGCGATACTGGAACGGCTGCGATTTAAGCTGTCAATATCCGAAAAAGTATCTTTCCATGAAGTGTTGGCCACGGAATCGTAATCGTTATCTACCGACATAGAATAGGTCGACCAGGATGGCGGAACGCTAGAGCAAAAGCTCGATAATCCCGGAATAGCCGAGTAGGAGCTAATCTGTGATGGATATGCCGTAGTAGAGTTGTCGTCGTTATCGGAGTCGTTTGCGTGTTTCGCCTCATCCTCCACCTCCGCTTCTTTTATAGGCTTCTTGATGTCTGTCCTCGAACTGACTGCGGAGTCTTCCGTTAATCTCAGGGGAAGATTTTTTTCGTGAGAATGCGAATGAGTTATTCGAACGCGTTCCGACTCGAAAACAGTTTGGGGGGAAGATGCGGTTTTGCTGTCGACGTCTGAACTGGAGCTGCCGTCCGATTCTTGCTCCGTACCGGTGCAATACACATCTATGTGAACTGTTCTTGGTTTTTTCGTGGGATCGCTCGATTTAGAGTCGCTGGCAGAACTTTGCTTGTCAGCCGCAAACGGCGACTTTCCATGCAGCTTTGCCGGAGTACGTGTTAAACGCTTTGGAGGTTGCTATAAGGAAAAAATGTGCTTGAAGTACTAAAAGTATTTGTCGTAATAAAATAGTTGTTAATGAAAATACCAGCTAACAGTAACAAACTCAATTTTTATTCAAATTGTTTTAGATAGAAAACGCTGCAGTTAACTCGTTTAATTTGACATAAAAGTTCAATTTACGTATTATTGGATTGTAAGCTGGTAAAAATATATTACAGCTTGCTATATTAAGCAACGTCATTGTCCTGAGGAGATATAAAAATCTCACTTGCGTTATTTTTGGACATGCTTGTGAATCATCCTCTACACTAAGGTTATTCTATTCAAGCCAAAATAGTTACCTCCAAGCTTTCCAAACTATCTGGAGTAAATGACGATGGTGAATGCGACCTCATAAAGATCGGTTCGATACGGTTTCGCATAGCATGTGCGGATTTCTTCTTTAGCTGAGTCTTATCTCTCCTAAACAATTCATCCTGAGTTCCTTCATCCTTAAAATGAAAACTGTCCGTTTTCATGTAAGGAGATGTACACTTGTCCACCATCTCGAAAGTCTGCACGGCAGCGTCCTTGGAACGATTTTCCGGTTCCCACAGGCGTCTGATTTCTTTATTGGCATCTTGTGTAGTGAAGGTGCTCGCCCTAGACGGTCGTTTGGTACTTTCACTTTGAGCATCATCCTCGTAGCCCGAGTGATAGCACCATGGATCGCCGCAACCGTAAAAGCCGCTCGAACGTTCGTGATTGGCCGTGGGCGTTTGGCACCTCAAGCTTTGCGTTCTTCCGCAGTGTGTTTGTTGTGCAACTACGTCGGCAGCCTCTTCCAATTCAGGCTGTTCGTTAATTGTAGTAGATAGAACAATGCTACACGTACTACGGCACTTACGGTTATAGGGCTGAGGTGGTTTCCTCGTAAAACCGCTACTTAACGAATTAGGCGAAAGGAGCTCGCTGTTATAGCCAGAATCTTGCATAGTCGAAGCTAAGTTCAGCTTCGAGTGGGGAGATTCTGAAAAGCTGAAAGGTCTTCTAGGAGGAGGAGGAACGGATGTGAACATCATGTTGCCCCTTTGAAAGCCGTACGAAGGTGGTGCGGGGTGCCTAGAGGCACTGCTTTCCGCCGATGACGTCGTGGTGGTAAATACATTGTCCTGAGCAACGTTCGACGGTTGCGACGTCCAAGTGTAGCACATTCGCACGCCATTTTCATCTCGTTCCGTATGGGTTTGAGGAGGAGCGTTCGGATCATCGATTCCCGGATGGGAAATGGTAAACTGTGCGTGGACGGACCACTGCTGCGGCGGGTCGGACGATCTTCCGTGCATTTCCCTTGGATCACCTCATTTCTTGCGACACCATGGACACCTACTTCGCATCAGCAATGTTACATTGTGCCAGCGTCCGCGTAATTCTGGTGCGTTACGTCACGACCAGCAACAAACTCGGGAAACCTTGTTATATTTAGAACTATAAATTTGGATTGTCGGATTTTTAGCGGAACCAAAATTCCACGCACCGACTACATTTTCATCGAATGCAGGTGCAACTGGAGGCTAAAAATATCGTGCACCGAGGCCGCTAACGCAAGTTGCATAGAAATTTATCGCTCTTCCAGCTGGCACCTTCTGGCTGACTGATCACGACATTCGAGTTGTTACATCAGGCCGATCAGCTGCGACTACTGGTGCGCAAAGTCTCCAAGAGAGCACATATAAAAAGACGCGCACAGCCTGTTGCACTGATTCACACTGCGTAAATTGTAAACAAGCTTATTTCGGGCAGGCACCGAGGCACGGAGCGCTCGCTGGCTTGGCACCTACTGAACACGACGAGCAGAAAAACCAAGTGCACGACGTCGACGACGCCCGTCCGAGTCTATTCAACTGAGCCGTTTTAAAACTGGCGAACACCTAGGCGATTCTTACGCAAACTGCCACCCAAGTGAACGCTTTTGTTAGCCCCAGCTATGGGTGGTTTGTTAGTAGGTTTTACTCCGAGAAAAAAACCCAGGATTACTTTATAAATGTCTATGCGAAACATTTTTGTACGTCAGTACTGTGGTAATTGTTGAACTTTGTACTATGATAAAACGTGTGGAATATATCAAAAAGTGAGTTTTCATTATAACTTATTAAATCCCCTTTAGCGTGCCGCCTTTATTAATGAACGTGAAAAGGGAAGAGGCAACTATATTTAAGGATTCCTAGCAATATTTTTTGTAAGTACCAGTACAGCTTATATTGGTTAAACTAGTCGGTACAAGAGTGAATCAAATATAAACACGAATTTCTTTTTTAAACGTTTCTGAGCCTTACACGGAAGGATGACTGACGAAGTTCCTCCGTAGTCTTTAACCAGTATCACGTCAAAGCAAGACGCCCATTGTACAACAAAATTATCAAATTTCTCACAACGAGCGTAAAAACAGACATTTTGAAAAAAAATGATTACGGTTCGGGGACAACATCCTTGAGAAGCTTTAAAGTAGTTTTTGGAAGAACAAGAATTGGTACAAGATGGTCACCAACGTCGCCGAGGGTCTGGTTGACTTCTTCCATGACCTGGCATGGATGGTGGTGGGTCTACATTAGGCCGTCCCCCATACCGCTTTACGAAGGGAATCCAACTCATACTCGTAGAGGCCAAGTCTGATGAGGTTACCGTGACTTTTAACGCTGGAGAACATGTTCTGAGCGCACCTAGAGATATATTCCTGGATGGTTGGCACATCGACACCGCGGCGTAGGATGGACCTAACGGCCTGGTTCTGTATCACCTGCAACTTGTTTAAGTGCGTCTTCGTATAGTACCCCCAAGCGGGGAGGCGTACATCATGATTGAAAGGAAGATTCTTTTGTAGATGTTAATTTATACAACAGGCTCCGGGATATATATTATATTCATTACCGTCCGATCTACGTACGGCTTCCAGGTCAATTTCTCATCTACGATCGCTCTCAGGTATCGTACCTCTTCTCTCAAGGATATCTTCTGGTCGAAGATTCTGAGCTTTGCCAGGTCTGGTCAGCAACGAAGTCGAGTCTTCATGGAGAATTAGACGGCTAAACTCTCCTCTGCGTTCACTCGTATTCTCCACCTGCTGCACTAAACTTCGAGCAAGTCCAGCTCCCCCTGGATTCGCTGGATAGTCATCGAGCTTGGCAGCACCGCTATATCTTTTGCATACTAAGTCGTGGAGGGCGCCGTAGGAATGTCCCGGATATAGATGTTGGGGACAGCACCGAGCCTTGGGGGACGCCGGCTCAAAGACGCCGCTCTGATGATTTCACGCTATCGAGTTTGATCTGGAACCTTCCACCGAGAAGGAAGGGCCGGATCAGTTGGATCATCGGCAGCGGGATGAAGCCAGGTTGATTAAGCATGACCATTGATTAACAATTGCTAAAATTACTTCTTTTTCTTTCTCGTTTTAACTGTTTGTTTTATAGCATAGAATGTATTTTCGGTAACTTTCTTTGTTCGAAGCCATTCTTCCTATGCCTTCATCTTGTTGCATTCTCAGAATCCATCGGGGGCTTGGTTCAAAAATTCTTTTTGGTATATTTTCCCTTCATTAATTATTATTACGTGGCTTAGCCATTTACTTTTCTCTATAGTTTCTATTAGTGAGCGTACTTCTAATTTTTCTCCTATTACACTGTTTTTCACTATGTTCCTTTGCGTTTTACCCTCCATTTTTATTAGATATCTAGTTTATTGTTCAATTCTACTATTTTTGCTTATTGTTGTTTTCAGGTATTCATAGGTTTTTACGCATTGTAATTCTGTCCTAGTATTCTAAAGTTATGTTACTCTTCCTCGTTTACTTCTGTTATGGTTGTATGTAGTTCTGTATTTCTCTATATTTAGTTTCACACTCTTCTATTTCCATCGTCCATGTGTTCAGAAACTGTTGTACACCTATTGGATTTCCTACTATTATTACTAGATCATCTGAAAAAACTAAATTATATAAATACATTGGATTTAAATTTCAGTTTCCTATACAAGCTTTTGGTGTTCTATCTTTGACTGTTTGTATTATTTGTTCCATATATATGACAAATAGCAGAGGACTAGAGCTTTATTCCTTTCTCCATAAAAAAATCCTCTAATTCCACGTCGATCATTCTTATTACACCTCTTGTTTGTGTGTATAGAATTTCTACCCTTTTTCGTACTTATCGTACGTTATCTATAGTTATGAATTTAGAACTGAATCAAAAGACAATTCCATGTATAATGTTCTCCCTTTATCTAAAGTCTTTCCTAAGCTCATCCTTAATACAAACATGTGATCATAAGCTTGTTTTTTTTGTAAGCCCCTTGTTCTTGTAATTTGTGTTCAATTTCTTGCTTGATTCTTCCTTCTTCTATTACTCGAGTAATTTTTTTTATGCTACTTGAAATAGTGGTTCGTCATAGACCTTCATCATCAACATTATAATTTTCAATTTCACGAAGAAAATGCGTATTTGTTGTTGTTTTGGTCTCCCATATTTAAGTAATAATTAGGGTTATATCGTCACTTCCTGACTAGTAGTTTTTTCTGGTTTCTTCTACTTCTTTTATTTCATTTTCCGATTATTCCTCCTGGGTTCCTCTTCTTGTTGGCTGTCTTCTTCTTCTTACTGTGATATCCTTTCTACTCTGGATTTTCTTTATAGCAACTTTTCCAAGTATTCAGTATTTCCTTTTATTTGGATAATAGTGTTTTCTTCATTTCTAATACTCCAAGAAAAACACCCTTAAGATGATTGAAATGTAGGCGTGGTATAAACAAATTTTGAAAATACGATAAACAGTTGAACATAAAGGTCACCGACGTCGCCGATGTCCAGTATGACTAAAGAGAATATTCGCATTGTTCGCTACCTTATCGAGAATGCCCATCAATTAATGCTTACTGAAAATATTTTTGAAGTCGGAGTAAACTCAACCGTGCTCAAAGCAATTAAGAGACCGCGCCCCATAAAACTGCCCAAATTCTACAAAAAATTGAAGATCTATTCTGAACTGCACTGAAACACCCTTTTTACAGTCTTGATATATCTCTCTGCGATTATCATTTGTTTGAAGCACTAAAAGAACCACTTAGAGAGCAGAGATTTGACGATTGTAGTACTGTGCGCAATTGGATGGTGCCACAGCCACCTATATTTTACAATAACAGAATCAAAAAATACCTATCCATTTCCAACTCATCTTCTAATTCTCAGACTGTCAGTCGGTGATCCTCATTAATTGTAGCGCGTAGTTCACAATCATTATTTTTAACAGATTCTCAGTCATTTCTAAATCTTTATTGGTACTGTACTCATTGCATTGTTCCTGAAAGCATTCCAAATGATTCTACAAATAGTTTACAGCTTCGCATAAAATTTGATGTAGATTCTCTGTTCCATTTGTTCAGTTATAGTAAACGCAACTATTGCACACTACATGTGATCACTCACCGGCGTTTGACTAGGTCATTCTCATTCACGCATACGCATAAAGTTTATTCTCATAGGCTACGGAATTAATTCTTTCCAATATATTAACATTAGCTCAATACTATCGAAACACATCTCGTATGTTAGAAAAATTCTTTGAAAACAGAAGAGAGCTACCACATCGTTTTAAATAAGTCAATTTTGAGAAAGAATAAAACACGTTAGTGACGAATAAATTTAATAAATATTGGCAAAAATTGCCAAATATTGCAGCAACTATTTTGATAACCAGTTTGCTTCAAAGAATATAAATACCAACGTCGCTTACACTTTAATGATGAACCCTAAAAATATATTTGTGCCAGTTTCAAGTAAGAATATGCTCAAAATATGTACGCTGTGCAAGAATTGCTTAAAGTGATTAATAAAAAGAGCTATTTTAAATCACTGAAATTCAATATTAACATGAGTTGAAGACTACAAAAAACAGAAATACAATGCCAATGCCGATAGACAATTATATAAAGTCGTTAATCAAAGTCTAAATGCAATTTTAATGTTTTCAAATTAACTGAAACCTGATAATCAGAAAACTTGTACATGGCGCTTCAAAATTCCCATTACATACCCCTGGGGATGGTAAATGGAACTAAGTAGATGACGTTTTAAATTGTAATTTATATCCAGAAATATACTGTCCTATGTTACAAGTAAAACAAATTCAAAGGAAGTGTTTAAATTTCACATTTCCGCTAGTTCAAAAAGCAGTATTGATGTAAATCCAATCAAAAGGTCTTTCCATTCATTTTATCCAATGTAATGCTTTTTAAGGTAATGCAACAGGTACAGCTTGTGTTTTGCTGTTCTACTTGAGAAGTAGAAGAAGACGTCACGTGACGTCAAATGAATAACGTACAAAAGTGGCTTATTTAGTAACAAAATTAATATTAACGCCAATAACTTGACACACATAAAGTAGCTCCCTCAAGGTTCAACGCACTTGGCCCAGCTTTCTTCCAATTTGTCATTCCTTCGCGGAAGCGGGTTTCTTCGAGGGTCTAAAAATACTTGCTGACGCTCTATACCACCCACCTCTTCATTTAACCCGAATTTTTATATGATTTGAGTTTAGAGAGAAGATGGTAATTTGAAAAAACTAAATCAGATAAATAAGGTAGATGCAGAACCATTTCAAACTTTAATTCAGTTAATTAGTCTTTCCAGTTAGTCTTTCATAACATTTCATTCGCAATATGGAATCGCATACCTTCTTAAAAGCAATAAATATTAGGCGAGTTCCAGGTTTTGTTCCCACATATTTTGTACTTATTGCTTCACTGCAAAGATCTGATCTATTGTTGATTGTTCTCTCTTAAAATCGATTTGATAGTAGCCTAATTCCTCTTTCTGTATTTTATATAGTCCACTCATTATTGTTATCTTTTCTAAGGAGCACATGACCGTTATTTTCCGTTGGTCGAATTTTTTGCCATGAACTATTTATCTTCAAAGTAATACTTTTCAAAATTTCTACAGCGATTTTCTTTTCTGACTGGCTTTTATTGTTTGTTAATTTCTTTATTACATCGATTATTTCTTTTTCGTCTGTTTGCTATTCCTCTTCCTTGATATTGTATGTTAATGTCGGTTGCCTAAAGAGTACTCTAGCTCACGAAAGAGCTCTAGGAAATATTGCAAAACATCTTTTTATTCTTACATGCAATTACAGGTTGCGACAAAATGTCTGACCTAATTAAGAAGGGAAAAAAGCAAGTTTTCAGAATTTTTCAATCTAACGAAGAATTATGAGAGGATAAAAATTAATATCACATGAAGATATCGTTCAAACTAGAGAACATTGTACGATGCTCGTGTTTCAGAAGACAACAACAAATCAGCCAATCTATAGAAAGCTTAATATCTCAGTAATTCCACCAACTTCTGGAGCAACAGCACGGCACAGTTTTAGTTTTCTAGCAAGTTCACATTTGAGTGCTATCCAGCTTCCCACTACTAATTTGGGATAAAGGCAAGGAGATCCATTGTTATCAATTTTGCTCATAAATATCTACTAAAACTCGTTCTATTGCAACTACTCCGTAGGAGCCAAATAAGAATTTATAAGATGGCGCCTAATAACCACGGCATACGTGCTACAACAGCATTAATTCTTATTTCGTAGATCAGAAATTGTATTTTTTGGAACTTGTATTAAATAGGTTAAATTTGATTCCTTAGTTGGATCAGTAATATACGTTTATTATAGTTTCTTGCGTCAATGAGAACGACTACAGTGGCCTGGTCAATTGGAAGTTGATGAATAAGCACCTGTGTAAGTGATCGTCGTTTTTGCAACAACTAAACAAGTAAAGCATCACCTTTAACGTATATGAAATCTCAATGTGCTTAGTTTATATGAGACTGGATAAGGCCAAGTATAGTACAATAATTCTTGTATCTTATACCATTTTTACTAATTTTAAATAGATTTTTTTGTATTATATTACGTGATAATTTCAGTGCAAGCTCCATATGTAGGATTAAAAGAGAAATAAATATGAAAAAGAGCGCAGACAAAAGATGCCTAATAGAAGAAAAACAAACAAAGAGAGTAAGAAGATATTTGAATCAATAAAGAATATGAAGACATAAACAAGAATCAGCAGCTGTGGGAAAGAAAAGTATAATCACTTGTACATCTATTAATAAAATAAATATGTGAAGTATGTTTACTTCTATTATACACAAAAACACAATCATTTAAGCCCTCACTAGTATATCAACATGAATTACCTTCAATTAAAGTGATAAAAAAATTATTACAATACTTTTAATGGTTTTGAGAACAATATAGAAGTACCAACGAATTCTACTAAAAATATTTGTCACCTAGTAAATAATGAGTGTTAATTAGAGATATTTATAATATTTAATACTTAACTAATTTAGTTTAGGATTGTCCATCTTAGTATAAAATATTAGTGTACAAATTAATTTTTGGACTTAACATTAAGCGCATTGCAACAAATATTTAAAATAAATGTTTCTAACGCCAACTTTAGGGATATAGGAAACCAATACAATAAAATATAAATAAACAAAGGAAATGATTTGTCAGACGAGAAAGAAAGGGAAGGTACTGTCTTCTAGAATGTGTAAAAAAATGAAAACTAACTAGTCTAAAGAATGAAAAATCAAAAAGTTGGAAGATCATGATTTGGGGAAGTTGTGCTGCATGTCAAACCTAAGCAGAATTAGTTGTGGCTTTGCGAGATACCTAGCAAACCATTTTGATCTCATTATGAAAGCTATGTAAGATACCAAAAGAAAGTTGTTGGATACTGCATGAACTCATCATTGACAACAAAATGAGATGTCTCTTGTTATCTAGGCTCAATGGGAAGAATTGTTTATACAAAGTAATGACCAGTGATAAATAGTGGATGTATTACGAAAACATTAAAAAATAAAAATTGTGCCTTTTCATAACAAAAAACTCGTTTAATGCGTTTGGTGGAGCTTCCAGAGTATGATTAATGTATTTAAGTATGTAAGCGCAAGAGACCTTTTAGGAACAATTGCATGATACTGCATAATCACATATGGTGAAAGCAACTAAACATGCAAAAACTTGTATGAATTAACGCTATAAGACTATTAATTGGTTTATGCATCTAACAATTTGTCTTCTGGTTCGGTTTTTGTTATCTTGAAGGTTCAAGAAGTCAATACACTAATATAAGTGTTTTTTCTATTCTTTTTCCTTTGGTCAGCTATCTCTTTCCATCCTGAACCTATATTATATAGCCAAAGTACTAGGACATCCTTCTGGTGAAGTAGATCTGGCTGTTACGTATATTGAAACGTCATATAGAGGAAAAACTTGCAGGTAGTAGCATATGTGGGTCATGCATATTCATTAGACAGATAATGAGCAAGTTAGCAGATTTGAGTGATTTTGAACGTGGTATGATCATTGAGTGCCAGCGTTGCAAAAAATCAGTTCGTTAAATATCAGCCTTGATACCGATACTACATTTTACTCTAATTGTCATACAATGGAAACATCTGGGATGTGAAACAGCCACGAAACGGAAGTAGCTGGCTGCATAATTTTAATGCTAGTAACCGTCGAACACCGAAGAGGGTAGTGATGCAAAATCGGATATCCTCGGTGGCAATGATCACTTGTGCTTCTAACCCTCTGGCAATGGTTCAGGAAGGGACCATCCCTGGACCAACAAGATAACTGTTCTGTCCACACCACAAAAGTTATTCCGCTGTGACTTGAAAAGTTGAAATGACCTTCAAAGAGCCGTGATTTCAAGTTCATTGAACAGCTCTAAGAAAAATTGAAACGCCAATTTTCAGTAACTGGGCTCACTGCAGTTCTCATGGAGAAATATAACGTAATTCATATGGAAATATATCAAAAGCTGATGAAAAATCATTCAAGATGAATCATTGATATTAAGGTAGACCTATATTCTATTAATACAGTATATTAATGGTAGAGTGAACCAAACTTGGAAAACAAAAAAAAAAGAGAACCATTTATTATACTTCGTTTTATCACTGCTTTTACGTGGGTTTTGTAAAGATAAACATTTTATTTCTCAGGTGTTATCAACAAGCAAAACAATATTACTGTACAAAAAAAAACCTGCTTGGCATATAACAGTTCTGTGGGAATCCCTAACAAACAGGTGCTATGAGAGGTATCAAAATAGCCTTCAAATATGAAGTATCCAAAAACACATTTAAAGCTTCTCAAAGCAAAAATTTTTAAATTTTTGCGAATTGGTTTCTGTGTATTTTCTGAAGCAGCTTAGAGATCGATCAAAAACAAAAATGATTTTACAATACAAATGCGGATAACCAAATTTTACTATGGAGGTGCTCTGATCTTCCTAGCCCACTATCCTAAATAAATAAGAATAAAATGTGGATAATTTGACAACAAAATTGATCCTTACTGAAGATAAATTCTTTGCAATAAAAGCAATCATCATCGCAAACGGAAAACAACGAATTATGACGTCAATGACGTTTAAAGGAACCTTACACAAGAAGAGCATCCGCAGTCCACGCAACTGAATTGCTAATTGCATTCGCTACTAATTTCTCACTGTAATTTTTTTAATGAGAAACTCTCAATTACATAATTGTGAAGAACTAAACAATCATGCATGTTTTGGATGTCACTGACACCTGCAACTTTTGATTTCAAATCGAATCTCGCTATCTGAACACACCTACGCAACCGAATCTCCTTCCACAGACATTCCGTCCTCGTAATTAAGCGGAGAACATTTGCTGTTTCCAAAGAATCATCTGTTACATTCAAGGCTATTTTTTTACCAAAAGTGTCATTCTCTGCTGGCGAGGCATCAATTTTTGAATTTACATCCTCAATTCGAGCGATTTAGCTTTCGGGTCCTTGTAAAATCGCGCTAAATTAGCACAACGTCGGATGATTAAGCAATTAAGCTCCTAAATGAGTCTTAGCATCCCGACGCGTTTTCGAGGTATGGCCTGGGTGATGACCCGAACGATCCTGCTGTTAAGTTTGTGGTTTTATGCAGGCGACTGTAGCATTGTAGTATGGGTATCTTTAAGCACCGAATGAATAGTAAACATCGTCCTAATTTTATTTTATGATTCACAACGGCTTATTAGTTATCTTGGTAATTATTTAATACACTGACGCACTCAATGCAGTTATTTTGCAAAAATTATTGTAGTATAAAAATATTCATTATCACTCATCTGCAACTCTTTATTACAACTTCTTGACTATAATCCTTTTAGCTGTTTTTACAGGCTTTCGATGGTGAATATATTGCAATATGTGTAACGCTAATATGAAAATAGAGGTGGCTAGAAGTGCTTTAATCACAATGTAGACAAGATGTATAGGTTATTGGAGCAAGTAGGAGAAATTCGCCCCAAAGTTATTCTTATAAAACAATTAGCAAGGCGAGCTTGTTAAGGGCTTACCAAAACGTTACGCTTCAAAGGATTGTAACACAAGGGGTACAGGGGATGCAAATATGTTACGAGGAACGGAATGCATTTACTGGATGATAACGAACATTTTCGTAATGCAACCATTTCTATAAAATAACTAATACGACAGCGTCAAAGTACTAAACAATAAATAAATAATTTGTATGGTAAAAGTAAGTGCAATTTTAAATATTTTTTTATGTTCTACGTGCTATTTATAAAGTCAGACTACAATTACCGTCATAACAGCATCAATTTTCTTATTATTGCTTTAATAAAGAATTTTAACATAAAATGACCTCTTAACAAAAAGTAAACTTCAACCAAACAGTGACTAGACTAAACAACAAAAAGCGTTACCTCTGAGAGGGCCCTTTTTTCGGTCTTGTCCTTGTTGCCGTTCTGCAAGAAGCGAATGGCGTTTTTGGCGCCTTCGACGACGGCCGCCTCAATACGCAGCCGGTGCCTCAGCTCCTCGATCCTCTCTTCGAGAGGTTGCTCCAGTTCCCGCGACGTGATCTCGCCGTTGACCGAAGACAAGTCGTTTGTAGATAGGTGGTGCTTGCTATTCAGATTATTCTTCATCTGCAAATCAGCGAAGTCAGACAAAATCGACTATCGAGGGCACATCCGACCTTCAGTATCCTCATGCGAAGGTACTCGATCTTGGCCTTGGAGTCCTGTAGCATCTGCTGCGCCTCGGCAAGCAGCTTCTTGTCTCTGGAGTGCGGGCCGCCGGTGATGCTGCGGATCATGTTTTCGGCACCCTCCTTGACCTTCAGCTCGATATTGAGCTGCTTCTCCAGGTTCACCAGCCGGGGGTCCTGGCTGAGGCTGCCATCCTGCCCTCGCTGATGTGCTGCCAAAGGCGACGATAGGGGAGTATCTGAAAGCAGGCAATTTTGAAAAAATATTACAGAAATAGCAAATGCACCTGCAAAACCGGAGTTCTCATGATAACGGTCACGACCACACATGGATGGGAACGCAAGAACACAAATTTAATAATCATTACCATCACTACTTTAAATACACGGTACGATGTGACAAAGAGCCTTAAGTAAATTGCTTAATGTTTCGAAATATACACGGTTCCCAAGACCCAAAAAAGAAACACTAGCGTTCAACAATTGATTAAATGAATTTCACCATTAGCGTGCGTTGCAGTCGCAATAAAAAAACTCTTAAAAGAGTGTTGACCTCCGTCAAGGAACGAGGCCTGACAGTGACATTTAATACCGAGCAATTATGCTAATTTTTGCGATGTTAAAGAAGTCGAACTGAAAATTAATTTTGTCGATTCCCCTTCGAATTTATGACTGGACTAGGGTACAATGTTCGGTAATTTTTTGTAATTTGAACAGCTTGCGTCAGAGGCAACAATAGAACAACACGAAACCATTACATAATAAAACGACACAAATAACGCAATCCAAGGTCTTACGAACCGATCGTGTTTGGTTTCTGTTGCTCGAAACGTGGATTATGTACGAATGGCATCCCAAATACCAACGAAACGGGCAACAATGAATTTATTACAGCAGACGAAACCACAGCGGGAAGTTCAACGCACTACGGTTTATGGGACGGATTCCGGCCGCGGCTCTGGCGACCTCCGACAGCACGGTCTGCATCAATTTTCGAAATTGTGCGGCCGGCCCTGGCGCCCCCGGCGGGAACGATCAATCGAGACAATTACGGTTCACTGTGCAGCGCGAAATTAAATGAACCGCGATGAAATTGGCGATCGCCGATCGAAGGGGCAACAATGATCGGAATGAAGAAGACCGTTACAGCGAGACGGAGGTCCTCTGGTGCAGTGACCTTGGGAGGCTGCTCGGGGCGTCTTTGCGGACAGCGAGCCCGCTCGCGACCCACGAAGCCATGTGGGTGTAAAAGTGTGCTTCACGGTTTGGATCGGCGAAGGCTTCGATTTATGAGATAGGATGGACCCTCTTTTTAATGCAATATAACGGAGAACAAACGAAAACACCGTGATACAAATTTGCACTATCAGAGTTTTGCCAAAAAAAGAGTTTGTAATTAACTAATATTCATCCAATAATCACACGTGATCAACTGTACGGACACGTATTTCCAACTAAACTATACATCGTTCAGTACTAAACAATACGCGTAAAATAGGTAAGCCAAAAAAGCTCAATGACTTTGAATGTGGCCTAGTTCTCCATTGTCACATGCAGAAAATCGATCACAGACACTTCAGCTCATCTTAATTTGCTCAACTATTAGTAACATGAAATAGAATCGTAAAACCACAACACCACATTCAATTACAAAAAAAGACCACCGTGATTTAACAAAATCGCGTCATCGTACAACAAAAAAAACATTCAAAAGTTCTACAGTGCTACTAATTATCCAGCCAGCACCATAACTATACATCAAGAATTGAGGACAATGAAGTTGCATAGTTGACACAAAAAATTTAAAACTACAAAACTGGAAGCCTTACTCTAATGCATTTTAAAGAGGGTATCGGCCAAATAGTGTCCCTTCATTTTAGTTACACTGTTCAAGTCTTCTTCTGGAATTTTTAATTACTTTTTCCAACACGTATTGAGGAATAAGACTGATTTCCTGACGTCTTGCATTTCGTGGACCGTGGAATGTTGTAGTGCAAAATTTTTAACCTCAGCATTGAGATATCTCTATAAGAAGAAGTCACACTATGCGAGATCCAGTGAGAAGGCTGGTCAAATGTCACTCCAAAGTCACCGCGTAGAGAAAACATGTCTGTGTGGGTTATAAACTTCAACCCATTGAAACTAAACCTTCTTCAATTTACGAATATCGGGGTTCGGTACGAAAAATAATCGAATCATCTTCACTTATCGATTGGAAGTGGTTGTAAACACATCAACTTTCTCCCTATAAAAACAATTACAGGCAATTTCGTGGATATCTCATGAGTTTATATCACTTCAGTAATAAAAGTTTTATTATCAAGACACCCTGAAATATTCAAAGATGTTTTCACATATTTCCAGCCGATTTTTCTAACCACGTTCGGAAGATTCCTGCGCAACAGTTATCTTACATGGATAAAAATAAAACGAGTCTTGGTAATCGCTTAGAAAACTGTAAAATGAAACCCTACTTCTCAAGTTCCCTAGCCACATCAAAATAGATTTTCAATCGGAAAGGATACGAGATACAAATTGAAAGTGCATCCGCAAAGCATATTTTGAATGTACGATTAGATACCAAAAGTTCTCTGTTCGCTCATTCGCGACATGTTAATTATTATAGGTTCCTCTAGGCAACAACATTTTCACCACCATCGGACCTTCTTTTGAAATTAGAGAGAACGGAGAAGTACACCGACAATCTGTTACAATTACTGAAAATAACTTTATAATACATATAAAATAATCGCTAACTCTAATTTTTCATTGCGTAATTCTGTCAGTTTTATTTTTCCTTAATTGTTGTTTTTGATATTCTTTTTATTCCCATATATGTTGATTGATTTTATATTTTACACATTATGCTCCTGGTTATCATCTGCAGATAGTAAGTCCTATCAGGTAACAAGACTAATGAAGAAAATTGTACTAAAAATGCACGCATGCACATAATTGCTTTATATACACATAAGTAGGGTACAGTTTCTGGTGTCCAGTGTCATATCATTTTTTGTGAAAAAAAAGACGCGAATTACAAAAATTCCTCTAAAACCGTTTTTGATTATAATAACGTTTTAATAAACTATGTAAATTTGTATTCTACATCTTCATTTCAAGCTTTTTATTGTAATATTGTTTATATTAATTATTATACGCAAAATATTACAATTTCTCTGATATCAAGAACCCTTCTAGTATACAAGTTTTGGGAGCATTATAAAATTAATCACGATAACACCAAATCAGCTGGTAATGATTGGCCCAAAGCATTCACAGAAAGAAATACTATTATTTCTAATAGAAACGCTTTTATGAACTCCGTTACAGTTCAAAAAGTCAACAGATGATCAATTTTCAAAAACAAGAGAAGTCTACATTGATCATCCTAGATAATCTGGGCAAAAAATGTTATTACCTAATGATTCAAAATCAATAGACAATTCTGGCGAAGAAAATAGCCGAACGAGTTTACTTGTATTAATCGGAACACGCAGAAAATGTCACCATTTCGGGAAGTGCAAACGCCCGAGTTGAACAATAACTCTTAACAATCGAAACATTGGTAAAAAAAATCAGCTATGACCAATGATCTGTTCAACATTATTTGCAGTATTTTTCATTTTATTTTAAGTCTTCGGTAAGTACTTTATCTGTATTCTCCCACTTAATATATCTCTTCACATGTTACATCATTATTAGATTCAATATTTATAAAAGTATAAAATATATATAACGATCTTAATTAAAATTATACGTAAAAGGTTGAAATTTTAACGAGATATTTCCTCTCACTGCCAGTATAGTTACACTGGAATACTCGCACCTTATCAGATGTCATATATACCCCCCTTCTTGTGTAGCACTGTTTACTAACACGCACTTGAAAATCGAAAAGTCCGAAATAACATCGTCAAATTTCCATCTCCATAGAATCCAAAACATTATTCAACGAGAATGGTGTAAAACCATACTACTGTGTACAAATATAACCCGGAATTTTTAATTTAAACTGCGCGGGCATTTCGTTGGGCACAAATCTTTTTAGTTTTAAGTTGGTAGGACTGCTACTGACATCTGTGTCAAATTAGGTTAATATCTTAATTAATTGAGGAGTGACGCTCGTTTTCGTAAACAACCAAAATTAACTTTTTCGATTTTTACCATGTCAGAAAATATTCAACAAAGAAGTTCGATTAAATTTTGTGTTAGAAATGATATTTCTGCTGCGGAAACGCTCAGAATATTACAAAAAGCCTTAGGTAAACAGGCTATGTCTAAAACACAAGTATACGAATGGCATAAAATGTTCAAAGAGGGCCGTGAAGGCGTTGAAGACGAACCACATCAAAGACGTCCAAGAACATCAACTGACGAACAGCACGTCGCGAAAATTAAGGAATTGGTACTCCAAAATCGTCGATTGACAATTAGAGAGCTTGCTGACATCGTTGGCATTTCAAATGGATCAGTCAACACCATTTTGAAGGAAGTTTTGTGCCTCAAAAAAGTCAAATCTCGTTTGGTTCCAAAAACCCTCAATTTATTCGTGACCATTTCGCTAAAAAATCCACCCATATCGTTCCGCAATCGCCGTATTCGCCTGATTTAGCTCCATGTGACTTCTGGCTATTCAGCAAAATGAAAAGACCGCTCCGGGGACACCGTTTTGACACGATAGAAGAGATTCAAGCCGAATCGAAGAAGGTGCTGAAGGCCATACCGAAACAGGACTTTTCAAAGTGTTTTGATGAGTGGAAAATTCGCTGGCATAAGGGGGATTACTTCGAAGGCGATGAAATAGATTTTTAAGAATAAATAAGGATTTCAAAAATTATAACAAAATTCCGGGTTATATTTGTACACAGTAGTAAATGAAACTTTCGACAGCGGTGTGGCGAATTAGCGAGAGGTGAAATAAACTAATGTTCCTTATGACGTCTGCTTTCGAATGAGGTATCACATGACATATGTTATGTGATGGAAAAAAGTTTGACCTCACCGTTTACCCCTTGACCTTTGGCTGAAATTCAATAGCGAAGAAGGTATTGACATAAGGTATATGTATGCCAAGTTTGAAGTGAATCCGATTATTATAACGGAAGTTATCGTGTCTCCAGACAGACACACAGACCGACAGACAGACACCATGTTAAAATCATTAATTTTCGCCTATAGCGTTCCGCTGTCGAAAGTTAATAATGATGCTATGTTGTACAGACAAAAATAAAACGTTTATCCACACACAATGTAACTAGTTAAAAACGTTATTTCACTTTTTATTTAATTAACTAATTTAATTTAAATTAAACATTGTTGTACACCACTCCAATTACTCAACATCTTCGTATAGTTCTATTAAGACAATAGAATTTCTAGTTGAGTAAGGTATTATTAATTAACATCAAAATAATGACAATGCTCTCTGAACATTAACAAAGCAAATTCATCTGAGAACGAACAAAAGATAAGCAACTCTACATATTTCTTTAATTAACATTGTAAATAGTAACGTGGAAAACTTACTGTATCTCAACGTTTCATCAATATCAACAAAACCTTCAAAGTAAACCAGCATCATATCAAATGTTCAAAATATTCTGCAAAGCCCTGTGTTACAATCGGGAATAATTGCTGCCTTATTGACCGGGGTCTCATTGATGGTCTGGAACCTCTTCTTCAATGAAGTTAATTTAAGTGTTGGAAACAGCCAGAAGTCACAGGACACGGTATCCCTTCTATTGTGGTAATGTTTCACATAAAGATCTTCAGTTAAAATTTTACACATTCTAGTTTTTGGAATTCTCAGCTCATTTTCCTTGAGTGTAGCATGTACATGTTCAATATTTTTCGGTGTTCTACTTGTTGTTGGTCTTCCAAATCATAGATCACTTCAACAAATTCTAAGTCATCCCTAAACACTTTGTATCTGAAAGTCATTTAAAGTTATCGGTGTCCCAACTGATCAGTCAGTAAAATGGTCTTCAATCAGATTTGGGAATTAGGGTTTTCATCAGCTTCCAAGTTACGTTTCAGCCGTACAAACTATGTTCATTATATAAACATTGGTTCGATATTTTTAAGGGAACCTTATGTATTTAATATTGTTGTTTATTTTACATTTACTAAACAAATAATTTAGATATGCATTAGATGAAATATAGTCGATGTTCTCTACATTATACTAAACGTTAGCAGTCGTAATAATGATGTTAATTAATTAAATTAAAATGAAAATTGTACTTGGAGCGTTCATATATGATTGATGCAAATATTTTCTTTCCATCAATGTTTTATAAGGAAGTGAGTACAAATTTCTTTATAGGTATTCCTCTCCTTTAATGTCTAAGCGCTTTTATCATCACTCCAGCAGTTTTCATAAAGTTGTTACCAATCATTTCTTGAGTGCAGCACAGTTCCATTTGTGGATAGCTGACTGAAGTTCATAATTGGAAAAGAACGTCAAATAGAAAGTAGCCGCTCAGTGAAAATCAGCATGGTGTACCCTAGAGCCTACAGAGTGACAACGGTGAAACGACCAACATATGACATCGCATTGTCATGTTCAAGCAACATGCTCACAGTATTGTTCACTGGTAATGTTCTCACGAAGAGACAGTCACGTCATCAACAGAATTTTCCAACCGCCTTGATCCCAAAAGAGTCACAATCCCGGCCATGATTTCTTGGAGCGAAGGTTTCCAATGTCTTGCCATTTCATAAACCGGCGTCTCGTATCGGAACCATGATTCGTTTACTGTGATGAGACAACCAAAGAATGTCTCCGGTTCCACGCCATATAGATGCAAGCAGTTTTAGCATACCTCCACACACTTTAGTTTTATTGAGCGGTGAGAGTATCGGAAAGTCATTATGCACATACTTTTGCTATCTTCAAGTCCTCATAGACTGTGGTATGCAAAGTTCCGCGAGACAGACCTGTTGTATCCACCCGGTACAGTTCTTGTCGTTTTTAAACTCTGATATTCAGCGATTCAATGCCGTGTCCCCTTGTAGTGCTACCAACCTCGTTCAGATGCTTGAAGTAGTTCTCTCAAAAGAAACGTCGTCCATGGTTGCGTCTACTTCAATATTTTTTCGCACTGTGTGCACCGCTGTGCGTTCAAACAACGTCATCTGGTGATATTATATGACACTATAGTCTAATCTTCACACACGCACTGTGTGCGAATTTCAATCTGCAACAAAGCGGAGATTTAAGAAAAAGCATCGATCATTTTGAATGCCCTAAATAACACCAAGTTTGTCATCTGCACATATATTCAACGAACTTAAAAAGTTCGTTACTGAATTCTATATGTCTGTCGCTGTCACAAAATTATGGATTTTTAAAATTTTAAAATGGATTCTTATAGGAAATTTTACGCTGATTTCAAAATCGAAATCAAAAAGTTTCTATCTCGAATAGTTTTCGAGATATGCGACATCGAATTTCGGGAAAATTTTCGACATTACGATTTTAAATGTGATTCTTATAGGATATTTTTCCCTGAATTCGAAAATGAAGAAAAAATTCTATGTCAAATAATTTTCCAGATATTCGATTTCGAATTTTCCCGAAATTCGAAATCGAAATCGAAAGGTTTTTTTAAGTTCGTTCTGGGATTGCTTACAGAGCAATCTCTTCGCCGGCCCCATGTTTTCATATTTGAATTTTCTTTTATCTTGATACTAATTAGAGCATTGTTGTATTGTATAATGCCGTTCTCCAAATTAAAATTGATGGAAAGAGATAATTCTTATTGACAAAGATATCATGTCGATAATAATTTAACAAAAACTACTTGGAAAAGATAGTTAAGATTAATATGCATACCTCATTTTAAACATTAGGTAAAAACCATAACAATTATACTTTTTCAATATTTGCATTTTCTCTTTCTTTTTTTATTAACTTCAAGCTATGTGCTCTTGTCCAGTGACCTTTCTTTTATTCATTCAACTTCCTTTTGGTTGCAAAAACCCCACAACTCTTTTATCCTTTCAAATTATTGGTTATATTATTGGTTTCTAATTAAATACTATCACAACCCAAACAATTGTTAATATTCGTAACACTTGCCCACATAATCTATTAAAGTTCATTTGGATCCAGCTTTGGTCTATAACTAATATATTAATTAAATGTTATGTGTATTTTTTTAAAATGTTCTCCCCCTTTTTAGACCATTTAAAAGACGTTGACAACCTTAGTTTAGAAGGTTCTTAAAATTAAGCTCCTACATCTCCTTTTTCTCCAGAAAATCCTTAGTATTGAAAGTTGTTGTGCCAGTTAGAGCGAGTCTCAGGTCTTCAGTTGTCTCCAAGCATACCGAGGATAACTCTTGACAACTTCTGAGTACAATATAAATCATGCGACGATCTCTATGAAGTGGACAGTGTTCTGCGTAATCACCACAATGTTTTAGAAGGCTGCCAAGAACATGGAGAGGTCTACGTTCTAGAACCATCCAGCAATAATTGCCCAAACCTGGTATTCAGGCTGCGGTGGAAGGTGCTGCCGTGGGCAATTATCGCCTGGCGAAGTGTCGGTTTCGGGAAAGGGGGGCATTACGTAAAACTAATTAGATGAAATATTTGACAATTAGCGCAGATGACAAACTTAGTCCTTTTTTTCTTCGACCGATGACACCGGCTTATGACTTTTCTCTTCTTTGGCTGTTTGGCTGTTTCGCCGTATCATTCAAGTCGAGGACTCTGAGTAGGTCAAAGATTTTCTTTTTCCTTGTCACTCGGTTCAAGTTCCAAGAACATAAAACGATAGTAGTCGCCGTTAAAGGTTCTCCGTCATCCGCCTCACAGTCAGGATAGGGATGTAGTTCTCCTCCGCGATATACTCAGTAGATGAGAGTGTGCAGTAGTGGTACATTTTTGATCTTAAGGAAGCTTGTCCGATTTTCGTATATGGCCTTCCTAACGGTAGAACAATCCTGTTTCTCTTGGATGATAACGAGAAATATTCCTTTTGTTTGGGGGAGCGCTGGTCAGACGAGCTGGGGTATGTGGGAAAGAGCTGATGAGAACAGGCATTTCGACCTTCTCTCGGTTACTGAGAAAAGAACGGTGTCCTCCATTTTCTTGACTTATTGGAAACTATCGACTGCATAATAAGCAGGTTGAAATCCCGCTGTAGACACAAGTTTGGGACATTTTAAACGTAACTTTACTAAACACATACGTCCTTGCTGTCACTATTCCAGAAGTGAGTTCACTATCTTAAAAACATCGTTTTTAATTCTTACGAAAAAAATATATTTTCAATTTCAGTAGTATCTCAAATCAGTCAATTTATTGGTTCTTTTATTTAACAAGAAAAACGATCTCATTTTAGCTTTACTTTCAGTGTGAAGTGACGTAAATTGATGAGTCATTCAAGGCCATTAGACTTCATCGACTTAAATAAACAAAAGAGAAAACTTTCTTTATAATATTAAAAACTGCATCAACAATTAACAATAGTTTTTGTTAACCGATCAATAATTTGCGATGTTTTAAAACAAAGGCATATTTAATTAAACAAATGATAACAAATGAAGTTACATTTTAAAAAAGCTAAGGTCATTTGCTAGTTACAGTCTAAACAAACAGAGGGACCTGATTAGATAACCGCAGCAAACGACCACTTTCCCAGATTTGTACATGGGAAATTCTTCGTAGCTTGGTCATGTGCGAGCTTTCGCAGCGAGGCTGACGAAAATGGGCCTCATTCTAGGAACGGAGCGTATCGCAATTTGATTCGGTACCAATGCCGCATGGTTTGCGTTGCAGTGCATATCAGACCTTGGCATTTGCAATTTGTGTCATGATCAGCGATAATTACGCGGCGAAATTGGCTAATTGAGGGGTAATTACAGATCCAAGCCTCTGCTTATCGTATCGCATCTCGTAATTGTAGAACAAAATATTTCGGGTAATTAATTTGTATTACGTGCTGGTTTTACGTAATAGGAGTTTGCATTTAAAGATACATAGTATCCCAAAACTTTGTTAGATTTTGTAGTGCCATCTCCAGATCGTTTATTCCATTAGACTCAAACTCCCAGGTTTCGTTTACATACCAAATACGTGTTTTCGATTTCTCGAAAGGTTTTCACAACAGCAGACATATGTTTTCCAAAAGGGTACAAGTAATCGAATTTTGGTACATATGTGACGCCTGAAACGCCACCGAAACGTCAATTATGGAAGAAATAGTTGGACAAAAGTCTACATTGGATCGCTGAACAGTCATGCAGTAAGACTTTTATTGAATATGGAAAATATTTTTTTGCAACCCTCATTAAATTGAATTTTGATTATTTTAAAATGTTTTTGTTTTGAACAAATTCATTTTGACTGAAAAATGGTTGAGTACCGAAAGTGTTCTAGATCGGATGGTCAGAACAAAAGATACAACTTTTCGCTTACAAAATAAAAATCCTTTAGCAACTGAGTGAGAAAGCCATAAAAAATTGATTTCAGTTCGATCTCCTATTAACCCAACCTGAATCCTTGTAACTATACATTATGGGGTCTAACCAAAGATATCGTATCCCAGTTGAGGATCTTCAGAAAGCCTCGGGATTATTGATTACTTTTTAGAGAAGTTGAGAGCAGTTATCAATTTCGAGTTCAATTATTTATCAATACAATGCAATTTACCCGGTTATGATCACATTTATAGTTTTTTCCGGACGACATAAACTTATGGAAGACGTTGTACAAACATAAATGTTAGACATTAAGAATGTTATCGGCTAGTACTTCGCTCTCGAATTTTAAAGCTGGTTAGAGGGCATTCCAAAATCAAATTCATAAATTCAAAAGAAATTTAGTTTATGCATATCTCTCTAAGAAAAATGTAAACATGCTACATATCGTAAATGTAACTAAACACTTTTACCAATAAATACCCCAGCTATAACATGGTGGATACTCAAATGTAATTACGTGATTAGTTAAAAACTGCTTTGTGGATCGGGACATATGTAGTCTAGGTAAGTGAAAAATTCAATTTTTCCATTATTCTATTTATTATGGCTATTTTTTAATTTCGATATTTTACCACAAAAATGGAAAAAAGTCTTGAGGTCAAAGGTTTGGTCTCTGGTTTACTTTCGATTCATATCTTATAGAGTTGGTCTTTTTTTAGTTGACATTTGATTAACTATTAAAGAAATTAGCATACAATATACTTTTGTAAAAAACCATCTCAGGTCAAATAAACATTAGCGTTTATGGTAGAATTGACTTACTCAATTATTGATTTGTTATATTTCTGATGCACGAGGTGTGTTTAAAAAGTTCAGTGGATGGTTCAATATCTCAAAACTAACATAGACCAGAGGTACACGTGACCGTCCGGGTAAACCCGATGCATAGTCAATGTGAGAGATAGGATCACAGTACACGACAGCAGTGAGTAAACATCAAGTTCTGTTACAAATTGAAAATATTAGTGCAAGTGTATGTGACGGAAGGCGTGACAAAAAATGTGTTTACGATTAGTTCAAACAACCGAGGATGAGCTAACCTTCGGGTCGTTCGTTGATAAGCAGGACTCCAGACATGAGCGGACCCAACAAATATTGTCGCCAGATTGGCGACTGACTGTATGATTGATGGATAATTAATAAGCAAAAACCTCTCGTGAAGATTTGAAAAGACGGAAGATCTGTTCCCTGTTTATGTCACATAGTTGACGCGATGAACAGAATGCAAAACGAATAGAAGTGGAGATTTCATTACCACGTGTAACCATGCTCCATTTCTGCGCACGTGTCGGTAATCCAAGAACGTCTGACAGCCGATTCCAAAAGATATCTTTGCAGACAATTTTCAGAAGTTTTAAGAACGTTATCAAAAGTATGTCGTGTGAGAGAAAGATTATTATGTAGGCCAATAAATGTTTTGGTTTGTTTTCCAATGTCATTCACCAGAAGTTCTTTGTCACACAACCTATATTTTTGAAGCTGTTATTGTTACAGATTATTTTACAAATATGAATTTTGTACATTAACTTACCCCCATTTGTCGGAGGGGTTGAAGGAGCGCTCTGTCCCTGAGTGAGGATGATCTGCGACTCGAGCTCGCTAAGTTCATTTTTCAGTTCTGCGAGCTTGGAGTTGGAGTTCTTCACGATGGTGGCCACGTGGCTGAGCGACTTTCGATCGGTGGCGACTTCACGGAGCTTCTCGGCGCCCTCTTTGATTTTCAGCTCCTTCCGGATCTCTCTCCGGATCACTTCCTTCAGCTCTTCCAGCTTGCACGGCAGCAGCGAGTCCGGAAGGTTCTCGGTCTGCAAGCCGTACTTGTGCGAGAGCTCGTACAGTACCGGGTGTCGAATATAATCACCCTGCAACAGAGATGTACAGGTTAAACTTCATATCATTCATCACATCGAACATCCTATGCATATTTTACTCGAATTAAAAACACCAGTAATACCTGTTTATAATGCTATCTAACTGCAATTCGTTACAAACGACTGTTATTTGTATCAGGAGAGCCGACACAACGATAGGGGCCATAAGCGAGCTTTCCGTCAGGTGCAGCGTTACGTGGATCAGGTGAAATAAACCGTTAAGGTGGCTTAATCACACATCTCGCGCGTAACTCAGATAACACGAGGCGAATAGGATTCCAGACAGGAAGCGGGTCCGAATCGTGCGTACCGCGGGTACACCTTACTACCGGCGAGAATTCGGCGATGGCTTCCTGTCGTGGAATTTATTCCCCATTGTGCATCCAAAACAATGCGTAGGCTCGCAATACCATCTTCACGACACCGACTAATTAAAGACCCCGCGGCCGTACATCAGCGCGCAATTACATCGGGGCTTTCTATTTCCGTTCGTGAAAATGTCGCAGCCTTTTGCGGAGGCTGCGGACAAAAATAGGCGACGAATACGTGCGAAAAATGAGAGCGGCTCGTGCACGGCTCGGTGTATTTGGTCATGTCAAGTTTCTATAAACAGCGAATTCTTCGAGCCATCGTAGGAAAAATCGACAGCTCGTAGGTGTCTTCCAATACCCGACCAAGGAGGTTTCAATAGGATTTCGGTTTCCTTGCTTGGCAAAAAAGCTACAAAAATCATTGCAAATGTAACTTCAAGTTATTACTAGAAACTGAACAACTTGAGACAGTGCCAATAGCAATTTCAAAAGGAGCTTATCGGATTATAAATCGATTATTGAGTTTATCAATATATCAGCCTAATGTCCCATAAAAATATTAACGAATACCAGTTTAGATCTCTTTAAAACAACGTTGTTACTTGCAAAACCGCATTTTTAGTTTGATCTATTGCTTTACTTGGATAAATTAATTAAACAAATATCTACACATTTTTTAAAAAAGAAAAAAATGTTATCATCCTAACCGCCAATACCTTGAGCTGATCTCGGATCAATTCGGATTTCGCTCTGGCCTCTCCACCATGCACCAATTACTGCGGGTGATGGTAAATATTGCAGAAGGCTTCATGAAGAAATAAATCACTGGGGCTTCGACATAGTTCTGCATAATGGACAAGTTAGAAGAACAGGATTTAACGTAGAAAAGTTTTGTGATTCTATTCTCTACGAGGAGGAGACTTTCTTAGCGTGATGAAGTAACACCATTCGGGATCTTCGAAAGAGAGATACCCTGAAAACAAAAGGCAAGGTATCTCGGAGTGAGTCTGGATAAGAAATTAACCTACGAGGGTAAGATAAAAAGTTCTCGGCCCGACACAGATATGGTGCTGCAATCGACAAACAATTATGTTTCCTGCTTGGGTGCATGTGTCATTAGTTCGTATGACTAGTTTCAACTTGTTCGCTCAAGTAGTTTGTTTACACGAAGTAGATATGTTGCATGTTTTTTGTTAAAATGGATAAACTTGAATATCGTGCGGTTATAAAATTTTTCGTTTTGGATGACAAAAGTTTACGGGGACTCTGCTCCTTCCATGTCAACTGTTAAAAAGTGGTCAGCTGAATTTAAACGTGGTCACACATCCCTTAAAGATGACACGTGAAGGGCGGTCAAAAACCGCAACCACACCGGAAACCATCGAAAAAGTGCATGATATCGTGTTGGACGATAGGCGAGTGAAGGTGAGTGAGATAGCTGAGGCTGTGGGGATATCGGAAGAAAGGCTGCGAAACATCTTGCACGAAGAATTAGGGATGCGAAAGCTCTGCGCAAGATGGGTACCGCATTTGCTGAATGCCGATCAAAAGCAAAAGCAAAATGCGCAAACGATTTTCGCTGCAATCTTTGGACTGATTCAACAGGGATCCGACCGATTTTGTGCGGCGATTTGTCACCATGGATGAGACATGGGTCCATCACTACACGTCAAAAACGAAACAGCAGTCCAAGCAGTGGGTGGAAGCCGGTGGTTTAGCGCCAAAGAAAGCGAAGTCGATCACATCTGCCAGAAAGGTGGCCAGCGTGTTTTGAGATGCGAAAGGGATCCTGTTAATTGATTATCTTGCAAAAGGCAGAACAATTACAGGCGAATATTACTCCAACCTTCTTGACCAGTTGGATGCCAAAATTCGCGAGAAGTGGCCTGGCTTGGAGAAGAAAAAAATCATCTTTCACCAGGACGATGGGAAAACTGCGGGATTTGGGATATGATTTGCTCGGCCATCTCCCCTATTCTCCTGATTTGGCACCCTCAGATTTCCATCTGTTCCCAAATTTAAAAAAAATTGTTTCTGGGAAGCGCTTTGCATCCAACGAAGAAGTTGATGAATATTTTCACAATCTTCCAGATTCTCACTTCCGAGAAGGAATACTGATGTTGAAGAGGCGCTGGATCAAGTGTGTTGAAGTCAAGGGAGATTATGTAGAAAAACAAAATCATATTTAACTGAAAGTCGCAGTCTTTCATTGTCAGGCCGAGAACTTTTCTCCTTACTCTCGTAGAAGACTCATGTGGAACGGGCCGCAAATAAGATAAAGGTAGCTCAGCAAGCCCTGAACTACATGTTCAATCTCATAAAATACAGAAATAAACTGATTATTTATAATAAAGACCATTCTGCGGCCCATTATGGGATACAAAGTAACAGAACAGTGTAGGGCTATACCTATAACAATTTTATGAAGAGACGCCTTTGATAATTAAAATATAAATAAAAAGATACGTTCAACTTCCAAAATTAATACAAAAGTCAGCGACCCATTTTACTCACTTTCGAAAATAGACAAATAAAAAACAGACCGCAGCACTCTGAACTTGTTCGTAGACCAAAAACTGGCAGCAACGCTGAAAAATTCAATAGAGCATGAACGCTCTCCACCGGTAGCGATCGTAAATTTTCAGGCAATCGCTCTTTTAGAGGCAATGAATCTTTGGTACAACAGGTGTTGATGGATAACTGGCGCCGTTACAGTTTGCATTGCGTGATACAAAACCTACTTGGGGTGTTTCCAGGGTTGGGGTTTATAAACAAACTCCGAACTGGTGAACGTTACCGGAATTCTTTAACTCTAATTGGCTGTGGTTATTAAAGTTAAAAATGTATTTAATTCACATACTAACAACTCAAAAAATATAAATATTGTAAAATCCGAAATTAAAAATTCAAATTACATTGAATATCTTATCATATAGTTGTCTTATCTCCCTAACTTTCTTTCTTTCTTTCTAAACTTATAATTATATCTCCTCCTAGACGCTTCAACCGATTTCCTTGAAACTTGCACACCACATTCACAACTATATTTGCTAAATCGGCGCAAAAAATCACCCTTCTAACTTTAACCGTTTTTGAATTATTTAAATATTTTGATTATTGTATTGTATAGATGTCACACCTGTGACAGATAAAAACTTTTTTTTTTAAAACAGCGCCATCTGTTGGACGTAAGAGCAAAGCCACAACAACGCGTGGCCGGGTACAGCTATTTTAGAATAAAAACAAACATTTTGTTACTGTTGCCAACATTAATTTAGAGAAAAATTAAAAATTACTGCAAATGAACGTAAAACGTAAAAATTACGGGAGTGCATTATGAACGAGCGCATAAGCTTTGCATTAATTCAACTTCACGTATTACGTATTTCCTATGGGCGGCTTATGCTTACGTACACCATGAATGGGCGTTAAATTGTTCCATGTTTCTGATTCAAAGAAAAAGCCGGTCTAATTAAAAATTTATACGTTCGCACCTTGCAAAAATTTAAAAGAAGGCGGGTGAAAAATTGTCAGTCTAGAACGCCAAAAAAATCTTTTGGCGGGCAACTCCTAGTGTTTTCTTTAATTTACACGACGACTTGGGCAGTTAGTAGCGCAGAGACCACGCGTAGAATTCTTCTCGAGCGTACAGAGCCATGAAACGTCCCGAGAATTTTCTAGAATTGCGTGACCAAAATGCTGATTTTAGTGAAGAGCAAAATAATTCTTTACTGGTTGGGGAGTTAGGCTTGTTCAGCTTTAAATCAATTCAAAAATAATAAAAACAATACGAAAGAATTCTAGATGACGGTTAATAGAGAACACAGAAACGGAGTATAAAAAATGACAGCTAGCAGGCAGCAACAAAGAAACTAAAACATTTAAATCTAACAAGAAAACAGGAAGCATTAGAGAGTAAAATAATCCCACAACAAACAAATAAAAATTATGGTCTGGAATACTAGAACAGAACTATGAGCTACAAGAGGATTAGGCTACACGAAAAAGAACCTAAACAGAAATAGGCGAACCACTGTGCGTTGCATTCATAAACCTGTAAAGCTGCATTTGGTACAGTGTAAAAAAATATCTCCAAGAAAGCATTAGAAAAAGTTATAAGAAAATTATATAGCAAAATAATCGGTAGTTAGAATACAAGGGCACAAATCTAAAAGCTTTAGGGTGGAGAAGTATAAAACAGGGAAACTCATTTAGTCCATTGTTGTTTATAACGGTTATGAATGAAAAAAGAGTAAAGATAATAAACTGAATTCAAAAGTAAAATACTAGAAAATGAAAGAAGTGAATATGTGCAGCCTGACACTTGAGATAATTACTTATAGCAAACAACAAGAATAAATTGTAGGCAGTGAGCAACTAGAGCAATAAAATAAGGGAAGAAAAGATAATGATAAACGCAAATAAAAGCAAAACACTAATATATGAAAAGAATAAAATAGAAGAAGAAAACAAGAATATTATAATCAGATACGACGAAAAACAAAGAGAAAAAACAATATCTATAAGGCATCCTAAGCCAGGATAGAACAATAGAAGAAATAAAGAAGAAAATACTCCAAAGCAACTACAATATATGCTCACATAAGCACAATACATCAATAAAAGAATTAAGAAAAGAGATTAAGTTGAACCTGTACAGATGAGTCTATTTGTCCATATTGATGTATCGAGTAGAAAGCGGAATGCTACTAGATAAACATAAGAGCAAGCTAACAAAAGCAGAAATTAAATACCCAAGATGATTAGCAGGAAGTAAGAGAAGTAGGACGGGAAATACAATTGGAACTAAAACATCTAGTCAATACAATATAAAAAAGACAGCTAAAGTGATTCGGACACGTAATATACATTGCAGAAGAAAGAATAATAGAAACAAGAAGAAAAGATAAAAGAAGATGAGGTATGCCGAAAATTACATGGATGGACACAATACAGGAGAGAATATGATTGAAATCAAATTCAGATTCATGATAAAAGTTAACCCATAATAGATTGTGGTCTATATAGACATATCCGAGGTAAAAAGTAATTTATATATTTTTCAGATCTTTAAAGTACAACTATAGAAGTTTTATAATAGAGAGGCTAACATGAACCAAAGAACGCATTTTGCCAATATTTCAAAGAAAGAAATAACTATAAGCAATATAATTACAAATGTAAGCATACACTGCGTGGAGGAAAATGTACAGGGAGACCCCCAAAACATCAACTAAATTCAAACTCCGTGTTGTTTTCCTCATAAAAACCAACTTATCAAATAATTGCAACCACAAGATTATGAACAGCGATTGAACTTTGGCATTCGACTTGAACACCTTGTTAAAGAAGACTTTCTAAACTACCTGATGATGAGCGATGGGGTCCATTTCTAGAGAGCTATTCACCAGAGTTAAATAGTTAAATGTACAATGTGCAGTAACAGCTAATAAGATCATTGGGCTGTATTTTTCCAAAACATAAAATGATCCACATATGTGGTTCCAGCAAGATGGAACCATAACTCAGAGAGCAGAACCAACAATGAAAACATAAGTCTTTGAGGAACGACTAATTTCGAGACGGGCAGCACGTTCTCTCGATCTCACAGCGCCAGACCTTTACCTACGGGGCTACTTAAAACAGAAATAAACCTCGAATTCTACAGCAACTGATAGACAATATATACGAGTTGAAATTCGGGCAACACTTTTAAATAATGCCCTAAAGGACCAGTTTTGTGTGAAGCTAAAAAATGGAGGAAATTTGCGTGTTGTTACTTCCCTGACTTAAAGCAGTAACATTTCATTATTTGAGCTACATTTCAAGAAAAAGAAAATTAAAAAGCTTGATAAACAGAAAAGTTTTAATTTTAAATCAGCTAGAAACAGTTGGCGCAGCTCGTATCAAGAGAGGCAGATGTCAACAATATTCGATGCCATTTTTGACCTTTCCGTCAATCTCTGCACTTTTATCGTGTTAACATTGTATCTAAAAAAAAAAAACGAAATTGTCGATCATCTTTATATTCGTTTCACCTGCGTTTTACTATTACTGTATTAGACAATACACTCCTTTCCTTTATTTATTATTACCATATATTTTGAGTCATCGGTGTCCCGCATTTTTGGTTTGGCACTCTCCAATCAATCCAATATATAATACTGTTGATTCAAGTTAAATAAACTAAGCTACTGCCAGTAGATTAAAAAAAAAAGATTAAAAGAAATATGGAATCATATTGAGCTTCTTCCTTTTTCATAGCTCTAATAATTTAATAGCAACTGTAAGCACTGTGTATAAGTTAATGTACTTGACATATTTATCTTTCTCAATAACAGGCACGAGCTCTCACATACAACATGAAGTAAATTTGACACAAATAAACAGCTAAAAGTAGCGTTTACATAAGACATTCTGCCAAATGTGTATTTGTGTGTCGGTGCGTCTATCATCTCCTACTACTTAAGCAACTAAACTTAGCTACTTCTTTAAAGCAAGATATGTAAGTTAATACGTACAACATTAGTCCACGCATGCTTTAATTGTTGACAACCAATCACATTAATGCCACTACATTTGGTAAAATTTTGCAAGAAAACCCCTGAAAACGTTAGCTCGGTATTTTACATCATCATGTTTTAATAGTCAAACAAAAAAAAATCAAATGAACAGACGTTGAGATAAAAGAACTTGAATATGATTAATGAGTTGAATAATCACAAAGCAAAGCATAGCGTGACTGAATTGGAACAACACGCTGTGCGATAGATTTATGCTTTTTTCATTGCCGTAATTTGCAGATTTAGATACGACTGCATGGACTGTACAGGGTGACAATAATTTACGACAGAAATGATTTTTAATTGTAACTTTATTAATAAATAAAATTGAATGACCTGTAATATGGCCAACAAATATAAATATGCTGCGGTGTCTAAATGTTCCCCCTTAGCCTAATACACAGAGACAAACGATGTAGGAAATAAGTGATTACGAGCTAAAATTCTCCAAACTCTTATAGGATTTTACACAGACTCAGGCCTTCAAAATTGACCAGACGCTATAGGTCGTAGGATGTAGGTCAGCAGAGTTTGGTGGCCATACCTCAGACCTAATGATTTTTTTCTACATCATGCTAGAGTCAATCTTACTCTTGAGCAGGGAATAATCCAGCTAAATATCTAAATCTAGTAGCCTGGTGCTTATTTACATATGAAAATAAGATACATGCAAGTTAAAAAATATTTAACAAATGCAATAATGGTAAGGCTCTGGCGCTTGGCGTGGGAGCACGGCATGCAAATTAAGAGGTTAAAGCTCTCAAATGTTCGTCTTCTCTGCCCGGTCATTGCGCACCATCTCTGATGCGGGGCGATGTGGCAAACATCCGCACCGCAGCCCGCCCCTCACGCTGACCGTAACAAGTGGAATATCAGTAAAAATAAAAATTAATAAAAAATCAGTAAAATAATGGAAAGAACACTGTAAGTACTTTAATTAAGGAACAAACCAAAGATTGGAATAGTCTCAAAAATGAATTTATTGAATCCTCTCCTTGCTACACACCATTATTATAGTATTACACCAAACTTTCAAGTTTATGGAGATAAAGGCAGGCTTTGTTAAAATCCTCTTACGTTACACTTAGTTCACTTTACAAACATGCGCAAAATGCTGGCTTCATAAACAAGAAGCAAAACAGAAAGCGGATGCTTAAATCCGTTAAGCTGCTTAAAATTCTGTAAAGTTTTTTGCTCTATAACATCATTTTCCTTTAAAGATTATAAATAAGTAATGCAATTTAGAAATTGGATCGATAAAGCTTGGGCATATACTTAATAGCAAAAATTCTTCCAATAATCTCTCTAGACGTCTCAACACAGCTATTAAGTTGTAAATATAATGAATATGCTAAACATTGCTGGCGGGGAGGAGAGGGAGGATCAAGTTATCAATATTGATGATAGTTGGTAAAATTGTGCGCGAAACATTGCAATTCAGCCAAAAAACGAGAAAAATTCTTTTAAAAATGTGATGTGCCGAAATTGGGCGAAAATATAGATCTATAGAAATATCTCTTAAATGGAACTGATGACGCCAATGAAATTTTATAAATAAATGTAAAACACACTAATTTGTGTTTTGAATAGAACATCCCATACATTTTTACATACTTTATTGTGTATCTGTAAATATCAAATTTTGATACGTTTCATCTTTAGTAGTAGAAAAGCTAATCAAATTTTACCATTTCACTTTTTTATTATATATTTATTAGGGTCTGTAATTAATTTTGCCAAAATTATGAGGACAGAACAGACATAATGTCATTGTTAATTAAAATATTGCTATAGAATTGGAGAAGTCATCTCAAATTTCTAAAACTTTTTTTATATTATACCAAATTATGCCATTCTGTAGCTGAAATATTGATAGACATTTATAACAAGGCGAACATTTTACAACCTGATTTGATATTTCTGCAAAAGCAACAATATGTTAAAACTGTTCTGCCTATGACCATAATTTACAGTATTTATCTATAGACTTCATTATCAGTTACAGGAAGCGTGTACTCGACGTCTATAAAGGTTGAATGTATGGGCTAAAGTTATTTGGAAATGACTTATTTGGTCATTTTTATCGATATATTGACCGGGAAGTTGTTAGAAACTTTTAAAAAACAAAAACTTATAAATGGACATCTTTTGAAAATCTCTTATTTTAGCCAGATCTAGCGTCTTCAAACTATGATAGAGTTGCAGATTTTTTGAATGTAACAACCTGAAAAAATTAAGTCAAAGAATAATAGATACCATTTAACCCATAAGGAAGTCTTGGCAAATGTAACTCGGGAGTTTTCTTTACAGTCTTAGGTAAGCCAAGAAGCACTCTGTTTTTTAAGATGTCAAAATCAAAGAAATTTTTTCCTGTTCCTTTAACATAAAAGTAAATGTATTGTATTAAGTAGTTTATCTTTTTGGTTAACATAGATAAGGAAGTCTAATCAGATATTGATTAATACAAAAAAAGAGAAGTCTATTGAAATATCCAAAAATAAAAAAGAGTGCAAGTTCAACTAAAACAAAAATATGCCCATCGTGTGTATCATGGTGCCTTGCTTTTAAGTACAAAATTTCATTATAATCATTTGCCCTTTTAACGTACGCAACATATGCTTGGGAACAATTTTAGAAACAAACATTTACTATCGAATAGAGTTAAGTCATGTTATTGTTTGCCGTAAAAAACGCCGCGTGTTGTTCATTAATATGACCAGTCAATGTTTAGCCAAATATCGTACAAATTTTAAATAGACAAGTTTGCCTATAATTAAGTTGGGCCTATACCGAAACAAGAAATTGCCAGAAGTTTTCGGTGTTACCTTCGATACCTCTTCTTGTTTTTCCATCTTACGAATTACTTGAGCTGCATCAATCAAAATTGAGCATGTTGTCCAGTCCAATTTCAAAAAATAAAATTCAGTTCAACACAATAATTTACAAAATACCTTTGTCAAGCAGTTTAATCGAAGCTAACTGCTTAAAACACGAAAAGATTTGCACCGCCCTGATATCAAAATATTCAATAAAAAAACCGTAACTGCATCTTCTACAGGTTTCTTTTTTATTTCTTATATATCCGTTTTGAAAGTTCTCATTTTCTCTATAAATGAAGAATATCCAAACCTTTTCGCCTACCTTGTCAGATATTCAGAAGCTAATAAGCGACCGACATATCTTTAATTTTTTATATTCAAACCCATAAAACGCATTCTAGGACATTTCCTGATTGCAAATAGAAGCTCCCGAAAATAACCCCAGCCAATAGAAGTTTTACTACGCGACTACGGCTTAACGTTTGGCAACAGCTCAAACGGGCGCAAAAAGTGCAAGAATGCAATTTCTACATCGAATCGTGGCTGCCCGCACCATTCCGAATCCTACAAGCTGAAGTGCCGGCAGCAAATGTCACTAGTTTGCAAAAGCAAAATTGCGCTTAATTAAGCCAAGTTCAGTTTACGATCTCAAAAAAGCGATAAAATTCGTTCGGCATCAAGGTTTTTGGCCTACAACCAAGAAAAGCCGGGTTTAACTAAAGGTATGTATAACCCACTTTTCAAATGACTATCGTAATACTTCTACAACCGTTGGGAAGATCCTCTCTTATGTTATGGTGAAAAATTGTACACAGAAAATTATTATTATAAATTTTTGAATCGAAAAAAATCATAGATGACCAACGTACTATACTGACTTTAATTCCTTGTCATTTCTTATGTCCAAATAACGATGGCACCAAATTTTTTAAAACGAGCAACAGGATTAGGATGATGTGAGATTCTCTAACAAAAACCAAGACACGAATTCCGTACGATCCGCAGCAGCAACAGCTACGCACAACTTCCTGCGACATCCAAAAAGCGGACCGCAACAGCGGCGACAATATTGCAGCGACATGTAGGTACGTATTCCACTAACACAGAATGAACGTAAACAGGGCGGCGTGAGTGTATAATTATCTTGCAAATTTCAAGAATGCTCGCAAAGCATGCGATTCGGACCAGAATAACCGCTTATTTTTGCTGGCCTTAACTGGTGGCATTCTGTGCGCCTGTATGGGAAGAAATTATATAGCGCAGCCTGCGGGCATATAACAAGTTATAGAAAAATAAAATGAGCGCACAACAACTGACGGGCGCTAATTAATGCACATCGCTCGGCTAATTTGCTGCACAGATTGAAAACTGCAAAGGTAATCAAATAAAAGGTTATGTTAAATTTGGACGATGCAACTGGTAATTAGGAACTAACCATGTCAATGTACATTATTAAATCAATATAATGATTAATGTAAAGGGTGGCCAAAATGTAACGCTGGGTTTATAGCTTTTTTGAAATTTTGACAGGTAGCATCAACGATTCTTTTAATTAACAATTATGGAACTTTATACGAAAGAACAGGAAGTTATAATTTTAGAACGCTTTGCAAATTCGATGGTTTGATAAAACCGGATCGGTAATGAATACAAAACCCTTATGGAACAAAGTCCCCTGATAATATTGCCAAATTTTCAAACACACAGATACAAATCCTAGCTAAATCAAAGATTTTCTAGACGTCTCTTGTCAGCTCTCATCTCTAATAAAAGCGCTTCCCCTACAGAAGTGGAACACGAAATACGATAAATTAAAAACCACAAATCTTCGGGATACGACCTTATCACAGCTCAAATGTTTACCCAGGAAAAAATTTGGTGCCGCTTACAACTATATTTAATGGAATGTTAAGTATCTCATACTCATTCACTAATATGGAAACTCTCGCAAATTATGATAATCCCTAAACCGGTAAAACCGTCTAACCAACCAATATCCTATCGACAGAGAAGTCTTCTGTCCATATCATCCAAACTATTTGAAAAATAAAATTAAACTAAAAAATGACCGCCACATACGACATCACATCAGTTCACCAGTTCGGTGGACTAGTATGACGCAAAAGACACTCAAGCATTGAATTGACGTTGACTTCGTTGGCGACCATGGGGGTGGGTCCCTGAATACAACCCCTTACTCCCTTATTTTTTCGATAACGTGGCGTGGATGTTGGTGGGCCTGCGTTGCAGAAAATCAGAATCTTTGGGGACATGTGGCTCGTACTTATAAAGACTACAGATGATGAGGTTTCCGTGATCTTCAACGCTGGAAAACAGATTTTTATCGCACTGGGAGATAAATTTTTGCATGGTTGTCACGTCGGCATCGTGTAGGATGGTGTTTCTGATATACCAGGAAGCCCCAAAGATAGACCTGAGGGTCCGGTTTTGTATCAACTTGTATATCGTTAATTTATTCCGAAAAGACAGTCGGATCCCAGGATAGGAGGGTGCCAAGGGCCTGTCAGGCTGCCGTCATCTTCGTTATTGCCCGATCTACATGCGGCTTCCAGGTGAGTTTTTCATCTAGGGTCGCTCCCAGGTATCGAGTCTCTTCTCTCCAGAGTATGTCCCAATCGAAGATTCTGAGCCTTGTCAGGTCTGGTCGCAAACTCTTCTCTGGGTTTACTCCTATTCTCCAATTGCTATACCATTTTTCGAGCAAGTCCAGCTCATCGTAGATTCACTGGATCGTCAATCAAGGGTTGTCTCGATTTTGACAGCAGCGCTGTGCCATCTGCATATTGGGCCATCGTCGCGGAGAGCGTCGTGGCGATGTCCCGGACGTAAATGTTGACAAGCGTTCAGTAAACACAATTACAAAAAGCCTACAAGAGCACAAGTACTGTTTGAGTATATTTCTAGGCGTAACACAAGCCTTTGGTCGCGTTTGACACACAGGTCTACAAAATTAAACGCCACCTTCATAGTCCTTATTACTTTCTCCTAAAATCTTATCCGACCGACAGATATTACCAGGTTAAGTACAATAACGAAATATTTGATTACCCCGAAATCCACGCTAGAGTTCCTCAAGGTAGCGTTATTGAATCGTTTCTGTACTTGCTATACACAGCCAACATCTGTTAGCGGATGTACCATAATGTCCACATTCGCGGTCGATACGGCGATACTAACGTCAAAAGAAAACCCACGTGAAACATCAGGCAACTTATGCCAACAAGTAGTGAATAATAACAAATGAAGGAAAGTCAACACCAACAAACGCAACACGTGGCCCCAAGTGTATATGAATAACAACCTCATACCCACAAATACAGATGTGAAATATTTTGATCTCAACCTGCACTAACGACTGACATGGAGGACTCATATTTATGCAAAAAAACAAAAATGAATTTAAAAGTTTAGAAGACGCTCTCAACTGTCAGTGAAAAATACGGTGCTATTTTATAAAACTACAATCAAACAAATATGAACGTATGGCGTCCAACTGAGGGTATATGCAAAACCGTCGAATACCAAAATTTTGCAGTTGTCAGTCCAAGATATTGAGAATTATAGTCGATGTTCGTTGGTATATAAAATATGTAATCTAGCCAAAAATGCCACAAAAAGCTACCAGGACACGAAAACAGTCCAATTCAAGAACTTTCAGAAGACTGACTGAACCGAAAATGGCCTAAGAACTTGTGATTTAACAGCGCGCTAGTTCTTCTACGAGGTCTACAATCAGTTAGCGACGTCAAGAACTAAATTCGACGTGTTATCGATGCAACTGATAAGGACATGCTAAGTTATACTCGAAAATTTTACGAGACTCGAGACTTGGAACTGAAGCCGATATGCCGATTTGTCAAGACATAATTTTTCATATTTAATTAAATATTGTTTGTGTACTTTAATAGCGAATAAAAATTCAATAGTAAGATAATTCAAAAAATATTTTATTTAAAATTTAAATCCAGATTTCAATTTGAGGCACCCTTTCTTTATCATTAAAATTAAGAGCCATCAGTATAATAAAAAAAAACATGGTTTCTCATAGGAGTTATCAATTGCCCAATTTAATCAAAATGCTTTTTAGGTTTATTTCATCTAAAAAATAATAAATTTTAAAAACGCTGGAGTTTAAGCAACTGTCAAACAACGAATTAGTTCCAGACTGATAGCAACCACAAACTATTTAAACAGGTAGTATAAACGATTTCGTGACCTTTTCGTAAATCATGTACCCTTGACTTGACAACGTGAACAGGTAATTTGTTGAAAAGTAGGATAGGGACGTTCGATAAACTAACGTGTTTGAATCACTTCTTCGGGAGCGCGTTTAAAATCCTGAATTTGACATTTCCTGTTGTCAAACTACGTAACGCTCTAACAACGTACTACCAGATTCTTCAAATTCGTTTATATATTCGTTTCGTGCTGCAAAATTAAGTTTTTTAACGCGACCTAACTTTATAAGTCGTATCTTGAATAGATAAAACACATATTTCTTTTGATAATTCAGGTTTCTGAATGTCTGCCATATTGCAAATATTAAATTTTCTAGATATTACATTTTGGGGGTACCAATAAATTTGATTTTGAAGTTAATATTAAATATTTAAAAAAAAGAAGATTGTATATGGGAAAAAGGGGGTGCTGCAAATATCACACTTGCAAAAACACAGATTTTGAGGGTTTTAGATATCACTGAATTTTATTTGGAAGTTACAAACTTAACATTGTGAAGGAGGAAGAATATGAGAACTTTAACCTTTTAATTCGTAGGCCATGCTCCCACGTAGGGTGCGGAGCCTCACCATTGCCATAATGTTTAAATGTAATGTTGGAAATTTCATATTCTGAGAAAGGCTGGTTTGTACACGAGAGTTGAGTGTACAAACATTTTTTTTAACTTAAAACGCAGTTCGGGAATAATACCCTTAAGAAGACAAGTGTATGCATGGTATAGACCACTCTTGGAAGCAAGAAAGCAGTTAAATAGAAATTACCGACGTCTCCAAAAGACCAGTCCGATTGATAAGAACACGGACATTGTTCACCACCTTTTCGAGTATGACTGTCGATTAAGGGTTGGCAAAATTGATTCAGTCAAAATAAGCTGCGACAGTGCTCAATCAAAGACCTGGTCCTATACAACTGCCAAAACTACAAAAAAATAATCTGTACTAAAGTACAGTGAAAACCACCGCTACAGTATGTACTTATAGTTCGGCAATTATTTGTTTGTATCACATAATAAGTACTTTGAGGATGATAAAGGTGCCACAACCACCTTCATTTTACGACAGCGAAATCAAAAAAAACTATTTATTATAAGAAAAGTATGTGTTTAATTGTAAATCAGAAGAAGATTAAGTACAGTGTTTTAATTATGGAGTTGAGTTTTGGATGTCGGACGGCGCGGACGCCAATTTTATAGCAGGTGGCGATATATAAATACCGTATACGGGCTATACCACACCAAATGAAATTCGTAAATTTCAACGCGACGTAAAACGTGCATATAAAACAAAGCGGATTTAGTGGCGAAAAGTTAAGAAAAAAGAGGAGTGTGCAGCGTTCTGTGATTTTACGTGTACAATGCAGTGAATAAACCTAGAGCGGACGACAACGAACAGGCGACGAAAGTGTGATAAGCGAGCGGTGCAAGTGCGGATAGCGATAAAGGTCGCGGTCAACGGAGTTCAGAGGAAAGATAAACAAATAAACAAATAAGCGTGCTATAAAACTTGAACAAATTTTAGGGGATCACATTTAAGAGCTAACTGGATGGAAAACACAAACAAAAGAGAACGGGAGTTAAATAGCAGCACAGAATTGGAACAAGAACTCTGTAGAGAAAGCAAGAGAAAAAACATTATCAAATCCCCCCTGTTAAAAATCACAGGATCAGCGAATACCAAAATGTCGGAAATAAGTGAGCTGAAAATAATGTTGGAAGAGATGATGAAGGAAATAAAGGAAAACACGAAAGCTAACAAGGAACTTAGAGAGGAGTTCAAGAAGAGAGAAGAGAAGTGGGAGCTGGAAAAAGGCTACCTAATCAAAAGAATAGAAAAGCTGGAAGGAAAACTAGAGACAACGGAAAAGAATAGAAGGAAATGCAATATTGTAATAAAAGGGGTTGAATTCAAAGGACAGAATAACAAACAAGTCGTGATGGAGTTCATCGAAGAAAAATTACAAGTGAGGCCAAAGTACAAAATGTACATACCATAAAGCCAGCATTAACAGTAGTGGAGATGGATTCTTGGAATGAAAAACAGGAAGTAATGCAAAACAAGAAATCTTTGAAAGGAACAAGAATATACATTGAAAACGATCAAACACAGGACGAGAGAAGAATACAAGCGGAAATCAGGAAAATAGCAAGAGCGAAAAGAGCAGAAGGAAAAGAGGTAAAAACTGGATACCAGAAGATAATAATAGACGGAACTTGCTACAAGTGGAGCGAAGGAGAACAAAGAGTCATAGAAGAGACTCCCTCCTCAAAAAACTAAGCACCCAGAAAATAAAAAAACAGACACAAAAGATGACGAACAGAGCAAAGGACACGGACACGAGTAGAGAAACGAAACAAAAAAGAGGAAAGCAGGAGTATATAAAAATAGGAACATGGAACATCAGAAGTATAAACGAGAAGGAGGAGGAACTCATAGAAGAAATGGAGAAACAAAAGCTGGATTTTATGGGAATAACAGAGACAAAGAAGAAAGGGCAAGGACATACGAGGCTACACAAAGGATATTGGATGCTTTGGTCAGGAATAGAAAAATCTGAAAGGGCACAAGCGGGAGTGGGTTTAGTGGTACACCCTGGCAAAATGGAAACAATAATAAATGAAAGGTATGTAAATGAAAGAATAATGGCAATAGAAGTCAAACTAGGAGAAAAAGAAGAAACATGGCAAATGATTGTGGCGTACGGACCTGATGAAGACGAGAAAGTGGAAATAAAAAACCAGTTCTTTGAGGAACTACAAAAAGTAATAGATACGAAAGGAAACAATATTATAATTATGGGGGACCTAAATGGAAGCGTAGGAAAGGATAATAGAGGCATAGAGACAATTTTAGGAAGACAAGGAAAGCACAAAAGAAATAGAAACGGTACGAAAATTGTAGAGTTCTGCGTGGCAAATGATTTAGTAATAACGAACACAAAGTTCGTACATAAAGACATACACAAATACACAAGGGTGCAACACAGCAGAAACGAGAAATCAATTATAGACTATTTTCTAGTGAACGGGGAGAATTGGCAAAAAATCAAAGATGTTAAGGTGAAGAGAGGACCGGAAATAGGCAGCGACCATTATCTACTCCAAATGGATATGAGGGTGAGCCAAAAACAAGCAACAGAGAAACATCGAAAAATAACTAAGGAGAAAATTAAAAGCCACATGTTACAAGAAGAACACATCAGGAAGAAATACCAAGACATCCTAAAAAAGGAATACGAGACAAAAAATATCAGACCAAATATAGAAGATAAATGGAAAACGACAAAACAAGGCATGATAAAAGCAGCGCGCAAATGTTGCGGAGTGGCAAAGGTAACTAACACGGACTTTAAAAGAACGGCATGGTGGACAACTGACATAAAAACACTCGTAAAAAAGAAAAAAGAATGCTGGCGCAAATATCTACAAACAAAATTGGAAGAGGACTACAATCTATACAAAGAGAAAAGAACGCAGGTAAAAACAAGGTGAAGGGAGCAAAACAGAAAGCGTGGGAAGAATTCGGAAACAAAATGAAAAAAGAATTTGACGACAACCAGAAACTATTTTACGGAACTTTGAAGCAACTGAGAAAAAATAAAACTACACCCACAAAAAACATCAAGGATAAACAGGGAAATGTACTGACAAAGGAAAACGATATTATGGAAAGATGGAAACAATATTTCGAAGATTTGTTGGCAGCAGGGGAAGAACAGAGAGGATTGGAAAAAAGAAGAAGGAGGGAAAATACCGACTTTGAAAAAGACACGAACTCAACAGAGGAAGATAGCGCAGAAGGCAAAATAACAAAACAAGAATTGGATATAGCAATAAGGAAACTCAAACTAGCAAAAGCCCCAGGCATAGATGAAATTACCCCAGAGATGGTAAAATACATAGGAGAAACAGGCAGGAAAAGTACCGAAGGAATGGAAAATAGGAATCATAATACCCATATATAAGAAGGGAGACCGAAGAGAATGCTGTAATTACAGAGGAATTTCCTTACTAAGCATCCCAGGAAAGGTATTCGCAAGGATTCTAGAAACTAGACTCGGAGACAAACTAGACAAGACAATAGAAGATACCCAGAGTGGGTTTAGATAAGGACGGGGGGTACAAGACCACATATTTACAATCAGACAGCTAAGTGAAAAGGTCATAGAGAAAGGGGAAGAAATATATCTCTGTTTTATAGATCTGGAAAAGGCCTTCGACAGAATAGAAAGAGAGACAATATGGCAGTGTCTAGAAAAAGCAAACATAAATTACAGAGAAGTAGCAGCCATCAAAAAACTATACGAAAACAGCGGAAACATAATAAGAACGAGACACGAGCAGTCGGAGGAATTTAAGGCCAATATAGGCCTAAGACAGGGATGTGTACTCAGCCCGCTGCTATTTAATTTAGTATTAGACGAGGCAATAAAAGAATGCAAGAAAAAAATAAGAAGATACCATGTAGGAAGCTGGAATATGGAAAAAATCTACATATCAGAATTACTTTTTGCTGATGATATGGTTATATTCGGAAAAAGTGAGAAAGACCTACAAGAAAATATTAATGTATACAACTTAGAACTAAAAAAGAAAAACATGAAAATAAACGGAGATAAAACCAAAACAATGGTAATAGCACCAGACAAGAGAAAACATCGTATATATATAGAGGGAAGAAAATTGGAACAAGTAGAGAAGTTCAAATACCTAGGTGTATGGATACAGGAAAATGGAAAACTCGATGACGAGATAAATGAAAGAGTAGGAATTACACGAAGATTATTTAACTCCATAAAGTCCTCTTTTCTAGGAAAAAAGGAAGTACCAAACGACGCAAAAGTAGAAGTATTCAAAAAAGTTGTAACACCAATACTCATCTATGGCAGTGAATCATGGACAACAGTGAATAAACATAGGAGCAGGGTCGAAAGTACGGAGATGAGATTCCTGCGTAAAATAGAGGGCAAAACAAAGAGAGACCACATCAGGAGCACAACATTTAGAGAAAATTTAAAAACTAAAGCGATAGCGGTATGAGTGCAAGAGAGACAGTTAGGGTGGTTAGGACATATAATAAGAATGGACAAAAACAGAACAGTGAAAAAAGTGTTTGAAGCAAGACCAAAAGGGAAAAATAAGATAGGAAGACCGAGAAAAACATGGAAGGAGGAACTAAAAGAGGCAGCAGAATCAAGAAACATAAAGTGGGAAGAAATTCGCACAACAGCAAAGGACAGAAAAAAGTGAAGAGAACTGTGCAAGACAAGCCCGAATACATAAAGCACAACTCAGCTCAATAGCCTTACACCGAAAGGTAGAAAGGTTTTGGATTAAGTAAGTAAGTAAGTTTTAATTATACTTTAATAAGTTTAAGTATTTCAGTTTTACTACAAAAAATGTTGCTTCTTTTTTACTATTTGTATTTAACATATTCAAGACAAATATCATATATTTCTTGATAAAACGACAATTAAAGAATTATGGCAAACATAAGTAAACACGAACAAAATTATTTTAACTGGCCTAAAGCCATACAGAGTGGTATTTGCTGTACCAAGCCGCAATGCAGGAACATTTTTGAATCATATATAGATACCGTTATCTCACTCATATCCCACATGTTTTGAATTAGCCTATCCATGATAACCTTTTAATATATTCTAATATTACAGATAAACCTTATTTTAAGATAGCGACCGTTATGTAAGTAGCACGTGTAATTTCATACGATAACTTACATTAACAATAAAAAAGCTACGTTTGCAAGTGTAATACGAAGCAATTTTGCTACTTCAGCTTTTAAATATATAAATAACTACGTGAGATACTCTTGCGTAAACAATGGAATAAACGAGTAATAGTTATATATACACATCTTCAAATAATACTCCTGGATCATGTCCCCTGCCTGCACTGGGTGCTGTGAAAATAATTTGTTTTTTTTTGCAGATGTCAAACATGTTTAAATCAAATATGCTCCGCCCGCATTGATAACCTTTGGCAACATTCGGGTAACCCGTTGCTTTTGGATTTGGAAATCGTTCTTGTTACACTCTTGGTCTTGCAGAGCATTGCTTAATGGTAGGAAAACGTAGTAGGACTTTTAATGAAAATCGGGGCTATAAGTATGATGGAGTGGGGTATCCTTGAAGGTATTAAAGAACCCGAGGATAACATCCAAGCTGGTATGGAAATACCGCAAAGAATTCGGTGATTTGGTGGACCACAAATTAATTCTATTGTGAGTACCAGGGCAGTGAGTAATTGGATTAACGTGAAAGCTAATGAGCTAGTACACGGTGCTCTAATGGATACGCTATGACTACGAATCTTTTTTCCCGGTGGGCAGGTCAAAATTGAAAATTTTAAAAAACTAGATGGGAGTAAAGCACGGATCAATATGAATAATGAAAGACTCTGACATCTAAGATATACGGACGATGTAATCCTGATCGCTGAAGAAGAAGATCACATAAGGAAGATGCTCCAAGAACTGAAAAAAAGAGTTATGAAAAACAGGATTAAAAATGATTCTATACAAAACAAAGTGTAACATTAAGAGATAGTCACTGGAATGAATAGATCAGACAAAAGACTGAAGTCATCGATATCAGAAAAACAATTACTACACCAAAATGGGAGAATGCATCACATGTTGCTAAAATACAGGACAATTAATGAAATAGTAAAATCACCAGGTGGAGACCTTCGACAGAGAAAAGGAGAGGCTGACAATGCGATGGTATGACGACATTACGAAAGTGGATTAAAATGGATAAAGGTGGCGCAGAACAGGAAGAAATGGAGGCGTAAGAGAGAGGTCAATGTTCAATATTAGGTGCATTCATTTGGGCGATATTGTTATCACCGTCGTATTTCTGTTTTCATTTCTAGATTATCGGAGTCTTCATGGAGTCTTAATGTGGCTGGCGCTTTTTGATAAAGTTTTTCATTAAATACTTTATCCAGTTCATTCATTATGTATCATTGTTCTACGGAATTGAATGTCTTTTCGTAATCCACAAAGGTTATGAGCACCGGGAAGTTGTATCATATTGTTTTCTTCAGCGAGATTTTTATGGTCAAAAAGTGGTCAGATGTACTATAGTCTTTGGGGAATGCTGTCCATTCAACAGTAGTTATCTTCTTCTTCTTCTCTAATCCTTTATGCCCTTTCGAGCGTCGGATGTAGTAGTTATCTAATTTGTTCTATAATCGGTTTGCTATTATTATAAAGAGCTTGTTGACTTAATGGTTGATAATTTTTCAAACGTGTTTTCCTACCTCCTTTCTTGAATAGTATCGTTATAACGGTTATTCGCATTATTGTGTAATGTTATTCTAAATCCTTCCTAGTCATTGCTCTTGCTTCTTTTTTTATTCGTCTATATTGTTCTGTTCGATATAGCTGTCTTTTTCTTTTATTTTCCTCTTTGTGTCTTCTGATATTTTCCTTTCCTTATTTATTTCAGCTATCTTCATTACTGTTGTTATATTTTCTGTTATCTTGTTAAGATTATGAGTCTTTTTTGCTACATATACTTTCTTCTTGTTTTGGATTTCAATTTCACTTATATCTATAAAAGTTTTTTGGATTACATGTATCTTTTTCTATTATTCGTCTTGATGGTATTTACACCTGTTCTGACCATTTTATGGTCGCTACCCGTGTTGAAAATGTTTAAGGTTGTCACATTCTGCATAAGTTTTTTAGAAGGTGATGTATGAAATCGATTTTGTTTTTAGTTTTACTATCATGGCTGATCCATGTTCATTATATTCGAGTCTTTTTGTTGTATACAGCGTTAATCGCATATAGCTTTTATCCTTCTAGAAAGCTTGCCAGTGCATCTCCTCTTGTATTTCACCTATATAATATTTACCTATATGTTCCTCATGTGTGTCTTGTTGGCGTCGCAGTCTAGCATTGCAATCAGTTATCACGATGTCCTGTCGCCAATAAATATTAACAAGCAATATCGTATCATATAGATGTTTTCTCAGTCTTCAATGAAGATCAAAACGTTACATATTGCTGATTGATGCATTATTCTGTCAAGCAGACATATACATTGAATGTAACTTAAACGCTGAAAACGGGTGTATGCTTCTGCACGACCATAACGTTATTTATGCGAACAACTCATGGGCCAACATCTGCGTTTTTCCTATCCATTTTGGGAACATCGCATTTCCGTGGCCGGAATAGCCGCCATTCAGGCCGCCGTAATTAAATGCTCGCTCACACAATGCCGGCGATTTCCAGACTCCAGCGGAAATTCCCAAGTAAAATACGGGCATATTCAAGCCAAGTACGGACTGCGTGCGCGCCGGAAGCGGCCGTTTTTGTCTGGAATAACATATTAGGTCGGGCGGAAACGCGCAATTCGAGTTTCACCCGGCCGATCTGGCGCTGCGTCGATTTTATAATTACGTGGTTTGCCATAAGGCAGTGCGGCGGCGGCATCGGCGCTCTAATCGGCGTCTATTATCGTCGCCACTTTCACATTGTTTCGCGCAACAATGCAGGCGCTACTGCTTTCGCAGGTTGGCGCTGACGGGTGAATAATGGGCGGGAAGCTGGGAAAAGGGAACCGCAGACTTGGCGAGTCGCTCGGAAGGTCTATTGTGTTCGCCGCTGATAAGGACGACTATTATTAGACCTCGATGCATTTAGGTCACTGTAACGACAGTATGGAGGCTTGAGGAGCAGCCGGCAGCTGTTGTTGCTCTTTCAAGGAACGCTGTCAGATCTGAAAGGGTTTTGATCAGAACCATAGAAACGGATGCTATTCGAAACACATCGTGTCAACTGCGCCACGCCTTTATAAGAAAACTATTGATAGAATGATACCGAAGACATATAAATGTTCCGTTCAATATTACCAATTACGGAAAATGTGGTTCGTATTATAGTTATCAATTTCTAAAAATTAAGTATGAAAGATAATTCATTTTTGTTCCAATATGACAAATATGGCACCATTATACCTTAATAGAAATTTGAATAAGTTCTTCATTTGTTCTTATGTGATAAAAAAGCATTTTTTTGGAATCTAATTTCTTATTTTAGTACGCTACCTTTCAATTAGAACATGTAAAGGGAGTTCCATAAATTGAATCAAGCGGCATTTTCTATGTTTTGAAATTAGCAAAAACCTGTTCTTATTATTTTTGATATTTATTATCACTCCGATTAATTTGACATTGGATGTATTTCCAGCACAGTTGGTTTTGGTTCGTTTTTGTCATGGAGAGGTTTACAACGGAGTAACGTGTTATTATTGTTAAAATAGTATACCAAAACAGTAAAAGTGTTACGAAGACAATTCGAAAACTTCGTGCGATTCTTAGGATAAATGAAGCACCTAAAGAAGACTAATGAGAAAGTTTGAGACAAACGGTAAAATTGCTTAGGCAGAATCGAATTCGTCAGACAGAGCAACAAATCGTTGTTATAGACAATGTTATTGAGTCCTGGAAAATCGATTTGCCGACTTTCGCAGTAGTTGGACGTTCTGACAACTTCGTTACATCAAATTTTGCATGCGTATAAAATTCATCTGACACAATAATTTACACCTGATTATCATGGGAAACGGAGACGATTTGCTGAATAGGTTGTGGGGTAACTGGCAGTGGATGAAAATTTCGCAAAAAATTTCAGTAACGAAGTCCACTTTCATTTGAGTGGGTTCGTTCAAAAAAATGAAAATCCTCTAATAATCCAGGAGCATGAAGAAATCCATCCACTAAGAACTACTGTATGGTGTACTTTTTGGACAGTTACCCTGAATGGAGAACGTTATCGCAACTTAATATTGAACCAGTTGTGGTCTATCTTTGAAGATATGAAGTTCTTTGGTTTCAGCAGGATGGAGCGACATGCCATGCTTCGCTTTACTCAACAAATAATTTCCGTAACGAGTGATTTCTTTGCGTGGTGACCAAGAATGGTTGGCAAGGTCCTACGACCTTACACCGGTGATTTCTTCTTTTGGGATTTGAAACCACAGATGTACCGTTACAGACTATTCACAATTCTGAAACTGAAGGTGGAAATCATATGCGTGGTTGGAGGCATCAATACAGACATCTGCGAGAGAGTTAGTGGTAATTTTGAGGAAAGTATAAATGCAGGCACGTGCCTGACAGTATTTCATACGTAAATGGGAGATTTTACTTATTACATGTAAATATAATTACTTTCATGAAAATGACTGATTACTGAATTTTCAAATTGGGTACCCTTTACAGAACACTCTTTAAATGCAGCTTTAACAACTACATGCTCTTAAGTAACAACGGCAGAAATTACAATTATCGATTGACAAGAGGAACTGGTGTAAATGGGCTCTTGTAACTTCGTCCATGATTCAGCAAGCACAATAAAAAATGTAATTATAGAGCAAAGAACTATTAGAAGCGAAATTAAATAGTTGGTTACTCGCCTTCAACTGCCACGGTTCAAACCGGCAACCATTAATCAAAGTTCTTTCTAAATTCACAAAGATTCGATTTTTTATAGAATAAATTTCAATTTGAGAAGTTATTTAAAAATTCGTGCAAACATAAATTTTAAAAATTCTCAGAATCCCTATTACCAGATGCGCACAAGTGATGAATAATTTTCAAAGTTTCCAAAAACGACAACTACACCAGAAATCGTGAATAAGTTCATGACATTGTTTGGTACATACCAAATTTAAGAAGCCGTAGGCATCACTTATAAGAAAGTTATTCATATTTTAGATCTATTCAATCCTTAGCAGAAACGAATTTCAAGACAAACTGTGACCATTCATAAAATCTAAATTTACCATCAAAAACCGAAATACAATCAAAACAGCGAACTAAACACGTTGATTCGGCTCTGAAGAAAGTAATATAGATAAAAATTTATTAGCAAAAGTAATACCAAAGGAACTTTGTTAATTGGACATTTTGAAGATGGAAAAATTGTTACCGAGCAATAACGCACTTTTTGGACAAGATAACAGTTCAGGATAAACGACCGGAGTGACTAAGAAGAAGTCTTTTGTCCATTGCGACAATGTACCGGCTCATTCAAAAGCCAGAAATAAAATTTGAAATTATAATAATATATAATATATATGTAAACTACATTTTAATCTTCATCACTGTTTTCATTAATCACTGGTACAAAGTTATCTATATCGAAAATATTGGACAGCATTTCGGCGGGACGTACTATTTTTGATAACCATCGGCCGTAAGAAAGATGATATATCAAACTAGCCACGTGAGAACAACATCTAACAGTTCGTAGTCCATTAGCACAAGTACACCCTGAAAAGGTTGCTGCAGAAAACTGAATAAAAAATCAGTTCCTTTCCAAAGTACAACTTCAGAAGAACTTATGGATTTTCCTGAATTGACTTTGGACGTAATACCACGTCATATAAAATCGAAAGAATACAAATGCTATGTAAAATACAACAAAGAAGGCGCAGGTATCGATGTGATACAACAATACTGTTGTACTTCTGCTAATGGACTACGCACTGTTGGATGTTGTTCTCACGTGGCTAGTTTGATATATCATCTTTCTTACGGCCGATGGTTATCAAAAATAGTACATTCCGCCGAAATGCTGTCCAATATTTTCGATATAGATAACTTTGTACCAGTGATTAATGAAAACAGTGATGAAGATTAAAAATGTAGTTTACATTTTATATTATATATTATTATAATTCAATTTACTATAATCACAAATTAAGAACTAACTATGTAATTTTTAGAAACTTCTAAATAGATTTACACATAATTTTTTTGTATTAAGTCTAAAAATGCAAATAAAACTAAAATTTTCATCTTAAAAAATGTTCAAAACGTCTTAACTTTTTTAATATTAGAGCTAGAAAAAAATTTAAAAAACGAAATTTTTATCTTATAAAATGCTATAAAAAAGTGTCAATTCGTTTCTTTGCTAAATATCAACCCTTACCTGTAAAATCGAAAAAATCGAAAAAAATTTGAAAAATTGGATTTTTAGTGGTGGCGCACCACACGAAATGTGTTAAAAGTTCCTGTTAGAGGTAAAATTAATGGACTTTTATAAAATAGTGAAAAAAACTGCGTGCAACTCAACGCTTTCTAGCTCAAAAAACAAAAATTTTGTTTTTTTATTTTTTTTAAAATACCAAATGACCTTGGATGACATTGAAAAAATTTTTACTGATAGGTCTATTCATAACCTACCTCGATGAATTTTTTTAGAATTTTACATTAAACACATCAATAGAAAAAAAATTAAAACAAAAAATAACCCTTTTTGACCCTAGGAGGGAGAGGGAAGGGGGTTGGGACCATATGAACTATGTCCGCGTATAATTTTTACCTCAAGATAAAACATTATTAGGTTCATTAGAAATTCCGAATCTGGGGGCATTTCGCCTATCTTAACCGGTGGGACCCTTTGACATTGGATATATTTCCAGCACACTTGGTTTTGGTTCGCTTTTGTCATGGAGAGGTTTACAACGGAGTAACGTATTATTATTGTTAAAATAGTATACCAAAACAGTAAAAGTGTTACGAAGACAATTCGAAAACTTCGTGCGATTCTTAGGATAAATGAAGCACCTAAAGAAGACTAATGAGAAAGTTTGAGACAAACAGTAAAATTGCCTGGGCAAAATCGAATTCGTCAGACAGAGCAACAAATCGTTGTTATAGACAATGTTATTGAGTCCTCGAAAATCGATTTGCCGACTTTCGCAGTAGTTGGACGTTCTGACAACTTCGTTACATCAAATTTTGCATGCGTATAAAATTCATCTGACACAATAATTTAAACCTGATTATCATGGGAAACGGAGACGATTTGCTGAATAGGTTGTGGAATAACTGGCAGTGGATGAAAATTTCGCAAAAAATTTCAGTAACGAAGTCCACTTTCATTTGAGTGGGTTCGTTCAAAAAAAATGAAAATCCTCTAATAATCCAGGAGCTTGAAGAAATCCATCCACCAAGAACTACTGTATGGTGTACTTTTTGGACAGTTACCCTGAATGGAGAACGTTATCGCAACTTAATATTGAACCAGTTGTGGTCTATCTTTGAAGATATGAAGTTCTTTGGTTTCAGCAGGATGGAGCGACATGCCATGCTTCGCTTTACTCAACAAATAATTTCCGTAACGAGTGATTTCTTTGCGTGGTGACCAAGAATGGTTGGCAAGGTCCTACGACCTTACACCTGGTGATTTCTTCTTTTGGGGATTTGCGAAACCACAGATGTACCGTTACAGACTATTCACAATTCTGAAACTGAAGGTGGAAATCATATGCGTGGTTGGAGGCATCAATACAGACATCTGCGAGAGAGTTAGCGGTAATTTTGAGGAAAGTATAAATGCAGGCACATGCTTGACAGTATTTCATACGTAAATGGGAGATTTTACTTATTACATGTAAATATAATTACTTTCATGAAAATGACTGATTACTGAATTTTCAAATTGGGTACCCTTTACGGAACACTCTTTAAATGCAGCTTTAACAACTACATGCTCTTAAGTAACAACGGCAGAAAGTACAATTATCGATTGACAAGAGGAACTGGTGTAAATGGGCTCTTGTAACTTCGTCCATGATTCAGCAAGCACAATAAAAAATGTAATTATAGAGCAAAGAACTATTAGAAGCGAAATTAAATAGTTGGTTACTCGCCTTCAACTGCCACGGTTCAAACCGGCAACCATTAATCAAAGCTAGTGCACTTTGGTTCAGACATGCCTTTCTAAATTCACAAAGATTCGATTTTTTATAGAATAAATTTCAATTTGAGAAGTTATTAAAAAATTCGTGCAAACATAAATTTTAAAAATTCTCAGAATCCCTATTACCAGATGCGCACAAGTGATGAATAATTTTCAAAGTTTCCAAAAACGACAACTACACCAGAAATCGTGAATAAGTTCATGACATTGTTTGGTACATACCAAATTTAAGAAGCCGTAGGCATCATTTATAAGAAAGTTATTCATATCTTAGATCTATTCGATCCTTAGCAGAAACGAATTTCAAGACAAACTGTGACCATTCATAAAATCTAAATTTACCATCAAAAACCGAAATACAATCAAAACAGCGAACTAAACACGTTGATTCGGTTCTGAAGAAAGTAATGTAGATAAAAATATATTAGCAAAAGTAATACCAAAGGAACTTTGTTAATTGGACATTTTGAAGATGGAAAAATTGTTACTGAGCAATAACGCACTTTTTGGACAAGATAACAGTTCAGGATAAACGACCGGAGTGACTAAGAAGAAGTCTTTTGTCCATTGCGACAATGTACCGGCTCATTCAAAAGCCAGAAATAAAATTTGAAATTATAACGAATTAACCTTATTTGCCTGATTTGATTTTCCCTCGGACGCAGTTCCAAATGTTCAAATTTTCCTTAATGGAAAGATGTCTCGATTTAAGTGGAAGGTGGTTGGAATTGTAAATTGTATTTTCTTTTCATCGTCATTCCAGAAACTCTTTAAATTATCGTCATATACAGGGAGTTCCACGAAGATGTTTCTAGGCTTGGTGTATAGGTTCTTTGAAACATTTTAAGCAAAAATAATTGCAATAAACAAGTTTTTTAAGTATCGATGAAACAAGTTAGGGATCTTTGGAGGCTGCTTGATAGTTATAACATTTTATTTTTTCTCAAAGTATTATCATTGTAACTTTCGTTACTAAGGAAACTCTCTTCTAAGAATATATCAGTTTTTCTGCTCACAAATGTTCCATTTTCTCAGAGAGAAAGGAAAATGCGTAGAACTGTTTTGAGACACGGAGAGCAACAATTTGGGCATTTAATCCTGTACTCTGCTGCTGCTGCACGTGAATAGCTTTTGCAATAGCCGTACAAAAGACCATGTCGGCGTATTCGGCATTTGAAAACTGATACGACACTTTTATAAATTTAATTAAGAAATTCAAACCAAATTAATCCGAAGAAATCCAAATTAAATTGTCCTCATCCTATCACATTTATCGTTTTCAATAGTAACAGGCAATGTTTTGACAATAAAAATCAAACTAAACATCATTGGTAACCAAAGTATTCGGGAAAATGATGAACGGTTGCGAGGAAGAAGGAAGAGCTAGACCGACCAAGCACCCCTAAAGACCCCTAATTTGCTTCATCAATATCTCAAAAACGGTTGAGAATTAGACTACAAAGGGCGTTTTAAAAGAAATCCATGGCGGCTCTGACCTGATGTTCCAACACGTTTATCATTTTTAAATTTCCATTTCCGGCAGAGTTCCGATTAGCATTCAAGTATAGCTTTTCACATAGTTTGTGTCCTTCAGTTTAACCAATTATTGTATCTGTTAAGTTTTCCATCTAGTCCTCGAATAACTGAAATTTAGCGTGTAAACTGAATGCGCCGCAAATTTTTTGTAGTATGCAGCATGTGCTCAATACAGTCTGTTTCCGGCAACATACAGAGTGCTTCGCATGGCTCGTGCATGCATCGCCGTTGCTTTTGCTCCTATTCTTCGTTGTTTACGCTATTCCTATTTTGCATTGCTATTTTTATTGTTTCCATTATTTCAACCGCTGCTGCTCCTATAAGCAATCACAATTGAACCAATCAACCCGTATCATTTAAGAGGTCAGAATTTTTTCTGTGCTTGTTCTGTTTGATCGATTTTTACAGGTGCTACTTCCAAAAAGCAAGTTATATTTGCATTACTAACTTGATATTGTTTACATTTTACTTGCCCACTGCAGAACGTCCTATAGAGCTCATTTTATTTTACAATAAAATAGAATTTTACTCGATAGTGGGTTCTACATTATGATAAGTGTTTTGAAAAAACTGTATGTATAGAACGTTTCTAAACTAGAAATATGAGTTTGTTAATATTGTTCACATACCTTAAGGGAAGAAAAAAAATCATTTATGCAAACGTAGTGGAGCAAATCTAATTCGATACTCCATTTTTACTCATTTTCATCCCCTTTTCACATACACTTGTTCTTACCACAGTGCGGGACAAAATTCCCTCTTTCATTTCAAAGGAAGGTGGTTACAAAACGAATAGTGGTCTGAGGGTAAAAGGTGATTTCATTAAATGCAGATAATGGCAAAGTTTTGCTTAGAGGAAATCTCAGTAGTCAACATGTCATGGATGAACGAACAGAGAGCTTTTGTCGTTGAAGCGTACATTCGGAACAATGTTTCTGCTAGGGGTAGCTCCACAACGTGCATTTCGGACGCGCTAGCAACTTACGCTTCGAGTCTCCTTTCTGTTCGAAAATTGATTTTGTGGTGGATAGAAAACTTCAGAAGTATTAGTTCTGTATTAAAAAGTAGAGGGGAAGAGTTTAGGAGTACGCGAACAAACATCGTTATAGCCCCCAAAACGATCTGCGCGCAAACATGCAGTTGCTCTTCAGTTGTCTAGTTGAACTGCGTGGTAAATTTTGCAGTAAAATCTTCATTTTAATTAATACAAAATGATTCTTGTACAGGAACCAATGAAGTACATTTTCACTAGTTGGACTATTTTAGTGATAATAATCCACGAAAGGCCTCTACAGCAAGCATGTTACTAATGTATGGTAAGTAAAGTTGGAGTCATTGGCACTTACTTTTTTGAGAGGGACAGCCCAAGTGTTACTGTTACTTTCGATTTTTCGCACGGAAATTCGGTGTACTCCAACTGGGAAACGTTTGATTTTAACAGGATAGAGTTAAAGCACGCACAGTAACAGCTTTGCTCTAAGTTCTTCATGAGATATTTCCTCTCATTCTAATAACGTCGCCTAGGCATCCCGATCATTGGATCTCGCTTCGTGCGACTTCTTCCTATTAAAACATTTCAAGGCTGAAGTTTACAAACAGTATCTTAGGATCCCCAAACCTTATTAAATGCAATAAGTCCGGAATAGTCTTCAATGCATATTAGAAAGGGTAATGAAAATGAAGAAACGCCATATGGTTGATACGTTAAAAGATTGAAATAAAACTTACAGTTCTGTCTACCTTGTAAAAATAAATGTTATATACCTCTTATCATACCGTTTTCAACAAAAAAGTGGCCGTGAGTTTTGCCTTATCCTATGTAAATGTTATAAATTTTAAACGCGGATTATACCTAACTGATTGTGAAGGCCACTCACGACAATGTAATGAAGTAGCAAGTTAATATTGTGAGTTCAGCAGGAGAAGACAGTATGTTTTGTAAAGCTATTGTGTAAGTGTTATAAAGTGGAATAATTACAAAAACCTTGTCAATGACAACTTTCCCAAAGTGGAAATATCAGTTTCTAGATTTTTCCAACGTTGCCGAAGACAACATGTCAATTCAGACTGGGATCAGCAATTATTACCACTGTGTACAAATATAACCCGGAATTTTTAATTTAAACTGCGCGGGCATTTTGTTGGGCACAAACCTTTTTAGTTTTAAGTTGGTAGGACTGCTACTGACATCTGTGTCAAATTTTAGGTTAATATCTTAATTAGTTGAAGAGTGCCGCTCGTTTTCGTAAACAACCAAAATTAACTTTTTCGATTTTTACCATGTCACAAAATATTCAACAAAGAAGTTCGATTAAATTTTGTGTTAGAAATGATATTTCTGATGCGGAAACGCTCAGAATGTTACAAAAAGCCTTCGGTAAACAGGCTATGTCTAAAACACAAGTATACGAATGGCATAAAATGTTCAAAGAGGGCCGTGAAGGCGTTGAAGACGAACCACATCAAAGACGTCCAAAAACATCAACTGAAGAACAGCACGTCGCGAAAATTAAGGAATTGGTGCTCCAAAATCGTCGATTGACAACTAGAGAGCTTGCTGACATCGTTGGCATTTCAAATGGATCAGTCAACACTATTTTGAAGGAAGTTTTGTGCCTCAAAAAAGTCAAATCTCGTTTGGTTCCAAAAACCCTCAATTTATTCGTGACCATTTCGCTAAAAATTCCACCCATATCGTTCCGCAACCGCCGTATTCGCCTGATTTAGCTCCATGTGACTTCTGGCTATTCAGCAAAATGAAAAGACCGCTCCGGGGACACCGTTTTGACACGATAGAAGAGATTCAAGCCGAATCGAAGAAGGTGCTGAAGGCCATAGCGAACCAGGACTTTTCAAAGTGTTTCCTTTCACTATACGGAGATAGGAAATATCTTATTAAAAGATGAGTGTTTCTTTTTATAAAACCTTCTAGCAGTTCTAAAACAGTGATATTTACACCTTGGAGCAGCAGCTCGTTTAATAGCTTATAATAGAAACCAGTACCGACTCACAAGATAGAGACTTCGAGCGAATGTACTGAAATTCTTTTCTCCAGAATAGAACCCATTGAAGTATACTATAAGTTAAGGGCAATGCTTGAAGACACAGTCTGCGAAAAGAGACACCCTAATATCGAAAATTTAAAACGCTCCCTAATGCGTTATCCAATTGATTCTTTTTGCCAAAATACATGTAGTAAGAAGCTCTTATAACAAACAGGACACTAAATTTTTTCATTGTAATGTTTATAAAAGTGGTTATGGCAAGACTACTCATGGCATTAACACATATATTTTCAAAACCTTTCCTCGTGGCTCCCTGCTGATAGATTGATGTTTTGATTGATTGAGCAATATTTAAACAGATGTGGCTTGCGGAACTTTTTATGTAGTGAAATTTATATTTTTCTTAACCTTCGGCTCCAAACCGAGCGGACTTGAACAGGTGTCTATATGTTGTCCCTTCATTACTGCTCTGTCATCCGATCCTGGGCTTTTCCGTTCCTATTCCGGTCGTGCTGCGACCATTAGCGAAACAGACAAATCAATGGCAACCTCGGTCACGACTTCTGCGAGATCACCCCGATAAACGTCGAGTTGGCCAACGCCACGATCGCACCTTCTAGATTTCATTGAGGACGTGCAATTGCGGCGCACTAATCGGCCGCTTCGGGGCTAATTGTTCTCGTTGCGGCGTTGTGGAAGGCAGGTAGTGGCTTCGCAGTTGTGCCTGTCAGGGACGAACACGGAAGAGTCTTTCCGGTCGGGCGCTATTTGCGCAAATGGACGAGCGGACACGACGCAACGTAGTTTAAACGTTGATTGCCCGATTAGTGTGACGTAGTTTTATTGCCGGTATCCGCAATTGAACAGATTGCCGTTGTGATTTAGCTTCGCATATTTAATAACAACTTGATTATAAATAAGGGACAAAGGGAAATAACACAGTTGAATACTGCCTAACGAAATTGGTTTGGATCAAAACCATGATCACAATAAATTTTTGGATACTTCCTGACGTTTGAGTGACTACGATCTTATTTTTTTTGCAACAAAAAGTTTAGGATATACAACATTATGCGAGTTTCCAAATAAATACGGTAATTGTTTAGTACCTTGGCGCATTTAAGCAGTTATTTTACAGAATGGCGAGCTATGCCAACAGAACATAAAAATGTATTAGAAATCCAATATATCACCATACATAAGGTAGTTAATAGTAGAAAAACGTAGAGCTCATAACAAATTGTAAAAATTCAAAAAGCCTAGAGACAAGACTATCCGAAACCATTTAACTCGGCGACTTCACAACATTCTACAGGTAAATGGAAACGCGACAATTCAGGCATTACATCTCTAATATATCACCAGTAGGTCCACCTGCAAAGAGATAAAAAGCTCAAAAGGTCTACTATCTCTGTATTACCTCTAAAAAAAAACCAGACAGAAGTTGGGCAAGACCTAACAAAGAAAAAGCAAGCAACTTCGGAGAACACTTCGCTCAAGTTTTCACACCATTACCATCTAACGACCAAATCTTTGATGCAGAAATAGATGAATATCTAAACTATTCTGGTCAATTATCCCTGCCTTGTAAGGTTCGTTTCTCCTGCGAAAGTCTACATAAAATAAGATTAACCAAATCATATAAACTTGCGGGCTACGGTCTTATAGTGGGAAACATACTAGAACATCTACCAAGAAAGCAGTAGTACTCAACAATATTAAATCGTATGCTCACCATATCTTATTTCCCCACTCAGTTGAAATACTTCCACAGGAAATCAGCTCTTATAGACTCACAAGCCTACTACCACTGATATCTAAATTATTTAAAAAAAACTAATACAGAGAATCAAAGAAATAACACCACTAACCGAACTGATTCTTTCGCATCAGTTTGAGTTCCGAAGTCACTTAACCAACGATGCCACTGAATAGTCAACTACATTAAAGATAATCTTGAAAGGAATGATATGTGCTTCAGTGTTCTTAAATGTACAAGCTTTCGATAAAGTCTAGTACAAAGGACTCTTATATAAAATAAAAAGAAAGCTACCCATCAAATCTACCTCCTTCTAAAATCTTACCTAAATGATCGACAGTTCCAAGTTCAAGCAGAGAGAATTCACTATCAGACTACCATTCTATTAACTATGATGTTTCGCAAGGCAGTGTCCTTGGACTGCTCCTATACCTCCTCTATACTGTAAACGTTCCAACTAAAAACACTACCTTAATTACTATCTTCGCAAATAATACTGCAATACTGTCCTCAGATACTAATCCCGACAGTGCATCCGAAAAGCTTCAGCTACACCTGAATCTATTATAAACCTGGTTAGATAGTTGGAGAATTAAAGCAAATAGTGATAAATCCACGCAAATTCACCACAGAAGGGTTATCTCTCCACATTTATAAGCAACCCATTCCAATAAAAACCTGAGACTCCACCTGGATCAAAGACTGACCTGGAAAGTCTACGTAAAAGTCAAAGGACAACAACTCAACATAAAAAAAATATGTACTTATATAAAAAACAAACTGCTACTGTATAAAGTTATCTTAATGCTTGTATAAGCCTACGAAATCGAACTGTGGAGATGTAGCAAACTCTCAAACATCAAGATGTTAAAGTCCTTTCAATGGAAGACTCTGCATAATGACCTTCATCAGTTATGTCATCAAGAATGCAGAGAGAAAAAGCCGAGATCGTACCAATCAATTCATCGCGGACTTCTACAACTACCGATCCACGAATAGACGTCTAAAAAGGCAGTGGCCGAAAGACCTTGTTGAGTGAATCCTAGAGACCCATCAGTGGTTGGCATCCAACTCAAGATATATAGCAACTTTGTCACATTATTTACTTATTACTATATTGATCGAGTAAATTGCAAATTTGCAATAAATTATTTAAAAAATGTTTTTTGTAGAACTGGCTGAAATACGAAAATGTTTATCAGTAAGGGAATGTATCCCCTCCCATAACTAGTCTACTACAACTACTGCATACCCTTGTTACAACCCTTAAGAAGTCCGCGAATCGTTTTATAGGAATATTTAGACTTGAACTTTCCCTAGTCATTCTAATCTGCTATAATTATTTCTAAAAAATTAATATTCATTTAAAGAAAATGACTAAAAATTATACTTATCTTCTTTGGCAGCATAGGTTGTTGGGTCACGCAGAGAGTTTCATGAATAGATAGCATATTGGTATAGCGTGAAGGACAAAGGCAGATTGCTATTCGAGTTACACCATTACAATAATAGCACCTCTGGCATTTATGGCATATTCTTTTTTAAACTATCCGATATTGATTCATTTTCATTTTAATGACTTACTTTTCACAAAATTGTAACTTGCACAGAATTGTTATACCCTTTTGTTCTAACAGTTGGTCACACAATTTTCTTCTACAATAAATTACACTGCTGGGTTAGAATTTGCAGTTTTCTCTTTTTGAGTTTTCTTAGTTGGTTTCCACGAACTATACATCAATGTAACAATTTAAAATAATTCCATTATGTTTAGGTATCCTTAATAATGCACGGTAATATTACTATCAATGAAAGGACGATGTATTTAATCGATATTAATATCCCATTGGTTAGTAAAAATATCAGTAAACCCGCAGTCGGTTTCATTCAGTTCAGTTGCGCATACGTAGCGGCGGAATAAATAGAATCCTATTATCATTACCTACGCAGTATTCACAACCAATTAAGGAGTACGTCAGCAAATGTTTGGATAAGTCGGCATCAGAAATATGAAAATCTTAGGTAAAAAAGGGTAATTCATTTACACCTCCATCAACCCTTAGTTTTGCAGTTCGATTCGTTTTATGCCAATAGAAAAATTCAGCATCAATGGTTGTGTGGTCTGTATAGTGATAATATTATAAGGAACATTCAAAATTGATTCCAGAACATATTCCATTTCGCTTTATTTTTTTAAATTGAAACAAAAATTGTAAAGAAACATTACAACGAAACTGATCTTCAACCGCAAGTTTCAGAAATTCCAAGAAAACCAATTCTAAGATCTTAAAATTTAGCGGCAATAATCAAGATGGCGAGGTTGAAGTACTTGGAACCGATTCGGAGAATCTCTGGAAAGATTTGGATAATTAGTTTTAGAGAGTCCATTACGCTAAATGCAGGTAATAAGCACATTATTGTATTTAAATTTACTTTACGATAAATACCAAAACACCTAACATTCATAGAGCCCAAAAATGAGTATAGTTTAAACGCTAAGAACAAATTCCTTGTTCAAACTGTTCAGTTTTGGATAATCGAATATTATGGATGCGAGGGCATCTCCTCTGATATCAGAAGTAAACACTTTTGAAGCAAAAAACGATGACTACACTGATCTGACACCAAGACAGCTGGTTGATAAAATTTATAGAGCAGGAAGTCAGAGGTTTATGGTAAAGCTTCATCTAGAAATACAAGGTGGACCGAAACTTCATTATAAAACAATAGGAACATTTTTATTACAGAACTAAAAATTCTATTTAGGTGTGTTTTAAACAACATACCGACCAAGTAATGTCTTTAATTTTCAATACACTATTGAAGTCTGATTCTTCATGATAAATTTTTCTTATGATAATTTCAAAAATACCTTTATTTGGGTAGTTACGTGGATAAGTGACTTACCATTATTACTATGAGAACAGTAATTACTGTCATTTGAATTGATTTCTTTCTTCCGTTCTTTGTTTATACGGGACACTAGGTGCTACAAATGCATGGATTTATTACAGAGATATTTATGAGGTAGAGTTTATATCGGCAAATCAACTAAACAACTATAGAAAAGATAATTTATGAATGAAAAAAACAGAATAGGCAACATTAACAGAAGTGTTGATGTATATCATAATCAGTCATACAAAATTTGTCAATAAAGTTAAGTCGAAGCAGAAGTAAATCAAAGATTATTTTTGCGTATTCTTCATGAATATTCTTAATATCCTTATATCAATCATCTTCATTAAATTCTGACAATCCATCCGTATTTATCAATATACAAAATTATGGCTATTGGTCGAATAGCAATCTTAAATGATCGCTGGAGGATTGTCATGCACAAAATGATTTTAGGGTTGCGGTGTGGGATAGAATATGGGAAAACTGTTTTGATGGGCCCCTATTTATTCAAGGATAATCTGAAACATACTTCCGTACGTTCCAGACTTTTAACAGACGTTCTTTATGTTGTTCCATTAGAACAGAAGCAAAAAATGGGGCTCTATATGCTGCTATTGGTTATGCGATGCTTTCTAAATTGTATATTTCCTATAAGGCTTATTTAAATGGTCTTTTGAATCAACGGATGTAACATCTTTAGTTACTTAGCAGTAAATGCTAAATAAAATAGGAGTTTCGAATTACAAAAAAAAACAGGTGTTATGCTTTGAATACTATCTGAACAATGAATTACACATTGATATACTGTATGACTTTTGCCTCACTATTTAGTAACGTATATGTGTCATGTACAACAACTCTTTACCAACCGAACGAAAGCTGAAATAAACATTTGTCTCGCTATCAATTTGTACTTTTTAATGTGCCGTTGACAATTTGGTGTAGCAATCATCTGACCAGCAGGTAGTTTCTGTAGCGGAATTACGTACTTACTAAACTTCGAAATTAAAATGTCACGTATTTTACTCGTTGAAATTCGACTAAAAAAAACAAGACTAGATAGAGCTGATATATGGAACAACATTCAAAACTAAGGAGTAAAATATAAATTTAATTGATACCTCTACACTTCAATTTCTCAATTTAAGTTTGCTAACTAATCCTATCCACATATTAACGAAAACTAGTTAAATATAGTACCAATTAATACGAAATTCAAACCGTACTTTTCTTATCTCACACTAAGGCAAATTAAATAAAGTCCAATATCATGAGGAGCCAAAATGGGAGCGCGATAAGTATGCAAATTCAATAGCAGCCTTGCAGCTAATGGCCAAAATGTTTTCGCGGTTGTTTTTCCTCGCTACCGCACGGCATCAACATGACATTAGCATGCAAATAGGTCAAGTATTTGAAACCGCTTTTCATGCTAGTAAGCTCTACTATTTGCGCATACTGCTTAATTGTCACTAATGTGACTAGCGCTAGTTTAAAAATAAATCTTCAATAAGCACTAATGGCTATTGCGATTTTATGCCGGTTGTTTAATTTCGCAGCACACCTACCGAAAACTAAATTAGAACCCGTTTTAGATTAATGGGCTTTTGTTGGTGCAGCATTGCAACCAATAAACGTCCTTGGAAGCGTCATAAACCAATGACCATTTGTTATTCTATCAAAAGTAGGTTACTGAAATAGAAAAAATTAAAATCCTTCCCTAGTTCATTTATACATAAACAAAATTATTTATTTGACTGCTGATACGGCAACACTGGGTCAGTCACTGTGATTGGATGTAGTCATAAGCGTAAGCGTATATGTAGGTTGGTTTGATAGGGATGGTCATCCTTTACCATTACTTAATCAGAAGAAATTGCAATCAAAATTTTTAACGAATGAAAATGTTAGCCAGCAATATTCTCCCCAAACTCCGCCGACAGTTCGGTAGAGATACATTATCGAGAAGTATTTTTTAAATATCGTAAGATGTTCGCTACTGGATGAAGCGAGGTCGAAAATGTAAAATACAAGACGGACGCTGCTTAAATTCGAAAGCTGGCTTTCCGAGAATCAGTTTATAGAAAAACCGTATCTTAGAAAATGAGAAAAATCGATTTCCATGGCGAATCATCCTTGAAAACAATCATTCCTGTTTGCAGAAATCATCATTTTTAGATCCCAAAACTGTAAAGTAATTTTCAAATGAGTCCACGTTCAGCTTACAGGGTGGTAATTTAGAATAAAAAATCAATACAGAATAGTATGGAAGGGTGAAAGTGTTATAATAGGACATTCAGACATTACATTAAATGTTCGAATAGGGCTGCACGACTTCTGTCCTTGCGTAAAAGTATCATTCACGCAACTAAAAGTAGATCACTTAGAATGTAGTCTAGGTGCAGTTCATCCTTTACAAATTTTACTGTCATAATTCTAAAAAACTCCAGTTATTTCTTCATTAGTAGTAACTTTTGGTTATACTATTCTATTAAAAAAAATTTTTTTGGCCTGTGCATCTAATGTTTATAGCTTAATCTTAAATTTTACTAAGAAAGACGTACTCACTATGATATGCTAATGATTATAGTACGCCTTATTACAATCTTATCCTGTACAAACGGTTACATAAGTTTTTGTTGTTATTTTAATGTATCACCCTGTATATTTTTTCCTTATGGTTTTCATTTTGGACATGAATTATGTTTGCACAAAACGAACAAATTTCTCTATAAAAACGAAGGGCAGCTCAAACCCCACATCATATCTAATAAACATTACGCAAAATCTCTTAATTTTTAGAATTAATGACGCTCACATTGTAGTCCCAAAGACAATTTTGTGGACTGCGATTAGCAAGTTTTTCACATCCCGCCTGATTAAATGGTCGTTAATCACCTGCTCGAGCGTGCTAATGGTCAAGGTTGGGCTGACAAACACAAGCAGCAGCCTTCCAACTCTTTTCGTGCGAGCTTTCCAATCGGCCTCTACGTTGCGTTTACACGTTCATAGAACAATTTTCCCCGTGGCTTCTTGAGAAGCATTGCGTGCTTCGGTTGCGCTTTCCCAGACCCGCGTGTTAAAGCGCGATGAAACCGTGACGCAAGCAATGAAAAAAGTCCGGCAATGAGGAACCAGACGAGGTAAAAATACAGGGCTATATTTTCGCGAGCATTTCGGGACTTGCTTGCTGGGCCGGTCATGTGTAATCTCGCGAAATAAATTGCAAACCATCGTCACGACTATATTTACAGCCTCACAGCCGCCACTATAATTACCGATTTCTCGAAATAATAACCAACATACCAGGCAGGATCCCAGCGAGCTGAGCGAGCCCACAGAGCCGGCGTCGGCCTGCTGCAGCCCGGACTTCTTCAGCACCAGCATTGTGAGTCCGCGTCCGGGTTTATCGGTGCACCGCAACTTCACCCGCGGCACTTCGCGGCGGCGTCCGTGGTCTCCGCCGTCCGCTCTGGATGATGGATTAGAAAGTGTTTAGCAACCGGCAAGCGATGCGAAGAATTCGGGCGAATTCCAGTGCGAAAAGCGACACCGCATGGGCGGCCGCATTGGAGCAATGAGGAGCGACGCAGTGTGGCGGAATTTCGAGGGTTATTTTGGGACGCTACCGGCGACACTAAAGGACGCCTGCCGAAATTGACGTAGAAGTTATGAATGACTAACCGCTCGGAGCAGACTCGCTAATGAGCGTCTGGTGGACCAAAAAATTGCACTTTGATTGATTATCGGGCACGATTTGAAATCTATGGATTCCATGCCTTGACAAGGGTATGATCAATATCTAACTTGCATCCTTGTTACATATTCAAAAAAAAAAAGAGAGAACAATGCGAAATTACTTATTTACATCGTACTAAACACATTCTGAAAAAAGGTGGACTAATGATATGACTTTTTTGTAATTTTAAGAACCTTCATCATTTTGGCTCTAATTAAAGAAAGAAATATAAGAGTATCCAGATATCCAAATATCATATTCTTTTAAATACAAAATTGTCAATAAATAATATTTTCCGATTTGTAATAATAAATAATATATTGTCGATACAAATGCGGGGTATAATAGACCCCAGTTGTTTTGTTTCTCTGAATAAAATGCTTACAGGGTGTGGTTTGATACGATTCATAAATTTTTTGACAAATTAAAAGATATGTTTGACAATTTTTTTACCGTAAGCCCTAGTGTGGAGTCTTCTATCAAACTCCACCCCTTACTATATGTGGAACCACAAAAACTTAATTTGATCATACTGGATTTGTTGTGACGTGTCAAGCGCATGTTACAACACGTTTTTTTCAATTGATGGGATTCTAATAATATGCATAAACTTGCAGAAAGTTGGAACCTATGTTTAGCTATCATTTGTAGTCCTATATAAATATATATATATATATATATATATATATATATATATATATATATATATATATATATATATATATATATATATCTAGAAACAGGCACAGGTGTATGTCCGAGTGTCGAAATCATCGTAACGCAAGCGTATTTCTTTAGTCGGAGTGTCGAGAACATTACGGTAGTGATTTGAAAATTGTGAAAATGGCATTAACCGTAAACCGTAGATGTGCGAGACCAACCGACTCCTTTTTTGAACAGATAATAGGGGAAAGGGTTGATGAAGTTGATAATTTAGATTCCAAGAGCAGCACTGTTTCAAGTTCAAACAAAGAATCCATCCAAAGGAGTAGCTGAGATTGGCCCAAAAAAGTGAAGATGACACAGGGAACCCTTAGGCAGATAACGACTGAGACACGCTTCTGCAAACAGTAGGTAATCCACGTGGAAATTACATGGCCACATTTGCCAGAAAGCAAAACCAGAGCATACAATATAGTAAATATGCAACCTGGGCTCCGCAACTACAGAGATGCTAGAAGAAGGAAGATGAGTTTATAGAACACAAATTAAACAGAGGAAATACGTTAATGAATAATTTCTTTACGAGTGTCCCGCTTGCTGAATATTTGTTGGAAAATGGTCTTACGGTGCTAGGGACACTACGACAAAAGAAACGAAATATTTCATTGGAGCGCAAAAGTGTCAAAAACAAACAAACCTCTTACATTTTTCTACATTCGAGTTTCAAAACAACCTCTCGATGGTCAGTTATGACCAAAAAAATAAATAAGTAAATAAATGCATTGTGCTACTGAGCGTATGCATTCATTATGATGCAGCAGTGATAAAGCACTGATTATCTTAGACTACGATAAGAATAAGGGTGGAATGGATATAATGTATCAAATGGCAACGACGTATTCCTGTAAAAGCTAAACGAAACGTTGGCCGTTCGCACTATTCTGCAATATCTTAGATGTCGCCGGCCTAAATACCTAAACCTTATTTACACAAAAAAATTCACACTTTCCTAACTGGGAAGTCTCACAAAGGATGTTTTTTTGAAGACGTTGTGATTTGAATTAGTAGTATTTCCGTACATATAGTTAAGGTCGCAACAACAAAATCTAAAAAAGAAGACAGAGAGGATGCAATCCAACAATTTTAACTATAGATGAACCACAGGTAATAGCTAGACCAGTAGCTAAAAGAAAAACTTGAAAACGAGAGAAACTGTGAAACTTGGAAGAACTCGTGGGGAAGTGACCGTTAGCACACCAGAAAACGTCGAAAGAGATAGACCGGCTGTAGAGGTTAACTCTCCTCATTCAGTGGTACGACACGCTCGTGCTTTGCGCATGTCAGACGGTTAGTTCGCCGAATTTGCACTTTGACCTCCATTTTCATCCTTACAAAGTCATGAAACCAAAGGAAAATGACTATGTACGGCGATAAACGTTACTAGAAAATGACTGTATTCTGATAACGAATGTCGAGGCTCATTTTCACTTATCGGATGCTATAAACAAACAAAATTACCGGTATTGGTCGGAAAATAATACTCGGAAAGTCCATCAAAGGGCCTTACATAGTGAGAGAATAGCCCGATTTAGCATAATTGTACCCTATTTTTTCCGAAAAAAACGGACGCACTGTGATGGTCAACTCAGCCTTACGTTATGTTTCTTAATATGTAATCTTTGAGAAAAATAAAAATTGTAATTTGTTCAAAATTATCTGTGTTAGTGTTTCGAAAAACGTAACATCTCCCTGTCGGATCCCAAAATTAAAAATAAAGTTGTAACCGTGCTAGGCTGAAGTTGAAGTGGAGAAAAATTGCTAAATGTTCAGAACAATCAATCGTTATAACGTTCTTCCCCAAGAAGAAATCATCGATTTCCTTTTCTTAAACAAACTACGTGATGTATGACTTTGTTGATAGAAATTTTCTGATCAAATTCCAAATCAAAGAAAAAAGGCTCTCATAAAAGATAGATTTCAATGGCAAAATAAACGTCGGCAATGTCGACAAACACATTTAAAGGGTTAATCCTCCTGACCTAGAATGTCTGCAGTCGTTTTGACGTACAAATATAAAAACCAAACAAACACCGCAGGGGCAATCACACTCAAAATGTAAATACTCCGCTCGTTAGACACAATCGGTCGCGTTAGACGTCTGAATGGATCATCAAGAGCGCCGCTTTCACCCCTCCCTAGGCCCGCCGCCGCAGAAACACTTTCTAATTAAGGATAATGAATATCATATGCAATTAGAGGCGAACACGGAAAGCTGTTCTATTTGAATAGCCGAGATGTAACAAAGGCGGTTGAGTAACGAATTCGTTCGGAATAAATTCGCTTCCTAATACATGTTTTTAAATAATCCAGAACTTTCACTTGCGCATGTATTTATAGGTGTAAATAGGTTTTGAGAGATGAAATCTTTGAAGAGAAATATACGCGTTCAAATCTGCGGAACAGAAAATGTGATGAATTGTAGATGAAAGTTGCTTGAAGGTACAAAAATACATCGAAGCAAATCAAATTAACATGGATCAGCAAAGTTTAAGTTGGCTTTTTGTTTATTTAGTCATACAATTTCATTTCGCCAGGATGATATTTATAATATCCACAACAGAAGTATGGTACCACCAGCTTGTTGAAACCACAACTGAAATCCACACCAAAGATTAAACGATTGAAAAAAAGAGTTTTGTGACTTATTTAAGGGAATGTCCTTCCATAACCTTCTAAATATAATACTGTGTCATTTTTCACACATTTTCAACACCAAAGCCTAGTACACAACTCCCTGAGCTTTTGGAAACTAGGAACAGCTACAAACTTTAGATCAACATTTAACACAGAATATACACAATCATTTGGTCCCAAGGCTACTGTAAAAGATTGTCGAAGTACCATGCCGCCTTAGCAGTTTTTTTGCGTCCGAATAATAGTTAATCATATGTGTCGCTTCTCTCCCTCTCTCCTTCCTCCAAGCTTTTCTCTTTATTTCCTCATAATTACTAGTATTCACGTCGTCCATAATTTGTTTAATATATCAGTAGAGTAGACGCGCCCTTCTTCTTTTTCCTTTTATAATTGTTTTCATAATTTCTTCCCGGTGGAGAATGTATCCAATTAGCTTTTTTGTATGTTTCCGCATTCTTTTCTTTTCTTCAACCCTTTCCAATACTTCGTCTAGCTAATTTGCCACATCCCTCTATAACAACATTGTTCAAAAGCTTCAATCTTCCTTTTTTCTTGTAGACCAATTGTTTACGATTTATACAAAATGAAACTCTACACAAAAGTGTGTATAAAAACCTTATTTACGTTTAATGAGATATTGCAGATTAGGATACTTCTTATACTTGAAACACTCTTTTGGCTTATATAATTCGGTGTTTTATCTATCTCTTGTTTCTCCCATCTTTATTATGATGCTGTCTAAATATGTATATTCATTTACCTCGCCTAATTTCTCCTCATTAGTTCTTATTTCAGTCTTAGTTTTTGTGTTGATTTTTTTGATTCTCATGATATTGAGTGTCTGTTCTATTTTTATTTTACTGTTGATTCTCCCATTGTATGAGTCATTGACTTCATTAGGTACCTTCTGGGTGTACCAATTGAAAAGGAGAGAGATAAAGCACATCCCTGTCTGTTGCTTTTTTTTAAATCTGTATTTCTATTTCTTCATCATTAATCGATATTATTCTCTTTTAAGTTGTATAGTGATTGTAAATAAAACATATCTTTATAGTTGATACCGGACTGTTTCAGAAACCTAAAAGATATGACTCATTTTACGTTGCCAAATGCCTTTTCTGCATGAATGAAAGAAATAAAAACTTCTTTGTTCTTTTCGATACATTTTTCAATAATTAGTTTTAATGTTAGGATTACTTTCCTCGTTACTGGGTTTTTACAAAATCCCAACTAATCTTCTGTTTGTATATTGTCAATAATTGCCTCGATTCTTCCATATATTATCTTCGTCAGTATTTTTAAAACGTGTGGTGTAGTATAAGGCTTATCGTTCGATACTCTTCGCATTTATAACTTCCAGGCCTGTTTGGTATAGTAACTATTATACACTTCGTAAAATCTTCAGGGATGTGTCCAGTTTCATGAATCATTTTAATAAAGTCAAATATTAAGAGTAAAGTTTCTTGATTTAGATATTTGATAACTTCCCCAGCTATTTTGTCAATACCAGAACCTTTACTACTAGTTAGTTCTTTTATGGCCTTGTAAAATTCTGCTTTTATTATTGGTGATCCTTTATTTTTATCGCTTATTAGTGTTACGTTTATTATTAGCTCTTCGGCGGTTTATCTTCTGTTAGAACTACCCTTATCTTGTTTTCTGTATTCCAAAATATTCTTTAATTTTCCTATATGCTTTATCACTATTTCCTATATTGAAATTTTCTTGTATTCTTTCATATATATTTATTATTGCATTCTTTTTTTAGCTTTCTTACTTTCTTTATTTACTTTATTTCGTAGTCTTCTATACTTTTGCTGCCCTTCTTTTGTATTAGTGTTCTCATATCTTCGCATTCTCTGCAATGCATTGTACTACTTCTGCGATTATCCAGGGTTTTCTGTTTTGTTGGATATTTTTTTCCAGTACTTCATTTAATCTTAATATAATAACCTGTTGTATATTCATCCACATCTCGTTACTATTTCTCGAAGGTTCTATTTTGATTTCATTTACCACTTTTTCCTGTGTTGCTTATAAACTTACATTTTTGAGATAATTGTTTCTTTGGTCAATTTCATTTGCGATTGCAGGTGATGTCGGCGTATTCACTTCTATATTAATTAGTTAACTTTCACTGTGGTTGTTTGTAACGAGAAATGGTGGAATAGATGAACATCCGGTTAGTTCTTTGATAATGGGTAACCCAGAAAATCTCATATGGTCTCTTATCTTTTAGGAAAAGCTCCAAACTCGGCGTTTATATACTAATTAATTTAAGAATTGGTAAGTCGTAAAACTGATATTGTTGATATTGCACAAATGATCTATTCAACAATTGTGGCTTCGTGCCCATAAACACAAACTAAAAAGCCAAACAAATCTCCTCTTAAGTGGACCCCTGAAACCATGAAAGCGCTGCTTAAAAGTCACAGCTCTAACGTTAACCCAAAAATTACGTCGGCCCAAGCACCGCTCCGCCGTTAAAATGCATAATTCACGTCAACTCAAACAAGGAGGCTTTCTTCTGCAGTCTCCTGTGAACTCTAATTACAACCACAACACAGAGACGCCGTAAATCCCGCGCCAACAACAGAGCCGGGCATTTCATTTCACAGTTAATAGTGCTTTTTCTCGATCCAGCCGTATTGAGCAATTAAGAAAAACGAACGCAAGCAGGCGAGCATTCAGTGCACGCTTTTTACCTGTCGAAGCAGTTGCATTAGAGAATTTCATTAAATGGGGTACTTTTATCTGTCCATAATGAAGTGTCTGGGTTGTTAACTGTTAAATGCAATTACTAAATCACTTCAACACACACCACACTACATGTGTGCAAAAGATTAACATCAACAGTAAGACGGTTGAGCTGCTGAAAAACGAATCGCCCCTTTTCTTTCTGGAATAATGTTCGTAGTTTAACAAGTGGAAGATTACAGCTCTATTCCAATATAACTCACCTATCTAATATTTGTCATCCGTAATTTATCAGTTGTGAAGAAGATAAACGAAGCAAAAGTATAGGTTAGTGATTCTTTATAATCATATATTTGATGAAATTATATTGTCAAAAGTCGGAAACCTCATTAATATCGAACAAAAAAATTATTTGCTTTGCTTATAAGAAGTTATTCGTTTGGTTAGAAATGCACTTATTTGCACCGTGGTTCCTGTAGTAATCGTTGAAGGAGGAAACCGAGAAGTGTCGCCGTCTAGAGGGTGTGTCAGAAGATCGGAAGGGCGAGAATCGAACCATATGTTCTTTCACTCACACGTCGCAACGTCCTTTGCTCGATTTCAGCAGTTCATTTTTGACCTTATAGTTGGCCTGTACCCCCTTGAGAAAGTGTAAGGACATTGCTGTGAATTACCTCCCTTTCGATCATAGTTCGACCTTTAGAAGCGAATTTCGAACTAAAAGTTAGAAAGTATCCAGTTTTCATTTCATCTCCATCGTTGACTCTTCTCAATCCCCCTTTTATTAGAAGAAAGGTTAGGTCGTCGGACCTGATTATATGCAACTTAAAGAACTTTTAATTATATATTTAGATTCGATGTTCGGAATTTACTGTTTTCAAACACTGTTAACAACCGAACAAGTAGTGGTAAGAGAACGAGTTGTACTACAAATAAAACGCAATTAGATGAGTATCTAAGAAGACTATTGAGGTATAATGAAGAGAACATTGTCAAAATAGAAACTGGAAAATGGACTTTCTTAGAATCACTTTTTAAACACTTCTTAACGGCTTGAAGGCATGTAGTAAAGGCGAACAAAGCTCACTATAGACGGTTGTGCAATAAGCCATTATTCAGTGGGGGAAAAGATGAAAATGTGTATATCCTTCTATAGGCGTGGATATTAAGTATTATTATTGATTACATCACTTTTCAGTTAAGTATCATTTTCATTTTGAGTTGTTCAAATAACTAATACAAAGGTAAAATTTATTACGTAATTTAAGCTATTATTTTGTGGACATGATTGTAGCAGGGAATTGTTCGTTTTATCATTTAAAGAACTCCTTCCAAACCCTGTAGCTCGCCTGCAACCTCTGCACCCCTTGTTACAATCCTTTGACGTCCGACTTACAAGTTTGTAGTCCCCTTTTTACCCTTTGGCATTGCACGTTTTGGAATGTATTTTGAGAGTCAACAATCTGATGAGGCAAGTGTAGTGAGCGTATGGTTCTTTTCGCTGCGTATCCCAAACTTCAAAGAGTGCAGGAATTCTAGACTAGCTACGGGGCGTGAAATGGATTCCTCGGATGATAAAGAACATTTTCGTACTACAATCATACATATATAAATAATTGCTTGCAGTACGTCAAAATATTAAATAATTACCAAGGGACCTGTTGTATTTAACGTGAAATACTATATCCGATTATTTTTTAAATAAATACTGCAGTGGAAATTTTGCAAACTAGAGGAATTGTTTAGAAAACTTCATTAAATAACTTTTATTATAACAAGTGTTACGTATTCAGTTATTCAACATATCACTTATATAAATTAGAGTTTAATTCAAGATGAGAGCTAATTTTAATTATGTTTCCGGAATGCTGATTAGTAAGGGTTCAGCGACTTTAAATGAATACAAACAGTCACAATTGGTAGCTTTAAACCCGTGAGAATAAATGGGAATGAAAAATGATAAAACATAGTCATGAAAACATACAATAAAAAATGTTAAAAGGAGGATTAAAAATAAAAAACACAAAGAATTCGGGTATTAGATGTTAATAAATTACTATTACCAAAGTCTTCTAGAATAATCTGGAACTTAAAGGAATTTTACAAAATAATAAACATAAAAGTACTGCCAAGAAAATATATATATGCAAGTTTCAATTCGGATGTAATTTCAAGATTCGACGAATTAAAGCGAAATTTCAGGCGTAGTTGTATTCGCGGCTAATTACTTGGAAAGAGCAATCCAGCGAGTGACTCCGCAGCGCAAGAATGCAACCTCCAGCCAACCGCATCTCCAGCAGCTTCTGCGAATCTGGAGCAGCGCGATCGGGTTTTCTCCAAATTCGGCGGGCGAAAATTCTCGCAAAGAAAAAGGTGTCGCCAGGCTGCTGACCACAGTAATTAGATCCGCTAACGGGGAGAGGGTCCGGGTGTATAAATTCGCGGTCAGCTGGTGTCCGTGAACCCGAGCAACACCTGCGTCTGTCGCGGGCCGCGCTACCTGGCGCCTTCCATGTCTTTCGCCGCCGCCCGGTTCACAACGAAAAGGAATTCAGCCTTAGCTAGCGATCCCAAAAAAAGAAGGTGAGCCCCAACGAAATCCCGCCAACTACGCGCTAGGGAAAACCCATACGCTACCATAGCACGCGTTTGCAAACCTCACAGGTTTGGCGGAGCACATCACCCACGAACCAACTGAACGCCAAAGGCAAAAGGAGGAGCTCCTCCGCGCCAACGTCCGATTACCAACCGTGGTGCCGCTAAACTGAATGCCGAACGAAAGAACACGGCAGCCGCCGGTGTCCCTCCACAAGCGATGGCTAAAAGGAAGACCCGTTGTCCAACGAAGGTACCAGTCGTCCACTGTCGGCTCGGTCAACACAGCAAACCTTGGGAATGTTGGTAATTTGGTGGATTACCACTTACCACAAACGAAGGCAGGGAAATTGTGTTTCCAAACAAATGCAAATTACTCCAACCCCCATAGTGTACTCACTAGTTGTGAAATAAGAAAATCTTCTAGTTATCATGAACTTAAACAAAAATTAATTTAAAACAATTTTATGCCATTGATATACGAAAAACTAGAAAAGTTCTCGTTTGTCCTGTTTTTCTTTTCTATTTCTGCTATTCTTTTTATTTGATGTCTTTCTTGGTCTCCCTAGTCTTCTTTTCTTGTCTCTACCTGTTGTCATCATCTTTTTCACTAGCCTGTAATTCTTCATGTACCAACGATTTTAATTTATTTAACGCAAAATATATATTTCTATTTTTCTTTGGTCTATTTGCTATTTCACTATATATTTTTCATCACTTCTTAATGTATTTCCTAAATATTCGTATTCTGTAACCATTCGTAAATTTTGATCTTTGGAAGTTACTTCCTTTATATTCACTATCATTAATTTGTTTCCGTTTATAAATTTTCAATTTCATCACTCCATATTTTAAGTAGAGATTCCAATGGGTAGTGCAAGCCGTCCACACGGTGATGCTTTCACTTTGCGTCGCAATAGGCTCTCCAACCCAATTGGTCCTTCGAAAAGGGGGTCGGGCATGGAGTTAACACATATAGTTAAAAATACTCTATAAGTCTCGGACAGGATCAATAGTAAACGACTTAAGCTACGGAAAAAGTATATGCTATTTGAGACATGGAACAATAACAAATAAATCAAATAGCAACGTATAAATTAGACATTACGGCAATATAAGAAACACAATGGCCTAACATTGGAAATACACAAGAGAACTATATGCTGCTATACATTGGAAAAAAAGACGACCGACTTACAGGAAACTAACCATCAAAATCTAAAAATTAAAAGCAATAAGTCATAGGATTGGTTTGATATTTAATATAACGATTATATACACACCAACCAACGTGGCAGAAGAAGAATATTTATTTTTTCAACGCTGGTCATATTCTTTCATATATATATAGTATATGTAATACAATTCAAAGATAATATACTATAAACTTTTATTGAATTTCCTATGTTATTTGGCTGTTTACTAATTTTTATTATTACAACAATTATATTTATAATTATCGACAAGTAAACTACCAAACGCATAGTTTTCCTGAAATCCTTTATACCTGCTATCGGGTAAGGTTCCCGGAACTGCTTTGCGGATGGTTTGCATGCGGGAAAAATAGAAATTTTCATAAAAAGTCTGAAGACTCCTTGTGCATGCAGGGACACTGCATTCATTCAATGTAATATATACCGTTTGAATTTAAGTTTTCCGTTTCTGTATGAAAAATATTATTCTGCACCTTGTAAGGCCGAAAGCACATCCGACGAATAATTATAAATTACCCTTATATTCTGACTGTAACTCATTGTATTATTGGATAAACTGATTTACACCTTTATTTATCGATGTTTGATTTGGGCTTATTATATACATATATAATAATTGTTGTAATAATAAAAATTAGTAAACAGCCTAATAACACTGGAAACTCAATACTATCTTTGAATTGAAGTACATGTACTATATAAATAAAAGAATGTGACCAGCGTTGAAAAAATAAATATTATAAACAGAAAAAAGTAACACCAACTGAGATTCGAACCAGTGATCCAGCAGTTGAAAAACTCGAATGCTAACCACTCGGCTACCGCCACCCCGTATTCGTAGTTGTAACGCACTGCCATATATTCGAAGAGTAAAACTTCTCCTGCGAATTTTTCGAAAACGCTTCGTTTGTGGCGCCTTGTTAAAGGCTCATTATGTTTTTCTAATGGACTGCTAAAAGTGTACTAAGTTTGAAGAAAATCCGTGATCCGAACGTCTGGGCCTCCACTTGTTAGTACTAAAGGAAGAAACATTGCGGAAGCATATAGAAATTTGAAAGAGAACAAATACCGATAAAACAAAATACTTAATAATATTAAAAAAGGCAAAACAAGAGTAGCATAAGAAATCAGGGGGCTACAAATAGAAAGAGTATATAGTTGAATATATCACAATCAAAATATTATTGCTATGAATGGCATTTATAAAACAAAACTAATAACAAGAAAAACCAAACTAAGGCTATATAAGATTATAATAAGACCCATTCTAATTTATGAATGCGGATCACGAATTAGTAAAAAGAAAAGAACAAAAATTAAGTATTTGAAAAGAAAATACTTTGCAAGATGGTAAAGAATGGAGACAGCAATCCAATGCGGTATAATTAACGTTAACAAGCGTATGAGAACACAAACAATAGGACATGTAGTAAAGATAACACCAAATAACATAACATGAAGGTATTAATAGCAACTTACAACAACAGCACTAAAAGAAAGGCCACGCACAAAATGGATCGACAACGTGTACCAAAATCTTCAAAAGCTCAATGTGCAACCCAGAACAAAAGACTCCAAAGACATACGAGACATGTTCAATGTTAATATAATATTATACGATTCAATACTTTTTGGGCAGAAGTAAAGAAGTTCCTTAGTTAGATAGTCACGCAACTCACCTTCTTGTTGGGATATGAAATTGTTCGAATCCTCTATCAGTTGTCGAAACAGCCATAATAGCAACATATCTAGATATTGGGATTGGGCAATATGCTAGGATTGGTATTGTTTGGCTACAACCCCAACTCTTCTAATATTACAGTTTGTAATTTTTTTCTTTTGGGGTACATTAAATATCTGGTTTACGTACCATCAATGCCAACAACATTGAATGAACTTCAAGGTCGCATTACAACGTGTGTCGTGTCACGCAATAAAAACTTGGGTGTCTTGTCTTTCTTCTCATGTTTACTTAACAAGTCACCGTTTTGTTGGTTTATAGCCTAACTGTGTCGATTGAATATGACTGTACTTATACACTTTGTTTTAGGTTGTATTTAATTTGATCATTAAAAATTGGATAGTACAACTCATTAAACGGTAACACGCTTACTTTTTATCGAATGAGCATATAAACATTGTATTTTATACTGACTTCGGCACTGCGTAGAATGAAACAGACCGTCCCTCACAATATTTAAATATTTAATAACAGTCTTTTTGTGGGAAAATGCCCTGATTAGTGCATTAATAATAACGCTGTACAAATCCAAAAGTAATTTTGAAACTGATCACCAAAACATTTTTTTTAACAAAAAATTGTTTCGTATCAAAATTTCACTTTCTTCTAGTTTTGATTTTTTGCAGACATTGTCGTACGTACCTAAAAGTTACTGTAACATCATTATTTTAACTTATACTATTACTATGATTAAATTTTCTCAATAACAATTTAAAATTATTTTTAGTGATCACAACTGGTCTCCATATACTCTATATCTTAAGTAGAGGACACTTGTATATCTTGGATTAACGGAGCATTAAAATACCCATGCCTTTATGGATGGTTGCGATTGTTAAAGTTAAAGGTTTCATTATGTTTTTGTTAAAATAGTTTTGTTTAAAGATGAAATGAACTGACAAAGAGAACCGTATTGCTGTCGCAACATTACATATATGTGGAATAGAAAAAAGTGTCATTTTTAAGAGTTGTACGGTCTATGATCCCTTCGCATTAATCGTATATTTATGTATCGCACTATAAAATTATTCAATGATATTTGGACTCATTAGGCAGTCAAAGTCGTTAAGTGCTCGAATTAAAAAAAATTCTTTTCGCAAGCAAATAGTATGTCTCTGAAAACTATGTTGTTCCGAATTATTAAACATAGCGTAAGATTGATTAGCTGGCTGTGAAAGAAATTTGGGACATTTGAGGACAGATGTTAACTAATGATTAAGTAAAAATTGAGTTGCAGATCAAAAAAATTACAATAAACGTATAATTCAATAAAGAACAAATTATGATGAATCGTCCATAGTGCTATGGATTCAGTGCCATCATCCAGCATCTATAATGATTTGGCGAGGATTCTGTTAGGCTAAAGTAACCAATATTCTGTTTTGACTATTTTAAAAAGTGTTGTAAATTTTGTGAATTTCATAAGAGGTGAGACCTTTGGACCTTTCGGTCCACAAAGTAGTCAAGTAAATAATTAAATTTTTGTAGCTTAGATCTTAATTCTATTGATTATAAATTATAGACAGTTTTAGAAAACATGGTCTGGTCCAAAAGACATCCCAGAATTGGTTAATCGTTTCATAAAACCTGTAACATTGTTTTGCCTTGATCTAATCAAGTTTCATATTAACCCCCGAGATTGTTCTTACTCTTTGAATAAATTCAAACTGATTACTTCGCCGATGGATTTAGGGTAAAGATGGTTGCTGATGAGTTTTATCAGTTGTTGTTTTTAACTCATCTTTGTTGTTTCATGTTTCTTCAAATTGCTTAATTACATAACTTATTGTGTTTCTATGGATGCCAAAAATTTCCCACTTCCTTAACCCTTTTGCTCTTCTGTTTGAAAAAAGTCCAAAGTTCTCTTGCGTTTATTTGAGACATCATTAATTAACTTAAACTGTAAAAAATCAATTGTATAAAAAGGAAGGGAGTAGAGGAAAAAAATCACCAAGACTTTTCATCCACCTTGAATTTATGGAAAGTTGCATTCCTGGTAAAATAAAAGCTAAAACTCAAGACTTCAGCTTGAGCTCTCCCGTAAAAATAAGTAACAGTCTAAAACAAAAGAAAACCATTTCAATACCTACGTATTAATTTATTTTTATCTTATTTAAGTCAAGAGATATTTGAACGTCCGTTAACACTGATTACGCAGAAATTGATTGCCGGACATGCAACCAAATCAAACTCAAATCTGGATATATTACTTATTATGGTCTTACAGTATTGTCCTTTAGGATAAATCTAGCAACATGTTATTTCACGAAACAAGCACGCGTGTTGAAAATTTAAATATAACCAAGCGAAACTACGCTTGTTGATAAAAATATACGAGCCAATACGAATTTTTAGAAAGCGGAAAATCGCAGGCTCATTCTACGCAGTCCTAGCAACCAAAAGGCATTACAATTACTTCTTTGTCATAGTAACCAGAACGAATATTGAAATACGATTTAATTTAGCATTCAAGAATTTCTGGATGTGTTCCAGTGTTATGCATCAAACTTAAACATATACGAGGAGCGATCAACAACATAATATTTAAAAAAATCAAAACTGATTGTGAGTAGCCATCAAATATATAGTTAGTGCAATTAACCAATGATCCACAAACAGTGAGAACAAAACAAGTGTGTTGGGAGATTAACATGTTAAGTGACTTTTCTGTTTAGGAAGTAAACGCCAAACAACTTTTCCTAAAAAATTGGATGCGAGATTGGGCTAGTCTTAATCTTTATCCGCAACAGTTGATGGATAGCAATGTCGGGCCGGTCAGCAGCCAGCCGCAGAACCTACTGCCTGAAAAGCCGCAGCCATAACTTCGTGCTTCCAACAAAGGTATTTTTAGCCTCGAGAAAATGGCGCTTCTCGAGCTATCAGCCGCGAGTGGGCGCAGATTCCCTGTAAATTTCGCTAAATGTGCCCACTAAATCAAACCGAGTAAATATACGGCATGTAGGCCGATTGTAGGAGTAAAAATCGGCGATATAAATTGCTGAACGCTCGTTGCTCCACTTATAGACTATACGTGGATATTCCAGATCATTCAGTTCTATATAGGACGTTACCTCGTGGGATATGAAGGATACAAGAATTAGATGAATAATGACCAATACATTTTGAGAATCATGAATGCTACTCCAGATAGTCAAATTTTGGATTCTCGTTCACCATTCATTTAATTTAAGCAATTCGACTGGTTTACGCAACTTGGTAATTTATTTTTGCAATTTATTACCACATAAGTTACATAAGTGCATAATGCAAAAGAATGTTTTCGATATCGAGCAGTTATACATTTATGAAAATAAAAACAGTTGAATATGTGAATCATAACGTTATTCTCTACACTATAGCATACAAATTATTACATACGCCAACCAACAAGATCATGATTTAAAGGGAACATTGTGACCAACTCAGAATCATAAAAGAAAGCAAGTAGTTTGCCAATAACCTACAGATTAAAAAATTAACCAATGGTCCAAAAATCTCTTCACTGATAAATTAAAATTTTTGTCTGAACTAGTCCAAGAGAAGTTTGAACTGCAAATTATGTTATCTATTGCAGCTTCTATAGATGTCAAATTTCTGTTCCATTGAAGATGACGTCCGATCATATATAATTGAACAAGATTATCCCTAGAAGAACAGAAAATTCCACAGACTATTCTTCTACAGCCGGCCTATGGCTCTAGAAATATTTTAATACGTCATAGTACTTTTTTTGGATGAACAGAGCGATGTACCTCAAGTTCAGGTCAAGCCGTTACTCAACTCAAGGTCATACATTGTATCAGATTTTTAAATGTTTAATTTTATATAAATTTATTATAAAATTCCTAATTGTCAAGATTAGGTTTTATTCTTTATCCGTTAACGATTAGATAACGACTTAGTCATATCTCCTATATGAACACGTCAAATCGTAATGCAAGCATCTGTATTTAAAATACACTCGTAAATATAGAAGTTTCATATATTACCTTAATTCGTAATACCACATTAATGAAGCCAACTATTATTAATGTAGATAACAGAAGTAGCAAAAATATCGTCGCTACCTCTCTAAATAAAAGTCAATTATTAATAGACTACTTATTAAAAAAAGAATATCATTGTGTTGCTGTAAAAGCAATTTTGGCTCAGGAATTTCACATACTTCAGGTGTTCAAAAATATTGTAAGTACAATTGTTTCCTCCTCACTTTAATTCCATAAAACTGCTGCAAACCATAGTGAGTGTAGCACGGCACTACTTGTGGTCAGCGACAGAATTTCGTCATTTGGAGAATTCCTGTGCACTGCCTTTTTCATTGCGTCAAATTCCACTTCTTGTGGCGGCGTTGCTGGATACGTCAGTATGTTCCCACGAGACGGTAGCCAATTCATCATCAGAATCCAAAATACTTCTTTTTTTGGCGTCTCATTCCAGAATCGTTATTCTACTAATCGTTTACTGCGACTAGACGCTCAAAGACGCTTCATGTCCATGATGTACAACTGCAGAAAATGTTAAAGTTTTACGTGATTCTGCTAAGCGCTGAGAGTAGAGGGAACTCAATGTGCAGAAACCTTTTTATCATCAATTACTCATAAACAGTTCCATGAGGTAGAACTGTTGCATACGCTATTAACATCGTTTACGTGTCCTAATCAGTTATTTTCTCCTTCTAAAGAAACTACTCCATCTACCGCTGTCCATGGTTGTCAAGATTGCTTTGTTCACAACTGCAAGAATGTCACCTTTCCTTCTGTACGTCCTAACGTCATGTAATAGCATCACGTGACCCTACAGTCTATCTTCACGCACGCAGTGGGCGTGCATTTCAATTTGCGACGCAACTACACTTAAAAGCAAAACAATCGACTTAGTAGCTGCACGCGCATTTTCGTCTCCTATATCAGTCTAAGGAAAATGACAATAAAGACATTAACGTGCAAACAGTATCTTTATTATTGAGCTTTAAAAACCCGTTGCTATTCCATTAATCGCATGTCAGGTTCAAAAAAATATGCATCACGAACGGGGTTTTGCGAATCTTACTAATTGAAACGCACGTGCGTAAGAACTGTGATTGGCTTACAGTGCGCTTGCAATCCGGTAATTCATCTCAGTCACTTATCCGAAGTTGATGTAAGTAAGTGACGTGAGTGCTCGAGTGATTTTCAAGAAAATGGATATTACAGTCGTCGAAGCAGTCCAGAAAGTTGCATCGTTGAGAGAGGGCCTCAGTCAGAGGGCCGTACCAAATCGACTAAATCTGAGTCAATCAGCTGTGTCGAGAGTGTGGGATCGGTACCGGGAAATCGGTGGCTATGTCCGCCGGCAAGGAGGCGGCCATAGGCGCGTGACAACTGAGAGAGACGATCTTTTTTGAACGCTCTAAATGAAATCTCCTAATTAAAATCATGATATTTCAAAAAAAAAAATACTACTCAATTGTTTGGGACGTCTATTTTCTCTGTGAGCGTGACCACATGTCTATTGGAAGCATGGCATACGAGGTCATCCCTCATACCGCGCATTTATCAGACTTACCCCCAGCTTTCACATTTCGCCTTTTGGAGCACTGTTAAAAAAAAGATTCACTAATATTTTTGTTATAAAAATACATGGAGCATAATGTGTAGTCAAAAAGTGGATTTTGCTACTGTTCTATTTGTATCGAAATCCTTCAGTAATTAAGAAACAACCCAATCAACATCTCAGTCATTAACGTAGTTTATTTCGACCACAAGTTATCTCAAGGAAAATAACGAAACATCTAGGTGATCGTACGTGGACAAAATGAACATTCAACTTTTAAATGGAGCATCACCAGCAACTTTGCCACTGTCAACTTTAAATTAATTCTAAACCAAGTCCTGTGCGTTACCAACTCCATATTTTCATCCATTACATCGTACTTCATAAAAAAATTATCAAGCATGGATTGGTTTAGTGCACCTTAATGCATTAGCCAACCAATAAAATGTGCATGGCAACAATGAGGTATGAAGGTCAATATTTTATCGAACAGAAAAGTGCAGATAAATGTAACAGATAACAGATAAACTAATCCATGTAATCTTTAAGTTGAATTAAACAAGAAGATTAATCTTTATCAAGAATGATACTTATTGCTTACAAATACAGTATTACTGTACTAGCGGGGCTCTAATTACTAATGATGAACACTTTTTAAATTTATATAATCGAAAATTTTGACAATTTTGGAAGGCCTTAACCACACGACGCTAATGATGTGCAAATACCAACCAGTAGTTTACCGCCCCAGAAGGACTTTAGCAAATACGCAGTTATATCGTTAAATATTTTATTACAAGACTACAGAGTCGTGTATTTCCGCGTGGCCCCGAAAATGTTTGAGGGATCACCGTGTTGGACGATAGCCGCAGCGTAGCGGCCGGCTGTCGGGATACGCGGGGAAAAAACTAACGTTTTGTAATTGCATCTCAATATTACCAATAATGAGTTTAACTTAGTAAATATTAAGGCAAAGTTTGGCGATATACTATTTCAACACTTACGGCCATGTGGTTGGTAACTAAATTTAAAATGACGTATGTGCTGACAAGTTAACTTTTAAAACGACAAAATGACGTTTGCTTTGTCACATTGTTTTTGGGTTGGAGAATCTGTCAAAACGAATTACAGTGTTGCAAATTTGTGATGTACAGGTCGTAATAAAATTAAACGGAAAAAATAAATAAAAATTTTAATTAGTAATTTTCTAAGGCATAATTGTGTGTGGTTGGTAACTAAAAATTAAAATGACATTTGTACTGTTAGGTATTAGGTATCAGGTACTGTCATCTGTACAAGGTGAAAATAACGTTTCTCTTGTCACAGTTATAGTTTTAAGCTTTTATACATATAAAAAAGGCCTATACGGTCTGTCCGTATATAATAATAAAACCGATCAAGTTAAAAATGTATTTGTATAAAAGCCCGAGATATCTGTGAAACATTGTCTCACGTTCCCACCTTGTTTAATCTTTGATTGGGCTTTTTAGTTTATTAGAGGCTTTTGTCTGGAGAATATTTGGCGGTTTGCCAAATTTTTCTAAGCTATCTCTCCTCAGCTATTTTCTTTTTGATGGAATCTCAGGTGTAGCAACCCAAGCCGATTTTTTGAATTATTGTCTAAGTCATCCATGATTTTTACAGAAATTCTTATGTTCAGAATCAACTAGATTTTTGAATTAACACAAATTTATTCTACTATTTAATAATGTAACATGCTTCTCTTTAACAAGAGAAGCGCTTACAATGGATATAACAAAGGTATGGTTAGAGTACAGATCTAGAGATGAGTGGATATCCTGGTATTCCAATGCTTTTAATGAAAAGAAATACAGCAAATCCAGAATTTTATTTATATCTGTGTTAGTCAGCAGGTGGGCTCAATGGAAGTTCTTGCAACATCTGATACAATACTCTGTACTTGTTTTGAAAAAAGAAACGGGAACTCCAATTAATGTGTTCGACGTTCCACGGGGTTATTTTACAACTTGGAGCCATCTGATAGCCATTGTTAGCTCATGGATAGTTTGTTGTTGAATTTCAATAGTTTGTTGCATTAAAACTGTTATAGAGATTAAATCTCTTACTTATTCTGTTACTTAGTTGTTTAAGAATATTAAAGAAATCACTTGGATATGTTGGTTTTTAATACTTGCTAAATTACTATGTCAAACGCCATTGTTCCACGCAGTTTGCTGACATGTGATCTATCATTGTATGGAATCGATTGATAATGTAGTGATTGTTCCGTGGGTTGCTGTCAATTGAGCGCAAGATAAGTTGATCTCGTGCGGTTAAGATATCTTTTCTCTAAAATGTCCACATAAACTTTAGAGCCTTTGTAGTTAACACGATGAGCACCACCACACAATACTCATTTTGCTGCTTTACCATCTTTACGATAAGCATACAGTTCTGCGCATGTAACGCAACGTAGGGCATTTCTTTATTGTTTATATTATCCTTGATATAAATAAAAGCAAATTTTTCTTTTTTTTTTGTCTTCTGGTTGATAACATTAGTGATATTCGCACTTCGTAACCTTCTACCCTTAGGACTTCTTGATTAGATTTACATCTGTGGAATGATTCATGTGTTTAAGGGTAACTCTGAAGGTTTTTTTCTTTCACCAAGCAGTATATCTGTCTTGCTACTTGTTTGCATCCAAAACATCGCTCTTCAACACTTTTCGTTTATACTTTTTTTATCAATTAGGAAGTTTACTAGATCTAATAAGCTTGTTTAGTACTTGGTGGTAAACTTTTGAAACTCATTAATAGTGATTACTTCTGATTTGTTACTAGTAACTGATATGTGTGCTGAACAATACGAGCTGAATGAGTAAGTTAACGGAGCTCAGTGACTTCAAACGTGGTTCAGTTACGGTTGTCACTATTATGTAATCAATCAGAGACATTCCAGCCTTTGTCAGTTTACCCAAATTAACTGTTAGTAATGTGAATGTAAAGTTGAAACGTGACGACGGTAACAAAACCACAATAGGTCACGTGTAATTAGGAAAAGATATGGCTGCGTGTTGAAAAACATTGTTCGCAAAATTGCCACTCATCGTGTAAAAGGGTTCCATGGTTGAGCAAGCGCTCGCTCATCATTCAAAACATTCTGTCGTAAATGCAAAGCAGAGTAGACTGTAAAAGTATGGTTGAAGAAAGGTATATTATAAAAAACTTTAAGAGTACGATATCTGCCAGAACGCGTAGTGCCACTAGTGAAAATGGAGGAGGTGTTATTAATAGAATTGAATGGACCTTCTCGTAAATCTGAACAGAAATCTAAACGCGAAAGAGTATAAATATATCATGATCAGTTTTGTCTTGTCTGGGATAGAACAATTTGGTGACGACGGTTGCCTGTGTCAGCATAATAACGCTCACAGCCTACCAGAAAATGGTTCGTGGACAATTACAGAAATCGCGAAATGCTTTGGTTATTGCTTCTCAAAAAGAATTGGCTATCATTTCTTTGAGGGATATTCCAACATAAAATTGAAAGTTTCCATGCAGAGTTAAAACTCATTGAACCACCGTGCAGACACTCCATATTAATGCAAAATCATTGAAACTTGTAGCATAAGATAAATCTGACGACAGTTACGAGTAAGTGTCCGGATACTTTGATCAGATAGTGTATACACCAGAATATTTGTTTTTTCCTGAGAACTAACAAACAGTTCTTATAAAAGAACGGACTTTTAAGAAAGTATTGCGCCAATGAATGTTTATATATAAATTAATGTACATCATCTTACTTTAGAAGTAGGCATCTTTCAACAAAAAAAGTGTAAATAATCATATTTTGTTTATTTCTTTGTTGGGTTTATTATTGTAAATACGGTTTAAAGTGCATATGGTTTTACATACAAATGTAATGTTTTGACATCATTGTGAGCACCTACATATGCTATGTATCATCTCTCAAAATAAAAAGAATTGTTTCTTTTTACTATTTTTATCCGAAGATCCTGTATTTAGTATGACTTCTTATCTTTAAGACAGAAGATATTTCCGAATAGGCCAATCTTAATAACCACCTATATTTTGTCTAAGCTGAAAGCGACGGCTCCCACGAAAAACAGTACTTTTTTTTTATCGTGCTCAGAATCTGGCCCATCGATTTAAACAACTCAAATTCTGACTTGGTAAAAAATATCCAATATTCCAAGGAATATGCCGAGTACTACTGCAGAAACTACCGTGAGAACAGAATAGATGGAGTAAGAATCATAAGTAAAGCGTCAGGTAAACAATGTGTTTTATAGAAGAACAATTGACAGAAGGGAGCATCTCCTTAAGACAAGTACAATCTTTTCGGACAACTTTATTAATTGCTGACGCCTGGAACCAACAGATACACCTTTCAGGGGAAGCTGTTAATTGTTAACTAAACTAGCGATAGAGGAAAAGAAACGTTTCTTGGAATACAAGTGTTCTCCCAATACCATGCTTCCAACACGACGACCTTATCGGAGGAATAATTTTTATGGCGCAGCATGCAAATGACAGTAAATAAAGACAGCATAAATAAGATGGCTAAGATCCGCCCTTACTACGAAAATAAGATTTATACATCGTTCTAACGTTTTGTCAATTATCGGACAAATGCTGTTGATAAACTAGATCGACCTATAATCAAAGAGAATTGGAGTAACAGGAACATTTCTCAAAACGTTTAGACATGAGGAACGAACAAGCATTTGACAACGAGTGGTGGCCGAGAATCATTCGAGAACTAGTCTGAAGGGACTGCCTATTAAATTACTCACGTTAATAAAACATTACTTCACCAAAAGGATGGTGTAGGTCAAAACGGGAAACAGTATCAAGATGCAACAAGTAACGAGGTGCTCCCAGAGTTCGTGCTCCGGACTGGTTTACTGAAACGTAGTATACGAAGATATATTAAGAATACAATTGTTTCAAGAATGCCGAATCGTGGTGTTCGCAGATGGTATCTTGTTAATTAAGTAGCGCAAAACTGAAATGCAATACAAAAAAGACTAATACAGTATATTTTGACACGCGACCACGGCAAAAAGTACCGACACATCCAGTATCTTGATTATAGAAAGCAACCGTCAGCTCTCGTGGAAATGTCATACGGATAAGAAGAAACAGATGTCTCATCGGCTCGGAGCGATGGTACAATTAACATGGGATTTTCGTGGTAAAGTAACGGCGCGTTTTTGAGGGAGGGGTACAACTGACTTTGTTGTACGCATCCGAGATATGTGTGGAAACGTGCAAAGTCAGAGGGAGTGTAGACTTGTTTAACGTGCAAAAAATTTAATTTTGCAGTAATTTCGACCTAGTAAAAGAGGTCTATGGAGGAGACAGGGTACCCAAAGGAGCAAAATAGCATCATCCTATTTAATGAAGAGGAGCCTGGGGCGTGACGACTATGCTGCTGAGAGAGCGGAAGCCGCGTTCATGGTCATGCAAGGAAAATAAGAAATCCACAATGGACGAGCCAAGCTCGCAGACTGATAGATATCTAGGAGTACCTGAGAAGTATCAGTAGGCAGAGCGATTACGCAATATTCGCTATAATATGGAACAGTAAGTCGGTGCTACTTGCCCTCAGAAGTATGAAGGAAACGGCTGATTGAGCAAGTGAAGGTTTGGAGCCTTGCAAAGACGTTGTTGACCGAGATGCATATTCGATTCGATTCCATTGGACCAAGCCGGAACTCCGAAAAACGAGTGTGCAAATCAACTAGCCAAAGAAGTTGTAGCAGTAGCACTGACAATATTTAAGACGATTCGAATGGGGCTCGTAAAGAGAGACAAACTAGCTTCTTATCAATGGACATCGGAACTTCCGGTCCTACCTCATCAGAATCTAGAAGCGACGGGGAACCAAGACAGATGCGCATATGGGGAAATAGACGACGCCATACAGGTTTTGTTGATGCAATCGGTCCTGTTGCGACAAAAGACATTGAAGAATAGCCATGGTAAAGTTGAAATAAGAAGTTGGTATCTTAAAGTCTGAATTACACAACACCAAGATTTAGAAACTCAAAAGAAGCAAACATGGTAAGCAAAACTTTTCTTTCAAATATTCAGAGTTACGGCAACAGTTCCGAATACTCGATCAAAAATCATCTACACCACTGCTGCTGCTGCAAAAATACGCGGACCATTAAGAGAACGTCAGGACAGAAAACGTCAGCCACCGATAAGGCGTCGTTACCTGTAGCAAGTCCAGTGATGTCATAAAAGCTAACAAGTGTCAAGACGAGAACTTAGCCGAAAATAACTCGGATGATGTCTTAAAATTAAAAACGTTAGAAAGTATTTTTATTGAAGATAACGCGTGAGAGTGTAAAAAGAAAAACAGGTGTATTGAGATGACCTACGATGGACAAAAAATAACTGCCATTATGAAGGAAGGTAAACAGTTAGGGGACGAAAACATTAACTCAAGTAGAGAGAGACTATTACTCACTTTCAATTAGTCTATAATTTTCTGAGTCAATTTGGAGATGACTGATCAAACTGGGTACTTCAATAAAGAACAATGACCTTTGGAGAATCCTAGTCCCAACAGTTTCTTAAAACGGATTACTCTCATCGGCATCATTTCGGCGAGTACATCAAATATGGAATCAACCAGGTCGAATACCGGAGTCCAAAATGAGACCTGCACCTGTCGAATGCACAGAACAGCCGCGGCCGGCTATTTTTGTAAATCTCCGGTGCAGGCCTTGAACGGCGAGATAATTAACCTTAAAACGTACACACCGCGGGAGCAGCCTTGGCCGTATTCTAATGAGGACCAACTGCCCGACGCAGGGCGAGAACCTGTCCAAAGGGTGCAACCCGGGCAGCGTCGCGCCCCCAACGGGCCTTGGCCGATCCGTTCGGCGACGAAACGCGTGCTGCGGCAGGTGCGCCGGCCTGCGGCACCCCACCGGAGACGCCAGTCTGGCAAGCGCGGCACCGATTTGAAATCCGTCTCTTACCTGGTAATACGAGTCGGCCATCTTGATATTGCGGAGGTTCGCTGCACACAACCACTAGCTCGGCGCGGGGGCGCGCGGAAAACCCATGGGGTCGGGGTGACTATGACGACGCTCACAGCCGGCACCGGGTGACTGATTAGTGAGAAGGGGGTGCGAACACTAACGGTTTGGCAGCAGAATTCAGACGCACGGCCATGCGTCGCATTCCGATGCGCACTGTAATACCGGCTCGACACGACTAAGCGCAGCCTCTCATTGGTTGACTGTATCATGAATGCGGTGCTGTTCATCGATTAGGAACACTTGCGCAAGAAACTCTATAGCGTGTAGAACAAAGACAGCATCTCGGGAGGTTTTCCAAATAATTTTTATTGTTTAATCACTTTATTCATTATATTATTCCACTACACCCAAATAATCAGTGACATAATTGCTAAAACCTGTGTTTGTGAATTTTTTGCTTTAATTTGGTTTGGTATGTGAGATCAGATCAAGAGAGTTTATTACAATTTAATAGTTCCGTTATTGAAATATATACGGCTCTTATTACCAATTTTAAATACAGGATGCTTCAAAAGGATGAATAAGCAATTTCATATGTGACAGCTGTATGTTTTAAATTTGATATATTTAAATTGCAAATTGACTGGGTGATAAACAGACATCACAGAAGACGCGAACATCAGCAGAGAGAAGAGGAAAGGTACAATAGTATATCAAAAGGAAGAGGGTAGATTTCAGCCAAAGCTGAAAAAAATAGTAATATAAATTAAGTGGCCTAAGATAACATAAAGCAGCAAAGACAAGAATATAAAGTTAATAGCAGACGCCCTAAAATTCCAGTAAGATAGACAATACATGTTACAGAATAGTATAGGAAAATAGCATATATGGAGAAGTACACAATTATATATTAGAAGATAGAAGAAAAAATTCTAGAAATAGTAAATGGTTTTAAGCAACAATTAAAAAAGGTAAAAAACAGAATTGAAGGAAATAAATAGAATACCAGATGATAAAGCTTTGTAACAAATGTGCATAGGAAAGTACATAAAATAATAGATATCAAGAAGGAATAAAATAAAAGAAAATTACCATATGTTAGTATTATAACAAAGAAAAGTGTTAAATCAATAAAGGATGCAGATTTCAACCGTTTTCTGATAACAGCAACAATAAAACAGAAATTTTAAAAAATGCCAAAATGGACAATTGAAGAATTTAAAAAGGAAAAATAAAATACAAACATAGAAAAGCAACAAAGACAAAGATAATAAATTAAAAAAAGGTATAAACCAAGTTGAAAAATTAAAGAAAAGTTGCAGCATTTGCTTTGTAATATTATGTTAATTATCTGAATGTTTCAACTTGTCTTTCTTTTGGTCTATGGCAGAAATTTCGTTTTAGACAACTGATAATAATGTAAAAATTGGAAAGACATTGTTACATTTACATACCTCTCATATTGCAGTAGCTAAATCTGTCAGTATAGGTAATATAAGAATATATCAATAAATGCTAATAGAACATAAAGATCAGAGCCATAGCCTGTACCCCTAGCGTTTATAAGACAATATATATTGAAGATGTCCACCCTCGTATGTTCATTCTCACCATTTAATTTGGAATCAAAGCAAATTTTGTTTTAACAACTGAGAAAAAAAAGCCTTAAAATGCGTTCGACTTAACTGAAGAGTAATTTGTCCTCATAATTTATTGATCCTTTCAGCAAACTTGGATATATTGGCAAAAGCAAGATCAAGCTAAACTGGTTGGTAGTAACTAAAATAACCATTCTTTGGAAGCCTGAACAAGGTACTTAATGATCACATCTGTACAAAGAACTATGAACAAATCTCAGATATTTATGTTGTGGCAAAGCATCAATTTTTTACTGTCATAGTTTCTTGCCTTTGTTCTCTTATTTACAATTTTGGCGCGCACAACTAGTTTCAGGGTCATTTTTCTATATCCATCAATTTTTAAATACATTTAGAGGAAAAAAGTATAGGTCACTATAATTTCCACTGTTCTTGCCATGTACGCAGCACATTTAGATGGTTTTCCATTTTTACAATGCCATTCAAAATCCAATGTGATCATTTGGCCATGGCTAACAAAATCTACAAGCAAGAACACGTTGGTTCTATATAAATCTTTCATGAAGCTGCCAAGAGTTGCATTCTGCCTATTAATGCAGACACATAAATAAAGTAAGTTTCATGATTTGTGAACATAGCAGAGTTTATATGAGCATATTGAAGGATATCCTTAATATTTTCAGTGCACAAGTAATTTGCGGGTTAAATGTTTGGGAAGTTGCTTATTTTGTGATGTCTGAATGCTCAAAGGTCCAGTCTTTTTGATATAACCTGGGGTATGAATGATGGTACACCCTAGAGGCCACCTCCATTCCGCCACCCTGAGGAATCAGGGTCTTGGAGCACTTACAAAATACAGCTGCCTTTATCATCTTTATATTTGTAGAGGTTATGAATGGTAGGGTTGCCATGGCCCTGAACGTTCTCGTATTTTTGAAGATATACTTTTGGATCTTTATCATGACAGAGAATTCCACAGGGCGCCAAAAGCGGACATTAATGCCCAATTCTGAATGATTTAAAATTTATTGATGTGGCTTAGCGGCCCAAATCCAAATAGGAGCCGCGTACATTTTGATAGGAAAGTAATGCAAAAGGAGCTTGTTTCTGGTAGATAATCAACTCTCGGAGTAGCAGTGGGAGCCCAGTGCCAATCTCATTGCTTTTGTTCTTGTTACAATTTTATTGACATCTACTCCCTAGGGTCAGTTTCTATCCAGAAATACCTCGAGTTAGGTTGTTTCCTCCTTCTAGGGTATCTCCCTTCCAAACATTTTGAGGTTCACCAAATCATCTCACCAGTAAAGTGATCTTTTGGTGGAGAACAACACTGGCATACTACTTTTTGGGTTAATTTTGATTCTCCACAGGTGGCACAATTTTCTCAAGAAACATAATTCCTCTTAGCAAGCCATGTCATTTGCGGATTGGGTCAGTATAATGGAGGGAATTGTAAGCATCTTGCAGATATAAAGGTTGAATTTAATGACTTCACCCCACCTAATTCGACAAGCATTCCTTTCAGAGAGGAAGGATTGGATAAGCTGGATCATCAGCAGCGAGATTGCGGTGAAGGACATCTTTTACAACAATCCAGTATGTCACAACTTGTTGAAGGCTTTGACCATGTTGATAAAGACTACACCAGTGGTTTGCTTCTTAGTGAAGCCTTCGGTTCCACTATCCTGAAAAGCTGGGTGCTAGTAGATTAGCTGAAGCGGAATCCTAATTAATTCTCCCAGAGTAAGAGAAAGGTCTTTGTCAGCTATCCATGAGTGTTTGTAGATCATGTGCTCCACTAGCTTCCCAATAGTCAATAACAGACTTGTCAGGTAATAGTCTTAAGAGTGAACACTCGTAAAATATTCCAAGTGATTTTATTCAATTAATAGAAATGTGTTTTTTGGTCAAGAAATCTTAAACATGGTTAATGGGTGGGAACCAAGTAAATATTAAAAAATCATTATGATACGAATTTTTTATACCGGTGCTGCCAGTAAATTACTTTTATCGGGATTTAAATTGTATCTTGCCTTTTATAGGCAAACAATTTACCATGCAGATATAAGCTATATATGGCAGTGAACAACACATTAGTGTGCATCAATTGATGTCAATTAAGACCAAAAAAGTTTCCAGAGTATGAAATAGGAAGAGTCAGGATCAAGACATAATTAATCACAACTTTAAAATGACAATGGACAGAACACCTTAGTGTCAAAAAAATAATAGATAGAGCAAGATAACTGAAGAGAGACTAAAAATAGAAAAGAAAAAATGGAAGACTTTGAACTAAGTGGAAAGATAATATCAAAATTGTAGGAACATAATGGATAAGAGTGATGGTAGAATAACATGGTGAAAACTTAAGACAGGCATGTGCCTACAAATGGAATATTTAAACGATGATGATAATAAGGATAATAAAAATACATATTAAGAAAGAAACAAACCTCTTATTATTATGCCTTAAAGTAGCATTAGTTGCTACACATGAACAAGTAAGCTAGCAATAAATGTTCTAACTAAACTCTTCTATATTGTACTAAAATTTTTTCCAACCAAAGGTGATCTCAATACACTTCTTTTCAGTCAAATCAATAGGGTTTGCCATACACTTATTAACTATACTGTGTCTATAACTGAAGATTTTTTACAAATATCTTACCGTTTGCCCTATGGACCACAGGTTTTAAATCAGTGTTAAATGTTTTTTTAGCCTTTACTCTTACAAATTGTTCCATATTAATTGTTTGCTAATTGGTTTTTTTTATCATATTACTTTATAAATATATTTCATTGGAAGGATACTTCCAAATTATCAAAAGAATCTAAAGGATTTCAAAAAGGTGTTAAAACAATCATTCAATAGAGCCACAAAGGGCAAACCTTTTAATACTGCATATTTAGATGCAATCACCAACAACTTATTTAGACAATAACTGCACGAGTTCTTCCGGAGACTTGCTCAGAACATTCTGAGGATTTTCGTACAAATTGCTAGGGTCATGAACGCCCTCATACAGCTGCTTGTAAATGGCCAGCAGCACATCAAATGCTCGCTTCTGCACCGTCTTTTTGTGTTTGGAGGAGGACAGCAAATTGATCTGTGGCAAAAGAGCTACATCAGGCGTGGCTATCAGCATATCAAGCTTCGCCTATAAAAAAATAATTCATCTGTATGCTAATTAAAATAATAGAAACTCACTAAAAAGTTCCGCAAGTTACTTGGCTCCATCCCAGGTATGCCAGATAAGGGGCCGTGGGAGTGATCCTGCAATATTGTATAAATCGGGCCCAGATTTAAGTTTGCTACCAATGAGCTGGCTTGCTCAGAAGTGAGAGTATCAATCTGAGCGTCTGATTGAGCCTGTAACCTCTCTAATCTCTCATCCATGAATTCGTATAATGACAAACATGTATACATAGAGTACATGCAGTTCAACATATAAACAGCCATATCGGTGGGTGGCAAACGTGATGCCTGTTCGTTCACCGCTCGTAACAGTGGCTCCATTATACAGTGAACAATCTGCAAAATTCATTTTTTTTTTGTAATTCACTACAGAATTTGATTTAAAATCACCTTGCCCATGTCTGACTCCCGCCCTTCACTCATATTGGAAGTAGACAACATATCTCTGAGCAAACCCAGAAGTTGATTTATAGCAGGTGTAGGAGATAAATCCCTAGGAGGCATTTCAACCCTTACAAGCGCTGCATTCACTTGCTGCTGCAAGGCCAACAAAAAGGTCTGCTCGCTTTTATCCTGAAGATCAGCTAGTGTTTCTTCTAATAATCCGCCTTTGGAGATCTTCACCAACAAGGGACTGTGATAACTTTTTAAGACTTTTGACATAATCACCTCACCTTCTCCAGCGACCTTTTGTAGTACCTGATCAAGTTGGTGATAGCATAAAGCACAGAGGCCTGTGTGGACGCATTCAATATTTTCTCAACTCTAATCTTGAGTGGATGGCAGATTCCCTCACAGATGCTTGAGAGAGCATCGTTCAGCATTTGTGGAATATCTGCAACTTCCTAGAGTGCATTTCTATCCACAAAGCAAACGCTGTTTACCTTCATTGTCACACAGTTTCACCAATAAATGCAAATTCTGCTTTTCAATGGGGATTGCCTTGTTTAGCCAGACCAAGATGTCCGTTACGTAGACGTGCGGGTCGTGAGCGCGCATCTCGATAGGCGCGGGATTTCCGGAGGGCCCACCACGGGTCAGAGCGTCTATGAATTCGCCCACAAGTACGGCCCTTCTTGAAATGCAGTACTCATCTATCACATACCTAGGCATGTGATCCAATATTACAAGAGTTTATTATTGTTATTATTTTATTAACAACTAAATGTGCATATCGTAACAAATAAAAATTGTTGCTTAATTGATTATGACATGGTAATGCATGATGTACTGCAATCAATTAAATGACTGCCATACAGCTTGACATTGTGCGCAAAACAATTTTTTTTGTTAACCCCCTTCACATTCTATCAATAGTTTGACCATCAGTAGAATAAGAACATCTGATGAATCTAACCCCTACCCCCATCATGTCAAAATTTCGTCAATCTGGAAAACCATGAGATATAGCAAAATACAGTTTCCAATGTTTGATAGCTTGGAGTATTTATAGCTACACGACGTTACCGGTTCAAAGAAAGATTATATATAGGGGCCCAAATTAAAATTTTCGTTTTTTCGATGACATCCTTGATGGGATCTTTGGGGGTTTGTAGCCTCAAGTGTCAGATGATGGTACGGGGACAGTTTATGCCAACCAAACAATTTTCATGTCAGGTTACCAGAGAAGATAGCAGGTCAAAATTTGAACTCAAACACTGCCACATCAACAAAGATCCATGTATAATCGTTATGAATAAGATTCATATGAGCTCAAGAACAACACAAGTCTATGCAACTACCAATTACATAAAAGAGAATTGGGGGGGGGAGGTCACAACCTTATGTGTGTGTCCAAATAAAGGTTTTCTGGTTTGCCTTTGTGAGCCATCTATGAAAATTGCTCAAAAAATTCTCTAGACTCAAATGACTGAAAAACTAGTCTTACAGTATCTAACAGTCAAGGTGAAAAAGTTAATCAAATGCATCAGCACCTCCGTGTTTACTAAAAATGCAACTGAAATTAATCATCTGAAACAATAAAACGATATGGGAATAGTAAAAAAATCTTGTTGGTTCATGCGGAAAGTTAAAACCATCAACGTCATCAAAATAATCTACCCTGGGAAGACTTGTTATATTAACTTACTTGAACAATACAGGTCGCTGCTGAAGCCGAGCCATTGCTTGTGTCACCAGATCTGTTAAATCCGCGTTGTCAACATTTCGGCAGTGATTTTGCGTCCACCTATACAACCTCTCTAGTGCACCTTCCTGCAATGCGTAAAACCAATGAAAAAGCTTCAACGGGACCATTCAGCTACCTGGTGTAAAGTCATTTGTTCCATAACATCAAGCGCAAGTGTCTGAAGTCCTGCCTGCATCAGAATCTTACAATCGTTGTGAATTTGCCCAACCCTATCTAAAGCAGAAAATATCTCGGCAGTAATTGGCACATCGCGCTTATGCTTGCTGCCGTGCAATGCAGCCAGTTCTTCTGGCGTTAACACAAACTTCTGTATAAATGTGCTGGCAACGCACTGCTGCATGTCATTACGTGCCAGGTCCTCCCCAAAAGCGCTTGTTTGCTCAAGCAGCCTCTTGGTCTGGCGCTTGGCGTTCTGCAGGCGCGCTGTCATGTCCTGCAAACAGCGGCTCATGTCTGCAATGTCGTCATATACTGTATCAAAGGCCTCCTTCACTTGTCGGAATTCAGCAAGGAAATTCTCGTTAATTTCCAAGCTCCGTCTCTCGATCTGGCTGCGTAGGTTACGCCGCGCCTGCAGCGTGTTCTCCGTGTAAAACGTGGAGAGTTCTTTAAGCGCTTCGAGGGTGTCCTGTAAGGAAGAAGAAAACTTATTGAGCTAATCTTGCTTTCACAGCAACTTACCTGTTCATTTTCAATTCTAGTTTCCAGCACTTTATTTAAACGTTTAGACAATACATTCTCCTTTTCGGGCTGTTCTGGCATAATTTTATTGATATAGTTTAATCTGGGGTAAACACATATAAACTAATCTTTATACATAACCTTAAAACCCGTATTTAATATACAGGATATTTGAAAACTACTTTTCATGTAATCGGCGGAAATTTGACCTATCCACTTTTTCACATTTCTGGACGAATTGTAGCCTCAATAACACCAAAAAAGTTGGTTTGAGCCGTTGGTTCGTGTGTGTGTGTGTCGGTCTGTCAGTAAACAGGATATCTCGAGAACCGTAAGAGCTAGAGACTTGAAATTTGGTATGCAAGTTACTTGTAAGTAGGGGACGCAGTGCGAAGCTTTTGGTAAAAATCGGCCGAGTCGTCTGGTCGCGAGGTCGCAAAATCGGTCACAAAGCGGTCGCGAATGTAAACGGTTGAAGATACAAAAAATTTATAAGAATAATAAAAATGATTTGTTATCATGAGATAAACATGAATTTAAAATAAAAGTTGGTAAAACAGGAACTCAGGCTCAGGATTTTTAATATACCGGGTATTCATAAAATGTTTTGGGAAATTTATATTACCGGATAGATCAGACCCAGACGAACAAAAAATTACACTGAAATTTTTTGATCCGAGGTCAAATAAATAAGTTATAGCAGATTAAAAATGAATTAAACGGACCAATCACAGCGCGCTTGGAGAGCTTTCTGGCAGACTGTGGGAGGACGGGGCGGGGGGGAGAGAGCGCTTGGTCGCTAGGAGTAAGCACGCAGGCGATAATGGGGAAGGCTGCGCAGCTGAGCTTGCACGGTTACCTTCAGTGACGTAGCAAAATTTTAAGTGCGAGTCAATTATTGCCTTGTACTGTTTATTTTAATCAGCTTTCGAGTGTTGGACTCGCGCTTCGTCCTTTTTTAAAATAACAAGTTCCGAGATAAGGAAAGTCGTGTGATGTTCACACATTTTTTAATATGAAAAGAGTAAATATAAATGTACTTAAAAGTTTATTGATAGATACACAATACAATAATGATAATTATCTCACATTGCATGGAAATATTAACACTCAAATACATAATTCTCACAAAAATGACTGACAGTAATTAAAGTTACAACTACATCGCTATGGAGCAGGGCAGCTAACCGTACAAGACTCCGAAGACAGCAGGCAAGTAAGCGCCCGAGCACATTTGGATAGCCACCCCGCTATCTATAATAAATACCAATTCGAATAGTTCTGGTTACCGCTAAAACATGACTTTACAAGTCTAGAAACTTGGTTTCGCTATGCATAATATAAAATCTCAATTACACTAGCTTAAACCATAAACAGTGGTGATATCAAATAACAATTGCTGTTAATATTATTGCATATCAGTAACAATTTGGCATTATCAACAATTAGTGCTGTCATATGGTGATGGATCATCGTTCGATGCCCCTTTCGCCCTTCGCCTGTTAATTGAGATCGCAATTACTCTAAACTTCACTATTGCACACAAGATAAAAGACAATTCTGACCCAAATAATGTTAAGAATTGCTCCAATTTTCTTATTAGCAATAGATGCTTGACTAGCTATTGAATGATGTTACAAATTTGATGTATTACTGTTTCATACTCTGAAACAAGAACGGTTTGGGATTTGTGCCAGGAGTATTTCAAACGCTTCAACGGGCGAGGACATCGCAGCTATAACTATGCGCCGATGGCAGTACATGGAAATGTCAACTACATTACTAATAATCTTACTGTACACAATTACATAATAAATATTTTTCCTTAAATAAGTAACGTAATTATAATACTTTCTATATAATTTGTGAAAATATAAAAGAATGTATACGTTTTATATAAAAACATCTGAGATCCACATATATACAAGTATATGCTGTGAGTACAAGATTATTGTTTAAAAATAATTGATGCAAAAACTCCTAGACGTTGTGTCATACAAGAAAAGTCAAGGACGCTATGGTAACGTCTCACGGAGGTTTTGTGAGTTTCAACAAAACAAATGTAGAAACAGGTTTGGAGTTGTTATAAGGCGCAGAAGGCTCATCCGCATCTTACATTTTTGTACTGTTTTGTTACAATAATACAAGCAGATGCAAATGTGAAAGCAACGAGCAAACATATACACTTTTAATTTTCGTTTCATTAGCCGTTCTGCGATGAATATGGGAGATCTCGAGCAGTTTGAGTTTCATACGCGTCACCACAAAAGGAGAAAACGACTAGTTTGTCCAGTCCTCGCGCGCACCGAGCACACAGCAGGATGCACCGCAAATAATCACTAAATATATTGCTGCCATTAAGACGCCCAAACAAAAATAATCGCTTAGCTTCACGCAAAATACTTGTGTCTTAGTACAGGAACACTTGGTAGGTAGTTCTTTACTTAATTAGTTTGGCAGTAGTGTAGAAGACACCATGATTTTGATATGACGCTTTACATCTTTAGAATAGCGCTATATTGCTTGTGATAAAACACTTCATAGAAAACACTTCGTTATAGGCGTATTCATATTTCCTAAAGGTTGCTACAACATTAACGTTTGAAGGCAATTCCTTTGATTTCCTAGGTAAATACAAAAGGTGTAGAGTATGTCCAAAAGGCGCGACCCTATCCGATTAGTTACACTTAAATGGTGTCTTTGTTACTTTACATCATACATGTTGGACCCAGACGAACGATTAAGAGTTTATTCTACACAACCTGGCATGAGACAGTCCTCGAGAGGCAGTCATTGCGCTACGACACATGATGATGACATCGTATTTCTTTTGTACTGTTGGTAAGACAACGATTATGTATTTCTTACAACACGATACATAAAATATTCCTCTTTACATACTCGACTAAGTACTATAATAAGAACAAAAATCTTAAATTAGGCTTCCACTTGATAATGACACGGTTGAAGCAAGTTGAGCACTTGCCGTGCCCACAATCAAAATTAATACAATAAACTCTCATAGAATGTGCAGTAGTGCATTGCAAGAAATGCATAAATGCAATCACTTAAAACTTATGCATTAGATAACATCATTGTTTAATAAATTAAAACAATCTATAGAGAGCAAATATTAATTACCAGTACTATGGTGGTGTTCATTGTTTAAATGGGATATACTAACTTCTTGGGCATCCTTCTTGAAGGCATTGCCATCTGCGGCACCCTGATTCGATGACTCATCATATCCCGAGTCTGAGCTATTATCGCTGTAGTTCTTAGTCATCACAGATGCATCACCAGCTTCCCCGGTTTTAACAGGAACAAATCTGTTCTTGCAGCCAGCAAGGCGAGCACTACAGGGCTTCAGAAAGCGCGGATCAACCAGAAGCTCCTTGTTCATTCCACGGAAAACTATTCCGCAACAGATGGTTTCTCTGCAATAAGAAAATTATGAGACAAGAATACAAATTCGCAGACCTCAACTCACTGTTTCCAATAGTCCAAATCGATGAATCCACTGATCTCAGCAGTGTTTTCCCTGCGCTTCGCCAGCGATTTATGCCTTCGACTGTGCCCAATGCTATCCTCGCCATCGCTGACTACCGGGCTAGCCACTAGACTGGACAACCTGCTGGGGCCGCTTTCAGAGAAGAAGTCCACTTCGCCCATCTCGCCGTCCTGGGCGCCGTCGCTCTTATCGGACAGTGTGGGGCTATATTCGCGATCAAAGTGCTTCTTCTTTTTCAGGTTCTTCTCGCTCGATTCGCTAGCCCTCTTGTTTTTGCTCTTCACCTTGGTCATTGACTTGATCCCAGGTCCAGCACGAGCATCCACAACCTATTTTACAGAGCCAGTATATTTGTAGGTTATCAAAGATCTTTTTGGTAGTTTCTTGTGCAGCTGTCATAAGTAACTTGATATTTCTAATCCAGTAAAAGAATTGTTTATTTTGCACTGGTGACCAAAAGACTCATACCAAGCTCATTGTAGTCTACTCCTGTGACATACCATCCTATCCTAAACATATTCGATAGGAGATAAATTTAGGCCATAATATTCTGTTCTTCAGAGAAAAGTTAGTGCAGATTACGCACTATATGAACAAACATCTTACTGAAATATTCTGTGAATCTTCTTTACATGGGGATGTACTTTTAGAAATATAGTGAGTACCAGGAAACGTTTCATAAATTCGCAAACATCCTTATGTTATAATCTTATAACCAGGTACTGTGTTGTTCTCATTTGGTGACTTTTTAATACTTTTCCATGTTGTTAACGAATATATTAAGTACATCAATGTTAGTTGAAAAAGATTTGTTATAAAACACTACCAAACTCCATTCTTGTAACCAAAATTTACATTCACAGCAGCAAGCCAGACGTTGCGTTAAAGTTAAAAAAAGTGTGCTATTAGCCTAAACCTAAAGATATCAAATAGAATTAAGACTTTAAAGAAAATAAGGAAAGAAACTTATAAAAAGATTTGTGGCAGCTGATAAGTGGAAAATACCATTTGACGCATGACTACTAATCGACTTACTGAAGAATTTCTCCATTATATTAGAAGCAAAAGCTTTTATTTAAAAAATATGTTTTAAGAAGGGCATAAAGAACTAATTGCATATTTCTACAAAAATACCAAAATGGAAAAGTTGTCTTCAAAGAGATTATTTCAAAATATTTTGAATATCTCTCATTAATTCTACAAAAGCAAGTACCTCGTGTTTTCACCAACATCCAGATGTCTCCTTTTATTGTTAATTTTTCTATAATTAAAAAGAACTATTTCTAGTCTTACAGATCAGTTGGTTTCATAACCATTAGAAGAATAGGTTTTTTAAATACTTTTGATTTTTTAACGAGGTTGGCCGTATAATAATATGATATTTATATTTTATACTGACCAACCAATAGCATAATTATTGGACATGTCTTTTTTCGACTTCTCAAACCAAATGGCAAGAACTTCTTTACTGGAGTAGTTAAACTTTCAGTTTCTTCAGTCTGACATGTATATGACAAGATGTTCAACATTCTACAATCCAAAAGTTTTCTTTCATGGCAGTATCATTCGCAGTTATTTGTAGTCTATAATTAAAATAGAAAGCGTATAAACATAAGAAATTATTAGCGTGGCTGCGCGATTAAGGCGCTTGGCTGTGGCACAGGCAGATTAGGTTCTAATCTCTAGATACTTGGCGGATGATTGCCTACTCAATCATTAAAAATAATTGAGTAGCTGCGTTCACTTCAAACAAGGGGTAATAATGGCCGTCGTCTAAGGCGCCACATCGCCCTGTATCAGAGTTAGTGCTATACGATTGGGCAATGGCCAAACATATGAGAACCCTAAACCTTCTCAGTTTGCAGACTATGTTTCCATATGGGGCATTCTAGCCTTACTGTTACAAACATAAGAAGTTAAAGAAGTCTTCACTGCACTCATCACAGTTTTTATGTCTATACAAGTAGTTGTTTAAGTAAAACGTAGAATTACATTCACAACTGTATGACACTGTATTATATCAATTCTCTGTATAAACACTGATGCAGATCTCCATCTAAGCATCAAGGTATCAGATGGCAATCTTCCATCTGAGCACAACACAACTGGAGTATTACAAAATAATGATCACCAGCCTTCTGTGTGGGCACCATACCTAGTACCTGATATTCAAAATTATAGATCTGGTTATTGCTACCTTATTCAACTATGCGTAAAATGCTAAGCAGTTAGTCAGAACATCAGTGAGAACTACAGAAGACCTCTATAAGGCCTGAAATTAGGAAAAAATTAAAATAAATTAGAAATTGTTGACAAAACCACATCAGTTAGAAAAAAAAAAGATTAATCCGCCATAGAAAACGGATTTCAACAAGAAAGCAAGAGATAAATTAATAATTTTTATTCAACAAATAGAAAAATAATTGTAAGGATATGGTTCAGACACTTGTAACCCTTTTTCCAAATGAGTCATCTTTAAAAAAGCTTCAGTATTCAACAAGAATCAACATAAGAATAACTATATTCCCCAAAAACGAGAAAAAATCAATTTCCAAGAAATAAAAAATTCGAAAATCAGCTATAAAGATAACTTGAGCATAATCTCAGCAACAAAGATAACTGGAAGTTCTCTCAGAGAACGTAACCTTATTAAATGTAGAGAAACACTATGGAGGGAGAAAGCAAATGATAAAATGAAATGAAGAGAAGAACCATAGGAAGAAACAAAAAAGTACATAAAACCGAAAAGATTAGAAAAATAATCAAAGAACCAAATTCTATATGAAAGACGAATAAAGAACTACGAAACTCCAATGGATTTCTACACTAAGGGATGTTAAGAACCCCAACATAATGCTCACAACACGAAATGGAATTCTAGAGAATGTTACTTAATATTAAGCAAACCTTTCACATTTGTTAAGAATAAAGAAAGATCATCCACTTTCAATTTAAAAACAACAAATAACGATATTTCACAAGAAAAATAGAGACACTCAAACCTCAGTGCTCTGTGTTCAGTTTATAATACTAAACAACCGCAAACATTTAACGCCTAAAGATAAATGCCTGGTGGTTGATCTCATTCAACCACTAAAAATAAATGGGTACCTGTCTTCACTTTGAACAGCAAACATATAGGAGCCGTACCTCTCGGTTCGCAAGTCATGCTCCTATGCTAGGCGTTAGAGCCTTATCATTATTATTGGTAATTACCTAATTACAGAATAAATTCCACTAATCAAAAGAGGTAAACTCAATTAGTTCCGGTTTAGAGACATCAGCAATCAGAAAATGTTCATAACATTTGCGAGTTTTGCTGGAAGAATTATCGTCCAACAAATTAAACTGTTCTCTAGCACGGTTTCACTCTGTCGGGTCTTTAGAAAAAGCCTTTGGTTTTTCAGATATTTTTCTCTCAAAGAAATAGATTTCCTAAACAAAAGCAATTTGGTAATCGTCCCAAGTTCAACAGTAGATTTAAAAATCTGGTGTGAACATCACACTAATTTCCTTATCCTATTATTATATATTATACCGGGTCCATCGTCTCGGCCCTGCGCTGTTCTCGTCTCCGAACTTGTTATTTTAAAAAAGGACGAGGCGCGAATCCAACACTCGAAATCTGATTAAAATAAACAGTACAAGACAATAATTGACTCGTACTTAAAATTTTGCTACGTCACTGAAAGTAACCGTGCGAGCTCGGACGCACGGCCTTCCCCATTTTCGCATGCGTGCTCGCTCCTAGCGGCCAAGCCCCCCCCCCCTCCCGTAGTCGGTTCGATAGCTCTCCCAGCGCGCTGTGATTGGTTCGTTTAATTAATTTTTAATCGGCTATATTTATTTGACCCCGGATCAAAAAATTTCATTGTAATTTTTTGTTCGTCTCGGTCTGATCTATCCGGTAAGATAAATTTCCCGACACATTTTATGAACACCCGGTATATTAAAAATCCTGAGCTTGAATTTTTTTTCGAGTTCCTATTTTACCAATTTTTATTTTAAATTCATGTTTATCTCATGATAACAAATCATTTTTGTTCTTATAAATTTTTTGTATTTTCAACCGTTTAGATTCGCGACCGCTTTTGCGACCTTGCGACCAAACGACTCGGCCGATTTTTACCAAAAGCTTCGCACTGCGTCCACTACCTACAAGTAGCTTGCATACCAAATTTCAAGTCTCTAGCTCTTACGGTTCTCGAGATATTTTGTTTACTGACAGACCGACAGACACACACACACACACACACACACACACACACACACACACACACACACACACACACACACACACACACACACACACACACACACACACACACACACACACACACACACACACACACACACACCCCACACACACCACACACACACCACACACACGCACGACACGCACCACCACGCACCACGCACACGGCAGCACATACACCACGAAGCACAACAACACACACACACACACACACACACACACACACGAACCAATGGCCCAAACCAACTTTTTTGGTGTCTTGAGGCTATATTTAATCCAGTAATGTGAAAAACTGGGTAGGTCAAATTTCCACCGATTACATTACTTTCCTTATTATAGGATAAGGAAAGTAAAAAAGCTGCAAGTTTGTTAGATGGTCTTCCAGAAAATATCAGCTATGCTTTTAAGATCTGGTAAAGAACAGCTACATACATTCTAAGGAACATTTACAATAACAGCTTGTAATAAAAATGAAAAATATGTTTTCATAAACAAATATCTGGACACAATAATAAATAGTAAAGGAACACAAGAGGACGAAATAGGGAATAGAATTAAAATAGCAACATAAGCACATCATGCTATTAGAATTTTCCTCAAAAAGAATGAGATACAAATAAGACCAAAATGACAGTGTACCAAACAATATATGCACCTATCCTTACCTACGGGGTACAAAACTGGATATTAAATGAAAAATTGTTAAGTAGACTACAAGCTACCGAAATGAAATACTTAAGAATAGTTGAAGGGTTAAATATAGCGGAAAAAGACGAAATAAAAACATCAGGAATGAACTAATAACAGAACCACTAAAAGACAAAATAGATAGAAAGAAGTAAAAAGGGGGGACAGAGCACGTGAGGATAGCCTAGGAGGCAAGAAAAGGGGGGCAAACCGCAGAGGAAGACTGAGGAAATCCTGGAACATAACAATAGCTGAAATATTCAAGGAAAAAGAGAAAATATGAGGATACAAGAAGAATGGCTGCAAATAGAGAAGAATAGTTTAAATTTGAAGAAGCAAAAGAATCAGCATAAACTGGATATATTAAAAGTATTATGAGTTTTAAAAGGTTTTTGATTATGATGATGTTTTCATAAACTATTTGAAAAAAATATATTTTTTAACTAAAAAAGATAAAACCTTATAATTTGAAGAAAATATTTATTAATAAAAGCAATAAAAACTGATAAATTCTGATTAACTTGAGCAATTCATAAGTAGATGAAATTAGTATCATAAGTATCCATTCTTGAACATAAATGATTGTTTGTATTTGTCATTTTGATATGTAGAGTTTGAATGGTCGTTGGCAACAGCTCATACCCAGTTCGTTCTACTGTAGTCTACAGATCACCTTCATTTGTTATAAAGCTGATATCCCAATAGAGGAGAAATTGACATTTTGCTCTACAAGAAAACTTAAAACGAACATTAATCGACGTTCGTTTTGATTATGAAATATATTGCCAAAAATCTTTTGTGCCGATAGGTGTCACCTGGATGGATTACCATAGCAATATAGTGAGCATGATTAAGAATTCGCAGTAGACGTGGTGATCGTCTTTCATAATTGAAGATATTCCATATCATAATCCCGATGGCAAGTGGTGTATAACATTTTCATATAGTGATCTCCTCTTGATAAAGTATTACAAGTTGACCATACTTAACGTTCAAAGCACCATCCTAGACAGGCTTGGCGTACTATAAACCTAAATTTCCCCAACAGTGTGCATAAGTTTTTATACTATTACCTGGCGCCATTCTTGGACAACACTGGTTCTGAAGAGTTGTTAGTTTCCAGAGGGTTGGTAAGTTAAGACCGACTAGACCATTAGTGCAGCGCGGTCCTTATCATCATACATACATGTTCGCATTTCGTTGTATTTTGTACATAATTTCACCCTCTTACATAAACCTATTGAGACTCCACTCAAACTCCAAGACTTGATGGGTTCTTGTTTGTGAAACATCATAATGTCTTTTTATAAAAGCCTTAATTAACTCTGAGTTTAACTTAAGCATGATCTCTTTACTATTTTAACTTTCTTCAAAAGGGTAATTATGAATCTACCTACAACTGTAATCATTCAAAATTTGGACTTAACAGCTGCACGCTACGCTTCCTATGTATTACAATTTTTTGGTCATCAGTGTATATATACCAAGTAATCTCGAACCAAATTAAAAAGCTTATACTAAACAACAAATCTGAAGGTCTACGTTGAACCAACGCATACATACATGTCTCCAGTTGCGATCGGATCCAGCAGGCAGTTTCTTCCAGCGCTTGACGAGCAGCACACAAGCGTTGCAAATCTCCCCCTGGCGCGGGGTCGACAGCTGGAAGCACTCCAGGAAGTCCTCCTCATATTTCTTGCTGTCGGTGAACCTAGAGCTGCGGAGAAAACGGAGAATGAGAAGGTTCTAGAGGCTTTAAGCGGGGGACCTTACCTGCTGGACTTTGCCTTGCAAATGCAGCAACCCGTCGATGACCTGTAAACCTTGGGTCTATGGAATGAAAACATGGCGAGGTGTTGGGTAGAAATTAAACAACGGAAACCTGTAACAAAGAAAAACACATAAAAATGTCTTATGAAGAGAGAAAGCTGGAGAACCTTCCAATGGGTCACTAAATCATAAAGTGGTATTGACGTATATTGTAAATATTTGAACGTAAATAAGAATTGTTTATAAAAAAAATCCAAAAAAATATAAAAACAAAAGAATCTAAATCACTGATTTTAAAAACGGAAAAACAGTTGCTAAATAAAAGAATCAAGACTAATGAATAAACCAGTTATATAGAAAATCTTCAGTAATAGTAAGCAGACTGACGTAAGTAGTAGATATCCCAATCATGTACAGAATAGCCCAAATGTCTTGGTGCAAAATTTATTTCTTTTCACCTTTCTTTGGTGATTGTTCTTTTCATTTGTAAAACAATTGTTTTTTGGCAGTTCAAATTTTATCGCGTATTAATGAATTCTCAAACTTAAAAAAAAACTCCGCTGGGTCTTTGCTTATTTGAAGCAATAAATCAAGGAAATTAATGAATTAGTCATCAAAATAAAGTAATTTCAAGAAACAAGCAACAAAAACAGAACAGTATGGCCGAGAACAGCAACTGACGAAGCTCATCAGCAGTTCGTGTTTACTCTGAATCTATCAAGTAATCTAATTTACATCAAATGAGTTGAAAATTTTAATCAATTCAAAAAGAATGCAGAACTATATAATCATTAAAGAGAAAATTTTGCACCAAGACTTTCAGCCCACATCCTGGTATTGAAGCAAGCATGCTGAAGGCAGCAATTCATTTAGTTCTTTATAAGAAAGAAAAATAGATATAGCTGATTCACACCAACAGAAATATCCAAGAAAAATGTAGTGGGTAAGACCTTCATCTCGCTAGAACTACTGGATCATTTATCAATCACTTGAGTATACAAGTTGTATACCAAGAACAAAAGTAAAAGAAATTTATCTCCCATATATCTTCAATATTAATAGATAAGAATTTAAAAGAAAAAATTAAATAAAGTGAAGATAAACTTTCATTAATATACCAATCCTAGTAGAAGGAAAAGCTAAACAAAAATTATAGGTGGCTATTGAGGGATTCCCCGTTCTATAGTCATACTCGAAACCTCTACTTGCCTTATGTGTCACATTTGTTATCTCTGTATCAACCAATCTTTTCTTCAGTATCAAATGCATTATCACGGGAATTCCCGTCATTGACGCTTCCCGGAATTCGCGCCAATTCAACGGTCGCCGGGCAGATCAGCCGACGAATTTTTGCAGTGAGAGTGGACAAAAAGCAATGACCTCGCAGTTTCGAAGCGCCAGGACGGCCTTGAGCTGCAATGAACCTCAATGGAGCACCTCGAAGTGTAACTGCCACGGATCGTCGACCTTTGCGGCAGACGGGCGATTTTCCTCCGTGGGGAAACCACGTTTTTTACCGGGGCGCTCTGCTGTTTGGGACGGTATTGGTCTGAGGCGAAGAAACTAGGATCGAAGTCTGATTGTCGCGACCGATTGCACTGCCAAGTTAATGCCAAGGCTGACTTCGATGACATAATTGTCGTAGCTCATTATGCAATTATGGTATTTGTGATTTCCTGAGTAGGTTTTATAACGTGAGGATGAAATATTCTAATTAAAAAAAGAGAAGCAAGCAAAGCAACCAATTGAAAAGTTATTTGGAGTACTACCATCTATTAAGAAAATGGAATGCAATGGAAGGAGGGACGGGGGGAGGAGTCAAAGGCTATCGCCGTTTCGTCCTAAGCACCTTTCTAATGCTTATGGAGGCACCTTAATTTTTTTTCTCTCTTGGACAGATGTCTTAACTATTTTGACCAATCGATTACTACCGATTCTTGTTTCATAAATACTGACGCGCGCACCTTAGGCGCAACCAATTGTTTTTCCAAAAATGCATTGTAACATTACAGCATGAAAGGGCTATCGTGGACAACGATTATAAGCAATTTAAAACTCTTGAGCGCACAGAAATGTTCAGAGAAATTCAAAAAGGGTTGAAACAAAGGGTGCAGGGATTATAATATTTCAACTAATATTTTAATATTAACAATGACGGTAACCTCTTTTCTTGTTTTTTTTTTAACGTGGTTTTGTAAAGTGGTCAATTTCGTATTTTTTTTTATCGAATTAACCTCTAAACCTACTACAGCTAATTTTATCAATGACATTGTTTTGTTCTTAATGTTTCTCTTTTTGCATCGTTTTTATATATGAGATACGCCGTTCTAATTTTTAACACTCTTATAGAATCACGGAACCAAGAAATTCTTTATTTCGTTTGTTGTTCTTATTTTTCCTCCAGATTCAGTTGTCACTTTAAGTATATTTGATTTTATTTATTTTTTTATTCTAACTATTCCGCCATCTTACATACAAGGGACCATAAAGTCGACTTTTGGAGTACGTAATATATCAATTCTCAATCTCTATTACAGCTTAAATTAATTATTTAGTTACCAATTTGTATTTTTCCATTCATGAACAGTTGCAAAATACATTATAACTTTAACCTACTTTGCATTCAGATTTTGTTTCGTTCGAGTATGGTTGTACTACTCGAACAACAGTTTTTATTTTTCATATTGTCCTTAATTTTCTCTTATCCTTCTTAAGCCAGCTTATCCTACGATTATAATGACAGACACAACAGTATTTTGTTTACATTTTGTTTTTATTACAATCTCTCTACCCAACTATTGTTCTACTACTTACTGCCCATACCTTTTATAATACCGACCGCTTCTTAACATCTGTCAGCCTCTGGATGACTAATGTTGAAAATTTACATTTAAAATTATTCTAAACATCAGGTACCCGCCATAATTCTCGATCCCTAACTTCAACCTATTATAGCACCTATTGAAATTTACATATCGTGCTTCCCCTATAGTCGTAGTAAAGCGCAATCTGTCATTTTTACAGTGTACTGCAAGGGATGTCTGTTCTACTAACGTAGCCTAAAGCAACATTTGCGGCACTCTCTTTCGCGTTTCAACTGAAGTTCTGGTAAAGCTCGGGAAATTCGAAGATGAGGAACTGGGAGAACACATTTAGAATTCGTAAAGAAACTCGGAGTAACACGCTAAGCCAGTCCTACGCGTCTATGCAAACTGGAGAGGACTCATAAAAAATGAAGGCTCTAGATATCCTACGAACTTGGTACTGAGCACAAAAGTAGAACACTATGGTATGACCTGGGTTAGGAAAATTCAAGCCCTTGCAACATAAACTAGCTAATACCTGCTTCACTCACTCCTGTCGAATACTTCAAGAAAAGTGTGGACCATTGTAGTAAGTACAAACCACACTTTTTCTGAAGTGAGATTTCGCAATTTCCCAAAAGATGACGCGAGATTATTTAGTAACCGGGGCGGGAATAAATTGTGCATCTAATAAAATAGGGTATAGATATGTAGTAAAGAATATTGTTTTAACTTTTTACAAGAAAGGGTTTCGACTATATAAATATAATAAACATACAAAAGAGAGAACAAGCGATTCCATTCAACGGGGAGCATAAAAAACGAGATCGCACTTAATTTGATCCTGATGGTGAAAGTTGCTTTTCAAGCACATGCAATATTCATCTTCCATATTAACTATTGGGCCATAGCTTTCTAACATAGAAGCAACAGTGAAGCATCGCCAACGGCTATGTACGTCACTATAATGAATACGAGAAGGTTGGAAGAATATCAGAGCTTCAGAACTTCAATATCATACATTTTAATTAGCCTCTGTAACGTATAGACCAATTTATTTAGTTCTAACAAGATGAAGTTAGTGTCCTGTGACCTCTTTTTACTAGAAATTTTTGTAATATTACCCATTTAGTGTGTTTATACCAGCCCGCTATATATCCAAATAAAAACAAAGAATTATTTTGCTTTTGAGCTAACTGTTGTTTACGTCACAAACATTGCTGAAGCAATACTAATGGCAGTTTAAATCAAGCAACCACAATATATGCAAGGCAAGTTTAAATCGAGGTTTCCCACGCATTTCGCCATTACGTAGTAACGGCACCAATGCGGCGCATTTTCTTCAGAACTTCGACATGATTAACCTTTCGATAAATTATTGTCGTGCGATTAGCCATTACAGGTCTGAAACAGCCGCCCGCTAGCTCTATGATATAACGTTTAGTATGTAGCCGCCACATTAACCCTAATTTTTGGCATTAAATTGCTCGACGCTCAATTAAGAGTTTAAGAGCTCCGACTCTCAGTGTTTATGATTTTGCGGTTTGCTAACGTACTCGAACATGCCTTTTAGCATAATACCAGAGTATGTTTTGGGGCTCCTCGCATAAACAATTCTTAACGATGTTTAGCGAACCTGTTTCGTGATAATGGATTTATCGCTCTAGAAATCGCTGCGCTACCAGTTCACTTCATAATTAGAGACAGTTACTAGCCCGATGCGCGATATATGTTAATGGGTACTGGGTACCGTAACAATATTTAGCAGTTTCTCCAACCATTGCTAAGTAGAGATTATGTTCAACAAGATGGAGCGCGATGCTGCTGACCTAATTGTACAAAAATTCCCAAAAAAATTTTTTAACACGAAATTCTCTTTTGAAGAAGGAAATTTCTTCAGACACTACTAGATTGGTAGCAGGATGCATACAAAACGAGCTGAACATTACATAAAACGCAAGATGGGCCGATACAATATCAAATAACAAAATATTAGAAAGAATAAAAGAAGCGGGAAGGTTAATGAAAGAGATAATTAGAATAGAAATATTGTAGACAGAGATGACTGAATTAGATTCCCCCTAGAGTATCTCGCACTACCACTTCATTAATCAGTATTACAACGTCAGAACTCAACACACCTTCGTGTGGATGCGCAACGGGTTATTATAAAGTTTTTCTTGACAGAGGGTCTAAATCCACCAGATATTTTGAGAAGACTTAAGGCTCAGTTTCGGCACAACACTCTTAAGAAGATTAAAGCATACCAACAGCATAAATAATTTTTGGGGAGATGAAAAGCAGTTAAAATTCAACATATGCCAAAGATCAAAGTGATTAAGGAGAATATTCGCATTGTTCGCAGTTTTTTCGAAGACTACTTCTAAGATCGAAAAACGGCACGACAGTTCTCAGGCAATCTGAGACGTTATTCTGCTTCACGACATCCAAACTAGAAAAACAAAACGAGAATTTGTTTTAAACAACACTGGTACGACCTCTGTATGGTCCTGACTTATTGTCTTTCGATTATCATTTGCGTGGACTACTAAAAGAAGCACTTCAAGGATAGAGATCTGACGACGATGTTTGTTACGATAGTGAAATCAAAAAAACACTTATCCGTGTTATTTATTAGTCACAGAATTATGTAGAAAAATAAGTGGATGTTTGTAGTTTTATGATGCTTCAACGAACTTAAAAAAATCCATTTTCTATTTAGTTCACCCTCGTAGTAATATTAAGTAGGCCTTACATGTACTTTACTAAAAATATGGTAAGCTGTTGTCATGCGTGTGTACATGAAATATTTATTGTTCATTGTGTTGACATTGTTGGGCCATTTCTGGCAATCGCATTCTACGTATGTTAATCGTTCTCAATTCTATCTTTATCAAGTTCGAAGCAACATCCTTTACATTTCAAGTAAGCATTTGCTGTTGGTTTTGTTATTTTATCGATTAATACATCAGATGTAAATGAATAATGGAATTTTTATGTAAAATGAGCCATGTACACGAATTTTAAATATTGGAGCAATCAGAAGTGTACTGTGAATTATATGGTGTGGAACAAAAAAATGCATTTTATCTGCAGATTCGTAAATTGTAGCTTTTCCCACATTGAGTATTAGATATAAGATTACATGAATTTGCGTATGTGATCTTTAGTTACTCTTTGATCTATCTCATCGACTTCATAGACAAAATTAACCTTCCTCCTAGTGATTTCACATTTTAAATAAATAGCCAGATACAAATTGATGGATTTACCATCCTCTACTGACGAGAGTCCACGTTTTTTGTTATTCGAGCAACAATTGACAAGTAACGCACAAAGTCGCAGAACAAAGACTCGCAATGATATTATATTTACTAAATGTTAATAAACAGGGACGCAGAGACTTTGATTATTGCAAGAAAAGATTTAGTCTTTTATTTAAAGACTAGGAACGTCCACAAGTTCAAAAACCCGTTTGGAGGTTTCTTCCGAGTTAAGAGTCTGAAATAAATATGAATGGAAAAGATGAAGAGAAGCTTTTGAAATGTTAGAAAATATAGGATACGAGATTCGTATGTGAATCAAATCAATGCAGAAAAATATGATATACAGAATAATGATAATAAGCGTCCTTTTTTAGAAGTTCGACATAGAAAGTGTCTCAAAAAAGTGGCACCCTCTATTACGAGTTAGACGAATTTGTATGCTCTTCAAAGTTTGGAAGAAATCCTACAAGATAAAAAAAATACGATGACGAACGAAGAACGTTTTGGGGGATAGATGTTTTTATACGAGTGAAACGCTTACCACCCTTTTAGTCTTCTGTTGAAATGATTTGAGGTACCTGCGTACCAAACGTACTTAATATTAAGAAATTGATTTATGTAGATTTTTGGAAATATCGGAACAAACAATCCAAGGAAGATGACTCGGATTTTCAACCAACTCTACAGATAAAATATTAGTGAAGATATACCAAATCAAATCAATAATCAATCAAGTTTAAAAGCCGATCGTCTTTATGTTAAACAGAAGTATGAAAACAAAAGTTGATACAATAGGGAAATATTGCTTATGATTACCATAAAGTGTATTTCGAGTATCATTTCACTTAAACTCCGTCCTAAAGGGCTTCAAAATGTATAGATATAGAAGTTGACAAAAGTATGGAAATTTATTTATTATCCAGACAGGAATACATTCGTTCAGAGGAGAACCAAAAACGAAACTTTTGAACAATTCTCTTGTTCGGACTTCACAAAACATTACAATGGACATATAGGGTAGGATAATACTGAATTTTTTTGAGGTTTTGACTAATTAGGTTTTGTGGTTCTGTGATCGGTGAAATTCTAGTGATTAAGTAACCGTCGGTCATGGCAATTACTTTGTTTGGTTGTTGTTGTGTACTAAAATGACTGCGTGAAAGTCATGCTCGTAAACTAAAAAAAAACTCAACTCGTTAGTTTGTCGTATGGGACATGCTAACGCATAATAGTGGATGATTTGAATGTCAGCATTCCACCTTCCTTTTTTCTAAACCTGAGATTTATAGGATATATAATAGCAATGGCTGCTGAACATTGTAATATCAAGCGACTTTGAGGACAGGTTTTAATTATGAGAGAGTTTACTCAATTTTAATAATAAGTTCAAAAACAATGATTAATATTTTGTGAATACACTTATAGAACACATAGGTGTTTAATATTAATCTAAGAAACATGCAATTTTAATTAAACTCTGCTCAGGAAATACCGCTGATTAATTGGACCAAATTTACAATTACCTAAGTACTAATTAAACCACCTGTGTTGTAGCATTCAATTATGAATAGTAGCAAATGAGTCGAACATCGCTTAACTTCAACGTTTTCACTCCAAGTCTTTAATAGTAATAACCAACATAAAGTGACTTCAATATATCTACTATTAAAGAATACAGATATGAAGACCGAATCTGAACCCACACAAACAACTTAGCAGCCGATGTACTAACAGCCCCAAAGTCCGAAGAATTAATCTACTCTTATCATGTTATCACAGACATACTTATTCTGGTATTGTACACAAAAAATGTTAAGCATATGAATCTGCTTTTATTATACCTAAAATTTTGATGACGGAGCTTTTTTTTAATGTCTAAAGAAGCCAAAGCGTAGTTTCTCAATTCTTAATATACTTCTTCCTCTTTTCAATAACACATCTTGTTAGTCCTGAAAATTCTGCCTATTGGTCAATTTTGCCAAATGTTTTGCGTGCATCCTGTCGATGTGTCGTCGAGATCTCGTCCATTTTATTATATCCTGTAGTTCTCATCCTATCCCTGACCTCAACTCCTTTAATAAATTTTAGCACTTTCATCTCCGTTATTCTCATCGTTCTATTTTCTTTTTTTGTACTATATCCAGTATTGGTCTCGTTTATGCTTTTGGTAATTTGGTTCATGATGATATTGAATAAAGTCGAATTTAGGCTATCTTCGTATCTAATACTCGTGACTATTTTCAATTATTGGGAGAGTCCCTTATCATTTTGTATGGTACACTTGTTGCTATTGAGCTTCTTGATTTTTTTTAGTGCTTGTGCTAACAGTGTTTTATCTTAAGATAACCAACCTGGTATATATTTTCTTTTGATCCCATACTTATGATAAAATAGTATTTTAAACGAAACGAACGTTTATTGGGTACATAAAGCAATAGATAAATAGCCTCTATTACGTTGTTGATCTCTTTTTCCTAATACGAATACTAGCAATATACACCTGTATAAAGTTGCTCGGGAGTAGGATGTGTTTGCCCAACTATGGGATAATTTATATCCATTACATTAGACACACATGTATTCGACCTGAATTGTCGAGTTCAATTGTCATTTGTGACTGATTTAGTCTTCAAAAAATGTATCCAGGGTAAGAGTTACAGATACTACATTCATTCTTAATTCAATTTTATGATCTGACGAGCCTAGAGTAAGCACAGCAAACATTTTAGGAATGCCAACGCCTTGTAAAGCCCTAAAAAATAAATGGTACCCTAATTCCAAGCCGAAAACAAGTTTTGATGCGCCTAACCATAGCGATTGTAAACACGATCAATCTTTAAAATTGTATCCTCCTCGATGTTTCCAAACTTCGAGGTCAATAGTTTACAAGAGCAGTTGCACATTGGGTGGATCCCCCTCCCGCCAACTTGCATCGCGGCGTACGTCGCTTCGCACACTTGTTGAGCTGCCCCGACGCCGCGAATTCTTGTGGCAGGATTCCTAGCAGGCCGGCAGATATCAACGAAACTGGTCTAGCGACGTGGGGCCAAAAATGTGAGTTGTTTACGGCTCTTCGTCGGCCAACCGGAGGGCCGGGCGGCTCCATGGCCGATCGCGGTCTATATTTAACCGGCGGATGGCAAAACGGCGATAAATGTGTTTTGCTCGCTACCGTTGGAAAACAAGAGCAGCGCTCTCGTGCCAGCCAGCATTCCAGATAAACACCAGCGTTACGTAACGAATGCCATTTTTGGAGGCAATCTTGGCTGGCCACGTGATCGAGCGCTCTCCACGGAGTGTTTTCACAATTGTCACGTACTCCGTTATCTAATCGCGATGTTTGTTTTTTCGATTTTTAATGCATTGCTTTGGGCAACTTTTCACTTGGATGTTACTTTTTCTATTGCTTATTTGACATACAAAGATTTTTTCAACATGTCCATATTATATTTTCTTTTGATGATAATTTATTTCTAATTATTGATGAGTTCTACACTGCCGATTCTATGACCATCTTGGTTTGGGTCTACTAAATTACATACTAAACTTAATACTAAGATTTCAGTCTACAAGGCTATAGACAAGCGTGAGCTCAAAGCGACAAAGCGACCGCAATTTCTGGCCGAGGATGAAAAGCCTCAAACCATTGGCCTACAACAGACTGTTAATGGATTTAATGTGAACTATAAATTAGTTTTACCTACATGTTTTTTATCAATATTCTAAAACGTCACCGGTTCATCTAATTTTCATCTTTTGCAAATTTTAGTTCTTTTATTTCATCTATATATCGATATACTTTTTTTATGTTCTCAAACACCCTGCTCGCTACTCTTCACCCTTAAATGTTTTATGTTGCAAAATTTTATTTGTTTTATAAATATAAGAATATATTATCCGTTGTTTCGTCAGCTTATTCAGTCTTTAAGATTTCTACAAAAAAAAAAAAAAATAATTAAAATTCCCTAACGAAGGGCCCTTTTTATTGTGATTAAAATCGGACACACTTGTTATCACTCGCAAGAAGATTAAATAAAAGACATAACCTTCTGAAAAAGTACTCTCTAAAAAATTACAATAGAAGCGATTGATCTGTCTGTTGTGGAAGGATTCAAACCAAAAAAACCAATTGATCTGCTTAAAAGAGCACATGATACAACACAGCTGAAGTACAAAATATATATGAGATGTGATGTACGATCCAGTTGGATATTCTAAAGAAGAAAACTTGGTATTGCAATAGCAAAACTGGTACCGGGACTGTTGTATACAGTGAATATAGTATATTGACTATGTAAGACAATACTGGCAGTGCGAATCTGACACACGACTTGGATGACTTTTTTCAGATAGAAGGTAATGGATATAGGACATTAAAAACATTTAGTTTTGCAATATGATAAATATTTGTATCATAACATTGACATTGTTCATATATCGAACTACAAAATTGTTTAACAAGACTGGAAATACCAACGATCATAAATATCTGGAAGACCAATTCGAACTGTTCAGGCAGTAAAATTGTTGTAAACAAAAGATTGTCTTAAGAAACGCAATTTCTAGAACTTCGATGTCTCACATTATCAAACAAGACTTAAGACTAGTTGTTTACAAGACAGGGGGATGATATTTGCTGATAGATACTTTAAAGAAAAGTGGTATAGAAACATCAAAGATATTGTTGATAGAATATACGCATGATCGCCACAGAAAATTTTTATTGAGTTTTATATCTTCTGTATTGTCTACAAAACAACGTTAGCTCAGATTTAGATAAGCAACATGACACACTTGAAAATCGACAATTGGCCTTCTAGTAGCCTAGATCTTGATCCTTTGGACAGTTTACTCAAGACTACAATCCAGTGGTAATTCATCGAAGCGAGCGTTAACAACTAGAGTCAATAACTTTCCGATGGATTGGGTGCGTACCGCTACAGACGATCGATTCAAACGTCTCAAGGCTTATATAACATACATTTTTTTCTGACCTAGTCAGCATGTAACAGTATTTATGGAAATACTAGGAAACCGCATGTCTAACCTGATTTTAAAAAAAGAATATAAAAATTTACCTAATAGATTAAAAGACAATATAAAATAAAAATCTTTTTCTATCTGTATAAAATGACGGCACTGTACATGATAACACCTAATTTATAAATATTGCATTGACTCGAATTACAAAGGTCATTGAAAGCTTGATCGGCAAGCATTATAAACAAACAGATACAATGATCACCTTAACCCTGAGATAGTAGATGTTATAGTGCTGGAAGTATATATTAGGTAGGCATTCAGTTAATAAACTTAGTCTAGTCGCTGCAAAATAAACATCGATGTCGAAAATTATCGGTGTATTGATAAAGCCTTACAATGTGAATTGCTTTATCTTGAACAAACAGAATCAGTAGAAAACTTCGCACGAATATTCAAGTTGTGGAACACGTTATCACATAATTCAAACTAAATAATATCTGTTTTAAGAGATCTTATTAGGATTACAAATTAATAAGGTTGTTTCAGAAAGTAACAATTTTTATTCAAAATTTATGTAGAGAATAGTTAGTAGAGTTTAAATTATTCCCACATCATAAAAAATGGTTTTATACAAAGCTTCAGTACAGTAATGCCTTAAATTAAGTGATATTGAGAAGTAATCTCCAGTAGCTGAAGAACATCCTTCAGATGTAAATCTGTGTAATATTTACAGATTAATCTTAAAATGACCAAGCATACAGCATTATGAAAGGTGTATATCTCCTACAAAGCTTGTTTCCGCTCCAATTTTTATAAATCACTGTATAACCCAATAACAAATAAGATATGTCTTATTGAAGCACATTATTTGTCTCCGCGCGCCTTCATAACGGCAAATTTCGCTAAAATTTGCTAAATGGCAAGATATGTGTAATTATAAATTGTTACATCATGACTAACAAACGATAAATATAAAGTAAAAAGGAAAAAACTTTAAAAACAGAAAGGAATAGAAAAAATTAAAATCCAACAATCTTTTAAATTTCCGATAAAGCCACTTTGGAACGTGGCGGTTGCATAAGAGAAACATCGCAAGTGAATAATAATGTATGCAAGAAGCCGTGCTACTTTTGTAACAAATACAGGCGTACTATTGTCAATGACACAATTATGTGCCGTCACTATTAATAGCTACCTACACAAACACGGCTACTTCGAACATATTATATAGAGTGGGTCAAAATTCCCTCGCTCTATTCAGGTTAAATAAAGAAAAAGCAACAGAAGATGTACGACATTTATTTTTACAACTACAAAACGGGAGATGTCTTTATATAGGTGATCGGCCAAGTGATATCAAGGAGTTCTTCATTACATCCATGATTTCTGAATGTATTGTATTTCGTCAGGCTTGGGGAGTGCTAGGGTGATGTTTGTGAACTTCAGCGGTGAAATGTCCCCATAGGAGCGAAGCTCTTATTGTTTGACCTTGTTCCACCTTGTTGGACAAATGTTTTTTAGTTCATCATGTGATCGGAGTTCGGAAACTCAGTGCAACTGCGACGGACATCTTCAGAAGAAAATCTTCTTAAAATCGAAATTATATAGGGGTGGTGGAGATTTATAGATATAAAAATAACTTTAACGCGGACGACGGATTCAATTTACCTAAATCTGGGTTTAACGCTCTTAAGGGGCAAAAAACAGACCGCGATACGGTAAAAGAGCGAGTGACGTCAGAAAATGCCAAAATATTACCTGCAACTACCAGCAGCTAGCCAAATTACGTTATCTACTATCCCGGTGCCGTCAACAACGAACACCCAACACCATCCCTCCCACACTCGCACGAGTATAAAAGTGAAAATGCACAGGACAGTAACTTACTTTTTAGAAGATTCTCTTCTGATGCCAGCCGCAGTTGTGGACAAAACGTCAAGAGTTTCCGAACTCCGACCACACGATGCACCATAACACCGACCGTGAAACCCTTCGCGTCTGTTTGTTTTTCAGTTCAGTGCATTGATATTAGTTCATTTATAAATATCTACTTGAATTGACAGCAACACATTGGCCCCCTCCTCCAAACAGCCATGGCCAATGATCCCAACTTATTCATAGCACATCAAACGCCGACACGTTCGCTGTGAAGAGACCTTCGTGGATAGCTCGTAGATTGTTATCATTTGATTAACCAAAGTTTTGCATATTAACGCATGCTTTCTAAGATGTTTTTACACATTTCCAGATGATATTGTCAATCACGTTTGGAAAGTTCCTGTACAGCAACCATTTTGTATAGACGAAAACAAAGGTATTGGTACAAAATTCACCGTACAGTACGATTAGACAAGTAAAGTCTTATTAAGGACCCAGTATTTTCAAAGTTCCCCACCCAACAGAGCAAAATTAATTTTTGGTCAGTAACAAAGGCCCGAGGCTCACATTTTGTGTCTCTACAGTCATTGTTGTGAACGTACGTTTTTCTGTTCGTTCGTCTACGACATATTGACTATTAAGGCCCTCCTCTAAACAAAACTTCCCGACGATCTGCGTCTAATAAAATCACTTTCCCACCCTCGGACCATTCTTCGCTTCGCGATCTTTCTTTTACATTAGGGAGAGTTTGGACCATTTTATACGATGAATAATGTATGTATAATAAAAATTAACGATAGAAAAAAGTAATATTAAACGTATTTTAAATTTTTTTTTCGTTCAGCAGAATAATTTTCTAAATTTGAAGTACTGCTATTGCAATGACTTTATTTTTATTGGATTGCAGACATCTCAACCAAGTCGTATAGGGTAGAGGTCAAGACCACCAAAATTTTTAACACAGAAATACATTTTTTAGGTATTATAGATCAAAATCTTAACCCATATGAAGATAGAGTCGGAAAAAGATCTATTAATGTAGTTTAAGTACAAAATATTTCAAAATTCATATTACAACACAGCTAGGGCTTGTAGAAGGGAGCGAGTGGATAACGTTTTTGTTGCAAGAAGTTATCGTTTTCATTCTAAGGAAAATGTTTAAATCTTCCTTTTGTACTAGAGGTTAAATAGCGATACTGATATAATTCCGATTCTAATCAATCCTTGCCCAATTTTGTATGTGCCGCTTTCGCTTTGCTACTCTAATTGTTTGTAGCATTGTATTCTTGACATTAGTTCGCTGTGTAGATGGTGGTGTTGCATTATACCTAAAAATCATATTTTGGTACATTCGCACAAGAATACCTCTGGTGGAGTAGATCTACTCTGAACTCTATAAGGGTCTTTATTTAATACGACGCTTCACGTGGCTCTACAAGAAAAGGTTCGGTGATATTAAATTGGGCGATTATGAATAGGTGGAGTAGTTTGAGTACTTCAGCTATTCATCTTTATCCAAATGTTTAGTCGAGATAATTTCGAGTGCAAAGTGAGGTGGTATTCCATCTACCATTTTGTTAACGAATGTTCACTGGCACATCTACCGAGAACTCGTCCAATATTTATTGCAGGATCACGACCAACAATAACACTTGTTTATACATTAGATCAGGGGGCGAAACGGTAATATATACAAATGTTGAAACTCATAGACAGCTTGGAAACTCAAACTTAGACCAACCAATCAACTATGAAGGTCTCAGCACTCTATATATTACCGTTCATGAGATATGTCACTTTAAAATAAATAAAGCGGGAAAACCCCCCTTAGGGGTGTTTCAATGGGTCGGGTTTATGAGACATTCCTATTCTACTTTTTAATGAGGAGTTCAAAAAAGGTGGTCAGAAGTTTCGACCTAATTGTACAATTCATCACTATACTCAATTGTATATATTACCTCTAAAAAAATAGTTAAGCGTGGAAAATGGGATACAGAACAGTGTATAAACCAAATATACGGTGCACAATAGGTGGATCCATCGAGCGTTTCTTTTGAGTGATGTAGTCGCTGCTTCAACTTGACTTTGTCCTCATCAAGGTTGGATAAGTGGCGACTCCTTGGAGGACCCCAGTAAAATAAATGTTTCCCGTAGCTATTTTCTCAGAAATGATATATCAATAAGAAGCGCTGATTACATTCAGCTTCGCCATCCACTAACATTGCATTGGCGCATTCTAAATTAGATATACGGTTCGAAGCACCAAGTATCTATCTGAACGGCAGGGTAAACGCCACACGAGATTAAATGATCACTGTCGTAGTAGGACGTAGCATCCCGCCCCGTGTCAACTTGGTTACATACCCTAATGGTAAACTTGATACTCGGATATAATTGCTTTTTAAATACATCCTATTTAAAACATTATCTACTCAGTCTCTTATAAAAGATATAGGCGAGAAATAGCACATTTATTTTTATAGTTGCTTTTCGACTAGAAAATTACATACATAATCCTTTCCTCTTCTACCTTACGGTGTCGAGGTGAACGACATCACTAGCCGTTTCCACTCCTTACGATCCTGAGCCATCCTTTCTGCTTCTTTCCATATTTCATATTTTCCTTTGCCAATATTCCCCCAATTTCATCGTTCCAGGTCTTGGTTGGTCTTCCTCTATTTCGTTTTCCATTAATTCCCATTTTCCAAACACTCTTCGCCTTCCTATTATCCTTCATCCTCACCATATGCCCAAACCACCTTAGCCGCATCCTTTCAAGTCTTTCTAATGTTGGGTTGACGTTACACTGTTCACGAATTAGTTCATTTCTAATGCGATCAGGTCTAGTTACTCCAACTGCCGCACGTAAGTAACGCATCTCGCACGCTTGTATTTTGCTTCTGTTTGACTAGAAAATTATAAATACCAAAACATTTTATTTTATGTAAGTTAGGATACTTAGAAAAATTCTAGACTTTGTAAAATGCGCAATGAAGACCAAGTACGATCTTTAGTGTAGTCAACGGGCTATAAATAATAATGACGGCAATTGTCTTTACCAGATTATGAACGATCTACTGAAAAAAAATATACTCGTTAAAAAGGCAACGCAATTCTTATTCTTTCCTTACTTTCACTCACAATGCAAGTGAAAGGTGGGTTCATTAAAACAGGAATGTTAAGAGTCCGAGTTGCATATTGTACGAAGGTGAATTAGCTGCCTATTTATTTAGTTATATTACATCCATAAACCTTCACCCTCTGTTGCGGCTGAATAAGAGAAGACTATGAAGATCATTCCATCAATTTGGCACATATTGATCTAAACATGGCCACAGAAGCCAGTCTATTACAAACTACATCTTAAACAGATGAAAATTATACAGTCGTCATGTGTAGTCAATTATCCACTACGCGCTCAGTCGACAAGTTTTACTGGTCTGAGGGCAGTCAAATTGGGAATACAGACAATGCAAAGTTGTATATCGATTTGGACAAATTTCGTGCAAGGCTCGAAAAGGGTCAAGGTTTAATACACAAACCCGGTCAAGAACACAAAATTGTTAATTCTAAAACGAGCCGTACAAAGTTAAGAATCGATGCCGTTCGTTACGTCTGTTGGGGAAATTAAGAACGGGTTAAAAAGGCACGCCTCTGAAAATATTTACAGTGACGATAAAAACAGCAAAATAAGGGGCGTTTCATTCGTTCTTCATTATTAGGAAGAAGGGCTTTAATAGATAAGATATTTAAAAAATATTCTACATTCAAGACTTAGGGTACAAAAGATATGATGGGAAGGGGCGGTAGAAATTCTGAAGATGATTTTATGATGACATTCTACATTTAAAAAAAAAACAAAATAAAGAGAAAATAATGGATGGATAGTAGTTGGAGTACGTTAACGCGAGATTTCCGTGAAAACGTCGCTTTGGCCAATGAAACCTGATGCCGTTCAACGACGATTGTATCAACTTTATTCCCTGGCATGGCTTTTTTGGCTAAGATAATAGGAAAAATATTATGAAGGACCTTGATAAGCAAATAAATGAACAAAAAGAAAATATATATATATATATATATATATATATATATATATATATATATATATATATATATATATATATAACCACATGTACGATTGTGTAGGAAAATATTTGAATTTCTATAATACTTCAATAAATCAAACAAAAAATATTTCAGTTCGCCTAGTTACAAAGGTAAAAATATTCAATGTCAGGAGGTTTAATAAATGATCTACACATCTTTTCTATTCAACTGTAGCGGCGTGTAATCAATTAAGCAAAAATAAGCAGACTATTCTGATTACATATGACTGAAGCAGTAAACATCTCAAGATTACTTATGCACAAAAATAGGATTTTGAATTTTTAGTATCTAACAGAAAATGTGAGTAAATTTGCACGGGAACGGAAAATGTTAATAAAGTGAATGACATAGTAATGTAATTTAATACAAATACGAACTGATAACAAATCATTGGCAAAGTTCGAGATTAACTAGATAATTATTCCAGATACTACAGAAGGCTCTTACACTGTGGAATTTACCTACAGTGTTCTATGGGGATCATAAAATGGCCACTTGCCTCATAAAACTCCAGTCTTTGCAAAATAGTCCTTTGGGTCTTTTTTTAATGGTGAAGATACTCAAAGTAACATTAATCATATTAAGTTCAAAATTGGAATTTATGTACTAAAAACATAAACCAAAGAACTCCTACTCCCCAGTAATAATGCACTTACGAACGTCTACGATTTTTTAACATTTCAGATAGTATGCTGGCGAGTTCCTTTCGTATACTAACTGTTAACGATTCCAAGTTCTCCATGTTTGTTCATAAAAACTCGATTTTGGCTAGCCCTGTAAATAATAAATAAGACACCGTCTAATCTGGTGTTCTTGATGAATATGTTACATCGCCCTTTTTGCAGATGATTCGCCCAGGAAACATTTTCCTCAAAATGGCGGTTATCTCACTAGCTCTACGTTGTGCAGCTGCCCTACTAGTGCTACATGTATTTCTGGAAACAACATTTTTACAATATTAATTTGGAAAGTTTTTCATTCCAAAAAATAATAATTCGTGTTTTCATTATTCCCAGTAGTGCTAGTTTTATCTATTCACAGCTAATTTAGGCAGAAATTAGACCTGCAAGATAATGAGTGTTTCCGAAAATGATTTGGTTTTAAAGGCTCGTGATGCCATTACCGCAGCCGTTTTTTTGTAGCTTATAGATAGATTTCTTTGTATGGCTTTTGCAAGTCTTATTCAAATTTGCTGCAACGAGCGTCGGGAAATGCGTAACTGCGAAGCTCATTTTCTTTTCTTGTCGAGGTTCATCACATCCTCATGTACATTCTTCCTCGTATGAATTGTCTGAGGACTGTCAACACGTGATGCGTCAGCCCGTAGTTCGTTCAAAATGTGCAGCTAACCGCAAAAATTTCTTCGCTGATGGAACCAAACCACACTTTCTCCGAAACGGACAACTTTTTTTTGTTAGAAAATACACTTATTTCGACCCTTGCTGAGTTGACCGATTCGCCAGTATTTCAGGAGCGATTGATATAGTAGTATGTGGCGGTCTCAATAAGAAAGTAGCGATGAATTTAAGCACACGTCGTTCGACATGATAAACGCCGCTATACTTGTTGAATTCCCTTATGTCATTTTTGCCCAGGACCGTCTTGAAGAAACGCCGGGTAATTACGCATCGGTTCAATTGTTACAATCGCAAATTCGAGGGGTGCTTTTGCAAAAGAAAAGTACAACCAACAATTTCTACAGACACATAACTATGTTTGTGCTTTACTAAAACTGACTTAAACCAAGTTGATAATGTACAAGCGTGAATCAAGTATCGATCGAATTTTTACACGCCATGACATGAACAAAGAGATTCCACCATAGAGTACCTACCCTCCCTGTCCTACCACTTCTTTAGTCACTATCATAACGTCAGAGCAAAAGGTATCCTCGTCTGTTGCGCAGCGGTTTATTAACAAGTTTTTCACGACAAAGGGTGTAAAACTATTCGAAAGTTTGGAGACAATACTTTTGAGACTCAAGTTTGCGAGTAACAAACAATTTTTAAGAAAACGAGAAGCAGCTGAAACTAAAGATCATCGATGTTATCCGAGAAGAATATTCATATTGTTTGCTGCTTTTTCGATTAATGGTTGCAAGCAGAGAATATTATCAAGAATATGACGTCAATAATAGAATTAGATATATCAAAATCAAATATTGGGAGTCTGATACTAAGATTTTACAAATGGATCTGTATAGACACCAAAAACAGACGTTAACTTACAAATATTGAAAAATAAATCGCTTTAGAAAACGTTATTAATAAAAAACAAGAAAAAATGTTCCAGACATTTTAGATAAATGACAATATAAGAAAAGTGCACCAAATACAAGACATCGAAAACTAGACTAAAACAAAATAAGTATAGAACAATCATATAACAACAATCGATCATCTCTATTGGTCACAATGTCTATTAATTATCGTTCAAAGAACGATAGTCCAAAGCGACCTCGTAAATATTGAATAAATAACTAGAAAGAAATAGGCTCATGCCTAAAAGTAAGAATAAAATTTATCAGAAAGTCGACTCTTCTTCAAAGTTAATTTCCAGAATTTGAGTTACTAGAAGAATCAAGCGAAATTAAAGAGATGGATAGTAAGAAATAAGATTTAAAATTTATATAAAAGACGCAAAATTCTTAAAATAGCAAACAAAGTCATTTTTTGACTATCCATTACTTGGAGGAAACTTCAAATAATTACGGATTTGTTTTATTTAGACTTTTTGATTTTTTTTTAACTTAACGCGTTGCAACCACAAGGAATTTTATAAAAAAGATTTTCTGCTTTTTTACAACAAAGGAAAAAGGAATTTAATTGTACGTTGCAGAGCTTTTGCCCAATTTACTCCTTCAGGTAAGTTTGATTTTGTAAATATCCAATTTTCAACCCTTGTTTAAAACACTTTTGGGAACCCTACTATTATTTACTTTCGCAGCGAAACTGAAATATAAACATTTTATTTTAGTTTCTATAGTAAATATACAAAAACATAATACATATATAAAGAACATTGTATATTAAACAAGAGATTTAAAAAAACAACAAATTATTCGTTATGTTCAGCTTTTGCAAGTATTCTCTCCACATACTAAGTATTACCTCTTCGATTAGTTTTAGCGACTATGTGTATCCTTCAAGAGTGTCGGCTTGTCCTTTTGCGTAGTTTAGTACGTAGTAATTTCAGACTTAATTTTTCTTAATGATATTGCAGTGGATGCATTGCGGTAACAGTATGACAACGATTATTCTTAGATAAATAGAACATAAAAGTCGATGTCTTTTTGGAAACAAAACAAATTGGTGTTTATATCCCGTCGACTGTTTGACAGTTCCACCTTTGGACAACAATCTGTATGCAAGTTAATGAAGAAGTTGTCGATCGTAACATTTCTGTTGCTTCAGAAAGAAGGTTCACAAAGGTCTTCAACCACATTTTAAGCCAAATATATTTATTTTTTGGGACTTCTTTCTCCAAAATGTTCACCCAATACTTATCAGGTTTGCTTGGTAGATATTGTTGAAAATATAATTAACCCCTAAAAGAACCAGATGATTCTCGATGAAGAGAGTAGTGCCAAAACAATAATATTTCAACAAATTTGTAATAACGACTTGGGAGAGTTCTGGTAGTTTTGTGGAGGAAGTTGGATAGAGTTGTTTCGTGACATACACATTCAAAAGTTCCATATAAAAGGCAACCAAAAAAAAAGGCCCAGAAAAAATGGATTTCAACGTTAGCAATTGGTTTTCATAAATCTTCAAAGATACGGACAACTTCCATATTAGTGAAAGTAACTACAGTACCAATAACTACTATAATCGAAAAGCAACCTGACTAAGTCAAATGAAGCATCAGAATTCTCGATGGAAGCTTCATCGAGTTTAATGCTGTTGCAATTATATTACTGTTATCACTTTCTTGAAAATTCACCTCACTAGAAGAGGAACTGATGTTTGGATGTTCTTCATACCTACTATCTTTTATATCTTTACTCACACCTTAATAATTTTTACATTGCAGCGACGATCAGATCAAGGCTTTCAGTTGATGGTCGACATCGATCAGTCATAATCTCTATATAAATTTCAAAAATAAATAAAACCTGTTTTTATTTTGAGCAATCATAACTTTATTTTACTTATCAGCTTTATATAATATGCACTACATAAATAAATAAAATCAAATAACAGAGACTTGTCAGGAATCTTACGGAATTGTTTTCTATGAATGCTTTTGGAGTAAGCTAATTCCACTACAACTATTTTTTATACCCTTTGTAGAAGCACATTTTCACAGGTGACCGAGTCGATCTGACGTCTGTATGTTCTTCATCCTCACTGTCATTTACATCATTTTCCTACAAACGTTTGTAAAATCAAATGTATCTTGGAAGTACATTAATAAGATTTGGGGTACAAGCACCAGAGACAAGGCAAGGTCATTTGTAAGCCTAGAAGAAGTGTTTGGAAAAGCTGGAAGTAACAGACTTCTAATTGTAAGCAAAATCATAGTTGGTAGTAGCAAAATAGCCACCCTCTCTTGTCTCTATCCTTAATAGATAAATTCGGAAACCTGATCAAGATGAAAGAGAAAGTAGGAGGCGCGGGAGCAGAATGCCCATCCTTTGATTTACGAATATTGAAATACTGGCAGACAACAATGTGAAATTAATCTCTCGCAGTGCAGCGTTAGGTTAGTTCACAATGTTCGTGTTTAGCACAGTCAGCAATGAGTGTTTTTACGCTAGTGAGTTATATATTTCGTGGTATTGAAAAAATATGATATATTAGAGTGTTTCGGTCACTGTTATAGTTCCCCCTTTTTTATCATTTCGTTTTCATATTCCTTACCTACAATGTAATTTCTGATTTCTGTTGTAAAATAGCTAATCGAAAGAGAAAAAATTTGCACGAAAGGAAAATTATTAGACGATGACAAAATTCTAGCCCCGTAGTTCCCAACATTGGTCGCACGTCAAAATGGGGAGAAAAGAGTGGAAATTCGATAAAGAATTATTAACAGTTAACGGCACTTTTGGCTTCCTCCACGCGAATAGTTCACTTTTAGAATAATAAGAATTATGTCACGGGAAAATCGGGATTTTAGAGATGCTTAGGTGAAGCTAACTATAAAAGGGTTGGGAACCACAGCTCTAGCCAATAATTTCGATTCTGACACGGATTTTTCTCTCCATGCATCGGGAGATGGCGGCGATTTACCTGACTGTGATCATTTAATGGCAGCTTCGACAGTGGCGATTATCCGAGCAACAGCAACTCACAAAGAAACGAAGTAAACTCCAGGGATAACAAAGAACTCCCCACTTGTTCCAGGGTTAGAATCAAACGACTCATTTCTGCTGATTCAGTACACTAGCCAATCTCGTTCGCAGCTTGTTTACGTTTATCAGCCGCTGGACAAATAAACGATTGAAGTTATTAGGTAAAAATATGATAGAAAAGAAGAAACAATGTTATTAAGTATTGGCATGTCATAAGTTATACCTCCGATTATCAGTCCCGTCTTAGATCTATGAGAAATGAAATGATACAGATGGTCATTCACATGAAAAACTAGCAAAAGCTATTACATAAACGAATTGGTTTTGTGTTTAATTCTATTGTCGTGACATTACTATTTGATAGGTCTTTCACCAGTTTTGTCGGTTAAGCACAAGTTTCTCGCTTCCCGACCACTCACTGTAACCCGTAAATTCCTTTTGACCTCTAGGCACAACAGTGTATGAAAATTAACTGATTTAAAAACATGGTAATTACAAAATTAAAATTAACAAGAACAGGATGAAAATTTTTCTAAGCATGGAAATCAAGATCCTTAAGTGAATCTGAAATGATAATTTTGAAACGTTGGCGAGTTTGCTTTTTGTGAACCAAAGTATCGTTCGATTAAAGTAAGAAAAGCAAGGAATGTTACCAAATATTCAAAATTTTTTAGTGACGAAAAAATAAAAATAAAATGAAAAAATTCTTCATCAGAATACACGCGAAAATTAACCATGGTAAGATAGGTGTAAAGCATTCGCGGTATGGTAGAGTACTCGTGCTGAATTAAAGCTACAATGGCAGAGACTGAAAACGTTGGTAAGGTAGTGTATTTGAGAAGATAAGATAATGTTTAGCAGAAGTACATGTGAATTTTTTTTAAGATTTACAAGAACTGCCATGTGGTTTTGCACCGATCACGATTAAATTTGGTATACAATCTGATATGAGTAATTGATAAATACGTCATGGTTTTTTGCTGTGACAAGATATTTCAGATATAATATATCAAAGTTGCAATGGCGCAACATTACCCACACATTATGTTGTATACATATTCTCGATATCACTATATATTTGTCTCTAGAGTCAACAAGTGTTATTGTACTCTCATCTTGATAGTTCTGTGTCTCATTCACCAAAATTATCAACTTTAAGGTCGTCCTGAGTCTCCAATCTCCTTTGGAGACCACGAAGTCTTTGAAAACTACTCAGAAATTCATTTCTAGCCTTTAAAATTGATGTGAATATCAACTTTGATAAAGCTGGTGAATAATAATCATCTTCATTATTTATACATAATTTATCCATATCTTTAAAGGTATGAGAAAAAGAAAAAAAATGGCGAAAAAAGAGAATAATTATTATACCCTTTCACAGGAAAAACAAGAACTATCCTCTGTTGTGTTGGAGAGGTATTCAACGGATTCCCAACAATCAGATAACGATACTCCATCGAAGAAAGTCAAGTTATACAGTAGTCATAATTATTAAAATATTGCTAAATATGATTTATATCCCAACTTATTTTTTATATACACATAAGATTAAAGAGGAATTTACCCCAAAGCACTTATGCTGTTACAATTTTTGTTCAAACTCCAAATGCAATTCAACATTTATTTACTGTTAAGACTGCAATTACTCCAGCCGGTAAACTTATGTCTCATGGCAGATTTATTTTTCAAATCGAACAAACTATATTTTGTCACCCGAATATTTATGTTGTGGCCAATACTTCTGACAAAAGAGAGAAGAACCATATGGTACTTCCGCGAAGTCCACTCTTCTCATGCACAAAACAACTTTTTGCTAATTTGTCATTCAACAGAACTGCCGAATTTCTAAAAACGACAGGATCTCCTTTTCAATCGACTATTCAAGTATTTTGCAAAGAATTTCAGGCATTTGAGTTGAACGTGTTGCTCGTCGTCTCTCCAAAAGTGACATATTGAAGTTCTACTCATCGATAATGCATCAATTCGAAGCAAAAATTTTTATAGATGTGATCGAATATTCCTTCTTTTGGACAGAATACATTCTAGTGAGACCAACATCCACCCTATTCGATTGTTTGCTTTAACGATACTGATGAAATAAGTCGATTTTGGTGTCAATCGATTCGTATCGACGAGCTGATTGACACTCCTTCCCACATTAGAAAACTTCGGGGGCAACAGTTACACTTATTGAAAATTTCCGTTGAAAACACATTTCTGTGTTTTCTACGGCCGTAAACAAAATTGTTTCAACAAAAAAAGGTCCACAATGCTGTTTATGGCCATAGAAAACATTACCAAAAGATTTTCGTTCAAAACCTAACCTAACTTTGTCTAAAGGAACCTAACCTATCCTCGAATGCACGAGGGTTTAACGCCGTTTAATGAACATGCTGAAATATAATACAAACAAGTAGAAAAGCAATATTTTATGATAGTAATAATTAATGCTGGCCATTCTGCCACTACTTAGCGTTTGCAGGAAGCATCGCGTGGGGGCCGTCAGCTTTTACCACGTCCTGAAAAGGACGATCTAAGTTAGATTAGGTTGGGTTTTCTTTAGACAAGGTTAGGTTAGGTTTTTGTCGTACGCCGTACAGTTAGATTAGATTTTCAGTGAAAATTTTTTCGTAATATGTTTTCTGTGACCATAGGCAGCTTTTTCTCAAGTCTGCCGAAACCAATGTTGTATATGGGCAACTTTTGCCCCAGAAGTTTCGTAAAGTTGGGAGGGGTGTCTACCGATTCAGCTTATTTTTTTCCGAGAATTTTGGAAGTGTCCAAAAGGCATTGAAGGTGTGCTCGGTGTTAAATGTATCTCTGTTTAGAACACTTTTTTGCAGTTAACACCAATGATAATGATATCTCTCATTTAATACTTTATATCTCATGTTTTCGGTCATATAGTAAATAGCCACGACATGCACTCATCTATCACCGATATATATCACACGGTGTACTAATTCATATTGATCACTAAATAACTTCATGAAATTCCTTGTCAGATAAGGGAAACAAAGAAGGGCGGTGGAAGAAAATTAGAAAAGAACAGTTAAATGGGAGTAATTGTCAAAAAAGAAGGAAAAAAGGAAAGAAAAAACGAAAAAGGGCAGATCAACAAGAGAAGCTTTTCTGGAATGTCGGACGGAGTAACTTTTTAGGCTTTAGGTTGCCACCAGAAAAGCCGCCCTCCGCCGATATTTAACCTCTCCTCCGCACCAGCGTGCGAGGCGAAGAACAAAGGCCACCAAATGAAGAGGGGGCGCGTGAGGATCGATATTCAAATTCGACTTCGCTGGTGACAACCTGCCGAAGGGGCTGCCCCGCGCGCTCTAGCGCGGGGGTGTAAGACGCAGTGGCGCGAAGACGGGGGGCAATGACCCTCAGCATCCACGCGCTGGGGCCGCGCGATCGATGCGCGTCGCGCCCGCCATGATGGATCGGCGTGCGACGCGCGACCAGCCCCAGCGCGCTGCGAGGGGGCCGCCGCCACTCTTGGCGACGGCCCCAACAGCACCTACACGACTCACTCAAATGTTGCAACAACTACGTGACGAAGGCGATGCTACCATCCACTAACAAAGAAGCATTGCAAAATCGCGCAGGAATTTTCAACAATCGTAAACGTGTTGACGGCTAATTGTCGGTGCACACGAAGAAAACAACTCTCGTGGTCGACTATCGTTACATATCGCGGCACGCGAACTTTCATTACACAAACAATTTTCAGAAATAACTTTCGGCTTCTGTGCTATCGCACCGTGCCGCTTTTTAATTATTAACTCGAACGGTGGATGATACGTCGTCGGGATGGGAACCGAACACTTCGATGATAAACAATCGGCAGGCCCGTACGTCTGGTGGCCATCGCCAAGCTGCTACCAGACCGAAGAAAGAGCGGTCCGACACGAAGAAATGGCAGCCGCTTTCTATTTTACCCATCTGCGAACCGAGCGAAGACCACGGATTCGGGTGCGGGGGTGCGACAGGTCAGGATGCTCTTTCGCCCCCGGGCCTACGCCGAAACTGGGGCACCCGCGGCACGTGCGGTGTCTACGTGCAGAACGCCACGCATAGGTCGAGACGGCGCGGAGCCGCTTTGCGGCCCGTCTACGATTTCCGCTCGACCGACGACGCCAGAGCCCCAAAGTTTTCGAGCCACCCTGACCTGGTTCGAGGCGTTCGTGCACGTCCTCAACGCTCGGCAGCAGACGACGCCACCAGAGTTTCGCCCATTTCTAACAGAAGCGCCCTGTAATTCGGGATGACAATCGTGCATGGCGGTAGCCGCCACCGCAGGGACGCCGGCCCTGCACCGTCAGCCAGCCAGCGTCGCGTATTTCCTGAGTAATTCCAAAATTAATGGAGAGATTGCACTTACCAATATAACACAGGTGACGGCTGTTACACTGATGCACCAATGCGCACCCTTCTGCGCAGCGGTGTCCGTTTCAAAAAGAAATTCCCCCGACATCGCTTAATTCACCCCACACTTAATTTCACAAAAACTAAACTCAACTTTTGGTTACGATTTTCAATTAATCAGCAGTCACACATGTCTTTACCAACCAAAAATTCATAATTTTGACACTCAGTTGACTTCAACTTCCGGAAACGTCAACCGAATCGCCATTCAAACATTTCGTTGTAATTTTAATGAGACAACCATTAAACTTCATGTGTAATCATCTAAAATCATAATTTAATCCAATTTAGGCATTAATATTATATTTTATAATTTAAATTTTTCCGCAAAAACCCAAAAATTCCGCAAATTCAGCCGGCCATCTAGCGGAGAATGTGTGCATTAAGCGTATTCTACGCCCACCCGAAAGTTTACAATTTGAAGCATAACAGCTGATTCAGCTGTCAAATCACAAATGTCATGTTGAGCGTGGCCGACGGGCCCGAAACGAACGCATCGAGATGGCAAATGTCGCTGGCGGCGCGAACAGCCATAACTTCAAAGTCGTGTTGCTGGGCGAGGGCTGCGTCGGTAAGACCAGCCTCGTCCTCCGCTACGTGGAGGACAAGTTCAACAGCAACCACATTAGCACCGTGCAGGTACGTAGACGCGTAATTCCCGCGCTCTCTAAAGCTACGCTGTTGCCCGGCAGGCCTCGTTCCTGAACAAGAAGCTGAACATCGAAGGCAAGCGCGTCAACCTTGCGATATGGGACACAGCCGGTCAGGAGAAGTTCCATGCGTTGGGCCCCATTTACTACCGGTCCTCGAACGGCGCCGTGCTGGTCTACGATATTACCGACGAAGATTCTTTCCAGCGCATTAAGAGCTGGGTCAAGGAACTACGCAAGATGCTTGGCACTGACATTTGTCTAGTGATCGTTGGCAATAAGACTGATCTAGAGAAAGATAGGCATGTTAGTTTAGAGGAGGCGGAAACGTAAGTGACTACTTAAATTACCATAGGAAAATCGTTTCTTTTAAAGAATGTGTGTATTAAAATCTTGTCCTTTTACTCACACATAAGCATTTTTCTAATGAAGATCAAGACAAAAACTTTAATGATAAAGGAAAATATCTAGTGAGAACAATTTTTAACATCTTGTATAACTTTTTGTTTCCAGGTATGCAGAAAAGGTAGGTGCCCTGCACTTCCAATCATCGGCAAAGCTAAACCAGGGCATCGAAGAGATGTTTCTGACACTCACACAGAAAATGTTGGAGAGGGCAACTGAGCAGGAGACGCAAAGCAGCACCCTCACAAGGCAAAATTCGCAGCGGCGAAATGTGCTCGTGGTCGAGGATGACCAAGCGCCACTGCCGCCCTCAAAACACTGCTGCAGCAGCTCCTAAGCATGCTGCGACTGTTGCTTACCAATAGAGTTTTATCAGTCAACTTGCTTTGGACTAGACAAGTGGATAGGTCATGACGTGCAAAGCGAATGGAAAGTGAATCCAAAGCAGCTGCAGCCAGACCACTCGCCCTTTGGGTTGTGGAATAATATATTGCCAATTTGTTGTCCTTGTATTACACTTATGTTTAGTTATTGTTTTCCCCCGGTGTCATACTCATCCATTTTTTTCATTGATAATAAGCATCTGCATTACATTGAATGTCAATTAGAATGTATGTATAGATCATATACGTATTAAAGTTGTTATGGAACACGTCACTTTGTTGTAAGAAACAAATAATCAGAAGCTACTTATCACTAGTAATAATTCAAACAGTATTAAACTGTAATTTGGTGATTAAATACAAAGTTTTCTTAAAACCAATGATGTACTTGCTTTTGTTTCATTTATCTTTATTGCTTATTAACGAGTTTCAGTGTGCATTCAAATTAATTTCCCATTAAATTGTTTTGGTAGTGATATTTAGTTTTTAAGGTTCATTTCTGTCAACGAAGTGCCTAAGTAATAACATTGATTCATGCAGATGCCGCAACGCATTTTTCCATGTTCACATTCCGTCGAAACTCCTTTAATCGGACAGAGCATTTATGAACTGATCATTGTAAGTTTATGGCTTATGTTGAATAAAAACAACTACCAGAAAACTCATTTATTTTGTACACTGTAGTTGGCTGGCTGTAGTTTGTCGGTTACAAATCGAAACGTCGCGCCACTAAGGAAAGACGTTACAAAATATTCACAGATACTATATTAAGTTGCAATGAGCCTCAGAAATACACAATAAATACAGAAAATAATTTACAGTACACTTGTGAAATAATACATGCTACCCTAACGTAATAAATACAACAAAAGCAAGGCACAAAGTGATGAATCATGAATTAAATAACGCTGCAAGAGACGTGTAAAAAACGTTTCCGTGAAACTCCTATTTACAAGTGAAGTCGACAGTGTCGACGGCTCATGCCACCTTACACACACTGAAGTGAAACGGGGAACGACTTACTTACACTTACAACTAATTCAATGATTCTATTGTACATAGCACCTTAAATTTCAATGCCGGCCCGCCAACCTCCAATCCTCCGGGGATGCGCGCGCAGGCGAAGCTGCTTCGAATGAAGGCGCCGCAGTCCAAATTGGTGGGGCGATTTCGGGCGCTCGCTTTCAAGAGGGCCAACGGAACTCGAAAAACAAGTGCCTGCACGCCAGCCAACCCTCCGCCGCGCATGCAGGCATTTGCTTGGACGTGCGCAGAAAAACGTGGCTGGAAGTGCGCGTAAACGCAATCATGTCTTTTCCATTTCTTAGCTAGTTGCGCTAAAAAACCAAAGCGACACGTAACATCTCACAACAATAAAAGGCAAACAGCTGTCTGAAACAGTTTATATCTATTAAAACACATCAAAAATTATCAATAAATAAAAGCTAGTCGTAATACTTGGTGATAACTATCGTAGATAAAATAATGCGTCCTAACAGTTAACGATAAACCAAGGTCACAAATACAACGTGCCTTACGCTACTTGGACAGCTTGCTGATGACGCGGATGAGGGCCCCGTTCTCTTCCTTCAGCCTCTGGTTCTCCGTCTTCAGCACCTCCAGTTGCTAGAAAAACAAAGCGGGTCAGTGAGCGCACGCGCGCAGCTAGGCTACGTTCAAGCATGCTAGGGACGCCGAACCGGCGCGGACGACAACGCAATCCGGCCCGCACACAACAATGATCTCAAACAAAACGTCAAGCTGCAAAGGAACTGAAACGGTAACAACGAGCAACAGGTAATGATGCTGAATTAGCTACGCTGGGGTGTGCCACAATGTCGGTCAGAGTTTGTTAGTGTATTAAATTTTAACTCAAACCCATTCAGTGTTGATTAAGACGCATGAGAGGGCCATCTGTATTCAACTCTCGACGAACTGTGCGCCGGCAGCAACAAATTCATTTGGTGGCGCTCAATAAAGAATTATAACCGAAATAAAGATAAATATAAAGCACATGCTAATATTTTCTCGAACTTCGAGTTTATTGAACGAATCGTCAAAGAAACAAAAGTAACTGGTCGCAGTAAGACTTCTGTTTTTACAGACTTGCGTACTGCCCCTCGTTCCCTTCACGACAGTGACCTTCATAAGGCTATGGTAAACACGTTACAGCTAGACACGACGATAAAGATAAAAGTGTATGCTTCACAAAAAAGTAAACAAGTGATCGTTTCGCTTTTGTTCACTGAAGCATCGGAACAATAAAGGGTACACCGTAGAATGTGTACCAGTAATATTTTTTATTTTCATGCTACAGTTTAATTAAACTCCGTCATATTTTCATGCAGAACAGTAATGGGGACAGGAAACTATGTGGTTGAAACAAAACTATGCTGGAGCTTACTTGGAAGCCTTACAAAAAATAACGATGTGCAAACAGTGTTTCTAAAATTTTAACACAAATAAATGCACTGCACTACCCTGAAAAGCTTTCAAGTCTAGATCATTGTTACGTAGCGTGCTCATAAGTGGTTACCTTAAAAAAGGTACAAGAGCTATATTTAAAAAGCGTCATCTACAAAAAAATCGTATTCCTTTTCCTTCCTGTAGAAAAAAATTTCATTCTCAAAAATGAATAGGAATTTTTTTGGCTACAGTTTCAATAAAGTTAAAAGCTAAGACTTCAACAGTAGCTTCTAGAGGATGCATGTGGCTTGTCCCAAAAGTGTAAAGTCATATAACACAAGAAATTATATGTAGTCTGTCTCCTTCGAAGTACACCAGGATCTTGCACACTTCTCCCAGCATCATTCCACTTTTAAAACAATCTATAATCCTGTATTGGAATTGCGAATAATTACCTCGTCGTATTAGTCTAAATCGCGTCGACGACCTGGATGTTTTCTCTTTCGAAGGTTATTTAACTTTTGAGAACAGCCCAAAGCTCCAGACTAACAAATTTATATTATAGGGTGGCATAGTCATTTGTGTGATTTGATGTACCGACAAAAAACTACACGATATGTGATGAATGTACTTAAATGCAACGTTTCCGAAAGCCCACTGAATCATCCCAATAGTTTCTATGGACGAATGTTCCAGGTTACACAAAATTTAAAACAGATTCGCTGCTTTATTTGTTCATTCATTACCAATGTGACGACCACACACTACATAAGCTCAGTTACCAGTATACAACTCCCCATTAACCCAACCAGTAAAGTCCTTTTCGTTTACTCTTGCGCATGCGCATTATATATAGTCCATTCTCATTGGTTGCCAGGTTACATCATTATGGCTGTGAAAACTGTTTCCATTGTAATCTATCTGAACAAGAGCACACTGGGGTAAGTATATACATTTGAGATTCTCGAGTAGGTACAGATTACATTCATCCATAAAGACCAAGTCACAGGAATAAGGCAAAGTCTGCAAAACGAGAGTTTACCTAGGTGATATATAGCAGAATCACAACTTGGGATTTGGTTGGCTAAACACAAAACAATTTCGATTGTTGCATGAAAGAGAGCGCTTATTGATCTTGGGAATGAACTGTTGGCTTGTAATATTTTGCTAACTCTTCAAAAAGAACCAAGTTTTGTAAAACTACCCTAAAAATGGGCGAGGGCTGTTATATCATTTCCAATACAGATGCGAAGTTTCCATTTTTTCAAATCACTGCTTTTGTGCCAAGAAGCTACATGACAGAGGATAACATAGAAAATGTATTTGGTTGAATACCTCACAGGTTAAAACTCGCAACTTCTTGAATAAAACTGATTTGGACACATATGGGATCCTCAGTTTACAAATCTTTGCGGTAAACGACGCTATTACTAATTTGACCTTGAAAAAGTCAAACAAGATCTATTTTGAAAGAGTTGTTGAATGAGAATTTCAGGTTCCCACGCGCAGTAAATTTTTTTTGCTTTGCAGAAAATAAATCAAGAAATTCGCATACAAATAATGAGATTTTATATAATCTCATCGAAAAACCACTTTCATCCTTTGAGTTATTGTAATAATCTTTATAATATCCCCTCCCCCCCTCCATCAGAAAGACTATCATTATCATTACATATATTTAACAATTAGACGACTGTTTGTATTCATATATCAAGTGTTATGCAATGCATACGGTTTTTTCCTAGTATAATATGATATTGATAAGAAAATGTATATTTAGTAGTTCACTATTAAGGTGAAAAATACAGCACGCATTTTGAGACAGCTATAAAATTTCTTCAATAATTAAAATACCAGAATTCTATGGTGGATAATTTCGTACAACGCTTTGTACTATAAAAATTTTCACTCACAGATCTTAAAACTAAAGATAATTGCCATGAAAAAAGTAACAACCACAAAGACAGGACAGCAGAACAAATGCAAAAACGCTACATTGTGCTGGTAGAGATCTTTTTATAAGGTTAGGTACCAAAACCAGCAACTTATTTCGTCTAAAACCAAACTTAACTGCTACTGCTACATTAAGGTGATGTAATGAATATAATGAAGTGTCTGTAGGAACTTTCACAATAAATGCGGGAACTGTTCATTTCCAGCATCTAAACACTTTTGCATACGTTTTAATGGGTTCAAGTATGTATTATCCTTGAATTCCTCTGTAGTATGGAGTTCATACAATCTTCCCTGTAAGTTCCATAAATAAGTCGCATATCTGATAGAATTGGTGAGCACGGTAACCACCAACCTTTCCTTACTGTTCGCTCATCCTGCTCAAAAAATAGTAATGATGCTTCTCCTTTGTTTGTTGGGGATATAATTCCTCCAATAAGGCCAAACAGATACCTGTGTTGATTATGGGATTGAGAAATATTAGGCCAATAGCATGTGTGCAAACCACAGTACATCGCACGCGAAACTTTTGATCATGTAGAAGTCATATATATGTTTCTATCTCTCTAGATATATAGCGTTTTCTTCTGTAGGTGAATACTGTGCTTAAAAATAAGAACCTTCACATGTGAAGAGTATTAAAATTGTTTTCTAATCAGAGTATCATATGTAGTCTATTTTTATTCCAATTATACATTTGTTTGAAAAAGAGGCGAGGAGTGGGTAATTTTGTTTTATCCAGTTCACGGAAAATGTTTCTAAACTGAACATCTTGTCAAAACCACCATATCGTCTAATGGGATAACAATCGCAAATTCTCTATGTTTATTTGAAAGTAATTAGGGCCAATCGTTTTGTTAGAGTAAAATTTACAGCAAGTGGTAACTGATTTGAGATAAACAAAACGTTCTCGAGTCTCCACTGAGTTTTGATTGCTCTAAATGCGACAATTTGGTATGTCAATAGTTATTCGTTCAAAAATGGATTTCGTTCCTGAAATTACTTCAAGCACAAGCAGAGTTCACTTCCTGTCAATCCAGAGTTCGGTCATGTAATCTATACTCAGACTCCAGCTCTAAAGTTAAATTAATTTTAAGATGAAGCTTCAAAATCTACTAGATCATAATCAAAACATCATCAAAGCTAAAGGCTGCAATGTTGCTATTGCTGCAAGCAGTTCTTTGACGTAAAGACCTTATTTCATTAACTGACACGATTGACTTAAAATTTGTGGATCAAATGTTATACTATATTATTGATGGGATAATAACGTGCATTTTGGTAATACACTTTGACATTTTAGCGCACTACGGAATTGTTTAGTTTTTCAGGGCTTTATGTCAAGTCTAATTAAAACACTGTCAAAAATAGGAAGACCCATTAAATAAAGGAACAAATTTACGTAAACACACAAGTGGAAAAATAATCAATATAAAAGAACTGAAAAATAAAAATTTCATAAATACACGTTTTAATACATTGTCGTTTTTTTATAAAACAAACTCCACAAGGTAATAAGATATGCTACTAACAATTGATCAAAATTAGAAGAAATAATGTTTACAAATAATTAAATTGTGAGAAGATTAAAAAGTTGCATTTTTACTCCTTTTTGTTAATTAAGAAACGCTGATTTGATCAACAAAATATTTTATAAGTATGTAGTGACTATTTTCTTTCATAAGTACACTGAAATATTCATTATGTGTTAAACTGTATGTTTTCACCTACTTACACACAATATATATATGTGTATATATATATATATTTCAATAACCCTCTATTTCTTCTCTTCTTTAATTAGCGTTTAAGGATCACATACCCCTACTCTGATTTTCTTCCCATGGTTTCCATTCAGTTTGTTCAATATCTTCCATTTTTGTTTTTTTCCCAATCCATTCTATGGATTTTTGTCTTTTAGTTTTATCTTTAATATTCCTCCTTCCACATTTCGTTGGGTTGTAGTTTATGTAACAATCTTTTTGTAAATGCCCACGTTTCTGTGCCATAAGAACATGTACTGAGAATTACTTTATGCACTTGTTTATATAGTGGTGAAAAATTTCCTCCCTAAATATTATAAAAGCAAATGTGATCTGAGAGTGACGGAGTGATTCCATTAGTCATAGGTAGTTGGGGTGTTTTATCTAAAAGGGCCCTTAGTAGCCGACATGTAAACGTATAAACCGATTTTTGCTGTCGAAGTCTACATTCAGAACAATGACTCTGTTCTGGCCGCACAACGTGCTTTTCGAATGCGCTTTTAACTTACGCCTTGGACCTTCACTCGTAATCGAAAATAAATTTTGTTATGAGTAACAGAAGGGGAAGAGAACTCACTTGGAGTGAGCAAACAGCGAAAAGGATCATTGCAGTAAAACGTTCAATTTTGCTGTCTTAAAGGCAATCTGCATATAAACATGCCGTTGCTCTTCACTTGTACTATAGAGCGAATTTTGTACCAAGCCCTTTATTTTCATCCATACAAGGATGGTTGTACAGAAATTTACTGAATTGACAAAATTGCTGGGAAATGTGGGAAAACATCTTGGAGAACTTGTCGCAATTATTTTCATTACAAACGATGCCCATTTTCATTTGTCAAAATTAAGAGTGAAATGTAGAGTGAAACAATTCATGCAGGTCTCTTCACAGCAAACATTACTGTTTAGAGTGCAGTAAGTAAAGTTGGCGTTGTTGATCTTTATTTTCTGAGGAAGGTCAACGTGTTACTGCCACTTCGAATTGATATGTGGAAACGATCAAATAATTTTTCGCATCAAATTTCCACACACCCCAACCAGAAAACATTTGATTGCAACATGATGGGCCCACGCAGCAAGGGCTTCGTTCCAAGTGCTCCTTCACAATGCAGTGACGTCGCTTGGCGAGCTCTCTCAGTGGGATTCACCATGTAATTTCTTCCTATGGGGATATCTTTCAAGGCTGGTTTCCAAACATCGCTCTAGAATCCTCCAAACTATACAAAATGTAATACGTCATGAATCAGGTTTATTACTCAACACAAGCTGAAAATGGTAGTAAAGAATAGAACTTCAAAAGTGCATCGAAAATGGACACCAGTTGGTCCTTATCCTGTCTAAAACATATTGTTTTACTCACAAACGCGAAGAACTCTACAGTTAGTTTTTGTACTCGCACGTGCGCGATTGGAATGATGGAAGCAAATATTGTCATTTGGCTTGCTACAGGTAACATCTCCTTATCAGCTGTTGACATATGGCTAAATCGTGACTCTGCCGATATTTAGTAAAAAAGCTTCACCTGATTCTAACTGTGATTCTTATACGCGTCACTCTTATTGATCTTCCAAACTCCGAATAATACAGCTAGAAAACTAATATGATTTGAAATAAATGTTTTTAAATGTAATTATTTTATACTTTTATTATGATCTGTATTCATCAATATTATTGGTTGGCATAGTTCATTAATTCTTCCACTGTTTCTTCAACAATCAAAAAAATAGTAATCAAATGAAGATTGGTTCTTCACATTACAAATTTTCGTCAAATTGGCTCTAAAACAATTTCCAATTCTCAATTTTTTCGTTGCTAATGTAAACCCTTAAATATCTTATAGGCACTCGCCTATTGGAGAAATATTCACGCTGCATTTTTTGCATTGCGGAAATATAGTCGTTGCCAAAAAATGTGTGTAAATATCCTACACCCCTCGGCTGTTTGTCACGATAATTTAAAATCGGCATAGATAAAAAACTTTTCATTGAGTGTAGCATGTCTGATTTGTTCTTCATTCAACCATCCACTTCTTGTATCTAAAACAAAAAATCGGTTTCGAATTTTCAATGTTTGTTTTCTTCCCTAGATTTTTGTCTGGATTGTTTAACGAAAATCTGTCTGCCCATTATTTATTTTATGGGCTATCAGTTTCAGTGCCATAATTTTTCTCCTAAACATTTTTTAAATAATGTTTTTCTAAATGTTACCTAATAAAACAATGAACTTTTCAGTTTTATTTTATGTTAAGTCAATAACAACATTAAACCGTCTTACGGTCTTCAGTGAAGAACACTTATAGCTATCTATTTTTACATGAGGAACTTCTTCTTTGGTTATATTATATTTTGCTTCTTTTGTAGTGTTTCAAGATGTTTGATTGGCCAATTTTAGATAAATTGCCATTCTTATACTATGTTGGTAAAGATAACGAGAGAAAGTTAGTCTGCTGTAACAGAATGTAATGGAATAGGAATTTTTGTGCAATTATTGTATACTTTCTCAAGCCAATTGATTAAAATTAAGAGGATTGGACTTCAGCTTAGCTCAACTTGACTGCTAGTTTCCACAACAGAAAAATTGTTTCTAATTCTTTATTCTTTTAGTTTTTAACATTCTAGATAGCATAATAGACTTATTACATTTTCCCCCTATTTCCTTTGATTCTTCATTAGAAAAATTTTTCATTTTGAATTCTTTTTCATTGAAGCCATATCCAATGTTTTCAACATTTGTATTTTCCTTGATTTAGACACACAGTTGTATTTTTTTAAAGATAACACTTCTAACCTCTTGCCATCCTAATAATAGTTATTCTTTCTGTAGAATGCATTTATTACTGTAAAACTGCTTGGGACAACAGAAAAAGTGAAATAACATCATTTAGTCTTCTAAATTTTTTTCTATGACATTAGAAAGAACACCCTATCAGTAAATTAAAAATATAGTAATTAAAATACAAAAATATGTAAGAATTCAGATCATGTGCAATTGGCTACACAAGTCGGAGAAGCATGGAGAGCGACCTCTAATGCATCTCACATTGTGTTTGGTAGATTTTGTTGTACTTAATTTTGTTTCACCTTGCTTTTCACCAAATTCTCGTTGTTATTAACTTACATTGGGTGGGCACTTTTGTACTACCATACAAATTTTTAATATTTTCCCTTCAATTAAAAAAAAAAAACATTCTCTAACAATAGGCTTCTTGGTTTATTTTTAATTTGTTGCCCACACTTACGATTGCACACACGAACACCTGCCTTCTTGGTAAACGTGTTTATTTTAGCCTACAATAATTTAAGCAGAAGCTAAACTGTATAATAAACATTTATCTATTTTGATTCTATTAAAATAAAGCTAACCTTGATCTTTTTTTCGTCACAATTTATTGCAGTCGCGACTTACGGAGGTAGCTCCCAATAATAATCGCAATAAATATCACAAAACTGGCACAGACTTTGACGGTTTCTCATTCGTTTTGTAATAATTGCACTTGAACTCTATATACGCCAGTTTTTTCCTTCTATTGATTTCGTTTAATCAACCGCTTGCAGGCGTGCTCCAGAGAGTTGAATACAGAGCCTGGTTGAAGAGAAGAGTGAACATGAACAATGAAACAAGAGGCTTGCTTGCACAATGCAGTGACTACAACTGCTGGCGGCATCGTTTGGTTACCTATTTATTTGCAGAGTTGGTAAGTTTGCTGACGACACGTGTGAGAGCCCTGTTTTCGGCCCGAAGCCGTTCGTTCTCAGCTTTCAGTTTTTGCAATTGCTAAAACAACAATCTCCCTGTACCAATGCTCAGTTACAGTAACATCTATTGTCACACAGTAATACATGATCATTGCGTATTAATGTTTTTAAGTGTTTAATGGTGTAGTGCGTTATGTGGAAATATACTCATGTGGAACGGTGTTTGCTGCAAGCTTACTTAGTCTCAAAACAAAAACGTCTGGCCTGCAAAAATTGCGCAATTCGCTCAGTGTTGGCATGACACCGAAAAATATCCGCCGAGTTACTGTTGTTACTACACAGAAATGTTAGCGGTGTTAGGTGGTGTTAATAGACCGAGTACTAGTGTATAAAAGCATCCAGCACTGGTATCCTACGGTTCAAAAAGTGATCAATGCAAGCCAGCTGAAATGCCTCAAAAAGTACATTTCGCAGCTACAGCAAAAAACAGCGGCTACAATCAAGTAAAGGTATGAATAAGTGCACGTTCCACAAGAAGTGTGTCTACCAACCTTCAGCTCTTCCTCCATTTCGCTCAGTTTCCTCTCCATGGCCCTCTTTTCGCGCTTTTCCAATTCGGATAGTGAGTTTTTGCTCGTCTAGTAAACGTCACCGTGAACCAAACGTCATAATCATACGCAAAACAATCTCACCACAGTGTTAAGTCGCTCCAGCGTCTGCTTGGTGTCTCTGAGCTCCTCGTCGGATTTTCTGAGCTTCTCTTTTAGTCTCTCATTTTCCTGCAGCGTCTGTTCGTACAGTTTCTTGTAATCAATCTCGCCGTTCTCGCCGCGTATATCACTTGTGCTCCCTAGCCTGGAACCTCTACTGCTGGATCGGTCCGTTCCGCTCTGAAATCAAAACAGATACTTGAAACATCGCCTGCGACATAAATGGCGTGCTCACGAGATATCCTTCGGAGTTCAGCGAGTTCAACGACGTCAAACTAATCGATCTAGCGCCCATTCCGCTCCCCAAGGAACTTTGGGACCGCGACAGCGACCTGTCTCTGCCGAAACTCCCGGTCCGAGATGTTGATCGAGATTGGCGAGCGCTTCCACGAGCACTATCAAGTATTTTTGAATAACCGGCCACGGCATTGTTTAAAACCTTGGCCGGTATTGTCAAGCTGGCGTAACCGTTGGTCGCGATGGAAGCTCCTCGATATCCGTTAGGGAAGTACGGGCTCACATAGTTTGAAGCGTACGAGTTGTAACTGGGGCTCGTTGTGGAGTAGGAGTTGGTCGCGTAAGGGGAAAAGTTCGCGTGAGGATTGAAGAAGCCGAGACTCCGGGGCCGCGCGTACGAAGAACCGTTGGAAGCCCCGTTCCGCACCGCCGACGAGGAGCGCTGCCGTGCGCCTTGCGAGCTTCGAAATGACATCGTGGAGAAACAACTCGCGAGCGATCACATCAAATACCATAAAACAGCAAGCGTTGGTGAAACCTCCGGCGAGCAAGCTTTTGGAAGCGTGGACCAGCGTTGACTAGCGCGAAAGACACCAAAATATGAAGCAACAAACTCGTGGCTATTTAAAACTTCCCCGAATGAATCCGTCTTCCTCTACGCGTTTGTGTACAGACAGAAGGAACGTAAGTTCCAAAAATATGGCCAATATGAAAAGGGAAGGTGTGCTCCTATTTATAAGCGGGGAAAGGCGCTATTTTTACAAGATTTCGCTGCAGCGACGACAACGCTCGTCAGGAAGCGGGTGCATTCCGAGTTTCTCATCCATGACCTACCGAAGCCTACTTCATATTTATAAAGGTTGAGATGGCCGTTAAAGTATCACCCCAAAATGCATCAAAGCCCCGTTTTCCAGAAACGCGAAAAAGAAAAGTCAATCGATGCAAGCGCGACGCGTTTCATTGGCGGTCATCCAATTGTGTCATTAAGCTTATAGATTCGGAATGCATTTAGCGGTTACATAAGCACGGCGCACCGATAAAGTCTAATGTAAATTGTCCGGCCGGCTTTGCGCGCACGGCGTTGCAACAAATACTGCAAACGTGGGTTGCGCTGGCTGCGTATAACGCGTCGCTTCACCACAATGGAGGGCATAATGGCGAAAATAACGTAAAACGCGAATTTGCTGGGTTTACTTTTTAGATGCGAGTTTTCAGGGCACGCCAAATAGATTTGTGAAAATGTGTGCCAACTGCACTATTTTATTTTATTCAGCGTGTAAAAATATTCCATCACATAAGGGTTTACATCATCGTCCTTCCTCATTCTACTGCACTGTTGAAATTCCTTTCATTCTAACAGTGTTACTCAGAATTTTGATTAGCTCTTACTAATCTTACTGCACAATGTCATACCAACTCGTCCTTTGCAAGTTTACTTCTGAAAAAATACAATTTTTCGCGGATTCGAACCTAGAACTTATTTAATGCAAATCCACAGTTTAATCACGACGCCACATCGGCAGGATTTCAGAATTTTGATTAACAAGTTGGATGTTTTCTGTGTGGCATCCGATCTTATTTTTCTTGAATAATACTTTTGTACCTATATGGACATCGTAAAACTACATAATATTCTAACCATGCAAGAGAAACTAGATGTTCTTTCCAATTAAAATACTTCGTATTCATTACGAAAGGACTCCCGTATCACAATTAAAATAAAAGCATATCTCAGTTTTATTGGCGTTTGCGTGTTATTAGTCAATTGCAGTGCACACAATGTATCACATGCGATTAATGATGGACATTTTTTCAAGCTCATAATTCTAGGAATTAATAATGTAATTTCCAGCAAGAGGTAAGAAATGAGAGGTTGATATCGAAAGGAATATCAAGTACAATGTTTTTTTTTTGTAAATTTTAGGATCGAGTTGAGTTCTGCAAGTGAAGCTTTGAAAGAGGTTCTGCTAAATTTTATTGAATGGTAAAACAGCGCACAGCAGCAACTTAGTGAAGTACTAGGTTTTGTATAAAGTTAGGAAAAATGACCGTTGAAATGTGCTACATCCTCAGCATGTCTGTGGCGATTAGGTCTTATCAAAAAGAGGTTTACTAACGACAGGGTCGCAAGGAAAGGAAATGTCAACTACTATGCCAAAATTGGAAAAGAGAAAACCAGACACGAATTGTTTGCTAATGTAAAAACAAAAAAAAACAAATGTCAGTTGTATCTACACATTAAAAGTTGGTAAGTAGTTTCATTTTTTCAAACTTTCACGAAAAAGCAGTCAACAGTCAGGTATCAACCGTGCTGTTGTACACAAGCTTTGTCAAAGAGTCGTCACTAGTTTTTTGATCTGCCATTTTAAACATCAATAACTATAGTAACACCTCTATCACTATTTGTACTTTTTGTTGTGATTAACAAACATAAGCTTGCGACACACACGGTTTTTAAAACTGTTTCTACCCCCCTCCCCTGTGTTGCTACCTTAGCGTACTTAAATTTAAACTGCATGTGGCTTTAGTGTTATTTGCAGTAAACGTTCCCTCAGTTCCCCCTATAATTTGTTTTTCTCCCTAAGAGTGAGTAAGATTATTTATTAAAGTTAATAATCTACTTCATTTTGAATATATTGCATCACATCAATTCTCTTTATATCTTTCATGATTCACTATTAATGTAACTTTTTTTCTTAAACTTCCACATAAACAGTACTGGTACTAAATTTTTCAGACAATCAAATAAATCAAAATTTTCCGCTTTTTCTTGTAGAGATGTTACACCACAATTTGGTTTGCAGAAATTCTTAAATCCCTATTTATTGTCTTCATTTTTAGTGGTAGCCTAGCTTCTTCAGTAGCTATTCAATAATAGAGCCTTAGCCTGAGCACCTGTATCCACGTTTACTTCCTTTTATTTGTAGGCGAGCAAACACAAGTTTATAGCAGGCTCAATACAAGATGCCTAATATTTGCTTCTTCTTAACAATTTTGCTTACTTACCTATCTAAGAAACATTTCAAACAATATTGTTTTAAATACTTTGACTCTTTTCTATTCCTTTTCTTTGAATGTTTAAGAATCATTTTTGTTTTGGACACGTAGTTATTTTCCAGCCGTTTTTCCAATCCCACATTAATTAGACGTGAAACGCTTTCGCTTCTTTTTAAGCCATAACTAAAAAGAAAAACTCTTCTTTGTCCCTAACTGTGCCTATTCAAGAAATCCCCAATTTTGTTTGCCGTAAAATTCTTGATTCATCTCTATTCCACCTCTCCAAATGGTTAAACCCCACTTTTGTATTGACACGCAGCTCTTTGTCCCAACTCTACATTAATTAGATGAGAAGCATTTCCGTTTCTTAATGAAAGTCTTCTTATACAAAGACTCCAACCTACTTATCCAAGAAATCCCAAACTTTCTTTACAGTAGCACCTCCTACATTCCTTCTCTCTTAATGTCTCACTTTGCATTGGACACGTAACTGTTTTCCCACTTTACATTAATTATATTATACGTAAAGCGCTTTCCGTTCCTTTTGAAAGTCTTTTATAACCAGGCCTAAACAGAAAAACATTGCTTGCTTATTTAAGATTTCATAACTTTCTTCTGTAGCATCATGCCTTGAACCGCTTTCTTTCTACATGTTCAAGTTTTTCACTTTCGTATTCGAACACGTGCCAACCGTAGTTATTCCCCATTTGCGTTTATAGCTGTTTCTTGTTGGAAGGCCAGCTTAAGCTAAGACTAGATAGAAGACATTCTGATTGCACAACACAGCACAGCTTTGCAAATAGCTGACCAGTGATATTTTTCTCGGATAAATAGATTTTACGGTTGCAAGCCTTGTGGCAACCGTAAAAGCTGTTCCCTAACGAGTCTCTTTGAGGATCATAAAAAATACCATGGCACTTTATTGAGTTTCCCCACTTAGTTACAAACTGTACTGCGCCAGGCCAAATACATAGCAGGTTTGAACACAATTATTTATCAATAACGTCAATTATAATGCAGTCAAATCACACGCCGTTTAGTTGTACCTTTATAGCTGCTTGGTAGAGCATATTACTTATTTTAAAAAATGTTTTATTCCCAAAAAACACAGGCTCATCAGCGTTCTCAAGTCGCTTTACAGGTATATTCACTTCAGCTTTATAATAAACACTTACATGTTATAATATATTCAGATTTTCCTCCATTTTTCAAGATACTCCATTGTTGTAAGTACCCTAACGTGGTTAACAAATTACATATTCTCTCTATGTAATGGATGTTGATTTAATAACTAAACACTTAGTATGTAGAAAAAGTTTTACTGGCAAACGGAATCAGCATTTTTAGAAGTGGGCATAAAAGGAGATTTTTGAAATGTTTGCCTTTTATTAACACAGGATGTGGGCTTCGACGACTTAACTAAGAGCATCTCAAGTCACAGTGGAAAAAGCTTGTAATAGCGTATTTGAACTCAATCTTAGGGCGTAATTTGTAGACCAAATCTTTGATATGGTTCCAAAGAAGAAAAATTACAAGAGTTGGCGTCGAAGGAATAAGACCATTCGATAGCTCTAGGGTTATGATTGAAATCAATTTTTGTGTTGAAGTTTTAAGGTCACATCTTAGCTAACTCGTATTTCCCTTACGAGTATCAAGCACAGAACCACTTGTCTCAAATTTCTTAACTAGAGCTTTGGTGGCTTTTAAGGATTCTTCTAAGCTGTTGAACATTCTTGCAGTGTTTCCACGATAAAAAAACGTTTCTTGGTGGAATGCCTCATTTTGACACTTTAATTTTACACACTCAAATCAATTATCTATATGCTCATGGTCTCGGCACAACTACAAGTACTGCCTTCTTGTATATACTACAAATGTTATTCCAAAACCAATCATATAATTATTAATTGATCGCCCAGAACGCCTACTAGAGGGAGCAGCTCTATTTTACGACTTTACAGACTCTCCTTATATCTTCATTATTCATAACTTAGACGAGCGTTTTTCAAGCCATAACTTTTCTTACCATTATAATAGTTTCAACTTATAAAGTGTCTAATATTATATTGAAAATTTTTTACAGCTCACATTTTTTTGACAAAGTCCTTTTCCCAACAAAAAGATAACTGCATAGTTCTTAAAAACCTGATGACCCGTTTTATGTTTTCCACATCTGGTACATTGTCAATTCCTAAAGCTTTCTTATCTTTTGCTGTTATCATCAATATTTTCTTCATCCACGACTTCTCCAACAAATTCGGTTTTAATAACATTTGTAGCAAGTATCTTATTTGTTTGACAATTTAAAATGGCATTTAGTTCATACATTCTCAATAGCAGGTCTTGTATAGATTAGTCGTTTTTATTTTGAAACCTTCGCCCCTTAAATTGAGAAATTTCAACATTGCTAATTCATCTTTACATACCATCTTGGAAAACCGACTTAGATGATATTAGATCGACTCATGTAAACTTCAAGAGTTTTCTATAATACCTTGGATTATCTGCCATAGCAGAGTTTACCGCATTCGTTTGAATACCCTCACATCTAATCTCTCACCCATTCCCTTTGAAATTTATTTTTCACGCGCAAAAATGCTATCTCCATCACATCTTCTCCTTTTCTTGTTGAAAAACGTCCAAACCACAGCATATTTAGTTTCAAAGTTTTTGTCTTCTATCAGTTCGTCTACTCATTGTATTATAGTTTAATTTGTTTATAGTTTTTTTTATCTCTCTACAACATACCTTCCCGATTTGTTTTTGATAATGGTTTATTAAATCTTGTCTATTCATTTCGAATCATGTCCTTTGCTTCTATAATCAGGTTTTCCTTTAATGTGTTTCTGTTTTCTTTGTACTGTTGCTTTGTTATTCTTGTTTCTTTTTCACATTTCTTAACAATTTCTTTTTACACATACATACATTCGTTTATTATTATGTACAAACTCTAATTTTTGTTCATCTATGACTTACTATAGCCATCCTTTCATGTTCATTCCTTATAAGCTAATCATATAATAATGGTAAGACTTGCATTCTACCTTCACTATTTAGCACAACTATAACAATAGTTCTATACCTCACATGGAAACATGCCTTACAAACCGGAAGGTTAAAGCTAATTATAAAGACATTGCTAATTTGTCTTTTTTTGACAGCAATTTGTTTGTCTTTTATATATTCTAAATCTATCGCTTATACTAATTACCGTTTGTTTTCTTTTATAAATTGAAGTGTACTGTTATGCAAATATTTAGCTTCACAAGTTAATTGTTTTAAAGAATCTCAACTGCCACAAAAAATATGCATGGTAAATGAAGAGTATACATAACCATCAAACAAAACATCGCGGAAATTTTAGGAAATTATATAAAACACAATTTTAAATTCTCCAACTGGCGCCTCTGGACTCTAGCAGTCGATAATTACCGCAGTGAAAATAAACTGTTACGCTGAGGAATTCCCATCGAACAAACCCTGCTATCTTGGGCGCTTCCTGGTTAATGTCAGGTCAGCGCGCGGCTTGCTGCAAATCAAGCACGAGCCAATTTATTTATTCGGAAGTCCCGAACGGCCGCAACTTCTAAGAACGCGGCTGTGCATTCGTTCTAGCGCCTTTTAATTGCAACAATAAAGGTTCTATTTTCGGAAAACGGCGAAGTTCAGGGTGACCTGTTCACCTGCTTCCCGTTGCTGCTCGCTCTTAACGCGTGAAGCCATTCCATGGGGTTCTAAATAGAAATTCCGCGGGGCGACCTTTGAAGCAACTTAATGGGTGTAAAAATTGTCTGTTTAGAAAATTGTGCGAAAACAAAATGAAGAACCGGCGTTCGACCTCGCTGTTCTTTTTTCGACCTGTTTCCTTGACCTTAGCGTAAAAAAGAGTGGAACCTTAACGCTGCCGCCCTTGTGATATAAATGCTCGATTTATCTCGGCACGATCGAAATCTACTAGCGCAAGTCAAAACAACGTCTCTTAGCGACTAGACGTGACAGAAAAACTGCCAAAGCGTGGGGTAACATCTTCCACCTGTCTCCTGTCTCCGTCTATACTGGTGAAAGATCACTCGCGGCGCTCACTTGCACTGCAACATTGAGCACACTAAATGATAGCACCTCTAATTTTAGTCGCACAGTGCGCTATTTTCGACCGCCGTCGACGTAACGAACATATGTCAAAACTGATCGGTTTATTTCCACAAAATTGCCTTTTCGCCGCCAGCACGTGGGTTAAATGACCATTTGGCTAATAATACATTATACGCTATATTTGTGACAAAAGGTGCGCCTTTTTATAGCACGTCTTTCGCAACTTCGTTTGGCCAGAATGTTTGGGGACGGGCAGCTGTATGACGAGGTACAAAAACAAAGCATGAGTCATGCAAAGTACTCCAACATGCCAATACTAATTATTCTAAGAAAAAATGTACCCACCTCTTCATGATTCAACTTTGCTGGGTCTTCAAAGTCGCCCCCTCCACCCGATTGATCTTTTTCAGAGTCTAAGTCCTTAAAAAAACAAACGAAGTTAATGAAAAATTCTAAGCAAAACACTGACGATTTCCTCACATCCAAGTTATCAAAAGCGACCACGCCCGTTGAACGTCGTTTGGGTCTTCTTCTTCTCTGGATGGCAGCCTGTGTGGCAAGAGTGGCTTGGGCATTACGGGCATCATTTTCTTTATCTTGTTCTTTAGTGGTTCGTTCATTAATATATATAGTTATGAAAGAATCTTTAAACTCACCTTTATTGTCTTGTGGTTTAGGCCGACGAAGAGGTATCGTGATGGTTGCCTCTGCTGTGGTTTCCACGGGATTGGACGCAGGCCGTGGAGGTGGATTGGTCATGGGACTGGGCCGGCGCATAAAGGACGGTGTTGATGGTGCATCTGGAGCATCCTTAGTTGCATCCTCCAGCTTAAACTAAGAACAAAAATGAACTGCCATATGTTTCAATGCTATTTAGTAACTGCCAGAGTTTGTGTTGATTCAAATGTTATTTATTAATCATTAATAATCATTTTATTAATTATTAATAAATACAGTGGATACTGATAAGTTTTCTATACAATAAATCTATGCTATTTACATATTCACTTATAAAGTAAAAGTGTCATAGAATTTCTAGGCCTACACTATGTTATAACAAAGCCAAAGAGTTAAGAAGTATACAATGTGAAAGAGGGGATGATACAGGCAATACAAGCAAAAAATCAGAATTACAGGAGCAATCTGCAAAAATAAAACAGATAAGTCACACAATGAAAAACAGACAGCTTCTATTGGACAATAAACAAAAACAAATTTCTGTGCAAGCTGTACAGAGAAGACAAATGATATTTTTGAGGTGGAAAAGAGAGAATTATAGTTTTTTAATTTTTGATTAATACAAACACAAGTGTTAGTGTTAAATCAGAAAATCCACACAATTACAAACAGTTGCTTGCACAAAAAAATTTCCCATAAAACAAACAAACCAAATTCCTTCCTATGATGACTTGTACGTACCTTGCTGCCGTTATCAACTCTAAGTCGCCAAGAAGGCCTGCGTTCATGTACAGGTGGCGGTTCTTCATTATCACGGGTGGGAACAGTTGGAGCTGCTGTGGTTATGGTGGCAGTAACACTCACACCGTTAGAAGAATCCCCCTTAGTACCCAACTGTTAGTGCATACATGTTGGTCAGTGCAATGAGATAAAATTTCGAGATATACAGAGTGTGATATGTAATTACTTATTCAATTATAACTAATTACTTATTTGCTCTGTACACCGAAATTCATGTTTTCATCCATTCATGTTATCACAAGTTATTACAAATTTTTAATCTACATCGACTTACCTGCTCGTTATTATTAGTGTTATTATTGTTATTGTTGGTGCCAGCCTGATTTTTTTTCTTAACCAACTGCTCTGCGGACTTGATCTCTTCTAGAGTTACGCCCTGCGTGGATCGTCTTGTTTCACGCACCCTTTTAGCATGCGCCTTCCGCTGCGTCTCGCTTTCTTCATCCCTCACAGGAGGCACAAACGATCTGTCAAAACAAACAGACAATGTAGATGCTGATGACTCAAATATACAGCAAATTTCGAAAAAAATTATGCACAGGCCGATCATTCTTTCATTAAACTGAACAGGAAGTACTGTATGTAATAACATAAAAACGGGAGCCTTGCATATGCAGAGTTAGTAACAGAAAACATTAACGTTTGTCACAGGCGGGCAGGGAAACTTAATCCATGTTAGGCCACCAACCGTATCAGCTTTGCGTCAGATTAGTCTCAGCATCAGCTCATAAAATCACTCGTTCATACTTAAAGAAATTTTTAATCACGGCCAATCGGTTTCCGCCGGGCGAGGTGGGTGTCGCGTTGGCTGCAGCCGTGCCGGCAGGCAGCAGCGTGGTGGCACCTAAGGCCAACTTTAGACCACTGGTACCAAGAAGTGCAATAAGTTATCGGGTAGATAGCGGGGAGTGATACAAACCTTCTGACAGGCTGGTTGCCGGGCAGAGGGCTGGTGGTAGGTGTGGGTGAGTTCGATGTGCTAGTATTTACAGATGAGGTGGTGCTGCCCACTGTAGAGTTATCCAAAGAGTTTTCTTTCCCTGGGTTTCTAAAACATAACCAATATTTATTTTATAATTGTATTATCAATTTAGCTTTCGCTAATTTAGTAAAATGAAATTGTGAATTTGCACACAAACAGAAATTTTAGAGATTACCCAAAACAAATGCTTAAGATAACGAGTATTACTCGTTAGAAAGTAACTATGAGATTTCTGAAATTTAGTTTTGCGTATACATACATAGTGTCGTTTGAATTTTGAACCAAATAGTTCTTCTAGATTATAGCCCTTTATGCAAATCTAAAAACTAAAATAATTTTCTAACGGAGCTAAAAATTACTTTCAAATTAAAAATTCAAAATAAGTATTAGAATATAAGTATTTGCGTAATTCTTTGCCCAAAATTAGAATTTTTGATAAAAATATTAGGCTATTTGTGGGTGTTATCTAATAACATCAATTATTACAACTTATCCAAATTTCAAAGTTCTGATATAATGATATATATGATTTTTTTTCTGTTTGGAACAATTCAACCTAAGTTTCTAAATCTATTGTTCTACTTGGTAAGGTTTATCTGTTCCATGCAATAGAGATGAGAGGGGTGCTAACAATAAAAAAATTAACTAAAAGCAAGTAAGTGGTATAAACGTTGCAGATGGATTCAAAAAAGACTGACAGGTCCAAAAATATGAGGCTCCAAAAAGATTTAACTAACCATAATTTGAGCCCCATCTCTCTCAGACGTTATGTTCAGCACATTAAATTTAGACTAACAATTTTTATGCAATTATGGCTATCACTCAAACTAATAAAAAGCTAAACAGTGTTTTTTTTTAAATCTTAATTTGAATATCGAGATCTCAATGCATTTGTAAAGCTATGAATGGCAAAAGAAAAACAATCCAGTATTCGACCCTTAAAATCTGTATACATTTCTAAATAAAAGATTACTCTCTTCAAAAATACATAAACAAATGCATGGTGTTTTCATTTAAAAACCAAACAATGGAGAGGGGAGATTGTTCTGATTAGTAGCAACAGCTAGCAATTTTATTATTTCCTCGTTTCTGCAATATTATGTCTTTGCCAGCTAAAAAAATATTGTCTCATTGGAGATGATAAACACATTTATAAACTGAAGGTACCTATTCAAAATGCCAAGGTATCAAAACAATCAAGGTAAACCTTTTCTACAATTTCAGTTAGTTATTTCGAAAGTCTTTTAAAGATAGTTGACTCAATTTGGTTAATGTGTGTAGGGATTGTATGGGAACAGAAATATGCTACTATAGGGGCATACCACGATTTTGTAGGATTAAGCACATTAACCATCTAGGAAGTCGAAGATCGTGATATGCAATTTTTATTAAAAAAAAAAAAACAAAAACAACTCAAAATAAACGATCAGAAACATACGACTTAAGATCAATCAAAAACTGCTTGATGGTAAATTCATAAACAACTTAATAAACCCTGTAAACTACACTTATTAGTATTTGTAACAATCAACTATGAAGGTCTCAGCACTATATATTATCGTTCATGAGATATATCACTTTAAAATAAAAAAAAGCAGGAAAACCCCCCTTAGGGGTATTTCAATGGGCCGGGTTTATGAGACATTCCTATTCTACTTTTTAATGAGGAGTTCAAAAAAGGTGGTCAGAAGTTTCGACCTAATTGTACAATTGATCACTATACTCAATTGTATATATTACCTCTAAATATTACCTCTAATAATTACGTAATTTATATAATTATCAAAAAGCATTATAAAACTTGCTGCCAAATCTGCGTTAATATTTTTAAAGAACGAGCGATAAATGTTTATTATCATTATTTCTGAGCATGTAATAATCAGAAGTTTATCAAATCGCTTTGCTCAAGAGTAGAATATTAAACGGGGTTCACTATACCCCGCCATACATGTAATTTTAGTGGTCGCCTGTAGCTTCCTAAAAAATTATGCTGTTATTCTAAAACGTTTTTGATTTTTAAGTTGACTATACAATGAAAAAGTGATTTGGGGTCTGAGAATCTCTACCATAAATGCAAAAGTGTAAATATTTTCATTTTAATAAGGTATTTGCGTTATAAAAATGCATGTGAAGTTTGTGAATATTTTCAAAAAAACTATAATACATTTGTATTATTTTATCCATAGCATGCTATATTATGGTGCTTTGGGAAAAATACATAGTATTTTAAAAATGGTGAAAAATTAGAAGTTTTTCGTGGATATTGTTTTTTTCTGCCAGTACATCCTAAATAAGCCTGTCAAATATGAAATCAAAATCTACGCAACGGAACACATTTTATTTAATGAGTATTGTGGTTTATGGAGAGACTCAACCCGATGTAGTGTAGTATCAAATATCTATTAATATAATGCAAACATAGATAGCACAAATTTCTAGTAGTAGTTGTAATATTACTTTTGATAACCCTCTTACAAATTTGAAACTCTTAGAACAAAAAAGAGAAATATATTATTAGAATTATTACAAATAAATATTAGCCTTGTTTTATGCGTCAAAGAAGAGTAGTAACGTCGTTTTACTACCTTTATTTCATTATTGTGACAGGATAAATAAAGCTTACCAGAAATCATAAACTTCAATAATTCACAAGAAAGAGCATAGACTCAAATGATATATTATCAATAAGTCTTAATATATAGTAATAGTTCCCCGTAGCAAGCCCAAAGGCCTATGGGGGTCATAACAGGATAGGTCTGCTACAATCTAGAGCCTACGGTACACAAGGGTAGTAACGTGGCTAGCGCTACGTACCGACCGCCTATTATTACTCTAGAGTTTGACCTCCAGGTACTCATTTATTGCAGCCTGAGTCCAGCTGGGCCGTAAAAATGCCAGTGATCAAATTGGCGAGAGCGGGATTCGAACTCGCAACTCTTGGTTTCGTAGTCTAGCGATCTATCCACTAAGCCACCATGGCTCAAGTCTTAATATATACTTCCTAATAATTACAGAAAATGGCTACTACAATTTTTTTTTCTTAGATGGATATAATAGAAGTCAACAGTCGAGTAACCCACAAACCAAACACTGATAGATAATAATGCAAAAAACATGGCATTTTTCTAGAAGGACTGGAACAAGATTTAGTTGCAACAAAGAAAAGTAATCCTCGAATTTTAAACTATATATTCTCTAAAACTACCAATAGGTTAAGAGAAAAGATCAAAATATAGGAAACAGGATTGTGAAAAGATGTCTAAAGTGTCATAGAAGTAAAGATCAAAAATCAAAACTCTCCTATAATTAATGCAGATTTTAAGAATCGTCTCAACGTTTTCGGATTGTTTATTTTAGTTTTGAAAGGGCCAAAAGAAATCAACCATTGCATATTTTTTCTTGTATTGTTTTGGTAAGTCAGTAATGTGCATTTTGCTAAAGTTATTTTCTAATCTTAAAATCAGATAATGTTACTGTGCATCTTTAACTACACAGGCTCGGCTGGTGATGTTAACTGCAAGTTGCCAACAAAAAACAACATCGAGCTACTTGCAGAATCATCAGGTTTTCATATTTGATCAGTTTTATTCATAATTTCGAACTCAAATGATACATAACTAATTTACACGCTACGCCTCTGCTCATTGCAACTAAGTTCATAGTCGTGCAGATCATCTCAGCCATAGCTCTGCTCACAGGGCCTTATGAATTAAGAATACTTTAAATATAATTTTTATGATTAAAAGTGCCGATTATAAACAAAAAATTAAAAAACCGAAAACTAGTATTTTTAAAAGTTGGGGTCTCCCCTTGTGTGATTAGGTATAAATTCGCTCAGATGATACCTAATTCATAAAATCCAAATACAAGGTGTGGGACTACAGCGATTTTTACTAGGGAATTAAAGATCCAAGCGTACAAGACAATTATTTAAACAGTGATTTATGGGACATTATTGAGAGAAGAAAGAATGCTGGAAGTATGGCAAATGAGAACGCTGAGGTAATATTTGGAAAAAGAAGGTTAATGAAAGATGGGAAAGATATTCAAACAAAGGCACGATAGCAGTTCAATCAACCTAAACAGGTAAAAGTGGTAAGGGTCATTTGAAAAGAGAAAGAATAACAAAGCAAATTCTAAGTTGCTTAAAAAGTCTCTATGTATATAAAAAAAACTATTCATGTTACAATTGGATCCATCATAAAATGTAAACAAATTAAAATGTTCTACTATGAAAAAGACAAATCAAAATTGACATTTATAGATATTTGTAGATAGCATTTGCCTTTTACTATGATAACAGTGTATGATACATTACAAAAATATTTGTCTGCAGAATATTATAGGAGTGATTTACATATACATGAAAAATGCAACCAACCTATCACCATAATTCGATTATATTTTATTCTTTTAGCTTAATAAAGAAAAAACAGCAAAATGGCATGTATTATTTCAGCAAAGATTAGAGGATAGGTAATATTAAATTAAAAACATTAAGCAAACAAATGTCAAAAGAAATTTAAATTTTCAGTTTGTTTCAATTTGCATCATCCTTCATTGTCGTGATACAACCTGCAATTTGATAAATTAATCGATTAAATTTACGTTACAATAAAAAACAAAACCTGTAGCATGTTGTTCCACTTCCACTGTGGTATCTTTCAAGTCATGACTTATGAAGACAATGATGAACCTGGCTCAAACTGTTCTTTTAAGCTCATTCTATAAATGTTTCACTGTGTACATGACAAAACTTTATATTGAGCAGTCCATTTGCTGAATTCCAATGTCCTCTTCTCTATACTCTCGAATACTTGCAGCATTATGCAACATTGCATTATCATTCATAAAAATAAAATTGTCTCCAATAAACCTGTATGAAGTACAACTTGAATTGCCACACTATTATTAATGTAGAATTTGATCGTCAACAATGAGTAAATCATTTCTTAAAATGTCAATACACAATTGCTTACCTACTGTTGCTGTGTAGGTATACTCGAGTCACATAAGGGGAAAAAAACTCCATCAGTACAGTGTCTAATTCATATGTTCTTTAACAAACTAAAGTCAGGATTGGCCCCTGAGCTATGATTAATTTTCAGTCAGTCATAATTTGTGAGATCATAAATTTTTGTAATAGAGTCTTTGTCTTACTCTCCACCACCTAAACATTACTCCTCACAATGTAGCTTCTATTGCAAATGAATAAGAGTAAGACAATTGTATAATAAAATATCGACAATGAAACAGTAGCCACATTTGTTGTTGCTTAAGGACTGCCTGTCACAAGTTGCTTCACAAGGCTTTGTAATTTTTTTTAAACATTCATTATATTAGCTCAAATTAAGTCTCTAGGCCATTTCATTATCCATGTCTTGTTTCAGTGCTGCATCCATTTTATTAAAATTCTTGATAATATAAACACTTCACAAAACTGCTAGTTAAATGTCAATAAACAAATAATATGCAATAATGTCTCCAGAACAACTGAGAAACAGGCTAATAGTCTATACGTAAGAGTAAAAAAAGTTAATATATTTAAAAATAAAAAAGATTTAATTATCTAGGGATTGCTTGCAAAAATTATCATATTTATGAATCTTGGTGAACAGTTACATTTATTTTACTCTTAATACAACCCTTTTCAGAATAAGCCTCAAAGGTCAAACTTTAGTTCTTTCATAGTATACAATAGATACAATTTATGATTTTATGTGTTACATATTTATTCTATCTTCTTGTTACACATGCACAGTATCAGGTACAAATTACTATTTAACTGTCATAGTGATACTTAATTTCGCCACACACAGTTCATCCATCAGATGATTAAGCAAGCTGCAATAACTTTCATTAGCAATATTAGGCCCATGTTTGTAAGAAATTTCAAGAGTAACAATGTCTTGGTTATGACTTTATTACAGTATGTATTTTAAAAAATATTTTTCTCAGAAGTACGTGCAAACAAGTTTAGACTTTGACAAAGCTTACTTTTAGTACCTCTTAAGGCATTATTTCATTAAAGTAAATGTCGCGATCAATAGACAGTTACATTTTAAACAACTTGTACAAAGTTTATTGTTACATTTATCACCACAAACACGAGAGAAATAGATGAATTTTACTGTAATTAGTTGCATATTCTCTATATCTACAAATGTCTCAAAAGTGTATACAATTAAACAAAAATTTCTTAAAGGGAAGCTACACAAGATATCTAGACTGAATATAGTGCTGTTAACTGAGTAAAGATTGGAATAAAGAACAATATTTTCTATACATTGGCTTTTAATTTTCGAGAACTGCTTTCAAAGAGTTTAAATAATGATCAATAACTTTATACCAAACCTCATCGGTAATACCCTTACTCTCACCACATATGTATTCTTCCAAAATTTTTGTACCTTTAATAGATCTTTGTATAAAATAATTGTATTGCCTGCCTTTGCCTTTAGATTCAAAGTGATGACACTTAAGCAAAAACTCTTGAAATTATTTCCAAGACTTCCTGAATTTGAGGTGTTCAAACGCCATCTTACATGTACCTGAAGAATTTCTTCATTAGATGACAGCTGATTTTATTTAAAAACCTATTAGGTTTCTTCTTTTTAAGAGAGATCAGTGAAATCAGTCACGAAAAAAGACCCTAATAAGTGATGGCACGCCAATCAGAAAGTCTCATTGAATGTAGCAGATAGTTCAATTCATAGATATTTGTCTAAAACTAAATGAATTAATTCATCATTCAATTTCTTTCTTTCATTAATTTTAGTATTGCTTTTTCCAAAATAAATCTTTGTCAAATAGTTAATGAATGTAAGATTTGATTTATTTAAATTTGTTTGGCACAAACAAATTTAAATAAATTAAGAATCAAGAATCAATTAAGAATTGTTTGAAAATAAGCATTTCATCAATAGATAATGCACGTTCAAATAGTTAATATTTGAACTAAAATTACATGTGTTTATAATGCTTAGACTTTTGAAACACTCATCTTTAAGTAATATTTGTCTTATCTCCCTAACTTTCTAAACTTATAATTTAATTTTGTATAATAATTTATTTGAAACTTGCACACCACATTCACAACTATATTTGCTAATTCGGCTCACAAAATCAGCCTTCTAACTTTAACCGTTTTTGAATTATCTAATATTTTGATTACAAAGGAAATTTCTCCCAATGTTTCTATTGTTTGTAGTGTTAAATGTACGCAAAACATGTGGAATGTTCTACACGACTGCCTGGCGTCTAGATCAGGCTTCGTCATCACAATTTTGTAATACTTGGTACAGCGCTAAAAGAATATAAGTATGGCAATATACAAACATATGAAATAAATTTTGAGGTTTCATATTTTCGGGTTAAATCGACAAAAATTCAATTCCACAAACCTGCAAGAGACAGCCTTATTGATATATAAAATAATATTATTTATTTATAACAGGTGTTTATTTAATAACCAAACATTTAGTTTGAAAAAAAAGCTTAGTGATAAAAGATACTTTTAAACAGTCAAAAAGTTCTTATAAATAGGTACAAAAGTGACTAAGTGAAAAAATTATCAGTATTGGCCTTCCGTTACTACAAGATCATACATATGGCCTCTATCAGTTTGACAAGAGTATATAAGTTATACTAGAAATCAAATCTTTGATATGTCCCAAAGATACTTCTCAATGGTTCTAGAGAATGGTAGCATAGAGTAACCACTTTGTCTCCAAACCAGCTATTTATAGTCATAAAATCATCCAGTGCCCTAGTTTCTTTACTAAAATCAAGCACAGAGCCACATATCAAATTTGATGGGTTTTGATGATTTTTGTAAGCTGTTAATTACTTTCTTAATGTTTCATGACTAGTTTATTTTAACTAAGCTTTCACAATAAAAACTTTTCAGTAAAATACCTGTGCCGACAGCACAACTACTGCCCTCTCATTCATATTTCAAAATTTATTACAAAACTAAGTGTTCGGTTATTAATTGAACTAATATTTTAAGATATTCAATTTTCCTGCGCTACATTATATTTCGCTTTGTTCATAATTTCCCTATTTGTTGAAGTTTATACTTTCATAATTCAGGTCAATCATTTTTTTAAGCTACAGAAAACACCAAAACAAAATTATGATAGTAGAACTAAACCTTACCAAGTTTATAACACTAAAATTACAAATTAAAAAAAATGATTCAAGATGCATCATGATCAAATGAAAACTAAGCAGCTGCAATATCATTTAAAAGTTCATTGCATGAAACGGCCTTGCAGCTGCTTAATTTTTTCTTGCGGCTTATCTAAATGCATTGCGCCATGTCAAACAAAGCATGAAAGAAAAGAAATTAAAGTAGTACGTGCATACCTGCTCTGCCGCTCGACATTGTTAGAGGGAGCGATGATGTATTTGGATTGGGAATGCAAGGGTAAGGAGTTATTGCAGTGGGTTAAAGAGCTGGCCTGAATGCGTGCACGCAGCGCCTGATATTTCGTGTAGAACCTAAACATGCAGGCAACAGTGTCAGCATCGGATGCATCAGCTATACTACTTTAGAACATACGATCAAGTCTGAGACGAGACGCCGTTAATGGCAAGAGAAGGGCAATTAAAGGCAATTTCGCTCGCACAAAACAGCAGCTAGGCTCATCCACAAATTAGTTTCTACTTTTCTACAGAAAATAACAACGCACTTACATACATTCTAAAGTAGTATGATAAATAAAACTCTAGAAATTAGGTCTTAATCAAAAGATAGTGAAAAAGCTAATTCGGTTTTGAATAAAATATTTGTACTCAAAATTTTGCGGAAAATGTTATCGAATCGGGGCTCCCTTGCAAGATGAAAGCACTAAGCTCGGAAAAGCCAAAGTTAAAATTCCCCAACAGTCCACTGTTAATCGATAAAATGAATCGATTCGATTAATATTAATAAAGCTTTGCGTCATTTTGCTAAGGAGTTAGCAGCTTATAGAACATGACTTATACTCACTCGGTGTCGTTTTGGAAGCTATTTGTCCTTCGCAGTATGACTTCGTCCTCATTTGTTACATCTGCCGCACTGCTTCTATCTCCTAGAATCCAGCAATGTTTGTTTACAACAATAATCAGGTACAAAAGCAAAAAACTTACTAAAGCTAGCGGTTTTATTGGTTTCGACTTTGGTATGCCGTGGAAGCGGCCTTCGCCATGATGGCATATTGTCATCTGTGTTATTGTCGACAAGAGGTTTAGGAGGGACGGTAGGTGCTTGAGTCGGTGGCCCTTTCACAGCCTCTGTGTCATTCAATGCAATTACTTCATTGTTAGTCAATGAATTCACCCTATTCTTCTTTTCTGAAATTATTAAAAAATATATGAGAAAACTAGAAATGTATCAATTAAAAAAACATGCAACTGCACCATGTCTATAGCAGTAACTGCTAAAATTAAAATGTTCAAAGAATTTTACTCATTAATATTCAATTTCAATTATTTCATGCAATACAAGTTTAAATATGTGCACGATGCAAATTGTGAGTGGTAATACGTCACATGTGCAATAAATGAACAGCAATACATCCCACCAGTTGGCAATTTTAAAAGCCTTATTTCAAATTAAAAACTTTAAACCGATGGGAAGCACATGCGAAGAAACAAATAACGCAAAAAAAATAATACTGCAATCTACAAAAGGTGTTACAAGGGGCAATTCACATCCCTGTTACATTCCTCTTGAGGTCACTGTTTAATGTAATCCATTTGTACCAATCGAGCAGATCGTGCAAAGGTCAAACGACAATTATATCGGGCAAAGATTCGTCATGATGCAAATACTACTTAATGAACACAAGGGTCTGGCAATCTGCATAACCGGCAACTTTACCGTCGTCTGTGCTATTGACGGAGTTGGACTCCGTTTCACTACTGCTGGTCTCAGACTCTGTTTCACTCTCACTGGAGACATCCATATCTCCTTTGTGCACAACACAGAAGGAAAGTTTAAATTGCAAATAATCATAGGGTGCACTGCAGTCACGGTGCATTGCACAGCTACTCACCAATTTCTGCTGTGCTTTTTTCCTTCTCTTCAATCTCCACTTCAACCCGTTTGAGCTTGGTGGGCGTCTCTGCTTCGGTGGGTGTCTCCAACCGTTTCTTTGCTTGCCTTCTGTTAAGCACTTCCTCCTTGTTCTGACGCTTCTGTAGGTCTTCAAGGTACCGGAACATGTCTGTGTCTGCGACATCAAATGCTGTTTGCCCCTAAAAAAGATATTAGGCTAAATTCATCTGTTTTTCCTTTTGCCATCTACACAATAATCTTGTGAGTTATCATTACTAAAATCACACATCTATTATCTGTGAAGGATGTTATTGGCCAGTTTCAATTGCATTATCATTCACACATATTTAGATGAGACCTTAATCAACCTACACAAAATAATAAAAACAATCATTGTTTGATAAAAATCATGACCAACGTGGCTAACAATAGTGTACAGTTACCTGCATATAGTATTGAACCACAGCTTTGTTTTTGCTCTAAATAAATTATTGATACTACACTGCAATAGATATAAATTAATTAAAAAATAAATTTGCTTCAATCTATTTTAATATTTCAATAAATATGCACAATTGGCTTATGAAGTTAAGAAAGAAAATAAAGTGAAAATTTATGAAGGAGAAAGAATGTGCTAGAGTGAAGCAATACGGCAGAGAAATAGAAGTAACATGAAGCATAGGGGTCTAAAGAAGAAGATAACTTTAAGTGAAATTAACCTGCACCTGCATTTTTACAAAAAGTTCTTCGTTGTCCTGCATCTACACCACTCTTCAAGTCCCTGAAAAACAGTAATTGTTAGCCTGATACTAATCTCCTTAACTAATGCTTGATCAGTTTTTTTCATCCTAAAAAAAAATAGGTAAACAGATAATCCACAAGCCCTGCAGATGACTGTTGAGAACTTCAATCTAGTTCTAGACGAGTGGTGAAAAAATTGCGGAAGCTTCGATCCATAATATATCAACAAAATGTGGCAACTTCTATCCTACTCATCTAGCCCTTCTTATCTAGTTAAGTACTCTGCATTTGAGCTAACATATCTAAGTTATGTGTTTTAAATATAGCAAAAATGCCCTCTATGATAAAAACTCAATTCACAGACACCACTGCAGTACTGTTAAGCTCATTATAGCCTTCTAACAGTGCAACAATTTTAGGGAGAACTGAACCAATTAGAAAATCGTAGTAAATGGAAAACAAGCATCAACTTCGCAAAAAGTCGTCTTTACATCAGAAAATCTTTTAAATACATAATGTTGTAAATCGCAAAACATCCTGCAAAAAGCATAATATCTTGAATGATCTTCAACAAGATAAATAGGCCTTACATTTCAAGTTCTATTCCTAGCTGGGTGTCCTTTAAAGACAAACTAATCTCACAGACCACTATATTTGGCCTAGTATAAAGCTGCATCATCTTCTATGGTTTATAAGAAGCACCCTCTTGCACCAAGACGCCAATGTGTCAGAAGTTGATTGTATATAAATAAAGAGCTTTTTAAGAATATTTTAGACAAAGACCCTTTATAAAATAATGTATACACTGTAGTACTTATATAAATTAAAAGTTTACATTGAAATTTCACAATTCAAGTAAAAGAAAATTTACTGAAGAAAAGTAATACACAAGTTGAATTGTAATTTATTGCTTAAAGCAAGCATTAAACGATTGAATCTTTATATTCTATTCTATTAAAAATTAATATGAAATTGAATACTGAAAGAAGAACTTAATAGGAGCAAAACTCTTAACTACATCATCTTGCTGTTATTCAATTGGCTACAGTACGCCGTAATGTATTTTTTAAATTGTATTTTTAATTTCATTACGATAACCGCGCATGTTTGGCAATTAATTTGCACTAAACTTTGCAAAAGTTATAACCTTGGCATTACAAAAGCCGCCGTTTCGGAACTCGAGATTTGCGGATTTGCATAGTTTCAAAATTCATTTCGCAGTAACTGATGCAACAAGACCTTCACGCGAAAATTTTTTAAAATACCTCAGCAACTGACAAAGACTACTTTCTCAAAAGAATATTATAATTGACAAACACACAAAAGCTGTAGCTATGAGCTTGCCAATATAAAATATATACTACAGCTACAGAAAACGCTTCAAAACCAAAGAGGTGCTTTAGGGATGCTAAAATAGTAAATTTACAAAAAAATAGCAATGCCAATATTTAGCATAGTAAATGTAATTATGATAGTATAATTCTTATGCAAACGCCTTCTCCTCAGTGATATCAAAAACTTTAATTTTTAAAAATCTAACTTTATATGGCAGTTTACTGAAAACCAAAAAAGAACTAAATCGATTAAAACAAAACACAATCACGTTAAGTAATTTCTTGACTTGCCTCAGTTGTGATTCGGGCAGAAAAATAACAAGATTTATTTTATTAAACTTTTGTATTTATTATTAAGTTATAAATATATGCCATCTCATTCGAAGTAGTTATAGTTTGTAATAATGACAAAACAAAATGGAATTTTCAACTGATAACATAAATTTAACGAGAGATCATATCTACATGCCCAACAATTCAAATACAATCCACTGTTAATCGATCTCAAAGTCAATCGATAGTCTGGTCTCGCGAGACTTCTTACACTTTCAACATTTGCGCCCCTTTCGCAAGTCTCATTACTTTTCTGCCACGCCTCGTATAATGGTTTCAAGTTTATCGTTTTTTTTAAGTGACCGATATCTAGGCCCATAAATAGGTAAAAATAATTTAAGAATGTGTCAAATTTAGCCAATATGTGTTTAATACTTGTGAAAACGGCATTTAAAAGATGAAATATGCGACAAAGAACAAAATGATAAAAAGTATCAACAAAGTGTAGTATTGAAAATCTAAGAAAGCGCATATATATAGTATCTATGGTTACAAGAGTTAATTCAACAAAATACAGACAATAGGTAACATAAGCTAAATAGTTCAAATGTTTTGATAACCAAGAGTATGTCAATGAAACGTATAAATCGGCCTTTGTCATATATAACTTCACAAAACAGAAGACAAATGAGCAAATTTATGATTTATAATGAAATGTGGTTTTTGTATGAGTATCCAGTTTTGGATTTCTTACATGAAACCTTCACAATAGTATTGGTTGTAATGATGCAATTGCCAATTAATCTTCATAGCCTTGCCCTTGCGAAAGATGAACAGTAGGCAAATCTTACAGCTAGCGGGAGTATCGATGACATGATCCATTTCATGACTGGCGTTTAGTGAAATAACCTTCTACTTATGGTAACAAGCTATTAGGAAGTATCATATTACTGGTGTCCATCTTTTAAAATATGAAATGCATTTTCTATGTCAAAAACGATGCGCACTCTTAGAAATTTGAACACCATGATATTACTTTTAACAGGGATGAAACAATACAAGCAAGAAGTTAAAATGCAAATTTAAAAATTATTTCGACAAGGTGCCTCACATGTTCTTTTAGTTTTTAATTTGTTATTAAATTATTAATTTGTATTCGGAATAACAATCCAGCGTTAGTAATTTCACCTTAATTTAATTTTTTCGAATAGATTGTGTTTTATTCAACAACCGTCTGAAAAACCGTAGAAAGTTGGCAGTTTACAACATAAACAGGTTGTTATTTGCGTATGAACTTTAATGAGCCGTCATGCATAGAATGAAGTGGTTATTAGTCACGTCATGCTATCACTCACATTGTACACGTCGTTCTGCGAGTTATCAGCGATAGTAAATTACAGCAAACTAGGAGAACATGTTACGCAAAGTAGGCGACACACAAAGGCGGCTGTCAACGCTCTTCTACTGAAAATATCTGATTCAAACTGCTATCGCGATGATAAGTGGCGCCCTGAATTAGCGATGTTTGGGTCTCGTGCAATAGTGCGGCCGATGCGTCATATTTCCTTAAATTTTTTGTTTACTATATTTATACCTGTTTAATGTTACCAATTACTACAACACAAGCTTTACAAAAAAATCAATCTTGCAACCACAATTGATTTAAACAAGTTATGATAAATTTTTTTAATCTTTGATTGCCTATTAATCTTCGTGACATCATGTTCTCACTGCAAAAGATAAACAGGCTTCAAACTTCACAATGGTGTGAGTAGCGAGCGACAAGGTCCAATTTATTCACTTGCCACGTGTGCACAACTGAATGAATTTTAAGAATAAGAATTGGAAAATCCGTTATAGGGCCTGAAATCAATGATGATGTTACCTATACTAATAATAAATTTTTAACAATTTTCAAACGAGTCCCTTTATGGCAAGCTACTAGTCTATTATAAGTAGACTATACTGTATTGTCTAGTTGATCACAATCTCTACCAGGTACCATAGCTTATGGATTACATATGATTACTGTGAAAGTAATTTCGAATTGACAACTTTATGTAAAACGTACTAATCAAATCCTCACTTGCTCAACTGATGATCATAAGTTCTACAACGTTTTTAACATAATTAAGCTCCTCATACACAGTTATCAACGAACTTAAAAAGTTCGTTACTGAATTCTATATGTCTGTCTGTCTGTCGGTCCGTCACAAAATTTGAGATTTTTTTAAATTTGAAAAAGGATTCTTATAGGAAATTTTACGCTGCTTTCGAATTCGAAATTTATAAAATTTCTATCTCGAATAATTTTCGAGATATTCGACTTCAAATTTCGGGAAAATTTTCGACATTACGATTTTAAATGTTATTCTTATAGGAAATTTTAGTGAAAGTCGAAAAAATTCTATGTCGAATAATTTTCGAGATATTCGATTTCGAATTTTCCCGAAATTCGAAATTGAAAGATTTTTTTAAGTTCGTTCTGGGATTGCTTACAGAGCAATCTCTTCGCCGGCCCCATGTTTTAATATGACTTTAAATGGAGGCTGAACATAATAAAATCAAGTGGTCGCATTAATTACGTATTTGTCAAAGATGTCATCAACAAAAGCATGGCGCATGCAACTTTGATTTAGTCGTTTCCACAATGACTATTTCGACTTCAAAGATCAGTTTCGCTGAGGACAACTTTCAGCTATTTGAAACAAAACCATATCTGACATGTAATTGCAGAGACTTGGTGTACATTTTTAACATGTACAGATCGTTTATGTGTTAAAGCTAATCCAATGGGTTCTCCATGATCTCTTGGTTAATCACAGTTGATGCTGTTTAGAAGTCGTAGCCTATCATTGCACCATCTGACACAATTCCATAGTAACAGAAAATAAAAAGTAGTATCTTTATGCCACTCTTGACTACAAAAGACCATGGGTAAAATAAGACGGCCAACCACAGTTTCAGCTGTGTTTAGTAAATTTTGCTAGGCGTTGTCCACTTCGAGCCAATACTACTAAACACCAGCATTACAAGTAAGCTGTACTCTACCCTTGATGCTCTTAGTCCCTGCACAAGTTGCTCTGGCAACTTGGCACAGGATGCTTGAGTTTGTTTTGAAAATCTTGCCCCGACCTTGCGCCAACGGATTTTCAAGCATTAAGCGACATCCTGCAAGAACATAAATCAACAACGGAGCGGAGCTACAACAGTAGATAGACAATTTTTCCGCAGCAAAGCTTATTAATCACATTTAGCTTACTTGATATCTTCAGTGAATGGTCTGTTTTTCTCGATGTATTCTTTAAATTGAGAAGTTGTCAATACCAATTTAACGCGATTGATAGATCATAATATACAACACGTTTTTGTTAAGAATCTAGAATAATATTTTCTTAATATATATATATTAAACTTTGCAATGGTATCAGTTGACCTGAAATTGTCTTAATCATCCATTTTTTATCTCCAGTGATGGTTTAATGTGAAAAACAAATAAATTGTAGTATTTGTAATTCAAACGTTCAAAAATATTGGCACTACAATTGTTTTTTCATTATTAATCTTATTAGGAAAAAGTAACTAAACTTTCATTAAACATATTTCCTTTCTTTATGAATTTTTGCCATTGCTTCGACAGTTTCCATAAAGCTACTATAAACCATTCCTTGGGTTGACATTTAACTGAAGCTCGTCGTTAGAGGAGAAGTTCTTATTATCCACTGTCTCTTTCATGGTCCAAACAAAGCGTAGTCGCCCGACGCAAAATCCGGCGGGTATGAAACGTGAGGCAGTACGGTGTACTCGAGCCTACAAGGTGACATCAGTGTGGCGACTATTCAGTTTCGTGAGACAAACGTATTGCATCCACCAGTGCACAAAACATAATTAACTTATTTGTCATTATCAAGTTGTACACACGCTGGATGTGTAGCTTGCGCATATTTGTCGGACAACTGCTACTTTTCCCTTCGTCAGCACAGTCATTGTCGCTTTTAAACGCCGTTATCAAATAAAACACGCTTTTGTGACTCGGAGCTACTAATCCCGTGTTGATGTTCATCACTGCTCATGATTGTCTGCTTCCATAGTTTACAAACTACACTTGCAGCACTAACTTTCCTTCTGTGTATTTCAATAACACCATCAAGTGGCATCACGTAGCACTCCAGTCTATTTTTGACAAAGGCAATGGATGTGCATTTCAATCTGAGATAAACTGAGTTGCAAGAGACAGAGCCAATCATTTTTAACATCCTAAATATAGTGCATTTTTGTTATCTTCGTTCGTTTCAGGATAATTCATTTGATTGTAATCCTATTAGGCAGCACCGTCTTAGTTATTTAGTTATGCTGATATATTCCGACAATGATGATTAACATAATTATATTTAAATTATTAATAAAGGTAATGTAAACCGCATGTATGTTCAAAACATTATTAATGTAACCACACATGATATTGGCGAAGAATATATATGTGCAACAATTTTCAAAGTTTAAAATTATATTTTTACAAGATATATCTAAAGCGTCACGAACATCGCAGTGTCTGTCGACGATCTCCATTTATTTTTCTTATTAAAGGATTCTTGTTATGTTCTATATTTTCAATGGATGTTTTTCGTTTAATAAACTTTGAAACCATTCGTTAGTTTGGGTTTAATAAATAGCTTCGTCATCAAACACTCGTTTCAATATTTGGCGTGTTGTTGTTTTTTGAGAATTCAATACAAACAACCTGTCTTTTCAAACTGATCATATTTGTAATCTAAAGTACCACAAATAAACTTAAATACACGTACAATGACAGAAAAGGCGACTTTTACGGTAACAGTAGTCGCTAAGCTAATTCCGTAATCGAACCAACATTTCATTTATACAAAAAAAATTTTTGCTTCGTTGTTGATTTTTTTGGTTATCCATTTAAGGTTGTAAATTGAAGTACATTTGAACAGGGAGAGGAAGATAAAACTCTCTCCTTAATTTCAAAAGAAGATTATGAAGTGGCCCAAAAGTGAGGGAAGTGATTTGGTTAGAAGCAATACATGGGAAGTTTTCCCCAGAGTAACTCTTAGGAGCTACCATATCGTAGATAAACAAATAAAGAGCTTTTGTTGTCGTGTGTTCAACTTTCGCCTTGGCCTTCCGTTCCAATGATCAAAAATCGATTTTGATGTGGGTAATCAACTTCTATGGTGAGAAGGGAAAGATAGAAACCTCGAAGTGCGCGAACATAAAAACACACCGATGCAGTAAGACGTTTAAATTTGCAGTCTCTAAGCTGATCTGCGCGCAAACATGCCCTTGGTCTTCACTTGCCCAATTGTATCATACGGCGCATTTTGCACCAAGATTTTTGTTTTCATCAAGATGTTTGTACAGAAATTATATGTACGTGACTGACACAATTGGCTGAAAAAATTCTTGAAAAGCGTGTGACATGATGCTGAGGAAATGTATTTTCACTTCAATAAACGCATAAACGAAATATCCATGAAAGGCTTCTCCATAGTCAACACACCACTGTTTAGTGTGTGTTGAGTAAGGTTGGGGTCATTGGCTATTCCTTTTTTGAAGAGGAAGGCCATATATTAAGAGCTTTGCTCCACTCCAAGTGCATATCTTTTAACACATGTTGGAAAGGTTAATGCAGAACTTCAAACTGCAACTTCAATAATGCTTGGCGCTGATTGATGTCCTCTTTAAAATTTCCATGTAAAAATAAACTTTGTATACCCCTATTTTTTCCTTCTACAACCTTAAATAGAAAGAAGGAATTTTGTGTCGCCCTATAATATGTAAGTTTCAAAAATCTATGAAAAGTTTGAAACTGATCTGGACTTGTATTTTTGGACCTTTTTAAAAAAGAAAATATGGAAAAACTTGCACAGGAAAAGTGGCGCAACTAAAGTAGGATGTAATTTTGTATGTTAATTATTTTTAATTGTTTATAGTGTATCGTAGTTATTAAGTGAAAAAATATCATCAACTTACCACGTAATTCTTAGCTTCCATGTCGGCGAAATTTTCAGCTAAAATCTGAGCGGACTCCTTTTGACCCCAGTGAGCGGCTGCGTGCAAAGGAGTCCAGCCGTCGATGTCTTGCTTGTCTACGTCGGCCCCGCACTGGATCAGCGTCCTAAGATTTGCCTCTGTATTAAATATCTTAGCGATTCGACTCCTGCAAAGCAAAACCTACTTCATCACTTTTATGTATCCTTTAGCAGCTGCCACGTGCAGTGCAGTAGCCCCCGTCTTCGGATGCGACGTATCCACCAGCGGACTCTTATTTAGTAGCCACTCCTTGGCGTCGCTCAGCATGAGCCTCTCCTCCTCCGACCGAGCAGCATCACAGTCAATACCTGCAGAGGAAAATGATTGTAATCAAGCCAGAGGAGCGGTGCGATGCCCGCACCTTGTTCGTCGATTTCCGCTTGCAGCAGGTCCTCCATGTCCTCGCACTCGGCGATGTCGAGAGGAAGCTCGCCGTCGTTGTTGACGGCAGCGACATTAGCCCCGTGCTCTATCAGGTATTTGGCGATGGACAGGAACCCGCAGCTCGCAGTAGCGTGCAGCGGTGTCCAACCCTCGTTGTCGCCCCGATTCACGTCGGCGCCGTGCTCCACTAGGAACTCTACCATGTCCAGGTTGTCGTCTATGCATGCCTAGGGAAAAATGCGTCGCATTAGCGGAATCCGGCCAAAATACAGGACGCTCGGCTAGAAATGCGAAAAATGCTGCCGCGAAATTGGCCAAATTCATTGATGCAAATACAAGCTAGCGTTGTGCCGGTTTTATTTTGGAACTTGGCACGCTCCCGCGCCAATACACTGCCAATACATTAAAAAAAGAGCATTGTCTTTGCATTCCCCAATTTGCGTTCAGACACCTTACAAAACTAAAATTGTTCGGAAGGGGCTCAATAGGGGCGTCGAGCGACCGAAAAGCAACAAATAAGGAATTTTTTTTTGCAGGTTTTGTACTTCGCTGAACAACAAAAAAATTCCTTTTCACGCACGATTAAGTATTTTGAAAAACCAACAGAGCATTCAATTACGAATTGCTATTCTTTATTTTGTAATAGTTACGGACTTTCAGAATCAATCTTGTACTAGAGGCAATCCATATATTTTTATCATTCCTCTACTTTAACAAATTCTTCGATTACTTCAATGTCTTTTATATATATTTTCAATATGCAAAATATTACAATAGCCTCGCTTCTTCTATCCAAAAAGAGAGATCACTTCCAATTTTCCCCCGGAAATTCACGAAACTTAACTGAAAATTGAATCTATATTTGGAAGATTTTTAACCAACTAGGCTAAATTTTATAGTACTAAGACTCGCATTTTTAAATGTATACGCGGGTTAGTCAAATTTAAACGAGATATGACCATGCAATGTTGCGATAGGGTAAAAGTTCTTGGTACGCTCTTAAGAGGACACTGTTCAAATTATGTCAATGGTTCGGTAGAAACGAACTATTGAAATAAAATCATCGCTATAAAATAAAGTCAGGTCAAAAATGTAACATACATGCTTAACGCTTACACCAACGACACTGAGACGAACACTCGATAATTAAAATTGAAATTCCTTTTTAATACTGAATTAAAGCTACAGCATTTGATGTCTCTCTGAAGCTCTTCTCTCCTTTATTATGAGGGAGGAGGAAGTAAATTTTACATCATTACCCTTCCAAGTACAATGGAGCAAGTATGGAGTGGTGGTGAATAAAAGATGAACGTACACGCACCATTAGACAAATAAAGATGTTTGTAAAAAAGATCCTTACAATCGGTAGGGGATACAAAAACATAGTTGTGACTGATTTCTCAACTGAACGGAACAATAAATCCTCAAGGTCACAGAAATGTGAATCGATACAACACCCGCCCCCACCCCACCGTCATAAATCGAGTGAATTGAAACAAGTGCTTTTAATTATAATGGACCCAACTTAAATTAATTCTTATAACTATTATCTCTTTAGATTTCTCAAGGACGTCTTAGTAGGACAACCTAGGTGATATCAGAAAGTAGGCATCAAATTTGTATACCGCATTCTCAGATCCCACTTACATAAAATATTATAACCAAGATCATTTTTCACGTAGTACTTTGGTACACTATGCAAATATTACAGTACACCTACACAAATATTGCAATTCTAAAAATCCCTGTTATAATAATAATAATAGTGAGGTTGTAACGTCTTACGTGAGAGCGTGGTCTGCGAACCGAGAGGGTGAGGCTCCCATATGTTCGTCCTCACTACCCGATTATCGCCTACCCTACCGCAGTCGAACGTCTCAACCGCTTAGCTACACTAAAATACATGTAATATTTGAATTAATAAAAAATCTCTAGAAAATATCAAGAAACATTCAATCAAGAATTTTGTGTTATTATGTTATCCTATTATTCTCTATAGAATACTGTTACCACATTTCAGTAGTATCGAAGTCTATACAGATTAAGGCGGTCTTACGCGCAAATAAAAGTAATGTTACATGAGAACTACAGGAAGATGGTCGAATCGCAACATTCAGAAACTTATACCGTTCTAGAACGTGATCCTACAAGATAAAATTTCTTTTTTGGATAACTTCACAACATCAGACTACAAAAATGGTATACCGTTACGACCTGTTGTCAGTGTCATCGGTAGTGCTACCTTTGAATTGTCCAAATGCTTGTCTAACTTATTACAACCACATATTGGATTAACCAACAGTTACATCAAGGACTCCGCACATTTTGCCAACCATCCTCCAGACATCCAACTGCAACAGAGAGACCTAATGGTTAGTTTTAATGTGATGTCTCTGTTCACCAAAGCTGATATCCAAGATGCCTTGAACTACATTAAGCAGTTTTTTCTAATGACATCTTGGAACTCTCCCGACAATGCCTTACGCCCACTTACTTTGTTTGGCAAGCTGTAGAAAGCCCACTCAACTCTATAATCACTCATTACTACATGGAAAAATTCGAAGAGATTGCCATGAATACGTCACAATTAAAACCTGCAATGTGGCTAAGCTATGTTGATATGAAGAAATGGCAAGCAGGCAGTACGACAGTTTTTTAGACACCTTAATACGATACATCCAAACATGCAGTTTATTATGAAACTAGAATTGAACAATAAAATTGCCTTTATAGACGTAAAGATACCGATAATGAAGGACAGACGTTTACAACAGATAAACCGATACCTTTACAAGCAGCTGAATCATTACCTAAGTCAAAAAAGGATGATTGTAAAAATTGTGAAGAAGACTTACAAGAAAATGGTAACCTGAAAATAGAGATAAAAACAGCAATAAATCCCAATCGATGCGCAAACAAACTACAATCGAATTCGGTCGCAGTAAGCAAAAATTTTCTACCTCTTATCAATAGGTTACGGATCGGATAGGGATGGATCCTAAATAAACACAAAGTGGAAACCAACTATAATACTATAATTAAAATACGGGATTTTCTTCAGCCAGTCAAAAACACAAGAAATTCGGAGGATACACCAGGATTAAGTCTACAATAGGGGACGCGGTGGCTCAGTAGGTTCAAGCAGTTGCCTCTTGTCCTCTAGCCGGCGCGCGCGAGTTCGAGTCTCGCTCAACCCATGGGTGTGTGTGAATGTCTGAGAATAAGTGCATGTTAGTAGTGGGCACAATAAGCTCTTGAGGCTGTAAGACCAAAAAAAAAGTCTACAACAAGAATGCGGGTCGAATTATCACAAAAAAACTTACGCCTCAACTAACCCAAAAAATCAAATATTGAATAGGCCTTGAAAAATCTTAGCCACAAGAAGGAAAATTCAAATTTTATCGAACAGTAGATATGATCGGAAATTATAAAGAAATGTATTGGAAATTCATAATTTAAAAATATCTTTAATACGGAAGAAGAATTCTATTTGCAGAGATACTGATTCGCTGAATTTAAGGGGGAAAACGAACCGTCCGGCAGTAAATAAATAGAACCAGTGACGCTAGCTGCTAGCCCGTTGGTGTCGCCAATAATCCTTCTGTATACAGATATCCGTCGCAGTTGTAGATGAAACGTCAATTGTTCAGACTTCGACCAATCAATCAAATCGAAAAAAATAGAAAAATAGAGCGACATTTCTTTTTTCTATGTCGTGAAGTGAACGGAGAGGAGCGTTGTAGGGATTGCTCCACAGGGTACCTTGCACTACCATTTTAGTTAAAATCACAATATCAAAGCAAGAGATACTCCCGTTCCTTGCATGACGGATTATTATTAAGTTTCCTACGACATAGAGCGTAAAACCGTACCAAATTTTAAGGTGCAGTTCGGATATAACAACCTTAAATAATTTTGGGAAATCGAAAAAAAGCAGTTGAAAATGAAAATGACCGACAGCCCAAAGACGAGCGTGGCTGAAAAGAACATTCGCATTTTTTGCCGCTTTCTCGAAGATGACCGCCCAGTAGCGGTTGTTAAGATTGCTTCTAAGGTCATAATAAACTACGGTAGTGCTCAGGCAATCATTGTTGACGATCTTGGAATTTGACAACGCGTGATTCTATACAGATGCTCAAATTCGTCAAAAAAAAAATGTTAAAGCGTTCGTGTGCAATTTGGTAGCGTCACACTATTGGAAAAAAATTCAAGTCAGCAGATTATGTAAAAAAATAATTTTGTTTGCTTTAATTTTTGATGATTGATCAAATTAAAAAAATCTGCTTCTATTTGATTCACCGACGTAAATACATAAATTTACTTTCTTTCTATTATTATTAATTATATAAAATCACTTATCCATTTAGGGGCATATTTTTCTTATGAAAATCAACATTTATGTCCTAGAAATATTAATATTTACTTAATTCTTTTGTATGCCAATATTTTTTCTTGTCACATTTTAATGCATTGCTTTATTATGAAACTAAGTTCAGCCAGCGACCTTCAAAATCGCACAATTTACGTTACGCAATTGCCCGTTTTAAGTTCAAGGACTATAATGTATTTCCATCTGACTTGCACTTACAACACTAGTTATAAATAAACGATAAAACTGATTATATATACCTTCGTTATCTGCCCGCATTATCTCTTGTACCGCTGCTAAGAGATTAACTTCACAATGACCGTTAAAAAAAATAAAAACTTATTTTTAAATAAAATATGATGAAAAGCATAATACACTGTTTCCAAAAAATCAACAAAAAGAGAAGGGAAATAAAAATAAAGATAATAGCAAAAAACTAAAGTTTCACGATAATACCAAATACCGATCATGCATAGTTGAAAAAGATCTCAAATAAGTGTCTGGGGAATGCAATGTTATTGGTTAATCAGCATATGACGTCATTAGATATATTTAGCATTTACTCGACCAGATAATAATACAAGCAGATTTTGCGATATCATTTACCGTTAGGCCTGTAGAAATTGTAGCTGTTTGAAAATTCAAAATCTTATCTATTGACGTGGTAGATTAGTCTACATTAATTGACACATAAAAGCTTGTAAAATTACCAACACGCGATATTATCAATGACAACTATTTATAGATATAATTAATATGAACTTCAGTTATTTGCAAAAGTCTTGCAACAATCTTGTTTCACAGAGAATCGAGATGTCATATGTAAGTAATTTGTCACAAGATGCCTCCCTGGCGTTAGGAATACGGTAAAATTCGCGTCAGTAGCAAAGTAAGAATTATAGTTGCTAGAGAGCCCAAAACACGGGTGAGCTATACGAATTGTGTACAAATGGATTATGGTTTCTCGCCGACACAAATTATTATTACAAAAACTGCAACGGAGGTTCTAAAAGGCTAAAAATGTTACCTAACGATACAGTGCCACAAGACCATTACGTGGTACAGCAAGGGACTTTAACAATGATCTTGCAGCAGATACAGAGTACAAACTTCCAGGAAAATAGTAACTCGATGAATAGAAAAACATGACGGGCATGCTCGCAGGTCTGCAAGATACATTCCGCTGACGACAAAATACAAACGAGCTTGCCAAATGCGAGTGTGTAAGTATAGAAATATTATGCTTACACCGACAATCACTGGTGCTGTGGATTGTTCATGGACGAATGAGTTCATGTTCTCTTTGCAATAGTGAATCTGAAGGAATCCATGAGAAACCTCACCATCCACTCCAGTAAAGACCTGGAAGCAACACGCCATCTTACTGTTTCCATCGCCTTCGCCACCAACCTCGTCCGCACAGGAGATGGCGCGATCTTCTATCTCCAAAGTTAAAGGAGCGGACCCAAGAAAAGAACAGGACATTAATTAGTAAAAATAAATTAGACATATTAGAACAGCCAACGTATATCAATAGATAAGATGAAACACAACGGACAAACAAACAAAAAATAGTAACTAAATCGGGGAACATTCAAAAAGCAAGTCATACCACAAGGTGGAGCAAAACTCCCACTCTAATTCCAAAAGAAGGTTGTGAAGCAAAGGATGGTCCCAGAGTAGAGAAAGTGATTTCATCACACGCGGGTAGTAGGAAAATTTTGCTAGGGGCAAAAGGAGAGCTTTTACTGGTAAAGCGTACATTCGGAACAATGACTATTATGGTTACACAACATCGAACACGCTTGCAATTAATGGCATTGTGGGTAGGAAACTTCAGAAGTCTTGGATCTGTAGTGAGAAGGATAACAGAAAGACATCGGAATGGGGAAACACCGAAAAGGTTAGGTGTTCCTTTCTGAAGTATCCGAGGACATATGCGCCTAAACATGCTGTTACTCTTTACTTGTCTAGTAGTAACTCTATGAAAAATATTAAACCAGAACCTTTCTTTTTATCCATAAATATGGTTGATGTACAAGGAATTTTAAAACATGTTTGGCAAAATTGCTTGGAAACATCTTGGAAAGTGTGTTACATGACCCAGTTGTTTTCTTTACTGACAAACAGAACTTTCGTTATTGGTGCGAGTCTCAATGCACTAACTGTAAAACGTTAAGTTACAACAGGAGGAATACACAGCCCACACATCATAAGATTCGCTCTAAGTGTTGTTGAAATATTTCCTGGGTGCCTATCCCTTTCAACATCGTGAGATCGCTTAGGCAGCCGATTTACCGGATTTCACTCCGTGTAACTTCTTTATATTTCAAGTTTCAGGTTATCAACATTGATCTAGAACCTTCCAAGCGTGCGAAATGTAATACATCAAAAAGATTTCAGAATACGACTTCAATAGCCCATCCAAAATGAAGAAACACCACTTGGCTCCTTTAAACTTCTTTAAAACATAGAAATAAAACTTTTACTTTTAAAAAATAAATTTTATATGGCTTCCATCGTTTTTCCTTTAGTCAACGTATAAGTTCAACCGTATGCAACTCAATATACGTATTATATTAATAACATTGTTAGATTTATAGAAGGAAACCACAGGTTATGTCAGATTTATGTCATTGCCGCTGCAGCGTTATGATAACGATTTTGCACGTTCTGTTGCCAAGTCACATACGTAATGTAAAAATAAACATATTGCATTTAAAATATCCAGTCAACTTTTTAAGATAAATAGTAAATAAACTATAAATAATTAAATGAGTTAAGAACATTAATGTAATGGCATATAAAAATGCCCATAATAATTACAGAAGAAATCGACCATTAATGATAGTTTGATGTAAGAAAGTTCGGCGAAAAACACGTTTTACAAATTTATCACTTTCCCCAATCTTCCAAAATTTTCAAAATTACGAAATTACCATTAGACCATGCAGGAACACAAGATCTTGTCCTTGTTATAAAAAGTAAATTAATAATTTATTAAAAAAAACTATTTGAAAGAACCTTTGAAGGGCAAAATACAACCAAAATAATAAGGAACAGATAGGAAATCCATTTGCCGGCTCAGACTTTTCCGAATAAAAAGAATGACAAGTGTTAAATGAGACTATTAGTCGTTACCAGTCTTCTTCCATAAAACTAATTATAAACTTCAAGATCTCGGTAGCTTTTCAAGAGACAGATTTTCACATTGAGCTTTTTTATGTTGATATTTTCTGATACTTCAATTGTGTTGTTAATAAACATGAACTATCTAAAACAGAGTAGATTGGGTGTTTTGGCCGCCGATGATATTTTGAAAATTGAAACAATACAGGGTTACAAATATTCAAAATAATGACTACCTCTTTTCATACACTCTAAATCCGGATCGATGGATTCAACAGTGTTGAAACTGGAGACTTTGTTTTTCAATTCCCTCTTTCATTTCATCTATTGTCGTTATTATTATAATTCCTAATCATTGTATCCAAAACAAATATTTTATGGGAACAGTTGTAGTACGAAAATGTTCCTTACAGCTTAGGAATATAGACTACTGAAAAACTACAGAACAACTGATTATTTTTGTTGACAAGCTTGGTACTTAAAAACGGCATCTGCGATTTCTCTTTATGATCCTGACTTTTTTTTAGCTTAAAATGAAAATTATATGGAGTCTAATAAGGTACATAAAAACGTAAAAAAATCAAAAAGATTCCAACATTGCATGACAATGCATCGATGAAAGATAATACTCGTATACATTTATTTAGACAATACGTGACACATAAAGCAACCATGCCATTAGAATAATGTAGGTGGTCGGTCATCTACTGATTCGCGCCTCTAAAATTAGATTTTGACTAAAGATTTTTTATCAATGACGACTCTGTTTAAAATTTTCAACTTTACATTAGTTTAACCACTATACTTGTGAGATTGATATTCATTAATTTATTTAAGGCAGTATATATCATTTAAAAATAACGTACGCGTACGCAATACTAATGAAAATAACTCTTTATTATTTAGCACCTCTACCTTCATGAATTAAACAAATTATTTTAAATGTACAAATTCCATATTCATGAAAACCTGAGATACTATGTAAATTGGGTAATTTAATTGGTTCGCTAATTAATTCAGGCAATTAATTCAAACGTAAAGTCGATTAAAACGCCTTCTGGTTGAAATCTGCATAACCTGTAACAAAACTGCATATGACTTGCGATTCGTTTCTGTATTGTTTGGATGCAATCGTTGGAAATTGTTGTTTTGCGATTTTAACCAAGGTGAAGGAGCAGTTGAATGGAACAATAGATATATGTGGGACTTAAGAAAAAGCGCTATTTAAATAAGCGTTGAAAAATTCCCTGTAGCTTGTATGCACCCCCCTTGTTACAATGCATTAAAGTTCGCGATTTGAAATGCCCTTAGTAAGCTCACAAATTGTTTTCTAGTGATTATTTTTTGGGGGGTGAGCTTCTCTTATTTACTCTAAGAACATACGCACTTCATCTACAATGCGTTTATAAGCTTTCTAGTCCTTTTTGAAGCCGTGCATTTTATAGCTTGCAAATTATGCAGGATTAACGAACTGTAAAGGAGCTAGAAGGGTCGTAGACGAGTATAACAAGTAAATTAGAACGCACTGCACAAATTTAACGCATTAAAACATCCAACGAAGTCCCATTTCAAAGGGTGCATGGAGTGTAGACAAGCCACGAGTGATGGGGAGCGTTCTTTAAATGATAAAGAACATTTTCATACTATAACTACTTGTAGTGCGTTAAAATACTAAAAAGTTACTCAAGATATTTCGAAAATTTAAAATCCGCTTGAATGTATCGTCAGTTTTTCTTTTGTTAATTTTTTTCCTTTTAAATATTTCTCATTTTATTCACTAGCCTAAATTTAAAGTTAAACATGGGATCAAGGGAAAAAAATGTAAAAATAAAAAACACGTTTGCGGCCAACACGAAAAAACTAACAAATATGGAAGAAAAACTGGAAACATGCCAAAGAAATTAACATACTTAAGCAAAAAATTCAAAAAACTTCCAATAAAGAGGTGCTAATTAGAGTGGGTAAAGCTTTACAAATCACGCTAATAATCAAATTTCGTAAACCACAATATCTTGGAAACATTACCCGCAATGATAAGTATAGACTGTTGCAATTAATCATGCAGGGAAAAATAGAAAAAAAGGACATCTTGGATGCGAAACACGCGCGAATGGTATGGACTAAAAACCTCAACAGAAACCGTTCGAGCTGCTATCTCAAAAATAAAAATAGCCAAATATGATCACCAATCTCCGGGGGAAGAGATGTAGTAAGAAGAAGAATGGTACAAACTACGGAATAGGAGATATATACCAGTTATATAGCTGTAATAATAAAATAAGAATTAGTTAGCGCTTTCCGGAAAAAGATTTACAAAGCAACTTTGAAAACTAGCAAGAACAGTCCGACAGAACTAGTTCGAAACACGATCGACACAACGATAAAGATAACGATAACGGTAATGGAAACGATAATGAAAAGGTAAAACACAATAAAAAAAGTAAAAGCAAGAAAGTGGATATGAGATAGGAACTTGGAACGTTCTCAGTTTAGGAGTAACAGGAAAACTGCAAAACTTAACAAGGGAAATTAGCAAACGAGAAAATAAGAAACAAATATATCTAAGAAAATATAGAGACTTATCAAAGATATATGCGAAAAGGAAGTTAAACCTACAGAATGGGGTATGGCAATAATATGCCCAATCCAGAAAAGTGGTGATGGGATCATATGCGACAACTATAGGGGAATAACGCTACTTAATGTGGGCTATAAAATATTGTACAAACTAGTAGAAAAAGCTGAACTTGCGTATAGAAGAAACAGTTGGGGATTACTAGTGTGGTTTCAGGAGAGATAGAGCAACTGCGGATTAGATTTTCTCAATCAGACAAATCTTTGAAAAATTTATAGAATATAACATTAAACTTCACCACATATTTATAGATTTTCTTCAAACCTGATTCTATACTTAAGAAGGAACTGTACAACGGACTAGGTGAGCTAAAAGTATCGAGAAAATTAATAAAATTGGTAAAAATGTGCCTAATAAACACCAGATCAAAAGTGAGAATTCAACGCCAGCTCTTCAAATTTTTGGGATATACTACGAATTAAGGCAAGGAAATGGGGGTGTCAACCACTCTAATCAATTTTGTCTTAGAAGTAATGACAAGAAGATTACCTTTAAATCCTGGAGGTACGCTATACAATAGGCAAAGTATAACATTGGCGTACGTGGATGATATAGATATTATAAGCGAGTCACCATGAGGTTTGAAAGAAATAGGCTCGTACAAAAGAAGAAGCGACAGCGATGCAAGATCAAAATATATGATAATCGCAAGAGAGATAGCTGGATATAATATCATTACTGATATAACATTAAATCAAAAAAAAGGTACGAAGGAATCAGAAACTTTTAGTATTTAGGCTTAATCATTAACAAGAACAATAAAATAGGAAAAGAAGCAAACGTGCGAATAGTAGCGAACAATAAGTCTTACTTCGAGTTAAAAAGTATTATGGAACCCAAGGTGTTATCGGTGAAGAATAAACAGAGCGTATAAGACAGTAATAAAAACAGTGGTGATTTACTAAATGGAAACCTAGCACCTAACAATAAAAAAAGGCGAGAAAGCTAGGTAGACCGTTGGAATGAAAAATTGTTAGCAAAAACTACGACTTGGTAAATGAGAACGGAAAGAGAACTGAAAAGAAAATATGGAGAAGCAAGTATTTCCGCTGAAACCAGAAGCAAACGGATGAGTAAACGAACGAGTTAAAAAACGTAAATCAAAACCCAGAACGCAATAGAAGTAAAGGACGAACTTGACTTAGATGGATGGAGAAACCCCAGGGAAAGACAAAAATTATAACAGAAGCCAAGAGTAAGAAGCAAACAATGAGAGTACGAGTGCTCCCACCAACCATAAAGATGGAGAGAAAACGAGTCCCCCAGGTAGAGATGGGCGAACCGCTCATGAGTTACTTAAAAGAACCAGCTCTTGGTAGGGAGTGGGTGAGTTATGACTCATAAAATAAGAGCGGTAGCTCTTCGATCTCCCGCCTCGATCTGACTCATAAGAGCTGGTTCTTTTGAATAACTCATGAGCGGGTCGCCTATCTCTACTAGAGAGTGAGTGAGTTATAACTCACAAAATAAGAGCGGTAACTCTTCGATCTATCACTGGATTCTCGCTCTTTCGCTGTCGTGCGGTCTGCGCATATGCGAGCAGCTCTTGGTTCTCCCGTCTCGATCTGAATCACTGATCTGATTCACTTCCGAAACTTGATCTTGACTTGTTTCTGATTCCGATAACTCCTCAGTTTTTTGGAATTTTGCTTATTTTATCCATCAGTCTTCGCCTTTAAACAGCTTGGTATGGAATATTTATTTATAATATCTATAATGTAATATTTAAACGATTTACGTTATTTATATTTTGTTGTTATTTTAGAACCAAATGTCGGTGAGCGCTAGTAGATTGTCGAGTGATATTTGGTACCATTTTACCAAAGAAGGAAAAGGAAAATGTCAGGGAAAAATAAATTTAAATAAAACCTTGTTGAATTAAACAGTTCATTACAATTGGTTTTATCATAGTAGCATTAATAGCCTAACTGATATAGCCAGTAGGCACAAATGTAGCAGAAAATGAGTTATGGGTTACAAAAAAGAGCTAGCTCTTTTTGGTGAGTGAGCGATCTAGATCTGATCCCAGAAATTAGTCACTTTGCCCATCTCTACCCCCAGGACAAGACAAGTCCTTTGAGAGTTGGGATACGAGCGACTATCGCGAACCACAAAATGGGAAGTCAAGAAAAAAACCAAAAGAGAAAGTGGGTCTAAGGTCCTTGCGGCCTGTTGCATTGTGGAGTAAGATTGGCAAAATTTCTTAGAAACGTGTGGAAACCCTTAGGAAGCGTGTCTTATAATTCGATTGTTTGTTGTAAAATAAAGCTTTCGTTATTAGAGTGAAAACAAACCTAAATATTTCCACGAAAGGCCTGGTATGTAGTGAGTAAAGTTGATTCTTACATTTTCGAGTAGAAAGACCAATGTGTCACTGCCACTTCTAATAGACATGTAAAAATAATTCGACAATTTTTCGCATCGAATGTCGATAGACGCCAAACTTAAAAGCTTTTAGTTCCAAAAGAATGAAGCCACAGTCCACGCAGCAAAAGCTTCACTTTAAATACTACGCGAAATATTTCATAGGCGTCTGATCTCTCAACGTGGTGACGTCGCTTGGCCAACCCACTTATCAGATCCTACCCCATGTGATTTCTTCCTTGCTTGTCAACTCATAAAAGCATTTTTCAGTTTCGACACCCGCTCCTTCATTATTACGTTTTATTTATTAACATATTCTTTTAGGTTGAAGTACGATCCTAGTTTTGAAGATTTCTACAGTGGAATAGTTTTTGTTTGCTCAGATTCTACATTTATATTGCCAGGGGAGTGGGGCGCTTCCTTCATTACTTCAGTAATTTGATACAAACATACCGTGATGTGACTTCACACACCTTTTCATACTACAAAAGGTATTCACAGCCTCAAGTTCAAATAAGTATTTTGTAGTTCACTAATTCAAATACTAGAAAAAGCTTAAAGGAAACCACATATCGTTGAAGAGCTAGTAAATAGACAATAGCGTCGCCACCCGTATTTTGCTGTAACTTAGCTTTTCATACACCAAGGTATGTCCGTGCACTCACTCGGTAAAATTCATCAGAATGAATATTATAAAAATTAAAGGCTAGCATGTACGAAGATATGTATTAGTTTGTACCTCAATAAGCGATTTGTAAGTTTACCGGGCCACCCGAACCGGCAAATGTGTTTTCGGGGACCCGGCCAACACACGACAACCCAAACGCGCGCATCTCAGCTTATTTTTAACCTCATTGTTGCGGTATGCGTCGAGACCTGCCGGCGAAGCTTGATAAACGCTCCTTGCAAGCCCTTCGCTGCCTGCTCGCAAAAGCTACGTGCGGCATTTTCAAACGAACTCCCACTCGGCGGCGTAAATTGCGTAAACGGAGGTTATAGCCCGCAGCCAAGGCGCTGAAGTGAGGTAACGGCTAAAATTGCGTCGGTCGTTTGCTGAAAATCTCGATCTGACGGGAAAAGCGCAAGTCCATTCATGAAATTGCGCCAATCACTTTTTTTTAATTCAGAAAGTGCGTTTTTTATAACTTCAACCATAATACATGTATTGTATTGGAGCAACACGCGATTTTGTAAAAAAAAAGTATAGGATTTTAGTTACTTGCATGACATCAGCTTTCATAAATTTCGTTGGACTTTCATATTCAATAGGAGCATTTCTATATATCACGCCAATTTAAAAAATGGAATGATCTTCCCCATATGCTAGTTAGTGGTTGGTTCAATAATTGAGGTTTTTACGTATAAAAAGAAATCTTTCAGAGCGGTTCCAAAATGATACACTTTCAAGCTGGATTTCAGACGAGAAAATAAAAGAAAGTCGAACGGGGCCAGGTCTGGTCCGTAGGAAGATTAAGGCAACATTGCCACGGTTTGTTTTGCCAAAAATTCTCTCACTACAGGCGATGCATGTTTCAGAACATTGTCGTGGTGAATAACCCAGACGTTAGTTATCTCCGGAGGGTGGTAAATATTCCTAATGGACAACATTTTTAGTCAAAAGAGACAGTGAGTACCGAATTCATTTTTGATTTGCTCATTCGCAAGTGATCTGTACTCTATGAAGACTCAAAGGCAAATGAGGTGTGGTGTGTCAGACCGTTTACCTGATATTTCCCAGGCTCGAAGACTCCGCCCCATCGACTATTTTATTTATTATCATCTGATGTATAGCTTCTGTAATATCATATATTCTTATTTTCCACTTTCCTCTTTTCCTTTTCATAGATCATTTTATTTTCTTTGCGTTCCGTTCAGTACCATGATATTGAATTACTAATTTTCAACGAACTTAAAAAGTTTGTTACTAAATTCGGTCTCTGTCGGTCCGTCAAAAAATTTGAGATTTTTTTAAATTTGAAAATGGATTCTTATAGGAAATTTTACGCTGAATTCTATGTCAAATAATTTTCGAGATATTCGATTTCGAATTTTCCCGAAATTCGAAATCGAAATCGAAAGGTCTTTTCAAGTTCGTTCTGGGATTGCTTACAGCGCAATCTCTTCGCCGGCCCCATATTTCTAGATGAAAACCATAAGAAAAAACACCGAAGAAAGTAGTAGATGCTTGTATACTTTTTCTAATATCTGCACTTTAGTGTTTATAACATGTATGGATCCTTTAGACGATAAAAACGGGAAAGAGCGAGTAATTATTTCTCATCATTAAGAGATTGTAGAACCCTTGCATTTTCTAGAGTAACATACACCGCCGTAATAAAACTTTAATTAATTTCATCCTTTCACTATACGAAGGCCAAAAATAGACATTTCAAACATTTTACATTAAAATTTTTAAATTCTTTAATCTATCACTTATGTAAGGAGATCAAGTTCGCAAGAAAATAAAATTCTACCAAAACGGAAAAATAAACTGAAACTCGAAATTGCATTTTTGTTATTTTGTCGTCGAAATTCCGATTGTCAGGCCCACGCGCTACTTTATGGTACACGTTCACGTTCGCCTTCTAGTGGAACTCGGCCAACGTTTTACGTCAAACAAGTGAAAAATGTTGGGTTGTAAAAACTTTTTCTCGGTAGTATAGAGAAAAACCCGAAATATAGTATCCGAGAAAAACACACCGCTTGACTGCAACGAAAGTAAAAAGAACGAATTTCGTATCAGGTCGTCATGTCTGGCATCTTGACCCATTTGTATTTGTAACTTCTTATAAATACATATATCAAAATTATAATTTCCTGAAAATTATTTGATTTTGTACTTTAACCATCGTAATGTCTCACATTTTTCTTTAGTTATATACTATTTTTTATAAAATATTCCTAGAATATATTTTATTACTACTTTACTATCGTAAATAATTCAAAAGAACATTCATATATAGAAATATGTGCGTGTGAGAGAGAAAAACACATAGTATAGTTTTGAAGGTATAACAACCGACTCCATCGCATCACATTTTCTCTCGATCTCTTCATCATAAAAATAAGACGATGGAGAGCATTTCAATATTGGACGACCCCTATATACGATGTGCTATACTCACGCGGTGGCTGCTCGCATACTAAACCAGCTACAACACTGCCGTTTGAAGAATAGAAAGATAACATTACGAGTAGTGTTAGCACAAAGAAAAGTCATCTCATACAAACGTGGCTCGAATATAACTTAATCTTTGATTTTTCAGATATTTTATATCCACAATAAGTGAGTTATTTACAGTTTTCTGATGTCATTTTTAACACATAAAACTAATTCACGTTTCACTGCAAATGATATTCCCAAACATCGCCAGTAGGAAGCCTGTCCCCGTATGCTATCAGCTTGCTTAATATTTGCAGCTCCAAGCTTCGAGGTGTGTATAGAAAAGATTTATTTCGAGTGATACCTGGAATTATTTGAAGTCACAGTTTTTTAAGTACGCAACTTAATTGTAGCCTTTTTTACTGAATTGTAATGTTAATTTATGAAAAGCAGACTATTTGCACAATTTTCAAAACCATATCTCTGGGAAATGCCGAATCGCATTTTAGAAAAAAGAGGATTTGGAGTCGATAAACTCAGCTCGACAGAAGTGAAGCGAGTGTCAGCCACGTGATGAAGGCATCTGAAGAGATGATAATCTGAAAAGGCAATGTTTGGGGAATACCGTGAGCATGATAAAATTTTCCAACTCAGGTCAGTGATCGTTCCTAAAGTCGTTTTGGTAGTGTGCAATCGTGCGTTATCCTAAAACAAAATAACTTTCCTTCTTTCTTTTGTTGGTATAAGACATTTGTGCATCCAACACGTCACCAATACTGATAACACGCGACAGATAGAGAAAAATCATTTTTGTCGCAGGTTACAATTTTTCTTTTTAAAACCGTAGAGCAATGGCATAGCAATATAATAGCGTTTACTTTTGTTACCAGTTGAGTTCCTGGAGAACACAAAAGCCTTGTTTAGACGGTTAGAAATGGTTTGGCGTGCTATTTAAGAGTTGCTTTTCAAGCTCTATGTACGACGGAAATAATCTTCTAAAAACTGCTTCAGTTCCTAATTTTCCATTTTTTTTTTGGCTGTCCAGGACGCTCGCCATAATGAACATCAATATTTCTACTCTGAAACCGACAAAAACACTTCTTGTAGGCAGTGTAAGAGACGGCGTGATCCCCAAAAGTCAGCACCGGCTTTTTTCAATTGAAAAAGATAGCAGCAATATCAAATTTTGTTTATAGCACGACATAGCTTTCACCACTAATTTTTAGGTTATGTTGGTATAACAACCACCTCTTACAGTGGTTTGTAAATGACAGATGGGGCTTCAGTATAAATATACGGCGAGCAGGATGCTCCATCATCGATTGAAGTAAGAGGCTGAGAATTAAGTTGTAGTGTGCCTTTTGCATTAGATTTTTATTTTATTTTGTCATTTGTTGCCTTGCTTATTTTCTTACTCAATTTATCGACCCATTTATGGGCAGATTTGTATAGGCACATGTTAAATAACTTATGCTTCCATCGTTACATCTAATTTTATTTTGCATTGTTCCCTATTGTCATGTTGAAGCAAAACCTTTGTTAAATAAAGGAGCACTGTATTAATTTAAATATCCTATGCAGAGAGTTTTCACAAGCTAGTCCTCTAAGAGAGGAAACTAAAAGGCTTTTAGTAATTTCTAATAGCGACTAAATAAAGATAAAGCTCCAGATAACGCTACAATAATCATTTTTATCACAGAAAGTTCTGATAACGCTTTCAAAGTTAAATATAACCAGGAAGCAATAGTTCTAAAATATAATGGTACCCAATTCGATTATTGTACAAATGTCCTTAATACAGCGTAATGTTAAGTCGAGCATCAATAACAAATAAAATTAAACATCTCACATCACTTTGTAATTATGTAACAAAGTAACTGAAAGAACAAAAGATTTTGTAATATTTTTCTCATATACATTATACTTTATAGGTTTGTGTATATTAGGAGCGGGCGTTAATTAGATCGAGTTTCTCTTCTTTTATTATAATTTTGTTCGACGACTTACAAGAATGGATTCTTGCAATTAACAATGAGGATATTGCACTTAACGGGCTCGTACCGCCACTATTTAAAGAGCTTTCTCCATTATTCTAAGAGGTCAACAGGCAATTACGTACCTTTCCCAAGCATCCTTGCACAATACCCTGAAATTTCACTGCATAAATAGCCTGGAATATAAACCGACATGTAATAAACGTATTGGTTAATTTAAAAGAACGTCAAAATAATCCTTAATTACGGTCAGATTTATGGGGCCATTGAATCATTTTGTCCTATTTTTAAACCTGTAATTTCTCAATTTCAAATGAACAATAAAAATGATGCTCTGATACTCATAATGCTCTTCAAGTAAACAAATTTATCTAGGAGATAAGATAGGATCTCATAATCATTTGCAGTTTGTATATTGATACTGTCACAAATTTCAAACAAAACAAGAATGAAAGAAATAAAACATCAAGTGAGGAAATTAATGGTATTTTTATTTTAAACGCATCGCCTCTCCCCAACGGCTTGGAAAGTTTGCAGGAAAAGCCTAGATACGTTTTTGAACAGTGTCCAAAATGCCCTTTTCATACCTTTGGTCCCAATTTTGATGGTTTTTCATAAAAATGCTCTAACCAAATGGAATATTTCGAATCAAACTATGACAGAAGTCAGATAGTACTGTTGTGTATGACATAGCTTGTTTATATATTGCCAGCTGGTAAAATTTCTGTCATCTGAAAACTGAATCTTCCAATGGTTTCTTGGTAGGTACTTGCTACTTTTAATCCCATCGCCTTTAGGTGGAGATTTTTCGTTTGCAAATATGCAGTTTAAGGTCTTCATTAATAACTTAGTATATGAACATAGAATTTTAGAGTAACAAAACGGAATGGAGAGTACCAAGAAGTACACAAAAAAGATTGATAATACAATTCAAACATCTTATAATGTAAGAAACAAATCAATAGAAAATCATAACAGACAAAAATTATAAAAAAGAAGTGGAAGTCAAAAAAAACTAATTTTTAAAACATCAAAAAACTAGACAAAAACGAAATATAATTCGGGAACATGGACATTATCAAAGATAATAATAGTCGAATAATGTGATTAATAGAAAACAACAATTGACCCCCCCCCTTCAAAAAGAACTGAGAACCTTAGAATGTAAGCTTGATTCCTTTTTCGTGGAAATCGAGGCTAGCAAGAAACGAGTTAAAACTGCATTTGGTCACGGAGGTTAAGCTAAGATTGGAACAGCTATAGTATAATTCAAAATCTTTTACCAATAAGTTATTCTATAAAAAAAATAATCGTTTACCTTAGAATGGTTGCAGACAAGAACCTGGCCTGGAAATACACATAAAATCTTATCACAGGTTATACGGAGACAAGTCTTAGAAACATATAAACATTTAAACTTAGTTTATTCAGATGGTAGCTTAAGGTTTACCCATAACGTTCTAATTTTTTAAGAAATCCTCATCACGATTTTCAGCGTCGGTATAATTGTCTAAATTAAAATTTCAGAAAATCACTTACTCTACCACCGCTTTTCTAAAAAAAAACTCAGCTTCCTTTCCCTATAGAAAACTTATTCAAAAGCGAGTTTAAAGTCTGCCCTTTGCATTCCATTTTTTGTTACATTGAGTCCTGGTTCTAGGGCCTATACCAAAATTTTTAAAAATTACTTGGTCTGTCTGCCTTTTTTTATTAATATATGTTTATAGGAACGTTTTTGCTTAGAAAAATAAAACCAGTCTTGGAACATCATCGTGGGACAACCTGTGAGACATATGGGAGATTACTTTTGACTAAAATCGATGTTAGTTTTAAAATAATCCAAATAAATTGGTGAAGTAATTTGAGAATAAGCAGAATTACTATATGTAAATAGAAGAGCATAAACATGCTGCAGCTTTGATAAATTTGACATTTGTTTCCAAGAAATGACGGAAATGAGTGTAAACTATGCGACGACCGCTTTCAGTTGAGAAAGGAAAACGGGAAAATAGTAAATCCTTCTTAGTCATTTGTTTAACTTTGACAGTATTCCTCCATAATAAAAATCTAATATTATGAAATGGGGACGACAACAACTTTAGTTGCATTTGTATGGTGATGATTTTCAAAAATTTCCCCCAATTATTGAAGGGCAAAAACTGTCAGAATAAAGTATTGCAATTTGACCTCCATCCAATGAATGCTCAAAAAGATGAGAAAAAGGAGAAAATAAAAATCAATTTCTGCCTGTCTTGCCCTTATCACTTCGTCACCTTCCCTCACTTTGTGCTGCTGCAGCCTTTCTATTGCAAATTGTACTTTCTAACTGACCGATAAAAGTTGAAGTTAATTTTTAGGTCATCATCCTTTACCATAATCTTTTTATTTGATCTCCGATTCCTTCTGGTGTTAAACGCAACGCCATGGTGCAAGATGCTGACGGTAATCACTGATAAAATGCGATATGCGCAGGCAAATACCTTTTCCAAATTGTTATCTAAACGTTTGTATACATAGAAAATGACAAAAGGCACCTTAATCCCTATTGTCAGAAATCAAATCGACTAAATCATGATTAATAAAAGAAATTGCAATTCGATAATTTCTATAAAAGCGTAACTGGAGCTGATATCGGATCTGATTATAACCTTTTGGTTGCTACTGAGACAATTGAAGAAAATCAAACATGGTAAAGTTACAAATTATGACTTCAAGTAACTGAGTAACGACAAAATAAGGCATGAAGGCATAAGAAAAATAAAATTAACCACAAAGGAAAAAGGCTTGAAGTTCAGGAAGGTTAATATCGAAATCCTCGATTGCTAATCTGTAGGGAAGGAATTTTGGATAACTGGCGAAATCTTACATATAATGGAGATAAAGAAATAAAAAATTGACAAACAAATAAAAAGACCGATCGGAGACCAAAAACAAAATGTTGGAAAATGAGTGTGATTCAATTTATTCAAAAAGTTAAGAAAACAAGGGGACTACAAATATAAACGTTTCGAATGATTAGTAGATAATGGCGGCGACTCTACACTAAACATAGAACTGCAGAGAAACGCCTGAAAGAAATATGTAGGAAGGACGCTTGCAAATGATTTAGAAGACGACATTCTAGGTAAAATCTTCATCAAAGAACCTCAAAATAAAAATAACAAAGTGAAATTCATTCTCAAGGAAATCAAAGTTGGTAAGGCAGTGCAGGCAGTTAGGTGGCGTTTATGCACAAATTTGAAAAACGATTGTTTACGAAGAGATAAACTTACATGGATATTCAACATCATCTACGACACAGGTACAATACCACAAAGCTGGCCAAAGTTCACTTTCATAATCCTACCAAAAATGTGAAGATTATAAGTTTATTAGCTTTATGAGTCACTTGCTGAAAACTTACTTGAAAATAATTTATAAAGTAATACGCAATTTGGTTGGTGATTTTTGCACACCAAGTTTTTTTCAACGTTAACTGAGATGTGTATGTGTGTGTTTTACAAGTTGCCAAAAAGGGTCAAACATGATAAGCTCATCTCAATCTTAAAATCATTGAAAATGGATTACAAAAAGCCTAGAATTATCTGCAACATTTATTTCATTCAAACCGCTGGAGTTGAAGTAGAGTACCAGTTAACTGAATAATGTTGCTCTTCAATGTTTAGTTAATGTCAATTATTAAAGGAATACTGTATATAAGAGAGAATACTTGTAAATAGGGAATTGTTTAATAATATCCGACATGCGGAAGTGAGTTAATGATAGTCTAGAATTCAACATCGCTAAAACTAAACTAGCAAACACCAGGTACCATTTGGGTAAGTGATGGTTAACTAACAGCCAATCGCAGAAGTTACCAAATACTTGAGTATGAGTATCAACAACCAAAGGGGCCGCTCAATGGTGATAAAAAAAAGAATAGAGGAAGCAAGATGAGCAACCCTTTTAGAAAGCACGACTTAATATTAAGAACAGTTGGTTTAATACGCCATTTTGTTTCTACAGTTCTTTATAGAACGGAATCCTTAACATTGACAGACGTGTTTTAACAAATACTTGAATCATTAGAAATGTGGTCCTGCTTACTCATACCGAAATTTCAATAATTAGTGTTAATGTAGTTCTTACGTAATCCGAACTGATCTGTTACTATATTGTTAATTTTTGTCTTAATTCTTTAAATATATTCTTTCTCAGTATTTTTTAAAACTACAGCCCATATAAGAAATCAACATAGATATGGTACACTATAACTAATTCTCTAAGGCAAATAAGACTAAACAATCTAAGGAAATGGTTTTCCTTGACCATGACTTCACTTTTCCGAACAACCGCCAGAAAGATAAAAATACCAGTCATACTAGTTTCCAATATCTCAAACGAATAGGTACTACAAAAAGTGTCGCAATAGCAAACACAATGTACAAACCGTCGCTACTATTGCCAAATACGAACCAAAGTGTTCTTGATAAACTTCGTTCGTACTTGCGTTTCCTCTAATACCCCAGATTCAATAGATTTTTCAAAAGTAACTTTCCTCCTCAAATTTAATTAATATATAATAATTTAATTAACAGCGCTTTAAATGCTGCAGTATTACACTCCGACGACACGCAAGTGTCGAGCAATTCCGCCGTAGTTATCTCCGTTAATCAACTAATTAATTTAACCCAATTTAATTAGTACTTTCGTGTAGCCCTCCTTAAAAGCAATTTATTAATATATGCATGTGCATGTTTTAACAAGGTTACATTTATGGAGAAGGTTTCAGTGAAGAACAAGAAGAAATAATATATTTTTCATTAATAGATTACTTTGTATTTTAATAGGGTTTCAGCGTGAAACTTGTATTATTTTTTAAAAATTTAAAGTAAATGTCAGTAGTCAACAAGTTCGATTCTAAATCCTTTGGAAACTGTTTTCTTAACATTCAATTTTTGAAGTGTGATAATAGTGAGGTCATGATTAAATTTTCAAGTTACGCTCTAAAAGCAGCATGTGTTACTCATGCAGGTGTAATTAGGTTAATTAACACTTTCCTAGGTGGAATCTATATAAAATACTAAAAATAATATACAAGATATAATTTTTTATCGCGTTTCAAACTGTAAAACCCTACCTAATCATTTATAAACTACAATTAAAGAAGTCGTAAAAAAGAGACGAATTTATATATATAGTACATTCCTCCAAATGCTATTAAAGACACCCCATATTTTGCGAGTTTAAAACTCTAGATATGGAATTTTCTATTATAACTGCTGTTATATGATAGAAAACAGTATAAACTGCATCCTATAACAAAAATTTAGATTTAGAAAAAATTGTTAAAGAAAATTTTACTCAAACTCTTAAAATGTCTAATAGTAAACCCCAAATCCTTTTAAAGTCACTTAGTTTTTTTTTACTTAGCGCAAGCTTTTTTGTTTTTTTGTTATATGGATTTAAGAGTTCGTTATTGGACATTTTAAAAGTTTTAGTAAAATTTTGTTATAAATTTTTTCTAAACCTAAATTTTTGTTATAGGATGCAGTTTTATACCGTTTTCCATCATATAAAACCAGTTATAATAGAAAATTCCATATCTAGAGTCTTAAACTCGCAAAATTTGGGGCCTTTATAGCATTTAGTGTATATATACACCCCCGTACACTTTACTTGATGTAGAAGTTGAGAATTTTTTTGATTACACCTACATAAAAAGACTTTTGATTAAACCAGTGACCTCATGCGGTATTCTTGAAGAGACAAAACAGATCGCAGGGATTGAAGTTGAGGCGATCGAGGGCTTGAAGAAAGCCAGCAGTAACAGTAGTACTAAGAATTAATTGTTTTGTTCAGTTAAGAAATCAATGAACGCCACAGCTTTGTAAAGCCAAAATACCGTGACGAGGACCTTCCACACCAGCAGGTTCGTTTTGACTTTGGTAGGTGCACGTTTGTCTTCCTTCGCCGCTCCATACTCGACCGATTGGACTTGGAAGGGTTGTGATGGGCCCAAATCAGTACCTAAAGCAAAAACCCGTTTCTCCCCTCTTTGTAAAGAGCGAGAAGTCTCTGAAAGAACTTCAGTTATGTAGCCATCGTGCAAATACCTTCAACAGTTTTTCAAAAGTTAAAAGTGCTGAAGCTCACTTCCTCAAAAAATGTTGTATTCGTTCCCAAAAACACGCCCCTTAATTAGGCGACCTTTAATTTTAAATTTGCAATAAGTAATCTATACAACCTAACAATCAGAATAAAGAACTATACGACAATGAATAATCTAGGAAAATGCGTAATAACAATAGCAGTCAGCGTGAGGATTTTCCTCAACTTTTTCCCACAACACAATCAAAATTGAAGCAAGATTTACCCACAATTGCCGCTTTATCTTGCTTAGAAATTGCTGGGGAAACTTTTTTGTGATTGCGGCAGTTGCTCGTTTTCCCACTGTTCGAGTTTCGATTTTCGGATTTTAGTAATATATTACACTTGAATTGGGACTTTCCTCTTACGTCTATTTTTCAAATAACAATGACCTATGTTATCTAGCTGATACATCAGGAAATGTCAAATCGCCTAGTTGGTTAATTTGATTGCCACACCTAATGTACTTACCACAACCAAATAAGATCTGTTTCCACAATATTAAAAGTTTTTTTTTTCATTGGCAACCATATCTTTTGATTCATAAAACTTCTAGAATCTACCAGAACATATTCAAAGATAAAAATCTTAATTTTTCCCTGAATATTTTTGCAGCAAGTCAAGGACAACGCAATTAATCGGTACTATCATAGTGACTATCAACTAATACGAAAATCTGCGGTTATAAATTTGTCATATTCGAAATGTTTGCGTTTCAAGAAATAAAGAGGGCACAAAATTTTATCATGAAATTAGATGAAGAGGTCAAAGAAAAGATCAAAATGCAATTGTTACTTCAATCTTGAGCACGTATGCGAGTGAATAAAATTTAAAGGAGACTTTTTCCCCTAGCATCGATATCGCAGGGCCAAGTGTTATTAGACAACGCATTGTAAAAAATTAAAATTATTAAAGAGGAAAGGGGGGAGATGTTTGCCACACCACGTCGGCAGTTCGGTAAAACATGTTATCGAGAAGCTAGGCGTTCAAATGGTATAATATGTTCACTACAAGACGAAACAAGGTCGAAAATGTAATGTACGCATATTGTGCTCGCATTAACAACACAGAAACAAATGCTGCTCGAATTGTTCAGGTTATTTAAAACAATGACCAAATGTGTTGAAATTGCAAAAGATGAGTTCTGAAACTCCTTGTTCATTACAAAAAGGGGAACGACTTTGCATCAGATACAGACGTGTAATAAGATTTAAATTTACCATTACAGTTAAGTCCAATTAGACATGTATGGAGGGGAAGACAAACGTGCAATCACCAAACGAATAACCAAGCTGTCTACGGAAAGATGATCAAGTCTTAATCGAACGAAATACAATAGATGCTCAACACTACTGTGATCTCTTGATGAATGTGCATCTTCTGCAAGACATCATCCATCTTCACATCATCACCCCTAGCTTAATAGGAGTAAATATTTTGGAAAATTCTAGTTGAAGATGGAGCTAAAAAATCCTATATAACTAAAACAACTTTTGATCCTAAGCAACATTAAAAAAAATTACTTTTTTCGAATCGTTTTTTTTTTGCCTCTTGAGGATTATATAGGCATATAGAAACGTCGATGATTGTACAACAAATCATTAATCTGCTAAAAAAAGTGTACCCCACCTGGGTTCGATCTTACAAATGAATATTGACTACTGATCATTAATCAGCAAAGTAATATTTGAGAGCTTTAGGGTCTGAGCCTTTGCCGCACCAACGTATGATGTGACAAATTGGTTTTTGATGAAAGCCGACAACCAAATTATTTTTAATAACCTCTTGTTTTCTCTTATTCGTCGAATTATTTTCGCTTCTCTGTATATGCATTATTAACAACATTGCCGATCTTTTTTTGCATAACACAGACAAAATCAGAAGTAGCTCGACTGCTTGCAGCCCCTCTATCGTACCCGGTCGACTCAATACGGATAAATCAGCACTATAAGACGTGAATAACGATCCATGTCTACTACTAGAATTCTATCATGGATGATCGCACTAAGAAAACTGTTCCCTTAGGCCGTGTGCCCGTGCTGTCTTTTCACTCCATTGGTTTGGCGAAGTAAATTCCAAAAATAATGACCGTGAGTAGATTTGAATTTACAACCAAAGATCAGAAGTCAATCGCTCTAACTGCTGTATCAAACGTCCTCATAAATATCTTGTTAATGGTCCTATTTATGTATGTCAATGTATGTATGTATGTATGTATGTATGTATGTATGTATGTATGTAGATTTGGTCCTCAAGTAAAACTATGTTACCCAAACATTTATGTTGTGGCCAAACACCTCTGGCATCATGAATAAGGTAAGAATCATGAAATACCTTCAAATGCACCGAAAAATGTTCTGCTTGTGACTCAAACTTTTCAAGGACAACGAAATGATGTGTCTGACAAGGTAACCATAATGATTCAACCATTGGATTTTTCGATCGACAATTCAAGCAGTTTGTGTTTCTCGTTGTCTCTTCGAAAGGAGCAACGTATTGAGAGGCCTACTCGTTGACAATGCAATAATTTCAGACAATGTTTTGTAAATATGACCAAATATTTCCTCTCTAAAGCAGTACATATTCTAGAGAGACCTACCTGATTTGAAACTCCTTCCACTGTTTTTTTCGTCGATTATGTTCGTTTTCAGATGTAATTATGCTTACAACACTTTTTTGCAGTAAACACCAATAATATCTCTCATATGCATTATTGTTAAGGGGTACATTTTGATACTTTATATCTCGTTTTGGGTCGAAGCTGCAAAAAGCCACGATAAACCATATATTCATCACTTACTGATATCAAATTTCACCGCAAATGGCGCACAACATTCCTTGGGAGTCCAAATAAAGATCCTGCACAATAATCGAGTTCCTCTGTATCTTTTTTTCTGTCGACTACCCCAAATAACATGTAGAACGCCTCAATAAGTTTTTAAATGTCTAACAGTTTCATAAAATTGGATGTGGTCGTTGGCTTTCGAAAGGCTGACGCTACCTTTGTACCTTCTCTGAATAAAGACCTAATGCCACGAGAATACTTGGATGAATAACGTGATTTATTTTTCGACATAATCCCCTCGAAGTTCGATGCACTTGCCCCAACCTTTCTTTGGCACCACTTTTTTACTTTCTATAACACCTCATCATTTGATACTCATCTGCAAGACGACACCTTAACATTTGTTACAATTGTTGTCGTATGAACATGCAAACTATGTTACTCGTCGAACCATTCACAAGAAACAGGAAAGCTACACACGGAATCTTTAAAATAAATGTCAAAGTCTATTTTAAAATATATTTCAGATGTTTCCATCAAAAAACGAGGACTTCAATGAGTTAATTACAGTTCAATTCAGGAGAAAGAAATGAGGTTTAAAAAACAAGAAATCCCGTCACATAAAAAGAAGCGGTAGCAATTAAAATCACTAGCCAAGAATCTAAATTTAGATAAGTATTTGACTTCAATGGCATAAAACTCAAGACTATTTGGTTCGACAAATAAGAATGTTACCTTATGGTTATTTAAATCAATTCAACGTGTATTTCTGTAGTACAACCATCTACATATATAATTTTGAGGTCTGTTTTTACGGTATGAAATAACTCCTATAAAAATATAGAACCTTCGGTACTACAAAGTGTCAGTTCAAAAGCTTAAAAATCAGTTACCTTTTTTATACAGAGTATTCTTCACCAATTTTTTTTAATAACGCAAATAATACTTCATTACATTGCCTACAGCACTTGAAGGAATACTTATTGGTCAGACAGATTGATTTTTTAAAATAAGAAATAAAATAAACAAGTTCAGAAGCAAGAGTTTCAAACCGGTCAAAAAGCGATAGCAGTGCAAAGAAAAATTCGTAATATTAAAAACCCGTGTTTATCAGTTACGGTACGGTAACAATGTGGTTTTAAATATTTAAACGCAAGGATTACGATCTACAATGTCAGCCTCGCTCAAAATCCGTAGTGTGGTGGTTTCGGAAGCCACAATCCAAACTGTTCAAGCTAAACACAAGTACACGTAAGTTATTGTGTGAATTTAGGATTTTAGAATCATTAGAAACTTGGAAAGACAAAGAACTATATACAAATTGTCCCCAAAACTTTAAATAACGACAATTTTTATTTGGAACTGCGGGACACTGTCTTCTAATTTCCTGTTTCGGGTCGTCGATTGTTGGAATGAGATCTAGAACGCGCAGGAAATGCAGTACTATCATCCAGATAATGGTAATGATGAGGCGCTCCATCTTGCTGAAAATAAATTTAGCCTCTTTGACGCATGGACCAGAATTCTACAGCACGGTGCTCCATAGTAGGATGCGAATTTTGAGAAGCCCAGTACACATAACTGTGCTTAACTCAAAGGTAGCCTCATCGCTTCTGACACTATGGGATGCAAAGACTGCTTCTTCCGCACTATTGCTTCTAAATAAATAAACTTTTTTTGGGACAGCTTGCAGTTGTACCTCATGATTCAACTCAAGTACAAGCACAGAAAAGTCTTCACCCCCCCCCCTCACATTCCGGTAATTGTCGCTTCATTAAACAAACTTACATGTAGTAAAAGTGGATTTTTTCCACAATTTAGGCATACGGAAACGATGGTTAAATTTAGGCCAAACACCAAAGTTCTTTCCCAAACGAGATTTGTAGACGAATTGATTTTATTATTTGGTGGAACTTGGAAAGTTTCGCGGAATTTGAATTACAGTACCAGTTAAAAATATATCAACTTTTGGTATTTCCCCCATAACTTTTTTGTGTTAATGATTTTTTTTCAAATTTACGGACAATGTTGTGACACCGGTTCCGCAATTATGCGGATAAAAATTTTGACCTTTTCAAAAACCTGCTGATAATAGCGTGCAAATCACTGTAACCCGTGAAAATCACTTTTTTATTTACTTCTGCAGAATACGTATTTCGCGTCGTTCTCATGAGTTTTACTTGTATTTTTGATGGGTAAGAAGTCTGGCTCCCGCAACATATCCCCGCATATCCAGAAGGCGATTGCCAATGGTCGTGCTCAAGATCGAACTCTTCATGAGCTTGCAGCACAGTTCAACCTCCACAAGAGTACTATTTCCTATTTCCTGAAGCGCTGGAGGATCCAAGGTAATGAAGAAGTCCAAGGCCGGTCGTCCCAAGACTACCTCGAAACTCTTCGACAGGAACGTCATCCGCATGGCCCACGACGTTCGTACTATTAGACGGCATTTGCAGAAAGCTGGACTTAATGGATACCATCTGGCCAAGAGTGAATGATTTCGGAAAAGAACAGGAAGGTGTGTGTTGAGTGGGCGCAGCCACCCAAGAATTAGTCGATAAAATAGTGGAAAAATGTGTTCTGGAGTGACGAAAGTACGTACATATTCGTAACGGACGGAATTCGGTAGATTCTTCGTCCTCAAGAAACTCATTTCGTACTATATTTCCACGATGAAGCACGGAAGCGGAAGTGTCACAGTCTGGGGTTGTGCCTCCGGCCTTGGCACGGGTTCCCTCAGAAAAATCCACGGCATTATAAATCTTTATTTGTATGAGGACATCCTCGAGAACACGATGCGTACATATCCCATGCAGAACATAGGCAAAGGCTTCATTTTTCAACAGAACAATGATATCAAATATCGTTCGAAGCATGTTCAGGACTGGTTTGTTCGCCGTCATGTGACCCTTTTCGACTGGCCCAGCCAATCCCCCAACCTGAATATCATCGAAAGCCTATGGTCAGAAATGCCAAGAATGCAGATGAGAAGTATGCCCAACTCGATGAGGAATGGAAGAACCCCCCCCCCCTCTTCTTCATCCATACATTTATGGATGCCATGCAGGTGCTAGGCCGTCATTGATGCCAAGGGTTATACTACTAAGTATTAGACCGTTGTTCACTTTTAGTTGATTCCTGGTGATTTAGAGTTATTCCGGTCTTTCTATTTGATGTTTGTTTCGTTGCTGTATTTTGATCATATTTTGTGATGCTAATAAAGTTCTTTTCCGGTTAAGTTACGTCTTTTTTTAATTAGTTGGGAAACCGTCTGAAATACCCCGAAAGATTCCCTGAAGATTCCAGAGGAAAAAATACAAAGAGACGAAAAAGTTCCGAAACAAATACTAAAGGTTGATATATTTTTGACCGGTATTGTAGTTTCGAATGGTTGTAGCGCGTTTTAAATTTGTTCCGAATAGTTATAACGCGTTACAAAATTTTGATGTGTAGATCGTTTTGGTTCAACAGATTTGAGGACAAGTTGATGTTATGTATGTGGTAACTTTGAAGGTTTTATTTAGTATTGTGATTATAGCGTTGTAAAACAAAAGAAAAATGTAAGACAAAAGCAAAACAAAATTCTAGAACTCAATACAATTGAATACTTGCCTCACCTTGTGTATAGCCTTGATCTTTTACCATTAAATTGTTACATAGTTTGAAAACATCGATTAAGTGGAGGGTAAGGTTTTAAATTTCTTGCTTTTACGGACAACGTCTAGCCCTCGAAACAGAAATTGGTCGAAAACTGAATACAGACACAGATTTTGATTAATAAAATTTTCAACCCCTATGCTAAAAATGTATGGAACAGTCCCTGTATATGATGTACAAAATGCACTGATTAAACAATAATAATGTGATCAGCACGTACATCAACCACCATTCTAAATTTATTACTCCTCCCAATTCACGCATATATTTAAGAGGGCCTGCACCCCATAGCAAAAACCACGAATTAGTTGGGAATAACTTTGCAACCATTAATGAATAAACGGTATTTTAGTGTAAACGACTGCTCACGCTTTATGCTCCACATTTCACGCCCGGTAGCTCCGAAAAACCCATGCAAATTTTATGAGAACAGCTGTAGCCAATTTAAAATTTACTCAGATCTAAATATTTACCGCCATAATCGCTTTAAAGAGGTCAGACTAGAAAGAATTTTGGTTTCCTACATTTACCAATAGTGCAGCCGCAATGGAGTTGCTTAGATAATAATTATCACACAGGCAGCTATCTGCTAATTACCCTAATTTGTGTAAGTTTAGGCTTAATAGAATAAATACTCTAATCAGCCTTTCATTAGCTAAAAATACACACCACAATTGCATCTCTATTACTCGCTTCGTCTTGAGGTTCATTAAAAAAGCTCGACAAGTAGAGATATGTGAGGTTATGTCTCAAAAATCTACATCTTCATGACCTTTATTCGACTCAACAGGTAGAATTACTGATTTGAAAGCATTCTTCCACGCAACACTTCTGATTATGAACAACAATACTCAGACCCTTAACTTTATTATATGATATTGTGAGGTTATGTTATTTTTTTTAATGTCTGAAAGGTACACCAAACTTTTTTAAATTACATATTGTTAATATGTCAATAAAAACCAAGTATTGGGTTTCCGAAGAAACTTTAAATTTATACATAAAGGTTTTCCAGAGAGGGCAAAGGCATTTTTAGGGAAGTGATGCAACAGATGACCGAAACAAGTCAACGGCGGTCGGCTTTTCAGAAAACAAGCGCAAGGAAAGTGAAAAAGGAAGCCGAACACGATTATAAATCTAATTATAGCTCGTGAATACGTCAAAAGTGGAAGACGGCCCGTTTCATTAATCCGGCAGTTTGGGGCCGATGTCGATTTCTGTATCGCGTTCTATTTTAAAATTTCAATTGCTTATTAGTACAGAGTTATATTTAGAAAAATGCCTGCACCCCGGGCTTCCGTCCGACGCTAATGTAACGATGACATGCTGCCGCAAAATCGATGATCGAAATAGACGCCGTCGCGGCGGCCGTCGGCGCTTGGCGGGCCGCGAATTTCGCAACCCCGCGAGCGGACCGGGAGACGCCGGCGGCGCCGTCCAACAGGAGGCCATTGACACCAGCCGCGACAGCTGTTGGACATTGTGGGAGTACGCGGGCAGGTCGGCCGGGGGCCCAGCCCGCGCGCAGCGCTTCCGTGTGCGGCCGCGGCTCAGCTGATGGAGCCATATTGGCGCTGACATTTCGCTGGCACTGGCGCTGTGGCGGCGCCCGCCGGACCGCGTACCTGGTGCAGGGCCGTCAGGCCGTCCACATTCGCCGTGTCGATGTCGGCGCCCTTCTCGATGAGGCGCAGCACCTCCTCCTTGTCGCCCGCGGCGCACGCTGCCAAAAACACACATCCGGACGAGAACTTCACCCGCTGCGGCTTCTGCTTGGGCACGGTTGACTCGCGGTTCGTGTCCGAGTCCTCCCAGCGCTTCAGCTGCTCGGCCCTTTTGAAGAGGGCCGAACTCGACCGTGTCTCTATGGACATGTTATTTAACACCACTAGCACTCCCCGACCACCATTACATCTGTTTTACTGAGAGGTTAAAACGCTGACATGCAGAGGGCGCCAGCGCGGCTCTGCGAGTGCGACGTTGCCGAATTATTGAAAAATTAATTACCGTGTCTTAAAATGCAACCCTGTTAAATGTTTAAATCTATAACAATTATTATTTATTTTTAGAAAATTACACTTACCTAAACTAAGAACAGCATCTTTAAATGAAAAAAGTTGTATAGAACTTTATATAATTTAATGTAACCATTACATGATCGTATAGGTACAATGAAAAAGAATGTTTTGTATCCCAATTTATTTTTTAGGCTTTCACACAATGAATCACAAATATTAATAATGCACATCACATAAAACGTTATAATAAAATGTTAATAGATTAGTAGACCAATAATATAACCAAACACCCATTGGTTTCATTATATAATAGTTAAACTGACATTTCTTTTTAATCTCGTGCTTTCACATCTCCAAAAAGATTGTTGTCAACCGTTTGTATTCATTTTCCAACTTAACTAAGCCTTGCTAACAACGTTGTAATTATACAAAAATGTAATTCAAAAATTTGCAGTCTTTTAGTCAGTAAAATGTCTTTCCACTTTTCCTACATACACAGAAACATGTGCGCACACACTCATTCGATGAAAGAGGGAGACAAGAAGACAACGAGAAAATGAAGAAACGAGGAAACAAAAATTTTTCTTGTCCTAGAGACATATACCCAGCTTAGCTGCAATTACCGCACACTTTTACAACCTTTTGAAATTTAATATTCTTGAGTATAGTGTAAGCTCGTAAACTGTTTTATATTAATAATACACCAGCGTGTATCTATACTGTTTACTCGTCGACTAGCTGTTTGTGTGCCATAATTGTTGTCGAAATTGTTACCCGTAAAATGTGCAATTCAAAAATATTGTAAACAAAAATTAAAAGAGTTGCAAATTAGGGCTGGATCGGCAAAACTAATCTTTCCCTTTTCGTAAAAAATTTAAACAAAATTTGATATTTTAAATGTTTTTTAAGTTTGTTTTTCTAGGAAAAAATCTGAGATGTTTAGCTCTAAATTCTTTAAATAGAAATTTTATATTGCTTTTTTTTTAAATTATTTTGGTCTAAGATACCTTCTTGTTAAATTTGTTTAAAACCTATTATCATGTTCTACGTCAAAATATCATACCGAACCATCAATTCAGTTTTAGAAAGCAGCACTCTACAATTCAACAAGTTCATAGAGTAGTAGAAATTATTAACGCCACCTTTGAAGCCAAAGAATACTGTAGTGTTGTATTTCTAGACGTCAGTCAGGCTTTTAACAAAGTCTGGCACAAAAGCCTACTGTATAAATTAAAAAAGTGGTTGCCCGATAACATTTACCTTATATTACGATCTTATCTACAAAACAGACTCTTCCAAGTAAGATATAAAGAATAACTTACTAACCTAATCCCTATAGGCTCTGGAGTACCCCAAGGGAGTGTTTTAAGGCAAGTATTGTGCCTACTCTACACAGCAGATCTACCGACCTGTACGGAAGTTTCAATTGCAACGTTTGCTGACGATACTGCGTTGCTGGCTACAGACGAAGACCCAGCAAGGGTCTCCACCAAACTACAAACCCATCTCGATGTCATTCAAGATTGGTTTCAAAGATGGCGAATTAAAATCAATCAACCAAGTCCGTCCACGTCACCTTTACAAAGAGAAGAGATACTTGTCTACCTATCTTTATCAACGGAACAATAATACTACAATCCGACAATGCAAGATACCTAGTTATCCACCTTGATAGAGGCTTAACCTGGAGAACACATTATGGACCAAACGTAAGCAACTCAACCTGAAGTTTAACAAGCACTATTGGTTACTGGGCAGACATTCGTAACTTTCCTTCCACAACAAACTTCTCATTTACAAAGCAATCTTCAAACCGATATGGCTTTACGGAATTGAACTCTGGGGGACCGCGCCATCCACTAACCTAGCTATAATAAAAAGGTTCCAAACAAAAACCCTTCGAACCATTCTCAACGCACCATACTACATAACCAACGCTAATATCTATAGTGATCTCAAAGTGCGCTCTGTCAAAGAAGAAATAGTGAAAAGTAGTGAAAGTTATATCGCCAAGCTAGAACTTCACCCTAATAGTCTAGCACTAAACTTATTGGACAACAGTGTTCATAATCGGAGACTTAAGAGGCAGTACACTCTTGACTTGCCGTTTAGATTTTAGTTTAAACTCTCTAGATTATATTATATGTTATATGTTCCTTTTGTAAGCGTTAATACGCATTAGTTGTATCTGAAGCGATGTTGATGAACATTTGCTTCCATTGTCACCCACACCACTTTCATTTAAGTATTTACTTATTGTTTTACGAGCCGATTGTAAATAGTAATAATCTGACAATAAAAAAAAATGTTCTGCGTGTAAACTTTGACTTTCTTTCAATTCTAACATTAGTTTACTTTGACATTTGATTACATATAGGTCATTTGTTCTAGCCTTACCAAATTGGCCAAAATCAATTAACATATATGGGAAGCATTGTAGTGAAAATCCATCAGATAGAGAAGCAGGCCCGAACATTAACGAGATCTTTCTGTTCTGTCTGAGGAATTTTACGCGAAATTTGCTAGGAATCAGTCAATGTGCATGAGAATTATTGCGTATTAAAATCAGTAAGTAACTCATAGGATTCAAGTGTTTTCTTAACAGAGCCAATATCTCAACAGAAGTACAAACCAAAACTGAACATCTAAACTGCTTCCATTTTTCACAATCCATTGTAGCTCTCATCCATTGTATTCCGGTGATTTTGTCGATGTCGTCTCTCCAGCGTGTGCGGGATCTTTCCCATCATCTCGGCCTCCACTCTGTTACCCTTCTGCTCCATCTGTCGTCCTATCTCCTCATTAGATGTCCAGCTCACTGCCATTTCAGTTTGGCGATACGAGATACCACATCTTCAATTTTTATTTTGTAATCCACACATTAGTTATCCTATCTTGTAATTTTATTCCGAGCATAGATCTTGCCATAAGTCGCTGTGTCATCCTCAGCTTTTCCAGGTCCGTTTCTGTGAATGACCATGTCTCTGCTGCATAGGTGAATATGAGAAGGATGTATTAGTTGTACACTCTCGTTTTCAAGTGTTGCGGGAATTTTGACTTGAATACGTCTATAAGACATATAGATATGAAAATATACGTATACTTAATATATATTTACAATATAGAAGACGATACTCGAATGAATTAAACATTATTTATCAAATACCTAATTTACCTTGCAAAACAAATTTTACCGTCAAATCAGTGATGCTGCTACGAACTCTATATTTTTACTTGTAGTAAATCTTATATTGATCAATTTTGAAACAAAAGACCTTGTTTCCTTTCTAACTTGCTGAACAAGGTACTTTGACGATACCTTTGTTATCTGGCACCTTATTTTTCTTGCAAATTCAAGTCGTAAAATTTTGATCTTTGATATATACCTGACTGGCTTTACTCTTGAAAATCTCAAGATGACAAAGAGCTATTAATGGTTAGTCAAGAACGTGAGGATTTTTGACCGACTAGTACCTACCGTACTAAAAAAGAAATGCATAGCTTTAAATCCTTCCCTAATGCACTTATAAAGTTGAGATTGATGCAACAAAAAATATTGCGTCCTTAATTTGTTGAATATGAACAATAATTGAAAATCGATAAAAGTACATTTTACACTTAAAATAAAAGGAAAAAACCGGGAAGATACCATTTTACCAACTGCCAATTTTATGTGTATAAGATACTTAACATAAAAAACATCGAAAATAGATTACCCTGTACATACATACTGATAAGTTCTACTAATACCTCTTTGTGGTTCTTTATCAGTTTTAAAATTGTTGCCGCATTTTATCTGGGCTGATATTTTTCTCTTCGACATATGTTCTGTTGCTGCAATAGCTTCTTCTTTATTTATTTCCTGCTTCCATATACGAAGCTAATGAAAATAAATTACTCTGTACAAAATCAGTAGAGTTCCCACTGAATGACTTATGTTGTAATAATTTCTAAGAAACCAAACGACCGACGATGTGATGATCACAGAATAATAAAAATTATGAGTCACACATTCAAAATATTTATCAGAATAATTTGTAACAGAATTTGTAAGAAGCTAGAAGAACTAAGCCGCTAAATTTGGATTCAGAAATAGTTAAGCAATCGGGAAGAGTGGACAGAAAGGATTAAGTCTATGAAAATCAATCATTAAATGTTGGCAGAGTATGTAACATGTATCATACATAAATAAAAGATCTACAAATGATAGATAGCATGCTTCAAGGAAGAAAGAACAAGTGTAACAAACGAAAGCTTGGCGACATCAGGCACAGACCAATACATCCAGAGGGTGAATATCTTAGTATGATGCCGTCTAAGCCCGGTCACAAGTTTAGTTCCGATAATGAAGTTCAACAACCGGTGCAGGCGTGGCTTTCTGAGTAACCAAAAAGTTTTATATTTTTGAAATGATACCAGAGGTGCAGGAGAGCTATGCTGAAAAGTGACATTTGTTCTTTTATCATAAAGTTGTTATATAAAACTTTTTTTTACTTTTTTATTTACTTATTGTGTTGCATAATATCCATCCATTTATAAGCCTAGTTTTCTATCTCTCATCGGTACCACTCTTGTGGTTTGGAATGAAAAACCTAACAACCTCCTTCTACTTTCTAAAGGTTGGCATAGTGACGTCTCATCCAGACAATTCGATGGTAATAAATCAGAACTACGGGTTAACCATTCATCGGGATAGTTTATATTATTTTTTTTTGTTATATTACCAGCGACATTCAGAAGATTCTATTTCTCACCTTCTATCGATAATTTTGGGGTAAATTAAACTAAAGGATCTTCCAATAGGGCCACAGCGGCCCTCAAAGCCAATATAACCCATGCTATCGGTCAAATTCAGCCTGATTTATGCGCCAGAGTCTTGAAAAATTGGACATTTCGGATGCGCACCACCTAGCGAAGCCGCGGTGGACATTTGCGCGATGTTATATTCCATACATAATGGCATCGATAGGCCTTTCAAACGAATAAAAAATTTCGATGACATCTCACACACACTTTGTTTTATTTAAATTTAAAGAAAGGAAGCGCTTAATGAAAGACATGAAAGATTATATAGAATTTTGAAAGTTTATGAAACAAATGCAGAGAGTAACAAAAACAATTCGAGAAGCATGGAGAAGCAGTTTGAGTTAGTTTTTACATTTGAAAAGAGAAATCTTGAATATCCAAGTCATATGATAAATGACAAGCTTAGTGTAAATAGAAGAAGAATATAATTGATTTTCAAAGTATAGAAGTAGTATCATTGCATTTGATATTAGCTATTCAAAGCTGCTGCACATAAAATAAAAATAAACATAATAATTGCTAACGTTCAAAAACAGATGACAACTTAAGAAAAAAAATGTAATTCGGTATGGTCTAAGAGAGACCTCGTGTGTTGACAAGCTCTAATTCAAAAATATAAGAACGACAATGTAAATGAATCAAGAAAAGATGACTGGTTCAAACATTCCATTGGGCGCCAAACACGTACTTTTTGCTATCTAGACTATTTGATACCATACAATAAAGTGGCGGTGTAATATGATGTAGTTGTTTGCAATTAGAAATAGTATAGTTTTGGCAAAATGCAAAATGTAACAAAAAAGATTATAAAAACATTAAATCTAGAGTAAAAACACAAATGTCAAAGAATCAGATAACAATATTTATAACAAATAGATAAAAAATGATAAATTTGAAACAACAGCATGATTAGTAAGATTAATCATATTATTTTTTGAAAGACAAAACACAGAAAAATTTAGTAGTGTAAAAACTTAAGTTTGTACATTTTCCACGAATCAGTAAGGAAGACAGAACAATGTTTAAATTACGAATTATTGTTTACTCGATTCCTGAAAAGATCAATTTGCACTACTGTTAATATCTACGTTGACGTAGATATCGTTACTAAATTATCACAACCATTATCTCTTTTTGAATAGATTGCTAAGAAGGCATTGAGAACCACTAGCACTGTAACATTAAGATTTATAATACCACTCGTGTATTCGTCTAGCCAGGGAACATTTTTTCTATTTAGAGTTTTTCAAGAGCTGATTCCTCCTATAACGGATGTCTTCATTGAGCAAGAGCTTTAAAGTCTATTATGATGTTTTGTTTTTAATATAAAGTTTACAAAGACCGGAAACTAATCCAATCATTAATCTGAACTGCTGTCTATGGAGGTTAAACGTTGGTATGGTTCTTGGAAATTGCTCAGGACGTCGAAGCTTGTGTCTTTGGTTACCTGCTATGTATAGAGAATTGCTTCTAACCAACATGAAGCGACCGGAGAACTACTGAAATTTGCAGATATAGCAATCTTTGCAAAAACTAAGAAAAAGGAAGATAAAAAAGTGAATGAATACACTCATTTCTACAGCGGTGTGAATAAAAACGAAAGACTCAAGAGAGAAGGTTCTGTAATTGTCCATAATAAATTTAATTTGGTGTAGAGCTGAAGAAGAATAAGCGAAATTGTTATTGTAGGTGTATAAGTTTATTTAAAAGTAAAACAGAAATTTTACGATAAAGTAGTCTTTGCAAAACATAAATTAAAAACGATTTTAATCGGTATGGGAATGGCAAAATAGTAAAACCATAGATAAGTTGGGCGAGCACATCAGAAATTACAGCGGTGAACGATTGATTTCTCTAACTATAACCATAATAAATAGTTTTCTTTAACATAAATGGATAAGCGTATTTACAAGGCATCAACTGCCAAAATATCTTAAAAGTTTATTTGATTATGTTATTCTACATCAAAAAAGAAAAATGACGTAAAAGTGTGAAGGAAGTTAGAATGCGGATCCGATCACTTTGTCGTGAGGGCAAAATTGTGCATCCCGTATAAAATACAGTTACTCTAGAAGAAACAGAGGATCTAAAGAGCAGTTTGGATATCCGTAAACAGAACTCAATTTTATTGCTATGAAGATTAACTGATAAATTGCAAGACTTACAAAGGGATCAGCTGAAACCATATAAGATCAGCTAGAAAATATATCCATGAAATAGTTGAAGACAGTTTAGGAATCGAAGGGAACTCTGGATTGGTGGCTTCCTATAATAGGAAGTAGCTTACTGCAACTGGCTTTCTACAAAGGATACTGAATATTGGAAACTATATGTAAGCTTGACTAGGGACGTAAAAAGATTAGTCGTAAAAAGCAAAAGTGACATTAGGAAATGCAGTATTCAATAGACACCTAGGGGCGTACAGTATTGGAGGCTTGAGAAACCTTAAAAACTTACGAAGAGATCAAATATACAAATATAATCGCACCTATAACAATGGAAGGCTGCAAAAACTATTACCAAGCCTTATTGTTGTAGATGCGAAATTACAGATAGATTTCATAAGTTACAAGAACTAGAAAACAACATAAAAATAATAAATGAGAAAGCCGCAGGACTAAGGTACTTCCATGGAGTTATATATTCCAAATACTCTAAAAATATTTTATAAATGTTTAATATATGACCATAACACTTCTAAATACTAGAGTCTGGCTTATAGTAGTTTTAATAAAAAAAGAGGGAGTAAAAAAGTATGCAGCAATTCTAGAGGAATAAGCGTAACTGATTCTATAGAAAAACGACTGAAGTAAAATATGATGACTCAGTTGATGTTTGTTGACCTACAAAAGGCATATATAAACTATTTAAAGTATTGAAAAACTCGGCATCGGTATAGGGTACAGGGAATAGGGAATAAGGAAGAAAGTACTGAGGCAGTCTCATCTGAATAAATACTACATAAGAGCTTTAAAATACATATATAAACATTCTATGGGTAAATATATCTCAAAGCTTTTTAAAACATCCGAAGGTCTTCAATAAAAATACTCCATGTTCTCTATGCTGTTTAAGATCTGTATTCAGAAAGACTCTAAAGAATAAATATAGAGATTGAAGAAGACTGTCTCTATACCTTCTTATTTGCTGACAACCAGACCCTGTTTACAAATGATAAAGATAGCGCATCTTTTATGGCAAGAAAAGCAATAGAAGAACATATTAAATAGGATTTTACAAAGTAAATTTGAATAAAACTGAATATATAGCAGTTGGAGATAAACCTGCAGACGTAGAACTAGAAATTAGAATCACAAAGTGCTGCAATAAATACAAATGTCTAGGTAACCTGGTTACAATCAACAGTACTAGTTACCGGAAAATACATGTTAAAATGTTCAACATAAAACCTATTGCGTACGGAGTAAAATGTGGGCAATTTTTACAAATAGTTATGAACCAGGAGAAACTGAATGTGTTGGAAATGGATTTCTTAACACGATTCTGTAGGGTTTTAAAACTAGAACTAGAAGAGATGTCCTATGCGAAGGAACCAATATCGACCAAATCATAACAGATCGAATTGCATTTCGTCAGCTCATATGGTATCTACATGACATGCGAATGTCGAATGCAAGATGACTGAGAACAATAATAGACTATGTTATTATTAATAGAAAAAGAAAAGGTGAGCCACAAAAAAGATAAAAATATGCAGTGAAACATGCTACGGAGGAAGATGAAACTGAAATGACTTTCGCTGAGATAGTGTTACCGGGCCCCGACCGGCGCTGAACGCAAGTACCGCGTGGAAATCAGCGTCGACGGGCCCCTCCACGCAACTCGAAGCCGCCACGGCCAGCCGGCCAATCGCAGGCCGCCGTGAAGCGTTGTGCTGGCAGGCTCCGCCCAACAACCAATGAGAGCGCCCAGCCGAGCAGTGCGCAGGCTCCCACCATCAGCGCCGGCGTGCGCACCGGGAGAGTGGGGCTGCGCACGAAATGGTTAAAAGGCGACGCACCGGATGATTCAGTCTCTCCCCCAGGATTATCGGCCGATCAGCCTGCTGCCGAACCTGGGGAAACTGGTGGAACGCATCATCCACCACCGCCTGAGGACAGCGGTCGAAGAACTCGAACTTCTTCCACCCAACCAGTTCGGGTTCCGCCAAGGCCACTCCACCACCCACCAACTCCTTCGGGTGGTAGAGAAGATCACGGAAGGCTTCACCAAGAAGCAGTACACAGCTGCGGCCTTCCTTGACGTAGCCAAGGCGTTCGACAAGGTGTGGCATCACGGCCTCGTCTTCAAGATGGCTTCAGACAACATCCCGCTGCCGATGGTCCAGCTGATCCGATCCTTCCTGTCAGGCCGAAGGTTCCGGATCAAGTTCGGCGGCGTGAAGTCATCAGAGGCGTCTCCGAGCCGGAGTCCCCAAGGCTCGGTGCTGTCCCCGTACTCTTCAACTTGTACGTGCGGGACATTCCAACGACGCCCTCCACGACGATGGCCCAGTTCGCAGACGACACAGCGGTCATGTCAAGCTCGCTGAGGCCCTCCCTGGCACGGCGTGTCCAGGAGGAGCTAGATTCAATGGAAGACTGGTGCGACAGGTGGAGAATTAGGATCAATCCAGAGAAGAGTGCGGCGATCCTGTTCTCCACCAAAACAAACTACGATGGCGCGGTGACATCACGAACATCAGGATCTTCGGACGGATATACCCTGGAGAAGAAGTTAATATAAAGTTTACAAAGACCGGAAACTAATCCAATCATTAATCTGAACTGCTGTCTATGGAGGTTAAACGTTGGTATGGTTCTTGGAAATTGCTCAGGACGTCGAAGCTTGTGTCTTTGGTTACCTGCTATGTATAGAGAATTGCTTCTAACCAACATGAAGCGACCGGAGAACTACTGAAATTTGCAGATATAGCAATCTTTGCAAAAACTAAGAAAAAGGAAGATAAAAAAGTGAATGAATACACTCATTTCTACAGCGGTGTGAATAAAAACGAAAGACTCAAGAGAGAAGGTTCTGTAATTGTCCATAATAAATTTAATTTGGTGTAGAGCTGAAGAAGAATAAGCGAAATTGTTATTGTAGGTGTATAAGTTTATTTAAAAGTAAAACAGAAATTTTACGATAAAGTAGTCTTTGCAAAACATAAATTAAAAAACGATTTTAATCGGTATGGGAATGGCAAAAATAGTAAAACCATAGATAAGTTGGGCGAGCACATCAGAAATTACAGCGGTGAACGATTGATTTCTCTAACTATAACCATAATAAATAGTTTTCTTTAACATAAATGGATAAGCGTATTTACAAGGCATCAACTGCCAAAATATCTTAAAAGTTTATTTGATTATGTTATTCTACATCAAAAAAGAAAAATGACGTAAAAGTGTGAAGGAAGTTAGAATGCGGATCCGATCACTTTGTCGTGAGGGCAAAATTGTGCATCCCGTATAAAATACAGTTACTCTAGAAGAAACAGAGGATCTAAAGAGCAGTTTGGATATCCGTAAACAGAACTCAATTTTATTGCTATGAAGATTAACTGATAAATTGCAAGACTTACAAAGGGATCAGCTGAAACCATATAAGATCAGCTAGAAAATATATCCATGAAATAGTTGAAGACAGTTTAGGAATCGAAGGGAACTCTGGATTGGTGGCTTCCTATAATAGGAAGTAGCTTACTGCAACTGGCTTTCTACAAAGGATACTGAATATTGGAAACTATATGTAAGCTTGACTAGGGACGTAAAAAGATTAGTCGTAAAAAGCAAAAGTGACATTAGGGAAATGCAAGTATTCAATAGACACCTAGGGGCGTACGAGTATTGGAGGCTTGAGAAACCTTAAAAAACTTACGAAGAGATCAAATATACAAATATAATCGCACCTATAACAATGGAAGGCTGCAAAAACTATTACCAAGCCTTATTGTTGTAGATGCGAAATTACAGATAGATTTCATAAGTTACAAGAACTAGAAAACAACATAAAAATAATAAATGAGAAAGCCGCAGGACTAAGGTACTTCCATGGAGTTATATATTCCAAATACTCTAAAAATATTTTATAAATGTTTAATATATGACCATAACACTTCTAAATACTAGAGTCTGGCTTATAGTAGTTTTAATAAAAAAAGAGGGAGTAAAAAAGTATGCAGCAATTCTAGAGGAATAAGCGTAACTGATTCTATAGAAAACGACTGAAGTAAAATATGATGACTCAGTTGATGTTTGTTGACCTACAAAAGGCATATATAAACTATTTAAAGTATTGAAAACTCGGCATCGGTATAGGGTACAGGGAATAGGAATAAGGAAGAAAGTACTGAGGCAGTCTCATCTGAATAAATACTACATAAGAGCTTTAAAATACATATATAAACATTCTATGGGTAAATATATCTCAAAGCTTTTTAAAACATCCGAAGGTCTTCAATAAAAATACTCCATGTTCTCTATGCTGTTTAAGATCTGTATTCAGAAAGACTCTAAAGAATAAATATAGAGATTGAAGAAGACTGTCTCTATACCTTCTTATTTGCTGACAACCAGACCCTGTTTACAAATGATAAAGATAGCGCATCTTTTATGGCAAGAAAAGCAATAGAAGAACATATTAAATAGGATTTTTCAAAGTAAATTTGAATAAAACTGAATATATAGCAGTTGGAGATAAACCTGCAGACGTAGAACTAGAAATTAGAATCACAAAGTGCTGCAATAAATACAAATGTCTAGGTAACCTGGTTACAATCAACAGTACTAGTTACCGGAAAATACATGTTAAAATGTTCAACATAAAACCTATTGATACGGAGTAAAATGTGGGCAATTTTTACAAATAGTTATGAACCAGGAGAAACTGAATGTGTTGGAAATGGATTTCTTAACACGATTCTGTAGGGTTTTAAAACTAGAACTAGAAGAGATGTCCTATGCGAAGGAACCAATATCGACCAAATCATAACAGATCGAATTGCATTTCGTCAGCTCATATGGTATCTACATGACATGCGAATGTCGAATGCAAGATGACTGAGAACAATAATAGACTATGTTATTATTAATAGAAAAAGAAAAGGTGAGCCACAAAAAAGATAAAAATATGCAGTGAAACATGCTACGGAGGAAGATGAAACTGAAATGACTTTCGCTGAGATAGATAGATGCCATCTATTGTTTTTATAAATGATGTGATTTAGTTCTACTCAGTTTCAGTAGTTTCGATAAAATTTATTTATCCATTTATTTAGCCAACTATGAACCACGGTAACTTTAAACAGTGGTTCATCTCCAATAAAAGTGGTTTATAATCCATTTCCCGCTAATGTATCCATTTTTTATTTCCACTAGAGGCCTGTGCTCCAACACCTAAATAAGACTAAGCCTTTTTGTGGTCTGTTTGATATCAAGCCATTCCCAGACTAATTTAAAATTGATGTGGTTACTAGCTGAGGTTTTCATTGTATTCTGGCTATCTGTTAGGACAAGAATATCTTCACTTAGTAATTCTTAATCGCACGCGGACACACATTATAGTATACATTTCTGCTTGGAATACTGAAACATATTTTTCCAGAAATGCATATGATTCAAATTGAGATTTTCTAAATATTTTAGCTTAGTGCTACTATCTGTTTTGGATTCATCTATGTAGCAGATTAGTATTCATACCCAAAGTGTTTGACCAGCGGTTTAAAACCGTTTTATTTTGGCCATAAATCACTTAAGTATCTTTAATTTTCATTATTCAAAAGTGAACTCCTATTGAACAGTAATTTTAATAACCCATGGTTAAAATTCAAATTGGTTCTCTATGGGGTGTGCACCTTGTTTAGGGAACCAGGCGTCTAGATTGTTTATATGTACATAAGTACGGTACAAGCTATTGCAAATTGGTCATATACAGGATGCTTATAAGATAAATTAAGAAATTTTATAATAAAATCGAACTGCAAATATCTGCTAGATGCCCTTTTCCCTAGTAATAAAATATAGTTAGACTTATTTTCAATCAATTTATTTTGATCAAGACCATTTGAAAGCAGGGTGGGAAGTTAAATAGACCAACCCCCTATTCCTACTCCTTCTTGGTCAAAGAAGCTCTAAAAATTGACAACAAATTCCACTTCTTTTTCGCTGTTAAGTAGCGTAAAATATGCGGCGTTATTGATTAACGAACAGAAAATAAACGGTGGGCAAAATTAGATTAGAAAATTACTAGAAAATATTTTGGCTTGACTACTCCTGTAGATGACCGGAAGCCTTTATTAATTTTAATATTTTGTAAATAGTATATAGAGATAAAGTGTAATTAAACGCTTATGTTTGCATTAAGTCCAATCTACTTATATAAATACCATACATAATGTTATCAAAAACAAAACTGTTATTCAATCATTACCTACTCGATAACAACGGTGTAGTTCTTATGTCATGGCATCCTTCGTTCGGTTTGCAAAAAAGCAAATTTTTTACTTCAAGTTACCTGCATAGCAGATATTCGGTCAGTTGTTAATAGCAGCGCGCGAGCGACGCGAGTTTTCCATTAAAATTTTTGAACAACGGTTTTGGTGTTTCGCCCGAGACTTTCCTTATATGCCGTTCCCAGCTTGGAAGAAATCTTCTCACCACCAGCGGACCGAGTGAGTTCAGGCGCGTCCGGTTATGGAAATTGCGTAAACACCTTCCCCGACCTAATAGAAAATTTAACGTTTGCTGTGGGTTAGGTGAATGCAGAGCCCTCAACTCAACAATTGGTAAGTCGTTTTTATTTTTCTACTAATAATGGCCACCAAAACAAACTACGATGGCGCGGTGACATCACGAACATCAGGATCTTCGGACAGGATATACCCTGGAGAAGAGGCACGATACCTCAGGTGACCCTAGATAAGAAGCTCACCTGGAGAGTTCACGTGGACAATATGGTTACGCGGGCTAAGACAGCTCACCTAGCCTTGGGCAGCTTGCTGCACCCAACAAACTGTCAACAAACAACAAGCTACTACTATACAAGACAGTCATCAGGCCGACGATGCTGTACGCTTGTGCTGTCTGGGGCTATGCAGCCAAGACCCACGTGAATAAACTCCAGGTGGTCCAGAACCGGGCCCTCAGGACCATCTTTGGCGCTCCGTGGTATGTAAATACCATTCTTCATAGCGATGCCGACGTGCCAACCATCCAGGAGTATATCTCCCAGTGCGCCCTGCAACTACACGCCAGCGTCCAAGACCACGGCAATCCAGCAGTCCGTGGTCTCTACAACTATGACGTTGACAGGGGCGCCCGCCAAAGCGCCCGAAGATCCTGATTCCCCGTAAGGCGGAGCGGGGCGGTCTGCCTTACAGCAGACCATCAACAACCACCAGATGTCACCGCAGCGTTGGGGGTTAGGGGCTGGGATCCCAGGGACCCCCAATTACGTGATGAAGATGACATGACATGACATGATTCAGTCTCACTTCTGAGAATTTTCTCCAAGAGGCTAAAAGGGAATTTCTCCAGAGGCAACCGGGAGCTCCAGCGGCTCCTCCAGCGGTCCACGGCTACGGCTTTCCGGCCGTGCCGCCCCGGCAGCGGAGGCTACGGCTTTCCGGCCTCCCAGCCTGCCGGGACAGGAGCCGCAGGGTCCTTCCGGCGCCCCAGGAGGTCAGCCGCCACGATCCAGCCTGCCAGAGCAGGAGCATCCGGTCGTCGCCAGAGGCCAGCCGCCACGCCCCGCATCCAGGACCGTCTCATCAACATCCTGGGGAAGATCCGGGTCCAGGCCACGCTTCCATTCCAGCAGCTACCCCCGTTACCTGGTGGACGCCTACACCTGGTGGACGTCATCCCCGGAGGGTCACCTGGTGGACGCCATCCCCGGAGGGTCACCTGGTGGACGCCATCCCCGTAGGGTCACCTGGTGGACGCCATCCCCGCACGGTTATCCGGGTCCAGGTGGGCACCACCTTCGTGGAGTCGCCAGTGGTCGCCTCAGCAACATCAGTGTTTCCCCTTAAGGACTATCTAAGTTGTATGATTGTTTAAGGAGGCAATATATCCTTTCTCCTCTAAACTGTGTGTTTCTTGCCGCGTGAGCCGGGCACAAGTGTCGCCCCCTCGCCTTGCGAGTTCCACGTGCGTAATTGAACTTCGCACGCGTGTCGCGAGGGCGACCTTGTAACAATAGATAGATGCCATCTATTGTTTTTATAAATGATGTGATTTAGTTCTACTCAGTTTCAGTAGTTTCGATAAAATTTATTTATCCATTTATTTAGCCAACTATGAACCACGGTAACTTTAAACAGTGGTTCATCTCCAATAAAAGTGGTTTATAATCCATTTCCCGCTAATGTATCCATTTTTTTTATTTCCCACTAGAGGCCTGTGCTCCAACACCTAAATAAGACTAAGCCTTTTGTGGTCTGTTTGATATCTAAGCCATTCCCAGACTAATTTAAAATTGATGTGGTTACTAGCTGAGGTTTTCATTGTATTCTGGCTATCTGTTAGGACAAGAATATCTTCACTTAGTAATTCTTAATCGCACGCGGACACACATTATAGTATACATTTCTGCTTGGAATACTGAAACATATTTTTCCAGAAATGCATATGATTCAAATTGAGATTTTCTAAATATTTTAGCTTCAGTGCTACTATCTGTTTTGGATTCATCTATGTAGCAGATTAGTATTCATACCCAAAGTGTTTTGACCAGCGGTTTAAAACCGTTTTATTTTGGCCATAAATCACTTAAGTATCTTTAATTTTCATTATTCAAAAAGTGAACTCCTATTGAACAGTAATTTTTAATAACCCATGGTTAAAATTCAAATTGGTTCTCTATGGGGTGTGCACCTTGTTTAGGGAACCAGGCGTCTAGATTGTTTATATGTACATAAGTACGGTACAAGCTATTGCAAATTGGTCATATACAGGATGCTTATAAGATAAATTAAGAAATTTTATAATAAAATCGAACTGCAAATATCTGCTAGATGCCCTTTTCCCTAGTAATAAAATATAGTTAGACTTATTTTCAATCAATTTATTTTGATCAAGACCATTTGAAAGCAGGGTGGGACGTTAAATAGACCAACCCCTATTCCTACTCCTTCTTGGTCAAAAGCTCTAAAATTGACAACAAATTCCACTTCTTTTCGCTGTTAAGTAGCGTAAAATATGCGGCGTTATTGATTAACGAGCAGAAAATAAACGGTGGCAAAATTAGATTAGAAAATTACTAGAAAATATTTTGGCTTGACTACTCCTGTAGATGACCGGAAGCCTTTATTAATTTTAATATTTTGTAAATAGTATATAGAGATAAAGTGTAATTAAACGCTTATGTTTGCATTAAGTCCAATCTACTTATATAAATACCATACATAATGTTATCAAAAACAAAACTGTTATTCAATCATTACCTACTCGATAACAACGGTGTAGTTCTTATGTCATGGCATCCTTCGTTCGGTTTGCAAAAAAGCAAATTTTTTACTTCAAGTTACCTGCATAGCAGATATTCGGTCAGTTGTTAATAGCAGCGCGCGCGAGCGGACGCGAGTTTTCCCATTAAAATTTTTGAACAACGGTTTTGGTGTTTCGCCCGAGACTTTCCTTATATGCCGTTCCCAGCTTGGAAGAAATCTTCTCACCACCAGCGGACCGAGTGAGTTCAGGCGCGTCCCGGTTATGGAAATGGTGCGTAAACACCCCTTCCCCGACCTAATAGAAAATTTAACGTTTGCTGTGGGTTAGGTGAATGCAGAGCCCCTCAACTCAACAATTGGTAAGTCGTTTTTTATTTTTCTACTAATAATGGGATGCATGATAAAGGAATAAGGCTGAACATGTCGCTCGCAAATTATTCTCACACTTTCAAAAAGAATAGTTTTTAAAAATTTCATCAACGTGGACATTCAAATGGTCGGTTGTTGGGAATGATTTGCAATAAGTATATGCATTTGTGTAGCGCTACACATAATTGGTGGTATGCATGGGTTACTTACAATTACAGGTATCAAATATGACATCAAAAATGTGGATAGTTAAAGAAGAAATACAACAGTCTTTATGATGTTTTAATTGGAATAGTAATTTAACTCATAATGTAGCACTTACAGTGAGGCGGTTATAATCCATACCCCAATAGCTCGACTAGTTGTTTCGTTATTTGCAACCGAATTTTACTGATTTATAATTCATTGTATTATCGAATTTTTTGCGTGGTAGTATATTAACGCGAACGTTTGCAAGCCCTTTCTACAAAATAAATCGATGCTAAGGATTAGGTATAGGCAAAGTAGAAATGGTCCCCCCTGTAAAAGAGTCCATCAATCGGTTCCATTATCTTTTTTTTTATGTAAGTAGAAGTAACTTTCAGCTCCATATTCGGTCTAAAATAAACTATCTATTATCTGCAAATTATTTTCATTACGTGCACAATTTACTGCATCACTGAAATGCTTTTTGGATTCCAAAAATAGTTTTATATTTTTCCATCTGGACCTCTATTAATTGGTCGACCGTATCTTCACTCTTATGGTTATTTATCAACCCTAAACCCTCCCTGGAGGTCAAACTTAGTTAAAGGTTAGGTGTAATCACTGCGGAAATGTTTTTCCAATGACTTTAAAAGAACCAACAAATCGGTTCCGTTATCATTTTCTGTGTAATGGGTATATTCTAACTCCAAATTCAAACTAATCGTTTCGAACTGCCCAATCGATTATCTACAATCCAGTTCTACACAGATAAATCACTGCGTTATCTAAACGCTTTTTGAATTTTGCAAGTTTGCTGGCATATCCCCCATCTGGACCTCTGTCAGTCGGGCGACCGTCTCTGTACGACCGGTACCACTTAGGTGGGAGTGTATCAACCCTGAACGTTCGTAATCCCTCTCTACAAAAGAGGTCGGCGTTCGCTAAGGGTTAGGTATAAGCAGTGCAGTAGTACGGTCTCCTAGTGGACGTTAAAGAACCGGCTGATTGGTCCTGTTATCTTTTTTTACCTGATTAGGAGCGTTCAGCTCCAAATTCAAATTAATCTGCCTGAACTGGCCAGTCTAAAATGTATAACTCAATTCTACTACCCAAATAATTTTGAATATTTTCTCGCATCTCTCCATCTGGACATCAGAGTTGGTCGACCTATTCCTCCATGACTGGTACCACTCGCGTGGAAGCGAATCGATTCTTAAACATTATTAATTTCTTTCTGCAAAGAAAGATCAACGTTGGTTAAAGATTAGGTGCAGAAGTGTTTTTCCAATGACTGTAAAAGAACCAACAAATCGGTTCCGTTATCATTTTCTGTGTAATGGGTATATTCTAACTCCAAATTCAAACTAATCGTTTCGAACTGCCCAATCGATTATCTACAATCCAGTTCTACACAGATAAATCACTGCGTTATCTAAACGCTTTTTGAATTTTGCAAGTTTTCTTGCATATCCCCCATCTGGACCTCTGTCAGTCGGGCGACCGTCTCTGTACGACCGGTACCACTTAGGTGGGAGTGTATCAACCCTGAACGTTCGTAATCCCTCTCTACAAAAGAGGTCGGCGTTCGCTAAGGGTTAGGTATAAGCAGTGCAGTAGTACGGTCTCCTAGTGGACGTTAAAGAACCGGCTGATTGGTCCTACTATCTTTTTCTACGTGGCTAGGAGCTTTCAGCTCCAAATTCCAATCCATTTGCTTAAACTGGTCGATCTAATATATAGAACCCAATTCTACTATGCGAATAATTCATTGCATTTGCAAAACACTTTTTAAATTCGAATGTTTCCTCGCATCTGGATCTCTATGAATTGGTAGACCGTCTCTCCACAATAGGTACCACTGGCGTGGAAGCAAATTAGTTCTTAAACGTTATTAATTACTCCCTGCAAAGAAGGTTAAAGTTAGTTAAGGGTTAGTATAAGCATTGCAGAAATGTTCAGTCCTGTTATCTTTTTCTATGTAATAAGTAGCTTCCATCTTCGTTCGGATCAGTCGGCCCAAACTGGCCGATTTCCTATCTACAACGCGCAGAGTGCACTGTATTAACAAACCTTTTTTTCGATTCCAAAAGCTGTTTCATATTCCCCCTTCTGAATCTGTATCGGTGAAAATGAGTCGAGCCTAGCTAAGGATTATATATATGTAGTCGAGAAATTGTCCCTTGATATTAAAAAAACCAACTATTCGGTCGCGTTATGTTTTTTTTTATAATTTTTTAGGTTTCCCAGCTTCAAATTTTAATCGGCCCAATCTGGCCGTCCCACAACCTAATTTTAATACACGAATAATTCATATATAATAATACTAGCATTATCGAAATGCTTTTTGGATTTGAAAAGTATTTTTACATTCCCCCATCTAGTCGTCATTTTATCTCGACAAGTACCACTCGCTTAGAGTGTATCAGTCCTAAACGTTTATAATTTCTGACTACAAAGAAAGTTTATATTCGGTCATTATTAAAATAAACAGGGTAGAAACAGTCTTATAGGCATTAGATCGGTCTTGTAAATCTATTCTCCGTAATTAAGAGTTTTGAACACAGAGTTAGATTCAAATCATACACATTATAACTGCTTGATAACCACCCTACTACCTCTACTCCGATTCCTGTAATCCACCCCAATTTAGACTTTGATTGGTCAGTCGACCGTTGCCTCACAACAGGTACCACTTAGGTGGGAGTGTACCAGCCCTGAACATTTGTAATCCCTCTCTACAAAGGAGGTCGATGTTCTCAAGGGGTTAGGTATAAGCAGTGTTGGAACGGTTGCCGAGTGGCTATAAAGAACCGATCGATTGGTCTTATTTCCTTTCCAAAGTGCATTAGGCCTCCTGGGGATAGCACTTAAAAAAAAACGCACAAAATAGCTGTACCTCCAGGGTTGTGTGGAAATCAGCTAATCCCGACATTTATTTTTTTTATTTAAGTATATTTATTTTTTGTAGATTAGGTATAAATTGCACTAAGGTTCCATTGCAGTCTGAATTTGTCTTGTCGTGCCTAGTATAAAAAGTTTCCTAATGCCTTTATATTTTAATTATTCTATTACGCATGCCGTCCGCATAGGCGATAAGTTAAGCAAAATACTTTTTTAATTTATTAGATCTCCTTTTCATTTTTTTTTATTATACGCGACAGTAGGATGACAAACTCATATTTTTATAAAGTATTGTTCTGTATATAATAACTGATACGTATTTTAACAAACTAACGTATTATGCGTGTTATAAGCGTTATACGCTGTATCGTGGTGAAGGCCACATCTTTTTATTTAGCGTGATTTGAAACTTGATGATATTGTTAAACATCTTGTGTATACATATCATATTCAGATTATTGATTTAATTGGGTAAGTACTATCAAATAAATGTCTCAAGACTACGTTCGTAGCCACTGGAAAGACATAAACGATTTTAGAAAGAAAAAGATTCAATTTATTGGTGCACCCTGTATTTGAATTTATACAAACTAATTTATGAGACGTGCTTTATTAGATACAGTATACAATATCAGTCTTATATATCTATCTACCACCATTTCAAACACTCTGTGTATTATGGAGTAAATTTGTTTGATAGCATTTGGAAAGTCTTAGGAAATACACGAATAATTGCGATACAAGTTGTAACACATTGATAACTAAAGTGTGAACGCTCTCAACTTCGTTTTTTCTACCTTTAACTCGCGAAAACTGGTGAAATTTCATTTTTTCTGATCCAGTTGCCACTATAAAACAAACAAAAAATTTTATCTTTCGCCACCACATCAAAAAAGGATATCCAACAATCCGCAATTTTCCAAGGTATGGCCATACGAAGAGAATCTTTACGCATCACGCCAGGTATGGGAAATGCGGAGCAAATCGCCCAACAAAAACGTCCATTAAAACAAAAGAAACTCAACCTAAGTGTGTTTTATGTAGCGGTTCACATTTCTTCAAACTATAAAAGGTGTCGAGTTAAAGAGGAGAAAACTTCCACCAGCACGTCCGAAAGCACCCACACCATAGCCAAGTTTTACCCAAGCACAACTGCTAATCAATAACGAAAGAAGACACACAATTGTATCAAACGGCCAGCAACCCCCTTCCCCCCAAGGAGATACACCGCAAATATCAAACATCGGGAAGTTAAAAAATATTATGATAAAACTAGCTGAGAATATCAAAACAATGTTTAACTTCCTCACAATCATCGTCGCTCAACTAAAATAATAAGACAAATACTCAATATTACAGAATGGAACGTTAATTGCTTGTCAAACCACATTCAAGAACTATAAACCTTTATTACCAATCATGAGTTGGATATAGTTCAAATCTCTGAAACCCATTTTACGACCAGAAGCTACACAAAATAATCTAAATACTAAACAATGTCTTGACATGTCTTCGGATCATTCTCCAATCGTAGTGACTCTACGTTCATAAATAATTTGCACACAAAGACTTTAACAAAATCAAGGAAACTACTGTGAAACGTCTTATGGTCACAATATATAACAATATAACATTATATACCAGTTGAAATTGCAGTTACAAAAGTTAAAAAATGTATATTTTATTGATAAAGAATTTATAATATAATCCTTAGTCACATGAATATTTGATTAATAAATTATGTGGCATGTATATGTAAACATGAATTATATTAGCTTCAAACTGATGTTTGGATTGTTTCTTAAATTAATTTATTATTTTAAAATTTTTTTTCCAGATCTCGAAAACCGCAAGAGATAGCGGGACGCGGTTTTCGAAATTCTTTAGTTAGATTCGATTCTACTAAGACGACATTATTGGAGCGAGCGCACAATGATACCGGGTGCACCAAAAACGCATTTCAAAAATTCCTCTGGCGAGCCGCTTACAGATGAGGATACCTCTGGGAGTCTTCGTGATCTTTTGTGAAGTTTGTCTCTGCAAAATTTAAAAAACCTTGACGAACAACGTTTAAGGGCTTTATGGGGGTTGAAAGAAAAATCTTTTTTGCAGGTATTGACTTGCCGTAAGGACCAAGTTGTAGAACTATAAAGTGACTTTAAAAAACGCTTAATAACCCGTATCCTTATTCTCCCTCTTCCTGCCCAAAAACGGCCACAAATTTGGAAAAAAATCACTTTTTCGCTTGTATCTCCGAAAGGGCAAGAGATACAAAGACGGTTCCTTTAACAAGTTGTGGAGCCTAAAATTGGGCATATTTCAGTATAGGACTTTTTCATGCAGGTTGTACGGGGGACCCATATTTGGCATTTCCGGAACCGGAAGCGATACAAATTTTTTGCCTGCTCTAAAATTGAAAGCCGGTCTTAAAGCGTATGTATATTGAAAAACATAATTTTACGATTATTCCTTCGGTCAGTATTCACGAGTTAATTTCGGCCTTCCTTCCAAAACCGCCGTCCTAGCAGACGGAAGAGAAATTGCGATAATGCCCGCGATAATTTTGTTTGCGCGTCACCTAATTCCGTCTCGCCCTGACACATTGATGAAATATGCGTTGACGTTATGTTGATATCACAAATATATAGCAAAAATCGTTCGTGCCTTTCCGTGCCGACCCAAGCGTCTCCGAAGGACAAATTCCGGCCCGGTGTCAGGCACGGCCGAGTATTGTTTCCGGAACCGCAAGCGATAGAAAATTTTCGTTTGAGAGCGGGTAATAAAGCACTCGTCTGCCAAAAATCACGTTCCTACGATTATTCGTTCCGTCAGTATTTGTGAGTCAAATTTCGCCTGGCCCGGGGCGCTGCGGGCCCTGCCGTGGCGGCTGCCTGCCGAAGACCGCGCGGAAGCAATTAACGTTTTGTAAATGCATCTTGCCTTCACTGGTAATACGAATTTAACTTTGTAAATATATATAATAAGTTGTTTCGAAAATAAAGAGAGAAAATTCTAATTAAATTTTTACTTGGCGACTTTTCAGTCTATAATTTTTTGTGTGGTTGGTAACTAATATTTTTTAATGCATAATTATATACGGTTGGTAGCTAAATATTAAAATGACATCTACATTGTTAGACAAACATTTACACTTCAAAATTTTTGTTGTCGGAATCACTGGTGAAAACGTTATAATTTTTTAACCTTTGAGCGCCCGAGGATGACACTTAGTTTTTCGAATTCTACTCTTCAATCTGAGTCGAATGACACTAGTTTGAGGTCTCTACGATGTACACCAGAAGTTTAACGATATACAATAACTACTAGTTAATAAATACGTATATATTGTATTCCCGTTTCCTGTGCAATAAATCCTTCTAAATCTTTCTAATGAGCCCTATTATGACGCACATAATTTTCTTGTTGATAACTAATTTGTGTTATAACGGCGCCGTCTTATTATTGTCATTAAAATATTTTAGACTATCACTCATGTGTTTATCTAATTCGACATGCCCTTGGAGTAATGATCAAAATTTCTTTTACTTTAACCAGCTGAAATTTGTGGTATCTACCTAGTAAAGAATTTTCCCATTTTAATTTATTTTTTTTGGTACTGCAGTAAACGATAGCTCTGAACACGTGTTTATTTTTCATATTTGCTCTATACATTATCAGCAAGAAGTAAACAAAATTGGATTATTAGGTATTTAAGATATATTTATTGAAAATTGCTGCCATCTTATTAGATTTGTCTCAGGTTTTATATTTATTTATCACTACTAAAATGAGTATCTTTAATTGAGTATTTTAGAGTATTTAAAATTTTTTTTAACTCAAGATCCAATTAGTTGGCTTCTATGTTTTTAAACTTATTTAATTTTTGATTGAAACTTTTTGTTGTACCCTCTATGAATAATTTAATTACAAAACTATAAATTTGAGAATTTATTAGTTTGCTTCATCATATTTTTGGATTATCTACTCCCAATGATTACAATGTATATTTGTGTGTGTTAATTAAATTTATTGAGTATGATTTATGAGTATTTTTATTTCAAGACGTTGGTATTAGATGCATTTTAGTTGGCGATATTGCAGGATAGAAGCTTACCGACCATTTTGCCGAAGGTATTTCCGGCACTGCTAGGCTGGCGTCGATATCGGCGTGTTAGTTAAGTGCGGAATTTTTCGCTATTTCAAGCAGTTTTGCTCGCGAACAGTAACGGTTCGTTTCAAATTGTCGTTCGCGGTTGTGGCGGTGGAATACTTTCATAGCAGGTAAGGATTTTTCGACTGAACCGCATTTCGTGTTGCCGGCCAACGTCCGGTGGCGTCGGCCCTGAGGCGCCATTCGGTAAAGTTGCTGTAAGCTCGATTTCAAACATTCATATAGAGTTTCTATTTCAGTCCTGCCACTATGAGTTATTACCGCCCTAGGTAAGCAACCGATCCACATATTAGCTAATGTCGCAGCTACGAGACGCGCGCCGACATCCGTCGTCAATCATGAGTGATTAATGTTCAGTTTCAGCCAAACGGTGGCCATGACGCGCGGCCGGGGCTTTTCGTCCACGTACCGGGGCAACTCCAGTGGACGCTCCTCTTGGGGTGGTGGCGATCGTGGGGGGCGCGGCGGCTATGGGTCATCGCGCGGCAATAGCGGCGGCGGTCGCTTCTCGTCCTTCTCCAACACGCTGGACTCCCGCTCCAAGTACCCGCCGGCATCGACCGACCGCTACTCCGGCGTATCCACCAGGAGCGACTACGATGACTACCACCACAAGTCTTATCGATCTGTAAGTATTAAGGCCGACATGAATTGATTGTTTTCTGAAGTAATTGCAACGATAAATTTGATCGTCTGTGTTTTTTTTAATCCTTGGACATTGAATCAATTTATTGTTGTTGAGTTAATATATTGATGTACGTAAATAAATGTACTTTGTTGATTAATTGAATAGCTTTTTAACTAATCCGAAAGTGGTACGTGCCTGCCATTTTGCAATAAAAGTGTAAGTTTTTTGCTCTCTTGTTAATTCAAAACTAAGTAAAAGGCAAGCTTGCAAATATGTAACTTTGCAAATTTTTCATGTATTTTACTCGTTCATTTCCCGTGAAGTAAAACAAAATGGCGCCAAAGCTAGCTATACAGGATAGATTGTCTGGTTATTGCTTGGCTAGGGGGGGATTGGAAGGGGATCCTAAATTTGTTACCAGTATATATTATTCTAGCCTTGAAGATAAAACAGCATACCTTATATCGTTTTTATTTGTTATGTTTTAATATTCTAAATTTGAGACTATTTTAGAAGTATAGCCATTTTCTAATTAGTCATTTACGTCTATTATTAGTTTTATAAATTTAAAATTTTTGGAAGTTATTTCTATTTAAGTAATGGAAAAATCTTTGCTGAAGATCAGTAAAGGGGACAGTAATTTTATTAACAACTGCTAATCTAAAATCAATGGTACGTTGCCTATCATGCTATGACATTGTGCAGCAGAAAGTTGGTTATTCATAATTGAGTTCATTATGTGAAAGGATTTGTAGCTTTATTAGATTAATATTGACCCAAAATGGACAATGTCTAATAACCTATCCCCTTCATGTGAATTAAGCTTCTCCAAAAATTTGGGGGTGACCACTATCAAATTGAGCTCAAAACATTTCATTGACCTAGGTTGAGGCATCAAGTGGACTACCCACTTGGCATACAGCTTGCTCCTTAAGGTGTATGTGGAATTTTTGGAACGAATTATATTGAAGGCTGTACACTCATGCAGGAGTTGTAGCCGTCTCTAATGGGGCTCCCTTGACATGTTGGTGGTGTGTCATTACACTACTCCACTCCACTGCGCCTATACTACACTGCACTACTCCTCATTTCATCCTTGCTTTCCATCTTTATAGGTTATGTTTGGCTGTTTCTTTTGCAATTTTTCTCAATTCTCTCCTGTCCTTGATTTTCTCTCCATCTTGATAACATCATTCATTTTGTGATCCATTATTTGTTCTTTCCAATGTATTTGTGGTTTGCAATTTATCATCCTTGCTCATTAATTCGGGTTGTGGCAGTACTATGTTATTCAATTTTATTACTCTATGTACTCATTATCCAGGATTTCTTCCAGTTCACTATTTGTTAGTCTTCTAAACTGCCCCTCACTTCACACGTCTTTTCTCCAAATATTGCCCTTATCATTCCTTTCGAAAACCTTCAATTTCATATTTTTTTGTGAGACAAGTTTTTGCGCCGCTTAATTATCATTGGTCTTACTGCTGTTCTATATAGCCCGAATGTCGCCCTTTTGCTTATTTTTGCTTTGTATCCCAACTGCATCTTTTGATCTATTTCTTCCCTTCCGTCATTTCTTTTATTATTGTCCCCAAGATTTTCTATTTCTTATTTTTATTAGATTTATTGTTCTCTTTCTTTTTTTTTTATGATTTTCTTATATTTAGTTTTCGCCCTCCTTTGCTTTTCTACTGATCATCTCCATTGCTTCTTCTAAGCTTTTCCTATCTCTTGCTATCAAGGCTATATGATCTGTGTGTATTGATTTATCTATTATTGTTCCTTTAATATCACAATCTGTAATTATTCATTCTATTGCAATGTTAAATAATGACGCAGATAGACTAACCCCCTTGTTTGTACTCTTATATATTTCTATTTTATCTGTTAGTTCTTCGTGCGTTTGCACTGCTGCTCTTGATCCTTACATGGTCATATTTATTATGCTTATTAATTTTACCTATTTCTTTCGCATCTCTTATGATTGCTCCTCTTCTAATCATGTTGAATGCCTATAGTCTGTGAATAATATCTCTACCTCCGTCTTGTTCATAACATTTCTCTATTATCTTTTTCATTATGTTAATTGTGTCTATGGCTGATCCTTCTTTGTGTGAGTCTGTTCTGATATTCTCCTATTTTTTCTCTGTAAAATTATTTAATCTTTTTAGTATCAATGTGGTTAATATCTTATATGTTATATTCAACAGGGTTCTTTCTATAATTTGCGCATAACATTAAATTCCCTTTTTTTGGATTGGTGCTATTATTACCAATTCCACTCTTCAGACATCGTTTTGTTCCTCCATATTTGCTTCATTAATTTGTAGATCCTTTTTTTAAACTTCTAAATTTGCTCCCTCTTTCAACATTTCAGCACATATACCATCTAGTCCTGCTACTTTTTTCAATTTTTAATTATTTCACTAACTTTCTTTTAATGGTTCCGTCACTTGTTCATCTTGTTTTTTATTTTCATTATGGCCCTCTATTACTGTCGTTTCTTTCATGGTTTTTCCCACTCTGTGTTGGTAGTTGGTCTTTCTTTTCCTTTTTTGTCTCCTACTTTTCTGGTATAACTTTGTGCTATATTTACTGTCTTTTTTTATATCCTCTATCATTTCATTTATCCACTCCTGTTTTTTGTTCATTAGTCTTCATGTTTCTTTCCTTAATCCGTTTGTATTTCTCATAATCGTCCTCTTTACTAGATTGTATCCATTCTAGTCTCGTCTCTTTTTATTTTTATTAATACCTCCCATTTATTGTCAAACCACTCATTTCTATATTGTGGCTTTTTTTTGACTTATTACTTTTTGTTGTTTCCATTTTCTTACTTTTACTTCCATTTCCTTCTCTTTCTTTAGTCGTTTGTGAAGTTCTTTCTCATACTGTTTTCCCCTTTGTTTTGCTGTTCTTCTATGTTTCATTTTCTTTTTAAACTTATACCTTTTAAGTTCTCTACTACTCTCATTTTTAACTTTTGCAATTACTAATTAGTGATTAACATCTACATTTGTCCCTCTATAGGATTTTGTATAATTTTTTTTTGGTTTCTTTGATTTTTATACAGTCAATATGGTTTTGTTAGCTTTTGCTTGGTAGAAGTCATGTTATTTTATGCTTTCTTATGTTGAAACATTGTTCTGGCTATCGTATTCATTTGTGCTGCTAAGTTGCATAGTCTCAATGCATTGTCTGTAGTTATATCATGGATAGTATGTTTTCCTGGTATATTCCTTATATACTTCCTCTTCCCTATCTTTGCATTAAAGTTTCTAACTACTATTGATGTTTCATGTTTTGGTATCTTTTCATACACCTCTTCTATTTTTTTGTGAAACTTGTCTGTTGTCTATTCTGTAGGTGCATATGCGTTTGGTACTGTGATATTCGCTATACTATTTTTTATTCTAGGTACAAAATCCTAACATTTATTTTCTTGAATTCTATAATTCTTTTCCTTCTCTCCATTTGTCATGCACGCAGTTTCATTCATTTCTTACTTTTTTCCTCCTCCATACATGAATGATTTTTTCTATTCTTCCTTCTCCTTCCCACTGTCTTGTAATGCCAAAATTCCTAAATCTCTCCATTTTTTGTCCTCCCTTTTTTCCCATTTCCAGCATTATTTTCACATTCTATGTTCCAATTCTCATTATTTTTTCTTATTTTTCTAACTTTTTCTTTTGCCTTCTGCCTTTAACTTTGCTGTTTCTACGTATCATATTTTTTGTGTTTATCAACGAACTTAAAAAGTTCGTTACTGAATTCTATATGTCTGTCGGTCTGTCTGTCTGTCTGTCGCTGTCACAAAATTATGGATTTTTTAAAATTTTAAAATGGATTCTTATAGGAAATTTTACGCTGATTTCAAAATCGAAATCAAAAAGTTTCTATCTCGAATAGTTTTCGAGATATTCGACTTCGAATTTCGGGAAAATTTCGACATTACGATTTTAAATGTGATTCTTATAGGAAATTTTACGCTGAATTCGAAAATGAAGAAAAAATTCTATGTCGAATAATTTTCCAGATATTCGAAAGGTTTTTTTAAGTTCGTTCTGGGATTGCTTACAGAGCAATCTCTTCGCCGGCCCCATGTTTTATTTCTGACATCTGTCACGCCTTATAATTTTTGATTTGTGATAGAGAAATATCGTTTTCAGTATTTAACTAAGAACGGTAAGTCAAGTTTAAATGCCAAATATCAGCCTGATCAGAAAATTTTGAGATCAGTTTGACCGGAAGTGGCTGCAAATTTTTGTTTATGTATAGAAGCCCTGGAAATCTGGAACCGGAGTTCCACGTCCGTACTTGTTTTTTTTTGCTGTACTTGGGTTTCTTCCAGTGTTTTTATTTTGTCTTGTTATTTAATGTTCATATTTATCGCGTCCATTTCCTTTGCCCTTAATAGCGGTTGTTTCATTAGGTCTCCTAACGTTAATTCTTTATTTTCCGCCATGTTTAACTATTATTAAATAACTAAATTTTATTTAAATTTTTCTTTCTAAATTTTTTCAGAACGAGCATGTTTGCATATCGTTATCTGTTACTATGCCGCATAAAGACCGCGGTCCCGGTCGATCCGTCGTTGGCCTTGCTCTTATCAGCGCAGTATTTAGTTCTTATTTGTTCACAGTAATTTTAACTTGTGTTGCTCTTGCATTATTTGTTGTTTATTCTTTGATTACTTCTACTCTTGCTTGTTACGATTACGCACTTCTATAAATTAATAAGCACTTTTAAATTTTCAATTGTTGCACCTTTATCGTCACTGTAGATTTCCAAACATCTGAAACGAATTATTTCTCTTCAATGTTTGGGGTGGGATATGAGGGGATAGGTACCAGCACTAAAAAGCAGGATGTAATGAGGTTTCAGGAAATTAATCAAACCTGTGTACTTGGTGTACCATAATTTTGAGCAGTGCACTCAAAAGAGCATCAAATGTAGAGCAAAAGTTATTTTTCCAAAACTTGAAGGCGATGACTTTCCAAAATAATCTCTAATGTACTGTTTCATTTAATGTCATGCGAGGACATAGGAGGCCTATAGTGGTCACCGTGGTGTTATCTGTGGGCTGTATTTTAATGAATGCCGCCCGTCCCATGAGGAGGTTGTGTGCATATTTCATTGCCGCAATAACAAAGTAACATTGAATACAAAGCACTATCAAAGGGAATTATATAATGTAAATCCAAGCAAAAACCTAATTAAATTGAGCATCCTAACTTGCCGAAAGTATAAAGTATTTCGAATTTTTCCAACCTGCTAGAGTATGCTTATTGCTCGCTTTTATTTATTTATTTATTTTTTTTTTGCTAACATCTCAGGCCAGGTTAGATTCTGGTCGAATCGAAAGTTTTAGATGGTTTTGGGGTTGGGTGGGCCACAAACTAGTTACAGTTTTGAGCACGCGACTTCTAATGATTACGGGCACATTTGAAAATTCAAGTGTCATTACTTTTGAATTTCGCAAAATTACTTTTCATTTATTATCTACCTTTGTCTATCTTTGAATAGATTAGGCTATTTTGGCCATTGTTCTTTATAAAAACTAAAAAAATAGCATGCATTGCCATGTATGGGCTCTATTTTTATCCCTTTTGATAAGCATTTGGAACTCTGGTGTATAAACATTTTCATTTGTATGTTATATAATAATAGTTTTACTTTCATAAAAATTAACATTTAATTGCACCATTGTAGTAAATTTGTTTGGTATTTAAATTGCATATATTAATGGTAGAATTAAAATTGGGGGGGGGGGGTTACCTTCTGTTTTTTACTATGGCAGGCAATATATCTGTATAGGAAAAGTTGACAGACTAGTGAAAAATATGATGAATGTAAGTCTACAAAATTGGTTGAAGAGTATGCTTCTCATAAGATGATAATTGTAAAAAAATATTGTCAAAGTTTGTACCTTCTGCAAAAATTTTATTGATTCCAAAAAGTAGAAGGCTGCATGAAAGTATAGGAAGATATGTAGAGTTCTTCTCATAGGTGAATCGTAAGTTTAATATTTTTAGAGATCGTCGAATTAAAAAAGGAGTTGGAAGCCATTTTAAAGTTCAAATAATATTCAATGTTAAGCATTTTCTCTATATCATGATGCGGGATTGTGTGATTTGAATACGCAGCGAAATATAAAAAATTACAAATCAAGGTCTAATTCATCTTCTCTTTCTAATAGACTTACGGACTATTTGAGTTATTAATGTTGTAGAAACTTTACAGAAATAAAGTACTGTATAGAGCTTACTTACTCCTTGACGCAATAATCTGCAAGGGGCCATGGCTTACCGAAAGAGTTTTAGACTGATGTTTTACAAGATGCGGTCGTCACTTGCGTCTCGTAGTATATATCTACTAAATGTTATTCGAAGCCGATTCATTTCTCAAAATTTAAGAAATCGTAACTAACATTGATTAAAAATTCGTTGGTTGCTAGTTTTGAACAATTATTTTTGTTTGAAGTTACAGTATGCAATTTTAAAAACGTTAGGGACCGTTGTATAATTATATAGATTGTTAAGAAATATTTAATCTTCAATAAGAGTAAATTAGTTCAATGACGTTTTTCTCTAAACAAATATGGTGTATATTTAGTAATGGTATGGCATGTGTGTAACTATTTCAGATAATATTGTTAATTAGAAAAAATTGGTGTAACTTTTAAAGTGTCAGGTTGAATGTATTATGGTGTTTTTAAACAAATTGTATGTATTTGGCACATTTACAGTTTAGTTACAGATACTGTCTGTAAGATCTCTTGGTAGTGTCAAGTTTGTGACTTTTATTCTCATTCCTCCAGCTTTTTGGAAATTACTATTACAAAGACTGCAGACAAATTCCAGTTCACTCTTGGGCCTGAAAAGTTTGGTGGGTGAACTCTACTGCCAGTAAAAAAATTGAATGTACCTACCTTCATTTCGAATAAAGGTTAATAATGTGGTTGCCTAAGGCGCGCTGCTTGCCACATCACTATAACAGAGATGGTACCAGTGAAGGCGGACATATGAGAGTGGAGCCTCAACCTTCAGTTCGCAGGCCATGCTCCAACGCTGGGCGTTAGAGCCAAACTCCTCAACTGGCATGCTAATGGAGTTGAAATCTAACATTTCTTGTTAATTAGTTTTATAGCCAAACACCAGACCGCTTATATTACAGAAACGCACTTAAAAATTTCTAAGGAGTTACGAATGTCATTGCAGCTGAAGGAGGAGAGGTGTGGCAATTTTCTATCAAAATTTGATTACATAAACTTCAAATCCTTATTAACTTTCAAACTAATAACTCCCTTAATGTTCAGTCATTTAAAAAAAAAAATAGACCGTCACTAAAGTGGACTTGTCTGATTTCAATTGTGCCTCTCACCTGCTCTTGTAATAAGAAACCTAAGCAGCAAACGTAAATTGAGGGGGGGCGGATGGGGGAGTGGGGTGAATTTGATCCACTTCAAATAAGCTCATACAAGCATTTTATTAGTATTCTTGAACATAGTAATTTTAGAATGTGGGAGATTCCTCAAACAACACACAAGAACTTTCAATAATATTATCTTACACAGCATCCTACATGATTAAGACAAATGCGCTGGTTTTGCACACAATCTGAAACCTTAAAGCCCTTATATTTTCCTTCTTTGACAACAACGTATTTGTCTTAAGTCATAAGTATATGATTCCTTTTTAAGTTCAAACATCCAAGCTGGAGTATTGCAAGGCAGCATCCATGGTCTCATCTTATACAACATGTATATAAATGCATGATATAATGCTACCTATTCAGAGCAACCACACTGTTTGCTTGACGACAGCTCTTCTAAGTCAAAACGTCCAAGCCAAAGAGCTCAAGTTAATAACTGAGTATACAATTAGTTTTTCAAATTAAACTACTAAATCAAATCAAATTTGTAGCAGTCATTTATCACAAGGAAGATAAATAATTAACCTGGAAAACCCACATTTTTAAGAAACCAGATGATTATATGAGATTGAGACATTTATATCTTATTATAAACAGAAAGTTCAACTTTTAACCTAATTGCATGCTACTTCTGTATAAGTTGGTTATTCTGATTCATGTTACTCATTTATAAAAAATAAAATAATAGTTCCCCGTAATAGGCCTTGAAGGCCCTTTGGGGTCGTAACAGGATAGATCTGCTACAATTTAGAGCCTACCGTACACAAGGGTAGTAACGTGGCTAGCGCTACGTACCGACCGCCTATTATTACCCCAGAGTTTGACCTCTAGGTACTCATTTATTGCAGCCTGAGTCGAGCTGGGTCGTAAAAATGCCAGTGATTGAATTGGCGAGAGCATGGTTCGAACCCACAACTCTTGGTTTCGTAGTCTAGCAATATAATCCACTAAAACACCACTGCTTACTCATTTATAGTTTACGGTAATTCATCAAAAACCTATCTTTATGAGAAACAGTACCTTCATTAAGAAATTAACGCAATTCAACAATAGGTACATCAGAAATTTACAATCACATTTTATGTAAACTTTCAAAATTATATAATCGTTTGTAGTGATTTGACACAGTCATGTATAATGGATTGTGTTACAGAGTAATGAATTAATAAATACTTTCTTATTGCTGAGATATATATCACTTGTTCATAAGTAGTCCCTGATTTTTTAATTTTTTTTTCTGTTGCTATTACAAATAAAAATTTCTGGATACAAAATGCAAATGAATTTTGTTAATTACATTTTCTTCTTGAATACACAAAATAATAATGCACATATTTTACACATAGTTGTGCCAGCTTTTCATGATGTATTTTTATTATCCGGTGAAAAACTTTTTTCGAAAAAATGGATAAAACCCCGGTTAAGTAAGATATGAATAAATAAATTTCCTTCAATTCATAGAGCTGCCTTCTACTCCATTTGCCTATCAGGCGTACATAGTAAATGTCTCGCTGCAATACTACTAATATGGCATGCATTATTTTAATTTGTGATTTCTTGAAAACACTTGAGAGGTGCATTGCATTTTGGTACTTCTACACTAATACTTTGTTCCTGCAAAATCATTAACCTGAATGCTCCGTCATTTCCATGTAAGACATGAAGCAATAGTTTTGTGGAAACATTCATGATGAAAATTGTCAATGTTAACTTTTTTACGACTTTTTGGGGTTATTATATACACAACTGAATTGTAGTATGTGATATTTTGTAAAATTCAACATTGACATTTTTGACACTTGTATTGTGAGGAGGAAAACTTTTGATTTGAAATGTTTACTTCAAAGCTCTGAAGAAAAGACTAAAATTTTTGTTTGTTTAATATAATGTGTAACTCGAGGTACTTGACATACATCTTTCATATGCCAATTTAAAAATGAATAAAATCATTAATTTGATGTGATAAAGTTAAATTGCAAACCATGTTATTTCTTTACATTCTATTAATTATGGCTGTTTGTTTCCTTATCTACTAATTACGTTCTTTGTTTTGGAGTTATATGTTGTTCAATTTGTTATTGTAAATAGATTAATTAATTCGTGTAACAAAAACAAATAAAAATGAACAATATGCCATTTTATCTAGTTTTTGTGGCATTAGTTTTTTTTATTGTTCTGCTTGAAAAGATGCTTGCAATTACTTCCAATAATTGAAGTTGCATTAACATGTGATACTTGGTTGGATTAATGCGTAACGACAGGATTATTGTTGTTTCAGGATATGTCCGGAGGGGGTTACTCTGGTCGCGAACATCGTTCACCTGACCGTAAAAGGATGAGACCCGAGGTACATTAGTTAGGATTAGCAGTTTTCTTATAATTTCACAGGGTTATAGTGCCCACAAGCATACTGATGTTTTTGATCGCTGCTCTGTGCACAATGAGAAAAATGGTAAAGAGAAAGGATTGGACTTGATTTTGAATATGTGTGAAACCTGGAAACGGTAACAGAGTGTTTGTTTCTTTTACATGCTGCTGCTGTTGATCAATTACGTGCCATTAAATATAAAAATGGCGCGCGCTTTAAAATTGCGTTTGGGATATAAGTAGAGGTGACCACAGAGAATATTATATAGTAGATAAAATTGTTTAATATTTACTGTGAAAGTATTCTAAAAAATCCAAAAGCAGCTAATAATAAAAATGTATACATAACCAGTTGCGAATCAGCAGCGTCCAGATTTTTGATTTTGTGCTGTTATTACACATTTACTAATCATCTATCAAAGATGTTCTTTCAGTTCATTAAACACAGCGCTGAGGGCTGCATAGACGTGAAGTCTGAGAGCCCAGAGCGCGCACACTACATAACCCACTGTCTTGTTCAGGCACCAAGCTCACGCCGCAGCCACGAAGGCGATAGCTTCAACAACTCGGGCAGTGGACGCTACCCGCCAAACAGTTTTTCGGACCACAGGAGCTTCTCTCGAGATAGGCGGCCGTCGTTTTCGTCCCGCAGAGACGATTTCCGCAAGCCTTCGGGCCCGCTAACGGGCAGCCCCCGCGGGGGCTACCGCGGCCGCATCAGTTCCAGAGGAATGCGCGGGTCGCGGCTAAGGGATGGGCCGCCCCGCAGGCGTCTGGTCGAGAGCTCCTACGCAATTCGCAGACGTGTGCCTCCCCGCATATCCGCTGAGTACTCGAGACGCCTTAAGATTAGTAGGCTCAGGAGGTAAATTCAACATTTTATTGCAAACTCTCAAATCATCAGCACCACCGGTTGGTCTGTGCCCATAAATAATCAGTTTGAATTGCTGCGTGAAAAGTAGAGATGTTGGAAAAGGGCACAAGTTTGGGGCATCTGATAGCAGTTTTTGTGTGACGATCATATTGTTGTAGACAGGCCCTAAGGGCTAGGAGCACGTTTTGCTGTAAAGCAATAATTCCATTTTACAAGAGAAGAAAATGATTTCATTGGGTCTGATAATCGACGGCTTTGTTCCTCCTCTATAGATAATAATTGTAATGCTATAATAATAAAATAGTAATAAAATAGAATTAAGCAGTTGGTATGTGCTAGATAGAGAAGGGATGTTTACTTGATTTTGAGGAATGTTGCACTTGCCATGCATTGCTTGTTTTTTTAATGTGCTGTCTTTTCAGAACAAGAGCACAGAGATTAAGATAATTCACTAGCCTTTCTTCACATGCTGTTTCTTTGCTATGCAAGATGGTTCAGCAACATTTTTGGCAGCTGCAAGTTTTTAGATCAAAATTAACTTTTATGTTGTTTGTTAATATGGCAATTTGCAAGATATTACAGCTGACCCATCCCTGCAAAACTACTCTGTATATGGTGAATAAAATAGGCGATCTACTTACAAGTGGTCCTGATATCTACTACAGCTTCGAAATCTTTTGTGTTTGTACATGCATATAAAGGAGAAAATGTTAACAAATCTATACATAACGATTGTACACAAGTAAATTTGTTAGAAAACTACCTTAGATAAGAGAAGAATTCAAGTTATTTGTAATTATGAGCTGAAAAAATAGCAATGGCGGACTGGCTAAGGGGAATAACAGAAGAGTCAAGGACATAGTTGCAGGTGTTATTATTTGTAGTATGTAAAGATTTGTTTTATTTTCTCTGCAATTGAAAGGTAAATAGTTTGTGAGTAGAATAATGTTTTGGAGGCACTTTGTTGTGTGCCTTTTACACTGCAAGATATGTTCTGGCGTTGCGTAAAGCAGTATTTTTGTAATAGTGCCATCGCACGTCGCACTGCTATAAGGAGACGTCAGCTGAGCGACAAGGAAGATAGTGAGGAGAAGGAGAAGTCTGATGAAGAGACTGCAGTGAAAAAGGAGAAGTCTGGTGATACAGATGTGGAAGAAGGTGGTGAAAGGAAGGAAGAGGACGAGTCTGCCAAGAAGAGCCCGAAAAAGGAGACTGGCACTTCAGACAGGGAGGACAACAAGGGGGCTGAGAGTGATCGTGGCGAGGAGAAGACTCGTCGCAAAGAATTCATAAAACTGGTGTGCCCTCACTGCAACACCAAGTGCATCACTTTCAGCAAGTACAGCATGCATTTGCACAGCAGCCGCCACATTGCAGCCATGCGTTATGTTGCCATGAAGCAGAAGTCTGTTCTCGCTCGTATGCGCCTTTCTCAGCGCAATGCTCAGCGCGAGTTGGAAAAGACCGCTGAGGATCTCGCGCCACGCACCAACTTCTGCCCCTTGTGCAAGCTCAACTACAAGCAGCCAAAGGCCACACACCAGGCCTCCGAGGCGCATAAGAGCATGAAAAAGTTTTTGATGCCTTATTGCCGCATTTGCAGAATTACCTTCAAGAGCCCTATGATTTATGAGACTCACATCTGTTCGATTGAGCACATCAAGGTAATTTTAACATGTTTTATATATTTTTAACAAGACTTCATCCTTAGCTAATACAGTCATATAGTTTAAAATCGTGCGTTGTAATCATATGTCATGAAAAGTAAATGAACTAAATGTTAAATGCTTGCGTTTTTGGTAATTATGAAGTATACAAATATTTATTGTAATTAACATCTTTAGATTAACTAATTACAGGGTCTATCAAATAACATTTTACATTTATAACTATTTGCTTTATAGGATCATGTATAAAGCTCGAGTTCTAGTTTTAATTATTTAAATACTTGTTATAATAATTTATCTGCATTTATAGTACTTTCAAACAGCAACTATTTGCTATTTGTGCTCAGTAATTGTTTAAATAGACCAACCAATTTTAAAAAACTGGTTAATAATATAATATCCCGATGATGTAGTTGTAGTTTAAGAACATGGGAGCTTAACCTTACTATTCACAGTCGATACTCTGTGTTTAAGACCTTTTATCAAAATCTTATCCAACTTGCTGAAGTGGTGTGTCATTTTGTTTTAAGAGGGGCGGTACATGGAAAAGGCTCAAAGCATGAATTTCATAAATTTTTTTGGGGCAAAGAATAAATGCCAATTTTCAAATTTTGCTATTTATATTGAAATATAGTTTTATCTTTACAAAAGTAATTTTGTTTTTTTTTAAAATAATTTTTTCTTGGCCATTATTGCTTCTTTTCAGCACGTCCATTGAGGAGTTGTTAATTGGCATGCATTATAGCCCCTGCTATATTCATCTGAAAAAAACTAAAATTAATTATATAATGCTTAATATTTATAGCTTCTATGTGAACTTAAAAAAATTGAATAAATTTTTTTTTTAGAAAACATGTTTTAAAAAGAAATCTATTTTCCCCTGTTTTTAGCCTATTTGTTTAATAAAAATGTACTTTTTTTGGATCAAATTCTAAAACGTTTAGGTTCACATAGAAGTTTATATTAGAAAGTGAAGTTCAAAAATTCTTTAAAATTGCTTGAATATTTTTCAAAGGAGAGTGCACGTCAATTTTGAAAACATGTTTTTGAGAAAAACACGTTTAAAAATTCGATAGGTGAATAGTGTCATATTTCTATTATTTCCAACTTACCTGTCATACAGTGATTCCAGGAACATATCATAATCCTTCAGCCTCTTCAAAAAATTTTCTTTCATTGCTCATTACGGGCTGTATGAGCCTCTTTGGAAAATAAAGAGCTCTACGTCGCTTCTCTCGGACCAGCCGCCGTTCATCATAATCATTGGCGTATTTTATGCTCTGGTGCCCCCCAATAATTATTTCTAGTTCTTGCATAATCTGCAGTATTTGAAGAATTCAACAGCACTATAAGTTGATATTTCAAAGGTATTGTAGGGCGCCCGCTTGAAAGCACGAGCGAGCGCCGTGAACGCGGCCCGGTAGGTCGCCGATATCGCCGCATGCCACGAGACGACCGCGTAAGCAATACGGATGCTGCACCTTGCTCCCGCCAGAATTATATCCACCAACGCTCACCGCAAGCCAGAGCGAGATGACCGCGAAAGAGGGATGGATACTGCGCCTTGCTCCCGCCAGAGTTCATCCCGCTTTCGTGGTCGTCTCGCTTTGGCATGCGGCGAGCGTTTGTGGTTTAAGCTAGAATTTAGGTGCCTTGGGGCTAATCTCCAGATCGTTGAATTAAAACTTATTCGCATTTTGAGTTCCTAAATATTGTTGCAACAATCCTTCTTTTGATAACTATCGGTAAATGGGGAAAATATGTTCTTGAACGATTTAATCATGGGGCACAGAATGCTGGAAAAGCTCCATTTTCTTCCCCATCAACCAAACTTTTTTCCCAAGCACACCAACTGTCTTTGTTTGGTGGGCAGTAATGATGCTGTGGATTCTCATTAGTAGAACATAAATGATAATAGGTGGCCATGATAACTCTCGTCATTTCTTCAACACTATTTACATTTCTTCTAATAGCTAAATCAGTTAATTTTTTTTGTCAAAGATTCTGCCAGCTTTCCTCTACCGCCAAGCTCTTCTTTTTTTAGTCTTTTATACATTAAAATGAGAAGCCATATGTAGAGAGTAATGTCTTTTGTCTGTCTGTCCATCTTTTTATTTTTCAACTTTGATCAAGGCAGCTAGCTTCCAAGCTGGAGACAAGTTTTTATTTCCATCATTTCTGACATTTGTCAAGCCTTATAATTTTTTATCTGTAATAGATAGAGACATAAACGTTTTCAGTATTCAACTAAGGACCATAAGTCAAGTCCAGACGCCAAAAATCAGCCTGATCGGGAAATCTCGAAACCGATTTGACCGGAAGTGGCCGCAAATTTTTGTTTTATGTATAGAAGCTCAGGACATTTCTTTTCCATATATTAACAATTTTTCCTTTTCTATTCTTCCTTCTCCTTTTCAGTGTCTTATAATGCCAAAATTCCTAAATCTCTCCATTTCTTTTCTTCTCCCATTTTTTCCATTTCCAGCATTGTTTTCACATTCCATGTTCCAATTTTCATTGTTTTTTTCTTATTTTTCTTTTCCTTTTGCTTTCTGCCCTTAATTTTGCTATTTCTATGTATGGTATATGTCATCTCCGTTTCCTTCTTTGGCTAGTTTTTTTTTACTCGTGGTATGCATATGTTGATGCTTTTATTGTAATGCAATTCTGATATGACCCAAAACAATTCCGGTATTGTAAGGTAATTAATAACACTAGTTATCTTTGTGAAATACAAATTGTGAATTATGAATATCTTAATGTGTTAATTTAATGCTTCGGGTACTTGTGGTGTCTTATTCTTGGGGGCTATACTTACAGAAGTCAGTTTATGTTCCTTTAGCAAGTTTATCGTAAGTGTGTAACACCAGTGAAGCAATAAGTGTAAGGTTCCTGTTTGTCTTTGTTCAGGTTGTACTAAATAATTTACAATGTCATGTGGCTTGTTACCGAGTTAGTATGCCCAGAAGATTATTTTTCAATTTTAGTATGTATAATATATTACCATCAACTATTTGTTGATTTTTTCAGACTTATTAGTAATGCATGCTTGAAAAAGGCACTATGTCCATAGAGATCAGAGCATTTCATCAATAGTCCGGTTCTCAAAAGGAATGGAATAACAAATCACAGGTTTTTTTCAACAAATCAAAATTAATCTCCAATCACTGCCAGATTGATTGTTGATACTTCTCTTTGTTGGGTGTTCGGTTTTTTTATAATTAAAAAATAGGTAGTTTTGAAGAAAATAAATTCATTAGTGATTAGATATGAAAATATTTACTTCAATGCATCTGTACATTTTCTATTGGACTAGTTTAGATCTGCTATATATAAAAATCCCATAAATGTCTGTAATTTCCTCGAAGTGGCTCCTTTCATATTTTTTTTTACTTGACACTTCTTTTTTATCCGGATCTGATTATTTATATGCATGAGTTATATCATTCAACATGTCACTTATGTTATTCTTCATTTTACAGCACTCCTTCCACTTGGAAAATGGTAATTATATTTTCAAATAAGCACTAATACTTGACCTGAAACAATCTTCTTGTCGCTGTTCCGTTTTTGGAGGTAAAGGCTCTATATACCCCAGATGATGCATTGGAAACTGATCCTTCGTGATTCTGTAGCTTGATGCACTGGTTTTCCTTGGAACTATTCAGATGGCCTCCTGCTCCAAAATGACTCCCAACTGCGTTGACATCAGTGGCCAATTTATTCTTAACTCCCAGTCATTATAATTGCCTCTTAAACACTCATCTAGGAGTGCTTGAAGATGTTTTTATGTAAAATTATATCTAGGAATGTAAATTTTTCACCGATGCTGACACAGCACTGACTTCACTACTGCAAACATTTGGTACACTGCATATGTTCATCTTCTACAGGGAATATTTCTGTATACATGAATTGTAGTGTTTTTTTGTATCTAGTTCACTTGCTTCCAGTACATCATTGAATGAGCAGATCTTTCAAAAATTTGGAAAGTAGATTGTTCACATATATAGTTTTAACCTAACAGTTATAATATTCCTTTCTCAAATTTATCTTGTTATAGCCTGGCGTTTTTGTAAATCAGTTCATTGCATAAATAAGGCTGGTCCTTTAGACTCAACTGAATGTTTAGATATCTTAAAATTGGCTTGTGCAAGTAATCATTTCTTTATGCGTGTTAAAAATGTAAAATTTATTGAGACGTCCTGTATTCTTAGAAAATAATTTAGATAATATCCTTAATAAGTATCTTTTATATGTAAAGAAAAGCTTAATTATTCCATCAAACATTTAATTTTAAAAAATTATTGTTATTGTGCATTGTGCAGTGTGCGTTTTTAAAGTAAGGTTCCTTCAATGATTAAAAAAGTTTTTTTTTTTTAGTATAATGTTCACTTTTATATTAGTTCTTCAGCTGTGTTTCTTCTGAACAAAAACAGTTCGATCATTATGTGGCTTAAGTTTGCATAGGTGGAGTGTTGTAAAAGTATTTACATAATATATTTAAATAGCATCTTTGGCGATAAAAAATATAACAGGTTGCTATGCGTCAAATGCAGAAGAAATTCAAAATAAACATTTTTTGTAGTGGTTATTTAGACTAGTTTTGTTGATTCAATAGAAAGGTTGAATGGTTCAACAGTCACTGTCATCATTTTATCTGTTGTGGTTAACCTCAACGAAGAAATTCTGATGAAACAAATATGGCCAAGAGAAAATCACAAGACTGATAAGAGAGAAAAATGGGTTTTATTTATTTATTTATTTTTTGGGCTGTTTCATTAAAATAGCTGTTGGACACAAGGTTTATTAAATTATTATCAAAAAAATTTCCTATTTCTATTAAAGAATCATCTAAAAATTGTTACTTACCTCCAATTTTTTTTTGATTTATTTATTTTTTTATTACTAGTAGTATTGACTCCAAGCATTATCTATTTAGAAATAAAACTACCTTGCTTGAAAAACGCACTTTGTGTTGGTGTGCAATTATGGAAAACGGCGTCATTATATAGTAATGAACTTCCAGATTTACATTAACATCGAACAATTGGGCGCAGGTTTTCAAGATCAATGAAATTAGTAACACAAAAATTAGTTTCTTGAAATACACACAAAAAGGGTTTTCATTAAAATTTCTTTTTGAAAATTTTGTTTTTTAAGGCTTTTGTTTTCTTTAGAGCTTGATATTGCTTTTGCCATCATTAAAATCATTGTAACTTTATTAGTTCCTTAATGGGAAAACTATCTCCCATAACCTGCAGCATTTTAGAAGCAAGAGATTTCTTCGTTGAAAACTTATCAAGAGCATTATGCGATTCAACTTTGAAGACTGTAGTCACTGTCCATGTAAAAGAAATAAATTACAACAAATCTAGTGTTACATCTTGCACACTTGTTGATTACTGTCTTGGAAGACATAAGATTGGATATTTGCATTACTGTGAAATAATGTATGATATGGATTATTGATGCACGCTTGCGACATTTGGGACTATCGTTTTGTCCATTGAGATGTTCACTCTACTGTGTAGTAAATAAGTGGCTGTGTTAAGGAAATGAACATAATTTGGATTTCCACGGTATAAATAATTGAAACTATTTTCTGGCGTCAAAAGTGTGGTGTATTCATGTTTTTTCAATTGAAGCTGAAGGATTACTGTATCTTTGGATGGGCTAGAGCTCTGGTGATGAGTTATTATGAATGTTCTGGGATTTTTTAAACATGGAAACATTAGCAAATGGATGACTTGAGCTATTTGTGATACTGTAATAGAAACTACAAGAAGCGTTCTACAGTATGTGACTGAAAGTATTTGTGAAAAACGAGATTGTTCAAAACCCCCTGTGCAACTAAATTGCCTGATGTTAATGTGAATCTTCTTGATATAACATTTTTTTGTGTGATAGATGTCTGTGAATGTGAAGGTTATGTTGAATAGGATCTACCTACCACAAACAGATGTAAAAACCCTCAACCATTTACTTTTCAAATTTAAAATTTCTAATTGTCATTTGTTATTAAATGTACTAATTTTGGTATTTTCAAACTTCCCTTGCTTCATATAAATTTAATTTTCAGAGGAAGTCTCGTTCTGATGTGAATGGAGAGAAATCTGACGATAAGGAGGATGGATCTGGAAATGAAGAAGACAATCTGGAGAATTTCATGACCATTGATTCTGTGGGCGATGTAGATGGTAGGTGAAAAGTTGTTGACATTTTAATTAAAAGTTATAAAATTGTTGCGGAAAAATAGCTGTGAATGATGATTTTTATCTATTATTACTTTGTTTTACTCCCTTATGTGATTTAATCTACTAGCATCTATTAGTTTGCTTTTACCATAATTAGATATTTTAGAATGGTTTTTGAAATCAAGCATTCAAAAGATCTGTCACATTTTACTCTTGCCTCATCATCTGTCTAGAATATTTTGACCATAGAGTACATTATTGCTGTCTGTCCTATTGATGCTTGCATGAACAATTACAATCGAATGTCTCACAATTTATCCCCGAAGGACATCTAAGCAGACCAAAATTGAACAAGCGATGAATACGTTTCAATATGAGAAGACCTTTAGCAAAGCGCTAATGTGGATGGGACAACTTCAATGCAGATGCCAGAGACTTAAAACCATGCAATGTATTTCTTATAATTTAATAAGAAAGGGGTCGTATGAGTTTGCAGTGTTGTGGACAAGATTGTGTTTTTATGTAGAATTTTATTTTTTCTAATACATTATTAATGTTTTATTAAGGAGTATATGAAATAATACGAAGTAGTCTATGCATAAATGTGTTGCATTTTTTGTATTGTGCTTTTTTCACCTGTGCAACTACGGTGTTTCTTATTTGACAAGATTTCTTTAAGAGGTTTCTTCCATTGTACGTAACATAATCAGAAATCCTGTTCTAAATAATGCTGTTACCTGGTCCTGATGGGTTTTTGTTTTCTTGAAAGTGTTAACAACTTTTTGTTTCAAATATAGTGTTATTTTACTTGTATTTTACTTTTCAAGCACTTCCACATCAAGAATTTTGGTGTCTTCATTGATTCTGTGTGTTCTACTCATATATCTGAATTATTGAAAAATCAAATGTTGATTTTGGTAATTAATTTTATGGCTCATCTAATACTCTTAACGGTAAAAGGAGGATGGAAGATTTTATGGCCCAGGCTGTTGCTGTTTTTTCAAATTACTGATTGTATTCATCATGTATTGAAAGGTCTGTAGCCCGATAAACTTCAAAATTAAGTAAATAATCATTTGGGATATTTAGAAACCGGATTTTCTAGTTTGTGTGACTAGGCTCCTCTTATAAAATTCGTTACAGTAAGTTATGAAGCTAATATTTTAGTACCACTCTTTCAAGTACTACTACTATAAAAAAAAAATATTCTTCAACCTATTAATTGTCTGTGTCCTCCACATTTTATTATTGCATTGTATTTTCTTATTACAGTAATGTAAAAACCTCATTTTGGAGAACCTTTTTCTTCACATAGCATTCATAATATATTGATATCTCATATCTAAGCCACCCTCCCAATTTTTTTTGCACTTGATTGTATGCTATCAGCAATAGGGTTTTTCATATTCTTTTATTATGTTAGAGGTAGGTGATATTGGGATTTGAGCAATTTTTGCAAATTGCATTTTTATTTTAAGCCCTTCCATCAAAAGATTTTTGCAGTAATCAGTTAAAATCATTCTGTGGGGGATTTCTCAAAATACTGTGTAATGTATATTATTTACTACTCGTTTTCTAAATCAAAACATTGACCTGTACTTTTCCACAAACATTTATAATTTCTTCTTCCCCCTATGAATTAGTTTGCTCATTTCTATCTTAGTATTTTTATTTGATGTGATAAAATCTAACTTCTACTTAACTAGGTAGCTGTCTCGCCATCAAATTATCTAATTCTTCTTCAGGGGAGTTTTCATCAGATACTAAGGTTACATCTATAACATTCTCCAAAGTAAAATCTATATCAAAATATAATGGATGTTCACTTAATAATCAAATATTTGGTTTATAGAAAGTTTTATTGACAAAAAATACATTAATGCAATTGATGTTTGAAAGTGAATATAAAAAATAACTAATCGAGATTTTTTATTAAAAGGTGGTTACATTAAGGTTTTGCAAATGTCTCCAATTTTGCTAGGGCATTGCAAGTTACAGTGAATAAGGCTTCAGTCATTGATAGCTCATGTAGTCTTTAAGATGTGATTTGTATCTTTGATGTGTTCCCAAAGAAGGAAATGTTCATTTCAAAAGAACAAGGCCATTTAATTGGCTGTAGAGTAATGATCCAGGTAGTGGAAAGGTTGGTGAATTTTTGTGTGAAGGGTGTGTGATTGTGGGACACAATCCTTTATTCATCTTCATTTCATTTACTTGCATGGAGCACAGAAACCCCACTTATTTCAAATTCTTAATTAACCATGGTCAATACTGTTGACTTTGATAGTTTTGGAAGATTATTGTAAGCTCTTAACCACTTACTCAGTAGGATTTTGGTTTGTTATATACCAAATAAACAATATAAATTCTTACATGAACTAGGGCACTTCAATTTAGAATCTAAGGAGTTGGGTATTTGCCGCAAAAAAAACTATTAAGTCGACTTTTACGTGCTGAAGGGTTAACTTTTAAGTATTGTTGTAACCATATGGTAATTATACAGACGTAATGAGTTAATTCCTCTTGGTCCAGCAGATTTTAGCAATATGATTTGGAGAAATTGGAATTTTCATTAGACTTACAAAAAAAAGACAGCGGCGGGATTTGGAACACGGGTCACTCGCGTGATAGTCGTATACCTTACCCACTGCACTGTTCTCGCTGGCTTGCCGAGTGAGCATCGTTACGGGTATATAAGCCCCGCGTGAAACTTTACCATTGATTTTCTCGGAAACCAAGGCCTATCGCATTACTCGGGGCAAATCCCTCTTCAACATACCTGAGACTCATCAAAATCCGTTTGTACCAAATTTGATGGTCCCTTTGTTAGTCAAAAGTCTTATTTGAAACATTTTTGCTTTAATGGATAGAAAATTTGTTTGACATTTTGAAAACTTGACTGAATATTGCTAATGTTGCACCTTGTGCCATCAAAAACTATTAAATTATTAACATTGCTTTAGTATTTCTTTACTTGTTTTCAACAAGAATTGATTGTATATTTGATACATAATTCATTTTTCTAGAACCCTTTTCAAGTATAAGAGCGACGTTTTCTGCTGTATAGTATTATTAAATTTTATTTTTTAGGTATATGCTTATGTAATTTCAAGTTTTATTTTATCCAAAAAAAGAACGGCTACAATTTTTTGTCCATCCCAAAAAAGCCAAATCAAAATTTTTTGATGTTGGGCGTTTTAAAGTGGTAATCTGCCAAATATTATCTAGAATAAATGAAATTTGACAGACTTACATGTTAATACTAGATAGTGGAAAAATCCAACAAATGAAGTATGTCTTTTATTACCTTGGTATGTGACTGTGTAAAATGTAGCAGAATAATTGACAGGTAAAAGGTTTTTTAGTGCTTGATTTAATTGAAATTTCTAATAATTTCATCTTTAAAAGTGTTGGAAGTTTTATTTATTGCACCTAAGAGTTTTGTTTCATCAGTATCTATTATTTTTGTCGTTCGAGATTACAGTACACTTATAATTTATTCACAAATTCTTTTTCTTGAGCTCTGTTAACAAAGACAAAACAGTAATGTCTTGCTTCATCAATATTCAACACATACAAAATCCAGCTACCACCCTCTTTTTGAATTTTGGCCAGCTTTTGTAGATAGAAATTGTTTTTTTTTTTAACTTCCAATACTACAGCAAGTTCTGCATGTGTTTTGCTAATCTACAGCTTTTCTTCTAAGAAGTCGTTTTTAACTTCATTGATTGTGTGAATGTTGGACATTCTTACATATTAAAGTTTCTATTTTAAAATCTCTGAAACCACTTTTTACTTGTGTTGAAGGAAAGAAAGAGCACATTTATTTAATGTGTTGAAATCATTCTTTGACTTGGACATCTTTTGATTGAAAAGCAAAGTGTGTATTTGTTGGATGCCACTGTGTTTACCTGTACTCACTGTGAATTATTTTCTTTGAAATAGTGTTACAGTTTATATTATTTTATGGTTGAAAATTAATTTGTGCATTTAAAATGTAACTTTTATAATTGTAGTGAATGTATTAAACAGGAGTGAGGAAATATATGATACTGGGGGGAGGGCTTCCAGTTTGTATTGTTATGTACAATTTAAAGAAAGTGTGTTAGATTTTTAACATTTAAAACTAATTTTTTAATATTTGTTGTGTACCAGTATGTTAAAATGTAATTTTAAATTGGTACTTAGTACCAATTATTAATGGTGCTCGACTTATGTCCTGTGAACTGGAAGGTTAAGGCTGTCATGTTCATCCTCATTCTCCGGTTGTTTTATATAATCTCGGTGACGAGCACCACGTCCTAGACAACCTCACTATTATCTCTTGTTTGGATTGAATGTATGTACTCGTATAATTTTTAGGAACTAAGTAGGTTACCCACCTCACCAGGCATTATAACCAAGGGTCAAACCTGAATGCATTGGCATCACTTAAATTGCTTTGTCATTGAGCAAATTTTTTTTTAAATTGTACACGTATTTTCTGTGATTTTCATAATCTGTAAGAATCAAATACATACTATAATAACATTTATTTCTTTAATTGTCTCAGTGTTACCCAACTGCAAATGATTTGTATTTGGGCGTCAAGTGAGACGTAAAGCACATCCTACATTTCGATAGCGCTATGTTGTTTCCTTTAACTAGTGCTTACCAACAGTAGGAAACATCCATGTTCACTTTATTATGACTTGTTTTATTTTATTACCGAAAATGTTAGTTTTTGCTTTGTCTTTTAGATGAAGAGGAAGGCAAGAAGAAGGAGGCGACAACCACCACCACCACCAGCAGCAGTAAACCCAAGGAGCCCATAAACGTCGGCATCGAGCAAATTCGTAAAATTGAGGTGCATTACTGCGAACTGTGCCGCATGTATTTGCCACGGGTGGAAGAGAGTGAATTAGAGAGGACACTGTCACGCCACTGCAGACAACGCACCCACATGCAGCGCTACATCCGCTACAAGGAGGATAAGGAGCTGACTAGCCGTGCTGAGCGTTTGCAAAGGAAGGAAACTGCTGAAAAGGAGCGAGAAAAGAACAAGGTGCAAGTTATTTTTATATACAAGTTGTTCTTGAGCATTGCAACTCATTTTTGTTGCACAGGTAAAGGATGAAACAAAGGAACCAGAAAATGAGAATAAGCCAGAGGAGGAGCCTTCAAAGGGTGAGGAGAAGGAAAAGGTTAATTCAGGAGATGATGAAGAGAATGCAGAGGATAAGTTGTGGGCTGATGATGTAAACAAAGATTTGGGTGATCTTTTGGCAGAGGCCGAGTCTGGCAATAAGAGTTCAGATGAAGATGAAGATTCTCATGCTGATGGTGAACGTCGTTATGATAGGTAAGCAACAGACTTGTGCTTTCACTAATACTATGATTGGTACGTCTCTTTTTTATTTGTTAAAAGGTTTGGTTACAGCGAGAAAAATGGGGAGGACAAGAAAGCTGCTGAAGGTGGTGAAGTGAAGGAGGAAGAAGGCACAGATAAGCCTGTTGAAACTAAAGTAGAGGACAAGTAGAGTAATTCACGTGTTTGAAGGGAAAGATGATTATTCCATTAATCATACTTTAAGTTAATGAATTACATACATATAGTTAAATAAAGTGATTAGTTCATAATGCTAATGGTAACGTTTTTCCACGTCGTGTATCTTTTTTATGGCCATTACAATCTTTCTCAATAAATTTATGTGAATGTAGCATGATGTTTATGCTGTAAGTTTATGTGGAATAGTGTAGTAGTAAGTGTTTAAGTAAGCTGTAATGGAAGTGACGAGTTTAATTAAATAAATCATAGGCTAGCTGGTACCTTGCAGTTTTATTTCATTTTATTTTTAGCTACAAAATGGAAGTATTTCTCGTTAGCTAAGAGGGCACATGAAAGAGGCGAAGAGAAAATAAATGTGAAGAAGTTGCAATAAAACCATACTTTAATTACAAATGAACTGGTCAAGAATATGTTCAATAGGAAATTTTTATGCAGCGGCTACCGAGGTTATAACCACTTGAGCAGAGTTATTTTGGACACTGTAATAAAATTTGAGGTGTATTTGACATATTTATGCATTTTGAATAAATAACTATTGCCGAGAGTTTTTAATTTAGAAGAGAAGTGTGGGCGCACGGCGTGCGTGTGTGTGTACACACGTGCGCGTGCTTATATATATAATATATATATATAAAAACGTTTTTTGATGGAAAATTTAATGCTTTACAAAAAAGTGTTTTGTAAAAATCGCCAAATTTACATTGTTTTCGAGTTATTTTGAATAAACTAAAAAATTAATCTCGAAAAACGCACCCCTGAATTTAGTAGTACTAAGTGATTTTATCATATTTAGGTATCAAACTAACACATTAAACATTAAAAACCCTCCAATGCAATGGTTCCTTACTAAAAGACAGATTTAATAGTCTATATAGGGAGGGGATCCATTGCCTACAACACTTTCTAAGAAGGAAGGTGTTAAATTTTATAAAGGTTTTGTGACTGCCTACACGAATCTTCACCTCTTCGTCACAATCCCATTTTGTATTTAGTGTAGCGCCTAAGTATTTAAACTTTTCTACTTTCTAAATGTACATATTATCTATTTGTAGTTGTTGAATCATTAATTTTGTTTTGTTGGTGTTTGTCTTTAGATTATATTCTTTTCCTCCTGAGTTTATTTTGTTCACTATGACGTAAATTTTGGATATTGTCTGCCAATATAGCTGTATTATTGGCATATCTTAAATTATTGAGGGAATACCCGTTTACTTTAATGCTTTTTTGTTCATTTGCATGTTCCAGTCGAAAGATTTTTTCTACATAAATATTATATAATATGGGTGATGGGACACACTTTTGCCTGCTTTCTTTCAATATATATCTTGATTCATGTGTTCCAGTAGAGATTTTTATAATTCTTATGTCCTTGTCGGTGAGCCAGCGTGGTTCTGTGGTTGAGGAGCAGGCTGCGATGGTGATGGACCCGGGTTCAATTTTTGGTGCTCTCTGATGCCTGGCAGGTGGCCTACTTAGTCACTAAAAATAATTGAGTATTTGCGTTCACTTGAACAAGGGGTAATAATGGCGGTCATCTAAGGCGCGGTGCTTGCTATTTCGCCCCGCACGACTGGGCAAAGAGAGCGAAAATATGATCGCCTTAACCCCTCAATTCGCAGGCCATGCTCTTACGCTGGGCGTTAGGGCCTTATCATGGATAAGAATGGTTAAAAAATAAGTCTTTTAACATAAAATTTAACTATAAATTTTTTTAGACTAATCAAATAATCATTCTATTATAATTTTTCCAACTGCAATACAATTTATTATTGTATTACACGAGAACTTTTGAGTTTTTGCAAAAAAATTGGAATGAATTTTTGCAGTTCAAGTGTTTGTGCTCAAGTATGTGGAAGAAGTTCATATCCAAGTAGTCGTAATTTATAATATAGCACTTTTGTGCAAAGCCACAACGCGTGGCCGGGTACAGCTATTTTAGAATAAAAACAAACATTCTGTTACTGTTGCCAACATTAATCTAGAGAAAAATTAAATGAACGTAAAACGTAAAAATTACGGAGTGCATTATGAACGAGCGCATAAGCTTTGCATTAATTCAATTTTACTTATTACGTATTTCCTATGGGCGGCGTATGCTTACGTACACCATGAATGGGCGTTAAATTGTTCCATGTTTCTGATCCAGAGAAAGAGCCAGTCTAATTAAAAATTTATATGTTCGCACCTTGCAAAAATTTGAGGGAAGGCGGGTGAAAAATTGTGTCTAGGACGCCAAAAATATCTTTTGTCGGGCAACTCCTAGTACACACACACACACTCACACACAGAGACACACATACACACAGACATATACATATACATATACTTCGATCATTACATTCATTAGATGCACTATAGTACACTTTTGACTTCTAAAAATTTCAGGACTTTTTTCTTTTGGTTAACTTATTACATGTCTTTTTAACAATAGTTTTTAATTTCCATATGGAATTGTCTGAAACATTCATCCGTGTTATTTTTACAAAAAAATTTTTATTTTACTTGGGAGAAATCAAATTACTATTAGATACTTCTAGGAATCCAGCTGGCGCGCACGTGTACGTCCGAAATTCTAGGAGGTTCGAGTGCGGGGTCTCTCGAGGGTTCGCGTCTGTTCTCGAATATCGCCGAATACACATAAAGAGCAGAAACGTTATAATATTAAAATTCGATCGAAAAGAGGTTTGTTTGTTGTGAGATGGTAGTATTTTCTATGATGCCAACTTATGTAGTGTTCGTTTGTTTGATTTGTACCTCTTTGTCAGCTTTCACCATTCGTATTAAACAAGCAGGTTTGGGATGCTCCGCGGGCGCCCTCACTTTCTTATATTACGGAGTTTAAAAAGTTTTTTCTATCAATAACTAAAGGTTAATAGAGAGTCTTGATAGATTTCCTGCATAGTCTCAGAAAACTTGAATTTCCCATGGTTTCATTTTCTTTCTTCTATCTTGACTAACTCCCCTTCTATCCACCTAAATACCTTTTTTAATCCATACTGTTTTTTTTCTTTTCTTCTCTTTTCCTTGCTCATCCTCCCCCCTTCATAATTTTTTTCTCTTTATTCCCTTTTCTTTCCCATCTTCTTTCTCATACATTGCTGTCACATGCTCGTTAATCTTTGCAAGAGTTGTGTTTAGTTTTTGTCTCAACCATCCTACCAATCGATTTTTCAACTCCCCATTCAATTATATACTATATCTCTTAAGTTTCTGAGTTGTAGTACTCCATCTAAAATCTTAATATAAGGATACTATCGAGGGAAGGGTAGTAAAACTTGAAGAAAAACTGAAATAGTAAGTTTTGCAGAAACATGGAGGGTAGGGGAAAAATGTAGAATGTTAAAAAATGGATATTTAATCTTTTGTAAGGAAAAGAAATAACATAAAAGAAGGCGTAGGGATACTTATAACAAGAAAATGGTGCAGAATATCACACAAGATGAAGCGATATCGGAGAGAGTAGTCTGGATAGACATAAAAATTAATAAAAGGCTTTATTGCAAAGTAAAACAGGTATATGCCCCAACATTCAGATGAAGAAATTGAAGTTTTATGGTGGTCAATTTTAATACTAAAACAGTCGAGAAGAAAAAGCGAGATTGAAGATGAAGATGAGGTTGAACCTTGCGGATTAGGAAAAAGAAATAATAGAGGAATCCAGTTAATAAACTAAAGAAAATAACTTAAATAAGATGAATTTATTTTTTTAGAATCTCGAGGAGTAAATGGTGGACATGGCGTAGTCCAGACAGTTAATGAAATTGACTATATCGTAATCAATTACAAAAGCATAGTAAAAGACACTACTGTAATAAATGCAATAAATGTTGGAAACAACCTTCGAATGTCAAGAGCAAAGATAATTATAAATAAAAGAAAAGAAAAAAGACAAATGATAGGCGACACCATAGTGCAGAGAGATTTTGAATAACTTAAAATAAAAATCTGGCGTGAACATCACACGACTTTCCTTATCCTATTATTATATATTATACCGGGTCCATCGTCTCGGCCCTGCGCTGTTCTCGTCCCGGAATTTGTTATTTTAAAAAAGGACGAGGCGCGAGACCAACACTCGAAAGCTGACTAAAATAAACAGTACAAGACAATAGTTGACTCGTACTTAAAATTTTGCTACGTCACTGAAGGTAATCGTGCGAGCTCGGCCGCACGGCCTTCCCATTATCGCCTGCGTGCTCCCTCCTAGCGGCCAAGCGCTCCCCCCGTCCTCCCACAGTCGGCCCGGAAGCTCTCCGAGCGCGCTGTGATTGGTCCGTTTAATTATTTTTTAATCGGCTATAACTTATCTATTTGACCTCGGATCAAAACATTTCATTTGTAATTTTTTGTTTGTCTCGGTCTAATCTATCCGGTAATATAAATTTCCCGAAACATTTTATGAACACCTGGTATATTAAAAATCCTGAGCTTCAACTTTTTTTTCGAGTTTCTATTTTACCAACTTTTTTTAAATTCATGTTTATCTCGTGATAACAAATCATATTTATTCTCATGAATTTTTACTTTCCTTATCCTATAATAAGGAAAGTAATGTAATCGGCGGAAATTTGACCTACCCAGTTTTTCACATATCTGGACGAAATATAGTCTCAGGACACCAAAAAAGTTGGTTTGAGCCATTGGTTCGTGTGTGTATGTGTCTGTCGGTCTGTCAGTAAACTGAAATTTGGTACGCAAGTTACTTGTATGTAGGGGACACAGTGCGAAGCTTTTGGTAAAAATCGGCCAAGTCGTTTGGTTGCAAGGTCGCAAAATCGGTTGCAAGGCGGTCGCGAATCTAAACATTGAAGAAGATACAAAAAATTTATGAGAATAAAAATGATTTGTTATCATGAGATAAACATGAATTTAAAAGAAAAATTGGTAAAATAGGAACTCGAAAAAAAATTGAAGCTCATGATTTTTAATATACCGGGTGTTCATAAAATGTTTCGGGAAATTTATATTACCGGATAGATGAGACCGAGACGAACAAAAAATTACAATGAAATTTTTTGATCCGAGGTCAAATAAATAAGTTATAGCCTATTAAAAATTAATTAAACGGACCAATCACAACGCGCTCGGAGAGCTTCATGGCCGACTGCGGGAGGATGGGGGGGGGAGCGCTTGGCCGCTAAGAGGGAGCACGCAGGTGATAATGGGGAAGGCCATGCAGCCGAGCTCGCACGGTTACCTTCAGTGACGTAGCAAAATTTTAAGTATGAGTCAATTATTGTCTTGTACTGTTTATTTTAATCAGCTTTCGAGTGTTGGAATCGCGCCTCGTCCTTTTTTAAAATAACAAGTTCCGGGACGAGAGCAGCCAAGGGCCGAGACGATGGACACGGTATAATATATAATAATAATAGGATAAGGAAAGTCGTGTGATGTTCACACTAGATTTTTTGTATCTTCAACCGTTTAGATTTGCGACCGCTTTATGACCGATTTTGCGACGTTGCGACCAAACGACGTGGCCGATTTTTACCAAAAGCTTTGAACTGCGTGCCCTACCTACAAGTAACTTGCATACCAAATTTCAAGTCTGTAGCTCTTACGGTTCTCGAGATATCCTGTTTAGTGACAGACCGACACACACACACACACACACACACACACACACACACACACACACACACACACACACACACACACACACACACACACACACACACACACACACACACACACACACACACACACACACATCACATCAACACACACACACACACACACACACACACACACACACACACACAACAACACACAACATATATATATATATAATATATATATATATATATATATATATATATATATATATATATATATATATATATATATATATATATATATATATATATATATATATATATATATATATATATATATATATATATATATATATATATATATATATATATATATATATATATATATATATATATATATATATATATATATATATATATATATATATATATATATATATATATATATATATATATATATATATATATATATATATATATATATATATATATATATATATATATATATATATATATATATATATATATATATATATATATATATATATATATATATATATATATATATATATATATATATATATATATATATATATATATATATATATATACACACATATACACATACACACACAACACACACACACACACACACACAACAAAATCACAACACACACACACACACACACACACACACACACACACACACACACACAACAACACACACACACACACACACACACACACACACACACACACACACACACACACACACACACACACACACACACACACACACACACACACACACACACACACACACACACACACACACACACACACACACACACACACACACACACACACACACACACACAGAGAGAGAGAGAGAGAGAGAGAGAGAGAGAGAGAGAGAGAGGCGCGCACGCACGCACCGACGCACACGAACCAATGGCCTAAACCAACTTTTTTGGTGTCCTGAGGCTATATTTCGCCCAGAAATGTGAAAAACTGGGTAGGTCAAATTTCCGCCGATTACATTACTTTCCTTATTATAAGATAAGGAAAGTAAAAAAAAAATAAATACCAACAAATAATAGAAGAAGAAGAAGAAGAAATTTCACTAACAGGAAATCAAGAAATAAGTACTGTAAACACAAAAATAATCCAGTGCGTATTAAAGATATCTAAAAAACGTAGCTACAAATAAAAGCCAAAAACGAAAAATAAAGGAAACTACGCAAGACCTTTTTTTTATTAAGTTTATTGCCAGTTCAACAGTTGTACATTATTATTCACAGCTTTGATAAAGTAAGGTATACATGTCATTTGGGATACATAACATAAGATACACAATTATCGTATCAGGTAGTCCTAAAGGATTAACAATGGGTCTTGGGTGTTGGCGGGTACAAGACCTTATAGAAAAGAGACGACATCTACAAGGCGGTCAAATAAATAATAGACCTAAACTAATAGAACTAAACAAAACAATTAAAAGAAACAAGGGTAGATTTAAGGGAATACAAAAATTCGAGCGTTTAAGAAACTTTAGAGAAAGGGAAGTGGTTAAAAGATACCATAAAGAGAATTAATGGAGGTACAATCTGTAGAAAAATACTACAAAGCATTGTATAAAACAAAAATACAACTACTAATAGGGAAAACGGGAAACCATTGCACTATAGTAAGAAACTTGGGAGCAGAAGAAATAGAATCCGTTATTAAGAAAAATTCTAGGAGAAGACAACAATCTTGTTGGTTGGATCGCCTTTTCGCAGTTTGGGAATAAACTACAAGGTTTGGCTTTTCCAACATCTTGAAAAGATGCTCTCCTCTAAATTTGCTTTGAAGATACTTAAAATCTATTTCTTTTGTATTTTGTATATTTTGATGTTATCCAGATCCTACTTTTACCTAGTATTTATCTGTACTTTTGTTCGGGTTAGATCGAACAGCTCCAGAGTGAAAGTTTCCGATTAGTTTCTTTTTCTATTTTATATATCAACCTATACACTCCCGCAGATGTTACAGCTGTTCCCAGGGAACTAACCCATCAATCTCTTTATTTTGGTTAATTAGTTCATTTCTTTTCTGTTTATTTTACAAGTCTTGGTGGATTTTTGTTTTATTGCCCATTTTCCTCCACTCTTTTCCATTTTCTTTTTCCAGTTTGTTACTTTCATTCTTTTTAAATCACTTTCTTCTTGGTATCCATTTCAGTTTATGCCTTGCTGTTAGTCTAGACATTTTTGGTCGCCATTCAGTTAATATTCTTTATGTTGTATTCTTGTTTCTTCTGAACATGTGTCTTATTGTCATTTACTTAAATACTTTTATTTTTTAATATCTCTATATTTTGTGATCCATTAGTTGTCTCGTTTCATTTTGATTTATTTACTAGCCGCTGCGAACTCGCTTCGCTGGGTTATACATTTTATTAAATTTTTTACCACCTTCGATCCAATGTGTAATTTTCCTTGAGATTCAAAGATAGAATGGTCATAGAGTTAGTTTCTATAGTAATTAGAACACGAATTTTGTAATTGTTCAATTCCAGCAGTTTCAAGGGTTTGACCTTGTGATTTGTTGATGGTTATGGCAAAGTCTAGTCTAACCGGAAAATGAAGCCTTCTAAATGGAATTTTGCTATCAGTGATCTCTTTCGAATAAAGACTATTTCAGTTTTGAATTTTCCATTGTGGTATCAGTTTCTATAGCTTTCTGGGTACGAATTTAGTAAATTTTTCATCACACTTGAGTGCACAAAAGAAACTTCTTCTGTTGGCCTTGCGTACGCGCCATTTTCATCCCGTAGGACACGGCTGGGAGTTAGTTCTGTTTTTGCTGCTGGTCGCTTCTAGATACTTAATGTACCTCACTGCGGAGCTCTTTGATAAACAAGGTTTTTTATTTTTCCATCGGTGCTACAAGGAATAGATTTTCAGGACAACCAACTCTTGAAAACGCTACGTATAGTTGTCCGTGACTGAAGCAAGGTGAAACTAAATCGATTCCAGCAACTTTAAGAGTTTGGCCTTGTGATTTGTTGATGGTCATGGCAAAGTTCTCAACAATAAATTACATATTCCAATTGCAATTCAATGGACACTGTGATGGTCAATTATCTTAGCACACAGATAATCGATCATTAAAGTAAAATTGTATAAACCTTGAGCAGGCCAAGGCCAAAAATCATTTGAATATGTTCAGCGGTTTTTCAGTCAACCGATTTCGAATAAGACGTTACATTGATTTTTAAAGATACCTATAGATAGACTAGCTGTACCCAACCACGAATTGCTGTGGCTCATTGTCAGTCTGGTTAAATGGAAAAGAAAGAAAAGAATGGCACTGTTTTTCAAAAAAGCTTGTTTTTACCTGTCACAGGTCTGCACGCACGTCGGGGCCGCTCTCGCTTCTTACCGACTGGCCGGGCGGCCCCGCTTATCTGGCCGCTGCATTGCCGAACGCAAATGCCGCATCTGCCACGGCCATTTGGTTGGCTTCAATTGTAAGTTAAATTATTTTACGTTTCCGTTTCATGGAAAATAGTCAATCCAGGGAAAAAGCCGATTCATTTAAAAATTTATACGTTCCCATCTTGCAAAAATTTGAGGGAAGTCGGTTGAAAAATTATCAGCCTAGGACACCAAAAATACCTTTTGGCGGGCAACCCCTAGTAGTTTGTACATTTCGATAGGTTTCAAATTTTAGGTATGGGAACATTTAAACACTCCTCTAGCATTCTTGTTGTCTTTCATGTTATTAACTTGTATATTCATTTGTAAGGCTTCTCATTTTTTCTTAATTAATTCTGCATTTTTGTTTTTTCGTCTTTACTTCATTAACACCTATTATTTGTTCTAGGTTTTCCTTGTTTTTACGTCTGTTTCCTATTCCATTTGTGTACTTTTTACATGTCTATCTTCAAACAATTTAGAGAAATAGTTTGTACATACCTCTTAGATATTTTCTGTCGTCATTTTTTTTCTTGTTTGCTTTATGTACTGGTATAATGGCTGAGTGTTATTTTTTTTTCAATTTTCAATTTTTTTCGTTATTTTTTTGTGTTGTCTTTTCTTGTTTTTACTTCTTTTCTTCTTTCTTTATCCAGTTCCATTTCTGTTTTGAGCCACTTTTCTATTTTTATCATTTTAATTTAAATTTTAGTTATGACTAGATAGTGAGCCGTGTGTATGTTGGCTCCTCTGTATGATCTTACATCATTAATAGAGTTACAATTCTTCTTTTTTACTACAACGTGATCAATTTGGTTTTCAGCGCTCTTTCCAGATTGAATCCATGTTATTTTGTGCTCTCTATGTACATGTTTGCTGTTGTTGCAGAAGTTAATAGTACCGCTCCGTTTTTGCTTATTATATTATGCGTTGTGTTTACGTACCACTTCTTTGTTCCATTGTTCCTTTCCTATTTGGGCATTAAAATTGTCTGTTATCATTGTCATGTCTTCTTTAGAAACTTTTTCGCACACTTCTTCAAGTTTACCATATAATTCTTGTTTTGTGTTATCGTCTGCCACTTCTGTTAGTGGGTAAACATTTATTATTGCTAGGTTTCCTGAGCTGTTTCCTAATGCTAAGCTGATTCTAATGTATGATGGTATTGGTTAAAATTGCAAAAATTGTTTTTTTATTTTTCCTCATAGAAAAAGACTGTTTCTCCGTAGTCCTGTTTTCCTTCTTTTGAATACCAAATTGCATAGTCTCTTTCAAGTCTTCCTCTTTCTTTCCACCTTGTTTCTTGTGAGTATGCGATTTTAACCTTACATTTTTAAATTTAATTTACTAACTCTTTCATTTTTCTATGCTCTAATAATGTCTTTAGATTCCACGTTCCAATTCTAATTATTTGATTCTTTCATCTTTGTCGTTTTTTTTTACTTTTGTTCTTGCTTTATTCAAGTCCTTTAAATTTGTGGTCGTTTCGTTTGTTCGAGTTACTTTTTTTTCTAGATTTTTGGGTTCTTTCTTATAGTTCGAGTTGTTTTAAAAATCTTTCCTTGTTCTTTTTCATTCTCTTTTGTTTTCCCTATATAGTTGCTGCCATCATTTTAACTCTTCTAACTGCTTTATTTAGCACTAACTTATTGTATTTGACTTTTGTCATATAACCCGCATTCTCGCGGCTTTTATGTGCTTCAATAAGATTTTTTTTTGTTCCAGTATTTTCTTGGAATAATAATTGTAAGCCGAGCAAAATTTTAATGTTATTTTTTGAACATTGAAATAAACTTGCATATCAATTTAATCGCTACACTTTGTAAACTGTTTATTATATAGTCTCTTACATTATATTTTATTCATACATATGTTTCTTAAATTCAACTCAAATTTTATGAGTAATGAGTAAATGAGATCGTTGACTATGTGGTTAGTCATCCAGTGAGGGTTCATCCTAATTAGTTAGCTAGATCTTTCGACCACAGTCTAATCTTTTTTCCGCTAGTAGTTTAAGGTTTGTTAAGTCTTATCGGGTGATCCACATTGATTTTAGGATTTTTTTCCTGAATGAAACACAATATCGAAATAATTCGAATTTTACTGGTATCAGTGTAAAGTTTTCAGGCTCATAATCAGTAATTATCCTCTACGACCCTTTGACATGCGATTATTCTTTTAGCGAAGTTTCTTTATAATGCTTTTCCATAAATCCGGCTACATTTCAGCAATTACATGTCTGATGTTCTTTTTTCGCCCTGGAATCGTAGCAGGTTTGTTGATATAGACTTTTTCCTTCAAATACCTCCAGAAGAAAAATCTAATGGGGTTAGATTGAAAGACGGCGGTGGCCAACAAATGTCACCCGTCTGCGAGATAACACGACCGAAATTTGGTTTGAAGTAAGTGCTGTGCGCTACACGTAGATCCATCTTGTTGGAACCGCATGTCAATCAAGTTCAAATAGGTTTTATCTAGAAAAAAGCTGTTTAGCACATTCCGATAGCGTGCGCACACGACTGACAGCAACAGCATTGTCAGCTTTGTCTTCAAAAAGTGCGGGTTACTGATTCTTTCAGCCTACAAGTTTTTAACCGCATTAGGGCTTTTCGTAGAAGACATTTTAATATTTCAGACTGAGAATCTGTCAATTTTATCTCATTTACAACTTCCGATAGGGAGGTTTTTAGAGCCAGTGTTAGTTGGTAACGTACGTCAATATAACCCATTAGCTTGTCTTAGAGAATTAGAATTGTAGGTCTTTTCAATTTTTGAGAGGTTTTCCACACTGTGTAGTCGTCAGATGTCAAACTTCTAGAGGGTAGTCTTCAGTACTTAATTTGTTAGCCCGCTTGCGTTCCAGGTTGTTAGTCTTACGGGTGTAACCATTAGTGAGTAATTTTATTGATAACCATTGTAACTGTTTAAAATCATCGTGTTTTGGTCCAATAACTGGCTGAACATATGTTTAAGCTATATAAGAAATTTTGTCATTGCGTTTTCTATGGTTCTGTTCTCAGCGCTTGCTGTATTAGCATATGAATTTGTGGGAGCTGTTTTTGCGTACGTTGGTTTTATATTTTGTTGGAAAATGTCAATTGTTCTGTTGATTAGGTATAAAACTTATATTTTACTGTTGTTATGGTGGTCTTCTATATCTGTGGCCTCTATTTTATGTATTTAGCAAACTGTACGTTCTTTGTAGTTGACTGAATGGTTTTCTTGACAGAGGATTCAAGTATTCGGGGTCTTTTTAGATTTTTCACGTGCTTTAGAGTCATGCTTTATATGACTTAGAGCGATAGGTCTTCCAATGACCATAACTATGATACTTTGTGCATTGGATTATTTACTCACTGGAAATTTAATTATTTAATGATCTTTATCTACACTACACAAGAAATTACTAATATAAAATCATACTATGTAATTCTATTTATCTATAATACTATATGTTACTATGACGCACTAGAACATTTCACTTTGCTTCCGGTAACTTGACTTCCCGTGCTGCTTAGTTGGGTGCTGTTTATACTTCCAGTACTTGCGATAAACCCTCCTTATAGTACCAAAACTTTGGGAGTACTTCGCTTCTTTCTAGACCTTTCATATATATAAGCACTGCGTGGGTCTCAACAGCAGCTGCTCGCACATTGTAAGCATTATGTTCGTTACTCGACCACGACGACACGGCGACAACAAAAACGGTATTAGCCGCAAACTCCGCCCTCATGGTGGTGTTCGCAAATTTGTTACTATATATATCTTTATCATTAACTTTTGGTTCTTGGCCGATGAAGAATATTAGTATGGTAGGAGAAATTTGCTTACCGTTTGCTTTATATTCATCATATTTCTAACTTGATGATTCTTTTGTAGTTTCTGTCTTATTTATACGGTAGGTGTAGAGTAGTGAATACCTCTTATTACAATTCGATATTCACTAAAAATTAAATGTGGGACGCTTATGTACATATCAATCATACGGCTTATCTTGACTTATGGAAGCAGTGCTGAATGATGTGTAAGAAACTGCCAGTTACATAGAGAAACGAATATTCCTAATTTCCAATATTATCTAACAATTGTGTCTATATTACTCTATACTAATATTGATCAGTGTACGAGTGCAGTGTGCTTTAGATCAAATTCGACATTTTATCAAACTATGAACCTGTTATTTAACCTTTATGTGGATTTAGTTTATTAAAAAAACTGATAGCGAAATTTATATGTAGCTGTTTGAAATGGCTTCTTAAATAAGTGTAGGCGACATAAATATTATTTTTAGCAGTACTAGGGGTGGGGGAGAGAGCGCATTCGGTGCGCACAATTTCGCCGGAACAATCGGCAACTTAATTAACGAAATTGTTTAAGAAAAATGCGGCGGGAGGCCCGGCGTCGCAGCTCCCGGCGCAATAACGAAATTATACCGAGGAGCAACCGCCCGGTAATCACATAACTATATCAATTGATGCCTAATAACATCCCTCGGATAGCAGTAATGACAACCCTTAGGCCGGTGCTTGATCGGCTATTGTCCGCGACATTGTCCCCGCCGCCGAATTACGGGGCCTTGCGCCAGGGGGCGGACGTGTTGTGACTTCCTTAATTCCCGTAATTCGGAGGCCGCGGGGGCGCCTGACGGGCGGAGGCCGCGTCCGACGCGATTTCGGCGCTCGCAGCCGAAAACAAACAGATCAGGCGGCGGCGGCAGCGCGGGAGGCGCAGTCGGGCGGTGTTGCAGCGGAAGAGCTGCGATTTTTCTGCGGGGAAAGCGCCGCGTCTGCAGATCGATGGAGGTGGGCGGTGAACAAGCGAAAATCACGGCCCGATAACTCAATCAGGGAAAGCCGGGCGTCGCGTCTGGGGGCGCAGACGTGCGCCCGGAAGGGAGAGCTCGCGCCGCGCCGCCTCGCTGCCGCGCTGTGCGATTAATTATTATCAGTTTTTGCTTATCGCCGGGCCATAAAACGGAAATCTACAATTCCGACGTCGTTATGGCCAGGCTAATGATTCGTAATGGTAGAAATGCCTGGCCATAAACGGGGCTGCGGCAAAACAGAGCTTATTACGTTTTCAAGCGAAACGTATGCCTGTAAAATAACAAAATAAAATTGTTGACCAGGCAATGTTATGTTGTAATAGAAGAAGAGTTTACCTGATTATTTATTTATTTTTATTTTGACACTATGCCCTGCATAGGGGCAAGGCTTGCGAATTGAGAGGTTAAGGTTCTCATGTCCGCCATCACTGCCCAGGTGTCGCGCACCATTTTTGATACGGAGCGATATGGCAAGCATCGTGTCTTAGACGACCGCATTATTATCCCTTATTTGAAGTGAATGCAAGTACTCAATTATTTATAGTGATTTTGTAGGCCACCTGCCAGGCGTCTGAGCCCAGGCTTGAACCCGTATCCAACTTCATCGCGGCCACACTGGTGCTGAGTATATTTAATTAAAAGGACGAATTTAATTTTATTTTTGTATTTTTATGGTTTTTTATTTTTGTTATCTTTCCAACATTCTAATGTTGTTCTAATATCAAATGCTTATACAAAGGGTACGTGAAAATTTTTGCATCGATACAAACGCTTTGAGATCGGCTAAATCTGCACTGCGCCCAGTAGGACAACATCTTAGTGTTTTCCCCCTTTAGGTTCCTGTTTTGGTAATTACTCACCTCCGATCCGTAATCTACATTCTCTGTACTAAAATGTAGACTTCTCTCACTAGGTGTAAAGAAAAGTTATTCAAATCAATATGTGATTGTCCGAATATGCGTTATCGCTTCTTAGACAACGTATCACGTTAAGATCACAAGATGAAGAGAAGTAAAGTCCAGAATAGCCTCTATTGCAACGGTATCCATTATCTTTATTGTCCCCATAGTGCTAAGAGAAGCAAGTCTTTGAATTTTAGTTTTAATTTAGTGATCTCCTAGAAAGGTGTATACGTTAGGGTTGATCTAAGCAGCCTAGTGTACTTCCAGGGTAACATAGTTAACCTTAGACCCAGTGATTTGCCATAAGTTTGTCTAATCACCGTTACAGGAATTTTCAAGTTTTTTTTATAATTTTGTTTGTGTAACAACCACCAATATTTCCTTTCTGCTAATGTAGAAAGATCTTAGATCTTTTACATTCTTTCTCTACTTTAATGGTATTATAATAGTCTTTTGGTTCACCTAGCTACCGCATTTAGAACCCTCTTTATATGTTCCCTGATCACGTTCATATTTTTTTTTTACAAGAATGACTAAATCATCCACATACCATGTACGTGAAATTATTTGTTGCTAATAATTCTCAGCAATCTATCCATGACAATGTTTTATAGGGAAGTAAAAAAACTCCTCGTTGGGGACATATTACTGCAACTTGAGCCACCCGTGTCTAGTTATTATCTAGTGCTTTCTGTAGCCTCTAAATAAGTTGATGCATGATTTCAATCGATGATCCTGTTGGTTTCGGACTGTCTCTCATGCGTCTGTTAAGCAGTTTCTTTATCGTTATAAGTACAAATGACGCAAGACCGATAGCTCAGTAGCTGTCTATGGGGAATAATCTGACCTACCAGTCTTTGTTATAAATACCATTCTAGTTGTTTTTCTATTGTCGATAAGTTGTTAAGGGCTGTGGCTGCCTTTTATGCGAATAGGTTCTTCAAGAAGGTCTTTTAGAAGCTCCGCTTTCTTCTTTAGCATAGCTGGAAATATCTCCCTGCTCCCGGTGATTTAAATTGCTCGAATGAGTTTACTGTCTATTTGATCTTAGATTTAGATCAATTTTCTGGCAGTTTTCCAGTCTGCTTTTGTTGTTTATCTATGTAGATGTATCAAGACCTAGATTTTGCTAGATAAAGAGTGAATCTCCCCTAATGTTTAATCTAGAAAAGTGTAGCCAAAGTAACTTTTATTTCTGTTCTGATATGATTTTCCATGTTAGAGTGCTTACTAAGCATCTTGAATCTTTGCAGAATCTTTCGATATCCTCATAGTGCTTCCCGAGTTCTTCTAGTACTTTTTATATTGAGTTAGTAATATTTTATATTCATTCCAGTTTTCTAAAACTCTAACCCTATTCAATAGTTTTCTTATATTTCTTCTCATACTTGTGAGTTTTCGTTCCACCAAGGAACTTTCCTGTTCAACATATCCATAATTGAGAGGCAGTTATTCTTAAAAACATCTGTCAACTGGATCTCTACTACTTTTAAATCTATGTTTTTGTCTATTTCAATTTTAATCTTCAGGTATTCCTTATAAAATTTCTAGTTTGTTCTACTAGGGTTCCTATAGTGTGATGTTTCACTTATCTATGGTCGGAACAACTTTTTTTTTAGACACCTACTAATTTTTTAACAACTTATGTATGTTAAAATAATTACTTCTTGTCTTTGACCTGTGACAAAGATAGGCCTATATTACCTTCATGAAATATGCCTAAATTATTTGTCATAATGAATTGCAATAAAAACGCCCCCCTTTTTTCAGACCTCTTGGTGCGTACTGGAATCACAGCCAATAATTAGTTTAAGTTCATTGTTTTTACAGCTACACATTAGGAGTTGTATAGCTTCTGTTAGCATTTGGTTAGAATTATTATATAGAAGTTCAATCCTTTCCTTCTTGAAAAAGTTTAACTGTCACCAAATACCGTGAAATGAAGCCTGTTAGTGGTACTATTTTAACAGTACTTTTGACTACTATGTAGTCGTTAGATATGTTAGTGGATGTACTAAACGTGTAAATTAGCTTGTCACCCAGCGTGCCAAACCCTGTATTTTACTCCACTTACCCAGGGGTTTTGAGTAAAGACAATATCGAAGCCCTTCATTAACTTACTTGGAGTATCCGAGGCTGGCCTATTGAGGTAAAAGTTTACTTGTACCACCCTTATTCTTAGTGTCTTGACCATTCTGAAATGGTTTGAGGGTTACCGAACGAAGCCCGTAATAACTCTTGGCCTGATCAAAAAAACTCTAGGAAGCTCTGTCTATTGAGTAGGCCAGGATCTCTCCCCCCCCTCTCTCTTTTATTCTTGCGACTTAGCTGTTGCCAGTTTTTCATTTTGAAGCTCCGCTTTTTCCTCGAATATTTCTGGTAGTCATACAAGGACTTTTGGTTTCTTCGGAAGGTCTTTTAATTTAACTACAGATAAATCTGCCCTTTTTCAGAGTTGCTTATGGTTATCCACATTCTGTTGTATTTGAGTGTCGTGTGTCCCACCATGTGATCATATTTATTACTTTGTTTTGAGTCAGGTTTGTTTTCCCTGATCCAAAATTTTGTGTAGCGTCTACCTATCATCGTTATCCTCAGACATTTTGCGTTTTTGTTGTAAGTTTAGTCTGATTTTGGCCCCTAAATGCTGCTACTGAGAGGAAATATTGGAAGTGTCTGAAGGGGTTTTTTGTACCCCTATTCCCCCCATTTTTCTTCTTTTTTTCTTGTTTTTTGGTCTTTTGATGAGGATTTTTTCTTGATCTACGTTTTAGCTTTTATTTTTTTAGCCTTTCGCTTGAACCCTACAGAGACGTTAGGGCTTACGTTTTAGAATTACGTGCCACTTTAGTTCCTACTTTGGTTTCTCATATTTAGGTTGCTTTATGACACTGTCACTTTGTGAGAACGACGATGATTTTTAACAAGGGTGGAAAAACAATCTCTTCAGTCTTTCTTTTTTGGGTCTTTACTAATAATTTCACTGATTTGTTTACTTTAGTTGTTGCTTTCCATCTGGAAGAAGAGGAAGAAATATGGGAGCTCCTGTTTTCTGTTTCCAGTTTCCTGAGGTTAGCCGACCTTCTTTTTATCCTCGCTTCTAATAGACGCATGCAATACTTTGAGAATTGGGAGGTTTTATAGTGGCCTCATTGACGCAGTTCAGGTAATTAAGCCTAGATTACCATTCCCCTGTTGGTGATACTCCCACGTATATTTAACATGGTGAGTGAAAATTGTTGTACCACTCATCGTGGTTTACGGTGTGAGTTGCTAGTTAGTTCGGTTATCATTTAGGGTTTTACTCACTTGTGTATTATTACGGCTACTTATATTGGTTTCTCTGGATTTTTTCGATACTTTGAGGAAGTGCGTGGTAGGTAACTCAACTCCCAGACGTTAGTTGTTTCTGCACGAAGCTGTTATTGTCATTATAAAAGCGGAATACTTAGCAATTTCGCGTTACAAATTTTTGCATGTGGTTTAAGTATTTGGAAGAAATGGCTTGTGTACTGGAAGATGATTGTCCTCTTTTTACGATGCCATTCAGATGCTTGAAAAAGTTGTAGAGAGCAAATCTCAGTTTGGAAGATGTTTAGCGGCCAGGACACTTATTCTTGTCTATCACAAAGGTAATCATCGTTGTGGCTAAGAAAATGTTTGAGTTCGATAGACGTGTGACCTAGCGTTAGACGGAAGAGTATTCATGTATTCAAGCACCGGAAATTTATTCCATTCTACACGGCCATCTATTATTTAAGTTGAATCATCTGTTGTATAAAATATAGCAGCATTTATTTTCTGTTTTGTATTTTCTTAAATTTTTGGTTGCTTTTCCCGTATATCATTGATGAGTATATTGAAAAGATGCATTTTTTGTCGTTTCTTTCTTATTTTTGTTATTTTAAGGTTACTATTATTGATTTATGATTCTAGTTGTTTATAAAGTTGGTGCACTTACACAGTTATATTTGTAATCAATCTTTATTTTTTTAAATATTTTTGGTATTGCTAAATAAAAATATTTTTTAGGATACTGGATTAATTATCAAGTAGAAGTAGATGAAGAAATAAATGTGAGAATTGCAGTTAAAAATAAAAGGAAAACTTGAGAGGCAAAGAAGAATTTGTACAGATTTTTGTGGCACCAAAACTTATGTATGAATGTGAAGTGAGCTGAATGTTGAATATGAGGATTGGTACATATATTGCTTTGTAGACTTTTCCTTTTACTTTCTTTTTATTAATGAAGACGTTATTTATTGCATAATACCATCTGTTCGTAGTTTTTATTCTGTTCAACTCGTCACCCATCGTCTCATTTGTACTTATTGTTGCTTCCAAATACTTAAAACTTTCCACTTGTTTAAGATTTGTACCCGTTAATTCCGCTGTGATCTTTTCATGTTGCCTTTTACCAATATTTTTGTTTCTTTGCGTTAATTTCCACATTTATTTTCCTGAATGCCTCTATATACACCTTCAGATTATATCGAAGGGTTTCTTTGTTCTTTGCCACCATTAACATATTACCAGCATATTACCAGTATTTTGCATGATATTTCTCGAGTTTGTTCCTTATCACCTCGAGCAGATTATTAATATAACAACAGTGGGCTTAACAGGAGATCCCGTCTTGGGCTTTTTGCGATTGCTACCAAAATCGATGGATAGGTACAGCACATCAAAGTGTCCAACATATATGACTTTCATCATCCACTTAAGTCTGGTTCTTGAGTTATTTAACAAAATGAAAGTAGTGGACTCAATGGTCTAAGACTTCGATTTGTATATAATCTAGTGGTGCAATGATTCAAACTCGGATAGTTGCATTATCACCCATTTAATGTGTGCTATTGAATGAGCATTCCAAATTGAGGGGGAAACTCTCAATACAGTCTAGATGCTATAAAAACAAATCAGTCCCATATTTATATTTCGTTCGATAATTCGAGAAACAGACCTGAGTGGCCGATGAAAGTCATATATGTTAGATACCTTGATGTGCTACCTGTTCACCGATTTTGGTGGCAATCGCAGAAGACGCCGGTGCGGAGTTTCCTGTTTAGTATTTTTCTCTATTTATCTGATATAACGGATGGGAAGGGTTTCGTTTCTACAATTCTTGCTCGTTTTGTATAAACAATGTATAGCTCTATTCCATCCATTATTCATTTTATATATATTTTTTTATTGTACGACCAAGGGCTTTTTTAGGCCTTTGCAGCAATAGTACAATTTTTGGTTATATCCTATACCTATCTGTGGCAATAAATATTAGTTTACTCACATTTTGCCCGAATCTAAACCTACAATACGATTCTTTCTAGAAGGTGTTTTCTCAGCCTGTCTTTCAATATTCTTTTATACATCTTTTATGAACTACAAGTTTCGTATTGCTTACTTCTTTACTTCTTCACTGCCGTTTCCCAATATGTAGGAATTTCTTTATTCTTTCTCACAAGCGCGCAGTTTTGTTCTCGATCTTTTTTACTGAATTTTAATATAAATTTGAAGTTCATAAACTTTTCTTGACATCTCTCACAAAAGTGAAACGAGTAGCAGTGAAATGATGTTACAAGGGTTTCAAGAGATGATAATCTGAAGGAGCATAATTTTTTTAAGTGTTGTATTCATTGCTGGTCTTCTAAAATGTGAATCACTTTAACAGATTTCTGGTCATCTCTAAATAGCCTATACAATGCCTTTATTGTTCCCGAAAGATTTTTAAATCATTTACATAATTCTTGTGGATAAATGTTCCAGCTTTGCACTAAAGTTTGATGTAGATTTGTTGTTCTACTTCGTCAGTCATTGCAACTACGACGATCACTCGGGCTTACTCTTAACCAGTCCGGCTATTAAAGTTGTTCTTATTTACACATACTCATGACTATTCTTATTGATTTGCTCTTGCTTTTGAGTATTTTAATTATATCAGTTATACTATGTTTATCACACATGTTTATTCGTTTGCTTTTTTTTGTATTTCTTAATTTTATCTGTACTTGTTCTTTTGTAAAATAAAAGTATTCATAGTATTTTGAAGTTAATCATGACTAGTATCTCGATAGTAGATATTAAATTAATTTTTTAACTTTTCCAAATTGTTCTTTTTTCTCTTATATTATCGTTTCCTTTTTTACTGCCAATAATCCTTCGTTTTCCTTTCTGCACTTCTCTCATTTTTAAAATTCTTTTATTATATTGTTTTCTCATAGAAGTGCGTTCCATCAAATCATTCATTGTATCTTCAGAATATTTTTTCTTTGATTGTTTTTGTATGTGCCTCTTTGCTAGTTTATTTCTTCTAATATTTTCTGAGAGCTTCTGTTCCATGCGGTCGCTTAGTTTCTTCTTCTGTATCTAACTGCTCGCATTATGATCATTAAATTAAATGGTAAACTTCGTATACCGTCACGAAAAGGAACGTTTCCGAATCATCTCTTTGAAGGTCACGTTTCTCACTAATGCCCATAAATTTTCGTATGTTATGAGCAAACTTTGTTAATTCATTGTTCATTGTTGTTTGTTATCGTATATTACAATACTAACAATTGCTCGCTGCAACTCCAAAATTTGGGTTATGTAGCGATCTGTTTATCAATCACTCTCCATGTTTTCGCGAACTTTAAAAGTCGCAAAAGAAAAAGATATAAAAATATATAGAAAACTGAGTAAAAATTATTTAAAAGATGGCAAACTGACTAGAGATTTAAAAGTTATGTCTTTTTCTTCTTCCATTTAAGGTTTAGGCCACACAACCTATTCCGGATCATCTATTGTCATATTTTTTTCGATCTATCCACGATCCATCCTTTGAACGTGTAGTTTTCAGGCTTGATTGTCGAGTTCAATTGTTGTCAGAACAGATTGTACTCCTAGAGTTCTTTTTATCTCTTTGTTTTTGACTCTATTGGATTTGGCATATCCTTCAACGGATCAAAAATTTCATTTTCGAAACTTAAATGTGCGAATAGTTTTTCTGTTTTGAAACCCACGTTTTGCTAGTATACATCAAAACAGGGATTGCCATAGTAATAATAAATAAAAATAAAATTTATAGGTTTTGGTTTCTATGTCAAGAGTTATATCGTATTCTACGTCACACCTCAAATAATTGAAGTGGTTAACTTGTTCGACTAGTTGGCTGTTTAAGGAGATCTTTGTGCGGATTGTTTTTTCTTGTAGAACGCTATAGTTTTTGTCTTCTCATGTGAGATGATCAGATTTAGTATTGTTTGTTGTACTTAACCTGGCGATTTCCTGTTTTTGCTTTTCTGTAATGCATTCTCTAGTTATTCTATCGTTATTGGGTTGCCGTATGTAGTGTTTTATGGGTGGATTCTTCTTTGTCGGTTGCGGGTTCATTGCTACAATATAGTTTTGTTGTCGTTTTTAAAATTGTATACAGTCTTTTTTCCATACATCACTAAGTCATTTATAAATCTATTTTAGTTATCTTGTTATGCTTTGCGTGTAAGAGATTTTGCAGTAATTTTTTTGTTTCAGGGGAAGGCGCTAACCAGAGGAATATGTGGTGCAACTATGGAACCAATTGAAACAGAAAAGATCGATAAGAAATCCTACGAGCGTCCAGGCTAGTAGAACATAATTTTTATTGAATGCAATATTTACAATCTATTTAATGAAGTAACAATTAAATGTGTTCCAATTAATTAGTTTGAGTTAGGAACCATCAATTGACGGTTCTCTGAATTTACCTAGTTAGGTCTTCCGGCTATATTCTTTTAAGTCTTCTATTTTCTAGTGGTCCACTAAATAATTCATTAATTAAGTGGTTATTATAATTCTTATGCTTGTTAGAATAAGCACTCATGCCTCATTTTGGCACTTCGAGGTCTTTGTGTAGGGCGTTGTTGGAAACATAACATTCTGAGATTTTTTGATTGAAAAATTTGAAGAATATTTGTATTTGATGCTTGACGCTATATGTCCAAATGGGTTTCAGTATTGTCTTGTGTATGAGTTTGTTTTTCAGTGTGAGATGGGATAAGGTGCGATTTTTAGGTTAATGTTTCATCAATATAGAACTCGAGGTATTAAACTTTTTTTAACAGGAATGTGAGTGTTATTTAAAATAAGTTGAAGACATTCGGCTCTTACTGTAGTGCAAGTGACTTGATAAGACTTCTCAGCGTTTACCTTAATAGAACATGAAGTACTTGAAAGCTCAAACGGCATCTTGAAAAGCCAAAGCGATTTAATTATGACAACAAAATGCGCGGCGAAGATAGAAATTAAAGTCCTTACTGTATTTTATCTTTTTTTCTCTCATGCATACATAGGAGTTGCCATTACCAATCTGAATTTTAGTAGAAACTGAGTGACGGTAGTAGAGGAATGCGAATGAAAAAATCCATAGTTGTATTTGGTGATAGTCTCCAAACAAAATAACACTATCCTGATGGGTAAAATTGGATTTTTGTATGAAAAAATTAACAAATAGATAAAAAATTGCAATAAAGACTTTGATCATTAAAAATAAATTCTCTTTTTTGATATACCACGAACTCATATTCTTCAGATTTTAGTAAAACAGTTGAATAAGTTTAGACGAACATGGTATTACACATGAAGGAAAATATGAAACAAAAACGAGGTCTTCTTCTTCATCACATATCCCAGTAGCTTAAGCAGACGTCGCGTTTGTTTATGATGGTTCTACTATTCACACTTTCTATTTCCTCCGGTCCCTGGCGCACTTCTTCATTTAATTTACCGTTTCTCATCTATCTTGTCCTATTTTAGTGATTTGGTTCATCCATGCCAGTCTCCGTCTATTTCTTTTTCCTTTTTTTTTGTATATTTAGACTTCATGACCTTCCTGTGTAGTTTATCTGTCGTCATTCTGATGGTACCATATTAGTTGCTTCTTTTCTATTTTCTTACAGATTGACTCTTGATGTAGTGCTGTTCTAATGTTTTCATTTCTTATACGATCAGATTTCGTTTTAATCGCTATTTTCCTTAGGACTTTCATTTCGGTAGCTGTTTATTTTGAATGGTCTAGGTTTTACTGGAATATAGCGTTACTGATTCAATTCTGTTTGCGTTACATGATTTTTTTTGTCTGGTTCTTCGTCACGATTCTTCGTTAGTCATGAAATTTGTGTATTCTTGTTATTCTACGTAGGCATCTGTTGACAAAGACTTAAAGTTTCGCAGCTCTAGATTAAAGTATCAAAGATTCCGAGTTTTGCTTCGTTGTGAGATGATTGCTGTTCCATATGTTATTTAAATATTTGAAGGTTAGTCTTGCTTTGCTTACACGCTGCTTTATAGCTTCTCATGCCTCTCCTTTAGCTGTGATGATGCTGTCTAGGTATCAAAATTCCTGCACATTTTCGATTGGTTTGTTTTTTGATATTGAACGGTTGCTGGTTGTTAGAATTCACACACAACGTTTTAGTTTTCTAGACCGAACTGCGTTGCTTGTTCTGGAAGACTATTATTTTTGTGTGCATAGCTGTATGAGTACCGGCTAACAAGCAGATGTTGTTTGCATGGATCGTGTCGTGCAATTGATTTTGAAGGCCCCAAATTATCCTGAGTTGTTTAAAGTTTTTAATGGTCCAGTCTATTGTAATGTTGAATAGTAATGGTGTCAGCTGGCATTCTTGTTTTACACCAGAGGTAATGGGAATATTAGAACTGCTTCGTCCCTTATTATTCGTATCTTACAGTTGGCGTCTTCATATAGTGCCTTTATGACTTTTACGGCTTGTGCGGTATACCGGTTAACTCTAAATTTTGCTAAAGCGCTTGATGTTGGATATATTTGAATGCACGTTTGAAGTCTGCAAAGGTTATAATAACGTGGGCTTCTCCATTCTATAGATTGTTCGATAATTATTCGTAAGGTGTTAATGTGATCTATTCAAGATTTGTACGGTCTAAAACCGCACTATGCATTTTGTAACTTGGGTTCTATGTGTTCAGAGAACAGGTTTGTTTATCATATTCAGTAAGTAATGCCCCTTCATTTTCTGTATTTTGTAAGGTCGTCCTTTTTTGTGAGTTTGACAATGAGTTATTTTTTCCAGTTAATAAGGAATGAGTTTTTAATCCAAATTTTTTGGATGGTTGATTATAAAATTGTTGATGTATGTGTGATGTCTACTTTATGAGTTCAGTTGGAATATTGTCTGGCCTCATGGCTTTACCATCTTTTAATTGTTTGAGTACTGCCTTAATTTAATTGGTATTTGTTGGGTTTGTATCTATTCTTAGGATTGGAGTTAATTTGATGCTCGTGTCTTCAATTGGTTTACTAAAAACTGGTAAAATGATCTTCCCATATATTTATCTGTTGACCATCTGATTTTATAAGCCTTGCTTCATTATCTTTTAACTAACATTTTGGTTTTTTTTGCAAGTTTATTGGTGCTTCGATATACTTCTCTGAGGTTTTTCTTCTACATGACATCTTGCGCCTGTTCCGTTGTCTCTTCTAGCTGCTTTTTCACTTGTTTGTGTTTTAATTATAGTTGTTCTACTACTGCACGGTTTTCTTCTTGTATGGTTGCATTATTAAATATATTTTACTTTTATTTATTAAGTCCCACGTTTGATTGGAGATACATTCGTCTTTTATTCTTTTCTTTGCGCATAGAAATTGTTTGACAGTTTCATGAAATTTATTTTTGTAGTTGTTCCAAATCTTGGAGAGATCTTGTTTGTTTATGTGGGTGTTTTTAGCTGGTTTGTAAACTCATGTATTATGAAAGGGGTTTGGAGTTTTATTTTGGGTTAGAGAGCTTGAAGCTTGGACTTGAAGCTTGTTCTTTTCGTTAATTTGTAATGTTCTTACGAGAAAAAAGAGTGCCTGCATTTGCTACTGATGGTAATGTACTCTATTTGGTTACATGTTTTTTGGTCAGGGGAGACCCAGGTGATTTTGTGAGTGTCTTTGTGAAGAAATACTGAGTTACCTATAACCAGTTCGTTGGCGAGATAGCATTCACAGAACAATTCGGCATTCTCGTTACGTTTCATTATGAGAATGTCTCCCTCCTGTTTTGGTATTGTTATAAATGCCTTCTTTCTTCTCATACTCGGTGGGTTGTGTTGGGGGGGCATAGCATTGGATTATTGATACCATGCGCGTCTTAATATGGAATCTGGCGGTAATGATTTTATCAGAAACAGCAGTCCATGTCAGTAGATTTTGTTTAGCTTCCTGTATCATCATTATTCCTACTCCATTTATTTTATTTCCATCTTTGTATGGAACGAAGTATATTAAGGTTTTATTATTTGTGGTTGTTATTTCTCCCATTCCTGGCCATCTAACTTAGCTTAATCCTAGAACTTGTATATTATACGAATCCATTTCACGTGTTAATTGAGCAAGTCGGACAGGTTTTGATAGAGTTTTGATGTTCTAAATTTCTAAATCATATTTTTGATTCTTATTATCTTACTGTCAACGGTAAGATAGTCCGGCTTTTATCAGTTGAGGTTTTAAGAATCTATCGGTTTAAGGTTGGCGGGTGATTGGCCTACTATCCGAGTTTGATGATGATGCTGCCATCTGTAGTCTTGAAAAAAGCTTCAGTTAGAAACTGTAAGTTGGACTCGGCATTTCTTCCGTGCGTGCTACGTTTGGTTGTCAGAGTCCCGTTTGTTGTTGCCTCCTCTCATTCCCCATGATAATCATTTTCACAATTTGTTTTATAGATGGGTAGTTTTAGGTTATTACCCTAGTCCTCAGGTATTTCCGAGCCACTTTATCACTTCTGGTTCTATATTATTCTCCCCGCATGCTTTTCCTGTTTTAATTTTTGCTATTGCTTCTGCTTCTTCTTTTCTAGTTATATTGTATATTTCTTCTCTGGGTATTTCTTCTATTATCTCTTCTCTTTTTTCACCTTCTTCTTCTATATAATATTTTTAGGAAAAGAACTCTCTCCATCTTTCTGTCATCTCTACTGCCTTTATTAAAAATTTATCGTTTTGTCTTTTCTTTTACTTAGTTTTTTCCACAAGCGCGGTAACTTTAAAAGATTCTACAAAACGATAATAAAAAAATCGTAAACAATGAAAAGTGGAAAGTATAGCGTACGCAACCCAAATAGTAATTTTAGGATAAACAAAAAAATAGAAGTACACAAAGACGGAAAAAGATACATTAGATGAAGTGTTGGAAATTAAAGGTCTTGAGGTTCTATGGGTGATAGATATTGGAATAAGAAATGCATAAGCAATAGTGCGAAAGATTTGTCTGTTTAAAGAAGTGCCGCAATCTCAGACCACCCGAATCAATTGTGCAGCTTAAATGATCCCCATTGTGGGTATGATGGCCAGCAAATGCAGTAAACAATGATCCCCCACGTCGCCGGCATACAACCTTTTCGAGTTCATCTGAATAAGTTCATTTGGCAACAAAGCTAATTACGAAAGTTCCGTTTGCGCGATTGCGCTAATGATGCTGACTAGGAGTATCGAGACCATCTCGATAGAAAAATTCGGCTGCGCGGCGAGGCCTGCAACAATGCGCTCCATTAATCTCCATCAGTCGGGAAGGATTCGTTAGAAAGGAAAGCGCTGCGTTTCCAGGGCTAGCGGTCGGCGGCACTCTTTTATTTTCGACGGGCGCTTTCACACCTACGCGCCGCGCGAGGTGGAAATAACCAGAAAGTCGGCGCATTATTCACGGCCGCCAACAGCCCGCCACAAAGCAGCCTTTGATAGCAAAAAAAATATCAACCGAAAAGTATAATGCGGGCCATACATCATAAAAAGTGTCACCGCGCGCCGACAAAGATTATTCACGCGTTGCTTAAAAGGTGATAACTTACGGCCCAAGTGATATAGGTGCGCGGCGCGCGGGAGGGGACCGCCGCCGGCGGCGGTAGCGGCGGGCACGCGGCGGCGAGACGCCCGCCGCCGCATCGATCGCGCCCCGCTAAAAAGCGAAAAACTGGACGGAAAAACGGGAAACAAACAGCCGGGGAGTGGGGAGGAGGAAGGATGCAAACACACCACGCCTACGCCTCCGCCAATCCAGGATGAGCCACTTTCGAAACAACGGTCCGCGGTACTTCCCCGATAATGAAACTTCCCTCTAAAAATTAATCGGCCCCTAATGATGGCATAGGTGCATCGCGGGCCCCAATTATCTTCGCTTTTACGTCCGAGACAGCTCCTAAAATTAGGCGATGCGGCTCTGTATCCTTTATTTGTGTTTTCTGGAAAGCAAAATTAGTAGTTAAGAAATGCCGAGGTGATCAATGATTGCGTGATGCTATAAAATATAAGGATTTGATGTACTGTAAAAGTATCCAATACGGTCATGTTCTTATTAAACAGAATATCTTAAACCACAAAGTAAAAGTGTATATATATATATATATATATATATATATATATATATATATATATATATATATATATATATATATATATATATATATATATATATATGTATATACATCTTGCGAGATAATGTGAAAACTAAGTTTTCATTTGAGATTTGTTTGATTCATATGACTTAAATGATCATCTTTTTGTGTACATTATTTTTTAGATTTTTTTTTAAAATAAATTTGGAGGTTGTTGTTTTATATGCTTTACCTAATAATTTCACTAATCACACGACTTTTTCTCTTCTATTTTTTTTATTTTAGAATTGATGATGTGCTAAATTCTGGAAACTTTGCAATACTTTGGATTTGTTGCTTTTAATTTTTACAAAAAAAGTATATGCTACAGTGTGCCAATTAATAAGCTATGGGAAGTACTTGAGGAAAGTAAAATAAAGAGAGTATATGTGAATGCAGCCAAACAACTTTACAAAGGCAATACGAGTATTGTAAAATTGAGTAGTAGACTTTCCAAAAATTTGTCTGTTCCAAAGGTCTAAAACAAAGGTGTTCGATATCACCCACTCTCTTTAAAATATATATACAATAAGCACTACAAAATTGGACCAAAACGTGTCACGGAAAATTGGCAGAGAAATATAACAAATGGGGTTTATAAATTAATCTGGATAAAACTAAATATATAGTAGTAGGTGGTTAAAGCAAAGATATCCTTACAGACAAAGGCATTATAAAAGCCTGCACAGAGTATAAGTATTTAGGTGTCACTATAACGAATGAAGGCGTAAAGGGCAAGGACATCTTAAATAAAGTAGTTCAAGGAACTTGAACAATTCAGTTACTTAACCCAATCTTATGGTATAAAAAGATAATAAAAACAACAAAGAAAATGTTGTATAAAACAATTGTACGTAGCATATCCACACACGGTTCGGAAGTATGAACAATAAATAAGAAATGTGAAAGAAGACTAAAATATATGGAAATAAACTACTGGAGAAGAAGTTGTGAAGTATCTCGTTTAGATAGAATACCCAATGAGGACATTAGAGAACGTATGGATGTACATGAATGAATAATCGATATAACTGACCAAAGTTGTTCTGGTACGGACGCACACCTTAAAAGGATGCTTGACACAGGTACCCTCAAAGAATATACGAACGGGAAAACCAGATACAAAGACAAGGTTACAATAGCATTGCAAGCAAAAAATCTGGTGGAAGACGATTGGGATGATCGCAAAATGTGGCGTCTAATAAGCGAAAAACGGCAGTAAAGCTGTAGAAATGTGCCTATACAGGGTTGTATCCAGAAGTAGTAGGACTGTTTTTATCCGCGCGCGCGGTTCGATGGAGAGGGGAGCCTTGGGAACAGGTTTTGACCTGCGGCAGTCTCCTGCGTGCGTTAGTTGAGTGTGGACCACTGTTTTAGTGACCTCCTGTTGTGACGCTTCGTCGTCAGTTGCGATGGAGCGAAATTTGGAGCAGCGGTACGCCATCAAGTTTTGCTACAAATACGACCCGGAAACAAAACGTCAGAGCGAATAGTGGCACACCGCACAATCACCCCGTAAAAAGAAGGCCAGAATGTCGAAATCGAAAGTGAAATCGATGTTGATTTCATTTTTTGACCGTCGTGACATTGCCCATAAGGAGTTTGTACCTCCTGGACAGACTGTAAATGCAAGATTTTACGTGGAAGTGCTCACACGGCTGCGAAATCGGATCACACGCGTGCGACCAGACCTGGTGGGGAAGTGGAAGCTCCACCATGAAAACGAGCCGTGCCACGGCGCGTGGATTGTGAGGGATCTCCTGGTCAAATTCGGTGTTTCCACGTTGCCTCAACCCCCCTACAGCCCTGATGTGGCACCGCCGGACTTCTTCCTGTTCCCCCGGATCAAGAGGCAACTTCCAGACGACTTCCAGAAAGCCTTCGCGACCTGGAAGGCTTGCTACCAGAAGTGTGTGGATGCTCAAGGGGCCTATTTTGAAGAGCATTAAGTCGATGTACCAAAATGTTCAATACATTTTTTGAAAGAATCAGTCCTACTACTTTTGGATACCACTCTGTATATGTATATACATATTATATGTTGGAGTCGGAGTGAAGTGCACGGTTTGTTACGTACCAAGGCGCATTGAAGATGTGTCTTCGATTGGCACAACCCCATAATTAACAGTTATAGACCCATATAGGTCGTATGATGGTTTTGTAAATAAATATTTTGTCTTTTAGTGAATTTTCCTCTACAAGGCAGTGCATTTTTTACACTTTTTTATGATATGCGTTTTTTAAGTTAGTCTTTTGTTTATATGAAGGTTCAATATTTAACTTCGTTTATTTGTGGTATGGGGATGTTGTTTAACATTATAGGTGGCCACTGTGGTCGTCTCGTTGTAAACATTATATGGGTTGACTTTTTCGGCTTTTTTCGTTGACCTTGATCTTTTATTTCCACAACCAGCGTTTATTGTATTTACCTAGCCCTTCTTACAGGAAGTTTGTTGTAGTTTGAGTATATCTTCATGACATGAAAGGATGATAGTATTATCAGACACATTTCCTAGTGTTGTGTCTGTAAGTCTGCAGTAAATAGCAAATAAATATAGAAGCAGACCCAGAACACTGTCTTTAGGGGCATCAGTGGAGATTGGGTATAATTGCGAGATTTTATTTGGAAGTTTGGTTTGTAAGTAGCGATTTGGAAAATACGATTTAAACAGAAGATAACATTGATCTGAAAAGATGTTTTATTTTAAACAATTGTTTATTGCGCCATACATGGTCGAAAACTTGTCTAACATTACAAAATATTGCTGAGCAATATTAGCTTTTGATGAAGTGATTGTTGAATAAAAACGGTTACTCTATGGCATTGTTGTATAGTGGAGTGCTCTTCCAAATTAATGTTCATGAATTCATTCATCTAACAGATTATCTTCGTTAATTTGTTTTAGCATTAGCTTTTCGAAAAGTTTGGAGACAACAGGCTGTAAACTGTTTGGGCCAGATTTTTGGACTAAGATAAGTTTTGCGAACTTTAGTTTCTAGGTTTAATATGTCAAACGTAATACGGCGTTGAGTAGCGCTAGTAAAAATCATTCCCCTATTTTTAGTAACTAAAAGATAAGCGCAAGACCACATTTATAGTATAAGAATACTGAGAGATAGAAAACTAAGAAAAGACTGAATGAGAATTAAAATTTATATCTAGTATGTATTGACCTGAAAGCGCTTGTTAATAAAGTAGCATGAAGACACCATTAGAGATGTAGCCATGAAAAGAGGGAAAACTTTAGAACAAGTCAAACTCACGAGACAGAACAGCATACAAAAGGTGGCGCAAAACCTTGACACCATAAAGTATAAGGGAGAAGTGGAAGTAAGTCAATAAGTAAATTATCTGCACTATGATGACTTCTTTGTCATAGCCCTTTAGCCGTTCGTTTCTTAGACATCAACTCCTTAATATGAATAGGTATAGTGGTAGTCGTTCTTGAATGAGAGTAGTTAGGTGTTGACTTGCATCTAAGTTGTCGGATTTCCTTATATGCAGAATAAGGGCTACTGTATTACTTAAATATTAATGGAATTTACTCCAGCCGCTAATTTCAAGATTATTCATGGATTAAGTTCTTTTTTATTTGCTGTGGTGCCTAGAGTTGTTGAATTTGAAATTGGCTTCATAATGGCAAACGGGAATGGCCGACGGCCACGGACGTATATGACGAAAACGAAATACAGGTAGACCGGAAGAAATCCTCAATACCTAGTCCAACCGTATCAGTTTGTGTGGTGAACTTTTTCCCAGAATGTTTATTTCACCGAAAAATACAAATTATGGCTTACGTACAAAGATTTCTATACAATAAATTTTATAAGAAAGACAACGAAAAGAAGTCTATTTCCATAAATGAGCTCCATGATACAGAGCTGATACGTACCTATAGGCCAAATTCAACGTGAATAATTCAGTGCGGAAGAAAGATCAAGAATGATTGGGTTAAAGGTATACGAGGATGAAATGGGTATTTTACGAGTGAGACTCGTTTGACCTGTCAATGATTTACGTAATTATCGTTTTCCTTACTATTAAAGAGAAGAGGTAAAACAAATTGTACGTGAAATTCACCGATCCTATTGTCATCCTGGTGCTGGATTTATGATGACAATTTTACGACGCAAATATTGGATTTCGAGAGCACGACGCGTGATTCGCAGCATAATTTATAACTATAATAGCTACATGAGATTTTCCGCTAAAGCACCTGAAGCAAGTTTTACTCTCCTTCCACTTAATCGTATAAAAGACGCAGAGGTACTTGAGGTAATGGGGATTTATTTAGCTGGGCTACTTATTTTGAAGAACGAAAAGAAGGTGTGGTTGGTGATCTACACCTGTGCATCGCGTAGTCCACTTTGAAATTGTAAGAAAGATAAATACGTCCGCTTTCGTTGCTGCTTTGGAACGATTTTGTAGAAAATACAGGAATCTGAATATAATTTATTCGGACAACGGCACTAACTTTTGTGGTACAGACAATTTGTTTAAGACGATCGACTGGAGTTCACTTCAAAGTAAAGCCAAATTTCCAGCATTGAATTTCGTTACTCACCTGTCACGTCCTGTTGGTGGAGCTGATGGTGGGAACAACATACGCACGACGAAGAATATGCTGGTGGTGAAAAGCACGCTTAATTTTCGGTAACTTCAAGCTATTTTTAAGACAATCGCGGAGGCAATATATGTTAGCAAAGATCCCCAAGATTTGGAACCTTTTACTCCAGCTTTATTCTTACATCCTTTTGGGAGTGTAAGTTTTCTCGAATGCAAAATGACGGAGGCGCAGAAATTGCGATTTCGATTAAACTACGTTACGAGGCGAGCCCAAGAAGCGGTTTCTGAAGGAATATCCATCCGTTTTGGTAAATCAAAATTCAGAACGAACGACGATACTAAAAGAATTCCATGGCCGTCGGGGAAGGTACTACATTTGATATCTGGATCCGATGGGTGTACCAAGTCTAGACAAGGTGAAAGTGGAGATAGGTAAAATTGTACATAGTGTCTTTCTTCTTTGAAAACGGGTGTAGATAGGACGACGCATTCTGCAATCCGTACGCAAGCTACCACGATGAGAAGCGGGAGAAAAGTGAAAGCTCCTGTTAAATATTAATAACGAAGTTCACGTATGTGTGGCCAGATGGGGCTCTCTTGGTTTTTGTTCGTTTTTACTTTCCCCAGAGAACTAGACCGGATTTTCCTCTTTAAAATTTAAGTAAGGTTAGAAAAGAGGTTTTCTTGGAGTGTCTAAAATTTAAATTTTTTCTATTAATTTGATTTCAAGTTTTTTGTTATGAAAAGATTCCCACTCTTTTCATGGTGGGGCTATGAAGTGAATACAATTCATTTATACGTATGAAAACAAGCATTAGTAATTTTGAAAAAGTTGAATGGTCTTTTTCATTAAATAAAGAAATTAAATCTGTCATTACTTAAATAAAAGTGAAAATTTTGCCTTAAAAACCCTCAATTTTTGTATATTTTGAGCTTATTATTCCTTTGGCCTCTCACCAGAACATAGAGAATCGAGTTTTTCGGTTACCATTCTTGCATTCTTAACAAAAACGCTTCATTTAAGTGTCTTGTGAAATGTTTTCTTACTTCTGCTAGTATCGTTTCTAATCTTTAAAACAAAGGTTTGCGTCGGAGTCGCGAATAATTAGCTTGTTGTATTAGCCTGAATCCCTTTGATGATCTGGAATTTCTTTTCCTTATTAGTTATTAGTAAATGTAGTACGAAGTTCCTTTTGCTCTGGTAGCAGCAGCTCTGGAACGAATTTTGCTGTGACGTTTTGTGTCAAGATCTTCTTCCAAATGTTTACACATTTTAACTTGTTGAAATCTCCAGTCGCCTTCTAAATAATCTGAATTGTTTCTGTGAATTAATGTTCTAACTTTGTATAAAATTTAATCAAGTTAGTCACCCCCATTTACGCATGCGCGTTACAATTTTCGCTCCTCGGCTGCCGGGTTACATAGCGAGCGCTCGGATTGTTTTCACTATATTAATATTGACTCGGTTGACAAGACACATCTTGTAATTACAGGAGAAAAATACAAATATTTTAAGTCGTTATTGTAAATATTTTTTTAGTTTATAGACTATTGGAGTTCCATGGTAGTGGAAGTGAATGGTTGAGTACGCTAGGTTTTCTCTCGCTCGTTCCTTTCTCAATTGTCTGTATAATATAATTTTCCAGATGGGTTCAAAGCATTGTTTTAAATTTTTCTAATTTTCGTTATTCTGCATTGTTTTTTTGTGTTGTTTTGCAACAGTATTTTCTACTTGAATTCTTGAGATGTTGGTCATTTTGCTCGCCTAATTTCTGACAATTTTAATAATAATAAAAGATTAAGGTAAGCTCTGTCTTTAAGCAGATTTTTATGGTTGTTACTGTATCATAAGGAGTTTTTTAGGTATTCCTTCTTTAATGTTTGCACAACCTCATTTTTTAAATTTCAAGTGCCTTTTTGTTTCTATGTATTTCAAGGCAAAATTTGGTAATAACCCCAACTTTAATATAATAATCGGTTCAATGATGTCAAAAGTTGATCAGTTGGAGTACAGGTATAAATTTGTGGCAAGATGTGAATGAATAATAAAGTTGCTTTCTTTGCCTTTGGGACTTATTTTAAATTTTTCCAAGAGAATTTATCAAATAGTTTTAACAATTGGATAATATGAAATTTTCCTTCTCTTTCTTTAATTATTTGATATGGAGTTTATTATTTTTCTAAAAGACCCATAACTGATCTATGTAATAGAAGGTTAAAAAGTAAAATTAAACATGGGACAATGTAGTAGAAAAAACGTGTCCGACTGCGTAAACTTTGAGGTTCTCGAAGTTCATCACCATACTCTATGGGGAAAGAGCTGATCTAAGAGTTTTTAGTACCCCCAATGCTTAGGTGTATGTTTTTTATTATTTATTCGGTGGTAGGTAGAAAATAGTGGGGATTGCGTTGTGGCATTTTACCATGTGAATGGCAAACACTTGATTGAAGAGAATAGCGCAGTCTGAAGTCCGGTTATATCGTGCTATATCCAAAATCTTGAAGTTTTCAAAGATTAATATTTAGTCTTTAGATCAGGAAGTAGATTGTTCTCATTAAATGTTGTAAAGGATATCAGAAAATCTAAGTCAAAAAGAGTTCAAGAAAAGCTACAGGGTACTTTTCTGAGTAACTTATCTTTAATACCGCAACATGAGGAAGTACACCTTTAACTGAACTGTTGAAGACTATTGACTTCTTATGTAGCTTTTTTCTTAGATTTACTATCACTTTTTTGGTTTGAGCTACTGCAGATCTTATGCGAGCACAATCTCCATAATAATAATTTGACAAAAATATGATATCGGTTGCTTTTTCTACACTCCACACAGCTTCAGTGATTTAATTGGGCTTAAGAACCATGTTTATAGAAAATATAGATTCTGATCATGGATCAGATGTTTTTCTTCTTACTCTTATTACAATCTAACGGCTTGACTAGTGCTACATCAGTTTACAGTGAATAACAATTAATACATCAAAAATGTTAAACATTACATACAGTGAATTGTCACTTAAACTACTTTTCAGACAAATTGACGTTTGGTAAGAGAGTAGATATGTCATTCTTTTGGGACATATTGAAAGGGTTTACTGCAAGACCTAAATGTTTTTTCAATATTAATTTGAGGATTTTTATAAGTATTTTGTCAAGTTCTAAAGAACTTTTTTCTTTTCTTCTTATGATTTTTTCCTTCTAGATACTCTTTTCGTGGGTGAATTTTATCTTCGATACCTATATGTGGCTTACTAATTCTATCAGTGAATTTTCTGTCGTTTTAATTGTTTTATGTAAATTAAAACTGTTATAATGTTCTTCCAATTTCTTGACTTCCGCCCACTTTTCTGACAACCATACTTTTTTGGCTTTAATAATTTTCTTTTCAATAGTTTTATTTAGTATTCGGGATTCTTTATTGTTTCCGATTTTTGCGTTTTTTCTTGCCACCAAATCTCTAATTTTATTTTTTATTTGTTTTCTATATTGTTTATGACACTTTATGCCTCTTTTTATTTTTGCTTTATGTCGATTTGTTTTTTTATATCTACCTTTAATTTTATTTGTTTCCGTATTTGTTCTTTTGTTAATTTTTTCATATTTTTTTGTTATTACCGTGTCTCAGTTTTCTTCAATTTTAAATGCGTAATTGGTAATAGGAGATTATGGTAGCTTCAAATGTCCGCTTTTTTTAATGTTTCCTCCTCCAGGGACCTTCCATATGCATAATCTTCTAAGAGGTAGGTAACTTAAACCATTTTTATTAGATAAGATTAGTGCTTTTGTAGAACTATAGAGAGAACTATATGAGTCTGTCTTTTCTCTTGTTTCATGTCCCTAGATCGGTTTTTTCTACATCTTTGCCTCTATTTCTCCCATTGAATTCTTCTACTATAATACTTATTTTTATTTTTTGGTCTTTTTTAATATTGCACCTAATTCTTGAGAAACGACTTCTATTTTGTTCTTCTGATTTAGTTAGGTTTGGGGCATAAATCTGGATAATATTTATGTTGTATGGTCTAGCATTGAATTGTAACAATATTATTCTATTTAGCATATTTTTCTATTTTGTTTTTTTATTTTTCCATTTCTATTTTGTGTTGTGCTGCTTCCTGAATATTAAAGAATGTGATTGTCTATTTTGCTCTTTTCGTTGGTTGGTCGTGGGGTACCAAGTATATCTATGTTAAATCTCTGCATTTCTTGTGTTAGATTATGGATTCGATTTCGTGTGCCTATTTTTTGTTCGCTTTTCCAGAGGTGTGGTTTTATAGTCTGGTTCTTTTTGATTTACAATTCCATTATCAGTAAGAAATGCTTTATCTTCACGGGCCATTGTGAATTTACTAGGGATATCTGTAAGGATCTTCGTTGTGACGGCCTTTCTGTATCTTCATACCGTTGACCAATTATTGGTTCGTCCGCTTTTAAGAACGATTTCTTATTTTAAGGATAAAAGGGTGCTATTGGTCTTGCTCGCGCCTTCAAAATTAGCTCTGCATTGGAAAGAGGGATATGTTTATTTTAGCAGATTTTTGGTCGACAGAGCCTCGTTACTTATCTAGTAGTACGAACCGCATGCCGGCGAGGCTTTTACCTTGTTGTTATTATCCTTTACACGTAATTGTTTTCTCACAAGAATAAATTTATAAAATATCTAAAAAAATATCTTCTTTCGGTAGTCTGAAGATAGAGCGGGTATTATTTTTTGGGGTAATGGAGTTTCGACGAAAGAATGTTCCATACTTCTTAACGGGTTACTCTATAAACATAGATTCGCTCTTGCTGTAATATAATAAGTTTTGTAAATTCAGAGCTTTACATTGGTTATTTCGCTGAAAAACTCACTATCTTTGCGGTAGATAGTTTAAAAACATTGTAGAAGTGGAGATTGGGGTGTACCAAGATAAAAGAATCACAGTGGACTATGTGTTAAAAATTAATGTCCTTTTATTTATCATTTTATTTATTATATCTTTTATTATAGTTTGGGCAGTAGAATTTTTATTTTTATGGTCATCGTGCATGTTTGTTTTTCCACAATTATTCCAATTATATAAATAAATTGATATCATCTAAGGTAAAAAAGTTCATTAAATGTAAAAGAAATAACTTTGGAGGTGCTGGGATTTGAACCCAGGACTTTCAGCATGCGAAGCAGACACTCTACCACTGAGTTACACCCCCGACATGAAATTTAACAAAGGAAAATTTATAAGTTGTAAATATATAGCAAAAGAAAAAATTACCCGAAAGAGAGTCAAGTACAATTTTTATAATGCGTTTTTATGATTAAAATGCTTATTGACTTTATGAGATCCGCTTCTATTTTAGGGCGATGGGCTTGTCAGGAAAATTATACGCCGCTTTCCAATCAATTCAGGAATGAAAAGAATTCCGCCAACAAAGAAGCAATAAAGCTGACTTACGGCGCCAATAAAATAAATTTGTTTTGCTGCAGGGGCGTTATTAGTTGCTAATAGACGCAAACGGCCGTGTGTTGACCCTGGTTAGGTGTGCATCCTCAATGGAATTTGCGGATAAAAGTAACTTTCAGTGACTTCCAGTTAGGGCGGATACGGCTTCTAAATTCTCGTATGTCACTTAGAACTATAATGGATGACATTAAGTTGCAAGAAAAAGACTCTACTATTGGAGGTTGACGTACAGAATAAAGAACCTATTAAGATTTGTTGGTGATGTCAAATTACTGGAAAATAAATTATTTTTTATATTAGGATACGGGTAATTGCATAGTAATTTTATTTGTAAATGTATATAAATAAAAATATCAGTTGATTGATGGCATATAATCTAAAATAAAACGAACGATAATAACAACTTTTTATCTTTATTATCTTGTTTGAAGAATTGGTAAATTGAGTTTGTAGATTAGTAAAATAAAATTTTGTTTCTGTTATAATTGCAAAATTCACTGAGAATTTTTTTAGTTAGATTTAGATTATGAAGCGAGAGTGGAGGAAGTGATTTCATGAGACGCAGATAGTTGGGGAGTTTTGCCTAGAGGAACCCTAAGTAATCAACATGTCGTGAACGAACGAATAGAGAGCATTTACTGTCGAAGTGTACGTTCTGAATAATGACTCTGTTGTGGGCGCACGAACTTTTCGAACGCGGTTTCAACTTGTGTCGAGGACTTCCTTTTTTAATTGAAAATTGATTTCGTTGTGGTTAAAAAACACAGATTACTGGTTTTGTAATGAGAATGGGAGAAGGAAGACCGTGGTAAACGTCGATGCAATAACGGTAAACTTTGCGCCATTGGAAACATTGCCTGGAAATATATAGAAATATATTGAAGCAATACTAAGCCATTTTCAGTTACAGAGATGCGTTAATAAACAAAAATTTAATTGTGGAAGTGCAACAACCTGCAAGTTACCCATCAAATGTTTCTTTACAGCGAACGTGTCACTGTTTAGTGTACGGTGAGTAAAGTTGGAGTCATTGACCCTTACTTTTTCAGGACGGAGGCCAAAGCGTTACTGTTACTTTCAATCGATATGTGGATTCAACTGACTGGAAAATGTTTGTTTCCATTAGGATAGAGCCAGCAAACCAGCAAAGCAAGAGATTTTCTGTAGTGTTGCATCAGATCTTTTTCTTGCTATGGTTAGCTTGATTATCGAATCTTAGCTTCCTATAAAGCCGAAGTTTACACCATCACAGGACCCTTCAAGCCCTATGAAATATTGGTCGAATGCTGTCCTTCATTCTCGATGCACCGTTCAGGTCACATACTGAAATTCTTCGTTACTTTTTCTAATATGTGTTGGAAAATACGCCTAATTTTCCAATACCAAGAACTTCAGTATGTGACTTAAACGGTGCATCGAAAATGAAAGACAGCACTTGACCGATATACTCTTGAAGGCACATTGAAATAAAATTTTCGGTTCTGTAATTTTACTCCGTAAAAATAAATTTTGTATAGTTTATATAGTTTTTTCTTTATTAAAATTGACAAAAAGAGAATGATTTTTATCTTACTGTTTATACGTGTATTTATTTAATTTAATTCCAGGCTTATCAAATGGAGCATAATATTTTTGGTGGTATTTGCTATAACTTTAAACTATTTTAAAGATTATATATTTTATTATGTAACCCAAGATAAACATCGATTTATTCGATTTGATAAACTTTGGGGTTTCTTCAGGTTAACTCATCAGTATTTCTGATATATGTACACTACGTTATATGCGTTATATTCCGAGAAGTAAAGGGTGTTTTTTAAGCCCGATAGAACTTGAAATTGTAAAAATAATACAAAAAATTAAATTTTAATCAAAAAAATTTTTTTATTCGAAAGATCAATACATGGCATTAACATTTGAAATAGATTTCGGGCATATGGCCGCCGCGGCTGTTCTTGACGAAGCGCATTCTGGATGTCCAATTTTGGGCCACTTTTTCGAGCATTGCTGGCCGTATGTCACGAATAACACGAACAATGTTGGCCTCCAAGGCGTCAATTGTTGCTGGTTTATCAGCATAAACCAGTGACTTCACGTGGCCTCACAGGAAATAATCGAGAGGTGTCAAATGGCACGACCTTGGAGGCCAATTGACAGGTTTATTTCTCGAAATCAACTTATCGCCAAATTTTGATTTCAATAAGTCGATGGTTGCGGTCGCCGTATGGCACGTAGCGCCATCCTGTTGAAACCACATCTCGCCCGGATCAATGTCATCCATATTTTCAAACAAAAAATCATTGATCATGGTACGGTAACGATTTTCATTGACCGTAACGCGAACTCCGGCTTCATTTTTGGAGAAATAAGGTCCGATGATGCCACCAGCGTGTAAACCGCACCAAACTGGATGTAATGGAGTCTGTAGGGTCTGTTATGGATTGGTTTCACTCCATATGCGGCAGTTTTGTTTATTAACAAACCTGTTAAGCCAAAAATGAGCCTCATCGCTGAACACAATTTTGCGATAAAACATCGGGTCGGTTTCCAACTGCTCTAGAGCCCAATCGGCGAAAGCACGACGCATATGATGGTCTGGTGGCTTTAATTCCTGCACCAGCTGGATCTTATACGGGTGTAGGCCAAGATCTTTGCGCAAAATTTTCCACGTAGCGGACGGACAGAGCTCCAATTCCTGCGACCGAACGACGAATCGATAAATTTGGATCTTCTGCTACACTTTCGTTTACAGCGGCGATATTCTCTTCAGTACGCACATTACTTCCGCGTGTTGGTGTTATTGCATCATTTAGAGAGTATGTGCTATGAAGTCTATCGACAGTTCGACGGATGGTTTGTTCAGATGGACGATTATGTGCGCCATAAAAATCACGAAGTCGTCTATAAGTTGCGCGAATCGATGACTGATTTTCAAAGTAAATCTGGATAATTTGGTAGCGTTTGTCAAGCGTCAGTCTATTCATGATGATTTGTCAGAGTATACTAATCATAAATGTCAAAAAGTGAGCTCAGTATGACAGTTTATTTGACAGTTAACGATTTCGTAAGTTCTATCGGGCTTAAAAAAACACCTTTTATATAGTCAAAGTATATATTATGTTTGGAATTGCAAATAGTCATTGAGCTTACCTTGTTTCATGTGGGGGGTTATTCTAAGTTCTTTATATTTTTCTAGCCCACTTTTTTACTTGTTTTTGTTTTCTTTGTTGTTTTTCTTTAGCTATCTCGGTCGTGAATCTTCTTCCTCTACTTTTGGATTCTTAGATTTGTATGCTTTATCACCTGATCCTTCCACTTGCTCTTTGTTCTTTCTTTTGGTGTGTTAGTGCTTGCCTGCCACGATATAATCATCTAGATTTCTTTATTCTTTGCTTGCATCTATATCAATACGTTTTTAAAATCTTTATTATTTTAAGATGGAAAAGCGGTACTTACCTTCTGCAGTTTTTCTTAAGCCAAATGTTCTTCTTATGACCTAAAAAAACTCCTACTACTTTTGTTAGGGCGTTTGTTAAACTCATTGATTTTGTCCTACATACTTTATATGTATTCTCATTTTTGGGTCTTTGCTTTATATTCTTGTTTACCTACTATTAATCTTATATTAAACAAGGTTGTTGATATCCCGCCTCTCTGTCTTACGCCTAAGATGATTTTGACTATGCTAATATTCCGTTTTCAATATGTGTCGTTGCTTTTAAATCTCCTATTTGTGATTTCAAATTTTTTTTATATAACATAATTTTACATCAAATCTCTGTTTAAAATTAATATAGAAGATTTGAATCTCAATGTCATATTCGTAAGACTCTTCAACTATTTGGTTTACCATGTGACTACACTGTTGTAGATCTACACCTTTCAAATCCATATTTGTACTTTTTGTATAATTTGTCAGTCTCTTGTTTATTAGCATGGTCAAAAATTTATATACTACAGTTAGCAAACTAATTTCTTTATATGAGTGACTATTACTTACCTGGCTAAAGTCGGTATACCGAAAATGGACTGGCGTCCGTGTAGCCCAGACTTGACTCCAATTAAGCATGTTTGGGATGAACTTAAGCGAATAGTCTGGGCCAGGAATCTGGCACTAAGAAGCGTGATGGAACTGAGAGTGGCGTTGATTGAAGAGTGGGAAGCAATCTCTCAAGACAACATAAGAAAAGATATCCGATCCATGCGTAATCGCTTGGAAAGTGCAATTAGGAGTAGAGGTGGCAACACCATGTATAGAAAAAATTATTAAATTAATTTCAACTGAGGATTTAAATTTTTTCCTCGCATTATCACCTTTTCCCTTTCAACTATTTTGTGTTTTATATATTCTTAGTACCATAACTTCGTCAGAACAGGTCCGATTCTAATCAAAGTGGTATCATTTGAAACACAGTTTTTAAGCTTTCAAACAGCACCCAGAACTTTACTTGAAATACTGTTGGAGTGGATACACATTCTCTCAAAACTCGAGCATATTGCTGAACCGATTGTTTAACTGTTAAGTGTAAATTTGCTGTATTTATATTCTTCTTTTATATTTTGATATAGCTGTAGAATTTTAGAGTACTCTTATTGTCTTTTTTAGCATATATGTATGTATATTTTTATGTAATAATTATTGATGTTTGTCAATGGTTAATAAAAGAGAGAGCATTGTTCTTTATATTATAAGTTGATTTCAATAAGTTTAGAGTCTTAGGAATTTGAAACAAAGGCTTTCACTTCATTTCACTTTAAACCTATCTGTTAAATAGAATATGTCAATGATACTTTTATTAACTGGCCTCATGAACGAGACCAGCTTTTCGAATTTCTTTGCAACCAAAACCAAATTGACATTAACATCAAATTTACTATGGAAGCTGAACAAGACATTTTCGTTTGTTTCCGTCTATAGAAAAGGTATCCATACTAACCTCTTCTTAAATGCCAAATCTTGTCATCATCTGATCCAAATTCATTCGGTTGCAGAATGCTTTATAAATCTCAGTGAATTTAAATACTAACACAATTCCTCATCAAGGGACAGTAAAAAACCTAAACTTAAATTTATATGCCAAATTGAAGAACATGTTAAAAGTAAACAACTAAATTAGAACTAAAATATAACATGTCTTCGTTTTTGGGAAGTAATTTTCAAGTGTTTGTTCAGAATGAAACATTAGTTTACAAGCATGTGAGACAACCAGTATGGATTTATGGATTCAAAACCGAGTGCCACTTCGACCAAATCCGAAAACTTGCATATCGGTGGCAAAAAATCGTAGAGAACGATGATCTCTAGTTTGAAGAATAGTTTTTGTTGTTTTTAAATACGTTTATCCATAAAAATTGTTTTTTTCCGCAAGTGTTGCAGAACTTTTAGGACAACCTATATATTAAGAACTCAAGGATAACTTCTGTACCCACCAAATTTGTTTAAAAACTAATGCAGTGTTCCAGTTTCTAAATTTTGATGGTTAAAAGTCATCGAAAAGTGAATGATGTATGAGGATGAAATTTTTCAGTAGTCGGAGAAATATAATGTTACAAGAGGTTCATTTGAACTTGCGGTGGTCTAAAGTTAATGCCATATTTGATCCTGATCAGAAAACGTGAAAGGTAGAGGTCGCATTTTGGGAGCAGACAGAAAGAGCACGAGCCCATTATGTCAAAAACCTGGAGGGCTCTCGCGCTGCAAGACCCGAGCTGTCTCTGAATGCGCACTTAACTCATATTTATTTTACATTGTGTTGTCAGGGCGACAATAATGCGCAAACCTTGAGCGGCGCGAGTTTACGATCCATACAAAAATGGCCCGTTCGTTATCGCAAGCAGGCGCGCGACAATGGCGAAAAGCCGAAACGCGACTGACGAAGATGGCGGACGGGCTAATTGCGGCAGGAAAGCGGCATCGTCGGCGTATAAATCAGGGGCGCATAATCCATAACATTCGCTGATTAATGGCGAGCATAATTAGCGGTTTAATGCTTCCCAGAAGCAATTAATTCGGCGAACTATAAAATTGAGCGGCCATCCCGTGCAATTATCATTAAGGCACGAGCTTTGTTTATCTCCGGGGTTTAATGAAAGAGTTCGCACGCACTCGCGTCGCCGGGACGTCTCGGCCACGGAGGATTCAATAATAAGGAACTGACGCTAGATAATGTATTGCGTTATAGCGTACGCGTTTACGCCTTGTTAACTCTCTGAATGCTAATGTCACATCAATCTTGCACACGTTCAGTGCAATCCGTCACTTTTTGACGTGCCAACGTATAAAAAGCGCCGTTAACCGCTTTATCCTGTCTACAGTCATAAATGCTAATTTGTATTAGGGGAGTACTGGATGGAAGGTATATGACTCTGACTGTAAAACTATAAAGACAGTAATAAATTTTTATAAAATATAATATTCTAATAGTTAAACGAAGAGCTTCTAAATAGTTAATTTCATCTGAATTATCTAAAATATTTATGGAGCAACCAAGTTAGATGATTATGTTATCCAGTGAACCTGGTAATCTAAAAGCCACTTACGGGTACGTAACTAACCTACTCGGCAATCAACTACCAAATCAATATCAGTTATATTAATTACCTCAAGGTAGTCAGCAAACCATCCCAACTCATTTTTTATATCAAAATCCTCCACTTAATCCTTCCATTCACACACCTTTTCCGATCATGATCAAAACTTATTAATTTGGTATCTATCTTATGCTAACAAATGGCCAAGCACCTAGCGCTATAAGCGAAGCCGATAAAACGTTAGCTAATAATCATCCCTGACAAGTGGTCAAAAAATGAAGAAGAGTCAATAGATCTACTGAAAATATTGTGATTAACATTATTCTAGTACTAAAAACAGATATGAACTTATAGCGTAACTTTTAAATGTGAATTCAAATTCACTGTAAACTGACAACACTCTAAATATCCCCAAAACTATCTCTAATTTACATATATGGAGCCACAAATCACAACCAAACAATACAACATATTACAACAGTTTTTGAAAGTGAACAATAGTACATCGAAACATTAAAAAACTATACGGTAAAAATTGATGCGTATATATCAAACATATATCGTCGAATTATCAGACACTTAAGAGATGAAAACATAATGTACCATTCGCATTAACCTAAAGATTAACGCGCCTACAAGTAGTCCTCAGACATATTCATCGTTCAATACCTACTGAGAATATCAAGGCAGAACTTGAACAAGTAGGATACAATGTACGAAACATGATGAACATAAGATACAAAATAACTAAAAATCTACTTCCACTTTTCTATGTTTATCTTGAACCTAGTGAATCCAATAAGAAAATCTTCTACATGAACTACTATGCAACAGTAAAATTAAGGTAGAAACACCACATAATAAACAGTAATTATTTTGTGTACAAAATGTCAAATTTATAGACATTATAAAACATATTATAATAGACAACACATGTGTGTTAAATGTGGCAACTAGTATTATTCAAAAATTTGTAATAAAGTTAAAACTACACTATCTAGGTGTGAGAGAAGTTATCCTGAAAATTACAAGGGCTGTCCTGTTTACCAAGATATAATAAATACAAGAACTAGAACATCTAATAAATCGAATCCAATCCGAAATACCTTCCAATTATCAAACTACTTTATACCCTACTAATCCACTCGTGCGGGAGTCATAGCAATAATCAAAAACTGGAACTCTAATCATACCCACTGGAGCTCCAGACTTGCAACAACAAAGAGTAGATACCTCTTTAGATCTATGACGACAGATAACTATAATTGCCATATCACTGATGAATGACACATTGGCTTACGGATTTAAATAAACGCGTTGATTTATTAAATTTTTCTATTTTGCATGGAATATTTACCAACTTGATCCTAGTTAAGCACTAGGCCTATCAATAAAAAACCAACCCGCTGAGTGGTATCGAAACAAAACGATTGGCTTAATGTCAACAAATTATTCATAACAAAATTGATCTCAAAGTGCGCATAAAGAATCTTCAATGATCTTATTGGATTGTCAAAATGATCCTTTTACTTATTATCTTGTACATCTCAATCTTGAAGATCATAGCACCTGTAAAGTAACCGAAAAATTCAATACATCGTAAATCATTATACCTCGTATAAGAAAATTAGATGGAACCTGGTCCAGAACATAGAAAGAAAAATCTAATACGTTTTCTGAACACCTAAGCACTGTATTTTAACCCTATTTTTTAAACATCGAAGAAGGATATCTAGACGTTCCATGTTGGATGTTTCTATTTATTAGACCCTTTTTTTGTCTACTGAGATCTAGTATGAGATAACGAAAACAAACAACCATAAAGCACTAGGTTATGATTTCATAATAGATCAAATACTAAAGATACTTCCAAAAAAGGCCATGGTATTATTGACAACTATATGTAACCGCGTGTTGAACTCATCGTACTACCTCCTTTTATAGAAAAGTGCGCAAAAAGTAATGATCTCAAAAAGTATCTGATACAGTGACTTCATATAGACATATTTTAAACACCTCTTGAATAACATGGATATCTCTTCACATTTGAATTTCCTTTAGGACATTCCACAATTCAGCAAGTACATAGGATGGTTAATCAAATTTCAAGGAGCGTCTAAGAAAATAAATACTGCATAGCTGTGTTCTTAGACATTATCCAGGTATTTAATAAGGTTTGGTACATTGGATTACTTTGCAAAATTAAAAAGACTTCTTTCAAGTTATTAATACCTTCTTTTTAAGTCTTACCTTACCGACAGATTTTTCACATCGAATTCTCCAACGATTGCTCTGTAAAATCTAGTGTCTCCCGAGGTAGTATCCTAGGGTTCCTCCTTTACCTGATTTATATTGCTGACTTACCAGAACATGAAACCACCGTGATTTTCACGTTTGCTGATGGTAATGTCATTCTGTGTATACACGAAAATTCTCAACTGGAAAACGAAAATCTCCAGCATCATCTGAATATCTTACAAGAATGGTTTAGTAAATGGTGTATAAAAGTCAATACCATTAAAACATTTTTAAACTAAATGTCAACAACTAATTCTGAAGTATCTAACAAACCCCCCCTTTATAACTACCCTGAAACCGATATGGACATACGGTGTACAACTGGGGGATCTACTAAACCTACTGGAATTAAAACTATACAACAGTCTAAAACCCTCGGTGCCATAGTGGATGCACCTTAGTATATATCAAAATTAATTCTACACTAGGATTTTGGCATTCCGTTTATTGTTGAAGAAATTCTCTGATTTATTTAGAATTATCACAGCAAACTCCATACACATGCATCCTCAGATGATAAGAAGAAGACCAATCTTACAAAGTTTTAGAAGAAGATCTCAATAAAGTGGCAGGTTATGGTTTAAAGATTTTAATAATGCGAGATTCTAATAAGAAAGTTGGAAAGAAACAAATATATATCTACCAGTGACAATAAAATAGAGTTTGTATTCTGTAAGCAACGAAGCTGTGCAAAAACTGATAGTTTGTTATTACTAGAAATTTTTAAGTTAGAAGTACATGCTTTCGTCACAAGAATATTTACATACTGGAGAGTTTCCACGGCGTAACAAAAGGCAAACCTAAGCATCGCAAATTCTATCGCATCCTGACTGATCACTATTTGGTAAGAGTAAACGCTCAAATAAGAAAAATCTAAAACGTACAAGGGAAGAAGAGAAAGAAAAAATAAGCGCTATACAATAAGGGGAAATTCTAGAAAACAGAAGGAATTAGGTGGTTTGATCAAGAATGTACTAAAGCACTTAACGAGCGAGATTAATTATATCACAGAATCCGATCTTTGGGCTCTTATGGCGGGCGCCTCTGTCGACCTTACAGTTGTACAGGCCACGGACGAATGGATTTCTGTGGTTTTTAATGCTGGAAAGGAGGTTTTCAGCGCCCTGGGAGATATATTCCTAGATTTTAGACATATTTGCGTCTCTGTACAGAGCTGTGTTACGAATGAACCCCGGAGTGCCAAAGATGCTCCTTAATGCCCGAATTTGGATAACCTGAGGCTTATCGATGTCGGACTTTGCGTCATATCCCCACATTGGTCCCGCATAAGTCATAATGGACCGCAAAATAGTTTTATAGATTGTGAGTTTGTCTCTATAAGACAGCGGCTTTTAGGATAGAATACGAAGCTCAGGTTTGCCAAGCTGCCTTTGTCTTAATTGCGGTCCCTTTCACGTGAGCCTTCAATGTCAATTTTCTATCTATGGTCACTCCGAGGTATTGAGCCTCTTGTTTCCAGGGTACCTTCCCGTCGAAGATTCCGAGTGGAGTCATGTCATACCAACCAATTCCTATTCTGGTGGAGAATAGGACCGCTGAACTCTTCTTCGCGTTGACTCCTATTATCCACCGCTGGCACCATTTTTCTATCAAGTCTAGGTGAGTCTAAAGCCGCCATAACACCAGGTAGGACCTCGATGAGCAGAGCATCATCGCCGCGCCGTCTGTGTATTGGGCCATCTTAGAGGGCGTCTTGGGTATATCTCCGACGTAGAAATTAAAGTATCGGGGACAAGGCGGAGCCTTGTGGGACGCCCGCTCGAAGACGCCGAATCTATAATTTTACGCCGCCAACCCGAACTGACCCTCCAGGTCTCTGATTGCTGTCCTTAGACGTTGGTGGATAATTTGTCCCACAAGCTTTTCCATCGTGGGAAGTAGACTTATGGGCCTGTAATCTTTGGGAAATGTTCCAGATTTTCCAATATTGGGGAGTATTATCTCATTTGTTACATTCCATGGGTTTGGAAAGTGTTGGAAGTAGAGGACAGCGTTGGTTACGGTCAGTACGCAGAAGACTGCCTTTTTTGGGAGACCCTTGCGCGGATTTAGAGCTTAGATCTAAAGGAGTCTAAAGGACTCTCTGATAGCTGGTTGACTTTAGATGGTCTTGGAGCTTTTGTTATCTTAGACGTTGTACTACCTGGTCGGCATAGTTGAGGTCACACTACGTCCAAGGCAGTCAGCGGAGGCTTCGACTTTGTCGTTGATGGTGTAGACGATTCCTAGGAATGAATGGTAGATGGGAGGAACGGTTTTGCAGGACCTTGAGCATTTTTTAAGAAAAATTGTTGGCCATGTCGAGGACCTCCAACTTGTTCTCTCAGGTACCATGGTAGTGTTTTTTGACGGCGGTTTTTACCTCGGGCGGCAATCTACTATGGCAAAGCGATTTCTTATCTATGGTATTGTTTAATTTGCTATTAGAAAATGTGAAAAGAGATGCACAGACAAGTAGAACATAAACCATTTTTAACCAGATGTATCAATGTTTTGCTTATGCAATTGTCAGAACAAAACTAGAACTCGATGAAGGTGTAGAAAAATTGTAAGAGGCTACAATAAGAGTCAACTTAACAGTGAATGTACAAAAGTCAATATTTGGTATTTGGGAGGAAAGGCCAAAAAGAGGGCCAATTAATAGTGAAACACGAACGTGGTGAAGATTATAAATATAACAGTATATAGTACGTGAACTGTATTGGAGTTATTTTTAGTAGTAATATTGATAGTAACAAAAAAATCAAAGCACAAATAATGGTTGCGAACTTGAGAAAAAAAAATAGATTTAAATATGTATAATATATAATATATATGTAGTGAAATGGAATTGTAAGAGGAGTGAAGAAGAAGAATCAATCATAAAATATATATGTGCTTATGTACATGCGTATGTGTGTGTGTGTTTTGGATATTTAGCTTGTTGATTGCAGTTGGTACATCTTCAACATTTTTTGGTATTCTTGACGTTGCTGTTTTTCGAAAACGTAGATCACTCTGAATTGTTTGTGCTGAACTAATCGTATTCTTTCCAGCAGTCTTCTGAATCGTCGATCACAAACTACTTACTGGCGTCTAATTCTCAACCAATCCGACCAGTGAAGTTTTCATTTACGCATGCGTATTACAGTTCATTCCGATCAGCTTCCAGGTTTCTATTTGGTTGATTATTTCGGAACAAACTTCGTAATCTTTCATACCTTTTACTATATTTATAGTTTGTATGATTAATTTACTAAATTCTTACATGCAGTTTAAAAAAATGTGTGTGTTCTCTCTCTATAGTTATTTATTATTTTTAATTTTCTATCACAGTGTTTCTATCGATACTTTTTTTCTTTTAGGAATTTTAAAATATATTTTTAAGCTTTCAAATTATTTTGTTAATTTTAGTTCGATGAATTTATACATTACTTTACATAGTTCATGATTATTGTCTTGTAGGTTAATTGTTAAGTTTAAAAATATGAATTAGGAATCTAGAAATGTAAACGTAATAGTCATTCTTTCTTGTATTCGTAGAAGGAAGATCTGTGCAAATTGAATTTCCATACAGAATAGCCCAAAAAGACGACAGCGTGCCATCGAAAGTGCGTCAAAGCTTTATCTCTTGTACCACAGAGACATTTTCATTTCGTTATCGCTCTCGCGCGAATAAATTTCGCCGGATATCTATGATAATTGGATCGCATTTTAAGCAGCCGTCTCGTGCATGTGGCGCGAATGAGAACGAACGAATCCATGAATATGCAACGTGTATTTTGCTGATCATATAAAACAGTCCTGCAAAAGTGGGCTGCGTAACAGGATTACGGCTCGCATTCGTATTCAGGAGGCCGCCGCCGTCTGAAAATCGCGTAGAAATATTCTATATTCGTCCGCGAGTTCGTTATTGCGAGTTCACCGATTTTATTATTTGCGCGCGCGGGCGCGCGTGACGCCGCACACGGCGCCGCCGGCCCCGTAATGCGATTCCGGTCCTTCGAGCTGGATGCCGCGTCACCGGCGTCACGGGCTTTCGCATGCAAATCCCGCTTTGCGGGTTTCTGTGGCTGCGGACGGGCTTTTTAATGCAGCCCTGTTTTTGGCGCTGGCAACCGATATCTAGTAGTCCAGTCAAACTAATCAAGACCGAAAATCGAGTCATAGACAGAATTATATTTTTGTTTTCTTTATCTTTTGTATAGGAGAGCATAAGATAATGTAAATCATCCAAAAAAGTTCATATTTATGTATCTTTTATTTTTAGTTTTTGCTTTCTTTCGTTGTTTCTTGTTATTGAACTTAAGGAAATTTTGAAAAGGATGCAAAAGGAAACAGAATGTATTGAGAAAATAAAAACAAATAAACTGCAATACCTCGGCCACATTATGAGAAACACTAAATATCGGTTATTGCAACTAGCACTACAAGGCAAGATTAACGCCCGACGCCCACCAGGTCGCAGACGTATATGTTGGCTGAGAAATCTAAGAGATTGGTATAAACTGACATCATCACAACTGTTTAGAATTGCAGTATCCCGAATCATGATCGCAAATACTCTTTCCCGAAGAGTATACACTTGAAGAAGAAGAATTGAACTTAAAAGAATTAATGTTTATTTCTAGGGTGTAACTGCTGATACTTCACTTTGTACGGTAGATATTGAAGGAACTCGAAACTTGAGATAAGTAAATGTTTACTATTTATATTGTATACTATATATATTGTTTTCTCTTTATTTTTTTTATTAAGCAGAAATGAATACAGTATTTTTCTCCAATGTTTATGAACTTTAGCCATGGCTCCGGATATCTGCGTAAAGCTGATATCAAATCATTCATTGGTTGTAATACGGCATCATTTAATGCCAACTGAAATTTGTTGTTGGAAAAAAATTTTCTTTCATTGCGTTAACCAGTGTGCAGTTACAAGATGTGACGATGATCTAGAGACTAACATGCAGTTTCCTATTGTCATGTCAGCAGAGTCGTTTTAATAACTCGCAGTATTACCCATTGGTAATAGTCTCACAAAAAGGTAATTAGTTTATCAGCAGAATTCTTTCCTAGTGCCAAAAGACAATTGCTATTTTCAAATGAACAATTCCGGCTGTGAATTCTTATGAGTGCTTTCAATGTGTCGTCATTACATAGACTGGCGGTTTTTTCCGCCTGCAAAGTTCCGAGGAACAGACCTATTGCATTCGACAACACACCAAGTGTGGTTCGCCTGTTTGCAATTATCAAATCGGACACACGCAGAATAACGTGTGGGTGTGCGCATTTGCTGGACGTACACTGATTTTATCTTCCTCAGCATAATTTTTGTAACCTTTGAATCTCGATTTCAGTGAAATACAGTCCTACTACTTGGTGCTGATTTTCTCCCATTGCTATTCGTGACTAACTACCTTTACTTCTGTTCGTTCTAGCAATGTCAAATGATAGAATCACGTGACACTATAGTCTGCCTTAATAAGTGAACATAAGCAACATAAGTGGAGCTTTGAGGAAAAGTGTCAATTATTTTTGAACCTTCTAAATATGTAACTGAATAGAAGCGTAACATATAGTATAATTATAAAATGCTAGAAATTTTTGATGTATCAGGTGTACAACTTAATTCTCTGTCCTATTAATTTATAAAAAGTCGACCACTTGATCTTCAATTGTGTTAATTGTTGAGGAAATGTCGAATTTTATTTCTGGAAAAAGAGGTAATAGATAAACTCAATCATAAATTTCTCCACATCTGTGTCAGAATTGACGTCAGCAGCTACTGCAATTAGGTTAGCAATTAACCCATTCCTACCACACTCACATGAATTTAAAAGCAAAAACGCACGGGACAACAACTTAATTTTTAAAAGATTTTCTTCTTAAGATGTCCACCGCAGTTGTGGACGACACATCAAGAATTTCTAATCTCCAACGATGGCCTAATAACCAGAGAATCAATCACACGATGCACAAAAGTCTTTGCATTTATTTGGAACAATTAACTCATTTAAACCTTACAAAACATTAAGACTTGACGGCATCCTATTCTGTTGCAGAAGTGAAGTAACCTTCTATACTATGGGATGTGTGATGCACTTAGTACAAGATGAGGCCAAGGCTTTAAAACCAATTAGTTTAATGTCTTTTGGGCTGAAAGCTCTAGAAAAAATGCTTGACAGGCATATCAGGGATATTTAGTTGACGTTCACAGCAATACCGGTATGAATATAAAGCAGAAGTATCTACAGAAGCAGCATGTCTTCTTCTTGCCATAGTGGAGAATTCTGTAGAAAACAAAGCGGTATAACTAGCTGCTTTTTTGGTTACTGACGGAGCATATGATAATACATCCCATGATTCAATCATTAGATAGGAGTAAACGACTGGACTAAATAAGCTACATATGGTTAGACTGTATGCTTAAAAACTTAACTCGGATGGCTCGGATTGCAAAAGGTTATCCTCTCTGGAATTTTGTAATGAACAAGCTGTTAAAGACATGCGAAGGGCATGGATATAGAGCACTGGGATATACAGATAACTTAGTTATACAGGGAAGATTTAACAATACAGTTATGAAGTGTACACAAAATTAGACAGATGCAGAGACTAAACTTAAGTCCCTCAAAATCTACCATAGTAGCATTCACAAGAAGGAGAAACCTAGAGGAACTAAGACCTCTTAGGCTCGGGGTTGTAGAAATAAAGTTATCAGGTGAGGTAAAGTATTTTAGAGATATTTTAGACTAAAAACTCACTTGGAATCAACACATTCAAAAAATTAAAAAGCAGAGGCGACATTAGTATTAGACATTAGTATTAAACATCAGGTTTAAAATCAAATGTGATGTATTAGATATACACTATGGCGGTTAAAATTCATGATGTTATATGCAGCTTTGATGTTGCGGACAAAATATAACGCAAAAAACCACTATAACCGTACTAAGCGAAGTATAAAGACTTTCTTGTTGGAGAATAATGGATGCCATAAAAACACCACCAACAGCGGCAATGGAGACTGCAACGTATCCATATGCAAAGATTGTATGGAAGTGGAGCATCTAAAAATTGGACATGTGGGTGAAAGCATACTGTTTTTGAAAACAGATCATATGTCGACAAAATTCACATTTAATATTAATTTTGAGGTTAATATTATGAATCAAAATGAATATATAAACGAAATGAGCACCAGGAATAGACCCAGAGAAATTATTTGGTATTGCAGTAAACCAGGCAAAATAATTTGAGGGCGAGAGAAGTGGTGTGGCAGATCACAACAAGTTAACTCTATTGTGAGTAACAGGACATTGTAGAATTGCAGCTAAGCTGATGAGCTAGCACAGAAAGGATTATCATCTCCATATATAGGTCCCGAGCCGGCTCTGGAAGTACTTAAGGGTATAATACGAAGCCGGGTAAGAGAATGGGTCAGAAAACAATATAAATAATACTGGGAAATTGTACGGGGATAAAGATATGGAAATTTATTTATAAAGACTCATAAACGAACTAAAGAACTGTTAGCACAAAGCAGGAATCAGCTACAATCTATTATATATATTGTTTTCTTAGAGGACACTTCAACAAAATAGGGCTGTACAATGGATGCCTGAGTTGTAAACAATGTGGCAGGAAAATAGAGAGTTATCCAAACTTTGTACAAGTGTGAGACTTTTTATGAAAAACCAATAATGGATCCAGAAAAATTCAGCAAGTTTCAGTAAGAGACTTTTACAGACATATACAAGGAACAAGGATATAGAAAAAAGTGCTGTAAAGAACATGAGATAAGCAAAATAAACCCATGAAGTGCTACAGGAGATTAGCTTGGATAGGTATTAAAAAATTTAAAATAGTGTTAGTCAGGAAAATATCCTAATTTCTTAGAACCACAATGTTCGATGTGTTCTTCTGATTCTGATGTACGTCTCACAAACTTGGACATTTAACTAGAGCAAACATTAATAAAACAAACAAAAAATAATGATAGGTGTAAAACTATGGGATAAAAAAATAATTATCTGGAAAAGCGAAAGATAGAGTAGTAAGACTGAAGTGGTTAGAAAAGGATCAAGAAGTCTACCTATGGGGCAATGACATAAAAAGAATGGGATATTTGCACCGGAAAAGACACGTGGAGTAATTTGTAGGAGGCCTATGACCAACACTGGATTAGGTTGAAGAAGAAGAAAAAGAAAAGGAAGAAGATTTTTGTTCTCAATAGTGAGTAAGTGGAGAATGTAACGGCTTCCCTTGTGAGTATAAATTCATAATAGTTCGATTTATTGCTCTGATCGTATGTGACAGCAATCATCGTTTAAAAATTGTTCTAATTTCTTATTATCCAATTTTTTTTGGCTATCCAGCACGTTAGGCACAATGCAAATTAACTTTTTCAGTTTTTAAACCGTTGAAACTACTAATTGGAAGTACTTTAGAAAATTGCATTCACCCTTAAATTTGTACCAACCATTTTCTGGCTTTCCTGATACTTTTATTCGGTTGAACTCGAAAAGGAGGTAGTGTGGTAAATGTTGCTTGTTTATTAGAAGTCCAAGAAACATCTTACACAGCACTTTGAGCACTTGCTGAGTGGTCTGTAGTTCCAACTCGTTGGAATCAAATTTTTTCCAGTTTTCTTATCTTGCACCTTTAATGATATTATAAACTTAAAGTTTTTTGACTGAATTTATTAAATTAAAGGGTGATAAAAACTTTAACCGTTTATTTAGAGTGTTTTAGAGGATGTTACATGTGTAGGATACTACGAAAGTTTTGCATTTTTACCTTCAAGTAGTTGTAGAACTAACTCTTTCACGTTTCCTCGAGGACCTCAACACATTATTCGAAGGTTTTTGATCTTATAAAACTTTATTTCCTAAGTTTTATCACCCCTTACAATCTGTTGACATAGGGAGATATTTTATTTTCAAAGTTATTGATTTTGTATTACCACGAAACTTGCCGGGCCATCTGTTGGTCGGTTAAGATATGGGGTGCATAAAGGAAGTAAACTCTTCTCATTTGAAGGTGATAATGAGAAATGATATAAATTACTTGTGGAGGACTAAACCATCTTTCTAACAGTAGCAATGTTCTCCTTTGTGATAGACTAGATTGGGAGTTTTGACCTCTTAGCGTTTTGCAGATTGAAATTTTCTATCTAGAACTTTTGTTATTGTCTAAATCTTTATAATAGTATAATGAGGACAGTTATCTATCACCACAGGGTTTTCTCAAAATACTAATCAACTGAAATTGCGTACATAGTTGTAGTGCAAAATTATTCCGTCATCCTTTTTTTACCACGATGATACTGCGAGCTTTTTTACTGCTAAAGTTTAGGAGTAATTAATACCCCAAAGTCGCCCTACTGACTGGAGTGTAGGTTTTAATCTGTCTGAAGACAGTTGAACTTGTTACAATCTACAACCATAATTTGCGTCGTCCTTTATGTAAATCGAAATGGAATGTAAATAAAATAATATAAAACAATGGAAATAAGATAATCACATAATGTAAAAAATTGCTTGTGTTATTTTTGATATACAGGGTGAGCTAGGGATACGCTTTGAATAGCTTTTTAAATGTTTTTTTTTAATTCCTTAGTTATATTTGGTTTGGTAGCATAACTCTTATCTTTAGGATATCTGTAGGATACCCCCCACAGGAAAAAGTCAGGGGCAGTTAAGTTCAGTGATTTGGGGGGTAAATTACATCACCAAAGAGTAAATATCCTGAAAGCATTATTATTAGTATGCCCATCGTTTTTTCTTGCTGTGTAGCATGTTGCACCAGCTTGATGAAACAACATGTTTTTTAAATGTATTCGTCAATTGGAGGAACCAAAAAGTTATGATAACGCTCTACAGTAACGGTAAGAATTTTCTACTTTATGAGGTGTGTAAATAAATTAATGAAACTGATTGTATGGCATGCAATCTGGAAACATTGGGAGCTGCCTGCTCGTGAGGCAGTACGTCGTCTGTAGCGATTTGTTTCGTAAAACGTTTTTGGCGAGTGCGTTTTGACAATGAGTGACAGTAAGGTCGAGTAACGGTGTGCGACCCGGTTTTGTTTCAGAGTTGGGTACAGTGCGAGAGAAACGTTTGTAAAAGTTTAGTAGGCTTATGGAGACACTGTTTTGTCAAGGGCGCAGGTGTTTTGGTGGTTTAAGGCATTTTCAGAAGGAAAAGAGACGATTGAAGATAAACCGCGCAGCGGACGGCCTGCAATTGCACGGAATGAGACCAATGTCGACAGAATCCGGCAGCTTGTGCGTTCTGATCGTCGGCTGACAGTCAGAATGATCGGGGAAGAGTTGCATTGACGCAGACTACCGTTCATCAGATTTTGACCAACAAATTTGGGATGCGGAAAATCTGCGTGAAAATGGTTCGCTAGAACAAAACGACAATGGAGGAACACGTGCCTTGATTTTTTGAAAAAGAGCCTCGTTTTCTACAACGTGTCATTACTGGTGACGAAACTTGGGTATTTCAGTACAACTTCCAAACGAAGCTCTTCAGTTCCCTTATTCACTTGACTTAAGTCCGTGTGAATTTTTCTTCTTACCGCATGTGAAAATGCGCCTCAAAGGTCATCATTTTGGAACAGTACCCAACATTTAAAAGGTTGTGACAGACCAGGTGAAAGCGATTCCAGCACTGCTATGACGAGTGAAAGAATCGTCTCCAGCGCTGTGTGGCTATCCAAGGCAATTACTTTTAAGGGGACAATGTCTAAGTATTGTCTAATAAAATGACAAAAATTCAGTCTTATTACGAGGGTGAATCAAATATAAACGAGACTTATTTTTTAAAAAATATTTTATTTGAACTTGAAACAAAAGAATAGCAGATTATTTTTCTACATAATCTCCTGATTTAGAAACACATTTTTCCCAACGTGTAGCTAATTTTGAAATGCCTTCCTCGAAGAATGAAGTTGGTCGTGTTTCCAGCCAATTGCGCACATAGACCTCAACCTCCTCATCGCTGTCGAATCTATGCCCTCCCATAGCTTCCTTGAGAGGACCGAATAGGTGATAGTTGCAGGGCGATAGGTCAGGGCTGTAGGGAGGGTGTTCAACTGTGAACGATGCAATTTCTGCTCAGTTGTCAGAAGGCGAGGCACCCACCTTGCGCACACCTTACGAAACCGTAGCTCCTCTGTGATGATCGAAAAAGTTCTGCCATAACTTATTTCAATCTCAGATGCAATCTCATCGATGGTCAGACGCCTGTCACCTTCAATAAATTGTTGAACGCGGACGATGTTTTCGTTGGTGATGCTGGTGCGAGGTCGGCGATCATGGCTCTCATTTTCAACATTTTCACGACCCTCTACGAACTTTTTGTGCCATGCGAACACTTGCTCGTGACAGTGTCTCTTCCTTGAACTGCGTAGTCAATCTCCTCAGGATTTCAGCCGGTTTTACACGTTCCGTGACGAGAAATTTAATGATAATACGCTGCGCAATTGACGACGCTACCTCCTGCTCAGACATTGTCACGACGGGTATTGACAGGAACGAACGAAATCGCCCTTCTTCTTCCCCCACTCCTGACATTCCCACCCAACACCTGACGAAGCGAGAACTCTTGTCCGTTAATATTGCGCGCCCAAGATCAAAAGTCTCGTTTATATTTGATTCACCCTCGCACTTTATTTAAACACCTCGTATAATAAAAAATAAGACCTAATCGGACCTCCAAAAAATCCAAACTAAACTGTAATATATGATAATATATTAGTGGTTCGTTGATCACATGAGTGTATCTGCCCCCCCCCCCCACACCCACCATACATCAGTTTTGCTTATTAACATATTCAAATAAGTCAAAACGGGCCTTATCGTACATTATGAGTTTTTCAAAAAGGCGATTATCTACGGCACCGAATACCAGTATTGCGTTACTGTACTCATGACGTTTTTGATGGTTTTTAGACTGAAGTTCTTAAGCCAACTGAATTTACACAGTACAGCTTCAGGTGTAAGTTTAATATTTTTCTCAAAGATGTTTGATGCCAGTTCTTAAGAGTGTTCGGATTCTCTTGCATACTTTATTGAACTCATTCAATATTCTTTGTTGCATGAGCACTACGAGCACGGAAAGACCTCGAAATATCTTTAAAACTATCACTTGCTTCAAACTTTCTTATCAATTGACAATAACATTGGGCACATTATTACGATCAGAATCTTACCTGAATATTAGTAAAATAACAATAATTGATTAAGTACTTCGGTAAAACATTTTGCAATATATACAGACTGTTGAATAGTGAAACCCTCTATGACGAATTTGTCATGCATTCTTTCATTCTAAATGTAAATTTAGGATGGCAGGGAATTCAAACCAGTGAGCTATATATTGCTCACTTTGTGTTATTATATTTATTTTCTATAATTAAAAATGTTGAGACTTCCAAACATACATTTGTTTATAACAACGAAGCTGACGGTGTCAGGCGCGATCCCTTTCCCTCAACCCTTCCAAATAGCGCCAGATCCGTCACTGAGTACACAGCATGTGCGATGATAACAGATGTGTATGGGATTTGTCCTCAAACAGGATTACAATTACATGGTGTTACACATGTTAGACGGGGCCATGAAAATTGCATTTCGCCCGTCGAACCTGCCGCAAGCCCCATTTCTCACGCCTTAATTGATCCATTCCCGCTCGTTGTCCTTATCACGGACAAGGCGGCGTTGTTCGGCCAGATCTCTGTCCGATTGATAAATGCGTCGCGGCCTCGGAACGATGATTTTCGGCGATCCTGTGTTCGCGTCCGCGGAACGTCTTTGTTGCCTCAAAATTAACTCGCTGAAATGCAATCAGTGAGATTCCTAGACGATTTCGATAAAAGCGAATTCGCTGCGCGCGACGCTTTGTATTCCGCCGAGAGGCCCTGTAAGTTGTTCGTTTTGGGGAAGCTCATTAGCTCCCCTGCAAGTCCTAGGGGACTAACAATCAAACACGCTGTTAGGGATACGAGCGCTGCCGGCTCGCCTCTTCGGGTATCGAAATCTGAACGTTTGCTGCAGATGCGGGGAATTTAAGAAAAATAAAAATAGACGTTTTCGGGGTTTGTAACGAAAACACGATATTTTTTAGTAAAGTTTACAATTTGTAGATTTATTTATTATCTTTCTTAGAACTGTAGGCTCCACTCATGTCTAATTTGTTTTATTAGTTAAATTTCAATTTATAACATAGTAGGAATGTGGCACAGAAGCTTTAAAATTTTGTTATTTTTTGCATAGTAAGTGAGATTTAAAAGATTCTTGTTCTTTTTGTTGTTCTGATGTATCTCGGGCGTTCAAAAAATGATTGGTACTTTTCCTTGAAACTCCAGTTGTACAGCAGATTAAAATGCGCGCCAGGTGCTTGTGTGAAGATGAACTGTAGTGCCACCCAATATCATCAGATGAAGTTGCGTGGGCGCAGGAAAGGAAAGGTAGTGATTTATTTGTACAGTTTTGCGAGTCCAGTTGGGTATAAAGTGTAAAACTACAGAAGCAGACAACCATGGGCAGTGGCGGGCGATGATGTTCTTAGAGAGAGGAGGAGATTACTTCTGATTTCCATTTGGCAATCCAACACCACACTGCATAACTCTGCTATGCTGGATATCGGGGTTTAAAAGCTGCGAGGACTGTGCTGAGAAAGACTAAAGAAGTGAGTATCCAAAACGCCTGTCATATATTATCCAGAATGCCCCAAAATGATAACTGCAAACAGACAAAACATATTCGGTACACTGACAGATACAACAAGCCCGTTTTGGGGAATTTTGTTTACCATCACCTATAAAGACTCAAAGATTACAAAAGTCTGTGCATAATGCCATATAGCGTATAGAAACGTTTTTGAGAGCCTGGTTGCAGCAAGGCTATGGAATGATATCAAATTGGAAGTTTTTGTCCTAAGACTCTACGATCTTCCGCTTTGTAGCTACTTTCAAACCCTAACTGCAATTCCTTTGACTATAACGTATGAGCTATGGTGGATGCAAAGATTAATGAAATGCATGATAACACCGAGGACAGGTTAAACACTTTTTTTATGGAGATAATGATACATATAGGCAAGGGAGAAACTGTGTTACCTTGCAGCAGGTTTAGATTCCAGCTCAAAAAGGTCGCGGCCTCTGATAGGGGTTACATTGAATAATAGGATTCTCAATACTATTTAGTTTAATTGTGCTAAATTTCATGTAAATTTATAAATTAAATTTTTCTTTTATTTTAATTTTATTTTCATTGTTCATTCATTTTCCGGGTTTACCTCGACGACTCTGTACATCAGATATTGTTGTGTAACTCCGCCTGCAGTGTCTAACGGGTGGATTAAGTAGCTCATGGACACTGCTGCCGGTCCCAAGCCCGGAAAAAGGAGGAGGGTTGGTAAGTTGGGTTAGCAACCTACTCACTGTAAAATGAAACATATTCATAGAACCACGCATATGATGACCATGCACGAGATTAGAAAGTAATTAATAAATAACCATATTATCCTTACTGTACAGGAATAACTATAAATAAATAGACAACAATTAATAATAAATGAAGCTTCAGACATGATCGGAAACTAAGAAGATGAATATGTAAGGCATAAGAAATGAATGAAGATTAAAGATATTCTAAGAGTGGAAGTATGGAACAAAAAATCATGACCAAAAGGTATTGATGAAGATTACCGACAAGATAATAGATATGTGCATGTGGTATCTTTAAAGTAAGAAAAAAAGATGCATGACGACTACCACGTTATGATAATTGGCGATTTTAACGCACAAGTAGGCAACGTACCATTACAAGATATTAAACAATGATTAAACAAGCAAGAAATTAACGATAACGGGGATTTATTAATTGAATTTTGCGCTTAAAACAGTTATAAATATTGCCTTTTTCGATCAGATAGCAAATACAAATATACATAAACAAGAGATCAAGGATACTAGTTTATAATAGACTATCTAATACAAGCAGACACATCTTATCAACTGAGATTTTAAATGTGAGAACATTAAAATTGACCAATTTTTGCAGTGACTACTTATTTTATGTAAGATTTGAAAGAGGTATGCCATAAAATAACGAACCAATCTGAAATAGATAGAAAAGTTTAATACAGAGTTGCTAAAGAAAAAAATCAAGTGACGGAAAGCATAAGACATTCTATGAGAATCCAAAAAGAAGATTCTCTAAACCATTTTCTTTTTAATTTTATTATAGACGGATAACTCCTTACAAGTCCCAGAAGAACGTTGCTATCACTTTTCCTGCTGAACGGCTCTTTTTGGGTTTGGGAGAACTGGTATGCCGTCACTCGCGTGATGACTGCTAGGACTGAAATAGTGCACCTATATTTTATCGGTGGTTACTATAGACTTTAGAAAGGCATCGTCTTCGTATTCAAACTGCTGTAGGAGACAACTGACAGCTTGCATGCTCACCACTTTGTTGACGTTCATCAAAGTGTATGGTATCTACCGTGTATTCATTTCATGATGTCTTCTACACTACCGACACTGATGGACAGCATTGCTCCAAGTTTATTGATAGTACTGAGCTTATTCTCACGAATAGACGCGTCTGTATGATCAGTGTTTGGCTCAGTGACGGATGTTTACGGTTCATAATCATGCGGTTCATTATCGACTTATATCATTTAAACACACGTAAGAAACATTATTTTCCATACTGCTGTAGGAGTCTGTAGTGAATTTTAGCGGACGGAACGTATTCTCTAATGAGGAATTTAATCACAATGTATTGTTCCACGCTCCGCGATATCTTATGTTTGCTCATCACTCTAGCAACTCCCATACAGGACTGAATAGGTTCTAACCTGAGCATGAGGGAGGGTGAATGTTGTGGTTCCACTCTCTCAAGGCAGCACAGTTGATGCGCAGTGCGGCTTGTTCACATACAAATACGGTCGTATTTGAAACATCTAGTATTATCCAAAGAACGGATTCAATGCAAGCTTCAATTGAAGAGAAAATTAATAAAACAAATCTAGGAGTAGATGTAGTCAGCGGTAGCAGTACATAAAACGAAGTGAAACAAGAAATTATGAAAGATGGGCATTTGGTTATTCGAGAGATGTAACTTGGAAGAACAAGCATTTGAATATTTATAGTAAGATAAAAATCTATAACACTATGGTCACGCTAATTATGACTTATGGAACGAAAATCCGCACAGACACTAGCAAAACTAAGCAAATGCAAGTGAATGCGTTACGAGTGATAACGGGTAAAACAAGGCAAGACAGAGTTAGAAACAAGAACGTAAGGAATGAGTGCCAACATGGATATAGCCCTATTGGTTAGAAAAAGAAAAATAATGTAATCAACGCGTAAATAGAACCCAAGACAACAAATTCATTGAAGTAACACGGGGCAATAAATCACATGGCAAAAGGTGGCCAGACAGACCACAAAAGAGTTGGGCGGAAAATTGGATTTTAACACAGTGGAAACCCCGTAATTAATGCGCGAAGAAGAATAGGCTTCTACATGAAAAAAGAAAAAGAAAATTGTTGTGCGTTTTATGTATGTGATAAAATACAATAAAATTGTCCCTCTATCGGTTCTTCTCCAAATTGGTCTTTTACAGAACTGGTCGAGGTAGAGGAAATAAAATTAAAATTTGAAAAAAATGTCTTGCTATTCAACTTTTTTTTGCGCACTTACACTCACTGCAGCCTCAAAGGCTTATTGTGTCCACTAACATGCACTTAAATGCTAGGATATTCACACACACCCATAGGTTGAGCGAGACTCGAACTCGTGCGTACCTGGCTAGAAGACAAAGGCAACTGCTTCAACCTGCTGAGCCACCGCTATTCAACTATGGTGAAATACTTTAAATTTTGCACTTTTTATTGCTAACTGATTTATTGTTTGTAGTAATTTTGACTGATTTGACAGATTTTATAAGTAATTGGAAATTAATAGAAAATGATTGATTCTATTCTAAGTACATATTGAAACCTTTTGCACTAACTCAATCATACTATTTTTTAGAGAACGACACGTTTTGCATTTGAAGATTTAAAATTAATTTGAATAATTTGTACTCACAAAGATGTGAAAATCTTCAACAGATTTATACTATAGATCAGAAGTACTCAATTGAAGCTTTTAGAGTCGTGCTTTGCGGCTCTAAGAATGGAGAGATAAAAAATTATCACAGCTTGTGGGAAAAACAAATTGAGTAACAACCACCAATTATGCAGAACAGGAGACTTTTAATGTGCTTTTATTACTCCATCTTCCTAAATTGGCTTTAAACTTTGTATGTAGCAATATACGATCCTTCCAAAATTTACCTGAGGACTGGGTACGAAACTATCCAGGCTGTACAATTCAGTTTGGTAACATCCCAGCTTTTAATCGAGTTTTGATCTTTTTTTCCTGAAAATTTCATTTATTTTTTACAAAATGTAAAGGTAGCGCCGCAAGTTTTTATCCACAGTATACTTTTACCTTAAGTATTACTTTCACAGAAATATACACATTTTAAGTGATCTAAAAGCCGACCCAGTAAAAAATACATGCAGAAACAGAATTTAGAATTTTATTGCAATTTTTTCGGTTTTAATTTTCTTAACAAAAGTATAAACGTTCAAAGACTGTATAACATTAAGCTATTAGACTTACCTCATAGATTTATGTACTATTTTATGTGTACCAAGTACCTGCCACACGACTTAGTTGTTGAATACACACTTCTTTAAGTAGGAGCGTTAGGATTAGTGGATCCTAACTCTCATTACGATAAGACAATTTTATAGAAACATATTGTCAAGACTTTAGAGTTTGAAGTGTTCCACATAGGACTGAAAACAGCGCGAATGCGTTCTCATGAAATGATAATTTCTAGGAAAACCTTCCCCAACGTATTCAACGGTAAAAGTAGATAGGATTTAAGGCCAATGACAGCTATTCTGCTCATTTTTTGAAAAAGCTGGCAGGGTGTTTCTAAGGAATTGCAGATACACTGTTCGCTGAGCCGTCTAGGGTGGTCATCACTCATCCCTGTTTATGCATTGACGCTAAATCGTTTCTAATGTTAATGTTATATTTTTTCATGGAGATTTTCTTGCGAAAATCCGCTTACGATAGCATACGTTCCAAGGGATAAGGATACCCAATACAGTCTCTTGGCGGGTCATTTGCTTGGGTATTGTACTGAAATTATCTTTAATGTCTTGTAGAACACGTTCTTTTAACTCAGTTGTACAAATATAATGCGTTAGTTTCTTATGTGTTTCGCTACCATCAAACAACACAAAAACGACAAAACATTACTACAAATAATTTGTGATTTAGTGCTGTGTACGATGATAGGTTTCCTAACACTGTTTCTCGACCATTCTGCTCGCTTGGTTATATGCGTAAATTATCTCTTTTTAGAATATTACCTGCAACGATCCGATTGACGTCAGCAGCTAGCTCGATTACGTTAGCAACCAACCCGGTGACGTCAACAACGTCCTTTCCCCAACATTATTCCTACTACACTCGAACGGGTATAAAAGCGAAAACGCACGGGACAGTTATTTAATGCCGCCGTTGTGGACGAAACGCCAAGAGTTTCCAAACTCCAACCACAAGATGCACAATAACACTGACCGTAAAAGCCTTCGCATTTGTTTGTATTTACATCTTTGTTGTGTTGATGTAAATACGCCACCTTTGTCTTCGAGAGAATAAACTTAAAATTTATTTAGAAATATTGTATTTTACTTTTTTAAATTTTACTGAATTTTAAATATAATGAATTGGAAAGAGCTCAACTTTTGAGTGCTCTAAGTGGGGATGTTTTAAGCGGATGGTCTCCTTTAGGGTATCGTTTCTTCATTCAGTATCATAAAGTTAAGGCAAAAGGTACCCTCTATTGTACCATATATTATTATTAATTTTTTGCGATAGAGAGCATAAACTGTCCAAAATTTTGAGAGACCATAATTCACAGTTCGGGGACATCACCGGTAAAAAGACGCAAATGTACTTATTCCCTTTGTCTTCTCCTATTCACCTTAAGTTGTTTTTGTGTTTCCTTCGGCCTTTAGCTATGATTCTCAGTTGTTGGCAAGTTTTTTCGTTCTTCTGGCGATGTCTTTGATATTCTCGTCTCATTCTGTTCGAGGTATTTCTATTGGTTTTTGACCTTTATCTCTTATTTAAAATAATTTCTTGGATATTTTTCGTTCTCCATATAAGTCATATAGCTGTATCATTACTATAAGGTTTTGTTATGGGCCCTCTCTTATGTTCCTGATTTGTATTCTATTTTTTCTTATCGTCGTAGGCGTGCACAAGTACTGTAGCTGCCCGCATGGAAGGCATTATGTTCACCGCACGACCATGACGGCTCATGGTGGTGTTTGGAAATTTGTTACATTACGTTTGTTATTGCCCATGACTTTTTTTACTTATAATAATGTAGGATTATAGATGGTCTTATATAAGTGCATTCTTGTCTTTGTACTCAGTTTTTCCCTATTAGCGTGCTGTCAACTTGGTAATAAATTTTGTTGGCCTTGCTAATCGTATTTGTTATTTTTCTATTTATTTGCCCATATGTACTAACTAATTATACTTCCTAAATATTTATAGGTATCTACTTTGACTTAATTTATTTTTGCAATCTATGATGAAGAGTAAGGTGTTTAGACTGCTTTCTTGCTTGATTCCTATAGTTTCTTGAAATTCTTTAAGCGCACCTCATGTATTTTCTCAAGACACTAGATGTATTTTAGGATCAGGAAAGTTAGGTGTGTAGGTCTTTATTTTTTTCTTATAGATTTCTCAGTTATAGCTGTTAATGTATCTACCTATGTTATCCTGTGTTTATTTTTCTCAGTGGAAGACTGTTTGTCTATTGTCCCTATACCTTGGTTCTTAGTCATTTTTAGGCTTCTATACCTGAAAGGAAAGCGGACGTCTGTCTGTCCGTCGCAACTTTCATCTCGAGAACTACTGAACCTAAAGACATAAGGAGGGTATCATTCAAAAGCCTATGGCTTACTTTATATGTTATTTTGTTTATTGTGGGAACCGATTATTTTTTTATTAATATTCGATTTACTATACAAAAGTCAATGATTTTTTCTTTATTTGGATTTATTTTTCTTTAATCTAAATTTGTTTGTTATTTTCTAGGTGCATGTTACAGTCTATCATTATTATTACAGGTTTGTTTTTATTTTGCATTTTTTAAGCGTTCTTTATAGTTTTATTATGAATTGCTTTCTTGTCTTGTAGATTGGTATTTTCCGTAGGCGCATAGATTTTTCGGAGTTATAGATTAATAGTCATAATTCTAGAATTTATGATATTCTATTATATTATTCTTTTATTATTACTCTGCCAAATACATGACTAGAAAATGTTTTTTGAAGTGAATTGAGTATTTCACGTGTTGTGTGACATGTGGCTCCATTTTGTTAAAACCAGCTGCCATTCAAGTTAAAATTATTGATTTCATTGAAGAAAAAGTTATTTATCATTTTCCGATACATCATCGACAGTACACTATTGCCAGTTTAGTCCACGAAAAATTACGGGCTCACGATTTCTTCAGTCTACAATGCATACTAAACAATACATTTTGTGGATGCCGCAATTTTAACATTTCAGATAGTTATTTAAAGAAAAATGAGCTTCATCGCTCGATATGAGTTTGTTTCTTGCAAAAATCATCAGCTGCTATATTCTTTAAAACCCAGTCCACAAATGTATTTCGTTACTGGTGATCTTTGGTGAATTTTGCGATATGTATAGATACCAACTGTACAAATCCAAATTTCCAACGACTGACAATTTAAATCTTAATGTTTTATTTGGATCATCCTATATAATTTTTATCAGCAAGTTTTTAATATTTTACTTAATTTTTTATTTGATTTACAACTTGTAGAACACGTTTTAAATAAATAAACATAAATATATCACTGAAAATTTATCGCAAAAATGGACAAGTCAGTATATACAATGTTTCCCTTACGTCACATCATCGGGAGGGGAAACCGGCGCTGCGTTAAGCTCCGAACGGCGCATAATACACTAGGCGCGCTGTTAATTCGGAAGCTTACATGTGTAAATATATCTGGAGGGGTCGTAACCCCGCCGGCTTGGCGCTGGAAAAATTTGCGATGTAGATTTCCGCAGTTCAAAGCATTCCTCCCCAACCCTCGGCGCGGCCAAATTATCTCCACTCTATCATGCAAATAAACTGTTTTATTCTCCCACCGAATTACGCCTTTTTCGCCTGCAAAAAATTATCGAGTTTTTCCTCCTACAGGGGTCATGCTTGTTTAAGCAATATTTGTAGAGATAGCATAGCGCCTGGTACTTTCAGTCAATTCCGACATTTTGAGCTGAAAAATTGGGTAAGATGGCCGTCTAATGGGTACCCAGCAACGTTCAGTTTCTTGAGAACGCGGCCGAGGCCCGTCCTGGCGCGTTTTTTGGTGCGGATGATCTACGACGGCGCCGTCGGAGCGGTGGCGGTTTTGGACTCATTAAAAGAGGTGGGCTGGGCGGCATAAATCATATCGCGGACTTGATGAGATATGCGGACTCCTGTGCGTGTTGCTCGTCGCCGCGGGCGCCGCCGGCTCCTTGTTTTCCCGGTGGAGGCAGCAATTAATTGAGCAGGGTGTATGTCAATTTTAGGTTTCACAAAATTCTTGAGTAACGTTAGGATCAATGGTTAATGATAGGATAATACATGCCGAGATTTACTTTTAGTCTGCGACGTCTTCCATAGACTTTTTGTTTTTTCCTTATCTAATCAATGTTCTGTATTGCTGAAATTTTAATTAATATTAATTTTAGTAAACTAGTTTATTTTGTAACTATTTTTTATATTTATGTTTTATACCCAATTTTTCTCTTAGAAAAAGATACAAAGGAACCCGTACAAGATAATTTTACATAGTATTATAGAACACATTCAGGATCGAGGTTTGTATGAGGCTAGTTATATGCCTGTTTCTATCTTTGTTTTTAATCAATTGTTCTGTCTAATTTTTTTCAATCATTTCCTTGCATTGTTTATTCGTTTCGGAAGTTGGCGAATGGCTTAACTATTTTTATCTTATCGGTGACTGGTCGGGAAAGTGAGATCATAGTCAGATTTTGTAGCCATTCTAAGTAAGACCTCGTTATTGGTTAATATGGGTCTATAGCACCACATTTCGAAAGATTCAAGTCTTTTTAAAAACGCTTCTATTAACATTTATGATTCCGTCTCATAAAGAACTGTAAAAATATTAGTGGAGTAAACGATTTTTTTCCTTAATATTAAACTATAGATTTTGAAAGGGTTATCTGTATTAGCAAACGTGGTTCGTTTTCTATTCTTTGGGACCATTCAGTTGAGTGGTTCCATTGGCTGTTGGTATTGGTATTCAAGTAGTCGTATTTGGTAACTCTTACGATCGGTTGTTGGTTGACGATCAATTGGCCTAACCATACGAGACCTTTGTTAATGACCACATAATAACTTTCTTTACATTCGAGACGAGAGCTTATAGGTTGTTAAGACTATCTTTAAAGATTCAGCCGTTTGAAAGATGTAGATGTTAGAGATAATTCTAAGATATTTGTAATCAGACTCGTTGTTTTTAAGATTGAGATGTGTTTATTACGTTTGATTATGTCAAATTTTCTCTAACAATTTATAAATCACACATGTAATAGGTCTAGTAAAAAGAAATCCATTTTTTTCCAATAGATGGTTTAATAAATTGTATCTCGCGCTCTAAAAGTTCGATCGATTTACACTAGATGGCGTTAGAAAGCTGACATTTCGTACTAAAAAACTTAGTTGACAGTTTTGTAAGTGGTTTACTCAGTTTTGTTTGAGCTCACGTCAAAGATGGACACCAGTAAAGAGAAAATACGCTATATTTTACAGTTTTTCTTCGATGAAGGTGAAAACGCAAGCCAGGCGGCTACAATGTGAATAGTGTTTATGGTTCTGATACTGTAACAGCCAATCAAGCCCAGTTTTGGTTTTGTTGATTCCGTTCTGGTAATTTTGATGTCAAAGATGCACCACGCTCTGGAAAGCCAATTGTCCAAAGTGTGGATAAAATCATGGAAATGGCCGAGTCCAACTGTCGTATAAGCACTATTTCTATTGCCCAGGAGCTAAACATTGCACAAAAAACCGTTTGGAACCATTTGGAAAAGGCTAGATACAAAAAGAAGCTGGATGTATGGGTGCCACACGAGTTAACGCAAAAAAACCTCATGGACCGAATCTTCATCTGTGAACCGCTGCTGAATCGGATGGTAAATAGGGATGAAAAGTGGATCACTTACGACAACGTCAAGCGAAAACGGTCGTGGTCGAAGCACGATGAGCCGGCTCAAACGGTGGCCAAGCCAGGATTGACGGCCAGGAAAGTTTTGCTGTGCGTTTGGTGGGATTGGAAAGGATTCATATACTATGAGCTGCTCCCCTACGGCCAAACTCTTAATTCGAACCTGTACGGTGAACAATTGGACCGCCTAAAGGAAGCAATCGCTCAGAAGCGGCTAACTTTGGCCACTAGGACAGGAATTGTGTTTCAATAGCGACTCGCCAGAAACTCCGGGAGCTTGGTTTGGAGGTTCTTATGCATCCACCTTATAGTCCAGACTTGGCACCAAGTGATTACTACCTGTTTCTGTCCATGGCGATCTATTTTGCTGGTGAAAAATTCACCTAAGGAGAAGCTTGTGAAAATCGACTGTCTTAGTTTCTATGAGAGAGGCATAATGGAATTACCTTCAAAATGCCAACAAATTATCGAACAAAACGGCCCATATTTGACCTAAATCGGTTTATTCTAAATATATTAAATAAAACCTTCAATTTCATGCAAAAATAATGGATTTCTGTTTGCTAGACCTATTATATCACATTTAACACCTCTACATCGTTGAAAAAGAATTTGGGCTAAAAAAGCGCCTCCATGGTTTCCAGAGCACCTTTAAAATCAATTATTTACGAGTAAGATGTACCTCACATTTTTAGTATATTTTATAATGGACGATTTTCAAGAAAGTGACTCATGGGGCTGCTAATCCAGATCTTCAAAATTTTCCGTGCAATTTTTTTAGGTAGGGTTTCTGTGTTATAATAGATGATGTTAAACATCGATGTACGTCAGTTTATCTCTTTGTCTTGATAAAACTGAGGTCTGGCTTCTGAGAAAACCACATCAAAACCGACGAAATATCGTGTGTGTTGTTATCATGCCACTGATGCCGTGCTTCAGTAACAAACGACATTTTGTTAATTGAGAAGACAACTGCGCTATATTTTTCCATCGATATTAAACAAATAAAGATAGATTTGTTGCTAAACAAAAATTTTAGCCAAAATTATTTATTATATGAAAACTGAATCAACTCACTTGTAACCCTATTGATTATAATTTTGACTAGTTTGTTTTAAGTAGTAGATTTGGTCGTCTTTCATTATTATTATGATTGGTTGCGGTTTTTTTTTATTCACAACTCGGCGTAACCGAACTTGATCTTATTTTGCAATATGTAGACGATTCTTAACTACGATAGCTTGATGATATCTTTATGTTAATAATGTGTTTGAGTAAAAAAACTTTGTGATAAGTACTGATATTTAAATAAAAGGCATTCTAACAAAAATGCCGGAATTGAATTTTGTGCTTTGGTCTTATTGTTGGGTCATAGATATTGTTCTCGTACGTTCTGACATTTGTTTTTGTTGTGACAAATTTAGATTATCACTGCTTATTACTAAAGTGGTGAGTGATAGTAAGAGACCGTCTTGAGTGGCGATAATATACTTAGACAACGATTGGAGAGCTAATCAAGAAATTCGAGACAACCGGTTAGAACATTGTCATTGTGTTTAACAATATAAATACTACGATTTTTCATAAAAATTATCTTCAGTAATAAAACACATTTTGGTTTAATGGCTTCGTTAACTAAATAATTCCTTTTGAGGAATAGAATGTAATGCATGCATAACAGTCATTATTTGGTGTGAATTATGGACTCATGAAGTGATCAAAACTTAATTTTTGTAATACAGTAAATGAAGAATGTCACCATAATATGGTTAGAAATTTGTAGTAATCTTATTTGAATGTTGTGCATATTGAATATTTGTGGTTTCCGCAAGATAGTGCTACCTGTCTAGTTGCAACTTTTCACGTAACGGCAATCAGAATTCCTTTTAGGGATTTGCGAAATACAGTTTTAAAAGAATAAATCCTCAAAACTTAATGAGAAAATTCGATGTGCTATCAGCCAAAATGAAGAGCAAGTATTAAAAATTTCATCAAAAGAGTGATCAAATGCAAAACGAGCAATAGGGAATAAATATTGATTTTATACTTAATATTATATATAATAAGAACTTGTACTTTTTGTGTTGCGTAAAAATAAAGTAATATACCTTATAAAATCCAGTATTCCTGATAGGATACCTTTTATAATTCCTTCAGTGATAAACATTTACAAATTTTACGAAGTTCTTAACTGCTGAATGAAAAGCGATCTTCTGTAGTGAGAGGAAGTCCAGAATGAAACGTATTAATTTTGACACCACTTTTATGACTTCCCAGTTTTTTATATTTACGCTTTTACAATTAGTAGTTTTTTCTTGATTATAAAACGTAATAGTAAAACTTTAATTTTGTCCTGTGCTTTATTTGAAGTTGATGTTATTTTAAATATTGCTTCGTAAGGCAACTTCTACATCAGCATACTTTATGTATGTTTTGTGGTGAATATAATTTAGCCAGGTTTGTAAAAGGTTTAGGTGTAACTGAAGCTTTTCAGATGCATTGTCGGGATTAGTATATCAGGACATTATTGTTCGTAGTTGGAACGTCTACAGTATAGAGGAGGGACACTGCCTTCGGAATACCAGAGTTAATAAAATGGTAGTCTGATAGTGAGTTCTCTACTTAGATTTAGAAGTGTCTATCAGTTAGATAAGATTTTAGAAGGAGGTAGATTTGATGGGGTAGCTTTCTTTTTATTTTATATAAGAGTCCTCTGCTACCATATTTCAGCGAAAACTTGTTAGACATCTAAGAATACTGAAGTACACATTTTCTCCACACAAAAATGTGTTTCTAAATTAGGAGATTATATGTAAAAATAACGTTATATGTTAGTATATTTAAGATTATTAATTATCAAAAAAAAATTCGATTTATAGTTGATTCGCTATTTTTTATTTATTATAATGAATATCATGATTACTTTAATGCAACTTGGTTTCAAATTTATGGTAGTTAGTGACTGAAAGGTTAAGAATATTTTTTACAGGGATTAAAATTGGCCACAACTGGAACTCAATATATTTTAATAATCTTTTAAATTAATATATTTTATTTAACAGCTAGAGAACCAATTTATTGTTTAGGAAAAATGGAATCTAGGATCTACTGAATTGTGCAGTATTTAAAAGAATATTCCGGGTGCTCTATCTTTAACCCTGGCGAAAAATGGGTATGATCAGATTCATAAAAATCAAATTAATTTGAAGAATAGCTTGTTAGAACATTTATTACATATTCAGTTAATTCTAACAGTGATCATGGAGTATGTGCATTAACCAATATAAATTTAATAGATAGATAGTTTTATGATTTAGCTATCTTAAAATTGTTCTTGTCACACGCACTGTTTGATAGCAATATCGTCGTTGAAACTTTGATCTGTAAGTGTTTCTTCTAGTTATCCAAACAAATGGTAATTGCAGACCATAGAGAGGGTGTTTCAGTTTAGTCTAAAAAATATTTTCAATTTTTTGTCGAATTGGACATTTGTATTGGGCTGAGCGTAGTAATGAAGCAAGACAACATCTCGAATTAGAAATTCATTAATCATTAATATGCTACCCTCATTCAGAAGATGATGAACAATATACGAGTTTTCTCAAGATTGTTGTCCCCGAATTGCACTTTTAGTCTTCTCAAAGTTCCGGGAAGTTTAACGCATCTTTAATCACATACTGGACTATTTTAACATCTCATGGCAGTTGTTTTTTTTCACAAGAGCTTTTTCACCTATGAAAATTTACTTTAAACTCATACACACCATCTAGATATGATTTATTTGTCAGTAAAATACTAACAAAACCATACAATAGGCTACTGATCAATTATCAATACTTAAGTCTTATCTAAAAGACGGATTTTGCTAAATAAAAATTGATGTTATCCTGCTTAATTACCTACTCGTTGAAGTCTGAAGCTAACATCTTTGGGCTCTATATTTAATATTTAACGCAGCTGTATCATTGTTAAATGGCATATTTATAGAGAAAGTTGTTAATGACATTGCTATAACGTGCACAGATTTGAATTTTCTTAGAATACTACAAAAGCTACAGTCACTTAGACTTCCCTCAAAACTGGCCCAAACTGCGTAAGATCGACGTTAATACAAACAAATTGATTTAATTAACTTACACTATAACTCAGCATAAATAACGTTTCTGTATCAATATAAGGTAAAACAAAATACTTTGGACTTTACATTGATCCCAAGTTGATGTCACTTGGGAAGCTACATTAAAGCTAAGAAAGGTCAACTCAAATTAAACCTCAAAAACCTGAACTGATTACTTAACAGAAGATCGTAATTATTTGTTAAAAACAAGTTAATCCTGTATAAGACTATGTTTAAGCCGGTTTCAAGATATAGAATAGAACTGTGGGGGTTGCAGTAAGTTTTATAAAACGAAGATACTCCAAATATTTCAGGCAAGAACTTTCCGGATGGCTATGAGTGCTCCGTGGTAGCGTTTTGCACTTAACCCTCTATAATGATCTTAATATACTTTTTTTAATGATGTAATCGGATCATTATCTATAAAACGAAAATATATAGGTGTATAAATAAGTTCTCAGCTTTAGATTTCACAGGACGCAAATCACCGTTTACATGTAACGTATTAGTCCACCCTCTTGCGGTTTGAAAGCAATGACATTTGGTCTTTCGAAACAGAATGCGATTTGGAGTTTGATGCACATAACCTCAATAATCAGCTGTGTTCACGATGGAAATCACAAAAGAACATATTCGATTTTCTATCCACTTCGCGTTTAATCTTAAGAAAAACGCTGCTGAAGCCACCGAAATGATTTGTGCTGCATATGGTGAGAATGCTGTAAGTCATGCAAGGTGCAAAAAGTGGTACCAAAGATTTCGCGGGGGAGAGTTTAGTCTTGAAGATCAACCACGCGCTGGACGCCCTCAAACATTTGACACGGATGAGCTGGTCATCGATGCCAACGGAGAATACTTTGATACTTAAGCTTTCTTTGTTTGTTTTTAAATAAAACTTTAATTTTGCAGAAAAAAGCTGAGAACTTATTTATACACCTATTAGCAACCCATTAATAAGTGATAGAAAACTCAAAAGAAAATATTATAGTTTTGTAAATCTCAAAGAACTACAGTTGATGGGCTTGGCTCAAGACAGAAACCTTACACAATGACTATTAATTTGAGTTTTTGTTGAGTAGATTGTAAATTAGCAATAAAATTATATATTTTTTATAAATTTGTATTTTTAAATTTATTATAGGTCATTCTGTCTCGATACATCACTCGACTCCCGTACGTCAGCTTTAAGTTCTCCCCAGAGAAGGCCGGCTCCTCCGGATTAAACTAGAGCCAGTTAGCCGCGCGCAAAAAGGCAAAATATGAAAATGACTGCCGCGAATTTAAATTGCTGATCAGTTTATCCGGTTGAGAAGTTCCGGGCTTTGTGAATTGGCGCCGCTCCTCTCGGTCTTTTTCTAATTCGCCCGAAATTACGCTTCGTTTGCGATTCCCCGCCTGGCGGCCCCAGCGAGTAAGTGCTCGGATTCGGGCATAATAAGAAATCGCCGAGCACTTGCGGTGGGTGCTCTCCAATTGCAATCTGCGAGGGTAGAGTAATAAGCGACTACCGAAGGGAAGTCGCGGAGTTGCTCTGCGGTCAAGCGCATTCTAGATCGCAATAGAGCATCGGGGTTGGATTGTTATACGAAAAATGAAATTTTAATGTCACTTTAGAAGAAGCTATAAAGTTATTTAACTACTTTTAAAATATATATAACATTTTTTCGATCTTTGAGTCTTAATTGAACTAACTCAAAAGAATTATTATACACAAAAGTATCCGTATATTCAGTGTTCTAGAATCAGAAAGGAAGCCGGTCTACTTTCAGCTCTATGGGAAAGACTTTCCTCCAACTTTTGATGCATCACTATAGGAATTGCTTTCTATTACTTCATGAGAGTTATAGCAAGTCCAGCTATTGAAGATAGACAATTAGCCTGGTGAGGGATGTAAGTTCCAATTCATTCCAGAAATGTTTAATGGGATTGAAATCGAGGCTTCTGAAGAGGCCAGTTCACTTTTTCAACATCCATCTCTTCAAACCAAAGCCGAATAATGTTCCCTGTGTGAACAGAACAGTTATCCTGTTGGTCCAGAAAAGGTCTTTGTCTGTACTGTTACTAGAGAGTTAAAAGCACACAGTTGGCAAGAATATCAAGATACATGTTAGAGTTAATTGTCAGGGACCCCGTGGGTAAAACACCGGCTTATACTACCTATATCTTCGTTTCGCAGCTATTTACAACCCGGATATTTTCATTTTATAATAACATCATTCACAATTTATTTAGACACCTGTATCAAGGTTGATATTTTACGAACTGTTTTTTAAATTATTAAACTCTACGAACTTACTTATTGTAGGTCTAATCCGCATGTTACATCCATATGCGTAAATGCAAGATCTACTTATTCAGAAGGATAATTTTGGATATATATTATACATGCAATCGTAAGAACTTTAAGTAAATTCTAGAATTTTTGGGAGTTTTGTTTTTAATTTTTAAAAATGTATTATCTGTAACAGGTAAGAGTGTTTAGAGGACAAAGTGGTCCGTCTTTTCTTAATTTCAAAATATTTTAACGGTGATCAAGTGCAAGCCATAGATTATTTACGCTTATCAGTATAGCCTAAGTGTATGTAAAAATTTTAAATATAATTAAATTAAACTATCCAATAAACATTGTGTTTCGCATACAAAAGAGTAACCTAAGCACCACCGATGGATACGTAACTAATCGACTCGGCTATCAACTACCAATTTAATAGCAGCAGTATCAATTGCCCCAAAATAGTCAACAATTTTTATCTTATTCTTCATATCAAAACTTTCCATTTTCGCAACTCACTAACATTCTGTTTTCTGGATATAATCAAAATTTAACAATACAATAATAATTTATGTTATCAAATGATAAAACATCTACTAAAACGAAACTAACGAAACGTCAGCTAATAACTACACCTGGCAAGTACTCAAAAAAGCAAAAAAATAATAGATATATCGAAAGTATTGTGTTAGATCAATCTATTCAATATTATGGCTACATTAGGGAAACAGCATGCTTAAAATATCCGGAAAAAAACAAAAACTACATTGGCCAAGCGTGCTTTGTGTGAAGGAAGTCATTCTGCAATCTACAGGAGCTGTTTTGTTTATGAAGGCAAAATAAATCCAAGAAACAAGAATTCTAATAAACCAATTCAAAACCACAGTATTCTCTTATCATTAAACTTCCCTCATATCCTATCAATTCGGCTAAAACAATATTTCTACCCATGAGATGGTTGTTTAGTCGTGTATTAATATAAATAATGGCAATAAAAACTAAACAAAAACATGAGTAGAATTATTTGCTTTCAAGAACATGTTTGCACAGCTAATGAATTAAAATAGCATCATATTCAATTTGCTATTAACCCAATAACAGCCAAATGTAATGCAAATAGCTACTTGAAACGCCAATAATCTTCTAAGCCATAAACAGAAGATTGTTATTTTTCTATACCTAAATAAAATAGATGTATTACTAATATCAAAAATACATTACGCCGATAGATCGTCTTTTCAATTACTCCACCTACAACATTAGTGACCCAGATGGTACTGCACACGTGGGACCTGCAGTAATAAACCTGCAAAGCTTGCAACGCATAGCGAAGTGGCAAAGCAGTCTCCCAAATTTGAGAACCCTCTAGTTGACCTTTGACCAATCAGTTTCAAAATCACTAGCAAACAAGCCTTTTTGGTCACCTGTCGATTGGTGAAAACAGAATTTGGAAATTCCCAGCCGTTCTCGAGTTATTGCTCGGACTGACGGACGGACGGACAGACAGACGGACAACATGAAGTTAGTAAGTGACTCCGCTTCGCTTCGCCACTTAATAATTAGAAACTCCACATTTCATCATCAGTTCAATCCATTCCAAACTAAAAAACTTCAAGCTGGTAATATTGAAGTTTACGCAAATTCGTAGTCATTTACAGTATCAGCAATTTACGTTTTTCCCAAGCGCATTGTATGAGTACATTGAATTCTTTCTCACTCTAGAAAACAAATTTCCTGTTGGAGGAACAACAAAAGGTAGAAACCTCTTTTGGTCAATTATGAAAAACAACTATAACTGTCACAGTACTGGGGAACCTAAGTATTGGCCAACAGAACTTAGCAAGCTTCCTAATCTATTATACAGCCACAAATTCTATTCTAGTTTCAACAACTAGCTGAGGCTAAAATTGATCTTACACTATGTATAAAACAATTTGAAGAGACATATGTAGAGGACAGTTTACTGCAAATAAACACGTCTATTATGCAAACAACATACCTTTTTATATGAAGGAATTAATTGCATAAAAAAGACGAACTCGAACTAAATTTTATCAGACTATTTTGACGATTTTGTATAGTCGTATTGGATTGTTAAAATGTCTTTTTTACCGATAATTTTATGCATTTCAACTATGAAGATGTAACCATCTGGAAGGCAACTAAAAAATTCAAAAGGTCTCAAATTACTATGTCTCCTATAAAATAATCAAAAAGAACTTGGGTGAGATCTAATACGGAGAAACTTAATACTTTTGCTGAACACTTAACACACTTGAACACAACCCATTCAATCAAACATCGAAAACGCTTTTTTTTGCTACAAATATCCAGTTTGAGATTATAAAAACGATAACTTTAAAGCACCAAGTTGTAATCTTATAACAGGTCAAACACTGAACGTGTTTTTAAAAAAGACTATAGTGTTATCGACAGTTATATATAACCGCATGTTAAACTTATCGTACTATTCTCTCGTATAAAAATCTGCCCCTATATTAAGGATCGCTAAGCCTGGAAAATTATCTGAGACAGTAATATCTTATCGCCAATTTAGTCTCTTGCTCCTCTTAGAAAAATTAGAAACTGTTTCTTAAATGCGTCTTGGGTAACACATATATCTCATCGCATCTACTACTGCATCAATTTGAATTCCATCAGGGTTATTTTACAACTCAACATGTATATAGAATAGTTAATCACATCACAAATAGCCTTAAAGAAAGAAAAGAGTTATTTCTTGGACGTTGCTTAGGAGTTTAATAGTTTGGCAGATCAAATGATTTTAAAAAATTAAATTTCTTTAATTTATCGGACTTTTCCTTTGTCTGGTTTATAATGTTAAGTTACCAGAAGATGGAACCACTTTTATCACTATTTTTGCTGTGATACTACCAGTCTATCTGCACATGAAAATCGCTAACCCCATCTGAACGTTTTAAGTAATTGACATACTAAATGGTGCATTAAATTCAATTCTAATAAATCAGTACAAGTGACGTTTACGACTCAATTTATCGTGTGTTTACTAGTCATCTCGAATAATATTTTAGTTTCTGTTAAAATAAAAATTAAGTACTTAAATTTACATTTAGATCAACGTCTCGCGTGGAAAAACATCTCCAAACTAAATGCTAGTAATTGAATTTGATATTCTATCAAATGTATTGACTATTGGGAAAGAAATCAGAATGACCATGCAACTATGAGAATGTGCTAAACTATAAAATACTTTCAGTTCAAACCCTTCCATGCCTTTGTGGATGCACCACTATATATAGCAAACCAATCTTTGTACAAGGATTTCGGTATTCCCTTTGTTGCTGAAGGAATTTTCCAGTTTCCCCAGTTTTATCAAGATAACCTTTATCGATACCCTAACGATCTAGTCCACCAATTAGCTGGTGACTTTTTTCCCACGAGAAGATAAAGTATAACTCGATCTTGTGACCTGAAAGCTATCTAAAGTGAAAAAGGCTGCTATAATGGTATTACTACCAAGTTATTTCTCCTAATGCTGTCAATTTATTGTTATAATTTTAATTAATATTTCTTGCAGAGTATAATGTACATTTACAGTAAAATAAAAAAGCAATAGTTAAACAGGCCGCTTCTTAAATTAAAATGGTAGAAATACTTGTGAATGAGGGAAAATACAGTTTTTTAAATGTGTTAAAGCTTCAACCACTGAGGTTGTGGGGTTTGTAAATGTTACAGTATAACTATAAATTTTAAAACCGTGACATTTTAAAGTTGAGTTTGGTAAGAATATGTCGGTAACAGTTCTCTTTTTTATTATTTACATGTAGTTTATTCAGAGCTGCATTTTATTCCTAAATTTATTTTGAACGTTTGTCTTCCTACTAACAATTGTTTTTTTTGTACCTTCTAATTTATCACTTTTTTTTGTTCTTTAGTTGTTGTAACAATTTATTATTTACATTTTATGGTTATATAATTTAATGAGACATAATTGATTATCCTTGTCAACTTGAATGACACTAACATTTTCACTTTATATTATAATTTGTTGTTTATGTTATGTTAATGCTAATTTCTGCGTATTACAATATATTTTTTGTTTAACCTACCTACATAAGTTGTACCAGAAATGTACTTACCCTTTAAATGATAGTAAATGCAGAAGCGATAGTTTGATTTGAAACTGCAAAGCATTTGCAGGTTGTCTTTTAATTTTATTTTTCATTAATTGTTGTTTATTTGTAGTAAATCTTTCAGGTATCCCCATAAAAAGTCAAGTGCAGTGAGGTCTGGAATTTTTGCCATAGGTCATTATATTACGAGGGTGGTGGCGAGGTCCTCCATCTTGGTGAAAGTAACTCTTTTCAGTAAACAACTTTTCGACGCATAGATCGACGAATTCCTGTAACATATTTAGGCAAGACTTGTCTTTTTTCTATCATTCTTCAGTTTCAGTTACTCTTGACACTTAAGTATTAGAGTCCATCAGAAGAACGGGTTGGAGCTATTTTAAAGCTAAAGTAGAAGAATCTATACTTTTAGAAATCTCCCTATACAAAGAAGACGCAACATTTTAATTAAGTCGTGCAAGAAGCAGCCTGGAATGCGTTTCCAGGGGAAAACAAAGATGCACGCATCGATAACTGCCCGATATTAGTTTAAAGAAAAACTGCAGAAGAAAGAATATTAAAACGACGATGACAAACTTCTAAAGCTTCAGTTGATAAAACAAACTTTAATCTAGTAACAGCTAAACTTAGGCAATTCCTTAAACCACTTTTCAACGCTATCTGGAGTTACTATAACAAGCTATAATAAAGCTGAAACATCCAGTTTAACAGAGGCCAGCTCTCCGAAAATCAGATGAAACCTCGACAAGAAGTAGTTCTGAAAAATCAAAGGTATTATTTAAAAAAGTATTTCGGAAGACGAGAAAGAAGTTTATAAAAAGTGATATCACTAAAGATCTACGTCGTCTATTACCAACAGTAACGATCAGATGGAGCAACAAAAGCGCGCGGGGTCCGCTCACCCGTGCGCGCCCTGACAACGGCGGGAGCTTTCAGCCGCCTTTGCGCAATCAGCCCCATTGATAAGAGATGCAGCGGAGATAAGCGCACGTGCACGGGGTCGGCGGCGTCTGCGGGCAGCCGCAAGGGCTCGAGCTCTCGAAAGGAAGAGGGCAGGGTATTATTATGAGCTTAATTTTAATCCGGCTTGATTTTATGACTGTAAATTGCACCTGCAATTTCGAGCTTATCTTTAAGGCCCCATTCATGTCTTTACGAGCGCCGCGGCTGTCGTTAGGCCGCCTCGAGAGCTCTATAATTATGGTTTGTTATTATGGCAATACCGGGAGAGGGAATTGTTTAATGCGAGCTAACAAATGAATTTACAAAACTCTGGGTTGCAAAATTGTAATTGTTGCTGCATGCTTTATATTTTTTATTTACTTTCAACTTTCCATTGAGGAGAAAGCTGAGTACAATTTCATAGAGGAAAGTGAAAAAAAAACAAATTTTCCGATAATCACAGAAAGAAGGTTAAATTTTGATTTTAAAAGATCAGTATTAAATATTTTTAGTTTTATATATACGGCCAGAAATTTTGTTTTAAATTTGAATCAAAACAAAATTACAAAAATGAAAGAAAAGAAACGTTTTTAACAAAACTCAAATTTGGTACTACTTGGACAGGAATATTTTCAAATGGTCCAACTTTTACGATGTGTAGTACAGACCTCTTTTCCCTCTACATAAGACTAGATTTCACAATTTAAAAGATTCCGGTTTGGATCTAGAAAAAGCTACTTATTTATCAGCTATTATGTCCCGATGTTGTCTTGAGCAAACTATTGAATAGACTTGGTCTTGTCTAATATGGTACGCTTTTGAACATTATCATTGACGTTGGTTAAAATTTATTTTTGACACACTTTGAGGAATATGTATCTTTATTATATCCAAATAGGATATTCTAAGAGACCACCAACTTAAAGTATTTTTTGTAGACCTCAAAATTGTTTGCACACATCCTGTATTTAGATTACTTAGATGTTGCTCAGTAGTTAAAATATTTTTATATGAAAACAGAATCTTTTGACTATTATTCTTAGCAGTTTTTTTGCCATAGGTGAAGAGTGAAAAATAGCCGTTCTTTTTTATACACATGCAATGTGAGTTATCGATTGGTCTCTTTTTTTAAACATTTTCTTAACACCATTACCTCAAAAACCGCCAGTTTTCACTAGCAGACAGAGTTACGTCGAACACGTAAACTTGTTGCATTGATTAGAGATTATTTTCTATGTGAAGACCGGACCACGTATTGTTGTCCATAGGAAAGATTGCAGTGAATCTCTAAAGGTGGTGTCGCGTATGTGTGATCAAACTCTGAGTTGTCAGGTGGTAATAGTATTCAGTGAATGGTTGTACAGTGAATTACTTAGAAAAGTAAGATTGTAACGTAGTCGTTAGCTTAGAGATGAAAAGCACGTTGAATCCTTTCATCTTAATGCTTTTACAGCCATAGTACTTAGTCATCCAACGTCAATTTTCCTGGAACGAGTCCGAAGGGTAAGAGCACGTCTGTGCTGTCGTATTAGTGAATTATGAAAATAAAGATTTTTTAGGTATTTTAAAACAGTTACTGGTTGAAAGACTTACTTCTTACTTGAACAACTTTGTTTTAATTTTTTGTTTTATTTTATTTATTTTTTATTTAAGCTAAAAATCCTTTTACCGTTAGGCATCGGATTATAATCCAAAGTAATATACTACAATCAATACAACACAATATATATAATGCAATTTAATTTTTAAAGTTTCTTAATCAATTTATTCCATGACTTCCTATCTTTAGTTAGGTTCTTGATTTTTCTCCACTTTAACTCTGTTTTCCGCTGTTTCTCCCACTTCATTCTTGGTCTACATACTTTGTTCTTTCCACATACCCTAACTTCATATAGTCTTCTGGCTATCCTAGTGTCATCCATACGGAAAAGGTACCCTATCCATCCATGTTTTCTCTCTTCTATCAGTGTATTTATTGGTTTCACTATTAGTTGTTCTGTTATTTTTCATTTTTCACTCTATCCATTCTTACGATTCCTTCAATTTTTCTAAGAAACCTCATGTCCGTAGCAGTGACTACTCTCAGTTCTTCTATTGATCGTCCAAGATTAGCTATCGTAGATTAGAGATGGTCTTATAACTTTTTTATACACTTCTATTTTATATATTTGGGGATTTTTTCATAAACAAAGAGTTTTTGAGTGCATTGTAGATTTTACCCATTTTTCCTGTTCTTTTAGTTATTTCTCTATTCATTTTACCCTTGTCTTCTATTATTGTACCCAGATATTTTAAATTTGTTACCTGTTCTAATTGACGTCCGTCTATATTGATTCGTTGATGGAATCATTGTTTTTGCCTTTTTTATTTATATTATTTCTATGTTTATTTTTCGGAGTTCCATTTGGTAAATATTAAGGTTTTGTTCTAATTTCTTCTTTGTCTCTGCTACTAATATTATATCATCTGCAAATAGTTGTTTCTGTAGTGTTGCTTAGTTCAGCTTTCATTTTTGCGCTTCCATTTTGCTACAATCATGTTTACATGTTTTTATAATATCGTCTATGACCACCGAAAATAGAAGTGGATTAAGTACACATTTTCGTTTTAGTTTTACTTTCGATTCAAATTCTGCTTACTCACCATTGTGTGTCCTTACTTTATTTCTCTGGTTTTTGTATAGTACTTTAAGGACGTCTACCAATTTTTTTCCGCTTCTCTCTTTTCGAAACTTAATTTTTTGTTTTCTAATTTTAGTATTCGTTAGGCAGTACTTGTAATCTAATCTTAAACTTTTAATTGGAATTAGTAAAAAAAGATCTAAAACACCTGTTATTATTTATTTTTTGGAATTTATATCTAATCATGTATTTTTTAATAAAGTAGTGATATGAATGATACATGTGTTTTTTAAAGCTCATAAATGAATGTTTTATGTGTATTTTTATTGTGAAGAGCTAATAATTTGTTCTAAAATTACTATCTATATTATTTCAACTTATAGTAATTAAAGTTCTAAAAAAACGAAGCAATATAATCAGGTTTATTATTAAGATTACTAAGAATTTTTTGAGCACTTCACAATATGTTAGCCAGTGGATATAAAAAAAGTTATACAATCTAATAGTGTAGTACTGGCTTTATTTTGTAGGCATTGTAATTAACAGAATTTTAAAATGTAGCTCTTATTTACAATTGAAGTAGTCATTTTATAGAACGAGATTCTATAAGCTTGGAGTATTCTCTATAGAGAGGGGCCATTACTTTTATACAAAAGCATTATTGTTGTCTACGTTTGCACGCCAACACGACAACTTTTTTTATCCTGTTGGTGAAGAAATCAGACGTTTGTTGCTAACTACACTGACTCACAGCCGCTTGCACCTTCATATCATTAGTGTAACGCTGTGCCTTCAAGTTTTTCTGTAAGTTCAAACACATATAAAATTGTAAGAGACAAGATCAGAGATGTAAGGCTGATATGATATGGTTTAAGTGTTGTAATGGTTCTTGCGCTTCTCGATTGCAGTGAAAACAAGATCATATAAATATTTTACAGATGTTCCGCGAATATAGCAAAATAGTGATTTTTACCATTTGTATCAATTTAGTTTATCATTTTGAGTGGAAGCAATCTTAAAATTTTTGGTTACTACAAAACTACATATAATTAAAAAGAGATAACCGTGCTCTCGTAACAGTTGGACTGAAAAGTTCGTAGGTTAACATAGTAAAACAATTTTTTTTGGTAAAATTCGATTTTATTATTCAACATAGTTGCCTTCGAGGGCGATACAACGATTATAGCGGTCATGCAATTTTTCGATACCATTTTTATAGTACGATTTCTCTTTAGCCTCAAAATAGGCCTCACTCTCAGCGATGACTTCTTCATTAGTGCTGAATTTCTTTCCAGCGAGCATTCTTTTGAGGTCTGCAAACAGGAAAAAGTCACTGGGGGCTAGATCTGGAGAATACGGTGGATGGAGAAGCAATTCGTAGCCTAATGTTTCATCCATTGATATATATGGACGGAAAAATTCGTTATTATTACGGTTGAATATAGCTAAACATTGCTCCGAGTCAACGACACTTGAAACTTTTGCTCGATTGTGAGCTCGCGCGGCACCCACTTTGCACACAGCACGATATGTCCAACACGCTCTTTTGATATCTTCAGAGTCTCAGCTATCTCGATTAACTTCAATTTACGGTCATTCATAATTATTTTGTGAACTTTTTTATGTTTTCGTCCGTTACAGCCTCTTTCGGGCGTCCACTGCGTGTATCGTCTTCGGTGCTCATTTCGCAAACCACTTCTCAACGGCTGATTTTCCTGGTGCAGAGCCCGAATAATGTTTATCAAGCCAAGCTTTGGCTTCAACAGTATTTTTTTTCCATGATAAAGCGATGCTCCATTAACACACGAAATTCTTTTTTATCAATTTTTTTACAATAACAAAAGTTGCTTCACTCACAATGCTATATCTCACGAACCAATTGTCCGACAGCTGACAAATTTATACACGTATCGTTTGAAGGTTAGTACTAACTAAAAATCATATGGATTTAATTCTAGTAACACCATATATGTGTCAGCCTACGAACTATTCAGCCGACCTGTTATACATACAACGCTTACTGCAGGAACAATAGCAATAAAAGAACTAGAAAATGTTTAAGTAAAGTTAACACTATGCAACTACTATTAACAAAAGTTCAAATTTTCAGCGACAATAATATGAATTGCTTACAAAAAAGCAAAATTAGTAAGTACAAAAAAGCCTTTTCTATTTTATAGATCACTTTACCGATATTAGAGAGTAAAAGTAAGGGCATAGTCGACTCACACTTTCTGAGAGTTACAGTGTATGAATAGACTTCCCATCCAGAAGGAACCTCTGTGAAAGCCATTCTCACCCTTCATTATCTTTTACGATACACCATACTGATCTTCAAAAAGAAATATTTAAATAATTTGACTAAAGCCTCTCGTATTGAGTATCTATCTGTACGAGATATATAGAAATAATTTAGAAACTCGGTAGGATTTAAAATGATAAGTGATTAAAGACACGCCCTCTTATAGTTTCTAACTGCTGAGCATAGTGCACCTATTGATATCCATCAGTTGGTGCTGTCTATGACAACGCCTTTGTAGACGTTAGGACTGTTAAACGATAAACAAGAAGTGTAAAAGAATAAAATCTGCAAGACTGGGCTAATGTGGTCGGCCCTGACGTGTAAATAAACTGAATTTGCTGGAATTGTTGGAATTTCTCTTGAGCGAGTTCACCTCATCATTTGTGCTTTGCTTAGTTACAAAGAAGTGTGCACATATTAATTTCTAAAGTGAAACACAATCGAAAAGAGATTTCCTCGTAATTTTTGACTCTATTCAAACAGAATGGTGATACCTTTCTTCACCAAATTGTCACTGATGACAAATCAGGAGTACAATCAATACATTACAGGTGTAAGGGCTTTCCTAACCCAAAAAGTACTGATGCCTGTATTTTATGACTACAACAGCCTAGGCCGTATTGAATTTTTGAAACAAGGTGGTACTATGAACTCCAGCCAATTTGTGAACAATGTGAACTAGACCTGGGACTGAAATAATTATTCAACCAGAAACTAACTAAAAGGAGATGCTAATTATAATGGCAGTCCGCTAGCCCTCTTTGTTATCTTTATACTCAGGTCGGCTATTAAAAGCAAGATGATGCCATACGCCGATGACCTCTCTAATAGTAAACTTGTTATAAAAGGTATTTATTAACCTAATTAAAGATTGGATTGTCCATTGGACAAATATTTGAAGATCTTTGGTACCGTAAATAGTAGTAGTAATATACGAATTTTAAATTATGGCTGAAGCTGCTTCAGTAAGCCCGCTTCTGCATATAAGTCATTTCAGGTTGAATTCCTCTATTGCCTTTTTCTGCAATTGTAATATTTTTGAGGCCAGGAATGTTTTACATTTAGGCAATAAACTAAATTTGACAAAGAGCTAATTATACTTAAAAGGCTTAACTTTTATTGAGTGATAAAATTTGAATTTCTGAGTATATTGTTATAGAACATTATTTTTAAAGTCGAACAGAACAGCACCTGAAGGTCTTCAACACATTCGATAGTGAAGACAATCGAAGACATCGATTCTGCTAACTTAAATCTTTAGAATTACTTGATATAAAGTTTAACTAAGGCCATTGTATATAATCTTAGTCAAAAACCACAACATTTTTTAAAAATTTCAAAAAAGAATTGCAAAAACTAAATTTGATTTCAAAACAAAAAAGGTGAAAAATCGTTTACCATATTTTGAAGCGATTGACAGCTTTGACCAAGATCAAAAGAAGACATTATAAGAATATTTTAATCGAATCCAATGCTTACTTGAATAAATACTATTGACCCGGCTTGGATATCTTTTATATTTTTTGAACATTCTAAACATAGCATCAACATGCCAGCTTTTTTGTTGTCTTCGGCGTTTGAAAAATTACTTATAGTTAGAAGATAACATGATCGAAAGTGTTCAATAATGGAATTAAACTAAGCAGATTTATTTTCAGACTTACAGAATGAAAGAAGAGCAACACGAAAATTATAAAAAAAGTTGCAGGAGAGATAAAAGTTAGTTCAAAGACACTGATTGATTTGAGATCGCAGAATATCCAATTAATTTTGTCCAAAAATATACAGGATACGTGAAATGAGAACTGGTTTAGGAAGTAAGTGAGTTTGGAGGAGGATCTGATATGGTATGAGACCATACTACTTTTAACAGTTGTATAGATTTGTTGCTGCATCCGTGTGAATTTTTAATGCGTCTAGGATCTTTTTAGAAACGATGCTCTACATATAGCAGCTTAGGCAAGAAAGCTTCTGGGAGAAAATCGAACTTCTATAATGAATTCTATGTTAAATTTCATTATTGTGTATATTTCAAGCAATAAAATTGATTGCATCACAAAGACTATTATATGCTCTGATTGCGTAATTAAAACCTAATTTTTTAAAAGTTTAGATGATCGCATCGAAAAATTGTTTTAAATATTGATTGTGATGTATGGGTTATGATTTAATGTCATTAGCGGTAGTTCCAAACCAATAAATCAGGTTCTAAATTACTTGGTAGTCAAAACACACCTCTGGATTACAGTAACAGAGAGCATACAACATGTGGCGCTAGAATTGTCACTTAAAATCAATTCATTTGTAATAAAATTGAGATCTTACGTGTTTTTGGACAGCTATTTCTTCATCCGCAATACTGTCTACGTCTTCTATGTAAAAAAGTTTGTTGGCATCTTCCAGACTCTATTGACTCAATATATACTCTTGATCTCAGCTCAATTTGTTGAATTGAAATATTAGGTAGTGATCCTTTTTCCTTACAGTTTACATAATAATTAAATTTGATCTTGTTAGTACATGTCGTGAGTTAGAATAAAGCAATTGTCATTCTCATAGAGGTTATCCGTTAGTTTGATTATGTAAGATTACTAGGTTTTGTGGCCATGTACGCTTTAGTCTATCTATATGACTTGCAAGGGATTACGTACAAGATTTCTTAATGTGTACTATAACACATTATTTATCATATATAGGATATTAAATTTAAATCTCTAAAAAAGTTTGGTATGGGATGGTTTTTCATAACCCCATAGCTGGAACCCGTATGTTCATATAGAGTAGTAACATGTTTGATAAGTATAATTGCCATCTCCTTCCAATTAACCAGTTTCTGTTGTTTGAAATCTAGTTGTTTTATCTAGTTCTAATATGTTTTATGAAGGTTTTTGTAATGGCATTTTGAGATATTTTATTATATATTTTAATATCGAAGTGTTATTGGACTAAGTTTGCATTCACAGTGAGCTTTTCTTTGTAAAGGTTATCTATGTAGGTTTTTCGTTATTGTCCGTTATTTCCATTTGCTGGACCCGTCTTCTATTAAGACCAAATAGTGTTATAAATGTTTTGCTGCTACTGAATAAGGGGTTAGCTGTGATATATTTGAGCTTGTATAACAGGCCTTTATCATTACTGCATCTTTTCTGCGAGGGATGTGGTATTCCATGTGCTTGGTTGACTAATTTGGATTAAGTTGTGATATGTTCTTTCTCTTTTTTTTATCATCTGCCATTAATGTTGGGACATCGTTGAACTTCTTGATTATAGTCATTTTCTACGTCGTCTAGGTTAGAATTAGCTATGTTATCTATCTATATTCTGACTATATTCACATGAATCTGTATAGTTGTCACTATTTTCTCTTTTAAGGTTTTGCTGCCTATGATGGTGGATATATTACAAAAGAGGATGTCATTAGTGTTTGATTACCGATTGAAAATGGGAATTGAAAGTCAGACTGGCTTTGCTGTTGGGGAAAATAGTGCCCTTGAACACTGGGTATATTAAATATGAAACCGTGAATTTTTGGACCAACTTTATTATTTATGGTGGTTGTTTCTGAGTGGTCGTAACCTTATCCGTTTCCGATTTGAAACATACATATCATGGAATGTTTATATTTAATAAATAGGACAAATTGTATGTACATACCATTTTTGTAGTAATACTGAATGATGAAATTACTTTATTATTTGGGTATAGCACTGAACTATTAATGTTAACGGAACCTGTTTAGCGTATGTTTACTATTTGAAAGCTAAATATGAACTGGTACTGATGTGTGGTTTTAGTATTTTTCTATTTTATTTGTTATTTTGACTTAGAAGATAAATAATTTATTTTAAAAAGTTTTGGGTAAATAAATATTTATATCACCAACTGCAGCGCGTTAAATATTTTAAAATATTCCCAATTTATTAATGCAGTTCACATATTTATGCAACGCAAATTACATAAATGTCGTAAAAGTAAAAATATTGGCGATTTGATATACCTACTACTACCATCTTTTCAAACAAAAATAAACATATATGGCAATAAATGTTTTTAAAAAATATAATCTATGAAAAACTGCATGTTTTATACTGTTAACGATTGAACAGAACTATTTTTACTGAAATAAAAAAAACAATCAACGTTAAATATGGATCGTAAACCGAGCTTGAGACAAACGTAACGCATGACGTTAGACACCTATGCGCGGTTAGAAAATTGTTTAGAATGGACCTATCTCACATTATTTCAAATTGATTCGTAAAGAAACTGGTTTTTGCCTTTGCAAAATGCTTCGGTATTCATTATGTGGCAATTTATTGCTAGCATTTGAATATTTTCGCCGGAATAAATTTGTTTGGCGGAATAAGTTAGCTAAGCGGCCAAATGTTTTGAATATTTTAATGACCTTAGATTTCAGGTGGCTCTAAAAGTTAGAGCGAAAACCGTAAATAAAATCGCAATTTGTTTAATCAAAACAAAGCTTTAAGAGGCTTGCATTATGTGGAATTGTTGATTGTGCAATTCTAAATGCAGTAAGAGATGTAATGAATCCAATATAGAGCGATGTTAGTAGAAAAAATAACTGCAGAAATATAATTAGAATTAAACTCACAGATGATAGCAAACACAAATTAAAAAAAGCACAGAATTCAAAAAGACTAGGAGTCACGTTAATGTGCAATGTGAAAAGTTCAAATGGAATAAATTTTATAACTTGAATATATAGGAGTTTTGTAAAGTTTCTAGAATATATTAGGTTTTATCTATAATTGTGTAGTGCAGTAACTAAGAATGCTGTAAGCATCGTCGGATTGTTTTTAAAAAATGTATACAAATAGGTGGTCTTAATAATTTTTTTATTAAGTTTTATTTTACAGAAAAATTTTAAATACAAACTGTTGGAAATTAAACATTCAAGTTAGTTAAGGTTGCTCCAATCTCGAACTTTTTTCTTAATGTGTTGTATCAAATTCTGTACAACAGATTTTTCATGCTTTTGAACATTCAATTTCAGTCTTTTTTGGAGTTCGCCAAATTTTCGGCCGATTTGAAATCCTTTCGAAGCTTTTGCTTTATTAAAAAAATTGTTTAAGGATTAATCGTTTTGTCAGCAAGTTTGTGATACCTCTCTACCACGGAAGCAGAGTAATGACACAAAGATAGATTAAACCTCCCCCTCATTTTAAGAAACAATAATCTTTTCTGTATGTATTATTTGAGGTATATTGCAATATTCAAACTTCGTTGGGAAAAAAGTCGAGTCGATGTCATAGCAAAATAACTTCCGAAACCAATATCCGATTTCCAAATATTTTACAAAATATTGATTTTTGTGAGTTGAGCATATCTGTTCTTAAATTCATAGTGGAGGTCCGGGAAAAGTTAATTCATAACCATGTATTGTGTCATACATTTTCTAGGACCTTCGCCGTTTTTTTTTTGCAATACTTCTTAGCAACTGTTTACAGATCTAAGGTCTTGAAGCATCCGGTTTTTTTCTGCTCTACTTTTGTACAACCATTTAAACTAACTTAAAATATTTCATTTGGCTAATAGTTTCTATTTCTAAGTCTCTATAAAGGTCGCTGTTTCTGAAGTTTTTCTAACTTGTGTTAAAATTGTTTCTCAGTGCTTTATTCTGGAAGCGCTGGATAATATCGATATTGGTTTTTTTGGAGCAACCCTGCAGTTAGATGTCATACGTCCATACTAGCTTAGAAATCTATTTTCACAGTAGTATTTTGTTGTAGATTGCAAGGATAGAATGTTTATTCCAGAGTTACTACACTTTGTTATACTTGAAGTCCAGTTATTTTTTGATTTTGATATGGGTTCAACGTCATACCTAAATATTTTGCTGTACTAACATATGATATTTGTGTATTATTTGTTAATGAGGATATGTTGATCATGTTTGTTTGTAAAATTGAAATGAATAGCTTTGGTTTCATTCAATATAATTTGCTAACAATTAGCCTAATCTTTAATTTGATTAGCAGATCAGTTTTGTCTACATCCAAGATGCCCGTGCCGCTGCAAAAGTGGCAATCACGTTATGCACCGACTCAAAAACGTTTAGGCAAAAACTTCTTTAATTTATATTTAGATCCCTCGTGCCACACTTTATTAAAAGCTTGTTTATATCAAAGAAGATAGTAAAACATACTTTCCTTTCGTGATATTTTTTGTTAAAATTCTTCATAGTAGTTTTTTTCTGCATTTACACAACATTTCCAGCGTGTCTAATGCTCCTTAAAGGCTTCCTGTAATACGGAAACTGAAGTGCTTTTATGGGATTGGTCGCGACGGTTTGGATCCTCTCTACCGATCCAAAACGGGTTTCTTTCAGGGTGGATTTGAGTTTTGAGAACAGAAAGAAGTCTGGCGGTGCCAAGTCCTGGCTGTACGGCGGTTGGGGTAGCGTTGACATGTTTTTCTCGTTTGCAAATTTTCAGACACAATTTCATGCACTACGGTTTTTGGTAAATTCAAATTCTATACTAATAATGGAACACTTCAATGCAGATCAGAGTTCAACAATTGTTTTATTTTCACTAAATTTTTATAACAGCCGCTCGTTGGCGGTCGTGTTTTGCGTTTTTCTTCTTCGACGGCTTCTTTTTCCTCACGAAACCATCTTGTGCCATTCAAAAATCCTCGTTTTTGACATGGCTTTCTCTCCGTTTTCCTTATCAGATTTAAAGTCTTGTGCTGGCTTTTTTGAGTTTGACACAAAACTTTATCGCATAACGTTGCTCAAACGTACGCTGCATGTAAAGTCCGTGACGCGTCACCAAAATATGATTTGCGGGAAGCGCGATCCTCACTCTCTCAAATTCTCGGAAAGAACCGCCCTTTTGGTTGGCTAAAAAAATTATTCCCGATACTTTCTGAGCAAACTGTGTATATGTGAGATCAAAAGGCGCTTTATATTTACTATGAGAGTTTTGTGGCTTGGTTTGAGAGGCTGTCAAATGTTTTGTGGGTTTATGAATGTGCCACTTTCTCTTCATAATACTTATGATGCCATTATAAAATAATACTTGGTTATGTCAAAATAGTTTTTGTTAAAGAAACCGCGGAAGAAGAGAAATAAAAAGTGTTGAAATAAAACATCGCGAATATTAATGATCAAAATTGTATTAGAAAAACATAATTTTTATCTTTACAATTGTTGATTACTACTTTGGGAAGATAGTTAATATTGCTGTCAAGTTTTAATTTTCAAAAAATGCAAGATTGTGTATTTAACCAGAAAGGTACGGCTGGCAAGATGAAAGTGGATGCTGTCACCAAAATGTTTCAATGGTGGGAAACAAAGTATAATGCAAAATACTTAAATTACATGGAAGATGATCACTCTCAGATTTACACATTATCTCCTTATGATGATACTGTATCTATTATAGGAAGAAAACGCATAGGGGAATGGGAACTTGGTGAGAATGTCAAGGAGCTTGAAGGAAAAGCAAAAGATGATTGGTATTGTAACTCAGTTGAAAAAGTGAGTGATGTGATATGGGCCACGTTTTATCATAACACACACAAGTGTAATGTTTTACCTTAGGATGTTTTAGATGTTACACATACAAAATATGAAAACCTTACGAAAAAAGAATTGCTAAAAAGATGTGTTGGAGGTTTTAATCAAAATAATAATGAAAACAATAACCCACTCACATGGAAAATGTATTCAAAACTTAACTTTGTGGGTCAAAAAATCGTTGAATTTGTCGTACACATCTTTTGCTGCCAAGTTTAATGAAAGTTTTCCAGCATTCTTGCAAAATTTAAAGCTCTCATCATACACTATGACCCTAATATACATCAATATGTAACGACAGGGGATTCAGCCTACATCAGTACACCTAATCATTGTGCTGGAAGCAATAAATCGATTTATTGGAGGTCATATTATCTAAATAAGAACTATTATACGGACTTGGAATAAGTGACCTAATGTAAGTTAATATCTTAACATGTTAGCAATGTATAAACCAATCTTTAATTGTTATCTTTCTCTAGGTAGCTGCCATTGATTCTCCTGATGAACGACCAATCCGCGTGTGACAAGGGTTAACCCACCATACATTTATAAATTAAAAAATGACTTAAAATACTACAAACATCGGTATTACCTATCCGAAAACTATATGGGAATTCGGTTCAATCAGAAGTGGACAAAGCAAACGTGTTTGTTGAGTTTTTACACCCTCCAAATCAGATACCAATAATGATGATACTTACTTACTTACTTACTTACTTACTTACTTACTTACTTACTTAGTCCTAGGCCTTTCTACCTTTAGGTGTAAGGCTATAATGATGATAACCAGATTAAAATTTTTCTAGACTTATTTTGCCAAATGTGTTTACCTATACAGCCATTCTTCCCAAGAGAAGTCTACCAATAAATTAGGCTAGTTTATTAATACGAATCACAGGTCGATTACTAAAGGAACTGCTAAAAAGCAGTTTGCTAAGGCTGACATATTATCCACTAATTTAGAATTTTTTTTATATAATTGATTCCCGAGCCTGGAAAATCAGCACCCGAGTCGCCTTTTATTGCTTTGATGAACCATATTCCAATTTGGTTTCCGCGAACGGCATTAAACATCAACAAACTCAGAAAACTGCTAGTAACATTTCCATTAATGTTGAGGAAAGAAACTGTACACAACAATATTCATGGACAAAGTACAATCCTTTGAGAAAGTTTATATGATGACCTTCTATACTCTATGTTAACTACTAAAATAATACTTTTTTGACAAGTACTACCAGGTTAAATTTAATACCATTGTTTCAAGTCTTTATCAAGTGTCCTCGGGTGTGCCAAGCGGAAGCATCTTGGGTTCCTATTGTATCTCATTTTTGTCATTTATACCCCAAATTTTTCAATAACAGAAAACACAACACTTGCTACATTTACAGAAAATACCGTCATCTTAGTAGTTAATAATGACCCTGTAATAGCATGCCAACATTTCTAGTATTTTCTTAACTTTATTGAGCGGTGATTATTAAAATAGAGAACAAAAAGCTAAATATCTTGGTCTAGTGACTTACCTGGTAAAAACGTTTAAAGACTAATCGGCAACAAATTAATCTAAAACTCCGACAACAGTATTCTCTCAGTTATCCCTACAGAATAAAATCCCTATTTACAATGTATGGACCTACGGTATATAGCTGCAGAGATGTGCGAAATCGACAATTCCCAAAAGCATTTAGCGATTCCAATAGAAGGTATTGCGAATAATAAATGCTCCATACAGACTTGGTAATTCCTCTAGTATCAGAAGAAATATAAAGATTTTCAATAACATGTCGCAAATGACTACTAGATCATGAGGATGAATAGATCACAGCACTAGTCAGTCCTCCAAATGTAGTGCGAATATTAAAAGACAGTAACCAAGCGACTTAGCACAATTAGAAATTGAAACTCTTACCATCACATCAAGATCGAAATAGGAATATCATCGATCGATGGGTTTTCTTAGTTACTTTACATTTACTTATTGCTATTATACAAAAGAGTATAATATAAAGTGGCATTTAAATAAATTAATATTTTTCTCAAAATAATATTTTTTAGATCGGTGACTACAATATCTGATACTACTGTTCAGTTTCTTCCAATTTTTTGGTAAACTTTCCATATCAGTAAAATTAGTCCTTGAACCGGGGGTCTTTTTTATTTTACAAAAAACAAACAATTTTCCATCAGAAATCAAAATTTTCATCGTGCTATTCTGCTGCAAATCACTATTTTGAAAATCTTTGTTGAGGGGCTACACAATTCGATTTATGAGATGAAGCCGTTTTGTTTTTTATTTCTAAATAACCCAAATTAGAGTAGGAGTGGTTACCAGTATTTTTTTTTGTTTAGCATTTTTAAAAACGCTACTCTATTATTTAAGTTTGCAAAGTTGAGAATTGGTTGTTATAGTGGCTATTTACAAGATAGGTTGTTTTATATTGCTATATATAAATCATTCTACTCTGTCTTACAGCATAATAACTATTAGGGTCCAGAATGATTAAAATGCACATAATTAACATACTATTATTTATGGCCGTTAATTTAACTACTAATAACTTAATTTTGCCTCAGAAAATTCAAAAAATGCTGGTAAGCTCTGCACCTGCAATTTTTGACTGATTATTTTGGTTACTATGAGGTTACAATAAAATTTAAATAAAATTTTATTTTTGTAAATATGTGCTTCCTCTAGGTCAAGAGTCCATGTGCATTTCAGATACTTTGTCTCATCTGATTGAATCAGCTGGTTACCATTTAATGTGACTTGAGGATAGGTGTCTCTGCTTAATGTAACCGTTACATGAACTTATTTAGATTTGTTTGTAACTTATTTAAATTTTCTTGAAGGTGTTGTGATGCAGTAATAGGATCGGAATGTACTGCTAGAACTGCGGTATCGTCTGCGTATGTGGATATTGTGGTTTTGCTAGTTATCGGAAGGTCTGCGATATATAAGAGATATAAGAGAGGTCCTAAAATGCTGCCTTGTGGTCCTCCAGATCCAATTGGTAGCAGGTCTTGATATTTAATTAGGAAAAACCTTATACGTATATAAATCAGAATATAAAGACAATTTACATATAATGACTTTATTTCCATTCACACAATAATGTGTTTCTGGTATCGTATAACGAGTTTCTTTACCTTGTCGAAAAGTTTTTTGATTGTTTATAAAACCACCTCTGTACCGCTTGCTAAACCTTATAATTCGAGCCGAGCTTGTGACCTCTCAGTGTCGTTTTCAAGGCGTCGAAGAGTTGGTAATCAGATGGTGCTAGATTAAGACATCAGGTCGGCTTTCACCCGTTATATCTGTTCTTTCTTCTTTAAAGCGTTATATCTATTCGTAGATTTTTTGTTGATACAGCGTATTATATTGCGATGGTGCAATTATTCAATGGAGCGGTTGACTTTTAGCCCCATTGCTCTCTGCCATATAGCTGAACAATGGGATGTTGATTTTGTAACAGATTTTTTGAACTCCCTGCATTCATTTTCATTCACATCTGAGTATGCTGTTATATGCCTTTTCAAGATCTGTGAAGGCCACATGCTTGTCTGTTCCTATATTTTCTTTTAGATGCCTAATATAATGTATGTTGTCTAAACACTACCGTTTTTTTAAACCATATTATTTTTCACATACATTTACATGTTCTTTTTCTATTTCAATTTTTATGACGCTTATTCTTCTTTAGTTAGAGGAGGACTTATTGTTTCCTTTTTTATAGATTGAACCTATATATGTTTAATTCTATTTCTGGGGGATATTTTCTTGTTCCTCTGTTTTATTAAATATCTTCTGTATATATTTTTGAACGTTGTCACCGCCATACTTGATTAGTTCTGTTCTCAATTTTCTTGTCCTTGGTGCTTTGTTATTTTTGGTCTTTTGTAGTTTTCCGAATATCTTCTGTTAGTTAACAATTAGCGTTTACTTCTTCTATCAGTTTTTCCTCTTTTACAAATAATTTTCTATATACTTGTACTTTGAAAATGGTGAAATAGACAAAAAGAACACTAACTAAGGTGATCCAGATTCAAAATATAGAATAAAGTGTTTCAAACAAAAAGTACCGAATAGAAATATATAAAAAAATATTTTTTAGAAAAAAGGAAGAGCATTCTGTACAAAAAAATGTTAAAACCGTAAAGCAGCTGGATCTCTTAGTCCTATTGCTGTAATATCTGATTTAATTGTGTTCTCAAAAGAACTTGCCTAGAATACCCAAAGTTTTGAGAAAAATACGTTAAAATATTTTTAAATTGAGAAAAATTTAAAAAACTTTAAGTTATCGGAGATTCCGTTTAGTTAAAATGTGATGTGGAAGCATATCTGCTGCATATACCCATACCTTAAAGCTTCGCTCCTAAATTACTAGAGCAATTGCTCGCGGCTGCGTTGTTTGGAATTAATTACCCCGAGTGGGGTTTATAGAACTCCACAAGTTGGTGGTAAATCGTTCCAAGCCGCCTGGATACTTTCCGTTACTAAATTTGCGACGGCAAAAAAGGACGAGCGGCGAGAGAATGCCGTCCTGGGCACCATCAAAGGCAGCACCTACCATAAAGTTTTTTAGTAGCGGCTTGCATATTGATATACTGAAGCGGCTGTCCGCTCTCGGAACGCATAAAACATTAATAAATAATAAATATTAATAAAAAAGCACAATAAAGGAAGAGCGGGCAGGCAGTTACGGATGATTTGCGGCGGGAGGCCCTTTGGGCGGGCCGCTGAACCGCCGAGCCGCGCCGTCCATCCGGCCCGGATTATTTATGACGCCGGCAATTAAAACATTAGCAACATAACTCCGGGCCCGCTTCCCGCCTAATTGCGGCGTGCCGGGCGCCGCGCCGGGGCGCGCGAGGCGCGTTGACGTTACAATTAGAGCCTCGCGATGCGCCGGAAATACGCAGCTGACTCCGGGCGCTCAGACTCCCGCTTCCGGAGCTGATTGTAAACTCAAAGCTCGCAGCCGGGAGTTTCGGAACTGCGAGTGTCTGTTTGGTGTCGCCATGGCGACGGCGCGATTCTCGCGCCCGGCTCCGGAATCGAGTCCTCCGCGTCCGCTCGAATTCCTTCAGGAGAGCTTGCAGGGACGGGGCCGGAGCGCATTCTGCCATATAAAAAATTCCAAATTCCGAATCTCCAATTATTTCGCCCCTTATTTATAGCACGGCGGGCACGCAATAAACGTTTCCATATTTCAGGAGGCGAAAGGTCGGGGACGGCTCCTAATTTCCGGATAATGAGTTAATAAAAATGCATATGTTTACAAATTGGACTTTAAAACAAACAGGAAGATACAAATATTGGCTCACGAGTTTTTTAAATAAAACGGATCACCATTAGCGTCGGTTTAGTCGTGAATTATCGGCGAGCCCGCTATAAAGCTGTCCGGAGCGCTCTCGTCCGGCCGCTCCGTAACTAAACGCTAATAGGAAAATCCGGGCCGAGTTTCGTTTGAAATGCGCGCGCCTGATTAATTTTTAGATTTACTCACCGAAAACGCATAAAAGCGCCCGTTATGCGTTGAGCATTCCACGGCCCCGTGGCCGAAGTTTCCAAACTCGGCGAGATTTTCAGATCCCGGAGTAGCGTTGTTTGTTGGCTTTATGGCGACAGCAGCGTCTAAGAGACGCACGGGCCATAATTTACATATCGTTTAATTTGCATATCTTACTAATAAAGTGAGAGTTTCTGGGAAAATTATCTTAATAAAAAGTTTACAAAACATATACCATAGAAATGATAAAAATAAGATATGGGCGCTGTGTTATTAAAACGAATATTAAATAAATGGTTCCTATCTCTAGTTTGTTTGATTTATGCTAATGGGTCGAGATGAAAGCTTATGTTTTTCCTCTGTAAAAAATCATATTTTACGCTCTTGTTAACGTAGCCTTATTAATAAAGAGCTGAAGGCACTTATGATCGCAGACTTACGTTTATTTAACAAGTTTGTTATGACTGAAACTAGAACTAATATTATTATTACATATGAAGACAATTTGATTATTTTTTAGTTATAGTTAAGTAATGACATTTGTATTGTTTTATATTTTGAATATGTCCATTGATGATGTTACTCCCTAATATAAATTACTTGTTTATAAAAAGAAAGTTTGTTTTATTGTAACAACCAATTGGTTAGCCATCTTTTTTTTACTCTTCTTGGAATTTCTTTATTTTTGAGCTGTGTAGACTAGTTTACTTTGGTTGGCTTCCGTGATAGTTGGAAGGAAATCGATATTCTCATCTTACCCAGTTAGTAAAATACCAAGGTGCGTTAATTAGTAAACATCTTAGACTTAAACCGCTGGATAGCGCCGATATTACATCTCTTAGCACATCTCTATAACTAAAGATCATATGTTCATAATGGCTTTAATATGATTTTGTATAGGAGCAGCTTGTTATAAGTTGATAATGACGATCTTCTACTAACTAACCGACTCATCTGCCTAAATGTTATGTTTAATTGCTGGATTTTTGTTTGTATGTTTCCAGGTTTTTTTCTAAGTTCTAAGTATTTTTTTCCATTCTTTACAAGGGGAATTTGCATTTAGCTTTTAGAACGTAAAGACTTGCTTATCACCGCTTCGTGATAAAAGAAAATTATAAGAGGCTAGTGGGTCACCGGTCGATTCAATTGATCAGGAAATTTAGCCGGTACCTTGTTAATTATTATACACAGCAGTGTGACATAAATTGCACGCAGTCAATAACGAATGTAGCATTCGGATTCCCTAATAACACAATGCGATGGTTGTGTTTTTTTAGTTTCTGATAATCGATTCCTATGTATTTTTTAACGTTGAATCCCAAAATGATCTTCATTTGTTACCATCACGTCAGGATTTTTGGAAAATCGCAAATTTCAAAATTGTGAAAAAGTCGAAAATTGCAAAAATTTGATACTATAAAATATACATAAAACGTTTTTTTTTATAATAAATAAATATAATATGTTTACTTTTTTGGCTTATGCTATGGTAAAATAGTTGAGGGATCGGATGAGGGGCGGAGGGAGCTTATTGATTCCTAGGTTTTCTAATGAAAATTGCTATAAATAGCCTAATTTTCTATTATTATTATATTTTTGATTTATTTATTTATATCTTTTTAAATTTTCCCTTCCCTTCCTTCTCCTTCCCTCTAAATATCCTTTAGGAAATCTACAAAATTGTTTAGGTTAAAGTTGACGAGACGGTGGGAGAGTTGGCTTTCCATTGGTTAGTAAATGAGTGGAGTCGACAGCTTGGCCGAAAGTATAAGCAACTGAAATTTGACAGGTTGTGACAAGACTTAACAAGATGTAACATGTTTATTGGCAGCTATCTGCTCCATTCATGCACCGTGCTATTCTTAGTGTACGACAATCATAAGTGAATTACGTGCGGCAATCTCAAAATAATATTGATTCTTCTATGACAGCAAGGAGGGTACACAAAGTTTTCTTTTTTATGTGAATAGGATAGCCGAAACACAGAAAATCATTGCAGAAAGATTGGCCAAAAAGAGCTTTTTTAGAATCTGGAACCAAAAATGTGCTCCGAAAAGTTTCCATAGATCCGAATAAAGTTCTTCTTTAACCCCTGCATATCAAGTTAGGCTTGATGAAGTAATTTGTCAGTCTTACCAAAAGAAAGTAAATATATCTGTGACAAATTTCCAGCCTTATCAGCCGCCAAACTAAAAGAGGGTGTCTGGTTTTGACATTAGAAAAGTCTTCAAATATGATAATTTTCAGAAACAAATGGAAGTTGCAGAAAAAGAAGCATGCGGAGCTTTTAAAGGCGTAATAACCAAGTTTCTGGGCAATAAAAAGGATCTGAACTTTAAATCAATCTTTGAGAACATACTACAGAAGAACAAAAATTTAGGCTGTTTCAAAAAGCTTGAAGGTTCACTTTCTAAATTTATATTTGGACTTTTTCTTGGTGCCGTTAGCGAAGAAAAAGGTTGGATATTTAATCAGGACATCAAAGAGTTGGAAAGGGGGTATCAAGAAAAATAGACTACTATGGTAATGGCTGACTATTGCTGGATGTTACACCGAGGAGAACCCCTTAAAGAACATAAAAGGAAAAGCGCAAAGCAGAGCATTAGACGTTCAAAGGAACTTCGACACTGGTGATGCAAAATGGATCCACTGCGATAACCCAAACAAGAGGAAATTATGGGGACAGCCAAGCCGAATATTTATGGTAAAAACTCATGTTGTGTATTTGGTGGGATCAGCTTGGTGTCGCGTATTATGAGTTGCTCAAACCGAACGAAGCCATTACTGGGGCTCTCTACCGAACACAATTGTTGAGACTGAGCCGAGCATTTAAGGAAAAATGCGCCCACTACTACTCCGGACACGACAAAATTATTTTCCTGCATGATAATGCTCGTTCGTATGTTGCGGCGTCGGTCAAAACTTACTTGGAAACACTCAATTGGGAAGTCCTACCCCACCCGCCGTATTCACCATACATTGTCCCTTCCGATTATCATTGTTCCGATCAATGGCACCTGGCCTGTCTGAGCAGCACTTTACATCATTTGAAGATACCAAAAATTGGGTCGATTCGTGGATAGCCTCAAAAGATGAAGCGTTCTTCCGACGTGGTATGCTGCCAGAAAGATGGGAAAAAGTGGCTAGCGATGGACAATACTTTGAATAAAACATAAGGTTCCGTTCTTTCACAATAAATGCCCAATTTTTGATTAAAAACGGCGGAGACTTATTTGAACTCTCTTTAGTAAAAGTAATAGAGTATCAGAAACCGCATTCCTCTTCTCCATTGATTTGAAAAATATTTAACAGGGTCAAGATGAAAGACGCAAGGGCAATTATAACTACATCAGTTTTACATTCAGTGTCATACTTGATCTACAAATTACCTGGGTGTATCCTATACCATTTTACATGCTGTAGCTTTGTAGATAGGAATTCTTAAAGGGGAATTTTCATCCAATAGATTATTTTCAAGTTTTTTGAAAAGGAGGACGTAAAACAATTTAAAGTTTTGAGAAGACTTAAAATACAGTAAGGAAATTCAAATGGCACAAACAATTTTTTCAAAAAACAAGAAGTAGTTAAAAATTAGGATCACCCATTTACCAGAGAATCAGTGTAACTCTGGAGAACAAGCTATGGCGATGCTCATGCAATCATTAGTGATTCCGACTATACAATTGTCCAACTTCGATAAAAAAACGAAGATTTATTCTGGACTGTTCCGAAATACTCTTTCTACAGTCCGGACTTACCTTCTTCGATTATTATTTGTTTAGACCACTAAAAGAGTAATTTGAATACTGATATTGCCCATTGTCATAATCATTTTTATTTTATCGTTTTTACAAAAATATTTTTCCAAGTCAGGGGATTATACACAAAATTATGATTTTGTGATTTTTACTGGCGCGATGGTTACAATAGATGAGATTATTATATTAAACTGTTGTCCCTAAAATCAAAGACAAAAAAGTTTGTACTTAACTGTGCTCCTTAAAAGTTAATGTTGTGTTTACTGTTAGTGCAGTTTAGTTCAAGAAGAAGTTTGGTAACCATCATTCTTTGAGAAATAGGTACGGTAAAACTATCAAGTACATTAATATTGTTTTTATGATTATCTCTATCAGGACGTACGAAACATTTTTGAGAACTGCAAGTATTCTTGTCTATATTGAGGAAATTAAGACACAGTAAAAGACAGTTAGAACCAGTAAAAACATCCAAAGAGTTAAAGAGTTCGTAAAAGAAAAGGAAGGAACGGTAGTGACCCTAAAAGCTTACCAAGAGTTAGGCACCAGCATATCATTGTTCCAAACGATTATGAAGAAAGACTTATAACTAAAGCCATATAAGATACAGATAAACTAGCTAATTACTGAAAACTCAGTTTAAAGAAAATTTTTATTTGCAAATTTAACGATCGATTTAATAGAAAAAGGATTAATAAACCCGAAGAAAATTTTGTTTACGGATGAAGTCCACTATTATCTTAAAGATTATGTGAACAAACAAAAGCGGAGGATATAAGGAAGCGAAAATCCATACTTCTTAACATCAAAGCTCTAACATTTGAAGCGGGTAACCGTTTGGTGTGAAAGAAGTGTTTCCTTACTTTGCTTATTGGGCTTGGGAAAGGTTAACGCTAACTGGTTAATGCAGGACAATGCGCGACCAGATCGCACTGTATTTTAGTGAAAGGGTTATCGCATTTGATTCTGCTCTTAAATGGACACCCTACTTACCGGATCTAAATGATCGCGACTGTCTCTTGTGGGAATACCTAAATGACAACGTGTACAGAAAACAAATTTGATCTTAGGAAATCTTAAAGAAGTAATCACCAAGCAAATTGAATCAATAATGCCAGAAATGCAATCAAGAATAGTAGGAAATTTTGAAGCCCGTTTAAGGGATGTCATTGCATCAGGAGAGTCGCACTTTGAAAATTTAATTTATTAAATAAATATTTATATAAAGTTTTTTTTTGTATGTCATCCTAGCATACCAATTAGGGCGGTCAAATCACGGAATCTTAAATTTCGCAATTTTGTTCTTTGACGCGGGAAGAAGCACTAGAAGAGAAATTTGTTTTATCGTTGGATTCGTGGTCAGGGGGTTAGGGACAACGATTTAAAATGAAAATCTCATATATCGTACCCATTGGGCCACTGTAAAAAAGTAAAGCGACAAACAAATGTAATGCTATAGGATTGTTGCACTAATTAATGTTATTTGGAGAAATAAAAAATTAAACATTGTAGCAAAGGTCGAGTTGACACAACCAGATACTACGGTTTATCAAGATAAAAATATTAAAACCTACAATACGAGGCTATTTTTTTTTAACCTTTGATAGCTGCTAAGTTGACCCGACGAACAATATGAGGCCGATGTGCGCATTGCGCTTCTGAGCGGCTTTCCCACCATAATATCTGTCACTGCTGAGTTCAACACATCAGTTGAAACTGAGCTGCAGGTCAGTTAACATGCCCGACATGATTGATTTTCCCGCCAAGTGCGAGTTGCGCAGTGTCATTCGTTTCCTACAGGCAGAAGGGAATAGCGCAGCAGAAATTAATCGGAGAATGAGCTGGTTTTACGGTGCAAACTTTATGACTGACGGTGTTGTGTGAGAATGAGGAAATTTAAAGATGGACGGACCGATGTTCATGATGAAGGTGAACTAGGGCGCAAGTCTGTCGCTAGTGAAGATCTTGTTCAGCGAGTTAACATAGTGATTCGGCAGAGAAGGATGTTTACTATTAGTGAATTTTTGTGGTTTTCCAAATATTTTAAGGTCAACTCTGTATATGATCGTAACGGAACAGCTACACTACCGAAAACTTTGTGCACGTTAGGTTTCCAAAAAGTTGTCTAAGAACCACAAAACACGTTACGCTGATGAGAGGAAAGAGTTTTTGAAATCAATCCTCACAGGAGATGAAACTTGGATTATTTATGACAATCCAAACACAAACTCCCCGAACAAACCTAAAAAGTTCAAACAAACGTTCACGAAAAGGAAGAACATGGCTACCATTTTCTGGAGTCACAAAGATGCTGATTGTGGAGTTTATGGAGCCGGGGACTACAGTTCATGCAAACTTGTATTGACAGACATTACGTCGACTGCGGAGAGCCATTCAGAACAAAAGAGACATGCTGTCTTCTAGAATTGTTTTGATCTATGACAACGTATGACCGCATAGTGTTGTGATAACCAAGCAGCTTCTTGCACAATTTTAATGGGAAGTGCTTGATCACCCCGCGTACAGCGCAGACTTGGCACCGAGTGATTTTCACTTTTTTGAAAGCTGAAGAGAGGTATGGGAGGACAGAGCTTCCGCACCAACAAAGAATTTTAAGTCTCTATGAAGACCTATCGTAACATTCTGGCGGCAACCTTCTATGCAGAGGAAAACTTGTTCACCGGTATGACAAATGTCTCAAAGTTCACGGTGACTATATGGGAAAGTAACATTGATTGTACTTAATTCCTGGTAATAAAATAATTTTGTTATTCACACTTGTCTTTATTTAATACTCCATCGGAAATTGAAAAATAGCCCTTGTAAAATTAGAAACATTTCAAAATAGAAGATATAGCAAGGTGAATAAGAAAGAAAAAGGAACAAGTTCCAAAAATTTTCACAAATAAAAAACCTCACGGAAAATGGCTAAGACATATGCATCCCAAGAAATTTGACAAGCGATTTGGAATAAGTCAGCGGGCTCTAAAGAGTAAAAAGAAGCAACTTCTTTTTCAAATCTTATGTTAAAATAAGGAAAAATACTTTTAGTTGTCTTTGTATTTATTTGGAATTCGGAGGTTTAAAGTTTTTTTTTTTTTTTTGTTCATTTCTATATCTATATCCTGTAAGTCATTTAGAACAGAAACGAAATTATGTTGTATATTTAAGGAAACTATTAAACAAATATCGTGCTATCTTACGTTTAGTGATATTCTACAAACTGCTGGCAGTTTAAAATCTTGATTTTACTTTAGTTAAAGTTAATAAAAAAGTTATCTGGACTGTTTTGAAAACTTGATTATGTAAGAATATCTGACTTGGTTACCTAATTTTAAAGGTGAAATAGTGAAATTAACATTTATATTTATTAAAAATAAAGTATTTTATTTATTGTGATCAAAGCTGCAGTCGCAAAAAAGCTTTTTTTATTTAAATTCGAAACAACACTACGCGGATGTTTGCACGAGCCCCGGCCCCAATTAAGCGCGACAGGCGGATCCGCGCGGATGCCGCGGCCGCGGCACGGGGACAATTCGGGCTGCATGTAGATCGCAGATTGCACAATCAATAATAGGATAATTAAATTAGGGAACGAGGGGGCGGCTGCAGCGAAGTGTGAGCGAGCGGGGGCGCGCCCGGGCGCGGAGCAGCGGACCCGGCTAACAGCATTGTCCGAGCGACTGCACCCGGCATCGCCGGTAATCCGTTTACACGGACCTTTACAAGCCTCGCCGATTTTACAGGTCAGGAAGCAGCCGGGGGCGCACTGCAAGACGCGACGTGACCCTGCTGACAAGCGCCGCGCGTTTCTTGGAGGAATTTCGGAAGGAAACCTTTTGATCGCGGCGGCTCTCGAGCGGAACGCTCGGCGGCTACATAAATGGAAAATACAAGGTGCAATTAAAGAAAAAACTGCCGTGTTATGGCTATAGGCCGGATTCAACAATATAAATCTTTTAAACGGGAAAACTAAATAAATTTAATGTTACAAACTCCCATTGGTCTGCAAGGTCAAATAACTTTTTATGCAAATTAGAAGAAAAAAACCATAAAGCTTGCAACATAAAGAACATTAACGTAGAGTAACAAAAGTTCTACTATCGCAAATTCTTGTAGATAAAAAACCCTAAAGAAACAACAAGGAGATTTACTAGAATGTCCCAAAAGTCTGCACTTACGAAGAAAAAGAATTTTTATAGATGAACTTATTTAAAAACAACAAAAACTATTCTTCGAAATAGAAGCTATCATTTGTTATGATCTTTTGTCACAGATCTGCAAGTTTTATTATCTGGTCGAAGTACCATTCGGACGGCTTTGACCCGAAGAACTCTTGGCGCGCTTCTTCAACTTTATCAAATGATTTGAACTGACAACCACACAAGAAGTGTTTCATTAAGCGGAAGTGGCCATAATAGATTGGGGTAACATCTGGACTGTAGGCTGGATGCGGAAGAACTTCAATGCCATCCAACTCTTCAAATTTTACCTTAGTCTTCTTGTCAGTGTGAAGTTTGGCGTTCTTATAATATAAGTTCAAAGTTCAAATGATACAAAAATTAGTTGAAGAGTACGAAAAATAGGATCTGGAGGTAAATGCGACTACAACTGAAGATCTGGAAATAGAAAATGGGGTCAAAATAAAATGTTATATTATATACCTGGGAGTACACATAAATAAGAATGGAATATCCTATGGTAGAATGAATAATAGAATAATAAAAGGAAAATAAAGTGAAAGTACTTAATTTGGTACTGTAGGATAGAAACATAAGTAGAGAAAGGAAAAACAAATATGTAACAGTATAGTAAAATGTTTAACAATATATAGGGTGGCAATTATAAGGCAATTAACGAAAAAAAAGTGGTAGATGTAAAAAAGTTATAATTGAAACGATGTGAACATTTTCAAAAGATGAATAAGACACGCATTTTGAAAAAAGCAATAAAACGGATTTTTCGAGATTGTAGAAAACAGGGAAATCCGGGAAAAAACAGGAAGAAATGGATAGAAAAAAATGATAGAAGAAAAGTAGAGATATAAAGCAAGGAGGATAGAGAAACATTATTAGAAACTCAAATGCAATAGATGCCAAAAAAACGGAAACAGAAGATAACAAAGCAACAATAATATTAGCAACTAGAATGCAAAGACTGACAAATATGAAGATACTTTTCTACTATAAATGTGCACGGTAAACACGTCAATAATAATAAGCACCGTTTAAAATTAATTGGTTTTGTAACTTAAAAAACTGCCAAACAGCATGTGTATGATTTTAATATAAAGAGACACCTAAAGGAGCCTGGGGGGAGGGTGTCAGAATAAAATACTGAAAACTAAATGCAATAAACAGTTATTAAGCAGAAATAACTAACAATAAGTGTGTGAGAAATCAAAGCAGAACAGAGATTACTAGATTAGAATAATTTTGATAAATGTATATCAAAATTCAATGACGTAGTTTAATTTAGAAAGCAGGTAAGCAAATAATACCAACAACGAATCTAAAAATGAAATAAATAGATGAGTAGTATATAAAATAATCCAAAAAAATGGTGAAAACTGGAAAAAGTAATAACAAGGTAACGATGAGTTAGAAAAGGGGCATGGTTTAATGAAATGAAGAAGAAGAGAAAAATAAATTTAAAAGATGTACAAGACAATTAAGAAGGAAGTTTCAAGGAAATATGTAAAACATTCAGAGAATAAACTGCGAAGAGACTTTGAAAAATAGAAGAAAAATGAAGGTAAGGTGATTTTATCAAAAAGATAAAAGAAGCAAAGATAAGAAATAAGCTGAAAAAGGTTATATGCAAAGACACAAGAATCAAAATAGTAGCAAACGAGTAAAGGAAGTATATTTTGACGAGATCCTGAAATCAAAATAACACCGACAAACGTTTGGATTTAGATATAGAAATAGAAATAAGGTAGTAGATAAAGAAGATAAAAAAAATAAGTCAGATAATACAAATAATATAAAGTAGGAAAAATTTAGTTAATTTATAAAGTATGGGAAAGAAGAGGTAAATAGCAGTGCAGATAGGAAATTTAAATATAAATAGACCAATATTTGCAGTTAAAGAGTTACAAATAAAATACTATGTAAAGAAAATAAAAGTAAATACAGTATTTATTGATATTAAAAGGGTCTATGATTTAGTACTGAGAGACTAGATTGGCAAGAAACGAATTAAGAATGGCAAATACAATTAACAACTTTTATAAAATAACAAAAAGATTAAAAAAACAATAGAAATGAAGACAATGGATCTGGAAATTAATGAAGATAAATTATTACAGTCTAAAGGGAGGAAAGGGGCAAAATAAGCCAAGAAAATACAACGTATAACTAGAGATAGAGAATAAAAAAAGTGAGGTGAACGGACGAGACTCTTAAATGTTGTAGTATTGTAAATCCCTAATTATATAATTAAGAATAGATATGGTGCATCGATATAAATGTGGATTCAAAGGATAGTAAATCATAAAGAAGTACAAACTTAAAGAAAGCAAGTGACAGAAAAATACCAAAGTTGTGGGACTAAAAGGTTTATTAGTAACAAGATCAGGGGGCGAAACGGTAATATATACAAATGTTGAAACTCATAAACACCTTGGAAACTCAAACTTAGACCAACCAATCAACTATGAAGGTCTCAGCACTCTATATATTATCGTTCATGAGATATGTCACTTTAAAATAAAAAAAAGCAGGAAAACCCCCCTTAGGGGTGTTTAAATGGGTCGGGTTTATGAGACATTCCTATTCTACTTTTTAATGAGGAGTTCAAAAAAGGTGGTCAGAAGTTTCGACCTAATTGTACAATTCATCACTATACTCAATTGTATATATTACCTCTAACAATCATGAATCAAAGTTGTATTTAGTTGACTCTTTTGTCTAGAGTTTATCATGTGTCTAAAGAATTGAGTATAATCTGTCTATGTGACTTACATGCAAATCACTTCTTGTTGAAATATCCAAATATTTTTAATAAACAGTATGTATTTAATAAGCTTAAGTGTTCTTTTCAAAATTCCCTTATAATACAATCTCCCTACAGCTGACACTTTTTAACAGAAGTAGATGTGGTTAGACAGAGTCGATATTTTTAACCAACCAAATATATCAGACCACCAAACATTTATCAGAAAAATTCCAGAGCTGGGCCTGTAAAAAATAATTTACTTGACTTATCAACTGATAGTCTTAGGTCTTGCCACGGTAGTCCCCTGTGCTATTTATGCACAGCTGCCACTGTTTCTGGAGGTTATGGAAGCAAGCAGAGAAAACTTCATTCGGAATGCTTTTTAGCATGCCTTCATCACGTTTTTCTTTAAAGAGTATTTTTATAATTGTGTTTTCGTTTTTCTAAATTGATATGTAGAATTCAGGACACACATCCCTATACAATTTTCATTTTCTTTTCATATCATGCGCACGACTATCTTCTTGCAATAATTGTCTCACTCGTTTCACATTTGCAGCAGTATGTGATGTTGACCGGCAACCGATTTTAGGGTCGTCCTGCACTGAATCTCTATCCTCCTGAGACATTTTCTGCTATTTAAAGACAAAGCTTTCAGATATTGCCTTGTTTTCATGTGCTTGCTGTATCATGTTTCATTAGGGGTATTCCCTAGCTTAACGCAGTTCTAATTTATCACGTCACTCGTATAACTTTCAATATCAAGCCGAACAGTGGGTTGCTAAGCACAGCTCTACCACCTGGTGAGTTTACAAGGCCATGGTTATTCAGAACATATCTATTTCTTATATAAGAATATTGCAGGTAAAGAATTAAAAAATTAGCCTTGAAACTTCTCTGATGAAATGTATTTTGGAGCCAAATTTTAGTAGTTTTCACACCTGAATGTATTTAAACATGGCCAGATTGATACAGAAAGGTGACATACAATTGGAACAATAATTTGATGTACTATTTTTTTTTTAATTTTACTCTATTAACCAAATTATACGATGCTGTCTATTTTTTAAAGGTAATATAACGTAACAAAGTTTTCCTCCTTTTTGGTCGTTAACAACGTTCTCATTGGTTAGAAGTACAAGAAGTTCCGTAGAGCTTTGATAAACAACTGAAAGTTTCGTCTAGATCTTTAGAGGCAAAATTAGCGTCGGCAGTTTATATTCAAATTTACGCCATCGGCTGGATCGGCCGCTCGCCGGCAAGGTGTGCCGATGATTCACCCGGAGCCTCTCCATCGCCGGAACGAATCTTTCAGAATACAAACACCCATAAGTTCAGAGCGATGAATGCCTCTCTGTATGCCAGGGAACGCTTTGTGATCGATGGTGTATTTTTTACGCCGGCAAGCTGCGGTTTTGTCACGACTTATTACCGTCGAATGGGCTGGAGCTGCACCAAATCGGAGTTTGGTAGCCGTAGATCGGGGTAATAAATTCCACCAAGCGCTGTCCTAATGACTGGGGTTAAAGTGCTAACTTTTACCCAAAAAGTGGTATATCACCCTGTTTGGCTGTAATTTATTTTCGGACTTGTTTTTGTATTGCTACACCACGTTAAAGCAAAGACAGCCAACAAAATTTATAAATATCTTTAATTGGAATACAGGGTGTTCATGAACTTAGTTTATAATTAGTAAGAAGTTTATTGTTATGATTTAACTTTCGGCGACCTGTACCTTAGTTGGCTTTCTTTAACATTTCCTTATTTTTGTACCTTAAAGCAGCGGTGGAGAACGAGAAAGTTAAATAAAAAAGTTAGTAAATGTGAACTGCAAGTTGAATATTAAAATGCTAGCTATAAACCTAAATTTAAATTAAAAAAATAATCGGATAGGTTACTCGACTTATTGGGGCCGAGTCAAAATACTTTCGTGAGATTTTCGGATCGATTTTTGACGCAACCTATATCTTTTGCTGCTCGAATGGTAACACCGTTTTGCTAGATCACTTTCAAATTATTCAACTATGAAAGTGCGATCTCGCTATCTAGCTATGCAAAATTGATTATCAAACACAGAGTACCGTAAAGTCGATGGGTTTGTTGTATTCCAATATTTTTAAAGTTTAGGGCCCCAAACGTCTATTATTAGCTATGACAAAAATTTTTAATGAAAATTTGCTTGACTTTGACCATGACATATATATAGGCAAAGAAAAAGTCATCTTCTCTGATTCACAGTTCTCTTTGGGGAAGCAGGTTGCGACCTCCAGTAAAAAACTAAAAACCCCTTGAAAACTACATCAAAGTGGATGCGGAAACGTAGGAAATTTCCCAGTAATCAACGCTGTTCAACCTGTGAACCTAATTCTTTATTTATCTTTGATCGCAGAAACCTTTCCGAACATTATATATACGAGTGTATGTTTGATAGTACCTGCATTGTGATAATTTCTTAAACTGCTGAGATAAAGCGAAAATAGTATGTAATAAAATAGTACAAGAAAATTAATTTAATTAGTTATAATTTTAATGGCTTATCTATAGCATGCTATTTAACAGTGCATTGTTACAATTTTTTATTTATTTTTATTTTAAATTCAATTCAATTTTGTTAACTGCATATTTACAATCTATTCATTGGGAAACCATCCAGTGATGGTGCTTAAATCGTTTTTATCTGATTGGATTAGGTCCTTAGGCTATTTTCAATTTAGTTTTCTGATTTCTTGCACCTTTTCTGGGTGTTATTAGATTAGAGTGTTTTCGTATCCTGTTAGCTTTTTGTGGTATTTTTCGGCTAGGTTGCGTATTTCTTTAGCTGTATAAGGAATTCGCAGGTCTGTGTGATGCGTTTAGTTGTTTATATACCAAGGAGCATCCACTATAATTCTTAACAACTTGGGCTGAAAGCTCAGCAAAATTTTGGTATTCGACGGTTTAGTTTCGCCCTATAATTGAATGCCATACGTTTAACTTGGTTTGATTGTGGTTTTATAAAGTAGCAGTTTATTTTCCAACGACAATTGAGATCTAAACACCCAGTATAATTGCTTTAGTTTTAAAGTCATTTGTATTTTTATTGTATGGATATGAATCCTCCATATCAATCGTTGGTCCAGGTGGAGCGTTTGTTGGTGAATGTCGTGTGTTGACTTGCCTTCGTTTACTGTTATCTTTCAATTCTTTAACTACTTGCTTACGTGGTTTAAATGTTGCTGTATGTTGACTAATGCTTCACGTGAGTCTTCGTTTGATGTTAGTATAGCTGCATCGTCCACGTATGTAGGCAGTATAGTACTTTCGATGGTGGAAATGTCGGTTGTGTATAGCAAGTTCAGAAACTGCCCAATAACGCAACCTTGTTGGGCTCCAGCGTACATTTCGTGGCAGTCAGATGTTTTATTATTGTACTTAAATCTTTTTTTATTTTATCACAGAGTTGTTGAACACTTGCGGGTCTTTTGCAAAACACAAATTGGTAGTTTAGTATGATGTTTATGTGGATGTTATTTTTTAGGCAGTTGAGAAGTAATTTTTCAAATAGTTTGGATGGTGTAGGCAGAAGACTTATAGGTAGATAGAATGTTGGTTTGTTAGATGGATGTCTAGATTTGAGGTTAATTATAATTTTGAAACGGATAGTATAAAAGACGGAACATTCCATTACATATAGTTGTAAGCAGCACCAAGGTTTTCCTGGTTTAACATTTGAGAATTTGACCTGTGTTAATGTCTAACCTGGATATTTGCGTTTTTTAATATATTGTGTAATGGAAAGCTTTTTTAATAGGGGTGGCAGCTAACAAGTGAAGTCTAAAGAATCCTTGACTTTGTTATCATTTGTTTTGTGGGTTTAAAAATTTGAGTAAGCTGTTCAACGAATTTGTTTGCTTTGGAATGACGACTTTTGGTCTTTTAAACTTTTTTGTAACTTTCCAAATTGTATAATCCTCTGTAAATCAATTTGTGATGTATTTTGTGAATTCTTAATTTTTCACTTGAGAAATATTTCTATAGAGCAGATGCGAGAGTCTGTTATACTCGGTTTTGTCTAGTGGATTTCTTGAAGTTTGTCATTTTTTTGTAGCTCTCCATTTTTCTATAACTAGTTCGCATACACATCAAGAAATGCTGTGAAGTTCCCTTGAATATTGTGTCAGGTGGAGTAATCCAAGTAGCTACTTCTTGCAGGAGTTGTGTAAATTGCGTAGCTTTATCTAGATTTTCTTGCTGTTTGAGTGAAATATTTAGCTTTGTATTTATTTCCAGATATTGCAACTATTAGGTCTAGTTGGTTTTGTTCGTGCCCATTCTTGGTGACAGTTTTTTTTTAATTTTAGTTTGGTGTGTTTTAACTTGAGTGTTAGCAAGAAACGGGTTTATTTCTATTTTTCGGAAATTTTTGGTCTAGATATTTTGATATCTTTATATACAGAGCAACCCTTATAATTTGCTTGATGTTCGTTGTTGCATAAGGCACATCTAGTTGATGCAACTGTAATTTTTCATGCAAAAATTTTTGGTGTGGCCATAGCATTGATAGCGCGTGCGTTATACAATGTCATTTTTCTTCCTCAAAGATTCTACTGTCATTTTTTGGTTGGTTAGGCATTGAAGTTTGTATAATATATTGCCTTGTAGTTGGATTTTGGTTCAATGTCCATGAAGAATAATGGGAGCGGTTATTTGCTAGTTTTTGACGAATATAGTGGATATTTCCAATCATATTCTTTCTTTTTTAGTTGTTCTTTGATTTTCTTTACTAAAGTGCCGTGATGGAGACCTCGTATGACGATTAAGTTAGTAAAAATGATGGATTCAATTTTGTTCCTTTAGATGGCGTACGAGTAAAAAAGTTGTTGTATCACAAATATCTAGTGTAATATTGCTTCTTTTCTAACAGACTTGATATACTTTCTATCATTTCTTCTCAACTCCGTGCATATACACTGGTGGTGGTTTATGTATTTTAGGGTGATTAGACTGTTTTTATGTTGATTTGTTGTCGTCCTCTGTCAGATATGTGAGATGCACTGGAAAACTCTCACAGCAGGTTGTGAAAAACCAAAAGAGGCAATTTTAAAATGTGTTTATTGTGGAAAAGGACATCTAGCCAACTACTATAGGTGTATAGTAGTAAAAGAAATGCAACAAATTAAGAAAAGCCAACTCAAGAAATCTAGTCTACCTAAACAACTTCAAAGATTCACTCAACTTAAAACAAACAGCTTTAACACAACAAGGAAACGGATTTAAGAGCAAGACCTACAGCTAAGCAGTGTCTGATAAAGCAGATAAACATGATGAGAAAAAACAAACCAAACGAATTTATTCATTGACAAAATTAGAATATCGCGCACAAGGAGCCTTAAATCTAAAAATGGCTATTAAGTTAAGAATACTAGAGTGGAATTCCACTGGACTGCTGCAACATCAGCAAGAGTTGCAAGCAGTCCTTGACATAAAAAAAATTGATGTATGTCTCATATCTGAAACTTATTTCACGAAAGTAACATACATTGTACGATCTACCTGGACAATGCAGCAAAAAGAGGAAGTACAATTATCATAAAGGAATCCATCCTACACCATCAAGAAATCAATATGAAGTAATAATCACTGCATTATACTGCCCACCGCAACATTCTATAAAGAAAGAACAGTACATAGGTTTTTTTCCTAGCCAAGAAAATTGATTCATCATTGGAGGTGACTTTAATGTAAAGAACATGCACTAGGGATCTAGGCTAGCTACAACTAAAGGTAGCAGCATCTAATCAGTTAAAATGCGAAGTATTATCAGCTGGTAAGCGAACATATTGGCCTACTGATCTCATTGACTTTTTCTTAATCAGGAATTTCCCATCAAATTATATCCATATTGAAGAAGCGCGGGATATCAGATCACTCTCTTAGTCTAACTAACAAGATGACAGACTGATACAGCTTCAAAATTAAACTTGAAGAATTGATTGAGCTTTCGATTCCACTAAGAACAAAAGAGTAACTAGATGAGAAAATTGATCTTTTTTATTAAAAAAACATTCAATGAGCAGCATGAGACAATACTTCTGAGTATATCCGTAGAACAAAGGGAAATAATTATCCAAAAGAGATTAGAATCTTATTTCAGAAAAGAGAAAACTTTGATGGAAATGGCAGCAGACCAGAGTACCAACAGATAAAACAGCTTTGAACAACGCAGATCGGCAATTAAAGCGTATCAGAAACAAATAGATTGGAGACTACTTGAATGAACTAACTCATGATAAAAAAAATAGATTACTCATTTTGGAAGGCTACCAAGTAACTAAAAAGACCTGTTTTACATAATCCTCCAATTAGAAAAAGCATATAGATTTGCAGAATATCTCGAGAGCATTTTTCATTCAAATGAGGGAGAAGACCCACAAGGCTGCGCTGAACCAGAACAATAAGATATTGTTATTAGAACTACTTTGCCAAAAGAAGTCTCGGATAAACTTAAAATAAACATCAACCCGAAAAAAAGCCCCTGGCTTTGACCTAATTACTGGCCAAGTTTTGAAACAACTCCCAAGAAAAGCCATAGTGAAACTTACCAATCTTATTAACGCATCCTTTAAATTCAAGTATGTTCCTAAGTCGTGGAAAGTCGCAGAAGTCATCATGATCCTTAAACCAGGGAAACCTCCTCATGGCGTAGCATCGTATAGGCCTACATTTTTGTTGCTAGTTGTCTTGACACTATATGAACAATTGCTCCTTAAGAGCCTAAAACCCACAATAGTGGAAAAGAATTTGAGTCCTTGTCACCAATTTGGTTTTAGAGAAAGCTATTCGACCATCGATCAAGTTTATAAAATCACAAACGCCATTGAAAAATCTTTAGAAGAAAGAAAAGTCTGTTCCACCGTCTTCTTCGATGTTGCTCAGTCTTTCGACAAAGTTTGACACGAAGGCTTGTTTCATAAACTGAACTTGTTTCTGCCACGGCAATATTCACAACTTTTAAGATTTTATCTATCAGAAAGATATTTTAAAATTAAACGAGACGATGCTTACTTTGAATTAAAAGAAATTAGGAGTACGACAAGGTAGTATACTAGGTCCGGTAATCTATCTATTATATATTAGTGATATCCCAAGTCTTGAATATGAAACAATAGCAACATTTGCTGATAGTTGTTGTCGTTGGAAAAATCATGAAGAGGCTATTGAGAAACTTCAAATCAACATTGATAGAATTAACATCTGAACTAAAACTTGACACATCAAGTTAAATGAAAATAAGTCTGTAATCGTAGAGTTTGCTAACAAACAGAAGCAACACCTACCTGTTAGAATCAACGATATCTAGATTTCTTATGCTAACTCAACTAAGTATTTGAGAATTACTTTAGGCGTTAGACTCCGCTGGAGAATTCATATCGAAAGGAGATGTGAAGAGATTAATATTAAACTGAAAAAAAAATGTACTGGCTACTTGGAATTTCAAATGATTTCGCACTTTTAGAACAAAGAACTAAGAAACATCGTCGTTACACTCTGGCACGCGTGACATGAGCAATTGAAAATTAAATTAATTAATGTAGTTCTCAAGGACCAGCGTTACCGAGGACAATATTCGCATTGTTCACCATCTTCTCGAGGATGACCATCGTTTAACGGTTGTTGAAATTTCTTTTTAAGTTGGAATAATATACGGCATTGCTTAGGTAACCCATATAGATGCTCAAACTTTACTAAAAGTGGAAGGTTTGTCCTGGACTAGTTTAAAACACACTCCATATGTCGCATTTATATTCCTGCGATTATCATTTGTTTAGACCTCTAAAAGAAGCACTTGGAGGATAAAGGTTTGATGTCGATATTGCTGTTGAAGCGTTTGTATGTGATTGACTTGTGTGACAACCACTTTTTTTACTTTTCTAAGACGGGCGATTAGGTAGAAAAATGACATCGTATGTTCGTATATTTATTATGCTTCAATAAATTTTTAAAAATTCGGTTTTATTTGATTCATGCGTAGAATCAAAATTATTTTAAAACTGTTAAAGATTGAGACTTTGACTTAAAGCTATAAGAAAAAGCATGGGGTCGGCGAAGAGATTGCTTTGTAAGCAATCCCAGAACGAACTTAAAAATTCGAAATCGAATATCTCGAAAATTATTCGACAGAATTTTTTCGACTTCATTTTCGAATTCAGCATAAAATTTCCTATAAGAATCACATTTAAAATCGTAATGTCGAAAATTTTCCCGAAATTCGAAGTCGAATATCTCGAAAATTATTTGAGATAGAAATTTTTTAATTTCGAATTGGAAATCAGCGTAAAATTTCCTATAAGAATCCATTTTCAAATTTTAAAAAATTTCAAATTTTGTGACGGGTCGACAGACCGACAGACAGACATATAGAATTAATTAATTTCCACGAAAGGAAAATGAGAAGTATATTTTTGCTAGGAAATTAATTTATTATAGCAGTCGTATTTTTCAACAACACAACTCATGAGATATACATGAAAGAGAAACAATTGGCTTTTCATGGAAAGCTCCCTGATATCAAGAGGCGCCCGAATTGAGAGCTTCAAAGCGCTCGCCGTGATTTATGCACGGGACATTGCGCGGCAATGGACCCGCACGTGCCGAATAAGCCGCTGCACGTTTCCCGCGACACTTCCGGATTTAGTTCGCATTCGCGCCACGTTGGTCCGGGAGAGCTGCGGTCGGCCGCCCATTGTCACCGATCGCCGGATTCTGCATGCCGGTTATCACCGCCATTGAACGGAACCATCGGCGCCCGAGCGGAAGCCCGGACTTGGGCCGCCGGCCGGTCGGCTCCGGAGGCTGCCGCTGCCGCTGCCGCCGCCTTCCCATTTGCACAAGCAATTATGGGGCTTTGATTTAAGCCCGGCCGTATTTCACGGCGGCCTTTAAACCTGTCAAAGGTGAGTTAGTGCGCACTGGTCGACGGAAATTGGCCGCTGGCCGTTTCCGTCTGCTACTAAACCCTAATTTATACCGCTCTGCATTTCATTGCCTCGCATTAGCCGCCCTGTCACTCACGGCAGTTGGCCAAGCCGAATCTCCCGGGCCGATTAGATCGAAAGCGCCCATTGCCGAAATGTCCGAACTTCGGCCCGTTCTGCGGTAGGTTCTAAGGTAAGAGAGCTTTGATTTAAGCGGGTGCTGCCTAGGCATTATATTACAGATTTAGCTGTCCAATGGTACCGATGTCGATTATTAACGAATAAAACAACTTTAAACTTACAAAACAAAATGTCAAGATTAAAAAAATCTTCGACTAAATTAACTTTAACTTCTCAATTTAATTTTATGATCAATGGTATATTCAAAACTTTATGGAGGATTGTATTAATCACGTAGTAGTAGTACAGGGCGTTATGAATTATTCTTAACACTTTGGACCGAATTCTCTGAATGATTTTAGTAGTTAATGACTTGGACATCCTTGGTTTACGAGGTCCCGAGGTCTAATTCTCTAACCTTTCTTTTCTGGGAAGCTCTGGCGCTAGAAATCGATTGCCTCTGAGACACCTCCAGAGTGGCGGCAGCTTAGTTAGTACCCAGGCAGTTCAAGCAGTCCTGAATGTACTAAGGAAGGCTTTGATATTGTTGCTCAAAGTCATCAATTTTGCAACCACCTCCACGAAGTTTGTAGTAGTTTAAATAGCCGCCACGATGAGCTAGAACGTTCAGGAACGTCAGGAACGTTCTGGAATCACCCAGTAAAGCAGTCCTAATGTTCGGACTGCGACGAATGATTTTGTGACAGGCGTTGCAGAGCTGGCTGGGAAGCTAGAGCATCTTCTCTCGCCGCTGCGGCTTGGAATGGCCGCCATCGGTCAGAGCGCTGGCTTGGGGAAGGCAGGATATTCACAGAAGCTGACTGCGTGCACTTCCTGACAGTTAGAAAAGGTGCTGAGTTCATCCCGGTGTTTCTTGCAGTTCCCGTACTTTACGCATTTTGAAACAGCGCGACACCAGTACCGCATATGCCCAAAGCGCTGGCAACGGCGACACGGGCTCACGTGCTACCTCTTGTTTAGCCGCTCCATCGTTACAGCCAAGTTGAGAACGCCTTGCACATAGCAGATGAACTTACCCTGGCCGGACCGCTCAAGTTTCAAAAACATGAGCGGTATCTGATATCCCTTCAGATTTTTTCTCATGAGCCTCGCCGTGAGGATGGGGATGCCTCAATGAAGGAGCTCCTGCTTCAGCTTTTCTTCAGGAATATTCTCAGGAACACTACGCCTCACACGCGGAGAGGCCTGTCCGCTTTCAGCAAGTGGAAGTGGTGCTGGATATTCGCTTCCTCCAGAAAGCGGGTTAAGCACCGGTAGCCCTGGGATGTAACGGTATAGATGGTTATTCTATCAACTACATTCTTGCCTTAATAAAGTCAATATTCTTATCATAAATGGCTTCCCGAACTTCAGACCAGATCTCTTTCTCTCGCAAGATGATTGGTGAGATTCTTTCCTTCGGGAATCATTTACCGGGTCAGTTGGTGTACCTAGACGGGAGCTGAAGAACGGTGCCTTATTATATTTCTATATGTTTCAGGGAAAAGTGCGTTTAAATATTTTCATTTATTTTTTAAATGCTTACCACACTGTTAGGTTTAAGCTTCTATTTTAATGTTGTTTCATTTGTTAGAAAATCTATTTGTGGTTGGTGTGGCGGCCTTTTCGCCCTTGAACCGCTTTATATCGCGGCGGCATGCGGGCCTTTGATATCTGCTACGTTTTGCCATCGCACACGGAACGGCATGGGCTTTTGCTCAGCCGAGACATTCACGCTCCGCAGCTCGGCCAATTCGGTCGTGCTTAACACCCCGCAAACATTCACGCATCGCAGCTCGGCCAATTTGGTCGTGTCTCAACACCCCGCAAATATTCACGCATTGCAGCTCGGCCAATTTGGTCGTGTCTCAACACCCCGCAAACATTCAAACACCGCAGCTCGGCCAATTCGGTCGTGTCTTAATACCCCGCATATATAAGTTCCGCAGCGCGGCCAATTTGGTCGTGCTTATCATCCCGCAAATACCAGATCCGCATCGCGGCAAGGTGGCCACCGAGGAACCATCGCCTACGAAGCAGAAGCCGATTCAGGTGAGCGATTTGGCATTACTCGTTGGTTGATATCGGTAGCCGCCCCCATCCGCTTACGCGACGGCCGTTTAAGGGACGATTTTGGCCTTATCGGCTGACCTTCCAATACGGGCCGTACTACGTTTCCACACCGCATCACGAGAGCGGCTATTTACACGCCTGCCTCTCCAGTGGTTATTTGCTATATAGTACTAGCATTTACTTTGGTAACGTGTTGTCTTTCTGTGTAATATGCGGTAATAGTTCATTTAAACAAAATTTCTATGTTTAACAACTGCTGACTTGTCGGATTGATTCTTGTGTTCTTAGCTAGCCGAAGCAAATCCCGCATTTTGGTGATAGTAGTGCAGATCGTTTATACTTTATTTTTGTTTAGAACTCTCTCTCTATCCGATAATTTTGTTTATATAAGGTAAAAAAGCTTTGCCTATCGCGACGGATGTCAATTGTATCGGTTAGGTTTTATTGCTCTTTTTATCTCCGTTTTTGAATAGCCATTCCTTTAGAAGGCTTGTTTCTGTATACAGTGTGTTTTAAATGTCTATTCTTCGATCTTTACACCTGGACGTTTAATAAAGCAATTCTATTGTTTAATTCCAGTTCCATGGTAAACTGTATACTTAGGTATATCAAATTAAAATGTTTAAGAAATTGCTATAATGTCTTCTTACCGTATTTCCATATCAAATATGTAGCCACCCGGAGCAAGTTTTCTTTAACGACATCTTCCAGATCTTTCGACAGTGCCTTATACCGAGCTTTTTGTTTGGCAAGATGTATATTATAAACAAAAATACGGAATAGCGATGGGAATTGTACTTAGCCCTATAATCGCAAGCTACCACAATAAAGTTGAAGAGATAGCCATCGACATATCACCATTAAAATCCATTATATGGCTAAGATACATCGATGACACGCTGATGGAAATAGATCTTCATATAAAACTAGAAATAAAACAATGAGATAGTTTGAGCTCACTTTTGTTACAATAATTGTTGATAGAATTCTAAAAGCACCATAAAAATAATTAATGGCTTGAAAACTTTAATGAGTTATGAAAACATGAACCCAATATAAACAGATGCCCTCCTTTACGCAGATGACATAGTAGTAATTGCAGGCAATAAAAGGAGAATATAAAAACTTCCGAATGCAATTGACAAAATAAAGAACTTATAAATAAAAATAAATATAGACAAAAGTAAAATTAACTATATACTTATATATACTATAAACTTATCATTTTAAGGATCACGGGAAAATATTTAAGGAGGTATTAACGATAAAACATCTAAGAAGCACCTTCTCAAATGGTGGTAAATTCAATTTGGAAGCAGTTAACCCAACGATAAAGGCAAATAATATGTATTATACACTAAATAAAACTATATTTGGCAGAAAAAATAAGCTAATTATATACAACACTATAACTCCAATAATGCTACATCGACGTATTTAACACATGCTAGTATTCTTTTGTAAAGCTTCTGTGTATGGCCGTACCTTCGACATTTTTACATTGTGATATAAACTTGCTATATTCTACTATTTCTATTTTAACCTTCATGTTGTTAATCTATTTTATGACAATTTTTGTTGATATCTTCAAATCCATCAATTTTTGTTGGGTGACTTTAAACTTAAGACACACCGATACTTGCTGTATTGGAAACAAATGTTGTTGATCGAGAAATTATTTTTCTTTGCCTTGATAGCATTATCCCTTTTTAAGCTTCTCAGTTATTTTTACACTTCTTATAATTACTTCCAAACAGTTTATGCACTAAGAAGGAGTACATTTTGCCGTTAGGTGATAACCGACGCATTTAAAAAGTGTTAGTGTCCTTTTGTAGAGGCTCTTTTGTGTGGTCATATACTCTACTCTCTCTATTTTAACCTTTATGTTGTTAATGTATTTATATTATAGATTTTGTTGATATTTTTAGATGTATCGAATACCATAATATACAATGGTAAACGATTGTAATTCATCTTGTTACACAGATTTGAATACAATTTGTATCGTAAAGAAATCAACAGAAACAGCTCAGGACTCTTTTGAGATAACACTTTTACCTTTCTAAGATTTAATATTATTAAGAAGGTAACTCCGACAATTATGGTGGATTCGGGTAGAAGTTTATCAAAAATATGTTGGAAGATGTTTCTAAACTCTTTATTCATTAACACTGCAAGAAACACGAGCAAAAGACTGAACATGATACTCACCAAAAACAAACCCATCTAAGAGAAATCATGATTGTGATTAGTTATTTAATCGCAATGTCTCACAAAGGGTATATATGTATATAGAGGTTTCAAGGAAAGTCTTTGGGAAAGCAGGCAATTAAAGATGTTACTACTAGGGATAAATTTTTACTGGTGAGTTCTAAGTTGAAATATACGTACTCTGTAAAGGCGCAAAACTTGTCTTGTAGAAATATATTACCAAAGTATAGACAAATCAATGGATAAGTTAGAAACAAGCTGTATCTACTATTGAAGCCAAGAAAAATATGAATAAAGATATAGCATATGTGCATTTTCCAAACTACTTACGTTTACTATTTCAACATTTATGCAAACGAGGAGGTTAGGGAACTTTAAGAGAACTTGAGAAGCTCTGTAAATAAAGTTGGGACAACACTAGTACTTCTTTGCGTGAAGACGCTTGAGAAATCAAAGAAATGTCTTTAAATTAGACTTGATAGATGGGATGTTCAAACACTATTTAGTAATACAGAAAACTTAGCAATCAAATAGCAGGATAGCAACGAGATTTTGATACGTCAGATGTTTTTTCAGCCCAAAACCGTTGATTTTTGTAATATCTATATGGGTAGAATTGAACTGTCCGATAAGTTTCGTTTCTTGTACGATCAGGATCAAAATTTGGACGCAAAAGAGTTTTTTAAATAATAATAATCTTTTGTAAAGAAAATTCCTGGGCCCTGAATAAAAGTTGAAAGAAATAAAAATTTCTTAGATTCATTTAGCCAGTCTTGGAGAAGCTTTCGCTAAAGTGATCTTTTTTTATAAATTAACATAGAGCATATATATCCCGGCAATTTTTATTGTTGGGACATGTATCATCCGATCTTAAAAGTTCAATTTATATAAAATTCAATGGTTTAAACAACAGGACCGTCGATATTATAAATTAAAGACGCATAGGGTCCCTAAAAAAATTGAATCAAAAGGATCAAATAACATAATTTTATTTTAGTAAGTCAATAAAAAAAATGGGTTGAGTACATAATGACTTGAAATTATCTACATTAATTGTAAATTTTTCAGCTATCCAATGGGAAATTGCTAATGTTTGATGGAAACCCCACAAGATGTTTCCTTTTTACAGACCAAACCAAAAAGCCCTTCAACTTATCGTTGCCTATACTTTACATCAACTCCGTAATACCATTAAAACAGGCCAAAGCTGGCCCGATCGCCGCTTAATTGTCATGGTTTATTCGTGCCCCGGCGCACAGTGGCCAAATGGACACCGCTCGCCGCAAGAAATCTACTGCACGCCGCTCGTATATTTTTCTCGAACTGGTTTGGCGCTCGTGGGCGGGTTGGGCAAGCGGTTGCAGTTTGCTGCAAAGGCATCCGAATTTTTAACTGTAACTGTAGTCCAGGAAAGTCGCTCGGGGCGGCTAATAGCTTTCGATAACTTAGGGTCCCAATTAAGAAGCGCGGAGCCCATTGCAATTCCTTATTAATGCCGTTATTGCTGCTTACCATATTTAAACGGAGCCGTATTAAATCATAAGCTGGGTAATGAAGAACGAGTCTGCAGCGCAATGCGGCGTTTGACAAATTTTAAAAATAGGGGATAAGTTTTTCTGAACAAAAATTTTAATATTGCACAGAGTAACTTATGATCTTCTTAAAGGATGGACTAAATTAAACGTTGGATATAAATTTTAAATTGTAAATCGATTTTATGATTGAATTCTTATTGATTATTAAAGTATAATATTATTATAGTCGGATTTCGTCGTTTTGTAGATTCCTTTAGGCAACTCTACAAAATAAGTCGCATAGTGTTAAATTACAAGATCTTGTTGGCCAGTTGGTGTCCGCAGTTCGTGAAACAACGCGACCAAGAAATTGTTGGTGCAGTAAATCGACTGTTCCTCGAGATGTGTTACAGGTAGCGCCGTCCTTCTGGAAGCGCATTTGTTTTAAACCCATGTACCCAATTGGTGCCAACAGTGTTGTCATGTAACGATAATAATAGCCATTTCCAGTACCATCTTTAAAGAGGTATGAGCCCATTACGCAACCTTCCGAAATCTACAACAAACAGTGACTCATTGGAAGCGCATTTGCTTTTAATGAGTTACGCAAGGATTTTTCGAACCCCCAAATACTTTGCACAAACTCACTTGTTGAAAATTTACCTTACCCTAAAGATGATTTTTGACTAAACCGAGAATTTACTTCCTAATGCTCTAAAAGCCAATTAATAAATTGTTTACGATGAAAAAGGTAAGTAATCAGAAGCTCTTGTGTCATTTGAATTTCTTACGCATGAAGGTGCAGGTTTTCAGTGAGTATTTGCAAAAAAGAACTTTTCGAAATGTTCAATTACTGTGCACGATGCCGTATTGATATTTCTGGATTTCTAACGACATATCGACTAACTATATGAATTCAGTGTTACCAAATATGATAATCAATTTTTGGGCTGTTGATTCTTTGGTACACTATTTTGACCAAAAATTTCACTTAGTTTTTGTATAGTTTTCTATAATAATTAGCTGTTCTTTCGTACAGCGTTCCATATTTACTAATTGAAAGAATCTTAGAGGACATCTGTTTAAAATAAACAAAAGGACTGCAATTTAAATTAACTGTTCATTTTAGGCCATCCATTAGCAAATGTTTTTACTCGCCTTCTTTGTCCAATATTTCATTTTTTTAAGATTCTAAATAAAAAAAATTTCTAATTTTTTTAAATGCTAGACCACGTGAAAATGCATGAATTCCCAAGTAAACAAATCCATTGGTTGAAATATAAGAAAATAAAGGTTAGGAAAAGTCTCTTTGAAACTATTTAGTAAATTTTAGAATGATTATTAAAATGCTACTTAGATAATCCAAAACATCTCTTTACACTTTACACAGAATTCACGCTTTCGCTTTCTTTTGTTCATTCAAGTTTATAGCTCTGTTTTTTATTTAAATTATTTTAATTTTTTTATGTTATGTTTTTTTTCAGTATAGCCTTCTGTATCTTTTGATATCGTTTATCCAATTTGTGGTTTTTCTAGTCTCCGTATTATTTTATATTTTGCCGTGTGTCCCAATTCATTTTCTGAGATTTGCTAGATTGTTGAGATTGGCTTTAGTACAAGTCTATGTCTTTACCGTATATATTAAGGCAGCAAGAGTACAAATGTTAAATATTTGTATTTGAAAAGATTTGTTTTTAAAAATGAATGTCCATCCTATTGGTATTTTTTTATTTTTTTTATGCGATTTTTTTTTATCTATTGGTCTGGTTGGGTTGATTAGTTTGGTTTAGTCTACTTATTCGCTAAGTTTATTCCTTTGGTGGTGAATATGGATTAAAGTATATGATTTTTGTAAGGCTTCACTGATTAATATAGGTTTGTTATTTAAGAACATTTATTTCTTAAAAATGTGTGTTTTAAATGTGTAAAGTCATTTGTCAAATTATTTGTAGTCTATCTTTGAGGGTATCTATACTAAGTGGCTGCTGTGGTCGACTGGTTACGAGCGAATGCTTCTCTGGAATCTAGCACGCGAGAGAGTTCAAGTCTCGCTGAAAACTCATGGATGAATGTAACGTCGTAAAATTCACCTAGAACGGGATTTTATGACATAAGCAATGTGACGTGTAAAAGTAAAATTTTTGGTAAAAATTGTGGCCTGTTGAATTGAAATACCAGTTAAACGGTTGGCAAGTCAATCACTGATATAAGTAGGTTTTTAGACATATGTATAGTTTGATTAACGGATAGAAGAGAAATAGAAGACTTACGAGAAAACTAAAAGATGCAGTAAGTTAGAAATCAAATATAAATAGGTAACTATTTTTTACGTGCCTTGGATTACCGTTTTAGAGTGTTGAGCATGAAGTACCCTTGGCCATTGCACAACGAATTGTTATTAGTTACGACAGAATTGTCCGAAATTTTGAGAAGACACAAGGCACAGGTCGGGGACAATACCTTTAATAAAACTTAAGTGTATGCGTTACAAAAATTTTAAGGAGCTTGAGATGTATTTTAAAATAAAGGTTTACAAAAACCAGCACTGAAAAGAATCACTGATTAGCTGTTGGTGAAATTGATAACTTACAGTCCAAGATGTAATTTAATTCGAGACAATGACCAGTTCCAAACTCAACAAAAATGGAGATTTGCTCTGGACTATCCTTTCTATAGTCCAGTGCGGCTGTTGGGGCGTTTGGCTACGATGCGAATGGCTCAGGATTTAATTAGGGGCATACTCAGTTACTAAAAATAATTGATACCAGCGTTCCCTTCGAACAAAGAGTAATAAACAGTTAAGAGCATCGTAATAGATCACAAAAACTGGCTATATTTTTATGACGTACCCATTAAACCCCAAAATAATATTTTTCATTAACTAGGACCTTCCATGGTATGGGGTGACAACTGTGTCCAGATATCTGAAAAACGTAGAAGAGTTGAATCAACTAAAGATACTATATATAAATGGATAGAGTATCATGAAAACATTGTGAAGATTAAAGTTCTAGGGCAAAACTTATTTAGTAGTTTATATTTCAAAGAGATTTAGTTTTCTACATAAGTGCTTCTTTTTAAAAGTTATGCTAACAGTGCAGAAAACTGACTATCCCGATAACCCCTTTCGCATGAACACAAAACCGTCACTATTTAAAGCGTGCCTGCTTCAGCGTCGGGCTGAAAGAACGCCGAAGAGCTACCCCAGCGCTTCCTGCCCATCCAATTTGTTTCTTATTGTAGCAGCTCGCAGTCGAATACAACAATTTCGTTTGACGTGGCGCCGCGCGGCGCTCGAATAAATCAAGTGCAGTCAAGCACTGCCGAGTTTGTTAATTCACAGTTAACCTAATGCTTCCTGAAGGGCGCGTGGCGCTCGCAGATCGCGCCGGGCTTTTAATCGCTGCTTCCAGACAAAGCCGGCACGTTTGTCGAATTTCATAGCCGCTGCTTCGCCCTTCAGGAGGCTCGTTGGCGATGTCACAATACGGGAGTGAGGGATGACGAAGCCGGCGGGTCCGAAATCGTTACTGGCAAATTCCCAGGGTTTGTTCTGTTTTTGAGAAAATGTATAAAGCTTTCGCTAGTACCTACGAAAAGAAAAATTTTATGTCAAAAAGAATAATACCAATAGATTACACAATTTCTTCTATTGACATTCTCCTAAAGTAACGTTGATCTCTGATGAAATATTTTCACCAAACTAATAAATGAATGTATATTTTTCGTTATTTTCTAAAATAAGTATACATAAGTTTTAACGTTTATAGTACTTTTATATCTACAAAGTATCTATTTGTCTAATAACTTTTAAAGCTTAAGTCAACATACATATAATTTAGACCTTTGACTGTATAAAGTGAAAGTTAACTATAAGAACAAATTTCAGAGGGAGATTTATGGTAAGAAAAACCAGTAAGTTTAAACCAAAATAGTTGTGGGTCAGGGAGAAAACCAGAAGGTGCTAAGAATACCCAAATAATACAAAGCTGCCAAAGGAGACTGACTATAGCCACCTACAGTGTCCAAACCTCTAGAAGATGAAAAATGAAACTTAAAGAAGAGATAAAAGACAGAGTTTCAAATGTAATAAGTGTAAATAAATCAAAAAGAAAAGAAAAACATGTTCACATGCCATACTATAGTCCCAGCATAATAGAAAACATATTAAACAAAAGTACACTAGGATTTCTAATAAACAAGACTAGAAAAGGGCGTAATCAAAATGAACATTATATCACCGTTATACCCATATTACTGATTACAGATTGATAAATGAGAAAAAAATGAAAATTTTTGAATAAATGAAAGAAAATATAAAGAACCAACTTTGATAAACTATCCAGAAAACTGCAAATTAGTTGTTATTAATATATACTTTTAGAAAGTGGGCATAGATAAATTCCTATAAGCAAACAAAGAACGAGATTGATTTTGTTATAACACCACACCGTTATATAATAGCAGATGTAACTGCAATAAATTAATTTTTCACTAGCAGGGGCTGCAAAGGTAACAATAAGTGCAAAACGAGAACAAACAAACCTATTTAAAAAAAAATAACAATCTAAATAAACAGCTTAATATACACACAGACAAATATCAACAACAGCTTTGATAGATACTATAAATATAAAAATATCAAATGCAATGTTAATATCAGGGGAAAACCGTAAAAAGTACTCCCGGAAGTAGGAAAATAAAAATAACTGCACTCGAAATTAGCAATCACATGGAAAAGAGTGAATATATTCAATTGAACAAATCTGTCATACAACACAAAAATTGATATCAGTAGATATACCGAAGGCTTAATAAAACGAACAATAGAAGAAAATATATGTTTAAATGCATTAAAGACATACTGAACAATCATCAACAACAGAAATTTTCGAAAACTTTATGCAGACCTGTATACCTCTAAAATCAAAGAACCACAAACACATAAATAGAATAATACTAAATGTATGATAGGAAGAAAGTTTAGATGTAGATACCGGACAGGCCAAGAAACCAATAGCAGAGATGAACTCTAATAGAACCTCGAAATACTACTTTAATTAATAAAATATAGTGGATAAACTCTCTTCGAGAAATGAGAGTTCCTAAGTACTGAAAAAATGTGATTGTAATTCTGATTTACCAACAAAGTAATCCTAATTACAAAATTAAAGACCTATTTGTTTGTTCTGTCAAGTTAACAAATTACTTTATAAAATCACCATTAATAGCTCTTATCAACACGTTAAAATTGAGTAAATCAGGATTTTTGACAGAATATCTTGCAAATAATGACAGTAATAAATTGGATCGCTTAAATCCCCAACCTGAATCCCATTAAACATTAAACAAAACACGAATAAGATGCTATTTCTTGGTAGACGTTCCAACATCTCATTGAAACTTTTAAAATTAAGACATCAAAGCAAAGCGTAAATCTACTCCATATTAATGTCAATTATTGAAACTTGTGGCATAAATAAGTTTGATGACAGTTTAGAGTAGGTGTCTGATATTTTTGATCCGATAGTAAAATATAAGTTTGTTTATGAACATTCTAAGGGTAGCGGGTAGACACTCTTCACGACCCCGGTGGAGAAAGGTCTACTTCAGGCACGCGCCCCTGCCCACGAGCCTTGGTTCCCTCATCTTTTAAACAAAGAGAGAGCGAATCATGTCCTAAGTCCAAAATGCTGTCCCTCATACATTTAATCCTATCTACATCCGTAAAGCGCAAAAGCCAAGGGAATGATTATTGCACTTATTATTCCTAGAAATAAAAAAAAAAATTGACATTAAATCTAGCTTAATAATAGGTACAAATAACTTACAAAGTTTATACGAACCCACTAAAATACATAACATGATAAAAGATATAAAAAAACTGTCTATATTGGAAAGCGGTGAAATGCGTTGACCTGAATCTTGAAACTGTATTATCTATGATCACAAAATATATTATTCAGGTGAAGATAGTAATTACCATTGTAACGGCGTAGTTTTTATTATAATAAAATAACTTGATCAAATCTTTAAATTAGTACGTGAAGTTTCTGCTTGTATCATTATGATTAAATAGAACTCGAAACATGTAGATATTAACTCAATTCAAGTATATATTCCTACAGCAGATAAGAGTGAAGATGGCCTGGAGAATTCCTACACAGATATCTGAAATGTTATGGACCGACTGTAAAATTAGTACATAACCATTCTAATGGGAGACCTTAATGCAAAATTCCGTCAAAGTAGACAATATAAAAGAAATGGAAAAGCGGATCGATTCGTGGAGTTCTTAATAACAAAAGAACTTTTGCATAATGAAAACATTCTTCAAATTGCCAAAAAGAAAATATCATACCTGAAAATCTTCCACTGACTTGGCACATAAGAACGTAATAAACTAACGTTACAGACACTTCATCAAGTCAATCAAAACGTAACCCTGGTGTGGACATACCCCCTTATATCATAGTCTATTACTAGGAGAAATTAAACTGAGGTTACAGAAGATTAAACATCATAAATTTCTTTACTATCTCAACAATAACCGATAATGGGTTGCTAACTTTTTGAAAAAAAATTTAAATTAATGACCATCAACACAATATAGAAGATGAGTGGAACCAATTTAAGATAATACAAGATGAAATATCTAAAACCACAAAACCTAGACGGAAAAATCATGATTGGCGAGTTCTAATGGAAGAAAGACGAAAATTCAGGAATAGAAACATTAAATAATATAAAAATATCAACAGAAAAATCTGGTGTGAACATCACACGACTTTCCTTATCCTATTATTATATATTATACCGGGTCAATCGTCTCGGCCCTGCGCTGCTCTCGTTCCGGAACTTGTTATTTTAAAAAAGGACGAGGCGCGAGTCCAACACTCGAAAGCTGATTAAAATAAACAGTACAAGACAATAATTGACTCGTACTTAAAATTTTGCTACGTCACTGAAGATAACCGTGCGAGCTTGGTCGCATTTCTGACAAAATAGGGCGCATCACATATAACACGAAGCACTTTGTTTTGAAATCTTTCTATAGATTGTAACGAGGAAGAGGCGGTAGTTCCCCAGAGCTGAAGTCCGTAAGACCATATAGGTTTAAGAACAATTTTATAAACTAGCAGTTTGTTGTTGATAGTTTGGACTGGCGGCCTAGCAGCCAGAGTAGTGCTTACGGAATTTGAGGCCCAGTCGTTTCCGTTTTTTCCATATATGACTTTTCCACGTTATCCTCTGTCCAGATGTAGTCCTAGGTATTTAACTTCTTGAACCTGCTGGAGTGGAGCGTTATTTATGGAAACTGGTGGGGTGATCACTCTAGGTTTTGTGTATGTGATATGTACGGATTTTTCGTTGTTGATTTGGACTTTTCATTTTTGCGCCCATTTTTCTATTTCGTATAAGTCCCGCTGGAGGAACGTAGCTGCGATTGTTGGGTCCTCATGTTTAACTAAGATTACTTTGTCGTCTGCAAAAGTAGCGGTGGTAGAATGGTTATTCCTCGAAAAATCCGCTGTAAATAGCAGGTAGAGCATGGGACTTAATATGCTTCCTTGGGGAACGCCTGATTTTAGTGGATGCTGGTCTGTAATTTCTTGACCATGTTTGACTTGGAAGAACCTGTCTGATAAAAAGGATTTGAGAATGACAAAGTAGCTGTGTGGAAGTGATTTCTTTAGTTTGAATAGGAGCCCGTCATGCCATACTATATCGAAGGCTTGGCTGTCGTCTAAAAATGCGGCAGTGTAATACTGCTTGTCTTCGAAAGCTTGATTTATGACGTCAACAATCCTGTGGACTTGTTCTATCGTAGAGTGGCCCTTGCGAAAACCAAATTGGTGATCCGGAATAAGTCCCATGTCTTCAATAATCGGCTCTAGCCTCTTAGCAAGTAATTTCTCAAATAGTTTGCCTAATTGTGACAATAAACTTATTGGTCTATAAGAGGAAGTAGCATTTTCTGGCTTTCCGGGTTTAGGTATTAATATCACTTGTGCTACTTTCCATTGAGTCGGTACGTGGCCTAACCTTAATATTGCGTTGTAGATCATAGTTAACATAACTAGGCCCTTGCGAGGAAATTGCTTGATAAGGTATCCGGTTATAAGGTCAATTCCTGGTGATTTTTTTGGGTTTGAGTTATAATTAATTACTTCCTTTATTTCAGAGACTGTTACTAGTTTTGGTAGGGGTGACATCTGGTTTGGTGCATCGAGTGTTGTCTTTATTTCTGCTTCCTCTTCAGTGGTTACAGTTGAAGGTAAAGGTTGAAAGACTGATTCAAGGTACGCAGCAAATACTTCTGTCTTTTGTTTATCAGATCTTGCCCAAGTTTCGTCTTCTTTTTGAATGGGCGGAATGGGTTGGTGTTGACGCTTGATATTTTTGGTTGCTGTCCATAGTGAGTAATCTGAAACAGGTGTGGCGTCCATGTTAGCAAGATAATCTTGAAATGAATTGTTCTTAAGGCATCTAATTTGTTCTTTTAGCTCGTTGGACGCTTGGTTGTAACGACTTTTATCTGAAGGTAATTGTGAAGACTGCCATATTCTTCTCAACCTTCTCTTTTCGGCTATTTTTTTCTTTATTGCTATGGGGCATTGTTCCTTGACTCTTTTGATGGGAATTTCTGGAGTGGCTTCCCTTGCAGATTTCTGTACTAGTGTGGTGAAATTTGCTACTGCTGATTCTAAATCCTCAATGGTTTTTAGTGGTATCTTTAGATCTATTTGGTTTTTCATTAATGCCCTGAAGTAATCCCAATCAGTGTTTTTATTATGGAGCTTTGGCGAGGGAGTTTTGTTGGTTATGAAACTATTTACTGTAGCAATAACAGGTGAGTGATCTGAGGATAGATCCCAGCAGGATGCAATTGTGACGTACCCTGGCGCTATGCCTTTCGTTACGAAGAAGTCGAGTAGGACCGGTTTTTTCTTCGGATCAGTGGGACAGTATGTTGGTTCGTAGGTTGAAAGGTGTCCTAATCGGAGTTCTTGTACAACATTGTATAGGACTTTACCTCTACCTGGAGGTGAGATTCGAGAGCCCCAGAGCGTGTGTTTTGCATTATAATCGGCACCTGCCATGAACGAAAATAATTGAGAAAACCTTCTTTATTTGTGTGGTAGTTCGGCGGACAGTAGGCAGCAGAGATCGTCAATGGTCCGTTCCAGTCTTCTATCATGATGCTTGTTGCTTGTAGGAAATCTTCTCTGAATTCTGGTAGTTGGTAGTGCTTAATTTGTTTTCTAATTAGAATTGCTGAGCCACCTCTTGCATGTCTTTCCGCGTCAGGATGATGGGTCGTATAGATAAAGAAGTTGGGTATTTTAAAATATGTTTTGCTAGAAAAGTGTGTTTCAGATATGAGCATTATATCTATGTTGTTGTGTTTGAGAAATATTTCGATCTCCTGTTTATGGTTCGAGAGACCGTTGGCGTTCCATTGAGCAATTTTATACGTTGGAGCCATTTTTAGAACTTAGTTCTTCCCTAAGGAGTTTAATTTGATTAGTCAGCTCATTTATGGTTATTTCCTAAATACTTAATTTTGAAAATATCTTTATTATTCTCTTTGCGTTTTATGTCGATGAAGAATAAATTTTTCTTTTGTTTGTTTTCTTTGTTTATTACATTCATGATGTTAGTAACTTCGTGACCTTCGTTTTTTAATAAATCGATAATAGTTTGAAAGTCGGTGGAGTGATGGAGGTTTCTTAATACCACTCTGTATTTCTTTTCCTCTTCTAAACTGTACGTATGTCTTGCTACTTTATTAGCATCGAGTACGTCACGTATTTTTTGTAGTCATCGACATTGTTTATTTGGAGTTTTATTTTGTTTCCTTGTAATAACTGATATTTATAATTTTCTTTTTTATGTGTGTTTCGATTAGTTTAATTAGAGGATCTATTGCTGAGATGTAATCTAGGATAAAGGGAGGAACTTGAATTTTAGTTTCCCTTGTTTGATTTTTATTATTGGAATTATCCGCATCGTTTCCCTTAGCAAGTGGGAGGTATCTGTTTTGAATTAATATAGTTTTTTTGTGAATTTGTACTGTGTGGTTTTCGCTTGTATTTTTTTCCTCTATTTCTGTGATCTTACTTGATGAAATTTGTTAAGAATAATCACATCTTCTTCGTTGCTTTTGGTGGACATGCTATCATCTTCATCAGTGACCTAATGGTACTGATGTACTGTTGGATTAGATTATGTGTTGACCGTCATTTGCGAAGTGGACGGGGCCGTTTGATAAAGCGAGGCGGTCGATATTGTCGGGTTTGGATAAATTTGGTTTTGAGGATATGTGAGGCCAGGATAGGCTTGATAGAATTGTTTATTTTGAAAGTAATCATTGGGAGCCAAGGGTTGAGACTGCGTGAATATTTTATTTGGGTTTTGTAAATTTTGGATTGGTGATAACGTTTGTAGCTGTGCATTCATGAATGGCATTAGGTAATTCGGTTGTTGGGGAGGTAACATGTGTGAATATTGGGGGTTGAGTCGGTTGCGGGTACGTATTATTATGTTGATTAAAATGAGGGAGGTTATTTGAGCTCCCTGAACAGCCATCGCTGTTACCTTGCATTTTAATGCTTGAAAGAAAGGTAACTTACTGTGCAGTTGTAGATATGTCGTTTAAACTTGACCTTAGGTCGCTAATCCCGTCACGAATGGTTTGGCCGATAACAGAGCAAAACTGCACATCTTTACACTTTCAAACCAAAACGAGAACTCTTTATTTAACATATAAAATAAATTGATACAGTAATTCAAATATTTTCCATTATTAGTTATGACGTTTTTTCCATCTTTCGGGTAGCATGCTGGTGGCGTGCTGAAAAAACGAATGGTCTTTTGAGGCAATCCATTCGTCGACCCAGTTTTGCACTTCTTTGATATTACGAAAGTATGTATCTATTAATGCATATTGCATTGATCGGAAAGGTAGTAATATAAAGGATTCAGGTCTGGAGAGTACGCGGGTGTTGGAGGATTTTCCACTGGATCCAGCGTTATTCTGCAAAATAATTACTTTTTAGCGTTTGCTAGTTATTCCAGGCCTCTTTTAAACAAATTTTCATTCAAATTGAGTAATTATCGTTTGTAGTGGTCCTCAGTAACTGTTTCGTTTGGTTTGGATAGCTTGTAATAGACCACGCTCTCCTGGTCCCACCAAATGCAGAACATAATCTTGTGGCAATGGATATTGAGTTTTGGCGTTGAAGTAACTGGTTCGATCATGATTTTTTGCTTTTGGAATTATTAAAATATATACAGTTTTCATCTCCCGTCATAATACAAAATAGCAAAGAATGTGGCACTCATTTTTCCTTCCTTCTAGATCTTTCCCATCACATGTAAACGGTCCGAAATGGTTGATTTAACAATACGTAATACCCTTGCCAGTTCCTTGAATGTTTGAGTCGGATTTTTTGACCTTGTTCCTCACATAAAAATCATTATTTTTAAAACGTTGAAACCAAAATATTTAGTTGAGATAACTTTCAGCAGCTGATTTTTTTTAAATCAAACTGGTACTTTAGAACGCTCTATCTTTTGATACACAAAAACAATAAATAACTAAATAAAATGGAGGAAAAGTTCTGTACAGAAATGTCAAGACTATTGACATGACATCTATCCACATTAGTACTAACATTTAGCTTCTAATTATTTACAATTGATGTTATTGATCAGAACTAACCGAAACACATATTATATGCATTTGTTAGATGTACTATTAATAATATGTAGTAATATTATGTATAGAAATTATAGTTATTTTTAATTGTCCTTGTTTTCTTTTTGTTTATTAAATTAGCTGCTTTTGATTTCCATTAACGATTAGAATTTTCCGTATTATTGTTGTAATTATTTCTCTGCATTGTCAAAATTTAATTGCTATGGTCATTTCATAATAGTTGAGACTTTTAGTACCTTCTGACTTATCACTTAGTTTTAGTTAATCACTACTTTTACATCATAAAGAATTTTAAAATTAGTACCTCAAATGTATTTTTATGAGAACTGTTGTCGCTTAATTAGCTACTTTCGTTGCCTTTGAATCACTATTGTTCGTTCTTGATAACAGATATCTTCCTGAGCCAGTTTTATGGTTAGGTACCTCAGCACGTCTCCAATCAATTCGTTCTTCAAAACCATTATCATCTTATGCTCGGCATCATTTTGTTGAGAAGCTGTTGCTGTCATCAAAATACATTAAGACTAATTAAAGTATTGTTGTTATAATCAATATATTGATAAATTTGGTAGTCGCTTATATTAGTAGACCGTCTGGTCTATTTGATTCTTCTGTGAGTTTATAAAAAATAAATAATGCTAAAACATTTTTTTTATTATAAATTTATTGCTTATTTTCAATCTACAACTCTCAATATTGCAATAAGTAAATTTGATACAAGAATATATCATGAGTAGAGTAATCGTCCACTGACCATTCTCTAAAATACCTCGAATAGGTTAGGTTTGACTAATTTACGTCGTGCATTTTTTGCCTCAGGTCTGTTAGCCTTGTTCTTCTGAGCCTTCTCTCTATCTTTTTAGGATTTATTATTACTATTACTAGGTCATTTTCGTGTCCTGAAGTTCTTTCAAAGTATATCGTCGAAAGTCTCTCGATTTCTTCGGTGACAAATGGTATGTTCAAGTCATTGTGTAGGGTAAAGTTCGATACCATGGTGCATTGGTGATAGAACGTAGAATTTTAGACTGGATCTTTTGAATTATTTTTTGGTTTGAAGGTTTAGTGCATCCCCATAATTGGATCCCATAAGTCCATATAGGTTTAAGGATACCTTTATATAATAATAATTTGTTATCTAGTGACAGTTTGGACCTACTTCCCATTAACCATGACATTGTTTTAAATTTTAAGTGGATTTTTTGACGTTTTGTTTTGACATGTTTTTTCCAAGTAAGTTTTTGGTCTAGATATAACCCTAAATATTTAACTTCATTTGTTACAGGAATTTGAGTATTGTTTAGAAAAACTGGCGGGCATACCATTCTTCTTGTGGTAAATATGACTTACGCTGATTTTGTCCCATTTATCCTAATATTCCATTTATCAATCCAGTTTTGTAATAGATCCAAGTGATTTTGAAGGTTCCGTGTTGCAACTGCTTCGTCCCTGTTAACTGACAGCAAGGCGGTGTCATCCGCGAATGTAGCTATGATAGTGTTGGGTGTTGTTGATAAGTCTGAAGTATAGATCAAGAAAAGCAGTGGTCCAAATACGGTGCCCTGAGACACTCCCGATTGAACTTGCTGATAGCTGGAGTAACTAGAGTTGTATTTTATTTGAAAGTATTTTTCTGATATGTAAGACTTTAACAGATGGTAATACGGGGTAGGGAATACTCTTTTGATTCTATGTAAGGAGCCGATGTGCCAAACTTTGTCAAAAGCCTGGACAACATCTAGAAAAACAGCAGTGCATAACGTCTTTTCCTCGAGACTTTTGATTATATTGTTTACAATCCTATGTATTTGCTGTACTGTTGATTGACTTTCGCGGAAGCCAAATTAGTAGTCTGGAATAATTGTTGATAGGTCTAAATCAGATTTAATTCTTTTTATCAGTAGTTTTTCAAAAATCTTAGATAAACTAGGTAGTAGGCTAATTGGCCGATATGAGTTGGTTTCATTAGCAGGCTTTCCTAGTTTGGGCACCATTATGATTTGGACAAATTTACAGCTTATAGAATAATATGATAGTCTTAGCATACTATTGTATATGGTTGTTAGTAGTACTACCGCCTTTCTTGGTAGGTGTTTAATAATTTTACCCGTGTTGATACCATGCCCGGATGCTTTATGTGCATTAATTTTTTGATTTCTTCAAATGTTTCTCGGGGTGAAAAAGTTTTAATTGGGAGTGACATTTGGCAAGGTATGTTGAGGAACTCTTCAATATCATTATCATCGTAGTTAATGTTGGCTGTGGGTGTAAAGACTTGGGCAAGATGTGTTGCAATCGTTTCCGCCTTTTCTGCGTCACTTTCGGCGAAACTGTGGTCCGGTTTTCTAATTGGGGGTATTGCGATCTTAGGTCTCTTGAATTGTTTTGTCGCTTTCCATATCGTACGATCATCTTTGGAGAGATACGTAATGTTCAAATGTTGCATTTTTGGCTTTATAAAGAATTTTATGTAATTTTCGTTTCAGTCTGTTGTATATTGTTTTTCGTTCATTGCTTCGCGATCTATGCCATCTACTTCTTGCTCTTCGCTTTTCACACACCAATTCCCGAATATAGAGAGGTACATTATTATATTTCGTTGCTTCATGCGATTGCTTCGGAGTTGCATGCCAGGCAGCCTCTTGTATTAATGTGTCAATATATATAATATAATAAAATAATAGGTCTAATAAAAAGAACTCCATTATTTTTTCAATAGATGGCTTTAATAAATTCTATTTCGCGCTCTAAAAGTCCGATCGGTTTACACTAGATGGCGTTAGAAAGCTGACATTTTGTACTACAAAAACTTATTTGGCAGTTTTGTGAATGGTGGACTCAGTTTTGTTTGAGCTCACTTCAAAGATGGACACCAGCAAAGAGAAAATACGCTATATTTTACTGTTTTTCTCCGATAAAGGTGAAAACGCAAGCCATACGGCTGAAAATGTGAATAGTGTTTATGGTTCTGATACTGTAACAGCTAATCAAGCGCAGTTTTGGTTTCGTCGATTCCGTTCCGGTAATTTCGATGTCAAAGATGCATCACGCTCTGGAAGGCCAATTGTCGTAAATGTGCATAAAATCATGGAAATGGCCGAGTCCAACCGTCATATAAGCACTGTTTCTATTGTCCAGGAGCTAAACATTGTACAATAAAACCGTTTGGAACCATTTGGAAAAGGCTAGATACAAAAAGAAAGGTGTATGGGTGCCATACGAGTTAACGCAAAAAAACCTCATGGACCGAATCTCCACCTGTGAATTGCTGCTGATTCGCAACAAAGTTGATCCATTTCTGAAGCGGATGTTGACTGGAGATGAAAAGTGGATCACTTACGACAACGTCCGCGAAAACGGCCGAGGTTCAAGCGCCTTGAGTCGGCGCAAACGGTGGCCAAGCCAGGATTGACGGCCAGGAAGGTTTTCTGTGCGTTGGTGGAAATGGCAAGGAATCATATACTACGAGCTGCTCCCCTACAGTCAAACTCTTAATTCGAACCTGTACTGTGAACAATTGGACCGTCTGAAAGAAGCAATCGCCCAGAAGCGACCAACTTTGGCTACTAGGACAAGAATTGTGTTTCAACAAGACAACGCCAGGCGACTCGCCAGAAGCTCTGAGAGCTTGTTTTGGAGGTTCTTATGCATCTACCTTATAGTCCGGACCTGGCACCAAGTGATTATCACCTGTTACTGTCCATGGCGGACTATTTGGCTGGTGAAAAATTTGCCTCAAGAGAGGCTTATGAAAATCGACTGCCCCAGTTTTTTGCTAATAGGAACAAGGGCTTTTGTGAGAGAGGCATAATAGAATTACCTTCAAAATAGCAACAAGTTACCGAACCAAATGGCGCATATTTGACCTAAATCGGTTCATTCTAAGTATGTTAAATGAAACCTTCAATTTCATGCAAAAATAATGGATTTATTTTTACTAGACCTATTATAATATAATATAATATATATAATAAAATAAAAAGTAATAGCATAAGCATACTAATAATAAATATTGCTAATTAGAAAATATATGCAGTTAGTAGAATGCCTTTTTGCAGATAATTAATTCTAAACACTTAATGAATACAAAATCTATTAAAATCATTGTTCAATCACAGTTCCATATAAGTTATTTTGCAAACTCATTGAATTATACTGTGATTATTACTTTTGGAAATCTATTCATAATAAACATAGGTATAAAATTTTAGAGTGTTTGGTAGATTATCATTAGATTTAGGGGATGACATCATACCATATACTAATGAAGGTTAATTAATTTATCTATATTATTATCGTTTCTTTCTAGGCTTCCAAAACAAGTGAGAACAAATTTTCTTGTTGATTGTATCTCTCTTTGAAAATGGTTATTTATATAGAGAAAAAGTTTTGATGAAGCGTATTCTACTATAGAAACATTTAGCTTTGGAATAGTAAATTTTTTTAGAGTTTTTAAATATTAAAAATGCTACTAATTTTTTATTTTCGGTAATAACAATCCTTGTTTACACTATACTTTATGTTGGAATTGTATGGCTACTACAAAATAGCGCGGGGGTGGGGGGTAACATACTTATTGTTTCCAACTGCTCATTAGTACTCGCGGCCTGATACGTATTTCAGATTATTTAACTGTTATGCACATATATGTACAACGTAAGTTAAATACCTACATATCTACCACTATTTTTGTGTTGCTTCGTAAAAACGGTTAGCATGTATTTCTGGGCAAATTGTCGAACATCATAGCTCAGAAATGTTCAAAATGATACTATCAACAACCTCAAGAAAAAAGTTTAAGTTTTTGACTGATTCTTTTAAGATTACATCTAAAAGAATTTAAAAGAAACCATCGGAAAGTTTTACTAGATTAGTCTAGACAACGCGAGCAGAAGGGATATCCCTTTGAACGTCTCAAAAGCTTAGGGATAACTGTTAACTAGATATAGGCATAAACGTGTAGCTAGGGTGACCAAAAATTTCGTTTTTATGAAACAACCCCATTTTTTAAGTTTTGTCTTGTCTCGATAAAAATTATCAGGTTACGTTCTTATATTTTTAATAATGTTTACTCTAATGCGCACACACTGTCCACTACTAAAATATTTCAACTGATGGTAGAATTTAAATGACCTAAAAAATTACACGACAATTTTTAGTTTAGTTATCCAAGTTATTATTATTTAGCATGGCATTGGGTGGCATAGCAGCTAATTCGAAAAATATCCAAAAGATTCCAACATTGTCATTCTTATTTTAACCAAAAACAGTTATAGTGCGGTTTGTTTTTGTCAACTACTGTTTTGTATATTAAATCTGTAAGAGTTAAGTATCTGCACTTTTATTGTTTATAAATTCAATGATTGATGTTTCTACTTTTGCGTTTTTATTCAATTTTTCAAATACCTCCAATTCGCCTCTTTACCCGCCCCCTGCGTCTCTTTCCCGCCCAAACAACAATAAAACGTCCCGGCGTCTGGGCCGGGGTGCCATTCGCGCGGACAAAAGAGCCACACATCGCGACCACAACAACGCATGATACGGTGAATGGTAGCTGGGGGCGGTGCTCGCGAGGGGCGGCGACCGGCCGCGGCCCGGCGTGCCAATGGCGAGGCGCCGCCGAGTATTGGATTTCAATAGAGAGTGTCCTGGCAACGACCCAGTCTCCTGCGCACGCTTGCGTCGGCAACAACGGAGCTTGTGGCAGTTCGCCTCCTGAAGGACTGTTGTGATTTCGATTGTTCCGATTGTTGTGCGCGCCGAGGGACTGTCGCGCGATGGAGCCGCCGGCGGCGCTCTGACGGCGCGAAGTTCGACCGTGTGCAATAGCGAGCAAGACTGAATTACCCCTAAGGAGTTGTATAAGTGGCCGGAGATGAAGGTAAGTTCACCTGGCGTCGATTCGTTCTTGAATGGCTTGCGCATCTCTATTGACAGTTGTGATTCGTCTTCGTGAAAGTAGCCTCCATACCATCCAAATTTTACATTTAACTAAGAAACTTAATATAACCATCAATTGTTTTTTAAAGACTTTAAGGTTAATGTTGTCAAGTCATAATGTTACATAAACATATAGTAAAACTCTAGAACAGATATAGTACATATATAGGGATATGATGAAACATGAGGAATTCTTTTCAATATTGCTTCCCAGTGAAGTATCCAGTATTTTGATGCTCGCTTTTAAATGAACTAGTAAAACTCATCACTACGTATTTTTATGCATTAGCTATTACTTCTCTATTGTCACCTAAATTTCAAATTTCACCACCTTCAGTTGGTGACAGATTTGACCATAGAAAGGATTCGCCTAATGACGTCATAAAAGAAATTGTCTCCTTAATGCTAGATACTTTTTTTAAACTCTAAGATGTTTTTTCGGCAATCTTCTCCACATTAGTAAATTGGTGGCCAGGTTTTAGACGCTCTATTCGCTTTAAAGATTGAATTTAGCGTTTAGCAGTGAAGTCAAATGAATTTGACTTTGGTTCCAGAATCGATTCTTGGTTATATTTTATTGTTTTTAGACAACCTTGGTTACATTATTTTTAATTATTTAGTTGTCAAGTTTTTCCGAGTTTTGAAAGAAAAAACGACACAACTCTTATAGAAATGTTTGTCGCGCTAATATGTTACGGAAAGCATTAATAACACAATTTTATTTGGCTCTCAACATCTACTAGTCAAAGAAATCGGAATTCTCAAGAAGCTTGAAATGAATATAATTCAGACTAAAGGGCAAAACTTGAAAAAACTTCAGTGGGTAAAAGTCGTGGTTAATCGCTGAAAGATTTGGAAAAATGTAAAGAAGTTAAGTTGAGTAATAGAGAAGGAGAGTGTTTTAAAGGAATAATTACTAAAGATATGAAGACACACTAATAGTGTGTCTGATATATTTTAGTAAGTTTTTCCCGTACGAGCTTTTTTCGAAACCGTGAACTATTCTAACGTCACCTAATTAGCAATTATCATTGTAATTGCTTACACACTTGGATTATTCTGTTCCATACTGAATTATTTGGGAGCCTAATACGGTAATATGCATTTACTATATATTGGAAATTAGAAAATAACGAATTAGAAAAATAATTGACAAAGTATACAAAAGTGTCAAGTGATAGTTTATGATCTAATTTTACAATCTCTTTTTTGCAATTAATATTACAATCAAGATTTGAAGTAATCCAAATCTACATCTCTCCAGTCGAGTTTTGAGAAAAACCGATTCAGATAAGAATAAATACAGAAACTGCAAATTGTTACAGTAGTATTAGCAAAATTTTTAAGTGTCGGTATTGTCTAATCTTAATAACTTTCTTGTTCTTAGAACGAGCATTATATCAGTTCAAATGCTATTGGATTTAAATAATAAAATTGTTAGACTTTTTCCATTTTTTGGGTGTTCAATTATACTGGAGCTCAAAAATCTTCATAACTCATATTTTTTGACGCATTCTGCACCTAAATGGTTAAGCAGTCGATAATAACCTCGTTCAAAATCTTTTGCGTCCTATTTTCATTCTATTAAAGACTTTCGGGGACTGTTAGAAGCAAAAGTTTTCCTAAACACTTAGAAATATTTTCACCAGGCTTTCGTTCAGTATAATCCTTAGGTCGTATTCAAGTGAAATTTGTTTAAGTTGTTTATGAATTATACAAAATATTCTCTTCGACAACAGTTTTTTCATTAAACGATAGAACTTTATTTTAATTTGTTGAGTTACCAAAAAATTTTAAAAATCATTTGCGTTAGCTTCAATATTAAAACAAACAACTGAAATATTCTAAAAAATGGAATTTTTGAACGCCGAAGATATACTGGCAACTGTCTTGTAACTAAATGTAACTGTTCCATTGAAGACGATTAAAGAGAATTTTACAATAACCATTAAGGTTTTTTTGGAAACCTTTCTTTTTTTCGTCTTTTTTTAAGGGATACTCACTTATATTCTTTATTTAGAGATTGTTTTCTGGTGTATTATAATTTTTATCGACACTACACGAGTAGTAACCAGAAAAAGTTTTTAATTGGCCACATTTCCTAATTTTTGGGTTGGTTTACCCGGATCATTGTCGATGAAAACAATTGTTTTTTCAAGGATCAGTTGTAAAGTGTTTAAATCCACCAATGCTCGGATGTTTGCTTCTTCAGAGCCACTTTATGGTACTTCACTGCTCGAAAAGAAGTGGTGTAGTTTTAAAAAACTCGTTTGCCTATCATCGGTTGCATTCCACTGCCATGTCCAAGCTTGTATCCGTTTTAGAGATCAAGATTTCGTCTTTAGGCGATTCTTGCTTAAGTGACCGACAGTTGTAAAATGTTCCAAATCTAAAACAGTTATAGAAGAGGACACATGAAAGAGTGATTTTTAACACTAAAGGGACAGAAAAACTAATTAGTACAGACATAGCCTTCTTTTTAGATTCGTAATTACTCTTTTGGTCTAAGTTACTACTTCCAGAGTATATTCCATACAGCTCTTTTGGTTGTTTTAAAAAGATAAACCCATTGATTACAAGATTTCCCAATGGTATATTTAATAAGATTAACATTATAACAATTTGACCAAACATTAAAAACTTTACTTAACTTAGATTGGAAGATGGCCATTTTCGAGACAAATGGATACTTCATAACTGAGAATATTTCTTATCATTGTTACTTCTTAATATTGAGTTACATTTGGTCTTAGATTTCAATTTACAATTAATTTTTATTAAATTAATAATTTAATAGATTTTTAATGTTTAATTTTGAATTTTAGTTGGTAAAGAGTCGACGTAAAGAGAAGCCGTCGTAAAAACGCGATATGTCCCCGTACACATCTTGAAAGCGTTTGTATTCTTTTACTTGACACTTCATCTTTAGTTTACAAATATAGTAGCATTTTTTACAAGTCTTCAAAGCACAAGACATGTTCACGACCACAACATTACCACTCAAAATGACAAAGCATGAACAACTGGTGTTGCCATATTGGTGATGAAATTTTCAATTTTTATTCAATATTCATATGTAGTTCAACGTATAAATGTACTGTACTTTAAACGCATGTTGATTGGTAACCTTTAAAATTTTTGAAAAACTTTTTAATTTTTAAATTAAAGCTTTTAATTGAGAATTCATCGATTCTAAAAGATCTGAATTGATTTAAATAAGTTGTGGTTTTATTTGGTTATTTTTATTAATTTATATAAAATATATTCTATATAAACGTTTTTAAGTCTTGTAGCTCAATCATGTTGAATTTATTTTTTATAAAAGAATGTGTTTTAATTGTTTAAATTGGTATCTCAAATTACATATCACAAAATAACGTGAGAGACGAGGGATCCATTGATCTATCTCAGTGATTACTTGTAACCAAGGATTAGGTTATATATAATAAATTATAAATTATGATCTTAACAAATTATTTGTAGTTAAGTAAATCTATAAGATAAAGTGAAATGCATCTCCTAAGTCTATATCGATACAGGTTATTGTCTAAAAGATTTACAGCTAGTGGGTTTGGGTACACATCCAATCTTTATTTGTATTTTTCATTACATTTCACTATTTCATTTTTCACTGTTGCGATGTTAAAGTCCTTCATTATTTCTTGATTCGAAACATATTATGAAGCGTGTGTTATTGCCCTGAACTCTTTAGAATTGAATCGTTCTAAGATGTCTATATTGGAGTTTAAGCCTGTTTCCCATATCTGGATGCCGTAACTTCACACAGTTTTTATTGTCGTATTGTAAACAAGTGCTTTATTACGTGGTGACAACACCGATTTTCGTCCCGGTAGCCAGTACTATTTTCAGAATTTTGCACCAAGCTGATATCTTTTTTAAAGGTGTGTGTGCCCCAAGTTAGTCTCTCATCTAAATATATTTTAAGATCTTTTAAGCTGTCTTCTTGAGGAATTGGTTGGACCTTGATGAATACTTGTGGAAAATTTCTGCAGCGTGTTGATTTTTTTTATTTAGTTTAATTCGCCATTTGCGTGACCATTGTTCTATCTCATGTAGGTGTAGTTGTAGCAATTTAGCAGCTTCTATCGGGTCTGAGTGTCTTGACAGAATTGCCGTATAGCCAGCAAATATTGCTATTTTTGTATCTGGGAATGTCGGAAAATCTGCGGTAAAGATAAGGTAAAGAATCGGTCCCAAAATGCTTCCCTGTGGGTCGCTAGCTCTATTTTAACCTGAACATATCTCTTTTTTAGGTAGATGGTGAATAATCTATGAGGAAGTGTTTGTTTTAGTTTGTATATCAGACCCTTATGCCAGATCTTGTCAAAGGCTTGGCTGACGTCTAAGAAGACAGCGGAGCAGTAACTTTTATTTGCCAATGTAGAACTTATGATATCAACCAGACTATGGACTTATTGCCTTCTAAAGTTGAACTGATGGTCCGGTATATGTTTAAATGTTTCCATAATTTCCATCAGTCTACCTGCTAGTATTTTTCTGTAAGTTTTGACAACACTGGTAGAAGGCTGATTGGTCGATATGATGCAACTTCGTGTTCCAGTTTACCTGGCTTATTAATATTATTTGTGAGACTTTCCACTGAGCTGGAATGTTGGAGAGCCTAATCACGGCATTGAAAATATATTTCATCATGATTAGATCTTTTCCAGGTAGATTCTGTATTATTTGGCTTGTAATAAAATCATACCCCGGCGAATTATTGGGATTAAGTGTAGTGGTTATGGTCTTTTTAGTTTCATCTAGCGTAAATAGCTTGATAGGGAGGGCCATCTGAAAAGGTGAAGAGAGGAATTTTTCGACTTCGTGGTCTTTACTGTCAGCAGAAAGTGGCTGGAAAACTTGCCCTAAATGATGGGCAAATACATCTGCTTTGTCTAAGTCTGTCCGTGCCCAAGATCGATCTTCTTTTCTTATTGGTGGTAAAAGTTGTTTCGGTTAGTTGTCTCGCTGTTCTGTTGAGTTGTTGCTTTTCCGCTGGGTGCCTGGTTTGTTGCTAATTTTTACGGAGGCGTCGTTTTCCTTGAATTCTTTGCTTTATCAGTAGTTGACAACTGTATTTACGTTTCATCGATGTGGAAGGGTTTCTATTACGCTTTCTAGGTCTTCTGGACTTTTCAGTGGTACACTCAAGTTTGGTATTTTTATATATTTTTATTTTATTCTATTATTTGTATAATAAGAGGGAGAAATTCAAGACTTTAGTATTCCACGAATAACACCATAGCTCAGAAGCGGGTTGTTATTATTAATGTACAAGTTTTGCAACTATATATATAGATAAACGTTACATACCATGGTAAGATTTTTACAGAAACATTTCTGTTGTGTAAAGCTATTTTTCATCAAGATATTACATATACAGTGTCTTCTCTATGACTAGGTTATTTAATATTGTTTGTGTATCATTGTCTTCCTTTTTCAATTTGCAGCGACCATTCATTCTATGTTTGAGATGTAACTGTGGTTACTAAGATTTAAAGATCTTTAAAATTTTCAACCAATATTGTTGATTAGCACACAGCCAATTTTTACTCATTTTATACGGTTGTTTAAAGCCTCCTTAAGAATTACTTTGAAATATATGTTAAACAACTTTGGTAGCAGAACACATCCTAGTCTTACAACTCTTAATTCTCTTGTGATGATGTTCTCTACCTTGGCAGTAGTGGATGGGTTTAAATACAAATTCTCCGATAACTTAATGTAATACTTATTTAGACCTATTGTTCAAAAGCATTAAAACAGTAATAGGTATACGTTGTACTGCATCAAATGCATCAAAGTCTATGAAAGCTATGAAAATATTTTGCCGGTTTTTAGAATGAAGTTGATAACTTTATAGTTTCTTTATGTAAGAGTTTGAGCAATTCAACTGGAACGCCCACCGTTACAATAGAAACTCTTCTAAATCTTCCTTATTTTCTTGTTGTGGTTGGTAAAGCAGCCAAATGCAAACTACATAGATTACGAACTCTTTTGTGCAACGTTAGAGTACGCATAGACTATACGAGATTGATGGGTAATATAAAGAATTATCCTAGAAATGAAGATCGATCTTACGACTCCAAAACTTAACGTTGAGGCGGTAATACGGAATCGAAAAGTAAGAAGAACGGGTGACGAACCAGGATTTTATAACAAGAGATTAAAAGAAAGCTTTTTCTTTGGGAATTATACGCCACACTAAAGTGTGCACAAAAGAATAATCGAAGAATGTACAGAAGTAAACGCATTTATATTTTATCTGACAGTTAAGTGGCTTTTAAAACTATTTTTAGCTCAAAATCCACATTTAGACTAGTTTGGGAATGAAGAACTTAATGATTTGGCAAGTAAAATAAAAAAACCTGTTTTGGATTGTGGATAATTGGTAAACAAAGGCAACGAAACAGCTGATAAGCTAGAAAAGAAGGGATCAGCTAACAGTTACTATGGTCCAGAACTAGCTTTGATGGTGCCAAAAGTACAATTCGTCAATATATTATAGAAATGGGTTTATGCTCAGCACAAAGTTCAACGGATCAGTAGACCAGGACATATGTAATTATAGCAAGACCTATCAAAAACAAAGCAAGAGATATATTTTTAAATAGAGAACATTTTAGAGCTTTCTACAGGTCTCCTAACAGGACACATGACTGTTAAAGGACACCTATGAAAAATGAAGAAATATGATGTTAATTTTTCCAAACATAATGCATAAGATGTGATCAGATTCCTGCAGTCATCAATCATTCATAACTCAACGTATACTATAGAAATGCTGCAAATTTCCTTCCAAATGCTTGTTTTTAATTCGCTAATTGTAGCAAGCCTAGTGTGGTATATCTTGCTTTGAAACTGGCCTTAGTAGTAGAAATCTTTGAACGTCAAATCAGAAGACTTTGGAGTCCTTAATGTGCCTTTGAATTGGAAAGTCATTCTGTGGCCAAACAATTGCTATAGAGCTGCAATGTACGTCGTATAGAATCATCTTATTGAAATCAGTATTTGTCAAGAATGTTGGATAAATGGATTCAGTTTCTGCGTAAGAAAGGTGCTTAGCATAGTCATATAGTATGTTGCAGTCACTTCTTTAAAAAATAAGAACTTATGACGCTATACGGTGACACAATCTACCATGAAAGTTCGTGGAGATAATTGCTTGGATTACCTTGGATATGGTAAGTATGCAAAATGTCTCTCGTCAATTACAAAAATGTTTGTACATACATGGTGGTTGTTTACTGGACATTGAATATGTTTATAAGTAATGGTATATACCATAATATTTATTTATATAATTCAATTTATTTTACTATTTATTTTTTTGCTTTAAATGACCGATTATACTTTTCTATCTTCTTTATATTTCAGTATTCACACAAAATATGAAATTATATTTTTGCTATTGAGTAACACAGAATAACTTTGCAACTCAGATATTATCAATGATAAAGACGCAACAGGATGGAAAGAGGATTTTGCTATACTGCATATTTCTTCTGTATTCTTTCCTTTTAAAATAAAATAGTGAATAGATTTACATCCATACATGCAGCAGAAGATTTACCAAAGGCACAAAACATTTTCTATCCTATTGTATCATATGTAAAAAAAATGTCTACAATTTTTTTCTATTATGTTTTACTCTATTTTTTTGCTGTATATGTTAATTGATTTTAATTTTATTATTATTTAAGCAATAAAAATACTTTACAGGTGTTTAGTATTTTACAATTTAATGCTTCTCAATCTTGATAAGCTATTGAATAACGAAATTAGTAAACATTGATTACATATTAATCTGGTTAAAAAAAAATAATGAAAGTACGTGCAAATATTTTGAATATTTTATTAAATCTTATAACCTAAATCCGTTATTTTGTCAAATTGGAGTTAAATTTTGCTTAGAGTTTTTTTGTAGAATATAACTTTAAGGAGTGCCGTAATCACAATTTTCAAAAATAAAAATCTTAAGATTTTTATACCTTAACTTAACAAAAGTGCTCAATTTACTACGGTGAAGGTTTTGAAAAACTTTAAGGAACTATTAACAGCTGCCAGAAGGAAATTAGAACAAACATGTCAAATCAGTTGGAAGAGAAGTATCTAAGGCTTTTAAGAAAAATCCGAAGTCTTCTAAATTGTTTTAATATAGCAAACTATTTGTATTTGTGGTTCGAAGAGCATATAAAGTACGTTCGAAAAATAGTAAGAGTGGATTTTTTAGTCTAAGCAGAAGGGTTCGAGGCGAAATTTTCAGGCCTGACATTTGGTGGGAGATGTTAGGTAAACAGTCCGACCCAGCTTATTTGTTTTTAAACTTTTGTAGAGTACGATTCGCTTGCAAATTAGTTAGCTATTTATGTCGCATCCCGGGTTAAAATGCAGCGTAGTGTCGAACAACGATACGCGATCAAATTTTCAGTTACTTTGATTTGAAAAATCTGCAACCGAGACGCTTGTTATAAGTTTAGGTAGCACAAAGCGTTTACAGAGGGAATGGGGGATATCAAAAATGATTAACTTGAAGAGCGCCCATCAATGCCTTACACTTCGAACAATATGGCTAAGTGTAAACGGTTTTGGACTTTGACTAACGTCTGAGTATTAGATTAATAGCAGATAAAATGGGACTTCCAAAATTAATTGGGTATAAAATCGACAATGCGTCGAGCCATGTGTTCCTTTTGGTGAAACAGACCGTGCCAACGCTATCCCAACCTCCCTTCGGCCTGAACCTAGCCCTTAACTCAAATCCTGATTAAATGGGCACAATTTTTGGTATGTTACAAACGTGTGGGCTACTGCAAAGAGTGCTCTGTGAGAGATTCCAGTTCAAGACTTCTAAGCGAGCTACGACGCGCAGCAGCACTTCTGAAAACGGTGCTCAATGGTATTATTTGAAGAATATAAGTGTATATAAACATATCTCCACTTATACGAATTTTTGTAATCATTGTCAGTACATTCAGGAAGTATCTTGTATATTTGTAAGACAAACTGCTGGAGTGTCTTGTATTTACGTTATAGAGTGATTAGAAAAGTGCTTGCTATCTTTTGTGAGCAGTTTTATTGAGACCTCGTTTATTGCTATTATGGGTAACATACACGGGTACACCAACAACGTTCTATTTGTCCCCAAGAACTTTAACGAAGCAAACGCACAAATGCTCCAAAATGACTCATATTGGGCAATCGTTAAGCAAAATCCTAAGAAGAGCTAAGAAATTTCATAAAGTTAAATAAAATGTAAAGCAAAATAGCATACAGCATCAAGAGGAATAATAATAATATCGTGCAGAATTTAATAGAAGGTGTTAAACTCAAAGTCTACGAAATCGTACTTTGTAAACCAGAGGATAAGTGATTTAATCAAATAAAATAGACGAATTTGAAAACACATTTTTCCAACGGATAGATAGTTTTTTGATACCCCTATCGTATAATGATAGTAGTTTTGATACTAGTTAATTATGTACGAACGCTTCCACAACAACAAGGGTATTAAATTCTTGCCTTCAAAATGTTTTTTTAGTAATTCACATAAATGATAATCACAAAGTAAGTCCGGACTGTGGGACTAGTATTTCAGTATAATCCACAACAAACTCTAAATACTTTCTTGAGTTCGGATAACCGTATAGAATCAGGCGTTGTAGAGCAGGATAACTCCTCTGATAGTTTGGGCTCTGCTGTAGCTTACTTCGAACTCAGAAGAAATTTCAACAACCATTAATCAGTAATCATTATTGAAAAAGTAGCAAACAACGCTAATATTTTCTTCAATAAAGGTCGTCTTCGGGCGGCGTCAGTGACCTTCATTTTCAACTAATTCTGCTTCTTTTAAAAATTGCTACGTCTATCAGCATCTCTAGAGAGTGTGGGTAAAAAATTGTTAGATGTGTTCTAATTGCCATACTGTAGGCAGTTTTAATGGGACCTGTTTGCTTTAAGAGCTCGTTACATTCTTTTCACTTTATATAACCTATTAGATGTATCTTAAAGATAGGCTGTTTGTGATAAGAAATGTCAGCGATTTTAAATGTAATATTTTTATATTGGCGAACTTTGTACTTACCTATTCGAGTATTTCATGCAAATCATCCTCCTTATAAATTTTTTACTTACACCATTGACTTATATGCCTACTGTAGATTTGTGTTCAATCACTTCGCTAATTAATGCTAATTATTAGGCTGTGTGCCGTCTTTTTCCGTTGTTGGGGTGTGTAAGCATAAATTTGCTTGATTCGGCACAAAACTGTTGAATGCTTCTAGTTTATTGTTGCAGTACAGTTATTGTTTTATAACTGCTAACCCGTTATTAGGCGCTATTAGTACGAACGAAATACAGAGGAGAAAGAAATTTTATTGCAAGTCGGTACAATGTTGCATTATGTTGCGTGTGGAATGCCATGTCTCATTACGCATTCTGGAGTAATTGCATTACTTTCTTTATTTGTAACAAGGGATGCACGCTCCATATCTTTTTCTACCATTGCCTTTTGATATAGTTGCTTTATATAGTTTATCTATACATATTATCTCTATTGAAGAATATGAAACACTTTTCCAGTCTATGGGATTGCTAATCACCACCAAGATTAGAAATCTATTAAAGGCTATCAATAGCAGTTGTTCATTTATTTCTGTCGGAGAACTAACATACCAGCTACCCGACACTAACAAATTGCCAGACCTTATTGACTTCTTCGTATTCAAATGTTTTTTTTCTAAAGGATCTTGATGTTGCACCAAATTGGGATCTTTCATCTAATTACACTCCTATAATAGCCACACTAAGTCACCATCTCATCTAAAACAGAGTAACAAATACATACCAATAAAGATCTGAACCTCAATCTCAATCTAAACATCTCCCCGATTTCGATGATGCTACAAACTATATAACTTGTGTAATGCATGAAGCTGCCTAGTTATCCACTCTAACGACCAAGAGATATAAAATATAATGCACCGATCATTACACTATTACACGTTAGAAAACTTGTTGCAAAAAAGAAGAACCAATGTAAATAGCAAAGAAGCAGAAATCCTTTGGATAAAACTATATATAATAAGTTGACGAGGCAACTAAAATTGCTATTACAAGGAATTAGAAATTTGCATAATTATTTTATCAAAAGAAGACCAAACAAATGGAATGCTACCAAAAGTTTTAAAAGACCCGTCACTCACATTCATCCATTGAGAAAAGGGGATCATTTTTAATGCCTCATATGCAACAAGAAAAAATTTTTGTCGTCATCTAAATGAAGTTTGCAGTAATCTGTTGATTGAAGAGAATACTTCTCTGAATATTAAGATCCCAACACTCAACTAATCAGATATTTTTTACTTCATAAAATAACCAAGCCCCTTACTGAAAGTGTTGCTTTTATCGAGTGCAATAACTTGATGTTAGTTCTTTTTAAGGAAAAACTGCGAACGTTAAATTGGGAGGGTATCCTAGCAGCATGATTACAATTGATCATTGTTCTCTTAAAACTTCTCTCAAAGATTTACTAGTAAACTGTCCAAATTACAAATTGTTTAATGATACAAGGAAGATATTTTCAGTTTAGGAGTAAGAATTACCTTAGTCAGCTACAAACATAAGAATGACAATATGGAAAACCAAAAACTTAGAAAACACTTAGAAAGCGAGTCGTCAATATGAAAACAAATAAAAGCGAAACAACCATAAACATGAAGCTTTCCCCAAGTTTAGTTTGTATGAGAAAATGATTTTTGAAGGATGTAAAATATAGTCTTTCGCACTTGCTTCCATAGTTCTTTAAGGCCTTTAGTGCTGTCCCCACATACATGTACGTGGCCATATCGGAGCGAAAATCTGCCGCCAATCGAGCGCCCGCGCGGGCGCCACGCAAAGCCCAAACAAGCTGTAATATACTCGTAAACGTGTCGGGGTGGTGTGAATGGCCCCCTTGGGGGCCCGGGGGCTGCTTACCGGCAAGACGGCCGCGGCCCCCGCTGGCCGGCGCCCCCCACGGCGACGGTCCACTATCGCACCGCTTCGCTATAAATTACGGCACATCCACGGACAGCAGAAAGCGTGAAAAATGTGTCGGCAGATCGTGTGGAATTATGCTGACAAATAAATCAGAGGGGCGAAAAACGGAATTGTGACGCCCAGCCTTTTCACGAGGTCGAGTCTATTGGTGTGGGTTTCAGATCTACATCTGATAAAAAATTAATAATTATGAGCCTTCTGCGTCATCAACATGTTCAAAAGTGTTCATCTCTTTTAACTAAAATTAAAGAAAAAACACCACATTGCATAATCTAGTTGACCATGATGTAGGTATACATACAGTTGTCATCTATGATTAACTGAGACTTTGAACATGTAAACAATACGTGAGCTGTTAGTGAGTGTTTCCTTGCATATTAATTACATGTGTTCAATAATCTGCAATTTAATGTAAATAAAATAGAAGTAAATCTACAACTGCCAATAAACCTTTGCTACTAGGACGCAGTTATCTTTAACGACTTCTAATTCACGCGTTCAAGCATACTATTAATAAGAAAAATATAAAGCCACATTTATCTATGGACTCAGTCATTTGACACGTAATTTGACTTGTAGTGATTTATGTTTTGCCAAAATGTCAACATGAATTCTGTCCTCTTTTCAATGCACTTTATAATGTTATTGACAACGAATTCATTCCTATTTCTATTTTAGTGCATCAATCCAGTATATCTCAAAATTTTTCTAGTACGTTTTGTTCTAATGGATCGGGTATTTTTGACTTTTTACTAGAAATTATTAAAATTAAAAGTTTATTTAGTGAATTTTGTTCAAATGTGCTGAACAGAGAAGGTAATGCAATATTTTTGCTTCGTTACATCAAATTTTTGCATTTGTGGACAGTTCTTTTTCCTTATAACATTCTATTTGAAATTATTTTTCTATATTTGTGACAAATTTTTTACCCTTACATCAAATGTGGTGAAGCAGATGTAACTGATCAAAGTTTTTCTGGCAAAATCCAATTTTTTTAAATCCCCTTCGAATGTTCTTGCTCATAATAAAAATTTATGGTCTAATTTGATGTCTATTTCTTTAGATAAATTTTACTTAAATAAAAAATGAAATAGAACATGCGTGCTGATGAATTCTTGTTTGGTCAATTTCTATTGAGTATATATTTCTTACAGATCACGTTCCATCAGATACAACATTGTGTTGACCACATTAAATTTTATAGGTTATTAATTTTTCTCATCAACTTTAAGTTCTAATGAGTGCTTATAATTTCAGATTCTATGCAATAGAAAAGGGTAAAAACTTCAGTTTAATTTTAATAATAATCAAATGTTATTTAAAAAAGATGATGAAGATTATTTTCTAGTTACATAAAGGCTGATTTTATCACTCGTACAAATATTAGAGTTGATGCCCCCCATAGCGTTGCGTCTTGAAGCTCTTGAGACATCTTAGGGAGTTTTAGCAGGATAATCGCTTTGGTGGTTTTGCAGTATTTCATAAAATAGATAGCGTTCTATGAAGGGCAACTCCATTATTGTTTGACTTTGGCTATTATAATTATAGAAAATCTGCACTGGCCGGCAAGAAGTGATTTGTGTTCTTTGACAATATGTACCATACAAATTGGTTCCATTGCTGCAGCGTTCATTTGCATAAACTATCCCTCTGTGTGGTACCAAAATATAAACTATTTGGGAGTTTTGCTTTTATCATTATAATTTATGAAAAAATATATATATCAGAGTTGGTGTACATAATAAGAGGCTATGCTTTAAGTATTTGAAAAGTTTGGTTTTTGTTTTAAACTTCGATACCTTTTGTTGACTTTTTGAGTTTAATCTTAATTTCTTGTGTTTCAATTTTTTTAAATAGTGTGTTCGATATCGTAGAACTAGTTCTGTTTTGATCTTACATTATCCAGATGCAAATCATAAGGAAGCTCCCCTAGCTTTCAAGCTTTTACCATGAATATGAGTTTTAATTCATTTTGTTGAGTTGAAGAATTAATTTTAATTTCTCTCTTTGGTTATAATTTTTCTCTGAGTTATAAAAGTGATGTGTATATTGTAGCATTATGTTCTTTCGTTAAATTAATTGTTTTGCAACTTTTCTATAATTTGTTTCTGTCATCAATTTTTTTTTATCTGCTCGTTGTTTAAATAAAAACTCTTACCCAATGGAGACATTTACTTCTGGTGGAAGACAGCTCTTGAAAGACCTAGTGAAAGTGTTACCCTGTTTAATAACAATACCAAATATTTTCGCTGAATAAGTAGACAGATGAGTAGTACAATAATCTCTAAGTTTGCAATGCTAATGGTTCTTAATCCCTCATGAATCCGTTACCCCTTTTTCTCTCCAAAATATATCAATTCAGTTATGTGTCTTTTCAGACCTGTCTGAGGTAAGTAATTTGTTATATATAAATAGATATTTTGTTACACAATTTATTTATGAATAAAGTTCGAGGATCGGTTTTTCATTATGTATCTACAGTTTTGACCTTTTGATGATTACTTCTGCTGAAATTTTTTTGGTGGCGGAAAATTACAAAGATCTAATTATTTCGATCGTCGTTTGGTTCTAGATAAGAAACAGCTGGGGCTAATGGTAAAGCAACCTTAATTTAAAATTGATAGAGGATGCACACATTATTTGCCAGTGTGATACCCCATGTAAAAATGTTTACTTTCATAATCTACACCATTACCTTTGTTTAGTCGACAATCACCTTACCAGAAAAATTTGTTCATATCCATTCTAAGATTTTAAATGTAAAACCAATCTTTAAGTTAATTCATTACCTTCTATAACAGATTTATGATTAGTGAACCACTCTTGTATTCAAGATTATCTTGGCAAGTTACTTATGTATATATTGAAAGGGGTAGAGAACTTTAGCTGCCGATAACCTTTCTATATGCAATTGAAAAGAATAACCATCTCTGTTGCGTATGAAACTATATAATGAATATATTTGTAAGAGTTGATATCATTTCTACATCCAGAAAATGCTTAACTGCATTTAAAACTTTAGGAAAAGTAGTTGCTGCTATTAACAAAAATTTTCTTCCCCTAAAAATTTGGAGTTCTCAGAAAAGTAGCGGTAGGTGCAGTGTCAGTGAGTGTGCAAAGTTTGTAGGACAACAGCAAAAACAAGGGCACGGCCAATAACCTTCTATGCAACCACATTGCAGCCCCGAAAATGGAGAATTGGGATGTACAAACGAGTCCCTAACCAAAAGCTGTAAGAAAGTTTTTATTATAATTCCTTAAGGTACATAATTATGAATAGAGATTTTGTGAAATTAAGCATAAATATCTGAATTCTACAAAAGCAAAGCATCTCATGGGCTTCATATGGTTGTTATCATTTCTTACCACGCATATTCAGTACATTGAAAAATAATTTTCATTCTCTCCACATTAATAAGTCAACAATGGTCTAGTTAAGAAAAATCTTCCTAATCCAAGAATACCAGTAAAATCGTGGAGTAATCTTTACGTTTCTAGAGATGCTTGGATTATATTAGAGCTTTTGGAACAGTTAATTTTGTAGTTGTATTGTGTATAGTGTATTATGGTAATTAGCACTTAAGAAAAGAATGCTAAGAATAGATATTTACTGTATAGTACTGTATTCTTTTTGTCACCAAGTTTATCTCTAATTGAGAATCTTGTGCTTCCAAGGTTAAAAATTGATTTTATATCTATAATAAACAGAGTGCAAAAGAATGATTTCTGAAGTCAAGCCTTTGGAAAAGTAAGTTTTAAATCGTTAACGTGGTTCGTAACTTTATTTAAAAATTATTAGAGGTTTTCAGGAGATTATTTGTTAACAGGCAGTCTCTTTCAGATTCTATTCATCTTCAAAGGAAACGACAATGTTTTTGTCACATAGGCATGTTTGCAATATTTTGAACGATATTAGTGTAGGATAATAGCCAAATATGGTTTTGTTTGACATATAAATTTCTAAGTGCTAGATCTATAAATTTCATCTATGGTGACAGAAATCTTTGCGTTTTTGTTAAATTTGATTAAATATAGACTACTGTAAATACAAACTACTCTTACTTTGTGTAATATTTACTTGATAACGGATAAATTTTTTTATACTAGGTTACCAGTTAGCTTTTCTTTATTTTCTTTTATCGCTCTAATATGTTAGAAAACAAGAAAATAAGGATAATTTTTAAAACTTGAATATCTAATACATAGATAGTATAATTAGTACTAAAACATCAATTTTATTTACTATTCGTGGTTTGTCCCAAAAGTATGGAGCTATATAATATAAAAAAACTACAATCACATCAAAATCTGGACTAAAGATCAACATATTCTTTGGTCCAGAAGTAACTAAAACAAAAGTCTTTTTAAAGAACAGATTTAAAACAACTTTTAGAGAAAGAATATATGAAATAATATTGCAAGTAATATTATCTTTGTTAAAATTAAACGCATAAACTTTTACCAGAGGATGCTCTAGTAAACACATGCAAGACGCAATTATGTGTAATACAATAGGTGTGCTTGTAAAGTGAATATTAGCTTGGACTAGTGAAAGCATAAGGAAACTTTAGCACGTTGTGTTTATTTTTTTTTTACTGGCACTATAGCAGGACGACTGCAAAAGACATTCTTGGTGTTCCTTATGTAGTTTTTTATCATCGACGCCCCAGTATGAACAACTTTATTTGTAATTTTATTGCAAACGGGTGGCATGAACTAAGTCCGGACTTGATTGTTAAGTGGCGTAATGGTAGGAAAACTAATTTTCTATAATTCTCAACTTGACTTGGTAGTGACCAAAGAAATATTTACAGTATAGCGGTACGTTCAGAAGATTTTGTAACTTTATTTGCTTTCTTTTATGGTGCGGCATCAGTGGGTTATTGTCCAGTGCTGTTTCGTAGCATGTGTTTTCAAGGGCTAGCCTCGTGTTGTTGAGAACTTTTGTTGGCCCGTCAAGTTTTCAGACTTACCGTTTATAAAACGTATGTAAAATTAAATAAGATGGCAGCTTTAACTATCATCAGGTTTACAGCATTCATAGCGGCACTTGCAAAAATTATGGGACCACTTTCCACAACTATCACCAGAAATCTGTATTTTTTCATACAAGAGGGCCCATTTATCTTAATATTGTAATCAATTACTTGTATCACCGTTTTTCTTCAACATTTTCAGTAAATTAGAACTTGTGAAGTAGATTATAGGTGCTGCAAGCTCAATAAAATTTTTTGGATATTATGAAGTAAGTAATCCAGTTTCACATTTTACTGAAGAACACTAATTAGCGTTAAACTTAAGAATAATTAGGCAAAAGGATCTTCAGATAAAACACTGAAAAGAAAGATTGTATGCGTGCTTTAGGACACTTGTAGTTTGTTGTTGTGTAATACAAAAGTATTATCTAAAAGACAAAACTATGGCATGTTTTCAGAACATCTAAGAAAGTTAAGATTCCAAGTCAGTATGTTTGCGGTTTGAACATGTATATCGAGATAAATGATAAAATTTACGTAAATACAAAATTTCCACTTAGGTGAGAGTTTAATTTGTACAACCAATGATAAGTCTAAGATTAGCGAAGAGGATAAAAATACTTCTATAAAAAATTTGAAGAGAATTTTTTGATGTGATGAGCAATCTGTTCCTATATGTTCAATCAATACAAAAGTTTTTGTTATTTGTAAAGAAGAACGGACGTGGTATGGCGCAAAGCGTGCAAAGCGTGCTATAAGCGACAGCGTTTTAGTGTTATTTTGTTGTCCATGGTACTTTAAAATGCTACCAAAACGGTAACTTAACGTGATGAAATTTACGAGAAAATGTTTAGGAAAAATTAAAATTTTGATCTAAATCCAAGGTATATGAGAGTGTAAATAATATGAAAGTTGACCAGGGCAGGTAGCTTCAATAAAGTCAGTCGCGAATGAACACCAATTTCATTATCTATGCTTTAAATTACAAGAAAGTGAACAACATTAAGGACTACAATGTTATCGCAATAGAACAAATTTTTGTGTAATGGAACCAAGCGGGAAGAAAAGTATTTTGTTAAAACTCCGGGCGAAAAAAGATCATTTTACTTTTAAAACTTCTTCTTCTTTTCTTTTCCTTATACCCCTTCAGGGTGTCGGATAAACTTTTAAAACAAAAACAAAAATATTTGAATGAAAAATGTACATACATGCACACAGTGCTTGCTTAGTTTTGTTTCGAAAAAAATTTCGTATAGGATACGTATTGGTGTTATATTAGTGAAATCAGAAAGAGGAAATTGAAGAAGTACATAGACGTTCTAAGATGTTTCAAATCCCCATTTACTAAACTAATCCTACACATGCAGCTTAACGGAATGTTGAATAGAGTCTCGGGGTAGTTTCTTTCTAGGTACAAACCAGCGCCACTTCAAAAACTCCTTGTTTCAGTCTCTCCAAATTTTCCATTGCTCACCAACGTCCTTTTTTCGGATGCTTCTCGGTAAGTAGCGGTTTGTAGTCGTATTTTTCCATATAATATATAAGCTTCTAAACGTCGTTTGGTTGTATTGAACTATTCTTTAACATTTTTATTGATAAGATTATATATAAATATTAATAAATTTTCGCACAAAACCAGAAGATTTATGTAGGTAATGTGCGCTGCTACAATATTCATTTGCGGGCCTTTGGGTTGGTGGTACAGGAATCTGCTACAAATTCCTTTGTAAAAAAGCACTCATTGCAAAACAATCCCACTTGCTTCGCCTACGGCAGAGCAAATTGAGTTTTAACTTACAAAGCGTATTAGAACAGTTGATGGATTTTTATTCATTCTTTATTACTTTTGTAAAAAATTAGTTCCTTCAATGTTCAAAAATATTTGCGTCTCTATGTGTGAAGAATAAATCTCCACTTTTTGCCAACTTCGTCGCGGGACGCCGGTTTTAAACGCCGGCCGGCATAAATCTCCGCTGTGGTCCTCTTTGAAGAGCTCATCGACGCGGAGAGGCCAAAAAGGACGACCTCGCGCCGAGCCGCTCTCTCCGGCCGCAGCTTATTAATTTTTCAAATACTTCTGCGCCTTTAACTAGCATGACATACGGCGTCAATTTGTACACATCGCGGGGGCAATTATAGAAGACGATTTTGATAATAACCAGGATTAATAACTCTATTTGTTAGGGCGAGCGCGGCAGCCGCGACTTCCTATTCGCGCCCCGTGATAAATAAGACGTATCCATTATGGCCGGCCGGCTACTAGGTCTAGCCGCTAAGCTGGCGAATTCGATAGCATCTCCACGACGCGGTATTACTCTTCCAGAAATTTATAAATATTTAAATTAATTTCAGCGGCAATTTGTCGGGGGCCGCTCCCGCCGCCGCCGCGCGCTCGCCGTAATTCCGTTATTAATCGGCCTGGCGCATTTGCATAATGCCGCGAATTAATAAAGTCGTCCGCGATTTGTTGGAAAAGCTGGTATTACGGGCTCGGGACAGAAAAGTACATGAGACTAGGTGGGCGAACCGTTGAAGATTATTACATGGTTGCAAAATCAATGATCAATTGAAGTTATAGGAGCAATTAGTGTAAAAATAGGATTCAAAGCATACATTATATACGGGGGCTGGGGCATAAATGATGGCAACTATTTTTTTTAAGGTAATTGTCATAAACTCAAGTGTGTGTCCACAACACAAGATGACTGTGTGATGTTCTATAATTATACAGAAAGCAATGTTAAATCAATTTATCAGTCAACTGCCGTGAAGAATGGATATGATCCGAGTAGAACAGCGTTCGTACTTCAAAATAGCCGTTTTTTGTGGTAGAATTTTTAGAGAATAACACAGAAAGTTGGTAAAAGATGTCGGGAACGATGCTCTTCCACACCGAACAGTCGCGAGGTAGCAAAATTTCAGCGTGGACGCGAAACAATTAGCGACCGGCAACGGGGCGGATGATCGACAGACGATGGGCGGTGCTTGAGTTAAGGACAGAATGTGACATCGAGAAACGCACCATTTACAGGATTTTGCGAAATTTTGCGTAAAGTTGAATCGAAGTGGTAGAACCAGATGCACTCACGAAATTCAAAAGTGGATGCCATATGCATACATACATTTCTTTTAAGAATCCTCGCTTTCGAACAATTTTGGACTAGGTCACATGAACCAAAGCTCAAACGTCAGTCCGTAGAGTGTCGACATGTAGGATCACCAAACTAGCAGGGCGGCTGACTGACAACTAATTTAACATTGCTCTCCGAGCAATTACAGAAAATCACAGAACCATCTTGTGAATGCACATTTTGTGATATTATTCTTTACTTTTGTAAAGACAAATAGTTGCCATGACTTATGCCCAAACCCTTGTATTATATTGGATTAAAATCCCAATACGCTCATGACTTAGCACCAGAAACTTCATTGTTAAATATAATAAATTTCAGTTATTTCTATTGTCCATTAGTTCCAATGTACCTGAGGGGTAGTAAATCAAGACCAATGCTACACTTATTATTCACATCATATTTACTTACCGAAAATAGCACGGTAATTGTTACATTTGCTAATTACACGGAAACATCGAAATCCCATTACAATTTTGGCACGGCTTTCCACACCCCTCAAAGTCATCTTAAAAAGCTTCAGCTGTGGTTTTAAAAATTAAAGTAAATAAAACAAAATTAGCTTGTGACCTTCATTTTTGGAAAAGAAATTTGCTCAACTGTTTTCTCAAACAATCAACAAATACCAGCAGTAAAAAACGTCAAGTATCTAGGAATCCACCTTAATAGGCGATTAACTTTGAGGAAGCAATCGGGAGAAATCTTTACTAAAATGTTTCTGTTAGCCATGAACTTCTCTATAAAACCGTTTTCAATCTTCTGTGGAATTACGAAATACAACTTTAGAAAACAGTAAACAATTTCAACATTGAAATACTGAGAGACGCTTTTAAGCCAAAACACTACGTTCTATTGTAGATGCCCCAGTGTTCAATGAGGTCTGAATACCAACCAATAATTAAAAAATACAAAAACATACACGCGAAACCTAAAAAATCGAAAACCACATTGTACCGTACAGGACAATTAGTTTACTACTTATACTATACAAGATTTAGTTCCGGAACACTAATTTGGTGTTTACAAACAATATGCTATCACTGGATAGATACATCGAGTAGACTTCTCCAAATTTACCCATAGGCACTTCTTTATCAAGTTCAGGGAGCATCAAATAAACACTATTTTGCTATTAACTCTAGCGTCCCTCGAGACAGCATACTGGGATTAGTATTGTACTTTATGTCTACAACAGATCTCTGCCATCATAGCAACAATGTCTGTGACATGTGCTGATGCGATATTTTGATAGCATCCGAAGTCATATAAGGTATGTCGTAACCTCCAAGTTCTTATCAACATATTGCAATTAAAAGTAGCGCATAAAAATTATTGAAACAAAATTGATACAAGTAACCTTTATGAGAGGAGATACTTGTTTTGTTTTATTAAACGGCTGGCATATTCCTGGACAAACGGTACCAAATACTCGATAGACATTTAACGTGAATGAAGCGTAAGCAGTACCAACTATCTCTAAGCTATCCTGAAACTAGTTTGATCGTATGGAATTTAGCTGTGGAGAACATTCAGTAATTGTAACATTAAAATTTAGCGACAATTTCAAGTCAAAAGTATGAGATCCATAGCAGATGGTTAATGGTACGCCTCGGATGAAGTAATACCTATTAATCTTAGGATCCCTATAATTACTGACAAAATACAACATTACGCAGTACACTACTACAATCGAATCCGTGTCCGTTTATGACTACTAGTGAATTCTTATTGGAAAGTGACGACTTAGAGTCCCAGCTTAAGAAGTTTAGTACAACTCTCGAAGATACTTAAGTGATAATGCGTCTGTTATGTTTATAGAGCTCTGGACAAATTTATTTATAGAAATTTGTTGTTGATAAATTTATTCCATAATCTCATTTATCTAAATTTACTTTCAAATTCTAGAAGTAATTGATAAATCAGAACTATATGATTCATTTTATTAAATCCAACTTCTCTTGGAGAATGTTTAGCAACACATTCTGCACTGTTTGGGAACAGCAAATTTAATGGCTTCAATTGCTTTGATTATCAACACTGGATAGTATTAACCAATAACAATAAAGGGTGCCTCAATACGAGCACCGAATTAGATTTTTTAATAAAAAAAGGTTCATTTAAAAATGCAATATAAAATAATTATAGAAGGCAATGTTGTCTGGATCTCACTGCTACACAGGTTAACTTTACGCTTTAAGCTCAGAAATAATTAATGTACAAGAAAATTTTATGAATTCTTAAAGGAGGAAGTGGTCGGAAAGTCGATTTTGCAACTCAATTGTGTCAGATGGACTGTGACACGTTCCACGATCTTGTTGGAACTACGTGTCTGTCAGATTTATACCGTCCAAATAAAGCCACAAAAGACTTAATATCTGCTAAGTGCACTCTACTTTCGTTAAAAAAATACAATCTTATCTCCTCGCTAGTTCAATATTAACACCAAACAGTGACTCTTCATAGATGCAACTTATGATTTCAAAAATAAAAAGACAAACTAAGAAAGCAATTAACAAAAAAGTTATGTTTGTAAAAAAAAATACAAAAACACTAACATTCAAATAAATGAAAAAAGAGTAGAAGCATTCGATTATGTATATAAATAGGAAAATTATAATAAATAAAAGGTTTAAATACAGCACAACTAGAAGGGCGTCTGTTTGGACTCTCTCGAGTAAAAATAACTACGAGTAACGTTAGGAATAACAAGAGCGAATATGATCGAAAATAATATAGTAAAAAAAGAGTTCAGAACAGTCAATTGAAGTTATTTGATAGGGAAAAAATGGAAAACAAAAATGCAAAAGGATAGAAGAAGAACATCGATAAAAATGTAAAACGACAGCACCAACCAAGTTATTCAGAAAATCCAACAAATAAGACAAATGCGGTGTTATAATCATTAATCAGAATGTATTTCCCAATACAACTCTAACAAAGGATAAAATATTCGCAATAATAATCTATCACGCCTGAAAATGATTAAAAATAGACAAATTAGGGAAAAAGGTCAAAAATCATGCTACAGTCACAAATATTCAAATGAGACATCAATAACTCAACAAGCATAAGCAAAAACTCAACTATATTGAGATGGGTTGCTTTTAGTTTTTATCTTTTATTATATTTTTAATTAAATTAATAGATATAAGGTCCTCTTATTGTTTTCTTTTACGATATTTTATAAATTTTCCATAAGGCTGGCCAATTAATGTGAAAAAAAGTGGAAAGCTAATAAAGAAAACTTTAAATATTAGACCGAGACGCATGAAATATTCATGCAAGTATGCGGAAGAAAGTCACGTGCAGAAAATGTGTTTACGACTGGTTCAAACGCTTTTGTAACTACAAGGAAAATAGTGAGATTGAGCCATGTTTGGGTCAGCCGTCGACAAGCAGAACGAGTGCGACAAGTTCTGGTACAATATAGGTGATTGACTCTACTATTAATAGTGGAGGGATTGGGCATGATCACAAAATGTTGGATTGAATATATATAATAACACTATAGCTAATGTTGTGTCATATTGGTTGGTGCCTCGCCTTACGGCACTACATTAAACATTTTTATGCTTTAGATCTTACTTTTAGAATGGTCAATTTTCTTAAATTCAAACATGATCGCAAATTTGCTCGCTCTCGTATTTACTTTAGTGAAGGACTCGAAAAGAACACGAAAACTTGAGTCAGGACAGGCGACTCAAAACTACTGGTAGCTCCGAATCCACCCAACATTTGCATTTCACACAAACAAAATAACGTACCTTAATTTACACCGCAGTCTCTATGTATCTATCTAACTATGTATCTCAGGCACTCTCGAATGACTATTAACTTACAATGGAAGTTGATGCTCCAATTTGTGAGCTTGACTTGTTCTTGATAGATCTGCGATCTATCCGGAGTACAGTTGTCGTTCCTCAGACTCCCCACCGCTGAATGGAATGCTGTTTTTTCCAGAAAACACTTTCTTTCGATCTCGCTTGGCCGTAGTCCTAGCTCTTCTCGAAGTTGTTAGTCCGATTGTCAGCCGCCTCGGTTTTTTGCGTTAAATTTCAACAACACTCAGCCAGAAGTGTCTGACGTTTTAAGGTGTTTACATTACAAAGTATTGAGGCTGCGTACAATGTTTCTGGTGTTTTGTAGTATTTTATTAAGTATTTAGATTTTTTGTTATTGTAATTGTAATATTCTACAGTATATAGTTCGACACGTTCAGAATACATCACGCATTTTCTGAAGATAACGACATATAATAACAATTTCTTGATATTTGGGAGCTCCTTTAGGTAAATATATACTTTTTGTGTTTAGGAAATATTTAAACATTTTTCTCAATATAATGCTATCATTTTTATATATTTTCCGTCAGTATATATACTTTTTGTATTAAATAATGTTGTTCCTGAATAATATAGTTTTACTATTTTTTAGCTGATACCATATATGCATAATAGGGCACTTATAGCTGATTCAAAAGTCTTCAGCCCAAAACTGAACTTTTATTTTAGACAAATTAATGCAATTACACTGACTACAATTGGTACTTTATTTGAAATGCAATAATGCAACATTTTGAATTAATTCCTTTCCATTGCCATAGTGGATATATGTATTCCATAAATTTAGTCGCATTTTCAACGTCTCCGCAACTTAAAAATGGCGACACAATGGGGATTACGGATTTTTGCGAACGTCGGCACGAGCAGCGAGCAAGTTTTCCTGCTGGAGTCCATATACGTCCAGCTGCACCCACAGTTGCAGGGGGTCGAGCTCTACTAAGACCCCCAGGGGGCAGCAGCGGTTATGGTTTAGTTAATTAATTAATAATTAATGTCCTCAGTGCTAAAAGCTGGGTGAATGTTGAACCTGCAGCGTAAGAGTCGTTAATCTTGCCAAGCTTGTTCCTTAATAGAAAAATAATTCTTATGACCCATTTGGCAGCAAATTGCAGATAATAACTCAAAAAGACTTATCATAACATTGCATTGAGTAGTTATTGTCAATTTAATTGTTTCAGTACAGCCGGTAATGCAAATCGTTTAGATCGTTCTGATTCTTCTTCGCTATCATTATTATTTAATATGTTGCTGTTACTAAACCATTAATTTAGGCAACCCATAAGAACATTGAAAGTTTTACTAATGTTCTATATCTAATAATACAACAGAATGCTGAATTATAGCTGAAATAATGCCAGCTCGAGCTGTATCTGATACTACTTTTCGTTAAGGCTCTATATCTTCAACAAGGGCCTCAGATTTGTCAATCGCGGTATGGGCAATATTGCTTCCTCCCCGAAATGAGTAGGAACGAGAAGAGGCTGTTTGTTAAACTTCCTTAAGTTTCCAAATGGAATTGACGGCTATATCGAGAATTTCTAAATTTCCTCAACGATGGTAAACTTCAATAGCCAGTCTTAAATCGATAAACAGTTCTGTCAATCTGTATAATTATTAATAGTTAATATTTCATAATCTTTTGCAATGATTTTAATATGTATATATGATTAGTACTCAGAAAACTTGTTAGATTCCCCAAAAGTTTCAGTTATATCTTCAGCAACTCTTTAAGTTACCAGTACTCCTTACATTATTATTAATTATGACGTTAATAAGATGATAAAACAGAGGGCCATCTAGAGCTTGCTTTAGTCGGTAGTCCTCCACTTTATGGATGTAAGGTGGTTGTGTTTCAGACGGCAATAGTCTCTTTTTCGCTTTTTATTACTCGTTAAATTATTCTGCAGAATAGAAGAAAATTTGCTCCTTTCATTTTGTCTTTCTTGGTGAGGGCTGCACCTGAAGAGTCCTGGAAACAACTTTTTTAATAAATTTAATTACTAAAAACAGTTAATAATCCTCTAACTATTCTGTCGTTGCACTTTCTGCTGTGCTTACGCAACGTGTTTGTCGCATGTTAGAGACTTGGTTAACTGCCATATCTTTAATCAATCTACTGTTCTATGAACCGCTTTCGGTGATGGAAAAAATCAAGAATGATCATAGGTTTAAGATGTTTCAAAAATCTGTTAGAAGATACACATAAGAGCATTGAAGAGCAGATTAATTAATTTGTTAATGTTAAAAATAATGAAGGGTCATATGCAAGTGCTATATTCCCCTTACACCGAGACATTTTTTTCCAAGCAGAGATACAACAAGTCCCAGGAAAAATTCCTGATAACGGTAGTTATCTAGTCTAGTCCTTTTCAGTTTCCTTATAAGTGATGAACACTAACGAACATAAATATTATGCGCCAAAAACTTAAATTTGTTGGTTTATTTTCCATTTTCTATCAATTTTAAATATGGCTGATGTTGGCCCAAAGTGTTACCCCCTATAGCAACTTTCTCGTGGCCTTTTTTTATAAAAAAATTTTTTTGCTACTAAAACTGCTTATCAAATATTCTCTTTTTGATTTTTTTCTTGAGTTCGTATCATTAGTTTTCTTTATATTATTTCTACTATTATATATAGTCGACAATTGAAAAGATGGGATATTTTTAAGGTAACATTACGGTTAACCAAAAGAAATTAATTGTAAAATTAGGTTCTCTTTATCTCCAAAAACAATTTTCTAAGAATAAAACGAGCAGAATGCATTGAGAACTTTCAATGAAAAGTGATACTACCAGAAACACAGAAAAGACCAATTACAATTAAAACCTCAGCTATTATGCTGCATAAAAAACTTGTTATTGCCAACCATGCTGGTTCAAATAATGATCTATATTTTACCATAAAGCATAACAATCAAAATCATGAATAGTCTGAAGGTTATTTGACGGTAAATTCAAAGAATCTAGAAAATATTACAACTTAAAGACGAAAAGTTTTAAGACGGATTGTAAACATAATTGTTACACTAGATAAAAATTGTTAAAAAATCTAGTTGCCAAAAAGCCATAAAAATATTTTAGCTTGGAGATACAAATGAGATTTAATGTACCTGATTTTTGAAGATATACAAAACGAAATAAAAAAATTAAACAAATTCCTTTTGCTTTAATAATTACTAGTACAGCTTTTTTGAATTGCAAAAATAAATGAATTTAAAGCAGTTTCTTGTTACATAATAATAAGTAGGTGAGTAGAAAAACTAGTAGAATTAAAATTAAAAAGGCATTTGGTGAATTTATAGAGTTTGTAAACCTAGAAATTAACGATTCGGCCCTAAATATTCAAAAGTAAAAATCTGAAAGAACTCTAAATTAGAGCATTAATCAATTTTTTGAGAAATTTAGTATGGAAAAGTTTACTTCTAGATTCATATTGCTTAACAAAAACTACAAAATGCCGAAGAAAACTTACAACATGCATTGTTTCTATTTCCTCAAAATAATAAAGCAATTTTAAAATTATAATTGAACACTATTCTAGGATAGGTTCGTATCTTGAAAGATTAAAGATCAAAAAAACATATTTTACAAATTACATTATGCAATTAAAGAGTATTAGCGAACTCAAAACAACATTATTGATCCGCTTGCAGTTGCGACTAGTTTCCCTAATATAAATGCACGACTAACTTCTATTACTCTACCATAGACTACTTCCCGAGTTGAAAAGTTGCTTTTCATACTGAAAATTATTAAAGACCATGTTACTGCTTGGATCCTTTAAAAATAATTTTTATTAAATAGGCCAAATTTGGACCATGCAATTGCACTAGTAGACTCTGAGAAGCCATAGAAGAAACTAATTCAATGCTGATGTTTTGTTTTAATAATTTATATTAATAGTCCGCAGACTAAAGCGTTTCAAACCGACCGATCTTTCTTATCGTTTCTAGACAGTTTATCATCCTTACTATTTCTTAGTTAAATAACAGTTGTATAAGTGAGTTCACTGAGGAACGCCAAAGGGTGTTACTTCACCTGTATTTTACACTGATATGTATTTCCTAGAATAGTTTACTGATTTGCTTATTGCTACTGTAGCAGATTGCAAATAAATATGTTAAACAAAAAAAACTTTATATTATTGGATGGTGCAAAAGTCTTTCCGTTTTTAAAATCAAAATTATCTGATTAATATATATGTATTTTAAAGTATTCATTAATATATGAGCCAAATTTTTATACCTCATTGGTGCCACTCTTGTGGTTTGGAATTAAAGAACTGCCAATGCCCTTATTGTACTTCCTGAATGTTGGCAAAGTAGATCCCGACCAATAAGTGAACTATTAACTAAAACAAACGGTAATATATAGTACCAATCCAGTACTGCAAGTAGAGTAGGAAACAGTTCGATTTTGGTCGAGTTCCTTGGACTGTGTATGGTCTGTCGTTATCCATCTGCAATAACATCCGTCTTTGACTGGCCATATTAGAGTATCGTTGTTCCAAGACAACATACAATATGTCAAGATGTTGATAATAAAATTCAGCCAGCTCTAAATAAGTCACACATATATAATTCTGCCAGACGCAAAACATAACATTGACCTCAAAACTGATACGTTTTACAATCGATTTTGCAGCTTAGCTTCTACTTAACCATTGGTTTGATCTGTTTTTATTGCAGAAAGGAATTCAGTTTTTATCATATCATATAATTGATTGAAATTCCTGAGAATTGTCTGCATTAACACGATATTTAACTTGCTTTTGCGTTAAAATGCAAAGGACTTCTCTGTATTGTCTGTTGACTTTGTCTAGCTTATATAAGCGACGATTTATTATCCATCAAGATGGACCAAGCTTCTGTGATAAATATGACGAAAGTCTTGTGATCAAATTCATTGTCAATAATATATTACTGTTACTTTTACTGTCTTAGTGAGGCTTTCATAGATTACCACCTCAACTGCTTACGGAAACTGACAAGTAGATAAAGTCTATGGCGGTTGACATGAGTTGTTGGCCGAGTCAAAGTATGGATTGCTTCTAAAATAATATTAATTTTTTATAGTTAGAAAACATATTAAACAGATTTTAGTTTTTTCCGCATATACATCTGAATATTAATACTCATTTCACATCAGGCGCAATGTACATACGTATGTAAAGCATATGGTGCATTAAATGTTGTCTCTCAGACGTTGCAGGTATGAAGATTTCCAAAATTCAATCCTCGTTGACCACTGACATTGTATATTTAAATACTTTTACTATACATTATATATAGACTAAAAGTATGGTTTTTGATGGGCATTTAACTAACGTGATCAAAATAAGCACAAAAGATAACAAAAAAGAAGATTAGAAAAACATTTTACAGCGTGTGTGCTAATTTTTGATTTTGTGTATCTGTATCTCAAATTTACTTTTACCGAATGAGATAGATATGTCGTCTTTTCTTCTTATAACGAAATAAATAATAAAAATGCCAATTTCTGTGTCAAATGAATATTTAAAGACACTTAATGGAAACATAGGAAGGAAATGTTCCTTGTCTTGTGATCATTGTTGGAGAAACATATACCTTTTAGTTTTCTATACAGTTTTGGGTACTACTTCTTGAAATGCTTACTTTTTCTATTTTATTCAATCAAACTAGACTAACATTCCGAACTAGACAACGAAAGCGACGTTATCTGCAGGAAATTATTAAATTCCTTAAAGATGATCCGAGTCGGAAGGAATATAAAATAATAATCTTTCTCCAGGTACCATAGTAAAAATGTTTAACATTGTATCTCTACTACCTAGAGTTGCACAGTACGGCAATGGTCATAAAAATGTAGAATAACCGTGTTGGAAATGGAACAAAGTTGATGTTATACCAGCTACAAAGCTTTTGAAGAACTGCTTAATTTATCTCTTTCAAGTGTAAAGAGGGATGCATATCAACGTATAGTTACAGAAAAACTATTGCAAAGGTGCACTACCAACGAACTTAACAATTACAAGGAATTTGACTCGCTTGTCGAAACAAAATTTCCTCAATTCTGGAAGACCATAAAATGTTCCATTCAGTATAAGATAAAATGGAAATACATTCTGAAAAAGAAAATATACTGAAGCTTACTTCGAACGTAGTTCTTTTGCATCATTGTTTTATTCATGGATTAAACCTCTCGGAGAAATGCCCCGTATACTCTACCTCGAGATGCTGAAACGCTTTCCTATACAATTATACATGAGGCAGATAACTAAAATCTATGTTATATAAGGCGTGTTAACTCCCATATAGATTTTTTTTATAAAATTAAATTGGCTTTTTTGATGCTATTTTTGTCAGAATGTTTACAGTTTTTAATATCACACTTCTTTTTACTGCCTGTGTTTCAGGACATTTTATTTATCTCAATTTTCTCTTTGTATTTTTTATTGTTTACTAAATATGCTAATAACTAATTCGGAAACAAAGACTAGTCGTGCAAATAAAATTCTTCTGGTTTTCCACGTTCGAAAAAGATAAGCAAAGTCAGTGTTTTCTTGGAAAGACATTGTCTGTTATAGGTTTTTGTATTATGATTTTCGGAATAAACCATTTCATTCTGTTGTTGTATTCTATCTACCCATATTTCTTTTTCCTTTTTAACCGAATTGCCATTAGATTCTTGATATATTATCCTTAGCTGATAATTATTATATTTTAATTAAAAAAATCCAAACACAATTTTTTTTGCTTTCATGCTGTATAAATACATTCTATTTTTATTTTTAACATTACATATTAATAAAATATGCAACGTAATTTTTACGCGTCATCAAGTGAATAGAGTACAAGTGAACTGGTACTACAAATTCTTAGTCAGTATCATGACATAACAAAAAGCATTCTCGCCCGTTGTTCTACAAATTATTATCAAGTTTTCAAGACAACGGGTGTAAAACTGACCAAAATTTTGAAAGCAAAATTTTGGGGACAGCACCCTTAAGAAGACTGAAGTGCACGCATAGTTTAAACAATTCTTGAGAGGACGAGAAGTAGTTGAAAATGAAAATCATCAACATCATACGAAAACCAGTGAAGGTGCGAATATTAAAATTAGATCTATCAATTTTTAAATGAAAAAAGCTTGGATGTCATGAGAAAAGACGATAATTTTTACTCTAATACGTTGTCCCGTTTTACTACAATGGCAGACTCCATTAAAAATGAGGATTTATTTTGGATTGCGCTTAGAGGACAGAGTTTTGACGAAAATGTTGCTATTGAAGCGATGGATATATAATAGAACCTCTTATTATTTTACAATATTGGAATGAAGAAACTTCATATCCGTTGGGAATTATGGAGAAAAATATTTTTGCATCTTTGTATTTTACGAGGTTTCAATAAATCAAAGAAAAATTTGTCTGTAATTGATTTACATAGAAAAATTTAGGAAACTTCTTTAGATAATTCATGTATTACTTACATAGTTATCGATGTGTAACAACCAAAAATATTAAGAAAAATCCTTGTCTTTCAAATTTACTTTTATACCAATTTTCATAATTTTGATTTCTATCTCTTTATAATTAATCTTACAAAAGATTTGATTCAATTATTGAAAGCAGTATGAAGCTTTCTGCCATTTTCTTTAACTTGGATTTTTAAATGATTTGAGTTCTTCTTCTTCTTCTCTTCTTCTTCTTCTTCTACATTTATATAGGCTATTAGCCTGTTTTTTACCACACATTTCGTGTTGTACTACGAGCCATGTTGGGCATACCCCGTACAGGTGGCTAGTCTAACCCGTTAGAAAAAGGAGAATGTACTTTACGACCACCGAAGGTGTTTGTATGATGACCGGAGAGGACTTGATTTTTGCCGTTGCATTTGACTTGGGAGTCGAACCCAAGCTCGCCGTGCGCTAGTGTGGCAGGGCGAGGCCTTTATCTCGCGACTGTTATTTTTATTGCATGTGAACATTAGATCTTCTTTTGCTACATAAAATAGTAGTTAGGGGTTAGGTACAATGATTTAAAATGAAAATCTTATCTAGCCTACCCATTAGTCTGGTCAAACCTTAAATTTTGCAATTTAGACCTTCGAAGCGGGAAAAAAGTACCGCGATAGATGAGGATATTTTCTATCAGTCGATTTGTGGTCAGGGGGTTAGGAATAACGTTTTCAAATGAAAATATTATCTAGCGTACCCATTGGGACATCCTGTGATTGCTAATCATTATTTTGTTTCAGAAGTAAAGTTTTACTATTGACTTAATTTATCTTTCTTAAGATTGAATTGGTCAGGGTTGTCATTTATATGTAAAATAGAAGATAGATAAGAAGTAGGATATAGCAGATTTTCTTCTGCAAGCTCCTTCTCCTCTTCGATCCAATCTTAATTTATTCAGTCTTGTACTATCTTGATAAGTTTCTAATCTTGCTATCGCTGATCATTTTTTAATTTTTAATTTTAACTTGATGGCATGATAGGATTAAACACAACAATTAAAAAATAATCTCTTACAATATGATCAAAAAACAACTACAATACCACATTGCAAACTCCTTCCTTCTGGTTTAATGTACAACACTAGACAACATCGAAAATATTTCATTATGCCGCATCTCATCCTTTTGTCGGATTATTCTCCCCCGCTAGAAGACACTTCTTTAGCGACTCTAAGCATTATGGGCTTTTGCAAGAACTTGGACCTTCAAAATTAATCAATGCTGTAATCTACAAGTTGAAGTGGGTCGGAGCATAATTTTGTTAAAATGTCCATTTTTTTAATAATTGCTTATTTACAATCTACTTTTACAATTTGAGTAGTAAGTAAATTTTACCACCTATATGTGTATATGTTATGAGCTGAGATTAAACTATTGTTATTCTTTCAGACGGTACATATATACTAATTTTGATCAATTAGAGAACTAAATCTTGTGGCCATTTGCTCTTCAATCCTCTTGGAGCTACTTGAGGGTTGCTCTACTAGGTCGTTTTCGTCCTTCTAACTTGTGGTTGCATGATCTTGCAAGACTCTGAATTTCTAGTCCATGTGGAGAATATCATTGCTGATACACCATCGTCAGTCATCATGCATTGGATCTTGGACAGAAGCTTTTGTAGAATTTAGAAGTGGAATGCCTTTACGCAGTCCCATAGCTGGGTCCCATGGACTTTAAGATTATTTTGATTTACTGGAAATCTTTGGATGGTGAGAAGGATCTTATTGATAGCAAAAGCTATCACGGAGCATTCAGAAAATATTTTATTTTAGTGTTATCATGAAAAAAATGATTGTTTTGCAAAGTTGTTTTGCAAAAGTATCTGCTTTGTCCTTATCTGTTCTTGCCCAGGTGTCGTCAGGTTTTCAGGTTGATGGAATTGCTACTATGGGCTTTTTGGACTTGCTTTCCGGATTACGGGATAGTTTAGTGATGTATTTAATCTTTAAAAGTTTCGTTGCGTGTTATATAGCAGATAAGTTAGTCTGTTGTAGATTGTTTTGTCTAGTCTGTTTCTTATTTGCCACTTTTTCCTAGCAATTACTTTTCACTGATTAGATTTCGTGCATGGCGGAGAGAAATGATAACTTTAGGATGTCCAAATTTAATTACTAAAATATTTCTAATCCCAAAGGTAACGTAACATTTCCCAAAATATCAGATGATCTTTGGCATTTACAAGACCACTTTTTATTGTTTTCATTATTATGGGCTAGCTCAGTTATAAAAAATTTTCTTTTCTGTGAGAAAAATATTTGGCACTTGATCCGCAACGACAGAACGCCCCTCTGCATCTTTCCAGCCGCATCTGTAAATATACTATCCTCTTCTCAGTTTGTATAGCGTCAATTGAATATCTTTTTTTGCTATCAAACAATCAGTTTCTCAATTAATACCAACTTCTGAACTTGCTGAGTTTTCATTCAGATAATGTTGTAGAACCTATGGGTTTTTTCCTGAGCAATCTCTATTATATTTGAGCTTCTGAAACTACTTCGCAGTCTTTAAAATTGTTGAGTAACCTTAAGAATGTGAACAATGTTACAATTACGTGATTTGAAATATTATTGTATCAAGTTACCTTAGTGTAGTTAATCTAACAGATCTTAAATCTGAAAAATGAAGCCACAATTTACGAAATGGATTTTTAAGTGCTAATAAGGCAGGTGTCAGGAAATGTTTTGAATATCACCAAGGATGACTTTTTCAATCGTGTCAGGTTAGAAGGGCTTCTCTATTGTATGAATTGAAATCCTTAGATCTTCTTCTACGGTGTTTTCTTATTTTTTAGTACGTGGTGTCATTTTTATCGATGGAACTCGGCCTTCCCGCAGGTGACTCATCCACCTTTTGCAGGAGACGAATTCCTGGCACTCGGCGATTGTCCCTGGACTATCCCAGCGCCTTGTGGATCTCGCGCACAATCGAAGCGCCCACAAAGGCTCGCACTCGGCCGGCGCAATATTTGGATTAAGCTCCAACATAAACAAACTCGATCAAACCTCGAGGACTCCGCGCGCGGCCCTCCACTTTTAACTGGCAATAAGTGCGCGTCAAGTGACGTCCGAACAAGGTGACTGACTTTTTGCCCCAACTCTTTCGACGCGTGATGTAACGGGCCGAGGACGAGAGCCCGCGAGCACAATGGCCCTTTACATTCCGAGGAACCCCCGGCTTCGGCCCCTTGCGGCCTTGTACAAACACCCATGGCACCTCGCATGGGCGGCCCGGCGCGACTGCGACCCTTTGGATCCGCCGGAGACGCGGGCGCGGCGAAGCGATGGAAGGTTAGGAAAACAAAGTTGCGGCAACTATTAATTAAACGCATTGACGCAAATGAGCGACTGTGAGAAGCCTCTGTTTGGATAACATTTGTAACTAGTCCACAAACGGATTCAAGGTTTTTTTATGACTGCTGCGCAGCTTTGGTAGTTTCCAAATCTACACATCGACTTTTGATTAATGATGTTTACAGGCTTCAGTTCGTCCCAATTTCCATAACTCCAGGATTTAGAAATTCCTTCATTTCAGTAATATTAATAGAAAGATGACTAAGTGCTTTTTTAATTTCCTTCAAATTTGATGTAAGTTACCTACCACCATTTACTTCAATTGGACAGGAAAAATACCAGTGAGTACTTTTAGTGTGCTATAAATTTAATCAAAATCCTGTTAAGATTATTGGAGATGGTGTAGGAAGAACTATTGGACTATGATTTACAATGCTTTTTCTTAACTTTATTATAAATCTATGGGCTATAATATCTTGAACTTTCTGTTGTTTTCAAGCACCAGTAATTGTAGTAGTAAAATTTGGTATACTTTTTTTGATGATGTTCAAAATTTTCTTCGTGAATATTTTTTTGGAATCTGAAATATGCAGGTCTGTTTAAGGTGGTTGGATCCATATGATATTTTTTTATTTGATTCTATACTATAAGTACAAATGAGCTTAATAGTGAGTCCATAGATTAGTACTTTGTATTGGGGCTTAGAATTATTTTTTTGCGATCAGTTCATACTGCAATCAACTTCATGGCAAAGCACCATCATTACGCTTGAATTTTAAGTGTAAACCTTATAATTTTTCTGAACTTTGAATATGTCGAGTTTCGTGCCAACAAAACGCAATTTGCGGAAAGCGTTACTTTTTTGTTGCTATTTGAAGAAATCGGCGACTGAAAGTCTTTGTTTGCTGTCCAAAGCTTATGGTAAACTTTCTCTAAAGATTTCAACTTGTGTACCACGCGGATTCAAGCCGAGATACGTTGAATAACGACTTTTTACTTACAAACAGTTGCTTCAAAGGCACAAAAATGAGTTTTGCATAGCAACAGGATTGGTAATAAAAAATGGATTCATTGCGAGAACGTTAAGCGCGGAAAATGTATGCCTGCCCTAGTATTACCAACGTCTTCAACATCGACGCAAAAGTGAAATATCTATGGTTTGGTGGGATTAGAAGGGTGTAGTGTTTTATGAGCTGGCGAAACGGCGAAACTATCACTAAGGATCGCTACCGACAACAACTGATCCAATTGAACCAAGCGTTGAAAAAAAAACACGATAAAGTGATTTTTCAGTACGCCAATGATCGACTACATGTTACAAAACAAGCCAAAAACTATTTATAAACACTTCAGAAATAGCTTCGTATTCACCAAACACTGCCCCTTCAATTACCATTTGTTTCTATCGATACATCAAAATTCTCAATTGTCTTCTCTTAATACAGTATTGGAAACCTGGCAGACCACATGCTGTAAGCGCAGGTAAAGTGTTTTAGTATAAAGTTCTAATTGTCAGGACTATCATTTGGTCATTTGCAATTGTTGTATCACAGTGTACTCCGATGCATTATGTAGTGTATCAACAGAGAAAATTTTTTTTTGCTTATCTAATGAAGAAAATCAGGTTTCTTTTTGCATACTGTACTCCAAAACACAGATATAATCTTGTTGTATAAAGGACTGTCGTCAGGTCTATTTAGACATGTCACAAATTTTATCGAAAGCCCAGTATTGATATTTCCTGCTGATATTCTTGTATCTTTTGGCAGAAAGGAACCCCACTCCCAGCTTACCATGATAGTAGCTCTAAAAAGTTGTAACATCTTTCAAATGACGCTTTAGTGGGTACTTATGCCTTATATTTTTGTTACCCGCTAATCTGTCGTTTCTTAATTTTAATATTGTACCTAAAAGTTGCCATTGTATTTGCACATGTATTTTACTTTCTTTAAGATATCTTTCCCTGTGTGTTATTTACAGTTCCAACGGATATAAATTGCTAGATAGTGCGATATGTTATTGGAATCTTATTTGGACTATGATAAGCTTATAGACTGTTTTAATAAATTTTAACGCTAAATTTACCATTTCACAAAGTACTGTAATAACCACTCAAACAAAATTCTCTTGTGCAATGTTGGTGGCTATAATTTTTATTTATTGTTTAAAACTAGACAGTAACATAAGTGGGAGAAAAAATTTAATTATTTCTACCACACTGTTTTTTTGAGGGTTCCACAAACTTTACAAAATTTTTTCTTGCAGCCCACCATCTGTATTTATTAACTTTCTACAGCGGAGCTTATAGAATGTTAATGAGATTATCATCCTGTCTGTCTGTCTGTGTGTCTGGAGACACTATAACTTCGGTTCTATTTAACAGCTTAACTTCAAACTTGGCATACACACATCTTAGGTCAGTACCTTTCATGGGATTGATTTTCAGCCAAATAGATTAACGGCAACCGGAAGTGACCGTTACGATTTCGAAAATTCATTATACTCACATATGTCATGCAGTATATCATTCGACAGCATTTTTGACGCTGATTATTATGGAGACATTAATCAACATCTTAATTCCTTTTAAAAGTTTTTATCCTAATTTCATCGCACCGCTGTAGAAAGTTTCCTTTACGGTATTACACCGTTCTTGTTCTTTTTTTTGGGGATCTGTTTTATCCAGATGGTGCTGAGTTTCTTTTTTCTTGTCAATTTATGATTTTCTTCTATAGATTGATTAAACAGTTTGTAGTTAACCTTCTAATGATGTTTTGGATTTTGATCTTTTTCCTGCTCCTTTCATGTTTGTAATGATTTTTTTTATTCTATTTATCTCTATTCTATGTACATGTATACATCGTTTTAGTTGTTTAAATCTTTTTTTTAAATTTTTTTACCTTATAGTTCTCTTACTAATATCTCATTATACTTGTGTGTTTTATTCCTCTTCTTAAAACTTCATTTCTGTAGTAGTTATTCTTGATCTTGATCTGTTTATGAGTTTTTAATTTTTGGCATCTTGCCACAATATTGTGCTGTATGGTAAACTTGGAATTTTATTAAATTACTAACTTTATTTATACCGTTTATTATATTGTTTATCTTACAATATATCCATTTTCTACTTTTATATCTTTTACGGTAGCATAATTTTTACTTATCCTTTCATTTAATTTATTACTTAATTTTATTACTATTATAAATAGTACATTAGGCTTAAGTGACTCTCTTGTTTGTCCCCCTTTTTTATTTTAAAACTTTTTTAATCTACTCTCACATATACTTCTACATTACTATGTCTTGATCTTAGTGTTTATTAAAAAATTGGTCGTTTCTGTAGTTTTGCAATATTTTCTGTGCTGTTTACAGGTTGTTTTTATATCTATGAATCTTAATTCTTTACCTTTTACACTTTTTTCCACAGCCATTCTCAAACTATGTATATGGTTCTGAGCTTAAGATATTTTCATAATTTCTTAGATATTTTCGTTGTTTTAGTTAGTGCACGGCATTTATTACATGCGCTTGAATTTCTTTTTTTGTAAAAAATAAAATTATCTCCTACTCTCCGTAATATCTTTTATTTGTACCCATATCATATAATAAATATCATTTAGCCATTTTATATGTTTATGCCAATTATTTGTTGTAATTGTTTAAATATGAAATTTTGTTTTACAGTTTTTCTATTACCTCCATATTTATTATACTTTTACTTATATTAAGATTGTTTGTTTTCTGACGTTTTGTTTCATATTTCTGTTTTGATCTTTTATTACCTTTTATTACCTTTGCTCTCTTTGTTATTTTGAGTCCATTAATTATTATTATATGCAGGCACACCTGCATTTGTGCTTTTCACATGCTCTTTTTTAATATTTCCCTTTTATTGTCCGTATTTTATTTTACTTTTTGTCTTTTATTGTCGGTCTGGGTTTTTTAATAATGTAAATTTTTTATTAATCTATGGTTTGTATTTTATTCAGCGTCTTTGTGGACTATAATATCTTTAATGAAGGGTTTTAATGTTTTATGTAATTTATTATGCGTCTTTTATGGAATTGTCTATTCTTATAGAACGAATGCTCATCAGTATTTGATGATTTGTAGAATATTCTACCATTCTTACTCAACTATGGTTTTTGACCCATGTCTAATTTCAGCATTTATACCCTTTTTATATTTCAGTCTCCCATTGATCTTCATATTTTTTAATTTTCTTATTGTAAGCCAATTTATAGCCTGGCTATGGTGCAAGTAAGCCTCTTATCCAGTCACTAAAAATATTTGCCTATAATTGGAACAAAGGGCAATAATACGGTTATCCAAGGCGTAATGCTTATCTACCACATCGTCCCGTATCATATGGAGACCTTAACCATGCAGTTTGCAAGATATGGTTTCGCGCAGGATGTAGCCTTACCATTCAGTATTACTTCTTGTAGTCCTTTATATAATTTTTTTGTTTCTTCTTCAAAAAAGTGTATTTAACTTTAAACTCATTTTAATAACTTCCTTAATCTCAAAGTCTGGTTCCGTAATTATGGCCACTTCTGTAATACTTTGTTTAAGTAATGTAGTATATACCTTTTATGCAATAATCGCATTCCTTTACTTTTTCTTTGCCTTTCTTATTCCTAACATCTTTGCGGCTCTTCCATAATTTCAGATTATTTTTCTTAAATATTTTGATCTCTATCGTTCTTTTTCTTGAGCTTCGTTTTTTATGTTTGCCATCTTGTTTAAGTCTTTTTACTTTGTGCAACTTTAATTCCGTTATCACCCATTTTTAAATTCTGCTCTGATTTTACATCCTTTATTAATTGTTTAGTTTAATAGCATTGTTTTGCATTTTGCCCTACATTTCTATTTTTAAATTTCATTTCCATTGTAATTTATTAATACACATTTTTATGGTGTCGTATCTTAGTGATGTTCTCTTCATATTTCTCTGTTTTGCAAATTCCTCTGTTACTTTAATATTTTCCTCTGATTTAATCATGTTTTGTTCTATACAACAGTTCGGTTATTTAGGTTTATTTTATTCATTATTAACTTTTTTCTTCTTCTTTATATATTTTTGTAATTTCGGATTTTTGCATCTTTTGATACTTGCATTTAAGTTTAAGATTTCCGTTATAAATTGCTAAGTCTCTTGACTTCTTTAATATTTAGTTTCTAAAAACTCTTTTTTCTTTTTTGGATTTAATCTTGATAACATTTCTACTATTTTCTTATTGTTCTCATTTTCTTCAGGATTTTCTTTGTGACGTACTGCATATTGTACGTGTTTTTGTTTTTAGTTACAAATTTATCTGTTTTTTAGCTTGCTTTATTATGTTACGACTCTCTTTATCGCGATCTCTTTTTTTTCTTTTTTCACGCCTCGGTAACAAAATCTTCACATTTATATATTGTTTAAGACATAAAATGGTATTTTATAAGTCTACTTTTTTACCACACTTTTTATCACACTTTAATTAATTACTGTTCTATTATTCTGTCTATCTTTTACAGGACGAAGATTACATGTTGCATTTATCTTTTCTACGTTATCATTATCTTTTAATTTTTATTTTTGTTTTATTTATTTCCTTTGTGTTCAATTAATAACATACTATTTAAATCTTCAAATTTGCTATTTAATTTTAGAAATTTTCAAATTTTGTATTTTAGAAGATTCAAATTTTATTTTACGGTGGGTAATGAACTAAAAACTCAATTTTTACAGTTGAATTGAATTATTTTGCAACTACATGTACTGATACATAATGTTGTTTTCTTTTATAAAACTTTTGTTGATAAAGAGTAGTGACACCTAAGTTGCATACGTGTAATAAAACGTTAACTTGTTATCCTCTAACATTTTAAAACTATTTATATGCACAAAAAAGGTTGAACTGTCTCAATTTACTGTTGTTGTACTATTACTCTCACTATTTGTAGAGGAACAAGGCCTTACTGGCCGAAAACCGACTTGGGTTTTACTTGATTTATTAGTAAGCTGACTGCCCCTGCTAAATCTAAATTTTAAAGGTAAGGGCACGTCTATACCGCCACGCTTATGCAGTTTTAGCGATTTATTATTACTTTTATGTTTCCATTTTTAGTAGATATCCGACAAGTCGACACTACACTCATCAATATGTCCTTTTTTGTTAGGTAAGACAAGTTAGTTGTTAAAACGTTTATCTTATTTGCAGTATACGTTCTACTTCTGAACAAGGTTTTTAAAGATATATTTTCAAAAAATCTTTTTTGGTCTAGACACCTCGAGATACTCGAAAATACCCAGAAAATGCATTATGACGTAATTGTAAGATTTCTGATTTATCACAGCTAGAAGTATGAGCAGAAGTACTCACAAAAATTTAAAACAAAACCAATGGCAAGATCGTGGATAAGTAATGCAACTTACTTGATGGAAATAATATAAATGTTGTACATAAGAGTCAGCAACTGATCTGATGTGCTTTGAATGTTTCTATTGCTTTATTGATATTTTTTGATATTTGATTATTTTTTTGAATTAAAAATTGTATAAGAATTATTTATACCTACTTTACAAAGAAAAAATATTACCAACTCCATAAAATAACTTTAAGCAGTTCACAAGCCTGCTAATTAGTTGGGGGAATTTTCAACTTCCATAATTAAACAAAGAAGCGCCGTTCGGATGCTGTTGTCCACCAGGTCGAGTGTGAACCGGATCCTGCCAAACGGAAATGTCTGTAGTTTGATGGCTTGGTAGTTGAGCTTTACATGACGCGCACGGTATAGTCTCTAAAGAATACTTTTATAGACAAACACTTTTGGATGCTCCCAATAATACTTACGCTCGGAATCGGGCAGACGCCAGGGACGGCTCTACCGCGCCGTATCAACTCGTACCAAAACTCCCCAAGGAACTGGTTGGCTGACTGGCACACGTTTCTCTCTCGAATCGTGAAAAATCGAATCGACGTCATGTTATTCAGGATGGTATCTATTGGGCAAACCACCTGAAATGTTTTAGATCAAATTTGCTAGTTTCCTTAAGATTATTTTTTATTGGACTGTAGGTTCAGACGTAAATGTATAAAAATAAAATCTAGCTAATCGAATTTCGTTTTGGACACAATTCGACGTTCTATAGAAGTTCTTTTATATGTGAATTTTTTCTCCTATTTTGCTTGGTTGGGTAGTCCCAGTTCTATCAGTGTCTTGCTGCAAGCACAGTTGTGGACAAAGCGAAAAGTCATAACAGTAATCATGGGTGGGATGGTTTATTTGGATGAAATAGGTGACAAAAGTTTGTACACAGCAAAAGCAATAGTGTGTGGAAATATGCCAACAGTTGTTGCAGTTATACTTCTTGGATCCAAATGCCTTCTTTGGTTGTAGAAGACAAATTATGACTCTAGCACGAAACGTTAGAACGGTAACATGGAAAACCCCCCTCCCAATGAGCAACTAGTGGCGATTTTATTTTGGGATCAGGAGCGGACTCTGCTGTCCTCTAGAGAAACTATCATTGAGCGATACTGCGAATATTTTGCAACGCTTTGGAAAATTTAGACGTGCCGCATTGCTGCAACATGACGATGCGTGGTTACATGTCAATCGCCACACTACTACCGTCCTGTAGGCTCTTGGACACGTCGTGCTGCTCCTGATCCACAAAGCGTTTCTTTGCCAACAAATTCTTTAAAGGTCCGAATAAATGAAAATCCAAGGGGGCTTAATCTGTACTATACGGAGAATGTTACAGGACCTTTCAATTCTGCTGTGTCAACCACAGTTTGGTTTGATTTGACGTGTGTGGTCTTAGACCATCGTGTAAATGTTTAACTCCTTTGCGTAGTCGTCCCGGAATTTATGTTCTAATGGCTGTATGTAATTTCTGGGGAGTTTTTCAGTGTCTGTCACTGTCAATGGTTTTGCGCGATTCGAGGAATTCACACAGCAGTAGGCCTTCACTATTCCAAAACATGGTGGCCATGGTTTTGTGATCAGATTATTGAGTTTTGAATTGTTTTTTTGAACTAGATAAGCTGGACGTTTTCATAACATGGGCCGTTGTTTCGTCTCTGGGGTGAACTTATAAATTCAGGTTTCCTCTCTAGTAATGATGTTTTCAATGAAAGAATTTCGTTGCTGTTGGTATCGGATAAGATCTATTGGTTTTTTTGTTTGTCGGAAGTATTTTCGGTACCCGACGAGCCGAAACTTTGCGAAAGTTTAGGTCTTATATTATTTCATAAGGAATCACAGTCATTTCAACAATTTCACGGACTTTAATCTAACGATTTTCCCTAATTAAAACGTTCGATAATTGTGTCTACCTATTTTTTTCTCCGGATCATCATTGTTCATCTTTAAAACTTTTTGCATCAAACGCTGATTTCATTTAGGCTTAAAACGTTCGCGTCATAAACGTTCTCTAATCTGTAATGAATTTTGCTCTGATCAATTTTTTTTTATTTGCAAAAATCTGATAACTCTATGCACCTCGCACTTCAAATATTCTGTGATTACATGCCATGTTTGTTGCTTCTTGAATGCTAAATTGAGTCTTGAACAAAACAACGCTCCAGATTCCACTAGAACATGCATGAACGTGTCTAGTCTAGTTTATATAACATCCACCTGTACCTTTCAAATCGGACACCCCTCGTATGTATGTTGCCTATTGTCATTTTTTGCAAATGCAAAATTGGTGTGCTACAATAGTCAGAGCTCCTTTGAACAGTAATAGAAATGGCGATACTTTACACCCCGCGTGGGAGCAAAGCTTACGAACTAAGAGGTTAAAGATCTCACTGCCTCATTGTCCGGTAGTCGGGTACCATCTTTGATGTGACAAACATCGTGCCTTAGACAACCGTCGTTATTACCTTTTGTTCGAAATGAATGAAAATATTCAATTGTTTTTAGTGACATTAAGCAGTATTTTTCCTCAAATAAATGCCACAAACATTTGGGTTTCAATCTTAACTTTGAATAGCAATATTAAAAATAAGGAAGGAATAATATAAAGAGTTAAACATACAATATAGGAAGATGGTTTGTTGGGCTGTGTCTAACCAAGCAACTATAAAATCGCGCTTTCGCATATAGGTTACTATAAAAGTTTTGAGCCTTAACACTTTCAGCTTTTATTTTTTCAAAATAATTTCCACCACAGCTCACTTATTCATACTTATAAATCAGCTCTTAAATATTATTAGCCACAGATATAGTCCAGTGGTACCGATTGTTTCGTGACCCTCTCTATTTCCTTATATGTTCTATCAAAGCTAATTTAAATATTGGTTTGGGAATTAGACACAATTGCGAGGCGGCAGTACTGATCCACAGAAAAATATCAGAACTTTTTAAAATTACAGAGTGAGGATCACCCGAAAGCGTCTTATTTTTTGAAATCCTCAAACATTAGTGAATAATTAAGAAATTACCGCGATCTATTTTTCTAGCTTGATTTTGACCAAATATCAAAGATTTGTAGATAATACATCATATATTTTTTTCAAACGTTTACTACCGCCTTGAATTGGTGGGTACAGGTTCATCTTTGAAAGTACACTGTATATTTTTGTTAAAATTATGTACCCTAGGCTGTTAAAGTAAAACAGATCCTAAGAAAATGTTGGAAAATTAAAGTGATAAAGTAAATTCTGAGGAAAAGAGTAAATTGCTTACAGTTAAACATTTTTTAACATCTGTGGGCAGTATAATATTGCTTGAACCATACGACGCTTGTCTGGGTGCAAGAGCTTTAAACATTTTAGTCATGGACGCATCATAGGCTAAGCTACTTATGATGCCTCATATCCAGAAATAAATGCACCTTTAAAAATAATTTGTTAACTGTAAATGGGATCGTTACTAAATCTACAAAGAGCTCTAAAGGCCCTAGAACTAACAACTTAAACAGTGGTAAGAGAATCTAGTGAAGAACCCTTAAAATAGAGGACGATTTAGAAAAAGAGCGGTCCATAGTCCCAATGTAGACTTGCTCACATGAGCAAGGTATGCAGTATACAGTATAATTGGGACTACGGACCGAACGATTACCACTAGGATAAATGGACACAAACATCATCTACATCTTAATCAACCCGACAAATCAGTAGTTGCTCAACATGCTTTGGAAAATCCTAACCACAAGATAGAATTCGGCAAACACAAGTTTTATCCAATTGTAGGAATTATTACCCGAGATTATGCAAAGAGGGGGTGGAGATTTATAAATATAAATATAATTTTAACAGGGACGCGGATTCAATCTACCTAAAACGTGGTTTATCGCTCTCAAGGGACAAAAAACAGACCACGATACGCTGAAAGAGCGAGTGACGTCAGAAAATGCCAAAATATTACCTGCAACGGCGCGATTAACGTCAGCAGCTAGCCCGATCACGTTATCTACCATCCAGGTGACGTCAAAAGCGGTCCCCCAACACCATCTCTACCATACTCGCACGAGTATAAAAGCGAAAACGTATAGGACAGTTACTTAATTTTTAGAAGATTTTTTTCTGAAGATGTCCGTTGTAGTTCTGGACGAAACGTCAAGAGTTTCTGAACTCCGACCACACGATGCTTCAAGAGCGCTCCCAACTAAAGAACTAAACAATTTGTTTACATTTTAACCGAAAATGGACTAGAACCTGCTCATGGCAATGGTTATCATAGAGAAGTAAATTTTGAGCTTTGATTTTGGTCCGGATCCGTCTTGTCACCATTTCTTCTCTGCAATTAAATCGAATCCAGGCATCTCTTTAAGACTAAATCTGATGATCGCCAATCCCATTTTTCTTATTTTAAACTTTTAAATCGCTATGTTCATTTGGAATGGATTTTTCACCAATTACCTTACTTGGTACCTTACTTGGCTAAAGATGTAATACTCCCACCAGATGCAAATGCCATAGTTTTTAATTTTTCGTCCATTGTTTTGTTGAGTTTGCTTAATAGGATGAGTTACTTTCTATAACGAATAGTCCACTGTTTCTGGAGCTGACAGACTTGCCAAACAATTTTGGATAGCTTGTTTCTTTAAGTCAAGAAGAAACGTCACCTTCTCGAAATATCTCTTAATAAACATCTGCGCGCACCAAACATTTTAGAACGACTTGTATGTACGTAAATATCTCTCTGCTTTTATATTTCAATTATCATTTTACTAAAACAATCCATACAGTTCCAAGTTTTATTTATATATGGTTAGTTAACACCACTTATTGCTTACATTTTAGGAAAAAACATTTATAAATTGTCATAAAAGCTCATTATTCAATTAGATATGTTTTCCACTTCCGCCAACAAACAAAATACGACATCTCTACTTCTGTTGTCTACAATCTTGGCAGTGAATCTGATCTTGCCGAAAGGAAACGTTTGCAGAGTAATAGCCTTATAGTTGAGCTTTACGTGACGCGCGTGGTATCTCCCCTGAAGAGAAACTTTGGAGTACCTTGAAATGCATGCAATCAAACTTACCTGTGGGATCGGGCAGACGCCTGGTGCACCTCCGCCACGACGCATCAATTCATACCAAAATTCTCCCAAGTATTTATTTGCGGATACGCAAAAGTTTTTTTCCCGCACTGTGAACAGGGGCATAGCGGTCTTATTGTTCAGTACTGTCTGTATTGGACAGAGCAGCTGAAAATGAGTTTTCTGACATAGGTAATCTGTACAATTTATCTTAGATGAAGAAAGCCAATAGTTTGCAAAAATGATTGAGAAAAACGTATATTTAGAAAGATGTTTTTTGTATAAAATAAAATCAAATGTATTTTATTTTTTATTGTCTACAATTGAAGTAAAATTAAAAATGTTTGACGGCAAACCAACTTTATTACAAATAGAGAATATTTAAAAAGTCACGAACCAACCAAGCGAACAGAAATTAACTTACTCCGTATTGGTCGTCGAGTGGCATCGGCAATCTAATATCAAATGTGATGTATTGCTCATCACCTTCATTCGTGATGTTTCCGTTGAATTTAATCAAGTTATTGGATTCGCACAGCTCCATGCGGTGCATGTGGAAATTCGTGCGCAGTTGGGCTACAGCTTTCGCCTGCAATACACTGGTACAATTAAGTAAAATTTGCTAGCATTATTATTACATACCTGGAGCCACGAAAAAGCCAGTAACATCATCAAGCAAATACGCCACATTTCTCTTAACGACAATAAAAATTATACACGAGTACTGACAATAACATTGGCGAGTATGGAACTTATATATACAATGGTTATGTAAAGCTGATGATCTTTATCGGAGGCTACTAGACAATAATGTTCAGGATGTAATATTTTCGTAATGATTTCCTCTATGAATCACGGTAAACAAATATACAACATTTTAGAATTTTTCCAAATAATCTCGATAACTACAGTTGATGAAAAGGCCGTAGTTAACAAATTTCTTTTCAGAAGATGTGTGTCTGCATGCTACATCTAATACAAACTGATCTAGGGTTTTTCCTATGATAAAAAGTATTGAAAACTTTCACATATACCACAATTATTTAAATTTGTGAATCCAAGTGATTGATGTGAGGAAAACACTTTGAAGTTTTAAAAGCAAAAGATTGCATGATTATTTTTTTGATCAAAATTACTAGAGCTAAATATCTCTGGCAACAAAGACCTGAGTGGTAGTATTCAATTTTGACTTTGTACGTTTTATTTCAGAACCCTTAAAGATGGATATAACATTAGTCCTATAGAATGTAGCAATATTGAGCCCTATTTAAAAAAAAATATGTTGAAATTTCTTTTTTATGCTTTATGAACTAAAGGGGGAGGGACTCGATAGGGATGACTGAAAAGAATGAACCCCGTAAGGTACTTTGCACTACCGCTTCTTTATTCATCAAATTAAAAAAAAACATGAATATACGAGGCATAGTAATTTTTTTTTGCTAAAATTGCTTTTGTCAACTTTTGTACGAAACGACCAAGTTATCGTAGATAAAGATGCAAATTTCTGCTCCAAGAGAACGCCAGGCCCCATATAGTGGCCCAAAATGACAAAAAATTGAGGATTTGTTGAATTTATTAACTAATCATAAGAATTTATGTTCTATGTGTTAATCGTATGACGATAATAGCATAATCTCTTTTTAGATTAATCAGCTCTTTCTTCAAGAATAGTTGGATAAGCTTGTAAACGAAGAAAGTAACTGATACTTTTTTAGTACATTCTTCTTGAACTGTTAGTAGTTCAACATCCGTATGTAATGTCAGATTATTAACATACCATGAAGCATTTGCGAGCATTCTTAATGTTTTGTAGACGTTTTATGATATTGACATTAAATATGCAGGAGCAGTCCTAGAGTTTAATGCCATACATCCTTATTGAGAGAAGGATCTTATTTTTTAGAGATAAGTACAGGTTTCTCCAGTACATTTTTTAAATTCGTAAGTCACTCGCCTTTCTTTTCTTTAGTATATTATACTTCTATGTAAGTTTCTTGTCCAGATTGACACATAGATAGTGTGCTTAATTTGCCTAAAGGATTACTATATTGTTCAAATGGATTGTCGGGCATAACATGATTTAAAGTGAAGGTCTGAGTAATTTTTGTTTCCTTAACTTTAATACGCCAATTAATTAGCCATGTTTCTAGGAGGTATAAATGGTTTTCAAGGTTTGTTGAGGCCATGTGAGGATCGGTACGATTTAATAGAAATGTGAATATGTGTTAAAAATATTGTAGATATATCTGTGGTATATAATATGTGCAATATGGATTTCAGAACACTTTCCTGGGGTATTCCAGAAGTAATTGAATGAATATCAGAATACTTTTAATCATATTTTATCTGGCAGTATAGGTTAGACAAATAAGACTTGATAAGAAGATAAAATTTGCTCAGAGGGAGTGACTTAATATTGTACAAAATGCCATTATACTACAGCTTGTTAAATATTAATTGATTTATATGTAAGAACTATATTGGTTGATTTTTGTACAAGCCAATAATCAAACTCATATGGACCTATGGCATAGAGCTGCTGGGCTGTGGCAGCAAAACCAACGTTGCAATAATTCAAAGGTGCCAGTCTAAAATATTAAGAACAATAGTTAACGCTCCATGGCACATAATAAATGAAATGGTTCATAAAGTTTCAAAGAGTAAAAGAAGTCGTCCGTGAGAGAAGTATCATCTACCTCCAAAAACTAAAAACACGCACAAATCCATTAATACAGCCTTGATTGAACGATACTACATTAAGAATAATAAACAGACAGTGGCCAGCTGATTTATAAAATGGACTAACAGATCTGTTCACTGGATCTTGTCATGTTTTTTCTATGTAAATATTTAATACTTAGATTATAACAGATTAACTTATAGAATAAAATATGAATACAGCAAAATTGGAGCACCGAAGTTGAGCCAATTTGCACCGTATATTTGGAAATACATTAAACACATTACCAAACCTTAAATTAAACTAAAAAATAGTTCTTCATGCAAGAACATTACGATATCCTGCGAACTTTACTACATACTGGTACCATCAATTTTTGCACGAACTCAGTTTGAATTGGAACTTTTCGATGGTTTGGGCTATTGTATCTGTTTTCTTTAATATTGCTCAATGAGCCCGAGTTTTAGACGGTGGATTTACTTGTTTCGGTACATAATCCACACAATTAGCAGCGTACCGCTCTTTCATTGCCTTAGCGCAGAGATTTGGTCAAATACGGTTTAACATCCTGCTGTTGCAGAAACGGCAAAAGATGCTTTTGCAAACAATTTTTCACATAGATGTCTTAGTTGATAGACTCGGTGGTGATGAAAGCTCTGCTCTTTGAATCGCAACTGCATATGGCTTGCCAGATAGGAATTTCTTCGGGAATTTTGCTTTCCGTTTTCTTTTGCAGTTTTCTAGAGCATCTTTCTGGGTGAGAACAATGCAGTAATCTTACCCAACAATATGATTGGAGTTGCTGAAGCAATATGTCTCATCATCCAATACCGCGCAAAGATATCGTGTCAATAGATTTTAAGGAACTTACAGAAATGGGATTGTGCTGTTTGATTTTGTTTTGCATTTTAATCAAGGGCTGTTTCAGGCCTATAACTTTTCAGACCGGCTCTAGCTCTTACTTTTTTGACTTTCTTGACCATCTCGGATTGTCTTTAAAAAACTGCAACGCTCTCTGTTCGTTCTTCTGGTCCGTCATTTCATGTTCACCCCTACTTCCTGGTTTCCTTTCCACCGTAAGTCGTTTCCTAAAATGTTTTAGCACACGAGCGACATTAGAATTAGGAATATTTGCTTTTCGAACAAGCTGACGAGTACATAGGCTGGGATTGTGGATGTGTTCGTACAAAATTAATTAGCGGCATTTCACTTTATTCAACAATATCGTGGCAACTAGACAAGTTTGCCCTGATGAAGTGATATTTTTGCACTGTTTGAACAGTTTGTTTAGAGAAGCAGCTCACACATTGCTGTACTTACAATGTTATATTTAATTTTTGGTGCTCTAATTTTGTTGTGTTCACTTTTTAGCTTGTATTTTGATTACTAATAAATACATTAAAACAAAAACATAAATACTTTTGGCTGTTTTACCTTATTCTTCGTCTTCACCAGATCTGGCTCTTTCCGATTGCCTTCATTTCTTTCGTCACGGATTTTATAAATGAGAATGACTTCAGTAATGAGCAGGCAGGCCATCAAAAAGTATTGCATAAGTTGCATGCATTGTCATAAAAATGGTTGAACCCAGATATTAATTCCTCGGGCAACTTTTTTGTGAGCGGCACAAAATTAATCAAGGGCGACGGCAGTGCGCGGCGAATTTCCGTAACCAGAGCCGGGGCCAAATCGGGCGAGTATCATGTACGTGCATATGTATGCGATAGACGAGCGAGGCACAAATCGCCGCTTGATATTCAGCTGCCGCACGGAACACTGGTGCTTCGGCAGGGCGCGATAAGGCACAAACGCGACACCGCCTCTCCGAAGGATTATGATAAATGAACTCCGAATTCCACACGGATTCCTCGCGTCGTGCCGGGCCTTGATATCAAAATCGCCGGCCGTCAGCCGATTTCGCAGCGTTCCAACAAATTTTGACAAATGGCCTGCGTCGCCTCGGCGGCGCGGAGTACCGCGAGGTCGCCGCGCGGCAGCGGCGTAATTACCGGTTGAGCCACAAAAAGCTCAGATTGATTTTCTCGCCGCCAGCGGGACCGTAAATTAATATCTACTTATAAGTACTTAAATAACATAAAACAAATTAATCACTAATTAAACGGATTCGATTTATTATTACCCGCGCAACGCTCCGCTTGTAAATCACGGGCGCGGAATTAAAAATTCAATTTATTAACCGTTAGACCGCCGACCAGTCGCGGCTCGGAAAGCCGGGAAAGCTAACACGCTGAAACAACTGAATTTCGCGTTTCAGCCGCGAGTAGCAGGCCGCCAATATCTAGACTGATTTAAATTTATAATTATGCAGCGAGCGATGCAAAGCACGGGGATAAATAAGAGCTCTAGTTTGCTTAGCTCCCAGGCGACAAAGCCAAAACGAAAAAGTGCAAATGCAGTAGCCGCTACTAAGAGCAAAGAAACGCAATTAGCATTGCAAATAGCATGTAACTAGCACACACGTTTCGACGACTATGTTAGAAGAGCTTACAAAAGCATGCCGGTTGTACAATTTTTGTGCATAATTTCTTAAATATTCACTTTACCTTAGCATCCGCTTAATAGTTTTAAAAAAACCATAAAACTGCTACTTTGATTAATCAAATATAAACCAAAATTATTTATTATTATTCAACACACACACAGGTCATAAAAGTCCAAAGTTTAGCATATATTTACAAATTCATTTCTTCTTTTACAATTCTTCTCCACTGGTTTCTTTCTTTAGGTTTAATTTGCTAGTTTTCTACGTGTAGCTTACGCAAATCTTCTTTTACCGCTTCTAGTCACTGTTTTCAGGGTCTGATTCTAGGTCTTCCCCCCACTTTCCTTTTCATTACTTTTCGTGTAGCCATATTTTCCAAGTCTCTCAACATCTTCCAACCATCTGATTCTCTGTGCTTTAATGTATGGTATGATTGTTACCTTGTTGTACAATGACATCATTTTCGCGTTTGCCGGTCCCTCCACTTATCTCCCTCTTTTATTTCCCAAAAAGTGCGTCTTAGGATCTTACGATTTAAAAGTAGGAGAGTTTTAGTGCTCCCACTGCCATTTATAATAGTATCCTAAGATTTGGCTACTTTCCTGCTCAATGAAAGTTTACCCAGATCACTATAACAGCTAAACCCGGTAAAACACCCACCCAACTTTCTTCCTACAGACCAATCAGTCTTCTACCCTTAATGTTCAATTTTTTTTTAAATTTTAGTTTTCTTTACCTTACCCCCTCCTAGTTCAGAAATTTGTCTTTATTAGAATGTTCTTCTATCGCTTCTAACACTCGCACCAATATCCACAACAACAACAACAAAGTAAACAATCTTTTCGGAAGCTCACATTTCAGTAATTTAAATCACAACAAATTCTCCATTTTTCACTAATATTGATTATTATTTAATTTTTTGCTTTTATAGCTCTATAATTCCTGGGGTATTTGAGGTTAATATTTGAGCGCAATTTTCTACGTATTTACACAAAGCTTTCCAGTAGCGTAGCCATAAATTATAAACCGAAAATAGTTTTTTTAAATTCATCGAAACATCATAAAAATACAAACATAGAATGTTGTTTTTCTTATAACTTAGAAAATATGTCTTCTATTCTGATCTTACTATCGTAAAATGAAGGAGGTTGTGAGATTAGTCAATCGCCCACGAACGTTTCGATAGCGATATCATTGTCAAAGTTTTGGCCTCTGTTTCATTTAGTGGTCTAAGAAAATGATAATTTTAGAGCAATAATTCCGGATTGTAGAGGAAGTGTTCTAGTGCAGTCTAAAACAAATTCTTTTTTTGTCGAGTTTGAACAAATATGGGGCCGGGAATTACCACAAAACAGTGTAACAACTTGGACACAATTGTTAATTGTCAGTCGATCTTGAGAACAATGCGAATATTCTTCTCATTTACGCTAGTCCTCGGGAAATATCGATGATCTTTATTTTCAACTGCTTCTCGTATTCCAAAAAATGTATACGTCAAGTGAATATTTGAGTATTTTTACTGTGCCATAAATCTTTTTAAAATGGCGGGCAGTTTTATTGGAAAATAATTTACAAGATTAGGGCATCTTTTAGATCAAATCATGTGCTATGTGTAATTTGCAGTATAATTAGGCAACTTGGGATATTCGGTTCGGTACTTAAGTCTACCAAGGTAATACGTAGTAGAATAACTATGGTGAAACCGTTGGAGCAATTGGAATTACTCTGGCCACCAAACTCGAACGCAAAAAGTTTGTTTTTGCAAGAACCACATGGGAATTAATAATTTCTCTCCAACATATCGAGCACACTCTAGAAACTTTACAATAAAGAAATAATTATACAAGTCGTATCTAAAAAAATTTAATATCAAAAGTAACAGGTTGCCAGGTTCAGGCATACGGAAATTAATGATAGATAAACTGAGTATTAACAAGGTCCCGGTACGCACTAACGTCTGCGAAAATTTGGACAGGCGAAAGAGCTGTTCCGGATTTGTGGCACATCATAAACTTATAGAAAGCAAAACGGATAGACTATTATGGAAATATACCCAGGATCCATCCTCTCTACAAAATATCGTCACCAGTTTGATTCAAAATTTAATAGACGCCTCAAAAAGTGTCCACTCGCATAGAGCACACGTAACCAATAGGGTAAACCCACTTCGGGCAACAGAACGTAGTGTGAGACATAGTTACAGTGCAATGGAGTATCGAGTGAATATTATGTTTCTCTTAAAAATTGAGGAAAATGGTTATGGGAATATATAAAATTTTAATGCTTGCGCGGGACAACAATCGTGAGCAGAAAATATGTTTACAACTCTTTTAAACGACTGAGAATAAGCCAGCTTTGTGTGGTCCAGATCAACAAGCAGAACCTCAAACATGATATACCGAGTACTACAAAAAGTACAAGATAATTAATGAAAAAGGAACTGGATATTAATAAGATTACATTGCGCATTATTATCCGCACAAATTTGGATAGACATACAACCTGACAAACCATCAAAAAGCAAGGTAGATAGAAATCATATCAGATTTTATTATCATATGTAACGGCAATCACACAGGATCAAGTCTGGTACCAATTCGATACGGAATCCGAATGGCAATCCAAGAACATGCAACGACATCCTACAATCTAAACCTAGAAATGCCTTTATTGGCAGTTTTAATTGACAACGGTATCTTTTGCTCTAACATTGTGATACTGACTAAAGAAGCCGTGATGCAATATACCCCCTAGAGATAATCCCCTTTAGCCATCGCTACCTGTATTCCTCAGAAACCCTAACGACTCGTAAAAAAGAAATTCTAATTTATATTTGATTCAGCCCCACCGTTTTCTTTACAAAATTAGGTTTAGTTTATTTAGGGTCAAAGCTAACAACTCAAAAACGAAGAGACTTTTGCACCATTGCGATATTTATGGCCAAATTAAGAATTCTCAATCAAAATTTCAAGGCCACAACCAAATCTTGATGGGTAACTATTAAAATATTATTTTTTAATCCTACGTGACGTAACCATCCATATACTTCTATTATAATTTTATGACGCAACAATTTAATACAAATAATTATTAACGAACAGTACAATATCCATCTTTACCATAATTTTCTGTTGAGTAGTCAGTTGTTAATTCCAGCTGCTGCCTAAAGATAATTTCATCCTTTTTTAATTAAAAAGGCTGCCACCAAGAAAAATTTCTAAAAAGTTAAAAACCGCGCGATGATTTTTAGTATATTACTCTTGCAGTTTAGAAAAAACGTTTTTTGAAATATCTATCGATTACAAGATCACCCGTTCCTAAAAATTGGTTGATCTTCGTCAGTATTAGCTCAAGACATCATGACATCAAGTTAATATAGCTCAAATTTTGGTTAAGGTGTAGTCATCGTGGTGTAACATGGGAAAAACTTAATACACTTAACATAGCTTCATCATCTCAAATTGAATAAGATCTGTTGAACAGGATACGTTTAAGCTTACCACAACCATTTCTCCTGAGAATGCTTGTTAAATTTTGGCATACATTACATTTTATAAAAAGTTGTCTTTGTTTTTTGTATCTACAGATAGCCAACTGTACTAACCAGCATCTGGACCCTCTAAATAATTGCAAAAGCCGAACGAAGGAACTGACAATAAAGGTAAAATTAAAAAAAATAATGAGTTGCATGTATATGACGCCGATTAGCCGAAAAAAATCCAAATACTGTTGGTGATTTCAATTTTTTTCACGAATACGCCATCCGCTAATTTTTTACTTAAAGTGTACGTTCGAAAGATGTGAAAATAATTATAGTATAGATAAGTAGTATAATTGAGAACGCAGTTCTAAAACTTTGGAAAAAGATGACAATAATAGAAGTTTTAGGGGTTATCCTGGACTGTTTTTTTTTGTAAGAGATTAGGAACTAAAATTTATCACATTGTTTACTAAGAACTGGTAAGATATCAAACAAAATTTAATATACAGTAATTGTTGCATGTCTAATTTTACCAAGGCTACTAGAAATGCTCAAAATAATTCAAATAACTGTACAGACAAAAAAAAAACGAATGAAATTTCTGGAGTCTACGAATTATTTGACTCTTGCTAATTATAGCTTATGTATGAGGCTTACGTCAAAGGTAATTTTTGACGCTCATTTTCATTACCAATATGACTATGAAGAAAAATATTTTTTTGTAGTATAAAACGAGATCGTTATGGCTATATATCCTGCGTAAACCGCTTTCTTTATTTCTCCTTATAATTCCAATCTCCTTCCCTAAGACCTCTTCTTTCCCTTCGCCTACCTCATCTCTAAAGAATATTTTCGTCTTTCTTTGCTTTATCCTTCCTGCTAGACTCCACTTCGTTACTTTTTCTATCCATTGATATAGTGGTGCTCTTGTAACTTGGTCATACCAACGTAGATGCTTCTCTTCGTTGTGGGAAAGTATGTCTTCCTTTACTGACATTTTTTCTCTAATTCTGCATTGTAAATTTTTGTCAGCCTTGATACTCGACTATTCCATCTTCAAACCGATAATTCTGCTCTGCTTTCTATTTTTATAATCTAACTTTCTGCGCCATATATTATGATGCTTCTAATAAGATTCTGTTTAACTATTTTATGCATGGCTCTATTTGACCTAGTTTGTTCATGTTTTTTTGTGGTTGTCTCTTTATTTAAGAATGTGAAACCTGGGTATTTACTCTCACTTTACCATCCTTTGTGACTTCCAAATCTGTAATCTCCTCTGTTCCTGTTTTATTAAAATTAATTTTCGGCCCATTTTTTGGATATTCTTTAATGAGCTTACGAAGCATGAAGCTAAAATAATCTTCATCTCGTGCAACTACTATCTGATCATCGGCGAAACTCAAAGTGTAGAGGTGTGCATTTCCAATTGGTACCCAAATACCCTTTCATTTTTGTCTCCTAGTTCTTGCTGTAGGATTCCTATAAATATTTTTTTTTCGAAAAAAGGGGTAATCCAATTATCACAATGTATCGGCTATATATCTTCTTATTTATTATAAAACTCCTTTCATTAATTGGCTTTCAATTTTGTATTTTTAACAATTACTTTTTTACCAATACTCAACATTCGCTTTTCTTCTTCCTTCCTTCAAAATGCTACTCCAATCGTGAGGAATTTGTTTCTGTTCCAGCTCTTTTTTTTGTTTCACTAATGACAAGTAAACCAACATTATTGTTATGAAATTCCTTTAACTTTGTTCCTCTGTTATTTTTCTTAGTTTTCTTTGTTATGTTTTCTGGTTGAAGATTAAATTTGAGTTTTGGTTACTCTTCGCAGAACTTTATTTTATATTGTCTCCAATTTTTCTTATGATTTTATATGCAAGGCTTGATGGTGTACTCCCGAATAATACGATCTAATATGGGACCATTGTTGATAGCTACTTATTTTGGGTTAGATGGGTTAATTTTAGTCTAACCAGAAAATTAAGGTTTCTATTTTTCCCGAATCTACCTTCATGGAGTTCCTCTCCTTCGCCTTCATTTCCGTTGTGACCTTCATCCTTAACCTTCCACAAAGGGCCTTACAGGATGCAGTTTTTAAAGTATTATCTCGTAATAAGGCTCCAGATTTGAGACTGGCACAGTGGAATTATATACATGCAAACTTTAGGAAAAAGCTTTAAAAGCGAATAAAAAGAATCAGTTGAAAACTTGAAGTAAACACTAAAATGGACTGTTCTAGATTATTTCTGCGTTTTCACGGATGTCCTGATATTGAGATGTATTAAACACAAAATTTTTAAATTCATCTATCGTCTAACTGAAGTTGATTGTGAAATTAGCCAATCGCTCACAAACTCTTCGACAGAAACATGGCCATTAAATCCCTGTCTTCCAAAATCTTTTCATAGTGATTGAAATCAATGACAATTATAGGCGGCAAGTCAGGATTTTAGGGGGGTTGAAGGTTGTTTCACTGCAGTACAGAACAAATCTAAAAATTTTTATCGAATTTGAACAGTTGTATAGGGTCCCAGCATTACCGCATTATTGAGATCTTAAAAGAAACTTCAACAACAGTTGATCGGTGGTCATTGTCAAAAAGGCAGAAAACAATATGAATATTCTCTTGCTTACCCTGATCTGCAAACTTTTAACTGCTTTTTGTCTTTCCAAAAACTGCTAATGTTACGTGTACACTTAAACCTTCTTAAAGGTGTTCTTTTGAATCTTTCCTTAAGTCTTCTTAAAATTTTAGACGGTTGTATGCTCTCTGTCGTGAAAACTTTGTGCAGTGGACAAGAGTATCTCTTGCTTTGATATCCTGATACTGACTAAAGAAGCAAGAGTCTACGCGGAAAATCTCCTTCAGGCGTCTTTTAATGTTGAGAAATCACGCTTCTCCTCGTTTGCCTCACGGCGTGTAAAAAATCTCGGTTTACATTTTGATTTTCTCACCTACTCAAGAAAGAAAACTTTTATTTCTTAAAATAGTAAATCTTCGTAATAGGGAGCATTTTAACGGTCAAATGCGACAATTTTAAACTAAACGAAAACCTTAGGTACCAATTATTTTTAAATTTATTTAACAAATTACATCAAATCTTTTTATTTTAATGAACATTTAAATTTCTATTTTATATTTAAGTTATTATTCTGAACATATTTTATCATCTTGTATCTTTGCCTTAGTTGATTTTATTATCGATGACAATTCAAATTAAAAGTTTTTAATAAATTGATTTAGAAAAATGGCGGTTGCTGGTACACTTACATCTAATTTTTTTTATGTACACAATAATCGTTACGTTTTTGTGTTGCTGTCAAAATTGGCTTCTTTGCAGTTAAATATTTTTTGCTGCTAACTAGGGAGGTCCTACGATATCCCATATGTAATAAATTGGTTTTTATTCAACTACTTATATTTTATTATTAAGGTGCATTCATTTTCTGAAGTAGAAATAATAACTAATATCCAAATATTTTGGTTTAATTTAATCAAACTGTAATTTTGCAACATATTGCTTTTTATCTTAAGTCTTTGTAAAGAGTACTACTCATTATTCTTGGAAACACAGCTACGAACAGTTTTTTGATTGAATAAATCTATAAAAGTTTGGAGACTTTAACTATAGATTAGAACAGTAACTTTAATTTCACACTGCATTTAATCCTTCATTTCGTGTGGTCCAGTAATATTTTAAATTACCTAATAACTAAAAATTGCACAGACTAAGCAAAAATTGGACCATGTCGATAATTTAAACTTTTGGTGCGAGGTTAGTGCTCATGTGATTTTACTTTTCTGAGTATTTATGCAATTTCGCATAATTGTAAACTATTATTATCAGTAACATCTTTTGGCAAACAGATATGTAAATAATAAGTTTGATTTGCGTTTTTTTCCTGTAATTATTATATGGTACATATGTATATCACCCGGTGTATTTACTAATACATAAGTGCACTAACAGTTCTATCCTTCAACATAATTTTCTCTAAGCTCAAAAATGAAGAGAAGAAGAAAACATTTGATAGCTTTCCTTCAATTTATTCAATTTATTTAAATTTGAAAGGCTTTAGCTTCTAAAATTTACCATAGGGTGATAAAATAACCTCTCAATTTATAAAAGAAATCCAACAATAAGGCAAAAAAAAATTAACTGAAAAGCAAAATACTAAAAGTTTTAGGTCGTATATTTATAACGTCATACAATCGCTTCCATGGTCTCAAACATTGTTTAAATAAAAAAGAGTTGATGGAAAACAGAGCTATTGCGAGAGTTACATCTTGCGATAGATACTTACATATCCCTTACTTTTAAACTTTATTTTGTTACCTCGGAAAAGCCGCTAAATGCATCAGAAAACATAATACGTCGAAGGATTAGTTTGCTATTTGAAAGATACGTTCGCGAATGTCGAATAGATAAACCTATCACTAAATTCAAAGAGCGCTTTTTATTGAGGCATGCATAGTCTTAACACTAACTAAAAGAAGCAATAAATTATGGATTTGTTGTGATGCAGATCCCGGCTACACATATGACCTAAATATGTACCCTGAAAAAGATTTTTCAGAAAAAAATAATGAACAAATTTTAAAATCGCTTGCGCCAACAATAGAGGTTCCGGACGTTATCTTATATATAGGTCGTTTCTTTACCAAGGTACTTGTGTACCTAATCGTAGAAATATACCTACTTTGCAAGACATGCTCAAATGGGGAGAATCTGCCTCAGATATACCGAAACGGAGTACTTTGCGTGAAATGGAAGGACACCAAAAAATTTTTAGTAATGAGCAACTGCCATAAACCTGAGTTGACTATATGAAGCAAAATAAATCTGAACAAAGGGAGTCAATGGAATACCCGGAAGCCATTATGTTGTACCGACCAAAGAAGAATGGGAGTTGTTCGAGCAATCTCTACGGTTATGGCCGGAAATCTACCAAATGATAAAAAAGGTCTTTTACAGTTGTCTTAATATAGCTGTAGAGAATGTAACAATCTACAATGCGAAAAAGTAAAGTTTCTGTACCTGACTTTTGTTGTTAATTTTATCAGACAACTAGTAGAAGAAGGTGTGAAATATATCAACTTGCCACCGCTAGAAATAGATGTATCATAAAAAAAGACTAAATTTTTGCATTTACCTATAAAAGATTAAAGGAGAAGACGACGTACGCCCTGGGCCGCCGTTATAGGCGATTGGTCAAGAGCGAATGCTCTACTGTCGAGATGTTAGCGTGGGGACGAGTTCGAACCTTGCTGAAAAGTCATGAATTTAGGTATGTGATGTTGTAGTATGTAAGGTGCATGTTAGTAGGCAGAATAAGCCCTTGGGGTTTTTTACTATTTACTTTTTGACTAATATTATTGTTTCTTACCAGTTAGTACCTATTAGTACTATATATTGCTGCCACCCTTCAAACTACTAATATTTTTTGACATCATATATGCTTTATTTGTTATCAATAAATGTAAATGCACGTTACTTATATGAAACAAAATGATATTCCGGGGAAAAGGATTAAAGTAATTGAAAAAATTAAACAAAACCCTCTAAATATATTTATAGTATTTTTTAAACTTTTTTTTTAGAAAAGTAACATGACTAATTACTGTTTAGTTTGTTTTATACGTCTACCTTTATATTTATCCATGATGTAGGGAGACTAAAGTAACTAAATGCCTCTTATGCCATTAATAAAACATTTATAGGCGGCTTCCTATTAAGAGTTCCATTACCGCCGAGAGCCCGCAAAAGCGCCGCGGCCATTCCACAGTAATTGTTTTCACCTTAATAATCCTAGCGGCAGCGCAACGGCGCGCCGCCGCACAGGATCGACCGCGATGTCGAACAAGAACAAGGCGAGATAACTTATGTAAAATCCCGCCCAAGGGCTCGGCCCCTGCAGTTAGCACACAAAGGGCCCCCCTCGGTCCAATCTCAGCCAGGGGCGGCAGCTGACTGTTCACACTTTCCATATCCGTGCATGTCACATTCTATTAGATTTATTATTGTGGTGTCTCTCCTATGCTAATGCCCGGTATGAGCAGGCCCGGGCTTTGTTGTCAAGGCCTGGAGGCTGGCCTGGGAATATCAATTACGCGCGAGGACCGCGCGCCTCCTCCCGATCGGCCGAGGCAATTAACACTCTAATTTTCCCGCAAATTCCCCACATCCGTCGATTGGTATGAGGCAGAAAGAAAAGGTAAAATTTGCTAACTTATAAAAGGTATATTATTGGTGACTTCAAAGATAGTAAATACACTTAACCTGATATGCACTTTGTGTGAGCAAAATGTATTTGTATTATTTTTGCCCACTTTTAATAAAAACATAACAGTCGTATAAGTAAACACCTCCTTAATATTACCCAGCTCTACAAATTTAAAAATATAAGCAGCACAATATTTGTCGATTTAGTTCTAGAGAAAACTGTCGACACGCTTGTTATTTCTAAAAATCTCAGGAGACTTCAACGGTGGGTTACGTAAGTAACCCGAGTTTCAAGCTGCTCTTAAGCGTAATAATTGCCTATTTTATAGTTTGTGGATAAATGGAATGAAAAAGGCTCGCAAAGGTGCAAACAGCGGTCTCGTTGCAAACACGCGACCGCTGAGTTATCGGTCTGGCTCTGTCCGGCGCGGACCGACACTAAACGTGCTTTATTGACCGGGATTGTGTTTAATCTGTTGTAAATATGCGGATTAGCGTATTGTAACGCCATAAACGCGATATATGCGCTCCATTAATAGGAATAGGCACACAACCCCTGCGTTTCACACACGGGAGGAAAAACGAGCGCGCTGTGTGGCGCGAGAGCGTTTTTAACGAAAGTAGAAATAATTGTATTATTATAATCGTTATTTATTTGTGTTATAAATAACACTAGTCGAGCTGACACCTCGTGCAGCTGGGGCTCGAGTTCGCCTTCGCCGCCGGGCGTTTCACAACGAGCATTCGTTTCTGTCGCCCGAGACACTTTCCGGCCGCTTTCCACCTCGAAAGCTCGGTGAGTGACCGCGGCAGAAAAACGAGCACGACGAGCAGCCGACGGGGATTCTCGTAATTTGTCAAAGGACCACAGAGGAAATCGACTTATCCGCTGCCTACCTACTATATCAGAATCAATAATGCGACTCGGAAAAATTTATAGCCACACAATTCAAGGAGTGCGCGCCGGCTGCGCCTAATCGGATTAGATTAAACCGCACTAAAAGCGGCGGCGGCCCAGCACCGAAAGCTCGCGTACGCGCGGCGCTCCGAGCCCGCGCGATAGACAATGGCGCGTCGCAGTGTGACGGGGTGCATTAACCTGGCCGCGGGGGTGCTGCACAGAGGTTAGCGTGTTAATTAACTAATTTATAACAGCTCCGAGCCGATCGTTCACCGGTGATCCGATGGTAACGGGTGATGGACTTCCGTCGCTTGCCGGCCGCCGACAAATTATTTTAAGCAGTGGGATGCTTTTCGAGCCGGCACTTCGTTATTCAAGCAATCTTCTTGTTAATTGCTCGAAAGGCGGCTGGGACGCCCGAGCAACAGTGCGAAGCCGCGGATTTTAAAGCCCGAGATTAATCAGACGCAAAAGTATTCTCTCAATATTGAGAATTCCCATTGTTTGAGTGCCTATTCACGTCAACACGCTTTCCCCACATGTCGAGCCGTTTTGCAACTCTTCTTATGGTAGATAAGTTTATGATAAAGGGTAATTCTCTTTTAACAGTTTTTAAGATTATAAATATTAATACCCAAGTTTTAATTTTTTATTGGCTTTCCGTCGTCCAATTTTTGAAAGAAAATCTGGCATCCTATATCACAATCATCATAAACTTTCTCATTTATCATTATATTTCTGAATATCTATAAATGTTGATTATTTTAGTAGTTTACGTGCAAATACATACAAACGTTAAATATAAATATGTGTAAAGTCGGAGAGAGTCCTTGTACACCCAAGATATTTGACTATTTTCATGTATAATTAAGTTTAATCAAAAATAGCTTTAGCCGCAACTTATCGATAATACGACACTCTATACCGTGTCGTAGTTAAATCGCCAATTTAACGACGAAACCACAAACGTCAATTTTAGATTAAGAATAATTGTCATATCATACCCTTGCCGGTTGACGCCTAACTATTTCGATAGGATAAAGTGCATGCATGGGTTTTGACATTACTTTTAATTATGCAAACATACTTGCAGGCCCTTTATCTTCTTGTCTTATCCAATAAAACGTTATCAATTTATATCTAGTAAAAATGACCCAAATTCAACACCGGATTTAAACTTCGTGCCTTTTTTTAGTTTACAACGTAGCAACTTCGATGTATTTTATCTATGATTATGTTGCATTCGTTTATTAATTTTTAGAGCATGGTGAAGTGGATTTTCAGTTTGTTGAAAAATTATCTTTAGGGCTGAGACACATTTTCAAATAGATGGATTCGTAAACAAATTGTCACATTTTAGACTCTAAAAGTTTTCGTATAACTTATGAAAAATAAATGTGTCCCTACCGAGTCATTGTTTGGTGTGGATTTTGAGCAGGTGATGTGATAAATTTATATTTCTTTAAAGATGTAACTGTAAATAACGATCGTTATGATTACATAATAATCAAGTTTTTTGGGACCAAATGAGCAACATCGACCTGGAACAAAAGCAGTTTTAGTAGGACGGCGCAATCTGCCATGCAGTTCAAGCAACGTTAAATTGACTGCATCAATAAATCTTATGCGTCTCTTCTTGTCAAAGACATTGAAATAATCGATAAACAATTAACGACTTTGAGAAAGGAATCCAACGTGTTATTGATTAAACTGATCGGAACATGTGCAAAATTGTAACAGAAAAATTCCACAAAATTATACAGCCTAGGTGGCCATTTTTAAATTTAAATCCGACGTTTAATTTGCGCCACCCTTTTCAAGCAGCAGCGTCTGTAAGCAGCCCTGCTTACTGTACTGTTTATTAAGTAACGCTAATGTGTGTTTGTATTGCTGCGTTCTAATGTCTACCATAAATTCTACTCTCTACTATCAAAAATGATTAACAACAATTTTCGGAGTGAGCTTTTAAAGTTAATAAAATCATGAAAATTGTAATCGTTTGATGTATGAATTGTATGTGGCCAAATATAAACATCTACTAAGCAGAAAATGGACCCAGCGTTGGTTGTTTATAATAATATATAGCAAAGTGAATATATAATTTTAAGCTCTGACTACTTTCTTGCTGTCTTTCGAGCTGCTATTTAATATTACCTATCTTACCAATATTTTGAAATAACGATTTTGCTAACTAAAGATTTTGCACTATTTGACCCAACTTATCAAGTTCTGTCAAAATATGGAGTTGTTTGATCAGTATTTTTTTTCGACTGTACTTAAATAAATTGCAGTAGAACTCTTGTACAGCAAAATATTTCTAACACAATCACTGTCGATTCTTCCTTAAATTGTTTTTTTTACAGATGTAGTCGTTTGAACAAAGTTAAAGGTATGAAAGTTAAAACAAATGTAACAACAAAAACTTATGCATTTATTTGTTAGTAGTATTGACATCAATTAACAATTTTTTTTTAATATTTATATTAACGAGTTTTGACGACTTTATTTAGATCTTGATTTAAGTACAGCAGTCTATCTGATTATAAACTTATTTGTTTAAATCTAGTCACAATTGTATTATTGAGACGGGTGAAAAATTTAAACACCGCGGAAGAACATTTTGGAATATTCAGAGAGGAAGTACAGGACGAAGGTGATGCTTAAAAGGTAGGCTTTAGAAGTTTGAGAAAAAAATTTGGAATAATTACGACGGAGAACTGCAAGCAATTTTAGATGAGAATTAATGACAAACACAAAAAATATGTTTTAGAAGAATTAGAAAAGATTTAAGGGAATTAAAACCTGAAAAGAAGAGTTGAGGTCAAACTTAAAGAAAGATTCTATAAATTTAACAGAGAAATTGCGGCAATTAAAGATGAGTCGTATTCTACAGTTGTCTAGGCGACTAAAGAACTATGACAGTCAACAACTAGTGGTTGTCACAAGAGTTAAGAAAAAATAATAACTTGATCTCCAACTAAGTATAGTGCTGGTCTGGAAGCATCAGGGAGAGATTGGCAGGGGAAGAAATTAACGTGCCAAATTTAGTAATAAGAGCTTATTGGACACGAATGTATCAACAAATACTGTAAAAAAAGGCTGTAAAAGAAATAGGTGCATAGAAGTAAAATATTTAAAAAAAATGTTAATTGCCATTACTATATGTATGATTACTTGTTTAATATTCCGGCCATTGACACATTGTATGGCGCAAAAACTTCGTGTGGGCAAAGCAACAGCAAATTTTTGGAAAGAACTTTACTCGTCTAAGCGAGTTGTGGAGCATTTACATGCTATTTAATGACCGAGCGAGTCTCTTGCCATAGTCCAAATTGTCCAAACCTATAGAAAAACTTAACTTTGGCAAAAACGGAGTATAGAGTACTAAGATATAAAAAAAACTGGCGAGATAAATTATATTTTAGAACTGTTGGATTGAATTGGTGCTAAATATGCAAAGGAAGCTCTTCTAAAAAAATGATCACCAATCTTTAATCACAACAAACCAATCTCGGAAAAGACGCTTTTAGTTTAAAAATATATTGTATACCAATTCTATCATCACCTGTTTGCTAAGACCAATCTCACTTTTGTGACAAAATAGTCTTCAAAAGGGAACAATGTAATGGTCGTCTATAGTAGGTCAGAGTTTTTTGAAATGCTTGCCTATCAAAAATTCTGGACTTTCAAGTGTGACAAAAAATTTTCAAACTGCCGTGGGTGACAAAGGATTCTAGAATTTGGTACAAGTTGGTTGAGAAAATGACTACTGGATTTTACACAGAACGTTCCAAAATTTTATACTTGATTTATCTGCCCTCAAATGCAAAATTCGAAGAAATGCGTTAGCCAGCGATTGATATACATAAAAATCAGAAACTTGGTCCGGCATTAAACATGGTATTGAAATAAAAGTATCAAACAGAAATATTGTTATAACAAGGAATCAACCCACTAAGCCTAGTGGTAAGAGCTTATCGACACAATAGGATTGTTTAACACTAAAAGAAGCTTAAAATGCCAATGGTTCTGTATTAATATGTGAATTATTGATGCCAAAAAGTGGTGTTGAAAGTCCTATCACTTGTATAATTTGGGATTGCTGCTTCATTTTAATAAAAAAAGTGATAATTAGCATTACTAGCTTAGTACCTCAGAGACATAATAACAAAATATCTGAGCCAATAATCTATTACGTACCTAAAAACCTTCATGTAAACAAAGCAATACTGTTGTTTTTTCGGAAAAGTTTACCTACCTTAGCCCAGTGAATCGTACGATCTCGTTTCATAATCTATTTGACTTATCTGGACAGAAACGGAGTATGAGCTACCGGGACTACTGACTATACCAAAAATCGGGTGTGGTTTTGTCACTTTTATTGTGAGAAAATATAAAGATACATACTACCACCACTCATTTTATATGTGCTAAAACCAATCTCACTTCTGTAACAGCCTTAAAGAGAGGGAAGTGTAGCGATCGGTTCCAGGAGGTCAGAGCTTTTTGAAATCTTTGGCCATCAAAAACTCGGGACCACCAAGCATGCTGTATTTTTGCTAAAACATTCTACAATTTTATATTTAATATCTTTACCATGTAAAGTGTAAAATTGAGAAATGGTCATTTTAATATCTACACTACACTAAAACTTTGTCTTCATTAAATTCTGAATAAATATTGCGACTTGTTTGCTTTCTTAATTTTAATATTCTGTTTTCAACAAAGAGATTTTTACGAGCTGAATTAATTTTTGTTTTCTCCAAATGTGGATATTAGAAAGTAAAAAATAAATTTAACAATTTTATATTTTATAGTCCCTACTAACGACAAACAACGTTGAAGGTTTAAAATTGATTTCGCAATAGATTTCGTTTTATTGCGAACATTTAATTCTCTAATCAAAACATTCAGACCTTCTGTGTTAGAAACGTATGAATAAAATAATAGGAATACAAAAAAAATAGTAAAATAACAAACATACTTTCCTAACAAATATTTATTGGCATTGAGATAAATTAAAATATAATCTTTGTATATATTTATATTAACGAAGTTCAACAATATGATTTAGATTTTTAATTTAAATACAGCAGTGACTCTTATCCTTGCAACACCATGTATCTATCGTTAAAAGATTGAAAGAAGAATTTAAAGCCCAAACGAATATTTCAAAAATTTGAGAGAAGAAATGGAAGTACGGAAAAAATTGCAGAATATTTAGGCAAGAACTGAAGGCAACGCAAACATATTCTAGAAGTATAATTTGTAAAGAAGGACAAAAGAAACTATCGAATGTTTAACAAAGCAATTACAAGAATTAAACACAAATGCCTTGCTATGGAAGTATGTCCTACATTTCTTCCTACAATCCACTAAATACGGTAGACTAGTGACTATCACAGTACCTAGAAAAAGTAGGAACTTATAACTATGCATGGTATTGGACTGAAAGTATCAAAGAGAGCGTAATGGTAAATATTCAACGCGCTAAGCTGGCGATAAAATGGGCAATAGCATTCTTAAGATTAGAAGATGGCCTTTGGATTGTTGGTGTCGAGAAGTAGAATGTTGAAATTTTTGTTAACTGTAGAAAAAAATGGAAACTGTCTGTAATAGTTCATTCTCAAAGATCTATAACAACAACAGATATATGAAGATATTGTTTGATATCCCGCTCAACAAGTCGTTATATGACGCAAAAGCTTAGTGGACAAGATAATAACAATTGTTTCTGAGAAAAAGTTTACTCATTTAAGCGAGATGCTCTCTTATCATAGTACGAATTATCTTGATGTACAGAAAAGTTTACCTTGAAAGTATGAGCTGTAAATATCAAGAATTTGGCGATACCAATAATCGGATATAATTTGAAATTATTAGATTAAAGTGATGCTATACCTCTTTCAACAAAGAGTTTTTCGATATTTAACAACAACAAACCGTACTCGAGGAAGACACTCCATTGCTACTTCTACCGCAAATATATATGAAAATTCAAAGACGTATATTAGTTCTACCACCACATATTCTGTAGTTGGCAAGGCGAAACCTACTTTAGTGACAAAACAGTCTTGAAAAGGGGGCAGTGCCACAGCCATTTTCAGGAAGTTAGAGCTTTTTTAAATCCTCGATTATTAACAACTCTGAACTGCGAGTGCAGCAAAATTGTTTCAAACAGCTCTTGCATAAAATATATGAGCTATAAAGGTTCCAGATTTTAACGCAGTCCCGTTAAAATTGGTTAAAAGAAAGATCACTGTATTTCTTTTTAGAAATTTTAAAATTTTCTGCTTAATTGTGGTAGCTAACGACTAGTACCTATCACAGAAGTTACATAAGTCAAAAACTTGACTCGGAGCGAAGTATGATGTTGAACTGGAAATATTAAATAGAGAGACTACCATAAAAGCTTATTGGCATAATGAAATTGCTTAAGATTAGGTGATCTTTTAAAGAGAGTTTGTATTGATGTGTCAATTATTGCTAAAAAGTAGTGTTGTAAGTTCTATGCTACCTAGACGAGATTGTTCGTTTATTTTTAGAGATTAATAACAACAAATATATGAAAACGAAGATTTAGCAAGGCCCATTTGATATTGCAGCCAATGACTGGCCATATGGCGCAAAATCTTTCAGTGTACAAAGTAATAATATTCGGTATTGGGAAAAAGTTTATTTGCTTGAGCCGATTGAATAGGTAGTATTCCATGGGCTACTTGACGATTAGATAACTTCCTCAAATTAGCAGAAATGAGATACCAATAGCCTGGCAATACCCAAAATCGGGTATAGTTTGGACAGGTTGGAATAAAAATTGGTGCAGAATATCCAAAGAAACTTTATTTTAACCATAGCAGCTAATCTCAAGAAAGGCGTATTGTCATTTTTGCAATATAGGGTATATAAAAATTTGAATAAAAATACCAATTTTTCTACGATTCATTCGATAGGTGCCAACAGTAATCTCAATTTCATGACAAAACAGCTTTAAATAGAAAATAGTATAGAATTCGACTAAACAATCAAATATCTTAGAATTTTCGGTATCAAAGTCAACGTAGCAACATTTTTTGGAAAAACTCATGAAATCTCATTGATGTTTGTATTTTTTCGAGAGTATTCCAATGTTTTGTGTTAATTATGAATCTGATAGATGATTGGTTTCATTCCTATACTGCTCTAAAACCATTTTTTAAAGTAATAGTAGGAATTTCTTGCTCTTCTAATTGTGTTTTTCATTTTATTTATGTTTATTATAGGATTTACAAATTCTATTTTCGCAATTTTAATACTTTCAAATTTTTTGTGTTAGAAGATACACGATTTTATTAATCTGTTAACTGGTTGTGATCTTTTCTTTTGACTTAATCTTTAATGTAATTATTAAAAAAGTTGTAAGATAGCAATGGTTTTGACGTCAGTAATGAGTATGGAATGCTTTACAATTTCGATAGAATATTGGAAAATTCTATAATACTATAAGAATTGTGTCGACAGTTAAATACTAGAGACTCTAGAAAAATCAAATTTAAGTCATCCTCATGATAACATCAAGCAAAGTTTTTATGCATTAGAAATAAATAGCTGCCTGATCGATAGTTGAAGGGTTATTCTATATTTTAAAATCTGCAAGAAAAAGGGTTTTTAATCTTGTGGGAGAGGAGCTTAATTTTAGTGTACTTTTTTCAGTGAATCTAGTTTTGCTGCGGTTGTCATAGGTGTTGCGTCAAAAAGTCGCAGGTTTTTGGACGCGGAAAATTTAGGCACAGGTTACAATTAAGGTTTAAGAGTTCTGTGGTTAAAATCATTGTTCATGTATCCGTGAATCGACGCAAGTGAGTTCGAATCTCGCTCGACCCATGGAGGTATGTAACGTCCCGGTATAAGTGCATGTTAGTAGGTACAATAAGCCCTTGAGGCTTCAGTGTCGGTAAGTGCGTTCCAATAAAAATTAATAATAAAGAAAATACTAAGTTATTAAAGTTTTTTAATTTTCCTTGTCATACTTTTTTATTTTGTACTTTTTAAATTTGCTTAAACTTTTATATAATAATAATTGGAAGTAGTATGCAATTCCTCGTAACATCTGCCAAAATCTGGCTTTTGCCTTGCTTAGTGTTTGTATTCGTTTAAAGTACCTCTACATACTTTTTGTGCATCTACAAGTTTTTAGTACTGTACTGTTTTAGTGTTTTTAATATTTATGAATTTTTATACTCAGGCATCCACAATATTAAATACAGAAGAAAATGTATTGTGCCATTGTTTATCACCGTTAATTGTGTATGGTGTACGTTCCTAACATAACAAATAAAACAAATTCACATATTTGTTGAAAATAACAGTCGCCTTCGTAGTATTCCTTTATCTGAACATCCTATTTCTGTATGAGTAACGGTACATTTTTGTTTTTCGTAAGAAATGTTATTTTCTAGTACAAAATTGAGATCTTGCTTGTAATTCTGTATCTCTATCTATATTGTAAAAAAGTAGATGTGCTTTAGCTTTCTTCTTTTTTTTTCAGTATTTCTCATCCAATAGTAGATTACAGTCCTTAGCTTTTCCCTTCTATCTTTCTCGGTCTTTTGCTAACCTACTTTATCGTTTTCCTGCTATGATTTTTATATCGTTTTCCCAATATTTAAGTAGTCTATCTAAATTTCTCTTCTGTTCTTACTAAATACTCTTCCCAGCTCCACTTCTATGATGCAGTTTTTTTTACTATGTCTTTGGCCTTTGTTCTTTTCTTTAATCATTCGTGTCTTTTTCTGTCTTGCACTGTTACACTTAATATTCTTTATTCCATTGATCTTAGTATTGTTTGTAATTTATTTATCACCTTGACGGAGAACGTTACAGTTCGGTGCCTTATGTCAAAATTGGTAAAATACATGGGTCAAATATTTTCCTTTTCAGGTCTATTGGGTAGGTTCCAGATTTTAAGGCGTGCGCTAGTTTATTAAATGCTACCCGTCCAAGTGTTAGTCGTCGCTTTATATCTGATTCTTCAGTTTCTTTTTCCATATTTTTATTGTAAATTAAATGCACATGCTTTTGTAAATAGCGTTTTGTCTTTGCAGAATATTAATTGTAGCTCTTTCAAAATCCATAATTATATATATTATAAGTTGAAGATAATGGTGTTATCCAAATATTATAGTTGTTTTCTTTTCTATTTGGTCGAGTTCATTATTAAAAGTTGGAAGACGATGTACTCAGATTTTTTAGAGCACTATAGGACAACGATCTAATGCCAAGCTAACTACGCTGCACTACCATTTGCCCTACAAATTTAAATAATACGGAAGTTTATTTATTATTGTGTATAGGTGTATACAAATACAACGAAACCTCTCCTGTTAACTATATTTTTGAGAAACCTGCCCTTAAAAACAGGCGGCATTTCTCAGAACAAACTTGTACAAATTGTAATTATTTTTTTTCTCTAACATGACCACTTTCTAACTCTATACTAGAACCTTTAATATGCATCTATTAAATTTACTTTAACTTTTAAACACTATATAAGTAATAATAAACAATAGTAAAAATATTATAAACTGTACAAAATATCTTCCTTTAAATTCTAGAAGTACACTATTCAAGAAATTCTAGAAGCATATGGGTTTCTAAAACAAACGCCAAATATGTACATGAAAATGAACCTCCGATATTAGTTTTGTTCCCGTATCTTCATGAATCGCACCAGCAGCATGTAGTAACTTTGAATTTGGATATCTTGTTGAAAGTTTTATAAAATGCAAAGAATAGCCTATCACAGTAGAAATTAGCAGAAAGTACAAAATTTTAAAATATTCTGGAAAAAAGTACAATGGTCTTCCATGGAATCGTCTTAAATTCTAAAACACTTATAGTTCATAGACTTCACCCCGCGCCGAATAGTTTTGAATAATTTCGTCAAGTCTGAAGTTTTTGATAGTTAAAGCTTCTATGCACCTTTTACATCTTGGAGTTGACTGCTACACTTTTCCCTTTTCAGGACCATTTTGTTACAATACTGAGATTGCTCTTTGCACCTACAGAATAGATAATAAAAAAATCGATATAGTTATTTAAATTTTCATGTACCCTTAAAGTAAAATCGATAATAAAAGATCTTCACGAAACTGCTCTTCTGTGGTTGAAGTTAAATACCATAACTTGTATCGCTGTTTATTAAAAAGTGTGGCTCTTGCATGCTTGGCACCACTCTTCATTCCAATCCGTTAAAACTGGATCCGAATTTTATGTGTTGACAACTGAGGGATGTAAAACCATGTAGGCAATGCTACCTATTTTGTACCATAATGCTCAGTAGAGCAAAATTTTCCACAAGTCATTGCTATTGCTTTATCCACACGATGATGGTGCAGTGGTAAAGCAATTTATTGGTGAGGATATCAAATAAGTCTTGCTCGATCGATAATGTGTATTATGTTGTCGACAATCTTTGAAAATTGGCTAATAATGTTGACTGCCACTTTTTCTACTAAAATCAGGCATTGAAACCCCCAACATGCAAGTGACATAACTTTCAACACTCTACTTCTCGGTATAGTAGTACAGAATCATTAACACTTTGTAAGGCTTTTTTCAGAAAACCATATGAATCTTGAGAAATTCTAGTGTGCTAATAAGCTCATTACACTAAGCCTAGAGCGTTGATTTTTTGCCGTAACGATCTCTCTTCTTGATAGTTCCAGTCCAACACTTAGTTCTGGCTCAAGTGCTTGCTTTTTACGTAACTACTGCGAAAGTCACCAGTCGTCAACTACCTTATTTCCTAGTATTATAAGAATTTTTCGCTGGTCGGAAAAAATATTGTAGGACAATACTTCCACGAAGCCTCTAATTCTTGTAATTCTTCTGTTAAACTTCCAGACATTCACAAATATTGATAACGAAATTTTTTCTACATTTGCAACAGTGACGCATCTACATATCTGTATTCTTTGACATCGATGCTATAATATTTTTTATTCTTAATCCAAAAATTTTATAAATTATAAATAAAATTATAGGAACATTATCGCTTTGTTAGCAATAAAAACTTTTGTTAAGGTATTTAGCGTATCTAAAACACGGTATTTTTAAATGAAAATACTAGTAAGTTATCTGTAGGAGTTTAGTTTAATTGAAAATATGGTAAATCGAGGAAAAATGTAAAACACTAGCAAGGATATCATTCCGTCAAAATTCGAAGTTTTGAGATTGTTTTCACTGAAACACCGCCAAAACCATCCTTGTTGTAAGTTTTTCGATATCGCCAACGTGTTCATTATCCCTCTTGTTAGTGTCGATGTCTGTCTCAATTCTACCAACAGATGGAGTCACGAAAATTGTTAAACGTATAGTGCCAAGACTGCTAGGTTTAAAACCTCGTTCAGAATTTCCCTGGAGCTGTAGTATATGAATTTTTTTTTAATACATACACATTCGTAAAAATTTATAAACGGTATTTTTCACGGCAGAAGAACTTCTAGCATAAGTCTAACAACAAAACGGTTCAGCAATCAAGTTCACCATCTTGACTTAACTAACGTACCTCTGCTCGATTCGGAGCCTCCAATAAAAATCACTTTTTTACGTTCAATAAGGTCTCAGAATGTACAAATTTCGTATAACATGATTCTCAATGTGAAAATCCCAAAGGAAAAGTTTGTTTTATCGGACATCATACTCTAATGGGTTACAGGAAGTAGCCAATAGTTATCATAGTTGTTTAGCCGTCTTTTCATACTACCCAAACCAAATTTAAACCTCTATGTTTTTGCTAATTGCCCATTGTCCATTTGTGTTACCATCGTAACTCGCAGTAAGACGTCAAAGATGCACCTTAGAAAATTAAATGTAATATTGTCAATATCTTTTATAGTACGATTATCGGAGATTGTAACACTATAATGGTGTGCTAATTCGAAATTATACGCTTACGTATCTAAAAAAAATGAGTTTTGAATAAATCCAATATTTACAATTACATTTTGTAGTGTGTAGAGATTTTTTAAAAATAGGTCTTTCGCTAGTAGTTACAAATTAACGAAACTCAGCAGTCCTTGTAAAAAGGCGCTCGCTCAAGTTGCGGGCTAGCTCTCTTTGTGTATATTTAGTTCTATTGCCTTTGATCGGCAACCTAACCGATTACAGTGGTTCGTACAACTTGTACGTAGATCTTTAGTGCGCGCTTACTTCGAGCTACGGATTAAGCGTGAACCGAACATACAAATGACAACACCAGGGATCAATTAACTAGCAACAAGCGAAGCGTTACAATAACTTTTTATTTGTAGGTTATAAGTCTGAACATTAAGTATAGATGCAAACAGAGCTACGTTAAATAAATAAATTATTTACGACGATCAAGCAAAAAACGGCATCCTAATTATTTGTACCATTTATTACTGACTGATAAAGGTGCCGGCCCTCCGTACCGTGCCATGTCGCCGAGGTGTCGGCTTTAATTCGAACGACACACCCTGCTAATAGGTTTACATGCCGAGACGGATCAATCAGTATTCCATCGGCTGCCATATCGGCCTGACATATGCAAACGACCGGGCCCGGATTTGAAGCGGTCCGGCCCCACCCAGGCGCTCCGGAGCGCATTGTCTCGGGCTCCGGGCCGCTCACCACGACTCCCAATCGCTTGGAGAAGCGCCGCGGCGCGCTTCCGGGCGCAGCTCGTGGGATAAAAAGCCCGCAAATCCGTTAAGAAGAGTAATGATGCGTGCCGGGTTCTCCCATGTCCGACCACAAAGCGTAAGCTGGAGGTTACCCTGACTTGACATGACACCCATTGTGTTGTCAATGCTCAGTCTATTATTTCCCACTTCTGAACATATTGGCTTTACAAGGGTGTGAGCCCTGGATGTTTATGATCCGCACCTCTGTGTGTTCGTATAATGTGCGATGCTGCTAGTGCGCCACCTTTCCCTCCCCTCAATGTCACTGGCTTTGTAAAAACTGCACCAATCGGAAGTTTTTTTTACAGTTTTATACTCGAATAGTTTTTGAACTATTCAAAATTTACTGAATTATAAAATGTTTGTTGCAAATGAAATATAATTTTTTTAAATGTACGTTTAAGCCAACAACAGTTAATTCCGTTTTAAGATTTTTAATCATTCCGCAAATTTCTGTAATTATCAAAATTATTTGTATTTACCACTGTATAATATAAGTAATTAACTTTAATTATTTTCATTAAAACTTTTCGCTTAAAACATCTTTAAGGTGATTAATGAAATTAAAATTTAACAATGCAGTTAGCAGTTGTTCATTTCAATAAAAATTTAACAAAGGTTGTTTTCTTAAAAGTAAAAATATTACAGAAATTATGAAATTGCAGAAAAAATATAAAAATACAATTAAGTATAATTAGAAAACAAATTGTGCTTTTTATTTTATTTTTAATTAAAACTGTAATTATAGTTCTAATTCCACTATTTTGCTATGCAAAGTAAAAATAATTTGTACTGTGTTTTTATCTTTGTCTCATTACATTAAATTCCACCAAATTCAATTATTTTTACAATTTTTTTCTATTTATACAAATTAGAAAAGTAAATAATAGCAATAGTTAATTTTTTAGTTTTTAATGTTTTTTGAATTTTACGATTTTACGAACGAATATATGAAGGTTTCTTTTGTTATCCATCGTTGAAGTCTCTGCTACATTTGTATTAAAAAGACACTTTAAAATGCATCTTTTGCTGTCGTTCTAAATAATACGAAGTAAGTTGCTCAAAGAGTAGTTTCTTGAGATGAACGTGTAACCAAACAACACTCAGAGTAGGAATTCGCCCTTCAACACCTACCTGAGCGCCCATTGTAATGACATTTTTATTCAGGAGATCCGCGTTTCCCACACAAATTTCTCGAATACCCTCTCAGAATCTCCACACATACCTGTGCTGGGCGAATTAATCTGGACCGCCGCAACGTCCAGGAAACGCGGGAGCACGTGGGTCGCGCCACCCACGACGCGACCCCTGACCCGGAAAAATTCCGGCGCGTTTCCGCGGCTTTCCGGCGCTAATCCGGGCCGACAGCCCTCGAAAGTGGCCAAGGAGCATTTATAATCTGATTAGGACAATCCGGGAGGCACGAGCTACAAAGCCCAACACACAATCGGCTTTCACGCTTCCAGGGCCCTTTTGACGCGCCCGTGGAGCGTGGCGCGCCGGCGAATTTGTGAAAAATAACCGACATTTGTGTTTCGAGAGGCGCGCCTTTGTGCCCCTGCTTTGTGCCCGGACGATATATTCTCCGGTGACAAGAAATCTCCAGCTCGCATTGTTGGCAGAGAGGCGATTTTGGGGCGCTGTTGACTCGGCTTTGCCAAATCTTTCTATAATTTAGAAAACTTTGTAGTTAAATTTAAATGATTTTTATGCACCTTTAAGCTAGAGCATTCATGTATTTTTTTTGTAAAATCGAACTTTATTTTACCATTTCTAATACAACTATTGAAGTTCAAAAAATTTCACAATCTTCAAATCAAAAGACGCTCCTAAACAACAGAATTTACAAAAAAAACAAATAGAGTTTTGATGGCCGGTATATCCTTTACGAAGCGATATACAAAATACTCGAATTTTAAAAACTTACTTGTGCTTATTAATGTATAATACCAGAGCAAAAGCTTATCATAAAAATTCAAGATTTACAACTAGAATAATTTAAAACAGTCTGAAAAAAAATTAATAAAGGGAGCTTTTGAAACGCAAGTTTTACTCGTAACGATCTCCGATGCATGAAAAGCTTGTCATTACAAACAAATACCAAAACGATCCTTCACAGCTTTCAAAGCTGCGCCAGCGATTTGCACCACATCTGCACACTCCCACCCGTGACTTACGATCGCCAGTTCTTCAATTAGCCGGGCCTTGATTCGTAATCGATCCCGACTTCCCAAGACGCGCCCCGACATTTATTAATAAACCCGGCCATTTGTGGGGCCCGTGAAAGGCTCCTGATCGCCGCGTCAGCTTGAGAAATGCCTCTCTGACGGCGTTCCTCCGATAATAAAGCCTATAAGTCACCTTAACGTGAGTGACAGGTGCTGGATGCTCGGGGCACGGCTACAGAGAGCCCTCGAACACAAACATATTTTGATAAATGATACGCCGCCGGCGCATGCAAACATGCGCAGCTCGGAAATTCCGTTGTGCTGCCTGCCGTCGCGCCCTCCGATGAACCAAGTCCGGGCCTGGCTCGTCGCGAATATTGCAAATGATCACAAAAAAATAAAAGTTATGAAAAACAAAAATAAATTAAGAAACTATAACGAAGGAAAGGTATACATTAACGATGATATATAAAGAAAGAGTAAAGAATTAGAAAAATTGCTCAAGAAGAGGAAAACAAGTGAAAAAAAATAAAAACGGGATTCCAGAAAGTGTTTATTAATGATCCAGAATGGAAATGAGGAATGATTGAAGGAAAATTAATATTATCAAAGGGGGTAATATCAAAAAAATTGTGGATTGTGAAAAATCAGATACAAAACTTAACATAGAGCTAAATGGAAAAGTAGTAGAACGACTTGACATCTTCAACTATTTAAGAGTACAACTCGACAATAAAGGAAATCATAAAATAGAAATCAATGACACAATAGAAAGTGCATCACTGATTTATATAGCTTCAATAATAATTTCTTCGGAAAGTTTCTGTAAAAGCAAAAATTTGTATATACAGAGCCGTATTAAAGTATGGAAGTGAAATATTTAAGACAAATGTTAGGAATTGCAAGAATAGATCATATAAGAAATGACACTAAGTATAGGAGAACAGTTTTAGGTGCAATCAGTACTGAAACATGTTGAGGACACCTTAAGCGAATGTATAAGACCAGACTAGTTAAAAGAGCTAAAAGAAGCTGAAAGCAAAAACAATAAAAATAGAGAAAGACCAAAGATAACATAGAATCGGAATATAGAGAGAATTGTAGGATTGGAAAAAGTTTAATTATAAAAAAATGAGATGTATGTACGTATAATCATATACATGATTAACATATTACGTTACACTTAAGGGTAAACAAGGCTACTGATTATATATGTTGCAGTCAAGCCAGAACAAAATAATATTCATTTAAAATTCATACAAAAAAAGAAGATAATGCACTATCTGTTAATGCTATCTCAGTTCCTAAGATTTGTCAAATCTTTATCAATCTTTTCCTGTGTGGATTATCATTTTCTTATTTAGTCTTGACCAGCTTCTTAGGTTGCTTATTCAGGATGTCTTCTTCTTGTCTCGACTACATTTTTCGTTGGCTTTTCCTTCAATAATATACTGCAGTAAGATGATACACCCGAACTAGAACGGTTACTAATTCGCACTCTTTTCTTAACTGCTATAATAATTCTTCATTACTAACTCTGTAATCTGTAACATTCTTCTGTGTGCCTAAATTAAAACGCTGTTAAACGTTTTAGTAATATTCATATATATATTCATATCATATAAGCATATAAAATGATTATCTATACACAACACTTAAGAAATTTTAGCCGTAGATTGATGCTAATCGGGTAACTACAAAGAACTTTACAAATACTGTTTTCGTTATTTTTATCTTTATTTTTATCACTGCATATTTGGTGGTAAATTAATCTTTTAAAATAGCTGTAATTATTTTTGTTCAATTCTGTAATTTAAGTAATGTTTATGTTGCCGTGCTTCTTACTTATTACTATGATAATTTTCTTTTGCATGTTGGTTTTCAACTCCATATTCCAGAATTTGTGGACTTTTCTCACAGCCATGTCGTTAACGTATTGTATATTATTCCAATCTTTGTATGAGAATATTTTGTACAAAAAAGTTAAATAGAACACCCCCTGCCCAATTCCACGGTATATCGCTACTTCCCATATTATTTCGTTATTAACTTTAATTTGCTTCATTTTTTTCCATTATAGATTATAAACAATACATATCTGTTCTATCTAAACTATTTTATAAAGTATACTAATCATTTTATAGTGCTAGACTTCATCAAAGGTCTTTTCGCAGTCTATATAGCAAACGTTAAGGATTTCTCTTCTAGTATTGTTAGACACAAAAAAGCGCCAATCTGGATCTAAAACTACATTTTTTCTGTATTATCTTACATTTTTCTTTGCTCCTTTCGTGTGTAACATGTAGGAATATTTTTTTTAGATGGCTCATAATTCTAACCATTCTGTAATCTCCGCAATATTTGACTTTTTGGAGCTAGTTATGAATATTGAGTGTACCCATTCTTTAATCATTCTTTCATTTTTATATATTTTATTGAATAGACATAATATGATAATAAGATAATAATAATCGTTTGTTTATGTTGTTCACAGCTGCTGCAGGAACACATTGAAAAGTAGCACCCTTATACTCAGGATTAGTGATCCTTCGGCGTATAGACTAAACTAGTTTGGTTAAAGTAGCGTTGGATGAGTGAAAAAGAGTAACGAAAAGTGGAAAGAATAATGGGAAAAGTTGGTGGGAGAAACGGGAGAAGAGAGAGGTGTGTAAAACTATCTACACTAGCCCTTAAACAGTTTGACTTTGAAAATTACAGGAATGTAGGAAATAATTCATTAACAAAAGTAATAAAAGCATTATTAATGCTAGAAAGAGGAATAAAAAATGATATCAAAATATTTGATTGGCAATGCAGCAGTCTTAAAGATTTTTAGACTTGTGCTTGAGTTAAAGGGTACATTTGTTGTTCTGTACATTGTTCCTATTGGTAGGGTTAGGAAGGAATTACATGTGATATTAAAATAGAATTCCACGCTGTTTCAGACACGTTGCAATACACCAAACGTTTTCAAAATATTTGAATATCAAAAATTTAAATATCAAATATTTCCTTCTAGTCTCTTTCTTCTGTCTTTTAATATACATTTAGAATTTTGTTATTATTAAGTAATTTTTGACCATTTAAGGTTTTAAAGGCCGTTACAAAAGATATTAAATTATATTTAAAGAAAGAAATCAACTAATGACAAGAAAGTAGATTAAGTTAAGCTAAATAGACTGAAAACATAGTAATTGTTAACATAATCAAAATTGATTTGGGAATTGTTTCGTACTATCCAAGCAAATTTGAAGGTAAAAAAGATAAAGGTGAACGTGGAGGTCATGCAGTAGCACAACAGTGTCTTGATCTAATCTCTAAGCCAAATCCTCTTCAAATAACTTGTATCATTAGGATTCTGGAACTGCTGTAGTCGAAACTTTTATCAAACTTGTAGTTACAAAGATCATCAAGTAGCGGAAGCTAAGTTGGAGTACACTTCATCTTGGCTAAGGTTTGGGTCACGTTGAGGAAGGTTTACATTCTTCCTACTTCTTAGTGAAGCATTTCATGTTGCGAGGTATTAGAGTTGTGAAAACCGAACCGGCCTTCCGGAATCAGCGCTATGCAAGCGCTTTTGTGCCACTGTTCTAGAGTTAACAAGAAATTGATAGCTTAGCCCTAGAGAATCTAAGACTTCTCAGGCTTGCGAAGCGTAATCTGCCACCTTTGAGCCTTAGTTGAATCCTAAGACTACTCGCCTTATACTAAAGTCATACTAACATTCCAAGTCTAAACTGTATCTATAAAAGTGTAGACGTTACCGTTCTTTCTTTTATTTGGAGGAGTAGAGGCGCAATCAGGTTTAATATAACATTAAGAAAATTCACTCATTATCGAAAGGGACTGTCTGATATGAATATTGATCTCGTGCTTAATTTTTCGAATGGCTTAAAGAATTTGAAGAATAAATGGAAAGCCTTTGAGACAATCCAACACATTAAAAACTGATAATAATATTCAAAAATCTGCTAAAACTGTGACATTTAAGGTCTTCAAATAGTAAAACTTCTTTTGGAGTAAGTCACAAACAAGAACGAAGAACCATAAAGAGATGAAAGATGAGAAAAGAATAATAAAGTAACAATGATTTGTCTTACAGTAACGAATGTACAGGTTTAAACTACGATTTTTAAACAACCAGGCGACCATATGATAAATAAATTATTGTTCAAATGTTACGGCAAACAACATAAAAACAAAATGCTATTATTACGCCAAAAAAAAAAATGAAAAGAAATAGAAGGGGGCTTCTATACCACAAATATTTTCGTCCTCATTTGTACTTATACAAACATATCGGTTACCTACATGAAACAAAAACCCGCCATTTTATGCAGTACATAAACATCGCCGCTAAAAGGTCTGCAAGGGCATGTAACTGCTAAGAACAAACAGGCGTGAGTGGCCCCTGGAGCACCTCCAGCACCTCGAATTAAGCAGGAAGGCCAGGATATGCTAAACGGCCGGCACTTGTGGTTCTGCTTTCTGCGTGCGGATAAAGAAGTCGCCTCCGAGGGCCGGCTGACCCTTCGAGGGGCAACAAGCCCGCAAACGCGAGGGCTCGCGGCTCTCCCAGGAGCCCTTTGTGCGCGGCGGACCTCTCGGCCGCAGAGGCCGCATCTCTTTGTACGAGGACCATGTGAATGGAAGGCTGACGTTTATGGGCGGCTGCATTAACTGGCGTTTAATGTCGTTGGGCGCTCGCCCGAGCCGGACCTGCCGGAGTCTGCTGGTGAAAACCATAATTCTCACAAGAACTGAGAAGTTATGAAAACACTTAATATACGGAAGAATGCGTTTAGGGTGGGTTGGAAGTCCATTAAATTTCAGATCTATGAATGTATCGTAAAACTTTAATGTACTCCTTCACAGACCTAATATTCAAAAGTTTGTAAAATTTTATATTAAGATAGATCCTGCTCCAGAGTCGCTTTGGTAAATTTTCATTTCACTTGAACATGTTCAACTTACTATCGCACACTCTGTATCAATACTCTTCTAATTTACACATATTTAATAACATATTTTCATGGATAATAAACCCAAAAAAGATACTTTTCAAGTTCTTGATGAGCATTCATTGAAAAGCTAAGAGTGTTTATTATATTTTCTTATATTGTATGATTTTTATTGTCAAAGAGTACCATTTGGACTTTATCGGAGATACTATTAAATGAAGAGACTTGAAAAGTATCGTTTTCACAAACCCTTGATTATTTTTTAATAGTAATTTATTTGTATTTTTGGTAATTTAGGAATTTACTGATAGCGGCATAAACAACGTCATTATCTTCACAGATGAATGGTTTTAAGCAAGAACGTGTTTTAGTCTTTTTGTAGCAGTTACTTTGAAGACATTTAACTTTCTCCTTAGGTGGTATTGCAATGCTTTGTAACATAAAGAAATGGCTTAAGAGTGGTTGAAAGTTTTGGACGAGCAAACTTAAAAAAAATGGTATTTTAAGCCAATATTTATAAAGAAGCTATACCAAACTTTTTTTCTAACTTTATTTTCCAATTATAGTCTTTTCAGTTCAGTTATTTATGCTAAATCTGTAGGAAAAAGAACAGATGTCGATAACATCATTTTACTTACACTTTTAATACTTTTTCTAGAATATTTGGTTAGTTTATTTTTAAAAGGATAGTGATTTTTTATATAAGCAACATTTGTTTTTGTAGTCCTGCTAAATTTAAGGATACGATGATAAACTCTATACAATTTCTACAAAGAAACCATGACAATACGTGTAATCGTTTCTTTGTAGAAATAGAAAAATAGAAGAAGGCGTCCATCGCACCAAGTCTGGACCACCACCGCTGAATGGTTAAGAACGTAAGTTCCTCTACGATTTTGGTAGCATTCCAAAACATGGTAACGGCCTTCCAAAACGCCATCAACTTCCTCAACGTCGTTACAGAGCCTATGTTGTACACAGAAATCTTTAACGCCATCCTTGGCATTACTGGAAACATGACATCAATTTTCAATCCTACAACTTCCAAGAGAAAAAAGGCAGGAGTTTAGTCTTCGGAATTTTATAAGCCAACAATGACAACACGTCTTATTAATATCTGCATGTTTTATTTTATAACTTTTTGATCTTGCAGAACCAAATGATTTGGAACAATATTCCCTGCCTCCATTGCGTACTTGTCTCTTCTTCTCTTTGCTTTATATTATACGACTTATTGTAGAACTTAATGGAACAACATTTCTCTTTTCAGCTCATTTTCAATCTATTTATTTTCTTGTTTTCACTAGTAACTCTATGTGACGTATTATATAATTATAAACAGAAATATTTTATGCGCTATTCAAGTAGAGAATTTTTATTGGGGATTTCTTGACAACGCGATGTAATCATTGTCACTGTAGCAACTTATTAATAATAATACTTCTATGTTATAAACAAATATAAAAGCTTATAATTATATATATATAAAAAAAATTATGAGTGCTGCTGCTGCTGTCACACAGGTCAAAGGTCAAATCGTTCGTGCCTTTCCGTGCCGACCCGAGCGCATCCGAAGGACAAATTTCGGCCCGGCGGCAGGCGCGACCGAGGTAATATATTTCCGGAACCGCAAGCGATGGAAAATTTTCGTTTGAGATGGGGTAATAAAGCACTTATATATAAAAAAAATTATGAGTGCTGTCACACAGATCAAAGGTCAAACGTCAAAGGTCAAAGTTCAACTCTAACTGGGTATACGTAAATGCGTTGTCATGGCAACGGCGTACGCCAATTATGTCAAACAGAGCTTTTTAATCGTGTTTTTATTATTTTTAAAAACTACTATGCGAAGGGGCTCAAGCATGTCGGAGTTGGACAAGCTCTCCGGGGGGCCGCTGCCAGACCTCGTTATAATAAGAGAGAAGTGCATCAAAATTTTCAAAAAAAAAATACGAGCATTGTTGGAATTGAAATGCCAGAAGGAATTTTCAGTATCGTCTGTTTTGAAACAATTTGAAGACGACAGTTGATTGTTATTCCAGTTGTAGAAAAGCATAAGCGAAAATGGTACGTCCAAATTCAAGTACTGGTGCAAATGAATGAATAGGCAATATAAATCACACAAACATAATCACAAAAATGTACTGCCGTTGCCTAAACCCAAACCGAAAGTACTGGCATTTGCACATGACGCTAAATTCGCAAAAAACGTGACCTTTGCCCGGAGCACAAGTGACCTTGATAGCAGCACTGCACGCTATTTTGAGTAATTGCTTGTCAGTTCACATTTAGCGTGTTTCATGGCAACGGTGCTTATTTGCGATTTATTCATTAATAATGGTTTCCTACGGATTTCAGTTGCAATTGAATTCACCTTGTGATTAATCATTACACGGTTCCCTGCACATTGCATTAACCTGTGCCGGCCGCTTTGTTTATGTGGCGAATTTGAAGCTAAGGACGAATGGAGCAGGGCGGCACCTAAAATTAGGGTTCTTTTTATTCGTTTTTGTGCGACTGTCTTTATAATAAATGAAAGAGCGCGAGGGAAATGTAAAAATAAGTAGAGAAATATGAAAGGCTAGTCTCAGGATCCGGGCTCTAATGACTTTTTTGATCACAGTCTCAATAGTAAATTTTGAAAAAAACAAAATTTTATTGATTTACCTTCAAATAGTGCAGACACTTTTCTTAGTTCACTTTTGGAACACCTTATACGGCCAATCGTCAGCTTGCGCCATCGTCTATAAGATTTTCATCAAGATCCCTTGATTAGCAGACTGATTGACTAGATCATCTATCGCGGTCTTTTACATTACGAAGATTTATCAAAATCGAGTTGTATTTACAGTATGTCAGATAAAGCGGTGACTATCGGTAATACGTTAATCGTAGCCTTGTACTTTATTTTTGTAAATGTAGAGGGAACCTTTGTCGTAAATGCTTTATCAAAGAAATTTTGATTTAGCTAGATTTTGGCAAGTTAAACAAAATGAGTATCGTTTACGTTTTGCGTTACGAGGCTGTATTTTTGTGCTCACATCTTAAGGGTCCGAAAATAACTCATATAGCCGCTGTGAAATAAATGGGAAAATGGCGGCAATTTGTAAGCAAGTGGGTAAACCGGCATACACAATGTCGATGACTCTCCAAATCGTGGATCCTCTGGCAAAGTGTCGAAGAAAGTCGAGAAAATGATTCTCACTTTCTTTCTAAAAATCCTAACTTGACTCTATGTAAAAGTGCCAAAATTTTATCGTGGAAGGAGCGAAATGACGTAGTCATTTTGGATTGGCCAGCTCAATCGCCCGATGCTAATCCCATCGCAAATGTTTAAGCTTACCATATATTAAGTTAAAATTATGCAGAATCGAATCCTGCACTTTGGATCAGCTGTCGCGACAAATTCGAAAAATTTGGAGGTCCCTTTCTTGATGCAGGTGGAGAATGGACGCGCTACTGATGAATTTGCATGGAAGTCAAGGTCAAGATTGTACAATTAATGTAAATTTTAATAAATACCGTGTTTTTTTTTCAACACAAACGTCGCGCTTTTATATGACAGACTGCAAGTATATGCAATCTTTTCAAAAATTTATCTATGTTTACAATGCAGGAAAAACCTCTAATTATAACTTAAATTAAAAGAAAGTATAGTTAGCTATATGTTAAATGTCTATAGCAACTAATGGAAAAACAAAAAATTTATTCCTTTCTTTGGAATACAGATAGTTATAAGTATAAGAAATACAATGCAATTAGGTATATAACTAACACTTCACTAACAGATCGTGGTTCAAAAGGCTTCGAATGTAACGTTAGTTGTTTTGGTTTGTTCTTCTTTCTTACACTGTTTCGCAACAAAATTTAGTGGGGCTCTTACGCCCTTCTTATTACAAAATTGAGTTGCTAATCAGGATCAATATCATTTAATATTCGTCTGAACTTATGTTTTTTCCTCGTCTCCTTTTGTTTGATCAATTTTGAGTCAAGTAACAAAGTTTTTATTTTGTAATGACTGGGAGTGACTTCCTAAAATAATTATATATACAATTATTTTTGTTCTTTTATTTCATCTCATCCATCACAATTTGTATCACAATTCTCTTTGCTGACCACGCACCTTTCATATACGTTACATTTACTTTTTCTACACCATTTTTATGTTTTCAACAGCTTTTGAAACATAATAATATCTGTAGTGCTCTTTATGGGAGATTGTCCTAAACATTTCTTGATACGACTTAAAAAAACTACTAGTAATTGGTTAATTGGTTGGAGCAAGGAAGTAGTATTGGAAGACAAAAAAATAGCTTAACTTAGAGCTTTGACTTAACATTTTTTAAGTTTGATGAATAATCTAAAAAATTATGATTAAAAAACCTTTTGAGGTAGATTGATTTAATAGCAAAATTGTTGAACATTAAGTTAATAAAGCCTTTTTGTTGAAATTTTAAATAACTGCCAAATGAAATTTTTAAATGCCTTCCGTTACTTTTAATGTTTTGATGCAATACATGAATAATGGCTAAAGTATGAGTGATATGTCTCTTAAAGAAGAGGTAATAAGAAGTTCTGCTTAAAGAAGCAAGGAAATCGGGTAATCAAATGGTGGAATAACAATAAATCAAACAGATCATGTGCTAATCAATGTAACAACTCGCACAAATACAGTGGACGTGGAGACAATTTACCAAGCAATAAGTAGGCAATAAATCAAAAAGATGCAATGTAGCAAAGCTAAAGGTATTGAAACTACAGAAAGATACCGACAAGAACTATTCAAAAAACTGGAACTGTTAAAGGAAAAAATACTTCAACAATGTTAAAAATAAATAAAATTATCAATACTACACTTGAAAAAATTATAGGACTCACTGAATCTCAAAATAAACGATAGTTTGATAACTAGTGCAAAGTAGTCATAGATAATAATAAAACGAATACTTTTAGATATAAAATAGAAGACAGGTAATAATAGAACAAAAAAGACATACAAAGAAATAAATAAGAAAGACATGATTGATAGATGAAATGAACATTTTGCCGAATTACTGAACTAAGACCAAGAAGAAACTTAATAAGTAGGAAACTATAGCCTTGAAAGGAATAAAGATAAATTAAAAGAACCAAGACCAGAACTAACATAAATAGAATAAAAAAGATTAAGAGGCTAAATGAAGATGAGATCCTAGATGAACTACTAATACCTAAAGAACCTAGAACGTAAGAGCCATTAGTCGTTTACTTAAAATGAGGATAAAGCAATAGGCTCCAATTATAACATATAAATTTCTGTTAGATGTGCTGTTACAAAGATTTAAGAGTAGAGAGTAATATAGGAAACTACCAAGCGGGTTTCAAGAAAAATAACATTTTCGGGCCAGTGTGAGATGGTAGAGAATGTAGTCAAAGATTTAATGCAGAACTAAGAACATTCTACAACAAAATAGACATAATTAATGTTATCAATCACATGCAAATATAATGGATGGGATATATAGCACAGATGTCACCAGATGAATAACACAATACAACGTGAATTTAATAGCCAACCTACAACCACGCACAAGATGGATCGACAACGCGTAGCAAGATCTTCAAAAGCTAGCTGTGCAACATTGGAAAAGAGACACCAAAGAAATGGAAAAATATTTTTTAGCAGTAGTTAGTAGATGTTAAAAATCGAAAAAAGGAAGGCAGTTTTCTTTGTTCTATGCTTATTTCTCACATGTTGACCTGATTCCAATTTTAAAAAATAACATTTTCGTTGATACTAGAAAATTTTGTTCATTTATTTTGCAATTCTATTGCGTTTTTGTTGTTTTAGCTACATAAGTGCTCAAAAAGCTCCATTTGAGAGTACATGTAGGTAGCAAATATTTTTCATTTGCATGTTTATCCTAGATAAAAACGGATTACACAAAAGCATTGTTGGCGCTATATGACGATCAAGATGAAAAAACGAGTCTACAGTATATTAGAGAACTCTTAAAATAAAATACGAAGCTAATTTTACGGTGGTAAAGACTGATGCTAATCACATATCCATCTACGTTGGAAAATACGCAAAATATAACAGAGTTTAATGCTCTGAACAGTTTTTAGTAAGTCAGCCATAAATTTGATTGTGACAGAAATGTTGGCACTTTCAAATGTGACAAAAAATTGATCGAAATGTTATCTTTTACTAGGTACCACTTTGCACAAAATGTGACAGATTCAGTGCTCTAGTTTCCCAGCCATTGTAAACGCAATAATTACACATTACATTTGTTTCCTTACCGACGTCTAATAAAAATTTAGGCATACGCATTACAATCTATTCTCATCGGCTGCCAGTTCACATTGTGACCGCACGAACTGTTTACATTATATTAACTTTAGAACAGCGTTGTATATTTCATATCATTTTATTGCACACCTACTGTAGTTTATTACTATTACATTGTAATTAAAGGTTATTTCAAAAACACACAATTTAAAATCCGTTTTCTACATGTAGCAACGCTTACATGTATTAATTAATACATATATTTTCGAAAAATGCAATCAGACTTAATATGTTTGCTAATAGTAACCGATCGAACCAAGCCTGAGGAACGTGAAAATGATTTATTAATTTGTATTCAGAGTTCTGTACCGTTAGTCAGTCAAGTAAATTACTGAATACGTGTATTTTGTTAGGTAATGATATATATCTAAGTCATTTTTAAAGAAAAAGTTGGTTCTTATTCAATAATTAATATCGTGACAAGTAAAAAGGCACCTTAGGTTTACTGCAAATATTAAATAGAAGATGATGTAATTTTTTTATAATTGTAAAGAGAAGTCTAACCAACAGCTTTCTTGTTGCAGACGGAATTTCGACTATGCGCAGCCTGCGGCGAACCCATCGGGGACAAATTCCTGCTGGAGGTTTCAGGCAGGAGCTGGCACACGAGATGTCTTAGGTGCTGCGTCTGCCAACTGCAGCTCGACCGCCAGCCCTCCTGCTTCATCCGCGACAGAGCTATCTACTGCAAGGCAGACTATGCAAAGTATGTCACTAACAGATATCATTCATTAGAAGTTTAAAGATACAGAACTGGCAAAAACAATTATACAATCGTGGAAAAGCTTTTTAAAGGCACCCTGCAGCACTTCATAAGTAAGATGATTTGAATCAACATTTTTGAAAATTTATCGCTTTTATTTTTAATTGACAGGGTTTACGTGTATGTAGTCGTGTAGAAATGATGAAACACACTTAGGGAGTCTTTTCTATATTTTTTTATAAGTTATACATTTTTGTAGTTTGAAGACTAAAATTTATTAGCATTGATGGATTAGTCCGCATTTCTTCTTTGTCTCCTACCACTTATAGTGCACTTTTGTCATTTTTTACTTTTTCTTCTGCTGTTTCCCATCAACACTGATATTTTTCCAGTTTCTTATCTCCATTGCGCTCAAGTCCTTTTCTATTTGCTCCTTCCATGTAGTTTTCGGTCTCCCTCTCGGCATTTCCATTAAAATTCCGCCTCTTCTCATTAGATGTCCATGCCATTCAATTCGTCAATTTCATAGTTTAGCAATGATTTTGCTTTCTCCTCATTTACTCTTTTAGGATCTATTCTACTTCTAATAATTTTCCTTTAAAAAACCTTAAGATGTTGTTCTTATTTCGGTATTAAGTCTGTTGTTTTAGCCACATATGTTATACTAGTTGTAATTATTGTCTTGTATATTTTCCTTTAATTTTTTACTTATTTTTTAAATTTAGAATACCAAATCAACATCACAATTATTACAAATATTATTTATATTATCTATCATTTCATTGTTGTCTTTATTTAAGATTGGTAGGTCTCGGGGCAGTTGTTGTTTAAAACGGATATGAATATTTTGATATCCGAGTTCTATAAGAATGTATCTATGATACTTATTTTGAGTTCCTGATTAATTTGATTAATTCCCACAAACTATGGACATTTATAGCAATTTGAAGTACTTTGTTCTGAAATCATTGCTTTTTTTAAATATTAGTGAATGTAATTGAGCTCCATACTGAATTGATATGAAATTATATAGGCCGAAGTAGTGTTTTATATAATAAGGCAGTACACTCCGTGTGTAGTAGGGTGTTCCTATTGATAAGTACCTGTTACAAAATCAAATCTATACTTGCTTTACTTAGCATCAAGATATATGTGATGTTAACATCCATTTCAATTAAAAATCTTAAAGTTGTAAGTTACAATGCATTTTTATTGTGTAATTATTTAACAATGGAGTTGAATGACAAAGAAACCCGTATTGCTGTAATAGCATTACATAATAAGTGTGGAACATAAAAAATGAAATCTGTACGACCTTGAATCCTCTCACCTTTAGCCGTACGTTTATGTATCGGGCTATAAACTTGAATAATCATGACTGGAGTTGTCGAGAATCGTTAAAGATCTGGAAGACTAGGTTCAATTCGGACTATTCAGGCAGTCAAAGCCGTAAGAGTCCCAATTAAATAAAATCCTCTTCATAAACAGAAGATCATCTCTGGGAAAATGCAAATTTCCAAAACTTTGATGTCTCGTATGATTAAGTACAACCTAAAATTACTTGCTTACAAAAAACATATAGAACATTTGCTGAAAGGTAGGAGAGAAAAGGCAAAGAGGTTGTTAACTGAGTACGCGCATACCAGGAGCTGTAATGGTTTGGTGGGGAATGTGTTATGATGGAGTAATTGACATTAATTTTTGTGAAAAGGGAGTTAAAACTTTAGCCGCTGTGTATTAACAGAATGTTTTGGAAGGTGTAGTAAAATCTCTGCATTGTGTTTTTTTTTAAGGTGAGCCTTAGATCTTTCAACAAGACTCCGCACCCGCCTCAAAGCACGGTCAACTCAAACTTGGCTGAGCAACAATGTGTCTCGCTTTTTAACAGTAGAAGATTGGCTTTCTGGTAACCCAAATCTCAATCAATTACATTAGCAGTTTTAGGGGGCACAGTTCGTCCAAAAAAACACCCTAATGTTGATTCTTTGAAGCGAGCCCTGACAATTGCAGTCAATACTTTTCCTATGAATGTAGTGCGTGCTGACTTAAACGAGTGGTCCTGGCGTCTTAAATCTTTAGTTTTTTGTGAAACTTGAAATTATATCTTTCAAAAGTTTGAACCACCATATATTTCCAAAACAAAGGCCGTTCGAAAAAAAATTATTTTACATTTTTTGGTTACAATCCAATCCCATACGAATTTTCATTTTTTGCCGCCTGCTATAAATCACCCTGTATAAATATAACTTTTTAATTTTACATATACTAAGGTGAGTTTGTTGTTGACATGTTGACTTCAAGTTAAATGTGTATTTATATAAACTCCTAGATATTTTATGAAATATTAGCTCTTAATATTTGTAGGTTGGAATAAGAAACAATTTGTTGAAGTGTAAAAAGTTTGGTCGAATACTTTGTAAAATTTACGCCATTTGCCAAGTCATCCACTTAATCTGTTGATTGCTGATTGGAGTAGACTAATTTCGCTATAAAGATCTTTGTAGTGTGTTGTAATTGCAGTGTTATCTGCATATAACGCAATTTTGCTAATATGTGACGCCGGAATGAACATAATATCCTTAATGAAAGAGATAGTAGAAGTATTAATGTAGATTGCAAATGATCACCATCAGATAATGTGGTATCTGTATTTTCAATATTTTATATTTGTCCTTCGCTACGGTGTGTGCTTTCATATCCTTCTTCTATTATTTTTGCAATACGTTTTAATCGTTATACAGTCGAATCGTCTTTTTAAAATCCTAATTGTGCAGATATACTCCTATTCTTCTAGTGTTGGATTGAGTTTATTACATACTATTTAACAGATAATACGAACAGATGGTAACTGTTATAGTCGCTTGACTTATGAAACATAAAAATGTGATTAAATTTTAATTTTCCGGAAAATGTTAAATTTATGAGCAGAAATTAAAGAGAGAATTGTTAGACCTTAATGTAATATAATTTTGTAGTTTGGTTGGTGCTGTTAGATTATCGAAATGGTCAGTTGTAGGTGCATGCATCTTAATATAATTGTTAATCATTCAAGAGAATAAACTATTTCTTTTAGAGATTGTTGGCGTGCATATTTTGAAAATAAATTACTGTTATTCTATCAGACATATAGGAAATATTTGCTTTAACTAGTTTTATTGGCCTTTTTTAGATCTTGACCACTTGGTCCTATAGTTTTGATCTATGAATGATAATCAAAATTCTATACCTGTCAACGTTTCTTCTAATTGTGTGATAAGTTATTCAGTTAGTTTTTAAGAAACGGGGTATTTGTTCTTTACCATTCTCTTCTAATTCTGCTTTTTTATTTGATTATTTCAAAGATATACATAGAAGGGATTTTTAGATTAGATCTTTTTTAAGTGGAATGGTTTATTCGATCGCTTTCGTGATGGATTTTGTAAAATTTTTGATGCACGCATTGATATCTTAAGAATTGGTGAGATTATGAGAACTATCGAAGTCTTTTTGAATTTTTCCTAATCTACATAGCCATTTATTGGTATTGGCGAAATATATATTGGAGAGAAATAAAGCTTGTAGGGGAAAATGATTAGAATATAATTTTCGAATTACTTGATAAATTCATTGAGTGCCATTACTTTAAACTGCTTAACCACTTAATTTAATGGGTTGTTTGTGTTGGCAAATGAGAACGCAACCATATTTATTATAAGTTGGCAACACCTATATTCAATTAGGTATTCTGTCTATATCTATGATTTACTTATACGTTTCTAACCTATATGTCAATAATACACGTTTGTTGCATTTTTCATAATAATCGTTTATTTATTTCCACCTAAATATCAACAGTTTGTACAACACCCCAAAATTTACTTTTGCTACTCAGGTCTCTGATGACAACGATGACAATAATGTAACAAATAAATTGATAAAGTAGGTTTTCATGAGTGGCTTAACAATTGCTTATAAGCGGTGGTAATTTAAATTTAGTTGTTGCTAGTACTATGAATAAAAGCTGAGTGTAAGTTATGCATATATAGGTTAATAGGTGAATTGTATCTTAGCTGACATTTGAAGATGATAACTAGTCTTCTCCATATTGTTTACGCCGATATATCATTACAGTAGACAAAGTAACTGTTAATTTTGAAAATTTCACCTTAGAAATATATTTCTGTAATACATGCTGTCAACAGTATATCTAGTCAAAAACGAAATGAAGTGTGATGTCTATGATTTAATTCCACTGTCATTCCAATTAAGAATTGTTTTGTTTATTTTTTAAGATATACAATAAAAATGTGAAGAAAAATAGGGATTATATATTATTTTTTATATTATATTATATATTATTAGATATATTTTGGAAAGGAGGATTTGGATAACGTTTAATTGTTGTTATTTAGCTCTCGATATTTAACCTAACTATAAGAAATACTGCGGGTATATTTCATAGTAAACTTGATTGTCTGAAGAGTGCTTTTTGATTTATAGTTACAAAATGTTGCTTAAAAAGGCATCCTCTATAACTAGTGGGATGAGCTCCAGAACAATTAACACGATAGGAAAGTTTATCTTTTTTATTAGATGAATTTCCAAGGTGATTATTATTACATTTTATATAACGTGATTTGGTAATTTAAAAATTTTTGACGTCCATGTCATTCTTTCTTGATTGTGCTGTAATAATGAAATGGTATAATGTTTTGGTATCATAAATTTCTTGTGAAGAGTAATTGGTTGGTAATATAATTACGCATACAAGGACTAGTTTTTGTCTCTCTTATTTAGCAACTTTGTGGCGCATGTTATTGATAGTTTTTTTAATAACACTTCTTTAATTGATTAATCTCTGAGTGAGAGGAACCATTTTAACGAATACACTTAAATGCCTTTTGTTAGAGTTTTGCAAGGTTTTAAATTGCACTTGATTGTTCATATAACATTTGCTTAATTTACGATAATTGTCTACGTTGATGAGATTAACTTTTATTGAATATTTATGTTGTAAACTGTCGATTTTCAGTTATTTTCTTAATGTCAGGAATTATTTGCTGATGATTTTTTACGTTGTGGATAAATATAGAGGGATTTTAGTTTCTTCATGATTCTGATTGTTATCCTGATTAGGTACTTATAAATCGACAGTGTTGTGCTGACTTAACGAGGGATAATAGGCGTTTGTTTTAAATGGTTTATTCAAATTTTATATCTATCTTTGTGCGACGTCATTTACAAGTGGTTCGATGACACTATTTATTGATTCCATTATAAAAACTGCACATTTAATGTTCAATTATTTTATTCGGCTAAAATATATGCTATTTACTATTTCAAGATAGCAGCACTTAGATAAATACCAAGCGGTTAAACACTAACATCCACTTCACTGCACGACTATACGTGATGATGTGATTTTGACAGACTAGCGAATAAAAATTTATGAATTCATAAATAAGGCCCAAAAAAACTTTGTGCTGACGAGTGTTGTATTGCTTGTATTCTAATCGATTGTTTGGAAAAGTTTAAAAGAAATGAAAACATTTTAAGCAGCAATTGATAATTGTATATGAGATGTATGATTGCAACTGCAAACCAAAAGTGAAAACACATTAATAATCGTGAATTTAACACGGCAAATTGAAGGCGAAGACATTCGATTAACTAGGAAAGTTATATAAAGCGTCAAAAAAGGAATACTTTTGGACAACTTAAAGGTCACAATATCTGATATTTTCTTAGTTAGTAACGGTTAAAACAGGTATTGCTTCACAAAAACAGTGCACTCATTGCTATCCTTCTGCAAAAATTGTTCAACTCGAAGTTACATTTTCCGTGTTTGTCTAATCTTTCATTTGTACCAAAACCTTCAATATTCTTTACATATAAATGAGTTTTGTTAGAAGGAAATAATATTCTGCAACTTAGTAATACGTGTACATAATAGAGATGCTAAAGTACTAGTGATTCTCAGTTTGTTTAATACATATTTTTAAATTCACTTCTTAATTATCCGTTAGATACGTATTCAATAGATACACAAAAGTTTTCCTTGCCTTTTTTGAGAAAAGACTTTAGTTAGACTATGGTTTTCCCTTCTAAATACCCCCCTAGCATTTGACCATAGATTCTTCGGTATATGTTAAGTTGCCTTTCATATCTTCCATATACTTGTATCTCAACTAGTTACATATTTTTTATATTTTTGTAGTTAGTCAGATATTGGTTTAAAATGGAAGAATTTGAGCTACTGCTTATTGAAAGTATAGCTTCAAGAAAAAATAAAAATTAACAACTGAAACTGCAAATTTATTTAATACCAAAAAATAAATAAATAATTAAATTTTCAAAACACTTGTCCATAAACATTTACATTTTTCAATAATGTATAGCCCTACTTCAGGTACTTGTGACCCCTCCATTCTTCTGAGCATCGAGTCAAACGATGAACGAATGGTGTCGTGACTGCATGCATTCACACGTTCTTGCAATTCTGCAAAATACCTTAGAGATCGTAGATACCGCTACACCATTCATACAACGATGTCCCAAACATTCTCGATTGGTTAAAGATCAGCTGATGGGCCGGTGATAAAAAAGTTTTCACTCTTTTTTGTTGAAGGAAATTTAATGTGTTATATGCCATGTGTGGTCAAACGTTATCTTGTTGAAAGATTGTTTAGGACACCTTCAGAAATAAAAGAAGAGCCACGGGCTATGAGACTACATTAATTTAGGTCTGAATGGTATGTTGCCTTTAATTTTGATTAGAGGTGACCTGCTATCATAACTAATAACTTCCCATACCGTAACACCTGTAGTTAGTATCATATTCCTCAGATAAATGCAGTCTACTTGCTTCCTTTCTCTGCATCTACGGCATATTAATATCTGATCATCATTTCGATTTGAAAAAAACATTAATTTATTAAATGTGTCCACAGACGCATTTACTGTTACATGTACTATAATTTGTTTTTAAAGTTGAGTAAAATTTTCCGTGGCTTTTAAAAGAGTTGAAACATAACAAGAAATCAGTTGAGGTAAAGTTCAAAATAAAACTTTCTTGTTTGCTTGTTTGGAGTTATAGAACCGACTAAAAATATTTCAGAAAATTTAGATACTTAAAGTTACCTTATCAATGAAGAAATTATAAATATAATTGTTCGATTTAAAATAACTTTATTTCATTTAACAAAAATAGTTTTAAATAGGAAAGTAAAAGACTATTGGACTTTTTTTACTTAGATGGAATTTTCAATACAAATCGCCTATATCATGAAGATTGTAGCAAACAATGGAGCAATTCTCGGCTGCATTTTTTTAAGATGTAAGTGGTTTGATGATATAAATACCCTCTCTATCTTCTGTCAGGGCAATATTAAGCAAGATTCGTCAATTACCAGAAATACTGTTTTCTTGGTGAGAATATAACAGATGCAATTGAAAAGTTTCTATAGGAGATGGGAATTTATTCAAACACTTTCCTCAAACTGATCAATTAAACTTCTATACTTGTAGATTCTCTACTTTAGTCCTACAATCTATAGATTTATGCCAATGAACAATCTAATAGACTTTCTAAGGAAAACAACAGCCCTGAAGAAATTGCAGAACTGTAAGAAATTACTTTTTTAGTTATGATATTATCAAGAAATCTGCTAAAGAAAGATTTTCTTTTATAAGATAAAGAAATTACGGTTGTTGCCTCGTTTAAAAAAATGGCAATAGCGAGCAACCAAAACTCGACATAATTGTATTGTTTTATGGCCAAAAAACAGTAAGTGTTAGCCTGTTGTCGTATTCTTTTTTATGCTAAATGTAACTGGCATCAATGCTCACATTTTCATAAAACAGATAATATTTTTGCTGTGAAAAGGAGCACTACTAATAAATTGGCCAAGAAGCATTTCTAGGGGCACCCAAGAGAACTCGAGGAATACTTTGGAAGAATTTCAAGCAAAAAATGGTGCAAGCGGTACTTGAAAGATAGAAAAACTAAATTCACACTATTCTCAGGCTTTGTATACTGATTTTCACTAGACAGAACATAAATGACTAAATAACCAAGCACATTTGATGACTAACATCTCCATTCAGATAGCATAAATTTTTACAATTTTTTACCATACAGTTTTAGACTTATTTATTTTTAATATCAATAACGACAAAAAGGAGCTTATGTGGTATTATTTAGAAATATTTTCAGATCAACGCAATCTTGAAGATGTAAAAATGATGATTAATCAATTTTATGGTAAGGTTGATTATACCTCGATAGATTGCAACCTAAAACAATCGATTTGTATGGATAATAAGATTGACACGTCTCAGCAAAAAACTCAGGTCTGTTTACAAAAGTATGAATTATGCTGTTCGTGGTGGGATCTGAGTTGGGCTGCTTTTCAATAACTCAACAAATGTGTAGATAGAACTGATTACTACCTCCAGGATTTACAGTTAGCTTTTCTAAATTCTCTTGGTGTTGGGTTTAACTTAAGAAATCAGTCATTTGTGCCCTTGTTGATTAACAAAGTGACAATATAACGTACACCTACATTCTCTTAATTGAAGAAGAATTTTTATTGCTTTTGTAAGTCCTGTAATAAGAATTTACATGATATATACAAAAAAACATCTCTTTTTTCCAACCTACATCATATTAAAAAATATTTGGGTTGTTTTGCGTATTTTGAGAATACATGAGAGAGGATTACAGTCCACTGTAATGCGCATTCGTGAATAAAGACAACTTTATTGGCCGCGTCAGTTGGAAATTAGATGCTAATGAGTGAAACATATGTAGTGTGTGATCGTTAACAACAAGTGAGAAAGTAAAGCAGCTAATTACATTCCAACTATTCGGATGAGTCAAGACTTTCGAAAACACTGTAATGTATACAGCCCGAATAAAGACATGGTACAAGCGATTCAAAGATGGTCGGAATTCTATTGAAAGCGATTCACTCTTTGGAAAGCCAATAACGAATAGGACATTGAAAAACTAAAATAGATATTTAAAATTTTGAGGAAAGATTTTAACATAAAACGTATCGCGACAAAATTCGTTGTAAGTTGCAGAATGAATAGTGAAAACGACGCTCGAAGAAGGATGTGAAATATCAAGTACTGAGGATGTCTCTTATATATTGTAATTGAAATTTATTGTATTATACGGCTCTGTACTTTCGGGGAGACCACGGATACGTTATTAAATTTTTTGATAGCTCTATATGCAGACGATTACTCATATGAATTTCATGCATATTTCCATCTAATCTAACTAAAAATAAAGAATACTGGACTCCACTTCCTCAATGCATTTGCAGATCTCCGTTGTAGAAGCTACTGACATCTGATAAACTAACATTTTAAAAAACTCCAGACAACTATTAAGAGTTATAATATTAAAATCAAAAAAATTTGAAAGATTTGGAGATTTTATGACTAGTAAAGGCCATAATTGAAGGCTTCATTTATGACAAATGTTATATTTCTTAATATATCTAAGACTTTTCGGCCAGTTGGTCGCCATTTGGTTCTCCTTATAAAACATGTACGTTAAGCACAACTAAATAAAATCTAAATAAGTCTACTGTTGACGGTAGTTTCCTAGCTCCTTTTAGTAGCTTCATAATTAACTCGACCAAATTAACGGTCACAAGCATAAAGATGACCATAAAAGCTGATAATATTGCCAATAGTAAACATGTTGTAGAAGACGATAGATTAACTTGAAGAATGGTTCTGACTAATTCGTGCTAATGAAAAACCATCGTCAGTTAGACGAAGGTGTAGAAAATGTGGATGATGGTAGTAAAATACCTTAAACTTGTCCCACACTGCGGTAGTCTTTAATTGAGACTGACACCATTCTAAAGCGTTATTCCCTCAGGCAACCACCTTGTTGTGCTAATTTTGGCACTAATTGTCAACAGACAATACATCTGGCAAATACAAGGAGATGTACTCGATTCTTTGCAGTGGGCCTCGGTCTCCAGGGAAGCCTCCAGATTGACAAGCATAGTGTGCGTTTAAGACAAAGATCTTTTAAGGGAAGAACTGCTACAAAATACTGACTCCTCAATTCTAATTGTATACGAGCGTAGTTTTAAAGAGACCTAACATTATTTTTTACTGTCTATTTCTAAAGCAGTTTGGTAAAGACTTATGCACGACAAAAAAATTCTATTGGCAACTGTTATTTTATTTTTTTATAATAACGTGAAACCTTTAGACGAAATAACATTTTTATAAGTTGTAACATAGTCCAACTGTATAAAACAATAGGAAATTGGAGGGCATAACATATATGATATATAAAAATCTCGTCTTGTATTATATTTATACTAACATGTAACTTTCTAAGTAAAGAAAGAAGAACCGTTCAAGAAGATTTTTAGGATATTTTTTTTCTGTACTGTACCATACTTTTAACAGCTGCAACTTTATTCCGTTTCTTGGTAATTTCCTGTTATTTCGAGCTTTTTTACATTCCTGTTATCTAGACCTATTTGTATTTTTTTTGCATTTTTGACTTATCTGATGATTTGGTTGAATGTTTGACATTTAGATGAATATATTTAACTTGTCACGTACCGAAGAAGCTGTCGAGTTCCTGCAACAGTAGGGTATCTTGCCAACATTATATAAAGCTTTACTTCGTGTGTCACTGCCATTCACTTCTTCTACTGCTAAGCCAACAAGTTGACTTTAATCACGTGATGCGAAGAGTAGATCGGAATGAACAAGAACACAACAGTTGATTGGAACAACTACACGCGCGAACCCGTTGCTGAACCACTTCTTCAACAACCACAGCAAAAGATCGGAGGTGAGGACATTATTGTAAAAACCAACGAGTCGATGTTTACCAAACGCAAGAACAATGCTGTCGCCTTTGGAGAAATTTGTCGAGAGACTGGTAAGTGCTTTTTGGTGCAGCTTTCAGACCGAAACGCAAAAACATTGATGAGGGAGATCAAGAGACACATCAAGAAAGGCACCACCATCCTCTCGGACAGTTGGCGCGCCTATGAGACAAAGGAGCTTGAAAAAGCAGGATTTGAGCACTTCAAAGTCAAAGCACCACTACAACTTTGTGAATCCTGAGACAGAAACTCACACTAAGACAGTTGGACGCATGTGGGGTTGGGCTAAATGGCGCAACAAAAAGTATCAAGGTACCACAAATCATCATTTGGAGTCGAACTTGGCAGTGGTTTTCAGATGTAATTGCTGTTAATTTTTGATTCGATTTATTAAATAATTTCATCAACATTTTGATTTTTGAAAAGTGGGTCGAGATAACATGAAAGTGCACCTTTGTTTACTATGCAATAATATGATTTTCAACTTTTACTATTATTTGCCCTTTTTATTTTATTCTACTTTAGTTATTGTCCTTGTTACTTATTATTTAATAGACTTCTATCTTTTTCTTAGTAGTTTTTTCGTCCATATTTTTTAGTGCAATTTCTATCTTTCTCAGTTTTGGTATCCTCTTTTATACATTATCACCATAACTTTAAATCAGCCTTCTATAAGTTGGTAATTCGCTTTATCCCGTGCTCTCCTAGCTTTTACTCTAATTTTTGAAGACCTTTGAGACTTCTCGCATGTTACGTTTTATCTTTTTTGACAACTCTATTTTTGCTTCTTATCAGTTTTGGTTTTTTTCTTTCATTAACAATTCTGTAATGTTTGTACTGGCAAGAATACTTGTCCATTCTAGCAACATCGTTTTAAGTATCCTTGCCATTAACAATTACTGTTGTAACTAATTTTCATATTTGTTAGTTTAGTAGCTTCTTCTTCAGTAAGTATAAATAAGCATACAGATTTTTTAAGTACCCTTGTACCTTCCAAACACTTTTTTAACAACCGTATCGTGAGATACAAATTTCCAGCAAATTTTAAAATAGTTTAACTAGACATTAGTATTAGTGATTTAGGAGCACCGTTTAATAATTGTCACTAATGCGGGTAATGATAAAGATCTTTTTTACACTTTGTTTGGTGCTCATTTTTCCTGCCATTTCTTGCTCTAATAGTTTTTTTCCTACTTTATCTTACCCAGTAAACCTGAATCAACAATGACCTCAGAAAGCAGATCTTAGCTCCATCAAGATCAGTCCTCAGCTATATTTCAACCAGCAACCTTTAAAGCACTGCATTTGTGTGTGTGTTTATATATATATATATATATATGTATATAAAGGATAAAACTTAAACAACTGTTTATTGTCGAAATTCGTCTTTCAAGTCTATTTTTTAATTTTGCTGTCTCTATTATTTCTTCACCTCCTTTAATTGTGACTTTTATTACCTATCTTTATCTTTGTTTATATATATTTTTTGTGTTTTTGATTGTGATCTTCTTCAAGTTTCCTTTATCTCCTATGTCTGTATTTTAGTCCTAGAGGTTTTGTATTATCCTAAATAATGTATTTGATATGTGTTGATATTTTTGTATGGAAAGCATTATTAGAATATGTTATAAAGGTTTTCAACAGTAATTTGTAAAAAAATTGAGTTGTTTGCTTTTATTGTGTAAATATTTAAATATTGCAGGTAAATGAGAAATCATAAACAAAGGTTCATAAAAATATCTGCTATTTTAATACACAAAGTTTTGTTTAGTTAATTATATTTGAATCAAACTTAAAATTGTAAGTTTAAATTGAAAGAAAGTAAAATTTGGTATAATTTCCTGAGCAATTATGAATACGAGGAAGGCTCAAGTTGAAACTTTAAATATTAGTTTTACTATAATGGTGAATTTGTTACATTACCTCGATTATATTCTATTAATTGTTTAAAATTTTCTTTCGAGATATTACGTCATATTTCGAATTTGAAAACTCTTAAGTATTCGTCTACATCTGCGCTATATTTTTTAAAAATTTTAATACATCAACTATTACGTTTGGATTCCACTCTATTGAAGTAAATTTTGCAACTATCAAGTGCCTAATATTGTGGCTGATACTTTTTCTTAAATCATTCAAATGGTACCTGTTTCTTATGGATAAAAATTTCTTCGTTAATAAGGTTTATTTTGTGGTCTAAATCTAGCAGGTGACATTTTTTTTGCATATCTGGCAAACACATTTTGATCTGCATATTGTACCAAATCCTACAATGAGTGGATTAATTTCTGTTTCCTACTTGAATCCGTTAAATTCTTCTCTAATTAACTAAACGTTAAGACCAACGGAATATTTTTTGAGAAAATTTATGACAAACAAGGAAATTAGTAACTTTTATCAAAAGGTAAATAGAACAAAGAAGAGTTAATGATTAAAGAGAATTAATAATAGGTGGCTAGGCCATAATACAAGGTCTAACACAGAAATAACTAAGGAAGAAGGAACTGGAGGGCACAAAGAGAGTGCGACGACCCAAAACAAATGGTTAGTAACTCTCTAAGAAGATCTAAAGAAGAAAAACATTGAAGAGTAGTAGACAAGAGCTATAGACTGAAAAGTCTGGAAGAAAATTGTTGAACAATGGCTCCTAATGGCCTCTTTGTGTCTTGTAAAACTTGTTCCATTATATAATAACTTTTTAAATTTTATTTCAACAGACCGAGGTTAATCGCGTAGAGTAGAAACTTTTTATAAAGATACACTCGTTCATATCGTATTTTCAAAACATTTTGATTTAAAAAATTAATTTTTAGTTTAAGCAAAGTATTCAGCCAATAATAACCGTAGGTTACACCAATGCAAAAAGTTTCCTTTAATTAAATAAACGTATGCATAATAACCATTATTATTATAATTATATAGTTCAACTATTATTATTTTTTAGAAAATTTTTGACTTTAGGAACTGTTCCAATGATATAGACCGACTTATAAGAATTTCTACGTTTTTTAGTGAGGGTTGAAATGTAAATCTAATTTTTTTAAGAGACTGCAATATATTAAATTTTGTAGATTTAGAATTTTTCTTATCCAGATTTTTTGGTGATAGGTAATTGCAAAAATTCGATCATTAGGCACAACTAGATTTTGTTTAAACTAACGTCCTTTATTAGAACAAGCATCATAGTTTACAAATCTTGACTATTTTTGCCTTATAAAATTACATGTTGTGTTTAGTAGTTAGAATGAAGAATATAGAAGATTTAGCACGACTTAAATTAATATACTTCAATATTATTGGATTAAATATGTAGCTAATGCTAGTTTTTTTTACCGGAAGCGGCACGAGAGATTTTTTAAATGGAGTTACCCACCGTAGGCGAGTAGTTTGAGGTCTTGATATTCGACGATGAGCTACGTGAGTTCCAATCCCGCTTAAAACCAATGGGTGTCCGTGGCGTCCTAGATTTAGATATTAAAGTTATGCCCGTTGGAGTCGCAGTGCTAGTGATTAGAAAAAATTGTTAAGGAATTTTTTAAAAATAAAATAAACATGGTATGGACATGTTAAACAAAAAATACAGACAAGATGAAACGTGATAACGAATTGTTTGACTTTATTTAATAAACATGCAGGCGATCATACACAACGCATTCCAGCTTAAAGAAACCGCTAAGGGCACGCTAATGTTTCATCCTCATCGCGGGTTATCAGTCCTCCCGCAACCTGTCACATTTGATGCTCGTCGCGTAGCCACGTGACCGCGATGGACAGGCCGATAGAAGGCCCGATACCAATCTGCATTCGAGTCGGTCAAAATTCGGCCAAGACGTGCCGTGCTGCAGAAGAGGATGACTTGCGCGTTTGCGAGACCTCCGCGAAGAGCTCGCATACATCGGCGGCGTGGCAAAGGCCCGAATGCCTCTCGATGATGTATTATTGTCATTTAGATAGTGTGGGTATCGTTGCTGATACTGATTGAATAAATAGTGGGTGTGCGTCGCACTGACAGGTACCAATTTCGAAATTTCGCCCTCTCGCTGGGCAAGCGGGCCTCGTGCGCTGGCCACGTATCCCTCAACCTCCGAGTTTGATGGTTTTTTTAAATTTATTTGTTCAGCAATAAGAGTACATAGGTAGTACATAGCTAATGGGCTGATTTAGGGTCTACTCTAGAGATGGACGAGTCCGCATGATGAGATCTCTTTAATAAAGGAGTCTGTTGGTTATCGCCGTTGTAATCTTCTTACTGGATCATTTTGCGTGTAATTAATGGGTTTTAAAGTGATTAAAATTTTCTGTGGTAATTTAGACTTTCTTTCGGTATTTTTAAGTCGATACGTAGAGTTACATTGAGGACGTACCATTGGACGTCAACAATGGTTTTTAATATTTTGGATTGGGATCTCTGGGTAATTGCGATTTTTGAGTTGCTGGTACATTCTCAAAGCTCTTTGCCACAGGTTTATGTTTAAATGCTATAATAGGGGGATTAATGATAAATCGTTGAAAGATATTCCCTTCTAACAAGAAATTGAAAACCATTGCACTATTATTTATTTTCCAGTGTTTCTAATTTTGGTTAGAAATCAGTATGACTTTATATATCTAAACCAAAGTTGAGCAGAATGTTGAGTTGTTTCTTAAAGCTCTCAGGCAACCTCTCCATTTGCACAATTTTGTAATAGTTGCACTTAGTATTTTATCTATTCTATGTTTCTAGACTTGGTATTTTTCGTGTTTGTTAGTTAAATTAGGTAAAATACGTAAACTAAACTAAATTTAGTGCCAATGTCAAAACCCAAATGTACAGATCTCGAGTATTAAATACCTGTAATATATAACTTAAATATTAAAACATACCCAAAATTGGAAAAACTTTATCTTTATTTTCAGTCAGAGTTGGTTCGTGTTTATAAATCTTCTCTATTTCTTGTTGATACATCCTTTATAGCCAGGCTGACACTTGATCCCTTATCTTGCTTTATCTCCAGTGCTTTAATTCTGGCGCTGCTTTCACCAACGATACAATCAAAACAGCGAAGACAAGCAATTCAATTAAAGCTGCGTTAATCCGTGCGAACGAATCGACGTCCCGCAGGGCCCTACGTCGGCCCTATACTGTTCACACCGCGTCGCCGTTTCGCCGCAAAAGTCGCATCCGGGGCAACACCTGCCAATTAGAGGGCGTCGGCGACGATAATTTACGAACGGGCCGGGAATGCACAAGCCTTGTCGAGATGATCTGAATATTCATCGGGCACCGGGCCTACGCGGCCAATCGGCCGTGTATCGGTTAATGAGAGCCCTAATTCCCCTAATTTAGTGATTCCCATTCGAGCCTCGCGCCGAGACACGCGAGTGACCATGTCTTGTCCGAGAGCGTCTACGGGCATCTCCGTACACTAAACTCCACTTTGGCGCGTTTCCAGCTCTTGTACCCGGTGGCCGGCCACGCTCGTAAACCATGTCCGCGGGACTTTCGAGCATTCGGTAATTGTTTCATTAACATTTAACAGTTTTCGGTAGGCGTTCGTCGGTGCCACCGGTCTTATTTATCTGGTATCGCCGGTTATTCATCCTTCCAGCGATTATCCTTTTGTATGGACCTTGAGCAACTCGGGCGACATAAACGCATCTCCTCTAGTTGAGCAGGCAAGCATCGCTTCAATAAAAATTATTCATATACTGTCTTAGAAAAATAAAGGTTTAACTTTTTGCTATAACTCAAAAACTAAGCAGAATACATTAATGACTTGTTGCGTACGGAAAGTAGTGAATACTTCAATACCATCTGTTCCTTGTTATAAGAGTGATAAAAAGCGACTGCATAAAAATCAATGACCAACAGCAACACTCTGATTTCGCCACATCTTCATCCGAACATAAGTTAGTCTCTAGCCAGTTCCTTATAAAGATAAATCCAAGTTTCATTAACTACCAACACTTTTTCAGAATTCTTTTAGTATTGTATTTTTGAAGATTAATTTGACATCGGTTAAATCATGGCACACTATGCAATCAAATATTCAATTTTCCCAGCACGTCCTTTTTTTAGCATCTATACGTAAACCATGCCTCCTAGCCTCTTCAAGGCTTATATGGCCTTTTCTAAACTTTATCTGCTAGTTTCAATTAGCTTCTTTGGACATGTAACTTTGCCAATTACTTTCTTAAGCTGCTACTACTATTTTTGAAAAAAAAAAACTCTTAAGGCTTTAGATGGCGCTCTTAGTTGAATTCCCATTCTAAACCTCTTTATCCTATTTATCAGCTAACTAAATGTATGTAATTTGTTTTTTAAGCTATTTCTCAGCTTTTTATATTAACAACAAAAAAAAACTAAAGTGGATTAAGAGCAGCTAAACATAAAAACTTGAAATTAGGAAAGAAATAGAACACAAAGCCAGTTATTGTAGCTCAGAGTTACTAATATGTATGTTCTATAAAAGAAATTAAGATGCCTCTTTTCTTTACCTCTGTATCCCTTACCCTGTCACGTCTTGTTACTTATTTTGCAGCTCGGAATTGTTTCATTTCAACTAACTGAATTTTGCTTATCCATATTTCTCTACCATAAATTAATATTGCTATATATACTGTTTTAAAAACTGCCAATTTTGCAGTATTGTTTACAAAGTTTTGTTTCATTATGTGATATATATATGATGGTTTTCTCAATCCTCTCCTTAATTTCTATCCCTTGATTTTTATTGCCCTCTGTGGTTGTGTCTAAATACTTAAATCTGAATCTAAATTGTTCAGTGTTTATGCATTTGATGTATATGTTAATTTTTATTGTTGTTTTCCAATCATCATTACTTTGTTTTTTGTATGAATTTTAATTTTATATTTCATAACTTGTTCCGTCATCTGGAATTCCGTCTACAGAATTCTAGTTTTTAGTTTTTGGGTGTTTGGTGTGGAATACTCTCTTTAAATTATCATGCTTTTCATGCTACTACCACTCTTCTTCAATAATTATTAGTTTTTTGAAACCGATTTTTATTAATTACCGAAAGCGTGCCAACGCTTAAGAGGTATTTAATGACATTACAATCCCATCTGTGTGTGTGTGTGTGTGTCTATCATTAGGATAACTCAAAAACAAATTTGGCACACAAGTACTTCAGACCACAGCAAAGCATGAGTTCGATTTTGAGCCAAAAAAACCTTCTTTCGGTAGTTGTAAATTTAGGTTTACACCCTTCCCGTTTGGTTTCATTTATTTCTTTCTTCTAATGCTATTTTTTTTATTTTATCATTTGATTTTTTGGTTGGATAGTCAGTATAGACTTTCTGCACGTCAATCTTTAATTTACTATTGTTTCTATCATTCTAGTTTTTTGTTTATCTTTCCCCCACCATTTTCAACGAACTTAAAAAGTTCGTTACTGAATTCTATATGTCTGTCTGTCGGTCGGTCTGTCTGTCGGTCTGTCGGTCCGTCACAAAATTTGAGATTTTTTAAAATTTGAAAATGGATTCTTGTAGGCAATTTTACGCTGATTTCGAATTTGAAATTAAAAAATTTCTATCTCGAATAGTTTTCGAGATATTCGACTTCGAATTTCGGGAAAATTTTCGACATTACGATTTTAAATGTGATTCTTATAGGAAATTTTACGCTGAATTCTAAAATGAAGTCGAAAAAATTCTATGTCTAATAATTTTCGAGATATTCGATTTCGAATTTTCCCGAAATTCGAAATCGAAATCGAAAGGTCTTTTTAAATTCGTTCTGGGATTGCTTACAGAGCAATCTCTTCGCCGGCCCCATTTTTTAGTTTTCTGTTTACTTATAATCCTTGAAATAAAATTTTCCATAGCATTCTTGTTCGTTTTTCCTTTTATTAACTTTCTCAAGTTGCTCTATTTCTGCTTTAAATTGTTTTATTTCCTTTTACATATTCCTTTTTTTTTTCTTTACTGGCAACAATTTTTTCTGACTTCCTTTCTAATCTTTTCCCATTCCTTTTAATTTTTTCTTTATGTTGTTATTTTTGTACTTCCATTAAATCAATCATTATATTTCGATAATCTTTTTGTTTTAATTCTTTTTTCGTGTCCTTTTTGTTAATTGTCTTCACTCTTTCGTTTAATTTATATATATATATATATATATATATATATATATATATATATATATATATATATATATAAACTGCTAAAGCGACAATATGGTTGTTAAATTTTCTGAACGTGAGTATGTTCGGATATGATGTAACCTAACTTTCTGAACCGTCGCGAAAAAAGACTATTTTCTATATTCTCGTAAATTATCATTAAAGGTCCACTTAATGGTATTAATTAATTGGTATTTCTGTGGCAGCTCACTGTTGTTCACTGTCTATTGTTATGTGTAACAATATTAACAATTGCTCTATACAGTTATGAAATTTGGATTATGTAACAAGCTAAAATTTATCTAGTTTTATCAATCACTAACCAGAACCTAATTCTGATTAATTTATAGTTAAATATCAAAGTAAAATGGATGGCCTTACTTCTATTAAAGGTACCTTATCTCTAATAACCTTTTTAGTCAAAATGTTTCGTTTCTTTCCGTTTAATTATCTAAATTTTTGGGCATGAATTCTTGAATTTTTCTTTGCAATTTTTTTTTGCTTTTCTAACTTTTCTAAAACTTAGTTGACATTATTAATCACCTACTACGGGCGGGTTTGAGTGTTGCTAAAATTTATAGATGTCCGTAGCAACTTACGCTTAAGTTGCATATTAGTGAGCACAATAAGCCCCTTATGGTTGTGATGGTGAATTAATGAGGATAACAAAAAACCTGTGAAGTTGAAAGATTTGAGCACAAACCTTCTGTATTTATTTTTGAATACTGAGTTATGGTAGAAACATTTAAAAGTAAAGAAAATGGCAATTTTTCTCACTTACATAATGAAGAGAGCAAATTAAAGATAAATAGAAGTAGAAATAATATCAATGAAAATTTTTGCAAAGAAAATTTCTATCAATTTTATTCATATATTCAATATTCTCTTCTTTTATTAGATGCCGTTAGCTAACTTACTAATTTTATTTTCCAGAGAGTATGCCAGCAAAATTTCTGGGTCCTTAATGTACTTTCCTTCCGTTTCTATCGCTTTCGGTCAACTCCGCAAATGCTTCAATAGCGGCCAAAATGGAGTTTAATGACCTTCTCACTGATGTTCTACACGTAATAGTCCAGGGGGTTTAAATCTGGAATAATTGAAATTTTGTTGTGTGATTAGGTGCGCCATCCTACTAGAAAATGTACAGTCTCTCGAACGCCACAGTTTCTATCCACAATATCACTATTGTAGCAAGAATCTAAAAGCAAACCTCCGTGATTGTTTCTCTCCTTTAAAAAAGGTGGCGGTATAGTCATTATTGAAAATGAGGTTTGAGACATGAACATTGACCAGAAACTATCTGGCTTTTACGATACATTTTCAGGTTAATTTCGGGTATTTGAAAAAACTTAATTTTCTAGCGTAAAGATTGTTAATAATCGCCACCCCCAGATTATATTTCACACCCACTCTCACCAAGTCACACAGTCAAATAAAGTGGAAGGTTTATATAAAAATTATTCTTCTACTGTGTGCTTTATTCATATAGAGTATTCGTATAAATTGTTACTTTCTTGTCTTATTTTTCTTACCATTTTTACTACAAGCTAGTTATGCGCATAAAAAGCTCAATCCAATTGTTTTTACTGTTAAAGATCATGGGATGATTTTTTCGCCGGTTCATATCACTGCAGGGTAAAAAGAAAATAATTCGTCAATCTTAAATTAGATTTTCCCGTTTTCAACCACAAAACTAAATTAATGTGCTAAAAGATTACTTAAAACATGTTTACTCAACATATTTTTAACCCAGCAGCAAAATGTTTACAATATAGCCAATTTTACAACTTCTCCTTTAAAAGCATCTATTTTAGAGGCCACACTCGTACTCTATTCTGAAAGTCTACCCAAAATTAGTTTTATTCAAATGTTACACCCTTTTGCTGTAAAAATCAAAATTGGCCATCTTAGACTCAAGTGACTTTAACATTAGGACCTGTCGTTTATTATTTTTTTAAGCTTGTACGTTTTAGATTTTTTGCGGAAAATTTTTAAAATCTTGAACATAAATTTACGAAAAAAGTGTAACGTGCAACTTATCCGAAGATGTTTACGAGCTAATGTAGGTAGATGTTCTAAAAATTGATATGAAGTTTTTATTATTTTCTGTATACATTCAATTTTAATGAAGAAAGATAAAAACTAAATTAACAAACATAAATTCACTTAAAGCTACACTTGAACTGTTTTAATTCGTAGGTGATTAGCATTTTAATTCCATAAGTGCAATATTTGAGGTGCAACTGTTATGCGCACTCATCCATAAAAGGCGCAGCCTTTGATCTGGCTTTTCACGGCTTATACATTACACTCCATTATTTTATTGCGCTGTGCAGCATGAATTCGTGCTATGAAAAAGGAAGACAGAGTACTCACAACATAATGCACCGTGTCGACAACAAAAAAGGCATCGGCTGCTATTTACATATCAATAGAACCACGACAGTGCCATATCCAGATATCTTTTATTATTTATTAGACTCTAAACAGACAAATTTATCAAAATATGGCAGTTTAAATTTGACTATCGTGTGTTCTATAGTGCATAATAGTTACTAAGGCTCAGTATGTACTATAATTAATTTTAAAATAATATAAGGAAGTTTTTATTAGCAGCTATCTACAGTTTTGCTATTTATTGAGAGGGAGACTTCAATGCGAGGTAACGCGAGTAACCTCAATGTTTTAAAAATGAAAGTTTAGAAAATTTACTATATCGCATTTGCTATTAGGTTAGTAAGATGGGCTAATTGGGTCCAAACGGGTCGAGGTTACTCTTTCCGCCTCCCCCGACAACCTTTCCATGGAATACTAAATCACTTCACAATACCGCTATTGATAACACTTAGCGGGCACAAAAAAGACCATGGGCAGCTAAAAAGCGCGCTCTCGAGGCCGAAGAATGTCATTGTCAGTTTGCGGGCATAAAAATATTTACCCATAAGGCTATCCTTACATAATGCTTTATTATCAAGGGAGCGCTGGGAACGAGGCTCAAAAGTCGGATAAAGTGAGATGATGTGGTCAAATGTCACTGCGCTGTCTCTGCCAAATGACAAATGAAAACATGAAAACGCTAGTCATTCCGATACAATATGCCCATGGATGCCCGCGGTCATTGTTCATGATCATGTGTGTGGCGGGCTCTCCTCGACGGACTTATCTCTTCTCATCTCTTGTTTACTGTTATGATACAGGCGCGCATGGCTCCGCTGGAAATATCCCAAATTTCACCACGATACCTACAGACAAAACTGCAAGACATTTTTTGTAACGGAATTGTAAATTCAAAAATTCACATCCCATTGGTTCTGTCTTCGCATTTTAAATTTCTTTAAATGGGAGCATAAGACAAAGTCACAAGATACAAAATCGAGACTGTGGGAAGAGCATCCTAGCACTTACATGTCGGTTATTAACAAACAAACGATGTAGGTGTTATCTGCTTTTCGATTAAGATACAAGACATTCCCAAAGAGCAAATTTGTCTCACATTTTATGTATAGAGTGATCATAAACAGGCATTCAAGTCTAAAAGCGTAACATGTTGCACACTAACAACAAAAAATTTTCGTTCAACAAAATGATTTTAACTTTTTATGATGTTCTAGTATTAATTGCCTCAAATATTATTTTATCTCCTCATTTGGGTCAGAATTTGTCTATGCATGTTTTGAATAAGCCATATTCTTGTGAACCTCCCCCTCCCAAAAAAAAGAAATTAAGGGAGATCGAATCAGGACAATAGATAATGCTTCCAGAATATGTTCTGAAGTAATATACAATCATATCGGTTTTTTAAAATGTTGATTGTCCTATGTATATAAACAATTTGTATCCTTTTAAATTTCTCAATTTCTGGGAAGAAATATCACCAATATTTTGCCCAAAATGAGATTAGTTGCGGTTGTGCCAATATAATAGAAACCAATAACTTTAATATTTATTTCTCCGGAAGAAAAACGGACATATTGGGATCTGTCGTATTTAGGCAACCAAAAGTGTGTTTTATAATTGAAAAATGTACAATATGCAATGTACAATCTGCACTATGGATTCACTATGCTATTCTCGATTCACTTAATCTCTTCAATGTGAATTTGTGTCATTTTTGTATCAATACTAGATTAAGTTGATAAATTTATTGAATTTTATAAACATGTAGTCGTAAACAATTATATAAAGTTTGAGAGAAAAAATATTCAAGATCTCTTTTTTCACTAGTAGATTAACTATGTACTTTTTCTATTTTTCTTGAGGCGTCGATATTCTTTAAAGAAAATCATTTGCAGTAGGGGTTTCCCCGTACGTATTTTTTTTACTAAAACTCCAAATACCTTCTAAAAATATGGTTCACTGTCGTTTTTTTAAGTGCGATATTTGATCTCCGAATAAAATTGTAAGAAAATAATTTTTATTACACACCATGTTTATGTGGCGTGTATCTAAAATTTGGTGAAAGCTCCTTTCATTGGTCTTCAAAATAATCATTATCCTTCATAACACATTTTTAGTAACCTTCTGGAAACTGTCAATAAATGTCTCTTTAAAAATTAATCGCAGAACCACTGGAGAAAAGTTCCTGTGCTTTTCATGGCACCTTTCAGGAAAAAAACAGGAAAAAGGACGGATTCTGGTCGCACATGATAAACCAGAGGTTCCATCCATTTTACTTTCTGTTCGTCACTTTGTTAGTACAAACCACAAATAAATCTTCTACTACCCAAATATTCGCGGACGGTTGCACTCGCTTCATCAATTATAGAATTCTACTTATCAAGGGTTCGGCTCAAACGTGACTCATCTTCAGTCATTGTTTCCCATTGTGACAACGTTTAAACCACCCGTAAATATATTTCTGCTCATTTCACTTGATGTTCACCAATTGTTCCGTTGCACTATGACCATATCTCTCATGAAAATACGTTAGATTGACTCCAGCAGGTTTACCCTAATTATCACGTCTACACCACACTAGATGGCTCTTCTCGAAGTGTGAATAGCCATCTGCATGTTACTCGTGTATATACTACACCTAGCTTTACAACAGCTTAAATTCTAGATTGTCTGGTATTTGCCGATGAAGAGGTTAAGACTGAATTGTTAGGTACTAACTTTATTCATTTGGTTCCTGCAAAGCAAACTAATTACAATATCACAGCGAATCTCAGGTGGCAGCTGATTTTAGAGCTTTTTCAATTTAATACTTTAAACTTTTATCTTTCATTTTTGCAGAGATGCTGGGCTTAGTCAGCCGACGACAATAATCCGGGAATGGCTCCAGAAATCACCTGGACTTGCTGCTTATGATAAATCTGAATTGTAACAACAAGACTGCTTCCACAAGTTTATTTTCCGTGGATATTTAGCTTTCAGAAATCAATAGCAAGTTGAAAAGGCCTTTGCATGAAAGCTCTAAGTATGCCCAACATTCTTTAAACTATCGCTTTTCGATAGTGATTAAGCCTCGGTTTTGTTTTGTTTTTCTGAACTCGTACCTAGGTTGAAGCTAATACGCTCTACTTACCAAACTACTCTTCTAAAATATGTCAGCCGTTTTATCGTCAGAATCTGAGTGGGCTGAAAATAATTACCAATCACTAACGTCATAAAGGATATAATAATGGTAAGGCTCTAACCCCCTGCGTGGGAGTACGGCCAGCAAACTGAGATAATAAGGGTGTCATATTAAGGTACATTAATTTGAGATCGATTATAGGCTCTAGATATTTATCAAATGGTCTACTTAGTCACTAACAAACTAAATATCTTAATCCATTTAAAAGAGTAATAAGGCGATTGTCTAAGTTGTGACAAACGGACAATGAGGACAAACTTTAACCTTTTAGTACGCAGGCTATACTTTCTGGTGAACTATATTATTAAAGCACACTTTTTATAATTTTTGTAATTTTTACTTGATGGGCTGTTAAACTTTTCTATTTTACACCTTTATAATCTTTTTTCTAGAAGCTTCGGTGCAAAGTGCTCCGTGTGCTCCCGTGGCATCTCCTCCAGCGACTGGGTGCGCAAGGCACGGGAGCACGTCTACCACCTAGCCTGCTTCGCATGCGCCGCATGCCACCGCCAGCTGTCCACGGGCGAAGAGTTCGCCCTCCACGAAGACCGGGTCCTGTGCAAAGCTCACTACTTGGAAACGCTGGATGGGGGAACCACCTCCTCGGATGGCAAGCAATTTAGCTGATTAAATTTTCCAAGCCACTAACCTTTGGCTTCTGCAGACGGTTGCGACGCGGAGGGCTTCCACAAAAACAAAGCGAAGCGCGTGAGAACCACCTTCACGGAGGAGCAGCTGCAGGTGCTACAGGCCAACTTCCAGCTCGACTCCAACCCGGACGGCCAGGATCTGGAAAGGATCGCGCAGATCACTGGCCTAAGCAAGCGCGTCACCCAGGTGTGGTTTCAGAACTCCCGGGCCCGCCAGAAGAAGCACATGCACAATGGGAAGGTCAAAACTCAACGTAGGTATTGGAGGACGATTCCAGAATCCGGATTTTGTCTTCCTTAAAAAAGAAATCAACAGAAGTATTGCATACACTGTAGTAACATTTTCAGAAACCTAAATCTTTACTTTTAACTTTTCTTCGAATGATCTTGTACCTTAATTACAAAAGTTTTATAGTTTTTTGAAAATAAGTCAACAACTCTTTAATGCTAAGTAAATTAAATAAATGGGAGTTTAAAGGGATAACAATTGGAAGATAAGTTAATACTTGAAACTATGTATGTGTATAACCTTTGTTAGGAAAGTTTAAAAATAATTAATTCGACTTGCCAACTAATAGTCCTAGATCTTGTCAAAGTAGTCCTATCGACTATCTTTGCACAGTTATTAGGAGGTCATGAAAGCAAGCAAAGAAAGCTTTGAGTTTAGATTACTGCAATATCTTTCTGACGTTTCCGTTTCATCGGTATTTTCACATGGTGACTTTTCCAATAGTTCAGCAGCAATTATTCATCTGGTTTCTCTCTGTTTTTCTATCATTGGAGCTAATTTGTATAAAGTTTCCGCTTGCCTCAATCGTTGGGTAAAATTTGGTACCACAACGGTCTTCTTGCAGTAACTACTTCATACATTTTACATTTGCAGCGATATGTGAAATTGACAGGTGGCCGATTCAACACTGAATCTCTGCCCTCCCAAAACTTATTATGCCATTCCAAGACACGGTTTCTGGATAATTACTCGTCATCATATGTTTCACTAGGGGTTTTTCCTCACTTAATTTAGAACTTCATGTTAACTCGCTGCTCGAAATCCATGTCTTTTACATCACTTGTGTAACTTTCAACTAAATACTCTAACATGCCGAGTAGTGGGTTGATAAGCCAGTGATCACCCAGTGAGTTTACATAGAAATACTTCCAAGATTATGTCTATTCAAAACACATCAGGTGACTGAACAACACCAATTTTTTTTATTTGTCTATCACAAGTAAAAAATTAAAAAATCAATCCTGGTACTCTTCTATCGAAGGTTGTATTTTCCACAAATTACTGCACGATTCAATTTTAAATCTCGGTGAATACGAATTATAAAGTCTTTTTTTAAGTAGAAATCAGTCGTTATGCACATTGCATTCCAATTTTAAATTTATTATTTTCCTTTTTTTTGTATTTGTATTTTTTTCTTGTTTTTTTCTTCAAACTTTTCTTAATAGGCCTTTCTTTCCTAGTTTTATTTTTTCATCCAATTATTACAACAGCTGCTGCACAATATCCACTGTTCCATTTCTAAAACATCTCAAAATCTATTTATTTTTCAACTTATCACAGGATTAAATAGGATCATCTATTAATTACTTAATAACAATTGTAAGTGTGTGATAAAAAATTTACAATTTACCTAAAACTAAAAACAAGTAGTAATTCGATATTGTAATGTATGATATATAAACCATGCGACCAAAGAAAAACTAGTCTAATTCTGCATGACAATCAGCTTTCTATAGTCAGTTTAAATGACAATATTCATATAGCTAATACTTTACAAGTCAAAGTTGATGTAAAAAGATTAAAGTTAGTGAAGAAAGATAAACTATCAAAATGGCACTAAATAATAAAAAAGGTCGATAAATAAGAACTTTTTCGCAAAAAAGTAGTTTGAAAAAACTTTAAAAAATGAATATAAGAAAAAAAACCGGCGAAGAAGTTTGATACGGAGGGGAGGCGTTAATAAAGAAATGAAGATATAAAACTATAAAGGATAATACTTAAATGAATCTTAACTATAGCAACAAATTTCTGGAGGTGATTTCTGGCAAAAGTTCATATAAACATGTTCCCAAAAATGCACGATAAGTCTGTAATACTAAACTTTATTTCCAATAACTCTATAATAACTGTTGGAAATTCAAATGCAAATTTATCGCCTTATGGATTGAGAGACTCATTCGAATCTTCCAGACTCTATCCGAATAGCATCACAATCTGCAATGACACGTTGTCTATGTATCTGCACTTTAGATACTGGCTTAGCAGGTATGGCACTTTTAAGTGACTCCACAGGTGAAAATCGAGGGAATTTTAGTTCGGACCACATTATTTGATCTATCTGTCAGAATAACTGTTATTGAAATACATGCTCAGCGTTTTTGAAGTGGCCCAATAGATAAAAGTCAAGGGTATAAGTCTATCGAAAGAGTTCTTATTAAGATACTGCAGAACTTCAATTGAACTAAATTAAGCTGCATCAGCCCGCATGACTTGTCGTACTGTCATTGGCCATCTTCAAGTGATAAAGAAAAAGTGTCTCTCAGAAATTGCAAGCACACCGGGACATTGGGAGATTATGGAACAACGACTGGTCCAACTAGATGGTCATCAATTATTCTAGCCCAAAAATGTATGCGGGCCGTTGCTGATGATAGATTTTAATCATTCCATAAGACTTCTACCCAGCTTATAAATTGTGTACGTTTATGATGCCATCCCTAGCAAAGGTTGCTTTATCTATGAAAAGGATTAACTACAAAAATCTCATAATGGTAATGGCCTGTTGAATAAATCTACGATAGAAAATCTACTTGAAATAATCCCTGCACACGTGATAAGGGTAGTAATGATTCTCTACACGGCCTCTTAGCATGTACCACACTGGAGAAACACTTCCCTAAAACTTTTACAATGTTTTAATGTTTTATAAAACGTATTCTTTCGTTCCGTTGCTTTATTAACCCCAGGCTTGTTAGGTCGTTCGTAATTTTTTCTAAAAGAAAAAATCGCAGGGAAAAACTTTTCTAAATGTAAAAATTGGTTATACCTAAAATATGTTTTCGAGAAACGATCGCTAAATTTAATGAAATGATTTTTTCTCTAATGTAAGCTGTGTTAATCTTCAAAATGATGTTTTACACATTAATATTAATATAATAATATTCTAATCTTGCACAAAATTCTCTTTTGAATGTTGTAAACCCCATATACAATTTTGCTCATTTGCTCATTGTTGTAGAGAAAAATACAATAATCAGAAGAGAGACACGAACTACTATTCAACACTTCTAAATTTACTAAACAACTGTAGAAGGTAGCTTTGTCATCCTACACTTGCTAATATGTCAGTTATTTTTCTAAGCATTATACAGAATGTTAATCATGTAATGATTATTCTCACGTTAGGATTCTCAAGTTTGATTACAATATCCCGTTGTAATTATATGTGCGATATTGTTTTTTATCACTCGTGGAACGTTTCTTTAGAAAAATAAAAGTGTTTTTTTGATGTAATACTGAACATGATTTTGAATTCGAAGGGGAAGACTGACTAAATCGATCCTCATTCTTCAAAGATGTTTTCTCTCGCGCCTAAATATGCCGCAGCTTCAGGAACTACGTGTACCCGAGAAAGCAAGATGAATAATGTTGCTATGTGTACCGGTAATAAATGAAAAGAACTTAAAATGAAAAAATGGTTATATCTGAGAGCACAATAGACTTCAAAGAAGTAATTCAATTGAAGTACCACTATCCGAAAAAGACTAGAATGTGAAGACTCAAAGTGTTTTGACTGTGTCATTTAGAAAATGGTTTGTTTTTATATTCCCTAATATGGAAAATAATACCAGAAAGTTTTGTTTATTCTTCAAATTGCATGACATAAAAATACATTTAACAAGAACACCTATAGTTTCTAGTAAGGATTTTAGAATTATAAAGAAGAAACTACAGAAATATGAATTATGCCTGTCAATATGATACAAAAATGAGACACCTTACATTCCTTACATACACTTATATACTGATTATAGGAAGATACAACCTATTCGATTTGCAAAACAGACTTTTATTTTAGACTACAAAAGGTTTGGAGGGGGAGAGGGCAGAACTAATCTCTTTATAAAAAGGTCCTATAAATGGTGGAAAAAATATTCTATTGCTGGAAGACACCTTCTTTATAGAAAAAATCTCATGTCAGCTTGTGGACAATATGAGGAACAGAGGAGCTCTAATATTGGGGAAAGATTAAATGGGAATGCACATTTCGTAATACAAATAAACAAAAAATTGTGTGGTTTGTATCAAAAGAAATAAAAAAGGAGGAAGGAGAAAACCATGTTTAGTGATTCAAGAAGTATCACCCTCAAAAAATATATATAAGCAAGAATAAACAAAAACACTAATTATTTTATATAACCACAAAGTAGACAATAAAATCATTAGGTGAATTTATATTTGTTATTCTTTTAAAATAAATATACCAATAGCAGAGCAATTTGGTTGAAAAGGATTGAGTTTTTATTCATTTAGTTTTTTTATTAGATAAATCAGAAAAACTAGATTAGTTCGCGATAAAAATTTAGTTCTCATTTCCATATTAAATTTTTATAAATGCAAGTAATCTTTAAGACATTTGGACAGGCCCAATTTGTGGTTATCTTTCTTCTGAACTCCAAAGCTTCAACTGCGGACTGATGATGAAATATGATCCACTTATTAAACGAGAACCTTCTGAAACTGTGTTGCTTCCAAGGGTTTGTTTGCAATTATTGCTCGTTGCAGTGCACAACGCCAACAACGAAAGCAGCAACTTCGCCCGGCACATAAATCTGCACCTGACCTACTCCTTCCAGCAGCACCAAAACAGCGTGAAGTCGACGCCCCCGCCGCTGTTCACCCCCCATGGTAAGTCCGCTCGACGACCCGTTCCGCCCAACTAACCCTCTCTGACGCAGAATCCCTGGACGAACTCTCGCAGGAATCCACCACGATGCATTGCATGCAAGAGGAGGTCTAAGCGCCCGCCTGCGCGACTCGATGTATTGGTCAATTTCCAATATATTACGTGATTACTAAATGTACTATCTATCACTGTTTGTTACTTAGTTGTACTTATTTATTGATTGATTATAGATAATGTAAAATAAAAGAAAATATAGATGCGTCCTAGTTTGAATGGCTGTTTGTGTCATTGTTTGCCTCTTATATTTCTCTCCTACAGGATGAATTTTTATTATTTTTTACAATTTGCTTTCTGTTGCTTGAAGGAAATTCAAAAAAATAGTTTATTTGAAATTGCTAACATATAAACAGACATAAAGAAGAATAAATATGCAACAACAACAACAAGAATTAGATAGAGATTAAAAAAAGGGAAAGACAAGTGTCTCAGAAAGTCTCAACAAAAACAGACACAAATGCTTCAAAAATTATACAAATATGAAGAAAGCAAAAACAACAAATTTTTGGTTAATTAGTGGAATTGTTTTCAGAGCATAGAAATATAGAAGAACAAACAATGCGAAGGTGGCGCATTTGAATGTGTAAGAAATATTATAAAACACATAGAAAGCGCACTTAAAAATATTCTACCTTTACAAGGAGAAATAAAAGAAAATTATTTTTAGAATATAAACAAACGGAAGAAGTTTGACGAAAATCTACAATCAGGTGTCTCTAAATGGCATTTAACTAAAAGGAGTCCAGAAATTATTTTTAGTCAAACCACTAGAAATCTAGCAAAATCCTTTGAAGGCATAAAAGCAGGTATTTTTATAAACATAACCAGCAAAATTAATGATAAAAACTAAAATCAATCGTCAAGAAAAAAATATGTAGAAAATAAAATTTAAACTAAAATCAGATTAATCAAAAAATGAATTACACATATTCGGCGAAAAGAGTTTCACTAAAACAAAACCAAATGGTGTGTGGTGTAGTACATTAATATCTTTTATCTTCAGGATGCTGAGTCAAGTCGTTTGACATCTACTGTACTAAGAAATCCAAAAGCTGATCGAGTCGACGACCCCTGAAGAGGTTCTCCAAATGATACGAGCGCTAAAACCCCGAAAAGCTATCGTTTGTGTGTATGATTATCACAATCAACGTTGTTCTCAAGTTACAACTTTTTTTTCAACAATGAGAGTTAATGGGCATCGCAATTCTTTCCAAACGAGTAAAGACGGGTACTTTCCCCCAAGACTACGAATTCATCAGCCTGCTGCTAAATTTAGGAAAAGTAGTGAAGAAAAAGGTTTAACAACGGCGGTTAAAGTCTTTATTTTTACACCACTAAGGTTACTCCACCACTCTCTAACTCCTACAAGTGGTGAAACGCATAAACAAAAGATTTAACAAGAAAAAAGTTGCCAGCATTGTATTTCTCGATGTGGCTAAGAACTTCTACAAAGTCTGGTACAACAGGTAAGAAGAAAGCAAGGAGAAGATTTTGGATTAAGCTTGATAGCATGAGGCCATAGAGGACGCACCGACTTGCAGAGATTTGTACCGTCTCCGATCCTGTTCAACTTATAACCAAGTCTTGTACAATGATAGCCTAGTGTGCACGGGACATAGCGTTGACACCTAGCTCCATCTAGACATACCTAGATATACATCAGTGTATATTTGTTTGCTTTGTTTTCCTCGGTGCACCGGTCTAGATTGCTGTTTTACAAGATGCGGTTTCACAGTGTATATATTGTTCTACAATATTTTCTTACGTTTTGTCATGGGAAAGATAGTTACTTAGTTGATATTCCTAAGAGTGATTTCACAACCAAAATGCTACTCAGCAAGACAGTCACTGTAACTTCTCTTTTTTCTTATCATACCATCAGACAAGCTAGAACTAAGCATTTCATGTACTTTCTCTCTCCTGTCAGTTTTTGATTAACGTATAAACTAAAATAGAAAACAAGAGGTTGGACTGTATTCTGAAGTTCCATTATATATGTAAAAGTAAGAAGAAAAGGAAAGGATTTCAAAGAAGGGGTAAAGAAGGATAATGTCAATAATATAAAGAGTTATCACAATCTAACGTCCTTCGCTGACTTGAAAACTGTAAACAATGTCCTTCATGTCACGTATCCCTGTTCTTTAGGTGCCATATTCGTGTCAAAGGTTGGCAATCATTATTGCTATTATACTTATAGAAGCTAGAAGTACATCTGAATTACTCTAGGGTTTCGTAACCATGATATTCCTCTCCTTCACACATTCCTTCTTTCTTGTATTTTCTTCTGTATTATTAACTATAATCTGGTGTATTTTTCTCCTCTTGTGATATGTCCAAGATATTTCAGCTTTCGTTTCTTGACGAAGTCTACTACTTCATCTTTTCTCATTTGTCTTAAGAGATCCACGTGCGTTATACGATTTATCTACGATATTTTAAGAATACTCCTGTACACCCACATTTCAAATACTTAGATTTCCTTAAGACTTGTTACATTTAAGGGCCAAGCTTCTAACCTATAGAGAATAGTAGTAAAGACATAACATTTTGCTGATGGGGCCCTTAACTGTAAACTTAGGTCTTTGCTACAAACGACTTGTTTTATTCTATTAAAATTTGCTAAAGCTTTTTTTTTATTTTGATTTCGTGGGTATATTGCTTTCTGGTTTATCGTCCTACCAAAAATATGTGTAGCTACCGACTTGTTCGATATTTTTTCCATTGATACTAAGGATTTCATTCCTTCTGTGGGTTTTTGATATCATCATGAATTTGCTACAAGTCATCCTACAGGATAACAAACACCTGAACATGACCTTAAAAGAAACTATGCGATTCTCTTTAGAAGTTGCAAAAACGCTTTGTAATGATGGTAATGTTACCTTAATTCTTTAATCTTTTAAGTCTTTGCGAGAAGTATAAAAATCGTCTCATTGAAGACGGTGTTAACTTTGTCTAAAGAAAATTTCGATAGCAGGAACTATCTAAAGGAAACAAAGACTTTTTGGTACATGAACAATTGGATAACTATGAGCAGATTCTTAATAATGTTGACACAAAGTCTGGCTATGTGCTTTTCTTGGATGCTCTATGTGGCACATAACTTTGGCTGTTGCGTTACTGTTATGTCGTTAAAAGATAAGTTGCCTTGTGTTTTTTTTAAACTCGCTCTTATTCTAACTCCCACCAAAACTCTGTTCAATAATGTAAAACAGATCCACGTGATACAAACAATACAAGACAAACTCATTATTTGAAATAAGAATACCATGGTGCACAATAGCTCTTAGCAAAACTCTTAAAGGCATTAGAAAAAACATTAGAGTGATGGGAGGTATTACCATGTTACTAACTGAAGACTTTAAGCGAAATGTACCTGTAGTGCTTTAAATAATCATATTGATAGTTAATTATTCAAAAACTCCCCTCAAGAAGCATATGGGAGTTCACTTTAGAGGTCGTGTGTCTGCTGATCAATCCCTTAAGCTATGTCTCAAAATTAGTGAGAGTATTATAAGGTAAAATAATCAAACTAGACATAGTTATATATACCTCAGAAAGGTAACAGCTAGTTTTAATGTAAAATTAATAAAAAGCGAGAAACAGATGTGTATTGCCCTTAAAACCGTTTAAATTTAAGTTTCCCGCGCAACTAAAAGGATCGCGTCGACGCTGTTGTTGCCGATCTGCCCTGAGTGACGCATGCGTCGCGAAGGTCCAACGAAAATGCCAAGAATAAACCGTCAAGGCCATAAAAATGGCATGAATTTTCTATCGGAAGTTTGCATAAAGTGGTGTAGTTCCCGTTTCAAATTCGTCTTGGGGCATTAGGTGAGTTTTTCATGATAAAATCGTTTGTAAAGAGGCCCTCGCGAGTCCCGCACTTTAAAACAATCGACAGTTGTTCAAGCAAGGGCGGCTAGAATACTTTACGATAACCTTAAAGTTGTTGCTCCTCGATTGCGCAACACTATAAAAATGCCTTTGCGTTGCAGATCAAATAATCAGCGCAATGAAGTTAAACATATCGTGTCCGGCGACGGGCTGCCAAAAATTGTTCGAAATCGTGGACGACCACAAGGTACGCATCTTCTACGACAAACGCATGGGCGCTGAGGTGCAGGCCGACCCTCTCGGCGAGGACTGGCAGGGCTATATTTTCAAAATTACGGGCGGCAATGATAAGCAGGGCTTCCCAATGAAGCAGGGTGTACTCACTACTGGGCGCGTCCGCCTTCTACTGTCGAAGGGGCACTCATGCTTCCGCCCGCGTCGCGACGGCGAACGCAGACGCAAGTCTGTGCGTGGCTGCATCGTGGACGCCAATCTGAGTGTTCTGTCTCTGGTGATCGTACGCAAGGGAGACAAGGACATCCCCGGCCTAACTGACAAGACCATGCCACGCCGCCTCGGTCCCAAGCGGGCCAACAAAATCCGCAAGTTGTTCAATTTGACCAAGCAAGACGACGTGTGCCAGTACGTCGTCAAGCGCCCCCTGCCACCAAAGGAGGGCCGCAAGCAACGCTTTAAGGCGCCTAAGATACAGCGGCTGATCACGCCCCAGGTGTTGCAGCGCAAGCGCCACCGCCTAGCGCTGAAGAAGAAACGCTGCCTCAAGCGCAAGGAGGAGCTCAACGTTTATAAGAAGTTGCTAGCGCAACGTCACAAGGAGTCAAAGCTACGCCGGCAGGAGCTCAAGCGGCGTCGCTCTGCCAGCCTGCGGGAGAGCAAGACCAGCGTTGACAGTTCTTAAGCTTGCAGATATGGACTTTGGAGCTTTATCCCTCTCTATATTGGATCAGTAATCAGTAATCTGAAGATGCAGTAAAGCTAATGTAACTTCACGTGTTACCAACATAGAGAGAGGTTGATTCTCCCATCTTTAACTTGCAGATATTAATATTTGTTTGTTTGAAATTCACTAGTATTTAACCCAGTATTATTTTTTTGTTCTGGTGGTATGGTTGCATTTTTCTTTTTTGAACCTCCACAAATTTGTTAGAGAAGAACAATGCGATTGTTCCGCATGTTTTTCCACTGTGATTTTAAAGGCAGCTCCACTGCCAAAGACTGCTGATGTATGTGATATGGCTTAGGAATAAAAATAGTCTAACATCTGATGAAACTCGTGAAGACTGAATGTTGATCTGCAGTAGAGCTGCCATTAGTTTTGAGCGTTCGTATCATAGTTTAGTTTGTGTTCATTGTGTGTGTAGCTCTGCACCGTACATGTCTGTTTTGTAATCACACATTGAAAGTACAACAAAATACACAAGTACAAAAGATCATGTTTTGGTAGCTTGTACACACACCTCTTGTATTGGAGTTCTGCATAGAAATAAAAGTTTTTGAATTTGTCATTTGTTTTTTAGGTATTCTTGCAACCTACAAAGTACAACTAGTTAGGTAGAAGCTTTACAGTGGCATACTTTTTTGATAGAGTTAAATGGGTATTTTTTGTTGTACATGTGTATAACTTGAAATATTCCTATACATCAAACAATTATTGGATGAAGCAAATCAGAAATAAGTACACATTTTTTTATTTTTACTGTATTAGGAGGCAAGAAAAAAAACTGGCAGCTCCTAATGTTGAAGTTTATTTGAGAATGTCTAGGTGTATAGCACTTGGCCCATGCAACTAGATATGAGTTTCAGTTGTGATGCTATCTTAAGGTAAAATAACTATTGAGTGTATCTGTTGATGTAAATTTAATTTAATATTACTGCAAGGCAGTTTCTATATAAAATAGATGCGAAGGCCTTCACGGCCGGAGTTATGGTGTATCGTGTGGTTGGTTCTCAAGTTGTTAGGCCGTAGTCAGAGTTCATAAACTTGACGTTTCATCCACAACTACGGCAGACATTTTCAAAAAATTAAGTCACTGTCTCGAGCATTTTCGCTTTTATAGTCGTGCAAGTGTGGTAGGGATGGTGTTGGGGGGGTCCTTGTTGACGTCACTGGGATGGTAGATATGTAATTGGGCTAGCTGTTGACGTCGGCAACTAAAAGAAGTATATTGCAAATCTAACGTAAAAGGGTAATTAATACCAATTTAAATCTTAAAAAGTTGCAGACTACAACCTGATAATGAGAAGAATACAGAAGTCGCTACCATAGGAAAGTATCAAAATGATCACTAAAATCTTTAACGCCATATTAACATTGGGCTGCTTCCCCTCTCATTAGAAAGTGGCAAAACTAATTGTAGTACTTAAACCTGGTAAAGATCCTCCAGAGGCAACTTCTTACTGTCTGATAATCCTCTTGTCCATACTGTCAAAATTATTCGAGAAGCTTTTGTTAGTTGGGTTAGAAGCCATCTTGGAAGAAAGAAGGCTAATTCCAAACCGCCAATTTAGATTTCACGATTAGACAGGTTCACTGTGTTGTCAAGAATATAAAATCTGATCTAGAGAACAAGAGGTGCTGCTCTGCTGTCATCTTTTATAAAAACAAAAACACCCTACCTTATTCCTTTATTACGGCTCTACTTGAAAAATGAACACATTCTATACTTGTTTCTATTCAATCTGGAGTTCCATAGGGAACCATCCTTGGTACTATACATGGCCAACCTCTTAAAAAGTAGGAATACAGAGATTGCTACTTTTGCTGATGACACGACCACATTGACCTCTGGCCAAAATCCTGCTCTTGCTTCCCAATTCTTACAAGAATATCTTGATGAACTAGAAAAATGGTTGAAGTTATGGGAAGTTCATAGCATTAAATCAATTCATATAACCTTTACCCTAAATAAAAGGGCGTGTTTTAAAGTGACTTTAAGTAAAGTTCCATGGCTTATACATATACAGGCGCAGTACAGACCTAGTGTAAACATATATAGCAACAACAACTTCAGCCAAGCCTCACATATCATAAGATGTATTGGTTATTAAACAGAAAAAGTCATCTGAGTTTGGAAAATGAGCTCCTGCTATATAAAGTCAATCTGACATATCCATAGGATACAAAATTTTCAGTCAAAACTACTGCGAGTTAGTTTTGTCGAAATGGCGTACCAAATTTGATGATACTGGATCAAATTTAAAATGTTTTAAATAAAAAACCGACATAATGGTCAGTTTTGAAGTTATCGCTTTGAGACTTTGCAACTTCTGAAATTTACTTTAGAAGACTACATCCTTAAATTCATTAACTGTCGCCTATACAATATGTATTTTACCTTTCAAAATAAGTTTTATTGGTAAACCAATGATGATCCTATGTGTTCCTCACTTTCACCTGTCATAGCAAACCTTTTTATTACCGATTCTGAAATAAAAGCCCTCGTTTCCTTTTCCTTGAAACCTACCTCTTGGAAGGAAATTGAGACCCCCGAGTAAAAAACCAACTTAATCTCTGAGAAAACGACCTTAAAATATTTTTGAATTTTTTATAACATCCACAGTTCTTTCCAGAGTTAGATCATATATTCCATAGTCATATATTGAGGTACAATCCAAAAATTGAAGAAATCGAGTAAAAGAGGAAGAAGATGTGGTTACAATATATTGAATTCTGTTTTGATTTATCTACTTTGATGGCCTTGCCTCAAAGGATTTTTTAAATCTCTCCCCATTAATGTATCAAGATTCGATTTATCGTCTCTGGAATTTTTAAGACCAGAATATTTAAGACAGTTATGGAAAACAAAGTGTCGGCTTTTCACTTTGCTAAATCTTCAAACAGCTACAGTATATCATCATCTAGTTATATTTTTTTGGGCCAGAAATCACTTTTAGCTGTAATCATTTGATATTAGCGGATATTATAATGGATTCAAACTAATTTGACACAACCACAAAACAGTCGGTAGCACTGTATTTAAATGGAAATAATTTGTTAGATTCGTAAATGACGTCACTACAAAAGCTTTGATTGGTTGGCTTGACATGAGCTATTCTCCGTAGTTCAATATTATTGGATATTACTAATTGAAAACTTTAAATTCACTGCTGACTGTAGCGAGACCTGACTGAAAAATTATTTATGGGTGGACTAAGAAAATTTATCTCGTCCGCTTCCCGTCTACATATTTTTACATGCAAAAGTGATTCGAGTGAATAGCTAAAAATGCAACTTCTACCTCCTTAAATATGCCGAGTGCGTAAAACCTTGATGCTCCCTGCATATGCATGATTGATGTAACATCACGCGCTTACTGTAAAAGTTGTCTCGAAAAGGATTATTAATTACTATTGGCGGCTGGAACATCATGATGAAGTCTCCTATCTAGAAGTTTTGCGGTCCGCACAATAGTTAATCATAAATTAAAATGTGTTCTAACAAAGTGATCTCCTGATTAATCCTCTGGGGCTATTTTTGAACTTTGCTCTAAAAACCTATATTTCAATTTTCATCAAGGTCTGTTAGATTGTCCTTCAATTATCATTGACCTAGCAGACAGATGGACGTATTAATAGACAGCGGTTCGTTCAAAACACTTAATCATCAGGTAAAAGTGAAATAATTATCATATCTATAAAATATTTTAGCATTTTTGATGAAACTAAAAAAATGTCATCTTTTTTTTTCTCATAACGATCGCTTCAGATATTAGGATTTGTTTGCTCAAAAGGTTGCAGTTGTATGGAGCGTGTAAGGTAACTCGTATGCGGAATTACTAGACGGGTCAGGAGGAAGATTTGCGCGTCGACCCTGAGACTGCACAGTCCATCCCCACTATTCACGCCCTGCTATCCAGTCTTGGAGTCGACGTCCGCAATTCCGCGTAATCGCGCTCGCCTACGTGTCGTACCAGTTTAGTTTATGAAAGCACTATCAGTTTGAATTCACAATCGTTGGCGAGCGTCAGGTACGTACTAATCAAGATATCAGACATATCGCGCAAATTTTGATTTTTTATATATCAAAAGTTAAAAACATTTTTAGCGACTGTACTTAAACTCATTTTTACTTCTATTTAAGATTTACACACCTTTAAAATAAATTAATTAAAATAATCATAAGAAAATACCAGTGTGATTCAATTAAATGATTTTTATTGTTATCAATCTCATTGACGTCCTCTTATCTAAATTGGCGTGTTTTTATTATTCCTGTTAGGCAGAGACAATGCGCATCTTTTTACCACAATAAGTAAATAGTATATTTGTTGTTTAGGATTAACATTTTTTTAAATTAAAATTATTTTATTTAAGCCTTTATATATATAGTGTTTCAAAGGAGATGCAATTTTCCGGAAAATTGGGGATTATAAACAAAGTGCAACATCATTTTTAAAATAGATCGTTAAATTTAATGACTATATATTTTTTCAGTAACCACTAGAATGTTTGTTTTATTTTGAAAAGCTAAATAACTTTTCTCTTAATTTTCAATCATTTTTTGTATGACGATTTTGAATCACCCTATACTACAATACAGTAATGGTTTCTCTTTAAAAAACAGCTTATCTTCCCTACACAAATTACGTCAAGGTTTCACAGCTGACCAACCAAATATTTGTAGGAAATCGCCAAATATAATCTACTACTCTCTTGAACGCTTGTGAGTCCTTCGAGCCTGGTGAAGTTTGATGACATTACCTCTTTTGAGGTTAACAATAATAAATCATTCTTCCTTCAGCGTTTTTTTGAATTGGTTGATATAAAACGAAGCTATTTTTAAAAAATGTAGGTTACGCTTATCCTGTGTATCTGTACGCAGTAGAAGAATTACCAAAATATGTTATTGCAGTTTTAATAAGACCATGGTCATCCAAAAAATCTGCTGCCTGGGGGCCGGATACGTCGGCGGGCCGACGTGCAGCGTCATTGCCTTAAAGTGCCCCGAGATTAGGGTGACGGTGGTCGACATGAGCAAGGAGCGCATCGCGCAGTGGAACTCGGACAAGCTCCCCATTTATGAGGTGAAATTTCCCCCAAGCCCCACCAAGTAAACCAACTTGTCTATTTCAGCCGGGCTTAGACGACGTGGTTAGGAAGTGCAGAGGCAGAAACCTGTTCTTCTCCACAGACTACAGAAGTGCAATCCTGGAAGCAGATCTGATATTTATTTCGGTGAACACGCCCACAAAGACTTTTGGGAACGGAAAGGTGCTAATTGAGTAGTATTTTTGCTTTATGTTACCTGTGTTTTGTTTAGGGAAGGGCAGCCGACCTCAAATATGTGGAGGGAGCAGCCCGAATGATAGCGGAAATTGCCAAAAACAACAAGATTGTGGTCGAGAAGAGCACAGTGCCGGTACGGGCGGCTGAAAGCATCATGAGCATCCTCCGGGCCAATAATAAGCCAGGGGTGTCGTATCAAATCCTGTCCAACCCTGAATTTCTGGCCGAAGGTAGGTTGTTTTGATTTTGGTTGCTCGGAAAATAAGTGCAAACGATGCAGGTTCTGCGATTGAGGACTTGTTGCATCCTGATCGAGTTCTGATTGGAGGAGAGGATAGTCCGGAGGGTCATGCGGCTGTTGAGGAGCTTTGCAGCATTTATGAACACTGGATACCCAGAAAGAACATTTTGACTACTAACACCTGGTCATCTGAGCTTTCAAAGTTGGTAAGAATGCGCAACATCCAATTTTGTTTTCTATTCAGTTTTGAGTGATGAAAGCTGTAGTCATAACTGGTTCTATGTATAAACTCAAAAATCATAAAATACAGAAAGAAATTTTAGGTTCAAGGGTCAGTGGCATTAGTATGTTTTACTAGATACTTTAACAGGTGATGAAAGTGATCACGACTTATATTGGTTACTGGATTTGAAGGATAAAAAAAATGTTTTTAGTGTGGTCTATTTTATTTCTCTATTATTCAACAAACTAAGAAAAAATGAAATAATGTACATTCTATAATCTATTTTGCTGACTAAGACTTTTCCATTGAGATGATCTCTTTTACACTTTATATTAGGTCTACTGACCATTTTCTTTTCAATTTTCTTTGGTTTCTTTCTTGCACTAGTTTCCGTTGGACATGAAGGTTTTCATGTGACATCTGATTTGTGACTACGAAATGTCGACTATTGCTCTTAGGATATTTGATTGTGTTGATAGTATTATAGCTATACTCAACTAGCCAGGCTACCCTTCAGCTTGATACCATAGGTTCAGATTGGGATAATTACTGCTTTGTATATTAGAATCTTATTTTTTAATGATATTCATGAGTTTCTGCTAATTAGCCAGTTAATTTATCTCATTTTAAGATATCTCTGCCTTCTTTTCTTATTTATGTGTTCTGTCTGGTTAACTTTAGTATCCAGATGGATTCCTAAGTACTTAATACAAGTTGTTAATGGTATTTTCATATTGCTAATGTACAATGGTACTATGGGAAAGGTGATTTGCTTTCATTAACTTTTATTTTTTATATCTCTGTTTGGTAAAGATAGTCTTGCAGGTTTATATAAGTTATTGCTAGATCTTCATGAACAGCTAATAGTATCATCTGCAAATGTACCTGTTGTGGAATCTGATGTAGGCAGAGTAGGTCTGATGTGTATGTTTAATAAAAGACTGACCCTAATATGCTGCCTTGAGGGATTCCAAATTTGATAAATTGGAATAGAGTTATTAATTTTTATTCTAAAATATCCATCTGTTAAGAATGTTTTCAGAAAATAAAAAGTATCTGGCAGTCATTGTTTAATTTTACGTAAAAGGCCTTTGTGCTAGACCTTGTTTAATGCTTTAGGCTTATGTCCAAAAAAGCAGAGTGGTATTTTTTCTTTGATGACTGTTATTTACATGAACTATTCTGTGACATTCCTGTATTGTAGAATGGTCATAATGAAATCCAAACTGGTGATCAGGAATTACATTAAGAATAGGATCGATGCAATGCAATATTAACCTTTTAAGTAGTTTTGAGATGGAGGACAACAAACTTATTGATCTATATGAGGAGACATCAGTTAATTGCTTTCTAGGTTTTGGTATGAATGTTATTTTAGATATTGGGTCAACATTATAATCTTATAATGGTGTTGAATATGTATGTTAATATCACTATCTCTTTTTCTTATTTCTTTCAGTATTTTTGATGTTATATCAATTCCTGGTGTTGTTTTCTGATTGTTTAAAAGAAATATTTTAGTTGATCTCATCAGAACTTAGGAATGTTATACATGTCTTTTGCTCCGTATCTACATCAAGAACAACTTGCATATTTTGTTGAAATGTTGAATTTTTTTCATGAGCTTCTAGGTGATGCACAGCTTATTTGACAGCTTCTTGTATAATTTTGATTATTGTGTTTGTTGCTTTTTCTACTTTTTCGGAAGTTTTGATATTAATATTTAGGTTTATATTAATATTAATTTCATTTCTGAATATTTCCCAGTGTGCTTGTGAGTTGTGGAGTTTAGGTGACTTCAAATTTATCACAGATGTGCTGATAATTGCAGGAAGCGGCGTATTATCTAAAGACAGGTGATAACTAGGAACTATATCAGTGTAAGTTGACATACTGTGGACCACAAAGAAAACCAATAAATCAGGAACTTTGTTGGAGTTACTTAGCTGTCTGAGTGCTGGTTGGTAAAAATGAATAATTCCTTTCAAATAGAAGGTTTTATAAGTTAACAATTTAAACCTGCATTGATAGACTACAGTTTCGCAAGTTCTTAGAAAATTATAGTTTAAACTACACTTTGCTATTTAAGTAAAATATTGATATGATGCTCCTAAGGACGGTACGTAAGTTTTATAGTATACATTTTTAAATTGTTATAAAAAAAACTTAATTGTAATACACTGATTGGAGTTCAAGAAGATAAAGGTGAGAAAAACTTTTGCTTTTGACTATATTTGACTTTTGATTATTAAATTTTGTTAGAACTGTTATATATAATATCTGCATATAATATATTCGTATTGTCAATTTTTTGGCATGGATATTTCCTAGCCTGGTGCTAATGAATAAATAACGCTATATTTTTTGTATAAAGTTATTTTATTTGAATTAATTGAAGATTAAGAGAAAACACAGTATAAAATTCTGCCGGATACAGGCCACATAAAAATAAGTATAAGAAATATCGTACCAAAATTATGGTTCTTTCTTATAACAAAAAGCTAAGGATTATTCTTAAGTAAAAAAACAAATAAGTGAGATTTAATTGCTTTTAACATTTTAACTGGTCTTATTAATGTGTTATAGATTTAAGGCAAACGCTTTATGACCATAAGTTCGGAATTGTTGTATTCTCTTTGTGATTCTTCTTATTGACATTCGTCTGTTTACTTCTTTTAATGTGTATTTGTTAATTTTCTGGTTTAAATATATTCTTAAGCCTCTTTGCTTGGATTTTTCATCCAACTTCGCATCTCTTATTAACCCATATAGTCTTCTTTGTATGTTTTCCTCGCCATTCTTAATCATTTTTCCACTTATTTGAACTTTTGCTGGAGATTCTGTCCTGTGATTAACTTTTTCGCATGTCTATTCTAATTCTTAGATTTCGTTTCTGTTCCTCTGATGGTTCTTGTTGATCTTGATTCTCATCCTATTACTGTGTGTTATACATACTAGATATTTTATTAGTTCCTTGTATTCATCCTCATTTTCTGTTTTTTTTTACATTTTATTTCATTTTTGTGTCATGCTAATTTGTCCCATATCTCTTCTATCCATACATTTTTTGTTTACACATTTTATTAGCTCCATGTTTTTCTTCTTATATTTATTCATATCTTGTGTTTATGTCTTTATTCGCTTTATTCCTGCTTTATTTTTTTTATATTTTTTTTGGTGTTACCCTCTCACAATCCTTATCAAACCATTACTGTCTTTGGTTTTTTACATTCAACAGTTCTGTGTGACCTGATTTAAACTTTTTTTATTTTGTCTATGTCCTCATATGTTCCGTCTAATTTGTTTTGTTGCTTTTCTATATTTTATTTTTATTTATTCCTCTTTAAATACTTCAATTGTCCACATTATCGTGTTTTTTTACTTTTCTTTGTTATTATTTTGTTTTTATTGCTATTATTACCAGAAATTGATTGTAATCTTCATTTACCCCTTTATATGATTGCACATTTTTTATTGATATTGCGTTTTTCTTTGTTACTCTGTTATTTCTTCCTGGCATCATCCAAGTTATATATTTTTTTGTGCATAAATTTTCTTATCACTCATTATCATCTTTGTCGATCTGTTTCCATTATTATTTGTAGTATTCTGCACTGTATATTTCCCTGCTACTCTATTTGAGCATTATAGTCTGCTATTGATAATACTGTCATGTCTTGTGCTTCTTCAGCTATCTTTTCTAATTCTTCGTATAACTTTTCCTTGTAGTTTGTGTTCTCATCCTCTGTTGGTGTATATTCATGTATGATTACCGTTTGTCGGTTTAGCCTTAATTCCTAGGTAAAAAAATCTGCAATTTATTGGTTTAGAACATGTTTTCTCTTAATTTGTTTTTAGGTACAATGCTATCCAATTCCTTGTTTTTTCTCATCTGACTATAACATTATGAATTCATCTTTTGAAATTTTTTGCTCTCTATTCCATCATATTTCTTGTACTACAACAATATCTATATTGTATCCAATTATTTCGTCTCCTATTTCTAATATTTTTCTTTGCTTTAATAATTGATTTATATATGTTACTATTGTAGTTGCATATTTAAGCTTATTCTTTGACGTTTTATTTATTCACTTTTTAAAGTCATATCCTTTTCCACAGCTTTCTGTCTCCTTTAATGCTGTATGTTTTTCTGCTTGAATTAGTTTTTTGCCTGTGATCCTGTCCTTGCTATCACCCCAATTTGTTTCCTTATCTCTTCATTTTCTGCATCTCCCAACAATCTTTCACTTACTGTCCTTGCCTTTTGATGTTTATTACTTTTTGTTTCCTAATTTAAATATTTTTTATACCTTTTTCACCTACAATTCTTTTCCACTTATCATTAATTTTTTACATCACGTTTGTGTCTTTTTTATTTTAAGTAATAAGTTAGTTTTTTTGTTCTCTAATTCTTTATTTTTAATTTTCTTCCCAATCTTTCGTTTTTAAGTATTTATTCTGCATTTTCTCTCATTCTCATCACTCCTCTTTTATATCATGAAATATTACGTTTTTTTATAACTCTTTCCAGTATCGTGTCCTTTTATTTACTTGTTTACTGCATCTTTTTATTTATTTTAATTCTGATTTTACCTCTTTTTATTGCTAATTAATACCATTTAGTATTACTAACATTTTTTTCTTTTATTTTCTGATATATTGGTTTCCGTTACACATGTATGTTATGTTTCTATATTATTCTACACTATGTTACCCATCTTGCTTGAATTTAATGATGTGTTCTATTGGCTTTATATTTTCATTTTTACTTCTTTATGTGACTATTGTCTTTAAATTAATTTATGTCACTTATTTTATATTTTTCAGCTTTCTACTAAATAACCCTCTTATCCTTTATATTTTTTCTCCTTCTCTCAGTTGATGTTTACCTATTTCTTTATTTATGTATTATTAGTCAACTTACAATTTACAAAAATACTTTGGTGTAAATTTGTACAGATGCATTTAGCAATTTTTCTTTCTTCATGAAATGGATAAAAACTTCCTAAGCAAAATATTTTTTAATCAAAGTTGATGGACAGTCTTGCACTCGTAAATGGTATCTTTACAGTTCTTGATTTGGTTAACATTCACTAGGTTGATGATCGCCTGCAGATGAAAATCATTTAATGAAAGTGTTTTTCAAAAAATCCGTTTTGTAGAATATGTACAGTCAACATGATTTTCTTGTACCATTTGTCTTTCATTCATATGAGTGGTAGGAAAGCATTTCACCTTTCCTGTCAATGAAGTTCATAATTTTATTATCCTTTATAACAGAAAGAGACTTTGTCTTCTTAATGCTCCTGAGGTTTTCGAAATGTAGAAAATATAGATTTATCTTTTGACTTTTTCACTACCACAATGTTGCAGTGTCTTATGATGATTGCTCCTTTTTATAACTTTTTCTACTTCCACAGGATTTCTTTTTTGGTTCATTCATAGTGTTCCAGTGCAATATGTATCTAACCCCAACAGTTCTTTAGCCAAATAAATACTACTATTAAAGTTATCCATAAACACTGTATGTTTAGAATTCAAGTGATGCTGTAATATCCAACACTACCTTACTAACGTTTACTTCTGTTGATTTTGCTCTTTATCTGCTCTTTGCAATTAATAACAGAATTTAGTGAAATTAGATAATGTTCCCAACTCTTCCCATTCTTCTAATTTTTGTTTCGTCTGCCTTACAATGTTAATCTCAAGTCCTTTATATTGTCAAATTTGCTTATCTGTCCATGTATACTGTGATCAACATTAACTTCACTTGAAATCCTCTTGCACAGGCTTTGTGCTTTACATAGTTTATAGTTTTATATATTTTTAATTATCTTGATCATATACTTGTTCTTTTGGAATACCATTGAAAGCAAGTTTTTCTAGTTCCGAAGTCTTTTTCATAACTACTGTTTTTTTTAAATTTCGTTTTGAATGGATGTTTAAAATTTTAGGCGATTTCGTATTTCTTTTACACAAATAGTCGAACTAGAAAACAACAATTAAGTTGTTAAAGCTAACATTAAAAAAATTCAAAAAGACCAAAGAACTATAAAAAAGTACAATATGATGAATGAAGAAATAATTCAATACAGAAAATAATAAAATCAAGAAAGAACTATAAAAAGAAAAATGTAAAATGTGAAATAGTAACCTTCTATTTGATTCTATTTTGTTATAATCACGACTTCCAGCGTTCAAAAGTTAAATTCCAAGAATCTTACTGCACTTATTACTGCAGTTATTACTTTTATGAACCTTATAACTAACTAATTGTTTAAACTACGAATATTTCTCATCCAGGCAGCAAATGCGATGTTAGCACAAAGAATATCTAGTATCAACTCCCTGTCAGCCGTTTGCGAATCGACGGGCGCGGATGTCTCTGAAGTGGCCCGCGCGATAGGGCTGGACTCCCGCATCGGTTCCAAATTCCTGCAGGCTTCAATAGGTATTGATCCTTACAATAAAATAGAAACCCTCCAAACAAGTGTGATAAGCTGACCATTCCCATTACCGGTTTTGGCGGGAGCTGTTTCCAAAAGGACATCCTCAATCTTGTCTACATTTGCGAGTGCCTAAACCTGCCCGAAGTTGCTGCCTACTGGCAGCAAGTCATCGATATGAATGAGTACCAGAAGACGAGGTTCACGGCGAAGGTTGTGCAGGCGCTTTTCAACACAGTCAGTGGCAAACACATCGCTTTGCTTGGATTTGCCTTCAAGAAGAACACAGGCGATACCCGAGAGAGCCCAGCCATCCATGTTGCTAAGACACTGCTGGATGAAGGAGCTACGCTTAACATATATGACCCAAAGGTAGTTGCGCATTTTATTATCTGATGGTGAACTTAGAACTTCAATTTTAGGTAGAAGAATCACAAATATTTGAAGATCTGACACATCCATCAATCTGTGACTCTCCAGAGTATGTTAGGAAGTCAGTGAAGGTATATCCAGATGCTTATACAGCCACTGCAGGCACGCATGCAATTGTCTTGTGTACAGAGTGGGATGAGTTTATGGTGAATTACTTGCATTATGATCATTGGCCCAATTTTATAAAAATATTTTTATAGGAACTGAACTATGAGGTGATTTATGGGGGTATGATGAAGCCGGCTTATATCTTTGATGGGCGCAAGATTCTAAACCATGAAGCGCTTCTGGAAATTGGGTTTCATGTACAAACAATCGGCAAAAAGTTGGGCCGTCCCATGGCAAATAGGTGTTGGAGCAGCAGTTCTAAGATGATCTAATTTTATTTTTTTGCAAATGCAAGTTGGTCATCTTATTTCTTATTCCTCTCTACTGGGATCAATTAGTACCCTTCAGTATTTCGTTTATGATTTATGCCATAAGTAAGATATCAAAGTTTTAGTTTGAAATAAATTTGCACGATTTTTAAATTACCGATAGCTATTTAAGTGTATTGTATCTTCAAATAGATGTAATATTGCAAATGCTTTACATAATGAACAAATGAATAAATATTCAATAGACTGGATTTTCATTTATTCTCTTTTACTAGGTATCTAATAAATTGTTTTGCATTAGATTTAGCAATTGTCATGCCGAATTTATTCTTTTGTGGAAGAGATGTATTTCCCTGAATTATGGATATATTGCTTTATTATACGCCATACAATGAGTTTCATTAAGCTAGTACAAGATCTGAAGTGGCTTCTGCTATATAGGCGACTGCTAAAGCCAAAAAGAGACACTGTAATGAAAGGATCGTATAGAGATTACAAAAATCTGCCACGATCTAGAATTTCTAAACGGCATCTAATTTGGTGAGAGTGTAAGAAATAGAACTGTTCATGCCTTTGTTTTGAATATTTCTGCTAATATTCAGATTAAGTTGCGATGAAAACGGCGGGAAAGCCAACAATTAAGTATTTTTTTCCAGAATTATTGCTTTGGTCAGCTTTACAGTAAGGTATGCAAAATCTGCCTTTTGAGGATATTCCTCAGAAGTATTCCTTTCAACAGGGAACCATCCAAGTTAAACTACATAGAAAAGTAATAATAATATTGTGTCTATCAGTTATAACATACATATCATCAACACAGGACTAATGAATAGTCAACTCTAACATTCCACACATCTTTGCAATCTTTACAAATATGCAATAATATGTAGAAAACAAAAATAAATCGGAAGTGAAAAGTAGAAAAAATCTCTAACATGGACATAAACAGTTGGGTCTTTTATTAGATTATCCAGGCAGTTGTAAACTATAGAACATCAAATGCCTCAATTGCAATTGGATTATGATTTCAGTAAAGTTGGCAGCAGTTGTGATAATTGAATGGTGACCAAGAGGCTGAGCCAGCATAAATGTCTCAGCATCTTGCATGACTAACTGTTGTCAGTCAATAAACATCTGTAATAAATGTAGATGGTTGCTCCTATCTTTCAAGGTAATCAGGTTTTGCATTAGTTCAAAATAATTTCAATCTTATATTTGCAGGTTGAAATATCTTACATTTTCTGTATATTTTAGGATACTTCTGCTACTTCGCTGATTTCTTTTCTTTTCTTTTCCTATGGTAATTTTTATCCTTTTGATTAATTTTTCCATACGGATAAATATTACATTTGATCATCAGTTGGAGTTATGACTTTATTGATAATTTCACTTACCAATTCTTGGGGGAAAAAAACTTAAAACATGATTGGATGTTTTAAGCTTATCATCCATGGATGAGGTATGTAGGTAGTTGCTACAACACACTGTGATGGTGAAGTTTTAATTTGGATAAAAGCAATCAATCATAACCGCTTTTATTATTAGACAGATAGGAAGTTGAAATTTTGCAAAACTGGCACTCAAAAACTGTTTCAAAGTATTGCTTCAGATGTTACGATAAAATTTTCAATTATTAGAAAGGTTGAGGAAGTTTAATTTAATTTGCACTGTTAATCCTTCTATGCATTTTGAATCTCATAATTTAGATGATATCATAGGACACAGCATATAAGATTTGGTAATGCAATGGTCATCACTCTGAAATATAGACCATTTGCTTAGAATGATGAAGGATTGTATCTCAAACTTGGAGTAGAGAATTATTTCATTTTATGACATTATAAATTCATATTACAAAAATTAAGGGTTTAAAGAACACACAATCAATTAAACCAAAAAATATAATACATTTAATGGAAGAGAGCAGAAATAAATGAAGTTGTGGGCTGTTACAGTGAATGCAAAAATAGCAAAGATATGAACAGAAAGCACCGAAGATCCAATACATCTGATATTGATATTTAAATATGTATATTATAACATAGGCATAATACAGAAGAGAGAAGATTCTAACATATATAGATCATAATCACTATAATTACAACAAGGAAATATAATAAAAATAGGAAGAAAGCTAAAAAATGATTACACAACAATTTGAAAAAGATAAAGAGAAAATACAAAAATAAGATTTTTCCATATTAAAGAAACTCAATGAAGATGGGGAATTAAAATATAAAAGAATTGAATAAAAAAAATAAATTTAATAAAAATCAAAGCAAATTGAGTTAGACCAAAACTAAGAGGACTAAGTCTAAAAGCAAATTATGAACAGGGAGCAATAACATTTTTCATAAAGTGTTCAGGTGAAGAAAACAATGAGCAATGCAAAAACATAAAACATTCAACCCTAATGAACCAAATCGTTACAAATTTAAAGGGTTCACTTTATTTAGGTGACACTGTGCATATAAAGCGTGGGCGAAGACAATGGGAAGCTGACGGCTGAATAATTGAGGCGCCCGGCAGCGCAACAATTTCGGCGCGCAGCATTTAAAAATTCAAAAAGGGCGCCGGCGGCCGCCAGCGGCGGTGCGCGCCATTGGCCAAGCCACGACAATCGACGACCTGCGTAATGGCTGCGCATACGGCGCCACCGCGCTAGGCTTCTGCGACTTGGCTGCCCCGCTGGCCTCGCCATCTCTTATTCCTTCAGACAGATGCTGCCATTTTGCACTACGCCCTCACAGGACGTTCCGGGAGTTAGAAGGTGAGTTTGAAGTGGCATTTTCGGCGGCCGTGGCCGTCTCGCTCGTAAAACACTCGCGCGCGACCCGGATCGCCGCCGCCGCGGCCCTCGCAGCCGCTGGCGCGCCGCCTGGCCCCAAAACCGCCGAAACGCCGCGCTTTCGCCGTACCGCGACACTACCCGCGCCTCCATGTTGATGACAGCGCCAACCGTGCTAATTTCTCGAAATTTTCGTTGAAATGCCCCCTACATCCAGGTTCGTTAAGTAGAATTGTCTCGGCGGTGCCCGCGCTGGCGAGAGCGCGGCAGGGCCATCCTGGCGGCGGCGAAGGGCCGCCCCGGGGACCTCGGCTTGCCTTTTGCCGTTATTTCCTGCAATGGCGACGTTTGCGAGCTAGTGGGCCTGCGAACGGCGTCTCGTTGCCGTCGGCGCGACGGACGCGCTACTTAATCGTGTCGTCTGCTGCCATTTCAACAAATAATTGAGCTCGTTCGGGGCCGCCCAACTGGTTAGGGTTGCTGTGAATGCACTATTTTGCCAATATTTTTTATTAATTTAAATATACACGTGCTTGTATATAAGGTGCTTCATATTAATTGCAAAAGATCTGCGAACCTTTATTTTCAAACGGTTTTTTTTTGTTTTATAGCAATTCTCTAAATATTTTAATTATTAAAAATTATTCCTTAAACGAATCTGCAACCTTAAAGAGACTTTAAATTTGTATAATGAAACTATTTATTTGATAGTTTATGTTGAGTTAAGTTAGGTTAGGTGAAATTATGTCATTCTGTTGGGTTATGTTGCGCATTATTTACGGAACTCGTTCTCTGTTACGTGTTTTATCTGATTTAGAATGTTGATAGCATGGGCCAATGCTTTGAAAAATGTTATTTCCGATGTTATATCCGATATATGTTTAACTTAGTGTTCCCATAACCTATTACAAGAATTGAACTAAAATGCTCTGCTCATGAGTTGCAGCTAGTGTAGTAAATCATTGTATGTTTGTTTCTTAATACTAGTACATACCATTGAGACAACTTTAACAAAAAATGCAATTTGTTTTAGTTGTGGATATGTAAGGCAAGAATATTCTGAGGAATTTAGGGTAAATTTACTTTCATATTTCTTGGAGTATATCATCTTGACTACGGTGAAGCAATTTGTTTGAGAATTTTTTGTGGTGTAATACATAAGTTATTTCAGATTAAATTGTGTCAGTTAGATAACCACATGTAAAATGTGTATATATATATATATATATATATATATATATATATATATATATAAGAGAGAGAGAGAGAGAGAGAGAGAGACAAAGTTCTACATAATTAAAATAAAATTGCACTAAATGAGAACCGAACCCTCGACCACCGGATTACAAGCACAACGCTTAACCGGCTGAGCCATTCGCTGACTTGTGCAAACGTCAGTAGAGCATGCATAGAACATTTTGCATACGGGTCGACTTTCCTGTGCATTCCTTATTTTATTTTAAGCTATCGTAGCTTCGAGGGGTTCGGAGCTCGGCAGCTAATTCTTCGAGGGATGTACATGAAAAAGTTCCCTCTAACGTGGCAATAACCGTTTCTTCCGATCCGGCAATAATCTCTGGTCATCTACGCGTAAGTTGAGAGAAAGCATCATCCTTGAAGATGTCAGAACAGTTAACAGCGAACAAACTGATCGTAAAAGTTTCCCTAATTGTGAATCAAAGTCGTTGGCAGATCATGGAGCACTGATTGTACTGTCTGTGAAGGATAAATAAATATCTACTGGACAACCTCCTTGCTCACGTGATTTGGTCTTTACCTGAAGATAAAGGAAATATTAAAAATAAACTATGACGACATTCCGGATATTAAGGGTAGTGTGACAACAACTCTGATGGCTTACCAGAAGAGTGTAAAGATTTCTTTGAAGGGTGGACTAGGTGCATAGCTTCCCGATGAGAGTACTTTGAAGGTGATTATAGCGTTAGACCTCATGTTTTCTAACTTCATATCTAATAAACAGTTAGTGTTGTGCGGTACCAATATATTTCCGAAGATAGCTATTGTTCTAGACAACCATATACCATGCCGATGACTAATACCAGGAAAAAAATATGAACATACATATATGTGGGTTTAAAAGGAGGGAGACGACATAGGGTCACTTCCTGAAACTGTTAATGACGAAATTGTGCCATAAATTAAAACAAAACATGGGGCCGGCGAAGAGATTGCTCTGCAATCCCAGAACGAACTTAAAAAAAACTTAAAAAAAACCTTTCGATTTCGAATTTCGGGAAAATTCGAAATCGAATATCTCGAAAATTATTCGACATAGAATTTTTTCGACTTCATTTTCGAATTCAGCGTCGAATTTCCTATAAGAATCACATTTAAAATCGTAATGTCGAAAATTTTCCCGAAATTCGAAGTCGAATATCACGAAAATTATTCGAGATAGAAATTTTTTAATTTTGAATTCGAAATCTGCGTAAAATTTCCTATAAGAATCCATTTTCAAATTTTCAAAAATCTCTAATTTTGTGACGGACCGACAGACAGACATAGAATTCAGTAACGAACTTTTGAGTTTGTTGAATATAATTTTGAATTTGTAATGGGAAGTCGAGATGAATAGAAATGGATTTTTTTCAAATGCTCTATTTTATGTATAAATTATGAACTCATAGGGAGCAGAAAATTATTAATAAGCATATGGTTTATGTTTGAGCTTTTGATTGGTCCATGGTATTCTACGAGGGCGAATCAAATATAAACGAGACTTATTTTTAAAAAATATTTTATTTGAACTTGAAACAAAAGAATAGCAAATTATTTTTCTACATAATCTCTTGATTTAGAAACACATTTTTCCCAACGTGTAGCTAATTTTGAAATGCCTTCCTTGTAGAATGAAGTTGGTCGTGTTTCCAGCCAATTGCGCACATAGACCTCAACCCCCTCATCGCTGTCGAATCTATGCCCTCCCATGGCTTCCTTGAGAGGACCGAATAGGTGATACTCGCAGGGCGATAGGTCAGGGCTGTAGGGAGGGTGTTCAACTGTCTCCCAGCCCAGTTTCTCCAATTTTTCTCTTGCAATTTCTGCTCAGTTGTCAGAAGGCGAGGCACCCACCTTGCGCACACCTTAGGAAACCCTAGCTCCTCTGTGATTATCGAAAAAGTGCTACCATAACTTATTCCAATCTCAGATGCAATCTCATCGATGGTCAGACGCCTGTCACCCTCAATAAATTGTTGATGCTGGTGCGAGGTCGGCGATCATGGCTCTCATTTTCAACATTTTCACGACCCTCCACGAATTTTTTATGCCATGCGAACACTCTAGCTCGTGACAGTATTTCTTCCTTAAACTGCGCAGTCAATCTCCTCAGAATTTCAGCCGGTTTTACACCTTCCGTGGTGAGAAATTTAATGATAATGATTGACGACGGCACCTTCTGCTCAGACGTTGTCACGACGGGTACTGACAGGAACGAACGAAATCGCCCGCCTGTTTCCCCCACTCCTGACATCCCTACCCAACATCTGACGAAGCGAGAACTCTCGCGCGTTAATATTACGCGCCCGAGATCAAAAGTCTCGTTAATATTTGATTCACCCTCGTAAAATGGACATCTCTGCTTGTTCTTTTCAAGTTTTAATCCCTAACAGACTCAATATGTTTGGATGTGGATAATTGTGAGCAATATCAACTCTACTGTTAATGATCTATATATAGTGTGGAAAGGAGTACGTGAGGGCTATCAAGTTTTTTTTTATATATTTCATCTTTTGTGCGCATTTATGTTTCTTGTACATCAGGAAGATTGTATATATCAGACATAGAATTTCATATTAAGTACAAAAACCTTATTTCTTTTCCTCTCTTCTGTCACTTCTCTCCTTTCTTGTTTGGCTCTCCCTCTCCACTGTTTGTTTTTTGTTATTAATCTATTGGCTTTTAATAGTTCTGTGAAGTAGAGATCCCTAATGAGATTGATAATAGAATTTTTGTCTTGACAAGTTAAACGGTTGTTTGGATGAAAGTACATAAAGGTCAACTTTTGTTTACATTTCTTATATATTAGGAGGGTGGTATATGGCATATATATATAGAATTTTCTTTTGCATTCGGCATCTTAAACTGCGTTCAAGTTATTCCTCTTTAAATATTAAACATAAAACCTAACTCACCTTCCCGCCACTTCTCTCCTTTAACTCCTCTTACAATTTTCTTTCTTTGCTTCTCTTTCCCTTCTTGCTTGTTTTTACATATTAAACCATAATCTTTCATTAGTCTACATATAACGGATTCCAAACAGGATTGATATAAAATTCTTTTCTTGACAAGTTAAGATTATATATATATATATATATATATATATATATATATATATATATATATATATATATATATATTTGAAAAAAAATCTGGTGTGAACATCACACGATTTTCCTTATCCTATATTATATTATATATATATATCGGCCCTGCGCTGCTCTTGTCCCAGAACTTGTTATTTAAAAAAGGGACGAGCGCGAGTCCAACACTCGAAAGCTGATTAAAATAAACAGTACAAGACAATAATTGACTCGTACTTACAATTTTGCTACGTCACTGAAGGTAACTGTGCGGGCTCGGTCGCACAGCCTGCGTGCTCCCTCCTAGCGGCCAAGCGTCTGAGGGTCTAGAGTGGTGTAACCCATTAATTTTTCAAGAATTTATGATACCTATGAAGACAATTCAACGCTTCATTATGATTTAATGTTAATATCCTCTTCAAAATTTTACTTTATTTTATAATTTCTTAATTATTGATGTTGGACTATATCTTTTAAACAAATCTAGATTAGAGCTTGCCCAAAAACGTATTAATGAGCAGTATGCCTGTCAAACAGTGCTTCTATTAAAATTAGCCGAATTAACGTATAAAGCGTGTACTTGTAACTAATATAGCAACTTAGCCCTGACTGACGAAGCACTCTTTGGCAAGATAGAAATTAAATTATTTCACTTTGTATATTCAAGATATGAGCATATATTTTTGCAAATAACAAAGAAATTATCAAAATTATTTTTATGAAATGAGACAGAAGTATACAAGGTTTTACAATTATTGTTTCAGATTGATGTCTAACATTTACACGAAGTACGTACCATGGACTAAATTTGTATATCATGGAAGTAGCTAGTTAGAAGAGAACATTTTGCTTGTATAAATTTCGCATAAAATGTATTTTTCTGTTGCTGAAGCATTCAGTAAGTTAAAATCACTTTACAATGTTGCTACTTCATTCATAAATTTTAATATGCAGTCAGTTTATGTTTTAACACTAATTTTCGATACATTCAAGGCAAAAAGTTCTGGCTGCCAACCGATGACCATTCCATATTCAGTGTTTCAGTTCATTAGAAGGGCGCCGCCATGGCCACCCAATTCCCCGCTGGCACCATCAAGCTGGAGGGAGTGGATTCCAGCGAAAGCGTCACAGAGATCCAGTCCTACTTGGCGGGCTTCCAAAAGGAGATTGATGAAGGGAGTGATGGTACCATTCAGCAAGTTGCAGGTTGCTACTGCACTATTTTATTTTTTGTGGATGGGGTTGTTAACGGGATTTAACTGTAGAAAATGAAGGGGAAGAAAATGAAGGTGATGGCGAGGGTGGAACATATTTTGTTGACCAGGCTGGCCACTACTATTATCAGGCTAAAGGAGAACCCGTCATGACAGTAATGTCTGCATCTATCAAGGAGTCGGGCGAAGAAGGGGAAGAATTTATCATAAACCAGGAAAATGATGACGATGGAGATGAAGGCGATGAAGTAATTTCTTTGTTTTAATTATATTGTTGAAAGTTGCGTCGGCTTATGCATTTATAAATGTGAGGGTTATCTCAAAAGTGAAGTTTCTCTATTTTTCAACCCCATATAGCAAGCTAAGATTTTTAGAATAGTTTATACTCTTTATGTAAATCTAAATATACAATTTTTTTTTAAGTCTAAAAAAACCATCTTGGGTGTGAAAAAGAAAACACTTTGTTATTCAACCTATGACAATGAATATATAAAAATTGCTTGTTGCAAAGCACAAAAATGTATTAAGAAGTCGAGAGCTGCTAATAAAATAAGGAAACTTACTTTTGAGGTAATCCTTAAACAAATTATGAATAAAAATATAAGCTAAGATGAATTATTAAATTCTTATTGATTACTAAACAAATCTACATTAGTTTATAATTGTTGTAGAATATGTCTGGAGATGCACCTGATCATATATTAATAAATTCCGGTAATGCTTACCAGAAGGTCACAGTAGTTCCCGCAGATAACAATACTGGTGAGTTAAGTTATGTGTTGATTGTTCAGAATCCAGATGATATAAAAGAGGGGGAGCAGACTGATGGAGATCAAGATATGACTGGTAAATACTAGCCATTTGTACAGTTTTCAGTTTGTGATTTGCCATTTTTTGTAGTGTATGATTTTGATGAGAATGAAGAAGGTGGTCCAGTTGACTCAGAAGCAGAAGACGATAAGTCAAAGATTGTTAAAATCTTTCACCGAAAATCGCAGGTTGTTACGCAAGCACACATGTGTAATTATTGCAATTACACAAGTCCAAAACGTTACCTTCTGTCGCGGCATATGAAGTCGCATTCGGAAGAGCGGCCACATAAATGCAGCGTTTGCGAGAGAGGATTTAAGACTTTGGCTTCGTTGCAGAATCACGTCAATACCCACACGGGAACCAAACCACACGCCTGTAAATACTGTGATGCTGCTTTCACGACTTCTGGTAAATTCTTAGTTTTTTTTGACTTGATTTAATTGGGAGATTTTTAGGCGAGCTTGTGCGGCATGTACGTTACAGGCACACACACGAGAAACCCCACAAGTGTAACGAATGTGACTATGCCAGCGTGGAGTTGTCGAAGCTCAAGAGGCACATTCGATGTCACACAGGCGAGCGGCCGTACCAGGTAAAGATTGTACATGTTATTTAAATTGCAGTTAGTAATAATTTTTTATTTCAGTGTCCACACTGTACTTACGCTAGCCCAGATACTTTCAAGCTGAAGCGCCATCTTCGCATCCACACAGGGGAGAAGCCTTATGAGTGTGATATATGCAAAGCCCGTTTTACGCAGTCCAATAGTTTGAAGGCTCATAAATTAACTCACAATAGTAGGTATTTGAGTGATTTTTTAATTTATTGTGTGTGATGTGTTTTTTTTTTGTCTTTCTGTAACACTAATTTTCTGATGTATATGGAATTCTATTTCATTGTTGTTTTAAAGGTTGAATTTAGACAATTATTTTTGTTTATTGCTGAATTATTCTTGATTAAAACAATTAATTTCACATGTTTATAAGTTGAGATATCTATAATAACGATATTGCAATCAAATCATGTTTAGATATGTAGAAATCAATTTGTTATAAACGTAAAGTGTGTATTCATTACAAAAATGAAACTATTAGTAATATACAATATAAGGCTTTCCTTGTCTGTGCATGGATTTTTATTGAAATTATTATATTTGATTAGTTTTGAAATTTTTCATATTGAAATATATATAATATATAATATACATGACTTCATACCGAATAAAGAACCTACAGGTTAATTCATTGACTACAATGGTATTTCTCAAATAAAATTGGGTGCTATGTTAAAGGATACACTCATAATACAACAAAGGAAAAATTGTTGGTGATAATTTTGTATTATTGCATTCCTGTTAATTATCAATGAGAGTTGGCTATGATTATACACAGTGTGGAAAAGAGTCATTATTAAGATTTTTGTTGTTTTTTTTTTATGTATTTCATTTCGAAACAATGATTTTGTGGTTGTCAAGTTTGTGATTTAGAACAGACTATACTTTAAAAATTTTGCAGATTTTGCTCTTAGAATTTATTTCACGTTTTGGATATAATGGGCTGTCCAAAAAAATTTAAGCGTTTTATTTTTTTTTTTATATATTTTTACATTATTATTGCATGATTTTGGTATCATTTAAAAGCTTGCAATCTCTCGCATATTTTGATGTGTAATACTTGTATATTTGTTTCAGTATAGAGTTTACGTGTGAGCTAAAAAGATTGTTAATGCATGAGTATAAGTTGAGTTCAAAACCAAATGCTGCTGAAACCGCTCAAAAGTCTTCATTGCTGGCTTTGAACTCTACAAAATGCGTTCAAACCGTCGACTTTCCAATCGTACCTTCGCTTCATGTTTCATTGATTCGGTGAGCGGTTTCTGCAATATTTGCTTTTCAACTGAACTTGTACTTGTGTAGCATTAACAATCCTTTTTGCTCACACGTAAGCTCCGTACTGAAACAATTGTACAAGTATTACATATCAAAATGCATGGGGGGATTGCGAGCTTTCACATGACACCAAAATCATGCAATAACAATGCAAAAAATATGAAAAAAAGTGAAACGCTTGAAAATTTTTGGACAACTCAATAGATTGTTCCATACCAAGCAAAACATTAGCTTTTGTTTGAATATTATTTTATATTCAATTCTCACGATACGATTTTTAATAATACAGACAAATAGTTATTAAATTATAAATAATCTTGTTATCTTTTACCAAATAATATTTTGAAATATATTTCTTTGTTAAATAGTTGGAGAAAAGCCGATATTCCAGTGTGAACTTTGCCCGACAACATGTGGACGTAAGACAGACTTACGCATTCATGTGCAGAAATTGCACACATCGGATAAACCTTTGAAGTGCAAACGGTGTGGCAAGTCTTTTCCTGACCGTTATAGTTATAAGGTATTTAATATATTTTTTTACATGTATAATAATTGAATATGAGTACTAGTTTTTTTTACATACCAATTAGAAAGACATGGTGTCAAAGGACACATCATGAATAGCACTGACCAAATTTAGTTATATACTTCTTGGGTGTTAGCAATTGGAAGGCAGCTAAGATTTGCTATTATTTGTGGTGTAGTCTGTTTCTTTTCATACACATAAGTGTAAATATTGGATTTTTGCAATTTATTTTTTTGGTAAATTTTTGTTTATTTTTCCTAAAGATATTGAACAATTTAAATGAAATCAGCTTTTATGTAGCGAACTAGTCGATCTTTGCTTGGCATTACGTTGTTGCATTATTTCTATCCACCAGAAAAACATTTATTTAATTAATATATTGTCTATTATATTCAACAATTTGTGTCCATCTGTTAGGTAGCTTGTCAATTAATTCTCGATGCAAATATGTTTTGATTTTTTGATGCAATAATTAGAACAGTGAATTGTCTACATTTGTTTTCAATGTTTTTCAAATTTTTTTCAAAAAGTTTTGCAGGGACAAAATAAAATGACGTAATGTGAGAAAAATGTTTGGGTGAGGAAGAACTTGGTAGCCTAACTCATCCGGTTTCTGTTTTGTCTGAAGTGCATTATGTGGCTGGGTGTTGTCATATTGAAAGATGATTTTTTTTCAATTATACAGCACGTCTTTTTCTTTACTTTTATATGCAACAGCGACAATTGCTTCAAAATGCACAACCTTTATAATGCAAGAGTCCTTGCTGATCCTACCTGATATACAACATGAATTTTTGTTGGTGCACATTATTGTTGAAAAAGGATCTTTAGTTAGGTGAACTTTGAAACGATTGTCTTTAAAGTCAGAATGCATTTTATGCCCAGGTCATCTTTAAAATATAGAATTTTGCAAACCACCTCTGAATCATCCTAACGTCAACATTCTATCCCAATGTTTTACATGAGGATTTTTTTGTAGTAACAATTGCATTATTGCTCTTTTGAAGTGTGTAAAAAATGCAGTGCCACAATTGATGTTTCTTAGCTTCAATTAAAATTTAAAAATAACAAAATTATTAACACAGTACCCCATAATAAATAAAAAAATTGAACAAAAGTTCCGCTTCAGTTAATTTAGTGAATATTAGAAAATATTGGAAATATTAATAGCAAATAAAACAGATATTATGCAACAACCTAATAGAATATTGCCGGTTTCGGTGTGAATAAATTGCATGTCTACTAATATTCTGCTTTGTTGTTGAACTTTTATTCTTGCAGGGCGTTGTTTAATACTCAAAAAAGTTGATAATTTATTGGCAAAGGATTGAGGTTACCTAGCAGGTAAGATAGCCAAACTGAAACAAGTTTTGTTTGCTCACTCGAGCTACATATGATTATGAATTAGTGTGTGAAAATTGAATTTTATTTTTATAATTTTTTAAATGAAGTTTTTCATACCACAGCTTGGTTACAATGCTAGTGCCTTGTGGTAGCATCTTGAAGTGTATTACTTTTAAACGAGAAGATATCGCTGAAAAACCGAAATTTTGCTCGTTTTTCTCATTTCAATTCCAAACCGGAGGATGAAGGTTTTGGAGATTGCAAAAAATCAATTTCTGGGCATCACTTTGAGCAAGGAATATGAATAGGGGTTGTTTTATTTGTTCTCTTATTCTATTTCTGCCTTAACTATCAAACAATGATGGTCTAATTGAAAAAAGTTGTTGATAAGGGAAGGTCTGTGGCTATTTTTTAATTTACTTAATAATTTAAAAGTGACTTTCCAGTTAGATCAAGTATAAATGTATGGAACTTTTGTTATTGTACAAGTGCATTTGGCAGCTAGTAGATATATAAAAAAAATTGTACATTTTGTATTTATACTCCTTGTTACTGAAATAGTTTATATTTTAGTTGAAATATGATGAATTTTAAAAATGTAGGACAAAATATTTTTATAGCTTCACAATAAAACTCACGAGGGAGAAAAGTGCTACAAATGTGACCTGTGCCCGTACGCATCGATATCAGCTCGGCACCTTGAGTCGCACATGCTTATTCACACCGACCAGAAGCCCTACACTTGTGACCAGTGTGACCAGTGTTTCCGGCAGAAGCAGCTGCTCAAAAGGCATCAGAACCTGTATCACAACCCACAGTACGTGCCTCCACCACCGCGGGAGAAAACGCACGAGTGTCCCGAGTGCGGGCGCGCCTTCAGGCACAAAGGCAACCTCATCAGGCACATGGCAGTTCATGATCCTGACTCAGCAGTTGAGGAGAAACAGTTGGCCCTAAAGTTGGGCCGTCAAAAGAAAGTACAAATGATTGATGGACAGCCGGTAGAAGTAATTCCACATATGGACGAGTCTGATGAAGATGAGGGGGATGACATGATGCCCATGGAAGGTTCTGATGGCCAGCAGTATGTTGTGCTTGAAGTCATCCAGCTTGCGGATGGCGAGGAACCTGCAATGGTCAATGAGGGCCAATCGGGCATGCTCAGCGGGGGCATTCTTGCAGACTCTGGTATGCTGTATCATTTTGAATGTATGTAAGAAATAGAATCATTGTTTATTTTTACTGTGTAGATTTGAATGAGGAAGTGATAAAAGTTCTTCAGTCTGCACGAAGAGAAGGGCGATCAGAAGACGAGAAGATTACTGCAGTACGTGATATGGAAAACTGCTTTGGGTTTGATGTAAGAAATTGATAGGAATTTATTAGTGTGATTATTGATGATATGTTTTGCCTTGTAGGAAGAAGATGATGATGATAATGAAAACGATGAAGATATGCCTGGTGGAAGTGAAACGATCACTTTGTTGGGGGGTATAGATTAATAAACTGAACTGATAAGTATCGTTTACGTTGGCGATTATGCTGTTTAGTTGGTGTACCTATTTTTTAAAGCTGATTACGAGATCGGACGATTAATTTGTCTTATTTATGTATAGTTTGTGGTTCTTATTTATGTAAATGCTATGCATGTAAGTTACTTATACATTGTACATAATAGAGTAGTAAATATTGAATTAATTTATTTTTTTATTTTAAAAGCGTTTGACTATCTTAGAGTATATAGAATTTTGAGATGTGGATAAATAATTCATAAAAGAATTTACAAAACATTGGAAGAAGGAATAAGTAACTCCCAGTTTGGTTTCCGCGCAGGTCTTGGAACGCGAGAAGCTCTCTTTGGGATTAATGTGCTATACCAGCGATGCATGGATATGAACCAAGATGTGTTTACCTGCTTCATCGATTTCGAAAAGGCGTTTGATAAAGTGAAACATGGTAAACTACAAGAACTTTTACTTAAGAAAGGCATAGATAGGAGAGATGTGAGGATAATTAGTAACCTATATTGGGGACAGAGTGCTAACATAAAAGTTGGAACAGAAATAACCGAGGAAATTGAGATACGCCGTGGAGTGAGACAGGGATGCATCCTATCTCCACTTCTGTTTAACATCTACAGCGAAGCCATCTTTAGAGAAGCCTTAGATGAGGAATCGGCGGGAATTATTATATATGGAGTAATAGTTAACAACATGAGATACGCAGATGACACAATCCTCTTAGCAAGCAACCTTACTGACATACAACATCTGCTTGAAAAAGTAAATGATCGCTGTAACCACTACGGCTTAAAAATAAATTTTAATAAAACCAAATGGATGGTAGTTACAAAAACTCCACACATTCAAGGAAACTTAAGAGTTGCAAACATATTAATAGAATGGGTAAGGAAATACAAATACCTCGGGACGTGGATAGAACAAACAGCTGATCAAACAACGGAGATAAGAACTCTTATAGAAATAGCTAGATCCTGCTTTGCAAAATTAAAGAAAGTACTTTGCAACCGAAACATAAACATTGGGCTCAGAATACGAATGCTTCGCTGTTATGTATTTAATATCATGCTCTATGGCATAGAAGCTTGGACACTTAAGAAAAAGCAAACAAACAAAATACAAGCCTTTGAAATGTGGTGTTACCGCAGAATGTTGCGTATAGCCTGGATTGAAAGAATAACTAACAGAGAAGTTTTGACAAGGATGAACAAGGAATGTGAAATAATAAATACAATAAAAAAGAGGAAACTAGAGTACTTAGGCCATGTAATGGGAAATCCCAAATACGCACTGTTCCAACTCATCATGCAAGGGAAGATAAAGGGAAAAAGAAATGTTGGTAGGCCTAAAATGTCTTGGCTAAAAAATCTCAGAGATTGGTTTAATTGCAGCAGCATTGAACTATTTCGATCGGCCGTTGACAAAATCCGTATAAGAATGATGATAACCAATCTCCGTGAAGGAGAAGGACCATAAGAAGAAGAAGAGATATGGATGACATCCTACACTTTACAATACCTTTCTATAAAGGATGGTCTTAATATAAGAACATAAAATTGAATTATACACCACTTTTTCTGTTTAAGCAGCTTTGGGGATTTCATAGCTGTCATACGTATGCATCATGATTAGTGATTATTAGAGTTTGAAATATATGCACTATAAAACAGTTCAAATATGCACTAAAAAGTGGAAAATAAAATTACATACCTTAAATAATTACTTTTATTTTACAATATTGACACCTATAGTACATGTACATTTATACAAGAAGATTCGAAATGCATTTTTAATGGGGAATATTTTATAAACATAAAAACATAATTAACCTAAGTTTTTATTTAACGTTTCTACACTGGAACTTAATAAATACATTTCTAAATTGTCAATAGTTAAACATTGTCTTCCATTGCTTAACAAATATTTGTAGTTTGAAAATGTACATGCAACTTTGCAAAAAGTAACAGGTGCATACTTAAAATGCACATGTAATTGGATCCAATTCTAGATCGTCCCTCTACTCACCATTTTTTCATTAATATTTTTTTAACATGATGTAGCCTTAATTTTGTCAAAACAGGGTTTAGGTTTGTTTCAACTTTTTTTAAATTTCGCCACCTTCAGCAATTGTGCTTTTCAAGTTTTCAATAATGGTTAAACTTTCATGTAGTGAAAGTTCTCGCTTCTATAATTTTTCATTGGCAGTTACAATGCAAACAAAATTAAATTTAATATAAGCTAACTGGTGTTTAATTGTTGGATCTCTAAAACACATAATACAATTTTCTTTCAACTGCAGCTGAACTTTGAGAATAAAACTGATATATTTGATTTTAGTGTAATTCATTGTAAGAAAATTATACATTCTAGCCAGGTATTGCATCTTGTTAAGATCGGCTTTTTTCCTTATGCACCAAGAGGTGCTTTAATAAAAAAAATTTAACATTTGAAAATAAATTATATTTGAGTCTAACAGTTTTAGCAACGTGATTTAAATCATGACTTCAACAAGTACAATGAATTAAATTAGGGAAAATATCTTTTATATTTTGTGATGCTCTTATCATATACGAAGCACCATCTGTAACCATTAATATTATTTTATCCATTGGCATTTGATTCGGAAAATAAAAATTATTTAACGATTTATTAACAAATTTAGTTATCATTATATTATTGCTTTTTTTCTAGAGCTTTTACACTGACCAAATAACCTCTCCTAGGTTTATTTTCATTCAACGTACCCAACAAAAGATTATCTATAATACGGATTTTTAACATTAGTTGTTTCACCTAATGAAAACCATACAAATCCACGGCCAATGCGCTTTTTAATTTCAGCCATCGCGTCATAATAATTTATGCCGACATATTCAACGAACTTAAAAAGTTCGTTACTGAATTCTATATGTCTGTCGGTCTGTCGGTCTGTCTGTCGCTGTCACAAAATTATGGATTTTTTAAAATTTTAAAATGGATTCTTATAGGAAATTTTACGCTGATTTCAAAATCGAAATCAAAAAGTTTCTATCTCGAATAGTTTTCGAGATATTCAACTTCGAATTTCGGGAAAATTTCGACATTGCGATTTTATGAGTAATTCTTAAAGAAAATTTTACGCTGATTTCAATAATGAAATCGAAAAAATTCTATGTCGAATAGTTTTCGAGATATTCGACTTCGAATTTCGGGAAAATTTTCGACATTACGATTTTAAATGTGATTCTTATAGGAAATTTTACGCTGAATTCGAAAATGAAGAAAAAATTCTATGTCGAATAATTTTCCAGATCGAAAGGTTTTTTTAAGTTCGTTCTGGGATTGCTTACACAGTAATCTCTTCGCCGGCCCCATGTTTTTTTCTTAATATTAAAGTACTAGGAACATTAACAGTGTGCTCAGCAGTGCAGTTTTTCTTAAGAAAATTTTGAGATAAGGGGTGATTTAGTTTATAAAGTGAAAAATCTCTACTATTAGTTGACCTGATCTCGAAAATACAAAGGAAATATTGCATGAGTATAGCGGACTAGTGCATTTGTGTATCACAATATTTGTTTTTATTGCCTTGTATGAGTAATATGCGACTAATTTTAAACATTTTGATTTTTATAACTATGTCTTAACTGTCCTTAGCAGTCAAGGTAACATTCTCACTTTTATTAACTAGTAAACATTTTATTTACCTGAGAAGCCTACATTTCTAGAGGAGTAATTAAGTTAAGATGGACTGTTTGTATGTGCATGCGTGCGCATATGTGAGTGCAAGCACAAGTGCGCGGAATCTATTCTGGTTTGAAGAAAAATTTTATTGTCTAAGGCGCTGTCGACTCGTATGGTTTATCTGCACAACTATGTATATTGTTGCCACGAAAGCGAAACATTGGGGTTCAAATGGGTAGTGCATGCGCAATACACGACGCTGTTTCCAGTTAGCGTCACATAGCCTCTCCTACCTAATCCCGACTCTCACCTCCAAGCAACCTTTATATGAAAATAAAGGTGGTGAACCGGTAACCTGAGCAATTTCACCGGAAACCGGGTAACCAACTCCAGGGGAAGGTGGAGCCAGGGCTGACGAGAGCGGGAGAAATGGCCCTCCGAAAAGGGGGTCGGGCTAGGGGCTAACAACCCCTACTTGTAAAAAAAAACACTAAAAAACCTAAACTTTTGCCTCGGAACACAGGATGGAAAGACTTAAGGAACGAAATTGGATTTTGTTTTTGGAGAAGCTGAAGAAGAACATCTGCAGACAGACAGGAATGGAGACGAAAGTTGGAGGAGGCCAAGGCTCGATTCGAGCTGTAGTGCCACCAAAGAAGAAGAAAGTGAAACATTATTTATATTACTTTTTAGAAAATGATGAAGTTCAAAGAGAAACATTTGAAATCCTGAACTCCATGATGTCTACACAGTTATTGATTTATGAAGGGTCACATAATAGAGGATGAATAGTACCGGTGACTTTCATTGCAGATATGGTTAAAAAAGTATATTATATAAAAAGAACCCTCATTGGTTTGCAACAGTTTTGCAAGAAAACCTAAACTTTTGCCTCGGAACACAGGATGGAAAGACTTAAGGAACGAAATTCGATTTTGTTTTTGGAGAAGCTGAAGAAGAACATCTGCAGACAGACAGGAATGGAGACGAAAGTTGGAGGAGGCCAAGGCTCGATTCGAGCTGTAGTGCCACCAAAGAAGAAGAAAGTGAAACATTATTTATATTACTTTTTAGAAAATGATGAAGTTCAAAGAGAAACATTTGAAATCCTGAACTCCATGATGTCTACACAGTTATTGATTTATGAAGGGTCACATAATAGAGGATGAATAGTACCGGTGACTTTCGTTGCAGATATGGTTAAAAAAGTATATTATATAAAAAGAACCCTCATTGGTTTGCAACAATTTTGCAAGAAAACCGGCCGATAGTATGGTAGTTTTGGATGTGCTTGATTTTATTTTTAGGCTATTTGACAAATATGTGCGAATGGCTACCACTCGGAAGCCTGTCGTCCTGGTAAAGATCTATTATAATAAAGGTGTCATCCACTTTATGATTAATTAGTGGTACGCACAACTATTTTTGCACCATAGTGCTCAATAAGAGTGCAACACAGTGGTGGAAAAGTTAATACAACTGTCGGGAGAACTTGGAAGAGCAAAAAGCTAGAAATTCTTGTGTTTGTCAATTCTATTTGGAGATAGTTTTTTGTCGATTCACCTATGCAGAGAACGATGTCAAAAATCTAAGGCCTTTGCTAAGTAGTACCTACCTGATAAGGTAGTTATTGTAAGACAATATTTTGGAGCAGCATGAGACCAAATATAAAATTGCTGGAGGGTAATGTGCAAGGGTGAAGGTGTGAAGTAAAACTAGTGCTTGTTTAAGATTACGTAACTGTTTTAAGATGGCTATTAACATCAGATGAACTTTTTTATTTGTTGGAAGTGTTTGTTAGAACATTTGGAAAAATGTGCCTATATATTAAACATTTTAGGCTAACTAGAAATGTTTGGAATGATGACGTATTTTCCTCAAAATATATATGGATGTACTAGTGCATTTAGATGGGCACTGAGGTGATAACATCGATAACGTATACCGTCTTTTAATTTTTTTTTTTGATGAGTGAAGAAATATCCAATTTTCGTTGAATAACATGGTTAAGAGCAAACAAAGGAGAACTTTGGACTAAAAACCTCTTAAAATGTCTATATTTGAGTTGCTTGCAGTTTCTCAAAATTGGTTTGCATGTCCAAATAAATTTAAGGATGGCTTTATATGACAATATATTGTTTTTTTATGGAGAGTTGCAATTTTCTCTCAATAAACCAATGCATGTTTTGTATTTTGAGATTTGACTGTTTTTTTCATCCATACATGTTACTTCCATGTCATTCTTCGGTTTAAATATTTTCAGAATCTTGAAGAGCTCATCTTTTGATTTTCTTTCACTGACTTTGATATTCCATTTTTTGTTTGCATTTTTATTTTTTGTGAATGCTCTTGGGGATTTTGAAATGCTACATTAAGACTAGAGTGTAATAAGAGTATGCCAGAATCGTTGGCGATTGTAATTTTTGCTGTGGTAAACGGATCACCCGTAAAGAGCCTGGCACACTTCCATAAGTTTTTAATTGGTAATCTGACAAGGGAATTTAAGTTATTGAACAATTTCAGAGTTAAACGGTTGTAATTCAACCTTTGGGTGATTTGCAAAAGCAAAGGCTTTTCTCAATCGCTTCTAGCCCATGCATTATTATTGATATGTAAAAGTGTTACATGGTTCTGTGGTTGCTTCAATTTTTTAGTCGCTCACCAAAGAGAGCATTATGGGGTTTCTGGGGTCGTCACTGTGATCGACTGGATACGAGCGAATGCTCATCTGTTCGGGAGCCAAGCTCGCGGGCGAGTTTGAGTTTCGTTGAAAACTCGTGAATGTATATGACGTAGAATTTAAGTTACATGACAGTAAGCACAATAGACTCCTGGTAGTGCACCCAACAAAAAACGGGGCTTTCGATGGCGACAATTGTTGCGAGTAAATTTCCACTGCGGTGTTTTGGATATTAGAGAGGAGTTGTTTGAGCTTTGCTGATGCATTATTGAGTCTTTGCTTATCAACAGCGTGCCTCGTTATTTGTCATCTGTGATGTTTCTCAGCAGTTTTTTTTTTATGGAATAGGACAACTAGTGTTGTCGATATTCTGAACATTTGAGTATTTTTGCCATATTCGATTGCCTGTAGTTATATAATGTAACTTATTATTGGTTAATGTCTTTAGAAGTTCTTTACCTTTACTAGTGGTAAATCGTGATCTCTCTTGTACATATTTCATACTGTAATTGCCTTCAGAGATGAATACATTGTCCAATCACCAATAATCTATTTCAATCGTTGACTGATATTGCAGTAGTATTAGTATGTTTAGAAACGACAGTGGTCAGTAGTGCCCGTTTGGTCCATTAAGGTTTGTAACATATTTTTAAGTTCAAACAACTCACTTGTTCCGCCTGCTAATGTTTATTGGTTCTACATTGTGTCAGAATCGTCGCTCGTTGCTTCTGCTGGCTACTTGAACGTCATTGATATTTAGTTGAACCAGATGTATTGAATATTGACCAGTTGGCTCAAACTGTTTGCTCCTTAGAGGGGAAAACATTTTTTGTTATAATTATTTATAAACAAGAAATTCTTTATAGTTTGCAGGATGCTTACCACTGCAATCACACATTTAATATAGAAAGTTCTTTCTTTTCGATGGCATTCGGAAGTTAAATTAAATAAATTGTGACCTTTATCTTTATTACAAATATTTTTTGGTATGTCTAAATCTTTGATATTTCGTTTATTGAGTTATTAAGCTTTGCTATTTGTTGTACCAGCTTTGTAGTTCTTCTTTTAATTTGTCTACCTTGTCGATGTATATTTTTAGATCTACTCTAAAGCTTTGCTCTTGTTTAAGCTGATAGGTGTAAAATTTTGTATTTCTTTTAGTGCCTTAGTTATAAAAGTAGACTTTTTAGAAGTTTTTGGTAAGATTTTGATGATAACAGTGACTGCACTGTTTGCGTCGGGGCAAAACCTGTGAACTGATCGGTTGATGCTCTCATATGTTCGCCACGCTACAATCGTATTTGATTGGACTAATAAGGGGCGGTTGGCAAGCTATAGACGACCACATTGTTACCCCTTGTTTGAAGTGCACGCAAGTACATTTATTTTTAGCCACCTTCCAGGCACATGAGTCTCAGAAATAAACCCAGATCGGTCCGCACTGGAGCTAATTATTTAACATTTTTATATAAATATTTTTCTGATTCTAGTAGTTGTATTAGCGGTTTTATGATAACACCAAATATAAATATTATCTAATGACAGGAATACAGGTGTTTAACCAATATCTAGTTTTGATTTATTTGATTATATTGTTTTTGTGTCCTGATATTATCTTTACGTTTTCGTTTTACACGTGGTCAACCATTTGCCAATCAGAGTCTTGGGGAATTTGAGTTGTTAACCGTTGATATGCAACTATATTATTTTGACGAGTGAGATTATTTGTTGGATTTTGTACAATACATTATGTTTGTACCCACTGCAGCTGATGGTTTTGATCTAATTGAATATATGTATGTGAATTGATTCTGCTAGAAAGCCACTTGGATTCAATCTACCTAAATTGTGGTTTATTGGTCTTGTAGTGGTAAGACTCTACACCCCGCGTGGGAGTACGGCCTGCGAACTGAGAGCTTAAGGCTCTCTCATACGGTCGCTCTCTCTGCCCGATCGTCGCGCACCATCTCTGATGCGAGGCGATGTGGCAAGCACCGCGCCTAAGACGACCGCCATTATTACCCCTTGTTCGAATGAACGCAGGTACTCAATTATTTTTAGTGACTGAGTAGGCCACCCGCCAGGCATCAGAGAGCACCGGGAATTGAACCCGGGTCCGTCAGCATCGCAGCCCGTCCCTCAACCACGGGGCCACACACGGTTTATTAGTCTTAAGGGGCAAAAATAAACTGCTATACTGTGAATGAGCGAGTGACGACAGAAAATGCCGAAATTTTACCTGCAATGACCCGATTGACGTCAGCAGCTAGCCCGGTTACATTATCTACCATCCCGGTGACCATCAAGGGCCATCCAACACCAACTCTACCACACTCACACAAATACAAAAGGAAAAACGCACGGGATAGTTACTTAATTTTTAGAAGATTTTCTTCTGAAGATGTCCGCCGCGTTGTTGACGAAACATCAAGAATTTTCCAACTCCGACCACACTATGCAGCCACTGTTATTGTTTATAAAACTTTTAAAATCAAATAACTAATAGGGCTAAAGTGTTTTAATTTGTAACACAGTATTTTTTTAGATCCTCAAGTTGCACGTTATCACTCCAGGACTTACGGCCTTCATCTTTTTTTCCGCACTTGATGTCATTAGCGCTTGACCACTTCGTTTCGACTCACAAATTGAACTCTTTTCAAATCTTCTAAAGTAGTTTCTACAAAATTTACTATCGTACGCATTCCTTGGAAAGAAGAATGTTCATAAAATCGTTTATTATCTTTTGTTTGTAGAACGCCTCTCCCCACTGTCTAGTATGCAGACCAGGTTCACCGGCTTTGTGTAATAGTATTCCTGGTCGATGATAACCATTTCATTGAACCTATGTTTTTCCGCGTGGTCGCTGTTTTGCGCACCATGCAGTGGTTTATGTATCGGCATATATTCTAATGTTTGTTTGTTTAAAACTAGTAATAGAAATAATATTCTATGCAGTTGTGTATCGCGAGTTAATGGAACCTGATTAATATATTTAGTTTTATTATCATAAATTTTCGGAATAATTACAAATTGCTGATAAGCGAGGGCATAGTCGGGCAAATTTTTAAGTTAAAACACACAACATTATGAGATAAGCGAGATTCAGTGAATTTATTAAAGTTCTTCTGCTCCTTATATATAGACTACTGGTTTGTTTGTAATCACATATTTTGTGTGGTACTACGAGCCATGTTGGACGTCGTATCCCGGACAGGTTGGTTAGTCTACCCAGTTAATTTAGGAGAGTAGTTTACGACCGCCAAATGTGTTGGTATGACAGCGGAGAGCAATTTTGGTGTTTGTCGTTGCTTTGCCCTGGGAATCGAACTCAGGACCGCCGTCGCGCCAATGTGGCAGGCCAAAGCCTTTACCTCGCGGCTATCGCGCTCTCCTATGAAATGTGTGAATTTAAAATTTAAACTGGACTAGGAACAGCGGGCTTTAAAAGGTTGAAGTAGATACAGCTTTAGTAAGTGCGTAAGGTACATGACACGATTAAAAAAATACCCGAGTATTTTGGGCATCGTGGGCACGTCTTGTAAGATAATTTTCAGATTTAAATGTGACAAAATCCAAAGCGCGTAGGCCAAAATGGCAAAAAACGTGTTCGCGGTTGCATAATCTGCAGGGGCGCCTCGAGACTGACCAAATGCTTCTATTACGCGCAGTTTCATAAACCCGACCATTGTAACGCAAGGCGTATCTGGTGAGCGTCCCGACGCTGCTGACGTCGGTCCGGTTTTAGCTCAGGCCGCCGCTGCGACCGCCTCCAGTAGTCGTGCCGGCCGAACGGTGCAGTGATCTAATGGGAACTTGGGATTAGCCCGGGCAGCATGAGGATTGTATCAGGTCAGTGTAGGTGGAATCTGCTTCACTGCGCAGCCCTCCGTTCTTCTTATTGGGCCTTTTGGATTGTTCTGCGGGCGCCCGCTGAAAGCTGCGTTTCAGAGGCTTCGGGGCTCGCGGCGCCGGTCGTGCCCTACTTTTCACATTGATGCGCTTGCTGAAAAGTCTGTTTTCCATTTGGACGCAGGTCCTTCCACGCGCGGCCTGTTATTTTTCAAAATTGCCGCCCACTCGCGAGCTCACGAATTCCTTCAACATGACCATGCGGCGCGCCGCTAGCCGTGGCATTTCAAGATTGTTTCTCTTTTGGCTGGCCATCACCTGAAAGTGCTTTTCAGCAAGCATGTCGCCGCTTAAACGCAGCGGCTAATTAAAGAGGTGCTGGTCAAGGTCAGAATTTCAGCTTACACAACCGTCGTCCAGACGCCTTCCTTTAATGGTGCGATTTTATAAATTCTGAAATAAAACGACCATGCTGTAACGCTGGTGGGCGTTAATTTAATCATTTTTGTATGGCAAATTACCAGATAAAGAGAGATGCTTTTTATTTTGTTGATGTACCTAATTTATGTTCATTTTTTAAAATTATCTTGTAATAATACGCTGAAAGTTAACTGTTAGTACAATTTTTTATGTGGAAAAAGTTACCAACGTTTTTAACCTTTTGGACTCTTTTCAGGAAGGTGTTCTAAAAACTTGCGTCGAGAAATTTTTTATTTTGAGACATGAAATAACTAACATAATGTAACGTTTTTGCTCTCGACAGTGGTGAACAACGCGTCAATTTATTTAACTATTTATTTATTTTACTCACAGGAAATTAAAATTCTTAGTAGTACTTATGTACACTACACAAAGAATTACTAACATTAAATTACACTCTATAACTGCATTTATTTTTAACACTATATTGCACTAGCGCAGTCACTTGCTTCCGATACTAGGCTTCCCCTAGCTGCTTCTCTGCGTGATATTTAAGCAATCAGGGCCGGTTCTATGGTCTATTGAAACCATCTGGAAAACATCTAGAAATTTCTACACTGTTCGAGTCCTTTAATTATGATCCCGCCGTTTGACGGCCGCTACGGAGGGCGTTTGAAAATTTGTTATAATTTCCTAATTCCTTGATTATTAAGGCACCCAGTAGCGTTTTCCTGCAATATTAGGTGGTCCTACTGTAGGACAAAATGACAAATAACATGAACATTTGGTTGGAGTAACGCGTTATAAAATTTACAACGGCTCACTAACATTAATTGACAAATAGGTGCCGTCTTGTGTGAATGTTAATACTGTGGAGCGTTAGACAAGTATTGCGAAAGGAAAAAGATATTCACAACAAATCTGCATGATAAGCTTCAGTGTGACCAGTTTTCGATAGTCACGTATGAACAGCAGACTAACTGATTCAGGATTCGCATAATAATTGAGGAATTTCTTTTGAACCAGCAGACGCCAATTTATTCTCTAACGAGATGAAGAAATTTGTTTAATTGTGGACAGGGATGGTGTTTTTGTACAAAAGTAGTAAGAACACTTAATAAAGCATATTTTCATTACAGAAGACGCAATGTGTATGTGAAAATAAGTGAAACTGGTTTCAGAAATTTCTTTTAATTGAATTTGCTTATAATTTTTAAACTGGAATCTCTTTCAGAACGTTTGTCACTGTGCTCCGCACATTTTTCAAAGTTCTAGAATGATTTCTTTTTAAGCCAGATTTTTTCTGTTTGTCGGTCAAAACTTTGGAAACCAATTTAGTACAAATCTTTTGCATCTGCAACTTTGTTGTGATGATTTCATACACAATGGATTTTGGAAGTCCCACTTTATCTGCTGTTAATGTAATACTCAGACATTGGTCACTTTTGCCTTAATCGCATTTTTCAAAGTGTAAGATGTTGATGCGTGTTCTGCGCGTTGCTTATCCTTGACATCTTCTCTTCCGATCTCTGAATACTTTGTGCGACCTAAACACTTGTGCTTACAATAAAACATTCTTTCCGTAGGCTTCCTGTATAATAGTGGTCGTCCTTATTGGGAATTTTTCGAGTTTAACGTAAAATTTTATCGCGTATTCTGTAAAGGTTCATCATCAACAGTCAGTTCGAAGACTCAGTTCCCCATTTTCTGCTTAGACTAAGAAAATCAGCTCCATTCTTTTCCGTACGAACCTTATATTGTTTGTATGTATACCCTACTTATTAATAAAGTGATATCAAAGAAGGGAAAGCTTTTCAAAACCTCTGGTAAATGTGACAAGAATTTTAGCACATATGGTTTTGCATTTAGTTATACCTCGGCGGTTTTGTTTTATATTAATTTGTTACATGTTTATGATTTGAATCTCTTTAGCTCGTCTGCAACCCCTGCTTCTCTTGTTTCTCATTAACTCATTAAAGTACGACTACCTTCAACATTTTTGCACGCTTGTGATAGTTCTAGGGTAAATTTGTGAAATGCGTTCTAATTTGCTTTTAATACTTATTTATGGCCCTTTTAGATCCTTTTTCGGCTCCGTGGTGTTGCACATTTTGCATAGTATTTTGACAAAAGTCAATTTGACAAAAGTCAATTTAACAAAAGTCAATTTGACAAACGGCTGGAATACGCGCGCGAACGTTTTGCGTTTCAGCGTGTGGTTTTAAAGGGCAAAAAAGGGGCTAGATGAGTTTTGAACAAGTTTTATATATACTGCATAAGTTATTAGAATAAGCAGGATAAGTTCACCCAAATATCATTCCTTTAAAATAATTTGGTAATTTGCTAAGGTGCATCGTGTGATTGGATCTCGTGGTAGACCACGGCCTTATAACCCGAGAACCAACCACACGATGTACCATAACACCGACTGTGAAAGCTTTCGCATCTATTTGCTAAATGAATATTTTTGTACTCAAATCATTTTTTATAAAATGACTGTTTCAGGTGCCTCGATGTACTAAACAACTACCAAAGATTACTTTTTAAATACAGTTTCAACACAATATGTAATGATTGTTCAGAAAATGTCAACTCACATCTCAACTCAAAACTCAGAAAACCAATGGACTGTATAATAGGCGGATTTCATGCCAACAGTTTGATCTTAATATTATTATCGAACTAAAAATAAAAGGAAAAGTCCACAAATAAATTTTCTCTTCTTCTTCTTCTTGCGGTTCCTATCCGTTCCGGATGTTGGCAACCATTTGGGCTATTATAATTTTGTTGACTGCTGTCTTGAATAACTGTGTTGTGGTCATAGAAAACCATGTTCGCAGGTTTTTAAGCCATGATATCCTTCTTCTACCCGGACCTCTTTTGCCTTGTACTTTTCCCTGCAGTATAACTTGAAGTAGTTGGAATCTGTTTTCGTTCCGCATAATGTGTCCTAGGTACTGGAGCTTTCTTGTTTTTATTGTAGTCAGTATTTCTTTTTCTTTTTTCATTCTTTGCAGAATTTCGTCATTCCTGACTCTCTCTATCCGTGACACTCTTAACATTCTGCGATAGAACCACATTTCAAATGCCTCCAGCCTTTTTTCTGTTGTTTTTGTCAGGGTCCATGACTCTACTCCATAAAGAAGGATAGGGAAGACGTAGCATCTCAGAAATCTCATCTTTGAATTAATTGTTAAATTGTGGCTTTTGAAGATGGTACTCATTTTGTTGAACACGGCTCTAGCCTTTTCAATGCGGATCTTTATTTCCTGTAAGTTATCCCACTGGTCATTAATGGTGCTACCAAGGTAAGTATACTTTTCCACTTGTTCTATAGGTATATGGTTTATCATGAGTTGACATCTGGGGATATTATTTTTACTGATGATCATTAATTTCGTTTTGTTTATATTGATGTCTATGCCCTGTCTCTGACTACATTCTGTTACTCTGTTTAATAGTACTTGTAAGTCCTCTAACTTTTCAGCAAAAATGACTGTGTCGTCTGCGTACCTGATGTTATTTAATCTCTAATAAAGCTAAATTTTTTAACCCTAGATAATTTTACTCAAAATTAAATAAAGATCACAAACGCATTGAAGACGACGGAGCGAGATTTAGAAAAATAAATTTCACAGTTTGTAATATTCCCTATATTGTTTCTAAATTGTAGCTGAATTTGCTTATTTTGTGTATTTGAAATCGGTTGCTTTTGAATAATATTTGAAATATGCACTCTAGCTATATTTCATTTTATATTTAGAAGACAAAATATCTTTCTGAAAATTCTACCCCGTCTTTAAGTTAGGATAAAAAAAATTGAACACGATTTTCAATCTTTTAAGGTTTCAGTAAAGTACTTATTCTTAACATTATATTATACTCATTGTAGTGGTGTCTCCATCCTCATTAGATAAACAATTCGTTCTAATCCCAATTTGTTTAATTTTTTGCTATTATATTGGAACAGCACTTTTTCGTCATTTCTTATCTATTCATTCATTTGTTTTTTAAACGGCTTTATTATTGTTTTTCCTTGTTCAAATAGTTCCTTTGATGCGTTTTTATCTTTTGCTGTCCATTGTTTATGTCTCACTATTAGTATTTCAACACCCTTAAAAAATACTCTACAGTTTGAATTGCAAAATGCTCCAAAACAGCCTCCTGAAACTCTTCATCGTTGTTAAATTTTCTACATCGAAGATCTTTTTTAGTATTGAAAGTAGATAGTAACTCGTTACAGGCACAGTCCTTTACAGTAACCAGGAAAATTGCGGTTTTATAGAGAGGTTATCTTGCAAAATATGGACGATTTTTCTTTGATAACGTCGCGTAATTTACGCATAATTAGCTGGCGTAATACTCTCAGTTTACTGCAAATTAAAAAACAAAATTCCTTTTGCACCCCAAAAGATGATTTCCAAGACCTTTTCGTTTTGCGTTCCTTTGCCGTTTTTGTTTGGTCTATGCCATTACATTGACTTTGTTTTTGTTAATGAATCATAGTACATGATCGTGGATTTATCTCCTGCAACAATGGATTGAAGAACCTCTTCTTTGTTGTGGAGACAAGTTTCAAAATTGTTTACAGCAGCGGTTACAAGTTGCTGTTTTTGAACCGCCTACAAAAATCGAGGTACCCATCTGACGCTAACTTTATTCATATGATTGTGCTCATGGAGAATATATATTGGAAAACCCTAACCTTGCTGATAGTTCTTTTACTTTTGAAAGCTTATCTTGCAGCACTTAACACTCTATACAAGGGTGAGGTTTTATTCCAAAACAACTTCAACTGCCCAAACTGCACGTGGTTTGTCTTTGATACTTTCTCGTTCTAAATAAAATTATTTTGCCATCTTGTACAATGGGATATGAAGACGAAGATTTACCATATACATCTTCCAAACGTTATTTAATATTGCTAGGACTGATATCACATTTAGTAAGAAATGTAATCATCGCTGTGTACTCGATTGCTTATTGAATTGCCTGCTAAATTTTTTACGATACTGCTATTTTGTTTTTCTTATTACTGGAACGTACTCAGACTGGAAACTTTCGGCACACCTCGTATATCAGATTTTGCGGAGTCCTTATATACTTTATCCAATTACATCTTAATTTGGATGGCCTCTACTTTTTTAAATAAAAGTGTTTTATTATTGTATGAAAATTGTTTTTTATACAAATTCATTCTAATAATCAAATGACCCTTGTACTATTAGGATAGAACTTCTTTTCTTATGGATACAATCAAAGTACAAACACACCTTATTTAATGTAACACATGAAATATTCTCATTGAAAAGACATTCAGTAATGTAGGCGCTTTAAAACATAAAAGTTTTCTGTTCGAAAATTTTTATGTTCTTTACAATTTATCTTATTTTATAAAGGGTGCTAGGAGAATTTTGAAATATATCTTTAATTTACGTAATCTTTTAAAATACTTTCCACCACACTTTATGCATTTTTATAATTTTAGCATCGATGCATTTATTCTTAATTTCTTTAGGGATCTGGGCACATCTGTCATTCTCCAACATTAGAGATGTTTTATTTTGAATCTTGTAAAATGGCTAAGAACAAACCCTTCTTACTTGAAGGTGGTAGGGATTTTCAAATATTATTTTATCTGGCAATAGGTTACATGTTTGTTCTATGAGCGTCCTAAATTTGAAACGTCTTCCAGACTGAAATTTCTTTTCTAGAATTCTCAATACTACCTGAAGATGGTCACGCGATGAAGACAATAATTTTGGAGCACAGGAGCCATGTTCTTCAGATAAACTCAAATTGCGAACAAAGTTTTTTGTCTGCTACAGAAGAAACATCTAGAGTTTGCGAAACAGCTTGAACATGTCCTAACACATTAAGACTGGTGACAAAGTGCGATTATCGCTTGCGTTATGTTGCAAAACTTTTAATTCCTTATGTATAATAGTGCCAAAATTGTGTCATTAGTTAAAAATTTATTTTCAGTTCAATTAGGTGATTTGTGAGAAAACAGTTATTATCCTGCTTGTTAAAAAAGCCTAGGAAATGGGGTGTGTGGGAAAGTGTGCGGTCATTATCTAGAATTTTTTGTTGTACTCATATAATTGTTGAAATAATGTACTAAAATCCATTAATCATAACGATTGTTGTTGACAACATAATCTCAACCCATTTTAAAATTTGAAAATTTTGAACAACACTTCCATTTGTAAAGTTTTAGCCGTTTACTATTTCTTTTTCATTGTTAAATAGATGTCAGTGTCAATATTTAATATTTTTTCCTTTTAAAGCATTAGATGTTTTTTCGGTATTAAGTGCTCTCGTCAGCGACTTAATACAGAACATGCAAGACAACGAACTTTTTTTTGTGTTTGAAAGTGGCCAGCTTGTTAAGTCGCCACTGTCCCACTTTAAAGGCAAAACACTCAAATCGGCCAATAACTGCTATTTATTATCTCATTAGCCACGTTAGCCACTCCATTAAGCCGGGCTTGTTATTGAGGTGGAATCGGCGATTTGCGTTGTAGCCGCCAGACGCCGGTTAATTTTAAGACCCGTACGCGCTATAATCTTATCACGGTAGGACATCCCGACCCACATACGAACGCAGAAACGCGGACTATTTCAGACGGAATGCGATTTAATTTAGACCGGTTGTATTATTTGCCGCTTGGATTTAATTTATGCGCGCGGCAGGCGCGATTTTTCTGCTGCGACCTAATCGCGGTCTCAGTGCGCTCAGTTAGCATTTCCAAATGCTTTAGATAATTTTAGAAGTATAAAGCAATCGATGATCATTTTTTTTGGAATAACTAATAAACAGTTATGAAAAATAAATATAAATTAAAAAGATCAAATATTCACATCGACCAAGATAGGGTGCCGAAATAAAGAGGCATCCAGGCATTTGCCTTTATTCATATATTTTATGATTATCATAAATTTTGTCTTTTTGATATTCAGTGTTACACCCTTTTTCTCACTGCTTCCAACTACTTGATTTGATAGTGTTTATAGATTTCCCACTGATTTTAATCCCAATTTATGTTTCTTCTAATGCTTTGATAATTATTTTGTCTCAATATAGGTCAAAGAGTAAAGGCGAAAGTATATACCTCTATCTTACTCCTCTTCGTATCTGCATCTCTCCTGATAACTTATTATTCATTTTTACATAAGTTTGGTTAAAATATAGATGACTTAAGATTTTAATATATTTCATATCCATGTTTTTACCTTTAAGTAGCCAAATGAACTAGTTATGGCGAACTTTGCTAAACGCATTGTTGTAATTTAAGAAGCAAACATACATTGGTTAATTGATGGACTTATACATGCCTTCCTGAAATCAGATTGAGTTTCACTAAGGTTTTGTTCTAACTTCCTGAAAAGTCTTTAGTGTAATTTTTTAAATAATATCTTGAGAGTAGTTATTCTTCTTTTATTATTATATTCGGTAGTTAATGCATTTTTTCGGGTTAGCTTTTTTTTGTTAAGTTTATAAAAATTAATTAGTCACTTTTTGGCAATTATTTCTAAGTTATACAAGGCTAAGATATTTATTATTTTGCTGTGATTAATTTTATAATTTCAGTTGGAATTTCATCAGGACCTGAGGCATTGCATTTTGCCAATGACCTCTTCCTGTGCTATACATGAGCCACTGTCTCGTTTTGTTTTTTTTGTATTATTTTTCATCGTTTTTATCTTCAAATAGTTTCTGGATATATTCTTTTTAGCTTTATAATTTTCCCTTGATGTTAGGAATTATTTTACTATTTTGTCTAACGGAATATATTTATTCTTCTTGGGTAAATTAAAATCATTGTGTATTGTTTCTAATTCTTCTGGTGCTGCACATTATTTCTCTTTGATCTCTCGTATTTTCTTCTTTATTTTCTTGTGTAAAGTTTTATACAAGTCCTAATTTAGATTTTATTATCACTGGATTGTGGTATATTTTGGCTGATTTAATGGAGTTTCGATATCTTTTATTTGTTAGTACCTAACCAATTTGGTTTTTAAGGATGTTGTTATTACTATCTGCTGGTAATTTCTTTGTATACATTCGTTTTTAGGTGGTTTAAAAAATGTATTTGGGATTATCATTGTTAAAATCGCTTTCTCTTTTTATTTCTCATTTTTAGCCCATAATTTCCTATGATATCTTTCGATTTTCTTTTTACTATTTTTGAATTAAAGTCTCACGTGATACTTGTGATATAATAATTGCAATATAGAACTTCCTAAATATCACAATAAAGGTATTCTACTTCTTCAGTTTGTTTCTGTTTTAGGAGTATGTACCTGCATTATGTTCAATATTCCCTGGATTACTTGTGTTCTAATCATGATCATTCTATTTTAAGGTTCTGGGTTATTGTTACTTGAGTAGTATATTTTTTCTTCCTTAATTTGCATTTTTCTGTATTTAACCATCTAGTTACATTTAATCTCATAACATATACTGTAAGCCGCTGCATTTATTGGAACACATTGTAATTTTTCCTGTTTTATATAATATATAAAAAAGTATTCTATGTGTCTCCAACTTTTTTTTCTCCTCTTAAATTTATTCAAAATTGCTTTTCGAAGGTCAGAGTAAAAAATTAAAAACTCTGGTATATGTTATTCAGTATGTTGATTACACTAGGGATATCCATAAGTATTTTTAATGCAACGGTTTTTTCATAATCTTTTGTACCGCTATGCCATTAATTTACATAGTTTATCTCCCTTTAGGAACAATTTTTCCTCTAAAGGACAAGATAGTGCCACAATTATTATTAGCTCTTCCACTTGAAGTTGCTGGCTAGTGAGAGAAGATTAATTATATCGGTACGTGTGTTAAGTTTTGGTTCACCCTGGATATCTGTCATATCTAACGGAAATTTCTCTAACTGGCCACTAGGGAGGTCCCAGTTTTAGTCATTTAACCAAAAGTTGCTGCAGTTTTAAAATTTAATTTGAAATAAACTCATTATGGGCAATTTTACAATGTGCATTTACTTTTATTTTTAGTTTGTACGTCTGTAAAATAGAACATTTGCTTCATTTGCTACATTAATAATTTACTCTAATAATTTAACCAAGAGGTTTATTTTTAAAGTTAATAAGTTTATGGATCTTGGTGCAGGTCCGCTGAGCTCTTTACAAAAGGACAGTTGCTTTACTTAAATTTGTTGATAATTTTTCTATCAAATTTGAATAATGGCAGACAGTACAAAAGTTTGCAATTTAATTTTGCTTGTAGCGATGTAGCCATAAGAGCCACTGTTCAGAAACATCCTGATACAACCCTATAATCTATATCTTTATGCTGATTAGTTTTCTGTGCACTTAAATCTAATTTTAGAACTTAGGTTGTCGACTTCAATGGTTTCACAGAAGACAAAATTAGCTCGCACTGCCTTTTTCACATTCTAATATTTTAAATAGAATAACTTTCGAAATTTAGGGAGTTAAAAGAATAGAGCGATTTTGTTAACTTTAGGAGTCATTTGACTTACTTTAACTAAATGCCACCGTTTCTCCTTTTTGTCCAGTACATATAGGCGTATTTTTATCAATTTTCTGGACACATTCTTGACTGCGCAACGTATATATATATATATATATATATATATATATATATATATATATATATATATATATATATACATATACAGTTACAGATGAATATAGACATTTCTTAATATTTTCTCTTGTAAGAGAAGAGCTAGTAGCTGGTAAAATCAATTACGATAGAATTCATTTAAACAATTATTACGTGTGCACAACTAAATAAAGACTATTAGCTAACTGTTATACATAACTGAAAGCTGATCTTATTTTTTGGGGAAAATTTCTCTCTGAACTGCGTTTTTTATACAAATTCCGCATAAAGCAAGTTGGACAATCGACAAAGCTGTAGTAAAACTATATATAGATATATTTTGGCTTTAACTGGCCAACACGCTGGTTCGGTTAATGATCCGCAGTTTACTTCGGGATAATCAAACAAACCGCTCTAAATATACGGACTTTCGTAGATCAGCCTTGTAGATCTTTGACGCTTCCGGTAGAAGCCGCCAATACATTATTATTAATCTTCCTAAATTTGCGTAGCTTCTTAAGCTCGCACTTGTATGCGTCGCTCAAATCGCTAGGAATGTAATATATAAATAAATTTCAAGCACGACACATTTATACATTTTCAAATGCCCTGATAGCATTGGCAGTAAATTTGTGCAGCAATATACCGCAGAGCATAAGTCAGAATATTTATTACGAAGCAAGCTACAGGATGCACACCACTACAACTTCCTGCCAAAATAACATTCAGCTGGCGCACTAATATTGGTGCTGATGCAAGAGCCATGTCAACAGCATATATTTTTAATTTTTTTATACTAAGTAAATTGACTAAAAATTAATGCACAAGTTTTTTTGGCTTTTTTAGTGGTAGGCTTACTTTAAATTGCGATTGAATAATTAGATATTAAAAATATCTATAGACCTTGGGATGTCTCAGAAGTTGCTAACTAAAATTTTAGGATAAAGGAAAAACAACCAGCGGCTAGTCAAGTCAATCATTTTTTCAGTAATTAAAATAATAGTGATTGAACAGAGACTGACCCGCTTTCTTCAAATTTTTTTAAGGAAAGTGGAAATGGAGGATTTTATGTGGTATATGATGTGTTTGGTGAGTATATGATCTGCGGCAATAGCATCCTTGTTAAGTGACCGGAAATATTATTTACGGTAGTGTTAGTTAGTGATAATTGGATATTGGCTAGTTGCTTTTGGTACAATCTGGAAACTTAACATTTTTGGGTATTGGTTCTCTCTTTGGACATATATGAGGCTTTCTTGTGTATTATCCTACAAAAAGAATTCCCAAATAATGAAGGGGATAATGAAGAAACTTAATTTATGGAAAATAACCTAAAATGCAGAATTGATCTTAACAAAGTTTTTATAGGTTGAGTGGATAGACTTTCTGAGCAGATATAGCTCTGTTTTTTAAGGATATGGGAATTATTAAATAATTTTTGGTAATGTGTTAGTCGTAATCCAACAATCTAGGCGTTTCATCAGCTACTTTAATACCATCATCGAGAGTCATGGAAGGAAACTAACCTTTTTAGTATTTTACTTTGCTATTTATTGAATCCGAAATGAAAGTTTGACAGGAACATGTTATGACGCGGAATGCATTGAGTTCGGGAAAGTTTGTTTGTTAAATACAAGATATGTAATTGAAGATAACAGGCAAACGCTGTCCATCATTTTGAGTATTGAGACATTGAGAGTATTTTCTATTTCAATAGTCTTGAGAATGAATTTTCCAGAGAGTTGAAAAATGGAAGCGAGTGTTTTTGATTTGAAAAATAGTTTTGACCGCTTTCTTTATTATGTTTGGCATGTGTTCAATAATTATTGCCCTTACGTACGGCTAAAGAATGTTTGTATATGTGGTTTGATATTTGAATGTTCGCTTTGCTTATGTCGGTTCTGTTGCAGTTACCACAAGGTGTTTTATAAACTACTTCTTATTCGTGAGGATAATGGTCTTTAGTTGAACGGATGAAGTCAGCTATTTTATTATTAGTCGTAAAAACCGTTTGTATATTTTGCTTCTTCAGCATGTAGCTCATTCCGTGAGTAATGCCTTAGATGTATGCAAAAACGCTTTTACTATGTCGGGAAGGTCGTGGGTGTTGGAATTTGTGTTTTTGTTAATATCTTTAATGGCATGAGGCAAGGATTCTTTAGAATATCTGTTTTGTAATAAGGTTGCCGTGATTGTTTTAATAACGGTGTTTGGTTGCTAGTAGTGGAAGATTTAAGAGATCTGACAATAAGGTATTTTGCAACTGAGTAAAACAATAATATTACCATGTTGTAGGTAGGTAAGGACAACGTTATTGTCAGTTTAACACATTACTAATTAACAACTTACTAAAATAATTTGATTATCGTCATGTATCTAACAATCTCATTACATATTTTGAAAACAAATCAAAATCGTTATTACTAACTTAAATCTATAATTCGCTACTAAAGTAATCCTTTCATCCTGACACAAATTGTTAAAGATTCCAAAAGCATACGATCTCTCGAAGGTTTTTGTATCTCGCTTTTCTGCATTATCTTACGTCCAACATTTCTACCAAAATTCTAGAAATATTCAAAACTTTCCTTATACACAAAGATGATATCATGGTCAGTTTTGATGTTAATTTCTAAGACCTTACAATAATTGAATCAACTTTTGGCATAAAAAATTTTATTCTTTCCTCACTTAACTATCGTCTAGTCAGTACCTACTTTACCTTTCTAAATAAATTGTGAAACAAAAGATTTTGCCTTTCACGGCAAATCTAGGTATTCAATACGATTTGCGAATGATTTTTTTTTCAGAATTCCTTTTCTATCTAAACCAAATCTACCCAACATAAAATTTACTACAACAACAATAAAATTATTCCTTTTTCTTCCTAAACCGCCTTTTTAACAAGAAAATTCTATTCTATTACTTCTAAAAAATGGGTATTCTAACAAATCCGTATCTAATATATTTTTAAATATTAACAAAAATATCAATTCTAAATTTCAAGACCTTCTCAATCAACAAAAAACTTTCTTTTCTTACATTAGAGGCATTACAGATAAAATAAACCACGTAATAAATGGGAAAAACTTACATGTAGTCTTCATCATTGATGAAAAATTACTAGCTGCTTTTTTTCGGTTAGCCAAGGATCTCCATCCTAACGAATCTCAAGCAGTTTATAAAATATCTTCCACAGACTACCAAGAAACTTACATGGGTCAAACAGGCAAATATGGAACCAAGTATATGAGCATTCTTTGACCGTACTAAAAAGTGATAACTGTTCGTCACTTGACAAACATCATGTTTTGCTTGTTTTGGTTTTTGGTCGCGCTATTATTTTAACAGTCCGCGAACATTTTAAAATTATTAAACAGCGTTTGGTTAGAGCCTAAACAAAATAGAGCAAACCAAACACTTCAATGGAAAGTCGACCAAATTTTTATCGTGTTTTAGTAGTATCTTTGATTTAGATATTGAGCATTTAGAAAGTAGTACACAAATAACAATGAAATATTTAAAAAATTAGTAATTCTCGTGGGACGATTGTATACCATATACCTAACATAATGTTGTGAAGAACAGTCAAAATTCTGAGAATGCTACTATAAAGTGTGCTCGTGGTATTCTGTAAGCTCTAGGTGTAACTGATGTGTTTTGGGTACCCGAATATTGTTTGTTCTGGTATTTCTGTTTGGAGGATCATTTTCAATTGCTTCTCTTTCTCTGTTTCAGTCTTCTTAATACTGTTGTCACCAAACTGTGCCTTGCCTTCTTAAAATATCCGGCTGTTTTAGATCCTCTATCGTAAAAAACTTTACAACAATACGTTAGGTAACAGACAAGGGTATTTCTGACTCTCAAATCGTGCTACTGACTAATGAAGAGATGATTCAGAGTAACCTACGGAGGAAATCCATTTAGGCATCTCTAGCCTAATAATAAATTTCAGTTTATATTTACTTCTCAGTTTCATTACCCACAGAATATGTGATCTTAAGTTTTATCAGACAGTGTAACCTGTACAAGTTTAAACAAAGCTAGAGAGTTAGATTTCAGTTTTAAAAACAACAATGAGGTAGTTTTCGATAGCTTTGACAGAATAAAACTTCTCGTAAAGTGTGGAGTAGATGAAAATATGAAGGGACAAGGTTTAGAGGTTAAAGTAGGGGTTGTTGAATTTCCCATTTTATTCCTATTCTATTCATGATGAGAAATAATGCCACTTCGATTGGCCAAATCCGGAAGCTTCTTTGTGAATTTCTGTGTTGAATTTGATACGTTGCGTACAAAATATATCGGCCGTAATTGTTTCTCGTGGTGAAGAAAAGTCGAATAAAAAGAAAATGATTTTCTTTGAATCTTATCAAATAAACAACAAAAATGTTATTGGATGTAAACATTTTCATCTGCTTGTATTCAGTTTATCTGTTTTATCACTTTTTGCGAATTTATTCAAAAAAGCTATTTTTATGCCGCCCAAGCATAGAATGGCAGAAAAAAGGCAATCCAAGTTACTGTTGTCCGTTAAAGAATGCGGCATCTATGTGTTAAACTTGAAAATGAACGCAAGTTCTTTAAAATTGCGAAATGCAGGCTTATTGCCAACATTAAGATTTCTAGTAATTTCTTCAGATGTAATCCTTGAATAATTTATTGTTAAAGCATGCATAATGTTATCATTAAGCTTTCTAGAGAAGCGCATTAAATAAATATTTCAAATATGTTTTCTTGCGATTCTATTATGTTTCTTTTTCCAAAATTGGAATAATAAAATTCAATAGCACAAATGTAACTTGTTCTCTATTTTGATTGGTTTATCGTAACTGCATCTAACAGAGATGAACTATTGTAATTATACAATAAGTTGTTTGTCGGTAGCTGAACGTACTACATCATGGAGGGAATCTTTTAAAAACCAATATTGGAATATGTAGTAATGGCGTAATGATGACAAGAAAAATAAATTTATTTTAAGTTTAATTATACCGACAATCAATGTTTCTACTACTTTTATTGATTGTATGGTTTATAGAAAAAAATCAATGGTTAAGAAAATTTCCGTAGATCTGAATGTTATCAATTTGATTAAAAGTCATGCATTAATAGTTGTTTGTTTATATATGTAACAGAATGGAAATTTGCTCTACCAGAAATAAACAATAACAATCAGATTAGATTTACAACTCTTTTATCATAAAGATAAAAAAAGCATGAAGCAACTGTTGATAGTTCAGAATTTTACAAAATTTTTAATTATTTAAATTTATATTTAATTAATTTTTGGATTTGTGTTCCAATAGCGCCAGAGTTAGCGATGGCAGATTTGCTTGCGGTTGTTACTATTCATTTGTGTAAATCGAAATTTATAGCATTGACGACACTTAAAATAAAACATTATTTAAGCCTTAAGGTGATGAAAAGTAAGCTGCAATATGATTTATTGTATCAGAATAAACAATTACATTTCCACGAAAAGTAAATTTATTCTAATTTTTTAGTTTTTATTAAATTGTTATATGATATATTTTATATTTGAATGTCGCTTTATGTACATTTAAAATTCTTTTTGTACAAAAATATATAGCTATTGTTAATATAATGAAATTAGTTTACGCGGTTGATATGTAATGCGCATGCGTAAATGAGGACGAATTCACTGACTGGGTTAGATGGAAATTAAACGTTGGTGAGCGAGTAGATGTAGCATATCATATGTTGCATTTGTAATGACAGAGAGTAGAATAACGAATCTGCATCAAATTTTGTGCTGAGCTGAAACAATTGTCACACAAAATCTATTCGGATGGTTCAATAAAAGATGAGTTGGCGGTTTTAAAAATTAAATTGTGTAAAAATTTGACAGAACATTTTGACATGAAACATATCGACCTAAAATTCATTCCGTGGTCAATGAAGAGAAGGAACATTGTGTTGCAGTTGCTAATGATTTGCTTCAGACTGCTATGGAACCAAAGGCTAAAACAATTATTCGCGGAATTTTGCAAAATGTTTTGAACAGTGGAAATAACGCTAGAAGAAGTGTGTAAGTTTTTAAAATGCGTACTTTGAAGGGATTACATACAACGTTTCTTGTATCTTATGCCTTTTTTTCTAAAATATATAGATGTCGTGTTATTCTATTTTTTTTGTGTTATATGGTTCGATATTTTCAGGACAGTAGATAAAAATACCTATGTTTACATACTATTTGTTAGTTATTAAAATTTTTAACCATATAGTTCTCTATATTTAAAGTATTTGAATTTTTTACTGAAAAATGATGAGTGCAAAATAAATTGACGCAAATATGGTTTTACTGAACGAGATCTGTGAAAAAAATATGTGGTAATCACGACCGCATATGTAAATAGCTGTATTATAAATATTTTAACTGTTAAGTATTCTTTGGTACAATCTTAATCTCAGGAAATGACATTATTTTGTCGTTAGGGATAATTAGACTTTAAACAGCGGGCTGGTTAATAATTTTCATTATCAATTTTTCATCATAATTCGTGACTAATACAGCCAACTTTTCTAATTAACATCTTCTCTCCTTCAACTCCCACTCCGTTCAATCAACAGTTTTTTTTCCACCTCTTTCAGTTATATAAAACCTGACGCAATAGGTTCCCGAGACACCTACCCGCTAACGCAGAAATTAGATATCCAAACTAGCAAATTTCGTTCGCAGAAATAGTGGTTGTACGCAGTAAACAGTGGGACAAGTATTGTGTCTATTTTGGAACTTGTTGATTTATGCTGAAATGTTTGCTCAAACAAAGTTTATGTGTAAAATAGGTCAATCCATATAGTGTCAGCGAATCTATGGAAAAAGTTTAAAAATGCCTGATTTAGCTAATGCAAAAGAAAACCATCAAATAATATTCGTTTAGCGGTATAACTTTTCTTGCTGATGGGTTCGACTTTGTCTTCTTTAGTGCTGACTAATCGGCTTATATCTACCGTTTCGTTGCTGCGATTTTAATATATGATGGTAAAGCAATATATCATCTACAGTTGTGTCGATGGGAAATATTACATTTATTTTTGTTTAACGTGTTGGCTATCTAATACAACTTTATTTTCTGCTGTTGTTGCACTTTTGAGCGTCCTTTGTGTGTGCCATTCTCAAGGTTGATGCGATCACATTTAAATTTAGCAGGCTATTTTTAACTGTCCAAAATAAAGCAGAAGAGTATGAATTTTATTAACTTTCAATTAATTTTAGTTGTCATTAAATAATCTTTTATAAAGAACGCGCCAGCTTTGGCAGCTGTTTCAGAGAAACTTTATGGTGGAATGACAAGGTTTAATATGGGTGCTTACGATAGATGTACTAGCTTAAAAGTAATTTTTGTAGTAAACGTTGAAAATTTTTTATAAGCAGCAAGACTAACTTAATAATATTGATTAAAAAAGGTGTACTTCTAAAAAGAAGCAAAAATGTTAGGCATTTTTCAGCAGACTAAAACCAATATTGCCAGAAAAAATTCGCACTTTTGCCATCTAAAAATAAATCGAGAAAAATTTGCCTTGTTTCAAGCGGCAGAAGAAATTTTGAGCTGCATCGAAAAATTAGTCTTGATATTTAATAGGTAATTAAAGCTTTTTTTTTAACTTTTCTCATTTACACTTTTGGATCGTTAATGTTGGCGAATGCTCTCAAAGCTGGGGTGCAAACATGAAACAAAGTTTAAATGCTAAGGCGAGGAGGCACAGACGGTTACATAAAACAGTTAAAATTGTTAGGAGAGTCATAACTTTGTGAATGTGTTGTGGTTCCTGCTCGGCGAAACCATGCTGCTCCGGCTATTTTGAGACGTCCGCCGCAAATAGCTCTACAGATCGTCAAAGCGGCGGCACACGCAACTAGCGCAATACTTGCAGGTTACTACTTTGCCCAAAATATATACAAGGGGCCACAAGAAAGTATTGGTACATTAAATAATTATTATCGTCTTGTCTATGTGCTTCACATTGTCAGTCTTCTTAATGCCACATAATTTTGCACAATGTTGAAAATTGATACTAAACAATGTTAGGATGCTGTTTACGATGAATATTTGCCGTCATCTTTCAGTGTTAAAAAATGACCAAAACAATGTTGTTTGGGCCGAGAAAGCAATGAAGACGAACCACATGTAGGTCAGCTAGTTGAAGTGGTTTTGGAAGAAAACGTTTAGCGTGAGGTGGTACATGGTAGGTGTTTAAAAGTAAAATAATTAATAATTCTTCAAGGGAATAAAATCATGACCTTGTATTATAATGCTCCAGCAAACAGAAAGTCAGTGGAATGGCGAAGATTGTACAAAAAACGGCCAAGGAAGGCAACTTAACGAAAAAGATCATGGAAATGATCTTTTGGAATTCAAAGAAAATTTCAGATTTTTGATCAATTGTGTTAGTGACGTTATTACGAGAAGACGTGTTTATTATATGGATTTCAAATTTTGGTTGATTTTGCACAGTCGGGCAAGTATTCCATATTTTTTTAACTTCAGCTATCTGCAGTACCCCTATATGTTTTTTTCGTTCTTACAAAAATGCTTTCAACAAAGAATATGCGAACACTTTTTCTTTTTAAACTTAAACAAGGATTAAATGCATTGACGGATGCAAGAAAAATTAAGTAACAGTTGAACAATGAATGATCAGTCATATGATATAAAAATTTACTTCTCAGAAAATTTTAATATTGTAGTACCGATCATTCGTCTATCAACTTTTAATTAAGTTTTGTTTGGTTAAAAAGTGAAGACCATGGACAATCTATTGTTACCATTGATGAAGACAAATTACGGACAGAAGTAGAAAAAAGTTTACTGATTATTCTTCAGTGCGTTGCGGAGTGACAGAACTTAACAAGAGGCACGGAGGTGACCTCTATGTAACTGTTCAAACAATAGAATGCTTTTTTTGATTAGACTGTGACCCGTGATGAGATATGAATTTTGTACAATAAATGTAAACGAAGTGGTCAGTGGTTGGAAGAGCAAGTATTTATTCAATTAAGATTATGACGACTATATACTAGTTTAACAAAGACATAATCTATTATTTCTTGTTGCAACTTATTGAAACAACCATAGCAGACTTATACTACAAATCATTTGACATTATATAAGAGATTTTTTTTAAACTATCGTTGATTAATAGACCCCAGCAGATACTTTTTCGGGACAACGTAAAATCTTATATGTCACAACCGGCACTGCAAAAATGAATAAAGTTGGACTATGATAGTTCTCTCTAACTACTTGCCTTTACCTAATATTTCAACAACAGGTTTGTATCTTTCCTGAAGCCAGGAGAACAAATGAAAATTGTCGTTTTGGTCTTAAAAATTACCTTATCAATAAAAATTCAGATTTTCCAAAAATGGATTGTGTAAAATAAATTCCTTTTAGTTGAAAATTATACTTTTATTTAATTTATAAAATTTGACATTTTCCATAAAAATTTCATAGCTTTAATTTTTGGACTTTTCAGTTCATCTTCTGGTTCTCGCAATGTTAGTCGCCGATCCCCGTTGATTGCTTTGCTTGTTGCTGTTTTTTTTAAAACGTGGATTACTTTCAACAGATTCTTGGCCATATTTGAATCGTTTGTACAATGTCTACGCCATTCTTATAGTTTCTATGGATCATTGTCCAACTTTTGTATAAAATTTGATATATATTCGATGCTTTATTCGCTCAATTATTGCAAATACGACAATCTCGTATTGCATGTGTTTACTCACCGGTGTCTAATTCTCAAGTGACTTGGTCAGCGAAGTTGTTCTAATTCACGCATGCGTTTTACAGACCAGTTTTAAAGGTCTTAGATTGCGATTGTGCAAATTGTTTTCGTTATATTAACATCAGCTCAATACTTATGGGAAAAATTCCTATTTTAATACTTGCATTTAATCTTTGTAAATTTTTTTTAGAGATAGCTACTATCTAAAATCTGAATTGAAATCTAAGATTAACTTTATCCCTCCTTTCTGTTGAATATTTACTGTTATTATGTGTCCTCCCCTTCTCAAAAAAAAATAATCATTAAAAATTTGTTTTAAAAACTTAAAAACCAGGACCTTTTCAATATGGTTTACGCATTGGTCCGACTTTTCGGTCGTCTTTTCATAAAATTGAATAACTTTTGCTATTTTGTTGACTTTATCAGATAAGACATTTTTATTTAAAATGCAGCTTTAGATACTAGATACCAGAAGTAAATGCAGAATTTGTTCATTGTAGTGTTAGTTTTGCATCTATTTTTCGATAACTGTGAAGAGTTTGCAAAAATTTAAAATTATGCCTTGGTGTTTCGGTTATGCTTATTTGTAATTCTTGCCTGAAAATATTAGTAGAAAGCTTTAGTCGCCCATCAAGCATAATAAAATATTCCAGGATTGTGGAACGAAATTTTGCCTAGGTTTTAAGACTTTTTAGCAGTCTTTTGTGGTATGTTCTTCTTGGAGGAAATAAATTCTAGAGCAAAAATTTCAAAAAACATCGCATGGATTGAAGAACTCGTTTTAAATTGAAAATTTAACTTACTATCGGTAATTCAACTTCTCTTAAATCGAATGGTTAGGTTAATGTACGAGTATTCATCGTTTTCAACATCAATCAACATTTACATACTCTAATTCGATCGCCTTTATACTACCACTTAAGCCAAATAACTAGTAAAGAGGCACACCGTCTTTCACTATAACAACACCCTTTCCTATGTCAAATGCCGTACGTTCGAATCGATTGCCAAGAGATGGTACCTGCTCTCTCACTCATCGTACTGTTTTACCGAAGGCGCCATGGACTCTCTTGTCAATTGTTTGTTAGCTGGCAAGTGAGCAAATTATAGGAAGATTTGGATGGGCTGGTGGCCGATAAAAAATCATGGATCGATGATCATAGTAATATTAAAAAATACCGGATAATTATGCATCAGTAGTATAGTTTAATTTATTTTTTACTGGTCAAGCAGGGCGCACATTATTCAGTGCGTTTCCAACTTGATGGTGACAAACAGGTGAATATCATTCAATGCACTATGAAAATTTGAAGATGATAAAGGTCTATGCACAATGAGTTCTTTATGATCTCACTACTCAGTGTAAGTGCATGAAAGTATGCCAATAGCTGTTGCAGCTGTACAGCGTTGGTTCAAAGACATTCTTTGACTGTTTGACACCAGGAAAATCACGGCTGTGACATAAGATGCTGAGAAAGAACGTCGGTATATGGAATGGCAGTATATTTGAAGCTATTGTCTCAAAAATCTAGGGTGGGACTTTATTCCAAAACAAATAACAATTGGCTTTTAAGATCAGAAGATTTGCTTATAAATTGGTTGCTCTTTTGTGAAAGCATTATCAGTGAGTGGTTTTACGAGTCACTGAAACTACCCCGCTGACGTATTCAGCAACACTACTATGGGAAATAAAGACATGGTTGGTTTTTTCAACATGCACTACACCGTTACCACCCTGCCGGTTTTCAATATACATAGTGTTGCTTTATGACTCATATTTACCGAAGCTTACGAAGAACGATCACAAGTTTTTTGACGCAATAAAAGAGGCAGTGCATGGTAGGAAGTTTTCCTCCAACAAGTTATGCCGTGCTACTCTCACAGAATGGTTTATAAAAACTACTGGACCGATAGCAAAGTGCATATGTCTTGTAGAAGAATACCTCGAATGAAATGTTTACTCACCTCTTTATAAGAGAAGAGGAGGAAATAATTTTTGAACGCCCCAACTAATTTAGTGGTGCAGTTATTTCTTGCATCCCATTATACCAGAGTACTTCCGATAGTTTTTTTTTAATTTGTAACAGGTTAACTATTTTACTTTTAAAACATACAGCAATCGTCTCTTGTATAAATATTTCGCTTCTAAAGCTTTCAGGTATAGGTTGTTATTAAATATACAAGACATCAACGCTGCAAATTGTATTTGGTTCATAGACTGCGATTGGTTGTTTGTATTGAGTATTGAGTTACTACAATTTTCATTTTTGTGCAATTTTTATGGAGTAAAATGTTGTTCAAAACTATCTAAAACTAAAGATGCAACTTGTTACTGCAGATCTCTTAGGGCAATCTGACATATAGCCACTATTAAAAGTATTGATAATATTTATGATAAAGTTAGGTATACATACAATGAGAATTACTAAAGAAGAAATTATTTTCATCATCAAACATTTTTAGGAATCTAATTGTGCAACACAGATGAAATATAATCTTGTGTATATTTTTCATTTAATATCACTAGAATCTAACGTCATTACTTAAGTTTAAGAGAGAAAAAGAAAATTGTGAGGTATGGCTTTGGTTAACAATAACAAAAATATTGTTAAAATTAAAAAGCTAATAATAAATAAAACATAATAGTATAATGATTTGTTTTAATAATTTTTTTAAAATATATAGTTATATAGTGTTTTGTGTATCACTTTTTTTTGTTTTACAGGGGGCGCAGTTCAAGAGAGACTACCTCCAAAGTTCCGGGACAACGAGCCGCAGTATGTTTCAGCAGTGGAGGGAGAAACTGCCGCTCTTTCAGCTGAGTTAGCTGAGATAACACCTGATACTGAAATCACTTGGTGAGTTAAATAGCAAAATAATTATATAAACGACTCGATTAAATGCTACAGGAAACTAAAAAAACTGTTACTTATACTTAGAATTTCGTGGCTAAAATTTTTTATTACAAGTTTTATCTGTAAATGCTCTAAAATGAACGGGTATTAATTTTTTATGTTATGTTATGTTAAATATGTTACATAATTTAAAATAGTTATTCTCTTAGATTTATTTTTAAAATAAAAAAAAACATTTTATTTATTTGTCAAATTTTCCACTTGCAATCTGTGTAATGCAATAAGCAAATGTGTGTTTCGTTTGTGTATATGACGTGAAGTGACATGAAATTTGTGATCCATCGAGCATAAGTAAATCTAATGGCAGATATAAAATTTTCAATAATTAAGAAAAGTTAAATTAAAAAAAGTAAATTTTCAGAATGCAGCCATAAATTAATTTTTTGGAGCTGTATGTTTAGCTACTTAACAAAAAACTGTCTAGGGGTTTATCCTAAATTTTAAATAAAACATATTTTGTTCTTTTCGACATTTAAGACCTCCTTATCAAAATAGTTAATTAACAAAATTACATTCTCAGCCTTTTTTGAAAGTTTTTTCAGATCAGGAACGCGTTTTTATTATATCCATAGTTATAGAGAGTACTTTGGATTCTTTTTAAATACTACGAAACACTCAGCTAATCTTAAACAAGGCCTTATAATTATTAATTATTATACAAGTAAGTGTATTCATTCAGCTAAAACACTCTTGGTCTTTGAAAATTCGTGTTTTTTTACACATCTATTGGCCAAAAGTCGTGATGAATTTTTGATGCTTGTTTTGCTGCTAGAATTGGTTTGTTCAAAGACAGATAGATTTATGGGAAGACAATTCTCCAATGGATTTTCTTTCTTGTTCTTCTTAAAAAGAAGTACTATACATTTCAATTTTAATTATTTTTTAATGTCATTCGAAATGATTGCATTTAAGGTGTCAAACAGAGTGTTAGCGTTAGAATGCCTTGTAATTATGGAATATGAGTATAGAATTATTTTTTAACTATTTGTGCAACAATAAAAATACAAACATGCAAAGTTATATTTCTAGACAATTTTCTGACCCAGAAGTACATTTCTAACGAATTCACTAGGTTGTGGCGACAGCATCACATCGTCGTTCAATTTTTGTCTTTCAAGTACTTCTTTTAGAGGTCCAAACAATCGGTAATTGAAATGTGACGATTATGAACTGTACGAAATGCATTCCTATGAAGTCCAGAACAAACGCTCAACTTTTTTTCGAGTTTGATCTGATGTATAAGATCGGCTGTTGTCGCGAAGCAGGACAACGATTCAAATTGCCCGAGCACTGAAAAAATTTGAGCAATCGTTAATTAGCGGTCATTCTGAGGAAGCGACAAACAATGTGGCCACAATGATCTTCGTACTATGTCGGTTATTTGAATCTCCTTAAGGATGTTGTTTTTGAACTGTGCCTTAGACCCTAATCAAAATTTAGGACGATTTGACGCCCTATGTGGTAAGAAACTTGATATTAATTTGTTGCGCAACGAACCAGGTTATCTTTTGCTCAAACATTGTGATACTGACTAAAGAAGGAAAGAATCTAGTGTATACTTGATTTATCTTCGTATTTATTTATAAAATGAAAATTTTATAACCACATGCACTGTTGTTGCTGTCATTCTCTGTTAGTATATAAAACAAGAACGAGTTGGGCATTTTAATATAATTTATCTATTTTTTTTTCAATTGTTCTATTTTTATTTTTAAATTTCTTATGATTTTAAGAAATATTATGTAGGATAAAAAACACTGAATACTTTTCTTCTGTTCGCTGTTGTTCCGATATTATTATCAGAAACTGATGAAGATGATTTACAACTTAAACACAATACTCGAAGATTATAAGACGAAAATATCTACTTATAAACACCGATATGATAAAAAATCGTTATCAACGATGCAATATTAGAACAAGTCTTACCTTTCAATTATTTAGGCTGTGGCATTCTTTGAAATAAATATCTGGCCATAAAAATTAAAATAAAGAAGTTTCATATATAAAATGTATTGAAAAACAAAGCAAAAACGGAAACAAATTATATAAAATTGTGACTATCTCTATATTATATAATAGGATGGTTAATCATAATAAAAACGACATGCGGGATGTGAACAAATCAGAGAAGGCACTAAAAATACAGTATATGATCAAAAATATCTGGACACCCACAGATGTAGAATCAGAAACTCATGTGGCATTTTTCAATAGGATGTGTTTTTATCATCAATTACAGCCTGTACTTGCCTGGAAAGTCTTTTTATCTTCCATTTATCTATGAGAGCTACAGTGAGTCCGTTTGCTTCATAATCTGCGTTCCAGTTCTTTTTCGAGATATTCGATGGGATTGAATTCGGGGCTCTACGAAAGTCGCTTCAAATTTTTAAGACTCACCTCTAAACCACAGTGGAATAATCTTCGCTGTGTGGATAGAACATTTTTTCTATTTCTCCCAGAACTGTTGCCAGACAGTTGGAAATACAGAATTTTTAGAAATATTAAGGCATATCTCAGTGTTCATCTTCCTTGCTACAGAAACTAAGAGATTAAGCCCAACAACAAAAAATAGCTCCAAACTATAATGCCTTTACCACCAAAATTTACTATTAACACTACACTCGGACGATAACAGAAGCACTTTGAAAATTACGAGTAATTGTTATCACTGAGGATATGTAATTTTTTATCAATACTCTCTTCAGAGTTCTGCAATTATGACCATTAAGTTTATGAGGCCTACCATTTCGTTTCGCGGTTGTTTCACAACCCAGATATTTCCATTTGATTTAGACACCTGTAGCAATGTCGATATTTCATAAACCGAATTATTGTAACGGTGGCACGTTCAAAATCACTCAACTCTATAGACTTACCTACTACATCTAATATACCTGTGTGATCTACAAATACTACTACCTGTACTTTTATCTCGTTCTATTACGTTTGGTACCCGTAACAGCTAGATCCAATTCTCCAGAGGAGTGTAAAAATTCTTTTAGCCATATAGTGAATATTTCCTAATAGATAAAATAATATAATATAGGGAGTAATTGATAAATCACCCCGAAAAAAGAAATAAATTAAGAAAAACGGGAAAAGATTGAAGAAAAAATAAATCCAAGACCTAAGCCATAATGATAATGGTAATGTTTTATTTTTTATTACAAGATTAGATACTTCTTCCTCTTAATCTCAATAGAATAAAACTACAGAACACATTTTACCTTTAAATATTTACAATAAATATAATTTTAAAAAAATTAAAAAAAATTTATCTACCGTAAAATTGATTTTCGATGATGCAAATTATATGAAAATTTAAACTAAAGTGTATAGAGAAGAAATTTTAAATAAGGAATAGAAGGTGCATAATGAAAATACTTTAGATCTCTGCCGGAAGTGTTCATTTAAGTTTCGTTAGTCCTTTTATTTCTAAAACAAAACAAGCGCTTCCTCTGCTAAAGCTTTATCGATACAACGCCGTTGCTACTCTTTGATCCTAGTTTCACAACAACTGGCTCTCTATCGCCATCGATTCGGAATCCGCGGCGTCGATGACGCCTTTGGCGGGCGTCGAAAATATTTTAAGGATAAGTTCGGTTCAGCGTCGGGGCGATCACGACGCCTCTGCTCAGTAGTCGTGGTGGGCCGCGCGAGCCCGCAGTTTTAATTCTCAATCTGCTTATTTTTGAGTACTTCATACCCCCAGTCGGTTATCCAAGGAACTTTCCTTTGTGTGCTCTTTTTTGGCGTGTTTGCAAGTTTTTCTTTGTCCAACTTCGCAGGCCAGCTGCTAGGGCCCTTCAGTGAGCTTTAGATTTCCTCGTTCCAGCAGGAATGATGGAGCTTTATTCTGCTTGCGCTGTCCGGCGAAATACTTTGTTCTAAATTTATGCTTAAGCAGTTTTGATTTTATTTATAATTTTATTTCGAGCCCCTGCTTTTGGCGTGTTTGCAAAAAATGTAACACATGTCTGCGTAAAATTAGGTCGCTCTAGCGCTGGCCTAATAAATAACGGCGAACTACGTGCGGTGCAGTTGCAACAATGCAAGAACGAGCCTTTGCTGTGACCACGCGTGTGTCGTTTGAACTGCCGAATTGAAAAACATAACAGGTGCGTGAACAATGTGAGAATCGTTCGGCCATGGGGCAGAAAGTCAGCAATTGCTGCAAGTGCAACAGCAATGGGGCGAGCGGGAAGTACGTAGCAAGAGCATCGTCCTATTCGACGTATACCGGGTGAGATTTTCATAATAACGGACACTTCGTAATTAAATTTAGAAAGGCTAAATATAGGGACTACAACAGTTGCATCAATAGGACGATTTAAATAACTCGAATGCGTGGTATTTGGGGATCTGTTTGTATACACTAAGGAATTTTTCTATGGCTGAGCACAAGACTCATTAACTACTTAGAAGACTTTGTGGTGTAATTTTGTGGAACATGGCCACTTTATACATAAGATTACTTTTTGAAAAAGAGGCAGAATGTTAGTTTTCAAATTATCTCATTTAACTATCACAATCAATAGTTATAGATAGGGAACTTTAAAGAAAAAAAAATATATTCAGTATTTTATTGACAACAAACATGAACCTATAAAGAAACATTGCGAAAAATTAACAAGTGTGGCACTTTAAAAGCTCATTTTAAGTGAAACTAAAAACAACGTCAAAATATTTATGTGACAATTACTATTTTTGATAATAAATCGTAAACAGTAATCATAAATAGAGCAAAAGATAAGAAAGTATGAATAAGAATAACAGTAAAAGTGCTTACAGATGCTTAAGAGCATTCTTTGTTAATGATGAATAAAAAAAACTTCGAACATTGACTAAGTCTAAATCTGAAGCATTCAACAGTTTTTTAAGATGATTATAAGACATCTGCTACTAATAATTTTGGAATGTTAAACGACTTCCTCTAAATGACTATTTCTATTTTAAAATCTTTGATAAACGCAACAGTCGTATGCGTTCTAACAGCCTTATCCTGTCTACTTATTAATGTAACTCTATAAAATTTATTGATCCGTTTGTGAGACTCACACATTTATAAAATATGCAACTAAAAACAATTTCTTGTCACTAATATTTTTAAGAGTTTAACTTTCTGTAATCAATAAATTTGTTAAGGATAGAGACATAACTTAATTATTATTAATAAACCGTACTTATGATCAAACATCTTGATAATTACACTAACATTTGATCTACAATTACATGGTAGTAGAACGTAGTGGCTGAAGAAGTAACAAAAGAAATTTAAATAAAAATTGAAGGGCGCCAGCGATACAGAAATGCGACGATGAGCTTATAAGAAGTAAAAAGTGTCTGCAGTTTTAGTGGCCAAGCCGGAGAGTTTCCAACATGGAAATTTCTTATGTTGACTCAGCTTTGCGCACGCGATATGGACAAAATCCGACAGAGGAATAAACCAAAAGACGGACAAAAAGGCGTTCGCACTGTTGCTGTTAGCAACACCTATTGGAGTCTTCAGAAGTTTCATTGCCACATAAGTCAAATTATGCTGTTATAGAAGTTATATGGTACACGCCGGGCAAAACAATGACCGTATTCATGGCCAGAGTGAAAAGATTGATCACACAAATGAAGTTTACCAGCGTCAAGATAGAAGTAGAAGTAGTAAGAAGAATATACTATGTTAATACTCACCACTAGCTTAAGAAAGCATGAGCTTAGACTCAATGCTAGTGTGGACAACCCGAGTTCTACGCCTGATAAGAAGTTCAACGATAAACAGTCTACGTGTTGAAGGCCGAATAAAATAAAGAAGAAATTTACCAGCACTGGAAGTGCGTCCAAAGATAAAAACAAAAATGACCTATCCACGGCTACCAAGCCAACAATTGATCAGTGGTAAGCCAACACTGGTGACAGCGCACATATGACAGGCGAACGTGATTTCTGCAAAACTTTTACATCTGTTAGTGCAGACTCGCATCCAGTTAGATTCGGTATTGGAGAAAAATTTAACGCGCGCTGTACAAGAACGATACAAATGGAGTTTATGCTATAAACCGGGGTTATAACATTGACCATGATAGACGTTATTTATATACCTTTCTTCGGTGAGGTCCGTAAGCGATCATAATCTTATTATCACTACAATAAAGAATACAATTAACTAGAAACACGAATGGACAAGGAGCGGAAATCTATATTATATGCAATTAAAAGCTATCAAAGGTTTCGCAATGATGACTATGCGATGTTAGTACACAAAAGTCACATTTCGATGAATAAAATGAAGTCTGTTTTCAGCGTTAACAATAGTTTACCGAAAGAACTGAAGATCGATGACATCAAATATGAAGATTGTCCTTTCAGGAAGCACGCGCGCGGCAAATTTGTGTCAAGTGAACACAATTTAATTAAATCTGGAGAGATTATATGGTTAAATTATAAACTCAAACAGTGCAAGAGATTCGCGTGCTCACTACTAACACTGGTTCCGAACATGTCAATAGAAATATGAGTAATATTCTAAAATGTGCGCGTGCTCTATATCAAATAAGTGTTGCTATTACTCTACCATAGAACGGATCCGCAGAGCGTAAAAATCTAACATTGGTAAAGATGGCAAGAACCTGGATATATGAGCGTAGTCTTTCAAAGGAGCTTTGGGATGAAACAATCGACTGTGCAACCTACACGTTAAACAGAATTCCTAAGGGAAATTGGAAGTTAACGACAGGAATATTCATTTACGGCTTTTTGGGTTGGCATCACAGAAAGACCGCTTTAAGTATCTTCTTGCAATGACAATATCCATTGTAAAATAATACCACTACTTCGTGCACAGTAGAGAAAATTAGTTGCAGTCTACAAAATCCATTAAAAAGAATTTTAAGAACTTTATTTATTTTTATGGAAAAGACTTTAAAAATTAAGTTAGCAAAGGTTACCGAGAGAATCTGCAGTCTAAGCTAAGACACCTCTCGATAAAAATTTGAATAAAATCTGAAACGTTTTGTGTACTACCAGCTTGTTTTTCGGCTACATCTTGTTGTTGGGTTCCTGCAAACTGCCTAGGCTGTCTCGGTTTGTTGGCCGTGTCTTTCACGTAAACTCTTTAGGTAGGTTGTTTGTTTAAGGTCTTCTTGAGGTACCGTTTCCCTTATTTTCAGCGTATATCTTGGCCGAAGTTTCAGATGTTCTTTCGGTCACCGGGCTATTTAATATTCTTCTCGGTGGAGAACAGGACTGTCACGCTTTTTTCGGGTTGGTTGTGATCCTCCAGCTATCGCATCATATTCCAGACGTAAAGAAGAAAAATATGGTAGGCACCTTTGAGCCTTGGGGGAGTGGACGGGAGAAACCTAAACTGGTTGCTCTCCTCAGAAGGTGGTGGATAACGCTCTCCGTCGGTTTCTTCAAGGTCGACAAAAGGTTTAGAAAATAGCGTCAACACAGGATAATGCTGGAGATAGCAGAGATACAAACGACAGTATTTTTTGGGAGAGCTCGTAGCGCGCGGTTTGAAATGTCGTTCAGCCCCGGGGGCTTTCCGTGGAGGTAGTGCGCGAAAATCTTTAACGCTCACTTATTTTAAAATTAATTTTGAGGATCTTGGATCCTGGTTCCTAATCTTTTCTTGGCTATCTGCGGCTTACGAAAAAATGGCTTGCTTCGGGGAAATGCGCGTTTCCCGGTCGCAGTTTCTTAGTGTTCCAACTGTTGGTTGGATGGCCTTTTTTGTTCTTGTATAGCAGGATGGCCTGTGCTCTCAAAAACTTGTTGGGAGTTTTGCAACCCTGTGGAGGTTCGTGTTTCTGACGTGCCACGGAGCACCAAAATGGATACTAGCATCCGATTCTGAATTACCTGGAACTACTGCATGTGCGTTTTAGCAGCATAGCCCTAAACAGGTATCGCATATGTCATCATTAATTTGATGACCGTTTTATAGATTATCAGTTTATTATACGGGAATAGCTTGCTCCCTAGGTAGTATAGCGAGATGATATCGCTGCTTTCGTTTTCCTGGTTACTTTTGCGATGTAGGTGTTACAGGTGAGATATTTGGCTACAGTCCCCCAGGGAGTGACGCGCCCGAAGATGGTGATTGAACCTAGGTTTTTTTTTTGTCCTTTTTGTGAACAGTATCGCATAGCTTTTTTCAAGATCGATTTGAATCTGCTAGATATCAAACCAGCCCTCAAGAGTTCGAGCTTTTCTTACTGAGCAAAGCGAACTGAATATTATCGCTGTGTCGTCTGCATATTGAGCCAGCATCGTGGAAGGCGTGGTGGGCATGTCCCTGCATAAAGGTGCGAAGCGCTTTAAGCGTGAGCGTACCGTTTTTTATACCTTCATCAGCACAATGACATGTGACTCAGAAACCTACCAATAAGAAAGCAGCTTTTCGGTGTGTCAGAGTTAATGCCGGTAATTAATGTCAGCAAAAATGTGTCATCGGGTCAAGTTCAACTAGTCATGGATAATGAAAAATTACCTCTAATTCAAGTCTATTTTATATTGACTTCTAGTGGCCACCGCTATGTAAGTTGACATGTACATTCCTAATAATTATCTTTTTCTGAAACAGCTCTAAAATAAACTTTTCTTTTGGCACCTTTTATGATTATAATCTTCGATGTTCAGATACTGGTACATTATGACCCATTCAAAGCTGAGATGTCATATACAATTTTAGCTTTTATTTTAATACAAATTTTATTTATATGCAATTCTATTATTCTTTTCGATTTCAACTTTGCCGCGCTTTCTCTGAAAAACAAGAAGTAATCGCTGCATCAATTTGTTTTTAATTTATTGATTTATAGTACCATTTTCAGATCTCTGAACACCCTAGAAAATTTTGGTTAATGAGGATTTATGTATGTTCTCTTCATCTTGGCACGGGTTTTGAGCTTTGTCCTACACAAAGTTTTATCGCCTGTTCCTTTTTTAAGTCAAATATTTATTATTTAGGTTTAAGTATATCATATTTTTTTTTGGATTGGATAAAAAAATAATAAGACTTTATTTAGTTATGTAAACCTAGGCAGTCTTCTTCAGAGACAAACTATTTCACGTCTTAAGTTGTGTGCAGTGTTACTATGGGCTTAAAAGAGGTGTAAGTAAATTTAATATTGGAAGTGTTAAACCTCTGCTTTTGATTACATCAAATATATTTAAATAGGGATGTTAATTTTTAGAAGTAAAATACGGCTGATTACTTGTTTTAAAATTAAAACTTATTAAGCTTGGTTTTGCTATTCTAGGGGTAGCAGTCAGTTTACTGGTCTTCGATAACGAAGAAATGGTTTGTTTAGTATTCTTATCGCACGAAAGCGATAATTTCTTTGGAGATATTATAAGTATTGTTTTACAATTTTTTATTCTCTGCAGATGATTTGCAACATTATAAATAATGATGAGGCTTCACGCGTCGCGCAAGAGCGTAGCTTGCAAAGTGGAAGCATAAAGCTCTCATATGTTTTTTGTCATTGTCTAGTCGTCGGGCACTATTGAAGACGTGACGATGTGGCAAACACCGCGTCTTACCGCATTATTACCCCTTGTTCCAAGTGAATGCTTAATTTTTGTAACTGATTCCAGGATTGAATCAAGGTTCGTCTACACCGTAGCTAAGCTTCTCAACTGTTCAGCCATGAACCAGTATTTCCAATATTAGGGGAATAATAAAAATTAATTTAAATTTTTTCTTAGTTTTAGTTCTTTTAATTATATAATTCGCCTTAGCGCAGAACTTGGGGAAAACCACGGAAAAACTCGAGTCAGATTAGGTAACCTTGAATGGTAAGCTGCTTTCTTAAATTTAATTTATGTTACTTTAAATTATCCTGAGCTCGGAGTCCGCAACTTTCCTCATATGCAGTTTCTACAAATCGTACGCTAACCTTTTAAGACTTGTCTATGATGCAGTTTCAAGCAAGTCTCTCAAGCTGCTCTTTGTGTTGCCTTTAGAAACACTTATGCTTGTTATTCTTTTGTAGCTGATTGCCATCTTTTCCCTCATTTGGTCCTTTTTCTTTCGTCGATTTTAGTTATTATTAGATTTTTAGGAACTCTGTTAAACTGCACTGGTGCTTCGTCTGTACCAGCCGTTAGTTCGTTTGCACACTCGTCTTCCTTAGTGCCCGTGTGCGCTTTTGTCCAACAAATCCTGGAGTTGACCGCCGCACCAGTTCTTTTTGCTAACTGTCAGAGCTCTATTTGTAATTCCGTAAAAAAACTATCTATATATAAAAAGACTGCCCGAAACGATCTAGGGATGACATTGTGGTGATGGTTTATGTAGTTTAAGCACACTCTGATTACTATTCGTTCGCACTGAAATACACCCTGCTGATGTTGTCTAGTTTGACCTCCTTGTGGTGCAATTTCTGCTCCTCCCGGTAAGCCACTAATTTTCGTCCTCTTTTCTATAGCATTGGATGGTTTTTTTTGTCGCAGTGAAAAATTCTATCCCGTCTCTGTCTGCTGGGCGTTACGCATCTACCGTAGAAATCTAGTTCTTAATTAGCACAAGGTTAATATAATATATAATAACACAAAATTTACAAGCAATAATGTGTTCAACAGTAATGGTATTTTTGTAGCTACTATGCGGTAGGTTATCGCCGCTCTAACTGTGAGAATTCGATGAACTAGTAGTAGTTGTTTAGCCTGCTTTACATCCTTCTGTCCAGACTTCGATTGACTATAACATTGCTGGTACAATTTCTCCTTTATATATCAGCGTTACGGATCTACCCTTAAATTTCCACGTAAACCGTGCTGCCGCCCCTATTCTGTGAGCAATCTGTTTCGCCTTGTCGGTTGCCGCTTTTATGTGCTGATGGCATGCGAATTTATTATATAATTCCACTTTTATACTGCCTTTGCAATAAATGCGTTTTTCATTTAATAAAAACCTTTTACTCTTACTTTTCAAAGGAAAGTATCTCGGTCAATATCCCCACAGGAAACGCCCTCACTGCTGATAATGTACTCAATACAAATTGTTTTGTATATGTGACGAGCTGATAGGGATATGTGCCCACTACTGAAGGTCAAATTTTCCGACTTTTTCCGACCTTTTAGGGACTAATCCACAGAAAGAAGTGGCTAAAACGGATATTTTTTGTGTTTGTCTATTGAACACATTTGGTTTCGGGATGTGTAGCCGTAGACAGCTATTGCTGTTGCTTTATTTTTAGTACTTCCACTTTGGCTTCTTTTATGGCTTCATTTTTTAAAGCTAGACTTTATAGAATTGAAAAATCTTGTAGCTTCAATTTTTTTCATTATTTTATTATCTAGTTTCCCGATTGTCTAAATTTAAACGCCCAAATGTTTGACTATTTTACTGGTTTCAGTTATATTTTTTATTATATATTTACATCATTCACTGTTATCATGAATTTAATTTTTTCTATGTTAATTTTTATGTTCATTTATGTTCTAGGTTCTATATTAGAAATATTTGTTTTCATTTGAAGATTATCTTGGTTTCACGCCTCAACAGCAATTTTTTTGTTGGGGTGCACTACAGCCTCAAGAGCTTATTGTGCCTACTAACTTGCAGTGAACTTAATACTACGATATCACATACACCCATGGGTTTCCAGCAAGGTTCGAACTCACCCGCGCCGGTTTGCGTACAGAGAAACAATGCTCTTGACAAGTGAGCTACAGCGGCGTTCCTTGCAATACCAATACACATAGTTTTCTATGTTTCAGCTGCATGCGTCACATTGTTTTCTTATTTATTTATTTTTATTGCTTTATTAAGCACTACATTAAATAATATAAACAACTGTACACTAAAATACTATATTGGTCTTAAATACTTATTCATTTTGTATGCTTTGTCATATATTTCTCTTGAAATTCTGTTACGAGCTTTTTAGAAGGTTCGCATAAATTTGCTTTCTTTTAACTATCATTCATAATGATATGGCGGTATATATTTTATTTTTCCATATATTTATCTTATATGCGTTTTAGGCTAACTGTCAAAAATTGTATGTTTATAAATATTTTTATTCTTTAGTCTTCATCTCATATAGGATTTTCATAAATCATTAGCATTTTTCATCTGTTTGCGGGTAATTACTCTGGTTATAGACATTTGCTTTTAGAGTCATGTGTTATATTTAGGAATCTTATTTATCTGATCTTCCACCGAAAAAAAACTAAAAGTTTTCTTGCACTACATCTATTTGATTTTTATTTTGAATATCCCTCCTCCCCTATTCTCTTTACAATTTTTTTATTACTTTAAGACAATTTGAAAACTATCTAAAGAACACTAAGTAACATTAAGGTATATTATATAGGCAGTGATTAGTGATTATTTGTTTATCTTGACTATTCAATGTAGCTGTTTGACTTTGATGTTTGCTTGTTTTTTTTTTGCTTTAATCTGTGGTCTCCAAGGCTATTTTTTGTTCAGATTTATACGTAAATATTTAGCTTTTGCTCTTTCAGGTATATTAGCAGACAAGTGGATCTCTTTGTAGCGAAGGTCACGTTTATAGATTTCTGTTCATTGGCTCTAATTATCCATGTTTTAAAAAATTTCTTGATTTTGGTTATATTATTTTGTATTATAATAGGTTCTGCTGTGGGAGTTCTATGTGATGGAATTATTGTGGTCCCATCAATAAAAATTACTGCTGCTGTATTTTTGCTAGTAAATATCATATAAAATTCTTCGTGGCTTTCCAAATGTGATAGATTTTATGCTTATTTGTTCATCTTTATACCTAACATAGTACTACCTACCTTATAAATAAGACTTTAAGAAAAGATATAGATTATGAGGTAGTTGTCTCATACTCGAGATACGTTAAGGAATACGGCCCAATCTCCCTTCTTGGTGTACTACACAGTGTATCTGTTCTATAATTCTATGCTGTTCCCTGAAATAAAAACGATGCTCGGGGATTAGTTGCCTTTGCTCTAATATTGGCTTTACTTATCTGAATAGAAATTTTTTGAATGTTTTTGAAACAAGTAGATTGGCCTGTATGATGTTACAGTTTCAAAATTTTTGTCTGACTTTATTATTAGTATAATTTGTGCTATTTTCTAAGAAGTTGAACAATAATTTAATCTTGTAGCTGCATTAAAGAGAATAATTATGTCTTAAACTATGTTTTCTAGAATTTCTTTGAGTACTTTACCTGTAATTCCATCCTGGTGGTTTTAGGATTCTATATCTGAAAGTGAAGCTTTATAAAAATGGTGCGGATGTCTGTCTGTCCGTCCGTCGCACTTTTAACTGGAGAACTACTGAACCTAAAGACATAAGGGGGTTATCATTAGAAGGCCCATGTCCTACCGGCTTCACATCCGCAAGCTGGCATAGGTGGGATTTCCTACAATGATGCAATAAGGTTTTTTAGTGGACCCAGCTTTCAATATGTCATTCCTTATAACTTTTGATCAAGGCAGCTTCTAAGCTGGAGATTATTTTTTGTTTCTGTTATTTCTGACATCTGTTACGTCTTATAATTTTTGATCTGTGATAGAGAATAGAGTCCAGACGCCAAAAATCAGCCTGATCGGAAAATCTTGACTGGAAGTGGCCGCAAATTTTTGTTTATGTATAGCAGCCCCGGAAATCTGTGGAACCGGAGTTCCACGTCCGTACTTGTTTGTTATTGAAATCTTTGTTTGTTATTTGTTTGACATCTTGTATTTTAAACTTTTTTTTAGAAAAAACGTCTAAGTTAGCTCTTTTTTATCTTTAGTAACTATTTTAGGGAAGAGGTTAAATGTTTTTCAGGTTTTATGTTTTAGACCATTTGCCATTTTCAAGTTTTTTTAGAAATTGTGTTGTCTGAGACGCCTTTTTGTGGTTTCTTTAACCTTTTTGTTACTTTGTTGTAATTGGCTCTGTTTTAAAGAGATCTTGTTTTGTTTTTAAAATTCATATCTAGCAATATCAAAATAGTATTTTTGATATAGTTTCTTATCTACATTTAAAGTCGTTGTCTGGGTGAACCAATCTATAGCTAGGTCTAGTTCTCTTTTTGTTTTAAAAAAGAAGTTAAAGCTATTATGGTCTAGTATACTTTTAAATAGAAGGTAATTTGTTTTGCTGTTGTGCAGTTTTTGTTTGCTTTATTATTAAAATGTAGTGTATCGTAAATGAAGTAGCCTGGAAGGTGTAGAAGCCTGCTACTGAGCTATGGTTAGTAGGTTACTTTATAGTTTTTACAGGGAATAGTAAGTCGTTTGTGATTACGAAGAATTGGTGTGATTACCGGTATCTTGTATTTTAAGTGGATTTTGATGCAGTTGTATTTATTTCTCCTGAAGGTGGAATATAACTTCTACTGCAGTCACTTCCGTACACTACATCGTTTGTAACTTGCAGAATGATTCCCTCTGTAGTTACAACATACTATTTCTTTTCTTTTTTCCATGTAGAATCGCTAGTAAGATGACTTCCTGCATATTTAATCATCAATGCATCAAGATATACATTGTGAAATATGAGGTTTTTTATGAGCTTGTTCTATGTACCGTAAGTATTGGAATTTTTAAATGTTTTTGTTATTACTATGTTCTAATTCTACTTTGGTACTTTTGTCATCTTGTTGTATTTTTTCTATATTGTATAATTTTGTTTTTAATATTATTGGCATCTGTAGTTGTATGCATCCCTTTTAGCCTCACCTTGAAGCTCTTTCCGCCTTCCATTTAGTAAGCACTTTTTCTGTCTTTGTTTATTGAATTTTAACGTGATAGTCACATAATATTTTTAATATATAATTATTAATAGCTAGCGTATTTAATAAGTTTTTTTGTTCCACTTATGACAACTGCAAAAATCTCAAGTTGTGTATTTGATTCGTTGTCCGTGTCTTCATCTTCAGATAATTTTTTGAGTCTTATCTAGATAGTAATTTAATCAGATTGTTTTTCTTACGCTTTATTTTTGTATTCAACTATTTTTCAGTCCGGTTCAGCTTGCATTGGTTGTTATAAAACTTATTTAAATTTTAAAAATTGTTGAGTTGATGTATTTAGGGTGTTGTGGGGGTACTTACCGATGTTTGATGCTAGGTTTTGGGATTGTCATCAATATAAGTATTTTTGTGAAATGTCAAAGGACTAATCTACATTGTGAACGTGTGACGATTGCGGGCTCTTATTATTTTGTTTTAGTCCCTTATGCGAAAGAAGCGTGTGAAATACATGGTATTAAAATTAAAATTGATAAGTAAATCCACAGGATTAGGTATTCTCATTTCAGAAAATAAAAAGTACAAAACGAGTGTTGAATGAATCGAAGTAATTCCCCTATTAGCTTTAGTTAATTCACATCTTAAAACATTTCGAAACCGTTTCAAAATAACAATAAAATTATCTTTTACTTTCCATTTTCTGATCTTGGGTAATAAATAGTACGAAAATCAACATTAATTTAATACTATTTTAAAATGACGATTTTCTACTAAAATTATTGCTATCTGAATTCTGATTCGTTTTTGTAAACTTTTCCGTAATAATTTTTGGCCATTGGCGGGTCTTTTAGAAAAAATCCTAAAGCTTCATAAATAGCACGAATAGCTTGCCAACGATTTTTATAAATCTTATCAGTTTGTGTTGGCGGTGCTACTTGAAAGGCACTTAGAACATTATCTTGTCATGTTAAATGGGGATTTTTCGTTTATGAATTGTTTAATGCATTCTTATGCCTCAGTTTTACTTAACGCATTTCAAAATTAGAAAAGCCAAATCGATTGGTAACTATAAACATAAATATAAATCAATTCAACGTATTACGGTAGTAAATAATAAAATTGTTTTTAATTATATATAACTGATTTTTGGTGGATGAAAGAAAAGCCTGTTGTTTTCTTATGTTTGTACAAGTTTGTCCATTTTTACTGTTATTTTTTTTACATTATGCCTCTATTGTCTCGTTAGAAGTGGAAATTCTCTAACTCTTTGGTAGTCTTTCTCAAAATGTTATGTTGGTGGCTGTTACATCGACTTCAAAATATTTTATACTTTATTTTTTTTTCCAATTTCGTCCTCAATTATCAATTTTTATTTGATGAATTGTTTAGTTATCACCATACACTTTTGTTTGTATTTAATATTTAGTCGGAAAACCATTTCTTGAAGGTCGTGTCTGTTGTTTTGTGCACAATATTTGGTGTAACAATCGATTTTCTTATTGTTTCTTTAAGGTTTTTTATAATATGTAGAGTCTTACGTATTCGAAGATTTCTGTGAAACAAATACATTTTACACTAATTATTTGGTTATGAATATTCGATCTGTCTTCAAAGACTTTCAAAGATTTTCATGAAGTTGATGCTCTTCTTTATCCTTGCCTGTAGCTGGTGTTATGTATTTTGGTGAATAATTTTGCGTTGTTACACAACAGACTGGCAAGTTAGATTGTATTTTTAGCAGAAAATACTTGCCCCAAACTTTCTCGAATTCTTGAAAAATACTTGTGAAAGTTGTACAGCAAAATATTTCAGTTTCTTGATCATTTGGGATTTTGTTACCTATTCTATATACCGGCGCTATTGTAACTTTATTATTATATATATTAGACATTTATGACACATTTGAATTTTTAAGAAATCTTATTCAAATATTTTGGATATTACAGGCTAATAAGAATTTATTTATTCTATAAGTTTTCTGGGTTTTATGTATAGAGATGATTTGTGCGACTTTCCATTGATCGGAAAAGAATCCAGTTCTTAATATAACGTTATATATGTACGTGATTAGATTGATACATTTATGTAATAATTGTTTCAAAATATCTTTTGTGATTAAATCACATCCTGGGTTTTTTAGAGTTTAACTCAGTAATAGTATGCTTTTTTTATTTTGAACTTCTTGGTGTATAAATCCATCTGAAATGATGTTCTAAATATTTTTGTGGGATCTTTGATGCGCACGGAGTAAAATCATCTGTTAAATGGTTGACTGCTTTGGGTTTGTCTTGTTGATATATGATGAATGTAGTTCGCCATGTAGCTTGTTGGATTTTAATATTTTGTTTGTTTTTATAACTTATATCTTTTGCGGTGTGTAGGCTGGTTTGGCTTACTAATCCTACCTTTTTATCCGGGCTTGGGGTTGTAATTAAGTCCACTGTTAGTCAAAGTTAGATTTTTCATTATAAATTATTATTTTTTCAAAATTATTTAATTAATGTTGTTTTTACAAAAAAGGTATTGGCCAGTTGATTAGCGTTGTATACAGTTTGACATTCATTAAGATTTTTTTGATATTATCCACATTTCTGTTAATTAAATATCGAAAGGATTTACTCAAAAGAGTTCACGCATTCCCTAATTTAGATCAGTTTGTAAATGTTTCAATCACTTAATCTCTATATACAGTTTTTAGCCAGGAATGCGGCTTAAAATATCCTGAAGGGCACTGATATTTTAATCCATGGAAACGAGTATGTTTAAATCGCAAAACTATAAAATGACCTCTTTGTGAGTTAATGGTTCAGAGCTATTAAAACAAAATGTTTTTTTATCTATTATTATATCTATTAATTGCATCAGTCTGATTTATTGAATTATTATTCATGCAGGGATAAACTCAAATTTAGTTTTATTTTTAGCATCCTGATTCTAACATCTTCTTTATATATTTTCAGCTCTCTTAATTTTATCTCTAATTTGGATAAAGTATATCATCGCCTTTACAATTATATAAGTAAGTTTCAAATTGCCATTAAAAATAGTTTTAAAATATTTAATTTCCAATAATGTCTAGATAAATAAATAAACCACTTTTTTTACATAGTTTCCACCATTATTAAAACACTTATTGTAGGTAGTCAAATACTGTATCTCTGTGACGTACAATAATGCATTTTGTGATCAAAGTTACGCACATATATAGTTACGGCTTTTTTTGGAGTCGTTATATCACTTACTCTTCTAATCCATTTGCTAACTATAAAATTACTTATAGTGTATTCTCTATGTATTCCACAATATTAATAGATAACATAGATTATATTTCATTATTTCGAATATTTTGAATACACTGAAAGATGTCGTCAGAGCTTGATTTAACGTTGACTTTGAGCTAGTCATTGAACTTCCTTCTAGACTTTGTTTGAAAGTTGGACAGCCCGTTAGAAGATCAACTTCTAGATGATTTTGATGGAGTGAAGAGTTTCGTACCTATTAAACATTGCCAAAGGTGATTCTGAATATTTGAATATATTACTCTAATGATGAAAATAGAGTTCAGTATTGATCAACCTGTTTATCTATTAGTAGCTATCTTCCTTACATGAATTGTTAGATTAGCTTGGATTCAGATATTTTGCTTTTTTCTTTATGGTGTTCTTTAGTTATGAATTATATAATATTTATACTTTATATTTTACTTCTACTTGTTACATTATTTTGTAAATATAGTCATTGAACGTGCAAAATGTTATTACGACATTCCAAACTTAAGACATTAGTAGACACAAGTGGATTAGCCCCCATTTTAAAGACTTTAATTATGTTAAGGAAAACTTATAAACCACCTAAGCGGTTGGTTAATGAAATGTGGGATCAGTTTCAGGTTTTTCAATGTTGCTTTTTGATACTGGTAAATTGCTTGTTTTATAAGCTTTATATGATCAATAATAAATATGGCACTTCAGATCTTTGCCAAAATGAAGAATACATCGGGTTTCATAAATTTTCTCACGAAATGAAAGATGAAGTAACAATAGATAAATGAAATATGAACATGAGTGTAGTTACAGCTTTATCACTATTTTGTTAGTTTCTTTATGAATTTTTTCGCAATTATGATTTCTGGTATTCTTATAACGTAAAATTAATTTACGTTTAGTAGTTTTTAATTGCGTTTTACTAATCAGTGAATAGCTGCAGTTAAACCATTTGGATTAATCTGTACTATTAACTAAGACAAGATCTTAATTAGCAAGTATAATAAACCAAACAAAAATACGAGCTTATCTATCGAAGCCGAATCATTACATCATTACTTCTGCCTTATTGATTGCTGTTGGTAAATTTCCTGTAGATAATTATTTTGATTATCTTACTAACGCGACACCCGAACAGGGCACAGGAAATTGAGAAGAAGAAGAACATTATTTTAAATTATCTTCGGGTTAAAGAACTCAAATATCTTCAATTTTTTTATAGGGAATTGGACTGTTGGGGTCTTATTGCTTATTCTTGATTTGTTACACTAATTTTTAAAATTGCCAATTTTTTTCTAAAAATCTATTGATAAGAAATTAAATATCGAATTACCGTGCCAAAGAACTTTTTGTTAGATAACAGAACCATACCAACAAAACGGATGTTTAAACCATGATACCATATCATCTTAAAGGTATTATCAAAGAAGACTACGACATCGGTTTGTTTCTTGTTCAAATTTTTTATAATTTCTTTATTATTCAGAGAAATGGCAGTTTGGTTTGAGTGGAAGCTGAACTGACAATTTAAGATCAACTCAAAGTTTTCGACTGCTATCCTTAGATGCCTGTAAAGAATGTACTGTCTATGAAACAACTCTTTATTACAACTTCACTTGAAAACATTTTGTTGCATCAACATTAACGAAACAAATCATTAGCTTACCTTACTGAAACCGTACGCTATTGAGATCCAATTTACAATGATGTAGTGTTAGCTTATAAAAGTAATTCTTCTACCCCAATTGATTGAAAAATGTGTTTATATAACAAAAGAGCATAAGCACAAATATTTTTTTTGTAGTTAATAATCGTCAACACTATTGATTATTTCTTTTTAATTAAAATTTCATTTATTGCGCTACAACTGCAGTTATTTTTTGTATTGTTACAGTAAAACTTAGCTCTTTTGTTGTTGACTACTTGGCGGCGTTCCATGGAGATTAAAATAGATAGTGGACGTATTACTACCTAAGATAGGACCTTGACTTACCTCGTGACATAAATTTCGATCATTCTACGATCACCTAATGTGCTTGACCTAATTGCATTATATTTGTCTTTGCTCGCAGGACCAAAGACGGTGTTCCAATCAACGAAGATGAAGAAAGCCGGCTTACAATATCCGATAACAACATACAACTGGTCTTGGACAACGTCCGCAAGAAGGACGCCGGGATCTATACCGTAAGCGCAAGAACCCCTGCAGGATGCTGCTCGAGGGACCTCGAGCTGCGCGTCAGCGAGATTGCAGGGAGTGCGGACGAGCCGCCAGCATTTTTACGACGATTAAACGACCTATCGGTGAAAGTTGGCACAAGGACGAGATTTTTGGTGGAAATTCGGAGTTTCACGGATCTGACGGTGGGTTAAAACGCTTGGGTCTAGCATTTACTCAGTAAATTTATTGATGACAACATAAAGCAGCCAGCCGCACTTGGCTGGCATTACTGGTTAGAAATAGTTCCTTGGAACGAACCATGTGCGAATCTGCACAAATTTGCCACTCCCACTTTTTAATTTTGAACATCAAAATCTTTTATAAGGTCATTGAGATTTCTTGTTTTCAGATCGAGTGGTTACAAAATGACTTGAGAGTTTTGGAAGATGATAGATTTCATTTCGTGAATGAAGGTGACTTTCATTGTATCGATGTAGCACCTGTAACTGCTCAGGATGCCGGAAAATGGGCCTGTACTGCAACCAACCAAGCTGGACAAATTTCCAGTTCTTGTCTCCTCAACGTGTTAGGTAATTTCTATAATGTTTACTTTGCTACATAAAATTCTCTTATGTTTGTCCTTTTAGTACCGAAAGCTTATAAAGCGCCAGTATTCCTGGAAGAACTGAGGGCTCTTCTCACTGAACAAGGCACTGTTTCGTTGGAGTGCAAGGTGGTAGGAGTACCGACTCCGCTGCTGCGTTGGTTCAAAGATGGAAAAGAAATCAAGGCAGGAGATATGTTTGCTCTCACGGCTAACCCCGATGATCCTACCTCGCTCGGTACCTACACTTGTGAGGCGTTAAACTGCATGGGAAAGGCCTATTCAAGTTCAAAAGTCCATGTCGTTGGTAGTGGTAGCCGTGAGGGGTCTTTAAAACCAGCTGATAGGTATTAAAATAATCTTATTTTTAACTATCAATGACATTTTTATCATGCAGTCCTGTGCCATCTGGACCTTCACCGATATTTATACGAGATTTACAAAACGACTCTATCAAGATTGGAGATATGTTGACATTAAGTTGCCAGAGTAAGTTGCTCATAATTGTGTAGGTAATATATATTTTTTACAAATTACTTGCAGTTTCGGTACCCCCATGGCCAAAATCAATTAATTGGTACAATTCAGAAGGACGTATCGATGATGAAACTTCAGGCACCCGGTACCGAAAGCTAGCTGACGGACTTGGGGGGTACACGATAGAAGTAAAACCAACTGAAGCCGCTGATCAGGGTGAATGGAAATGCGTTGCGACTAGTGAGGACGGTAGCGTTTCCTTTTCCACCTGTGAAGTAAAAATGACCAGTAAACGCTATAAATATGTAAATTTCATTTACCTACAATGAAAATTATTGCAGTTCCAAAGCATTTCCGTAAACCGAGATTTATGGACAGCCTTAAGGCAGTCTTAACAGAAGAGGGTTTAGTATCTTTTGAATGCAAAGTTGTTGGTTCCCCAACGCCTCTCTTGAGATGGTTTAAGGATGGACAAGAACTAAAACCAGGAGATGTATATCAACTCACAGGAACAAATTCTCTTGGATCGTACTGTTGCATAGCAAAAAATTGCATGGGTGAAGCAAAAAGCACCGCGGAATTAACTATTGAAGATATTCAAAACCAACTGAACGACGAAGAGAGAATGCAGTTGCTTTCAAAAAGTCAAGCTCCTAAATTTATACAGGGTTTAAAAAGTGGTGAAGCTAAAATTAGTGATAATTATAGATTTACTATACAAGGTAAAATGCGGTTGCTTAATTATATATGTAGGCATTTATTTAATGTTTTATTATTGCAGTCAGTATATCACCGGAGCCATCATTGTATTGGTTCCGTGATGATCAACCTATAGAAAACGAACCCGACCGTTATAAGACAACAAAAGAATCTATGGGCATTTGCCACCTCGATATTCAACGTTTGGAATTCATGGATCAAGCAGAATGGAAATGTGTAGCCACAAATGATTTTGGACATTCTGTAACATCGTGTTTTTTGAAATTAATCATACCAAAACATTACAAGAAGCCTAAATTCTTGGAGTGTCTACGCGCCGTACTGTCTGAAGAAGGTGCCGTAAATTTAGAATGTAAAGTGATAGGAGTACCTCAACCAGTTTTGAAGTGGTACAAAGATGGAGAGGAGTTAAAACCTGGTGACATTCATCGAATAACATCAGGCGAGGTAAGTTCTGTTATGTTTGTTGTTTTTGATTTTGAAAGAGAAATGCTAGGACGGAACTTGCTGCCTGGGAACTTATACATGTGAAGCTCGAAACTGCATGGGAACAGTAGCAAGTTCGGCTTCGCTACTTGGATTTGAAGATCAAACTAGACCCAGACCAGAACAGCGAATTGAATTAGCGCGACAACCATCATTATCAACTATACATGAAGAACGAACTTCTCAATTATATGACACGCCACAGGGTGACATGTCACTAACAACAGATGATAGAGGCGAAGTTTCCTTTTCATTTGATGGGAAAGAAGTATCTGTTTCTTTATATGAAACTCCTGATCTTACAGAAGAGGAAGCCATACAAATTGTGGAAATGTATGCAGATCAGTTATCAGAGCATGTATCTGGTAAGTATTGTTAAATAAAAATTTAGGATGGTAAAACTAAAGAAAATGTGGTCGTAGAACATAGCATAATTGAACTTCCACCACTGCGCTTTGTAAAAGAATCTTCCACATCTGGAAATCTTTTGATGGAAGCTGTGGTGATAGATGTTTCAGAAGATTATTTTTCATCAGCCGAGGAAGACTTAAGAACAGAAGCAGATATCGAAGAAATATTTTCAATTACCGACGAGACTCGCGCGGACGAAATAAAACTTTCTTCAAAGCACGAGCCACCAAAGAGACCACCTCGTAAAAAATCTGATTCACAGAAAAGCAACACTTATTACAGTCTTTCTAAGAACGACTCTGTAGCGTCTGAAGCTGGCGAAGGAAGCCTTGCGGGTGCATTAGAACTCGACAGCGAATCGTACGGCGATTTTGAAAGCGCCAGAGATTCGGATCGGTTAAATGATCAAGATTTAGCTTTTCAAGTTGCTGCAATTACAGAAACTTCTAGCTTACCTGGAGAGATGGTACTAGAAGACAGACAGCCTCTTTCACCCCAGACTACTCACGAAATAGGATCCGACTTGAGAGTTAACAGGTTAGAGGAAGAGGTAGCTAAACCAAGAAAAAAACGTAAAACAAGTAGACAATCATCTCAGAGCTCAGATGAGTCTTCAAAGGATGGAGTAAAAAGAAAAGGAAAAAAGAGCCCCAGCTTGGAGAAAGACGTTGTTCCTAGAGATATTCAGGGTGAAGAAGGGGATGGTTTGAAAGTAGAGCAAGATACTACTGCCAGATTAAAAGTGCTGCAAGAGAAAGAACTTGAATTAAGCGGGAGATTACAACAAAATTTGAATGACGTTCAGAAAGGTTTATCTGCAATCGAGGATGAAGTATTTGTGCAGTGTGCTTCAAAATCTACCTCAGCAGCAGCTAATAAAAGCTTAGAAGCTATAAGTAGTATATCACAACCGATTCAAGATATACGAACATGCCTTGCAACTTTATATCAAAAAGGTAATCAACGACATAATTTATCTATGGTGGAATTACTTGCTCCGCCCATATTTGAACTGCAACAAAATTTGGCTGTCGTAGAAAAGTGCATGGAGGTACAGGGAAGGGAAAATACTTTAATACAGAAAACTTGCTCCAATATTATAAGTACAGTAGGTGAGAAGTTGCAAGCCGGCTTGAAGTTAATCGAAAGGATGACCTTGGTAGAAAACGAGCAACTACAATTAGGCGTTTCTAAAATGACTGGCAGAACAACTCCTTCTAAAATGATACAAGAGGTGATTACCACGCTGCAAGAAATGCAAAACGCTTTACAACGATCAGAAGCAATTATACAGTCAAAGTCAATTAGCCAAGCGGCATCAGATTTGGAAAGCAGGACACTGCAGTCTGACCAACCCAGCGAACCTAGAACTACTTCAGATGTCCTTGAAAGAATAGCAACTCCTGCACATAAACTTAAAGATGAACTGAAGAGTCTAGAAAGAATAATTGCTTATCAAGACAGCGACCAGTTGTATGGTAATTTAAATAAAATAATTCTAGAGAAGCTTAGTGAGCCAATTCAAAGATTATCAAAAGAAACACAAATTATTGCTAAACGTGCTATGAGGCTCTCTATTCGAAGAAAATCTGTAACTCAGGAATTATGCGTAGCGGTAATCGATCAAATTGCCAATCCCGTTCATGAATTGGTAAAGGGAATTGAAATCATTAGGCAACAATATAATGATGAAAGGTATTCAGCGGTCGTTGCTATGAACGTTTTAGAATCTTTTGTCACACCCGTTGAAGACATACTAAACTACGTATCGAAAATGCAACGTACCGTTCATATTTCAGAGATTGAAGTGGAAAGCGAAGTTCCTTCTTTATCTTCTGAAGATGTAGTTAAAGATGTATTCGAGCACCTCATTAAAATTGTCTGTCAAAATATATCGCGTTCTATAGAAGAAATGCTTTATAACTTGGAAATGGCTCAGAGTCAAACTAATGATACTGTGTTACTAGAAGCGTTGCGCAGTTAGCTAGTCTTCAAAGGGATTTATCATCTACCCTCATAAAAGCTTCTACCATAAAGACGGAAGTAGCTCTTGCAGCTTTAGAAAATTTGAATCAACCATTGGACGCACTGAACAGCCATCTTTTAAATGCAAGTTCGGGAAATACAGCTGAAATAATAGACGACACTATAGCTGCTTTGAATATATTAGAAGAAAGTATCAACGTTGGTAGCGAAACATATGAAGAAGAAAAAGAGTTTTACGATAGCCTGGTGTTGTTAAAAACGCGATCCCAAATAGTTAAGCAGAACATTAGTTTCATATTTGATAAGCCGTTAGAAACCGTACAGAAACGACAGCTAGAACCCATAGAGGAAGATGCTGCTTTGAAAAACGAGAAGTTAGCAGAAAGTATGATTTTAAAAGAACAGCCAGAAGAGGCCGATACTTTACCTGGCCAAAAAGAAAGTTTTGCTTCTCCAATATACGAGGAGTTGCAAAGACAAATTGCCGTAATCCAAGATTTGCCTGTTGTGAACCAAATAGCGAAAGCACGAGAGGTCAAATCGATCGAGACTGCAAAAGCACTCGTGCAGCCTGTGCTAGAGCTGGAAAAGTGCATTGCCAACTTGCAATTCGAACCTGAATTTGTGCAGGCCGAAAAAGTTGCCCCAGAAGTGTATCGAGAGGCAGCGGAAGTTATTCAGTGCGTAGAAAAAATGAAGCAAACCCCCTTGTTCCAACAGGAGATCGAATCTGCTGTAAGCATCGAAGACATGGCAGAGATTAAAAACATGTCGGATACTCTACAGAAACTGCAGCAGAGCATTTCAAATGTCCAACAAGTTCGCGAAGATCGACTAGAGATATTTAACACCTTAGAAAAGAATCTTATCTCTTTTCAACGCTTAATTGATGATATAAAGAGTTCTTCGGCTAAAATTGCATTTAATCCGGTTCAGCAGTCGATAAATAACACGTTAGAAATAATTGCTTTGGAGAAAAATAATTTAGATATTAACAAAGGTGATTTGGAACCGTTAAAAGATGTTAACGCCAGGTTTCAAATTTTGAACGAAACTGTTTGTGGTAAATTTACGGAAGAACAAATTCCAGAGGCATTCCAAATTCTGACGAAAGAAGTGAATCATCTTGATAAACAGCTGTTTGAAATAAGTCAGCAGTTACCGATACGGTTTATAGTTAGTGCACTGAAGGAGGTCTCGCTTGCGATCACTAGCGCTCTGGACGAGTTATCCACGCCTAAAGAGGAACATGTTAAATATAACGCAATTTCGGATATTTATAAATCGCTGGAATCTCTAGAAAAATCACTTGCAGTTTTGCGGACGTTGCCAGCCAAACGGCAACATATAGTCAAGTTAGAAAAGTCAATCTGCAGTGCTAGTGAAGTGTTGAGTGGCTTCAATGAAGACGTCGAACTGAAATCTGAAGAACAGGGGTGCTTCAAAAATATTGCTCTGTCGCTAGTTAACATTAACACCTACATAGAAGAATCCTCAAAAGTGCAAGAAGAAACCAGCGAAGAGCTTCCGTTAGGAATCTTGGAGAAGGCTAAGCCTTTCATAGAATCGTTTCAAGAATCTGTTTGTGCTGTGAACAAAATAGCGCAGGTAGCAGCTATTGCAAAACCTCTGAAAATTCTGGGCGACAGCATGGCTGAAGTGTTCGAAGGAATTTCGCATTCTCAACAGGAGAGACATATTTCACCTCTGAAAAATCTTACGGTACCTGTAAGTGGATTGATTAGCTTATATAATAATCCTCAAATTGATACTAAAGAAAGGATGGAATTATTAGAAGTTATAAAGCACCCATTGGCTTTAATAAGAGCTCAAGTCGATGAATCTGAAAGGGTTTTATCAGCTCCAACACCGGAAGAACAAAATGTTATTGATGCAGCTGTTAAAATGCTCAATATCTTGAATAATTACATTGATAAAAGCAAGCATATTGCAATAACGACCGAAAAAACTAAAAGTTCTGTCGACGAACTGCAAGTGGCGTTGAACTTTATTCCTAGAACTACCTCTATTGCGAGTGTTGTTCAACCTTTTTCAAAATTAATAAAGGGAGTTGGAGATGTGCTGGAAAATATTTTAAAACGAGAATATGAACTGAAAACTGCCAAATTTAAAATCATCGAACGCTTGTCTGACGAAGCACAGAAGATAGTGAAAAATATTGCAACCATAAAGCACCCACATGTAGATAAAGATCAAATTCAAAATTGTCAGAAGTCTCTGTATGGTTTGCAGATGGCCGCTAACGATTTAATAGATGTTGATTTGGAAGAAGAAGACCAACGCGTGCTTTGCAATGCAACCGAGGCTTTGCAAAATTTAAATGAGGTCGTCTTAAGTAACTTATCGACTCAAAAAGACTTGAAAAAATTGATAGCATTACCAAAAGAACAGGTTTTAGAATCTTTAATTTCCATAAATAGTGATATAGGAAAATACGCTTCGATTAAAATGATTTCGAGCAGTTTTAACAATATCATAGTAGTAATGCCAACCATACTGCATCAGCTAGAAAACATTCAAAAAGGTGCGATTCGTTCTAGTTACATACAAAATAATTTAATTCGTGGGCTAACTGTTGTTAAAGAAATAGCCGATAAGATTCCTTCTAATTTAGAAGATAAGTCTAACTTAATTATCGAACTTGAGAGCACATTAGATGCTCTTCAAGAAAATGTGGAGGATTTAAAAGCAAACTTAACTGACATGGGACTCGATAAAGAAGATGCTAAGTTTATAGAGGCTTTCAGCGGGTGTATTGCTAATATGACTAGTTTATTGGAATTGGCTGAAAGTCGCGTTGGAATATCTGCGGAATTAATACAACGCGCTAATGTTGCTGTAGAAGTGGCAGAGAAAATGAAATCTTCTTTGGCTCAATCTTCTCCTTTTATAGGTGTGTGTTCAAGTATTCAAGAAACTTATAGAGGTTTTCTAGACACCATACAAAACTTGTTAGAAGAGCAAGTTATTGTGGCTGAAATTTTGCCCGAACCGCTTCCAGAAGAAAAGAGGGAGGTTGATGTAGCGCTCGATTTAACAACTAGCAAAGATGTAGAGGTAAATCAAGTTCAAGAAGAGCAAGATGAAGCAATAGAAATTGAGGTACATCCTATAGTGCAAATATTGAACGACACACTAGACCAACTTATATCATCTTTGAATGCAATTGAAGAACAAGGAATTTCGGAAGATAAAAAATCTCAGATAGATTCCGTAAAAGTTGGCATAAACGAATTTAAAGAGAGGCTTCCTTATATATTTTATAAGATTACTACTTTAAGCAGCGAAGAAGAATTGGCGATTTTTGTGGGGAATAAGATATGTGATGATTTAAATGTATACATGCGGCAATTACCCAATATGCCGGTGGTGACAGTTCAGAATATAGAAGAAAGTATTGAGGAACTACAACTTCTTAAATCGATAGTCGGGTCAACGTCGCCTGTACGAAATATTTTGCAACCCATACAAAAATTATCGAAAACTATCACGGAAGTTGTGCAACCCATGCCAGAAGTGACGGCAGCTCAAGCTGTTGCAATATCGATAGAAAACCTTCAAAGATCAATTGCTAGGCTTCAACGCCACTCAATAGCCAAAAAGAAGCAACCGCAAATTTTAGAGACCGTTAAAAAATTATCTGATTTACATTCCCGTGTTTTTGACATAGATGTAACTACACTTACCGGAGAAGAGATCTCTATTACACAAACGATCGAAGGAGTTCTAACAGACTTAAACTGGAAAATCCTAGAATTTCAGGATGGAAGAGAACCAACGAAGTCACTACAATTGAGTGAAAAGTTATTACAGGCAAAAAAATTACATTCACCAAGTTCACTAGTTCAAGATATTTTTTCAAGTGCCGCTGGTATTGTAGATCATGTAGAGAATATTTTGATCGAAAAACAAGAGCTTTGCTCCGAAGTTGCAAGTACATTAAAAGACTTAGAACAGCTTCAAAAATCTGTTGCTACTATTGAACAACTGCCTGTTTTCGAACCTAATAAGTCTGTTCTATTAGAACTTCAGCAATATTTACAAAACACTGTCTTAGAATTTGTCGAACAAAAACCCGAATCAATACGCGTGGAAGATAAACAAATTATTTTGAGCTTAGAAAAAATCTCTGAAAACCTTCTACATTTCTCTGAAAGAATGTCTATCACAGAAAATCTTCAAGCTCTTAAAGACGCCTCAGCAAATTTAAGCGAAGCTTCTCCACTAAAATATGTGATAAAACCAATAGAGAAACTTGTTGAAGTGATAACTGAGACACAAAGTGCGCAAGAAACAATTGAATATACAGAACAGTTAATTGGTTCTTTAGATAATTTAGAAAAATCGATAGAGAATATTCAACACCAGAAAATTCCAGACACTAAAAAAGCTGCTGTAGAAGAACAACAAAAAGCAGCCGCTGCTGTTTCTGAAAATCTCAAACCTATTCTGGTAAACATTTCAAAACATAATGTAGAGGAAAGAAATGCGTTGGAAGCTGCCACTAAGACATTGGAAATTATTAACAACTATTTGATTTTAGAAGAAGTTTTAACAGAGATTCAACCAGAAAAAATGGCTAAAGTTAAGTCCAGCATTGAAGAATTGCGTCTGGCGGTTGTTGCTATTAAAACTGAATCAGAAATTAAAACCGCTACGGAATCTTTAGAAGAACTTGCTAAGAATGTTGTTAATTTAGCAGAATGTATACCGGAATCAGTATCGGAGGAGAAAAGAAGAAGAACTCAATTTATTTTGTTATATGAACCTTTAAAAACACTTCGATCAGAAATGGAAAAGCTTAGTTTGCAACAACCAAAACAAGCTCTTGTCAATGATATTATAGAATCTACAATTGGCGCTGAAGATATGATTAACCAGTCAACAATTATTCCAAATGAAATTGTAAATGACGTTATTAAGGAAGTATTAACCGTTGCTGTTAATTATGTTAAAGAAAATTCCACTGGTTTGACGACGAACGCTGGACAACTACAACCATTAAGTACAATTAAGTCTAATTTGGAAAAACTCGATAACTTACCTATAGACCAAACAGTGATCGTGCCTTTTAAGACAATTACATTAAATATTGTGGAATTATTTGATCGAGTAGAACCTAGCGACGAAAGTGTACCCGCGAAAACATTACGACTGCTGCAAGATAATTTGCAAAGCATCCAAGAAACGCTAACGGTAATAGAACCGCAACATAAGCAGCAGAAAATTATAACAAATGAGCTGCCCCGACCACTGACGATAATGCAGTTCGTTGCTGGCTCATTAACCGAAAAGAAAGAGAAGCTAACTCCTGATGACCAACATGTTTTGCAGTTGATAACAGAAACCGTTCAAGATCTCAGCGACATCGTCCAAAATATAGAGTCGGCCGATGCTGCGGAACAAATAGCAAAATTAGAAGGTTCAACAAAGAAATTAGAAATCGTCATTGCTAGCATAAACCAAGAATCACAAGTTAAAGATATGGCGGAGCCATTACAAGATATTTCCAAAAGCATGGAGAAAATCTTGGCAACTGAAGTTGCTGTACAAGTCCAAATAGCTGAAAGAAAAGGAGAAATCATTCTGCACGCACAAAAGGCTTTGCAAAACTTTGCCGAGTTAACTAAAGCAATGTCTTGTCAACAATTTTCAACAAGGGCTCCAGAACTGATAGTACTAACAGAATTACAAAAACCTGTAAAGGCGATGATTGCAACAATTTCATCTGCCGAAGAGGATAAAGTATCAAAAGAAGATATGAAAATTATCAGCACAATGGTTGAATTTGTCGAAAAAGCAAATGCAACTTTGAAAGAAGAAGTCTATTCGGTAGATTCCATAGATAGCTCTCTACAAGCATTAAACGAGGTTGTTTCAGATTTCGTAAAAGCTGATCAAGAAGAATCTTTTGTTCAGATAATTAGCGAACCGATGAGAGAATTAAAGCAAGCAATAGACTTCACGCATGTAGTACTTGAAAAGCAGAAAACCATCGAAGATGTCGTTCAGTTACAAACTATTAATGTGCCACTGCAGAGTCTTCTGAAATTTGTCCTTGTGGGAAAGCATCACAAGCAGCTCACTCTTTTTGAACACTTGCAAAGTCCTCTGTATGACTTACACAAGAAGCTACATCAGAGCATTAACGCTCAAATTGTGGAAGAAGAGCTGCCAATTATAGATAAAATTGGAAATGCCTTTCAAAACATCGTTGACATTGCTGCATCTGCCGATTATGCAAAATTAAAGATAGATGACTTTTTTGAACCTTTAAATCTATTGCAGGACACTATTATTTCGGTATGTACTCGGACAGTCTTTTCAGATATTGATCCAAACAAAGAATCGATTGTGCAAAAAATTACCAACCCGCTAGAGGCAATCGTTAAAGCGTTAATAAACATTCAAACCCAAGTTATGGATAGTAAAGAAACTATTTTACTATTGTCTAAGGCTGTCAATAATATAGAAAGCTTGGATAGTACTTTATTAAAATTACATCTGACAGACAAGAATTTGCAAGATAATTTAGCACCTCTAAAGAATCTGACTTTACCTTTACAACAACTATGTTTATCTATTCATAAAATAATTAGCAATGAGATTGTATCAACTACCGTTGAACTATCCTCCGAAGGCGTTAAGAATTTAAATGAAACTTTAGTCACGACAAAATCAGTATTAAAAGAAACTTGCGTTAACAATCCATCCTTATTTAATCAACTTGAGAGTCACTTCGCTAATTTAGAGATATTTTTGTCTGCTGAAAAGTTATCTGACGAAGAACAAATACTAAAAATTGGAAATGAAATTCAACAGTTGTCTAACACAATTCAAGAAAAGGTAACCGAAGCAGCACTCCAGCAAAGAATTGATAATGCAGTAATGCGGCAACTAAAAGAACCTTTAGACAATCTTCAAGCTAATCTTGGCGCAGCCGAAAAAGTGGTAGAGTTATCTAATTTCAAAGAGTCAGTTGAGGCTTTCAAACAATCCATATCAATGGCAGAAGAGGTGCCAATAGGCAATCTTGACGATATTTCTCAAGAAAATGCACAGAAGGTAACTAGATTGCAAGAGCCTCTGCAGAAGTTGGCTGTAGCAGTTTCAGGACTGTTTGAGAGCCCCATCGAAACAAAAGAACGAAAATCAAACATTCGAAGCGCCATTTCAGCTTTAAAATTGGAGTTGCTTGAAGTGGCTCAAATACCGACAACTGCAAAGATGATTGAGAATTTACAATCTCCACTTAAAGCTTTGTTGGCCGCGACTGATGATTTGGAAAAGAAACTACTAGAGCCAAAAGAGAAAAATATACAAAAAACTGCTCAAAAGTTGCAACAACCCATAAAGCAAATTCATAAATCTTTGCTGAAACTGAAGGAGAACCCTGAAGTTATTGCTGTTGTACGTCTGCAAGAACCACTAGCTTCTTTAAACGAATGCTTTTCAACCGTCCAAGAACTTGCTGCAAAGGGAGAAATACCGGATGTTTCAGAGAAAGAAGCTGAAAAACTGGAACAGTTACAGGAGCCGCTTCAGCAATTAAATGTTGCTTTAACTGACCTTCAAGAACCGGTGTTGAAAGAACAACAAAAGCAAAATTTGCTCGACTCCATTAAAAATTTAAAATCAATAGCTAAAAGTATTTCTGTGGAACGATACAAAAGCAATCCAGTGATTGAGATGGTGGCACAGTCCCTGAATGCTGTTCTAGCAACCTTAAGCGAAATACAAAGAAAAATGACTAAGCCATTGGTTCAATCTAAACAAAAAGTGAATATTGCAAAGCTAAAACAGCCATTGTTGACTTTAAGTAAAACTTTTAAAGATTTAGAAGGGAAGTCGGAGTCTGTTAACAAAATTGAGAAAATAGTATCAGATCTTCATTTAGCTGTATCGGTTGTTGAAGATTTACCAGATGATAAGATCGAAATTTCAATAGCGGACTCTGAGAAAGTTGGCATGTTGGCGGAATCATTTGAAGAGTTAACCTCTATCTTAGTTAAACGTCCTGAATTGATTGCAGTAGATTGCCTGGACACTTTCAAAAAGTTTGACAATGTCAAATCTAAACTTGAAAATGTAGTTCAAACTATTCCTGAAACCGAGGTTAGTAAGGTGTTTACTTCAGCATTTAAAGAATTGACAAAAGCTTTATCTGCTGAACAACACGCGCTTGTAGCTCCGATTAAAATGAATTTTGAAACTTTAAAGTTAAATGTAAACAATCTCCACTCTGCAATAGAAGATATAAAAAAATCTAAAGAGCAGGCTATTATTTCGCTTGGTAATTTAGATGATCCATTAAAAACTGTGCAGCAATCTTTAACTGCAATGGAAATTAGTCAGAACATGCCAGTATTCCTGGAAAATATTGTTAAATTGAAAACTTTAGAAGAGCCTACCAGAGAATTGACTAATATTATTATCAGTGTCCAAAATGTAATGAAAAACACAAATATGATTGAGGAAGAGAAGCCTAAACTGCAAAAAGCTATCAGCTCTTTAAAAAGGCATATAGAATATATGGTATTACCTGAATCTGCTGAAGTGCCAATAATCGTAAGTCAATCACTTCAAGCTTTAACTGCGGCTCTCACTGATGTAGAAAAAGAGCTAACATATGTTCCTCCCTTAAAACAACCAATATTTGAATTGAAACATAACATTAGCATGCTAAAGTCGCAAGTTGTTGATGTTAAAAATCCTCTACAGACAGCGATTTTATCTATAACAGCTCTAGAAAAACCTTTAGATGATCTCCAAAATAGCCTATCTTCTCTTAAAGACGTTCCTACAGAGCTGGCTGAAAGTGTTAATTGTTTAAAAGAACCGATTAACAACTTAACTGCTGCTGTAGTAAACACACAACAAGTTCTATCTCAGCCACACGTGGCAGAATTAGAAAAACCAATATTGCAGAGCGCTCTTCAGACATTGAAATCAAAAATAGAAAGCATATCAGTAGAAACACAGGCTCCAACTCTTCAGAAAGCAGTAGTTGAACCATTACAGGCAATTGTACGTGCAATTGCTGAAATTGAAGAAAATATAAGAGAAACTGAAAAGCCTTCAAGGCAAGATTTGATACTGATAAAGACATTGGCTGACCCAATATTGCAACTACAAAATGCTATCAACGCTGATAAACTACTTAATATTAGCTTAAAATTAAGCGAGCCTCTTCAATCTTTGGTAAACGCTTTAGCTGTAATTGAAAATGCTGCTGCTGCAGAAAGAATTTCAGATATAACACCAGAAACAGCAAAAAGTCTGCAAATTATTCAAGAGCCTTTGCTTAATTTAGTTGAGGTCTTAACTAGACTACAAAGTGTTTCCAAGTTAGAAAAACAAGACAAACAAAATGTATTGCAAAGCCTTAGTCACTTAAAATTAACAGCTGAAACAGTTCTAAACGTAGCACTGTCACTAGAATCCTTTATTGCAATCAGCGATTCATTGCAAGGTTTAATAAACGCGGCAGTAGAGTTAGAAAAGGAACTAAAATCCGACAAGAAGAAGGTTTCTACAGAGCAGCTCAACGAATCTGCATCACATTTGCAGACGAGCATCAAAACGTTACAAACTGCACAGATTACAACACAACAGGGTGTTCTTTCCTTTATAGAACTAGATGAACCTCTCCAAGCGCTCCAGAATAGTTTAGCAGATGTTTGCATTGAATCAATTGGTGATGTAGCCATTGTAGAATGCGTAGAAAAAATGAATACGTTACAAGAACCATTGCAGTCTTTAACAGCGGTTATTGCAAACACGCAAAACATTTTACAGAAGCCCAAACTGTCAGAAACTGAAAAATTAAGTATAACAAAAGCACTAGAAGTACTAAAAGTAACGGTAGAAAACGTAAAACAATCAACATCTCAAGTTAAAATTCTGGAAGTAACAACGCAGTCACTCAGTGCGATATTCGATGCTATTTCTGAAATTGAAGAACAAATTGAAGAAAAAGGCAGGCATGATGTCGGAGTCGTTAGAAAGTTAAAGCAACCGATCACCCTGCTGCTCTCCAAATTAGAAACATTGCAAAAACAAGCTGATAAAGTGAAACCAGTCTCTCATAAAGAAATTATTTTGATTGGTGACTTAAAAGTACCCTTATCAAATTTACAGGAAAGCTTGTTACTTATTCAAAGCGGCGTAAATGACCAGACGATCGATATAACGGCAGATGATGTAGCTAAGCTTAACCCAATCAGAGACTCCATCGTCAGTTTAACGTCTGCAATTGCAAGTTTGGAAGGTGTGTTGGAAAATCCGGAATTAGTGAAAATAGCAACGACAGTCATAGCAGGCTCTTTAAAGAATATGAAATCAAAAGCAGAAGCAACTTTAAAAGTTCTTCCTAAAATACCAACTTTTAATAAGATTGAAACGCCTTTAAAGAAATTAATTGAAGTTGCTACGAATGTGCAACATATTTTAGAAAAATTTGTCAAGAAGAAGAAATCACGCAACGATGGTGTGGTGGCTAAACAACTTAAAGAACCTTTAATAGAGCTGCAATCTAACATCAAAACCTTAAAGCTAGAAATCAAAGATATCAAAGAAACCAGCCAGCAAGGAATGCTAGTTATTGGCGACTTAGAGGAACCACTACAGGTAGTTCAGGAAAGTTTGGCGGAAATTGAGAATGTTAAAGTAGATGAAACCGTGAAAGACATTCAAGCAGAAAGTGCAATGGAAATAAATACATTAAAGGAACCAATTCAAAAATTAACCGCTGCACTCGTCAGCATTCAGAGCATTGCGAAAACACCCGAGTTATTAGAAGTGGAAAAACCAAGGCTTAACCAAGCTCTCCAAGCTTTAAAATCTACAGTAATAAAGGTATCCGTTTTGCCTCCCACAAGCAAATTTGTCGAGATTGTGGTTCAGCCCCTTCAAGCACTATCGGCCACTATTTCAGAAATTCAAGAAAAATTAGAAAGGACCGTTGAAGATTCAGTCAAACACGACGTTGAGGTCGTCAATATTCTAAAGCAACATCTATCTCATTTGTGTCAAGGTATTACAGATTTGAAAGTACAATCAGAGCAGACAGGCTCTCCCACGCAGGGAATTATCTCGGTTATTAACATATTGCAAAGTCCATTAAAAGCACTAGAAGACAATTTATCAAAAATTGTTCTTTCAGAAGACATTAAAGATGTATCTGCAACGCAATTGGAAGAATTATGTAATCTCACCAATCCTATTGTTAATTTTGATACCACAATTAGTAATGTGAAAAATTCTAAAAATGCAGAAAATCAAAAAACTTTTTTAAATAAAGCTTTAAAAGATTTGAAAGATGCAGCAGTGGAGGTCTTAAAACAGTCTGATAAAGTAAAAACTTTTGAGCACATAAGTGAAGCATTAAAATTTCTTGCCGACGTAATCACACAAGCAGAAATCGGTTTAAAAGAGTCGCGGAAGGATATATCCGTAGCAAAACAAATACAAGAATCTCTGATCGAATTACAAAGCGACGTTAAAAGTGTTCAGATAATAATTCAAGATCTTGGTGAAGGCAGCCAGAAGGGCATTATTTCTATCGCTGAATTAGAAAAACCTCTTCGGCTGCTACAAGAATCTATATCTACTATCATAGAAGGTGGCAGTACGGATTTGGCTGATATCGAAAATAGAGACGCCATGCAGCTTATTGCTGTCGAAGAACCTTTGCAGAAATTAACCACGGCGCTTGTAAACATACAGAAAGCAATGCAGGCCCCTGAGCAGTTAGAACTAGAGAAACCGAGACTAAATCAGGCTCTCCAAGTATTAAAATCTACCGTCGAAAAAGTCGCCATATCAGATTCATTAACCAAATCGTTTGAAATTACTTCGCAGCCACTTGAAACTTTGTTGGCAGTTGTTAGTGAAATAATTGAGAAAGTAGAAGAATCAACATTAAGAAGAGATGCTATTATTATTAAAAAGATCAAACCTATCATAAATCATATATTACTGAACGTAAATTATCTAGAGGAACAAAAACACAAATACAAACCTGAAGCGCAGAACATTATTACTTGCCTAAAGAACATAAACCAACCCTTAGTGTCACTACAAAACACCTTAGCAACGATCGAGGTATTAACCGAGGAAATGGATGACATTTCATCAAAACAGTTAGACGAATTAAACGCTATCATGTCTCCATTATTAAGTTTTGGATCGGTTCTTGTAAGCTTGCAAAGTACTATAGAAAATTCAGACTTGGTAGAAATACAAAAGACAATTATATGTAAAGCTCTGTCGGATTTAAAGATAAAATTGAAGAAATTACTACAAGTTCTTCCTGAAATAAAATCGTTTAACCTTGTTACCGAACCATCACAAGCACTGATAAAAGCAATTGAGGAGACTGAACAAGTATTAAAGAAATCCATTAAAAAAGTTTCTAGGAAAAACGCGATCGTTGCTCGACAAATAATAGAATCTGCAAACCAGCTTAATGCTAACATAAAAACGTTTAAAACAGAAATGCAGGACATGAAGGAATATTTACCGCAAGGCTTCCAGTTGCTCACTGATTTAGAAGAACCAGTTGAAAATCTTTTAAAGGAAATAACAATTATAAAACAAAAAGGTGAATCTGGTAAAGTAGAAGAAATATTACCTGAAGATGCTTCAACAGTAATTCAACTAGTTCAACCGATCAAAGCGGTGGCTTCAAAGATCGAATTTGTTAATAACTTAAAAAGCACCCCTGAATTGTTAAATGAAGAAAAACATCAAACGAGTCAAGAACTCTCTACTCTGAAAACCGCTATTAAACAAGTTCTAAAAACTGCGATAGGAAATGAGCTACTAAAAACTATAAAGCAACCGCTAGAAGAACTACTAGTTGCAATTTCAAAGATACAAGGAGAATTAGAAAAAATAGAGAGACTGGATGTGTTTGTCACTAAAGAATTGAGGCAACCAATCAGTGAGCTATGTTTAACTATACAAACAATAAAACTAAAATCTGAGAAAATGCAACTATCCTCGTTAACTGATCTTGAAGTACCCTTGTCTATGCTAAATGAACAGCTCCAGTTTATTGAAAATTCTGCTCAGATTTTTGAAGATATTTCAATTAAAGATGCCGGGAAAATAAAATCTTTAAACACTCCACTGGCAGAACTTGTGAAGTTTTTACCTGGTTTATCTGACTCAACTCAGAATCAAAAAGATGTGAAAGAGATGTTCGAAAGCCTTAGAAACACTTGTGAAAAAGTCGAAAAGGTGGTTTCGAAAGTCGAACATTTTAATTGCGCTTCACATCCGATTCAAAATTTGATTTCAGTCCTTTCAAAAATAGAACTACAGCTACACGTAGCTGTTGAAGACAAAGAGCCCACTGAATTGCAAAAAAAATTGAAGGAATCTTTAGTTCAACTACAAGATAATATCGAAATTTTACAAATTGAAATTACGGATGTCAGGGAGTTAGGGCAGCAGGGTGTCGTTTCGCTAAACGCTCTAGAAAATCCTCTGCACGACTTACAGGAAACCGTAGGCAAGATAGAGCTATCCGAGATTCCTTTAGAGAAAGTAAATGTTCTGCAAGAATCTTTCAGGGATTTAAATAATGCGATGACAAATGTGCAAGGCATTGCTCAATCTCCAAATTTGCTGGAAGTGGAAAAGCCAAAGCTGAAAAAAGTATTGGAAGCTTTCAAAGTGGCGGCCGAACTAGTTTTATTCTCTATTGGCGAGGCAAAATCTGCAGAAATGTCCAAACAACCTCTTCAAGCACTAACGGCTACTATTTCCGACATACAGTCGAAGATCGAGGATGTTGAAAAGCCAATAAGGCGTGATGTTACCTTGGTTAAAGCGTTAAAACAACCAGTAGCTCAACTGCAAGATAATGTTAGGTTACTACACGGTCGAGTTGATCAAATAAAGCCGCAATCCTTTAAGGCAACAGTGTTGCCGTTTACTTTATTAGAGAAACCTTTAAATCTTCTTGAAGGAGTTTTAACAACGATAGAAGAAAATGTGGAATCAACCTCGGATATTCCTGAAATTGATGTGATAGCGCTTGAGGTTATTAAAGAACCGATGGAAAGCTTTTCTGCAGTCATTATAGGTTTACAAGAAGCAGCATCGATTTCAGATGAAGAAAAAATGACATATTTGAAGGCAGCTACAACATTGAAATCATCATTAGAAAATATTTTAGTGGTAATTCCCAATATAGAGAAATTTGCTGTCGTTGCAGAACCCTTAATCGCTTTGAAATCTATTGTTGGTGAAATAGAACAGGAGCTAGCAAAAAGGCCAGAAAAACAATCTCCAATAAAGCAATCCATTTTGGAATTACAGAGCAACATTGCAGTTCTACAGATGCAAGTGAGTGATGTGGAAGAAACTGGGCAGCAGGCTATTATATCTATTGTCGACTTAAAAGAACCTCTCGAAACTTTGCAAGAAAGCTTAACGGCAACGGATATTGAAGGTACATCTGAGGATATGGTCAAGATAGCTTTACTGAAAGAACCAATTACAGAATTAGCTGTTGCAATAACAAATGTTCAAAATTCGCAACTATTTGATCTTGAAAAACCAAAAGTGAACAAAGCTCTTGTTGCTCTAAAATCTGCAATTGAACAGATCACCTCCTCGGAGAAAAGCAAATCATTTCAAGTTACTACACAAGCCCTTCAAAAACTTTCCGCCAGCATATCTGAAATTAAAGATAAAAGTGAAGAAAACCTCAGGCAAGACAGTGTGGTAGTGAAACAATTGAAACAACCGATAATTCAATTACAGTCTAATTTTAAAACTTTAAAAGCGTCAACTTCTGAACAAATTCCCGCAACTGCTCTGCTTGTTAAATTAGAAAATCCATTGGCAAGTTTTGAAGAAAAATTGTCCTCAATAGAACTTCATACAAACGAATTAGATATTGCGCCTAGCGATGCAGAAAAATTGTTATTACTTCAACAACCCTTAGAAGAGTTAGCAAACGTTGTACAAGTGACAGAGCCACCACAAATAGTCTCAAAATCCCTCATAGATGTAAAAAATAAAATTGAAAATGTTATGGAAGATGTAAGAAAAGTGGAGCGTTTTGCAATTATTTTGGAGCCTTTAAAAGCTATAATAGCAGTAATATCTAAGGCAGAATTAATAGAACCTCTACAAGAACTTCACTTTAATATAAAAGTTTTGGAGTCTCAAACCAAAGATACGAAAGAAGTTGATGTTCAACAGGGCATTCTTTCTCTTGCGACTTTGCAAGAGCCTTTACATAACTTCCAAGAGGTACTGTGTGTAGCAGATGAATTAAATGTCGAAAAGGAAGCAAACTTAAATATTTTAGTAGAACCAACCAAAGAATTATCGTTAGCAGTGGCAAACATTCAGAATTCAATGCAATCTCCAAATCAAATGGACGTGGAGAAACCAAAATTAAATCATGCGTTACATCTACTTAAATGTAATGTAAACAAAGTTTTAACTAGAGAAGAATCAACGTTGCCAAAAGTTACAGAAATATCATTACAAGCGCTTAATGCTGCTATTTCTGAAGTTCAACAAAAACTAGAAGCAGACACTCTGAAAGAATTGTCGGCGCCGATAGAAAAGCTTCAGTTAGCAGTGCAAAAGTTTATTGTAAAAGAAGCCACACAGCCAAGTATTCTAAATTTAGATAAATTGGAGCAGCCACTTAACGATGTACAAGAAAGTTTATCTGAAAATTTAAGCCCTGAAGTGGTAAACAACCTAAAATCTATCAACAAACCTATCGAAGTTTTGCGCCTTGAAATTGAGAATCTACATAAAGCAAATGTTACAGAAACCGAAAAACCCAAACTACAGCAAGCTTTGCAAGCCTTAAAATCGACTATCGAAAATATTACTGCCACAACACCTCAGCTGAAGACATTTACCGCTCCGCAACAGTCACTGACAGCGTTGGCAGCTGCTATAACTGAGATTGAATCGCCAAAAGCTGACAAAAAGTCTAGTATCATTAAAAAATTGAAAGAGCCGTTAACGATCCTCCAAGAAAATATTAGGAGAATGGCGATTCAATTTCAAGAAATAAAAGACAAGCCCCAGAGTGGCATCTTATCTTTGTGCGAATTGAAAGAACCTCTGCGGGCACTTCAGCAAAATTTGTCTATAGTCGAAGATGCTGGCGAGGAAGCAAGAGAGATTACTTTGGAGAGTGCCGAAGCGCTAAAGGTTCTCGTAATACCGATAAAGGAACTGGCTGCAGCTGTTGTTAAAATTGAAAGCATAATCCAAACCCCAAAATTGCTGGAAATAGAAAAGCCGCGACTGCAGAAAGCGTTGAAAGCTGTTAAGGAGACAATAGAAAAACTGTCGAATGAGGCAATAAAAACCAAGCAGCCTGAAATTACAGTTACACCTCTAAATGCTTTAAAAGCAACAATTTCAGTAATCCAAGAAAAGTTTGATGAGGTACAAAAGAAAGAGCGACTTGATGCAGCGATTGCTAAAAATCTTAAACAGTCTTCTATTAAATTACAAAGCGTTGTTAAAGACATTCCGGTGAAAACTGAGTCACTTAACAAACTGTACGAACAATTGCAAGCTTTTGAAAAGGCATTAAATATTACTGAAACTTCTTTAGAAGCTACAGAAGATGTTAATGAAGACGAAGCTAAGTATTTGCGGGATATAAATGTTCATTTACTTCAGTTAAGCAACGTTTTATCAAACTTAAATAATGAGCAAGAGAAACCTAGCATACAGAAAGAATTATTGGGCTTCATAGCTCAGTCAGAACCAATTCTTGCAAAGTGTTCTATAAATGTTGTATTTTCATCCGTGTCTGTTCCATTAAAGACTTTGGTAGAAGTTATGTCTACAATTGCAAAAAATCTAGATAAGCAAGAACGGCAAGATGTTAGAGCTCTTCAAAAATTGAAACAACCTTTAAAGACTCTGCAAACAAATCTCAGAAACGTGCAAGAAACAATCAAGACTACAGAAATAAACAAATCGACAGCAAGTGCAGTTGTATCTATAGCAAATTTGGAAAGACCTCTCGAAATACTTCAAGAAACATTTTCTATAATCGAGAATAATGCCCTTAGTGAAAATACAGACGACATTGCACCTGAAGCAGTTATTAAGATGGAGAATTTAGAGAATCCATTACAAGAATTAAATGCTTTGGCGACACACCTACAAAGTTCTCTACAAAAACCAAAACAATTAAAAATAGACAAACCCAAGATTAAAAATGCTTTGGGAGCTTTCCAGCAATCGATTAATGAAATTTCGCTTGAAGCAGCTAAAGTAACTGCACTTGAAGTAGCTGTTTTGCCTTTAAAAGCACTAGCAGCTAGTATTTCAGAAATTGATATCAAGCTTGAGATCAAAGAAGATAAGCCCAAAAGGCGGGATGTAAGTACTGCTGAAAATTTAAAGTTCAAAATAACCCAACTGAAAACGAATATCACATCCTTAAAACCAAAACTTGATACTGTCTCACCGATTGCTCAAAAGGCTATTAATTCCATTATCAGTCTTGAAGAACCTTTAGCCATTCTTGAGTCCAAACTAACGGAAATTGAAGCCATTACTGAATCTACTAAAGATATTACAGAAAAGAGCGCTCAAAAAGTGTTAATAATGGAACATCCTCTTACTGAAATGATATCTGCCGTTGAAGTTAACTTGAAAAATGTCATCCAAAATCCGGAATCGGTTGAAATAGAAAAACCAGTTATTCTGAAAGCTCTGCAAGCCATGAAGGTCAACGTTGAAAAAACTGTTGCTTCTGTATCCAAAATTAAATCTTTTTCCGTTATTTCAGAACCGCTGAACAATTTAAATGGTGCAATAAGTAGTATTGAAAAAGCTTTAACAAAGCGCCCACAACCAGTCGTGGAAGAACTTGTCGCGTTACAAAATGAAATTAATGAAATGCACACTAAAATTACAGATGCTACTAAGCTACATCAAAAGGGCCTATCATCAATTATCAGTCTGGAACAACCGTTACATTCCTTGGAAGAAAACTTAATTGAATTTGAAAATACTGATCAAGCTGAAAAGCTGAAAGTAATAGAAACTCCTGTCAAACAACTTGCTACAATCATTCGTTCTTTGCATAGTTGTCCACAGACCCATGAAGCAATAAAAGTAGAAAAACCTAAAGTAAATACTGCTCTAGAGGCTGTGAAATTAACAATCGAGAAAGTTTTGTTCGAAATTAATAAAGACAAAGGTTCAGTTATTACTCAATCGTTACAAGCACTGTCTGCAACTGTTTCGGAAATTCAGAAACAAATGCAAGATAAGCCACGTCATGATACAACTGTGGCTAAAGAACTAAAACAGCATCTAAGTCGACTTAAATCTAACCTACAGCCTTTGCAAATAAATGTGACTAAAGTAAAACCAACTGCCCAACAGGCAATAATTCTTATCACTAAATTAGAGAAACCTCTTCAACTTCTCGAACAAACTTTGTCGAATATTGAGAATGTTTCGGAAGCAATTCCCGACATATCTGCAGAAAATCTAGAAAAGCTAAATTCTTTCATAGCACCGATTACTGAACTGGAAAAATCTGTAGTGCACTTACAAGAAGTACTTGAATCTCCTAAAGTGTTAGACTTAGAGAAACCAGCGCTATTAAAATCTGTAAAAGAATTGAAATCGACAGCAGAAGAAGTTTCCGTTCACATTCCTAATATTCAATCATTTTCATCTATGCTGCAGCCGCTCAATGTATTGTCAACTGCAATTTCTGATATTCAAAACGAGCTTGAAAAGGAAATTAAAGTTGAAGAAGTTAGACAAGATCTGGGAGTTGTACAGCGCTTAAAACAACATCTAACTCAATTGCAAGCCAGTGCTAAAACTAAGCAAGTTAAAATAAAAGATATTAAAAAAGTATTGCAACAAGGTGTGGCCTCTTTTACTCGTCTAGAAGAACCTCTTCGAGATCTGGAAGAAATTTTGTCTTCTATTGAATCAGTTGCATTGCAAGGAAAAACTCCAGATATATCACTGGAAGAGGCTAAAAACTTTGAAGTGCTGGTGAATTCATTTGGTGAATTAGTCTCTGCCACAGTTTCTGAAGATAAAGTACCTGCAGTACTAGAACAATTAAAACTAGCAACGCTAAGTGTTTCGGAAATAACATCTAAAATAAACAGTTTTAAAGAAGTTTCAATTCCCTTAAAGAAGTTGTCAGCAATAATTTCCGAAATTCAAACCCCACAACCGCCGGTGAAAAGACAAGACATATCACTTATTGAAGAATTAAAACCACCGGTCTTGCATTTACTTAATGAACTCATAAGTCTGAAAGCTAACGCTGAAAGCTTCAAATTGTCAGCTCATCAAGACGCAGTGTCTGTGATTAACTTAGAGAAACCTTTAGTTTTTATTCAAGAACAGTTAAATAAAATTGAACCTTCTCTTCTGTCTCAACAAGACATTTCTGAAGGTACTTCCAAAGATATTAGAACCATTCTTGAACCGATTGCAACTTTGACGGACCATATTGTCAATATGAAAAATAAACTTGATGATAAGAAAACGTTGAGCAATAAAACACCAAAGCTGAAGGAAGCATTAGCGAATTTAAATATGAAAGTCAACGCAGTTGCGCAGATAATTTCGATAACCGATAGTTTCAAAGCCTTGGACGAACCTTTGCGTACTTTATCTCAAACCATATCTGATATTCAAACAAAAGTGGATGTAACTAAAAAGAAAGAAAGGAAAGATCTGAAGTTGTTGAGAGACTTAAAAGAACCACTTGCGTTGCTGCAAACTAATGTGTCGTCTTTGAAGGCTAAAATTGAAGATCCAAGTAAAATTAAACAACAAGCCATACTTTCACTATATGAATTGGAAAAGCCTTTAAATAAATTACAGGATACATTGTTAGCTGTTGAAAACACGATTATGAACAAGGAAACACTATCTGATGTATCATCTTCAAATGCAGATAAAATTAGTGAAATTCAGGAACCTCTTAAAGGAATAGCTGTAACCATAGCAAATGTTCAGCAGGTTATTAAGTCTCCAAAACTGTTAGAAGCAGAAAAGCCCGCATTATGTAAAGCTTTGCAGGCATGCATACAATCTATAGAAAAAGCTTCCTCTGCAGTTTCCCAGACCAAATCGCTAAAACAAATCGACGTGCCGTTGAATTCTTTATCAGCTGTCATTTCTGAAATCCAAACGCGCCTGGAAAAAGAAAAAATGAGCAGGAATGATTTAGAGTTTGTCGAAAAACTGAAGCAGCCGCTAAACGAGTTACTGCTGAATCTCAAGAAACACCAAACAAAAATAGAAAAATTGGCAGACACGGCTCCCAAAGCAATGCTTGTTTTGCCTGAGCTTGAAAAACCTTTGGTATTTTTGGTCGAGAACTTGGCGGTTGTTGAAAGCTCGGCGTTGGAGCAAGCGAGCGAAGATATTTCATCCGAGCAGGCCGAAAATGTCAGTGTCCTTTATGAACCGATCAAAAACGTCACCAATGCGATACAAAACCTTCAAGGCGTCAGTAGTCAGAAACAGTTCGACAAGCAAGTACCGGTTCTGCGGAAAGCTCTAGATAGCTTGAAAATGGCTTCGGAAAAAATCCACCCTATAGCCGGAAAAACAAAACCATTGCAAATTATAGCTCGACCGCTGAATATGTTAAAAGATACGATTTTTGATGTTCAAACTAAATTAGATGCCAAGGCAAAAAGACTTGATTTAGATCTAGCGAAGAAGTTAAAGCAATCCATTCAAGAATTAAAAAGTGCTTTTACAGACCTGAATACTACCCTTAAAAACGCAAAGTTAGGAGACATACAATCAATTGCTAAACTAGAACAGCCCCTTAATTTACTTCAAGATGTACTGTCATCTATAGAAACATCTGGTGATAAACAAAATATAACAGATATTACGTCGCAAATAGCAAAAAAAGTTGAAACGTTAGAAGAACCGTTAACATCATTGGCGGTTACCATTAAAGATATATGTAAATCAGCAGAACAATCGGAACTGCTACAGAATGAAAAAACAAAACTGTCAAAATTACTATTAGATCTTAAAACAACATCAGAACAAGTATGCCTAGCAAATACAGAACTTCAAAGCTTTAGTAGCATAGTACAGCCCTTAAGTTCATTGCAAAAGGTTATAAGTGATATAGAAATACAAAATAAGGTAACGGAAGAACAAGATGTCAAAGTAAAAAAGAACGAATCAAAACATACAGAAGAAAAGGAAAAGAAAGCAGATAAAGGCATCGAAAAAGAAGAAAAAATAGAAGAATCAGTTAAAACAGAAACAAAGGAGGCGAATAGAGAAACCGATAACAAACAAGACACAAAACCCGATGAAAGTGCTAAAGAGAAAGATAAAAAAGTTAGCAAAAAGAAAGTCAAAAAAGATCAGGAACAAGAAGCAGTCAAAAAAGAAAATAAAGAGGATCAACAAAAACTCGAAAAAGCTGACGAAGTAAAAGGCAAAACAAAAGATGAATCTAAAGAACTCGTAGACCAGAAGGTAAAAACCGAAGATCGACGGACTTCGGAAACAGATAAGGAAAAATCGGAGGAAAAAGAAGACAAAAACAAAAAAATGCAAGAAAAAGATACTATCGAGCCAGATAAAAGTAAACTAATCCAAGATGACAACAAGGAAGTAGCAGAACCGGAAGCAATAGAAAATGAAAAAGACCTAGCTAAAAAGAAGAGAGAAAAGGGAGCAGCAGAAAAACCTGTTGACAAAATCAAGTCAGAGGACGAAGACGCAATTAAAAAAGAGATTGATGATAAATTAGAAGCCGTTCAAGACCAGGAGATTCAAAAAGGCGATAGTAGTTTTGTACCAAAGGAAAAGAAAAAAGGAAAAGATAAAAATACTGAAAATGAAGCTAAAAAAGATAAAGAAATTAAAAAAAACGAAAGAAAATCTTCCAAGAAGGATACCCTAGAGCTGGATCCTGAAATAAAAACTAAAAAAGAAATTGTTAAAAAATCTGAAAAAGAAAAAATTGTTGTGTGCAAATTTGATGATTTGGAAGAAATAAAGAAAGACTTTGACAAGAATTTGGTAGAAAAGAAAGCTTCTGAGTTTGATGGAGATTACTTTAAGCCCCCAAAAGATGTGCATGGGCCTCGGGATCCGCATAAAAAGCCATATTTTGCAACAACATTGAAAGATCTGACGGCTACTGAAGGAACAAGGTTGAAGTTAACATGCACTGTTATAGGTGAAGAACCTTTAAAGATAGAATGGCTAAAGGATGGTTTACCCTTAAAATACAGTGACAGATACAAAACATATTGTACGGATGGTTTGCTTACACTTGAAATTTTTAATACAACGCTAAATGATGCTGCGGAGTATACCTGCTTTGCTAAAAACGAGCATGGATTTTGTACCACAAATGGTAATCTTAAAATTTATGAGGTATTTGAAGCATCACCTATATTGCCGACCTTTACTAGAAATATTAGAGATAGCTACAAAATAGCGGATGACGAGCTCACTTTAGAATGTAGAATTAGAGGTCAGCCAACACCAACTATAAGTTGGTATAAAGGTAAAACTGAAATAAAATCAGGCGGAAGATACAAGCAGCATTATTTGGCTGATGGCATATGTAAGCTTGTAATTCAAAACCCTACGGCTGATGACAGCGGAACATATGCTTGCAAGGCAGAAAATCCTCATTGGTGCGAACAAATATCTCACGAAGTTGAATTTGGAGGTAAAGATGAGTACCTGTCGGAACGACTGCAGAAACCGTCCACAGTTCCAAGAACCATCAGAGATACTCGCCGGCCGCACTTCTCTAGAGTACTCACGGACAATCTTGTGCCCTCTGGGGGAACATGGGCCCTCCAAATTGAGGTTCGAGGAACTCCTACGGAAGTTACATGGTACAAAGAGGACCAAGCGCTTCCAAAGGCATCACCTAGACACCGAACGTTTGCCGAATCAGGAGTCTATACCTTGATGTTCCCTCGCGCATCAGAAGTAGATGCAGGCAAATACCGTTTTAGAGCATCAAATCTCTACGGACACATTGATACGACAGCGTACGTCCATGTAGTTGACCCGTTTTCCGTTCGTGACGGAAAACCTGCCATGTTTAAATCTCGCGTTGAAAAGGCCATGCAGGTTGCTACAGGAGAAGACATCGTAGTCTCCTTCAGAGTTGGGGGAGAACCCAAACCAAAGAGTAAGCTTTTAATGTTTATACTACTTTTGAAGTTAATAGACTTTTTTACCATAGTTGTCTGGATGAAGGGTGTGCGTGATATCACGAACAGCTACAGATCCTTGAAGGAGACTTCAGATGATTATGTACGATTGACCTTGAAAAGAGCCACCGAAGATGATATGGGAACCTATTGCATCCTTGCCAAAAACAGGCATGGTTGTGACAGAATGTTCTTTACTGTTCGGCAGAGGCACAGGGCAAGATCGTTAACGCCAAACAGGGACGGTCAAGTGATTTTGAGAGACATTCCAAGTTACCATGAAAGAAGATATTTAACAGGTGGGTGCCTCTTTGCTTTTAATGTTATGTTTATGAAGCAATAAATCAGTTGATATAAATATTTTGAACGGTTGCTTGTACAAAATTTCACGCTTTTCTGTGCCATTATTACACATACACTTCGTTTTCTCTAAACGAAACTTCTGCCAAAATTTGCGGCTCCCACATACTTGCTAAATATATTTCGTTTAGTGTGTTACTATTAGTTGTGTGGTGCAGTTGCTGTCATGGTCCATTAAAGAAATCTGTTTTTATCCTTTATTTCTAATTGGTTATTGCAATAAGTAGGGAGTGATTATAAAGTAATTACTATGACGTTGGTGGTTAACTTAAATTTTAACGAGCTTTCTCTAACAAAATTGAGGAATTCCTGGTGCACGCGCGAGTGTCTTGTTTCCGAGTTTCTAAACTTTCTTGTTGATTATCAAGGTAAGAAAATGATTTCATTAAAAAAACAAGGTTAAGTTTTAAATAGCTGCACCGTTCCCAAATTAACAACAAAACGCATTAAAACGAGCGCCGCTTCGTCATCACTGCACCGAAATACACTTAACATTAATTCAAATCGTCAACAGATGTTCCTGGTCCAATCCCAGGGGAACCCGTTGTCACTGACAGCGGCAGGAATTGGGTATCACTGTCGTGGGGTAAACCCGAGCATAGGGGCGCAGCTCCAGTTGTAGCTTACAAGGTCGAGGTATGGATGCGCGGCGGAGAAGGAGCTCGCTGGACCGAGCTGGGAATAGCCGGGAGCAACACCTTCGACGCATTCAACCTCAAGCCTGATGGAGAATATCAGTTTAGAATTACTCCTAGGAATCGGTACGGCTGGGGTGAGTCTGTGCAGAGCGGGCCCATCGTCATCGGGCGGCACACGGAGCTTCCAGAATTCACTAAAATATTACCCGGCCAGCTAAAGGGACTTTTGGGTTCAGATGTTACTCTTGAATGTCAGGTTAGAGGGTACCATTTTGGTATTTGATTTTTGCACTTAAATAGAAAATGAACTTAGGTACGCGGAGAGCCGACCCCCTACATCCGTTGGTATAAAGACGCCGAAGAAATTAACCCAGAAGAGGACGATCGGTATAGCATTAGCAACAACAGCAAAATTTGTATCTTAAATATCGCCCGACTAAGAGATTCCGATTCTGGCCGCTTCATGTGTGAAGCGACGAACAAAGCGGGAAGAGTTTCCACGTTTGCTCGCCTGTGTGTTGTAGATGATCCGAAAATACTTCTAGCTGACGCTGAACTAAAGCGGTATCTTTCAGATGACTTACTCTAGACAAATACATAACTTTATTCCATTTTAGTCTTCAAGAAAGTGCAGATGAAGCCCCGCCGCAGTTTACAATGAGATTGCGCGATCGAAGGGTACAAATTACTTACCCTGTACGTTTAACGTGTCAGGTCTCTGGATATCCCCTTCCTGAAGTAACATGGACTTGCGATGGCAAAACGATTATAGACAGCCAGCAATATAAACTTTTTAAAGAAGACAACTTTCACACCCTGGAAATCAGCAAGGCAATATTGGAAGATTCGGGTTCTTACATGGCTATCGCTAAAAACATCCATGGATCTGTATCGTGTTCTTGCAAACTAATTGTTGACAAGGGAATTCGCGCTTATGTATCTCCCCAGTTTCATTCCCCTGTCGAACCTGCTGCCGTTGAACTTAAAGAGGGCGAAGAATTAAGGTTATCTGGTCGCGTAGAGGCGTATCCAGCAGTTGCGATTGCTTGGTACAGAAATGGAGTAAGCGTTTAATTTATTTCTAAATCTACATTTGACATTTGTTATGCTTAGGTACGCTTAAGACCTTCTAGGAAAGCAGTAATGACCCTATCTCATGATGGTCGCGTGGAGTTGGCTTTAGCCGGAGCGAAACTACGGGATGCAGGCATTTACACCTGCGTGGCGACTAATGAAATTGGAAGATCGGAAAGCAATGCCAAAGTCGAGGTGCAGGAACGGCCTTTAGGCGAAGTTGTCCCGCAGGATGAGGAAACTGAAGTCGCAGTAGAGGCACCGAAACCACGTGACATTCCGTAAGCGTATGCTTGGGAATTTATGAAAAAATAAACGAGGTGGTTGTTTGAGGCAGGTACTCAAATGAGCCCAAATTTCTGAAGAAGCCTATGTCTACCGAGGCTTACGAAGGCGATGACGTGATAATCCTGTGCGAGGTCGTCGGAGATCCTAAGCCGGAGGTCATGTGGCTCCGAGATTTTCTGAAGGTAAGTGCTTTGGATTTTAAAGTGTTTAGCGAATTCGAAATAAACAGACAAAATTTCTACGCGGAAAAATGTTGGTGCTGATTGTCACTAATCCATTCCAAGCGTTCCTTGCAGGTTGGAACAGCTGTAGATAAATCTAAGCCGATCAAATCAATCAGACCTCTCAATTTGTGCATGTTAATCTCGGAACTGGAATTCTGGAATGTTAATATCGCCCCAGATGATGATAAACACATCTAACAGTTGCTTAATTACTTAATTTAATTTAGTAGCTGCCAGTACTTACTGCTAACATTTTAGTTGATTGTTATTTGCAAATGTGTTTGTTTGGTTTTTTTAGTAACATTAAAATTAGAATTAAAATTTTGAATGTAATTAAAAATTGTTTAAGTAATTTAATTTACGATACTGAATTAAAATTAAACGAATTAAGAAAAAAATCCTTAGTTACAAAGTATATTCAGAAAATTAATCGACAAAAAATTATTTTCGATGCTTTTTGAAGTTTCTACAGGTTTTGCATTGCCACTTCATAGAATGGTGTCTCTTGTACTCATAGTTTATTCGATATATTCTGTGATATTCTACAACACTGTAGCTTAAGAATTCGTCAGCTTGCTCACCACGTTGTACAAGAAATTAACTCACTGACAGCTTGTTTGTATTTGCATAAAGATTGCAAATATTGAAAGTTTGACCTTGGCCTTTTTTGTCATGTGTCCAATCTGAACTACATCTACTTATTTTAAAAGTAAATTTGATAAATGTGATGGCAACCATTCATCAAGCAGAAAGATCTTAGGAGATGGAAAATATACTAAAAAATCGGAAAGAGAAAATTATTAATGCAAGAAGAGAAGAAAATAACTTAAAATATGTATCTATATCTTATTACATAATGTGGTCTGAAATATTATACAATTATTTATTTATATCACCTTTAATTCATTTTATAAATATTAAACTATTAAAATCTTAAACTAACTTAATAACCTCTTCTAGTTATTTGTAATTACAAAATATTTTATATTTTATTTACATGGTAGTATTCGATTTTGACGCATTAAGTTTAAAACAATGGCAAATTAAATTAGCAGTTTTAGTTACACGTATTAACCATTGAGTAACAGTAAGTTTCTGACTCATGGTGAACACCATTGGTTTAATTTTATTTTTCTCGATCACGTTCGTTGCACTCTTGTATCAATCGAGTTCGTTCAACATAGATAAAAAACAAAATCAAATTCTGAATAATACTAAAATATTAAATAACACATTACATTTTCTATATGATACACATATCCGGTCTTTTTTTGTTATTTAACTTTTGATACTTAGTCTTAGTATGTACTGGGTTACTCTGTGTTATTTTGTGTTTAATCTTGCACTTCGTTTTCCATACATCTTTAACAGAGGTAGATAAATGGTAATACATGTCCTTAATATTTGATGTTTCTTATGAAATTTTAGGGGGAAATAGAGCTTGTTGTTTGTTACCTAAGCACAGAAGCAGATAAAAGTTTTGAAATATAAATGCCATGACATTTTACATTCCGATAAATAGATGTTACAAATCTACAATTTATTTTTAAAGCTGCTGTCAAATACTCACCTTTAATAAATTGAACAACATACGTATTCAAGGTTACAAAATGTACCTTGCTCAATTTTTCTTTATTTTTAACTGTGTTTTTCTGATTTATTTATTTATCGTCTGACTTCTAAAATTATAAATTAAAATTATAAAATAAAACTTTTTTGCAGTCGCCTAAACTAAACCCTTCCTACATACTCTAGATCGTTCACCTTTAGAAGTGAACAAACATTGTCCACGCCCACCATTCTTAAGTTATGGAAGCGCACGCAACGTAGGCTGCTCTTTTCTCTAAAGAGACCTTTTCAATGCGGGAGCCGGCGCATAACGTCGAGCATTAGAAGACTTTCGAACAATCCGGCCGATAACAAACAACCGGGCCGCAGAAAAAATTGATTCGCACGCTCGTCACGTATCGTTCACATGCGTCCAGCGCAGCCTCCTTCCCTTATACATAAGGTGAAATAGTGTTATTCGCGGACTTCGCCTTTTATAGGTGATGTAATAGCGTCCCAGCAAACTGCGCTCGACTCTCTGTAAACCCGTGTCGCGTTATTTACGAGAAAAATTGCCGACTCTTTCGTGTACCGCCAAATTGGTCCGGACGACAACTTTCTTAAGGTCGGAGAAAACAAACGAAAGGATGACTGAGAGGCTCTTTGTCAATTTGCCGAGATGCTTATCACGCCGTTTTTCGCCGGCATTTCAATCATATCTGGAATAAATTTATCGTTTTCCCATAAAGATAAGGCAAGTTGCGAGCAAAAATGATCAATATATTGTTTCACATTTTGTATTTGCACGAAAAACCATATAAATAAAAGGACAGACTTTCCAGAATTAATTGTGAAATAAGTTGGACTTACTAGCAAGCTCAAGGACGTACATCCTCAATAATATATTTGTTTTGTCAAATGTCAATAGTTATTACCAAAAAACCTAAAATAAAAACATTGTTTTGATCCATATTGGCAAAGACCTGATAAACCTTATTTGACTTGCTATGTCTAATCATATATAACATGCGTAGGTGGCGCTAGTATAGACAATATAGGGGGTCCAAAGTAAAGCTCAGCTAGATAAAAGTTGCATTTTTTGTCTATGATCGTTGACACTATACTCACTTATCAAATATTAGTGTTGTGAGTATTGATCTTCAAATTTATCTGTGTTATATTTTTCTGGCCAGAAAAAATCTATTAATACATTATCTACATTCTCAGTGAATTTTTCCCTAAAAGTTATTCTGATCCATATATTATAGAAAACAGTTTATTGGAAGATAATGGTTTCAGTTAACTTTCATTTTCATTCGACATAAAAAATATTTTGAAAACATTTAAATGCATGTATTTATGCTAGCTTATGAATCGGCCAAAGAGATCCAGTTCATCTGGTAAATAAATCGTTCACGCCAAGTTATGTGTCACAGATGGGTTGTGAAGGCGCGCAATATTTATGCCAAGAGTTTAAATTTTTTGAATTAAGAAATCCACAATAAGGACCCTTATAGACTTTCAGAGTTACTGTTAGATTGCTTACTCGAAAGACTTTTTCTGTTTAAAAAAAGGACTTATTAAAACTGATCATGGTTGTGGCGTCTGTTGGTTACATTATCTATAGGCTTGGTGGATTCTTCCCTAGAAGTTAATCTTACCCACATACCATAAAAATTCAGAGACATTGGTTTCAGTTAACTACCAAGCGTGGAGATATTTTCATTCGACATAAAAAATATCTGGAAAATATTTGAATGCATGTATTCATGCTAGCTTATGAATCGGACAAAAAGACCCAGTTCATTTATGTTAAGTCATGTGTCTCAGACGGGTTTTAGTTACTTGGATAAGTAATCCATAATAAGGATTCTTAGAAACTTTACATATTGCATATAGACAAGGAAAACAAACAACAGACAACATACATATAATAAGAAATATAACGGAGAGAACAATAGAAAGAGGAGGAGAGCTGTTTGTGACACTCGTAGATTTAAAAGCAGCGTTTGACAATATAAAGAGAAGTCACATATGGAGGTATTTGGCAGAATTACAAACACCAAGAAAACTCATCAGAAATATCAGGAACATGTACCAGAATGTCAAAGGGAAAGTGCAGATGAACGGAGAATCTTCAGACACGTTCCTCATGACAAAAGGAATAAAACAAGGAGATAGCCTTAGTCCACTGCTATTTATAACAGTGATGGACAAAATCTTATTAAACACAAGAACAAAAACACAGCATCTGCAAACACAAATAGGACATTACCAACTAAGGCCAATCAAAGTAGACAATTTAATGTACGCAGATGACATAATACTCATAGCAGACACCCACAATAAAATGAAGGGACTGGTTAAAATATGGATCGAAGAAATAGAGAACATGGGTATGGAAGTAAACACTAACAAAACAAAAATGATGATTATAAATAACAAAAAATCAAAGATGGTAAGAAGAATAGAAATAAACGGGAATACAATAGAAATAGTCACAGCAGTAGAATATCTTGGCTCCGTAATAACAGATGACGGAAGAATAGAAGTCGACATAGCAAATAGAATGAAAAAAGACGAGGAACGTATTCTATGCAATAAACAAACCAATATTACAAAAAACAAGAAATAGACAAGCAAGTGAAATTGAAAGTTTACAACACAATAGCAAGACCAACATTAACATATGGTAGTGAGACATGGACCATAAACAAAAAGCACGAAAGCAAGATCAATGCTGGTGAAATGCAGTTCCTAAGAAGAATCGAGGGGAAAACCAAATGGGATAGAGAGACGAACGAAAGAATCAGACACACTCTAAGACAAGAAGGAATAATGGACTTTATAGAAAGAAAGCAACTAAGATGGTATGGCCACATAATAAGAAAAGATGAACAATCGCTACTAAAAAAGATCACAGAGTCAACAGGAGAACGAAAGAGGAAAAGGGGTAGACCCAGAAAGAGGTGGACACAAAGGATCGAAGAAATCGGTATCAAGAGGGGCAAAACATTGGTAGATATGAAAAGAATGGCAAAGAACCGGAAGGAGTGGAAGGACTGGACCTCATATCCGACACCCTGAAGGGGTATAAGGAAAAGAAGAAGAAGAAGAAGAAACTTTACAATTATTGTTTGAATGCATCTGCAATCCTTAACAAGAAATGCCACTTTATATATGCTAACAATAACGATTTCAAATGTATCTACAGACTGAAGATAAACTGAATCCATAAATTAGTGTAATATTACAATGTTCTATGCTTGAATTCACTTCAATGTTACCAAGTAATATCAAAAAACTATATGCATTGTATCAGATTTGACAGATTACATCCTACTTAGCTGGTTATGTATATAATCAGGACAGATAACGTTCCTATGAATTTTTTTTGTGGTTTTGGAAGTTTTCTTGGTGTATGAGTACGAACAAGAGAAAACAGACGGATTTGTCGTTAGAGGAAAACTAAATAAATCTGATCATTGTTGAAACTCGCAGTTTCGTGGATGGCGCTCTCGCTTGGCAAATAAACTAAATGGATTTTTACGAAACATAGCGTATATACAAAATCAAGTGTGTTAAATTTTGTACCTGAGCCTCTTAAATGGGGGATTATTGAGCATATCTCGAAAATAGAGGCGTCAACGACACTGGATAGTACTATATGAGTATTTGATATAGGTGAGGTCAAAGATCAAAAATTCTCATTTTTGTCTATATAAGTTTTAGTTTACCAGATGGGCTTGGGGGGCAAAAAATCACAAGAAAAAGAGAGGAAGGCCAAATAAAACACGGTTACAACAAATGGTAGTTATGGGAAACGAAAGGGGCAATACAATAGAAGAGATAAAGAAAATGGCATTAAATAGAAGCTCTGGAAGAAATGGGTGAGTGGATAAAAAGAACTTAGCCCAAATCCGCTAGAAAAAAGAAGAAATTTTAGTTTAGACCCTCTTTACTGCCTACATATAGAAGCATTATTTACACATGATATATATTATTGAAAAGAACAAGTCAAGTATAATTTATACCAGATTTTTGGTAAAAAATAATTTTTTTTAGATTTTTTTTACAATTTCACAAAGGAAACAAGCCAATAAATAAGCCTTAGTCAGTTTATGACATTGAGCCTCAGTTTTTCCAAAAGAGGGACTACCTACGAGAAAAATAGTATCTGCCAAATGGCAGATTTTAATTTTCAAAACAAAATTTAAAACCCTTTCTGAAGCACCTGGAATTGTTGAGTTTTTAAATCTTTTGAACAACGTAACAGCAGAATTTTGAATAAATTATATATCTACTATAATTACATATTTACATATTATTACAAAGAAGCCTTATTTATTTGCCTTTGCATTCCATGTGGTCTGATAGATAACTTCCAGACGTGCTTTAGATAACTAAAATATTTAATATCATTCTATTAAATAAACACTAACAAAGCCATTACAGTGCGCTCACGCTTACTGGAATGCTCACGCAAATATCTTGATAAAATTCCACATTGCTACTGCTTATTGGCAGATACAATCCAATTAAGAAATTAAGGAGACTTTCTTGAAACCAGATGCAGCAGAAGATTTTTTTTTATTATCGGCCGCAATTTTGCGGTTGTTGCAAAATACAAAGTTACAACCGGAATTGTTCAATATTTTCAGTAAATTTAATAGAATGTAATAATATGTAAAATATAGAAAATCCTTGAAAAAGTCTTTAAGATGTGATTAGGCGCAATATCAATTTACCGTCCCGATTTTTCTTTGTTGAGTGGTTAATTAGTTGCACACGCAGCCTCGTAGTGTTCGGCCGACTAGCGAACTGCAGCAATTAAACCGGCGCTGTAGGTGTGATTGTTGATTGGTCACGTACGCTGTGTTCGGAAAGCCTCCTGCAATTTTTAAAATGTCAACTTTATAGCAGAGATTAATTAAATGAAACGTTAAACACGATAAAATGTTTGGGCGAGTGACCGAATGGACGTAAATTACAAACACAAATGGCTACCGTTATGCTTCAACATGCAGATGCATAGGGGACGCTGAAAATTAAAATTGCCTACAAAGCTTGGGCCAAAAGGAATGAGATTTCGCAAAATCATTTGGTCAAAAATTTGACATTGAAACTTGGATCTATGGCTATGATCCGCAAGGGATTAGTAGTTTCAAAGAAAGCTTCCTGGTTTTTCATGCCCAAGAATGGTACGACGCTGAGAAAAGTGTGCTTATTTTGAGGGGGGCTAAGACTACGTACATTTGTGTATTGTGTACTATTTTTGTAATTTTTTTTTATACTTTTGGGGCATATTCTTTTATATATATATGGCACTTTCTTTATTCAAATGACACTAACCATGGCTTAACCAACAAAGATCCAATTGTCAATTTAGTTTGCTCTAAATTTTGTAGATATATGATGTTTAATTAAATCAACTGATGTTTCAATTATCTAACTTTTCATTTTTCTTCATTACAAGCTTCTTCGTATCCTCAATAAATTATTTAATATTGGAATGATATAAGTTAAACTTTTGGTGTTCTGATTTTAAGGATATTATCTCTCGGTAGTTTATTAAACGATGAAGTCAATTCAAATAAAAGTATAGCATATCAATTTTTTTAATACTTTTACCGCAAATATTTAATAGATTGCTAGTAAAATCTTACGTGTACATGATTCTGTTCTAAAACAAATCACAATTTATTTATATTTATAAGAAACTCATGTACTAACTTAGCTTTCTTCTAATTCATTTAACATATTAATTTTGAAATTCTTTTTCTTACTACTATTTATTTTGCTCTTTGCGCATTTATATGGTACTCATCAAACCATAATTCTCCTTTATTTAAAGTTTGTCTTTCTCGCACTGGATTGCCAATTTTATCTATTATTTGTGCTAGTTTCATCTGCATTTGATCTGTTTCTTCTTTTACTTCTTGTCGATATTTTTTATTTCTTTCAATGAACTGAATTATAATCTACTCCTCTGCAGCTTGTCACTTTTGCTATATTTGTGGCGTTTCTTGCATCTGTAAATACATTGCTGTTTTAATTTTTAGCTTTACCATTAAATCATCGCCTCGTTTTTTATAAAATACTTTTAGTTTGAAATACGTACTTTTGATTATCATAGTTTTAGTTTTTTTTTTCGGTTATCATTACTTTTACTAAATTCTCCTACTTTAGGTGTATATCTTCAATGAATTATTATTTGGACTGTAAATGACGTGTCAAAAAATTCCGAATAATAATAAAAGACTGACGAATTTAAAATGCAACATTTAATTTAAAAATGTTTTAAGTTATTTTGAACTATTTGTGGGGTAAAATTAGAAAACTAAATTGTAATAAGGGAAAGCGGTTATAGTTGTGAAAAAATTTGAACAAATGCTGTGCGTTTGTGATATAGTTCAGAGTTTTATAAGATTATTTTATTAAGTATCTTTGTTTTTGTTTCTTTTTAATTCCCTTTCGTCTACTTTTGGACATGGGCCTCTCCCATTCTTTTATTTATGTTAATCCTGCACTTGCCTTAAGACCGTCAGTTCAAAGCATGGCTGGGCGTCCTCGACAGCTTTCACCTAAATATCGCCCCCAGCTTGTATCAGAACATCTAGCAATATGTTAACATGGCATTTAAAGTCAACAATTGTTCTCTTTTGATGATGTGTTAAGAATTTGTCGTTCCTTAGCGCATTGGGTTATCTTTAGCTGATTCATCAAATGGTTTGCAAGGGTCCAGGTTAGAACACTATACATTAAAACTGATTAAAAGTCGAGTTTTCAAATACCTAGAGACGTTTTTGTTTTTTAGACTTTTTTTATTGATTCGGACGTTCGGTTTCTGGCCTCATTTTATTTTATCACTAAGGCATGTGTAATCATTTGCATTCTCTGATTTTGGGTTGTTTACTATTGTATTAGGATTTCCTTGTACATTAACTTTATTTTTGATGCCGTTCTCTTTATATCAGACATTATTTATGCAGTTCTCCAAGGTTACTTGAGATGTCCTTAGCATGTCGGAGATGATCTAGTATTTTATCGTTTATCGAAATACCCTTATTATCCTAGTACATTTGTTTAAAAACATCTTTACGAGCTACTGTAAATAGAGTTGAGGGGCTGTCTCATGTTCCGTTCTGTAGAAATGGGTTTGGTATAGTCGACTCTATATTATATAGTCTACTCCTGTATATTCCTGCATTGATAATGTTCTACATTATCGAAAGCTTTATGAAAATGTGCAAATAACAAGCATAAGTTAAGGTTGCAAGTACTTTCTCTAGAACTATTCTCATTGTCAATAGATAGTTAACTGAATTTTTTTCTTCAAATATAAATTTAAAATATCGCAAAATTTTCTCAATAATTCTGGTCCCACTTTTTTTAGAATTCTTACTATAATCATTTTTTCGCCCGATGCTTTATTGTTTGTCATGGTTTTTAGTATGTAATATACTTCTTTAATAATTTCTGGTATCTTCCCTGATACCATATTAATGACTTTGGTTGTTTCTGTGCCCGGGGTATTTTGTAAGAACGTCGTATCTTATATACTATGTTTTAGTTCTTTTTGATATTGATTAACTCAGGGTCGAGATTGTTTTTGCAGGTATCGGAAAATCTACTTCAATTTTGTTTAATTTTCATTTAAACCCTTTATTACGTGTTTATCACTTGGTAGAATACAATAAATTTTGTTTTTTATTTTGCCATCTGGGCTGATCCAGATCTACATTTGTTGTTTTTTCTTCTTGGAAAACGAGACAGCATATAAGTTATGGTGGGTTAAAAGTTTAAGTTACTCAACTACAGTGACCTATATATTTTAAGATATATTTTGTTTTTATTCAATTTTGAGTTGAAATTACCGATAATCAGGATAAAATTAATGTTTTCTTTAGATATATTTTAGGTTTTGTCATAAAAACATTTTTGGTACTCATTATTTCTTCGACATTTATTGTTTTTTTTTTAATTATAATCCAAGGAGAAGTATGAGCTAAATTTTTTTGGATGGTTTTTCTGCTTCTAGTTTTGATATATTTTTTAATTATATAACAGGATATACCAAAATATTTTTTGTAGTGTAATTATGCGCATAGTTTAATCCATATTAATTACATTTTTTTTCAAATAACAATGCAGTTATTAATTTTGATTTAATTCACTTTTGTAGTTACAAAACCACTCATATCAATTTACTCACTTAAATTTATTTGTCTGTTATTGTTGTACCAGTCAAGCGTTGATTGTTGGCCAAGGAAATTTAATTGTGTGGCCCACAGCGAGTAAACATTTGATTTATTGCCGACGAAGACCTTTCCCAGCTGAGTTGCTCGGCTGTCATCCTTCTTAGGCACGATGCATGCCAGCGAAGATGCGTAATCCGGCAAACTTTGAACATATGGCTCATTTGTGCCAGTCGCTCCCAGTCCCTTCTTGTTCGCTGCTAGTTCTTTCCTCTGTTCTCAGTCTCATTCGAAACTCGATCGACTTCGGAGTCTAATTATTGCTTCCCGCGATTGAACCGCGCGGCGCTATCGCTCTTCCAACCGCATCTATGTAGTGAATATTATCGAGTTTCTGTTCCGCTTCTGCCGCCCGAAACTACCAGCAGTAAGTACGACTTTCTTATCCGGCCTTTGGGGCGCGCACCATAGACCAAATCCCCATCGCCCATAAATTTCGACTGCGGTCGCCCTGTCATCTTCGGCCGCAATTATCGTGCCATTGTTTGATAATATGCCATTGTTTTCGGTGGAGTGAGTGAGGGATGTCGGAATAATTGATGAAATATTTATGCCGCAGCGGTCACGTTCCGGCCAGCAGCTTTCGGGGATAATCAAACGGCCGGCTTTTTAGTTGTAAAAGAAGTCGAATTTGTACGATTTATAGGCCTCAATTTGCAAACCTAATTGAATTTTAATGCGCGGAAAATGCAGACTTTATTGCATTTTAATCAGATAAATCTTTACTAACCTTAACGCCACAATTTGATAGTTAAATTACATACCAAGCTGGGCTCGATTTTTGCTCAAAAAACTTGAGTCCCGAAACATTTTATAATGCATAAATGGAGTTAACATTCTAACAAGATAAAGCGGCTCGTTTGCCATGTAAATATTTTTTACCTTCATTTTGTTGTTTTACAAATACCAAATTTGACAATTTAAAAAAGCTTTAAATCGCTCACAAGTTGCAACCCACATAACTGCGTTAATTAGATCTGGTCTCGCTATAGCGCATACTTCCTGTAATTGCGTCGGTTTTAATTATTTAATTGCAGTGCACCGTTTTCACAGCGGTTGCAAAATGTAAAGAGCAAACGCTGGAATGAAAGAAAATGTAAAAATGTTGCGTTGCAAAGGGGAAAAATGCCACCGAATTTAAAAATGAACTAAATGAAAGCTGCAATTTGTAAAAAATTTTTACTACGTATTAATAGTAAAATGTAACTTGTAATAACCAAAAAGGTGCCCTGAACACGAAAAATAAAAGTTTACAACTTCTGTAATCAAATATACGACACATATACAGTTAACATTGCTTTTCACGTATTGTGGGTAGTAATGTGGGTTTTATTGTATTAGACAGTTTGAAAAACAACTGAAAAAAGTTTTAATGTTTTTAAACAACAAAATATTGCAAAACTTACGAACAAAATTTTAGAATTTAATTAGACTCAGCATTCAGAAGTTACTCAAAACATAAAAGAGCAATTGGTCTCTCAAAAAATTGAAAACAAATAATAACATCAATACAAATACTAACGTAAACGATTAAATTAAAAAAATTAGCATTATTTTAGATTTCTTTATATAATAACGAACAAAAATTCTGCCGATAAAAATTTACGTTTGTAACATCATCTAAATTTCTTTTCCATAAAAAAAGGTAAATCCATATGAAAGCTTCTATGGCATTCATTAGCTAACTATCTGGTCGGTAGACCAACTTACAAGTTTAAAACATTTTAAATGACGAAACTTCAAATACAGTCAGATAGTTGAAAACCACAGCTCTGTTGCTTTTTACATCAACAATTAGGCATGACAGCAAGTTTTGAATGTCAAAATTGGATTTGTCATAAATTAATTACATGACAGTAATATAAAATAAAGCAAAAATTACAAAAATATAATTTGAAAATATAAAGGATAGAAATTTTGTAGTAAAAATTGTGATTGTTCGATTATAAGCTACAAACTAACAATTTATAATTAAATGAAAAATTGAGAAAAACAATTGGGCTACAAATAAAAAATCAAGGCTTATATAGTGGATAACGCTTTGTTGCTGGTTAAATTTAATACTAAAACATTTAAAAAAAACTACAATTAAAACGCCATGCTTCATATGGAGCTTTCACAAACGATTATTGACCGAATAATCCATTTAGAGGCAAAGTCTAGTATATCACTCTGATTTCAGAAAACTCATGCAAACACAAAAAATAAAAAACTTTCTCAGATCACTGCTATTATTAGATAAGTCTTTCTTTTGGACAAAAAAGTCGAGCATATTGTTCTGACCATCGACATCTAACTCATCTAAAAGATATGGGAATTGGGAAACAACTAGCGTTCCTCAAACTGTCTCTCCATTCAAAGAGTAAACTGTCTCCATAAAATAAAATTATTATTTGCAATATTTTTGGCATCGAAGTGATAACATAGCACAACATTTTCATCTTCTACAACTCGTCAACAAGATATCTAGAATCCAAGATGAAAAAGATTAAAAACACATATCCTGAGACTTTAAAAACAAGCTGCAGTCGCAGCAGCTGAGATCCTCCTTAATCACATGATATTGCACTGATTAAAAATAAAAGCAACATTAAATATTTAAAAAAATAAAGTTAGTAGTTATATACTAGAGTTTATGCGCGTGTAACAAAGCAAACTATTCCTACTTCATTATATTTGAGCAAACCGTCCGTTAGAGGAGCAAAGGCAAGTACATTATCCTTACTCTGGACGCCAAATTCAAATAAGTATAATGAAAAAACCAAACCAATGAGAATATCATTAGAACATCAAAGCCATATCGGTCTAACTATTAGCATCAAACTCATCTAAAAGATACCAAAAAAGAAAGCAATAAAAATCTTTCGAGTCGTCGCTTTACTCAAGGAACAAACTGCCCCCAGCAAATAAGATTATACATATTTGCGAGATTTCTGTGGAGAACTCTCAGCCATTACAGAGCTCATAAATCAAGAAGTGATAACATCACACGACATTAAAATCAAATTATTAATTATATAATTGTAAATTTACGAAGGTAATTATCAGGCTATGGAATCGGCTTACACTTCTGCAAGGTTTCAACAAGAGGTCTGCCACCCGAGATGGAAAAGGTTAGACACATTTTAAAAAGTTGCGACTGCATCCTTAACCACATTAAAGCAAAATTATACTTACGGAGCTTTCTCAAACGACTATTATCTTTGAGTAAACCATTCATTATAAGAGCAAAGTTAAGCTTGTCATCCTGACTATGGACGCTAAGTTTATCTAAATATTATAAGAAAATGAAAACCAATGAGAGAACCTCCAACTCGCTGCTACTTTAGTAAAGCCAAGTTTATCATTCTAACTTTGTCACTCAAGTCATCTAAAATATATGGGAAAATGAAAGCAATGAGAGTCCCACGTCTCGTCGCTTTATTTAAAGAGCAAATTGTGCTCAGAAAATAGACCACATATTTCCAAGATTTGTGGTATTGTATGCGATACTAGTTTGTATAGGGTTCTCAACCACTAAGGAACTTACGCAACATCTAAAATTAACTTAATCCAACTACAGTAATCGCCAAAAATGCAAGAAGCTAATTATCATTTGTGTTTACGGAATCGGCCTACACCAACGAGTCTTCAACAAGAGGTCTATGACCTGAGACGGAAGATGCTAGAAATACTTTAAAAATTTGCAACTGCACTGGTGAGATCCTCAACTACATAATAATGAATTGGTTAAAAATAAAAAATAAACATTAAAAATAAATTAAAATTAGCATACAAAATATCACTTGATCAAGCCATCCATATAGGAACAAAGTGAGTATATTACTCTGGCTTCGGACGCTAAATTCTTCTAAAGATAGTAAGAAAAGGAAAACAATGAGAGGATACCCCGGTTCGTTGCTATCTTCAGGTGAGTCATCCTTTAGAACAGCATAACCAAGTATTGTGGTACCGTATGCAATACCAGTTTGTATAAGTCTCTAAACCATTAAGAAGCTTATGAATCAGGAAGCGACAATACCGCATGAACTTAATCCAACTATGGGAGTCGTCAAAAATACACGAAGATAATTATCTTTCTGCAGATAGCTACGGAATCAGTGTGCGTCTCCTACAAGAGGTCTACGACTCGAAATGGAAGAGGTTACAAACACTTTGAAGAGTTGCAGCTGCACCAACTGAAATTCTTTTTAATTACGTAATATTGCACCAATTAAAAATAAAAAAACAACAGCTAATGTTAAAAGGAATTCAAACTAGGAGACCTATATATATATATATATATATGATCGACTTGCTTGTGTCCATACAAAGGAAGAAATTTACTATTAAGCTTGCACCAAAACGAAAATATCTAGATTACTAAATTTCAAGGCCATAATACGCAGCAGACGAAAGTAAAGTCTGGGAAACATTAAGCCCCTCTAAAAAACCGATATTTATTTTTAAAATAAAAAAATACTAGAAAATGAAAAACTGTTAATTAAATTTAAAACAGCTAATTTTAAATTAAAAAAACATAAAATGCTTGAATTAGAAAAAAATATGGTTATTATAGTTAATATACTATTTATATACACAAGAGAGAATTAATAACGTAAAATTATACTGTATTTATCTGTAACATTATTTATGTTGCACTCGCACAGAACGTTTTACTTCCCCTCCGTAATATTTAAGCTTTTTTTTTGCATACGAGAAACGTCTGGAAACACCTGGAATGTTCGAGTCGAGAAACGTGACGAGCAGGTTATAATTACAAAACCAAGATTTTTTATTTAATTCGCCGCTGATTTAACCTCAATCCGCTACCATCCCGCTTTTCAATTTTCAGCACGAAAATTACCACAACTTTCAGAAGCCGATCCGTGTCCTGAATAATCTACTTCGGCCTCTCGTTGCGCGCTTGAAATATGCGCAGCGTGTCGCATGAATAACGGCGCACGCCTAATCCGACACTATTAAAAACCGAAAATAATGGGTTCCTTCGGCACACGACGGGCCACGGCATTAAATGAGGCGGATAAAGGTAATTCTGATTTATTCTGAGGCCGCCATGCCTATACGGCGCCAGACTTGTGAAAGTGCGGCAATCACCGGCGCGAGGCGGACTCAGCGGCGCTAAGGTCGCCGTTTCAAATTGGGTTCTAATTAGCAGCGCACCTGAAGCTTCGGCGGCTGAAAACTCGGCAGGCGAATTCGCGGCCGCGGCGGTAATGAGTTCTAGAATTAGCTATTAGGCAAGACCGCGAGCCTTGCAAGGCCGCTCGCTGACTCACCATCTGCTGCTTGGCGGCCGAGCGACGTGCTTTAGGGATGTGTGGGCTCCATGTTGGAGTCGTAGGCGACACAAATACAAACAGAAGGATGGGTGCCACGCCGAACATCAGCTGGAGTCATCTGGGGTCAAATCATCTCAGAAAACTCAATGATAATTAGAGAAAGTTAGAAAAGAATCTTGACGTATTTATAAATACATCTAGATGGCCATGGAGATCTACAACCATCTAGAGAAACAATCGCTTCATATTGAATATATTTCATAGTTAAATCGGGACTGTCTGGCGCATTTGGACGCGTTTGTAAATTATAACCACAGTCGAACGCCGATCAATTTATAAATCATTTGAGTCCATTTGAATTCTTTTTAATTCTCCCCTTTTCTTCCATTTCCAGATGTTAAAAGCAAAAACTTAGTAAAAAAGAAGAATTATTTTGACAGTTTTAACCAATTAGTTATAACTCGATTCCAAGCGTCATCCGGCTCTTTCTTCTGCTGTTCTTATTATTTTAGTCATAGATAAATAGGCAAGGCTTTCTATTTGGTCTACGAATCTCAATAAAATTTTCCTTGTATCTATTTTCCTTGTTCTATCCCGTTTAATCAGATTACATATTCAAAGCAGCTTTGGTTGGTGACGAGTCCAAGTCCATTTAATTACTATTAAATGTCTTCCTTTAAATGACTGCGCATAGAAGCACATTGTCCAAAAGTGGAATAATGTCTTTCAGTTTATAGTATTGTTAGAATTCTTCAAATTTCTCTTGTCATTTAGCTGCAGACACAAATTACGATGCGAAAGAGTTAACTAGTAGAACATCTTGAACAACTCTCACGTAACTTGCCTTGGTAGAAAAATTTCTTATCTTACTTTCATATTATCAGTGCAATTATTTTCAGTTGTTTTTTTACCAAAAAGATTTTGGTATATTTCGGTATATTATATAGTACTAGTAATCAGCTAATTTTACAGTCAGATTTAATTACTGACTTACTATTTTGATTAGATTTAGTAGCAAACTGTTTTTGATAGTTGTGTCTCGTTTCTCTAAATTTTTCTTTTGAAGAACTATCCAATTATAAATTTTGTTGTTGTAATTATGTGATAATTCTGTTGATATTATACTAATTAGATTCACTTTCTCAGAATTGGTAGTACAAATACCCTTTCAATATTTGGCTTTCATTGAAGCCCAAAAAAATATTCAGTCAAATGAAGTATTGGATAATTTGGAGGGTTTATTTATTTGAGTACAAAAATGATATTGCTCTTCATACATTTATCTGCCATTCATAATGACAAGCCTAAAATACATTCTCGCTTCTATACTTTTTAGGATCTGTAACAGTTGTTTTTTCAACCGATTCTTGACATCCAGTTTGGCTGTCATTAGCAAAGTAGTGACAAAAAGGTCTTTACTATCTTGTTTTCCAAATTGGGATTCAATGGTTTTCAGCTTGAATGTGATTGGTCTGTAAAAGAAAACTCCTTTTTTTTCTAATTGCTATATGACCTCCAGCAACATTAACTCCTTCAAGATGTGTTTTCTATAGGTTGTTCTTTTTATAGGACATCATTTGTAATAGACTTTTTCTGTACAAAGACCTGAAAGGGTCTTAGTTAACATATATACTTTTATGTTATTTCAAAAAATAAGTTTACGTTAAAAAAGCTTTTAAGAAGTATTACAACAAAAAGTACAAACGGAAAAATACCAAATAATGGAAAAGGGGGGAAAATAAATATTCATCAGTTAGAAAGTTTACTAAAAATACTAAATCAACTTCTTTTTACATGCTCATAAGTAGAATAATAAAAAATAAAATACAAAATCAATTAACACTAGCAATTCCAATAGAAATAGTAAATTATAATATAAAAAAGAGTCAATATCAAGCATAAAACTTCACCTAGAAAGAAGACTATGATAAGTGAAGTAGAAAGTCTCTAATCTGAGAAAAAAACAGATACAAACAACTGTGTAAGGCAAAACAATTACAGTTTTTCCTATCAATTACTGCTTTAACGAATAAGAAATTCGGTAACATTGAGCTGTCTTTATAGTACATATTAAATTAACAGCTTTTACTAGTTACATCTTTTATTTTTTTCTATTTTCAGTCATACTGTAACGTAATAGTTACGTACCAATATATATTTGTCTTTAACATATTTACCAACTCGAAGTAGAATACATGCTTTCTTTATTTTTTAACAGAAACCTAGAAATGCAACTCACAAAGTTCAAAAGATCTCTAAAAAGTGTATCAACGGAAACCCGTCGAGTTAACGCCGGGGTTAGCCTAAAAACTATCTGGAAGGTCGGCTACAGAAATTTTGTAAAATAAGGGTTAAAAAAGATAAAGTTCATGCGCTAAATACATCGCGCTTCACAAACAGAGAAACAGATGAAAATCAAAGATCATACTATGTAGTGGTGTTGATTGGCGCTTGGATTATAATAGACTATTGCGATGAGAAACGCAATATTTGTTACGGAACATGAAACGATGCCATAAACTTGAATTTGTAAAACAAAGAAGAGATTCGGTTCTCAACTTATTGTGCTCGAAATTATTTCGGGATTTTTGGCTTTAGATGACTGAACGAGCGTATGCTGGAGGATCGCGTTACCATTATTGAACGGACTTTCTTAAATTTTACAGACAAAGCGAAACAATCTTTCTCCTTTGTAAAATTATTTCACTAATTAAAAGTGCTCATTTGTAACCCGTAGACTATAACTTTTTTTATATATTCCAGTCGTGCATGGTTGCATATCAAAATAGAGCGCATTTTTGGGGGCGTGGGTCGTATATATAAAAGTATCCAAAGAGTATGCGGAAAGTAAATTCAATTATGGTGTTATGCATGATAAGGGGTACTTACGCAGTGGTATTTGACACATGATACAAATAGTTTTAGTTCTCTTTTCAATTCTATTTAAGCACCAGCGATCGTTTAGTGTGGACCATATGCTTAGACTACTGTTTAGAGATGATTTAGTAGAACTCAGTTTGAACTCAGTTCATTATCCATGTTGATAGAAGGTTGATCATCATTTTTAGATAAACTAGCTTTCATTATAACCACAAGCCTTGTATTCTTTATCTAATGAATTGTATACAGAAACATCAAATAAGTTATAATCAGACTCCTCCAAAATCTACTTAAGTTCTTCCTCAGATATTTTTATTATATAGCTTACTTCAAAGCCCAATAATAAGCAAAACAGCAGTAAAAGTCAACTCAAGAATGAAGTAAAATATGTTTTCAATACCACTAGGACATAGGTATATAACTTACCGATTACAACCAGTGGCGCAATAATACCACATCAGAAAAAACACGCTGAAATTACTCGATATATTTACATACCAGTTTCTAGTTGTGCTCGAGAATGAACTACTAAAAACAAAGTAATCATAAATCTGCGTCACAAGGCTAAACAACACAACTATAGATAAGAAGCCTGTGAGTTTTAAAATTGGGTTTATCTCGTTGGTGTCTGTATTCTCTTTCATGGGGTACATGAGACCTGTTAGTGTTTTAAGGGACCCCATCAAATATTAATATTTAAAATTGATTGCTAATCATAATTGAATTAGACAATTTAAAGATACTAGAAGTGCCCCAATAATATAACTTACAAAACGTCAAGTCAATTAATCCACTGCTAGATAAAATCACAATTAATGACGAAAATGGTCAGTTTTTCTCAACCAGTGCACTAAATTATTGCGATTTGCATTTAAAGCAGGTGCAGATGTAGTGTTGATAAAAAATAGCTTTGCCTGCAAAAACAATTAGAGGTTACTTTGTAGCTTGTATATTTTTATATTAACCAAATTTGGCTAGCAGATTAATTAATTGCAGTTAACTGGCGAATTTTGTATTAATCTTAATGACTCGGGCAGCGTTTGACGGGTTGATTAATTATTCTCGCAGTTGCCTTGCGAATTGATTAATCACTTAACTGGGCAATTAATCAACATGTGAGTTGAAAAAATGCTTCACTATTATTTTTTAATAGTTCGTTAACAGGCAAGGCTAAGTTGCGCTTGTTGCACGATTTTTCAGTCTCGGTTAATTACTTACCAGGTGCCTTTCAGCAAAACTATCTTGCGTATCCGTTATCACTGCATTCTACATTTTTTGCCGTTTTTTTTTTGTACTTGTGTAGATGTAATAAGTTTAGCAGTTGATTGAGCTACCTATTTTAGCTTTTTTTTTTTGAAAAGGGTTTTTGACTTGTCAAACATTACAGTGATACCATTTTAGTTTTAAAAGTTTGAACATTGAACATGCATCTGTGAGTTAGATAAATAAAAAGAGCAATGTTAAATATTGTATTCTTGTTTATAAGACAAATAGGAATAAAATATTTAACATTGCTTTTTATTAATTTCGAATCAAATGATTTAATTGTAAGTAGTTTTTATCTAATTTGTTTTTGCCTAAATTAATTTTAAAATACTCCAATATACATATAAATGCTAAATAATGAAACGTTTTACACCCACAAGTTAAATGATATTTATAAACTTCACACGACCCTTATCTTAATCAACTTATAATAACATTGTACCTATACAATGTTATTATAAGTTGATTAAGATAAGGGACTCCTACTTTATCTAGTAAAGTAGGAGTAAATTTGTAGGTAAAAGGAAGATAGATTTACAGCTGTAACAAACCGAGAACCAACCAATGTTTCAAGTATTGATTAGTGTTTAGAGCAAATGGCTCATAGTCATATTTGTTGTTTTTTTAGTCAGATCCCAATTTAGGATATCCACCATTCTCTAAATTCTGCTTAGGAAAACAGTACAGTAATAGTCAAAAATAAAATATATAACATTTTGAAGTATTCTATCAAAAGAGAACAATATCAATAATTTTTTAAGTTACCGAAAAACCAATTTTATAAATGGCGGAAACACCAATGTTAAAAATACCCATTGGAAATGATCTAAGCTAACAAGTGCTTAGGGCAAAGTACTGTTAACCATGATTATAGAACTACGTTGTTGTTGTTGCACTGTCTATTAGAAGGTCAATTTATCGATTAAAATAAAATATTAGATGTTATCAACTTTTCTTATAAGAAACATATATTTGATAATTATATACAAATAGATGAAATGCATGACATGAGCTCTGATCATTTCACAATATTACTAACAGTCAGTAAGAAAACCATCCAAAAAACAAAAAATCGTTTATTAGTTAACAGACGTACGGATTGTAAAGAATTTAAGTTTTCTTTAAATGAAGAATTCAACTTAATGATCACTTTTAGATGTGAGGAACAGTTAACTGAAGAAATAAGATTTTTTTTATAGACAACATTCCATAAACATGGAAACGTACCTTAAAAATAAAAAGTAGACTAACAAAAAAATTGCCCCAACGAAATCAGAGGCCTTGTAAATGAAAAACAAAAACCAAAGAAAGTAGCATCAGACTAGAATTTTACAAGATAAAAGTGAGATCATTCCCACTATGTCAAAAAAATTCCAAGGTTCGATCTAATTACTAGATAAGTTCTAGATCAGTTACCTTGGAATACCATAGTGAAAATCACTAATCTTATAAAGCCAAATTCAAATTGAAATGTGTATCTAAACTAAATGTAGAATGTGGTGGGGATAATTATAATATCAAAACTTGGAAGACATTCACAAGAAGTCTCATTTTATTGTGCGATATCAATATGTCAACAATATAAAAAAATTTAAGAAAGTGATACTAAAAGACCGTTACTGATAACTGAGGAAAAAAATTAATTCCAAATCACTAGTTTGGATTTCGAAGCAAACAGCGGACAAAACAATTAATATTATTAAATGTTTGTGCTGCAGTTTTTTTTAGATGTGTTTAATAAAGTTGAATATAGGAGATTCAGTTTTAAGTTAAAAGGCATTCTTCAAAAAAAAAAAAATGTACAGAAATCTTAAAATCACGCCAATCAGTAAATTCTTTAGAATAAAGTAAGAAGATATTAATTCACAAATTAATAAAATTAAAGCTGTGTACCCCAAGGGAGTGCAATACGGCCAATTCTGTACATACTGTACAAATGACACCCCTGAAGTAGAAAACTATGCTTCTGCAATCTTTGCAGATGATGTTGCTATTTTAGCAATAAGTTCTGGTAATGAGGAAGCATTGTTTTAAACTCAATGAATTTAAAACAATGCATATTAATTTTAACCGACGAGTAGAAAATTTAGCCGTAACTATAAACAACCATATTGTACTGTTTGCCAGTAGAGCCGAATTTTTATCGTGATTTTCGATACCAAGCTCAATTGAAAAACTTACATAATAAAGAAAGAACAAAAGCTAAATGTAAGATATACTAAAATGTATTGATTAATTGAAGAAAACTTTGTTTGATTAATGTATAAGAATCTTCTACTTTATAAGCAAATTTTAAAACTAAACTGGACTCAATTTAGGGTCGTATCAATAAAAGTATTTTAGATACAATACAGAGAACAATATTGTTAATGTTCTATGGTAAATTAAAAACAGAGATCCACAAAGAGACTTAAAGCAGAAGTTGTCGTTATCAAAATTCAAAAAATTACAAAAAATCATAAAAAGAGATCCCACCAATATGAAGCTACCCAACAAGTACGTAGTGCGGAGACTCAAAAAGCAAAAAACTACTTTTTTGTAAATTATAGTATTAAAAGCAAAAACAGTACTGGTATAAATGCGCAAGAAAAATAGAATACAATTAATATTTACTGACAGTACATGGTAAAATTAATGTAACACGATAATAATCTGTAATGGTTAAATGAATTATTTTTGTTTTGGTGGTATTACTGATGGTTGAACTTGAACTGCGTCCATTAGGTTCAATAAGTAGGGTGAAAGGTGAACCCTGAACGTGTTTGATATTAAGTTTGGTGATTGAACTCTTAAACGGAGGGAAAATTTTCAACAGATTTTTAAAATTTATTTTAGACAGATCATTTGTGAATTTAAAATTGTTTTCTGCGACAAAATAAGCGAAAACTTAAATCGCTTGTGTTAAAATTATTTTCTCATATTTATTAACAATCGGAGCTTTCTTTCTTATATTGTTTACCCATTTGCTGTGTACTATTTCTACGTTACATTTATGCAATTTTGATCCGTAATGCGCCCGCAGTTTTTTATAGCATTTTCTACTCTAGTTCGTTTTTTAATTTTTTTTTTGATATTTATAACATAACATGGTCTATTGCCCGTTGAAGCGATATGGTCTTGATGTCAAACGTCAACTCTGAAAGAGCACACATGTCAAATACATCTCTCTTTAAGTTGATGGCTATTTTCGATTCTTGAAGAATGAATTCTAGTTTGTCAGTGGCTGTACATGTCATTCGAATTTGTTTGCTTATTTTAGCAGTTTGTTTGCTTTTTTACAAAGTTATACTCTTCTACATTTTTAAGATGTCATTACTAACTCTAAGTATCGCGTTTTCTGGAGACATAACTTTTATCTTTTCTTGAGGTGGAATTGATCAAGACAAAACGTTTACGAAACTTTTACGAAACGAAAGTGATTTAGATATCGAACGTCAATGTTTACGCATTTTCTATCTCAATTAAATTTTTTAAATGGGTTTCTGTGGCAGATATAAAAATTTTTGTGGAGGTTGCACCTCTTTGTTGTACTCCACATTTAATGCTAATTTTGTTTGTTATAAACTCTAGTGCAAGTTGAACTTCAAGTTCAACGTGTGTATGTGCTTACGTTGTTCATAACTGTTAAAATTAACCAAAGTTCTACCGAATCAAACGATTTGTTATAATCTACAAGCGTCAGATTTTTCTGAATGTGCTTTCGCCTGTATTGTAACCCTTATGGAACCCTACCTGCTCAGAGAGTTGATGTTAATTGAGTTTATTCTTTAATCTATTGGTAATGACTTTCGTTGTAATGCCGAGAATCTCTTCTGAACCAACGCTTCTTAAACTTTAGAGGTATATGTCTAGTTTTTGAGGATTGATTTCCAAATATAAGCTACTGTAAAATTATATGACATCTTTGATAGTCTTGTTTTATTTCTCCCGTGTCATTTTTATTTGATACAGTCTGATTTTTTTATTTTCACATAGATCAGAGAATATACAATTTACTATGATAATATAAGATCTTAATACCAAAGTAGGGTGCTCCAACAGAGACAATACACAAGACCGATAAAACTTTGAACTTGGTTCTGAAAAGACAGAAGAGATATGTTAATAAATTACTTACAAAGTAAAAACCTTTATTACATAAATACTTTTTACCGAAAACCGCCATATAGCACAAAGCATATAACAAAATGTCACAGTTTTAAACAAATTTAATACTGATAATCATACAGTTGCCATAGAACATTAAGGGCAAAAGAATAAATCGACACCAGATTAGAAAGGAATGAGCTTATATGGCTATACAGATTTTCTACTAAATACAATTGAAAGAAAACATCAATATCTATCAGAAGGAACTAAATAAAAATCTAGTACAAAAAGAAAAATTAAGAGAAATAAAATTTAACATACTCGATGTAAAAATTAATTAGAAAGATAAATGACATAAAAATTATTAAGAAAAGACTAAGAGAACATATAAGAGATGTCAGTACAAATGAATAAAAGAAGTCATCGAACATAGCGAAAACATGAAACTTTTGAAGAGCAAAAGAGCGAAATTAATTTATTGTCTCGGTACATAGCATGCTAAGAATAATAAACACCCAATGATTTTATTTTTAATATAATCACTTTTAAGTATTACTACACCTAAATAACTACGTGTATTGTCTTTTTTCTATGCACGCGACTTCGATAGGTATTATTTAACAAGAGTTGAATACTTGGGTTTAGATGAGCTTAAAGTTTGGTCGTATAATGATTTACATATAAGCTCGTTGACATACAATATCTGTACGTCCTCATGTAAAGTACGATTTGACAAGTTTCACGGACTATCTGCTATGAGATGTAAGGTTTTTTTACTGAAATCTTTGCAGCACATCGACGTTTGAGCACCACAGTACAGTTCCGTGTGCCTATATATATAGTGTGATCCAGTTTGTATTTCAGGATATTTTTCCTGAATAAAACACAAAATATTGGAATGTCATTGCTATTAGTGTAAAGTATCAACTTGGCAGTTAGGTATAAAATATAATGTCGGCGAAATGCCCTCTACAACTTCATTGACATGCGACCATGTTTAGCGAAGGTTTTCACAATGTTTTTCCACAAATATGGCTCTATTTCAGCAATTATACGACTGATTTTCTCTTTTAGACCTGGAAACGTAGTAGGTTTTTGACATAAACCCTTTCGTTTAAATAGTCCCAGAGAAAAAAGTCAAATGGAGTTAGATGGCAAGACCGCGGTGGTCAATCTTTTCTGACCAGCTTCGTCCTCAAAAAGTCAAGACAATACACACCAAACATTGTATTTTTGTGAATACATTGGCTCTTCGTGACTTAGATCGCTTAGAACTTCATTACCTCAGATGCTACAAGCTTGGCGATTCATAAAATTAAATGAGCTTTATCGCTCAATATGAGTTTTTTGCAACAATCAACATAAACTGTTGTGTTCTCTAAGACTCTTGATGATTTTTGATGAACTTAAGCATGTGTTTACCAACTGTACAAATGCAATATTTTAACATTCACATAATGCAAACAGGGCACAATTCACATCTTAAGTTCAATTTGGACCACCTTATAGGTTTGATGACCTTTTCTATATAAAAGCGAGAACTACTCATAAGCCAGCATAATTTTTAAATTTTAAACCAATTTTCTTTCTTTTCTTGCTAATGTGTGTTTTCTACGTAAATTTTCTATAAAAGTGCGTTCTTAGGTATTTTATTTTCTTGAGTTGTAATATTTTATTATATGTCCATTGTTGTCTTTTTAGCCCAAACACAACTAGAATGAATTTAGATTAATTTAACTTTATGAACTATTTTTACAACCAGTTGTACTTGTACATAATGACTAGTTGTTTGAGGGTCTTTATGGCAAGAGAGGACAGCGGTAAAATTCACAAAGGTTCCTACGACAGTGTTTTCTATTGTTGGAAAGTTAGCAGTGTACACTAGATAGGCCCAAGAACATTACCTTGTGGAACCCCAGACTATTTCTTGATTTCCAATGCTTTGCAACCGAATTTTACTTAAAATGTCTTTAAAGCAAAATTTCAGAAAAAACGATATTTTAATTTTCAGTATTAACCTCTGAAATCTAAACATTATTAAAAGCTCTTTGAAGTCTAAAAAGAATGCATACCAATATTTCTTATGTTTCGTTGATTTATTTATTACATCTACTATTCAATAACCTTGTTAAATGGTAGAATGTCCATGTCTCAAGCCAAACTGGTGCTGTAGAATGAACTCTTCCAAAAATGCATCTGCATAATTTCTTCTGATAATTAATTTTAATCATTTAGCTAACAGACTTACACGAAGTCGTTTCAATCAGTGGCTTTCCTTGTTTTCATATTATGAAAATTTTGTACAAATTTGAGCCACACGTTAAACATTCTTTCAGTACTTTTCTAGTTATGGAGTCAAAACTTTTTTAAGGTTTAGGTATTTTATTTATCTTCTTATTTTTTGAGGCGAGAAAGGTTGTATCGGTAATGACCTTTCTAAGCGTGGTACTAAATATTCTTCCACATACACGAATAGCTTGATTCATTTAATAGCACAAATAAAAAGTTTTGAATTTTTCATTTCGTCGCACTCTATCATTAATTTGAAAGTTGAAAACATTGTTTTTAAAGAGAGATTTTAGGTAATGATCTGAGAGACGCATATTTACAGATAGTAAGTGACCGTTTTCGGGATTGTATCGGAAACGCTTTCCCACGGCCCTGTTAAATATGCCCCAGATATTTAAAGCTCACCTGCTCGCAAAAATAGGAATAAGAAATTGCACAAGGAGTCAGGAGGTCAGTAGTTCCCCGAGCAGACAGCCGGCCGTCGACGTTTTAGTGAACAACTTGTCCGATTAATTGTGCAATTTAAAAAAGTGGCACGCGCCTTCTATTACACACATTTCATGAAACGCCGGCCATTATTAATCCTGATTAAAGCGGCGGCGCCCGATAAGCATAATTAGCCGGCTAGTCCGGCGGCCTGCAAAAACGGCGCTCGTTGCTGGCCGCGCCGGAATAAAGAACGCCAATTAGCTTTTTTGGCGCTTCGGCTGAAAGATGGCGGCTCGCCTCTGTCGGCGTTTCGCCACATGCTCGGCGAAACGCTTGAAACAATGTCTCTTTCCTAACAGCTTGATTTATGGAAAGTCTTGGCGCGTTTTTGCGCCTGCCGGCGGACCGGCCCAAAGCTCGTTCGAATTAGGGATTCCGGTCGTTTTCTGAAATCCCGATGCTTGTCCTGTTCGAAATATTTGTCCAGTTTTGAGTTTCAGTAATTACGACTTCGGTCGTGTACCAACTGTTCTCTCGGTCGAACAGACAGCTGTTATTTTATTGAGTCACTTGGTCAGACTGACCTTTTCTGTGTAGCTTTGGATTGAAATAATTGATGTAGCTATCGGAAAAGAGTTGTATCCCTTGTTTGTTTTCAAAATTAGAAACTTTGCTCTGATATTAATTTTTTATTATTTAGGATTTTCTACCTTTTATTGTTTGAGAGTGAATAAATCACTCGTTTAATTTGCTAACGGTTTCGTGGTAGTATGTCATCTGTTACAATCATCCCTTTATCGTACTTTAATACAGATTTAGTGATTTTGGTGGAGTTATATAAACAAATGCAAAGTGTAGTTTTAGTTGCTCTACACACTGTTTGAATCTTTTTTTTTATTTTGATAATCGATCAGTATTTTCATATCTTGGTGTACCTCTATGCTTTAACAGCCCAGTTTAGTTTAGAATTGATATGGTAACTAGCTAGGGCTTTGATGGCGGCCTGGTTATATGTTAGGAATAATCTACATACTAAATCACAGTTGTACCATATTTTGAAGTTTCCTAATTCTATTTAATTTTAGTATGAATAATTTTTCGAAAACTCACTGTCCCACATGATGACCGACAAAAGTCAGACGGTTGGAGCCGAACTTAAACTAAATCTAAATATTGAATGTTCCTGATTTTAGCATCTCTTTTGTTGCCGTAATGCTCAACTAAAATCAAGTCTTGGAAAACACAGTTTATCATTTTTTAAATACGCCATGGCAAAACTAGAATTTCATATTATTAAGGGAAATGTTTGCATTTTCTCATTTTCTTGAATAATACATGAATAAAGGATGAACAGATTTTTTATTTATCATGGTTCCTGTTTATTAAGTGTCTGAACTCCGGAATTTTCTTCTAATGTCTCTTTTGTGTTTTCTCCAATTTTCATTTTAGATTGTGGTAAGTTCTTGGGTACGTTAAAAGTGGTTTGATCCTAACAGTTTCGCCTATGTGGATTCCTTTTGCCGGTTCCAGAGAATCTTAGGCACTCCAAACTTGGTATGTGTTGAAGATTTTTGAATTTCCGAGCTTCAAGACTCCCACCTATTCTGGTCATTTTAAATATTTCTGATAAAATTTAAAAGTTGGTCATGGATCTTAAAAGTTCAATCTGGTAAAGCTTGACCCTTCTAGTTTTATACCTACTATTATTTCATTTTGGATCCATGAACGTATCATACCAGTTTGTTTGTATTTTGCATTTCAAGTCTATCATTATATGATTTTCGTTTTTCAAAATCCTTATCCGCATAAATTTTAACGGTATTCTATATTTTTACTCAGTTACAATCTCATCAGATTGGTCTTGTGTACTACATTTAGTAATTAAGTTTCAACTGCTGGTAATAAATCGGAGCTTTTAGCCTTCGAAATGGCGCAACGTCATCATGTTTATCTTAAGGGGGTACATATGTGTATTTTGCCCTAAACTTTGACGGTGGTTTAAAGAAAAAGTACTCATGCTATGGAAACGTTTTTTTTTTATTCAAAAGATCAATTTTGTGAGAATATAATACGTGGTCGCCAACTGCCGTGGTCATCGTGGTCATCTTGAAAGCGGTCATTTACTTTAGTCCATATGCATCCCGGTGGCCACTGCTGCAATCAGGTGGTGGTCTAAACAAAAATATAGTAAAACAAAGTGAATTCTAAATATATTTAGCAACTTGTGTCGTTCCAATATTTCGATTATAATAATTAGAAATAAAATGGCGACAAGCTGAAAAAAAGTCGATTTTTACCCGTGTTTTTCAAAGTTTATTCTTGAAATAAACCATGAAGGGATACATTTTTTTTAAATGTTCGAACGTCACAAGTTGCGTAATATTGTGAAGAATATTTGTACAAAATTCCATATAAATTGGTTGAAAATTGAGCGAGTTCTGATGGCCACGGGCTTCGAAAATGTAGATTCGAGAAAAACGCGTTTAAACTTTTAACACTGTGCTTTTTGAATAACAAACGTTCTATCAGTTAGTTTTACATAAAAATAACGAACCGGGGGTTTTTTGAGTTGCACATCACGAATATAAGGTCAAAATGTCAAAATTCAAGATGGTGAACAAAACATGACGGACAAAACATGAAAAAAAAATTTAACAAAAACTGCTCACGCTCAATCATCAATTCCAGGACCATAAAGTTGTCCTTCTTTATGAAGAAACTCTTCATTTTGGAAAGACCTCTTTACCCTCCGAGCTATTCTCCCTATTGAAAAAAATCTTATGTAAAATTTGATATAAAATATTATATAACATTTCATGTCCCAATTTGTCGTCTATGAAATTGTGTAAAATATCATGTAAGATCTTACATAATTTCTTACTCGCCAAATTGAGACATGAAATTTTACATAAAATTTTTGTAGTAGGGGTACCTTCGCGTGAAGCCTCGTGTGCCTTTCGTTCGGCTGCCGCTATTCGCCTGTTGTTCTCGGTTTCGCAGTATTTGGCAGCGTTTCGTCGGCAACTAATTCAAACATAACAGTTCTCGAATTATGCAAGTCAAACAAGCCCACCTCGTTGCGCAACCGAGCTTTAAAAAGCCATGTTCGTGGTGATCGAGTGTATGGTCCTGACAATTCTCTAAGTCGAAAATTAATTGGCAGTTGTTGCGCAGATGTCGGCCACCAAAGCGCAATAAATCTGTGCACTTCGTTTGCCAAAACCGCTCCAATTAATTGCAGCCAGCAGTAAATAATAATTCTTGCCGGCCTGCGAGCGCGCCGCTTATTGCCATGCAATTTACAACTCGCAACCACATAGTTGTGGCATCTGGCCACGTGTTAATTTCATGTTTACTACTTTGCGTCACGCGAAGGTGTCGAATTACTGGTGCATCGGGGTTTATGCCTGAATGGACGTCGACAAGCAGGAGTAACCTGATATACAGTAATGAGAAATTGTTAGAACTTCCCGAGCTGCATTACTTTTAGCTGACTGACCATGTCAACAAGATTCGTAAAAAAGTAATTCGCTTGTTAATTTTGATCGATGATCACACCATTTATTCTGTTTAAATATTATGCATGTGCCATCGAAGGCAAGATTCGGTGAGAAACTGAATGTATTCAAAATATAGCAGTGAACATAATTGACAATTAAAACTTGACTGACTTGCTTTATATCAAAACATGATGTTTGATTCTTAAAAATAAAAGATGACACAATTTATTTTTAGATAGTGATGCACAAATTTAGCTCTGAAGTAAATACACAAATTAATTGTCAGACTCCTAAGTCAAAAGATACGTGATCATGTTGCTCATGATGAACGCAAGTTTTTGTAATCCTTTGTGGGGGGAGGATTGCATCATCGTGTTATATTAGTTAAAAATTCTTGCTGAAGATTAACATGATGCTTTTTCAACAGAATCATATGTATATCCAATTCAGATTTCTATAAATTAAGAAAGTATCGGAGATTTTGTTGCTCCGGATCCTACACCATATCATAATTATTGCATTTTGCTGTCTGGCATCCAATATATATTTGTGTTATTGTAGTGCCTCAGATGCTGCCTGTTAACTTTTCCGTTAACGCAGAAATTTACTATTTCTGAAATGATATGCAAATATTCTTGCACATGTTCAAGGTCTAATCGCAGAACTGTGTTCTATGATTGGGATTCTCATTTTGCAATCAGATGTAATTTAGCCTGCATAATGCACAGGTTCTTGCACTTTAGGTTCTTTTAGTTCTTGGCCTATCGTTGAAGTGCCTTCATAAGTTGCATTAGTTAGACACCAAGAGCCATCTTGACCCAAATTTCTAAATTAATTTGGTTATGGCTTCGGGAATACTTTATCTCAATGAAGGCTGAAGCCAATGAAATGTAAACAAAACAGCATTCATTTCCTTGCATAAAGACTTTTACTTTGTCCTTCAGATTATAAAAAAATCCAGTTCCGAAGAATAATAATAAAAAAGAAATTTGCTGCATAAATTATTCCTTAGATGATATCTAATCAAAACAATATTATAAAAATGTTTTTTTTTTAGTCCGATGAATGACATTTGCAATAGTTAGCTGTTAATGTTAAGAATGGGAGATGGAACTTAACATATTCAAAAAAATTGAACAAAGAACTGAAAGTTCGTTTACTCATGTCACATCATTAATTCATAGATAATAAGAACTTTTCTTCAAGCTTTGCAAGTTCAGTTTTTTAGACGAACAATTTTTGAGGGAATAAAATTATGGAATAGCCGTAGACATTACAAAATGCTGGTACTCAAAGAACTATTATTTTTTTAAAACAAAATCGGGAACTGTTGTTGAATTCATGTTTTTTTCTTTTGATTATTTTCTATTTTTCTATTTTTTGATAAACTTAGGTCCATTTTTTAGTAAAAGTGATTGTTAACACTTATTTTTAATGTATTGTATATTTCTATGCGTACTAGAACTTTATCACAACACAAATATAAATTTTGTACTTATAGGTTTTAAACTTATTAATTAAATACGGCATATGTTATGTGTATGAACAGTTTGGTCTCAAATTTGTAATAACTCCCAGAAAATTTAACATCGCTTGTTCGCCCAAACCATTTGTTTATAAAAGTCGAGATAGGTTTTACATCACGATAAGTGGGACGGTACTCCATTTTACTAAAAGTAAATTTCTTCGTCACCAAACAACTCTCTTTACTCGTGTTCTGGAAGATTTCTGCGTCATGTTTAGGTAAACATTACCAATGACAATTTGGACAAAAAAAATGGTCTTAGCCAATGTTGATATTCGCTATACAGTAACCCCTGGTAAGTTCAAATGGCGTTCCTTAATAACAGGTGGATTTTGAGCAGCCTAGTAGTAGCAATTATGTCACTTAATGAAGAGAACTCATCGCTCCAGATAATTTGGATGAAAATGCTGCGCCCTTTACGCATTTGCTCAGATACTATTCATAAAATTTAACTCGGTTAGGATCATCTATCGTTTAGAACATGGTTTGATGTTGGATTGTAACATATTTAATGGATTCACTTTAACGTAAAAAGGTTTTTCAGAAATTGCTTATGATATATCGATAACCGTGATCTTTCCGAATCTTCAATATATAGGAATATGTTCATATTTTTAAAATTTATTTCTAATGCTACTAATGGTGGGTCAGTAGTGGATCTTTGTAGAATTATCTTCTAAGTTGTCTTTACATTTTTTTTATATTTTCATGTTATCCGTTATAAGAAACAGTCTTATTTGTACTATTAGGTTCAAATGGATCCAAAAATAAATTAATTATTAAAATATTTTTTAAGTTAATAAACACTGCCTATTTAGGGATCGAGTACGTTTTTCTGTACTTTAATTTTATAATATTTTTTGGTTGAAGGTTAACTACCTTACACTAAACATTGATCTTCTTTATGTTTCTTGCATAATTTGTATTTTCATGTTTTACTTGTGGTTTTGTCTCTAATGCCGGATTTTAACATTTAAAACAGTTGTTCTGTTATATTATACTTAAAAAAATATCTTCAAGTTGTTGAAGTTTATCAACTAATTCGGCATGAAACTAAACAATAAAACTGCATACTTGTTGATCTATTGCATTATTAATATCTAACAGTTTCGATAGGATGTCATTAAAATTACTCGTCTCGCAATTGCATTACAAAATTAATAAAATTGAATTGCTAATGCAAATTGGATATTCAATTGTAAATTTAAAAAACTGTTTCCATTTGTAATAAAATAAATGTACAAAAATAGAACCATGGAATTGTACTTACGGGGCTTTGCACTAAATCTCTCTGGTGCACTTAAAATTGCTTCTAATTTTTTCAAATTGGTGGTTTGGACTTTTAGTGATTAATTAGAACAATCAAACCAATTTACAAGTATAACTCTTTAGGTAATAGAACGTGATGTTTAAGTGCATCAAAGTGTAATAATACAGTCCACTCTAAAAGAAATGTCTGTTTAAATTAACGGATTTAGACTAATAAACAACATTCAGCGTTAATGTCTGCGTAATTATTGCACATTCTAATATATGGGTCAGTATTTATAAAAAATAAATTAACCTAAAACCTGGTGTTGTAGGCTGAACATCAAGCAAAATTGCCATTTGTTTTCCAAACTTTTCATAGTGGTGCCCCTTACATTGTGATCTTGCAAGTATGGAGTTACGTCTTCAGAAATAAAACTGATGATCGAATATTGAGATCTAAAATAATTTTTACAAGTAGTAATGCTTCGAAATTTTTTACAACATTAATAACAGATTCATTAATCTGCGTTAATATACAGTTTCGATAGATTTTCAAAATAGTGAAAGGTTACTAGTGTGATGTATTTAAAGACATTACTTAGGCGTAAGTGACGTTTGTATTCCTTTACCCTAGTCACGCCTTTAACAATCAAAAAATTCAGCAGTTGCTGAACATGCTTTGGAAAATCCTAACCACGAGACAGAATTCGGGCAAACACAAGTTTTATCCAATTGTAGGAATTATTATCCAAGAGATGTATAAATATAGAAATAATTTTAACAGGGACGAAGGATTCAATCTACCTAAATTTGGTTAATCCCTTTTAAGTGGCAAAAAACAGACCGTGATACGGTGAAAGAGCGAGTGACGTCAGAAAATGCCAAAGTATTACCTGCAACGTCCCGATTGACGTCAGCAGCTAACCAGATCACATTATCTACCATTCCGGTGACGTCAACAACGACCCTTTAACATCAGCGCTACCACATTCGCACGAGTATAAATGCGAAAAATTTTTAAAACAATTTTTTCTGAAGATGTTCGCTACAGTTGTGAACGAAGCGTCAAGAGTTTCTAATCTCCTACCAAGGTTTTATAACCCTAGAACCAACCATACGATGCACCATTAACAATCAGAATCATTTGCAATGAAATTCTAGGAGTTGATAGGATGACGTACATATTGAAGTTATTAACATTCTTTTTAGGTCTTCTGAAAAGAGGATTATGTTGTGCATTTGATGCAAAAGTGTTTCAATGAATTTTGTAGTTTTTGAAAATGGTTGTTACATGTTTTGGTACGTTCTAAATCAGCAGAGGCGTAGAGACTCAAAACTGGGCCTGGAGAAAAGATGATTTACGGGCTTTCGAAATAAAATTATCTTTATTATTACAGGTTTTATTAAAATGAGAACTGCAAAATAATATATTGAAGATTAATGACATATAAAAGGACTTGCATTAACATAATGGTAACCTTGTTATTAACAGGTTAAGGTAAAATTGTATATACATATCTATTTACTTTCTTATAGTAACTTCTTTCTTATGGTAACTTCATTGAATTTTCGTCAACTCGCTAAATAAATTACTAAACTTCTCTTGGCGACGCGTTTAGAACCCTCCAGATGTTTACACGCTATTTTGCCTCACTTCATCCAGAAAGGCTGTTCTAGAACCACTTGTGGAAAGGGCTATGGAAAAATTGTTATATTATATATATAAAAACATTTAATTTTAGATCGCATACGCTTTAGACCTATTGTTAAAATATCAACAACATCTTTATTCCTGTCGTTCGTCTCTAGAGCCATATCATAAATGTCAATTTTTCTACTGTTTTTTGGGTTTTATATCTTAAAGTCTGTTTTGTAGTTTACCCAACAAAACCCCTACTCAAACCCTCTTTCATTTTCTTAAATCAAAAGTATTGCTTTGACATCTCATCGTAAAGGTAACGTTCGACTTCCAAAACGGCCCTAATAACTGAATTTCGCGTGAGCAATTTTTCTAAGATTCTTTTCAAATAACTTTAAGCTTCCATTCTCGCTGTAGTTTTAGTGGCAAATATCGATACACATGATAGTTTTGCGTAACACAAATCTTTTCTTCTATGTTTAACTATTCTAATTAATCTTTAAAGCCTATCTAAAATTTTCGAAGTATCTTTCTATGTTAACCTTCACTTTTTCTCTTCGATTTCTAGAATATTCGCTTTTAATTTAACTTCTTTTTTTATTCACCTGAAATGTCTCTTCATACTTATCTTTACTTTTTGAAATTTTCCTATCCATGTTCTGTTTAAATTTCTGGATTGTTCTTCCATATCTATTTTTACTTTCTGTGACTACTTTTAATTATCTGATCAAACTTTCGGAATTTTCTTGGATATATGCTTATTCTTGTAATTCTCTTCTCAATTTTCTCTTCAAATTTCTGTCTTTATTCATTAACTCCTTATTTATAAACCTAGAACGTTTCATAAACTTATTTTGATTGCGATTTTTTTTTAAATTTTCGGACTATTCCCATAATTTCCCTCGTAAGGTTCTAGATTTTCAGTTCGTTTTTCATGTTCTGCATTAACGCATCTAAAATCTTGGTTTCCAATAGATACTTTTGTCGACTAAGGCTTATTACGACTTTTTTCTTTGTCTTGCTTTTTTCAATTCGCTTTTAAGTTTGCCACCTTCAGTTCGTGCAACTTGGGTTGTTTTGCCAGGGCAATTTATTTAAATAGTTCTTTGAGCTGCAATGGATTCCACATCTGACATTATTTGCGGAGAACTCAGTTACTGCGTTGGATTACTTATTTACATTAATTATTTATAGGATAACATTTCTAAGTTAACAACACACCTATATCAACTCCAAATTATATATTTAAATTTTTACATTGTAAATTTTGTTAATTAAAAATAGAAATTTTATTAAACTAAAAAGTAATACGTTGGAACTTGCACGGGCCGTTAGGAACTACGTGTTCGGGGAATTTTATCTCCTCTCGTCCGTTTTCGACGGGCCTACAGATTAGTATGTTGTATTAGATTACTAAAATACCAGAGAGCACTTGCTATCATTCTGTGTGTTTTGGGCTGCTAGCGGTGTATGCCGTTAGATTTACAGGAAAAGAAATTTATTTTCAATGGTGAGAGAAGCAAGACTCAAGCATTTTTTTTAAATTTATAAGTTCATTTCCCTTCTTTTTATACAGTACAGTTGTTTTTAAGTAAGTTTTTTGTCCAAGTAGGGACCTAGGTAGTGTGCTTTCATTTACTTACGGTACTACCATGTTATTTAGTGGTTATGGTGGACATTTTATATTATTTAGAGTTGAAATTTTTCTTCATTTACTCTTATTCCCCATTTGCTTATTTTAGAGGTTTGAGGGTTAAGGTGATTAGAAAAAAGGACCTTATTATCGGTAAAATTGCCTGTGTGCATTTCTGTTGGAGGTATGTCTGCAATATACATGTTTAATAGTAACGGTTCAATGATATTTTCTTAGGGAACACCAGATCAGATTGACTAGAGCCCCAAATATAAGGGTGGTGTAAAAGTTATTTGTTTTTTAATATCAATTTGTTTCATATTCCGAAGGAGACACAAAATTAAAAATCAAAATTTATACCTTTGTATAGTATCCATCTAGCTATCATCCATCGTCCTATGTGTCGTTGGTACTACTCATGTGGCTTGGAATTAAAGAACTGATGTAAGAAGGGGTCTTATAATTCCTGAGAGTTGACAAAGTTGACATCCGGCCAAAAATTAGAAAATTAGAAATTAGAACACGTTGTGATTCGATGGTACCAAATTAGGACTATAGCTGAGGTGCGGTAACAGTCCGATTCCATCAAGTTTTCCTAATTTTTGCCGGATTGTTTGGACGGCATGAACCATTTACAGCAGCATCAGTTTTCGACTGATTATATTAAAGTATCGTTGTTCCAAGATAAAATGGCTACAATTTCAACAAATAGTTGAATTGTTTCAACAGTTTATTTAGAACCAAATCTAACAACTCAAAAACCAAAAACCATTGCACCACTTTACATTGTCGACCATGTTTTATTTGAAAGAAACGATTTTAGTTAATTATTAAGTTTGAGATAATTTTTTTTATGGTTTTACGTCAATTGCAACATGCGCTCAAGAAAACCTTCCAGCTCCTAATTAAAGAAGAAACTGCCAACAACGGCTCGAGCCACTTAACAAATGTATCTCAAGAATTCAACAGAGCAGCTTGCAGCAACATAAAAGGAATGCACAATAAATTGAAGCGGGCGCATTACAAGAGAAAATCTCATCGGCATCGCAAATTCGGCTTTCGATCCTTTACGTAAACGGCCATTTGTGTCGGTCGCGGACGACTGCCGACACGGATAGCTCGCTCCGGATTAAAATATGTAGATTAAATTTCCATTTAGCAAATATACAGACACGTCGATCATGTTCTACAGGCAATCGCCGTATTTCACCGAGTACGTGGTCTGAATCGCAACTGAGCGCAATTTAAAATCCTCAAACCTGAGCTTTGCGATCGCGCGCGGGTCTCCCGGATTCGCGAGGACGTCGGTCGGCGAAAAAGACGTTGCGCATAAATTCGACGGGAAATATTCCTCTGCCGGCGTAATTCTTCGTAAAGGATGGCGCGGCTGTTTATCACGGCCGCGCGGATTGTTGGATCAGCCGCGTAAAGGAGCAAAGCGAGCGAAAATTATTGGGCAGCCTCCGGCGCGCACTCCCATTCAATAAATTACCGCGGAACCGCGCATCTGGCCGATTAACAGAGCGACCGGAGAATGCCCGGATTCCTCGCGGAATTGCTCGTCCACCTGTGCTTTATTGGCGGCGTTCTTCGGCGTTCGTTTGCTCTTTTTACCGGCAAATGCCTCGGCGAGAAAGGAAAGGGCAGATTCTGATATCAGTCTAGTCATAAATCAAACATATAAAGTTAATCTTATTTTTTTGCGGCTAACTGTAGCATTCAAGAGCATATGTTTAAAGTTGCACTTGCACAAGTTACGTTAAAGACATACTGTATGAAAGGATTGTGGCCATTTTCTAGCTTATAGATTTCTTCTGGATGCATGCGTGCAATTTGATTATATAATGACAACTACAACGTTGTTAAGCATCGTTTTGGAGGATCAAAGCTAATTGAAATTCATCACTTTGCAAAAGCTGATTGTTGGAGTATTAAATTTTGCTAGGGTAAATCGTAGTACGATAATACTGTATACCAATTCGATAAATTACTTAGTATTTTCATAAATACTGTTACAAAACCTACCCTTGCTTTAGATAGCATTAAGATATCTATGACATTGACATATGGTTCCAATTGTCGAGTCTTAAAATTATAAGTTATACTGCATACCTGTCAAGTTTAGTTCTTTACCAATGCATTACAAAAGTGTGAAACTGAAAAAGTGCAATCTTTAAGACCCTACACCCTCTTGGTATTATCCATATGTATGTGTATCGTGATATAAAATTATTTAATGAGACTGGAGGTGTTGAGAATCATCTAAGATCTTGAAGAATACGTTCAGTTTGTACTATTAAGGGAATCAAAGTGCCCAAATTAAACAAAGTCCTATTTCTAACAGAAGATTGTCTCAGGAGATGCAAATTTTCAAAACCTCGATGTCTCATACTATTAAGCAAGACCTAGGACTAGCTGCTTAAAAAATACATACGAAACACTTGCTGGTAGGTGCGTTAAAGAAAATAGAAGAGGGAAGCAAAAAGCTTGACTGAGTACGCGCATGATGTCCGCATGGGAATTTTGTTTACGGATGAAAAAAAATTTACATTGGAGTAATTTTTCAACAAACAAAATTACAGGTCGTCGCTAGCGCCAAGGGTTTAGAAAGGCCATCATTCAGCAGCTATATATAATAGTTTAAGGGGAGTATATTGTGATGGATTACTTGATATTCATTTTGTGAAAAGAGACAAACTTCGGCCGCTGTGCATCAACAGAATGTTTTGGAACGTATAGAGAAACCACTGAATTAGACGCTTTTCCGAGGTGAGCTTTGGATTCACAAAGCACGGTCAATCCAAACAACAATGTGTCTTATTTTCTGATAGTAGAGGATTAGCCTTCTGGTAGTCCAGATATTAATCTATTGGATTGCAGATTGTGAGCAGTTTTAAGGGCATATTTTGCTCAGGCACCTTAACGTTAATTCTTTGAAGCGAACCTGACGGCTGCAGACAGTACTACTTTAATAGATGTAGTGTGTGTTGCTATAGACGAGTGGTCCGGAGGTCTTAAAGCTTGTATAGCGGCTGAAGGTGGCCATTTAAAATAAATTCCTTGTCATTATATGTACTTACCAATAGCGATTTAATAAATCCTGAAAGTATTATGCAAAAGCAGTTAAACGTTTTATTTTATGGTTGTAATTAGTGTGAAATAGTACTTATGGGCATACTATGCAAAAAAGCTGGGCTGTTGGTTGTGTTGAATTGAGAATTTCTTTTTACAGATTTTTTTCAATATACAATACTCTTCAAATTTGAGATTATTTTCATTCTACCATTTTAACCAGTGACTTCAAAAACGTATCCTACCATAAACGATCATTTGAATTACACTGTTATTTTATGGATTAGACAAGTCCTGATTTTCTGCATTAGGAATTAAAGTAGCAATTTTTAAGAAATTAGGGCGGTTCAAATTTGAATTTCTGTTGAGATTGAGAGAGAAGTACATGGCCCTTTATAAAACGGATCATTTGGGGTTTTCATTATTTGAATAGATGCATTATTAATCAGTCTAGTCTTACATATTTTGCATTTTAATGAGAGATTCGCAGAAAATATAAATTTTTGAAAGAATACATAAAACAAAGTTTGTTGGTTATGATTATCTAAAGATTAACAAAATTATCTTTTCTTTATTTTAAACTATAAACAAAGAATTTTTAATATTTTTAAAACGTGTATCATATAGGTGACATAACTTTAAGAGAGATTTTATATTGTACTGTATATATTTCGCATCTTTGTAAAATATTTTTTAGTTTTTAAACGGTTCTTTTTATGTCGATGATTGTAAGTGCGCCTTTTTTGTACACCCAATAAATTTGACATATTTTTCGGGTCCAATAACCTGTGTAATTCGTCTTTTTGTATATGTCTTTGTTTCTGCTTTTTGTGATTTTTTCGCCTATAATTTGCAGTTTTTAATTGGTTTTTAGCCAGAAATGTTAAATTTCAAGCTCTTGTAGCAGATTTGACTCCACACCACCAATTCGGTTTTTGAGATATCAAAAAACTTTGAAAGTAACACGGCTCAGGTTAGATAACGTTATCTTAAGGAAATTGCATAGAACTTGGTTTGAGCTTTCCTACAAATAATTTTAATTATACTTTGCAGAAAGAACCTTTTTACATGGGTTAGCATCTTTGGAAAAATGGTCCGACTATCGGACTATCTAAAGAGCTACCCGGCTCTTTGTTTGCCAAACATTTTAAAACAGTCTGTGAAGGATCTTGTATCATTCAAAATTAATGTTTTATATCGTTCGATTAGAAGTTTTTCTCTATTCAACAGTAAGAAATTGATTTTTTGTCCATTTTCAAGATACCTGTGAAAATGGATAGTTGTAAACGCTATTTTGGTCTTGGAATAATAGTTTTAGGGAAAGAGTTAACTTTTTTGACAAACTTATCAAAAATAGTAGTTACACCTTATACCTATTTCTAATCTATAATAGACAACAGAATGAGACAAAAAAAGAGAGTAAACATAAGAAGATACTTTTCAGTATAGTTGTTAGGATGACAAGCCAAACAGGTACAAATATTTATTCAAAAAAATGCATATTCTGATCGTGTAATAGTTCTGGTCATTTCAAATAGATATCAGGAATGAGCTTGTAATTAAACCATATATTCTGGCACACTATAAAAAAAAAACAGTTTTGCTCACTTTTAGGCTTACCTGACACCCTAGTATTTGCGCTTATACAATTTTAGATATGCCTCAAAAGAACTTTCTATCCTTACATAGTGTAATGGCAACTCTGTCACGTTTGATTAGTCTGATCATAAATATTGCTATTTATTTATGCAAGCTACTATCAGATTTTTCCTATACTTTCAGTGATATCTTTTTTATATTTGTATGAGCTTTGAAATCGTTCTTTTTTCATATCAGAAAATTGAAGACCTTTCTATATTGTTTTTAAATTTCTGAAGAAATATTTATTTTGACTTTGATGTTTCTAACAGAAAAGAAGAAATTAAGAACTTATTGGAACGATGCTGGAAATAAAATAAATAGCACTAGCTACGAAAGTAAATCCAATATAAATAAGAATTTTTTTTTTCGCGATAAGAAAAGAGGCAAGGCTTCTGAGTTGTAGAGGTACTTGAAAATAATTTTCCCGTAAGATATTTTGCACTATATCAAAGCAAGTTATGATTAAGTTTCATACGACAGAGGATCTAACACTATTCGAAATTTTGAGAATACTCGGGGTACACTTTGTGGACGACATGCTTAAGAAAACTCAAGTGTATGTATAGAATAAACGATTTGTGGAAGGATAAGAAGGAGTTAAAAACCATCGTTGCACAAGAAATAGTGTAATTGAAAATGATATTTACATTTTTCGCTGCATTCTTGAAAGTGCTTCTGAGGTCGAAATAAGTTATGACAGTGCTCAGACGATTAGTAATGACTATTTTGGGTTTAGATAATGACTTAGTTCTATGCAGCCCTCTAAAATCGACAAAAAATTTAATATTTATTCTGGAACACAATAAAAAACGGCCTCCCTATACAACGGACTTTTATGATGCTGCGATAAATTTAAAAAAATTAATTTATTTTATATTCGGTTTAACCTTGTACTTAGAAATGAGATAGCAGGGAGTAATGTACAGTTATATACTAAAATCCTTTCTAACTCTCTGTTCGCTTACCTTATTAATGTTAAGTGCATTTTTGTGTTATTTGTTAAATATCTGAATATTTCAACGCCTTTGTCTATCAATGTACTTCAATATTTGAACTAAATCCAAAAATTTAGACAATTTCATTTCCGCATATAACGGCATGTTACGTATTTCACATATAGTGTGTAATTAGAAATGCTCTAGTAAAACAGACACATTCGTATATTGGCCATTATGCTTTTCTGAACCGGCAACCCAGATAGCTGCAAAAACTACTTTATGTTCCGGAATATCCGGCATTCTATTCTATTTATTATAGGTAACGCCACAGTCAGTAATTTGTGTTTTTATACAACTTGTATAATAAAACATACGCAGTATTGAAATGCAGTTATTTTATTTAACTGTGAGACATTTTAGTTAAAAAATTACACTTTATAGTAAAATAAATTGCCATTTCAGTATCGTATACAGAATATCTAGGTGCTATTATGGTTTTAAGTATACAAATGAATATTAGATTAAATTACGTAGATTATCATTAAATATAATACTGTGATATTATTTTTTTACTACTTAAATCTCATTTTTTTTATCAATTTTATAGATTGAATGTCAGTATTCCGCTAAGGATAATTTGTATTTCGTTTATGATAGAAAGAAAATCGATTTAGTAGTAGTCATTAATTCCTAACATTTCTAGAATCTTTCTTTGAATGCCACTGTTCTTATGGATCTTGACTTTTTTCTGCTCTTTACTCAATCTTAGTACTAGCACCAAAGCAATGAGCTGGTTACCTCAGGGTACACCACTTTAATAAAAAATTAGTGGAAGATGGTCGAATGACTTTATCGATTATTTTAATTTATTCAATCAATGATTTCCCAGATTCTTGTCTCGTTGACAATAAATTTTTGTTAGCACAAATTGTGCGAATTAGTTTTAAAACTTCTACTGAAAAAACAGTTCGCGAGTTAATCCAATCCTCTGGTCATCAGTGTATGGCATTTTTACATTTTTGGTTCCCGATCTAGCTGTCACTCATGAGATTCAAAAGGATAGAAGTCTCTGCTCAGAGCATTGCTTGACGTAGGACCCTTTTTCAGTATAAAGAATGTAGGCAACTGCAAGAGGGACAGTGGCCTTGGATATATTAAGGAAGACAGTCCTCGCTTACAATTTTTGGTCTCCAGCATTCATAAAACTTGTAAATTGCTTGTTTTGCGTTATGTATCTTCAGGAATTTATATTATCATTAGGAGAAAGTTGGCGAGACTACGGCGAAGATGCGAGTTGATCTAATTTTAATAATAATACGTAGTCATTATATTACTACATTGATTTAGTGCTGTCGTGTTGTGTTATATCTTACAATGTTTGCTTTTGATGGCATTACACTCTACCATGTATTGTGTTTTGAATGTCAGTTATCATACGTGTACTACCAACAAGGATAGGCTTCCATCGTCTGTATGAAAAACTTTCAATAAAAGAAACTAATGAATATATTCGTAACTCTCAGAGGCATAATTATTTGTTTATTGTGTTTTAGTATTTGAAGTATTAATTTTTGTCTTAAATAGCACAAATTTTCAAAGTAGTGACGTAAAAGGGATGTTTGGTGTTTAAGTGCGATTAGGAGTATGAATGTTTCCGGAAATCTTATAAAGGCTTCTCTTTAGAGGAAAACTTTTATGTCGTTGAAAAGCAAACAGATTTGTAGTTATGAAAACAGGAGACTGCATGTTAAAGTGATCAGCACTTGGAAGACTGGTTAAAGATCACCCTTAACTGTCTACTTGAAAAAATCTGTGAAACTCACCCTTACCGAATGTTTTTGGTTAAGACCCTGCTATTTGTGTTGCTATAATTTTGGATCTCATTGAAAAAGAAAGAAGCCTCTGGAGTTTAAGAGACCCTCTGAGAGAAGAATCGGGTGTGCACATTAATGATTACCAAAAATTCAACTAGTTGCCGAACCATCGTGGAGAGGGTCTCATAGAGCAAGCTGGACATGCTCAACTAGAGTGACATCGTATCAGATAGCCTTTCTCCGACCCTATCAATAAAGAGAAAAAAAAATATAATATATATATTCATACAGACAAATTGAGTTTTTTATCGTTTCAAAGCACAGTATTTTACAGCAGCGGTATCAGCCTAAATATAAAATTGTTGGAGGCTGTCTAACTGTATTTCTAATAATTAATCATGATTAAAGTAAAGAATGATATAATAATTTCTAACAAAATTATATTTCTGAGTATTTTAGTTAAATGGGAAAGACTGGTAATTTGCAATGCCAGCAAAATTATTTAAACTACATCTATTTTAATTTCTCGCTATTCATGCGTTTGATTGAAACATTACAAAATCCATAAAACCAAATACTTCAATTTCATATCTAAGAAGCCCATTACTATCGTAATAAAAATTCAGTTTAACTACTTTGAGTGTCACTTAAGATACCGCCTAGTTATGATGTCCACAAGGCTACTGTCAGACGCATTTCCAAACGACGCATTAGTTGCGATGTTCATAAAGTGCTGAAGACGCGGTAAATGAACTTAACGGTAGGCTGAAAGGCATCTCTAATTGGGCGAGACGGAACTAATTTAAACGTTTCGAATTCTGAGGTAGTGATAGCAGCGGCTAGTTGTCAGTGGTTCTACGCGATGTAATGATAAATGCGTTCTGTTCGCATTATAATTGATAGCTGATTAATGCAGAAGACTAAATCAGGTGCAGCATCAGTTATTTGGTTTAATGAAACACAGCTTGCTTCAGTTATTTGATTTGCTATTGAAATATACATATACGGGTTCGATTATGAAACAATTGAAATTTTAGATTTTATTACAAAGGATCGTCAAGAACTTTATCATCCTTATTTTCACTGCACTTAAGTTTTATAAAGATTTTTTTTTATGTAATTTGGTTTTAGTAAATTAAAGGTCCGTTGTATAATCCTCGGAATTGTCATTGTTAAAAATATTTTTATAACAGTTAATAAACTTAATTAAGAGTCTTATTTTCAAGTATATGAAACAATGTGTATCCTAGTGTAATCAGAAAAATGTTTATTACAATTTTAAATTTTAACTTATTTGGTAGTGTTAAAGCCGAGCTGGGCTACATTCAAGGTACTTTCGGAAAGTAATGAAGACATACATAGTTGCCAGCTGTTCTGCTACTTGAACTGGAATATTTTTCAGCGTATTAGTCACAACAACATATGCATCTTAATAATCTAAAAATGGAATTAATTCTCTCTGGCCTAGGAATCCCTACTGGAATTCTATGATTTCTTATATCACAATCTCCGTTTCGCATGAGTCAACTTTTCTCGAAAGGAGGAGGGACTATGAATACGGATTTGAATATATAGAAGGATAACGATCGCTAAATTAAACAAACCAAAATTTAGACTTTTTTCGAACAAACGCCATATTCACCAAAGAGAACGACCGCTACATTCATATCGAACAACGAACAAATGGCCTTTTTACCAAGTGTTTCTCCCACCCAATCACAAACTTGGTTTTTATAGTTTCTTTGCCTTCCGAATTTTTCTGAATACTATAGTTGTTTAACTATTGGATGGGGAGCAATATTTCACAAATTGTCAGTTTCGTTTTAAAAAAAATTTGTAGCCTAAATTGAGCTTTGTCACTAAAAACAACTGTTTTGAAAATATCAAGATTAGTTTCAATCTGCTCTAGAGCTTAATTAGAAAATTCATGATACATACAGTCAAAACGGATTTTTGGGTAGCTTGACTCTGTAAGAATGAAGATATAAATCTCTATACAAAATTAGTCAACGAGACTTCTGAAGAATACCTAGTTTATTGAGTAAAATTTTAATAAGAAACATGGCGATACTTTATAATCTTTTATTCTGCTAAATAGCAATTTTACTCAAAAAACCTTAGTTGACATTGAACAGTAAAAATTTTTAAGTTAAGAAAACTATGGGAGTTGTATCGATAACTGAGATATTCGTTACAACCTTATTATGTTACATAATAAATTATTGAATAACCTATTTACTAGTGCGTCGAACATTGAAATACAAAACTGCATTAAGCAATTTCCTCTTCGCAGCACGACTAGAGTCCAATTTGAGTTATAGACACGTCATTCGCAAGTGCATTTAACTCCGTAGTATGTATTTGTCGGCGTTTAATGGTAACCTAACCGAGAATAAATAACAGCTCGTTCGCTTCGATCTGTCAATCCTTTAAGCTGTGGGCAGAAATAATTGCTCCTGATGCCCTTACGTTAGAACACGCTTTCTCTTCCACCATTCTCTGAATTGCATATACACTTTGCGACAACTAATTGAACTCACTACTAATTTTTTGCATCTGAATTTAGTATTTTTTTCTATAATGTGTATTAAAACTATTTTTATATTATCACTTCAAATATTCTATCAATTACTGATAAAGAGAATTTAGCAAACTCCGTAGAATTTATTTATAGTCAAATGCCTTTCGTTTTAATTTTGTCGTCTAACCTTATGAACTATTCTAGAAAGCCAGTCGTATATACTATCAATTACGTTCAAGTTAGGTGAAAGACTGGGTTGTCAGAAATCTTTAATATTTTGCTATTTAAATCAGTTCTGTGAATGGCAGCTAAAATATCTTTTTTTTTTATATCATTAATCTTCATTTTCATTGCAAAAAGAAGTTTTTGATACTATTCTGGATTTTGCTTGCTACTTAAAATTTTTAAACGTACATCATCTTCTTTATTATAATAACGTACCAAGGTTCGCCCCTTTTTCTCCTGTTATAAAAGTAATAGTGAATTTCTCTTACGATGATTAGTTTTAAAGGAAGTGCTGTTTCAAGATCTCTTAGTTAGTTAATATCCGTTGTTAAAAATCCAACAGTGCTTTTAAATTTCCTTTTCATAAAAGCTGTATTGAACGCTACACTCTTGCGATGAGTGTTTTTACTCTTTTTTTGTAGTCTTTTTGATAATTTCCCACATTCTTCCTACGTTCATCTCTTCTTGGAACTTCTCCGTTCAAGTATATTTTTCCTCAATAGTTCTAATCTGACCCATTTATTCTGTTCCAAAATTTTAAAGAAATTGGAATGGGCTAAACACCAAATTATTGTCGCAGCTGCACATAAATGCACGCATCTTGCGAAATTCCAGCTTCACTAATGTAATATTAGAATTGGTCTGTCATCGGTAGCAAATCTCTCTTACATATTTAGAAACTTGTTAATTATACTTAATTAGACGCCAATTAAGTGCTTAGTGTTTGTTGCTCTATTTCGTTGAAACGCTGTAAGTTGCCGCGTGATTTCTTTTTGCTACAGCTTTTTAGCGATCTGAAGTAATACTCACCACACACACTTTTTCGTGTCTAATAAATCTGAAGAGTTTTATTTCCGCTAGATTCCACCGTTTAAATATGCAAATAAATAGCTTGTTGTTACAGAACTTGTGCAGTCTATCGAATTATAGTTTTTGCTATATTAATAGGCAAAAACTATTTGAGCGACAGGTTATTGAATTTGATTATGAAGCTACCTTTAATTTTCATAAAAGGCAATGCCGGAGTTGGAAAGGAAATTATATTATAAACAACCATCAATAAAAATTTTGAATTTGCTGAAAAACTGTTTGAATTACTAAAGTGTCGAAAGATAAAATTTAAGTCATTGCGTTAATGACAAGAGGACATTTGATTCTATTTTATTTACAAAATATTTTTTTTACAATTAAAAAAATCATTATTTGTGTTGCCATTGTAAATCTTCAGTAATGGCTTGATTAAAGTATTATCTAATTTAGGAAAGTCAAATTTAGCTCTGTGAGAAACTAAATGCATTAACCAATGTCCGCTCTGAAACCGTATGTTTCCCGGATATGATATAACTTTCCATTCCTAACTTTCCATATGACACCTTAATCTTTATAACACACGAGGTCATTTGTTAAAGATCAATACTCTAAATCTTCATAAAGGTTATTTTTGGATTTAAATTAAGAAAATGAAGTAAGATATCATGGCTTGATGAATTGTTGGAATTAATAGATTAATGCCAAATTCAAGCATTTATACACTAATTTCAACGGAACTGTGGATTCCATCATACGAAAGAAATGTATTGCAAACTAAAACAAATTGTAGTACCCGATTCTGCTTTAAAATACCAATCATTTTTTGCTTTTCGTATTCCAACTCAAAATATACCCCTGAAGCTATGGGCATGGCTACGTTTAGCCTTAGAGAAAAATACTGTGTTTTACAGCACACGTAAAAGGTTAAGTACATTAAATGTCCTTGATAACCAAAAAAATATTTAGAAAGACAATATGGAATGACTATTGAAAAAAAAACCTGTCGTAAACTACTAAAGCACTTCGTCGATAAGCGATACAAAAGCTGAGGTTCCTTACGCGCTTTTTCCTGATAACAGGGACCTTTTGGTAGATTGGAGAGGGAGGATTTCTGTATAAAATAGTAACGGGTAATGAGGAGTTCCTAATATATGTAAGGCAACTCAAAAAAGAAAAAAGGGTAGATCAATTCAAGTGAACCATTATTACTGACTGTGAAGCATAATATTTATAAGCAAAAGATCGCACTCAACATTTGGTGAGATATTAAGGGTATATTATATCATAAGTTGCTTAAACAAGTGAAACAAGTTCTAAGTATTATCGGCGGCAACTGTACTGTGCGAGTGGCGCAATTGAGCAAAAACGACTGATTATCTAATAAGAAACCAGATATGTGACACAAATACATGATAATACTTAGAGCACCTTCTATGCCTTAGGTTGGGTAGTTTTTCGTTAAGCTAGCACTTGTTCAGGTCTCTACAGCACCATTTGTTTGATTCGCACTGATCTGAAAATATCGTTCTAGGCATAAGCAAATTTATCGCTCCCAAACCATTATCGTTTTGTCGAGCTAAGATTCATCAGATTTATAATTGATACCAGAGGTATATAGATATTAATGGAGATTATTTTGCATATAAAAATGTGATGGAATTATTTATCAAGAAACAATGAATGTCTTGATAAAAATGCAAGCATTAATTTACTCACTAAATAATTATTTATTTTTTCGTTTTGATGCAAAAAAATATTAGCCATATAGTAGAAAAAATATAGTTATAATAACAAATACATAAATTGTATGGACCCTAAATTTTTTTCGAAGTAGGCATCTTTCAATTTTACTTTTCTCTGCGCCGTTTCCACTGGACAATCTTTTTTTGGAATATGTAAATAGCTGTCTCGTCATAATGGTCTGAATCTTGCCGATAGTCTTAAATCTCTTCTTTTTTATAAATGATTTCGGTTTTGTATACAGTCAGAAATTGTAGAACGAAATATCTAGAATGTAGCATGCGAGAATTGATATTTTAATAAAACTTTCTTCAGAGATTGTAGCCCGTTTATGTTTAACAGATTTTTGTGATTTATTCGTTGCTAGTCTTATAGAAAGGCCATTTGTAAATCATTTGTATTATGCATTTGTTTACACTATACTTACTACATCGTCTTTGAAAGCCTCTTGAATAATCCGAATAGCCGTAACCCTATTTAAAATAAACATTTTAGTATCTCATACACCTGTAACTGGGCCATACTTTAGTTTCAGTTTTATTTTCGTCTATGATCGTTCTGAGGGAATCTAGCCCATTGGTAGGAGTTTGCAGCAAAACGTATCTTGTGATCTGACACGACAAGTTTTATGCCAAAATGTTACGTCAAAATTTGAAAAATTATACATTATATTAAAGACCGTTATTTGTAGATTATTCTCTGTTTTATTTAATTTTATTTTTTGAACTTAAAAAAGTAGCCAATAACTCAACTCGAACAAAAAAGTAAAGCGTTGCTGATATGATTCGAATAAACCGCAAGGTTAAAAATTAAGATGCAATATTAGATTGTACAGTTCAAAAGCGATTAAACAAAGTTATTAAAAGCAACAGCAGCCTTATAATATGGCTCAGATCTGGATGAATCACTGAAGTAAATCAAGAAGCTTTACTCCAAGTTGTCGATATATCTTCAGCTATAATTACTTGATAATTATCACAATAAACCTACAGTTGCATAAGCTAAGCAAAAATAAACAATACAGAGAAATGCCTTACACTTTAAGCCACTAGCAAACAGAAAACTTAATAAATGTGTGCAGATAATTATTTTGCTAAATTGTTACTAGTGACAACAATTGGATTTATTTTTGTTATTTAAAAACCAAGGTAATGGTTAAGTGGAGCACAAGCTCCAAAGTCTGATGTAAAGTAGAAAGTTTTCAGATCAAAGTCATACTTTACGTTTGATGGAATTATTTTGAGATGATTATCGAATGTGGTGGGATCACCGCTAACGATAGTCAAACAAAGATGAATGGACATACCTGACCACAGCGCCCTAAAAAACGCGGTAAAAATTGGAGGAACTTGTTAGAATAGAACTGTTACCCTACCTCAATGACTAGACGCCACCAAATTTTAGCAAAGTAGAAATTTTAGCAAGTAGAAGTTTTTTTATTTAAAACCACAACAGTGGCACAAAAATTGTCTCGTACATGGATAAATACTACTCAACACAAAGAACAGACTTTGCACTACTCGAATTTTAACATTTGCTCAATATTTTCTAGACAAACATTTTATTTGAAGTCAAGAAAAATATACATAAAATTAGCTTTGTAAATTTTTATTTTTAACAATAAAGTAATTTTAGGGTATATACAGACAGAAGTCTTATTAAACACATGAGACGTAATTGAATGATCATTAGGGTATTACTAAAAGTATTCTGTTAACATCTTATTTACTTAAGCTGAAAATAAGCCGACGATTAAAAAATGATGCTACTATTTATTAAGAACGAATAAAGAAAGATAAGAATTAATGACAAATAATGAAAGAAACATGCAGAAACATTGAATAAAAATACCCAACATGTGGATAGATGACTCTTAAGAAATTTAAATGAAGAATAAGCAGTAGAAGTTGAATACAGTAACAGAGATTTTAATGAAAACGGTATATCAAGATTTCTGTTAGAATCAAAGGATAACTTTAGAGGAACCAGATTAAAAAGAAATTATGTTGACAAGAAACACCAAAATAAGTGTTGACCCTGTTACATAAGAAGGCAATGTAACTATATAAAAGAACTACAAGTTTACCAGATAATAAATGATGATACAGGAAATATAATTAATTGTCAATTGTTATTGTAGCAAAAATAATTGAAAGAATAGAGTCAAAAAGGCCCAACCGAAAAAGAAACAGGTATTATTTTATGATAGAAGAATGAAGAAGAAAAAGAAAAGTCAAAAAGATCAGTTGTGATATAGGAAGGAAAATGAAACGAAAATATGTATTTTTATCATTTACTAATAAGGAAAATCCTTGAATAATGTCAGGCTATCAATAGTATCCTAAGCGCTATTGAGAATTAGGATCCGGTAGAAGAATATAAAAATATTAAACGTTTTTGAGTCTTTACTTCTATTTCACTATGTTTCGGAGCTGCTAGTCTCCTCTTTGTAACAAATTCCTTTAATATTTTTCTTATATATTGATGACTTATCGTGAATATTCCTCCTGCTTCGTGGACAAACTTCTCTTGTTTATTGTCTTTGCTATCTCTTTATTTCCTTTAACTGTATTTAACTTTTTCCACTTCTGCTAATGTTGTATATCCTACTTTGTAGAACTACTTACTTTCAATGTACGCTTTATCTTGCTCTATATATTTTCCATAAAAACCAATAATTAGATTTTTGCGAGTGTTTTTTTTTTAATGTTTTTATACCAACGATATAAACGTTAACGGTATAGTAATGTATGTTTTGATATAAGCAAATTAAATATAAAACAATGTGACAAATGTCTTCTCAGATATACTAAGAATCACTATACTGACGTTAATAGTCAACCAATTTCAGCTTTATTAGCTGTTTTATTTTTATTTTGTTTATTTCTATTTTTAATACTCATAATTTTATCAAGGGAACCGGCGGTCTTTAGTGCATTGTTTCTTAAGTGATAAATCATTTGATGCTTTATCATTATCAAGAATGATTAACGTTTTTTACACATTATTTTATAACCACTTTAATATTGACGTGTTTAGTTAACTTTTTAATTAATCGCCATAATATGTTTTGCTGCAATGATCGGTTAAATTTAGAAGGATGCCCTCATTTAAAAGTTGCAAAATAACAGCCTCACAGAAATTTTAAGCAGACTACGCATTAGTTACTTATAAGAAAGAAGATCTTACTTTAGTGTTTATTAAAAGTTTGACTTATTATTCAAATAATTACTTCGATACGTTACCAAAATATATTTTACAACTTAACAAAATCGAGTGATCAACAGCTTATTCTTTTTAATATCTACCTTTTGTTTGCAAATACTCTTTTATATAAATACTTTTTCTTTCAGATATTAAATAATCGATTATTTTTTATCTTTTAACATTTTTTCCCTCGGTAGCTGTAATATTTTTTAGTATTTTTTTGGAATTTCTAAGTTTACATTACATTCTTTTTTTTACATTCATTAACATTCTTTTTACGAATATATGGGTACTAGGAAAGTTTTGCAAAACTTGTATTGAAGCCGACAAAATAACCTCTGGGCGTTAGTTGCTCTTAAACGGTGACAGTAAATTTGTTATCATTAAAATTCTGGAGTTTGATAGCTATGTGACATCGCTATATAGAAGAGTGTCTGAATATCGATAATTCTTCATGACCACCAAGAAAAATGTTCTTTCTTTTGCCTTAACCGAAGAGATGGCACAACGTATTCTGTTGTTTATGTTAACAGTGTCTTAATAGGCGATGAAATATTATGTGAAAATCAGGCTAAAAGGGAGAAAGCTTTCTAACAATTTGGATTTTCCAATGGTGTGAGACGGAAAGTAATTATAAAAACTAAAAGTGTGTTACAATTGTTAAAAGTATTTAATGAACGTGTAGAAATTTCTGATTTTATTAAAGACAACAACGTTGCATTGAACGTGCTAATAAGACAGATATTTTTCGATGTTTTATAGATTGCGTCATCTTTTCATGGGGTTATAATTGTTTGATTGTACTGTTATTAAAGTCAGATTAAAAATTAACATACATAAATAATTTCACACTATCATATTACAAAATCATGGCAATTTAAAACAATAAGATTTATATATGTGTGCTAAAGCGTCCCGCTGAGTAACAATAAGAAAGTAAGCGCTGCCCATAACATTAGTAACATAACACTGCGACAAGTCGTGACTATCCAGTTAGTCCTGCTTCTCCCGTTTCTGTACAGTTTATGAAAACTCCCCACTTGCAAAACCGCTTAAATAATTACAAATCAAACAGCACTGTATCCGACGTACTCGCGTCGCTCAGTTTTGTGCAATTCCGCGGTTGTTTTGGAACCGTTCCGCTTTAAGCTTGAGATTGAATTGATCTTGTTTTATTTGGCTTTAATCAAATCGTGCCTGTTGATTTACGGCCGGAAAATTGCCCCATTGTCAAATTAAACAAAGGCGTTCAACGTGCAATTAAGCGGATGTCATTTCAATAAAGAAGAATTAGATAGTGTAATAATTAAATGTTGGATTAAATGATGATTGACACAAAGGAATTGTACTCGAGTATTGTCAAGGGCAGCTAACACTTACGAGTTTTTTTATGCAAGATTTAGACAATTATGAATAATAGTTATAATACTTATATTTTCTATATTCGACAATAAATATTTTTAATTGGTACCAAAAATTAAATTTTCGAAATTTCTTAACTCTAGAAATTTAAAGTGTAATATGAGGTGCCTAAAAACGAAATTTGTATTTCACATATATAAGATTGAAATATGGTCCAATGATAATTGCATGTTGTGACAAGTTTAACGCGCGTCGAGTCAGATTAAAAACATTACAGCTAGCAGGATAAACTCCTTCTTTGAACCGTGACAGTGAAACCAATTTACAATGCCATCTTGGTCAAAAACGTAATACTCGACAGTTTTGCACTATAACAAAGTTGTGTTGATCAATGTTTGAGCGAAATTATTCCTGCGGTGGAAGATGGTTGTCGTTATTATACGACCACATTTATGTGGTATCAAGAATTACAGAAAGAAAATATCGGCAAATAGAACAAAGAACATTCCTACATAGACAGTCTATACCTTTGAGTGAGAAAAGTTTGTACCCTTTGGATACCTGTTCTTATTCGACAAACAGACGATACTAAGCGTTTCGTGAAGCAGCGAGGCATTCTATAAGTTTGAAACTTGAACAACTTACTACGTCAACAATATCTTAACAGATGACAAAACATGACTTTATTTTTATGACTTCAAGAATAGGCATAAAGGAAAACGCTTGTACAGCATACGAGACCTTCTAATAACGTGAGATGGTGAGTTTATTTAAACCCCAGGAAATGCAAACGAGTTGGTGTAACGACTGATTTTGCATGTATATAGTGGTTCCACATCGTAGATAGTTGTACAGATGTTCGTGTTGCAGTAATATATCATGCGAATACAAAGAATAAACTATTTGGTTTATAGTATGAATCCTAAAAACATTGCCCATAACTTAATTTCAAAAGAGATTAAGACTTTGTTATTATAAACTTATTACGCCCCGTCAATAGGAACATCATAAAGAATGTATGCTGTAATATTCATCTTAATTGCTATACGTGATTAAGTAAAATTTAAATAACATTTTTTTTTATAATACTTTATTCAAGACAGATACGATAATAATTTTAAAATATTTGATTCAGCGAATCAGATAGCTTTGTTGTCACTTTGGTGAATGCTTGGTCGTTTGTGGTTCGCCACTCTATATTTGGCCATTCCGTCTCGGAGGTATAATGATGGACTAAAGTCTTGTTTCAAGTTAGTGTCCGGTAAAAAAATCCGTCTTTCTTTTCTTAAGAAAGCAGGGAATTCACCTTGGTAATACTTTTCAAAGTTTCAATATTGAAATATTGACTAGGCACTACTACCACGACTAAAACGGATTTGGAGCAGCCCTTTATCTTAAAGTTAGGACGTGCTACTTGTACACTAGGTTTTTCTGGCAAACAGTTATTTTAACTATTACATATTTTAAAGATTTTATTGTAGTGTCATGCAATGACTACGAACAAAATAATATAAAAGAACAACTACATTTATCATACTAAGCTAACAGTCTCCTAGTGTTGCCATACTACGAAAAAATCTCTTTGAAATTTTATTTGCCCATCTAAAAATTAACTACCTAACGAACGTGTTGTTTTTGTCATTAGGCATTTTTGCTTGCTGGAATATTTGCAGGAAGCTAAAAGTCAATATATGATGCAGCATCAAGAATGATTCCATTGTTAGTTTATTTGGCCTTATGCCGTGATAAGTAAAGTATGAGTCATTTGAATATGCTAAAAGGCAAATTTACTATATTTAATAATAGTTTTTTGGAAAATAGACAGGCAAAAAATGTATCACCGTCGCGTAACCCAGATTCGCTTTACTAGTCCGTTATTGTAAAATTTGGTTTCGATATTCTGTGCTATTATGGCATGTAGTTTGAGTTAAACGAATAAATAATCAAATTTGCGTCATTACACTTTGATGACACATATACAAATGTATACTACAAACATTTATGCGTCACTGTTTTTAAATCAACCAGTTAATTAGTGCGCCAATTTGTCTTGTGATTATTTGTAAAACCTACATAGAACTATTTATTGTCCCTCTCCTTTATGATCAACTGGATCATTTCTATTATTTACTATAAAATTTTATACTTTGGCATTATATGGTGCAATTTGCTTTGGTTGCATTGTTATGCGCTTGTTTCTAATTAATAATGAGCATACATAATCATTTCGTTTGTTTTGGTTTAAAAAATATAATCAATTGTAACTCTACTTGGAACATTTTTATCTTTATATTCATTTGTAATACAAGGTGTTTCAAAAAATATTCTTACTTTTTGAAGTAACAATAAATGCAGTGTCTATTGGCTTATAAATAATAATTTAATAGTTGTGAATGGTATCTGGTACTCTTTTATAATCCGCATGTTACCTTCGTGTTTTTTAGGCTTCAATATGAGGATACTTCAAAGATTTATCGTAGAGTTACACACGCTGTCAAATTTGTTGGTCTGCATTATCAGCTGTTTTTACGAAGAGGCGATGTTTGTTCAAGCCTCATATTAATTTTAATGGTCACTTGGGTAGTAATTCTTTTTATTAGTAATTTTGATCTTATGATACATCGCTGCCTAACCTGAACCAGTTGTTTAGAGTTCTAAGGTGCACTAAAGTGATAGAATAAAATAGACTGATACAAAACTCAACTAACAAATTTTAGTAGTACAGCAGTTAGTTAAATATTCAACTAAAATATATAATAAATACTTGATCGATTCTCCTGTACTGATACACATGTTTTTAAGCTTTGGGACACAATATCGATTAAATCGTCTATCGTTTTGGGGTATATTTTCTGTCATTCTTCTGTCACTGATGCTATTAACTTCGCTTTGTTGCCAGACTTTCTTGATCTTTTAACCATGTTTTGTTAGATAAAGTGGCACAGATTTAAAGTCATATTTACGTCTAGAGACAGTCTCAGAAGTCTAATTTGTTATTCTTTTTACCGTGCTGCTATTTAGTTTTATGACAAGGAACACTATCTGCCATGTAAACAACATTTTTTTTAACGAGAATGTTATTATTGAAGACAAAAAAGAAGTTCATCACTAAAAATTTCAATATATTTGATGGCATAGCAAATAGTACCCCAACCATTAAGCTAACTTCCTAATATTTTGGAATATGGTGAAGGAATTTTTTATCTAATTGATTGAATGAACACTTTCATACCCAAGTTTGAACACCGTAACTAAATTGAATTTAGTGGCTTTCTTCAAGAAAGACTAAGATATTATCTCTGTAGCTTTGTCGACACTCTTTCTGGAAGTATGTCAGCAAGAATATCTTTTTGGTGGCTCATTAGTACAGTCCCACACTACGCAAATAGCGTTGAATATTGCTCCTACTTATTCCTGACACTTGTGTTAGTTTGGCGATTGCTTCTCCTACTATTGTTCGTTTTGAAGGTTTTGTCGATTCTGATTGCTTATTTCTTCTTTTACAATAAATAATAATCTGATTCACTATTGACAAGGTACCACTTGACCTATAATATACTTACTGCTAAAATTACCTGTATCTTTGCATTTAGGTAAGCATGCTATGGTTCAAACAATGCTAAACTGTCCATAGATGTAAGTATGTTAACTGAATCTAACCCCTGACAACTTTACTTTTTAATATTAATGTAAGTTATGGAATTTGTGTACGTATTTACTATTTTAATATGAGCCAATTTAACATTTGTTTCTCTTCTAAAAATAGATGTTAGTACTATGTAGTAGTTGTCAAAATTTAATCTGCAGAATGAGTAGATTATCTGCCTTATAAAGAGAATAATAATCAATAGGAGAAAATTAGCAGTGACTATCCCTAGAATGTGTTGTAAAGCACCAGTGAAGAAACAATATCTTTGTTATTATCTTTTTGATCTTATAAATTAATTATGAGCGCTTTTAGTCAATATTAATTGGAAACTTTTAGATATGACTAGAATTTAGAATGCGATATCTCGAGCAGTGCAGTCAATTTCTATTTGTTTTACTACCGTACTAAGAATGCCTAGCAAAAAGTTACGTGGAAAACCATGGCTCATTTGTATGCAGTTAGTCACGGCGTCTAACTGTAATTAATTTGTCTTATTTGTCAGTCGATACATGGTTAGCATTGCTGCCTGTACTGATTATGAATGATCATCCTATACCATTTTGTGCTGTTTCTGCAATGGTAAATACCTGTTCTTATTTCATTTTAAGGATAATAATACATTCAAATTTGGACCCAGAGTGTTCTTTTAACCAGTTGAAAACTGGAATTTCTACCAATAATTCTACTGCTTTCAATTTTTTCTTTTTTTTTTAAATAAGTTGTTTGGTGTATTTTTATTATATAAAATACTTTACAAAACAAAAAAAATTAAAATTGATTTATGCAAACTAAAAAGAAGAAAGATAAAAACAGTGCTATCAACGTTGAAGTCTCTGGTTAATGGAGACGAGTCTCTTTTAACGGTAGCAGAAATGAGGATTATAGTTTACACAATTCTTAGCCTTGTTAATGAAGTATAACTGCAAACTTACGTGAAGTGATATAACATCATTCAATTATCTCTCGAACCTATTTATTTCGTTCTAATAAGACTGTATATTAGTTTCGTGCTACTTGTCTGTTGATAGTGGAAAAACGAATAGTTTAAGTACTATAAAAGGTTTACCACAGGAATTACTTTGTATATTTTTGCGCAGATGTTAAACATGGCATAGTAAGTGAGTAATGAAAATAAACTTCGCTATACATGGCATAATGGAAGCACTAATAGGCTCCACTATTTATGCTACGCAGCACTGCATCGTCTGCAAGGTCACTTCCATGTTGCTATTAAAATTTGCGCTGCTGGTGTTCTATATCAACGCGTTCTGTTTTCGCCATCCTTTATTTCTTACTCCATTCATGACACAATTTATCATTTCGCCTCAGAACGGGCGGCGCGCTCTGCAACCGAAAAACCGGTCCATTTTTTGGCCTGCTTACGATTTTCCAAATACGTCCAAATGCAAATGGACTGCGATGCATTTGCGCTTAGAAGGAAATTTACGAGGCCGTCTCGAACGCGAGCGTGACTGAGCCGCTAATTAAACTAACCACGCCTTTATCGGTGGAAAACTGTCCTGACCGTATTTTTGTTGCAGCCCGACTACTACCGAGACGCCCCCCATTTTCATAGGGTTGGAGAGGGCCCTGAATACCGCCTGGAGATCCCTCAGGCCAAGCTTGACTATACCGGAGCGTACACCGTCTTCGCGAAGAACTGCCACGGGGACACCAAGGCCATTATCTCTCTCCAGATCAAGACAAGAGGTAGGTTGAGGAACAGTTCTTTTTATTACATTTTTTTAATTTTAAGAATACTGAACTGTTTTTTTATGTCTTTAGGTATATAACTAAAATTCAAAAATTTTAACTACACTTAAATAGTCGTAAATATGCAGTTCTTATATGAAAATAAATTATTATAAACAAACAAGACTATGTCCTCCAATTAATATAATTACAATTCTGTTTAGAGCTTGTTAACGAGTGATGTAATAATACATTAAGTCATATATTACATTTTAATTATATTTACAAAGTAATAGAGTGTAGACGGGATGTTATGCAAGTGTATTACAAAAATGTAGGTAAAAGTAAAGCAACATAAATTTTAATTAGTTAATGTCATTTATGTAGACGTAAAGTATTCTCTCGATATTTAAATTTAAAGCAATTCGTATCTGATTAACAATTGCGTACAATTAGTTGTAAATTAGCAATTCTCTTCTGAATGCTGCCTATTCTTGCATTAAAGTCTTCATCAGATCAAAGCACAAATATGTTGTTTAACGGATGTGCCCCTTTTTTTCTTTTTACCGCTTCTAGTTTGTGCAATAAATTTTATGAGGTGAAATGACACCAACAGAAGCAACCAATAAAAGATTATTGTATTAATTATAAAAATTTCCTCTTACCACATTTGATTCGATTACAGGAATAGATGGCAAACCAGAGAGCATGGAGTCAAAGAAGTATAGGTAAGTACTAGTAATATAAGCATGATTTTTATCTACATCACGCTCTATAGTAAGGTGCAAACAGTACCAAAAATAGTAAGGAATTTGAAAGACATTCGATGTTGCGATGGTGACGCAATAACCTTCGAATGTGAAGTTGAGGCATCTTCATCTGTTGATATACGATGGGAGAAACGTGGAAAGGTAAGCCGCGGATTTTATGTAAAAGTAAATAGACGTAAAGAATTTTCGATACAGTTGATTCATCTTGGTGGGGATTTCAATGCCGAATTTGATGGCAAAATAGCTAGGCTGTTGGTCGACAAGGTGTATCCTGAAGACGAGGGCGAATATACCTGCGTCGCCTACAACGAATTGGGCAAGACCTTCACTTCCGCTTGCTTATTGGTCGATGGTAATTATTAATTAGAGGAGTAAAATGTCTATATTATATTTTTTTAAATTTTAGTACCTGAAGAAAAAGATAATCTTCTCACGCATACGCTATCAAGATCTGCAGGCTTATCTCCGGGTTCAACGCCGCGCTCAACGCCGCGTACGACTCCCGTTCGCACCTTGTCGCCCCGAAGACATCGCGAGGTTGCGTCTGATATTAGACCACGAAGACTGCGTGCTATAGCCCCTAAATTTTACGCGATTCCGCATAATCGGGTAGCCGAACAGGGCGAGACTGTTAGATTCCAATGCTCCGTGGCAGGTCACCCAGGTCCTTGGGCAACGTGGAGCAAGGATGGTACGGAGGTAACCCCCTCCTCTAGAATAACTATTAAAGAGCAAGACGATTTGCGGATTTTGGAAATTGCTGAGGTTACTCCAGGAGATTCTGGCCTGTATAGGGTGGCTGTTGAAAATAATGTGGGAAGAGTGGAGGCCAGCGCTAGATTAGACGTTATTGCTCACAGGGGGTTCTCCATGAGGGGTTTAAGAGCTCGCAGTGCTTCGCCTCGACCTGCGCCTACCTTTAGCCGAAGGCTAGTTGGAATAACTTCCAGTTACGGAAGTCGGGCTACATTTTCTTGTGATATTCATAGCAGCATTCCGACACCTTACGTGCGGTGGTATAAAGATGGAGTTGCTATTGAAAATTCTGATAAATATGCCATTACTTGTGAAGACACTACACTTAGTTTAGAAGTACAAAATGTAAATTTTGAAGATGCAGGAACCTACTCTTGTATTATTGATGGTAGAGGAGGTCCTAGCGTAACTTCTGCGACTTTAGAAGTTAGCGGAGCTGAAGATTGCCACCCCCCGATATTCATTGAGCAGCTGCCTAGAATAAAGGAAACGATAGAAGGGAAGCCATTGAGACTAGAAGCAAAAGTAACAGGCACGAAACCTTACGATGTCATCTGGATGAAAGATGGTTGTGTTCTTCCCGACTGCGAAGATTTTCAGCAGCCGAGTTTGGAGGACGGTCGCATGATTTTGAGCCTTTCAGATGTCTTTTCGCAAGACTCTGGCGACTACAGGTGCGAAGTGTACAATCCTTTCGGGGAGGCCATGTCCAGGTGCCACCTTGTCGTGCACGGTAAGTCACCTCGTGACTCATTCTTCAATTAGTGGCAAGATCGGTGTTGCTTGCACTTTATTTAAATTCCGTATCGTAAATAAGAAATAAATAAAGGCGCGCCTGCAAACAAGGCGGAGGTCGCGGAGTTCAGTCGCACCCACAATTACAGGCGCCATACCTAAAGAGGACAGATGATGACCTTTCTTATCCGACTATTGCCGAATTCAGTGTGCGAGATAATTGAAAATGTAATTATAAAAACTTGTTTAACACATGTCTAGTTCCATTTATATTATCATTTTTTCTACGATTATTGATTGAATTATGTATTAGTTACAAGTCATTAATGAGAATTTTTGTAATCCCACAGAAAGCACTACAGTATCGCCCACTCTGGAATTTTTGAAGACCCCGGCGCCTGTGATAACAAGCCCCGGCAGCACTGCTTCATTTTGTGCGAGAGTTCGCACAACCGGTGACCAAAATCCTCGAGTTACCTGGGAAGTTGCCGGTGTACCTGTCAAGTCCTCTGACAAATTTCTAGTGAGTAGTAGAAAACAAGAATAATGGGTGCATGTCGGTCCAAAATCGAGAATGTGTCACGTCTCTGTGTAAACAAGTCATCCTTTATGTAAAGCAACTTGAACGAAATTGAGATTTCGCTTTTTTGCTTCGTTTGAGAGAAATTGCCTTATATGTAAGTGCGCCACTTTCTGAATAGCAATTTCTTGATTGATGATAAAGGTGGTCAGGGACGGCAGAGTGGAGAAATAAAGGTTCGTCGTCTAATTTCCCATCGAAATTTCGAAGTGCGATTAGGTATTAGCACGACCGTTTTATAATATCTCGTAGCTGTTAGAAACGCGAAAGTGATCTCTATAATCGGTTTCAAATGTCAGTGGTTGGAAAGCTATAATAGCACCACCTAGTTCTGTACTAGACGATCATTCATTGCGATTAGCGCACGGCTGGGTATATCAAATTTTATGCTCGCAGCTTTGATTTATGCACTTTCAAATCGAAACCGGTAGGCACCGATATAATCGCATGCAAATTAGCGCGGTTGTCATTAGCAAGCTTCATTTTGTGGTTAATACTGTCCATTATATTCCCTGCCTGTCCACCCTAGTTCGCGCATGACGTGACCTCGTTTCTTGCACTCCTGGCCGAATTGATAAGTGGCAGCTATTCAGCACCATAGCAATTTGCTAAAAATGTGTTTTGATTAGAGGTGCGATAAATCTAAAGGGCGATATTAGAATCGTAGCTGAATGTGCCATTAAACTTTCCTTATTAACTATTCTTGGTGGCAATTACAAAAGATTTCAATTCATCTTCAGTAGCTATGAATTTTAATAACTACTTTGTATCGCTCCAGTTAGAGTCATAAATGTAGACAGGTCCTAACTGTTTCATTAGAAATTAAATTTTCAAATAATTGCAATTACTTAAGAAGTTTGTTAAACGGATTTTTATTAGAGCAAATTCTTGTGTAAATTACAACTAATGGTATTGGAATGGAAATATTTGATCTATGAGAGTTAATGAAAATTTTTTCGGGTGTAAACAATATTTTGTAAGGTCAACAAGAATTATTTTCTGCATTTCTAAAATTATGCAGTAAATGTAATGTAGTAGATATTCTTTGAAAAAATCTGTAATGATTCTTCGAAGACGATAATGAGAGTCTTTTAATTAGGGTAATGCTGATTCTTTATTAATTATAGAACTTTAAGAATTACCTATATTTTGTTAAATTTTTCAAAATTTATCAACAAATTTCTTAATGGTGTGTTAGAGTTGGTTTTTTAATTATTTTTATATTTTATAGAAAGAATAATTTTGATCATTTATTAGGTATATAGTTCATACTCTTTAAAAGCCCTACTGATAAAGACCTTTATTGGAAATACTGCACCCTTAATAGAATTTAGTTTGAAACAGTTGGTTTCTTTGAAATTACTCTATCAAATAGCCTCACTAGTTAACAACTAAAAGGAATAGTCGGTATTTTGCACGTTTAAAATTCCAAACGACCTTGTATGCGAAAAATTATAAATATTAACAAAATCATTCACGGGAGCACGCATAAAAATTAGAAAAGCTTGGAGTGCTTCTATACAAGTGTCGTTCATAGTAAGCATCTACTGCACCGGTTAAGTGAATTACTTGTTTAAGATTTTATGCACTTGGAGGGAGGAGTGAAATGGGACATCATCAATTAAGAAAGCAGGCTCTCAAGAATATACACTGTGTCTATTTATTATCAGTCACGCCACTCTTAGTCTTATTTAGTACAAAATTGAATTTACCTGCAAACACGCGAACTACGTGCACGCTTAGAACGTTAAAGTGTAAAAGTAGTGACATTACCGTCGTTAGTGCATTTAAAACTGCCAAATTAACTGAATAGTTGGATTATTTTACTTCTTGTTTAGCTATGCAGGTGCAATATTTAATATTTAATTGAGATTTTATAAAGGTATTTGGGAAACTTAATATATATATATATATATATATATATATATATATATATATATATATATATATATATATATATATTTTATTAGGAATTTGCCTGTTCAACAATTTACACTGTTATACAAGACATTGATAACTTAGTAAGTAATACATAATATATATTGAATAGCATAAGCGGAAAGTATGACCGCAAGAAAGTTTTATTATTGTTTATTTTTTTACTATGAGAACACTAGGTTTAGAATCGGTCACTTGTGTTAATCATCATCACTATAGTCACTGAGAAATATATCTTGGGGTAGTTTTCGTTTTAGCCTTGCGTGGATGCTGCGTTGTCCCAGTGAGTAGTAAGGTGCACCATTGCAGTTGGTGAGATTGGCATGAAATTTTTTAGTAAGTTTCGCTATATGTTGTTCAATTGTGGGGAAACTTAGTTAGTAGTGTAGCTGTTGATTTGTGATGAACCAGGGAGCGTTGACAGCGATTCTCAGGATTTTGTTTTGGAATACTTGGATTTTGCGAAGATTCGTTTTGGATATGTTGCCCCATATGATTTTGATGAGACACAAACTATGCTTTAAAGCATTTACATATTTTTCTGTCAAAAGATTATAATTCTGTGCTGTTGTCGTTGTTTTATATTTGAAAATGTCCCTTGCTTTGGAAAAGATGCTTAAGACTGTACGTACTATCCGCGTATTTTGCAATTAAAAATCTTTTTGGCATTGTCAAATAAAATATTTTAAAGTAGTGGCACCAAATTCGATCCCCGAGGCACGTCGTATTGAAATTTTTAATTTTTCTCGCATTTTATTTATTATCTGCATAGATTATTTGCATAGATCTGTCCGTATCACTCTTGATAATTTCTAACGTGAATCTGCCTGGTCTCGGCCTTCCCAATTCTCCCCTAACAAAGACACTTCTTTCGTTATGATCGCCGGCGAATAAATTCATTTGCTTTAAGAAAAGCTTCACTTTTTCTCTTGCATACAAAAGTTAGGAAAGTTGATCTCATAAAGACTATTAGTGTATGTTGTATGTAATGATCAATTGTATAAAGTTATGTTCCCAATTATCACCACAAAAGAGATTTTCTTCTTCATTTGGTTTAAGCTGCTTTATTGAAACGCTGAAAGCTGCAGATATTTTTTTATGTAATGAAGAAGCACAAAAATTATTTTGTAGGCTTAATATGTAATAATTTTTAATTGATTTTAACTATTCACGTTACTAGAAATTGTTTATGAAGCTTGTTTATGAATACGTTTTTCAGTATCTCAGCATGTCAGTTACAAGATTTTTTTCAAAATTAAATTTGTCGATTTCAAAAATCGTTGTGGTTTTATTTGACTTTTCAGATTTCAGGAAATAAAAAATTAAATTCAGTTATTTCATTTGGATTTAGCAGTTGGATTTTTGGAATAATCTGTTGAAAGTACTTTCAGTAGAGCGCAAATTTTCCGGAGCACGAGAAAGTGTCTTCAGCACGTGACGGCCGCTGTCACTTCAGCGAGCCGAACAATAACTGTCCCTTGCTGTGCAGGTGGAAGAGGACGGTGACGTCAGCATCCTGCATGTCATCGGCGTGACACATCTCGACGGCGGTCAGGTGAAGTGCATCGCCTGCCTGCCGTCCCAGGAGAAGAGCAGGCATTCCGCCGAATCGGCTCGTGGAGGAGAAAACGCGCGCCCGGGTGCAGACGACAGGGGCGGCCTAGTGTGTATTAGCTGTTCGACGGAGCTGACCGTGGTGTCGGACGTGGAGCGCTTCGACGGCGGCGCGGATGTCCGCGCCATGGAGATCGCCGAAGAGCCGGCGATGCTACTCGCGGGGCCGCAGGACACCGTGGCGCTGGTCGGCGACCGCGTCCTTCTCAAGGCCACCTATATGGGTCGCCCGGAGCCCACCGTTAGATGGAGCCGAGCCGTGAGTACCTGTTTATGTTTAAAATTCCTTGGGCTTATCGCGTCCATTGTGCCGACCCACTTCCAAGATTAAATGAATAGCACGCAGGAGGTAGCGTTTTCGCTTGAGAACAATGCGGGGGGAGTACTGTAAGGGCAATTTTTGTCTAGAAACGTACAGAATTAAAAAAATCTTATAATGAAACTTTATTGTAGTACTTGGGACAAAATTAGCCTCAAATTTAAAATTAAATTTTGTAACTTCCAGTTGATCATATAACATTCTCATGGAATGATTATCATTTTAATTATGTAACGTGTTCCACTGTTATTAGTTTTGTTCATTCAATTGTTGAAACGAACAGAGTCGACCAGTCTTAGATAATTCAAAATTTATTCGTTTTATAATCAATATATCTTATAGTTAACAATTTAATTTCATTACATAAACAAAATACTTTTTATTATTATTTAAATAATATCTGAAGCAGTCATGTAAATTACCAGGTTAGTTTTGGAAAATTTTGATTACAAAGTACCGTTTCCTTTACGTCATTAGCTACTGTTTATTTGCGGAAAGTTGTGATTATTTATGATACTGCAGATTTTCGTACTCTTATCTTGTATTTTGTAAATAATTGAGGATGATAATACTTTAATTTTACAAAATTTAACTCAATGACTAACTGCTGAAAATTTAAATTTTGAGTTTGACAATCTGTTAGGTCATTGAATAAATATTTTGAATTTCTTGTAATCAGAAAGCTTGGAGGTAAAATGCCACCATTGATTGTTTCTTTTTAGGCGAATTACCAAGGATTATAAATTCTGTTACAGCCGAAGGGTCTTAGACCTGGGACTGTTGTATTTACCGTTAGGAGCGTTTAGAGTTATTTTACATTAACTAGAACAATTATTTACTTATGAAATGTTTACTTTAACAATATTTTACTACTAGCATTAATTTTGAAAACTACAAGGTTACTTTCACCAACTGTTTAGTGATTTTCTGTTAAATTTCAACTCTGTAATATTTAAAATAAATTAACAATGAGAATTACAATTAAAGTTTTAAATTGGAAAATTCTAAAATTTTATTGCCCTTTGTTTTCAATAAAATCATAAATCTCATGTTTCTACAGAGAAACAAATTTATTTGCTATGTGATTTTTAACATGTCTTACACACAGCATAAACAATATTTCAGTTACTTTTAACAGTGTGGAAAATTCAGAGAGTCGTGATGTTTTGGCTTTGTCACAAGCTGGATCATAAAGAGATCTAATGCTATTGGGATAGGTTTTAATTATGTTCTGATGTATGGTATTATGTCTGTTGATAGTTAACCTTGTCAATTTGAAGCACTCTGCTTGGTACGAACCACAATATATTAGCCATGGTTTAGAGCACTTACGATAGAAAATGCTGTAGTTCGGCTAAATTGGAATTGCTTACTTAACCGTAGGTTTTTATACCATATACGTGGGCCTCAAGTTAATTGTCCATCGGGATAAACGCAGAGATATTGGATCTTATCTTTTTGGTAGAAGATTATCACTTAGTTGAATAGAAGATCACAATCTTTCTATGGTTGTGAAACTAAGCGAAACATTTTTCTGTATATTAACTAGGATACTTCATAATGTAACAACCTTATATGTATTGCAGTAAGTATCCTGGGACTACATTTTGATTGTCACTAGAAGCCATCGGCGAAGTTTGCAAGTACTGTATTTTTGAAGATTGGTATACCAGTGACATACATTAAATACAGCACAAATTCGAGTACACTACAGTGTGGATGCAATTTAATAGGCCACAAAGTTATAATTTCATATCGATTTTTACATAGAAGTTTCTGTTGGTGATTTCATTACATAGAACGTACACGGTAAACTTTGTTTTACTTTCTATAGGTCTGTGTATTATACTGTATCGGTATTACAAAGTTACAAGGCCATATTTTATTTTGGGAGCAATTCTATATATTTGATCAACACCGGAATGATGCCGATGGAAGCCAAACTGTCTCTTTCGTATTAATTATTTTTCTTCAGTAAATGGCAACATTCTTCCTAGGGGAAGTTTTTTTTTGTTGTAATTTGTTGTCATTTTGATTTTTGTTATTATTATCATCATATGAATTTAATAATACATCGAACCTGTTAGTGATGGGAGTATTTAGCCAATAAATCCTGCAGATGCTCTTTTGTTGTTTTTAGGACAATTTCTTGTTTTTTATAGTTGATTTCCTGCCATCCTCTCCTTTATCTGTCTCTAGCAATGATATACTAAAAAAGTGCCGATCAAAGGTACTTTGTATTATAACAAATGATTCTTGGTATGTGCAAATAAGTTTATTACTGACGACTTCTAAATGAAAACTGTGAAAGAAGTCTTAACTACCTATGCCTAAAAAGACGAAAAAGGATCAACAGGTTTACTAAGACGACTATCGAGATGCAGACTTTGACGATGTGTTAAGTCTAACCTGTTTAGCAGATATTAAGTCTGCAAAACTATGTATGATGTATAGTTTTGTGCTAAAATAGAAATTTGTTATAGGCTAGCTTCCTGTACATTGTATTCGCTATTAAACAATTTGCTTATTGTAACTTGTATTACAAATTTTAAGTAAATTAGAAATCCACAAAAATTTGAAAAGCAAATAAAAATTATTATGGAGTATTTTTTAGATGTAATGAAAATTATTTTTATACTCCCAGTTTAGTTAAATTTTTCTTCCATACAAATCTATGTAAAGTTAAAAATGGAGCCAGTTTGGTTGATTTAGATGAAATACAAAATCCAAAAAAGAAAACCGGTTGTTTACTTGTGAAAAATTATAAACATGTAGGAAAAGTGTTAGTAAAGGGTTAGTTGCAATTATCATAGTTATCTAAAGTGCAAAGCATCTTTTGTTTATTATTATTGTATATCAAGGTATAAATAGCTAGTGTAAGAATAGAACTGTTTTCTACTGAGGGTGACAATACCCATTGAGACGCCATCACTGTAGTTTTATGTATGTCTAATATTTAATATTATTTAAAATACATTTCTGATGTAATCTAATATTTGATTATAGTATGGGGTTATAGAGGTGCGATTTGATATTTTTTTCTTGGATGCTACCACGATTTTTCTTCAATCATTTATAGTTGATTTAAAAAATTGACCAAAAAGTAAATTTTAATACTTTCTCTAATTTTTCTATTTAATTTGAAATAAACTGAACATAGAGGAAGGGACAAAGGAACTTCTGTTTATCGCATACTACAGCAGTCAGTTTTGAGTATGTATGTACATGATCATTATGAAATGTCAAAAGTATTGAGTAGTATGGCTTTATAATAATTTTACCCTTGTCTAGATATTTTATTAGAAAGATATTTTTGGTGCCCTAAAAAATTATGCCATTACAATTTTAGTTTTGAAGTTTGTTAACTTTGTTTATTTCACTGTTAAAAGACTTCTAAAACTGGCACGATGAATAACAAATTGGTCAAATGTCTACGGACTCTTTATTATCACGTATTTTTATTCAGCTCTTTATGAAAACCTTGTCTTGAATTTTGTCAACGATTTCATCAATTGTATGTATGTACCGACATACTTGAATTACGCAATTCATAAAATCAAGGTGAATTAATTTTAATATTTGCTGAAACAGTACTTTGGAGAGCCGACTTGATATTTCTGTTATTTATGACAACCACAGTGTAATTAACTAAAGATTATTTGAGAAAATTTCCTTTAAATTCTCGATTATTATGTAACAACGTTGTGCTTTATATGCAGCCATATTAGTAGCTGCAATTAGCATGCAGCTCAATGAGCCCCAAAGGATATGCCAGGTTTATTTACATTAACACAATTACACCTTTAATCAGACGCGCTGACGCATATACGCCACTCGAGGAGACTAGACGCCTTTGTGCACAAAAAATAATGGAATTAGCGTCGCAGAAGCCTCGCGGCGTTGTATTCGGTACATTGTTAGAAGCGAGATTGCTATCGTCGTGATGGATATTGAGTTGTCTCGAAATTAACTCGCTGCGAAGATCTGTTAGCTCTGGTTTTCGCGGCCAAATAAGGAAACATTCAGACGAAACCAGAATGGGCTTAGAGGAATGCTAGAGGTTCAGTGGCAGCTGATCTAAATGCTGTTAAGTGAAGATTAATGCATACCTTATTGTGGATTAACAACGGGCTTAGGATGTTCTTCGTTTGATGTTTGCGCCTGTTACTTGGTGTTTTTGAAAACTTTAATTAGCTAATGCTTTATTAATTTTTTCCATTCTAAGCCAGTAAGATTTGAAATACTATATGGAACATATTGTAGAGCAGAAACCCAAAAGGTGGATATTTTTAAAAATTTTCCTAATTATCGTCTATATCAAACCTTTTGGGACACAGGTTTCTTCTAACGAATATCTATTTTTTGTTCTTGGTATCCAATTGAGGTTGACCACTCTTGATATTGTTAGTTCATGTTGTAGAAGGTCTTCCCCAAGATTTTTTTCTTTGCTAAGCCTTTATCGCGTTTGTCTATCTTCACTATGTGATGAGCCTATCGCCATTTTTCTTTAATACTTCCTCATTATATCTGTCATTTTTAAATTTATTATTATTTTGATTATTGATTTTTTATATTTTTTTGGCCAAATTAATTTGTCTAAACATTTTTCTTTTTGCTAATGTGCTGCTAACTAATTTTTACTCAATTTGAAAAGTAAAAAAGAAAAACTTGGTTTTGCTTGTATTAAAGTTAATACTGTCCGGGTTCGACGGAGTTCTTTCGACGTCTTTTTGCGATTTCTTATAGAAGTGAGTTTTTTTGAGATCCTTAAAATGCTCTTTTATGTTTTTTATCACCTATTTGTTTGATTAAAATGTTCATTTAATCGGGAAAAGGTGGTAATTCTATACAGCTAGATTAGCCGAGTAATATAGTTTTGGAAGGATCTTAAAACTAGTTCGGTCAATTTGTAATGATACTTCTCTAAAGAGTTGGTGCGATGGTGTAGTAGAATAGCATTTTTTTTGCCTATTTTAGAATATTTTTCTTTGATTGCTATTTTTAATCTTCTCAAGAATGATGTGTGGTATTTACCAGTAATGATTTTCTCCATAATAGTCAATTGGGATAATTCTTTTTGTATTCCAACTGTCGTTATCATATTTTCTTCATATGGTACATTTTCTTTGGAAACGACTTAACTCGTGCAGTCCACTGTTTGTTTATTGTTTCATTTAATTTTCTTGCCATGTTTTTAAAGAGAACATCAACGAGATGAGTTGTCATCATTAGTTGTTCTAATTTACCTTAAAGATTTTTTATTTTTTTAATCATTTGTTTAGGAATTGGTGCAATTTTAGTTGTTTAAATGTAAGCATTTAACTCTCAAGATATTCCCATAACAAGTTAAATTGTAAGAACGCGCAGAGTAACAAACCTGTAATGTGAAGCCAAATATAGAGAGTACACGATCGATTTAATTTTTCTTCTCGGTTACAAATTGAGTAAGAACCCACAATATTCTTCTTAAATATTTGCAATGTTTTCATAGGAATTTGCTTTTGTTCTAGAGTGAGCAGATGCAGCAGACATCTAATGACAATTCTTTCAGTTTTATTATTTTGCTATAAGCAAATGATTTGGGCGTTGCACTTGAAAGGAGAAGCTATAACGTCAGCAAACAACAGAGGTTATTTATGTTCCTTTAGTTAATGATGGTTGATCATTTTTTTTATTGTTTTGTAATTCCAAGAGATTCTCTTGTTTGTTTGGATTTCCTGTTAGTCCACCTAGGTAATTGTGGTGAGTCTGTAGATTTATTTTTCTACTAATAGAATACTTGAGTTATCCAAGAAATTTGTTGTCTGTTGTAACTTATGTTCGAGGAACCAATTCACTTGTGTTTGCTGTTACATGTAGTCTTTATGTTAATATTTTATGCAATATCAGTTCTAAGAAATTAAGTAAATTTGTAATTGGTAATTGCGTCTCGTTTATTGATATGGGTAGACGAGGTTTGTTTGTGAAGGTGATTTTGATTGATTTGACTAGGCTTGCACTGGCCAGCTATAAAACCAATTTTATAAGTGAATATGGTGAGTTTGTAGGTTTTCTGTGACACTTTCAGATTATTGTCTACGATAACGATTGCTGTGTTATCGTCAAATGTGGATATTGTGGTATTATTTCCAGTAGGGATATCGTCAATGAAGATGAGATAAAGAAAAGGGACTAAAACACTGACTTAGAATAGATTTGACTTAATGAGGTAGTATGATGAGGTTTCAAATTCCCATTTGATTTGAAAATAGCTATCGCCCAGGTAGGAATCAAGTAGATGACGATAAGTGGGAAAAGTTTCTATTTCTCTAAGTTTTTGAGGATTACTTTTTCAATTTTACAGCTTTGTTGAATTATGTGATGTTTATAAAACTCAAATTTTTCTAAACAATTATTTAAGTACTTATCAGGTAATCAGGTTGAATCTGGATGTTTTTTGGTTATTGAATTTTGTTATCTCTTATTTAAGTTTTTATAAAGAGCAGGGGTTGATCCGAAGTATTATTGAACATTAGCCATCAAAGTATTATTTACTTGTGATAATGATGTGCTGGAGATTTTGATAAGATATTTAATAAATGTTTTAGTTTTTTTCCTTGTTTGCTTTTGCTAAATTGTGGCATTTTTTCCTTATAGAAAAATATGGGTGTTGGGTAAACTTTTAATAGCGTTCCAAATCATATAATTAATATAATAATGTATGTCTTATAAAGTTGCTCTTATTGTTAGTTATTTTGATATTTTTATCCGATTACTTTTTCAGCCATTAATTCTTTGATGAACAGCGGAGTGTTACAAGTAGTTTCGATTCTTTGATATTCAGGGAGTATAGATCTTTATACTGTTTTTTGTATTGACCTAGAAAAATAGCCAACATCTTGACTATATCATGATCTGCTTTAACTGTAGTAAAACTATGTAGAATTAAAACGTCTAGCAATTGATAGTTAGGAAGGAAAGTCTGCATTAAATCAGCTCATGGATTGATGACTAAAGTAGATTGAAATTAAAATGATCCTCTATTATGTAGTTAATCCTTGCTGAGCTCAGTGTATAAGGTTTTTATCAATATATGTAATTCTTATAAGTAGCTATCAAATACAGAAATTTATACTTTAGAAGAGTCGTCTGTCTGATTATGGCTTTTATGTGTCTTTTCGAACATATTTTCAATTATAAACGATGCAGTATTTATATTTAATACCTATAGTACTCTATAATGAAACGTTTTCGTAGTTGTTATTACCGATATTTGTAGTAAATTTTATTTTTTTAAATAATTGCTATATTAGTAATGTGCTTAACATATATGTTTCTACTACTCATTTTTATATGCAGTTATATTATAGTTGCTCATGAATTTTCAAACCATACTGTAGTGGATCAAAATAGCGTAATCGAAAATAAAGGCTGCACCTTAACCGTTAGATTGTTGTAAATAATAAGTAGTTAAAAGATATACTAAAGTTATATAACGACCTTGATTTTTTATATTGTTACTGTGGTTCGCTAGGACGTCTTTTGGGCTTAATTTATAGTTTTTGCATAATTTTAAGTTTATTATTTTAACGTTGAATGTTATATATACATAACAAATAATTTTTTACTTTATGGATTCATAGTTTCAAGACGAAGCTGTAGTATATGTAGATCACGTGGACATGGCCAATGTACATAACTTATTTTGAGGAATACATCATTTCGCATTTTCAGATTTGAATTGCATTGTGTTCAAGCCTGCATCTCATTTTCTTCCGAATTTTTTCTGTACTATTATGATGATTGTAAAAGTTATACTTTTTTATATTTGTTACCGCAACTAAAACAACACAAAAAGTGTTTCGAGTAATGTTGCATTCAAAAATTTGTTTTTTTTTGCGATGAAAATATCAATTTGTGATTTGTAGTTTATTTTTAAACTGGAAAACATTCTGGTGACTAACGCAACATTCCACAGTCATATAGATTACGGCTCGGACGTAATGGAATTATCAACTGGGATTTAAGAGGTCAAGGTTGATATGTGTGAATTGAAAATTTAAATCCTTGTTTAGTGCTATCTCCAATTTTCCTGATTTTTAAGGTAATTTTGCTACCTCAGGGTATTTAATAAAATTTAATTTAATTTTGAGATTACAATGTCAGTAAGAATAATACTTATTAATTAAACGTAACCCCAAACCTGCTTAGGCTAGCTCTGCATGTAGAATATATTAATTTCCGAAATCCGGAATTTTAGTGTAGACGCAACTACAACCTCTTTGATAACAATGTTATAGTTTTTTAATTACATGGCAATGTTAAGCAAACTGGTAAGGCTTTATTTTGTTTAGTTAATTAATTTTTGGTCTATTATATAATCACGTTGCTCAACATTGATGTGTCTGTAAACTGCAGTGGATTTCGGTTTAAGGAATTTCAGTCAATTTCATAATCTCGTAGCTAGAATGTTTGGCAAACACTAACGTCATTATGATGTATATTATATACGATTTGCTCAATTCTACTTCATTGTTATAGTGAAAGTGATACTAACCAGTCACAGGAGTTCACATTTGCAGTAAGTTATTGTTTTCTTATTTTTTTGGGGGAATATTTTTTAAATTGAATAAAATAATTATGAGATTATTACAATGTCTTCTAATTTTGATAAGAGGGCAATTCAAATTTAAATTTAAACTGTCATTGTATTTGAAAAGTCCAACTGTAATAGGCATTAAAGTATGTTGTAATAATGATCGTTTTACAGATTATGATTTTTTATGATTAATGAGCTCAATTTAATAGTCTTGTTTGAGAGGTCAAGTAACAAGTGAATGTACTATCACTTCTTGTAAATGTCAGATGAAAAACGCTTGTTATCCTGTCAGTACCAAACCTGTGCCTAATTTAATTTCTATTTAAAATATTGTTGCTGTAAAAAGCTTAATTATGGATGTGTAATTGTATAATTTTTTAGTATTGCCACTAATGTTTATTTAAACTTTTTATTTATCAACATGTTTATAGAGATATGTTTAGAATAATCAACGTTGCTCAAACAACAAATAAAAAAGGCGACCCTCATTCTTCGGTAGGCTTTAAAAATCCAGAAGGTGCAAAGAATTCTCGGGTTGAATATATATATAATGAACCAGCCAAATTGGAATACAAAAATGTTAAACACTAAGCAATAAAACTAGGAAATATAATTAAGAAAATGAAAGAATTAGTACTACCAGCTAAAAAAAAATAGAGATAAAAAAATTCTACTCTGCTAACAGATGAGTAGATACCATAATTGAAAAATATGATTTGGGTATTAGAAATATACAAGTTCAAAATTTATTCGGTTCTGTCAAGAAATGGATACTACTGCAATTAATATATGATTCTGTTGTTATATATTAGGACTTTACCAAAATACCAAGAAAATCCGATAGTAAGAATCTAAATAGCCTTTATTTTGATTAATTAAAAATTGTAAAATAATTTATTAAGTGCGAAAGTCAGATCACAGTCTAGTAATAATCAAACTTAAAAAGATACGAAAATCAAAACACTTATGTACAGAAGTTAATGAAAAGAACTAACAAAATTGGGAGAACTAAAAGAATATTTAGAAAATACTTTCAATGAAGGTGATGCTGATGAAGCACCATACTGGACAGTATTTAAAAAAATATCAAATGAAAGAATAAAAATTATGAATGAGATGAAAGAAGAAACAAATACACACAAATACCGAAATATAAACAAGCGTGTAGGAATTAAAGTAAGAGGAACTAAAAACTATATGCAAGAAGAATGACAAAAAAAATAAAAGAATTACAAAAGGCATACGATGACTTCCAGTTACATAAGGGTATTAGAGATCTGAGCGGAAACTATAGGAACAGATGGAAGTAGGGAGATTATTATATTTTGTATGCCATTATTTAAATATTCTGATGTAAATTATAATTATTTTTATTCATTCATATAATTAGTTATTTACCTACGCTTTCAATTGTTATCTTTGGTTATTCTTTTAATTACCATTGTTTTTAACACTAAAATTTTTATTTGTCCAAATTTTGAGTGAAATCTTTATGAAAAATTCATGACAAATTCGTAGCTAAATTGACGTCAAAAGTTGTGTTTCTCTTTCCTTTATCATGTTAGGAATGTGTTGTTGGGCTATTTTGAGAATCTGACGTCACAAAATTTTATATGTCTGAAGTGCACTTGCATGTGGAATAACGTTTATGTGCTTGTAAAGTGATTAATTTAAATTTTAAATGTTGTGTCAGAACTAAATAGAGATCACTAGAAGACTAAACAAGCTAGCCTAATATATCAACAAATCTTAGTGCCTTATTAACTATATCTGTTCATTATTTCTTTGTGCTAGAATTAAGTAGGAGAATTAAATATTTTTAGCATTTCATAAAAAAAAAACTTAAAAGTAAGAAATAATTTAGTAGCAATTATTTAAAAATTTACACGGGTTTTGCAATTATTTTTATGGTAAGTCTTCTCTGCAGCAATATAATGCTTACAATGAGTAATAAACATATTGAAGAACTTTTGAATTCGATGGGACTGTCTTGAATAATACGACCATGATGGCTTCAATCTTAAGATTATTCTTGTGGCTAGTCCTGTTTATTGAAATTCTAACATTAAGAAACAGGAAATATTTGCAGGATCGGGAAAATATAACAGGTGGGCGAGGACTACAATGCCTCTATGGACCAAAATTGATTAAACGAAAAAATACCTTCCTCTTGTTTAAGTAGTTCCGTAAAATGATGTGGACGAAAAAGAGAACAGGATATATCATAGAAAAGAGAGTGAACTTGGATATAAACAGATAACAAAAACAATTAAATAAAAATAAGAGGTTTCTTCTTCTGATCTTTTATGAGGGGTTAACGACGTAATCTTTTCTTGTTTATCTGATGTTTAGGATAAAAGTAAAGCTATGACTTCTCATTATAGTTTTGTGCATATTTTGGCATTACAATTGTTTTTTGATAGTTACTGATGTCGTTTTTCGAAATTATTGGTCTTTGCACTTCTTAATTTTTACTCATTATACTTTTCGGTATTTCTAAACACGCAGAACCTTACTATGCATTTTTAGGGTACATTTTTTAGGTTTTCAAATTAGTTATCACCCTAAGGCATTTTGAAGCCACATATTTTGTAATGCATCTTGAGTATAATTGGTATTGAAATGTTGAATGTATGAGGTGAAGAATCGCTCTTGCATGCTATCCGGGGACTTCCCAACTTAAGCACTATCTACTTGGTTTACGGTTATTATATCAAATGTGAGTTCGGTCACAGGTTACATTTTCTTTGTTATGCCCAAGCAGAAATAAAGATATTTTAGTTTATGAATCTTGTTGAGTTTTGTCTATCGTACGGAACTTATCTGTCAAGTGTTTTTCTTCGCAATGCATTGAACAATAGTCAATCCGATATATTAACTATTAGGTATATTCAAATCCAACTTTTCCAAAGAATTTTTCAAGACGTTCACATTTGAGTTTTGTATTTGTAAACTTGATCAAGACTTTAAAGGTAATGATGCAACAAATAATTTGAATGCGCTTATTAGGCAATCATTTTGACCTCAAATGTACTTAATTGCACCATAAATATGACCAGCTTGTTGCAAGATGGAAATCCGTGCACTAGTTCACTTCTGGAACGGAGTTTTGAAAGTTACTAGAAAATTCAAGCTTTTAGCTAGCCTCCAGGTTCACATGCATTCGTTTCGAAGTAGAAAGGACAATAATAAAATGCACAATACGCCTTTTGTGTAGAAAATGACAAACATTGTTTCAAATTCAATTACAAGAATAAAGAAGATCAATCGATCTTAGATGCACAGATGGCATACAGACCTTCTATAGAGAATCGAACAAGGTTTATCGCATACGTTCTAAGTGACTAAAATCATATCTTATCAATAAATATTGTTTTGTGAAATATCGAGATATAACTACAAGTTTGTTTCCTATCAAATTCGATGTCCTGTAGCGTAGTGCATTTAAATTTTGCGCTATATTGGATATAAATTGCTGACTTACCAATTACCAGAAATACAGGCCTTTTGCAGATCACAATATGATCTCAGGATACCCATAGCATCACATGTGTAAGTTAGAAAGATGGATAAAGCTATGGCGTATTTTAATTAATATACAAACATTTGATTAGGTTGCTTTCATAACCAGAAAAGGTTGTGATCTTCTATACAACTAAGTGGTAATTTTTTATCACAAAAAAATAAAAGCCACAGTTAGGTTAGCAATTTTAATCTATCCAATTCTATCAAAAGCTCGTTGAACAATAACTAGCTAATATATCGTACTTCGAACCAAACAGAATGCTTCATGCAGATTTTAAAGTCTACACGATTGAAAAAACCTCCAACAAACATAGTACCAAACATCAAGACGTAATTAAAACTCATCCCAATTTTCTTAATAGCTCAACTTGTGAAAACGATTTTCTAGATCTGCTGCGTTTTTAAACTGCAATTTTAATTCGAATTTGTTAAATATAACAACTAAAGGGTGGGCCAAATTAAATTCTGGATTTAAACTTTGCGCCTTTTTTGTTGTAATTCTGATTCACTGATAGATTTCATCTAATTCTATTAAGAAAAAATCAGTATGCATTTCATAACACTTTGATATACAAAACTTTAAATACAAATAAGAAAAAAGCCCGTTTAATGACCTTTGATTGTAACAGGTGTAATGAATACAGTCGTATTAAATATATATATATATATATATATAATGATTATAAAATCTGGAACGCTATATGAAAAAATAGCGAATTATTATTGTTAAAACTCATTGCAACTTTGGAAATTTTGAGGAAACGGTACGAAAACTCCGTGGAATTTTTGGTCGAAATAGTGCACCAAATAAATAAATCGTTTGAAGATTCATTACAAAATTTCGTAAAACTGGATCGGTAATAGAAGCAAGACTTTGTGAGTATTAGTGTGGGGTAAGGAATATTTCTAGTTAGTCAAAGTGTTGTTACAAATTCGAAAAAATAACTGACGCAAGAACTTATGCTTGCTGACCATTCTCACTGTCGACAAATCGCCAATTAGTTTTTAGAATAGCACTAAGTGGGTGCTTAGATTAGTCAAAAAATGATTTTTAGCGATGATGCATTTTCAACTAAAGGGATTTACAAATAAACAAAATTTAGGGTTCGGAAAATTCTCACTCCATTTATGAAACTCAAATGCAACCCAACGAGTCAGTGTTTGAAGTTGATTTTGAGCAAGTAACGTAATAGGTCTATATTTCTTTGAAGATGATTTTGGAAATGCTGTAGCTGTACAAATGGTGATTTTAACGAATCAGCAAGATAGTGTGATTTAACATCGTCAGATTTCTTTCTGTAGGATTACGTGAAATCCAAGGTTTACGCCAGTAATACATAAACAGCCGTCGACCTCAAGGATAAGATCTGACGTTATCGATGAAATTGATCAGAGCATATGCGAAATTGTAATTTAAAATAATCAAGAATTGCAATCGAAGCCGAGATGACCATTTGTCAAATATAACTTCTTTATTTAATAGGGAATTATGTACTTTAATTCTCAATAAACATTTAATAATAAAATCTATTCAAAAGTTGTTTTATTTAAAATTTAAATATGGCTTTCAATTTGGTCTACTCTTTAGAAAAAGGTTTTTCAACTTTTAAAGTGACATGAAAAGTTACCAAGAAAGCCTCAAATTTTCAAAAAAGCCATTAGCATTAAGAAACCAGAAAGAAGTAAAAACAAACGCAAACAATAGCAAGTCTTAACTCTTTCATGCTTAAGATTAGAGCTTTTAGCATAGCATGGGATTAGCTCGCCAGGCTTTAATGTAGAGTTTTGAGTGGTTATCTGCAGATGTTTTTCAACTCTTATGGAGCGGGTTAGACTATAAAACGTAGTTTAAATATGAAAGATAACCACCCTGACAGCCCAAAGTGTATTCCGGCGAAGGTAATGGCAAATATCTCTGTAATCAAGCAAAGTAAACAATTGATACTTAGCAATGCTTACTATTGAGCAAAATTACACAAAACCTAACAGAAAAGAGATGAAAATTATAAGACGATTAAATACATAGAACTACGAAGAACGATCAAGAAGAACATAAGGGCAGATTTAAGAGTATACAAAATCTTGAAAGTTAAGGAAACTTTACAGAAAGGAAGAGCTTAAAAGATACCATGTAGAAAATTAATAAATCTAAATATCAAATAGTAAAGCTCATAGATAACAATAAGAAGGAATTAACGCAAGCATCGCAAATTGTACAAACTATAGAAAAATACTACAAAGCGTTGTATGAAATAAAAGTACAGCCAAGGTCAGAAGAAACTCCAGAAACAAGTGCAGAAAAAGAATGAGACAATGAAAAGCGTACAGAAATCATACTTAAATTACTAAAGAAGCTTTATAACAATTGTTTGGTAGAATCTAAAATCCCAGATGATTGCATTAGTAATATTCTTATTTAAAAAAGGAAAAAGCATACATTTTCAAATTAGAGACCCCTTAGCATACTACTAGCCTTACGAACAGACTGGATTCAGGAAAGATTTTAGTATTTTGGACCATATACAAGTAATGAAATTCAGGATAAACTTAAGTAAGGCAAAATACTTAACAAACGAAGTAGATCGGAATCACAACCAACAATATATACAAGAGAAAGGGATTGAAACAGTTGAACCGTGCATATATCTAGGAGAAGAGCAAAGGATAACAGATGTTATCGTAGAATAATATAATTCTAGACAAGATAGACGAAGATATGTAAAGAATAGTTGGCTATGATTAGTAACAGAAAACAAATAGTAGAGAAATATGAAACACATTAGGAGAGGCTTACATCTGGCGATGGATGACATTAGCTATTACTGATGATGAAGAATGCTTACTTATCTGAATACATTGTCTATTTAGTCTTCAAGTTTTTATAACTACCAACGCATGTAATTTATTTTGTTTCTTAATCACCTATAAGTGTGCTAAAAAGTGATAACTGTGCTTTATGTAATAAAAGTTCATGAAGTGGTAAAGAACGATTGTAGTAAATGATATACCGTAATTACCAACAGTTTAAACAGAACTTGGTTTTTAAAACGCGATTAAATAATTTTGGTCTGGTTTGGCGTTTGCGTATTTTATCACATGGCAGAGCTGTAACGCAAACAATCCGTGTCTCAAGGTAGAGGCGATAACAATACGCGCTGTGTACCTCATTATTAGTGACAATTCCGGAAAGACCGACGCTGTGCAAGGTAGTGGCCAATTGTCGGAAGCGGCAAACCCTAAATTTTGTGAAATTGGGAGTCAAGGAACACTCGTGGGCGTCCTTTGCGTAGTGCGGTGCACCGCGCGCAATTACGGTGTTTATCTTCCAACCGACTCGAACGGAAAATTAAGGTGAATATGTTTCAAGGCGCAGCCCGCAGAATCGCTGGCGGCTCCGTGTCCACATATGGCGATCTTAAATTGCGCGGCGCATTTTCTTTCTTAATGCTGCGTGACAAATTAAAGCATGGAATAATTAAGTGGCGTAGCAAATTGGGTTTTAGCAGCCATGGGACGGCGTCGCCGCGGCTCCCTCCTGAATCCGGGGCAAGCTCGGTTCTCAGCGGAAAATGAGAATGCTGGTTGCACTACTTAATGAAATAATTAACACGCCTATTTGTGTGCAGGGGAAAGTGCTGAAGAACAACGAGCGCACCAGCATGATATCCAGCGATGGCGTTTCGTGTCTTCTACTGCAGGACATCACCGCCGACGACAGCGGCAAGTACGATGTCTACGTGGAGAACATCCACGGAGCAGACTGCCACTACGCGTCCCTTTCGGTCGAAGGTAAGATTGATCTTGGCACAGCTAATAAGGGGAGGAAGCGATCGTTAATATCACCAGCCGGAGGCATTCGAGCAATGTTGATTAAAACTTCTCGGGTTATTAAGCACACGCGGCAGCGAGTCGCATAGGGAGTACCATGTCAGTCGACTTATATGAAGTAAGGTCCATAAGGAAGAGATGGTTTGGCATCTAGGCAGGTTATCGGATGGGGCGATCTGCTGGAATGTTGTTTGTTGCAATGCCGAGATTGCCTGTAATCGCTTTTGGGGTTAGCGTGGCCGCTGCTACGTGACGACAGCTGCGAGTACGTCCATAGCTCGCACACCAGTGATCTTTGGCCCCGAAATTAGTATATAACATGCCTGAAAATCTGACATTTTGGATCATAACCTTATCATGTGGGGTATGCGCTTTTGGGCGTCCTCTTTTCTCTCTTGCAACATTCCTGAACGCGAGACCGTGCTATATTTGATATATAATTTTCTCTTACGACCTCGTTCTTTTTTCCAAATCTCCCAGATGTTTTAAATTTATGTCAGTTTGAAGGTATTTTGACGTTTGATGTTTTACTCATCTTAAGTTCGCAATGCTTCGAGTCCACCTAATATAAAATTGGCAATTGACGAAATTTTACCAATTTGAACATTTTTATTAAAAACTTTAATATTCTGAACCTTAAAATAGCATTTATTTCTAGGATTACAAGTTTTATTGTATTAAAGTTGACCCTGAATATTGGTTAGCTACTTTTCCATGTACTTAATATCTTTCTTTTTTGGGAGGTGTGAATTAAAAAATGTATTTTATATTGACCCTTTCCAGCCCATTTTTTCAGCAACTCGCATACTTCCCAACTCTTATTATTTCAAAATAAAAACAAAAACCACGCAGTTTTTTTTCGATTTTTTCATTTTTATCAAAATGCGGTTTTCCATTTAGTGCCTTCTAGGTCAGAAGATCATATTTTTCATTTTACTTGTATTTACCTTTTTTACATTTTTTCCTATAAGAAAGAGGTGCTTACCATTTTTTTTTTTTTTTATCTAAAGAGTAAAGTATGTAGCTGTTTACAACTGAAACTTTCATCAACAAAAAGAATAATTTTTTATTATTTATAGGACATTATATACATAGTAAATGTATAACGTCTACAGTAATAATAAGCTATATTCACTCTTTCCACAGATTTTGTGTGTTCTAAAATAACTGTAAGTTTGAGAGCTAAAATATGATTTGTTATGGAATTGATATACATAATTCATATTCCTTTTATTTTTCAGGTTATTTGTAAAATCATTTCTAGAGATGACAACTGTTCTTACATTTTCATTTCATGCAATTGTCGAACAAGTTGAGGGCTTGTCTAGGACCTGTTAGTGTAGATGTGATAATCTGAACCACTCGAATGTACTTGCAAAACTTGCAGATGAATCACTATTTCAAACGTAAATGCAAATTAGTATAAATAAAACTTTCTTTTCTTGTTTTGCCATAACAGGGAATGCGAGACAATCATTTTTGAATCCCACTTTGTAGCCTTATTCGCATTGTAATTGAACTCATGTATAACTACCTGCAACTAAACTGCATAGTTTTCTGTATTTATTAGCAACATACTAACATTCTTCATTTTGCTTCCTCGGTATGCACACCTTCTTGAGCTGCGACAAGGGAAACTAAATACATCTAAAATATTAAAAAAAAAAACGGACACGCGAAAAACATCCTTGAATAATGGAGTTCAGTTTAGCTGATATTCTGCAAAATAATTGGATCTACAAATTTAGTCATATTTCGTAATACACCAAAGTACCCACCCCATTATTTCTTTTGGTGAAACATTCTTCTATGTATTTTGTTAGTGGAGTCATTTTGTGTATTATTCCTGCTTTTGAGAAAAAAGCTGAAAAATTCAAATTTTGTTTTTGGCCGATCACTTTCAGGAAGAAATTTCTGCTATGTAACAAACTACGAGTACATTATAAGATTACCATCATCAAGATAAATCTTCCACCTACTTGTATATTATAGTCACTTTATCATTAGATTCAAATTCACTTTAACTAATATTATTGTACCAAAGAAGAACTTTTTTACGCTTATGTTTATCGTTAAACTATTCTTCAACCTCAGTATCTCCAAAAATCTATGTTGCAATATTATTTTCACTTACACGTTTTTACACCATTTTCTTATTAGCACGATCGCTCGATCACCTGTTCATGTTAAAGCAGATGACCTGCTGGGAAACAGAAATAGTACCAGAGATTGCTCTTGAGGAAAAACGTCAATTGTTTTCCGAAGTGGAACAAGAAGATCATAATGTTGGCAGAGGGTGTTCGTAGGATCAGAAAACTTTAAAATAAATGCTAGTTTAGTCGAAATTTTATAAAAAAAGATCTTGACATCTTTGCAGTTCCTTCTACTCGTTCAAAAATTATAAAATACTTTTGTCATGTTTCTTGCAAGAAAATTATCTGCATCTGACTTTTAATCTTTTATTTTCTCTTAGGTGTACGGTATTATTAGTTGAAGTGTTATTTAATTGCATTATTCTTTTAGTGTTTTAAATTATTTCTACTGTATGATGTTTTTGGCAATAGAAGTAAGGAAACATAGGAAAAGCAGATTAACGCTATTTAGACTCCCCGATTTCAATAAAAAAACGGAAATTTTGACTTTCTCGTCCTAATGAAAATTTTAAATTTTTTAGGGATGATTGAACCATATTCCTCCTGGATATTCTTTCTTTAAAGTAGCAATGGTAAATTTTGGGTGGTTAGCTGCAATCTAATTAAAAATCTGATAATTACAAATACTTTTGTTTCTTAATGTCAACGTTGATATCTTTTCAACGTTTTATTTATATATACAAGTTTGTTTTTTTTGTTGATTAAGTCCCATTTTTTATGTTTACATAATGTTTAATTTTTCTTGAGGTGCGTTTTATTCGTAAACACTAACCGTACGCGTTGCTAATTTATGTATAAAGAGGGATAATCCTTGTAAGTACAAATTTGTTATATGTGACTAGTACTCAAAACTTACATTCAAATCAAAATGAACTATGATGAGAAAAGAAGAAACGGTCTAACAGAGACATAAAAATTCGGACCAGAAAGAATAATGTAGTCTGAGATTTTTGTATATAAAAAAGAAAAGAAGGCTACATACTTCAAAGTAGACATTTTTTGAGTGATTTCATTCATTCTCTGTTCCTATTTTCCTTTTGTCACATATTTTTGACTTTGCTACCCACTTAGTTAGTGAGCCTATTCTCTTATTATTATAACGATTGGATTTCATTTTATGCTTTCTCTTATGTTCTATTTTGTTTCTACACTTATCTCTTTTTGTTTTTTTTCTGATACTTATCTAAGATATTTTATTTCTGTTGCTATTATTTTTTTTGTTTGCCGTAAAGGTCAGGTTTCGTTCCCATAGGTTATAATGGGTACTGCCACCACGTGGTAATTAATTCTGTTTTTGTTTGGCGAAAGTTCTCTAGGGTCGACCGAATTTAACGAAATGGTATTTTAAAACTTTCAAACTTTCTAACTCAGATTTCTAAAATGAGATTTCTGCCAGCTGGAAAGATATCTAGCCAATCCATAAATCGAAAAAAAAATGGTCACCACTTTAAAGATTATCACGGAGAGAAAGTAAGAAATCAAGTCTAGTTTGAGAATAACAATTATAAAATTGTGAGTTTTAGTTAATGCCGAACGGGGCGTTTAACTATTTCTCATTCAAGATCTGTATAAATCTATATAAATCTCATAAAAAAGAATTTTTCAACATTTTAAACGAAAACATATAGAAATAAGAGAAATGAAAAACAAATTATGTTTATGTGGAAATAAGAATTCCGTATGAAACAACTGATTTTAATAAGAACTTTCAAACCAATTCCTTCTGAATGTTGACGCATAAAAACGACGCTATTTTTTCAATCGTTCAATTTTGATAATTCAAAATGTTTTTGATGACTACAAAAATCTATTTAATCCTCTATTCAAAAAGATGATCGTAGTATATGTGGAAACTGTCGTGTTATATCCTTGCTGTCTATAGCAAGTAAATTTTTTACAATAATTCTGCTTAGCCACTTTTAAGTAGTTATTTAGGTGACTTTCCACAAGTTTCAATGTCCTTGATTCTCTGCTGAATGTGAATGGTGCTGAAATTCTTCGTCTGCTTTGATCGTTTTGCAGAATCTAGATCAAAATGGCATCTTGACGGATACAAGACTATGTACGTATCTTAATGTCCATAATCGATAGAAATACAATGTTACAACGATATACAAAGAATCGTGTGTTTTTACACTTGATTAGTTAGAAAAGTTAACCAACTATTTTAAAAAACATTAATATTAATGCTCAAAAGATAAGTTTCTTGTACAACCTGCCTTAGGAAGGAGTCTTGTGGATTTCAATATTACTGTTTCAAACAACATCTTGGCTAAGCAATGTACCTCATAACGGGATGAAAAATAGATTCTGTGTTACAGATATATTTGGATGATTATTCCATTAGGTTTTTAAGAATATATATTTAACAGTTTACCATATGGTACCATGGTATATCAAGTTGTAATCTCAAAATTATAAATATGAAACGCCATAGTGACATTTTAACCCTAACGCTTTCATTAGATAAATTTTGTGCTGCATTAATGAATATTAAATGCGAAGGTTAATGTTTCTAATCTCTAAGTTTTTGAAAATGTACGTGTTAATAGTATGGGATCTTCTATTATTGGTTATCGACTCGGATAGGATATGTCCGCCGCATGAGTTACACTAAACTTCCTTGCCAAATTTTTTACGGTAAAGTATAAGGGACCGAAATATTGTCTTGAGACACTATAAAGAAAAGTGCAGGAAAACAAACAAACATAAAGGTAACAAAGTTATAAGCTTTAAAATTTTAAAGACACCAGAAGATCTCCTACTTTGGCGTAGAATAATTTCTTCAAAATTATTTGAAAAAAAATTTTACTATTCGGATGTAACTTGGTTAAAACTAAAGAATAAAATAAACCGTTGCTTAACTTACATGAGTTTTAAAATAGAAAATGTTATTTTTATTGTCTTATAATATCTCATGACCTACATGTATCTTTTAAGAACAAATTATTTACTAATATCTAACTTGAAATTTGTTGTAAGGTCCTCCTGACCCACCTGGAGGTAAACCTTCAGTAGATGCAACGACCGATACCGCCATAGCGACCTGGAGCAGCTCGCCCTACGACGGAGGCCGAATCGTCACCGGCTTCGCTCTGGAGTACTCTCTCCTGGGAAGCGATGTCTGGACAGTAGCCGCGGAAAACTGCCACTCCCTCAGTTATACCATCCACGGGTTGCAACCGGGCGCGCAGTACGTTTTTCGAGTCCGGGCCATTAATGTCCACGGTTCCAGCGCCCCGGGCATAGAGTCCGATCGCGTCCAAATGAAAGAGATAGGTGAGTATTCAAATCAATGCTAGGGAAAAGGGATCACTTCTGCGTTCCAGACGAATCGTCTACCTTCGAGCCGCGCGTCGTGGCGGTGGAGCCCGGGCCCGAGTTTAAGAGCAGGTACGAGGTGCTGGAGGAGTTGGGCAAGGGCCGGTACGGCGTGGTGCACAAGGTGGTCGACAAGAACACTTCGCAGAAGCTGGCAGCTAAGTTCGTGCGCTGCAGGACCAGCAAGGACAGGGAGAAGGTGCAGGACGAAATTGACGTCATGAACATGTTGAGGCACCCGAAGCTCCTGCAGCTGGCTGCGGCTTTTGAAAACCCCAGGGAAACCATTATGGTGACGGAATAGTGAGTATTTTATTTTCTTTGCAGAATTTAAATAGTTATGAAAAATTTTGGAATTTTTGGCTCAAACAAGTTATCTTTCAAAGTCAGTTCTAAGTCATTATCGGTAATTAAAGAAAATTTATAAATATACAAACAAAGTTTAGCACATCATTCAATTTTTTTAAATAAATTGCTAAAATGTTAAACTAAAAACAGACAAAATATAAAATATAGATAGTAATGGAAATATGTACATATATACATAAATGGTTATGAAGTTTAAAATTTGAATGTATTGATAAAACGGTCGATGGGTTGAGAAAAATCTGATAGCGTCTATTGGTTCAGAGATAATCTTTTCATGAGCAGAATAAACATTTCCCACGCAGTAGTTTACTGCTGACACAGTAAAGTTAATTGTAGTTAATCTATTCATGGTTATTATTATTTTGTAGGCAAAAGCCTAGGAGTAAAAGGAAACAATAGACAATTAAAATTCAACGTTCTTTACATACATGCTTCTAATAGTGTTTTGTTTACAAAATAATTAGAGATATAGAGAATGTGGGAAATCCAGCTTTTGTTAACGGTATAAGAAGTAAGTGTTCTCTTAAGGCATGTAAAAGGGTTTAAACCGAAAACAAATGAACTTTAAATTTTTGTACGACACGTTTGAAACCAAAATTACATTAAAATTTCATATTAGTTTTGGAGTTTTTAGCTCATCAGGTTGCCGATTTTTGTACTATGTGTTTATTTCTATCATACCAATTGCATCGATCACGTCTTCAGTCATCCAAATAGTTTCAGTGAAAAAATGTTTTGGCTTAGAACAAAATTTGATGCAGATTTGCGGTTGTATCGCACAGCCATTGCAAATGCGACAAATGTTACGTAGTTAACACTGTCCCAGTAGCAAATAATGAAGATGATTTACACAGATTGATACATAGACTCAATATCACAGGGAAAAAATGTAATATAAAAATATTAGTATCCAAGACAAAAACAGTGGTGATTTCTAAGAATCCAGTAAGATGTAAATTAGAGATCGAAGAAAAAATTATGGGACAGATAATGTAATTTGAATATCTTGGGACAGAAACAATAGACATGTATAAATATCAGAATGTTTGAAAGGTGTGATACGGAACAATAAATATTTATCGCTTGCAAGAAAAGTAAAAATGTATAAAACAATGGTGCGACCAGTTCTTACATATATGCGAATGAAACAAGAGCGGAAAATTAATAAACAAATACAGACGTGGAACTCCGGTTCCACAGATGTCCGGGCTTCTATACATAACCAAAGTGCATCTAGCAAATAAAAGAAATATCTAGTAATATACGTTTCGAAAGCATAAACCATTAATACAAAAAATTACAGTTGCAACAAAAAATTATTTATTTAGTAAAAATAGTACAAAACACAAAATTGTATATTGGCCGTGCAAACTGTTTATATTATATTAATATTCATTAGATGTTTCAATGATTGATTAATAAAGTTAAAATCATTTTAACTTGGCACGCACTTTCCTTTAGTATTTCTGGCGGAGAGCTGTTTGAGCGAGTGGTAGCCGACGACTTCACTTTAACTGAAAAAGACTGCATCCTCTTCATGAGACAAATCTGTGAGGGCGTCGCTTACATGCATGACCAGCAGGTGGTGCATCTGGACCTGAAGCCAGAAAATATAATGTGCCACACGAGGACCTCGCACGAAATCAAAATTATCGACTTCGGGCTGGCTCAGAAGCTCAATCCGGATACTCCCATTCGGGTTCTCTTTGGGACGCCTGAGTTCATCCCGCCCGAGATCATCAACTACGAACCGATCGGAACCCAGTCCGATATGTGGTCCGTCGGTGTTATCTGCTATGTTTTGTAAGCCTCAATATGGATGATGTTATATAACTTTATAACGATTTCTCATCACACAGATTATCCGGTCTTTCTCCATTCATGGGCGATAACGACGCGGAAACTTTTGCTAACATTACCAGGGCTTTTTATGACTTTGATGACGAGGCGTTTGACGCTGTCAGTCAAAACGCTAGAGATTTCATCAGTGCCTTGTTAGTTAAAAGGAAAGAGTAAGTATGGCAATGCAAAGAAGATCGAAGCAAACCGAAAACAAATTTGACAACATTTTGTTATTAGGAGCCGCATATCAGCGGAAGAGTGCCTAAAACACGCCTGGCTGGATCCGCAAAGCCACCAGAAAACTGTAGTTCTGTGCACTGATAAGCTGAAGAAATTTATTATACGACGCAAGTGGCAGGTAAGGGCTTTCGAGAGCTTTATGCATGCTCGTTTTACTTTGTGCATGTGTTGTGTGTCTGCTTTTTGATAGAAAACAGGCAACGCTATACGGGCGCTGGGCCGAATGGCCACCCTTTCCGCCAGCCGTCGGAATTCTGCCGCCAGTTCAACCGTGAGTAGTCCTAGACCCTCGCTTTCCGGAACGATGTCCCGAATGTCTAGTCTCGGTGAAGAGGAAATTATGAAAAGTGACAAAACGAGCGGCGACGAGAACTTTTTCAAATCTGCTCTGCCTGACAATAAGCTGCATCCTAACGGTGATTTGATGAAATGTGCCCCGATCACTGAGGAAACCAATGGCGACATTCTAAACAATTTAGTGAATATTAAAGAATGCGAGAATAAAGAGAACGATAATTCAAATCACAACCGGGTATGTAGCGAAAGGAGCGACAGCGGCTTCAGTGACTGTTCGGCTGCAGCTTCCTGTTCATGTAGCTCTACCCCCTTGCTGGGCAAGAAGTTCTGCATTAATGAAGAACCGACCGAAAGTTTAGAGAACAACGGAATAACTAATAATAAACTTGACAAGTTGGAGTCGCGTCTGAAGGCTTGTAAAGTACAAGAAATTCACATTTCTAAAAGTATCAGAAACGGGTTAACGGATGATAGCAATTTTGAAACCAGTAACTTGACGTATTTTAAAATAAGAAACGTGAACAGACTTAGTGTAAATAAAATGGAGTATTCAGAGTACAAAACTGACAAAAAGTTTATAGACAATGAAGCAACACGACTTAATAAATCTTGGACATCCAGACTTAGTGAAAATAATTCCTCATTTAACAAGACGACCAGCAAGTTGCGTAATAAGATTGAGCTCTTTGACAAAACTGCTAAATCTGATGATAGTATTAAAGGTAGGTACTAGCAACTTGCTTTATTTGTTTTTTGTTGTTTAAAGTTTGTAAGGTGAGTTAGTTATATTTTTAGTAGCATGCAAGTACATTTAACTGATTTTGATGTTGTATTTACAGGAAGATCATCAACCACGACAAATGGCATAAAAGCTAGTTCCATAGCCAACGTCATAAAAAAGTTTGATCAATTAGACAAATCATCCTCATCTTGCTCTCCAAATAAAAAATCGGCCGTTTTGAACAGAATCAGCCCCTTCAAACCAAAACAGGAGTTACCAAAATCTAACCATAGCGTTCCTAATGTTCTTAAATCGTACCTAGATAAACCATCCTCCTTCCTCACAACTCCAAATAAAAATCGCCAATCATCTCTAGAGCCCTCTACAATTCGTCATCATCTACCATCTCCCTCGTTGTTGAGAAAAACGCAGGCGGTTTTGGCAAAGGAACAAAGCATTCAGCCGTTGAAAAAATCATCCCCAAAGGCTAAAAGCAAGATTGCTAACGCTTCAAAGAGTCCAACGTCACCAAGGAAGGCCAAGGAGAGCGATAAACCAAAAAGCGACAGCTTTCAGAGAGCTGCCGCCTTCTGGAACAAGCAGAAAGCCTGATAGCCCCATGATACCAAACAGTGCCTTACGTTTGTCAATAGTGTCTTTACTTGTTTTCTAGTTGTAGCTCAGGTTTGTTTTATTATCAGCATCATATTTTGTTTGTGTTTGATGATCAGTGTACCCCCAGCCTAGTTATGTATTGAATCGTTAAGAGTAATATATATTATTTATTTATTTAATTTTTTATTTACATCAATTTTATCAAAGATATTTATTATATATAATTACTGATACAGCATATGTTGACCAAAAACTTTCTCGTAACGACTAGTTTTTCTACAACCCCTAAAGTTTAGTATCAAGTGTAACAATTAGATTTAGGTAATAATTCCTGATGCAATTGGTTTTTTGAATGAAATGCATCAAGTAAAGTAATTACTTAAATTGATAAAGGATTTTGAAAGAGAAACAAGAATTGTATAAGTTGCAAAATGATACAACGATCAAAAATTATACCTAGTTGGTAAATTTATTTTCTAAAAAATAGAAAACCCAATAAATATTTTATTTAAAGACCTTTATCTTACACTTATTGACATCAGTGGTGACATACAAGTGTGATTCATGGATTTTAAGGAAGTGTGACCAAAAAGGACTACATATGTGGGAAAGAAAGATTTTGAGAAGTGAATTTAAAGAAAGAATAATGGAATAAAGAAAAATGACAGCAAAATCTAAATGCAGAACCAATGTAACTATATTAAAACTCAAATATAACTCAGTATAATTTTATAGATCATGTGGAATGAATGGGCAAAGATAGAAATACGAAATTAGTGCTGGAAGAACAGATGGGTAAATGCTGTGAAGAAAGATTTGCAAAAATAAAATGTCAGGAACTGGCAGCTAGAGTAGAGCATAATAGAAAGCCATAAGAAACCAAGCCTTATACTTATAAAACCGGCAAAAAATATTATTTTTAATAATACTAACTTCATATGGACGCTTATTGAGATATGTTGTAAATCTGGCAATTATGATAATAAATTAAATAAAAGTATTGTTTTTCTAGTTACTGATGTTAACTTCGTTGACCAAATCAGAAGTTTTTGGGTCCAGCTTTTAATCTTGCTCTTTTTAATACGATCTAGCTTTGTGTGGGAGAAATGAGAATCTTTGGACGACACTGTCAACCGTATAGTTGTAAAGGCTATGGACAATAGAGTTACTGTGGCCCTGAATGTTTTATATAGGACTTGAGTGCTTTGAAAGATTAACCCATGGATTATTGATATTTTTTTGTCTTTGTGCACATCGCGGTTTCTGACAAACAATGAAATACCAAAAATGGATCATAAAGCTCTATTCTGTATGACCTAAAGCTTAATGTAAATATGCGCGGCCCAGCTTTTGATTGGAGCTGCATACATCAGTATAGGAAGGATACTGTTCTTGTATAAAACAATATTGTTGGAAGTAGATAGTACGTTACCATAGTGCAAGAGGGAGTTGACTACATTCGCTTGGTAAATCGCCATGTCGATGTGACTTCTCCAGGTCAGTTTTCATTTTGAGGTACATAAGTTTTTATCTCCAGGGTATCTCTGTTCCGAAGAACCTGACCGTGTCATCTCATCAGCGAAGCGGTTTTCTGTTGGAGAACACAATCACTGAACCTTTTTGATTATGATCTTTTACTTGTCGCATCAGTCTTGCAAGAGGTCCAATTAATAACCATAATGCTACTCTTGATAGATGGTCACAACGAGGATTATGCGGGTAATTTAATATGCATCAACACGGATCGCTGTTAGGAACTTATAAGGAAGTAAACTTAGTGTGATTATAATTCTTTTAAGAGCAGATTACTAAAGCTAGTTTTTCATAACTGTTAAACTAATAGGGGTTATATAAACTAATCCTCTACAATACACAACAGACTTATTGGTGTTATGATAGCAATGTTTTGATACAATATTCTAATTAAAATAATTAAAATTAAAACATATAAATCAGTTTTGTTTGATTAATCATATAGGACGTACAGTTAAGTGTTACTACGAAAATCAATTGAATACCATAGTACACAAAATATAATTTTACAGATACACATAAATTTTACAATATTTTCCTACCATTTTCTTTAATTGTTACAATAAAAATATTCATAAACAGTACCAAATAAAGCAATTAAAGTTATTTTAATTGTTACCTTTTCCCTAATCCCTGCGTTTCAGTTTTAATAAAACGCTATTGTCAGGTTTTAGGGATGTTCTGTACCTTACTTCAAATGAGTAAAACAAGGATATGCTGATTTTGTACTTTTTGAGCAGTTTAGCGATCATCATTTTCATTTGTAGTATTCCGTATGTGTTCCCTTAAAAATTAAAAACAACATTATTGCAACACTAATTTAATTTGTTTTACCAATGCAATTTTGAGGTCCGGTCCTGAAAGGTATATAGGCGAATTTGTGGATGTTTTTCTTGTTGTTTTCGAAAAATCGGTCGGGATTGAAGACTTCAGGGTCCGTGTAATGCTGCGGCAGCCTGTGAGTCGCATAGGGTGACATTAGAACTGTACATCCGGAGGGAAGGACGTGTTTATCTATCGAAAAGTTTAATCAACTAAGTGAAATAATCCTGCTTTACTTGGCTACCTAGCTTTACATCTTCTACTAACTTTCTACCGATTATTGGAATAGGCGGGCACAATCTTAATGTTTCTAATATACATTGTTCCAAGAACATCAAATTGTTCAACGAATTTAAATCAAATGAATCTGATGAAGACAATACGTCGTTTAATTCCTGAAATACTTTGTCTTGTATTTCCTGGTGTTTAGCTAAATAATATAAAGCAAATTCAGTTGCTGTGATTATTGGTTCATATCCCTAAAAATAATAATCAGTTGCAAAAGTACATATTATGTAATATCTTGAATTACGTATATGATTTGAAGAGCAATCTCATTAGTAATACTCATCTCATCATCCTTATCGCGTTTTACTTGGGGAATTTTTGATTGTAGTTCCAAAAGGTTCGTCAAAAAGCAATGATTCAGTTTTATGTTCTGCTCTTTGTCGCGCTCTCTTTTTTCTACAATCTGTCACACATTAATTGCTTTATTTAAATTTAACGTTCTGTTTTTACCTTTTTCAAGAACCTTGAAATGCATTCTCTACCCGTTTTTTGAGTTTTTTCTTCGTCATTTGCAAAAAATGTGTTGTAGAAAAAGTCAGGAATACCTGCGTCTTTTAGAACCGTTTGGAGTAAAGGCTTAAGTAGATCTCTAAAAGTTGCACTGGTATAAATTCTGACCAAATTATTGTTTTAGGCTCAATTATACTTATTGAAGGGTGACTCCAGTTTTATATCATATTCGTCGATAGGTATTCCCAGGATCATACCTACAACAGATATTAATAATACACGTGTACTAAAAATGTTCGAATGAGACTACGGTGCAAAACGTTGCGAACGTAGCTGCTGATTCTGTCGACTATTAGTGTTTCATTTTCTCCTTCTAGTTGTTTGATCGCATTATCAGCACATTCAGAGAATACTTTAATAGATGTTTTTAATCCTATTAAAAAAAAAAAGAATATAAAACATGACATAATTTAATTATATTATAACTAGAGTCTGAATTGACATCATAATCGCAATTAAAAATAATGCTGAGACGTAAATATGTATGTATAATGTACATCCGGAAAGTAGCGAGAGTGATTTTGTTTATCTGAACAGAAGATTCAAAAGATTAATTTTTTGGGATTGACAGTTAGTGAGAAATATCAGCTCATTTGCCTTTGAGTCTTTACACCTGTTTGACCATTGCATTATGAGTCAAAATGTAGTGGTACATGATAAAATGTTTTGTTAAAATAGAAAAATCTACAACTGATACGCTTTCTATAATACAGGAAGCTCCCGGAAAGGATGCTTTATAAAAAGCATAAGTGTTTAGGTGCCATAAGAGAGGTTCAGAGAAGGAAAAAACAACATCGAGAATTGTTTCATACTTTGGACAATGTGGCCAAGATAATAGTGGTTTTGGATTCTGTCCAACGTCTGAGCTTTAGATTGATAGCAGAAGAAGTAGGACTTCCAAAATACATCGCGCATGAAATAGTTAACGTTTTCCTTTGCTGCAGCCCGGATCTGGTTCTGCTCGATTCAACTTTAGCTTGAAAGAACACTATTTTGGAACTATTAAAATATGCAGGCTGCTATAATGAGTGCTCTGAGATAGATAGTATTTCAAACATTTCAGGCGAGCTACGTAGCAGAACTGCTGACTGTGGTGTATTAATGTACAGGGGTGTTATTTTAAACCTTTAAGTAATTCTGGTAGCCGTAGTAGCAACCACTAAATACTAAAGGTTAATTTTCAATGTAAATACCAATATTCTCGACTTTATTTATCTTTTTAGTATTTGGATACTTGGAATTTTGGAAAATATGATATGATTTAAAGGAAAAAACAGTTTTAAAGCAATATATGTCTATGACACCTATCAATCACTGTTTCAAAATGTGGGTTATAGCATATACTGGGACTGGATACCTGTTAAATTTTGATATATCTCATATTTCATATGATAGTTGAAAACGTTGAATTAAATCTATACGAACATTTTTAAGGAAAGGATTATTGTGTTTAATTTGGTGATTTTTCTGCTTTTGCTTAAAAAGTTACCGAACAAAAGAACATTTGCCTGCGGAACCACAAGTACGAAAGTGATTTTCTGAGAGCTTATTTATGTACCGATAATAAGTTAAAAATGTTACTTTGGGGGACATTTCCTTATAAAAATGGATGTACAGTAATGTACATTGCAACCAATATGCATAGAGTTCATGGGAAAACTTAAGTCCTTTGTAGTAATAAAACTGAATCGAAGCAAAGTGTTTCAATTATCTTTTGTATAAAGAAGATTAAAAATAAAAAGTCAAGTCTACGAGTCACCTACGTGGGAAGTAAGATGGCTAGTGGCTTTGTTTACAATTTTTCAAATAGAAAAAGGTCAGGTCGACAAATAGAGTAATAGAAACTTGAATCCGTTAACAAATTTTAAAAAAGTAAATATTTGCAAATACACTTTGAGGAGGTCACTAGAAACAAAATAACAATATTCGTAAACAACATTTAATGAGCTACATTTTTATGAAAATTGCGTATTTTTTAGAAATCCTTGAGTATCTCGAAAGGTAAGTGAAAATTTATTAATACTTTTATAGAAAAGTTATAGGTATTAAAATTATCTGCAAAATGAACTAAGATAAGTTCGAATTCGACTTGACTGAGATTTGAAAAACAGCATCAAAGTCAAAATATTAATTTTTTGAAATATCTCAATAATTTTTAGAAAAATTGGGGGATAAATGATGAACCTATTGTTTTTTGGAACTATACTAAAACAACGCGCAAAATTTGAGCGAGATTGGTCAGTTAACTTTGGCATGCTGATTGTTGGTATGCCATACTACACTGTCGTTACTGGTACTAAGTGCAAGTCCGTCGCTTAAGTGAACCATTTAATCAGACTGTCGATGTAAATTCACAAAATTCTACTATTACATAATGAATTACTATTGAAATGTAATATTTATAATAGATTTGTTTCAAATGCGATGGGTACTAGATTTTGAAATTTTTGTCATACGAGCAATTTGTCGTATAAATTGCTGAGGGGACGAATGAAAGTTTTTAACAATTGCTCCTATTTTGCAAAATTAGTTTATGATTATGGTACCTTTAGACGTTGTTTATGAACGCTGTAAACAGTTTTATCTGTTTCAAATTATTTTCTGTCTTGTAAACCAAAAAATTAATTAATTATTAAACCGTTTTTAGACTACTAAATACTACATTTACTGTTATTTAAAGAAAGAGTATGTTTTTGAGACACCCTATAGTTAGAATTTATTTTAAAAGTTACAAACAAAAATAGGTAAAATAGATTTGGTACACGAAAAAAAGGTGGCCAGTATGTAATAAGAACGAAGCCCAAAATTACGTAATTAAAAAGATTAATACAAACAAGGAACGACGACCTTGGTATGTTATACGTAGTTTAGGGATATATAACGATTTTTGACGTAAATTTTGCTGATGAAGTAGCACAACTAAAGACTGCGTCACTTTTATAAACTATGAAAATACTGGTACTACTGGTTCATATTAATTAAAAAAATTTAAATATGTGATTACTAGTGACAGGCCAAAATCTAAAATTTAAATGTTTTTAATTGCTTCAAGTTTTCTAATTTTGCTATTTTCGACAGGATGTTCTCACATTTCTGTTTACGTATTTAGTTTATTTAATGCGACAAATTTATGTGTTGTGGAATTAACTAAAATTGTTTAGCTATTTGTTAACTTATTTAGTATATTTAATTATAATTTTTGTATGTTGTTTTGAAAATGAAATAGTGGTATGAAATAGTTGTTAGTTTTAATTTCCAATCAAAGACCTATTATTTTAAATTGTTATAAGTTTCTGCTTACCAAGATTAAATAAGTGTATATAAAATATAAATTATTATCGAAACTATTAAACAATGCACCTGCAGCTGTTAAAAGTTCCGTCCTAACAGACATATGCAGCATCAGGTTGTAAAGGTAGCTGCTTTGCAGTCTAAAACTGCTCATTATGCGATCTATGTCTTTTGGATCCAAGACCACGACGGCTGGAAAGGGGCCTATCCATAATCTGAATAAAGAGCCGTATCTTTCGTAAAGATTTTTAGTAAACTCGTTAATATCTGCAATAAAAATGTGCAATAAAATTGCGCTTTTTATATAATGAAGAACTTACTTTTGAGTTTTTTTAATTGGGGCAAGTTTCCTATCACAGGATATGCAACAGGACCTGGTAGAGTGAGAGCCAAGAGGACAGCTCTGATCCACGAGTGCAGCTTAAGCAGGATGGCTAGTATTATGGGTATTACGGCAAGTGCTAGCATTTTCTGCGTAATTATTACTTCGAACTGAAAGGAACTATATTATGAGAAATATCATTGAATTTGTAAAGTTTTTTAGACTTGAATAAATTTTAATTAAAATTATTTATATTAAAATTATATTTATATTAAAATTAATATGTTATAATATGTTTCATGTATCAATTAATATATATATATATAATATATATATAATATCAAATGCATGGCCAGGGTTGGTGAAAAGTAATTAAATATTAAAATTGGCTATAGAACTTATAGTATCATGATGGAAAAAGTCTCTAAATAGACGATAGTAAAATGGATTTCTTATTTCTCGCGTTGATGGTACACTACATGCAATGTGAATGAGATCTTATAGGTCACACCATGTGATATCAGTGGCCTTATTTTTTTAAAGCATGGTGCACAACTCCATTTTACTTTTATTTTGGATGTGTGATTAGATTAGCATTTTTTAGAACGTTAGCTGGGAGTGACGCGCACTATATGAATTGGACTTTAAGAAGCCCAGATCTCACTTCATGTGATTTTTATATGCAAGGCTAAGCAAATAATGAGGTGTATAGGACAAATTCTCACACAATGGAGGGTTTGGAAGTCTTTAGCAATATCCCCATCCGTTTGAGGAAACTGTTTGACACCAGCGGTGCCTACAATGCAATTTAAAAATTGTTTTTGTTTTCCTTTGTAATAAAGTACATGTACAATTTGTTTGTATAAGAAATATAAACTTTATTATCAATATTTAATGCTTAATTATTTTCAGCCACCCTGTAAAAAACTAAACACAGTTATTTTGTTATATTTAATCACATGGACTATACTGGAATACGACACTTAAAATCCGTAAGGTAGATCTAGGAGACCACTTCTCGTAACCTTTTTATTCTATGAACTAAGAGGATCTGAGAGTTGATTGGCTATTAGAATGGTGGCAAGTCAATCTTTCTGAAGCGTCGTTTCTTTTTGCTAGTCTTAGCAAATTTTCTGGTGTAACATCTATTTATGTTTGTATTTTTGTATGAATTTTTGTACTATTTAATTTTTTTAATTATTTGGATATTTTCGTTGTCTTGCCTTTCTTTGTAATTAAGTTTTTTTGTTTTTTTACTGATCTTATTATTGTATATTTACCCTTACTATTGTTGTTTGTTTCTTCTTTTTGACAGTTTATTCTTATCTAGCAATTTTCTTATTATTTCTCACGTTGCTTTGGGCGGTCGCTTTAAGATGGGGATAGAGGGCTTTTTACTGTGTTGGATGAATTTAGTTCAATCCGCCACTACAGCTAGTAATCTTGGTACATGGATACGATAAAGAAAAGAAATTTATTTGATGGATGGGACAGGACAGGGCCTAACTTTCTTTATAAAAACAGACGGAAAAATATTATAAGTTTGCGTGCGAAAATTCTCCTTGTCCCTGCAGTAATCGCCCAGCTGTGCCTATCTGCTATCCTATCTAGAAGAATAAAATATGGTAATTATACGAGGGAGGTTTAAAGGATGTTACTTATATATTATATATATATTACATATATTACAAATAATATATCGATCTAGGCGTGTCATTATAATTTTACTAAATTAACCCCGTTGGAGAAGAAATCAAGCCTCTACGGCCGGTGGCAGTAATGCACAGCTACTTGCGTCTCATAGCAATACTGACATTTATATAGACTCATTTATCGATGAATGTCAATGGCGTCTTGGTTCGATTGCTTGTAATTTTGGTCATTATAGTGAGGCCACCAGATATTACAGAAAAACGCTACTGGGTGTTATGATAGTTAATGAGCTAGAAAATATTATCATGTATATTTTGTTCACCTTGAAGCAATATTACGAGATCTAACGGCTAGGAGGTAAGAATTTTAAATTAGCTTTGCACTTTCTACTAACAATGAAGCATAAGGCATAAGGCATATTTTATAATTAGTGTAACTTTTATAGGTATATTGAAAAAGAAATTAAACTATACTTTGTAAAATAAAAAGTGCACACCAATAATTAAATGAGAAGCTTTTATAACTGGTAAATGATTAAGGCATATAAAGTGCAAAGCTTTTTGTTATTTTTGTGCATAATGGCTGGGTTGAGAGATCAGCTAATTTTTAATAAATTAATGCCAGAAGCAATTAATTATCGTGCATGCCGTCTCAACAACTATTATATTTCATAGAAAAAATTTTAATTTTTTTAAAGAAGGGATTAATAATATTAAGTGTAAATAAATCTAAAAATGTCATTATCTTTTATTAAATTGTTTTAAAAAGTTGTAATTGCATTTGGTCTTTTAGACAACAAACTATGCGAATCCTTAAGTGCTCTTTGTGTTCAAATATAACGTGTGAAATATTAATTATTAAAAGACCCCTATTAATTATTTACAATAAAATAAGTAATAAAATAAATCTTCTAATTACAGTTTTTTTATGTTTTTCTCACTTCTTCTCAACGTGCAAATTGATTGATTGCTCACTATTGTTGTTGTCATTCTTTTCTTTGGTCCTGTATTTCGTACGATGTGTTTCAAATATTAAAGTCATGGTATCTTTGAGAATTAATCTTTTAACAATATCTTTTACAAACTTGATGTGTCTAATCATACGTCTTTTCAAAATCTGTAATAGCTTTTTTCTTCTTTCGCTGTTTCCAAGACCATATCATTTTCTTCTCTCTCTCCATTTTATTTTCAACATTTTTCTCAAACTCTTAATTTACAAATATTTCTCTCTTTATACTTTTCTATTGTCTACATATTTGGGCTATACAGGGCAACACTCCAAATACAACTTTTTATCGGGGTCTTTTTTATTTCTAAATTGAAACTGTGTGAAGAGAGCGGTTGATTTTTTGTCACTTATTTTTTGTTTTATTTCTTCTTTCCTTTTTTTATCTTTTATAAATATATTGTCTATTTTTATATATTGTTTATTTTTGTACCTAACCATAATTTCTGCTTTTTAATATTTATTTTGAATGTCAAAAAGCAACGGCAATAAATAAAATTTTTAAATAAATATATTTGTATCATTGTGGTTTGATGTCTGTATGACTTTTATCTCTGTTTTATTAAAAAACCAAGATTTATGTTATTGAAAATTTTTAGTAAGCCTACAAAAGCAATGTATACATTTCCTATTTAGGCAGAAGCTTTTCTCTTGTAAGCTGATTAACTTTAAAATTATTTTTAGGGTACCTCAATTTCTTTGGTTTCTCTTAAATTTTCATTGGCCTGCTTCTCAATTGGTCCTAGAATAATTTTATTTGTGTGCTTGAGGTTACTTACGGCTCGCTATTCTTCGTTTATTGTTGTTCTATTTCTTTTTTTGTAGGATTGCTGTTAAGCTTTGTTTGAGATCATTCGGAAATTTTTCTTTTCTGCATTTATTTTTAGTTTTACTATTTTATCAAGCGGTTGCAATGATTGTGCCGATATTTTATCCATAGCAGATGCTTTTTCAGACTTTAGGTTATTCAGTGCTTTCTGAAATTCTGTTTTAGTAGCGAGGAAGTAATTTCATTTTATTTTTCTCTTCAAGATCTTTTAGTTCTATATGTAATTAGTGACATTTTATTACTGCTTGCTGCTTTTTATCATTTCTATTAGGATTTCCCTTCTTTGATTTAGTAACAAAAAGTACTTTAGAAAAGAATATCAAATAATTACAGTGTATTAGCTAATCTAAAATGCATTGATAATAACAAACAATATGAAAATTGTAGCCAACACCAATAAGGTAAATGGCTTTTGATTATATATATATATATATGAAAATTGTAGATTAGAAATAACGGAAGAAAAAGGACGAGGATAAAATAATACAGCTTTATATAAAGAGGTAGAAAGAGAAAGACCTTTTTTAACCGAATTCGGAGCTTTTTAAGCCTGAGAAAGAGAAACAATTGGTGAAAGCAGTCTTTTTAAAAACTAATGCTGACGCAACAGTTGAACGATGAGGAGATCGAAAACTAGTACAAATCACCAATACGTGTAAAAATTGCAAAGCACCAGGCAAAGGTGGCATGCTGGCAGCAATGTTAGAATATGGAGAAACACCAGTAAGAGAACAGAATAGAAAATATTTGTAAACAGGAAATAATTCCACAATAATGAAGAATAATAGACATTTAAGAAAGACGACAGAGAAGTACGCTTTATATAAGCATACTAAGTTAATTAAAAAAATAATTATATGGAAAAATAGTGGGCGATCACCGATAATTAGGACCAAACTGTTTAAAGAATTATACAAGTTTGAGATACTTATTGAAGATGACTACAAATACACGTGATGGATATGACAGCAAAGGTAAGAATATAGTGGCAACTGTCATTTTGCCTTGGAAAACATTTTTGAGGAAGCACAATCTGTAATATGGGGTTTGGCAGAATAATTTACCCTTTTTAAATTCATCACCGTATGCAATGTCTTGGTAGGTGGTGCTCGAGTCGTACATCCTTGTTCAGCGTAAGGCATGCCATTGTAGTGCCCATCATGGTGTGAAGTTTCTATGGGAGACTTATTTTAAGAATTCTGATTCTATTATTGAGAAACAGCAGCTATTTCTTAGGTATTTTGGAGTAGGCAGAAAATCACAATGTGGTGGGTACACAACTTCCGACCGATTGGTTCAACATTCAAATGGAAATCATCCGACAGATCTCGTAACGTTTGGAAATCCTGCTATATTATGATGTTTCACAATTTCCTGGAGCCTAGACTAAACGAATATAGAAACGCACCACCGTGGTTTTAATAAGATGGAGACACGTTTTGGGGCAAATGTTTCCAGATCATCTTATCTCATTACACAGCGACATCCCATGGTCAGCTGTCACCAGACCTGTTTCCTTGCGATTTTTTTTCTGTGGGAATACCTGAAGGCTGCGGACTACTGAGGAATTAAATGATGCTCTCTGCAACGAAATCGCAGCAATACCTGTAGAAATAGCTCGGCAAGCAAGACTGAACTTTAAGGTAAGGCTGCAGGAGTATACCGCTCATGCGAGCCAATTATTTGGATTACATCATCTTGGTGACTAAATGGCAAGCATTGTTCTGTGTGGTTATATAATAAAAACATCGAACATAATTTATGTTGTTCTTTTTATTGCAGTTTCGAAAAGGGTAGATTAGGAAGTGTTTAAAGTCTAAAAATTAATATAACTAAAGCAAAGTATATGGTAACTACAAAGAATTTAAACAGATAAAAATATGTAGAGGAAATGACAGTGAACAAAAATCCTAAAGTAGAGGCGTTTGCCTGCGACGTGGACTAAAAATAATTGAGTATCTACTTTCGCTTCGAATAAGGAGTGATAATGCGGTCGTCTAGGGGTGCAGTGCTTGCCACATCGCCCGTATCGTAGGATTTGCCCTTATGCATGCTATAGAGTGTTTCCATTACTATTTTTTATTTTAGAGGCTTATAGAGTAAAATCCTGTTACTTGTTCTAAGTGGACGGAGACGACTTGATACATAGGATCGTAAAATATCACGAACGATTTATGGATCGGTAAGTGCGAATAGAATACGGCGTTTGTCAACTAATCGTAAGTGGATAAAGCGATATGGGGAAACAGGTATGCACGTAAGGTAACTAGCAAATGTTGAACAGATGTAGCCTACAAGTGAAACAAAGAAAGTGTTATAAAACAAGCCAGAGGGTAAAAGAAGCAAGGTTAGATCGAGGCTAAAATAGTTAGAAGAACCAGAAAAAGATTTAAAAGTAGTTGGGGCTGCCAAATAAAAACTGAAAACAAACAATAGATAAAAATAGATTAAAATCTAAACTGAGGCCAAGAATGTTGCAGAACAAAAGGAAATAATGGGACCATCGTACTAAGTTAAAAGAATATGAAATGGCTGTTCTGGAAATAACTGTAAAGGTTGAAGTGCGAGCAACGGCCGCGTCTCGTAATAAATCGTTCTAGAAATCCTTTTAAGGGAGGTCAAGGTCCCTGACAAACCTTACCGAGGAGTAAATAAGTAAAAAAATCTTAATTATTATGGAAAAAAAAATTAAAAGTTAACAATTGAAAATATTTACTACTTTAAATTTGTATGCAACAATAATAAACAATGAATAACAAGTAAATACTTTGTGTATTTTAAAAACACTGCAACATTTAATATTAATTATGGGAGGAACTGTTAAAACTTACCATCATAAAAATAAAAATCGGTGTATACTTTTAAAAATTAAGTGGCACTGTACGCGAGTTGACTACTCGTTAATTAGTGGTCGGAGTTGGTACACCCGCACGTTTTATATCTGGAAAGAGTTATTTTTTTCCTGACTGCTGTTGGGAAACTTCAAATTTGAAAACTTGATTGCTTCAAGGTTGATCGGCAGTACCAATCTGTAATGTTACAAAATTCTAACAATTTGCGTAACAATCTTGTTGTAGCAAACAAAGTTAACGCATATTCGAAATGTTAGTAGGTTGGTATACGTGGTCTGCCCAGAAAATATGTAACCGTTCTTAATATAATAAACCTGCTAACCGATGTTGCGCATGCCTAAGTAAAAATAACCTTATTGGTCGGGTCAGGTACGCCAGTGTAGTGCGTGATCTACACATTTGCAATAAATGAGTAAGTAGAGTAGCAAACCTGCATCAATTTTCACTATTCAGATGATTCAGAAAATTTTTTAGAAGACCATTAATGAGCAAAAGTCCGAAAAATGTTGAAGTTTTACGAATTATAATCCACAAGGATTGGTGATTGATTTTGACGAAAGATCTCGGCACCAAAGGTATCGCGGTGAAATTCGTTCCGTGGTTGCTGTTACCACAGCAGAAAGAATATCGTGCTGCAATTATTAATGACTTACTTCAGACTGCTTCTAATGCACTAGATTTTGAAAGGAAAGAGATTCCAGATAGCCGACGAGTTCTAGACCAATATGATGAGGTGATTTGCAATTATAACGCAAGACTTTGTAGAATATGTTGGATAGTAAAAACTACACCGGGAGAAGCATGCGAGTTCCCAATATGCCCACTTTGTAGAGGACTAAAGAAACATACAAATGTATTTTGAGTCTTGTGCTATTTTTAATAAATATATAGTTATCTTCATTGTAATCGCAATTGATGCTGTTGTTTCTGATTTTAGAATATTCTGTTTATCTTTATATGCTTTTTAATGTTCTGATTCTTCAATGACAAATAATGTGGCACATTTTGCAAACGTGCATGTAATAAAGCTTCAGATAAAATTTTTAAAAATGTAGAAAAGTAAGTTTTACAAAGTTCGTAAAAATAAAGCTCGTTCTTACAAAATAGCAAAAAAATTTATTCTGACATAAGACAATTTGCTAACATGCAAAATGTGCGGATCAGTTTAATTTTATAATATCTCCAGAGAACATTGATTGTGTAAATGACATGTTAAATAAATTTTAAACCAATAGGTATATAGCTGAGATGATTGAGATTACTAATAGTTTAAATAGAACAATATTTGTAGTTGCATAAGGTGTCAATAAGACCGGCCCCTTAAGTGTTCACGCTTCAAAAACATGATTTTTATTTTACAGATAATTTAGCGGCATTTAGAATTGATTTAATTTATGACATTAATAATAGCAATACAAAGTTTTATTTGCGATAACACTCGGAGAAGTTGACGGGTGGTGGAATAGCCAGGGCGGAATCTAAAGTGACCATCCAAAATCAACTGGAGAAAAGCTGTCTTTAGTTTTCTACTGGTTGTCAGGAGACTGATTTGGAGGTAATCCTAAGAAAACCTCCCAGACTTTTTTAATTTGGAAAGTACCATAATGCCTATCACTTTTCAGGGAGTCAGAAAATAGCGAAGGCCGAGAGTAATGTTGTATATTGCGGTAACGCAGATGACTGCCCTCTGAAGAGAGTCTGTAGCGTACGGTTCGGGACCTTGAACAAATAACTTAGAGGATTTTATGGGAGCATAAAGCTTCTGTCTTTATAGGCGTCCAAGGACGTTGACAATTGTCAAAATTAGCATCGCTATAATCAAGGATGCACCGACGCTTCGCTGTTTTCAGTGACGATCTGGGAAAAGACCGAGAAAAAACTGTGGCATAAAATCTTGATTATTCTTTACAAGCTATTGTACTCTTCGACTTCGTTAGCTGGTCCTTCATAATTTCGCTGATTATCAAGGTTGTTTTCACAAATCTACTTCTTGAAATTTGTAAGCAAAAGGTCTCATTTATTTCCGGTGTTATTGGAGTTTGATAGAGGCAATAAATTAGTGTATGGTCTTCTCTGGGTATTTGCCAAAGCGGATGGTGAGTTGGGTCTCACGAGTCCCTTTCTTTGTCTCGGATTAACGATGAAGGCCAGCCATGAGACCTAAGAAACGTTCTTAAGTTAAAAAGGATTTAATTATAATTGTTGACGAGCTCGCTGACGTTCTTGAGAGTATGCTGCAAAAGAACGTCAGTGAAGATGATAACATCAAGAATGTTTGAGCGACTTGTGAGACTTAAGTGGGTGGACTCAGCGAGTACTACCAGCTCGCATTGTTGGGTATAGCTATGCAGCATCTTGTTATTTGTTTTTATCATTCGACTGCTTTATGAGCGGATGTTCTCTTTCACGAACGTGGCAGTTCCTCCTTTGACTGCTAGTGAGGCGGTTGGTGCTGTATCACATACAATTTAGAAGTTTTATCCCCTCTTTATACTTAAAAAAAGTAAACAGTATATTACTCAATAGTAGGAGAAAAAAAGAACAGGACAGGAGAGCAGAAGAGGAAAGAGGAAAAAGAAAAGAAACACAAATTTGGTAAGGTATTTAGATAGACAAAAAAGAAAGGAATAAAGATGAAGAAACTGCATGGAATTCAAGTTTGTAGAATGGATGCACGAGAGTTATCAGAACTTACAGCTAACTTTTAGTTGTCGATCAAGAAGTATGTTTGAACCCCACAGTACAAGTAAGTGAAGGAGTCCGCGCATGATTTTCAAAATATTTAAAACTACCTAAAAATGTTTAACATAAATATTTTTTACTTGAATCTATATGTGTAAAAAGTATAACAACTATAATAAATAAATTGTTTTGCTTAGAATAGATTTTTTATGTAATTGTTATTTTTAGATTAACATCTTTTAGGTATCGTAGAATAAATTTTAAACTGCCCTAACTTATCGTGCTTCTATTGTTAACGGAATGCCACCCTTTGTTCTCAAGGTACAGAGTTATATTTCAGGTTCATAATATTCGCGAAAAAAATTCTGTAGCTTCGTAGAACTGCCGAAATAATAACTTTCATTTCCAAAATTACGAATTTGTATCCTAAGAAAAATTTAATTAATTACCTCCTACCAAGTTTGTTTTCTGCATTACCTGCACAATTTCCAAGTCCCACACTAAAAGGGATATATGCAAAGTTTGTCTGGATCAAATTTGTTTGGTTTGGGAAAATATGGTGGTAACTTGTGAGTAACGTAATGTAATATCAAAACATTGAAAACTTTCGAGTAATGATAGATACGCTTGGATAGACTCTTAGGGACTCTTTAATGCACTGTTCTAAGAATTTTATTTCATATAGTGTTTCTAGGGTAATTTCTTCATTAGCGGAATATGTATGACTTTTCTTGAAATAATTTTTCTTGGACGTCCGGTGCTTAGCCAGGTTATACAAAGTAAACGCGGAAAAAACATTTTATTTTCAAACTTGAAACTGTACAAATAACTGTTGCATAAGTTACTGTCAGCATAAGAGTGCATATTTCACTAATGAAATCTTCATCGCTAAAAGTAGAATTGTGTTGTGAAATTTGAATAAGAGCATCTAATAATATTTTTTTGGATTCTTGTATGCGAAGAAAATCTTGCATATTTAAAGTAGTGAATGGATATCGGTCATTTCTCTGTCAAGTTTCTTATTAAATTTTCTACAGTTGGCTTTTTAAAATAGACAAGAGAACCCCGCAGGCTTCGTCGACGAAGCCTGACCTAGATGCCAGGCAGTCAGGTAGAACTTCCACATGTTTTGCGTACATTTAACACTACAAACAATAGAAACATTGGGAAGACATGAAAACTTTCATATTTGAGCATTACAAATGCCTCCAATGTAATTTAGCATTGATGTCACGGTATTTATTAAAGAGAGGAGTAAACACAATACAAACCAAACAGCATAACAACAATCATCTGGTTTTCTGCGACAATAAATAATTCAAAAACGGTTAAAGTTAGAAGGCGCCGAATTATCAAATATAGTTGTGAATGTGGTGTGCAAGTTTCAAGGAAATCGGTTGAAGCGTTTAGGAGGAGATAGAATTATAAGTTTAGAAAGTTAGGGAGATAAGACAAAGATCTTTTTCAACTTCACCACAGCTAACAATGTAGATGATAAGGCCTGGGTTGTGTACGGATAATTTACCATTCTATAGGCCATCTGAGCTGTACTACACTCCAAACAATACAAATATGTGTAGTTTATAGATCATTTTTTCTTGGCTGCTGTTGAATTAGCCTTTTGTTATGGTAAAACTCTATGGAACTCCACGCAATACTTTGACGATTGAAATTATAATCAAAAAGTTTATATTATGATTAAAATTGTCTGGTCCAGAAAAATTAGAGGCTACAGGACTGCAGGTTATGCGTGGTAAGATTTACGATGAGAACAAAACCAAAATTATATTCATGCCGAACTTGATGATGACTTGCGTATTAGTCATGAGGATTTTTCATTACAATAATGTTGTATGTGTGCACACATCATATAATAATATATTTTTGTTTCTAGAAGTCTTCTTGATATTTTGCTTCGGCCATGTCGAATGAATTGAACTACTTTTGGACATTCCCATAATTTCTGTTCTATCTACTTAATTTCCCTCACTTGAATAACCCTCAGGAGAGTTTGACCTGTTTTGGAAGATTAGAGCTAGGACTAGGAGAAACGGAAGACTATAAACTAGAAGAAAGTTGAGAATCGTAGGGGATGGCTCCTCATATTATAGAGCCATTAGTTGTGAATTTATACCTGAGTATGGTGGTCATGTAAGTTTAAAGAAAAATTTTTTTTACAAAGATGCCGCCGACGTTGGAATGACAATAATACAATTCTGGGAAGAAACATATTTTTGCCGCATATCTCTGAGTGTGTTGAAAATAGTTGGTTGGGTTTGCACTTGTTAGATGATGATAATTTACTCTTTCAGGGCTCATATGTTATCATCTCATGTTTCCAGTGCTTCTAACATGCAGGTGGTACTCAATCCAATGCAACGATCACTCCGAATGTTGTATAACCAGGAAAATTAGAGAAAAGGATCATCAGTCCTAGTTGCATGTCAAGTTAAACTCAAATCGGCTTATAAATTTTTCTACTTGATTTTCTTATTTGTTGCATGTATATAAATTCAAGTTGCCGATAGCTTATTAAAAAATAAGAATTATTAAATTTCATAAAAGCCAAAAATTAATTGATTTTTTTCCACGCTGTGCATACAGCAGTTAACATGTTAACGTTATCGTTTGTATGTGGCTGCATGTTTTACGTAAATAAATTGGGCAATAAATGAGCATTTTCTATCAACAATAATATGTCCGTTAGGTAACAGTGCTACTAGAAACATAGTAAAAATTGTTTTCATGTAGCTTCTGTATTGCTTCAGATAAGACGATAGGCAATGGTCACATAAAAAAAAGTAAGTAATGAAGAGTACATCCAAGTCAATCATAGTACAGCTTTAGATAACGATAACGGACGTCAGAGTTGCAAGAATGGTACATTGTAACAATGTATTACACGCAAAAACCTGAATATTGATTAATAATAATGATAAAAAACTAAAAAAAAATCGATAGCCAGAAGAGCTGCGCAATTATAGACATAATCAATCATCAGACAGATATGAATTAATTACGAGAAAAAAGATTTTCTATTCACGTTTAATTGAATTTAATTCAATTAAATTTAATTACTCTATACGTTGTAAAAATGCTGCTCCCAGTTTATATTCAGTTATTTTAAAATTTATAATTTATTTTCCAACCTTTTCCAGCGCACAAAATAATAAAAATTGAATTTAAAAATTTGGAGAAAAAAATAAGAAACATCGTGAAAATAAATAATTCCATTATCTAGAGTAACTTAAAAAAATAAATAAAAAAATAATTCATTGAGAGCTGACCGACCGACCGCCCGAGTCGGGAAGATAGGCTCGCCCACATAAAAATTTCGAATAAGCACGTGTCATTTTGCAATGAAAATCGACTTTTGCTATCAGGATCATAGGAGTGCAAAGAGATCGATTACTTGGTGACGCGCGGAATTTGAAGTTCGTAAAAATTCTGTACAATTACCGATCTAGTTTCGCTACCCTCTCACAGATGGAGAAGGTTTTTAAATTTTTATTTTATTATTATTGTTATTATTAATTAAATCGTATTACAAAAATAATTACAATTATAATTATTAAACAATTTTATGCTTCTTATATAAAAATTTTATTACTTTATTTAATAAATAACATACATACATACATTTATCAAATTAATTTAAATGTATGTAATATGCATATAATAATTGTTAAATGTGCACAACAAATAAATAAATATTTTAATTAGTAACAATTAACAATTGTATGTAATAAAAGCAATGTGAATAGATTGTTTACTTGGTGATAGACAAAATTTAAAGTTAGTAAAGAAATTTGTAAAATTATAGAACTAATTCTGCTACTCTCTATCAGATGGCGCAGGTGTTTTAATTTTAAATTATTTTTGTTATTATTAATTAAATCATATACAAAAATAAGTATTTTTATAATTATTAAGTAATTTTTTGCTTTTTTCATACAAATTTTATTACTTTATTTAATGAAGAATTAATTATCCCTAATATAGCGCCATCGATAAGAAACTGCTATTACACACCCAATACCACAACCTAGATATAATATGTTAAAAAATTGCTAAATAAATTTTGTAATAAAATTTATAAATATAGTATTTGTTTTATAATAATAGTGCAATAATAAATATTATTTACGTAATAATTATTAATAGGAGATTTTGTATAGACAAATAATATTTATATTACAGTTATTTGCTATAGTACGGCTACTCGATGACATATGGCGCTGCAAATAGTTTTAATATATAATATATATAATTCAAATAATTTTGTTATAAACAATTGTTAATTGTTACTACTTGTTACTAAAATATTTATTTGCTTATTATATACATTTAACAATTATTACATGTGAATTACATACATTTCAATTAATTTAATAAATGTATATATAAAATAATTTTAGTCTTTAAATAAAGTAATAAAAAGTGTGTACAAAGAGCGAAAATTGTTTAATAATTATAATTATAATTACAGTTATTTTTGTAATACGACTTAATTAATAATAGCAATAATAATAATAATATAAACATTTAAAACCTGCTACCATCTGTTAGAGGGTAGCGGAACTAAACCGATAATTTTACAGAATTTTTACCGACTTTAAATTCCGTGCGTCACCAAGTAAACGATCTTTTCACACTCCTATGATCCTGATAGCAAAACTCGATTTTCGCTGCAAAATGGCAAGCTTATTGAATTTTATATGCGGCATCTCTGACTGGCGGTCGGTCGGTTCTCGACGAAAACTTTTTTTTTAAGTTACTGTAGGTAATCGAATTTTTTATTTTCCTTATTCTTTTTTCTCTAAATTTTTAAATTTAATTTTTATTGTTTTATGCACCTGAAAGGAAATTTGATAAATAAATTATAAATTTTATAATTACTGAAATACAGCACTTTTACAACGTATAGAGTAATTAAATTTAATTGAATTAAATGTAATTAACAGTGAAGTATGGGAAGAAAGGAATAAATCTTTTTTTCTGTCATAATTAATAATGTTTGTCTGATAGTTTGGTGATCTCCAGTCTAGATTGCGCAGCTCTTCTGGCTTTCAGTTTTTTAGTTTCTTATCATTATTATTAATCAATATTCAGGTTTTTGCATGGGATACATTGTTGCGGTGTACCATTCTTGCAACTCTGACGCCGTTATCGTTGTTTAAATCTATACTATGGCTGACTTGGATGTGCTTATTATTATTACTTACTTTTTTATGTGACGATTGCCTATCGTTTTATCTGAAGTGATACAGAAGCTACATGAAAACATTTTTTTTACTATATGTCTGGTAGCAGTGTAACCTAATGGATTTACTATTGTTGATAAAAAATGCTCTTTTACTGCCCAACTTATTTACGCATAACATGCAGTCACATACAAATAATAACGTTAACATGTTAATTTCTGTATGCACAATGTGGAAAAAACTTCAGTTACTTTCTTGGCATCTATGAAATTCAATAAATCCTATTTTCTAATTAACTATCGGCAACTTCAACTTATAGATATGCAACAGATAAGACAGAAAAATTTATAAGCCGATTGGAGTTTAACTTGACATACAACTAGGACTGGTAACCCTTTTCTCTAATGTTCATGGTTATACAACATTCAGAGTAATCGTTCCATTGAATTGAGCCCCACTTGCATGTTGAAAGCAGTGGGAACATGCGCCCTGAGAAGGGTAAATTGTCTTCATCTATACGGGTGCAAACTCAACCAACTCTTTTTACCACTCAGACATGCGGCAAAAGTACAATGAGTCCTGTTCTTTCACAGAATTGTGTTCTTGTCATCCCAATATCGGCGGCATCTTTATAAATAAATTTTTTGTCTAAACTTACATGATTATTGTAGTCAGGTTTAGATTCATAACTAATGGCTGCATAATATAAGGAGCAATCTCCTACGATTTTCAACTTGCTTTTAGTTTATAGTCTTCTATTTCTCCTAGGTCCCATCATCTACATTGTTAGCTGTGGTAAAGCTAAAGTAGATACGTTTTAAAAAGCCAACTGTAAGAAATTTAATAAGAAACTTGACAAAGAATGAGCGAAATCCATTCACACCTTGAAATATGCAAGACTTTCTTGGCATCTAAGTATCCAAAAAAATATAGAACTCAGGACATCGCATGCAGCACAACTTCAATCATCTCACCATGAAGTAACTCCATTGTTGTTAGATTCTGTACAGGAAAGCTTAAGACCCAAGTTTGTAGAATGCAGAAAGTGAAAGTTACTTCCTTCAATAAACGTCAAGGACCATTTCATATTAAAGATTGAGAAAGCATCGAGAACTTTAGCTAAAACACATTGCAGCTTGCAAAACTTTAAAAATAATCTGAGTAGTCCACAATATGTAGCAATATATGAGCAGCAGATCCTTGTACAATCGGTGTTGTAGAAGTCCTTGTCTACATAAAAATCGCAAGAAAATCTCGTGGTTTTTGTAATTGAGTAGGATCATGTTCCTGATGACTTTGGCGTCACGTTATTTGGATAAGCTACAATATGCATCCTTAACCAATGGTAGGATAATAGGAAACACTCTGATCCGTTCATTTTTTATATCGTTTGAAAATTAAGAAAGGCCAGATGTATTGTGGGTCTAAACCATACAAAATATTTTAAATAAGTGTGTCTACTTTTTAGCTTATGCTGATTGATATACAATCGACAAACGCTTATAAAAAAGTGAGTAAAAAAACTCAACCATAAATAATAAGAAAGTTTTCTTATCGTTGTATAATTTCTAATGAATTTGTTGCGAATATTTAAAATATATAAAAGTTAAGTTCAAGGCATCAGACCGAAATCGTTTCAAAAACATGCATACAAACACAAAAAACCTTATAAATTAAACTTTTCACCTCTCATTCGTGCGACATAAAGTTGTATGTCAGTTGAAGTAGTTTAAAGAACAAAAACTCTGTTGAAAGAGAGTATAGTCAGTTAAAATTAGTGCCATTACGTCGTGTGTACAATTGTTGAGCGTGCAAAGTTTGTAACGAAAAGATTGCTGCTACTAAATTTCTTGAATCCCGTCACCGAAACAATGTCTGTATTGCCTAAATTGAAAAGCATCGAGAAAAAGGTGAATTTGATGTCTATATTCTGTATGCACCATGTCTATAGTTAGAGCAGATAGACAATTTCAGCATGCTCTCAAACTATATGTGCGCCAGACTTAACCTACTAGTTTTATTCACGCCCAAATGACTTTGTATCAATTGTAAATAAATTTTCTTCTGATTGATTTCGTCTCGTACACGTGCACTAGCATATTTCTTACAATAACTACGTTTAACTGCTCCTAGCTTGTTGACTCTGGCAGTTAGGTGTACTCCACGCTAGGTAGTGTTTTTCAAAATGTCTGGCTAGCTACGCGAATGCGCACGCACATAATTTATGTTGTTGAGATATCAAATCATTAGCCAACTTTTTTAGCCACGCTTTGTGAGTCATTTAGAACGAAATTATCAAAATGTTTTGATTAAGTGTTTATCAAAAACGAAACAGAACTAGTGAAATAGAAAACATGCAAACGATAAGTTGGTAAATTTTACATCTAATTTTAAATTGCGAGAAGATTTTTAATATCCGATAGATGGATAAAAAGAAAACAAAAAAATACAAAAACGTATATTTAGGATATATGCCAAATATTATTATACCAGGAATAATAATGTTGCCATTTATTTAGATATAATTCTCTTCAGAATGAATAATACAGATTTCCCTTAAAAAACGAAAAAACGTTTCTCCTAAAGGATGTAGTTCGGTGTAAATTGATGATTTTGTAATTAACCCTACAAAACAAAAACTGGCAAATGAACTAAATATATTAATGCTTTTTTAAGAAAATAATTAAATTAGAAGGTTTCATATATGTTTTTAAGAAAGTGATTAATTAATTAATTAAATAAGATTACAAATTTTAGAAATCCCATAAACCGGAGCCATTATCTTCCTAGCTGATAAAACAGTTTTTGAATTTTTCGGCATACTTTCACCACTTACGCTCCAATGTTTTGACTGCTGCTTCGTATTTAGTATATAATGGTGGATGTATGTCTTGCTTACGGTAGGGAATCATTGCAAAAGGGTTGAAATGTTAGAATGCCAAACACTGCGTTCTTGGTTATTAGGGTATACATCCTGCACGCATTTTTTTACATAAAATTTTTAATGCACTAATTCAGTTGAAATGTCAGAAATATAGCACACTTTCACTCTAAGGCGGCACTATCTCTACATTTGTTATAGCTAACCTCAGCTAGGCATATAGAGCTACTTAAATTGGTGTAGCTTCAGCCATGTTTAAATATATTTATTTAGAGATGGAGCATATTCAAATGTAGTGCAAAATTTTCATGTATCTTGTTTATCTTAGCTATCCTTAAAATCCTAAGTGCATAAAAGGCATTATAAAATTCATCCTAATTATATTTTATTAAATTTTTATGGATATTTAGGATTATTTTTCAATTTTCCTAGATAAGCTTATGCCTTTTGCTCTTCGAATTATTTTCATCATTTACAGAAGTTAAAAATTTATAAATTATGACCTGCCAGCAAAATTTTCTTATGTGCCATATATTTAAATAACAAATAAAGATGAAATAGGTAAGAATTAAATACATAAATTAAATAAATTTCTATAAAAACAATCAACTAGACATTTGTTTGATATCTAGACTTGATAACTATAAATTAGAGAGCGTATAAAAATGACATACCGATGTAATACTACATACCCAATTAAATTTTCTAAATTGTCACGTAAACAACAAAAAAAAAAACAAATGTAAAAAACCTTCTAAAATAGGAAATGTATCAAAGTGTGGTTTGAATACTTGAAACGGTAGACTAAACAAGTCAGTTAATTTTTTATAAAGTAGAGGGACGAAATAAAAACATTTACACGTACAAAACGTGTTCAGGGTAAATCCTAACTTTTGTAATAGCGCGTATTCTAACAGGTGGCTATGTTTATCATTGTTAGTTTTCAAGCTACAACAGTCAAAGTAAATATGTGCATTAATCTTTCGTCGAATTTTTAAGAAATAAATAAATGATCTTAAAGAAAAGGAATCTTTGTGTCAAATTATGTTTAAAATTGTTAAAACTTATATAGAGAAATTTAAAATGCTTTATAGAGCACTTGAAAAAGAGTTTACTATATTGAATTTTGAATTGCTTATGGCTTTTGCCGTCTTGGACGTGTTTTCTTTCTCGACCGATACGTTTCACCTAGCGATGTATCTAATTATTTAAAAATGTCTACAAGTCGGTTTTGGAATGTTATCGTTTCTTAAAATGTGTGGTAACATAGCCCTTTCAATACTAATTTCAATTTGAGGGATATAAAAAAGCTAGATGGTACTAGGACAAGGAAATAAAAAAATTAAAGGAAAAAGTCATTTAGTTTTTCAAATTATAACGCTTACCATAAAAATCGACAAACAATACATACTACTTTTTACTCAAAAAATGATAATAACACAGGAATAAATAAGTCGACAAATCGAAAACTGAAGATTATTAACCGAACGCACATCAGTCATTGTGCAATTTGAGATATTTGGTTACTCTTCAATAAAACCCGTATTATTTTAATTTTCCATTTGATATTCTACGCTATGCTTATGTAAGATTTAATTTATATGCTTCCTGGTAAAGTTTACAGTGTTCGCAGGTCATCAAATGTCAAATTTTTATGAAGGGTCCGCTAATTAAAGCGCATAAAAGTAAACGTTTATTGAAACTACAGTAATGATTGTATAATAAAGTAGCGTATTTTAATTTAAACATTCATGTATGCCATTTATGTATGAGAAATAATATCATTCAAATGTTCATTACGACTGACTTTACATACGTCAATACGATAGTCGAAATTGTCGATGACATTTTCACATAGTTGCTTCAATGGCATTTATCTCGACAATTATGTTATTCTTGAAGTCTTGGATGGTGGCTGATTTATTGATGTAGACTTTACTTTTCAGATATACCCACAAAAAATCTAAGACTTCAAATCGCACAAATGAGCAGGCCAATTGACATTTCCGTTTTTCAAAATTAAACGGTCACTAAACTTCAATAACTCGATATTTGCACGTGTTGTCTGGCAGGTTGCGCCGTTACGTCAATTTGGTTAAGTTCAGGGAAATAATAGTTATTAATCCCGCCGCGGCATCTCTCAGAATTCACAGTAATCGCACTTCCAGCCATGCTTTTGAAAAAAATGGTCCAATGACACCTTTTGACCACAGAGCGCACCAAATAGTCACTTTTTGAGGGTACATTGGTTGATCTTGATATTCTCTTGGATTCTCGTTGGCCCAAATGCGACAGTTTTGCTTGTTCGTCGTCCCATTCAATCTGAAATGCGCATTATCGTTGAAGATGATTTTCGATGAAAAATTCGGATCAATTACACATTGTTGGAGCAGCCAATCAGAGAACATACGCCGGTTAAAATAGTCAATTCGCTTGAGTTCTTAAGCTAATTGGATCTTGTAAGTGTCTAAATTCAAATCTTCGTGCATAATACGGCGTAAACTGATTTCCAAAATGTCCAATTCTTGTGATCGACAAGTTATTGAGAGTTTTAGGTTCTCTTCCACACTTTTCTTCACCGCAGCAACATTTGCCGGTATGCGAACACTTTTGGGTCATCCACTCTTTGGTATATCGCCAACAGAACCAGTGGCTTCAAATTTTCGCACGTTGGTGGTCTCATTTGCACGGTTATGACGATCTAAATAATCGCGAAGAGCTCGATAGGTGTTTTTTATCTTTTCGCCATTTGTGTAGTGTTATTTAATTACTTTAATGCGGTATCCAATCAAATGTGACTCTATAATAAAGAAATGTAAACATTAAGCTAAAAAAATTATGCTGAGTTGATAGAAAAAAATCATGGCGTCTGTATCAGACGCTTTATTCACATATCTCAATTTGTTTAATTACTAAAACATTATTAGCTGCAAAAAGTGACGTTTATAAATTACTGACATAGAAAGAAACATTTAAATATATTTTTTAAATTACTATACGTACTGCACCAATTAAATTCAAATTTTTAAAATTACTTCAAGTTTCCAAAGAGAATTAATAATCTAAGATTACATTAACAATCGTGAATAGAATAAATAACAATCAATGTTATGATCTACCATATATGTGCTAATATGTAAGTAAGTATGCGTGTTAGAAAGCGTAATTTAGTAACCAGACAGAAGATCTTGTGGGAAAGTTTTATTGTCCATTTCGCTTTCATTTGTTCACGACTTGGATTATAAATCACACATTTAAAAGCGATATTTAGTTGTATGTATTACACGTAAGTTCCATTTATTTTAAATGCATTACAGAGTATGTTTACCCATGTCTGCCCATATGTCTGCCAAATCATTTAACTCAGTTAGTCTATACAGCACAATTATTATTTTTTTTTTTATGACTCACAACTATTACTCTCGATATGTATTCATAGGAATATTGTAGTATCAAAATTAAATAGTAAGATAATTTATTATTAACATTGACTAAACAGTATGGATTGCTTAGATAGAATTTTAGAAAGAGGTATGTGTTGCTTTAACTTATACAATATTCATTCCTCTTATATCTTGTTAAAGGCTTGTTGAGCATCAAAAAATATTATAGCACATATTTTATTCCTTTTGGATTTTAATTGCTATTTGATGGCAATGTTTTTGAGAAACATCAAACTGATTTTCTGAAATCAAATCGTTTATCTACGAATTTTTATTTATTATAGGAAAAAGAGTTTATTAATATATTTTAGACATTATTGATTATATTATACTCTATTATATGCAAAGGTATGTTATGAGTGTATCAAATGATTTTATTAGTAATAGGTGTGGTTGTTTATGCAATGTGTCTGTTAGATGTTTAATTTTAATTCAATACTTCAAATTGATGTTATCATTGGCTTTGGAAAATCTCCAAGTCAAACACAGTTTAGATACTGCTTTCTTCCAAATTATGTCTGAACTTATCATTGCATCACAAGATTGACTCGATTTTGAAGTAGATATCACATATATTTTAGCAAAGCCTAGCTGGTATTTTATTTTTGCCCTAAGGTTAATGGGTTGGTTCTATAGTAAATAAAACGTTTACATTGTTTTTCTCTATAGAACAAAACTGGCAAGTCACACTTTCTAACACTTATAGATGTAAAGTAAATTATATATATAAAAAAAATTATGAGTGCTGCTGCTGCTGTCACACAGGTCAAAGGTCAAATCGTTCGTGCCTTTCCGTGCCGACCCGAGCGCCTCCGAAGGACAAATTTCTGTCCGGCGGCAGGCGCGACCGAGGTATTATATTTCCGGAACCGCAAGCGATGGAAAATTTTCGTTTGAGAGCGGGTAATAAAGCCCTTATATATAAAAAAAAATTATGAGTGCTGTCACACAGGTCAAAGGTCAAAGGTCAAAGTTCAACTCTAACTGGGTATATGTAAATGCGTTGTCATGGCAACGGCGTACGTCAATTATCTCAAACAGAGCTTTTTAATCGTGTTTTCTATTATTTTTAAAAACTACTATGCGAAGGGGCTCAAGGATGTCGGAGTTGGACAAGCATCCGGGGGGCCGCTGCCAGACCTCGTTATAATAAAGATTATTATTTGTTCCATTTACGATTGATAAGATAGTCTTAGATTCTTAATTTTTTTTTTTGGAGGGTTGATATGATTTTAAAAATTTGAATTAAATCTGTGTATTGGTCTATTCAAATGTTTTTTTAATTCAGTAATTTTTAAGTATCACTTTTATAACTTGCAAGCGCTGTAAAGTTCAAGTATTTTTCAAAACGACATATAGTAATTAACAAAAACAAAAATGCATGATGTGTAGCAACAATAGTGTAGAAGGAAAATAGTTAAACAGATATTTAAAAAATATGTCATTATTATAGAAGCGATATGAAAGAAAATCTATGAAATGTAATTTGAATCACTAGAAATAGAGTCTTTGTTTAAAGTTTATTTGTATTTTCGTATTTCAATTTGTAATTTGTGTTATAATGTAAGACGCTTTGGTAGTATTGCAATAAAAACAATGATAGAACTTTTTAAACTGCTTAAATCAAATAGAGTCGCTGGAAAGGTTTCAGCATTTAGAAGTTCCAATCCTTCTAAAGCAACAGTTCCCCCCTCCATTAAGCTTTAGAAACATAAGCGCAAACGACAATTAATTGAGATTAATTTTAGAATTCTAAATTTAACTTTCTAATTGTAGTGTTGTTTCAAAAAATGTGATTGTTGTAAAAAAATCTTAAATATTAACCTAAACTGAATGTACTGTACACAATTAGGGTAACTGTACTGTACTGTTTGATATTAGGATGCTTGATAGTTGGGTATTCTTAGATGAGAATTAAACAAAGTAGTTTTTGAAAAATGCGTTCCACGCAATTTTTTTCTTGTTTTCAAAATCCAAGAAACAATTGTTTGAGCATCAATTCGAATTGCGTCGAAATTTTGTAAATGTATCTTTTTAATATTTATTTGAGATACTCTCAAAGATATATAACATATAAAATTTTAAAAGTAGCTTCAACAATTGCAGTCTTATATAGATTGTAATAGAAAGTGTTTTGAATAAACCTAGTAATCGTACAGGGTAGTTTTAGCTCCACATTTAAGAGTCGTTAAGTGGATTGAGTAGCTTAAAGGCTGATGATATCGGCCCTAACTCTGAATAAAGAAGAAAAGTTAGGCGTGAGGTCAGTAACTTCATCCTATAAAAAAACTACCTCTACAAAAGTTCATAGTTGTAAAATCAGATAGTCTAACGAAAAAAGACTCATGTCACAAAATAAGACTGTGAATACTGATGCTAATATTAAAACTATGCTACAAGTTGGAAATATGCGAAAGTCACGGAAAAACTAATTAAATATAAAATGGACATAACAACTCTACAAGAAATTAGGTACGTACTGACAATATTTGGAAGGAAAATTCACAGCAAAATACGATAGTATGTTGATAATATCGAAAAAGAGTGGCAGATGATTAGGAGATCTATTCTGAAGGGTGATGAAAAAATGTAAGAGTAATAAAGGTAAAAAAAAAACGAATGGTTTAATGGTGACTGTAGGGAAGTAACGGTTTCGAATAATGTGGCACGAAAAAATGTATAAAACTAAGAGAAACTAGAATATTATGTGAAAGGAAGAAAAGACTATGTAAACATAGCTATGAAAGAAATAGATTTAAAAATAATGATTAACTATATAAGAAAATTTTATTATGCTGGATGTAACGATATAGAAGGAATTATTCACGAGAAGTCGGCAGTTTTAAATCACTGGAAAAAGTACCTTCAAAAACCCCTAACTTTAAATGAAGAAAACAATTGCAAATATAATAGTAATAAAATCCCCGAAAACAATAAGTTATTAGAGAAGTGTATAAGAGAGCCAATTTGTAGCAAGATCCATGGACTGATTAAGAAAGTATCATAGAAAACATAGAAGTTAGTAGAATAAAAAATAAGAAAATGCAGTAATTTTCGTAGAATAACACAGCGTAATAGGGAAAATCTTGTCATGATTTTTTTACAGGAGAATTAAAACATGCAGCGAAGAAATAATAGGGAAATACCAGAATGGATAGTAGGCATTAAATCAGACAACTAAAGCGCAAGAATTTAATATTTATTTATCTATAGATTCCTATTTACAGATTCTAAACAAGCTATTGACACCTTAACAGAGAAAATATAATGAAAGGCATAAAACAACTAGGACTACCAAAGAACTAATAAATTTTGTTAAAACGACTTTAAAAGTGTTACAAACGAAAATAACAATGTGAGACAAAATGATACATCAAAAATGTTTTTTTAATTTGACATTAAAAAAATTAATTACGAAAATAAGTACATCCGAAAACTTCTGTATAAAAATGACCTAAGCAAACGTTTACGGTGATGATATAGCAATAATAAATAGAAATAAAAACAAAAACATGGGGCCGGCGAAGAGACTACTCTAAGCAATTAGAGTAAATAACGAACTTAAAAAAACCTTTCGATTTCGATTTCAAATTTCGGGAAAATTCGAAATCGAATATCTCGAAAATTATTCGAGATAGAAATTTTTTAATTTCGAATTCGAAATCAGCGTCAAATTTCCTAGAAGAATCCATTTTCAAATTTTAAAAAATCTCAAATTTTGTGACGGACCGACAGACAGACATATAGAATTCAGTAACGAACTTTTTAAGTTCGTTGATAAACAATTTTCCAGGCTCTAGCTAATGAAACAAAAAAGATAAATAAACAAAAATTGAAAATCAAATAAAGAAATGGGTAAAGATTAACTAGCAAGGAAAAAGCTTGAAGAAGGACTCGGAAAATATTTTGAGTGTATCGAAAAAACTAACCAATTTTGAGAAAACTATGTTAAAGATTAAGTTTTTATAACTTTTATAAATTTCCAAAATTTGGTTAAGGTATGAGATGCGATTGCTGATTAGATTTCTAAATGCAAAAATTATATTTCGATTCGCAAGGCTATAGTGTCGACAGTTTGATAGAGGTAAGGTAATTGTGTACGAATAAGTAGATTGCAATATAATAAATAATTTTTCTAGTCATCAGATATATCAGTAACTATAATAGATATTATTCAGTATTTATTGCGCGATGATTTGTAAATGGAGTATAGTTTAAAAATTTGATTAGCATAGCGGTGCAATTTGATTCCCTTTATATTTCAAGGTTATATAAATTTCCTAACTTTATTTTAGAAAATGTATGTTAATTGGTAACTATCAGGTACATGAATTTCTATAAACGTAGCAATATATTTCAGTTTTTTTAGTTATTTTGGTTGTTTCATCTCTGTTATGTATATTGTTAATCAAATCTAAAACAATATATTTAGATCATTGGATTACAGATAAATATTTTTTTATTTACACTTGAATCGGCAATCAGAATAAATAATTTTATAAACTAATTTTCTAGTAATAAAACTAAAGTAACACAGAAGAGACTTAAGGCATTTTATTTGAAGTTTATTGGTAATTTTCATTAATGCAATAGTAGTTGCAAGGGATAATTCGAATATCTTTTTACTTTTTGGTAGGGTTTTTCACCTCAATTTTCTATTACCTCTCGAATGAATGGCATACTAAAATTGTTGTAAAGTGTGTCGTTCGATACATACCACAGTGCGTCAGTGATTGCAGGTTTGTAGACTAACATGTTGTTTTCCAAGGTTAAAAGGGGCCTTCTTTCAAAAAACCAGTATAATTCTTTGAATCCGAGATCAGTTTGTTTCTCTTTTTTACTATATGTTGCTTCTAGCTAAGTTTGCTATCTAAATGTAGTCCCAAATGCCTAATTGTCGTAAATTTCGGTATTACTATTCCTTTTATGGAAACTGGGAGACAACGACCTTTTTTAAGGTAAAAATTTTTGTGTGGTTTATTAATTTTTAGCTTTCTATTTTTTGCCCAATACTGATGTAGATGATACAATCATCTGTTTTTATTTGCAATTATACCGGTATGGTATATGATATATATATATATATATATATATATATATATATATATATATATATATATATATATATATATGGACAGAATTAGAAATACAGAAATAGAGAGGAGAATGAATGTAGAAAAAGACACACTGACTTACATCGAGGAAAAGAAATTAATATGGTACGGCCATGCTAGAAGGACGGACAATAATCGATGGATAAAGAAAATAACAGAGTGGAGTCCTCCAGGAAAACGAAAGAGAGGAAGACCCCGAAGATCTTTCAGAGATGAGGTGGACGAAGCCATGGAAAGAAGAGGGCTAGCAGACGGAGATTGGGAAGACAAGAAGGAGTGGAAGAAACGGTTGAGTGAAGGAAGGCAGCGTCAGCTGTGAAGATCCTTTATATATATATATATATATACCGGTATGGTCAGCAAAAGTACCAGTTGCTATATTAGGGTTTGCTGTGTATACAGGAGATAAAGTAATGGGCCTAATACACTTTCCTGGAGTACTCCCGACTTCATTGGAAAGAAGGTTGACGTTTCACATTTAACTCTGTTTTTAAGCTGACGGTCGCTTAGTAGATTTAAGTAGGTTACAAATTGATGGACTAGATGAATATGAATTAGGTGTATTGATTCCGCAGAAAAATAAAAATGCACAAAGACATCTTAAAAAATGTAACACTAAAATTTATTAAAATTATAAACAAGTATATGAACAAACTATCCATGTCTTCTATTACTACCCTTATAATATACATTATTTTGTAATTAAGAAAAATTTTCAAGCTTACCGACGTTCAATTCTTAACGGAATTCCCCCTTTTGCTCTCATAGTAACTCTATAGTACAACTCGAGTTTATAATCTTCAGGTACAAAGATTCTGTAATTTTGAATAATCGTCGCGACGACTACTTTCATTTGCAACATAGCAAACTTATATCCTGAAGGTTTAGTCACTTATTAGCCTAATTCATGTGTAGTATGATGTTTGTTACCTGCGCAATTTCTGGCGCCTGCGCTGAAAGGAAAGTAAGCAAAGTTGCTGATGTTTTCTTTATTTTCAGCAGAGAAACGGTCGGGGTCGAATCTACTTGGATCGGGAAAGTATTCTGGTAGCTTGTGAGTGGCGTATGGTGATATAAATATAATGCAACCCTTTGGAAACACTTGGTTATCTATAAAATACAGTTTGGGTCATTTAACAACTCTTGACGCGCTGATAAAGTGTTAACTTTCACCTAAGCAAACATCTTCTGATAATTTACGGGAAAACAGCGGTACGCTTGGATACAACCTCAAGGATTCTTTTATGCACTGTTCTAAATATTTCAGCTGGTTTAAGGTTTCTAACGTAATTTCTTCGTTCACATGCAATACTGCGTTTGCCTCCTGAAATACCCTATCTTGCACTTCTTGATATTTGGCCAAATTATACAAGGTAAAAGCAATAGCAGCGCCAGTAGAATCTTGCCCCTAAAAAAATTCATCAAATGAAGATCTGTTGGACGAACAACGTATGCGGAGATTACAGCTAGCATTAAGGTGCAGGTTTCATTAACAATATCTTCATCGCTGAAAGTCAAGTTTTGTTCAGAAATTTTAATAAAAGCATCTAAAAAGCACCATTTTACGATTTGGGTATTTTTATCCATATTCCGTCTTTCATCCAAAATCTGCCAAGAGAATAGTTTGGTTAATTAACTAATTATAGCGTTCCAAAAATACAAGCAAAATTACTTTTTCAGAATACCCTTGTAGTGTCAGTTTTTGCATGAATTCACTTTTCGCCTTAAACGTAAGTTTATACACGAAATTGATTAGTAACCAGGGCCGTAGTATTCTTTCTATAATTGCAGTTTGACCCCTAAAAATTAAAATATGACGCAAATAACAAAAAAGCAAAAATTGATTACTTTCTAAAGGGTGATTTCATCTTGGCTTCTTTATCTTTTAGTGGAATTCCTAAAACCACTTCTACAAAAACGAAACATTAAACATAATTTTATTTTACAGTTTACTTACCATGTAGTATATTCAGGACGTATTGGTTAACGTAGTTTCCAATTTTAACATTAGATTGTTCTTGTAGTTGTTCTACCAAATCTAGGGCGGCTTCAACGAATACAGGTATAAATTGCTTTAGTATGCTTATATGAAAATATGGTTGAATACATTTTCTGTGTTGCTTCCACTTATTACCTATGTACATAAGCATTTAGTAGAAGAAGGTACTCGCGTGGTTATACCTACCGCTACTAGTTATTAGTCCTTCACCGAGAAACGTGTGCATAAACGAATAAAACAGATTTTTATCGGACTGTTTGACGTTACCTAAAATTTTTTGGATGTGTTTTGGTTCAACGATAAATATAAATGGAATGAACGTTAGCCATCCCCGAACAAAGGGCTTGTATTTTAAATAATCGTCAATATATTTTAAGAATTCTAAAAAAAGGGATGTAGTAGGTATAAAAATATCTGTATCTGTGTTGTATTTAAGTATATCATTGTGTTGAACAAATTGCTACATACGTTTTACTTGCAATACGTTTCCTAATATTGGTAAAGCTGGCGGCCCTGGAAAAGATAGTGCTAGTTTTGCAGCTCTTAACCATGGTCTGATCCATGCGACAGTTAGTAAGAACAATAACAAGATGATCACTGTTACCAACATTTTAAGTGCAGCTACGTTTATACTAGCGTTAAACCGAGAATAGCTTATATTTAACTAAGCTGACACTTTAAGAATCTTTTAATGCTTATTTGCTTTTACTAAATTAGCATACTGTTTACACATCTATTGTGTTGTAGCCACATTATCATGAACAATAGACTGACTAGCTGTATGCGTTTATAGCTTTCGTAGTAGTAATGGTACGTGAGAGTATGTGAACAGAATCGCAAATTTCCGATTTTTAGTACTTTATGCAAACCAACAATGCAAACTACTAGACAATTCAAAGCAACTTATTTATTACACTAGAAACAAAAAATACTTGTTTTATTAAGTCTTTATTTTCTAAATAAAATTTTGACGTACAACAAAAACTATGCGTTCAGAATATATTTGAATAAAAAGAACTCAAATCTCTCACATCGTACTTTACGTTCACTGTTAAAGCGTTTAAAATAAAACTATTTTATTGTGTTACTTAAATGTAATGTCCTTTATTCCTCAAAAACAATTTAAATATTGAAAGGTACAAAATTTAAATTTTGAATCATATAGTACGTAATAATACAAAACTGGCTGTAGAAATATTTCATTATACACGACACATTTAGTTTATAGCTTTTTTTTTACCTTAAAGGTCCTTCTTTATAAAAATAGATATTAGTCACAGCACACCAACGCTCTTCTCCTATATAATGTCAATTGAGTCGGTTTTATCTTTCCTAGACGTTTTTGAGGATTACAGTAACAGATTATGGTTTCATCTCTTGTAACAATGAATTAAAGATATTTATAATAGGCTATATGTCACTATTTTAAATACACCCTCATGCTAGTTGTGTGGGCCTGGATGTTCTTCAAAGCTATCTTTCTTCGCAGTAACTCGGGTAACTGTGGTTATATAGATAGTAGTATTATTTTACAGAAGGCGAACAGTTCAGCTCTGCATGCCACTCACTTTTTCGTTTATAACTTCATACTTAACGAGTGCGACGTTTTCTTCCGAAAATACTTCAAATGACCAGTCTGCGCGTGGTTCGTCTGCGATGCTTTCTTATACAAACATAATTATTTTTCTTATTTCTTTACAGTAAAATATGAAGCCAAATATTTACTTATAGCTTAAAATAAGTTTAAGGAATGCATAAGAAAGTCGACCCATATTTAATTTTTTTTGCACTAGATAGGAATCGAACCCTCGACCACCGGATTACAAGCACGACGCCTAACCGGCTGAGCCATTCGCTGACTTGTGCAAACGTCAGTGCAGCATGCATAGAACATTTGGCGTGAGGAGAAATCAAGAATAGAATACGGGTCGACTTTCCTGTGCATTCCTTACACTTATTTTAAGCTACCGTATCTCCGAGGGGTTCAGAGCTCAGCAGCTAATTTTTTGAAGGATAGACATGAAAAAATCCCTTCTTAAACGTGGCAGTAACCGTTTCTTCCGATCCGGCAATAATCTCTGGTCATCTCCGCGTTAGTCCAAGAATAAAGATTATCAATTAGCAGAGCGACAAAATGATGGGTCGCTATTTGGCAAGCACTATTTTTTGTAATGACACAAATTTACATATATAATTAAATTTGTAGCTGTGTATATCTCATATTTATAAGAAATCAAAACCAACTAATAACTTGAAGTTAGTGAAATAAATAAGATAAAATGTTAATAACCTTGCAATACCAATCAACGAAGTTATAAACGCTACTCATGGAACCATGAGAAATTACTTGAAAACAACCCATATTATCCGTTATCTTCGAGTTCACAAAATACATTTATTAATAAACAGAAACAAGAGAGTAGCTCTTATATTCTTGCATAATATTAACAATAAAAAAATTGATAACATCATGCTTATCACAAAAGATTTTGAAAACCAGCTTTACATCTTGTGATAATCGCTAACTTATTGCAATCTCAAAGAATGCTATATAGGTTAACTTTATTAAATATCATAATTTTGAAAATCCCAATGATAAACTTCTTGCTTATTTTGTTATTTGAAAAAAAAACTTAGCTAAAAAATTACCCATTTTGAACGGTATCAAATGTAAACCCGCAATTTCCATATGTACTCAAATAATTAATTCTAACCGAACCGTCAAGAAAATTGTCCACTCCATTGTTACGGTAAAAATGCCAAAGAAGGCAAAAATATCTCGCAGTGCTACAAGTGCCAGAAAATTGGGCACACGAAAAATTATTGTGAAGCAAAACCAAATGCCCTGAAGATCAGCTACTGCTAGCATATAAAAAGAATGACAACGTAATATCAATAATATATTACAGAATTACTAACAAGAACCTCCAGACTAATATCCAAATAATATACCTCTACACCAAAGACAAACAGTGCAAGCAAATCCCAATTCTACTAACATAAACTGCCATTTGCCTTAATCCTCTTTCACTTTTAACGTCCATAAAGTTCTATAATTGACGAAAAACTTGATACACATATTCTCAATGGCTAATTTACAACAACCCATTCAACAATTATCAATTCTTAACTGGAATAATAATGACAAAAAAACATGAAGACAAGTCCTCATTCCTTTTAGTAAAGCACAGTATAGTCATGTATCATGAAATACACGATCAGAAGAAGAACTATGTAAAATTAGTGAGCGCAAAGTATTTCGCAAAGATTGAATAAAAGGATAATCAGCTAGGGAGGTGTTGAAATTTTAATTAAAGCAAATTTGAATCCCAGTATTTCATTCGACCTTCCTATAAATAATTTTCATTAAAACAGAACATAGAAAAAATTAAAATTACAGTTGTCTACAAACAACTAATCAATTTTTTTCTTGAAGAAAACAGCTATATACTTCCAAAACACTTCGTGGTCACGGAAAATATTAACTGTAAGAACACACTGGAATGGTTTTGCAACTAATCCAAATGAAACTCAATAATTTTGCAGCAAATATAAATTACATTTATGAGTTTTTTTTTGAACTTTGATTATTTTCGGTAGTAATATCATTTACTAATTTAACACCTTACAGACTATTTCTTAGACGAATGATAAATGGTTATATCAACTGAATGAGGTTTCAGAAGAACCTGGATAACAACTTAGTAATCCAATTCCCAATAAGCAAGTTAACTGAATATAAAACGTACATATACAGTAAAAATTCTAAATATAATCCATACGCCTAACATATTACTAACCGTATTACTTGATGATACACATAGCTTTGACAAAGACAAAAACAATTTATTTGCAAACCAGTAAAAAACATTTTTCCGCTAATAATTTCAGGAGCTCGCATGCTCAGCTGATATAATAATTAACTCAACAATCAACTACAATCGATTTTAACAAACTAACGACTTCAAGAAATACATATGTATATACAAATGCTGTTCTTAATAAAATCTCCTAGTACAAACCTTGTGTTAAATTTCGCCATTGCTATTTTTTGTCATGAATAAACAAAATAATGCAAATACAATATTTATCATGCAGAAGTACAGCAAGGTAATCTTGGGCTAATATTATTTAATACATACCTATGCGACACACCCAAATTTTCGTTAAACAATATGATGTTATGGTATTCCCGGACGACGCAACTACTTCTCCCAACACAAAGATCTTAATTCAGAAACTGACCATCTTCAAACATCGCTAAATACCCTAGCTAGATTGTTTAACAAGTGGTACATCACATTTAACTCAACCAAGTGTTATTCTTAGATTTATCTTAAATCCCCACAAATATACAAGTCGACTGCATACCGATTATATTAAATTCGAAAAGCAAAATCGTTAATTGTTAGATATTTACTTAAAATATGAGATCAACTTGCACATCAATAAAAAAAAAGTCAAATCAAAGTATTACAGGTTGTCACTAAGTTACCTAGTTATCAACAGAAGGTCCTCCTTACACAGATATCGTACAATTCTACTTTACAAAACTATCCTTAACTCATATCTGCCCCATTTAGAGTATAACTTCTAGAACAAACCTCAAGAAACTACAAATCCTACATTCTAATATAAGGCAAAAATGCTTTTTGGTAATTGGAAAAGTCTTGGGAGTGAGGGTTCTTATTTATTTACGATTTGTTGGAATATCTGTTTTGTAATAAGATTGTGGTAATAGTTTTATATTCTGTTTGTTGGTTTTTTATGCCGAATAGTTTGACAGATCTGGTGATAAGTTGATTTCGAAAAGTGAAAGGTTTTAGAAATTTTAATACTAATAAATAAAGAAGCAACATAAAAATTGATATAACCTTACGTATACTAGAAATTTTGAACAGTTCTAGGAAATGGTAAAAATTTCGGATGGAGCTTCTTCTGCAAAATTTTAGAAGGTATGTAGTTATATTACGGAGGAGAAAATCAAACTCGATAGGAAATGTAGAAAAACGTTTTTTTTTACAAATTTCGGGAAACCTTATAAACTTGAAATTCTTCAGTATCGAGAGTTTTTTCTAGTTTTTTATATATTCATAATATTGTTTTTAGTACAACTCAATTTTTTACACTCTGATGTTAAAATCGATATAATATTTTATTCAAACAAATTTACAGTACATATATGCAAATTATGCCAGAATGCGAAATTCAAGAGTGTGATTACTAAAATGCAAATTGAAACAGTTAATTGATTAGACAAATAGTAAATATTCAAGATTGCTTTACTGCGCATTATAAAAGTTATTTTATCACACGTTTTAATTTATAAGTGTCAACAGAAACAGACTAAAAAGTAAAGGTTTATTCAAATTTCACCTCTAATGCACCTCTCTCTAGTACAAACATAGCAGTTCTATCATTTTTAATTAGTTCCTAATTATTGTAGAAGTAAATATTTTTCTTAAAGAATATCTAATATTAGCTTTGTATTTATTAAGTGGCGAAGCGAAGCGGAGTCACTTACTAACTTCATGTTGTCCGTCTGTCTGTCCATCTGTCCGTCCGTCCGAGCAAAAACTCGAGAACGACTGGGAATTTCCAAATTCTGTTTTCACCAATCGACAGGTGACTAAAAAGGCTTGATTGCTAGTGATTTTGAAACTTATTGGTCAAAGGTCACTAACGCTGACAAATTCTCAAATTTGGGAGACTGCTTCGCCACTTCGCTATGCGTTGCAAGTTTTGTAGGTTTATTTAAGAGGCACTTGATTCATTATACCTGTAGATATATTTTAGAAAAGACGCGCTGTATTATGTTCCGAGTTTTGTGATGGTAAAACATTCTACAGCACATTCCCTTGTGCAATAATCATTAAGATAAGCTGGAGAATGTCGTCAAAATTTGAGGTTTTTCAAAAAGCTTGTACTTCTATATTTTTAGATGACGATTTTCTGAGCTTTTGATACAAGTACGTTGCTTTAACTTTTTAGCCAAATTAACTATGGCAATATAAGTTGTGTAAACTTTGTAATTATTTATAGAATACTGTAAGTAATAGGATGATTTAAAGGTTTGTAATGGTAGAACAAAAGTTTAGAAAAAAAGGTAGATATAAGTGTAATAAAACAGAACAAAATGTATTGTTGAAAATATTAAGAAATTATGAATAAAAGAGTAAATTAAATAATAATTATAGATACAATAATAGCATGCATAAAAATTAAGATCAAAAACTGTCAATTAGATAAAATACGAGATTTTGGGTCATTATCATCATATTCAGTTAGACTAATTACATACAGTTCACTGCGAAAGGCTTTTTGTCGTTTATCTGTGATTCCATGAGAATCAATTTAATTTATATTGTTGGTAAATATTTTTTATGTTTGTAAGGTTTGTTTTTTGAACTCGACTAGAAACTAAACTTTTCTTGTTTAGAATTTTATCCTTAAATAATCTTTTCTGTTATTTATTCAGCAATTTGTTATTACTATATGAAGGCGGTTTTTTGCAACCTATTTGTAGGTTCTAATAAAAATTAAATATTTGTTTATATGACTGTAAGTGCAAAAAGTCAGCATTGTTAGAAATAATTATCATAAACTCAATGATCATAACCAAGGCCATTTATACCACCGAAAATCGGATCGCTATCATTAAACCCTGGTACATAAATGACTGTTCACTCATTAGTATAAAATCTGATTTAAACTACACATAAGCCTGAATAACAATAATCAGAAGATCAGTAAAGCAATTTAAACAGAATCATGTTTTGAAGTCAACTCACAATTTAAATAACAATACCTCCTCATTAATTGATAATTGCCCATTCAATAACTACTTTACCTTTCGAAATAGACATTACTTTAAAAGAAAAGGTGCTAATACAGATTATTCACTTTCATAAGAGTACGTTTGTGATATTAATACTTTTCTCGTTATGTGTTTTGGCATTTTTTAGCGAAATTAGTAATTCCAGCAATTCAAATTATGTAACAATTTTAATACCAAGGTCACTAAAGTTGCGCATTCAAGCACAAACAATAATCATAAATTTTAACTACAAATACAAAAATGTAGATCATAATTAAGAGTAGTCATATTCAAAAGAAATAAATGAAAAAGATATATAATAAAAATTAGTAGTTATTGTAAAAACTAAAAAATATGTATTTTACAAATATTTGCAAAACTTTATACTAACTGAAGTTACGGATCTTCTCTGGAGCGTAATAAAAAAATTCTCAATGAATCAACAAAAAAAAAAAAAAGTATTTTCTAGATATTTTTTAAATATAAAGCGTATAGATAGGTCATTTGTTGTGATGTAGTAGAAAAAAACTTACGAAGTACTGAAATGCATTATTTCACAAGAAAATTACAATTACGTAAATAAAGAGATATAATAAAAAAGAAACAAAATTTGGGTTTGATATGTTTGTTAGTAAATTTTAATTAAGATTTTTAAATTATAGATAATGATCTATATGCTTGTAATTATTGTTTTTCAAAATTTCTAAAAAATTACTAATGAAATGGCTAAAGCAATAACAACTCAGAAAAAATAATTCCAATTTATCAATTCACCCTTTGCAATAAATATGTAACTAAAGGACAAGTATATGGTATTAACCCTGAAAAACTAAGCGTTGTAAATGCCCGATAGTGAAATCCTAAAATACTTCTAATGTGTTTAGTGGGAGGGACTTGGGGGCTTGTCTAATCTTAAAAAGGCTCCAGGAATGACATAGTGTTTCCGTGAGTGATATGTGCATAATGATGGCCGTAACTTTCGACAATAAAAGTTTTTGTCTTTTCGTTTTTTAAGTTTTATAATACCAAATATACAAACACAGTATGTTTAAAAAATGGAAAGCTCAGCACTAACGCAGTGTGAAGTGGAATAGATTTGAAAAAATCTCGATCTAGAAACCGAACAATTTAAAGTTAGTAGTGAGGGGATATGTAGCGAGACCATTGGAGAATATAACTATGATAGAAATTCATACATATTTTCTGTCAAAAAAAAAACAAAACAAACAAAAACAACAAAAATCCCTCAATACTAAAAAAAGTAATTTAAATTTTATCTTAAAAAAATAATCTTCAAACAATGAATTTGAATGATCTAGTGTTCATCTTGTTAGTAAGGAAGACGTTCTAAAAAACAAAAAATCAAATACCCATGAAAGCATACATATAACTATCAATTCACTCATCAACGTAGTGCATTTACTAGTTTAGTAGTAAGCCTGCAAGAAAAAAATGGATGGATAAGGTTTCAAATGCCCCATAAACAATTCTAGAAAAAATTTAGAAAACATATTTCCTAGACTACATGAAATGCTAGAGGATATACTACCTAAATGCTTTTAAATTTTTTGTATCAGACAACATGCTAAACACAATGACAATTTAGAAAGCACAAAAGCATAAAACTGAATCAATCACTATTTCTTTGATTACTTTAGAAAAATTATCACTTTTTATCAGACTTTTAATGTTTTTACCTGTGGTGAAAAATAATTAATTATCAATGAAAGTACTTTTTAATAACAGAAAGTGTGAAGTTATTTACATATATGATAACAATGAGTACAGAAAGATCCACATATTTGTTAGACTGATTAAGATTTGACCATAATACAACAAGAATACAACAAATAGTATTAGATATTTTTGAAGCTGTTAGGGTTATGGTTATTCAAAACCGCAAGAATATATTCTCAACTCATAACTTAATACTAATGAGCAACTAGTGCCTTTTGAAGTAAAATGTCCATTTCGTATGTATATTTAGAATAAGTTAACAAAGTGTGGCTATAAATTCCTTATAATTTGCGATATGCCTACAAAATATATATTGAATACAGTTCCTCATTTTGGCAAATTCACACATATAGGAGGCTTAGCTGATTATTATATAAACAATTGATTTACATAAAACTAGATTATGGCTTAATTAGATAACTACAAAACCGCCATAGTAAGTACCACTCTAAAAAGCAAGAGGAAAATTCCGCCAGAAATACTTTTGGTTAAAAAAATAGTTGGAAACTTAGGATCGTGCTTTAACATAAAAAACTCTGGCATCTTATAAATCTAAAACAAAAGAGAAGGTAGTTACTTTCAACTTTGCATTTCCAAGAATTCTGAAAACCTAAAATTATAAAAACTTACAATCAAACTATAAGCGCAGTGGATAGATACATTTGACCTCTGTTTGACATTTGTTCTGAAAAGTTCAGTTTATAGAAAATTTGAACCACTATGCATATTTTATAATATATAATATAAATATTGCCTTTACCAATGCCTACATAATTTAACCCTAACAGAAAAGGACTACAAAGAAGCGCATTTTATGCAATCACTGTGGCAAAAGGAAAAGCGATTATAAGTTTACAGCGCTCAGTTTGTGATATAATTGCAAAAATTTTGGAAAGCCCTTTGAAAAAGGAGAGAATAACACCAGCACCTTTAACAGAAGTAATCTATTTTGTGGGAAAAAGAAGAACAATACATTTTTGCAACATGTGGTGTAAGTTTATACCCTTGAATACCCCATACAGATACAAATACCCCAGTTATTTTGGATTCAAAAATAAGACTAGGAACTAGAGCAGCCTTTTTGTCTTAAGCGTGTTGCTATAATGAAGTCTAGATGTAAAGCAAGATGTATTTGCCTATTTTATAGATTTAGAGAAAGCATTTGACAAAGTTTATCATGAAAAACTAATAGAACTGCTGAAAATCAAGAACATAGATAAACAAGACATATGTATCATAAAATATCTATACTGAGGATAAATGTGGTAGTAACAGTTGAAGAGGAACTAACTAAGAAAATTGAAATTAAGAGACAAGTAGATGTGTACTACTACCCCTACTTTTTAATCTACATACTAAAACAATCTTTGTAGAAGTAATAGCAATAGAAAAAGAAGGAATTACGGTTAACGAACAATCAGTTACTAAGATAAAATACGCAGATGATAAAATATCTATATTTCTTTAAGTAGTCCACACCAATAACCAGAACAAATCCTCAATTTTGTCTAAGCATCGCCATAATTTATTCCGACCTCTAAAGTAATTTCAGCAGCTGTTAAGCGACGATCATTTTGGAGAAGGCGGCGAACAATGCGAATATTTTCCACGGTAATGATCGTCCTTGAGCAACGTCTGCAATTGTAATTTTTATTTGTTTTTTTTACACTTAACTTTTTAAGTGTTTTGTCTCGAACTGTGCCTAAAGCCTTTTCAAAATTAAGAATTAGTTGCACAACAGACGATAGTAGTTCCCCATATTAAATAATAGAGTTAGTGCTAAGTACCCCTAGAGAAAAATGTCCTTTAAGCATCTCTACCTATTACGCTCAGAAGCTACGCTTCTTTCCGTTCACCTCAAAGCGCATGATAACAAATTCCGGGTTATATTTGATTCGCCCATTTAAAAGTCTTACAAACAAAACAAAATTAACAACTCTCCTGTTCTTTTGCTGGACTTGTGGTTATCAATAAACGACATATAAAACAGATTATTGGTATTGGTAATTTTTTATGCTGTTGATGCTAAAATACAGACTTTATAAATTGGAATTAAACCAAGTAATCATTTGAATGAATTAACTTTTATTTAAAGATGAACTATGAGATACAGTTAGTTGTTACAGCAATAGGGTGAGGAAAATTACAATTTTGATTTATTCAGACTGATTGTTCTTGGTCCTGTATCGCTACCTAAGTATATAGACTTAATGGAAGAATATCGTTTGATTTTATTATCTACATAATTTTTACTTACTAATACTCATTATAAAAAATTTATCCAAATTTGCAATTTTGAATAACAAAATTTATAAACGGGATACTCTAAAACTTCTTTTTTACAAGTTGATATATTTGATTTCAAAAGTCTCAACTGAAATATATTTTGATCTTCTCATTAGTAACAGAACATTCGAACGTTTGATTATTATCTAGAAACACAGCTTAAACTGCTATGGAGTAGTCCGAGGGCTGCCCGGAGCCGGCAGGACGAGACCAAAGGGATGACCGCAGGCCCAGCTTGAGCTTCTTGAGGGTGTCGATGTCGCACTCGGCTTCGCTCAGCTCCGGCCTATCGGGGGTGTTCGTCTCAGACTGTGACGATGCGCGCTCTGTAAATGCCGTTTCGGCTACTGACAACGTCGGCAATAAATGCCTCGTGGATGCTCTACCTTGCGACAACCACCTACAATTATCCTGTGAATGAATACATTGCTGCACTGCTTGATGTCGATTACCTGGACCTGCTGCGCCTCGGCAGCGACTTTTGTTCTGACATTGGCGATATGTCTGAAGACGTGCTTGACTGTGCACCATGATAAATGAAATCTGCAAAAGAATCATCTAATTGCAGTCAATTCGATAACACTGGATCTCACTTTGATTTATTATTAGTATCATAACCAGAATAAAAAATAATTTGAATATTCTTTAAGAGAAAATTATTTTTATTCTTTCTTTTCTGTTTCTTTAATATTCAGGTTTAAGCTCTCCCTACAAGTTATTTCCATGAGCACATTATTAGCGCCTCCTTTTTCGAGAAAAAAGGTTTGGTTTAGTAAATTTCATTGTTAAAGATATTCTTCTTATTATCCTTTAAATAACACTTTTCCACTTTAAAGAACATATTCCTGCATAGAAAATTTTTTAGATATGGTTTTAATTACTACAAACCACTAAGTTTGCAAGATATCACATACTTATGTGTAATGAGCAGCACAAGGATTAAGTATCAGATGATTGCAAAAGTTTGTGATCTATTTCTATAACTGACGAAAATAAATCCGTGTTTTATAGACATGCTATATGTTGAAAGACGGGTGGTAGCTTTTGTAGGTAAGAAAAACTTTTCCAAATAGAGAACAAAAGTAATATTTGAAATATTTATGTAAAGGAGATTTCAAAAAAAGTAAAAAATTGGTTTAGCAGATTTGTAAATGATAATTTTAACCTGAATCATCAACTCGCTTTTACAACAGTTATAATGGTGTTTTGTGTACTTTAGTGGAAAATAACCCAAGAATTAATTACAACTAAAAAGATGGTTAAGAATGTGAGTATTGACAATGTGTTCATAACTAGAATAATAATTATTAGGCTTAACAACACATTGGAAAGTTACTAATCGGCTTGGTAGATTTCCGTCAGGGATACAATATGGCAGACCGCCAGCCATAAGAACGTTAATAGAAAATTCAAATGAATACAGACTACCACTCTAACTAGTCTTTAAAGCCTACCAGACTTAGAGATTGCTAGAAGACATGTGAGAGCAAAGAGTTAAGGGCCGTAAAAAAGCAATGCAGAATAGTCAAGTGGATTACAAATGTGTCAAATAATTCACAACATTTATCTAAAGGCAAAAATAGTAGTGCAATTATGTGACAATACATAACCCACACCAGTGAGGAAGGAGACTCAAAGTTATTCGTAATAACTTGAGAGGATATATCTGGGCCAAAAAAAGGTATTCAGATAAATAGGAAAATGTTCATTCATCTGTTGTTTGCGGATGATATCATGTTGACGTCTCAGAGTTTTGAAAAGCTACAGTTATTGTTCTGTGAACTAGAACAATAGTAAAACCAAATTAGTCTCCCAATGAATACGTAAAATACTAAAATAGTTACCAATCAAGAAAAAGAAAGAAATATAGAAATGCACAACCACAAAATAGAATGTATAGATAAATATATGTTTATTTAAGATAATTGATAAAATGTTCAAAACAAATCTAATCAACATAAATAGAAAGAAAGATACAACTAGCATGACCAACATTTGGTAGACAAAACAGATACTAAAAAATTCATAAATACCACTATATATAAGAAAATATGTTTATAACCAATGTGGCCTTTCAGTACAGACATATAGAGCACAAATGTAGTTAGCTAAAACACAAAAGACCTTGGAAAAGTAAATGTTAAATGTAAAGCTAAAACATAAAATTTAGAATTAAAGGTATCAGACGAAAAACTAAAGTAGTAGATGTAGTAGAACTTATAGATTTTCTAAAATTGAGTTAAGCTAGTCACACTATGCAGCATAAAGTTGATAGGAGGAACAAAGAAATACAAGAATGGAAACCAGAAACAGCAAAAGAAAAATATATTGATCAAGATATAAAATATATTCAATATTTTTTAAGAGTGAAATAATCATATATTCAGAGTTGTAATCGTTAGTGTTCTAAATCCAACATAGTAATTTAATTAAACTCTATTGGATGTGAAAATAAGATGCATACATTGTATGTCACAAATAATATCGTCGTTATACAAAAGTAAATTTAATCAGTAAAATACGACAGCTAATATTTTTATTTAAATATCGACACTTACTATGCTTATGTTTCATATCTAACTGGTTGGAAGACTCCGTCCTACTGGAAGTGAGCTGATCCGGATCCGAATCCGACTCGTCACTATCTACGTCCGTTTTCCGGCTAGTTCTCCTCCGCCCGTGCGCTTTGGCGCTCTGAAACTTTTGCTGAAAATTCAGAATAATTAGAGCAATGTTTAACTCTTTTGCAATACTGCTCACGATATTATAGTAGGGAGAATTTCGTTGTACTGACGATGTAGCTGGTGGCGGCGAGGCGCATCCCTCAGTAATGGCGTGCTCGTGGTACATAAAACTATGCAGCATTGTGTTTTGTGGCAGTGTGCTTGGTTCCGAAAGTTGAAATGTTGCGTACGGCGAAATATCTTCGGACGTTTCTGTAGGTTGTAAAGTTGCGTTAGTGGTGTACAAGCCGGGCACCCCTTGTTTACCTGGAATTTTTTCACCCGCTTGAAGAGCTACCTTGTGGATTGTAGCGTAATATCGCTCTCTTTGTGCTTCCGCATTTTGTTGATTATCTAATTGTTCTTTGGCATCTTCTTCTTGGCCTAAAATTTTATTTTAATATAAATTTTCGTATAACTGACCAAGGTTGTGTCTTACGATTCTTAAAACATACTACGGCAGTCGCCCCTATTACTAACAATAATATAATTATTATTACTACAGGTACTATAATTTTTAAGTCCGCATAAAATGGTGGCGAATCACTCCCTCGCTTCATGAGATCAGGAGGAGGTGCGTCTGAAATTATGATATTTACATACAAGCCAAACAAACCGCGAAATACAGTTACCTCCCTCTTTTGATAAAGTGCTAAACGCAAACTCTTCCGTTGCAAAACCTGCAATATTGTGAGCCTCCACCTTCACAACGTACTGGGTTGATGACGTTAAACCTGTTATAGAGGTCCGTCTTTGAGGCTTTAAAGCATTTGATACTGTAATATTTAATAAGTTCTATTTGAGGATTCTAATTTTAAACATTAAATGGCTTGCCTAAGGTCCATTGAGACTCACTAGCTTTCCTGTATTGCAGTATAAAATAAAGCAGAGGACATCCATTATCGGGCCATATATGCAATCTAAGTACAACGGCAGTAGTGTTAGGAAAAATAAATGTGTTAGCTGGAGGAACACCAGGTGGATGGCCTTGAGTTCTGGCTTGGAGGGGGTGACTAGCTGGCGAACTTCCAATTTTATTATGAGCAGTTAAGTACAGATGATAAGATGTTCCGCACAGCAAACCCTTAAAATATTATATTAACTATATACTAACAGTTATTCAGCGACAGAAAACTTGCCTTTAACTCATAACTCGTTGCATGTCTAGAAAGAGAAACTTCGTTCAAATCACCGTGCTCCTTTCTGTAGCTTAAGGTAAATCCACTGATCGGTGCACCTCCATTACTGCCAGCTTTCCAATGCAAAAGCACGCTGCTACTAGTTGCACTACTAACATACAACAAAGGTGCGTCTGGAGGCACTTGCACAATTAAATGGTACGTTAGCTTATCAGAACCCTGACCATTATCCACCTGGCAGGTGTAATTTCCGGAGTCGGTGAGTTGGACACTAGTAAGAAGTAGCTCGCCTGTATCCAAAAGCTGTTGTTTATGATCAATTCCCCCTTTTATAGGGTGGTCATTTCGAAACCACTCTCTTCGTGGCATGCCAACGGACGTACATGGTAAAGACACGGAACTACGCCACGGGCGCACTATTTGTCCCCCAAAAGAAATTATGCGGGCTGGAACTAGAAAACAGGTACTATGTATAATAAGCATCATACCTTTGTCTTACCTCTTGTACTAGCCACTTGAGAAACTTGGCGAGAACTTTGCCCTTCTCCTATGCGAGTAGATGCCGTCACCCAAAATTGATACTCAATATGAGACTGTAAACCTTTCGCTTCATAGTTTGTTTGCTGGCTCGAAACGCTTTGTTTGGCGTGATCTATCTCTTTGCGCCCATCCATACTTCTTTTGTATATAAAATATTTAGTTATTATTCCGTTAGGTTCAAATGGCGGTAACCATGAAACTAATAATGACTGTGGCGAGCTTACAACTACTTTTATGTCGGCAGGAGCACCAGGAACTAACATATTGATAATATTAATAATAAAAATAAGGAATTCAAAAAAGTTTACCATCTTCCTCGGTTTGGCAGTAGGTAATAGTAGTGAAAACTCCATCTCCAATTTTTGTAAAAGCTAAAACTTGCATGCTATAGTTAGTATACTTTCGTAAACCAGTAATTACTGTAGTTAAAGCTGTGGTTTTTCTAGTTTCAATTTCATCAGCTCCTACATAATCAATCAATTTGCATAAATTTGTCTATGTTAATATGCTAGAACAGTTACCTCTCCAACTGTCATCAATTACAGGTTCATATATTAACTTATAACCTTGAAGAAGACCGTTGCAATGTTCTGTCGGGGGCGGTTGCCAGCTAACTTGTAACGACTGAGATGTTAAAGCAGCACAACGGACATCTTCTGGGGGAGCACTTGGGACTGCAGTATAAAAATGTTAAATTCGTGCACTTTAAGAAATGCATATAAAAATACCATCTTCCATAGTTTGCGCTGCGAATGGTTCGGTTAAAGGCCCGGGTCCTACTTCATTGAACGCTTGAACAACTATATTGTATGTCATATACTTAGCAAGGCCACCGAGCAAAAGTTCCCCACCATCCTCCCCATCTCCCGTAATAGAAGTATAATTGTATGCTCCCATGCTTGCAGATCGGTACCCAACGTTAAAGCCCTGTATATCGCCGTGGCGTAAATCCGGCAGAGGAGGCGCCCAGGTTACCAGAAGTTCGGTAGATGAAACAGGTCGAACTGAGAGGTTTAGAGGCGGACCAGCAGGCCGTTGCGGTTCCGTTCTGACCACGAGCTCAGCGCTGGGTTTACTTCTTCCGGCCGGCCCTTCCGCTATGATGCGAAATATGTATCTTGTGGCGGGTTTTAAATCTTCTATTAGGGCGCCGAATTGTAGGGGCGAATCTGATAGTTCAATATGCTGCCATGGTCCTGTTAAAGTACTTCTGTCATTGTATTTTCAATGCTATTTGTATTATTTTATTTAAAGAAACTCTACCTTTGTCATAATCTCTTTGCCAGACGTTTTATAATAAATAAATAAATATTATAAACCACATTTGTGCCAACTGTTGGTATATTAAAAGAAGCGAAACTTTGAAACTAAAGATTCAATGTTTTTCAAATAATCTTAGTAAGTGTAACGAGTAAATTATAACTGATATGAACTATTTGATTTGATATGGAATTGTTCATATAATTATACTTACTAAAATATATTTACAAATTTTCAGATAATGAAATAATAAAAATTTCCAGGTAAAGCATAAATATGCTTTTTGGAAATTTCAATTACTGGATAGTAGCGAAACAATTAGTAGTAAAACAGTCAGACTAAATGAATTTACGATATAAATATTTTACTTTACGCAGATTTAAAACTAAATATATTGTATATAACAGAAGGCCATAAACAAGTTTATGTTAATTTAAACATAGTGATATATGTGTACTTGACTTCAAGATACAAGGTTTTTCCGAAAAGTAATAAAATTAAGTTCGTAAAAAATTTATTCAAAATATTACAAACGTTCAAAATTCTTCAAAGCACTGTCCTTCAGCATCCACACGCTTTTGCCAGCAACTTTTTCATGCATGATACGCATCTCGGAAGGCGTCGACGAAGACCTAGTTTAGAGCGGCGGTTCTAATGATTCCAAAACGAGTTCCTTTTAGGCTCATGTTTCGTCTCTGGTAATGACCAAATCAGGTTTCCTTTCCATATGTTCGAAAAGTTCACTCGCAATTATCACTCGAATGATCTTGTGGTAGTCAGTCAAAAATTTGAATACCAACTTGGCAGATACTTTCCGCATGTGCAAATTGTCGGTAATGGTTTCGTGCACATTCGAACACTCATTCGATGATTGGTGCTTAAAAGATCACGAATATGAAACACATTTTTGTCACTTTTGCTGGTTGACAGCCGTCGAGAGGGGGGGGGGGAGTCATCCTCCACCTTGTTCCGGCCATTTTTAAACAACTTCAATCACCTGGAAACACGAGAAAGCAGAGTTCCTGTAGGCCTGAATCACTTGGTGGATTTCGGAAAAGCTTTTGTTCAGTTTAGCACAGAACTTGAACGCGTAACGTTGTTCGATAGTTTCCTCCATTGCGCGTTGTGGCACAGGTACTAACAAGTTCACAAAAACAGTGATCCTAAAGCTCATAGCAAACCGAGCGTCGAAGCTTCATGAACCTAAGGCCCTCCTCAATCCAACCGGTCCGAATGTGCTGAACCAGGAGGAGAGGCGCGTTCTCTAAAATTATATTATCTTTCGGACAAACTCTGTATGGTAATTTCTGTAGTAATAATAATAATCTTCCAACAACTGCTCTTTTAGTGCACTGGTTTTCAGCCTTCCCAAGATATTCCGGGTTCCTGGGATCGGCTGTTACGTTGCTCTCTTATTAAGGTCGTTTTGTCTCAGAATTGCGATAACTTACACCACTTGTGTAAAGGGCTGTGGGGTAATCATCATGTTAACCGAACGTGTAGAAGTAGCAGCAAACCGTGAATGACCTTTGATTTGAATGAAATAATTCACAGTAATGAGAATATCTTTGTTGGCGTTTATTTTTGGGGATCCACAATTAATGTCAGCTGTCTTCCTTTTATTTGAACATTTAAATTTGTTTTTCCAACAAAGTTATTTTTCGACACACACAATTCATACTTTCCCCGCGATTCCTTCGTGTCTTCTTTATAGCTTACTAATAGAACTGCTCTTGTACTTTCTATCAGATGTTCTTAAATGCCCTATTATAAATCATGACCTAATTTCAATACCACTGGTGTTCTTCAAGGGTTCTTTAGAAAATTAACAATAAGCTATCACTGATTTCTCATCTTTGTAGTCTCTCCTCTTATATTGAATAGTCCTTTTTCTTGTGATTGCAAATTATTGGTGTATTATATAATATATAATTTCTTTCTACAGCCTTTAAAGTGTTCTTTAGAATTTATCTTCATTTCTTCTCATATTTTTGGATTTTTTTGCGTTAGCGTTTTTTCCAAAACTTTGGCAATATTTTTAAAACCTGTTTTATTTCTTATTTTAAAGGTTATCTTTAATTCTTGGAATTCACTTTCAAACGATCTGTTTATCATCTTTTTAGATTTTGCAACTTTTCTTTTAATATTCTGATAAAAGTTCTAGAATTTTCTTTTGGATTTTCTGTTATTTCTTCTATTTTTCGTGTTTATTTAACTCTTTGCTCAATGGTCTAGAACGTTCTTCAAAGTATTCTTCTAAATTTTTGGTTTGTTTGCTTAATTCTTTTAATTTCTCTATCAAGGATTTGGATTATTCTACTAATGCTTTTTTTAAGTTCCTAAACTGTTTATTTATTTTTCTCTTAAGGCTCTACTAATATTTCAATATTTTCTTATATTTTACATTAACGGATTTAAATTCGTAGTTTTCAACAAATTCGCATCTGTTTTTCACCTTCGTCAGATGATAACTATAAGTAGCTTCTATATTATCAAAATTATTTTATTAAATTTTTTCACATAATGCCCCTGACCTCGATGAAATTATCAAATATTGCTGTAGAGCTGTTGATAATATTTTTAGAGAATTATAATTCTACAGGTTAATGTGTCATTTATATAATTTTATCAGCTATCTAATTTTTAGGGAATGAATTTACTGAGTTTGCAATGGAAAAAGTAGTCTAAATCTAACTAAACTAAAAAATTGATACGGAAAATCCAGGAACCCAAAGACTCCACGAAGTAACTAATGAAAACATAAAAAAGAAGTTACGATTCTGAAAAAGGAAGAATATATGTCGAATGTTTGTTTGTCACATAACAGAAAAAATGTCCCAATGAAAGAAAAAGAACACATAAGGAATTAACAAGAGAACAGATGTCATGATAAATTATACGTATAGAAAACTGAAGCCATCAAAAATGAACAACTTAATTACTCCAGCTGTGCTTAAAGTCTACAAAGCACCGCTAGATTTTCAGGGCATTTCAGGAACAAAGTTTATGAAATCAGTACGAAAGATGACAAAATAAAAAACAGTTTGGGGAAAATAACTTACGAGGAAGTGGTGTAGAATATAATACTCAAGAAATGGAATAGCTACCAAATTAAAATTTGAGATAAACATATTGTAAGCAAGCATTGCCTTTACAACAGATGCATTTGTAAGAAGAATAAAGTAATATATGATAATGTATGACAATAGAACTAAGTTGAATAAATAAATATAAATGTAGTGTGCACAAAAATTTAAAAGTGCGTCAAAGAACACATGTTGATTAATATTTTATATATTTTTAAATAATGATAACTAGTATAATGATCAACGTCCAGGAGCCTGGTTTTCCTGCAAAGATTGCGGGTTACCACAACTCTTAAACATCGAGAAAGTTTGAAGCACACTGCAAAGAAGGATTTCAATAATCTACTCGTCGCGCCAACCTAGAAATTTTTTATGATGCAGCTATACATTCTTGGATGGTATCGTATCCCAACAAAACTTTTAATACTTATAATATCATCATATGGAACTACCTATCAAAGAGCAATTATACTAGTAAATATAGCTGTTGCATTTAAAAAAATATGACTCTTTACATATGATAGCTGAAGACTTGCTGCAATTTTATTTTGAATGGATGTAAGATTGAGAATGAGCTGTCGCTTTGGCTCATACGATCAAGACCTTTGCTCCTTTGTCCGCGAATCGGCGCAGGCGAGTTCGAGTCTCCTTGGAAACTAATGCGTGTATGTGACGTGTTAGACTAAGTGCATGTTAGTAGGCACAATAAGCCCACGAGGCTGCAGTGCCAGTAACTACGCAAAAAAATGATTGAGAATAGTTATCTAGCAAATATATTTTCAAAAAATATTTATTTTTTATCCAACTCCAGCAAATACAAAGTTTTCATAGGCAAAGTCACGGTGTTCAAAAAATAGAAAGAAAAAATAGAATTAACAACAAAAAGACAAATAGGTGGTAAAATGGTTATCACACAAAATCTTAAAGCGTGTTTGTTTTAAGATTCTCACGATAATAAAGAACATAAATAAATGCCTAACTACAGAAAAAAACCCACATTTGGTAATCTTGAAAATTATGCTCTAGTAGCCGAGTATATCCTTGTCGAGTCCAAACTCAAGAAGATTGAGAAAAGAGCCTGCTATTTAGATAAATGACATTTTTTTTGAGAAAGTTTAAAGCTCCACTAAAAGTTTCTATTGCTAATTGTATTACAATATCTTGGTCATTAAATTCAGACATTGAAATGATACTTTCAGAATTCGAGGTGCAAACAAACATGTTAATAGAGTAAATATGTTTGGATATCAATTTTAATCCAATTAATGTTTGTTCTCCTGTGTATTGTGTTCAAGAGTATATCTGAATTATTTAGTACTTTGTTTTTCTAGTACACTTAAATAGTGTCGCAATTGAAAAACTTTCAAAGAGTAACTTCCATCATATAAATGATGATTTACTTTAAATTATTGCTTCCTCCCGTACTCACTTTTTCCCTATAATATTGATAACGTAATATCTCAAAATCGTTTTAATGTTACACAAAGTTTGGACTGGAATTAGCTGTCTTCTCCCCCGTCGTTTACTTACGATCAATCTCCCGATACTCCACGATAAACTTGAACACCTCGTTGGAATCCCCAGATTTGTGTTGCCACTTCAGATTGATGGATCTGCTGCTGATCATGGCGGCTTCGAGGTGCTGGGGGCTTAGCGGCGGCTCCTGGACGAGCAGCTGCACCAGCTGCTGGTCCCTCCCATACATATTGCTAGCTTGGCAGAAGTAGGCGCCGCTGTCCGTAGCGTCAGCGTTTGCTATCTGCAGTTGGGCGGCCACTCCGTCTGGCGTCACGTCCTGCTTCACGTGCACCCTGTAGTTCGTGGACGGGTTGAGTTCCGTCTTGCCGCTGCGCAGCCAGATCACGCTTATCGGCTTGTCCCCATTGACGTCGCAGTGCAAAGTGGCAGTGTCACCTTTCTTGACAGTAACGAGCCGAGAAGGTGCGGAAAAGTATGGTGATGCTGCAAGATCATAGAAATTGCTTTGTTAAATTCACTAAAAATGTTGTCCAGTATGTTGTAATGCCGTCTTTTATATTGGCGTAGAATTTAATGCAAAATTTATTTTCGCAACATTTAGAAAAGTTTAATTCTTAGATTAATAAAGCGTATTTTAGAAGCTCAGTTTCACTTGTGGTAAATATGGGTATAACTTGTCAATTGTCACCGTTTCAAGCACTAGGTTCCTAGAGGCCATAATTCGTCAGCAGCGAATCTGAAATGTTGGTATTGTGCATTTTGAATTGGAAACCTCGATTTGTACATCGAGAAACTGCAAAATCTTAAAGCAAATTTATCCGTCTTTTATCGGTTTCAATAAAACAACGCACCTGCTCATTGTGTCACAAAAGGTTTTGCCGCATCTATCTTATAAGCCTAATATTATATACCTTTTCATTACGGTCGGTTACGATTTACGGTGAATTTTTTGTGCGATTTTCGTTCCGAGTCCTTTTATCAAGTTGAAAACGCATGTCAAAAATTATTAAGTGGCGAAGCGAAGCGGAGTCACTTACTAACTTCATGTTGTCCGTCTGTCTGTCTGTCCTTCCGTCCGTCGGAGAACGGCTGGGAATTTCCAAATTCTGTTTTCACCAATCGAAGAAGAGGGAGGCTAAGGAATAACTACAAGTAGTAGATGTAGGAACGGAGAAAGACAATAGAAGAATTGATTTCTAAAAAAATCTTCTTTTTTAGGAATTTAAATTTCTAAGATTTTGTTTACACTTGTTTTCCATAATTTTGCACACTATACCTCCTAAATGCTTTACCTATTCCTATAAGCCTTTTTAATTATTTTTCTTTCAGAATTTATAATAAAGTTTGGCTTGTTTTAATTTTAAACATTTTTTTAAATAGGCAGGGGCCAAATATTTTTACTTCAGTTTAATTCCCCATTTTTCTTTGATTGGCACTTTGAATCTCAACCCGATCATAATTTGTTTCGCCAATACCGCTATCATCATAGTCAGATCACTGCCATTTATAAGAAGATTCTAGAGTTTGTGTTCAGAAAATGGATTGCAAAAATCGTTTCCTAGCATTATCCTGTATAAAACAATTGTCTTCAGATTCCGCAATTAAGACTGCCTCGTCCGCGTAGCAAATTACACAGATGTTTTTTATTCCAATTGATTTTTCAGTAATTTCCTTAATTCATTGACAATTCTATTCACAACAGATTAAAAAAATAGAACTTAAAGAGTGTCCTTGTCAAATTTTTAAAATATATCTTATGCTTTCCTGCCTGAATTTTTGTCAATGTATTTTCACTTAGATGTTTTGCAAATTTTATTAAAGCTATGGAACGATTTTCTTCCTCCAAAATTAGTAATAAATCTGATAGCTTGACCTGATCGAATGTATTTCTTATATTTGCAAACCACATAAAAAATGGTGTATTGCACTCAATCACATTTTCAACCACTTGACGTATTATAAATATAGTGTTGGTGGTAGATCAATTAGGGCGAAAACTGCTGCTCTTCACTTATATGCTGATATCATTGATCTGGTCTAATATTTAAAAGCATTCTCTCTGTATAGTTCTTCTGGTTGGTTTTATTCTGTTGGCACTTTTCCTTTATTAATTATTATGTTGAATAACTTTTGGAGCTGTTCATTTAATTCTCACCTGTAAAGAAGTGGTAGTGCAAGGTACCCTACGAGGAAAATCCCATTTAAATATGTGGAAGTCCCTTATTGCTCCGCACCGCCAATTACGCAACACCTTAATCCTACAAACTTTCCCCAACCCAACGTATCTCCCGCCAAACAAACTTTTACTTCCAGCCCTATAAAAGATCAAGCAGGTCACACGAAAGCTCAGTCTTATTCAAAGACTTGTAGCTCTCCTTGGGGTGTAGGCAGATTGAGACCCCGAGTGAAGAGCTAACCTCTTGAAAATGGCATCAAAGCCGATACCTAAACGTCGAGAATTTACCCAAAATAGACGCGGTTCATCCCGTGAACTAAGTTGTTTAAACATAGTTAACCGCGGAAACGTACCCGAACACGACTTTCCTTATCCTATTATTTTGGCAAAAATCCTGGGCTTCAATTTTTTTTTCGAGTTTCTATTTTACCAACTTTCACCTAGCTTTAAATTCATGTTTATCTCGTGACAACAAATCATTTTTATTCTCATGAATTTTTTGTATCTTCAACCGTTTAGATTCGCGACCGCTTTGCGACCGATTTTGCGACCTTGCAACCAAACGGCTGGGCCGATTTTTACCAAAAGTTTCGCACTGCGTCCCCTACCTACAAGTAACTTGCATACCAAATTTCAAGTCTCTAATTCTTACGATTCTTGAGATATCTTGTTTACTGACGGACAGACAGATACACACACACGAACCAACTTTTTTGGTTTCCATTCGTCCAGAAATGTGAAAAACTGGGTAGGTCAAATTTCCGCTGATTACATTACTTTCCTTATTATAGGATAAGGAAAGCAATTTTTAAAGAAAATTTATGACTTTGCCATATAGAATAGCACTCTTTTTAAAATTCTTATTTGTTGGAGTATAAAACACCAGGAATAGTGCTGTACATTTTAGGCTTCTATACATAAAAGGGAAGCCTTATGAAATCAGTGCGGACGTCTGTCTCTCCGTTCGTCGCGACTTTCAATTCGAGAACTACTGAACCTAAAGACATAAGAGGGGTATCATTCGAAAGCCTATGCAAGGATCACATCCGCGAGCTGACCAAGGTGGGATGTCCTACTACAATGCAATAAGCGTTTTTACTCGACCCTGCTTCCAATATGCCATTCCTTATAACTTTTGATTAAAGCAGCTTCCAAGCTGGAGACCAGCTTCTATTTCTGTCATTTCTGACATTTGTCATGCCTTATAATTTTAGGCTTTTATACATTATTATAAGAAGCCTTATGTAGAGAGCAATGTCGTCTGCCTGTACGTCCTTATTTTTCAACTTTTGATCAAAGCAGCTTCAAAGCTGGAGACAAGTTTCTATTTCTGTCATTTCTGACATCTGTCATTTCTGTCGCGCCTTATAATTTTTTATCTGTGATAGATAAAAAAATAACGTTTTCAGTATTCAACTAAGGACCATAAGTCAAGTCCAGACGTCAAATATCAGCCTGATCGGAAAATCTCGAGACCGGTTTGATCGAAAGTGGCCGCAAATTTTTGTTTATGTATAGAAGCAGCGGATATCTGTGGAACTGAAGTTCTACGTCCGTACTTGTTGTTCTTTGCAGTGTTTTTAGTTTTTCTATAGTGCCCTTCATATTCCTTTTACTTGAAATATGCACATCCTTTTTTAGTTTTGATGTCGCGGTTTCCATATAGATCAGTATTACTATTTAGATAGTTAAATGTTTTTTTCTTAAAGTTATTTCTCATATCATGACAATTTTTTTTTGGGTTAACAGTATCATTCAAATCATTTGGCACTTCTCTTTTTTAATAATTTCTTGTGTTATAATTCCCATTCGTGAATGTCTATCTTTTGTGATAATATAATTTTATTTTCAATTTTTACCCTAAAGAAGTTATCTTTTTTTGTTTTTATGTCTATATGTCCTTCCAGTATGGTTGTTGCAAACTTATTTTCTCCATAGCCATTTTTATATGTTTCCCAAGAAAGAGTTGGTTTGATATTTTTTCTCTTCCCCTTTGAAGACCACTTTGTCAATTCCTTTGACCGTCTGTCAGCAGACATCCGCTTCACAAGTCCGCATTATTAAACAGTTCTAATTCCTAATTTTTTTGTGATTGAATAATTAACATTCTCCAAATTTCCTCGGTCTTCAGTCTGTCCCGTCTTGTTACTTGTAGACACTTTCTCTTAAGATCTAATTTTACAGTTCTAATTTCATTTTCATATTCTTTGCAATTGGTCACGTTTCTGCTCTATATATTCTGTTCTATATATTTTTGAGTATATGTTTATATAAAGTTGATATCTGTCTTCTTGAAGTTTGTCTCTATAGTTAAAATTCACCCCCTAACTAAGAATGCAGAAAAGATCTATTCTAGACGAAATGTTGCAGAAACATCGATATAATAGAGAAAAAAATGATCTCGGTGTACTTGTAATTTTTGAATTATATTCGTTTGTAATATGTGATCAGTTACTTACAGTTTACGCGTAGTTGGATGACTTTCCCGATGCCAGTTCCGATTCCGTTGTCTGCTTGGCACAAATAAAATCCCTCGCGGTCTTCTTTCACGTGCTGTAGCAACAAGGTGCCGTTGCCCAGTAGCTTCGTGTGCATTTGATCCCGCACTTCCTCATAGTCTCCGGATTGCTGCCTGAACAGATGTTATGAGTTACAGCAACATGCAACCAGAAAGAACGATCACAAATTAGAATTGAAAAGAGCAAGTGCATTTCAAGGACCTGTGGCTTTTTTCCATATCACGGTCGGAGTGGGCACGCCCTGAGCTTGGCAGTGAAGTGATACGTGGTGGTTCCTCTCAACGCTGACGTCGGCGGGCTCCACCAGCCACCGAGGCGGTACTGCAACAACATGGTGCTGTAGTGATTATGGGGCAAGGCGCTCCTCGAGGACATTTATGTTGCATTGTGCCGTGAGTGGAAACATTGATGACACTCTACACGGTTTTTTGGGTGGGTGGCTAATTTACTGGTAATTGCTGCAATAAGCAAGTACTTGTGAGGAAATCAATTCAACATATCTTCTGGTACAGCGGTGTGTGTTAAGGCGACAGACCCGAGCGGTCCATTAACTACTTATTATAGACAACAACCTACGTACGTAACAAAAGTGCATGCACAGTGACAGAACAAAGACCAAACTACATAGTGATCAAGAATAAAATAAAAAGGTGCAACAGTACCTTGACCTGGGGGTTCCGGTCGACGCGTGTGCCAAAGCAACGGAGGGTAGGTGTGGGAGTGGGTGAAAGGAGACAGGCTGGGTGGTTACCTTTAACCTGCAGCTTGGCGGTGTACCTGACCTCGGCGGCCGGATTGCTGGCAACGCACGTGAAGTCCCCCGAGTGGCGCGAATCAAGGCTAGAAATGCTGAGGAGACTAGAATAGGGATCAAGGGCCGAGACGTTTACGCCCAGCGCGGGCGTCAGCGGCTGTCCGTCCTTGAGCCAGGAGACCACGAGCGGTGGGTCCCCAGAACTCACACCGCAGACGGTTCTGGTTCGCATGCCTTCGGACAGCCCGTCTTGGAAGGAAAAGGGCTCAATAATAGGAGGAACTGAGAGAGAAGAGAAACAAACATCAGAGATAGAAAAGAAGAGCTAAAAGGTGCGGCACGGCGCACCTGATTACCATTAACTACTAAGTGCTGCGTGTGCGATACCTCGGCTGCCAGGTTACGCACTACACAGGAATAGTTGCCATTGTGATCTGGTGTCAAACTTTCTATCAATAGAATGCTAGTGTACTGATCCACTTGGGTCACGGACACCATCTGCGCGGGCTCCACTACTCGGCCGTCCTTGTGCCAAGAAATCGTCAGCGGCAGGTCGCCTTTCGTCACCGAGCATGTCAAGCTGGCGCGGTCTCCCACATGGAGCGTCTCCTCTGCATAGAATGGACTAACTTTGGGAGGCACTGCAACGATATATCGGTCAAATACAATTTAAAACTTTCAAGCATCTCCGACTTTCTCTCTCGGCTCACTGTCACTGCCTGCAAAAATTTTGAGCAACTTAAAAAAAATAGTAACGAAATAGCAGGAAAATATAATCTATAATTTTGTTTTATAAAAAAGAAATTCGTATGTATTCAGGTAAAAGTGCAAAATCTACTAGTTTCCATGGAAACTAGTAACTTAATGTTATCAAACTTTAGGTATGATGGTGCAATAAATTGAGAAGTAATGTTTGCTGTAACAAAATTCAAAAGTTAGCCGATTTCCTCAACGATTGCATTTAAGTACTAGTAAATGAACATACAAAGATTTACTTAGAGTTTAATAATAAAGTAAATGTTTATTTGCCTTCTCAAATGTAGAATTTTTTAAATCCAAGCTACTCCACATCAATTTAGGCCAATAAATCGCACACTCTCATGCAAGTAGATCAACATCAATAGTTGTTATATTTATGGTAAATACGTATATCCGACCAAAACAATAGCCCTTTTAAAAAACTGAATGAAGACTAGTCGAAATAAGAAAATTGCTAAAGAAAATCATTAGTCAGTACACAGAAAATTGAAGTAAATAAAAGACAACTTCACATTATTGGTTAAATTCTCTATCATCATTTTCGAATCATACAATGTATTAGATGATAATGATTCGGACAGTTATGCAGAAAATAATGCAAAAGTGACCTTAAACCTCCACCTATATTTGTATTAGATATAAAATGTATTGCGTCTCTGATACAGCTTCTGGAAATAATCACTAAAGATAACTTAAATTAAGTGTTACATAACGATGAATTATTCTGACATAATAAAAATACACTGTTATAAAAACTCTAACAGTTTTTCATATATATAAAACTAAGCAAAAAAATACTACTGATAAACACACAGACACACTCTTAAAAATATGATACAAAACAAACAATAAGGTACGAAAACTCAATTGTCAATGTTTTTCCTGAAAACCAAATTACAGAAAATAATGAGAACATATATAATGCTCAGTGTGTCAACTGTAATTGCAGTCATCCTTGCGGTTATACAGGCTGGAACACATATAAATAATTACAAAATAAAATGTCTCTCCTCCAAAAAAGGAGCTGATACAGCCTTTAAGTCAATATGAAACGCAATAACTCCAAATAATACAACAAAGTTTTGATACGAACAGGTAGGTAGAAAAATACCTCATTGATTTTTATGTCATATTACAAAAAAAACGACATATTTAGCGACAAAAGTTACGTCTAATAACCAGTAAACAATTCAATTAAGCAGATCATAATCCTGTTGAATACAAAAATACTATAGCGTATGCCATGCTTTGGGATTGATAAGAATGTTATAAGTAAAAATGGCGTTTTTATCAACCAAATTTTTTTTTATCTTCGTTGCCTTTTACTTTTCGTTTAGCATCATTTTGCAGCGTGTTCTATTTTTGGATTTTGGATTTGGATCAAATAGACGGCCATTAATTGTAAATCCCTTTTGAAGTCACGGAAGAAAGAACTAGTCTTTCATGGATACTAACCATTCATTCTGTAGTTTGCGGATGTATTCATTATTTTATTGAAAGGAAATGTTACGCTTGTTAGCAAAAATTACATATACAAGGAGAAGACAAGATAAACTGACATCTTGTCCGTAAAATTGATGTCACACTAGTCTCCCGATAGTGATGAAAACAATTACCTAATGTAATGTGTTTCAAATAATTTGTAATTTTGTAAGTAATGGAGACTAAGGGTTTAATTAAAAAGTTATAGATAAAGACTATTTATTTAATATATTAAATTAATTATGTAGTTTATTACATTTTTTCTCAAGGGACGAAATTTTTGCGTTAAACAGTAGTAGACTAAATCCGTGAAGAAGCTGCTGACAGTGGAAGCCCCTTATCCCTTTTTTAATATCCGAATAAATATCTAAATTTATAATTAGGCCCAAAGATTGCTTCATATATCAATGATCTTGCTATTTTGTTAAGGATATTGTATTAGCAATTCTTTAGCAATTTTTAATTAAGGCTGATGTCACCCTAAAGCTTTTCGCATCAAGGTGACCATATCGTTGCTTTTTATTATCATTATCTTAGAGGTCCACGGCATTCTTTTTATATTGATAATTGTTATCCCAATACCACTTAAGTATCTGCTTATGCTCTACATATGTGTACTTATATTAGTAGCTTTTTAATCATGAACATAATCGTTTTGTTAACACATATCTGTATCAAGTCAACATTTTATCGGTTAATGTGTTTAATTTAATATAGTAATAAACATGATACTCAATTTGTTAATTGAAAATGTATACAACACGTTAGAATCGAAAACTACGTATATTAATTTTAATCTTATCGTTGTGAATAAACGAGTAAACGGTAAAAAAGATTTTAAGGAATACTTCGAAAAATTAATGAAGGTTACTTGTTTCCATGGAATCGCAGTTTTGTGCAATTTCAACTAAATTATTGTTAGCAAATTTTATCAATAATAGTATAATAAAAGTAATTAAAAGTATACATATGTGCTAAATCGCAATTTGATTAAAATATAATCAGCAAGAAAATAACACGTCATTATTCTTAATCATACCTACGTTTATAAATAAGACCCTAATTTGTATGCAGCAAAACTAGCCCAAATATGTCATACAATATTTTAAAAAGTATAGAAATTTTCAATGTGATACGCTGGCAAAATTAAACTCAAGCAGGTTAGTGATCATAACTTTGCTGCAACTACAGGAAATTAAAGAAAATTTATAATAACTTTTAGGTTTGTACTAACTTAACACGTAACGGTAACTAAAGTGTAGATTATATATAATTTTTATATGATACTACAATAGATGTATAAAATATATAAACCGAAATAAGACTAAAAACGTTCAGAAAAGTCAAAATTTTTTGAAAACTTTAAAACATGTATTATAATTTTGCGATACTTTCAGAACATAACAATAGAAGCTTGGGAAATTCATCATAAATAAGAATAAAACAAATTTTACTTTGAAAATTCAAACAATTAAAATTTAACTTAAAATGTATATCCCAGGAAGCTTTTCATTTAGGTGTGCGTGATAGTTGCATGTTATGACAAATTCTAGCTTGTTGAGACAAGTTTAAACCTGCACTACACAATCTCTGGGTGTTCTTGAACTATAACGGTCTGAGTGTTGGTCAGAGTTTGAAGAGAAAGGCCTCTTTGCTAAGAGATGATTGTCGACTTCGAACGAAGGTATTCAGGTGGAATATTAAATTTCAGAAAGCAAACTTTAGTTTTAGTTTTGCCGGATAAAAGTGTGTCTAGACATTTTTGAACTGAATATCATACAATTCTGCACGACCACTTTCAAGCGAGAAAAGTTTGTTTTTGTCGGGTATTCCTCGCATGAATTGACTAACAAATGGTACTGCGAGTTTAAACATAAAAGATTTCGCTATGTTAGCAGCATCGTAACAGAATTAAACTTGAACTTGTTTATCACTAAAACCAAAAAAAGTTTTGCAATGAGGAGTAGAATGACGAGTGCGTCCAGATATCTAAAGAAATTCGGAACAGTCAAAAGTATTTTGAAACAATGTAAACGTTAAAAGAGCATTGGAAAACGTTCCTGGGAGCCTGCTTATTGTTGACTGCCTTTAGCAGAAAAACTCTGCTTTGGATGTACTTGGATGTGTCTTTGCAAATCCAAACGTTAAATTTGTGGAATAAAAGAAAGTGTAGAGAAATTTACACATACCATACAAGAATTTGACTACAATACATTTTAAAAATGTATAATTCCGAATCTTTGTTAAACAACCATATTGTTTAAGTAAAATATATAAATATGTAACAAAAATAAAATGATTTGTAAAGATATGTATTTAAGTCTTTAAAATGTTGTCTCAAAAAATATTCATCTGCATAAAATATTGGGTCATAGTTTGAAACAAAGCCAATTTATTATTAATACTTGTTATTGAACGCAGAAGTTAAAAAAATATTTAGTTAATTCTACTAGATCGTGCAAAATAATAACAATTTAAGGAATTTTGAAACATACAGCTATTTTCTATAAATAAAATTCATTTTTTTATCGCTATTGAAAATTGAGGATAACTAACTTAATTAATACAACATTTTAATATAATAGATTTCAAAGTAAAAATTAGTATTTAAAATACATAATGTGCAAAAAATATTTAAAAATATATATAAATCTAATAATCAAATACAATATATTAATGAGTAAATTTTAGTTTATCAGCATAATACCAATACTTATGCGGAAATCGGAGTTTTTAATAAAGATCTTTTTGAATAAAACTTTCAAAAAGTATTATTAAACTATAACGGAAAACTTGTTGTATTTGATCCCAATTAAATATATTAAATAAAAAAAATAAATTTTGAATAAAGCAATTTATTATCATCATATTAAAAAAAAACTGGCAACACACAAAACATCTTTGCTGCTTGCTCATATTAAATTTAGCTGCATTTTTTCGGTGAATACAAAACGTTATCGGGTTCGCTAGTGATATAATTAAAATTTTGAAAGTTAGGACTGGTATATAATAATATTAATTTAACGTTCCCCTGTTTTTACATAATACCGAGTTCTGCCGTAAGCGTTGTTGCATTTTTTTTTTCAAACCCGAATGAGAATACTGAACACCTCATATTCAAGATTACGTTACAAATTGTTATAGGAGTTATTAGCAGAGTATGCTTAAACATGTAACATCATTTAAAAATGAGATTAAACTTTAATTTAGCAAAAAAAGACAAAATAAAAGATTTTTACTTTTATAAGGATGTGATTTTAATAGTAAATAGACGCATGGAGACAGCAGATTAATTACACCTTTAAGAAGAGCACTATACAATATAACGGGAGAAACTATGAATTCTCAGCGCTCAGTAAATATGATTCTTTTTTCCATTTTTGATATGCAAATAGCTTTGCTTTTTTGTACTTAAAATTTTTGCTTCTGTTCCAGATGGTTTTTTCATATTCCTGTATGTGTCTGCAGTTGCCGTGGATTCCTTGATGTTACTAGTGTGTTATCCGTGTACAGTACATTTTGTGTAAGTATAAAATTTAGGTTGTAATGTTCTGTAGCTGTTTTTCTTGATTTATTTTTGTAATTTTTGTAGATGTAATCTATGAATATGACAATAATAAAATGCTTTGACTATTTCTTTGCTTAATTTGTCCATTTAGTTTTAACTTCCTCTTTATATTTTTGTGCAAGCTTTGTATTACTTTCCTTTCCTAGAGGTCACATGTCGTTCTTTAAGTGTACCCCATACATGTGCACTAGATCATAAGCCTTTTTTAGCTCCAGGAAGGTTAGGTAAAGGCTTTTATTTTTACTTATTAATTTTTCACTACAATTCATAATGTACAAATGTCCTATGTTTATCTTCCCAGGTAGGAGATTATTGGTTTATCGTGCATGTTGGCTTCTACCTTGGTTCTCACTCGTTTCGCTAATATTCTATTGTATATTTTTAGCGCTGTTGATGTTAGGAAAATTGCTCTCTAATTTTCACAGTTCGTAGAATATTCTTTTTTGAATATGGGGATAATAATGCTGTTTCATTCACTCTTCTGGTTATTTATGTTTGTTGGGAGATTTTTGTTAACAATTTTGATTCTATTGCACTTCTTTTGTTAAAGTTCTGGGAGTAGGTTGTTTTCTGGGTAATTTGACGTTTTAGCTTTTCCTAGAAACTCTTTGCGTCGTTTGTCCCGTTTGCTATGTATTGCTCGTCAGATGTTTTATCATAATTTAGATGTGTAGAATTCTTTTATAGTTCTTGTGGGCGTTTTAGTCTTCCATTACTGTTACATGTTTGTATTTTTTTGCCTTTTTCAAGAGTTCTCCCTAATTCTTCATACGATACTTCCTAATCTTGCATATTGCTATTCTCTGTAAGTGTGCACACTTGGATGATTTATACTTTCCCCTAAAGTTGTAGATTAATAGTCATGGTTATAAAGTTTATAGCTTTCGATTGTGTAACAAATGAAATTAATCTATAGGAGTATTTTAACAGGTTAAATGTAAATATGATTGAACTCCATGGTATATTTAAAACCACGCCATGCATACTGATTTCAATATACTAATAATAAAATAAAATCAGCAAAAAGAATCAATAAGTACTTCGAGAGTCATTAAGTTTATCCTAAATAAACTATTTCTAAACGTATAAATAGAATATGATCAAATGATTTAAAAGGATAAATTCTTAAAGAGGAATAACACTGATGGATGGATATTTCACAATTAAATTAATTCATAAAACAATATTTTTTATTCAGTTTGTATATAGTGTTCTGAATGTTAAGATGCAAAATAAATAAAAAATTGCGATACTAGATCCTTACTCAATACGTAATGTAAAAAAAGATTGTGTTTAGAGAAAAAAATTGGTAGAACTTACGGCAGAACTGGGTAAAAAATAATTAAAAGTATTAAAATTATTTTATTAAGACAGCAATTAACTTAATTTTTTGTACCATTTATATTTCTGTTTTATACTAAAACTAATATATTTCTAATATTGTTGTTATAAAATGTGTTAACTTAAGCATTATAATTTATATAATTTTGTTTATCTTCTGTTATTATGCTGTTATCAAATTAATTAATCAAGGTTTAACTTTGTTTAATAGAAACACTACATTTAGTTATATTTTAGTTTCATTAAATGTTGGAAACACGGATAACAAACTTTCTAGGAGGTGAAAGTGAAAACTAATTAAGCAACATACCTATAACAGCAACCTCGCCGCTGCGCCTAGCGCTGTGGCCCTGCTTATTCCTGGCCCAACAAGTGTACACCCCCGAGTCGGCCTTTTTCTCAACGGGATTTATCTGCAGTGTTCCATCAGGCAACACTTTCTGCCGGAGATCGTCTGGAAGCTCCCTGCCGCCGCGTTCCCAGTGGATTTCCTCGATCGGATACCCGGCCACTGGACACTTCAGTTGCAAGGTCTCCCCGGCCACGGCGGTCACTTTGGGAATCAGTCTGATGTACGGCATTCCTGGGGGATGAACCGGAATCATTCAATTGGTTCTTTAAAATCTAGCTGACCTAAAATAAAATCTAAAAGACGCAAGGGATACAAGATATGTTAGTTTTGTGGAAATTCAACCGGTACGTTTATCAAATTGAAACGCATTTATATAGCTATTTCACAAATATTTTTTAAATATATAGTAAATTTATTTTTGAGACATACTTACGATATTCAAAAATGTACCACATACAAAATAAAAAAGTTTTCATTCAATTATCTGCAATACTAAACTGTTGAATAGTACTATACTTATATTACTAGTTATATTTCGTTTTATTGCATGCTGTATAAGCTATCTAATCGGATTTTTCTTAAAACATTACTGTACTTTTACATTGACGTGTGTGACTGTATGAATCTTCTTAATTATTTTCTTTTCAACACAATCTGGTAGAGTTTTATTTATTTATTTTTTATTTATAAGTTATATTAAAATTTGTTATTGTTAGAACATTAAATAATTAGTGAATAATAAAAAAATTGACAAATATTGAATGTTGTTTTTAACAATGTGCCATAAGCTTAAATAATCAAATATCCGTAGAATGTAGTTTTAAGTGACTACTCGTACGAAACGCATTTATGAATACACTAGCACTGGTATTGGCACTGTGACGACATCAGGGTTTGTTTGGCGGATCTATAAAGTAAATCCAATATTCAGAAGGTTTATAAGGAGTTTAGATAATTTGTAAGCTTTTTTAGGCACTTTGCACCGGTGGAGTTCATTTTTTTTAACAGAATCTGCAACAAGGTCTCCTTGAATGACAGAATAATACTATGGTGAGTTGACGTTTATCCGAATGATCTTTGACTGGTATCTTTTCAAGATTTTAACGTTAGATATACTTATTATGCCACATAGCTAAACGCAGTATGTCCATACTGATTTGATAACTATTTTATGCACAAGTAATTTGAATTTTTCTATTTGCTAGTAGTATTTGCTCAATTTATAGTTGTGTTTCTTTTTGTTACAGATGTGTTTGCTAAGTAAGACGTCTGTCTATATGCATACCGAGATATAACTGACTACTTGATTATTGTTTAGTGTGACTTGTGGGCACTTTTTCAGAGGGAATTAGATATCTCCGAAATATGGGTTTTGAACGCATCAACCGCCACTTCCGACGTCGAAAATCGTTGTCCACGCAGTTTGTTCTTCACGTGTGGAAATAAAAAGAAATAGTCAGAAGCCAAAACAAGACTGTACTGCGGATGACGCATCAATTCGATGTTTTGAGTGCACAAAAATCAGTTGTTTATGTTAAGGTGTCTGAACTCGCATTGGCATGGTGGAGAATGATTCGGTGTCGTGTGTTCGTTTTTCTTATTTCCCTGAAAACTTCTGGCTAACAAATAGTTATGTAGTATTCAGGATTGACTACATGTCTAGTTAAAAAAAAAACAGGTGACCATTTGTTTCGAACTGCTTCAAGCGCAAACGACTTTTGATGGGTTTGGCTTATCTTGGAAGACCCATACAGTCGGCTGTTGTTTACTTTCGGTCTAAGATTTGTTACCTGTATGTATTTGAAGCACCGCGATCGCATTTCTTGAGCATTTCTTTTGACCGATCGATACGAGCCTGTTTTTGAGCAATCGTTAACAATGCGCATATAGATTTTTTTACAGTTAAATGCAATATCGAATGTATGCTAGTTATACTAATGCCCAAAGATGCCTGAATTTCACGATAAGTCACACGAGGATCTTGTTTTATCAGTTCGCTCACGATATCGGTGTGTGATGGCATAACAGTCGATTTTGGGCGGCTTGCCTTAAATTAATCTGTCAGCAAACTACGACCACGATTAAATTCATTGAACCAATAATATATACTGGATCTGTATAGGGCTTCATCATCAAAAGTTAAAGTGAGTTGATCGATGCGTTGATATTGAGATAATCGCACTAAAATATTTGTAAGTTAATTTCACTTTTAGCCAAAAGAAAATTTTCAACTTAATGACAACAATGCAAATAGTGCCCGTATGACAAAATGTTCCCAGTACGTATCTCATCAAGAATATCAAACTGTATGGTACACCTATCACACGTAAGGTTGCCAATTCGCAATAGATATCGTGCAGAAAACATACACAGGCGATATGAAAATTATTATCTAGTGCCTTCTACGTATATTTTCTGGGTATTCCAAATTCCACTGCGCGAGACCATTTAAATGTATAAAATTCATAAAGATAAAATAGCAATACCATATGCAAAAGTTGTTAAGTATGCTTTAATATGTTCTAGCATATCTGAAGTGTGTACATTATGAGATTCTAGTCCTGTACAGTCCCCAGTAAACTCTAGCTTTGGTTGCATGCAAGCTTGACTTTCCATGTGGTAGTTTTATTTAGTACGATTGATTTGTCAGGTAAGACTTCAAAATATAAACAAAAGACTTAGGTAGAGTCAATCTAATTTTATAATTCAGGCACCATACCAAACCTTATTGAAGACTTGTAATATATCGATGAATACAGCAGAACAGCTTGTAAGTTTGATTCAAATTTGCTTTGTAGTTGCATATTTGTATTCAAAATCAAATTATTGTTGAGGTATTACGTTAAGTTTTGTTATTATTAGGAGCAATCCTTTTTGCAAGAGTTTATCTAACACTTTCAATAGTACTGGACGAAGACTGATGGGTCTGTATGATTTGACTTTGCAAGCACATTTCCGGGTTGGGAATGAGAATTATATTTCCGTTGTGGTAAATAATAACCTGTTCTTACTGTTAGTATAACATTGAAAATCACATAATAGTGAGGTATTATGTTTATATTTATTAAAAGCCTGACTATAGTCTAAAAATACTGCAGTACAATATTCTCTTCCTTCTTATCCTGTGCACCTGTTCTTACATTAAGTGTCCTTTTTTGAATAATTGATGATCAGAGATTTATTTAAATTCTTTAACAATTGGCTAGAGTTTCTTTGTAAGCAACTTCTTTAATATTTTGCCTACTTTTGATAGTAGACTATAGGAGAAAACCTTGTTTTGCAGTTTGTTGGGCTTTGTTATTAAAATTTCTTGCATGAAACCGGAAGCCTAATGTTTGTACTGAGTTGCATATTACCTTTAACATTAATAGACCCTTACAGAAAAGTTATTTGATCAGTTATTCGGTGATAAGATCAAAGTACTAGAGCCTTTTTAGACTAACACTATCTTTACTAAATTTTCTTAACTGAGAATAATTCAAGAAGCGATGAAATTTGAAAGGACATATCTAGGGCTTCTCTTATTGTTGTCAATCGTTTTTTCTTTTTTTGTCTTTTTGTAGATAAAACTCGTTCGCATCACTACCGAAAATACTTTGATGACTGTTGAATGCTTGTAGTTCTCCAGTCTTGACTACGATGCATTCGAATATGTCGTTGACGAAACTGTTTACAATGTTCATCGCCTTGCTCTAAATGCCGGTGTTCCAGTGCATCTACTTTAACACCTTGTAGATCCCGTAGTTTTTTCAGCTTCTCCTTCTTGTTGTTCTTCGAGATATTCTTCTGCAGTCTTGATGTCCTTACCGCTCCTCTTTGAGGGCATTGTTGCGTCTCTTGACGGCGGTGGTAGTATGCGACAGATTATAGAGAAAAATTGCTGGGCTTCAGAACGTGGATCACTTGCATTAAATTTCTGGCCATCTCTTAATCGTTTGGACCATGTTTCTCTTTGTATTGCACTTATTGTATAGTTATCGAAAGCCGCGTGAATAATTTTGCGATTAGTTTTTGCAGATTTGCATAACATTTTAAGCAGTTTTGATGCCACAGTTACTTAGATTGTTTAAATTTTTTTATTAACATTACCTTGATATTTTTAAAACAAATTTATCTAGTATTTCCATAAATAATATTAAAAGTCGAGCTTGCGCTTGATTTACACAGCATTAAGATATATCTGACACTCACATATGATTATATTTGTCAATTCTTAAAGTTGTAAGTTACATTGTGTTTCTTGTTAAATTTAATTTTTTACCGATAGAGTGGGGCGACAAAAAAATAGTGTTGACGTTACAGCATTAAAGAAGTGTGAAACACTCAACTCAAACTTGACCGAGGCACAATGGCTTCATTTTTTAACAGTAGAAGATTGCTCTGTTGGTAGAGCTGATCTAAATCCACTGAATTATAAATTATGGGCAATTTTGGACGACATGGTTTGCGAAAAACATCACTCTATTGTTAATTCTTTGATTGTTGCTTCTTGACGGTTACATTCAGTACTTTTTGTAGTAGCTATTTGGAATAAATCTGTTGTAATTGTATTTCCCAATAATTATTTACTAAATCCAGAAAATATGATGCAAAAACAGTTAATCGTTTTATTTTGTCGTTCTAATCAGTGTGTAACAGTATTTATGGGCAAGTTATTAACCAATAATAAACTAGTTAAAATATGATAAAACATTGGGCTCTTTCACTATTGTAAGAATGAGGAAAGGTCACACGAAATATAAAAAGAAATACTTATGTGCTTTCTATGAAATCATAACTGTTTTTTGGATTTATTAGTTAACGTGTCTGTGTATTAAAAATTTAATTATATACGTATTACCAAATTGATAATAATAAAAAACTGGTCTATGGCAAAACAATTTTATACTATGGGATAAATCAGTTCAAATACCCGAATATAAATAGAATTATATGTAAAATGTTGGTTTTACTGACTCATCCTATATGCTAAGCCCAATAACATTACATATTTGTATACAATTACTTACCGTAAACGTTCAATCTTGCAGAGTGCGATGTTCTTCCGGCGCGATTTTCTGCCGAACACGTGTATTCGCCACCGTCTTCCACCATCACGTGGCTGATGTTGACGTGGCTTATCACGTCTCCGTGGACCGTTACGTACTGCCCTATAACGAACCTGAAAAGAGAAGGCAACGGGAAAATTATTTTTTCGCTGATGGGAGGTTGCCGGAGAAACGGCCGCGTCCCATTGTTTTCCGGGTTGCGCTTCATTAACGAGTTACGAAACTTAGCATTTCTATCCAGCAACCTCAGCGCTTTGCGGGTCGCTTTCGAACGTTTACCGCATTGTTCCCAAAACAATGTTTCATATCGTAAAATTTATGAACCGAAACCCTCCAGATAAAGTTTGCGGGGTTTTTGCATCTTTTGTTGTAAGAGGATTTATTCGTTCTTAGCATCTTTATTTCGAAATGATTAAAGATGAGATTATCGTGTGCAATTCACGTGCGACTGTTTCAATCCCTTGTATAATTTTAATAAAATATTATGCATATGCTTCTTATTGGAATCATAAATTAAAAATCTGTGAAATACATTTCTACATGGGATAATTCTATTATAATAAAGTTGAAGACATTCTTTTTTCAGAATTGTTTATTTCAGAATAAATGGCGATTGCATTCTTGGAAAGGTAGAGCTTGGTAACAAGTTTGTTTCCAACGACAATGTTCAGTCGTTAGTCTACAATGCTTTACAGTAGTTTTATAGAAAATAGCGAAACAATGACAACAGTGTATAGACATTGAAGAAAAATACTTCTAAGGAAATGAGTATTTATTTCTTCCTAATAAAAGATTAGTGAGTAGAAAACTCACATTGTAATTTTGTAATTATTGTAATTTTACTTTAGATCATTTTTGGAGTAGTTATTTGGCATTTGCTGATTTTTATTATTTTTTCATAGATTTTTTAGATATTTTTGAAGTAATAGAAGTGCTTAAACAGATTACATATAAAAAACCAACTTTATTATGTAATTTTATATAATGTAATAAAAAAATAGTGCTTCTTCCACTTTTACGATAATCTTCTCAATCGATGTGCTTTTTGTGTATTCTCAGAACAGAATTGCTGTAAATGACATATATACTAAATGTTCCAATGATTGGATTGATCTGAAAGGAGATCATAACTAGATAGAGCAATGATGTATGATGATAAAATTTCCGTGGTAACAAAAAAGTTTAAGAGGTCAGGTATTTTTTAAAGATTGAAAGGTCAACAAGTTAAAATGGCTATCGATAATGAATAGTTTCGTTCTTGAATTAAATTTGGCAATTTTCTGCCTTTAGTTGCTATTAGTTGTAAGTCCCAAAGAGTTGTCAGAATCATCTCTTGTAATAAATTTTATTCCTTAAGTTTAGAATAAATATTCAATATTTTTTCTTTAAGTAGCAAGAATTGCTAGTTCAGAAGGCATCAATTTAATTTTAAATATTGTAGCCTACAAAATCATTTCTTAATGGCTGTATTGCTGTACCAACATAAATACTATTATCCAGGTGATTGGTATAATAGGTTAAATACTGTGGTATGTAAAAGTAGAATCAGTTAGTACAGTAGGTTTAATTAAATAAATAATTAATAAGAACTATGAAGTTATAATAGAGAATACTTCTAATTTTTTTAGAGGCATAAATTAATAAATTTGACAAATTTTGATGATTAGCATTGGAAGCATGTTCAGGTCTATGTTGTTTTGTTGGTCTAACTGTTGAAAGAGCTTCTTGAATTCTTCTAGAAATTGGCCTAGAATGGTAGAATTGTTTTCTCTGTTTTATTTGTTGTTTTCTTTTGGTGCATCTGCGTAGATGACGGACTGCTGCTTGTATTACATTGTTGATGTGGTAAGAGTTTATAAAATGATTTGTATTTTCCTAGATATTGAACCTGCAATTGACGTTGTTTGGTTTCTTTAAAAGATTTTGATAAAAATCTGAGTTTATGCCGTTCTTTGGATACATGCTACTATATATATCGTTTAGTTTGGCATACTGTATTTCTCTGCATTTTACACATACATAGGATTTAATGCATTACGCCTTTGTATGTCTATACTGTTGACAATCTATGCAACTGGCACATCTCTATTTTGTTTTCGAGGTTCCACTTGTGTGATTTTAATTTGAATAGTTTGTACTTTGTAAATATTCTTATTATTACTTTCCAGTTCTAAGTTGGCAAAAAGTAAATTCAATGGCCCCTTGCATTTACAGCGTTTCTAATTTTATTGCCTTTCTGAGTTAGTTCTTCCACAATTTCTTGTATATCAGTTATGAGATGTAGGTGTTCAATCACCGTTCTGTAAGCTCTCTTCTTTGATTTGATAATAGTGATGGATAATTTTGTTTTTTTTTCATAAAATTTACTATTTTTCTCTATGGTAAGTGTCTGGGATGTTACAATTAATTTTTATTGCCTTTAATTAACAATTTATTATTGTATTGTTCATCTTCTACTATTTTTCTTAGTTTGTTGACCATTTCTTGGTAATTAGTTACTCTATAAACGAATTTAGTAGGGAGTTTCAAATTTTTTTCTGGTTGTTTATTTGTAGTAGTATCTATGTTTTATAGAATCTTGAATTTACCTTTTTTCTTTTAGTTTGTGCTACTTTTTGACATATATTAAAATTCTCAGTAGTGTTGTTTAACATATGGTGATCAGGGTTAGATGTTAGATTTACATATTTGTCACTTGTAGGTTGACTCACTGACTGAAAGTTATATATCTGCTTACTCTTACAACGATAACTGGTGCACCCCATACAACACTGTTGTTTGGAATAGTTATTTGGTTATAGACAAACCCCGTGCCATTAGAGATAGGCAGCATATTGACATTTATATTTGATATTTGCAGATTATCTCCAGTTTTATTAATTTATCATTTGCACTACACACTGTTCTTGACACTACACGTTTACTAATGTGACGAAACTGAGAATGAAAACGAAAGTCATTCATACGTTCGTTCGTAAAACATGCACTGTAAATAGATAAGAAGATAAAAATATATGTATAAAAATTAATTGCCCGGTCATTACCAAAAAGGCATAACAAAAAAATATAAAAACAATAACAACAAAAATGAAATTTATTACTAATATAAAGTAAAATATTCGTTGAACCTACATATTTAGTACAAAAATATAAAACCGTATTAATTTATAGTAGTATTTTTGTTTTTTGGCAATATAATTACTAAAATTGAAAATTAAATTGAAAGTTACTCTTACTATAATTGTTATTTTGTCTTGTAATAATAATTAAAAATGTTAAACGTGTAGAAAGCATAGTTGAACTAGTAATTTGTTAAGCTTCTCTTATAATTAAACTGTCTATTTCAGCTTGTAGCAATACAAGACCGTTTTCTTTTTAAAACCTGATAGATAGCAAGCAGTAAATTAATAACAAAATCTGGGTACTCGTCCGTCTATCGACTTCGAAAACGCAGGCACTATTTTACGCCGGAGAATCCGGGCGCGAATTCCAGCACTAATGATAACATAGTGACCCACGCCCTGGAGCCTCACATTCCGAATAAGTCCACGTTATGGCACGTATATGAAGCGTTCCATCTTCATTCTCACTGTTTATTCGGGTTTAGCTTCGCACCTCATTCCGCGCGCCATAATTTCGCGCACCGACGCCGGCAATTTGTCTAGAATTTAAGGGAATTATCCGGCGGAAGAATCCGCCCGGCCCGCGCGCTCAAAGAAAACGTAAGTGAATTTTTGCTCTCGTTTTACTTTAAATAAACTTGGTAACAAAGTTAGCGTTCTCGGGAGAATGCCTCAAAGTTATTATTCTGAGTTTTTTTTTGCAACAAATTTCCCGCGGCTTTATCAAATGTAGATCTTTCGGGGTGGGTTTTTATCCCGGGCTGCCGCGCGAGGCATAAAGGGCGCCTCGATTTCGCATAACGAGTTACACGCAACTCATTTAAACTTCTCACTAGGCTATTATTCAAAGTGTTATTACCGAGCACAATATATACTCCTTTCCACACAGTACTCTAAACTTTATAAACACAAGTACGCTTCTTTGTAGATCCATTACGACTTTTGCAGAGAATAAGAAATTGCGTTCGTAAGCTATCTTGATCTTATTTCCGAGTTTAGAAATGATTTCATCTTGTTAAGTCGAAATTCGCATTTTATATAATTTACAAATGTGTTTGATTTAACACAGTATTTGTATATTTAAAATTTATATACGTTTTTTTATCTTTTGAGTCCTTATCTAACGTTGAGCTCTCCAGGAATGGATAAGTTTTACAATACAATTCTCTTATTTACTTTTCTTCAATTGTTTTGTAGGTATGTATTTTTTTATTCAAATATAAAAATGATTGATTTAACGTTTCCTAAACTGATTATATAGAAGCAGAACTCAAAGCAGCTAGTCAAGAAGTCCGCAACAAGCATCATCAGTAAATATTAATAATGGCCAAATACACAAGAATTGCAACATGAACGCAAATGGTCTTGTTAACCATAAACTTTAATTAACGTCAACCTCAAAAATTGACGTTATATTTCGGTTTCTCATTTTACCGACAGAACTAATATTCGCATTCCTAACTGCAATGTAAACAGTACATATCATCTCAATGGAACTGCGCAAGGTGGTTCTGCAATTTTCATTTACAATAACGTCTCACACTCTGAGCTACCTTAAGTATCAATCAACACATCTTTAGACTACGAATGTGCAGGGCACTGCTCCACCTTAACCATTTATAGTAACAACCATTTATCGCCCTCGTCAGCACACAATGTCGACATAGCAATATAAAACTTTTTTCCAGACCCTGGGTCAACCGTTTATTGCTGGTGGTGATTGGAACCCGACGCATCTGTACTGTGGATCTTGATTAATTACTATCAAAAAGCGTAACCCAGTCTAAATAATGAACAACAATAACTATACACACAGAAAGTCTGGAAAGTTTCAATTCAAAAATTTAAAAATTCAATTTTATTTTTTAACAGTCTCCTTTTAAGTCGATGCACTTTTTTCAGCGATGCTCCAACCTCTTTAAGTCGTTCAAATAGTAGTTGGTGTTTTGTTCTGCAAAATATACATCTACAGTTCTCATTTGATAAAAATCTCTGTCTTCCGAACCAAACTTTAAGTTTAGGAAACTAGGTGGTCAATCAATTCAAACTGCAATTCGTACATTTTGGCCATGGTGACCGCTAATGTGTGAGCCAATGCATTGTCTTGATGGAAGAGCACTTTCTTCCGTTCTAAATAGAGCTGTTTTTCAGCAATTGCTGGTTTTAACTGGTCCAATAACGATGCGTAATACGACCCTGTTATTGTTTTCAGTCGCCATCACTTTCCCGACCGACGAAACTGTCTTCACCTTTTTTGGAGCAGGTTCATTCTTCGCAGTCTACTGTTTTGACTGTTCCTTTGTTTCAGGGGTGCAATAGTGGACCTAAGTTTCATCGACAGTGATAAATCAACCTAAAAAGTTCGAATCGTTTCGCTGAAACCGCTTAAGCAGAGCCTCGGAAATGTTCATTCTAGTTAATTTTAGGGTCAACGTGAGCAAGTGGGAGAATCAATGCGCGTATAGCTTTCTTATGTCTAATTTTTCAATCAATATATGACAAACGCGTTCTTTCGATATGGCTACAGCCTCTGCTATTTTTCTAACCTTGATTAGACAATCATCTACTACTATTTGGTAAACTTTTTCGATGTTATCGGTGGAGGTCGTAGTTCTGGGCCGTCCCGTATGCTCAAGCCAAGCTGGCACGACCACGTTTAAATTTAGCTGACCACTTTTTTTACGGTGGCAAATGATGGGGTAAAGTCCCGGTAAACAACGTCTAACTTGGCTTTAATTTGTATAGGCATATTGCATTTCAATTACAAGTACTTAATTATGCCATAGTATTTGATTCATTCTATTTTTACAACAGTATTGACATCGACTGATACAAAAGATTGTCAAAAAACAACTAAGCATCCAAAATGCTTGCAATTTTTACAGATATCTTTTAAAGCATGTAAGATTGTAGTAGCAGAATGGTTTTTACGTGTAGGGCCATCTTTATGTTGAGGCTCAAAATTTTTCAGACTGTCCACGTACACCTTTCAACTGGTAAACCTATCTACTGATACTCAAAAATCCCCGCAAATTATTTTCTTATCGAAGACAACTATGACTTTTGTTCCGATCATTCCCCTGTTATAATTACCCTTCGCTTGAAGTAATATTTAAACCACTAAATACTATCTCGGTCACCAATTTCATAGCAATATTCAAGAAAATATTAATTTAAAACACTCCATAAAATAAGCTCAACAATTAGATAACGTGATTCAATATTTTACAAAATTTATTCAAAAAGTAGCATAATTCTTTACACCAAAACCTAATTTAATTCATAAAAAAACTAATATTGTACCACTATAAATCAGAGAATAAATTGCGGAAAAGAGCAGGTTAGGGGAAGATGGAATCGGTTACTGAAGATAAGCATATATGCAACAGATTAACTAGAAGAGCTAGCAAAACGCTCAAAAGTTTTAAAACTACCCCGTGAAACTAAATAATAAAAATCATTCGATCATACAAAATATTCAAATAATCACAAATCAATATAAAACCGATATAAATAATGGATGGTACCTGGACACGACCGGATAAAAAAGCCCATAAATTTTCGCATTATCTGTCAGATGTTCTCTCACTCTTTGACGCAGAGCCAACAGGAAACACATGGGGAAATAATTAACTTCTTGAACATCCCATATCAGTTGTCACCACCAATTATGCATTTTATTCCTACTGACGTTAAATCCTGGTATTAAAGCATTAAAACATACCTATAATTTAATCACAGCACAAACAGTAAGCATTTCATGAGAAAGGCTGTAGTCTTTTTAATCACTATCTTTAACCGGATATTTAACTTGAATTACTTTCCTATACAATGGAAATATGCCCATCTCTTTATAATGTTCAAACTGGACAAACCATTTTATTTACACAACTCTTATTGACGTATTAACCAATTACCCCTATAAGAAAAACTGTTTGAAAAATTTCTCTTACAAAAAAGATCTGGACACAACTACCCTAATTCCAAACCACCAATTTAGATTTAGAGAGTACAATTCTACTGCATCCTTAATTCGATAGCTAAGAATCTTACAGAAAAGTTTTAAACTCTGGCGGCTTTCCTAGACGTCAAACAGGTTTTTGATATGGTATGGCATATCGCTTTATTATATAAATTTAAGCAACTTATGCTCAACACATATTATCTTTTAATAAAGTCATATCTCATCAATCAACATTCTGAATACCACCCAATAAAAACAGATATTTTAAAGGGCAGCATTCTGTATCTTATTTACACCTCGATATTCCTAAAAAAAGGGAAATGCCACAATTGAAATATTCGCTGATGATGTTGCAATACTCTCCATACATAACGACGAAACATAAGCTTCAGGACAGGTAAAAGCACACTTAAATAATTTAAATGGCCTGATTGATGGCGAATTAAGATAAACGAAGTTAAATCTGTACTAGTCACACTTACGACAATAAGAATCACACATCCTCTTTTAACACTAAAGGACACTATACTGCACGCTAGAATGGAAATAACTATCTAGAATTTGAACTAGACAGGCAGCTAACCTGATACCTTAACTCAAATCTTAAATCAAAGAGAACACAGATTAATATTAAATATAAGCAAATGTACTGGTTTTTTACACCTAAATCTAAACTATCAACTAAAAATAAAGTGCCAATACATAACAAAAAAACTAGAATAAACATAAACATAAAATGCGCTTACCTTGGTTTATCAAAAACAGCACCTTACACGATGATCTTAATTATGCCTTTCATGGCGGATGTAATAGAGAAGTCGGCGACTTTGTAAGACTACCCAACTATGAAAACAATCTTATCCAACAACTCTTGGGCCCATTACCAACTGGAAGGTTAAATAAACACTGTCCCATTGACCTGAATTGACAAAGAATGTAATTTTATCGATCTCAATAAAATCCAGAGGCATTATCGTCGGATGAAAACTCCTACATGTCGTTACAGTCGACACATAATTTTCTTATACATATACTGAAGTAGATTCTAGATTAGCGAATTTATCAATGAAAAAATTGCTTGTTAATCTGTTATATTTTTTATCCACCATATTACGATTTTTTTTACCAAGTAGATTTTGCCCTCCTTTGCTGAAATTATTTCTTTGTTTCTAGGGGGATGCTGACTATATTTTGGTATTGTACTGATTAAGAAGTGCACTACCTTGTTGCTTCTTGTATTGTTTCTATTAGGTGATCTAAAGCTAACTCTATTAAATTTTTCTGATTTCTTATTCTGGTTTTTAGATTACCTTAGAGATATTTTCAGGCGTTAGCGCAATCGTAGCGCAATGACCCTACTCATGTAAATATGCATACTTTAGTGATAAGTATTAGTGGATATAAAAATATAAGTCAATCAGGAATAGTCTGACATTAAGTGTGTAATAAAAGAAATATCGTCCAAAGAGGCATCTCAGCTAGTGCTAAGGGTTCAGAGAGGCCATCACTCAGCAATTTTTTGGTAGAAAGTGTGTTATGATGAAGAAATCAATATTCGTTTTTGTGAAAAGGGAGTCAAAATTTCGGCTGCTGTGTATCAACAGAATTTTTTGTAAGGTGTAATGAAACCTCTGAATCACACGTTTTTTCAAGGTAAGCCTTGGATTTTTCAGCAAGACAACTCAAACTTGGTTAAGCAACAATGCGCCTCATTTTCTAACAGTAAAAGATTGAACTTCTGGTAGCTTAGATCTTAGTCCATTAAATTACAAATTATGGGCAGTTTTAGAGGGTATGGTTTGATTAAAAAAACACCCCAATGTTGATTTTTGAAGCCGTCCGGGGTAGTCAATACTTTTCCAATGGATGCCATAAACGAGTGGTCTGGGCGTCTTAAAACTTATGTAGAGGCTAAGGGTGTCCATTTTGAATAAATCAGTTGTAATTATACTTACCAATAACCATTTAATAGATCCTGAAAATATTATGAAAAAACAGTTAATCGTTTTATTTTGTAGTTCTAATAAGTGTGTAACAGTATTTATGGATATACTATATATACTCTGTAAGATTTTTTGGAAGAAAAGAAAAGAAACACTTGAAACTGAAACAATACGTCTGTTGATAAATGATTAACGTAAATGATGGCAATCTAAGAGGAAACTATTACGCAGGGCAGCAATATAATCCGCAAAGGTTTTATAAAGGTCCGCTGAACCCTCACAAAATGCCGTTTGAAATTAACAAGGCACATCTAAATGAGGCTTAATCCTGTGCGAGTGGACTATCTTCGTTCGCTTTGATGTAACTAACGGCCCCGTTTAATTCCGCCGCGCAGCGTAAAGCTCGGCTGTTTTACGCTTCGTTAGCAGTAGCTGCGGAACAATTCCATTATAACGCTCATATTTGATAAGCCGGTGCTACTCCAAACGGCATCTGATTTGAAGGGCCCTGAAAGGTTCGCTTCTTAAGGGACGACTGACCTGCCGTTGCTAGGCAGCGGAAAGCCGTCCAGGGTCCAAGAGATCTGCGGCGTGGGGTTGCCGGCGGCGCTGCATTTCAGGGAGACCGCAGGGCCGGGCTGGAGCGTCTGCTCGATGAAGCTGTATAGCAGCACAGGAGGAGCGTCTGAAACAAAAAGCTCCGCGTGAGCGTCTACGCGAGGCAGCCTGAAACGCTAATGCCGTTCGCAGCAAATGGCGCGGCCACCTCCAAATGGCGCTGGCGTCGCTCCGTTAATTTAATTGTCCTCCAGGCCGTGGCAGCAGAATTACATGACAATACCGCCCGTGGACGCAAGTTGCGAGGCCGCATTATAACGAATTGGTCCACTGAGGCGGTTAATGGCTGCGGGTAACTGTCGCGGCATTTCAGGCGGATCCTCGGCTCTTCTTAGGGTCAAATGTATTCTGCCCTTTGAATCGTGGCAGAAATGTGAGTGGATATGTTTATTTGGCTTGGTCGGATAAAGATACTGAAGAAACCCAGTAATTCACCAGATCAAACTCAGCTGCGGCATGTAATCTTAAAGAAGATGCGCCTGAAAGGAGCGCCGAATAGGCGAAATCTTTGTTATTCTGATACACTTACTCTTACATTCAGTCGTCCTCAACAATAGCAAGGAAAATGTATTGTATCATAAAAACGATATCTTATCTGCTTATATAATGCGTGAATATTGAAATAAATGCGAAAAAATCAGGTAAACAAATTGTGTCTTGATTTATATGTTTTTGTATGTAGGTTGTGTGTAACCGAATGATTTTAATAGTCAGTTATTTCAATTGTATGCGTTATTGCAAATTTACCATTTGTTTTATGCAAATACGGCAAGTAAATCATGCGATCCACTAGCAAGTTTATATTGCGAAAACTATTTATAAAAATTATTTGTTTATAAATGTCACACAGGAAAATTGAAACAACATTTCGGTGAAAATTAACCAATACAATTTTCCAATTAGCAAACAAATTTAGACGAACCGATGGCGTTCAAGCCATACTCGAACTGTGCGTGCTCAAGAGAACATTGAAAGAATTCATGAAAATCTAATGCTGAGATCTCTACCAGACGTTGCTTTCAGGCATCAAGCATTCGCTGAATATCTTTATAGAATAACTCGAAAGCCTACATAATTAAGTTGATATTTAAGCAACAGCTAGTAATAAATAAAATTCATAAGGAGTGACTAAGCGCATTTTGATTTAAGGGCTTGATTATCAAGTGAAACAGCATACAAGTGGAAATTACATCCCCTTAGAATCACAGTTATTTGAGCCCTACGAGTAATCGGACACTTGCACAATTTAAGATTAAAATTCGTGATACTCTTCTCTGCATTTCACCAGAAAAATGTAAAAAAGTGATGAAATTTATGAAACACAAACATTTATACATTATTTTGAGATAAATATATTATTGTATCATGGTTTAAGAAAATATTAAAAAAGGTTAGTTAGTTACGTATTGCTCAATGGTTATATTTTTATTTAGTACTTCGTAAAATTCGCTATTTTCAGGCTTTGAAACTTTTAATCTATTTAATATAATAAAAAAGCACAGCAGTGGCGACCTTGTTCTTGTTAGATAATAATTATTCGCACCTTTTATTCTCTATAGAAAATTATGTCCTAACCATAATTTAATTTCAATCTAATTACACCCTTCCCATAATTTAAACAACTCTCTAACCCGTCTGACAAACGGGGAGCTTTAATGTCGATATACCCTTTAAAATTTTGATTTGTGAAACAACTAATATACACCAGATAAATAGTTAAAAACTCGAAATCTTACCTTGAAAATTTTGGTTTGGTTCACAGATTCTGGAGAAGGCAAGCAACTAATATAACTAAAAAATATATATTTGCAATAGCAACAAATAACTACAAACCAATATTATAATACTTGCAAAAAAACCTATACAAGCCAGGAAGGAAGAATGATACGAAAATACCTTGAAAGAAATTACTAAAGACTAATAGAAGATGTGATTGAAAATAACAATAACTTACAAAGACTACGAAAACATTAAAAGTAGGAAAATCTTAATTATTAAAGATAACCGAAAAATTAGAGATAGTGGTGCAATACTTCTAACTTTCAAAATGTTTTATAAAACATATGAAATTCAAAAAGATAAGAAAAAATGAGCGTAGATCTAGAAAAAATGAAGACAAGGAATGATAAAATAAGATAGATCCTGCAAACTATGAAAAATAACAAAGCACAAATATAATGGTAAACTAATAAAAGAGACATATAATATAGAACTAAAGTTAAAAATCTTGGTTAATACATCTCTAGAAAGAGTAGAAACTTCTAAATCATGGATTAAAAAAAGACCAACATTCTTATAAAATCATTACCTTATTATAATTTTATTATAATTACTTTTAAAAATTAACACAAATACAGTAACGAAGACCATTGCCAAATAGTAGAGAAAGTGGCATTTTGCAAAGACTACAGTACCACTGACCATATGTTAATGGTAAAGATACTTATAGAAAGACAATCCAATATTCCATATTTTCTATTTGGCCATCATAGATTATAAAAAAGCGTTAAGCTGCATCGAACAATGGACATTATAATGGAAAGAGTTAACCGCTCAAAAATAGACATTATACAACTCATTAAAAAATATATTCAAACAGGCATTATCTGTGAAGATGCGAAAGTATTGGCGTGTTACTCGTTAATAGAGATATAAAACACTAAATTTAGAAGTATTTAAATATTACATTGGTCAGACAAAGGAATCAATACATGTGGAGAATGTTAAAGAACTAGAGACTAATTCAACAGAAATAGATCTAAATACATTTAAACTTATCTAGAAGAAACAAATAATAATGACGGGAGTACGTATTTAGAAGAAAATCTAAAAATTGATTTTTGAAAACTTTCCTTCTGAAGATGTCCGTCGCAATTGTAAACGAAACGTCAAGAGTTCCCGAACTCCGACCACGGATTAACAACCCGAGAATCAACTACACGATTTATTAAAAATTATATAACAATATACAAGTACTATTTATTTCTGCAGTGGTTTAGTAGCTAATTAACTGGTGCATTAGTACTAGCCAAATTAATCATTTCCGTAATCAGATAAACTCCCGATCTACTAAGACACAGCGCAAACTGATTTTAGGTTTATGTTTTAGACTGAGGTTTGCCATCAAATACAAGTAAGTAAACAAATTTAAATATTTAGGAACACATATTAGTAACATTTAGAAAATAAAGGGCAAAAGGAAAATTTTTAACATTAAAAAAGTACCTTTCTGGGAAAAGTAGAAATATTAAACGAAACAAAAGTTGTGAAAAAAGTAATGTACCCGTTAATAATTTATAGAAATGAATCATGAGCAATCGCAGACAAACTACAAACTAAGTTGACAAGTACAGAAATGAGGTTTTGAAAAATATTGAAAGAACTACAAGCCAAGACAAGATTGGCAACATAAGATATAGAGAACGGTTAAAAGCAAAGGCAGTGAAGGAAGTATAACAAGAAAAGCAACTAGTATGGCTGGCACATGTATACAGAATGATAAAACGATGAAAGAAGGGGTGAGAAAATCATCGCAACAAAGAAGTGTAGAGTATAATTTAGTTAGACAAAAAGTACAAGATAAAAATACTGAAAAAAGCATTAAAAACAGTAACGAAATAAATGGTGACAACCTAACAACTTCAAGCCTTGCATTGTATGGTAGAAAAGTTTATGATTATAAATGAGTGCATGTATGTAACTCAGAATATTATTAATTAATTTCGAAAAGTTTTATCCAAGAAGACAATACAAATTTTGTAGTAATTGTTAGAAAGTTTGATATAATGTTTTTAACCTTTGTGCATTAAATGTGACTAATATTAATAGTTGTTGATCTATTGTAAGTATATCTTCTTTCTTCAAATAAATACATTTTTGTAGTTAAGCATTTTGTCCTCGAATGGCTTTCGATAAGCTGTCAGATTGGAATGAGTCAAAAGCTTTGACATTTTTCTGCTTCTATTTGACCAACCATTTTCATTTAAGCTGCAAGACCTTATTGTTTTCTCTATATGTTAGTAATCCCAGTGCAATTCAGCATTTATTTCTGTTTTTTTTTTGTAAAAGAGTTTTAAAATAATTTCTTCTGTTTTAAACCCAAATTCATAGAACTTCTGTAAGTAGCATTAGTTAACATTAAATTTTTGAAATACATTTTGATTTTTACATTACGTTGTCAACCGTTTAGTTATATTATGTTTATCTGATATACTAAAGAAGTGAAAATGTTCACGAATAAAAAAGCAATAAAAAATTAATGTAATCGCTGTTAATCTTTAGAGAACTGTAAGTGGCCTCAGAGCTTCAGAGGCAAACAAGCCCCGGGCACGCAGCTAAATTCTTGAAACCCATTAAATTTGTATTCTCTTTACCGAGCGCAGCTGGCTTGCCGTAATTAAACACGGGGTTCCGTGGAGCGAACAAAGACAAAAATTCTCCCGCAAACAGATCAAACTGTCCGACAAATTAACGAGGGATGGCTACAGGCCGGTAAATTTTTCAGCGAGGAACTCGTGAAATTGTCGGCTTGAGCTGTTAAGCCTGAAAATCGTTTCTAAATTGACCGTCATCTCCAGGGCTGCTACGTACGACCTATTACGGCCGGGAATGAACAAAATGAAGAAAATTTCGGGCGGGTTAATAGCTGGGGATCGGCGCATCTCCTATCGCCATTTGTCTACGGAGGTTTTATGCGTTGTCCATGGAATCCCAACTAGGGCAGGCTTGAGCGGAGGCGGTGAATTTGCATAGCAGAGCAGCCGAATTGACAGGCCCTTGTTGCGACAAGCCACTCAATTAGAATAGTCTAAAGCATGCTCGAGTGACTAAAAGACATAATTAACCTATTCATCTGCTAAGATTTGGCTCATCTCATTACCGGGCAGCTTTTTCAAAGCACCCTTTGTAATATTAATGGCGCAATTAGGAATTACAAATTAGGAATTGTAGAAATACACTTAATAGCAGTAGGGAAATGTATTTCCACTCATTTAATTTTATTACTTCATTTTGAATTAAGCCCTCTGTTTTTCATTTGAGTTTTATTTCACTAGTCTAAAGATTTTTAATTTACATCTTTTTTGAAGAAAACTGAAAACAGATAAAAAACTGAGGGCCTACTTTCAAGAGGCAAATATTAATATTATTTTGACAAAATAAAAATAAAAAACAACTAAATAAGAATATTTAATGTTTTAATGAAACTAAATTTGTTCAAAATTTACATCATTAAAGTCAAGTAAACTTTTAATTTTAGCTAATACATAACGCTTTTTAAATTCTAATTTTATAGCTAATAATACTAAACAAAGTTTTGTTGTGTCGGCTTGATGATTATGAGTCACAAATTAGATTTGTGCAAAAATTAGCTTTTGTAATCATTTTTTCTAGGTACATTTGAGTTTGTTTTGACTAAATAAGTAAAAATGTTGTCATTTAAAAAAAAGGATTGTGTAAACTTTTTTTGACTAAAATATGTGCGGTATGTTATTAAGGTCAATCAAACTAGGAAAAAACCCGTGTGCATTGCGTAACACTTGAAACTTTGAAAACTTGAATACAAATTAAAAACGTTTAAAGTCAATGACCTTCGATTGTGACAGATATATATGAATAATATATGTAATAATAATAATAAATTTATTTTTACTATGAGGTGAACGAAGATGAGCGCGGTTTGTGAACGTTGCTTCTTCTCTATCGGAGCAAGAGGTACCCTGGTGCGTTGTGCAACGGATTATTGTTCAGTTTCTCAGGGCAGTGCGTTAAAACTTCCCGAAATTTTGAGAAGACTTAAGAAACCGTTCGGAAGCAACACCCTTAAACAGAATCAAATATACCTGTAACATAACATTTTTTTGCAGAACGAGAAGCAATTGAAAATGAAGGTTAGTGACGTTCCGAGAAGCAGCGTGCTGAGAAGAAAATTTGCATTGTTGACAACCTTTCTGATAATGATTGCCGATGAATGGTTATTGCAATTATTTTTAAAGTCAGAATAAGTTTAAACGATGATTACTGATAGTCCTAGGTGTCGAAAAAATTCTTAAAGTAGGTGCCTGATTTTTGGTAATGCAAGGAAGTCAATGCGTGACTGTTATGTAGCTAACAAAAAAGGGTAAGAGGCGGATCTCCGGCACCGACAAAACCAAAACATTTCGGTTATAGGAGACAACCCTTAAATAATTTCGATCCTCTAGGTCGCGTCGATGTGATAACACCTCATTATCCGTTCAAACCAAGCCTAGAAATATTTTACTATGAAAATTAGCTATGAAAAGGTCTATGAGTGGTGGCAAAAGAATAAGCTAAAAAGAAAAGTCACAAAATTCGTACCTATATAATACAGAATTTGTTACACATAAATAAAGCAAGAAGAAAAAATAATATTGCTTGCCCCAACTGTAAGGGGATTAGATAAGGATAAACATAGTTTCTATTAGGAGCTTTATGATATATACAATAAAATAAAGAAGACATCATGATATTCCTAGGTGATATAAACGCAAAAATAGGAATGGAGCATTTGTGTAACCACTTAAGGGGAGGGAAAGGTTTCCAAAAAATTAGTAATAACAATGGGACAACGTTGATTCAATTAGCAGAAGGGAAAGATATGAAAACTGTAAGTACAAGTTTTAAAAGAAAAGACATATTAAAATAAATTTGGGTATCCCATAATGGAATATATATAAATCAAATCGATTATGTTCTCATAAATAAAACGCGTCAAAAATAAATAAAAAATATATATTAATAAAAATATATATAAGTACTTATGTCCGTCCATAAATACGGACCATTTTCTAATTTTCTGTGTTGTTCTGTGATGAAAAATAAGAAGTTAAAAGAAAAAAGAAACAAAATAAAAAAAATGGATGAATATGGAGCAGCTACAAAAAAACAAACGTCCAAAAACGGCATGAAAAAAAATATAACAAGCATATCAGTTATTATAAAATATATTGAGGAAGTGATACCACCAAAGCAACATCAGAAAAAAGGAAAACTAGGGAAACCAAGAATGTATAAAAGAAACCGAACTGAGGGAGAAGTTGAGAAATTACCAATTAAATAATTCAATATAGTATATAGGAGAGAATTTCTCTATGTATAAAAATCCAGAGGTATTTTTGTAATTTACTTGCTTGCTGCTTTTTTTGTATAATTTAAGCTGCTTCTTTTTCTACAGTGTTTCATATGTATATATGCTTAATTTCTTCGAAAGCAGCTAGCCATATAATGCAAAAATTACAATTATAATAACAAAAATATCCAAAAATTTAGTAAAATTGGTACAAAATATATCAAACTTTGTTATAGCCTCAGTCCCCTTTACAGTAAGCATTTTAAACTTCAAAAAAAATTTTCAACGTCATTTCCACCGTTCATAACATTTTGACAAATCCTGCGTTGGAATTGCAAATAACTGTCTTATCCTATTAGGCTAAATCTTTTTGATAGTTTCTTTTTAAGGGTATGCCGTGATGTAAATCTTCCTTTAGAATTTCACATATTTTAGTTTTCAAAATTTGTTTCCAAAAATGTTCAAATACATCCGAATAGTTCTTCTGAACAAATGTTTCAATATCACACACAATTTGATACAGATGCGTTTTTTAATTTGCTCAAACATGACAAATGCGACGATCACATACTACATATGCTCACTTACCGGCGTCTAATTCCTTGCCAGTAAGGAAACAACATATAATTATTTCTTTAATTTCCTTTTATTAAAATATTTTCTCTCTTTCTTTTATTAAATTTTATTCAATAAAAATGCAATAAACTGAAATACTTCTCTAAAGAAACAATGTTCTATTCTTTTTTTGAGGATACAGTATGACCTTGGAGCTCTATATTTTTTTGTTATAATAAAATTTTCAATTTGTATGCTGCTGTATTCCGTAATTTCCTTTTTTCCTAAAACGACGCTGTAGGTCAGGAATGAAAGCCGCAGTGCTTCAGTCAGTTTTTTAAGGCCAAGTCTTGTACAATTTGGAGGCAAAAAATGTAGTCTTGCGCTTGTCAGTCATATTGACAAGTTTAATTAACTAAGTTAAATTTAAGTAGAAAATGCATGAGTTGACATTTTTATTTAGTGCTAGTCTTGTCTAGTTACGTAATTTAAAGTATTGGAAGCAATACTAAATGAGGTATAAGCAGCAATTCATTAAACCCTAAGCGTTTTTACAATAATGTGATATTACGACATAAATTAAAACAGACTTTATATTTCCTTCTAACGTTATGGAACCATCTAGCACAATACATAAAAAATTAGACAACTCTTATAAAAAATTATGAAACAATGTTAAACGTATTTTTTGATTGTATCATCTAAACATTGAATGAAAAATCTTATCTACTACTAAGACTTAAATAAAATATTTAGCTTGTGGCAAGAGCTGCTTAAATAATAAAAAATTAAAGAAACAATAAAACCGATTTCCGACTTACATCAGCAATTTAATAAACATGCAAAGTAGAAGTAGAAGACAAAAAATATATTGTTATAATTACAAAAATAGTAATTTTATTTTGAAAAATACAAAAAGGTTCTAAAATAGTCCAAAATTAAATAATTCCATACTGTAAAGGCTACATATTTTGTATTTATTTATTTGAATGTTCTATTTTTTTAATAAAGTTAAAAAAATATTTTAAAAAATTGGATGCTTTTAATAAAAAAATCAAAAATGTCTTAAAAGATCATGATTATTTTTGTACTGGTTTTCTAAAACAAAAAATTTGATTTTTTTTTGCTCACTGTAATTCATAAACTCGTGAATATTTCAAACCTTCTGAATGTAAGGTTAACGGTGTAACTGCTGAGATGTCAAACTGTCAATTATAAGGGCCATATTCTTGCTAAGGTATATTTTGTTTTCATACAAATGTCACAGAAGGTATAGTAATATTTATATCCCATCTTTTCTGAAAAATCTAAAATTTGAGTTTTTTGGTGCATTTACATTTTACAATAAAAGTGATGGAATAGTTTAGGATACTGACCGCCAAGTTGCAGTTCAGCTGACGCTTGCGCCGTGTCCCCTTCGGACCTTCTGACAATGCACTGGTACATTCCACGGTCCTCTCTTCCGACGTTGTTCACCACTAGAGTCTCACTGCTGCCTCTTCCGGTGCTGGGCAGTTGGCGGCCGTCCTTAAACCATGTAACCAAGTGGGGTCCTCCTTGCGCCGACACCAGGCAGCGAAACTCCGCGCTGCCGCCCATGTGGATGCTCAGCAAAGGAGGGGTCACCTCCACGTGCACCGTCGTAGCCACCACTAGACGCAGCTCGGCGCTGGCTTCGCCTCCAGCGTTGGACGCCGTGCAGCGGTAGACGCCGCCGTCTTCCGAGGTGACGGATTCTATAGCCAGAACAGGGCCTAGTTGGCGGATTCTGGGACCCGGGATCACCAGGGTGGGCTCGACGCCCGTATGAGAGTACCACCTGAAAATGATTAGTGATGAAATAAATTTATTTTAATTCTCTTTTCTGAATCTGGAAACGTATACATACACATATAATAAAATTTTCTACTGTTTTCTGGACCTTAAATGGTTGAGTTAACGATCACTACAAATGAATGCACGTTGTTTACTATAGATTTTCTAGCGTTTTCAAGACATCTAGAACAGATACATTTATTTAATTTCTTATAGTTTTGTTTTGAAATCTCAGATTCGTCTCTGTGATTGCTAATATAGTGCATTTTATTTGTTTGTATCAGAATATGAGAACACGGTTAACTATTTTAGTAGGAATTAAAGATAGTGTGTAAAAACGATTATCTAATTTTTTCCAAACTTCCTGACGAAATACTTTAGATTTTTTTAACAAAACATTGTGGTTGTTTTGTAAGATATGTTAATTATAAATAATAAATAAAATAAAAATGGTAGATCTTTTTCATCTTTCTTTAGTTTTCTCTATTTTATACATAAAGTATTTTCATGCCCTTTCTGCTATTTTATAACGGTATAACTCTATTGAAATTTTTGATTTGGAGTCTGCTTACATCTCGTTTTCTCCTTGTGGTCCACATCTAATTAATTTTTCATGCCCATCTGTCTACATTATTGGATATGTCTTGTCCGCTTCTATTTCTTGTCCTATGATCCGTAAATGTAATTTCTAGTATTTTTTATCTATTTCTCTTTATTGGACTTTTAACTTATTATATTTTTTGTAAAAATCCTAATACATGTTTTATTTGTTACCACCGATAAACCATTATATAAAGTTTTATCTTTAATGTTAGATATTCCCGTAGCTACACGTTGTTATTATCTGTTTTTTTATTATATACCATTGAACACATAACGTTAATTATCTAGATATATCATATGATAAAGATAACGACTTGAAAAATAAACTAAGTTTAAAAATATGTGTGAAACAATACATAGAAATATTAAATACAAAACAAGACCCACCAAAATTAAGTGCTATAAAACAATAGCCGTATCTATATTGGTTAAGTGCCATAAATCTTAGGCATCTACCGAAAGAAAAAAAAATCAGAATACACTCAAACGAAATGCAGTTTTTAAGAGCAACAAAAGGATGCACAAGCTTTGATATGCAAAGAAATGAAGACATTAGAACTAAGCTAAACTTCTATAACCTTAAAGAAAATATCACTGAATATAAAGTAAAATGGTCCGAACAATTTTTGGAAATGCCAGAAGAATGGTTACCATTAAAAGTAAAAATCAATTGAAAGGAAAAAGAGATAAAAGAAAACCGAAATTACTAATCAGCCTAATAGCCTTGAAGTGTAGAAGAAGAAGAACAATTTGAATTAATTTATCATCTCAGATTTCCATCTTTAAATTTAGTTCCAAATAATTTCATGTTCTTAAATCTGAAAATTTGGTGGGAAAAATATGGTCTAATAGGAATTCTATTATCATCGTAAATAAGAAAAACATATTTTCGACTGCCCAACACTTTTAACACTCGTTGTACTGAGTACCTATAATGTAGTCTCTGGTAAGAGATTAAAAAATAAAATTTAATTATCTGGAAAATGACGTTTACTTTGCTTTTTTAGCTTAGTTATCAAACTACTCCCGTAAATATTTAAAGTATATCTACAATGTGATCGTACTATTACAGAAAATTTATTATTTGTTAGTTGTATGTGTTTGTTATTAAGTGGCGAAGCAAAGCGGAGTCACTTACTAACTTCATGTTGTCCGTCTGTCTGTCTGTCCGTCCGTCCGTCCGAGCAAAAACTCGAGAACGGCTGGAAATTTCCAAATTCTATTTTCACCAATGGACAGGTGACCAAAAAGGCTTGTTTGTTAGTGATTTTGAAACTGATTGGTCAAAGGTCAGCGTGGTCAGACTGCTTCGCCACTTCACTATGCGTTGCAAGCTTTGCAGATTTATTTACCATTAAATACACTGTCTACTGCGTTAGTAATTGACACGCATAGGGTAAATGTTTACTGTAAGGAAAAACTTCAGTAAATTGTTATTGATAGAAAAAGAAACAAAAAGGTCATATAAATGAATGCCCGAAAAAGCACTATTCTTAGTTACAGTATATTTATACGTTTCTTTTCACTTTTGCAGTCTTGCTCATAAGTGGACATGTGTTGTAAGATACTATTAAAATGACCCGCTGTTCATGTCAAAAACAAGCAGAAACAATTTAAATGTATGAACATGCAAATTTAAATTTCTGAGAGGCCGCAAAAATTTGCCAAAAAACTTATTCCCGTAGGCAGCAATCGGATCATAAAACTTTTGGAGCAGTATTTCGTCATTTGCATGCGTAGGAGTTGTTTGATGGTAGAGTGAACACCGAAAACGGGTGCGTGTTCGTATATTTGAATTTGATAGACATGTTTTACAAAACGTAGAGTGTACAAGCTTCAGGTAAATGATCTATCCATGTTGTATATGCCTCTACCATCTTATCACTTGTAAGGTATCCGCAGATTATATATATTTATTTCAAACAAAATGTACTGTAATTGGTTTTTGTAACAGGCTACTATCATTGTGCCATTTTCATCAATTCTCTTCACAAATAAATAAAACTTTGGTAGGAATGGCATCATCAATCTATACAATAGTCTTTCGTGAGCTAGCCAGAATAAAATGATTAAAATTTAGCATCGGCAACGGTTCAACATGGATGTTTGAGCTGGAATTACTAGTAACTACCTAGTTGGATCAACGCCTTAATGGAAATGTAATTCCTAAAGACACTATGCCCCTATTGGTTAAAGAAATGACATTGTCAATAAAACACATCATGTGGTTAGTGGATTATTGAACTCTAACTTACTATAATGGTAAGTTTCCCCTTTGAGTGAATTGAACAAGGTGTTCCTGCTGTTTTAAATTCATTTTATTTTACATCAAGAGTTAATTACAAAACCGTTGTGTATGCTAAGTTAATTCTTGATGTGCACCCTGTGATGCTATTGCGATACATCGTGAAATATTTGTTATATGTATCTCAATGCGTGCTACGTTACATTCGCGTTTGTTATTGGTTTAAAATTAGTCAACAAAATACTTCTTAAAATCAATTAACTATCTATTTGTAAATCTGTATAAATAATACAAAAAGCATAAAGTTAACAATTAATTAAAATTAATTTGTAAAGAATACTTCTTTAAATGGACATTTATAGGTTGTGTTGGTAAAATTATGAATAAAACTATATTTATTGTGTTTGCGTACATTTAGAGCATTCCCTTTTAACCTACGTGAAAACATGCTTTTAATGAGAATTTTGTTTGTGCTTATTTTTATTACAAAATAAAAGACTAACACATTTTTATAAGCTCCTTTATTCACTAAATAATTACTACAGTTTTCCGATTTGTTTACACGATCAGTTTAATATAAATTTATTTATTGTAAAACTACGATACTGTTTTGTGCCTATATGTAAGCAAAATTCTAAGAACATTAGCACTTATCAATTTTCTGAACGCATTTTTATTTATCATATTTTTAAATGATAATATAAAATAAGTAAATAAAAGATGAAAGTGTGGATAAGTGGCAGGATAATTCAACTAATCAATCGGGAAAAACAAGTTAAAAAGTATGACAAAGTTTGTTGTACAAATTTATGGCTGTAATACTCAAAATAATTAAATTTCTTAAAGATAAAATAGTATGTTTCATGTCTAAAAGGTTGACCTATAAAATATTAGTAATAATGTAGATTTAAGTTATACAATGTGTAACATTCAACTATCGTTCCTTTTCCATGTCTATGTATAATCATTTAAATGAAAATTAGTTTGCTTTCTAATTCTAATATTTGTCAATAATTACACTGTCTGCTAAGTATAGCAGTATTTAGTTTACTATGTCACAAAGGTAAATACTGAAAAATATTTGACATTAGTGTACTAAACAACAATGTATTCTCAATTTTAAAAATAATGCAAGACTTTTTCTCGCTACTGTATATCAACTGATTAAATACGTCAAAATGGCTTGGCTTGATATGAATACTTAAAAAAAAGGCAACCGAAAACTGTGTATTAGTTTACGAAGACGTTATTTCGCCTCTTGCCCTGATACCGTTGTTCTAAGTGTTTTTATAGACGAACATTGCCATTTTTGCACAGTGAAATTGCAGTTTAATTTATTTTAATACCTGCAGTTTTCAAATTAATAAAAAATTTTAAACTGATTTTTTATGAAAACTACACCATTTTCTCATACAAGGTGTGCCCCTTGTTACAGATTTATAATTGTAATATTGATTGATTCTGTAGGATACACTTATTACATTTGTATTTTTATAAAAGCTGTAGGCGTTATTTTGAGTAAAGGAAAGTTGTAAAAATTCTAATGTGGTTCTTATACTTCTTATTCATAGATTTGTACATGTATATACTTGACATCTGTAAAGCACACTTTTTGTTATTATTTTTTAGTTGTCTTGTAGTTGTGGTAATCTTCAAAGGCATATAAAATAACAGGGTAATTATTGTAAAATGGTACATTATAGTTAACTACAAGATTATTATACATTTTTTTTGTAAGAACAATCTTCATCGCTGTGACGGGGTGTGGTAAACTTTTTTCTAGATTTCTTTCTATTGCTTCCATACTTTGTACTTTGTAACTAATTCTTTATTTGATGTTATGGATATCGTTATTTATTTCTGCAACCAACTGATGTTTTTTAGCTTGTTCTTTCTATGTTTATTTTGTTGCCATATTTTTCAGTACAATGTCACTCACGTGCAAGAATTTCCTAAACAATAATGTGGCTATATATGATAAGAATAAGCAATAACATAAATAAAACTTAAATTTAATGATATCCAAACCTTATCCAAAAAAAAGCTAATAACATGTGCTAACAAATTTTACAGTATTTATTTTGGGTCTAATAAATGTCGGATTTTCATTTTCTTGTTCTGTGCGTCAATTGTCACTAGTTTAGTCACAAAGAAATTTACAAGCTAATGATGGTGATGATAACGCTGTACGGGTGCGAGACCTAGATAGTACTTCAGGAAGAAAAGAGAAGATTAGAAACTTTTCAAATGTGGAGTTTCAGACGAATGCTAAAGTTTAGATATATTTGCACCGAGTTAGCAACGAAAACAATTATAGAGGATGTGAAAAATGCCAAAATTACAGTACGTGCATCAGATAATGAGAGATATGAATTGCCCAATATATACTAGTTTAAGACGATTAACACGGTGTCGACAAAATTGGAAGACAGTTATGCAACCAACCAATCGATAATTATACATAAGGACTGGTTATTTCTACAACTGGTTACCTACTAACGCATTATAACTAATTAATTTCCGTAGGCTCATCTACTCTTTAGAGTGTCTTTAGAATGTCTTCCAAATAGTGGTTTAAATGCCAGAGTCGTTCAATTTTGGAATTCTTATTAAAACATATCCAGCGACATCTTGCAAAAGGTGCTAAAATTATCCCAAACCCTCAGAAAATACGCTTGCCCGAAGTCCATTCAAAGAGGTTCGGATTCCCGGAGTTAATCTTTAATTTTCTTTTAATCTTATGACTTAAATTGTTTTAACAATATTTGTGAGAGAAATTTTTGGCTGTTTTTTTTTAAAATATTTGCTTGAGATATTTAAATACAAACAATAAGTGTTATTCAGTTACCTGATATGTTTCCTGAATAGATGCGCCCTTGAAAGTGTTTTTAAATAAATTCACTAAAGTGGCAGGGTTGTGCTTAGCAACCAACTTTCGGCCTGTTAGCGCATTTTATTAGAAGTTATACGAGTGACATGATGGATGCAGATTCTGATCAGAGAGTTAACGTTAAGTTATGTCCCAAGCCAAGGAAACCTCTTAGTGTAACATGGAATAGGAGCATATGGTGACTAGGCGTTATCGAGGAACAATTATTGCAGGATACGAAATTTAGTTCACCCAATATAAAATAGATGCGAAGGCTTTCACAACCGGTGTTATGGTGTGGTTGATTTTCTTCTGAAGATGTCCGCCGCAGTTGTGGATGAAAAGTCAAGAGTTTCCAAACTCGGATGACGACCTAACAACTACAGAATCAACCACACTATGCACCCTATATGACTCTGAAACACAAAGCTCCAGAGGACCAAGTGGTTTATTAGCTTCCAAAAAATTGAAACGACTTAAGTGCTCAAAAAGCCATTTGTTTGCGTCGATAAGTGTGAGCTTGCATTGCCATGGTCAAACTGTATGATACAAACGTCAAATAGCACCTAGCATATGCAGGGTTGCCAATTTGCAATAGATATCATCCAGCTCATGTATGATCCTCAAACGAAGCACAGATTTTTGAATGGTGAGGCAATGGTTCATCAGCTCCTAAAAAATTCAACAATAGTTTTGGAAACGGAGACAATGTTGACGGCATTCTTTGATGTTAAAGGTTTAATACATAATGAAGATCTGCCTGAAAAAGAAACGACAAACTAAAAATTTTGCAATAATGTATTGAAAAACTTGTGTTAAGTAATTCGGCGGAGCCGTCCTTATTTATGAGCATCTCGGCAATGGTTCTCATTCTCATTCTACTCCATATTGACCCGACTTATCGCTGTATAATTTTTCCCCTGTGAAGAGGTCGCTGAAAGGAAAGCGCCATATAGATAGTACAGCAATCGAAAAGGTTGTGGCAGATGTGCTGAGAAACATCCCGGATCGAGTTTTCTCTGCTTGTTTCTATGATCTCCAAAAACGCTAGATTGAATAAATTTTTTGGCAAAGGCTATACATAATTGTAACATTTGCTGGTAAGAAAACATCGTAGATAAATAACTTACTGGAAATCAAAGTTAATATAAAAACAAAATTTTAAAATATTAGCATTTTTTCAGAATACGCTTTAATTACAGAGGTCAAAAATTCAACTGTGCAACCACTGTTCGCGTAAGTAGGCCTTAAAACTTAACCCAATCTTGGCGAATTGTTCCGCAGTTTATTAAGCTGTACGGGATGGTTAGGCACTTGCGTAAATTAAACATTTACAGTAACCCCCGTTAGTTTACGAACCGCGCGGGCCAATAAAATTTACATCGCAAAATATTTGGGGGCGCCCGAGCTCGAACGAATGATGAAATGCGGGCGCCGCGTGCGCTGCAATGCAACATTATCCTCGCGCTGTATATCAAACGGCGTGTCGCTATTAATTCCGACTTCAAAGGACAGTTGCAGCGATTAACGGCATGCACGGGACGCGCTGCAATGACGCAAAGCAGCGGTCGCCATGGCTACGCGCTTTTCATTACGTTTTTAAAATTCAATTTCTCTCGCGAGCGAGCCGGCCAGCGCTGCAGCGCGTCGTTTCTTTTTCTCTTTCAGGGATTGCAATTGTGCTACAGCCTGCGCCATGAATAAACAACTACCTGTACTCCGGCGCTGGACATCCTTGCGCGATGCACAGGAGCGCGGCCCCCTCGTCCTGCGGCACGGTTATTGTGCCCGAATGCTCGACTATCACAGGAGCGACTATTCCTCGATGCTCTGCAAATAAGAGAATGACAAAAGGACCTTTCATAACTCATTTCTATGGGGGATAAAACGACAAGAGAACTCTTTATATTTGTCAGCACACCATGTAGTTTATGTATCTTCGCTTTGTATTAGCGTTTTGTTTGTGGATATCCTATGGATATTTATAAAACTTTGCATCTTTCATCGGTACTTTTAGTTAGATTAAAAGCAATGGCCAAAAGTTCCGCGTACAACGAGCTCAAGAATGGTTATGATTTGAGTTTATCCCGTTAATTGTATAGCTGATCAAATAATATAATTTGGTTATACTTAATACTTTACAATCTGAAAACGAAACAAACATCTCAAAACCAGGCAATTCAAATAACGTTACTGAAAAACTAAAGGTTTTTCTGATATTCATACCCAACGGCACCAATTACCAAAACATAATTATATATATTAAATCTATTACAACAGAAGAATTTACTACCAACTTACAAAGGAGAGAAAAAATTAATTTGAAGAGCACAGACAATTACAGAAAGCTCACTAAGTTTTAACAAATACAAAGTTAATTATTATACCTACAAAAATCTTGGAAATTCTAATCCTTCAGCAATAACACTTGTTCATACCTCAATACTGTACAAGGGATTAAGGCAGAATTAGAACACCTAAAGTTATCAATAATTAAAGCTACACGACTACTGAACCGCTCTAAGATTCCAATGCCAATAGTTATTGAACTAAGCAAAAACGAGAAAACCAACGACATATTCAATTTGAATAGACTGCTATATTGCGTACCAGCAAGATAAAAATAGTGATATTCCTTAGTGCACCAACTATCAGATGTTGGGGCAAACTAAAAACTATTGCCATCTATTCTCACGTTGCGTGAAATGTACTGAAAACCATTATTATTCGCACAAAATGCAATAAAAATAAGGACACTGACTCCCCCAAATGCATAAGGTGCGGAGGCCAACACACGGCTACCTACAGAAGCTATCCATACTTTAAACAGTTCCCAATAGGTAAACCTATAAACCCCAATGCGACCATAAGAAGGAAAATTACATACATACCCCCACGCCCCAAACCAAATATCCCTTAATAAAAAAATTAAAACTCAACAAATCAAAACCTTTCTACGACCAACTTCCTACAGTCCTAAAAATGAGCCAGTAATATTGCTTTTTTAAATATAAAACAAGTTTTCCAATAAGAATAATAAATAGATGCGAATGATTTCACGGTCGGTGTTTTGGAGTATCGTGTGGTTGGTTCTCGGATTATAAGGACGTGGTCGAAGTTCATAAACCCTTGACGTTTCGGCCATAACTGCGGCGGACATCTTTAGAAGAAAATCTTTTAAAAATTAAGTGACTATCCCGTGCATTTTCGCTTTTATACTCATGCGAGTATGGTAAGGATGGTATTGAAGAGCCGTTGTTGATGTCACTGGGATGGTAGATAACGTGATCAGGCTAGCTGCTGACGTCAATCGGGTCATTGCAGGTAATATTTTGGCATTTTCTGACATCACTCGTTCTTTCACAAGCACAAGTTTTATTCAATTGTAGCAATTATTACCCGAGATTATATAGAGGCGGTGGAGATATATAAATATAAAAATAATTTTAACAGGGACGACGGATTAAATCTACCTACATCTGGTTTATCGCTCTTAATGGGCAAAAAACAGACCGCGATACGGTGAAAGAGCGAGTGACGTCATGAAATGCTAAAATATTACCTACAACGACCCGATTGACGTCGTCAGCAGCCGGCCCGATTACGTTATCTTCCATCCCGGTGACGTCAACAACGGCTCCCAACACAAAGTAGACTATCAGAAAATATGTTTTTTTTTTGTTAAAAATTATAATCATTTTTCAGTTTCTCTAAGGTGCAATCGGAGAATATGTGAAGCATTCCGTAATCAGTTAGTTTTAGTTCTTGAACTAAAACGATGTTGTATGTATCTAAACTAAAGACTAACCGCAAAATTTGTTAAGTTGTAGTTTGCAAAAATCGACAAATTTGAGTCTTTGTTAACACTAGCCGTAGCGGTAGCGGTATTCTCCGCACATTTTGCATTTGGTGGTCTTACAGGCACCTTTTTTGGTGTAGACTAAATTTATGTTCTGATATTTCCATAATTAATTTAATTCATTATTTAAAGCCCGTGTTATGTAAATAAATATCTATATCGAATACGTTCCCTATCTTATAATTGAACAAAACATGTATAAAAAATGTACCTAAGTTGTTAACATAATATAGAAAATATTATGGTCCAATTTAAGGACATAGAAGTTTTAAATTTTAATTTATAAAAGTATAATATAATTAATTTTTGGGGGTTTTCAAAGATTACATGTGTTTACTGTGGATGCTTCTTTTTAAATGGCAAACATCTACCTAACAGTTAGAGGTTTTCGCAGTCGGGTTAGCATTTTTGGTATAATAGAACACACAGGTGCAAACATTTTACATTCTAAGTCATGTAGATTGATAAATTGCAGCGGCGCAGAAAAAAGCACACAGAGCAAAGTCCAGGCATATTAAGGGTTATAACAGCAAATATATATCATTGAAACTCTCATACCTACTTCAGTGATGGGAAACATATTCATCCATTTATGCATTTCTTAATTTCTATAACTTTCTTTGAAATTCAGCTGTATTTTCTTTTTCTTTATCTTATTAAACTTAAAATAGTTTATTTTTGATGTACCTTTGCTTTTTAATTACGTAATGTAAAATAATTGTCTACTTTTTGATAAAAAAAATATATAATTTGAGTGTAAAAAAATATTATGTATTTGGAAATGGTTTGTTCTTTTATAACTATTAATTATTAAAGCTTTAATTATGAATGTACCTTATTTTGTCTTTTATATATTGTTCCTTGCAGTCGATTGACGCTTTTATTAGTTGATTTTTGTTATATAACTTTCGGTTTTGTGTTTTTTTTAGTTTTGGAATTATTATAGAGACGCTTCGTCATTTATTCTAAGTGTTATATTAATTGAAATACACACACGCTCTGCAAACAATACAAAATAAGGTTTCTTTTTTTATATTTACATTTGCTCTTGTTTCCTTTTTGTATACCTTTCTGTCTTTAAGGTTTCTTACAGGACATGTGACTGTAAAAGAACACCTCTGGAAATTGGTAAATTCAGTGGTGACCTTGCATGCAGACTTTGTAGCAAGGAACCAGAAACAGCTTTACACATCCTTTACAAGTGCGATGCGCTGTGCAGGAAAAGGCAATATATATTCGGGAAACCAATCCTGAAACTGGAAGATTTCCAGACACACCCTGTAAAGGACCTATATCTGCTGATTACAGATTGGTTGTGAATTTATTTAATTAGGGTAATCACAATAAGCCATAGGCTGCAGTGAACATCCTTTATGAATATCATCTGTTGTTTGTCCTTACGTCTTAAGATTTTAAAATCCTTTTCTTGTTAATTAATTTTTCATTTCCTTTTCATTTTTTTAGATTTCTTATTATTTTTCTAAATTTTATGTAGTTATAGCCCTCAGATGTAGGATATTTTATTATTACCGAGATGACTATCTGATTCACTTTTAAAAATAAACCTGTTTAGTGTCTGTCTTTTGTGTATTAATGGTAGTATTTAAGATAATCTACCTTTTTGCAAAAAATAAACCTTAATTAAACAAGTAAAATAAAAAAGCACAATCACAGTATTTGCTATTGCCAGTTATATCTTTCTTCCACTTTCCTGGTCACTTACTAACTCGGTTTCGAAAAAATGACTTGTTTTTTGAGGTGATTCATTGAAAAATTCAATTTAAGACACCTTTATATGAGCTGAATTGCCACTTTGCAAGCGTGTGTGCTTTCGATCTCAATAAGCAGCAGCCGGACATAGCTACGTCTAGTAAACATGGCGGGTGGGATAAGATATCTTAGCCAAAAGCTTCTAGCGTATTTCTGACTCGTGTATGAACATGTAGCCGAACATTGTGTTATTGAAAGAACAGTTTGCCAAACTTTTGGCATATTATAAACATTTGAGCTTTAATACAAGACTTAAAATTGATTACTTTTTATTCCTAGAGATTATCATTGGTCTTTTGCCTTGTTTGTAACAGCTCAAAGTAAAGAACACCCCTCTAGTCCTATCAAATACAGAGGCACACATATTTTCTTTCTTTCTAAACCTTCCCCGTGTATTTTACATGTATGAAAATCTCAGATTAAGTAATATTTAATGCTTTTGCAACTTTTTTACATCTGACATGAATCTTCATTCAACAATTTACCTTCTTTCAATATTGTGGTCGTCCAGAACGCTATTTGTCACAATTTAAGCGTCGAAATCACTCTTTGGATGTTCATTCTGATACAGCATATTCTTTATAAGTTTCTAACATTCTGCAAGGTTTAGTAGCAGTTTACTATATATTGAACTAACAAAGTTTGGCTGGCATTTTCAATGCAGCAAAAATTTCCTGCTAAATTTCTCTTGTATCCGTTATAGAAAAATTAAGTGTTTGTAAAATTAAAAAATAAAGCAGAAAATAAAAACAATGAAAGAGATATTCAAGTAGCATCCTTAATAAAAATACGTTAACATAATTTAAGTTAGTGTTAGTAATTTATGGAGGTTAAATAAGAACAAGGAAATTAAAGAGATAAAAGGATCTATCGTTGGAAATAAACAAAATTAAAAAATTTACAAATAAATATAAAACGAAACCAATGGATGAATATTAAATTAAGCATGATAAATGAATAAAGAAGGAGACATAGCAGTAACAGAAGGAATTACTATAATTTTATGAACATAAGTAAGCGAATAATAATTTAAAATCATTTGTAGTGTAGGCAATTGTAAGTTAGATGAATGTTGTTAACGAATTGCGTTTTAACAAAAAGTAAAGACGATAAACGACACAGGTGTGCTTGATTGTAAGTTAACGTTTATTTTGAAAGACTGTACTGCGCCCCTTAACATAAAATAATGCACCAAGACAAACTTCCCCTTTGGGACGACGCGGTTGTTATTTAAAAGTGGTTTTCAGGTGAATCTGAAACGAAGTTAAGTTGAAAATTGCTTCGAGCCCAGAATATATTTAGCAAAACAAGCATCGGGGCGTGTAGGACGCCTAAGCGGATTTACGTCGGATATCAGTTTCGATGGAGAAATAGCAGGTTCAATATTTAACTGACATTTTCTTGTAGTGGAAACGGCTACGCTGTCGGGGACGCATCAGTCGCTATTTTTACAGATGTGAGCCGGCAGGAGGAAGGAAAACAGGGAAGATTAAGACGCAGCACTATTTGAAAACGGAATTGAAGCAGATGGGCCACAAAATGATTTACGGACGTATAGAAAAGTTCTAATTCAGAGTAATAAAAATAAATGGCGTTAGGCTTATAAATAACATGGTAGTACATATCAGAAAATCTAATAATTTTATGTGCTAATGAGTGTGACAGCTTAGAATTGCAAAACAAATTAACTTAATTTAATAATAACATGCCCTGAAATACTAGGCGTAACAAGCCAGGTTACTTCAGCAGTAGTTACAAAGATAAATCAAATATAAATCGGAATTTCCTTTTATGCGTTGTGAGGTGAATAGATACGAGCGCGGTTTTGAGTGTTTTAGGCAGGGATATCTAAAGGCAGTGCTGCTCCTTTAGTCAGTATTATAATGTCAAAGCAAGGGGCACGTTTGTCCGTATTGTGACGGATTATTATAAAATTGTTATGACAGAAAGTGTAAAACCGTTCGGATTTTATAAAGTCTTTAGTTACAATTAGGGAGCAACATCCTTGAGAAAACTGAAACGTACAAGTAGCATAAATAATTTTTGACAATAAAAAGCAGTTAAAAAACACCGATGCTATTCAAGGACCAACGTGCTGAGGAAAATATTCACATTGTTCTCCGCGTACTTGAAGATAACCGTCAATTTCCAGCTGCTAAATAATAAATAATAAAATAGTCAACGTGGAAGATAATGACTACTACCCCCTTACGTAGAAAAAAAGGGGAGACCTATGTCCAACAATGGATAGAACAAGGTTGAAGAAGAAGAAAAAGAAGAAATTTGCTTCTGAGATCAAAATAAGCTTCGACTGTGATCAGGTAATACGGGATAACGCTCCATAAAACTGCCAAAACTTGAATAGAATCAAGGATGTGTTCTTGTATTTATAGTTCTGCTATTATTATTTGTTTGAACTACTAAAAAAAAGCACCCTAATAACATAAATTTGACGATAATGTTGTGGGATTGACTTGCGTCACAGCCACCTTAATTTTACGATAACGGGATTAAAAAACTGCCTGCCTGTTCTAAGTCAGAAAATTATATAGAAAAATATCTTTTGTATGTCAGATTCAATGAATTAAAAAAAATAATGTAGTTTTATATATTATTTACCCTTACATAACTTATCGCTGTCTTGCTGAAAACAAATTGTTATAATCACTTTCAAAATAAAATTCTGGTATAATAAGAGTGAGAAACTTCACTGTATACTATAAAAAAGACTTAATCAGTAGCGATTTACATTTAAAAAATAATGCACGGTGAATCATGAAAATAAACTTAATTCCAAATTAGAAATAATGACAAATGTTTGTAAATGTTTAATATACCTCCCTGTCCTATCTAAAACACACGGACCACATTAGTTGTGATACGGTTCTTTACGTCTTCCAAAATTTATTTTACTTTGTCATTGCAAATTAAATACGACCATAACATTTGGTACACTAACATATTTTTCAGGTATCATTGATGGAAACTCAAAATTAAGATTCTAATAAACATTTACTGTCTCTGCTTAAAACTGTCACAAAGCCAAGTTTGATGTGTAAAGGTGGCAACAGTATTTTCGAGGGATCAACAGAAGTAAAACAATGTTTTTTTTTGCCAGGTGTGAATGCACTACTGACTGACCACTGTTTTCGAAGCCATGCTTCGTCCTAGCTCTGGAGTCCTATTTACACAAAAAGCAAAGAAATTTGGTATTGTCTGTTTGTTGGCCGAGTAATATTCCAATCACCTTGAAATCCCCGCACACAGACCATTGATGAAGTTTGTACTGCACACTTTCCAGTTTCATCTTTGTTGTATTTGTTTATCTATTCTTTATTCTTTCATTCCGTTCCTTAGTAGAACATTTTCACACGTTACAAACGTTGCTATATATTAATTTCATTCAAAAATTACGTTTTATTCAATTTTTAAATTTCTATGATTTGTCGAAAAACCTGATGTGATACGGAATTTTGAAGGTCATTTTCGGAATTTGCTAAAAAATTATTTCCGACCTCTTCATTGGAAACAACAGAAAAAATTTTCAAAATTGTTAATTAGTGTTATCTAAACGCACACGTATTACGTGAGCTTCTCGATATCTGTTGCAAAAAACTAATAAATATAAATGTTTCATGTTAAAAACTATTTTTTCTTTTATATTCTTCTTGACAAGCAACACATTTTTGAATACGCTGAGACTAATCTTCATAAAAATTTTTCCATAGCGAATCAGGTATCTTCGAACATGGGTTTTGAATGCATCAACCACCTCTTCCGGCGTCGTAAATCGTTGTCCACGCAGTTTGTTCTTCACGTGTGTGTACAAAAAAAATTGTTATGGAGAAAATCAGGACTGTACGGTAGATAACACATCAATTCGACGTTGTGAGTTCTCAAAAAGTCAATTGTTTGCGTCGATGTGCGTGAGCTCGCGTTGCCATGGTGGAGCACAATCTGGTATCGTGCTTTGTTTTTTCTTATTTCTTCAAAGACTTCTAAAAAACATAGGTTGAGTAGAATTTAGAATTGGACATTTTGCTATCCTCTAAAATTACGATTGCGACATGTCCAGTTTTTATAAAAAAAAAAACAGGCGATCAAAGTTTTTCGAGCGCAAATGACTTTTGATAGGTTTGGCTCATCTTGAAAGACTCACACACTCAACTGCTGTTTACTTTCGGGGCCATAACATATAAATCTAAGACTCATCAGCCGTGATGATGTTGTAAAAGATATTTCTTAAGGATTTCTTTCGACCAATCGACTCGAGTCTGTTTTTGAGCGATCGTTAACTTATGCGGAATCCAACGCCCACACAGCTTATTGACGGTTAAATGTTCATGCAATATCGAATGTATGCTAGTCATACAGCCGATCATCACAGCCGATTCTGGACAACATTTAAATTCATCCGTCAGCGAACTATGACCACGATTAAATTCACTGAACCAAACGATATGCAATTGCTCTGTCTGGAGCTTTACTACCAAAAGTCGAAATGAGTTGATCGACTATTGTTAAGATAATCGATGTAAAGTTGTAAAAAATCATCACACGAAAATTTTTATGAGTTAATTCCATTTTTGGCCAAGAGGAAATTTTCAACTTAATGAAAACAAAACAAATAGCGTCCGTATAATAAAAATTATGCCGTCAAAAATGTCAAACAGGATGATGCAAACATCAGATCGCACACGCAGGGTTGCCAATTCGCAAAAGATATTGAGCAGCCCACCTAGTAAACAACTGAAGTCCTGCATAATGCCGTATTTGCTAGTATCTACGTCAGCTAGTTAAAGGCCGTATTTTTGCAAATTGCTCTTGTGTCGTTTTACTACTAACCTTATTTAGTTTAAGGTTCACCATATCTTATACGGTAGGTCGCTATCGAGAACTAGCTTTCCTTTAACTAGAAAGTCTAGGTATACTTGACTATGTTATTTATTTTTTGTGCTTCCCCAACCCCTTTGCATTAAGACATGAAATATTTGGTTTTAACTTTGTACACTCTTGTTTTTCTTCTTTTTTATGTATTGGATTATTTAAATCTTTTTACTAAATTAAATGCTAAATTAAAGACATTGTGTATCTATAGCCTCTAGATTCCTTTATCTCCTTGATTTGTTTACATATAAATTTATTTTGTCCACTTTTATTCATTCTATATCTAAGAGAGTGATTTTCAGTAATTTTAAGTTGTATATATTTATACATGTATGTGTGTAAAATTGTAATGTTACAGATATTGGATTGTGCCAATTAAACCCCATTACATCAAAACTGTAGCATTTACGCGATGAGGGGATGAAGACGCATTCAGTCCGTTTATAAATTTAATGCTTAGGAAATAGGCGGGATAGAAATCTCGCCGAGAAATTGCCTCGTGACTAATAGAAGAGGAAACGCAAGCAAACTTAGCACATAATAGACAAGCCGCAATAAGCCTACAAACGAGAATAATGCAAATATGGGGCTTCCTTCGAAATTAATTACTTCGGAGGCACGGCGGCTGAAAACCGGGGCGGCTAATATTGGCAGCGCTAATTACGGACATCTCCTCGCGAAATTAGGCCGACAGCAAAAAGTTCCCCAATCAAGCCGCGGCCGCGCGAAAATGAATGATGCATGACGGGCCCTCTCCGCTTCCTTTTGGATCTTCCTGCGGGCTGCTGCTCAAAGAATCCGGGAGCCTTTAAGAAAAGCCCTTGTATAAATATTTCACTGGAGGAGCCGTTGCTGAGCAACGGCTTGCTCTTTGAGTAAGAGGCGCGAGAGTGAGAGTTGCTATTGAAAATCGAAGTTTTCGCGCGATAAGATCCTGTGACGACCGACGATTTTCAGTGGCTCGAGAGAGTGCGTTAAAAATAGAATGAGCTTAAGTGCAGTTCAGCAGCGACGATTCTTACCTGCTATTCTGACGTTGGCAGGGCTGCTGGTGACTACTTGTTTGCTAAGTCGATGCATTGTTCTACAACGATACGTAGGAAATTGGTCGCTGAATTCTAAGTTGTGTATTAGCAGGTCTCCTGATGGCAGTTGATGAAATTTCCCGTCTAAAACAAGCAGACGAATTACATTATTCATATATTGATGCAAAGTATTAATTTCTAGTATGTCGGCTAAGAGATTTAAATAGTTTTGAACACTAGTACTAACTAGAAAGTTTAAAGTTTTCTAAATAAACTGCAATAAATTGTAATAAAATTGAATGCAAAAAATATTGTGAGCCCATGTTAATTAAAAGTATTTGTATTAGACAAAAGACAATGCTTTAAAAGTAATTCATTGGAAAGAAAAGACAAACCTCCTTATATTCTAGGACAATTTTTCTTGTTTCAAACTTCAATTTAGTATTACGGAAATTCTTTAATTTAAATGATCTAAACGTTTCATTGGCATGATTGTATGCCTAAGTCAGTTTACATATCGAGCATATATTACCTGATTCTAATCTATCATAGATTAATAAAAATTTTAATAATCCATTAATCATAAATATTATATTGATAATTTTTGGTGACAATTAAATATAGTCTTCCGTTTTCACAACCACAGTTTCCCAGTAACCCCCTTAAATAGGGCACTTTGAAAACTTTTTAAAATCGCTATATTGATTTCTTCAATGACTAAATCCCAATATTCGTAGCGAATCCCATATATGCAAGCTTTCAAAGATGCACATCGGGTAAATATAAGGGGTGAGCCCAAGTCTCCCACTTTTTTCCATCAAATACTCTGTAACTAGCTTTGCTTTGTGTGGTCTGGCATTACCATAAACAATAAATATTTGGTATTATTGGTTCTGATGATAAATAATTTTCTTTAAAAAGTTCTGCCAATAAGTAAAACTGTTGGTTTTGGGCAGCAGAAAATGTACGAGATATATGCGGCACTTCAAAAGTAGGGATCCTTAAACCTCATTATTTTTGAGACTAAAGGGCTGCAGTAACAGTAACTTTAGAACACTATATCGACATAATGAACAATTTTTTGCGCTTACAATTTTGGCGTTTACGTGTCAACATCAAAAAAATGTGGTTCTAATACAAAACAAAGGGTTCGATATCAATTGTTCGGAAAATATATCATCAACACATAATCTTACGTTTTATCGATGTCTCTTGTCCCCCATGCTCATCAAATATGTCTGTCTTAGATTTCTTTGAGATTACTTCAAATCGAAAGTTCGAAATGGTTATATAGTAGACGAACTATAAGTTGCCATTTGCAAAAATATTGCACTGTACCAAAGGAGGTGTTTCTAAGAATTCTAAAGAGAAACTAGAGGATGTCATCTTTGAGATTAATTAATATTAATAAAAAAAGCTCAACATATCTGTATATGTACTGCAGCACATTGTTTGGTGGATACATTATGAAACAAAAATTAGCAGTAATTAAAAACCTACTTTCGAATTATTATATAGTGAACTTATTACCAGAGAAATATTTTTTGAAGTTTGATTTCAAATAGTGAAGTAGAAAAAATTTAAAAACCACATAGAAATTCATTTGGGTTAACTATTCAGTTTGCGACCGAACCTGAGCTTGAATGAATATTCCGTGAACTTGGTGTTCTTGGTGGCGGGATGTAATGCAGGTACTTTAAGGAGCGACTCGTTATCCTGGCATTTTGACTCCGGTCTAAATTCTTTCATAAGTGCCATACTAAAATGAAAGGACGCAATTTTAATTAGTGCGGAGCGCAGAGTTGCTGGCAGCGAATTTTTGTGCATTCATTACGGGGCCGCAGAATAGCGCCGGTGAGTTCTTCGTTCTAGCAATCTATTTGATGAGGTACAGGAAGATAAACCTAATAAAAAAAGCAATTTGTAGGAACGATGCGACTCAGTCGGAACAGCCGGAGTGCAAACTAAAACCGCTGCTAATTAGTGAAAGTGAAATTCCCGCGTTGTGTTTAGGAAGAGATGCAGCACACATGCTTGTTAATAGATTAGTGTATTTTGTTGCCAGCATTTTTTCATATAAATGGCAGTAAGATGCTGTAAGTAGTTAGTTGTAATATGTGTATAATACATAAGGTGTTCCATAACTTAATTGGCATTTTCGTTCTAGTTCTGTTCTCATTTTATAAAAATAAGAACAAAAATCTATCGGGTTGTTCATGTAAGTTAAAAAAACTTTCCGTTTTAAAGTTCTGGTCTGATGAATTGCTTTTAATCCGCTTCTAATGTCTTAAAAATGAAAAGACAAATTAAAGTAATCCGGGAACTTTTACTGTACGACTTTCAATTGTTAATTACAATATAGTAAAAGTTTGGTTTAAATGTTTTTAGGAAAACTTAGTACGAAAAATTCAAAATCCATATCCTACGCTGTTCAAACTAATCTGGCGATAAGTATATTTATTATATAAAATTTAAACATTAAGGTGGTCTGTGCATTACCACTTATTGTACATGAAATTGTAAAGAAGAGTCGTAGAATCGTGTGCATTATTTGACTTTACTACAAGTACAGAAAAAGTTGAATTGTTAATTTTTGTCGAAAAGTCTTCTGCTTGCGTAATTCAGAATTGGATAAATAATAGTTAACTTGCCAAACATCAGAAACATTTCAAACTTGATAAACTTAGACTTAAATTAATGTAATATTATTTATCGATGTTATCAGAGGTATTGAATTACATAACAGTAAGAAAAACCTGGAGTACACTATTTTGTAACTCTTTCTGTAGTAGCCGTGTAATATTTTTAGCAAAAAAAATGTGTTTATACTTCTTCCAAAAACTTAAAGATGAGAGAGTTGCAATCATACCAAAATCTTTATAAAGTGTTCCTACAATTTCTCCTAAAAATTGTATCAGTATTTGCCATTCTCTAAGAATAACCAGTGTCTGGCACTCACATCAGAATGGAGAATTTTTTAGGTCAAAGAAATGTGTTCTATGTTATTGTGACTTACAGTGTACATCGTTCCTAACACACGATCTGCAAAAAACGCTATTGCTAATTAAGTTTGTAAAATTTACTTGAGATGGTGCTTGTAGGGCCTACCGACTAAAATGTATCCTCTAAAGTTCGGAAAACCGTTACAAATATTGCTTCAGAGCAGCCTATAACATCTTTATCTGGTGAATACTTGTTTATTTGATTATTAGGCTATGTCTGCCGGTTCCCTTTCTACCTTATCTATTAGATACCATCTTCTAGTTTAGGTTAGAGTATTCTAATTATTTTTTCTATTGTCATTCAGTTGTCTTCATTTTCTAACATTATATTACTGCCTGTCCATTTTTTACCTTAGCTTTTTTTCTAATTTTCAATTAATTCTGTCTGTTTCAAAATGTATTAACTAATAGCTTAACTCTCCATATTTTCTATTTTTCTGTACTGTTAAATTTTGCATTAATCTTCTTGTTTGTTTGCCATCTATTCAAATTTTTTTGTTTAATTATTTTGTGTTTGTCCTTGTTTTTTCCGTAAGTCGTAGCTTTTCCATTAGATTAATTAATATATTTTTCAAATAGTACTTTTACCGCCTCCGTTAATACTGTCTTATACGCACACGCCTTGGAGATACACATTATATTCTGGAGTTTTAGAAAAATATTTTGATACATTTTTGCTTTTCCCCCCGCTGAAGTAAAACACAAAATTTTCATACGCAAAAACCATGAAGCCCCTGGTTTCGATCTAATAACTTCACAAATTCTCAAAGAGTTACTAAGAAAAGACGTAATGCTATTGACAACAATCTATAGTAGCAAGCTTATATTAACCTATTATCTAGTTACCTAAAAGTTCGACCAATTAATAATAATATACTAACCTTGAAAGTCATTACATGGTCAAACATACTACCGGGCGATCAGCTCACTTTCAAATATGCCCAAAATATTTGAGCAACGTTTACCGAGAAGGCTTAAAAAGTCAATTAACCTGGATGAAATAGTACCATCTCATCAGTTTGGTTTCCGAGCAAACCACTCAACAACCCAGCAAAGCCATAGAATAATAAATAAAATTCTAAAAAGTTTGGAAGAGAAGAAATTATGCACTGCCGCTTTCCTCGACATAAATCAAGCTTTTTATCGTTGCTAGTAAACCCCTGAAATGGCTTCTATTAACCTTTATACCACTTCAATTTTCCTGTAATTTGGTTTATCACGGTCAATTAACATAAGTCTGTGCACAGATCCAAGTAATAATAAACCGCATTTGTCTTCTTGTGAAAGAAGAGATAAAATACTTAAGATTAACACTTGATCGCAAACTTACATAGTTGACGTCAACGATGAAATTCGCAAGCTAACCAAAAGTTAACTAAGCAGTCTCCCTGGATATCCTAACGAAGAAGCTAGTACTCTTAACGTTCCGCCAAAAGTAAGAAGAAGACTAAACAGTAAATGGCCCACAATTATAGTTCTATATAGTTCTAATCAAGTTGTCAATTCAATCAATCACTAAAACGTAGTTAATTCAGTATGTAGCCACTGGGCTATTTATTTCTTCTTGTATAAATAACTAATCATATTTACTTGTTTCTCCTCTAGAATAGATTGTAAAGCGTGAGTGTATGTGGATATTGTTAACAATCCTTTAACTCAAGCCTGTGCTACACACATTATAGAGAGCTGCTTCTTAGGACACCTATTTCAGTCACCCTTTTCTCCGTATTTTCAATAACAGATATGTTTGTTTTGTGTAGTTACTTTCTTTATATGGCACTTTGAGATATTTTAGTAGTTTTTTCATTCATTTTTCTTTAGTTCTTTTAAATATTTTCATCTACATCTTTTTTATAATTCTATTGATCGATGCAAGTGTATAATGTTTTAAGATTTTCTTCGTTCTTGGTAATCATAAGAAAGGCTATACTATTCTCAGTCTAAGATTTTCTGCCATCACTGTTCGGAAAAAAATCATCAAATAAATTATTTCAAAGCAATAGTTCCGAATCCTATCTCTAGCCTACGTTACAATTTGTATATATTTCTCTCTCCTAATTTCTTAATTTTTAGTTGCTTTTTGATCTTTACTTTCGTAACGTTTTGTCGTGGTCCCTTTGAATTTCTTTTATAATAATTTCTTCCCGCCTTCTTACGACATACGACATTTTGTTATTACAAATCTTTGACTTTGAAAACAAAAATAGTTGCCAGGACTGATAGCGAAACCTCGTACAAGATCTAGGTTACTTTTTAATTTTTTTGTACCACATCCAATATTTTCAAGATATCTTAAGAAGAGAAATCTAAATAGCAAAGAAACAATGAGAACAATTTGGTGGCAACACTTTCATAATGAGTTTTATTATGTTTGACTTGTATAAATATAATAATAAAAAATAAATAAATGTCAGTTAAAGGAAGTTTAAAATTCCTATATTTGGTACACTTTTTTTAAATTCTAAAATGTTCAATCATTGTTAAGTTTGAATTTGACACATGATTCCATTACCAAAAGTTTATTTCAATGTGCGGTGGCTGCTAAAATTTGAAACAAAAATTATTAGTTTGTTCTTTCAATTCTTCGCTCGTTTTCTTTATGTTATAAATTTTTTAAAGATAGCGAATAATCAAATAAAGCGCGCTTTATATTTTACCTAAGATTCACATCAAATAAAAATTAACTGGACACTAATATATAGAGAATAACAATAAATAAATAAAATTAACATATGCGAATAAATTAGAAGTAATTAACAGTAGCTAAATGTTTCATTACTTTATGTTCTATGAACAATACAAAATCTCCACGCGAAGCAATTTATACCGCCAACCATAAACCGCAAAGTAATGTAATTACTGTCTGCAGCAAACCTCGGAAGGTCTAGAATGAGGCACAAGAAGGTTAGTTTAACCACATAGACGTCATAAAGATGCCAAAACAAAACTTTACAAGCTATTGCAAATTGGTCATATGCAGGATGTTTATAAGATAAATTAAGAAATTTTATAATAAAATCGAACTGCAAATATCAGCTAGATGCCCTTTTCCCTAGTAATAAAATATAGTTAGACTTATTTTCAATCAATTTATTTTGATCAAGACCATTTGAATGCAGGGTGGGACATTAAATAAACCAACCCCCTATTCCTACTCCTTCTTGGTCAAAGAAGCTCTAAAAATTGACAACAAATTACACTTCTTTTTCGCTGTTAAGTAGCGTAAAATATGCGGCGTTATTGATTAACGAGCAGAAAATAAACGGTGCGCAAAAATAGATTAGAAAATTACTAGAAAATATTTTGGCTTGACTACTCCTGTAGATGACCGGAAGCCTTTATTAATTATTAATATTTTGTAAATAGTATATAGAGATAAAGTGTAATTAAACGCTTATGTTTGCATTAAGTTCAATCTACTTATATCAATACCATACATAATGTTATCAAAAACAAAACTGTTATTCAATCATTATCTACTTGATAACAACGGTGTAGTTCTTATGTCATGGCATCCTTCGTTCGGTTTGCAAAAAAGCAAACTTTTTACTTCCAGTTACCTGCATAACAGATATTCGGTCAGTTGTTAACAGCAGCGCGCGCGAGCGGACGCGAGTTTTCCCATTAAAATTTTTGAACAACGGTTTTGGTGTTTCGCCCGAGACGTTCCTTGTATGCCGTTCCCAGCTTGGAAGAAATCTTCTCACCACCAGCGGACCGAGTGAGTTCAGGCGCGTCCCGGTTATGGAAATGGTGCGTAAACACCCCTTCCCCGATCTAATAGAAAATTTAACGTTTGCTGTGGATTAGGTGAATGCAGAGCCCCTCAACTCAACAATTGGTAAGTCGTTTTTTATTTTTCTACTAATAATGGGATGCATGATAAAAGAATAAGGCTGAACATGTCGCTCGCAAATTATTCCCACACTTTCAAAAAGAATAGTTTTTAAAAATTTCATCAACGTGGATATTCAAATCGTCGGTTGTTGGGAATAATTTGCAATAAGTATATGCATTTGTGTAGCGCTACACATAATTGGTGGTATGCATGGGTTACTTACAATTACAGGTATGAAATATGACATCAAAAATGTGGATCGTTAAAGAAGAAATACAACAGTCTTTATGATGTCTTAATTGGAGTAGTAATTTAGCTCATAATGTAGCACTTACAGTGAGGCGGTTATAATCCATACCCCAATAGCTCGACTAGTTGTTTCGTTATTTGCAACCAAATTTTACTGATTTACAATTCATTGTATTATCGAATTTTTTGCGTGGTAGTATATTAACGCGAACGTTTGCTAGCCCTTTCTACAAAATAAAACAATGCTAAGGATTAGGTATAGGCAAAGTAGAAATGGTCCCCCCATAGTATCTGTAAAAGAGTCCATCAATCGGTTCCAGTATCTTTTTTTTATGTAACTAGAAGTAGCTTTCAGCTCCATATTCTAATTAGTCGGTCCAAAATAAACTATTTATTATCTATTTTTCCATCTGGACCTCTACTAATTGGTAGACCGTATCTTCACTCTTATGGGTATTTATCAACCCTAAACCCTCCCCGCAAAGGAGGTCAAAGTTAGTTAAAGGTTAGGTGTAATCACTGCGGAAATATTTTTCCAATGACTTTAAAAGAACCAACAAATCGGTTCCGTTATCATTTTCTGTGTAATGGGAATATCCAAACTCCAAATTCAAACTAATCGGCCCAAACTGCCCAATCTATTATCTACAATCCAGTTCTACACAGATAAATCACTGCGTTATCTAAACGCTTATTGAATTTTGCAAGTTTTCTTGCACATCCCCCATCTGGACCTTTGTCAGTCGGGCGACCGTCTCTGCACGACCGGTACCACTTAGGTGGGAGTGTATCAACCCTGAACGTTCGTAATCCCTCTCTACAAAAGAGGTCGACGTTCGCTAAGGGTTAGGTATAGGCAGTGCAGTAGTACGGTCTCCTAGTGGACGTTAAAGATCTGGCTGATTGGTCCTGTTATCTTTTTCTATGTGGCTAGGAGCGTTCAGCTCCAAATTCGAATTAATCTGCCTGAACTGGCCAGTCTAAAATATATAACTCAATTCTACTACCCAAATAATTTTGAATATTTTCTCGCATCCCTCCATCTGGACGTCCGAGTTGGTCGACCTATTCCTATATGACAGGTACTACTCGCGTGGAAGCGAATCGATTCTTAAACATTATTAATTTCTTTCTGCAAAGAAAGATCAACGTTGGTTAAAGATTAGGTGCAGAAGTGTTTTTCCGATGACTGTAAAAGAACCAACAAATCGGTTCCGTTATCATTTTCTGTGTAATGGGTATATTCTAACTCCAAATTCAAACTAATCGTCCCGAACTGCCCAATCGATTATCTACAATCCAGTTCTACACAGATAAATCACTGCGTTATCTAAACGCTTTTTGAATTTTGCAAGTTTTCTTGCATATCCCCCATCTGCACCTCTGTCAGTCGGGCGACCGTCTCTGTACGACCGGTACCACTTAGGTGGGAGTGTATCAATCCTGAACGTTCGTAATCCCTCTCTATAAAATAGGTCGGCGTTCGCTAAGGGTTAGGTATAAGCAGTGCAGTAGTACGGTCTCCTAGTGGACGTTAAAGAACCGGCTGATTGGTCCTGTTATCTTTTCTACGTGGCTAGGAGCTTTCAGCTCCAAATTCCAATCATTTGCTTAAACTGGTCGATCTAATATATAACCCAATTCTACTATGCGAATAATTCATTGCATTTGCAAAACACGAATGTTTCCTCGCATCTGGATCTCTATGAATTGGTAGACCGTCTCTCCATAGGTACCACTGGCGTGGAAGCAAATTAGTTCTTAAACGTTATTAATTACTCTGCAAAGAAGGTTAAAGTTAGCTAAGGGTTAGTATAAGCATTGCAGAAATGTTCAGTCCTGTTATCTTTTCTATGTAATAATAGCTTCCATCTTCGTTCGGATCAGTCGGCCAAACTGGTCGATTTCTATCTACAACGCCAGATGCACTGTATTAACAAAACTTTTTGATTCCAAGCTGTTTCATATTTCCCCTACTGAATCTGTATCGGTGAAAAGAGTCGAGCCTAGCTAAGGTATTATATATGTAGTCGAAGATTGTCCTAATATTAAAAACCAACTATTCGGTCGCGTTAGTATTTTATAATTTTTTAGGTTTCCCAGCTTCAAATTTAATCGGCCCGATCTGACCGTCCTACAACCTAATTTTAATATACGAATAATTCATATATAATAATACTAGCATTATCGAAATGCTTTTTGGATTTGAAAAGTATTTTTACATTCCCCCATCTAGCCGTCATTTTATCTCGACAGGTATCACTCGCTTAGGAGTGTATCAGTCCTAAACGTTTATAATTTCTGTCTACAAAGAAAGTTGATATTCGGTCATTATTAAAATAAACAGGGTAGAAACAGTCTTATAGGCATTAGATCGGTCTTGTAAATCTATTCTCCGTAATTAAGAGTTTTGAACACAGAGTTAGATTCAAATCATACACATTATAACTGCTTGATAACCACCCTACTACCTCTACTCCGATTCCTGTAATCCACCCCAATTTAGACTTTGATTGGTCAGTTGACCGTTGCCTCACGACAGGTACCACTTAGGTGGGAGTGTACCAGCCCTGAACATTTGTAATCCCTCTCTACAAAGGAGGTCGATGTTCTCAAGGGGTTAGGTATAAGCAGTGTTGAAACGGTTGCCTAGTGGCTATAAAGAACCGATCGATTGGTCTTATTTCCTTTCCAAAGTGCATTAGGCCTCCTGGGGATAGCACTAAAAAAAAAGCACAAAATAGCTGTACCTCCAGGGTTGTGTGGAAATCAGCTAATCCCGACATTAATATTTACTTTTATTTTCAATAATTTTTTTAAAGTTTTATTTAAGTATATTTATGTTTTGTAGATTAGGTACAAATTACACTAAGGTTCCATTGTAGTCTGAATTTGGCTTGTCGTGCCTAGTGTAAAAAGTTTCCTAATGCTTTTATATTTTAATTATTATGTTACGCACGCCGTCCGCATAGGCGATAAGTTATACAAAATACTTTTTTAATTTATTAGATCTCCTTTTCATTTTTTTTATTATACGCTACAGTAGAATGACAAACTCATATTTTTATAAAGTATTGTTCTGTGTATAATAAATGATAAGTATTTTAACAAACTAACGTATTATGCGTGTTATAAGCGTTATACGCTGTATCGTGGTGAAGGCCACATCTTTTTATTTAGCGTGATTTGAAACTTGATGATGTTGTTAAACATCTTGTGCATACATATCATATTCAGATTATTGATTTAATTGGGTAAGTATTATCAAATAAATTTCTCAAGACTACGTTTGTAGCCACTGGAAAGACATAAACGATTTTAGAAAGAAAAAGATTCAATTTATTGGTGCACCCTGTATTTGAATTTATACAAACTAATTTATGAGACGTGCTTTATTAGATACAGTATACAATATCAGTCTTATATATCTATCTACCACCATTTCAAACACTCTGTGTATTATGGAGAAAATTTGTTTGATAGCATTTGGAAAGTCTTAGGAAATACACGAATAATTGCGATACAAGTTGTAACACATTGATAACTAAGGTGTGAACGCTCTCAACTTGGTTTTTTCTACCTTTAACTCGCGAAAACTGGTGAAATTTCATTTTTTCTGATCCAGTTGCCACTATAAAACAAACAAAAAATTTTATCTTTCGTCACCACATCAAAAAAGGATATCCAACAATCCGCAATTTTCCAAGGTATCGCCATACGAAGAGGATCTTTACGCATCAAGCCAGGTATGGGAAATGCGGAGCAAATCGCCCAACAAAAACGTCCATTAAAACAAAAGAAACTCAATCTAAGTGTGTTTTATGTAGCGGTTCACATTTCTTCAAACTATAAATGGTGTCGAGTTAAAGAGGAGAAAACTTCCACCAGCACGTCCAAAAGCACCCACATCATAGCCAAGTTTTACCCAAGCACAACTGCGAATCAATAACGAAAGAAGACACACAATTGTATCAAACGGGCAGCAACCCCCTTCCCCCCAAGGAGATACACCGCAAATATCAAACATCGGGAAGTTAAAAAATATTATGATAAAACTAGCTGAGAATATCAAAACAATGTTTAACTTCCTCACAATCATCGTCGCTCAACTAAAATAATAAGACAAATACTCAATATTACAGAATGGAACGTTAATTGCTTGTCAAACCACATTCAAGAACTATAAACCTTTATTACCAATCATGAGTTGGATATAGTTCAAATCTCTGAAACCCATTTTACGACCAGAAGCTACACAAAATGATCTAAATACTAAACAATGTCTTGACATGTCTTCGGATCATTCTCCAATCGTAGTGACTCTACGTTCATAAATAATTTGCACACAAAGACTTAACAAAATCAAGGAAACTACTGTGGAACGTCTTATGGTCACAATATATAACAATATAACATTATATACCAGTTGAAATTGCAGTTACAAAAGCTAAAAAATGGATATTTTATTGATAAAGAATTTATAATATAATCCTTAGTCACATGAATATTTGAATAATAAATTATGTAGCATGTTTATGTAAACATGAATTATATTAGCTTCAAACTGATGTTTGGATTAATTTTCTTAAATTAAATGTATTATTTTAACATTTTTTTCAAGATCTCGAAAACCGCAAGAGATAGCGGGACGCGGTTTTCGAAATTCTTTAGTTAGATTCGATTCTACTAAGACGACATTGGCGCGAGCGCACAATGATACCGGGTGCACCAAAAACACGTTTCAAAAACTCCTCTGGCGAGCCGCTTAAAGATGAGGATACCTCTGTCTTCGTGGATCTATAGACCCTGTTGTGAAGTTTATCTCTGCAAAATTTAAAAAACCTTGACGAACATTTAAGGGCTTTATGGGGGTTGAAAGAAAAACCTTTTTTTGCAGGTATCGACTTGCCGTAAGGACCAAGTTGTAGAACTATAAAGTGACTTCAAAAAACGCTTAATAACCCGTTTCCTTATTCTCCCCCTTCCTGCCCAAAAACGGCCCCAAATTTGTAAAAAATCACTTTTTCGCTTATATCTTCGAAAGGGCAAGAGATACAAAGACGGCTCCTTTACCAAGTTGTGGGGCCTAAAATTGGACATATTTCTGTATAAGACTTTTCCATGCAAATTGTACGGGGGACCCATATTTGACATTTCCGGAACCGGAAGCGATACAAATTTTTTGCTTGCTCTAAAATTGAAAGCCGGTCTTAAAGCATATGTATATTGAAAATCACAATTTTACGGTTATTCCTTCGGTCAGTATTCGCGAGTTAATTTCGGCCTTCTGCCAAAACCGCCGTCCTAGCAGACGGAAAAGAAATTGCGACGGTGCCCGCGATAATTTTGTTTGCGCGTCACCTAATTCCGTCTCGCTCTGACACATTGATGAAATATGCGTTGACGTTATGTTGACATCACAAATATATAGCAAAAATCGTTCGTGCCTTTCCGTGCCGACCCAAGCGCCTCCGAAGGACAAATTCCGGCACGGCGGCAGGCGCGGCCGAGTATTATATTTCCGGAACCGCAAGCGATAGAAAATTTTCGTTTGAGAGCGGGTAATAAAGCACTCGTGTGCCAAAAATCACGTTCCTACGATTATTCGTTCCGTTAGTATTCGTGAGTCAAATTCCGCCTGGCCCGGTGGGCTGCGGGGCCTGCCACGGAAGCGCGGAAGCAATTGACGTTTTGTAAATTCCTTCACCGGTAATACGAATTTAACTTTGTAAATATATATAATAAGTTGTTTCGAAAATAAAGAGAGAAAATTATAATAAATTAAATTTTTACTTGGCAACTTTTCAGTCTATAATTTTTTGTGTGGTTGATAACTATTATTTTTTTGATGCATAATTATATACGGTTGGTAGCTAAATATTAAAATGACATCTACAATGTTAGACAAACATTTACACTTCGAAAGTTTTCTTGTCAGAATCACTGGTGAAAACTTTATAATTTTTTAACCTTTGAGCGCCCGAGGATGACACTTAGTTTTTCGGATTCTACTCTTCAATCTGAGTCAAATGACGCTAGTCTGAGGTCTCTACGATGTATGCACCAGAAGTTTAACGATATATAATAACTACTAGTTAATAATTGTGTACAATAAAAGCATTTGGTGTTAAATTATTTATTTGCTATTTTCCATTGCCTGCTTAGTATTATTTCTATTATTTTAATATTATATTAGCTACTCGTATCAAAACAGACAAATTGCTAACCTTTTTTTATTAATAGGGTTTATAAAGTTTTATATTAATTTAAATACCCGTTTTATCTGAAAATTTCTGTATCTGGAAATCTGTAGATATAAAAAGGTTTTAACCAGTTTCTAAAAAATATGAAATATGACGTTTGTGGGATGTACAAAAGATGTAAAAAAAAAAGTTTATTTTTTAGAAAAAATTTTTTTATCATCTATCATAAAATGTCTATTAAAAAAGAACTTTATTCACATTAGACTAATAAAATTTCAAATTATTCAAAGCTGCTAGATTATGTATGTATATAAGTGTATATTTTCATATAATGTATCCTAGCTTATCTTTTTATTCTTGTTCGACATATAACCACTTAAATGAGGAAAGTGTATACCCAAGTGTTTGACTAACCGAATCATTTGGGTTGTAATATATTTGGTTCTAGGCACCACTCAAAAATTTTACCCTAATTTTATTCACCAGTTTCTACAAGTTATTCTTATCTCTTGTTATTTTGTTTGCTTAATCTCACGTTAATCCATACTGACTTAATTTATTTTTAACACCCCGTTCCATAAATCAGTCAGTCTTCCAAATTTTATTTTCTCTGATAACCTGTAACTTAATGCTTATTTTCCTGTAGCACTATTTTGTTTGCTGAGTTTATATTCAATCCATTTTCCTTTCAGATTGCTAATAGATATAGGACATACCAAAAGGGTGATGCTACTTTTTCTTTTGATGATTATTTTTTCTCTTTGAATGTATTCAAATTTCTAACTCATTTGATAGATGTTTTAATATTTATTAACTGCTTAACAACTTTGTCGACGGATTCTAGGTGATCGCATTGCCAAGGGTGTCATGATGATACTTGCTTTTGCTGTTTTGCACTTGTCCTGATCTGCCCCAATTCTTGTTCCCTGTATTTTTTTACAACGCTTATTGCATTTCAATTGATTCTAGAGAATTTCCCAATCCCATCAACTGTTTTGTTCTTTCAGACGAAGTTTTACCTGTTTATTTGAGATATTATTAATACGCGATAAAAAATGTAAAAAGCAACTTCAGCTGCCAAAAAATATTTGCTGGCAAAGGAAAATAATCATTGGCAAAGAAAGAAATTTACACCAACGTCTGCACTTTTATTATCTTCTTCATTTGAATAGTTTCTTAGTTTTATTTGGGTGATATAGACATTATTAATAAATGGTTCTATTCTTTTATAATATATTTTTTTTTAACACCACATAATAACAGACTTATTACGTTAATCTGAAACCGTTTTAGTTTTACTTTTATGCATGCTTTATAAATTTTACACCTTGCTAAGCTTATTGAAGGTGTTTTGTGCTAGCTTAATTTCCCTATTGATGTTTCTTTTTTAATATATAGTATTGTAAGTTTACTATGCTAAGTTTACTATCTAGTTCTGCTTTGTTTTACATATTTTTACTTATCTTATTCTAATTTAAATAAATTATAATTATTTAAAACAAAAAAGTACAGTTCGAAAAATAATAATACACAAGAAAACACTAGAGCAATTAAACAGTTATAAATATAAACATTTTATGGGATAACAAAAATATTAAAAAGAAACGATATGAACAATTACATGAACTTGTTACACAATGAAGACATATTTATAATATTCACAAGGAAAAACAAATAGTGCGTCAAACATTTTACTGCAATGTACAAAAAAATAGAAACAATGAAAGAAAAATAACTGATACTAGGTATTAGGCCAGATATGATTAGGACTAATGTATATTTATCTATTATATATTTTAAAAAAGAAATAGGAATAATAATAACAAATTTAAAAAACTAAAATCACCAGCATTAGATGGAACTTACAAAACACATTCAGATCTGTCAGTGCAAGTCCTTTGAAATAAGAAATTTCGAAGTTTTTTTGGCAGAAATACATTTTTAAATTTTATTGATTTCTATTATGAAGATACATATGATTATTTAGTAAAAATTAAACAGGGATGAAAATTTTTCCAACAAATAAAAATTGAAAAGAGGTTTTTGTAGGCTTTTAGCGATCATATTTACGATAATTGCAGATTAGTTGTTGAAGAATATGGAGGATAAGGAGACATGCACCAATTAGAGATTATTTAGTACAATAAAGAATTTTGTGTTTTCAATCAACGTAAGTCTCATAAGCTCAAACGAAACTTGGCGTAAGAAATGCTGAACAGTATTTCTTCCTAGGTTTTAATAATTTCTGTTGGTAATTTGTCTATTCTTGGAGCTTTCCCAATTTTTGTAGCTTTCATTGTTTCATTAAACTCATCTCTAGTATTGTCATATTATTCTGTTTCCTTATTTGTACACAATGCAGTCTTTTATATTCGTTTTTTCATACAGATTCTCTCTTTATATATTTCCCTTTACATTAATATCTCCCTGCTTTATAAGCATGTTTTTTTATTGTTCCTTTGTTCGGAGGTATCTTACCTTACATTTATTGAGGAAGTTCTTATGCCACTATCAATTTCTTTACACTTATTATCAATAAACGGTTCTTTAGCTTTTCTAACTTCTCAATTTTATCTATTTCATATTTTTTCTGCTGATTTCTACTACTATTTTTTCCGTAACCCATGGCTTTCCATTTTCTTATTTTTGGGGGTGTATTTTATTTTATATTGCTGGTTGTTTTGAACTGTTCCATATACTTTCATTATTTTCTATTGCTGTTTCCTCTAATATAATTTGTTCTTCCACTACTTCTTCCAATTTTTGTCACACGTTGTCGTATTTTACCTTTAAAATATATCTGTCAGCTGCCTTTTTATTACTTACTTTTTTAGATGGGAGTTTTATTTTTATTATAACCAAATTGTAGACGCTTTTTTGTATCTGCTCCTGAATTATCCCTGCACTTGTTGATTTTATTTATAATTGTAATAAAACATAGGTTTTTTGGAAAAATTTCTGTTTTTATAAAAAAAATAGGTTGAAAAATTTGCTTCATTATAACTCTCTGGTTGGGGACGCGGTCGCTCAGCAAGTTCAAGCAGTTGTCTCTGTCTTCTAGTTTGAGTTTCCCTCAACCCATGGGTGTGTGTGAAGTCCCAGAATAAGTGCATGCTATGGGTACAATAAACCCTTGAGGCTGCAGTTCCTGTAAGTGCACAAAAAAACTCTTTGGATAAAATATTTAGGATAAAAAAGTTCTAAAGTTGTAAAAAATTTAAATCGGCGGCTTAATGAGCCTCGACCTCGCCCGCATACTGTTTTTTCGACACATTGATCCTGGCTAATCAGTCACAGCGGCGGTCCAATTAAATTAATTACTTTATAGCTAAAAAACTTATCTGATAATAACCTTTAATTTGACAACAGTTGAATAATAAGAAACTTAAAAAAATTAACTAAAACTTATTTAGCTCTTGCGATGTTAAACTTATTAATACTTTAATAACTTGGCTGAACAATTACACAAGCAAAGCGCAAAAATTCAATTATAATAAAAAATGTAACATTATTACTCTTTAGTGTTAAATAATCCATTTAGCGCCAAACAAACCGAAGATAAAAAAAGCTCCAAGGCTAAACGAGATTACATTTCAGAAATGCCTGTTATGGATATATGTTTGTGGAACTTAATACCACGCTTCGTGCGTTGCACTAAATTACCGCGATTTATCTGCTGTGAAAAATAAATATTTTGGAGATGTGCCTGTTTTACCAGAAAATACACTTGGGTTGGGAAGGAAACGTCTAAGGTCAGAATAAAATATTTCTTGTTCAAAATATGCTAGTTGTTACGCTTCATTTTAAATTTATCGTTGAATTCTAAAATGCAGAAGCTTCGGTGACGTTAGTTCTTTCGTAGTGCAACATGTACATGCTTCTCTGCAACCAACCAATTTACTACATATTTTATTAGCGGAAGCAAGTTAAATTTTAAAAGAGCATATTTATTTGCACCGAATAAAACCAAATGGACTTTGTTCTCTTCTATACTTGTTTTTATTATTAAAATGTTTTTCCCCCGTATTTCTTAAATTACTCAAGCGTATGAATTCTTGTTTTTCAATCAATATTTTTCCCTTCCTTCTATATATTTACAGCATAATGAACGATAATTTTTAAATCTCTCCAGGGTTTCAGAACTGGATAGCGTAATAACCATGAGGGACATAATAGAGAGGTTTGCATCACTAAGTAGAGAGTTTACCCAAGTTTCGAGCGTACATTACAAGAGCTCTATATAAGCATATGTAATAAAGTTTCGATCATCAATTCTATGTTTAAATTTCTATTACCCACTTAAAATATGTAAGTATGATACGATTGATATCAACGATTGCACATGTAACAACGTGACACATAATCTTTGTTTTAACTATTTAGGAAAAAATCATATAAAGTTTTGTAAAGTAGCCGTGGAAGTTAAGGAAGCAGAGCGTCATCACAAAAAACCCATGACTAGATAGTTAAGCACCAAAATATTAACTAACGTCAAAATTAAAGTGTAACTGTTTCGTCTTAATAAAAAATAAAAACGTCTTTTCTTCAGTGATACCAGTCACCGTTGCATTATTTTAGGTACACTGTACCGTTAATAGTTCGTTTAGCAAAGAAAAGTCACCCACTTGTTCTATGTTAGACAAAGAAGTAACACAAATTACATTTGAATGTGTACGTTATGAGAGTTTATTTTGACATATCCATATAATCAATTTAGAGCAGAACTCTTTCTTTGGCGACTCTTCACATGAGAAGATAAATCTAAAATTATTTTTTAATTTATTGAAATATAAAAATACAAACACATAAGATTGTGTCTTTATATAGTTTTCTGGAGTCGACCCCAAGCAAGTGAAGCGGTGCGGACGCTATGCGTGTGCTCCGTTATCACAGTGCAAATGTTGACCTATCGTATCGTTAAAGTGTTTTATAAACTAGCAGGACTGTGCTGAAAATTTAAAAAGACTTTTGTATTCGTACAACAATAGAACAGGTAGGCGTTTTTATTCTAATTAAAAACAAATCCGCAACGGGAATAATTTACCTGTACGAAATGTTCCCAATCGGGAACGGGCCCGGTTTTACAACAACTACTATGAACAATGTATTATCAACTAACGTGGCAGTGTAAGCATCGTATTCGCAACAAATGAATTACATACCACAAAACGATTACCCGCAACTCTTTCTCCAAAACCAACTCCTCATAAACCAATTTCCACCGCTACCAACCTTGTTATCTAATTCAAATTACACTCAGACATTAGCCCCATCATCAACCTCTACTAATACATCTTCGACACTTTATCGATATGGTGTAATCGGAAACAATGAAGACGACACAACCGATGAAGATGACACAATGATACATGATAGCACAAATGAAAACAATGGAAAAACTCATGATTGGCAAGTAATCACTCATAAGAGAAAACGAACTAAAATTCAAACACAGTTAGAAAACGAGCCCCAAACCCAAACATCAAATAGGTTTCAAACATTATTGCAACTTCAAACCGACGATAACCCAACAACAAGTGGCAACTCTAATAACAAAACGAATAGCCAACATAACATTCCCAGACCTCTCCCTATCTATGTATACGGAGTTGCAGATTACAAAAAGATGACTGACAGATTTTCGGTTGTAGCTGCCGACGAAACCTATCACACTAAATCCCTTCCAAATAATACCGTTAAAATCAATGTTCACGAACCTAGCACCTATAGGAAACTTGTACAGTACACGAAAGATGAAAATATTATACATCACACGTACCAATTAAAGCATGACAGAGCATACAGAATCGTAATAAGAGGCTTACAGAACACAACAGAAGTAAATACGATCCAAGAAGAATTAGCCAAAAAGGGACACAAAGTGAGAAACGCAATCAATGTTAGACATAGAATAACAAAAGAACACCTGCCACTCTTCTCCGAGGACCTTGAGCCACAAAATAACAACAAAGAAGTTTACGACATCGAGTATATCAACAACAGAAAAATCAAAGTCGAACCCCCAAAGCATAAAAATACTATAATACAATGCATGCGGTGTCAAGCGTATGGACATTCAAAAGCCTACTGCACGAAACCTTACAACTGCGTAAAATGGAGAGGTCCCCATGACTCTAAATTATGTACAAAATCAAGAACCACCCCATCAGTATGTGCTTTATGTGGCGGTAGCCATCCTGCGAATTATAAAGGATGCAATGTATATCAAGAGCTATTAAGTACAAGAAATAATAACAACAACAAACTCACCCAAGACCACTTCCCAAAAACAAACATACGCTCCACCCATACCTCCCCCATTCATCAGAAATTTAAAAAATCTTCAAAACGAGACGACCTATGCACAAATAGCTTCAGGCAATGTGAATTCACTCAACGTTAATCAAGATATTACAACTCTCATGTCAAATTTCCTCAGTGAATTTAAAAACCTCTTCAATCAACTCCTTAACCAAAATTCTATGATCCTCAAAATGTTATCTACCGTCATATCAAAAATAAATCACTAATGGCATCCTCAATACGCATCGCCGCTTGGAACGCCAACGGCATAACTAATCATATTCCAGAAATAACCTTATTCCTTAATTATAATAAAATTGATATCCTTTTAATTTATGAAAATCACTCAACTGATAGCACAGTAATCAAAATCCCTTACTTCTCGACATATTTTGCACTGCCCACGCAGGTTCAGAAATTCTCATAAAATCAACTTTGGAACATCACGTTCTTCAACTTCCAGATCTACTTGACTTTGCGATAACCAAAGGTATCTCTAAGATTTACTATAAAATAGAATCTTGTCTGGGTTTGAGCTCTGATCATAGCGCTATTATAATAACGCTAAGTAAGCACGCAATATCAAAAGAACCACTCTTGACTCTGTGCACAAGAAGAACTAACTGGGAACAATTCCAATACTTGGTAAATACCAACATTCAACTAAACTATCGGATTAAGGAACTGAATGAGATAGAAGAAGTAACCCAACATTTCACGACAGTCATTCAAGATGCAGCCTGGAAATCCACGCCCTCGACCACCAAAACCACACACAACACTGATATACCCTTGTACATACAAGAAATGCTCATCGAGAAGAGAAGAGCACGAAGCAAGTGGCACCGATTCAGAAATCCACTCGATAAGACTCGCCTCAATAGACTAACTCATAAACTGAGAAAGGCCCTACAGCAGAACCGGAACGACACTTTCAACCTCTACTTAAGTAATCTCACGCCTTCGGACCTCTCGCTCTGGAAAGCGGCTAAAAAGCTTCAACGACCAACAGTTCCTATCCCCCCTCTAAGAAAATTGGATAGAAACTGGGCCCAGTCTGACGAAGAAAAGGCTGAAGTACTAGCCAAACATTTAGCATCTGTGTTTACTCCACTTCCAGGTAATAATATAGAAGACGAGGAAATAGAGAACTATCTCAGTGCAGCCTGTCAGTTATGCTTGCCAATCAACCCATTCACACCTGCAGAGGTTCTAAAAGAAATTTGACAAATTAAACCATTCAAGGCACCAGGTTACGACCTAATAATCGGAGAAGTTCTGAAACATCTACCTAAAAAAGCAGTAGTTCTTCTAACCACAATATATAACGGTATACTGCGTCTATGCTACTTCCCAATCCAATGGAAGTATGCACAGATTATAATGATAGCAAAGCTGGGAAAACCATCTACAGAACCAACCTCGTACCGCCCAATAAGTCTTCTGCCAATAGCATCTAAAATCTTTGAAAAAGTACTTCTCCATAGAATACATGAAGGCACACCCATTGATGAACTAATCCCTGAGCATCAATATGGTTTTCGACAAAAGTACTCCACTATTCAGCAATGTCATGGAATAGTCAATATAATTAAAGACAACCTAGAAGACAAGAAATATTGTGCCTCAGTCTTTCTTGACGTCCAACAGACCTTCGACAAAGTTTGGCACGAAGGTCTTTTATACAAATTAAAACGATCATTGCCCAGCCAAATATACCTCATCCTCAAATCCTACATCCATGAACGTTACTTCCAAGTTAAAGTCAATGCCTTTCTATCTAACCTTTATCCGGTATGCTCTGGTGTCCCCCAAGGTAGCGTCCTTGGACCGTTCCGCTACCTAGTCTTTACTGCGGACATACCTGTAAACAATGATATCACTATGGCCACATTCGCTGACGATGCGGCAATCCAGACTTCTGATGTAGACCCTATTCATGCTTCGAAAAAACTACAAAGCTACCTGCAGACACTCCAAACGTGGTTAAAAAGGTGGAAAATTAAGGTAAACAACGAAAAATCTACACAGATAACCTTTACTACAAGAAAAGGTGTATGTCCACAAGTGATGATTAATAACTCACCCATTCCAATAAAACCTATAGTTAAATACTTAGGGGTACCTCCACCAAACACTAAACTGGAAGTAACATATTAAAGCCAAAATGACCCAACTAAACCTGAGAGTGAGACAGATGAACATTGGAAAACAAACTTAGCATATACAAGATAATTCTCCAGCCCATATGGACTTATGGCATTAAACTATGGGGATGCAGCAAACCCTCAAATACTAAAATACTTCAAACTTTCCAGTCCAAAACACTCCGCATGAGTTGGAGCTCCATAATATGTATCCAACCTAATCCTCCACATCGATCTTGGAATACCATTCATCAGCGAAGTAACTACCGTCCATGCAACTAAAGGAAAACAACGATATGCAGCACACACCAGTCCCCACATCAATTCCATGTACTGCTCTCCGCTTGTCGAACGTAGACTTAAACGAACGTGGCCAGAAGACCTAATTAGGGATTAAAAATTGAAGAACTGTCGCTGGATGGTACTCAATACAAGTCACAATTCCAACATAAAATTAACTAAATACTCTATGTATATTGTTGAGTAGATTGTAAATAAGCAAAATAAAAAAAATATATAGTTTTCTAACTTTGTAACATATTTACAAACAGATAAGTACTTTTTTGATTTTGTCGTTGTAAACTAAACATGGTTGACATTTTTGCTAAGTACTTCTATTAGCGGTCTAAGTAAATGATATTTTTCTACTTCCTAATATTAGGTTTTAGCCTGTTGCTACCGAATTACTTAGCAGTAGCTCCCTCTTTTACGTAGTTTTCTTACATTTCAATTTTCAGATAGTGAAGTGTCTGTAGCCCTGAAAAGTATTCGATATTGTTACATGGTTATTCCACGCTTTTATTTTCTGAATCTAACATTTCTCTCTTATTGTTTCATTTCTAACTTTATCAAGTATACTATTGTCTATTATTTCGTGCTTCTACGCTGTCTCGAGCATGTGCCTGTCTTTATTACTTTTACTCCCGTATAATCTAAGTTCGTCATTTGTTCAATAATTTCTCTCTTAATTTGTAACTTATACTATACAGATCCTTTAATAATTGTTATTACTTTACTCGTTAATATAATTTAAATGAAAAGTTGACAGATGTCATCAAATGTATGCAATTACGGCGGTGCAAAAGAGAGCAATAAAAAATATAAACACTTGAAAATTTGTGGCGCATTATCTAACAAAATATGTTCAAAAGATCACAAAAATCTAACAACAAAATTGAATTAGTGGCGGCAGTGATACAATAATAACAGATACCACACAAAATGATATATAACTTAATAGATATCATACCTAAAACGCTAAAGTATTATATGACAATAACAAAGATTTAACCAAGCATGAAAATTTTATTTTTGTTTTCTGAGCAGTTAGTATCTTCACTATATATTTATTTAATTGCTGTGATTATTTGTTTAAAAACCCTAACACTAATGCTTGCAACATTCCATGTTTGTAATCTTTATTTGATGCTTGTCACTTATTGTGTCTGTACTTTTTCGGTCTTTTTTAGTTATTTATTTATTTATTTATTTATTTTATTTTCATTGTCCTATTTGCGATCTTAGTAAATTTTTGTTCGTTTGCTTTGTTATTTTCTTCTGGTTTATTCTTATTTTACATTTAGGTTTTCTCGATCTACAGTTGATTATTTGTATTAGATGTTAATTTTTAGTTTTCTGTGGCTTATTTGCGATTGCTTTTCTTTTTCTTTTTTCCTTGTTGGTGTTTTACTAGGTGCTTAGTTTAACTGTTCTTATTTAGTTAGTCTTTTACATAAATTCTATTTCTGCATTTTCTGGTCTTATTTTTTATAAATTCAAACTTTTCTTCTTTTCATTTATTTGTAAATTACATTTTCTATAATTTTCTACTTCTTTCTTGAGCTCTTTTTAATTTAACATGTTTTTATAGTAACATTGTTTTCCCCTTCCCTTTTATGTTACCTAGTTCTGTGATTTTTAGAATGTCTTCTCTATATTTATTAATCGTACCATTGTTTATTTTGATCAAATTTCTTTTTTATATTTATTTTTATTTCTTTATATCCGTAGTTATTCCTTTTATCATCTTGTATAGCTTATCCATGCCCTCCGCGATGTTCTTCTTTGTTGTTACATATTTACTTTTACTGTAGAGGACCTCTTATTTTTTACTTCATTTAAAAGCTTCTAGGTATGCTTCTGTTCTGAACTCTGTATTACTATTTTCTCATTTCTTCTATAAATAATTCTTCAGAAAACCTTCTTTTTGTTTTTTTATTTTTTTGCTTTTACTTTTTCTTTAAAACTAGCATATAATTAAAATTTTCGAAATGTGTCACTCCGTTTTCCAAATTTTGCAATACGACAATTAAATTTTTTAAATTTTACTCACCCGTTAACATTATTTTCACCAGTCTGTTTTTTTCGTTTATATACTATCTAATTTTAATAAATAAGAACCATTGTCGCACGCGATTGTTGATATTGCTAACTTCTATTACGGTAACCCAGATCCGTCAGCACTGCAACCAAACGCCTTCACCGCTCGACCACGACCTGGCGGTATAATGAATTATTAATTTGCTAAGAAAAGTTTCTACTGGATAGAGATATTGTTCTTATTACCTGAAACCCATTTAAAATTTTTATTAACCTCTAACTCCTCGAATTACGTTTAAAATTTAATTGAGTCCCAAAGAGCCCCCAAGAATAATGTAGCAAGTATTTGTTTCAAAATGTATCATCTATCTCGTGTGAACTTATGTCCAGAAAATAAATATGAAAATTTGTGTAATTTAAAAAATTAATGCAAAATATAAAAATAAGAAAGGGTAGCTTAGATATCAACAAAATAGATCCACTAAGCCAATATTAAACATGATTAGTTTTTTTAATCTAACGCTAAATGGAATGAAAATATATTAGAATTTATAAAATAAGAAATGAAGTTAAGTAAATGAAAAGTACGTTGTCTAGAATTTGTTAGATGACAGAAAAATAAAAATCATAATTTTGAAACGTTAACATGCATTACAGCTTTATATATAAATGCAGAAGTAGTCTTATATTCTTAGTTTAAGTGTGGACAGATAGTAAAACCGTCAACAAAAATATGATGTTTAGCAAAACGACAAAATGTTAACTAAACTTACTCTAAATAAATTTTATAAATGATAAAAAATAAGTACATAGTATGGAGAAAAGTTGAATTATATCTTAGTAAGGTGCTGTGTGGTAGATAAGTAATTAAAGGCCGCTCTTAGAGCTATGTGTAATTTTTTAGTATCTTGTTTTTGACATAATTTCATATTTGTAACCATTAAGTGCAAAATTGACGAGGTAAATCGGAAAATTAATAAACAACGATTATAATAATAAAATAAAATAAAAATTAAATATTTATGTAAATCTTAGCACAATTAAACTAAATATATGTCTCATTACATCCACGATGGAGGCTCTTAAGCTCTCTTTGGTATTATGATGCTTCTCATTGAACTTCATTGTGACCACGTAGTAATCAAGAGGATTGCATTCGAATCTAGAGTATATGTATAAACATGCCTGGACTTTCCTGGACTTGGGTAGGAGCAGAGACTTTTTGGAACATTACTCTCACCCAGCGGCCACCTCCTTAACTAGGGATTATTGTCTAGACATAACCATTGGCGGTTACCTGTCGGGCCTTTCTCAAAAAAAGTGGGGTACTATAACATCCCCTTCGCTGCTCACAAGCCTCAGCAAAATTGCAGAGGTGGAAAACTTTTGATTCATGACGTAGACATTTCAAATCCACCTTTCTGCCCTGGATAAAGTTTTTGTCGTTACAAAAGGATCTTAGGTTGGCAACGCTGTCATCCTTGATGGGGTTTAGCAGTGGTTGGACCTTTAACTTACTTTTCATCTTGTTTTTCTTAGTCAACAGTTGACGGTTTCTTATAGTGCAGATCCTGACTGACCGTCAACGTTCTTTCGCCAGATTAGGCATACTCCATCCAGAATTCCAATCGGTCTTTTTTTTCAATGTTCTGACAAATTTGTCATTTTTTCTTGGCATCACTTGCTACGACTTGCTCGCCCTATTAGCATTTACCATCTTCTGGTGGTCAAATTACTTGTACTTGTGGTTACGTCGTAAACTTGGGTCATTATGTAACTAAACCATGCAATAGTTGCGGTCGTATTTTCACATAATTTTGGCGACAATCGTAGGTTGTTACCTGATAAGAGTTTGCGCATGATCATAAATAATTTCTGATTTATTTTAATTAATATGATTACGTGATTTTATATGATTAATCATTTTTATTCGCTAGAATTGCACCTTTGTCTCATCAAAACTATCAGAAGCTTTAAATTAGATGAAAACCTCACTCTGGTACCCTGGTTACACGTATACCCGATAAAAGTAATATAAATCTAAACAATAAAGTGATACCAACTAAAGATTCTGTCAAGTATCTGGGAATACACTTAGATAAATAATTCACTTGGAGAGATTACATATCTACAGAAGGAAGGAACTTGATAATATATAAAAATTAAAAAGGTAAAAAATAATAGCCAAGACTTCTTGATATATCACTAGCATGGCTTTTTGAATTAAAATGTTTGTGTGTCTCAGTAGCTTTTTGTGGTATTTTTTGGTTAGATTGGGTATTTCTTCAATTATATAAGGGATTCATAGGTTTGCGTATAGAATCTGGTTATTTACATAGCAACGAGATTTAAGTATAATTCTGAACATCTTGGACTGAAAGCTTTGTAAAATTTTGGTGTTTGACGGTTTTGCTCCACAACTGGATACCATACGTGCAAATAGGTTTGTTTGGGGTTTTATAAAGTAGCACTTTATTTTCTAATAACAGTTCAGAACGTCTTCTAAGGAGCCAGTATAATTGTTTCAATTTTTAATTCATTTGCGTTTTCTTTGCATTCGTACGAATCCTTCAGGTTAGTCGTTGGTCAAGGTGGAGACCCAAATATTTCACTTTTGTATTTGTGGGTAGTTGTTCACATACACCTGGGGGTACGTGTTGCGTTTGTTTGTGAATGTAACTTGTGTTGACTTTTCTTCGTTTATTGTTATTCTCCACTCCTTTAAACAGTTGTTTGCATGGTTTAACCCAATGTTGACCCATGTTTTATGTGGGTCTTCGCCATATTGTCCGCAAATGTGCGCACTATGGTACTTTTGCTGATGGGAATGTCGGGTGTGTACAGTAAGTGCAAAAATGATCCAAGAACGCTATCTTGGGTGACTGCAGTGTCGATTTTATAGTAGTCAAATGTTTTATTATTGTACTTATTCTAGTAAGATCTGTTAGTTAGATAAAATTTTAGAAAAAAGTAATAGGAACTAGAAAGGTAAAGATTAATTTTTTAAAGCAGATTTGTGTGTCAAACACGATCAAAAGCCTGCGTTGCGTCTAGAAATATTGCCAAGCAATACTGTGCTTTTCTATGCTTCTTATAATTGTGTTTACTGTTCTGTGTGTTTGCTGGACGCTTGAGTGTCTTTCGCGAAACTCAAACTAGTGGTCTGGTATGATGTTGGTGTCCTCTTTTAGCCACTCGAGAAGTAATTTTTCAATAGTTTGAGTGGTATAGTCAGAAGACTTATAGGTCGATAAATTGTTGGTTGGTTAGGTGGTTTTTTCGGTTGGAAAATTATAGGAATTTTCATATTAGTGAAAAAGTAACATTCCATTAAATATAGTTGTAAGCAGCACAAAGGTCTTCATGGGTAAACATTTAAGTATTTGACCTGTGATAACGTCGTATTCCGGAGATTTGTGGTTTTTAATGTAAGGTATCTTTTAAATTGTATAATTCTCTTTGGATAAGTTTATGATGTTACATTGTGTGGATGGTTCTCGGTTTATAAGGCCGGGGTCAGAGTTCAGAAACTCTTGAGATTTCGTCCACAACTGCGGCGGACGAAACGTTGAAAGTTTTTGAACTCCGACCACAGCCTTATAACCCGAGAACCAACCACACGATGCACCATAACACCGGCCGTGAAAGCCTTCGCATCTATTAGTTTATGATGTATTTTGTAATTTTTTTATTGCTCACTTAAGAAATAGTTCAATAAAGCAAAGGTTTTGTCTGTTAGATGTCTTTTTTAGCTCTACATTTTTCTATGATTAGTTTGCCTATATATCGAGGAACGTTGTAAAGTTCTCTTAGGATTTGTCGGTCGGATAAAGTTGCTGCTTCTTTTAAAAATTGTGTAAGGTATTTTACAGCTCTATCCAGATCTGCTTGCTTTTTTAGCGAAATGTTTGGAAGATGAAAGGCTTGTATTTATTTCCAGATCAGTTTTGTTAGTGCACATTTTTGGTGAGACAGTCTTCTAAATTTTAGTCGAGCTGGAGGTTATTATAATTAGTGTAATAGGATGGTATATCTAGGTTGGATTCTATTTTAGTGTGTCTGGTAATCCACGAGTTACAGCAAAATTCAGCAGATCCGGTAATTTATTTAGGTCGCTGAGCTGGTAAGTCGGTTCTCTGATGGATAGTTGATACTTAAAGAGCTTTGTTATTTTTTAATTATTGAATATTATTTTAAATTTTGCAATAAAAGAAATAAATAATTGCTTTTCCTATTTTCCTCATACCAAGACAATACTTCTTTAATGCCAAGCTAACGTTTAGAGATATAAAAGTCTGAAATTGTTAATAATAGACCCCTATTACAGAGCTTACGTAATGGCCACGTTGTTGCGCCATAAAAGCGTCCCAGCAAAGTAATCAACTTTATGCGAAAATAAAATATAAAAAATTACGCAATCATGGGACTAATCTGATTTTTAGTAGTTTTTTATACATTAGTGGTCAATAAAGCCGGCGTCCGCAACGTTTGGAACCGAATCTCGGGCAGGACTCCCATTGAAACGGAATCCGCGAATGCTGGTAATTCGGCATTAAAACCAGGCGGGTGGAAGTCCTTTGTGCGGAAGTTTGTTCGCGAATTCCTTTAGAAACCCGCCCGGAGAAGTGCTGACGTGCGAGATCGGGATCGGGCGCGCAAAAAGAGATCAGAAGTGAATTCCGAAGGCGGATCAATTTGTGTTAATAATAGTGAAACCCGCGCTGACCAGGCAAGTATGGGCGCAGGAAGGACTCGACAGAGGAGTTGGAAATTTCACGGTACGCCGGAAGTGCCAGAACTATTTGGAGGTCCGTGGAGCGTGATCCGGTGGACGAGCTTTTTGCTCAAAGCGGGCGCGGCGAAGCGCGCCGTCCATAAAGGACTCTGAAGGAGCCAAAGTTCTCAGTTTTGGGAATCGACGTGTAAATGGTTTAATTAAACACAAATGTTTGACGGGCCGCAGATTAAAACTGGAATTAAATTTTCTTACACCACTGCCGTCGCCGAGGCGTCTGTTTACCGGCACTGCGGTCGCAGGAATCTCAGCTCGCTCTTTGTCTAGCAAATTCGAAATGGTACAGTGTGTAATTTAACTGCCGGGAAATTTCATGCTTTTAGCTTGATGGCCGAGCCCGAGAGGGAAAACGAGTTGAATTCGTACTTTGGAATTGCCGCGAGACCTTGGCGCGGAATGAACACATTTTGATTTTTGCTTTTATTGTCTTAGCAGATTAAACAGTTCTAAATTTATGTACTTACCGAAAGATTTGTTTTATTACTAATTTGATAATATAAATCCTAAATCCAACACTGCCTTAAGTGTAATTTTTCAGTTTTATAATATAAAATAAAAATAAAATTTTTGATATTCAGCAATGCATCAAATTGTGTATTTATGAATAAACCATAAAGTACTTAATGTTGCAGTAAATTGCTAGCTATAAATGTTGCTGCATCTAATAAACCATAAACACTGTTAGTGATGTTATGTGTGAAGCACTAGCGGTATATGCGAATAAACTTCCAGTTAATTTATTTTAGATTTATATTAAATATTTAATAATACAATGTACGAAATTAGCAAAAGGAATTATAATATTATAAATTACATACTTTTTCAAAACTCAAAATGCATTGCCTGATAATCCAGGAATTACATAAAATAACCATTCTTATTGTTTAAGCACAAGTGCACAACAGATTTGTTGTACTTTACCTAAGAAATACAGATGATACTAGAAAAGATAGCAGGACAATCACGGAGTGTTAGTTGCTTTTGAACTGTCGTAGTAAAAAGAGCTGGCAACATTAAGTAATTTTACATACATTTGTATTCTATATATCTGATATCGCTTGAACTGAGATATAAAATAAACGCATTGGAGTTACTAGTGCAAACTTATTGTTAAAAATCAAATAAACAAAATTATATTTTAAGAAACAACTATATAACAAATAATAAAATGTTACCCTCGGGGACCGTTACTGGGTGTGCGAACAATATGCTGTCTATAATGTAACAGCTTTGAATTTTAAAAAATCAATTTTTTTTTACTTCATGTTTTAAAACTATAGTTTCTTACGTCTATTATAATATTTGATCTCAGAACAACTCATGAAATCTGCTTAGTTTAGATTAATTTTTCCTTAACGTGCATACAAACTTAAATAGAACAATAAAAAAATCTTCAATAAGATTCCTTGGATTAATGTAAAAATTCAAAAAATTATTGGTGATAAGATTGTATTATTGTAAGTGTGGTTTCACTGAGTTTTCATAAGAAAAGAAAATCAAGATGTAGTTTTTATTAATGTCATCCTATGTTTCAGAGATGAAGTAGATCATAAGATTCTTCCATTTACAATCAAGCTTAGTATCTCTATAAAATGTTTCAACCTCTTACATAGCAAGCTTTATTTAACGTCAGTTCTTATAAATACTCAAAATTTTTCTTATGAGCAAATATTATATTAAGGTTCATTTTAATGTAGCCTTCTTGTTTATCAGTATCTCAATTCCTACGATCACATACTTATTGAAATCCTCTCTTTAATTAATCATTGCTTATTATATATATATTACCTAACGAGTCATATGTCCACATCGACAAGATATGCCTCTCAAATTCCCTTCCCATTTAAATTAAATTCACACCAACATTAAATTTATCATAAAAAGCGAACAAAACAATTCCACCCCCTTTCTGGACATTCTTCTAACAAAAAATTCTTCTAACTGCAGCTACCCATACTAACTGCTGTCTTATTCTCAAATGTATATATATATATATATATATATATATATATATATATATATATATATATATATCCTAATTCATTTATTCATAAAATTTCTCAGAAGTCTTTTTTGATTCATAACCCTTAATAATAGCCTCAAAATGGATACTAAAACTTCAGGCATTTTGTAAAAATTGACGCGGTTTAACCTGTAAAACTAATGATGATATCTATATTTGAAATGAAATCGTGGAACGTTTCCTCAAAAATGACAAACATGTATTTAAAATATTTTTAAAAGTAATTACAATACAAGAATCGTAAATAGTATAAAAAAATTAAAAAGAATCACACAAGCAAATATGTTCCTAGATATTAAAATTTGTAATAAATTTTTATAAAGGTGAACTGAAAAAGTTACTAAATTTACTTAGTTTTCTTTGATTTATATCACTAATTAGGAATAAACTTAATTATAAGATTATTACATCATAACTCTCTTTACTACTCTTTTACTACTGGTGTGCAAATTCTTAGAGAGAATACTCAGGTTCCTTAATTTAATGAAAGCCCAACAGTCTAGAGCCGAATTAAAAGGGAGATTATGAGTAAAATTAATTGGACACCCTTATTTCTAAGTTATGTAAGTATATTTTCGTAATGAAATAAATGTTTTGTATATTTTTAATTATATAGAATTTTTAAATTAATTCCACCACTCTATACAAATTTGGATATACTTATCTTTACTAAGTATTGTATATACGTAATACACTATAACGTATTATTATTACTTTCGTAAAAGGTATTCCAGAAAAAGCGCTGAATTTGAATAGGGTGGCATTTTTTGTTTTGAAGTTGACAAGCCTGTTCTTATCATTTTTTTAATCTATTATACTCGGATTAATTTAGCATTGGTTGTATCTTCAGTACATCAGTTTGTTTTTCTTCGTTCTCGTCATAGAATAGTTTATAATAATAATAACAATAATAAATTACAGTATCAAGCTTGAAGTTTGCAGTGCAGACTTTATAAAGCAGAGATTATATATGGTAACACCCAGGTCGATCTTAAGGGACAACCTCAAATAAAAAAAAAGGTTATTCCACTATGTTTAGAACAGAAATTGTCTGCAAACCGATAATTTTTTGCCTTACTTAAATAACCTGTCCAGTGCATTTTCGACAGAAACAAAATGGTTATAGTGGTTCCTGAAACATTATGTTAAATTATAGGTTAAAACTAAACAGTCTCTACCAAAAACATAATTCTGGTCTTTAAGGTAAATAACGTCAAAATGCTCTTTAAAATGGTAAAACAAAAACTATACAAAGTTAAAAAGTTCAATCAAAATTTAATACGTTGACAAAATAACACTTTCGTCTAGAAAGAGAAGTAAACTGAATACCATTATGATCTGCATGTAAGCTGCTAGACACGGTGGACTTCATTTCTGGGTGCAATTGGCGGGTTACTTAAATTTAGTTAATAGTCGATTTATTTGTAAATTGATGGCAAATATTGGACATATTTTAAATTTGAACTCTATCGAATACGGGAAACTAAGTTTTGTTTTACTCATCTGTTTTCCATTTTACAGCATTAGATGCAACCTTTGTATGTGGTTGTAATACGTTTACATGCAAGTAATAAATAGGTGGTTGTCTGCACAAAACGACAAAGTTGTTACATAGTTTCGAGTTGCTCAATTAACGAAGAACACATGTATAACATTCGCGATGATATACCACGCCGTGAATGGATTCAAGACAACAGAAGGCAGAACCAACAACCAACTAAAGAGCAGAGCAGCCCCGCTGAATCTTTATTTAGGATTAATATCCGCAATGACCACTTTTGCTTCAAGCAAAAAAGATGGTAAAGTAAGTGTGTTGATGAGCTCATCGTCCAGGTAGAATTCTTAAGAATTTTACGAAAACAAGTAACAACTATTCTATAAGCTGGGTTTCTTTATACTAAAAGCCAAAGGAAACTCTAAAAATGCGCAAGGGGTAATCATCTTAAAATGACGATTTATCCGGTAGGGATCTTAAACTGATTCATCCCTATCCATTATTGTTGTCTTTAAATGTAAACTTTATCGCAGTATAAACGTAAACTGCCTTAGAATTTTGTGTTTTACATATTTTTATTAAGTGAACAATTAAAATCAATTTAAGCTCTAGAAGTGTATTCAAAAATTCAAATAATAATAATGTTTTTTGAATTTTAAATACATTTTTTATGTATTTTAGATTTTCCTATTTCTTTAAAGAGATTATTAAGTTTAAAACGGGCTAAATAGTAATAATAATTATGTAAATTTAGATAAGTCATACCTCCTTGAAGCGACGGATAGATATACAGCGAAGGTTCTTGCACCCACGAAACAATCCTCACCAGGTCCTTGACGAAAGACGGTACGACGCATTTGAGCACCGCCGTGCACCCCCTCGCCGCCCCCAGCACCTCGATGTCTACCTTGAACGCCTGCGTCACCACTGCAAATAAACAGAGTTTTATTAATTTTAGCGCTAATACTCTTCCAGCTCGGAAGCGAGGCGCTTTTATCCTCTTTGGCCTGCGTCTGCAAAATGGAAGTGGAGGGCCCTCCATCGCCGCCCCACTAATTACACAACGGAAACGGATCCTTTCAGCTCATATTCTGCGAGCGAATAAAAACGGGGTCGCCTAGCAACGATCTTTCATAACATCGACAGTCGAGAAATGGAAGTGGCTTCATATCTACAAATAGCGTAAATTTTAGGAGACTGGGATGTTATAAAACGCTCTGAGAAATTGTTTTATTCAACTTTATATCTTCCGCCGAGAGCCAATATTTTGTATCACCTAGGGGTATGAAGTGAAACTGCGAAGAGAAAGCTCGAAAATGTCGATCCATCAATATTTTCAAATTACACCCATGCCGTCAAAAAAGTTTACTTTTTACAAATGTAGTTGCAAAATGAAGTTTTTTTTTTATTTATAATAAAAGCATGACATGTGTCTACAATTTCAGGATTTATTTAAATATGTTTACTATATTATAAATATATATGTTTAATGTGTGGTAATTGATTTTATACAGGTAATTTCATTACCTGGAGTAACTTAGCTAGAAATGAATGGGATATTCATATGAAAGACATGACAAAAATAGAAAAAACTAAATGATTACTAAGGATAAACAGAGAAAGAGAAGAAGAAATGAAGCGGCCATTAGAAGACAAAATTAACAAAATAATTCAAAATCTAAAACAATAGAAAGTGATAAGACCAGATAATATATGTGGTAAATTAATAATAATTGGAGAAAATAAAGTTGAACAAAGTATTTATGATCTAATTAAATAGATATTGAGTAAAAAGTATGCCGGAAGAATAGAGAGCCAAAACTATAATACCAATTATGAAAAAAGCAGATATAATTAGGTACAGCAGAATAACTACTGAATATCACTTACAAAACATTAACTACACTGATATTACTAACAATAAGATAAAAAAAACAATAAAAAATGCACCAGAGGTTTCAGACTAAATTCAGACGAGAAAGACCAACGGACATAATTCATGTAGAGAAATGTTACGAACAAGATATTGGAATAGAGATAGTATTGTAGATTTGAAACAGGAATTGAATACGTTAAAAATGCATAGTAATAAAAGATGCAAGAAACTTAGGTATATTCGAAAAATAGATAAAAATATGGCGATTTTTGCAAACCGCAGCCTTTATGTCTTTACGTTGTTATTTTACAATGACACTCATAGTTGACTTAGGAAAATTAAGAAAAGTTACAATATCTCCGATCGATTTAATGCTCATATTAGATAATTAGAAAATGTTTAAAGTCATCAAGCTTTCTTTAATTACTCATTTTACTCATGATGGTTAACGCTGAACAAAGCGTTGAAGTTTACTTCGCTGGCGACTTTTTAAATTTCCGAGTTCAACCTCTAATTTCCTTCTTCGGTGATCTGGCGTGGATGTTTGTTGGTCTATATTTGCACGCTCCCGTATCGCCTTACGAGGAAATCATAATCTTTTGGTGCTTTTGATTAATAACAGACCGACTTCGTACAACTAGGTTTTCAGAAAATATTGTAGCTCCATTAGTCGTCATGTTCCAACAGCATATCCTACAAAACGAGTTGAAATTTCATTCGAACAAAATCATGATTGTCCAATATCTGATTCAAGGTAATTTTGTCCAACTGAGAATATTTTACGAAAGAGTGTTTTTATTTATTTTTCTAATTATATAATTTTGTAAAGAATTACATTTTTATTAAAATGGTTATATCAATAAGCTAAACTGTCAATTTTTGGCAGGAGATAAACGGCAAGAATTACTTCGGAAACATTTTCATAATGCTAAGGTTACTAAGGTTATTTTCTTTTAAAGGAGTAATATGGAATACTTTGTCCACATGCTACGGATTTTTGCGTTTACAACTTTGACGTTTAGTGGGTCAACATACAAAAAATATTATTCCAAAAAGATAAAACCACAACTTACATGGCTAAGGTTTCGATGCCAATTGCTTAACAAATCTTTCACCAACATGTAGTTTTACGTTTTGGCAATGTCTATTAGTCCCCATGCTCACCAGACTTGTCTGTCTACGATTTCTTTTTTTTTTGGTTATCCCAAATCTAAATTCTCGCATAAGTTAAATGTTGCTATTTTCGAAAAAGTTGCAACTACGCCAGAAGACTATTTTAAAAAGAGATGCCGAATGTGTCTACAACAGAAAAACGTCATCTTTTCGATATAATTTTTGGCAATTAAATAATTAATGTCTACTTAACAAAATTGTATTTATTATATTTTGTTTTGATGTTCAAAATTATTTTATAATTAAAGTTATCGTGATTGATTTAATATTATATCGCTTAATTTTCTGTATTCTAAGAATTTTGAAATGTACTAGCACAAAAAATATAGTTCAATATTAAACAAATCATTGGAATTCGTTTTGATTTTTAAATTACGTGAGTATATGTATGACAAAAATATATATAGCAAGTAATGAGCAGAGGAATGTAAGGATAGGGTGTACATTCTTGTAGGTGATTACATGAAATTTACATTTTTAATCCAAGACTAAATCAAAGCGTTAGACATCCACATTTGTAACAATATTTTTCTATATATGGTTGATGGTAGTTGTCATCAAAGGGAATAAATACTTATTTATACCACTGAGTAATAAAAAAGTTGATGTTTAGTTTTAATCTAAATCATAAGTAAAATGGATCAATGCAAACAGCGAAATAAAACTATATCATATTTTCAAACAAAAACGTAGTAAAAAAATAATGGCATTAAAGAGAGCAAGTATAATAAAAAATGGGAAGATCATGGGTCAAGTACCAAAGTAAGATGAAACTATACTGCCAAAAATAAATGAAATTATGTTAAGAGAGAAACGAATTGCTTAAGAACAACAACTAACAAATGATTAAAAAAAGGTTACTAGAATTTAATACATATAACAGAAACATATAGCAAATTAGCTAACCCTTAAAAGTAGTTTAAAAGCGACAATGAAATAGTCAAAACTAAGACCAAACGTAATAAGAAATAATGTACAAAAACAAGAATAAGAATGATATTAAAATAAGGAACCAAGATAAAATCTTAAAAACAAACAATTTTGTACGAACAAAAAACAATCTATAAATAAATAATAATAGTTGAAAACGTAAATTCTAATATATTTCAAATACATTTTTACTTACATGGATAACTTGCTTGTTTCTACAGGACTTTAGAAAAGTAAGATTACAACTTAGTGATTTTAAAGGTATCCTCCTTGTAGAGGCGCATAAAAAGTTGGAATAGATTTCCGCGAACAAAGATAAATGAACAATTATATGATTTTCATTTATAAACTGCCTAGAAACTGAAATTATTGACTTTTGTGATTTTTTACCTTAAATTTTGATTTTTGAGAAACGGCTCAACCGTTTTTGCTATAAACTTGAATTTCAACTTATTTTAAGGTATATAATTGAATGCAGTCATAAAAAACGTGGTTCAAACCAATCGATTTAAAGGCCTTTCAGGCCCACCGTGGTACCCATTTCTGATAGCACCAGTAGAATTCTTGTCAGTTACGTAATCCGTTACAACAAAGAAACTTTTCCCAATCCAAAATATTTCCCTCCAAAACATGTCCCTGTTAAACGTTCACTTCTGATTTAATAAATAGCAAAGTAGAGTATACCAAAAACTAGTCTTCTTCTTTGGTTTATAGTTTTTCTTGGGGAGTAGGCAGATTGAAACAATGAGTAAAGAACTAACTCGAATTAGCATCAAAGTGGATGCCGAAACGTAGGGAATTTTCTAATAATCGTTAATTAAGATGAAGTAAAGAGGCATATGCAATTGGAATAGCCAGTATCTGGCAAAAAACAACAGATCCTAAAGAACACAAAAAATGTCTCATTGTATTTAAAAGAAAAAATGTTTAACTAATGTATGTTTTCACATTTGAACGACAAACTTAGATATTGACAAAACGCATTATTGGTAAATTAGCCAAAAACTAAACATTAAACTAAAATATTTAGTTGGAAATAAAATTGTGTCAAAAAAAAGTTTTTGAAATAGCGATGGGTAGAAAATGCATTAAGACAAACGAACAGATCCAGTTGTAGAATGAATAATGAATAATGATAATGATGATGTGTTATTGAGTAAAAAATTATGAGAGCTAATAATCAAGCGATATAAATTAATTAAAAATAGAAAACTATTGGAGACTACCAAATCTTTAAAGAGTCGAAAAGCTTTTGATTAATAAACAATTGTTATAACAAACACATTTTGCTGGCACACCCTGTGTATATAATTAAAAAATTTGAATCATCTGGAAATATATTATTTCAGAATTATATATATAAAAAAAATTATGAGTACTGCTGCTGCTGCTGTCACACAGGTCAAAGGTCAAATCGTTCGTGCCTTTCCGTGCCGACCCGAGCGCCTCCGAAGGACAAATTTTGGCCGCGGCGGCAGGCGCGACCGAGGTAATATATTTCCGGAACCGCAAGCGATGGAAAATTTTCGTTTGAGAGCGGGTAATAAAGCACTTATATATATAAAAAAAAATTATGAGTGCTGTCACACAGGTCAAAGGTCAAAGGTCAAAGTTCAACTCTAACTGGGTATACGTAAATACGTTGTCATGGCAACGGCGTACGCCAATTATGTAAAACAGAGCTTTTTAATCGTGTTTTTATTTTTAAAAACTACTATGCGAAGGGGCTCAAGCATGTCGGAGTTGGACAAGCTCTCCGGGGGTCCGCTGCCAGACCTCGTACTTCTTAATGGGATTATATTGTATGCTAAAATATATTTTAAGTAGAAGACTCAACACTATAATTATTTATTTACTTCTATTTGTGATTTGTGATTTAGGTATTAGGGCAACAAAATTACTTTTCTATGTACTTTATTCTTGATAAGAAAACATATTTCAGTTATATGTATACGTCAATGTATTTAGATAAGCCTTATTATTATAAAGCAAGTCTGCATGAGGACGAAACCTAACAGGCACCATATTTATTTGTGCTTTTAAAATTTACGTTTTTTAGATTTGTGACATTTGACCTTGTTAAGTTCAAGGTTGTTCGTATTGAATTTATATTTTTCTGTTTTACAAAACGTATTGAAATAAGCAGATAACAGGCATGCCAAGCATAGCGATTTATTGTATACTTTGATTTTAATTTTTTAATTGCTTCAACATTTTTAGTGGCCCTCTTCTGCTTTTATGTAAATGCCATTTTTTCACATTATCTTAAATTATTCGTTAATTACCATTTATCTTTGCTTTTAAATGCTAGAAAGTATGCCGTTTATAAAGCGTTTTAACTTTGCGGTGGCAAAGATTAAGATTGCATGCTCCAAAATGATAATAAGAAATAGGGTACTTTTTTATTATTATAATAACTGACATCAGCCATCTCGCCGACTTTCATTTTAATGTTGAGGAGGAATGTAGTTGGTTTATGTTATTCTATCAGGTCCCATGGCCGCTAGCGTTTTATTCTTCGTAACACTGGTTGGTGGGTTAGTGGTGTAAGGAGGTTGTTAGGTGTCCTAGAAGTATGTCGTGATGCCTTGTAGCTTGCTATCTTATAATGTCCGGTACATATTGTGTTGGTTCGAAGTGAAGTGTACATACCAAGGCACATTAAAAATATTCTTCCGTGTTTTTGAATGGAGTTGTTATATTATGTCAACGTTGGAGTAACTGGCGCAACCATATAATTCACTGCTATAGGACTATATGAGTTTTACAATGGTTTTGTAAATTTTGCTTTTTAGTGATAGTTATGAATTTCGTCAAACAAGCTAATGCATTTTTTTGAGCCTAATTTTCATATCTTTGCGTTTTTTTAGAATATGCGTTTGCCACTTAGCTTCATTTGTTTGCAGTATGGGAGTGTTGTTTAACATTACAGGTGGGCTCTGTTTTCGTTTTGTTGTAAACATTGTGTGAGTTAATTTTGCTTGGTTGACCTTTATTTTCCATTCCACAACCTCCCTTCTATTACATTTGTTCTCAGTATTATGTTTGACATAGTCGGTAGGTTTGCAGTAAAAATCAGATACAGAAGCGAATCCAGAGCCTCGAGACTAACTAGCAAAGATTGGGTATAATTGCAAGGTTTTATTTCCAATTTTTATTTGGAACTACTGATTCGACAAATATGATTTAAACAGAAAATAATAGTGATGTGAAAAGATGTTTTATTTTAAACAGAAGTTCATTATCGAACTCTTGTCTGACAGCCAGTAATATTGCTAAACAATATAGCTTTCGATGAAGTGATTGTTGAATAAGATCGGTTATTCTATGGCATTGTTGTATAATGGAGTGTCCTATCCGATGATGTTCAAAAATCCATTCATCTAAAATTTGATTATCTTTCATAATTTGCTTTAGACCTCACTTGGTGGCTTTCCAGGTTTTTGGATTAAGATAATTTGCGCGAACTTCGATTGCAACGGCCAATGTGTTAAGGACAACACTGCGTTGAGTAACGCTATTAAAATTGCTCCTCTCTTTCTGACAATGTTCAACGAACTTAAAAAGTTCGTTACTGAATTCTATATGTCTGTCGGTCTGTCGGTCTGTCTGTCGCTGTCACAAAATTATGGATTTTTTAAAATTTTAAAATGGATTCTTATAGGAAATTTTACGCTGATTTCAAAATCGAAATCAAAAAGTTTCTATCTCGAATAGTTTTCGAGATATTCGACTTCGAATTTCGGAAAAATTTCGACATTGCGATTTTATGAGTAATTCTTAAAGAAAATTTTACGCTGATTTCAATAATGAAATCGAAAAAGTTCTATGCCGAATAGTTTTCGAGATATTCGACTTCGAATTTCGGAAAAATTTTCGACATTAGGATTTTAAATGTGATTCTTATAGGAAATTTTACGCTGAATTCGAAAAAGAAGAAAAAATTCTATGTCGAATAATTTTCCAGATATTCGATTTCGAATTTTCCCAAAATTGAGAAATCGAAATCGAAAGGTTTTTTTAAGTTCGTTCTGGGATTGCTTACAGAGCAATCTCTTCGCCGGCCCCATGTTTTTAGTATAAGATCCGTAATTAGGTCAAAAACTGGGGCTTTTTTGTTAATTGACAATTTTATCTTGTTTATTGTTGACATCTTCATCAATCTCGTTAGGGTTAGGTGTGAATAACTCTGCTAGGTGTTGGGCAAATAGTTCAACTTATTTTTTTGACTTTGCCCATGAGTCAACATTTTAACGTTGCTTGGGTCTCTTAAAACCTTTGATAGTTTTCCAAATACTATAATCATCTGTAGACAAGCTGGTTATGTAGTTTTATAATGTTTCATTCCGTACTTATATAATCGTTTCCTAAGGTCATTGGTAAGTTTTGTTGTATTTATTTTTATTATGTAGATCTTTTACCAAATTAGTTATTTTTTTCGGAACATTAATAGAGTATGATTTTTGATCAATCAGTAGTGTAGTACTCTACGCTGCCTCTTGAGCTGCCGTTATAGTGATTTACTGAACTCTCTAGGTCTTTTGGTATCTTTAAACTTATTTATATGTTCATGCACGTGTTGTTTTAAGTTATCTCATTCAGTTCGTTTATTACAGAGTAGTGATCTGGGTAATTTCTTGATTATTATTATAATACTGATAGCGTAGTAAGTACAGCACTATGATTGAAAATTAGGTCTTAACTAAGAGATAGTTACATAATTCCTTGAGATGCTTGAATCTATATAATAATCTAATAAATCCGAATTCTTATTTGCATGTTAGGCAATATGCTGAAGGGTAGGTTGAGAAACATACATAACTGTAATCTGTGATAAGTTGATTAAGTTGCCTACCTCTTGCAGTTATCTGTTCAGATTCCCGTCTTGTATATTTATAATTGAAATAATCGCCAATCAAAAATTTCATAACTAACAAATTGAAAAATGGCTATAGTACGTCTTTGGAGGACAATATACAGCAACCATTGTGAAAGAGCTAGGAAGCTTATCCACTTCGACAATTTAAGGTTTGTAAAAAGGTTTCTTTATATTTTAGTAATTCATGGTAGACTATTGTGTCACAAACGATAACAGCTGTATCATGAGCTGAATCATATGGATGTTCAGTTTTGTAGATGCAATAATGAGGTGTGTTTCTGGTGTAAAATTTGTTTAGGATACAAGAGAGTAAAAATTTAATATTACAAGTATAAGGTTAAGAAGTATTCTTGTAGCTTTTTTGGTTAGCAAAATAAATACTTACCGGCTCGTACTTGAACGTCTCTGCTAATGATCCTTCCGACACTGTTGGAAGCAACGCATCTATACACGGTGCTGTGAATGTCCTGGCGGTAGGCTGCGGCGGCGAAGGGAAGCAGCACGAGGGTGCCATTTCTAAGAACCCTTCGAATTCCCGCCACGTCTCCCACAGAGGTGCCGTCCACCGAGAGCCAGTCGATGGAGGGCTGAGGACTACCAGAGGCAGAGCAGTCGAGCCAGCCGCCGCTGGAGTTCGAGAACTCCAGCCGCGTCGGCGGCTCCATCACGAACGTAGGGCCGCGAAGGTGCAGATCGAAGCCCGCAGCCAGCTCTGGAACAAAGCGAAAGCAATAAAATACTACGGTGTTCGGGCCGTGTTTTACTGCCGGCGGTAAACGGCTGGAATGCATCAGGAATGCCCCGTGCATGCTCGGCCCTTGCATTATTCACGTCCGAGGTGTCAAACTTTTACCTTTTATTTTCATCCGAGCACGCGCGCGGCTCTTGAAGGCCATATAGACGGAGTTAAGTATTCGCATGAATTTCAAGAAAGATGAGCTTTATTAATTCTTCCTTTCAGCAAACTAAATTGAGCCACGCGACGGAAGCGATATTAATCGTCATTAGAATGCATTAAGAGCTTTCTGTCTTTGGAGCCGTGCTGTCATGACATCAGTTTGAGTGCATCCTAATTTGCGTTTTAGAGAGAAGTTTTAGAAAAATAAACATTTTTGCCATTAAAAGTTAAATTAGCAGATAGTTATGACTAGATAATAAAGTTCCTTAGTAGTAATATACTCATCACTTTGTAAAGTCTTTTGCATAATTTGTTTGTAAAATGTATTCTATTTTACCTAAAATACTTGAAATACTTGAACTTCAAACATGGAGCTTACAATAATATGTATGTAACTAATTACCTGCTTCAGTAATATTCTAAGTTACTATGATTAGGTTTAAAGGAGCTTTCTATTGACCATTGAACAATTACTGCTATCGTTAATGAAGGGCTCATATTCTTCTAAATTTTTATTTTTGGCAACCTTTATTGGTTTAGGTTAAGCCATAAACAGGATATTTGAAATTGGAACTGTTTACAACTGCTAAAATTAGGAATAATCACACTCTGTAAAAACGAAAAAACTGGTTTATTGCAGTAACAGTTCGTATTTAAGAAAATGCTGTCACAAAACAATAAGTCGAAATTCAAGAATCTATCATTTTGAAAATTTCATTTTATCTATACTTAACAGTGACCTATAGTATGGTCCAATATTACTAGGATAATGGGGTCTTTAATGCTATTACGCTGTTTTCATTACGATTTACAGTTGTATCATTAAACTCTATTTTTGTAAAATAAGGACAAACTTTGGCTATAACAAAAATCTTCAAAAATTATCTAATAATGCAGCTTTCAGGAAGATTAATCATAAAACTTATACAGCTTAGCATGATCTAAATTTATATAAATCAACTCACTTTATTCCAAAGTAGAATATCCTACACTTAAAAATCCATGGCTAAGAGAAAGCGTTGTAATTATTAGGCAAACTATGGACACGGAGGCTGTTCAATTTAAATATAACCTTGCAATCAGGGCTCTACAACAATCTATCGTTTTTTCCTAATTCTACACGGGACTAAGTATGGATGACACTTTAAAAACAAAATATATTTAAATTATCTTGTTGTTGATGATTATGTGGACAATCTTATTCCTACACATCTTATAAATGTTCTAAATTAAATTTAGAAAAATACAAAAATATTGGATTTGTAGCTTTCTTAATAGTAAAGCTTAGAACAGCATGATCAAAATCTTGTTAAAGATAACTTATATGTAGACTACTACATTTATCACAAATGTTTTTTTCTGTAATGGACTTGACGAAAGTTGTGACTGTTTTTATAACATTTTTGAAGGATCTAGTTTATGGTTAACTGGCATTATTTAGTAATTAGCTCTTAACCTTAAAAGTTTCCTTCTACTCCGCTTTAGAGTATACGGATGAAATTACTTAGAAATAGAAACGTGAGAGGTGTAGATTACCTGAGCCCTCTATAATCCAACAATCAAAATAACATATCCACGTGTTTTACCATTTATTTAAAAAAACAGAAGGCGTACGATGAGCCTATGCTATCCCAATAAGAAAATGATTTAAAAAATAAAAAAGAACAAGATATATGGCAGGTAATTCAAAAACCGCAGGCAAAATAACAAAGTCCAGCCGAAGACAAAACTCAGAAACTATAACTCATCTAATTCAAACATTCAAGTACTGCAGTACAATTTACAACTCTAACTACTTATCCTTTTACTTGATCACTTTATAAATATCATCGAAGAATAAAATTTGTTATATGAAAAAATTTTTATTAGATTTTTCGTGTTACTTAGGTTAGGATATGATAAACTAATTATGGTTATAGTGTTTTTTAGCTGAATTTAACTGTTAACAATACGCTTTAACGTTTGACATTTCATTAAGAATGCAATTTGTAAGATTTTATTATTTAGGACAACTTGATTATTTTTAGTAATAACACACAATAATAATCACAATAGTGGTTTCTGTGCCATAGATTTTAGTCTGCGTCATTCCTGTCTTACTATTCAATTTAATTGTTTGATTTCTATTTTAATTAGTCTACACGATAGTATATAAGCATATATTAACGCTTCCCCTTGATTAACTTAAAAAGCAGAATAGAATACAAACAAAAGTTTGTACGACTCCTACAACCAATATAAACAATATAAACTCAATTATAAATTCTGCCATAAATTAATTCGCAAGAACAAAAGTGCCTCCTGGTGTTACGAGAAGTTGCCAAAATAACACAGCGAAACATTTTTGGTATCTCTCAGAGAGCTATAAATTTATTCTTGATTAAAAATGCACACACAAAAAGCTTTAAAGGAAATTATAAAGATTTGAACCTAAATTCCTTATCCTCACGTTTCTGCATTTCGAAATCATAACAGCGACATGATAAACAATATTTTGCATGTTGTGGAACTACTATCAGATCACAACCTCATGATAGTCACAACATTTCAAATATTCAAATGCAACAAAAAATGAGAAGAGATACCGTAGACCATTCTCCGTGGCGGAATTTAATTTCTATCTAAATAGACTATTATAATCAAGAATAGTAGAATTACTTTCAACATACTGACTTACCTTCCAATTAGCACTATTTCAGATAAAAAGAAATAAAATTTCACTTCCGAAGCATTGTAAATAAATATACAATAGCCTGAAACCCATTTCTTTTAAAAACCGCACAAATAAACTTATACTAGACACTTGTCTGATACTATCGATACCAACTGCTAACGAGTTTGGCCCTACCCCTATTTTTGGCAAAGCGAGTAAGAACCTTAGGGCAGAACGGAACTGTGAATTCGGATCTTACCGATCAGAGTGTGTTGTAAGCTATCGAAAATAAAAGTAAAATTCCAACCAAGATTTCATTTCGTTTGTCGCCCATGAGTTACTTACTACAAACTCTTTGAAACTATATTAAACAAGCTTAATTTGTATTTTGGGAATTAAAAGTCTTCTTATTGTTAAATCATTGTCAAACAGCCATTTGAAGATTTCATACAACGATTGACCACAGCTTCATCTGCCGTTTTAATTTATCGTCCCAATGACTTATAATGTTATATAGCGCTACAATCTACTAAAAAACTTGCCCAGCGGTGCAGTTTTAGAGTTTAAAGTAAGTTGTCATTTCTAGTTAACACAATTCAAAATAGTGGTATTCTTTCTATTATATTGGATTCAGATGTTGCCAAAATCTCGCCAAATTATTTGTAAATGTGAAATATACAATATAGATATAAAGATAAATTTTTGTTTTCGTGAATGAATGAAATATATACGAACGTAATTCTTGTAAACTCGGAACAATAAACGTATTTAATTTAATTTAAACATGAAATTTTTAGTTTTTTTGCGAATAACTGAATTTTTTTTTTATTTATTATTAAAAAATTGAATTTGTTACCAATTCTTAAAAAAAGTTAAAAAGTGGATAGCTGGGAGTGTTCGAAGAATCTTCAAAATAATTTTTAAACCGATCCTACTTGATTTTTGAGAATTGAGACATATGCACGAAATTTTTCGGAAAATTTTTTATTCAAGTCGGATCGGCTTTAAATTTCTTTTGGTGATTCTTTGAGTAAAATCAAACAACTTTTGTTCTTATAATTTTTTTTCTAAACCTTTTCTTTCGTCCGTAAAAAAGACTCAAATTTCAAAAAATTGGAAAAACTTGACCTTGAATTTTCAGCCAATCCACTCACTCTACGAAAAAAATACAAAGGAAATTTTTTGTGTATTTTGTACGTAGAAAACGATGGCGTAAAGTAAAATTTTAAATAACGCCGTTTTCAATTCTTTTTTTCATTTTGTCAAATGTTTTTTCCGACTTCCGGTCTTATTTCCAGTTTTTGACCATATATATCGAGTTGAACTAAAAAGCGCCACACGGTATCATAAAGTTGAGGCTTCAAGCTTTCATTTGCACTAAGAATCGACCTATAAAAGTGCGTTAAAAAATGGGTAGGTGGGGGTGTTCGATTTCCGGGAGAATTACCCATATATATATATATATATGGGTAATTCTCCCGGAATTTTTATTCAATAATTATTATTCAATAATTTTATTTAAATAATCATGTTTTTCCATAAAACTAAATATATATATATATATATATATATATATATATATATATATATATATATATATATATATATATATATAATATTAATAAAATTATTTGAATAAAATTACCTATTGCTATCTAAGTGTAGTTTCAGCAGTCAATAATAAATTTTCCATCACTGGGCTAATTTAAAATATTTATGAACGCATAGCAATTTTGAGAATGTATAGGTATTAAGTAACTGCTTTCTAAATTCTAAGACATAGTGGAATTTAAGATTCGCAGCTAAAGTCGGTGCATCTTTTAATTCAATCCAATTTTCCCCAATTTCTTATACGGACATATTAGCAGTAACTAAACAACCAATTTAAAGTTTATGTAACCAAACTTTCTCTTTAAAAATAGATGTACTCTCTATAGACATATAAATAAGCTGAAAAAGCAAAATTATAATAGTAAAGAGATAAATTATACAACCAAGGATAAAGCAGCTTATTGCGACCAAAACTAAATCAAAATTACCATTTTTTGATAACAAAAAAAGTTGCTTAGGTTGTTACAATTAAAGCAACTGAAAGACTGATAAGTGCATATCATATTATTTAATTAAATTATTCAAATTTGGTTAAATGTTTAACAATTGATCAATAAGCTCGTTTTATCATCGATCATCATCGATCAGCTTTGATCAAAATCTTTAAATTATTACTATCAGTAGTTTAATAACATCTATGACTCTCCTTATTAATAGGTACATTTCAAAGAAATACTACCTATTGCTGAAGTCTTCTTGTCACGATTTCTAAAAAATTTCTTCTTAGTTTTTTGTTGCATACCGTTAGATAGAGAAAAAAAGAAAACGAGTAACTTTAGTGCTTTCACGTCTGTTACGAGGGTAAGGTGAAAAGTTCCTGGCCTGACACAGAGATGGTGCTGCAATCGGCAAACAATTATGTTTCCTGCTTGGGTGCATGTGTCATTAGTTCGTATGACTAGTTTCAACTTGTTCGCTCAAGTAGTTTGTTTACAAGAATTTTTTCAGTAGACATGTTGCATGTTTTTTGTTAAAATGGATTCTTCGTTTTGGATGGATTAACCCCTAAGAAAATTCATTCGAAGTTGACAAAAGTTTAGGGGGACTCTGCTCCTGCCATGTCAAGTGTTAAAAAGTGGGCAGCTGAATTTAAACGTGGTCGCACACCCCTCGAAGATGACTCACGTGAAGGACGGCCAAAAACCGCAACCACACCGGAAACCATCGAAAAAGTGCATGATATTGTGTTGGACGATAGACGAGTGAAGGTGAGTGAAATAGCTGAGGTTGTGGGGATATCGGAAGAAAGGGTGCGAAATATCTTGAACGAAGAATTAGGGATGCGAAAGCTCTGCTCAAGATGGGTACCGCATTTGCTGAATGCTGATCAAAAGCAAATGCGCAAACGATTCAACAGGGATCCGACCGATTTTGTGCGGCAATTTGTCACCATTGATGGAACATAGGTCCACCACTACATGCCAGAAACGAAACAGCAGTTCAAGCAGTGGGTGGAAGCTGGTGGTTCAGCGCCAAAGAAAGCGAAGTCGATCACATCTGCCGGAAAGGTGCCCAGCGTGTTTTGAGATGCGAAAGGGATCCTGTTAATTGATTATCTTGCAAAAGACAGAACAATTACAGGCGAATATTACTCCAACCTTCTTGACCAGCTGGATGCCAAAATTCGCGAGAAGAGGCCTGGCTTGAAGAAGAAAAAAATCATCTTTCACCAGGACAACGTACCTGCGTTAGCGATGGAAAAACTGCGGGATTTGGGGTATGATTTGCTCGGCCATCCCCCCTATTCTCCTGATTTGGCACCCTCAGACTTCCATCTGTTCCCAAACTTAAAAAAATTTGTTTCTGTGAAGCGCTTCGCATCCAATGAAGAAGTTGATGAATATTTTAACAATCTTTCAGATTCTCACTTCCGAGAAGGAATACTGATGTTGGAGAGGCGTTGGATCAAGTGTGTTGAAGTTAACGGAGATTATGTAGAAAAATAATATCATTTTTAAACTGAAAGTCGCAGTCTTTCATTGTCAGGCCGAGAACTTTTCACCTAACCCTCGTAGGATTAAATTAAAAAGTAATTTAAATTTTGGCATTCCTCTTATTAGACAAAAAATAAAATAAAACGCATAGTATAAAAAAGTAAATTAAAGATTTTAAACAACAATAAAAGTTTTATGATAAAAGTAAAACTTTTCTGTTACTGTATTACGTACAATTAAACCACGGCATAAAATATTTCTAAGAATTAAAATACAAGCACCGGTTTACAATTTTCTTCCGCATATAAGTAACCAAATCAACATGCGAGCTTTTAGAAGGTTTTTGAAGTTCTAATTTATTCTTCACTAGCTGTATCCGGCCACGCGTTGCTGTGGCTTAGTCTGGTTAAATGGAAAAGACATATTACCTCTCACAGGTGTGACATCTATATAATATAGGTAAATAAAAACACGCGTGCATTCGAATTCAACGTTGTGTCAAAATTTCAAAGCAATCGGTGAAGAACTAGAAACTAACATATCCCTGTTGGAGTTTTTTCTGAATTTTGATGTTTTTGGTAAATTGATAGTCAGTTTTATCTTTGTCGTTCTGATTCCAATATAAACGAGAGATAACTTCTATATTGCGGCTGTCTATACTTTTATTATTTAAAATCTCCATTAGTTTTTTGTATTGGTGTTTTCAAAGTCCATAAAGCACAACTATATATCGTTATTTATGTCAAGGCACTTCTAAATTAGCAAATTTAAATTAAAGCCTCCTTTGTGTTCATACAATTCCTAAAACTAAATCGTTTGTCATATATCTCGTTTTCCAGAGTTTTCAAAAACGCTGTAAACGTGTGACTCGTTAAGACTATAGTTCTGTAATTTGAATAAGTTGTTGCATGAGATTTTCAGGGATTACGACAAAGGTTAATTAAAGCCGCTGTTTGGGAATTATGTCGGTCTAATAGATTTGATAGAAAAGTTCAACCAAGACGTCAATACAGTCCTCATCAATGAGTTTTATTAATTCAGTAATTCCATCTGTCTCTGCAGCTTTACCATTAGTTATGCATAAATTACCTCTTTCGTTAATATTGCTGGTTTTGTGTTTTTCGTTTTTTGCACTACAAATTTTTCTTTTTCATAATTAAATAATTGTCGAATGTAAATGGTCCATTGTGATAACTTCTCCTTTAGTTTATTAATTATATTTCTCTGGTTGCCCTTAGAAATATTTGAAGATGCATAATGGTTATTAGTAATTATCCCATAAATAGTAACCCACTAATTACTAATGGTAAAGCTACTGAAAAAGTTAATTTTATTAAATATGTGGGTTGTTGAATAAACAACTTTTTTTTCAGTTTCTCACTTATGTAATTCTATTACAGCAATACGATCGTCTTTGTAACCCCACTTCATTGGTAAATAATCAAACTTGACAAAAAATACAACGTAACATACAACTTTAAGACTTGATAATTGCAACCGTACGGATATCTCTGTTGTGTAAAGTAAGGGTAGGTTTCATTTTGTAACAGTATTTATGTAAATACTTTTGAGTTTTCTTTGCATTATAAGTGTTATTTCAAAAAGATACCGAAGACATCCCTGTTTCGCTGTTTTGTGATAAATTTGTGGTATTTATTTTATTTTATGTGGCCTTTTCCGATTGAAATTTACGACATGAAAACCCACTTGTTCTCCTGCTTCACCGAGCATCGAATATTGGATGAGTCTTGGACAAAACACGGTCAGTATTCGGTGTCAATTAAATCCGGCGTTAAGAGGGTGCACTTAGCCAGATGAAATTAGCGTTTTTAATTCGCATCCTCATCAGTTAACGTCCTATCGAATTACCAATGATTGATGGACACGCCAAAGCACGTACGTGCTTGATATTCCATTACCGGCCGCTCTCGCCTCGAACACTTTCCCCTTTGTATGTTTAGATCAATCCGTTATAAACGTCTCTAGCAATCAGTTTGCACCGATTACAACAATGCACGTTCCGTCTGGAACAAAGGAAATTCTCTCCTTCGGCGAACAGGCCGGGCCGTTCAATCCGCCCTTTGTACGTTTGAGCGGGCTGATTGATTGTTCTCAAAACGCGGAATTCCGGGCCAGATCCGGGTCTGCGCTAGGACAGGCCCGCCGACACAACTAATCCCCTTAGTGCGCGGCTTGTAAACACGCGAGGAGCGGCTATGGCCGCGATCCGGCGCCGGATTTGAATTTTTTAGCATAAACTGTCTCAAAGCAGACAGCGCCTTTGAGCCACTCTTTCACGAAATAATGACGGCTCCGTTCTGATTCACATTACGAGCGAATAACTCTCCCGGATTAATCCTCGCGAGCGGAACGGAACCGAATAATTGCGACGGAACCCATTGTTCCCGGACGCGACAGAGGAAAGCCCGGCGGAAGCGCGCCGTGTCGAATCAATTTTTTTAAAAGCTACAGCCGGTGCATTATGCATACTGCAGCGCTCCTTTTTGGTGGGAAACAAATGGATGAATGTATCCCTATCGCTCCGCTGCTAGTTCCTGCCATCCAAGGCAGAATGTAGCCGAGATAGTCTTCAGCTGCGCTTTGCTTTCACTTCGCCGCTCTTTTGGGTGCAAAAACTACCCTAATAAATTGCTACCTTATTGGAGCTGCCCTCTTAAAGCCGCGTGCTAACTGAAGGCATCCGTAACAATATAATTTACAAGACCACCCCACTTGTAGGGAACGTGAGACAGCTGGGGACGTTCGCAGCTGATAAATCTAATTGAACAAATTAATCAGCCCAAGAAATGGCAAAGCTTCTTAATTTCGTTTCGTGCAAGACTACAATAGCAGACCCCTTCTATTCGTTTGCTTGACGTTATCTGCCTTGGCATTCTATTGTAACATCAACGCTGTAAACTCATTCAGTGTAGAGAATCGCACGCAAAAAAGCATAAAAACTCGTTAAAATTATAGCGTTCCTCAGCTGGTTGTGCCTTTGTTATACTTTATATGATTTTGTTTTTCCTGCTTATGAATATACATCGCGTTCGTCATATTAACTCTAAAATAGAATAAATTTTAGGGAATTATTTCGTGTTATTTTATATTATTATTGGCTTACATTTACATAAGTTGTTGAATAGGTTGATTTCTCTACTTGTAATTGTAATTTATGTATTTTGATTTGAATTCTACAGCAACATTTTAATTTACATTTACCTAATTACTAGAAATTTGAATGCTAAGAATTGCTATTGCGTTTTTAATTTTAATAGTTTTGCTGTTAGTATTAAATACGTTTATTTAACTACAAATAATTGTTATTACTTCTTATGCTGTTTTAGATATAGTAGATTTTGTATAATTGGGTTTTTATGTTGGTTTGTAATCTATAACATGGATATTTGTACATGTTAATAAAATATGTCTCTAAATAACCGAAAAATATTAAGAAAAGGTGAAGGTTATAAAGTACTAATGAGAAAAACAACTTTGCCAACAAGCAATAAATTTGGAAATTGTCAAGACCAAAATGTAAATCAAAAATTACTATGGCGATTTAGATTATAGCAAAAACTCCAATTTGTAAGAAAGCAAACAAAAGGAGCTGCGTAAGTTGCCCAATACTTGTGAAAATCAGAGGAGGCATACATATTACCCGGTAAAAAAAGAAGGTAAATATTTAATTGAGATAAAATGAATGCTTCCACAGATAATTAACAAAATAAATATATTAAGACAGGAGCATGGTGAACATAGAAAAACAGTTTCAAAAGCAAGGAAATAAACAGAAAGTTAAAACAAAGATTAGTAAATTTTAAAAACAAGATAGAGTTAATAGACAAAAAAGAAAAAATAAGAATGTAGCGATAACAGGTATCGACATAGAAAAAAAAAGAGTACAACAGTTTTTAAAAGAAGAAGCACGTTGCAGAGAAAATCAAAGGAGCACACATTAGTAAGCAAAAAAATAAAAACTGTTTAACTATTGCAGAAGTAAATAAGTGGGAGTATTAAACTAATAATATTCAAAATTAAATTAAACTTAATATAATAATATATCAAAGAGAAATTTTAAAAACTTAAAGTAGTAGTTACAAATATAAAAGAAAAAGGAAATCGACCAGAACTGCCTATCCGAAACTAAGCGTTGGTAATATAATATAAGGTTGAGTTAAAAACATGAATAAATGGGCTAAAAAACTAGTTAATAATACAGAACAAATGGAACAATAGAAACAACAAGGCGTAAAACTAGATATAGATAATAATAAAAGTATAATGGGGGAACTAGTTAAATTATATATAAAGAAATGTATAACAAATAAGAATTGCTATAAGTCACAAGATAAAAAATTTCTTACTAGGTAAATAGAACGTAAAAGAAATTTTTAAAAACAGAGATATTAAGGATGATATTAATATATAATAAATATTATTAATTATTATTATTATTATATATATATATATATATATATATATATATATATATATATATATATATATATATATATATATATATATATAATATAATTAATAAGAGAGATAAAAAGATATAAGTAAATTCTACTAGCTCTGCTAGAAACTCAACAAATAAGGAAAGAAATTATAGAATTTAGCAGTGGAGAAGAGAATAAAACAAATAAAGATAACCTTAATTAACTTCAGCCTATTAAACAATTTTACTAAAGTGGCAGGTTGTGATTTAAAGATTATAATGGAAAATTTTAATGCAAAAGTGGAGAGGAAAAATGTAGTAACAGTAAAACCGAGTTTGAATACCACAAGCAAAAAATTTCTATTTAAAAAAAATTCAAATCAAAAGTACATGCTTTGTTCTTAAAATTATTTACAAATAGACATAAATGGCGCCAAACAGTATAGTCGTAAGCTAAATCGGCTATTTAATAACAGAAAACGCAATCGTTGAAAATTCTCTATATAAGGAGAGAAGCGGATGGTGACTCTGATAACTATATGGTAAGAGTAAACTCAAACAAGAAAACCTAAAGTGCACAAAGAAAGAAAGAAAAGAAAGTTTTTGCACGAGGGCAAACAAAAAAAACTACATTTGCAGTATTGTTTAATGTATTATTAGAAACATAGATAGAACAGGCACTATCTTTAACAAGATGCACTAATGTTCTGTTTTGAGCAGATGATGCCACCATTATTGCTATTGCTAAGAGCTTGGTGAAGGTTAGGAAGATTGTAAGAGGCTATATGAAGAGTCGGCTTAACGGCGAATAAAAAATTATTGATACACGATATTTGGAAGGAAATGCCAAAAATAAAGCTAAATAACAATGAAAAACAAATACGGTAAAGATTATAAATTTAAAAATAGTAGTAGTAGTAATAGAATAGTGAGAAATCAAAAAAACGAGTAACGGCTGGAGATAGAAGTGTGGTTAGATTGGAAAGAATATTTACATTTAAAAATGTATCAATAAAAATGAAACTAAGCATACAATAAACATAGAAGAGTATATAATAATAAAGCCAATGGAATTTATGCGAACAAAAGGTAGATTGTAAGCAACAAATGTAAAACAAAAATACTAAGAGATTGATAACAGAAAGAAAGTAAAGGAAGAGTGAAGAAGAAAAACCAACTAAGAAATCACAGGTCCTAGTATGCGAAGCTTAGCACATTAGCAGTGGTTAAAACACCAAGATTAAAATGAGTGGGTTATGTGCTACGCATGGAAAATCAAGGAGTGCAAAAAAGAGTCTTACTGGCAGAAATGAAAAACAGTACAAGAAAAAGAAGACCAAAAGAAAATGATTCAATGACATAGAAAAACGTATAAAAACTCTAGAAAAGAGCAACTGGCCACACATTCGAACAAATAGAAAAGAGCAGAAGGTGCTTACCGAAGAAGATTGGTCAGTTCTAGGGAAATGTGCAAAATTTACGAAGATAGCTATACTACCTGCTCCGAAAGAATATATTTTACATACACTCACGGTATTTCTTCTAAATGCTGAGAATTAAAAATTATTTTTGTACTCAAATTGTATCTATAATTCAGACGATTTTGTTATTCAAGTTCTATCAATTTTGTTATTGTAACTATTTTTCAAAATAATCTTTTGCATTTTATGTAACTGAAGCAAGTTTAGGATTTTAATTTTTTTTAAATCAATAGCATTATAAATTCTATTGCTCAACACTGTTGTTATTACCAATTTTGTTGTTGTTGTTGTAACTTATAAATTCAAATATTTGTCATAATAATGCCTACTTATCTAACACTGTAAACCTTAAAGCGCCTAGAGCTTATCCAGTTGATAGAATTTGATTTTAGTATTTATATTATTTAATAGTTATCTTCAAGAAAGCTATTATTTAAGTACACTATATAAAATAATTATTAAATTGTCTACAATTCCTCTAATAAAAAAATCCATATCTATCAAGTAATTCACGGTACAAATTACATTTGATTGCCTGCTCTAAATTAAAAAGGAGCAATCCACTTGAGGCCAGCTTTTTCAGTTTGAAATCGTATGTATAGTTCTCCTTAGGTTTGGGTATAAAAATTCTGATAAAATTATTGAATCATAAAGCTTCTTCTACAATGTTTGGAAAATCTTGATAATAAAATAATATTACAAATAATTGTGTAGGAAACAAGAGAAAATAAAAAACAAACCGAGTGGAAAAGATCTATACAATTTAATATAACTCAAATAGCGACATATTTTAAGAACAATTAATTTTGATTCATTTCAGAAGCAAGAGATCTTAAATCTTACTTTCAAATCAAATGTACCTTTCGTCTGGATCATGCCGTATTGTTTATTATAATCATACAAAACAGGAAAATTGTTCTATATAAATATACGGATGTCTCATGTAAGTATAGATGTAAGCAATAAAGTGGCAATTTTCAACTAAACAGTTATGTTAGGAGGAAGAAGACTATGTGCAACTCTGTGTAATTTTATATTATTTTAAGTAGTCTGATGTGTCGCACTATTTTTTTTAAATAAGGAACTATTGACTTGATAAACCAAAATAAATTTTATAGGCTATTTGAAATATTAGAAACGTGTCCTTGAAAACAATTAAGAATGCACTAAATAATCACTGATTGACAATTTTAAGTTCTCACTAGAGTGTTCAATATATATTCGAGTTGTTTGCTAATTAGAATTTATGCCTATTTAACAAAATTGCTAAGTTTTTTGGATACCAAAATTTAAAAAAAAATTGTTTAGCTGAGTATAACAACCAAGTCACGGAGAAATGGCGGAGCTAAACCTGGAAAACATTTCAAAAACTCTCAACCGGTGTTCAGTTACACTTCATTTAAGAACGTTCTCTTTAAGATCTTTTTAATCCAAATTAAGTTTATAAAAATTATATAAGTAAAAAGAGCTATGTTTTCAATAACAAATATATCACTTTCTTAAATTACGTTAAAACATAATGAACATTAACAAATATAATCAAAAAATAAATAAATTTAAGGCTGAAATCAAATCTTGTTTTGTCAAGACATAATTTTCGTTTTATGTTATGAACTCTGGCTATAGAACTTTTCATAAAGAGAAATATAAATGGGAAAGGTTTATTGCAGACCCTTTCCAGGCTGAAGCTGTTTATCTGTTTCTTCAGTATATTTGGTAAACCGAGAAAGCGCCCCTATTCAGCATAACATGGTCCGACGCCGTAATAACGAAATCTGGCTTGCTTGACGCCGTTTAGATTAGGAGTTTTAGTGTGGTCGTATAAAGTTATGTTGCCGCTATCAACAGAGTGTAGGCAAAATTAGTTGTCTTAATTAGAGGCGCGCGTTCGGCAGAGTCAACATAGGCGGAAATGCCAGGCGAAAAGCTGGGTTTGCTGTTATTGCAGGCCCGTCTCGCACAAATCACACGGAGGCCGGAGGCCTCACTTATTCAGGAAGAGATGACCGCGTCCTGCCATTTAAAGCTTATTACTATTTAAGAAGAGCGGCCCATCCTTGGACAAAGCTCCAGAATTATTCTGTCGCTGCAAATATATCTGTTTATGTTGAGAGATAAAGCGAGTTTATCTCCCTAGGGCGGGCAAGTGGGCTTTATGAGCTGAATAAAAAATATCAGTTACATTACATGTCAGTGTCCTCGCGGCGGCACGATGAGACGCTTCCGAGGGCGCTTCAGCTCAGACTTGATTTAAAGGGTCTGTTTGGCTACCGCTTGGAGGAATTGTACGCTTTCATATCCAGATAGCTTTTAAAGCGCGCTTTCGGGGGAGATCCTGCAAGTTGCATGCATTCGTTGCCAGTCGTTCGCATACTTGGTTAGCATTCGAACACTGATTTTACGAGTGATGTTGTTGAGGAAGCTTTTATTTTCCCAAACTTTCAATGTATCTAGGTTTCACTTAAAAATACACATACATTTAAGCGGTAAAATTTACGACGACTTTTGCTTATTAATAGATACCAAATCACATAATAAACTTAAGTATTTATTCTTTTTTACAAAGAATAGTATTTCAAAATTAGACTTTAACATGCTCTATAGGCCTTAAACTTGATTGGTTGTAATTTTTTTTTAATTTTAAGGGCATGCCTTTTAAGTTTTTTATCTTGTTAAAATTTGCCTTTGACATAATAGACAACATTTGTTTGAAAAGTTCCAGGACAGATTCTTTAATTCTTTACCTGTGATATCCAAACGTAATAAATGTTTTGAATAAATATGGCTTTGAAAGTGCTTCAATGTAAATTCACCACTTGTCTGGCTGTATTTAGTAACCCACTGTTCGACTTGTTGTTGCGTTTAGTTAGTACATCTGCAAGTGACATTATGGAACATGGAGTTAACACATTAAACTAGAGAAAACCTCTAGTAAAATATGGAATATGATACAGAGAGCATATGATGATGAGGCATTATCCAGAATCTACGTTTTTATAATGATACAAAAGTTATTATAAGGATGGAGAGGAAGGGGCGGAGATTCAGTAGAATACGATTTTAGAGTCGGCCGCCCATAAACATCACATGCCACTATAAATGTGAAACGCGTGGAATAGAAGACATTTGTGTTACTGTATGCATGATATCAGAAGAGCTGAAATTGTATAGGGATATGTATCACTAAATTATATGCAACGGTTTAGGGAAAAATACTTAATACAAAAATAGTTCCAATGTATACTGACAGAGGAACAGAAAGAAACTAGATAAACATTGTTGTTGAACTGTTGGAAAGGGCCTCATGTAAAAATGCCGTTGAAAAGAGAGCGTAATGTAGATATTGCAGAAATCCAAACGATTGCGACAGATGTGCTAAGAGTTATTTCGAATGAAACGATGGCAGCTATGCCTAAATAGTTAATAGGACTACTTTAAAAAAAATTGAGCTTTTAGCTTCTCACTAATGTTGCTATAATTTTTGTACTTCTATAGATAACATCTTTAAACTTGACAATCGTCTTTCTCAAAGTATGTACTATAGTTACATAGTTACAAAGGGCAATATAAAAGCATCTGTGGATAGAGTGGCATAAAATCATATTTTCTGATAGATCCAGATTTGGTTTAAAGCGAAACGATAGTCATATATTAATAAGCCATAGATTCGGGAAAAGAGAGCAAGAAGATTGCTTTTCTACAAGGCGTGCAACGGCAACTATGGGTATTATGGCATAAGCATAGCCTATCAGTTATGATAACAGGTCACCTCTAGTTAGAGTTAAAAGCAACATTACCAATTAGACCTAGTACCAACGCAGTCTTAGAATCAGCGTCATTTTCTTTCCCTCAGAGTCCACGTAATAAAACATGTGATACGTAACATATTAAACTTTTTGAAATAAAAAAAGTAGAAATTATCCCATAGTACGCCCAAATATTTGACTTTTATCAATTAAAAATTTATGGAATATTATTGTGAGAATGTTCCAGACATGAACCCGAGATGGAGCCATACTTTATTAAATAATTGCAAATGTTTATTGACAAATATTTTGCAACCTTTATTCATTATTTGTCCTATACTATTAAATAGATCTGGAAATTTTTAATTATTAATTTGCCACTTTTTCAGTGGGCACTAGTTCATTAATCACTGTTCCTATGTCTTCAAACAATAACTCTTAAATATTATTTTTTGTTTTATATAGTTATGTATGAATTAAACTTATGCCTTAAAGTGATAAGTTTTTTTTCAAGTGCCATACTGTGTTTTTGATTTTTGTAGTTATATTTGTAATTGTACTGCCACTTCTTAATTCTATTATTCAGTTTATTTTGTTAGTAACAGATGATGTTTATGGCTTTCTATGTTTTTGGGCGTATATAAATACTATAGCTGATTTTTAGTTGGCAATAAATTTTATATAAAATTATATTAGCAATTTCTTCTTACAAACAATTTGTATTAATAGTTTTTAAATTACTTGGACCAGTTGAAATTGAGTTTCTATAGTTATTTATAGTTATTTTTTATTATGTGTTAAATTATTATTATAGCGATTCGTATAAGCTTTTGATATAGTATTTACTTGCAATTATTAATTAGCTTAGATGATTATACATAGTATCATTAGTTCTATCTACGGTTTTTGTAATTGTACTGGTTTAGTTCGTAATTCAGATACGGCAATTTCTTTAATAATTATCGTACTATTGTTGTTGGCTTGGTATGATGTATAAGGATATTGTAAATGCTTTTTGATTTCCGAGTAGATAAATTTGTTTATAAATATTTTTTAAACTATTAAAATATTCGTTAAATTAAGGTAAAGAAGTACTGATGTGGTTAGAATAATCATCAATATTGAAAGTCAGAACTACTTTAAAAAATTTATTAGCGGTGACTTTAGTATTCAAATAAAGCCTCTAGTAAATTGTAAAGCTTTACTTTAAGATGTCAAAGCTTCTCTAGCTGTAAATACCTAGCAGTTATTACAGGAGCTTGGACTATTCAACAAACTAAGCCTTTAGAACTTGACAGAAATTGGAAAAACTTGATGAAATCAAACTATTACCTTGTTCCGCATATGGTTCTAATAAGGCATAGAAAACTTTACATATATCGTAGACGGATTACTATACAACACAATGGCATATACAGGGAGTTTTAAAAAGAATAATTCAATTTAAAATGTTTGTATTATGAAGAATAATGAACACAGACGCTTAAGATTAATTTTATATTACAAGGCTAATCTTGAAGTTTTTTTTACATACCTATGCTCAATATACCCCCCTTGGGATGCATATGTCCGTACGGTCTTTTATAAGCCCCCCACAAGAAAAAAACACACACATTGAGGTCCGGCGACCTTATAGACCAGTTATGTAAAGTTGAATTGTTAGGTTCCGTACGGTCATCATTGTGGAATCTGATTATTCAAAAATTCTCGAACTTCTAGACTTCAGTGTGGCGGTGCACCGTCCTGTTAAAAAAATCAATTTGTATCGGTCTCTAACTGTGGGAAAAGCTAGTTTTCAATTATATCTAGATATGTGATTTATATAACAATGTTTTCTAAATAGAAAAAGGGACCGTACACCTTTTCCTGAGAAATTGTACAAAAAACATTAAGTTTAGGAAAGTCTCTTTCATGCTATACAATTTAATGTGGCTGCTTCGTACCCCATACTCTAACATTGTGGAGGTTCTTATCTTATCACTTAAATAAAAAGTAGCCTCGTCAGAAAACTCTGAAGATGTTACAAAATTGTCATGTTCTACTACCTTGTTGAGGATAAATTCACACAACTCTACACATCGTTGTTTGGCACTTGCATGAAGAGTTGCATTAATTAAATCCTGTATTGTTTCATAATCAAACGTCGCCGCAAAACACGCCAGATAGACGTTGAGGAAACGTTTAGTTCTCTATCGGCACGGCGAATGGTCTTTTGGGGGGTGCCTGCGAAACTCAGCGGGTCGCGTTCTACATCTTTGCCTGTCACACGGGGACGACCACTCAATTTCCTTTAACACAGATCTGTAATCTGGGGAGGTTCAACAACATATTGTCGCCGAAAATTATGTTGAACAACTGTTACGAATTCACACTATGCGTAGCGTAGAACATAATTATTTCTATTATCCAATTGCCATCTTGACAAACACTGAAGTAGCAAGTGAACGAAGCACGTTGGTGCTATCTATCGACAACCGCGTGAAACTCAAAAATTTCCTCTTTCTAACAGTACATTGTTTGATCAAAATGGATTAAAAGCTAAATAGTTATGATTTTTTTAATCAGACGATTTTTTTTGAAATATCCTGTATTTTAATTTTTTTTGTATTTCTTTTAAAATATGAAGTAAATATAATTCATTTTAAAAAACAAAATATGATAATATTAATTTCTTTTCTATAAATTGTGATATCTAGGTTTATTTTAATTAAAAACTACTTAATATTTTGTGCTGTTGTTGAACCTATAATAAAATTTTTTATCTATATTTTATTTCTAATCTAATTTTTAAACATCAAAATTTTTGGTTGTCACGTTAAACTTTCAAATTTTTTGTTGGTACAAGTTTATTAGGTTACAAGACGATGTTTTGTAAAAGTTTTACTTTTTGCTTCTGCCTCCAACTTTTAATATTGCATTTTTTATGTACAAACGGTAGAAATTTTCGATTTTTTGTCTGCATAAAATATTAGATACTTGAGTTTTACGTTTTTACTTCTTTCAACAAACACAGCAGTTCAAAGGGAATTGTTTTTGACATTAGTATTTGCAACTGTTAACTTCCATTTTTATAAATAATGTTGGCGTAGTATTTGTTATTTTTTTATATACAATCTCGCATATTAGTATAATTATAATAGTGGAGAAAACAATAAAATTGTTGTTTTGGCACCTAATTGGTTATACTTTTCAGTAATAATAAGCAACATTCTGTGTAATTGTATATCTTTATTGTTTAAAATAAAGTAAGAGAATGTAAAATATCAATAAAAGTTCTTTCAAAATGTACAATTGGTAGACATCTGAGGAAAGTACGTTTAATTTATAAACGGCTACGAATGCATTTCCATAATGTGAATAATGCCCAAGCTCAACAAAGGATTAAATTTACGGATAATTGCTTCTAAATTCTAAATATACTAGCGAGAAGAATAATTGTTATTAGCAATAAGTAAAAATTTTTCAAAATTTATTCAAACATAAATGTAGGTATTACAAGGAAAAAGAAGCCTCTAATTTGTTAGACATGATCTTTTTGGGCTTATAGTAATGTTGTGCGAATTTCGAAGAAATTGGATAATAAAATTGTTTCATGTGGTTCGAGTTATAAATGCAAAATTATACTTTGAGCGTAATCGTTACTTTATAATAATCAACAGAAAGTTAATTTCAATGTACGGAGATAGTGTTTTAAAATACAAAACAGAAGTTTTATCGTGCAACATGTGATGTAGATATTTTATATCGTTGAATGGCACATTCCGTACGAGGTCGCCAATTCAATAATTTTGTTTCTCAACTATCAAAATAGTATCGACATCAAATCCAGCTATTGGCCGACAAATAAATGTGATCGATGATAATAGTTTATGTAGGGCATTTCAAGATGATTTAAACGTCACGTTCGACGAAGAATGCAACATTACCTACACTAGAATTTTGTATAAAATACATTTGGACATATCCTCGAGTTTACGTGGAGAATGGTTTATAATCCTACCACCAAGTTTCAGACAAACGATGAGTTGTAAAATAGCTATGAGTGGCGAGTAAAAGATATTTTGCATTTTAGAATTTTACGTGAGTAGGTTAGTACTGACAGTGCAACGTCAGTTTTGTGCACGATTTCATAAAAAACGACCGGCAAAGAATTCTATTGGACATTGGCATGATAAATTTCAGCAAACAGGTTACTTTTGTAAGGCTAACTGCGTGACTTATGCCATAGCTGAAACATGGCGGGGTTAACTTTATTTTGTAGTTTGATGAAGCTCCATATCACTACCATTATTCTGTAAAAAATTTACTTAGTAAGAGACTGTCGCGTCGATGAATAGGATGTATAAGTATCCATAATCGATATCTTCTACGCCGACTGCGAAGGTTACCAAACCTCACTTCGTGTGACTTTCTTTTGTGGAAACATGTAAAAGACATTGTTTGTAAACCACCACTTCCCGGATAATGTGCAGCAGCTGCCAAATCGCGTTAGTACGACATTATTGATAAAAACATGCTGCAGTGTATCTGGAAAGAGTTAGATTAGTGCATTTATATGTGTAGAATAAAAAAAGGAGTTCATATTGAACATTTATAAAGTGATTTTTTTGATAACTATTGAGAATTGAACAGCTAAATGATATGTGCATGAAATTATAACTTTATATAGTAATATATAAATAGAATATAACAAACTGATTTTATTAAAATAACTTTGAAATGCCTTGTATTTAATTTTTATGCGGAATAACCTAGTATTAAGTTTTATGGAGATGTAAAAGCAGGATGAAAATAAAAAATAAGAAATTGAGAGGGCTTTATAAAAATATATCGACTATACCTAAAACGTATTTACTTGTAACTAGAATAAATAATAGCTATTGTATCGAACTCAATATATGAGAAAAGATAAAACCCATAAAATATTATTTAAAATTTATAGTATTGTCAGTGCGGCCAAGCCGTTAAGGCGATTAACTGCGGTGTGGGTGAACTTGAGTAAATTCTAGGATCAAATGTATGGCGGATGGTCTATTCAGTCACTAAGAATAATTAAGTACCCGCGTTTACTTCGAACATTCCTCATTCACTAAGGTCCTTGAGCAAAGCCGATGAATTTTATTTTTGAGTAATTTTTGTTCTTCCCAAAAGTTGTTTATTCCACGCTTATAGTTACGCATTCTTAATGACCTTGTGTGCTATCTTAAAATTTTGGATTTTTACGTTTTCTGTCGTGGAAAACCTGTAGCACAACGGGTAATATTATAGCAAAAGAATTGTGTCACTGACTAAGAAACGGTAGTCTGAAGTACTATATAGGAGAGATATCTTTAAGGCATTTCTATCTACAAAACTCAGAAGCCGCTCTTCGTTAACCTCACAACGCGTAAAAAATTTCCGGTTTACAATTGATTCAGAGACGTATTTAGGTATATTAACTTTTTCTTTGAAGATTGATAGGTTAAGTTGATGTTGAATTTCTATTCGTTTTTCTCTCAAAGTTTATTAAACATTTTTTGAGGTAAAGATATTGTCAGTGTATCAAACATTGTCACGGTACTTAAACTCTATAAAAGTTCATGTTGTCCTCGCCTTCTGAAAGTTTTGTATTGAAGTCAATCGGATGCCCTAGCGTTGTTTCATCAGAGAGGAAGTTTATTCCCGCTGTAAACATGTCATTGGGTAAAACACAAGGTAACTTTTGGGGAATCCACAAAGAATTTACTTTGCGCACAGAATTAAGTGGTATTTTAAAGGTAATAAAAAACTCCCAAAAAAAGCATTAGATAACTCAAATATAATTTCCGTTTACTAATAAAATATTCGTGTTCTGAAAAAAATTGAGCGATTTTCGTTATCAGTTAATAGCAGTAGTGGCAGTATTGCCAATTATTCAATTGCAAGACGTAGGAAAATATATATTCTTTCCATCCTTCCTTGTCTGGTACTAGTGGTCCAAGTTGTGCTATGGTTTTCTTTGTTTTGCGTTCCACCATCTTTCTTCACATTTTTTTTTGATAGCCTTTCTTTCATCTTTCTTGCGGATTCCATTCCAGGGCTCGTCTACGTATTGCCACTCTTTTTTTTCTTAGGGTATGACCTAACTATTCATACTTTCTTCTTCCAATTTTTTTCGTTCATATCACCCTGTGCCGCTATTTCCCAAAACTCATGGTTTGTTAACGTTCCTAGTCGACAATTTTTTAATATTGATTGTAGGTATCTGTTTATAAAAGGCTGCAACTTTATAATACTACTATTTCAGTTGTAGGATTAAACAATTTTAGTGTTAATTGAAATGTTATTTGTGTGTGTTTATACAGTTGCCACATTTTGGTTTATTTATCCTAGCCACTATATTTTTAAACCTATCTACCCCCCGCCCCCGTTTTTCGCGGCAATTACACTTTCCAGGTACGTTAATTCGCTACCATTTTTATTATTTCACTTTTTAAATTTAGTTATCTCGGTGCTTTTACATTTATGCACACTACTTTGGTCTTATTTATGTTATTTTTCAGCCCATCTTCTGTGCGTCTTCTTGTACAGCACTAATTTTCTTTTGCGTGTGTTTGGAATTACGTGAAGCTAGACTTAATTATGTTATCTGTCAAATAAAGATTTCTTCCATTACCCATTGAATTCCTGTTTTATTCTTTGCCAAGGCTTTATGTAGGACATCATCTGGTACTATAAGGAACAATAAAGGCGATAACGTACAATCTTGGCATACTCCCACGTTTGACTGAAACTTATGTAGTAGCGTCTCATTATGAATGACTCTACATGAATAACTATTGTATAGTTTTTTAAAACTACTTCATATATATTTATTTATCAAAAGATCAAAAGTCCTCTTAAAAACCACAAAAATCGGAAACCATGGTGACTGAAATTCCATAGATTGTTTTATAATTATTCTCAACATGTTTTTTTGGTTCATACGCGACTTTCTATATCTAAAAGCATAGTGCTCTTTACGGAATTTCTTATCTATGTATTTCCATCAGCACTTTGTTAAAAATAATCATGTAGAATATCTTGTTTACGGCACTTAGTAAAGTAACTCTGGCCCCCTTTCTTCAATAATTTGCATATCAGCTTGTTCTTTCAATTTTATAGAAATTCTTCCTCTTTTGAAACTTTATCCATAAGTGGCATTTCTGCTGGCGTTTAACTATCTACCTTCAACATATCCGCTATAATCTAGTCAACACTAGGTGCTTTACTTTTCTTTATTATAAGGTAACTTTTAATTTATATATTTATGTATCAGTAGAAACTGATTTACGTAATTACAGATTCTAAACATAGTTAATTAAGTTACATTACATTTAGATTAGACAAAAATAAAAAATTTTGGTGTGAACATCACACGACTTTCCTTATCCTATTATTATATATTATACCGGATCCATCGTCTCGGCCCTGCGCTGCTCTCGTCCCGGAACTTATTATTTTAAAAAAGAAATAGGCGCGAGTCTAACACTCGAAAGTTGATTAAAATAGACAGTACAAAACAATAATTGACTAGTACTTAAAATTTTGCTACGTCACTGAAGGTAACCGTGCGAGCTCGGTCGCACGGCCTTCCCCATTATCGCCTGCGTGCTCGCTTCTAGCAGCCAAGAGCTCCCTCCGTCCTCCCGCAGTCGGCCAGGAATCTCTCTGAGCGCGTTGTGATTGGTCCGTTTAATTAATTTTTAATCGGCTATAACTTATTTATTTGACCTCGGATCAAAAAATTTCATTATAATTTTTTGTTCGTCTCGGTCTGATCTATCCGATAATATAAATTTCCCAAAACATTTTATGAACACCCGGTATATTAAAAATCCTGAGCTTCAATTTTTTTTTGAGTTCCTATTTTACCAACTTTTATTTTAAATTCATGTTTATCTAGTGATAACAAATCATTTTTATTCTCATGAATTTTTTGAATCTTCAACTGTTTAGATTCGCGACCGCTTTGAGACCGCTTTTGCGACCTTGCGACTAAACGACTCGGTCGATTTTTACCAAAAGCTTCGCACTATGTCCCCTACCTACAAGTAACTCGCATACCAAATTTTAAGTCTCTAGCTCTTATGGTTCTCGAGATATCCTGTTTACTGGCAGACCGACAGACAGACAGACACACACACACAAACGACCCAATGGCTCAAACCAACTTTTTTGGTGTCTTGGGGCTATATTTCGTCCAGAATTGTGAAAAACTGGGTAGGTCAAATTTCCGCCGATTACATTACTTTCCTTATAAGATAAGGAAAGTAAAAATAGTCATAAGTGTTATAGTGATGAAGTTTTAATTGTTATCAAAACTCATATTTTTTCATTGCGTCTACCTAATAACTGTAATACTATTGAATATTTGTTCATAAAAATACAATATACATCTATCTCTATCATAATTATCGGAGTGTATATGTTTTCCTTATAACCCAACGAGACTTATCTATTGTACTGTAAATCTACCAAGTAGCTATTGAAGAAGTGTCCTTCATCGAATATTATCCTGGTTAGTAATGGTCAAGTATTCAGTTTCAAGATATAGCCTGTTAGTTCTCTAAATTTTTTATATTTATTTATAAAATCAATGATACTTTATACTTTTTTAGTCCAGGCTTTTTTAACTGTGTGAATATATCATTGGTTTAACCTAATTTTGATATTGTTTTGCAAGGTGTTTATAATATTGATCTGCTGAATCTGCATATTCAAATCATATTGGCCCTGTAGTATTATTAAAATGCGCTAAAAATATAGTAACTCTGTTCTTCACGTTTAATGCTTCTCTTGAAAAGGGTGCTGTTACTAATCTTTGGAAATTTTCATGTATTATCTCTATTATTAAGTTAGAGGAGAAACAAAAAAATAGTTGGAAACTACCGAGGTGTGTCAAACTTAAGTTGTATACATAAATTGTTTAAAAAATTAATTTACTTTAAACTGACTTCAGTATCTTGGTTCCCATATTCTTCAGAATGGCCGATTGATGATGACCAATTTACTCGTTTTTGAAAATTTCGTTCATCATATTGAAAATGATGGCCTACGACAATATTAATCATAGAATAGTCTGTAACTTAAAGACAGCCGTGAACCTGGGCTCGTTGTTAAATTAACTACAATGTTTCACATTTAGGTTACAAGTGGTTAAGATTTCTTCAGTCAAGTCACGGCTGACTTACTACTGACTTAACATTACTCTCTGTGCAATTACAGAACATCAGAGAGCCATCTCGTGTTGTAAACGCACACTGTGAACGGACGGAGATATACGACATTTTGTGATACCATACTTTATACTTGTATAAAAAAAATAGCCATGACTTATGCCCTCGCATTATATTTATTGCATCTAATGTTTTTTTTTTATTTTGTTCTGTTTTTATGTATTATCAATAAATTCTATAATAAAGTTTTTTGTTGTGTAGCCTAATGATTGTAATTAATTGTTATTTAATTTGTAAAAACGATTAAAACCAAAATAAATAAATAAGTAAAAAATACTTTTTCTATCAAGATAAAAGTAATTTTTTGGATATAATATTGCTATTAAATATGTTTAGGAAAGACAAAGGCTGTTGAATATTCCTTTTGCATGTAATTATTGAAGGGTAACTATTATCGATCTAGCAATTCTAGTGACCTATGGTTATGTGGCCCCGTTTTGTGAATGAATTAAGAAAGTTTAATTCGGTAAACTTTTGCGTGATATCGCCGACTTCGCTTCAACAAGTAGTAAAGTTTGATGAGTCCTATTTCATGTCATCTCTCGGAACGGCCGTCTAGCTTGCAACTCTGGCGAGCCCTCCATCTCAAAAGCAAAAAATGCCTTTGTCCCGCCTGTTCTAAAATTCAAGACCGTTGCCATCAATATTCACTAAATCGTGCTTCAGCAGTCGCGTTTATCCATGAATATTCATCTATTCATCTAACAGCGCTCCCGGAAAACGTAAAACAATCGCGAACGCAGCGAGTCGCGCCTCGCTTGTATCAGCGCTTTTCACCCATTATTTTTCACCGCGCGCGTTCAAGTGAAAAATCAGATAAAACGTGATACAAATCCCTGAAATGTCGGGGCTTCGCGGCGCGCGGACGGGGTCCAAGGAGCTGCGTATGACAGCGCCTCGACGTTGGCAAATAGCGCACGTCAGAGATCCGGGTCGCTCGGTGCACGGGTGGCTTTTTCGAAGGATGCATGGGTTCATTCCCGGCACGCGTGTCGAACTTTATTACGGTGTTACTTATAAATATAGACTTGTCTCGTGATATGAAATAGGGATGAGGGAGCGACGGCGGCAGGATATTAGTTTCGCCCACATTGTTTGTCATCAACATTCAATAGAGTTGAGGTTTATCATAGCTTCATTCGATGCCTCAGTAGAGGCGTCCATTAATGTGAAAATAATCTAAAACAATTAAAAAACTGATATATATATATATATATATATATATATATATATATATATATATATATATATATATATATATATATTTAACAATGTTAATTTAAATCGTAATTTCATGGCTTACAAATATAGCTTTACCTTGTTAATATTTAGGAAAACGCAGGTTAGTTTTGTTTAGTTGAGCTTGTAAACTGTTATTACCTTTCTACAATAATTTCAGTTACTAGTTTGTTTAACTATATATGTAATCTTGTTTTATAATAAATGTCTGTTCTATTTTCCATAGCTGCGTTTCTATCATAGTTTTGTATGTCCGCTATACGTCTGAAAAAATTTATTTTGTAGCTTTCCTTTGTCCATAATTTTTATTGTTTGATGTAACATATAAGCATTTTCTGTCGTCACTCGCTTTTTCAGTGCATGCCGGTCTGTCTTTTGCTTCTTAAGATCAGTATATCAAGATTTAGGTAAATAGAATCTATCATACTACGCACTAAAATACCGACCGTAAAAATCATCGCATTTATTTTTCGAAAAACTGCCCCGAAAAAGATAAAAACAAATATTCAAAGAGAAGTATTTTATACCTGACCATCAATTTGGATTCACAACAGAGCACGCTACCACAGAACAAATTCATAGGATTATCACTAAATTTAACATTGATTTTCAGCTAAAAAGATACCGTTCTGTAATCAAGCATTTGACAAGATATACAAGATCAAAACGAGTCTACCAATTTTCTATGAAATTTTAAAATCATATCTGGTCGAGAGACACTTTCGTCAAATATCAAGAACTGACTACTCTCCATCCAAATCGGTTACGGGTTTCCATATGGTACCATACTTGGACCGGTTTGTATATCTACTATATACGGCAAATCTTACATATAAACGAGACAGGCAACGGTAGTTACTTACGCTTACGCTACTTATGCTCTCACAGTAATCCAAACACTGCATCACAAATATGTTAACAAAATCTGAATGAAATAGAAGACTGACTGAAGACCTGGCGAATATAAATACACGAAAACAAATGCATACATGTTACCTTTACTATGAGAAAAGAAACACGCAGTCCAGTTTAACTTAAATGATAGTATAATTCCAGAGCAAGATAGCATCAAATACATCGATATATATTTAGACAGAAGCTTAACTGGAAGAAGCACATATAAAAAGGATACAATTAGAACTAAAATGTTGTTAACTCTAGTGGTTAATATGCAGAAACTCTCAACTATCTACTAAAAACAAGCTTTTATTATACAAATGTCTAATAAAACCTACATGGACATGTAGTATCTAGTTACAGGGGTCGGCCAGTAACTCCAATCTGCAGATTCTATAATGTTTCTAAAATAAAGTCACAAGAACTATCATGAAGGTTTCATTGTACATCTCTAACTAGCTAATTCAGCAAGATATTGATATACCCTCTGTTAGAGATAAAATAAAATAAAATAAAAGCCAAATCATCAAAGACTAAGAAGAACTGATCTGTTAGATCTTCCTAGCAGATTTGATTAGTGACATTCTTATATAAGCATTCGTGTTAATATATTTCTTTTATGTTAATTATGTTAGAAAAGGGTGCTCTTGTTGGAAAGTATTCTTCCATGCCAAATTACTTTGTCATACTATTTACTGTGTGTTATACATACAGAAATACTGCAGGATAGATTTTACATGCAAAGATCTGATTTACATCAACAGCTAGCCCTGTTATGTCAGCAACTAACTCATTGATATCAACAATGGTGCTCTCCACCACTATTTCTACTACACACGTACAAGTATAAAAGCCAAAGCACACGAGACAGTAGCTTAATTTTTAGATTTATTTCTGAAAATGTCCGTTGCAGTTCTATGCAAATGTTAACAGCTTCCAAACTCTGACCACGGCTTAACAACCAGAAAACCAACAACAAGAGGCATCAGAACACCGGTTTTGAAAACCTGTACATTTGTTTCTATCATTTATTTTTGCATCTACAAGGTGGGTCAGAAGTATATAAATAGTTGTTGTGCTATGATCTAAATGAGGAACTTAAAATCATATTATTTCTTAAATACGAAATAGTAACTCAAAAATCGTTATTTTAGTTACAGAAAAACTCAAATCATACTGATGCATTTAAAGAGTAAACCGCCAATAGACCAAAAGAACATTTTGTTGTGTATTTTTCTCTATAATTTTTAAGTATTTTTGATATTTAAATAACTACTTTAATTCCTTTCTTTATTTTTATATTTTTCACTTCATTAAATGTTACGCTTTTAACGTTGTTTTTTTATAACAGAAGTATTTTTATAATTTCTTATTTTGCTTGAATTTCCTGCTTGCCTATTATATTATGATACATACTTATTTGTTTCAGCTACCTTTTGCAGTTTTTGTTAATATCATTCTATTATTACTATTGCAAAAATTTGAGTGAGTTATTTCATTCTTATTTACAACTTTCATTATAAATCTATATACTGCAAATTTTTCATCAAAATGTATTTTTTGTTTTATATAATTCTGTTCCGTAATAGACGCACCATGTTTTGAAATTAAACTTAATTGTTACTGCCTTTTTAGTACACATAGCTTCAGTTTATTTGTACAGAGCAGCAAAAACTTAGAGTCAAGTACTTTCTTTTGAAGCGGTTTTATGCGTCTGTGAGAAAATTGGGATCGTCGGCCTTGAAATGCAGACACTACGTATATATGCTATGTGCTCTACAAAAATCCACTTTAATTTTGCTGCTCTTCCTACACTTGCTACCCCGCTTCTTCGTGTTATCTACTTTGTCACATGGATATTTTCACAACGCCTTGCATTGTTCTCAGTATAGTTATGTTCTTTTTATTTAAGATCTTTAGAGATAACGGCTGGTTAGATGTAGAGTATCATTTTTAAAATCTTGCATATTTGTAAGACTAATATCTATCAAAGTTTATCATTAAGCGTGTTGTAAATATTTTTCATTAAGAGTTTGTGGAGATACACGTTTTTATTTCTTTTTTATCGCCCCTTTTAAATAAAATTATGTGCCTAGATTTTTACACTTGGTAGGCATATTGCCTTGACGGAGATATTTATTGGAAAATATCACTAGGATATAACTTAATGCTTCTGATATTCCTAGAATAATCTTATGCTTTATTTGTTTAATAATGTTAAGTTGTTTTTAGTTTATATTGTTTTGCCTTTCGTATGCTGTTGCTTACTATTTTGGTAACATTTTTAGCTAATGTTTATTATAGAAATCATTCTCATGCAGCGTTCAAAAGAGCCCTAACATTTCCTGTAGTTTTCTGTATTTTATTTTAATTAATTTTTTTTAGCACTTTATTGATGCGGATTTTTGCCCCTAATGCTTTATGGTCACCACCATTATCAAATTTGTTTAGTACTGAAATGTCATGAACTATATGTTTATTATATGTCAGAATATATTTGATTGTATACATCAGGATTAACTTACATTCAGTTTCTAGCATGCTTTTTTTTAAATAATCTATAAAACTATATCAAGTCAGGGTACAGTTACTCATTTTCTTTAAAACTGCATGTACCATAGCAATGTTATTCAAGGAAGGTTTTCTTATTTTATTCTTAATTTAGCATTAAAACTTCATATAAGTAATATTTTGATTTCATCAAGGAATAATTTTATTTTTTCATGTGTGGTAGATCGTAGGTTTGAATTATTTTGATAATTGTGTAGATATTGATTTTTATATTAATTTATGGTATTCTACCAGATACAGTCTTTTTTTATGTAGATAGGATAATATTCGGGGATTAATTAAGAATCATCTACCTGTGTATAAATTTTTTTTACGAAATAAGTGAAAACTAAAAAGCAGTATTATATATTATTTGGTATTTCGTCTCGTTTAGAATTCTTCAATTGATGCTTAGTTAATATAAATTATATTTATGTTTATTGATTCATCTTTTCTTTTTCTGTTTTACAATATTTAATTGTCTACTCTCGAAAGTATGCGTTCTCTTTTCTCTTCACTTCGTCGGTTTTGTGCTGTCTGTACCCATTTTTTTCAGATTTTTCTTTAATATCATCTATACATCTTGTGAATGATTATTCTATGTTAGAATTATGCAATCTTAGCTTCCATTTAAAAAGGTCTTACGTTTATTTTGTTTTTCTCCTCTGATTATATGTCTACTTTGCTCTCGCAGTTCTTTCCATGACATCATCTACATTCGTTTTTTTCCTAATTCCGATGCCATATGTTACGACCGAACACACACACATATCTAATATGTCTATCTTTAAGTTGATATATATTTTCGAATCTTAAATTATAAGTCTTAGTTTAACATTGCTTCCACATGTCATTTGAATTTATTTGTTTATTTTGGTAGTTTGATTTAATTTACCATGTTTTATTGTGTGGCCTAAATAGATGTAATTTTTTACGTTTTCTAAAATGTTGTTACCAACTCCGAGTATTGTGCTTTTTATGGCAATAACTTCTAAGTTCTAAGTTCGCTTAACATTTCTAGTAGTTCTTCAGGACGACATCGTCGTAATAATTCATGTCAAACATAAATGTGCTGACATGACTTTTAGAAGTAGCTTAGCAGTTATATGTATAGTTTTAAATTTTAAAATTTAAATTTGCTGGTAAACGTTGCTTGGTCCAGCTGAGCGTGTCCCAGTTCGCTCGCCGGACGAGCTTTTAAATATTCATCATCTGATGGTAATCGTCTTGTTAAATTTGCAAAAAGCAGAAGTCCATGAATACGGGAGCCGGCCGGCCGGTCAAATCCGCCTCTTATTAAATTTACGCCGTTAAATGCGAGCGCAAAAAAGTCGAAGCTCCGAAGCTGCCATGCTTCAGCTCGAAGCTTCAGCCAGCCGACTGAAAAATCCGAGAATATCACAGTCCAACTCTCCTGTTTGCAGAAACTGTATTATTCGGGTTCCTATCCTGCCTCCTCCACCGCATCGACATTAATGCCGCCGTGGAGTGCGGGAGATGGCAAAATAATGATTTTCCGACCTAGTGGAGTGTGACGAGGCAGCAATTTTCGTTGTGATCGGGCGATCAGGTGTATCTGCCAGATACGGTATTGCTAAGCTGAACTCTTTATCAGCGCTATGGCTCGGTCGCGCCAGTTGCGGGGCATAATTGCGAGCTTATCGTCGCTGAAATTCTGAAAGCTCTGCACATTACTAATAACGGGAAAGCAAATGATGCTCCGGGACGTTTTATCACTCCTGATGCCTGCAAATGACCTCCCTCCCAACCGACAAAAATGCTTGTCGAATCTGGAAACAATCAAGATATGCGACGAATTGAATTACGTTGCGTTCTAGGCTAACAAATGGGTAACAGAGCACGTGAGTCTCTGAGGACTTTTCCATTGTAATAGCTGTCCAGCCAGTGCAGTCATTATCGAATATCTGTCAATGGAAATCCGGGATTCGGATGAGCCGTTATGCAAAACACCAGCACTATCTGGGTCACATGCGGGCTGCACGGCGCAGGCAAATCAATTAATTCCGTTGCAGTGCGGGCTGGGGATATTTTTAGCAAATGCGTGGATGCTGCATACTGCTGTTGAAAAGAAAAAATAAAATGTACTAACCGCGCAAACATTGTTTGAGATTTTATTATACTAAGTGAAATGTGATGATTGATAACAGCCATAAATCATATGGAGAACTAACACACTTGACATGCTCATATGTATATGGAAATGTTTTTAAGTAATTAAGAAGTTTTTTTACATAATTCCCTGACTGAAAAACATTTTAATCAACAAGTAGGTAGTTTTTTTTATCCCACTATTATAAAAAAATGTGGTTTTTATATCTTACAATCATACATCAACACTTCGATATCAATACTTCGTTGTCATATCGCTGTGCTCCAAGTGCTTCTTTCAATAGTCCGAACAAATTATAATTGGAAGGGAGTAGTAAATCCAGATTGTCTAGTGTAGTCCATAAAAAATCCTGATGTATTTGTGGACTTTTCATGAAACAGAAAAACCTTTCAGGGTTGCCACAGCTTGTTCCGACCTCAGAAGTATCTACAAGTAATTATAGAAAAATGGCTAATGACTCAAATAGTCGCCTTAGCTAAGGTGATTTTTAGGCGACATCTGTGAACTTTACTTTTAGTTGCGTTTTGTCTTTGCAAAATTGTTTATGCTAGTGTACACTTAAGTTTCCTTAAGAGTGTTATTTTTGATCTGTATCTTAAGTTTCTTTAAAATCGCGGACGGTTTTACGCCTTCTGTTGCGAGAAACTTAATAGATGAAAGTACTTCTTATTTTGACATCGTGATAGTGTTTAAAAAGCGGTGGTGCAAAGTAGCTTTCGGAGAAATTTTCTTTAGATATTTTTATCTGCAACACTCATCTGGAATGCTATGGTGAGTAAAATCAAGACATTCTTCTAAAACACATTAGGTTGTTTTAGCCTTCCAGAAATCGATAACTATTACGTCTTTAGGCAGTGATATTTTACATTGTATAACTTCAGGTAATGTTAATTGAGAATCCGAAACAATGCAATTGTGACCATATATCACATTTCTTGTTATAACATTTAAATATTCTACTATGATGACTGAAATCTCCGGTTGATAATGATGAATCAGCACTTTGAGTAATATTTAATATACTTACTATTTAATTTAATTAATTAAATATAGAAAAAAAATTACATTTAAAAATGTCCAAATGGAAAAAGTATTGTTTATTACTTTTGCAAATTTCTCTTGGTTTTTTACATAATTACGTAAGAAGGTAAATAACGCATGATAAAGTAGATGGTAACTTAGTATCTGATTTATTTTTATCCTTATTCACGTAATGTAAAAATAGTTTATGTTTGCAGGTTATCGTTCTAACAAGTCAAGCTTTTTATATGTGTTTAATGTGTATCAAACAGTTGAACTGAACAGTAGACTAATCAAATATTTTAACGACGATAATTGCCATAATTCAATCGCAAACGTAATTAGTGTTTATGTGGCGTCTTATAATGTCTATTCTGTAGATTATATTATGTTGTGTATACTTAGTGTTAGTTTGCTTGTAATTATTTGCACAGCATAAATTGAAGAAAAAAATGCACATTTCTGTTCTTCTTCATAATTGTCTATTCACATACATACATGCTAAAGCAAAGCTAACTAGAGAGATCTAATCTTTAGCATTGTATTTACAACTGTGTTTTAGGTATCCATATATTTCTAGCGTTTTTTAAAAATACACTGCTCTTCTAGTATTTAAAGAAGTAAGTTTTCAACTTATGAAAATATTTTTTTTATCATGTATCTATAATAAGTAACAAATAATTATATAATCATTTATTTATAACATCGCTACTATAAAGATTATCTAAACCAGTGATTTTCAGTGTGGTAAAAAGTGTAGTAAATGTAGAAGATGTTTATAAAAAATGTATGTGTATGTACGAGAAAGAGTTTAATAAAATAAGGAATAACAAATTATTTAACATATTATTACATATTAAAACAAAAATTGAAACAAAAAGATTATACCCGGTTAATAATGAAATAACAAAGTATAGATATTAGAAGAGATGTCATTGATTTTATTTATTACCAAATTTATAATAAGAAATAAAGAAAAATAAAGGACGAATATAAACAAATAAAGAAAAAATAACATTCATTACTACGAAAAACAGAAAATAGCTACAAATCTTAATGGCAATACTGAACATCAAGAATAAGGAAATTATATTTAAAATCTACAAACAAGATAAAAGCAGTGGCATTTAGTAGAAAATTAAATGTAGTAAACCCTAATAAAGGAAAAAAAAATTAGAAGTACATTAGACCATTCAAAGAAAAGTAAAACGCCGTATAGAAATTACAAGAACGAGCTTTTAAAATGCACAGTTTTATGTTATTTAAAATTATCAAAACTTAGACTGCGAATAATGAAATGTTAGATCTGGTCTTTATTATTATATGCTTGTGGAAGATAAACGTTAGAAAAAACTACCATAAAATCATTGCAAAGTTTTGAAATCTAGCAATATGGAGGGGTATAGATGATAAGTGAGATACAGAATATTTGAAAGGAATATTTTTTATACTTAATGCGTTATGAAGAATATGAACATTTCGAAATAATGTTACAAGTCAATATGTAGAAAAAAATATGAGAAGAAACAGAAAATTATGGTTAGGAAACGCAAGAGAATGGATAAAACAAAACATAGCAACATTATTTCATGCAGCTTGTGACAGAGAACAATTTAATAACTGCCAATCTCGAGACGACACCTAAGAGGAGGAGGAGAAAAATTAGAAAGAGAATAAGAAGGTATAAGAGGCGTTTGTTACTGTTAGGAAACTCTAGTCATCAAATTTAACCTTTATCGATGTCCTTTCAGTTCTTAAGTTTTAGAGTTTAAGTATGCTAAAATTTGTTTTTATTTAGCTAAGTGCCACAAAGTTGCGGTTTTTACGTTAGATGAAATAGCTTAGAATTTAAATTGAAATGTTTTCTGAAGATGTCTTTCGGTAATACAAACTACGTCTACATTATGTCTATCTAAAAAGGCTATAAAATACAAACGTTGATTGTTATTATCGTTTGCATTCTAATCAAGGATAGTTGTCTTGCACTTCTTCTGTTAATAATTTATAATAAGCAGTGACAGGAAGATATTTACAATAAAAGACCTAATTTAGGTGCGATTAATTTAGTTAAAATTTGAGTCTTTTGCAAAAACTGTGTATTGTTTACGTAAGTATTCTGGCGGTGCTACATGGAGTTCTTGTGTGTTGTTTTAACAGCTTAATGTGATAAGTATCGTTATTCTAATTATAGGTTTTAACAATAATTATCAGTTTGAATAAATATGGTAACTATTTATAAATGTCATAATCGCATGCCAGCATTCGTTATATTCAGTAGAACATACCATTTAACCACGTTTTATGCTTCTAGAACACTTAAAATATGTAGAAAAAAATGTTATATAAATCAGACTTACTTTATTAAACTCCTCGTGCACTTTGCAAAAATTTCTATCTATTGTAATGTGGAAAGATTAGGTGAAAGAAAAAAGTGTGCAGAATACAGATGCCGTTCGAACCAATTTTTGTAGACTTAAATTTGTCGATTCAGCAGTGTGCTTAGGAATTGCGACTTTCGCAAACGTGCTGAATTTATAAAAGATAGTCTTAACCTAAGAACTATTATCCGTTTGGGCATTAAAACAACTGGAAACTAATCATAATTTTGAGCAGAAGATTATGTTTTCTGAAAAAGCCCATTTCTGGTTGAATAAATTTTTCAGAATAAAAAATTTTACCAGAAAACTTTGACGCAAATGTGGTCAAATAAACAACTTTACATTCAAAAAAAACTAAGTGTATGGTGCAGTTTATAGCAAGAAATATCATTAAACCTCTGGTAAAGGAAACACCGTTACAGTTAATGGCAAGTATTATATATTAATGATGTATTATATGATATAAACTTAAAAAAAAAGTTTAAAATTTACCCTTCTGGCGATAGTATTAAATTTTGGTGTATCAATAATTTTACGTTGTTCTTGAACACTAAACGTCTCCATTTTATTAAGTATACAAATCAATATTCACTGCAATGGCGGCAATTCGACCTGTGTACATTGTATGGTGCTACCATCTATATTAGAAGTTTATAAATATTTTTCGCTTTCTACAGCGGAGCTTATAGAAAGTTAATGAGATTATCATCCTGTCTGTTTGTCTGTGTGCCTGGAGACACTATAACTTCCGTTCTATTCAACCGATTTACTTCAAACTTGGCATACACACATCTTAGGTCAGTACCTTTAATGGGATTGATTTTCAGCCAAATCGGTTAACTCATTTATTATATTATACTCACATATGTCATGCAACATATCATTCGACAGCATTTTTGACGCTGATCATTACGGAGACATTAATCAACATCTTAATTTGTTTTAAAAGTTTTTATCCTAATTTCATCGCACCGCTGTAGAAAGTTTCCTTTACGGTATTACACCGTTTTCGTTTTAAAATTAACTGCATCTTTCTACTTACTCTCACTGTCGAGGAAAAAATGTAGAAACCTTAGATGTTGAATGCACCTTGTAGTATTGAGCCTACTTTAAAATAAAGTAAGAATTTTAGTTAGAAATCTTAAACTACCTTGTTTAATCAACGAACTTAAAAATTTCGTTACTGAATTCTATGTCTGTCTGTCGGTTGGTCTGTCTGTCGGTCTGTCGGTCAGTCACAAAATTTGGGATTTTTTAAAATTTGAAAATAGATTCGTATAAGAAATTTTACGCTGATTTCGAATTCAAAATTAAAAAATTTCTATCTCAAATAATTTTCGAGATATTCGACTTCGAATTTCGGGAAAATTTTCGACATTACAATTTTAAATGTGATTCTTATAGGAAATTTTACGCTGAATTCAAAAAATGAAGTCGAAAAAATTCTATGTCGAATAATTTTCGAGATATTCGATTTCGAATTTTTAAGTTCGTTCTGGGATTGCTCTTCGCCGGCCCCATGTTTTTAATTTAAAATGTTTTTAATATTTTTGGAAAACTTGTTATTTTCACTTATGTTATAGTTTATTTAGACTTATTTAATAACAAGGAATAAGCAAAAAAGGAAGTTATATAAAAAAATTATAATTTATTACAATGTACATGTATATATTGTGAACACACTTTTTATACGATATTTATTTTTGTGTTAGTTATTAGTATGTGCAATCAACGACGTTAAGGTAAACAAGTAAGAAATACAGTAAAATTAGAAGTACAATATTATATAACATTACTAACAACAAAAAAATGTTTTTATTTTTCTAAATTTATTTTTACAAATTACAACTATGGCGTTTAAACTTTTTGCTTCTACTAAATGAATTTACTACTTATTCACATCCCGTATAATTATTAGAGCGTATATCAATTTCTATGTGTATCGTAGATAAATTTTATTGCTTAGAGTACCACATAGGCACACGTTTACAGCTATTTGGAGCAACCAAGCAAGAATTAATTACATCTTTATTGATTCTGCCTCCCATACAATGAATGAAGCTATCATCTTAATTGCAGAATTGAAATGCTTTGATGTGCGTTCAGTCGATACACAAAGGAGCTACAGGGAGAATGGTAAGGGGTACAGATTGCCTCGGATGATTTCTTGCATACTCTATAAACCCCTATTTCGAGAGTGGGACTAGAGACAAAGAAAATGGTTTGCTAACTACTAGATTTGCCTATTATTATCACATACCACTTACTGCAATGGCAAAAATAATAAAATGTGACACATTACATATATTATTTTTTATATATCCTTTTAAAATTAATTAATCCAAAAAATACAAGCAATTAAACTAAATTGTTTATTTATACACGACTATGTACGTTTTAATAATAGAAAATTGATTAAAATTTTCTACGAGCACCTGTAAATTAGATTCGTTTGATGTGAGTGCAAAATAGAAGCCATGTTGCATTCCAGGTTAATTGTTAAAAATTAATTAATATGGTATTGCAAATTTCTTGAAATTGGTTTGTACTTAATTAACATCAATACAGCAGAATGTAGGCTCCTTTATAGCAGTGATGACGCAAGTCAATCTGATTGAATACATTATTTAACGCAAAGAAAATCACGAATGAATTAGTAAATAAGGCAATTAAACTTGATCAACACTATTTTAACAAAAGCAGTTATAATTGTATAACAAAATGCAAAATTTGTAAGCAACTTTCATACTAAGTCTAATGCAGTTACCATAGTATTCAAACACAAGAAATTGATTATTCGGTCACCTGTGTTTTAAATTGACATATTTTTAAAAGTGTGTTTATATAAACTCACTGGATGGATGAGCTGTGGTTAGAAATCTAACGTTCAATTTGGTGGCTTATTTTGTTGAAAGTTACAGTGTGAAGATTGAATTTTTCTGTTTTCGATATTTTCTATTAAATTGTTTGGGCCGAAAAATGTACTATAAGAATATTACCAATAACGTTAGACGAATATCTATATTACAAATTTTGACTATTTTTCTTGTAGTCGGGAAAAACTCCATCCGAACTTGGTCTAAATTAATTATGTCCCACATTTTGAGGTTGTTGAATTTAAATTTGGAAGGAATTGCCTAATTTTAACTGTATAGCCGTTACACTTTGGTTGGTACTAATAATATAGTAATACATTAACACAAAAATGTTTTTATTATTGTTTATGCCTTTCTATAAAGCCATATATTTCATTTATTTATGTTACATACTTTTATTACATACTTATAGGGATAGATGTTTTGGTAAATAATATACAAATGTGTCTGATACAAGATAATTTAAAATTAATGCCATATACCACTAAGTTACGAAGGTTTTAAATACTTGCGATAAATTCGATTTTTATGATACTTTGGTATTCATGCTGTAATATTATTTAACTTTAAATTTCATATGGCAATTGTAATGAGTTGTATTTTTGAAAAATAATTACTGTTCTTACATTAACTCTTGCTTCAAAATTAAGCTGTTTGAGAATTGCTAAGAAATTTTTATACAAATTAGTACTATATATAGAAAATTTATTCGTAAGACTTTATACTTGTACGGTGGTATAGCAATCAGGTTACTAGGTATAACGGTAATTATTTTTATCAGAATTATTGTAATACCGTAGATTAAATAAAAACTGGTTTATTATATCGTACAAAATATATCCCTTGCAATTTTCGATGGAAATATAACATAATAATAACCATAATATAAATTTCAGAATTATAAAACAGCGGTGACTCACGATCATTGATAAAGTGTGAAATTATACTTAAACGTACAAAACTTGCATTGTTAATGGCAGCAATTTACGTTATAATTTTCATGCATGATCTATCTGGTTTACGTCTGAAAATTTTGCTTGTCACTTTATGAGATTAGTTTTTTGCTCTTTAATAAACTGATTCAGTGCTTATAATATGGACTATAAACACAATATAAATTTTAAAAAATAAAAAATCTTACTTTTTTAGTATTAATTGTTTCTTTAAGCATTAATTATTTTAGAGGTCTATATATGTTATGTGAAGAATTGAAAAAGTTATACAAGGAACCTAAGATAACAGCAATAACAAAAGCCTAATGAATCAAGTTATTGAGATTTGTGGAAAGAATGTCATGAATTAGAATGGGAAAATTGGAAAGAAAAGAAGAGTACTACCCAAAAAAGATGTAAAGGAGAGACCGAGAAGGACATACTGATGCCAGGAATAATAAAATGGAAGAAAAAGGGAGAAAATAAGAAAATATGAAGCAATACTATTAACTAAGCCATAGGCCAATTAGGCTTTTTACACATCAATTATATACAAATAAAATCGTATCATTGTTCTTACGACTATTTTTACTGATAATAATTGATAATTAACTCATTTGGTCATTTGTAATGGATAAACATTTTGAGATCTTAGCTACAAGAATTAGATTTATTTCTATAAATTGCTGAACTACGCAAACCACTGAAATTTTGAGCTGTAAGATAAAAAACGTTAAATAATATTTTAAGACTATAGAACTAGAACTAACCATAAGGAAACACAGTCTCAACAGAATCTTTCTACGTTGACTTGATCTGACTTAGATGTATGCATTTTAAAAAACAGAAAATAATTCGACCGAAAGGCAAGACAAGAAAAGAAAAAACCGCTTTCTCATATATTTTAATTCAAATGAAAGAACCGAAGATCCTGTGGTGTTTATACTAGACAGATACTACTTTTCTACTTCAAACTTAAACTTGGTTGAATACTCAACTTAAAATTTTGTTTCACTGTTCTGTCATCTATCCTACAGCATATATTAAATAAAAGCTTTAGTCGCATTTTTTTGGACCAATTTAATTTCATACAAAATACGTGAAACGATGACTCTTTAACTATAGCAAAGCGGTTATATAGTTGCAAGTTTACAAATTAATGGGGAATGCGTAATCAAAGGGCACGGAGCAAGACTTCGATTTCGATATGTAAAGGGTAGATGATTAACATGCAACTGATGGTTTCATCCAAAGTGACATCTTTTACTTTAAAAACAGCAGCTGTGTTTACCATACAGACAGAAACTTCAAGAATTTTACAAAAACATGTAATAGTAGTTTAATAAACCGAATTTATCGGCTCCAAAAACAGAAGATTTAAAGAAAAATCAAAAACGTCCTAAAGTTTAAAGAAAGGGATTAACGTTTTCGAGTAACAATATGTTTGATGGAAACCTTCAGCTGGTTGTTAGCGACGCAGGGTATGACTGAATTTCAGACTCAACATTAAATACTCTGAAAAACTACAAAAAAAAGGTGAAAAAATTGACTTCGACATTTAAGGTGTTGTAGTCATTGAATGGACTACAAAAATTTAAAATAGTTATGGTTGACAAATTTGGTTCCACTACCTTACAAGTAAAACTTTGAATGTCACTGTGGTCATTTAGGATAATTAAAATAAATATTAGCAGTTAATACAATATGTAAATATTAAATATAATTATTAGTAAAAAAATTAAATAATCTAATAATGCTGTCTTTAACCTACTTTAATCTTAACACAGAACGGACGAAAAACGTAAAAAAAGTTATTTTGCCTTGCTACTTTGGGAGCGATTTAAATTAAAATTAACTAATCAGGTTCCCAAAATCAAGCCCTGTGAAAATAATTACAACTTAAGTAAATGTGCTACGTATCTCTAATCCTCTCGCTTGGCACCAGCTCATACCTTTACAGCCTGAACATACTGCTACACTCTTCCTAGTACAGTTAATGCCACTAGTCACTTCTTTCAAACCTTTTCTAGTTGCGAGTCCATGAATCTCGATAAATTTACCATCATTATTCAGCTTGGGTCGGCACGCACTCTTTTAATAAAGCCGGCCCGTTTATGTCTCATAACTCCTAATAAGGCCGTCTGCGAAGGTAGCGATTTTTCCGGGCTTCATTAGACAACTCGGGTGAAAAATGGGAACAATTTCTTGGCGCGATGATCTGGACTTGGCGTGTTAATTTAGAGCGATTTAATTTTTAAGGGCGAGGGCAGCGCCGCACACCAAAATAAAAATGAAAACAACGTTAATTACGGCCGTCGTCGCTTGCGCCCAAGTTTTAATGTGCCCATTAATTCGAGCCGGCCCCGCCAACTTCGCAAGCAGGGCGTTTGTAATGCCCCTTCAAGATGTTCTAAGTCACTCTGGGACAATGTGTTCATTTGCATGTAATTAGGGAGAATCAATTATCATTTTGGGCGGCCACCGCTCGTAATTTCAGAGGTTGAGCTTAATGGGGAAAAAAGAGCTTAAGGTCACTGCTATATTTATGGTGGCTGTGAGGTTTCCTAATACTAAGATATGTTAAATTTTGTAAAACTTTCACTCACTATTATAAAAATGGAAATATAATCTAATATAATAATTATGAATATGAAAATATAATCTAATATAATAATTATGAAAATTATATTTTTTACTTTAAAAGTTTAAAAGTTGTGGTTGTCATTAAAAAATTAAATTTTTTTTTTATAATTTCTTTTGAGAGATTAATTCTTTCTAAATACTTTTAGACTATTGCATTACATTACCACAAACTCAAACTATGTCAAATAATTTTAAGAACCTAATATCTTATAAACTAGTTTATAAAGATCAAAAGTAAACTTTAGGGTCTACTTTTAATTGATTTAATTTTACTTGTTTGTTTTTGAGGTTTATCTTTAGATTTGAGACGTGTAACCCGTATGATTTTCCATGGCCTGATAGCTCAAAATTCAGGTTTTGTTCACGATTTGTAAGATGAATTATCTTCTGAAATACCATTTCGAAAAAATCTTGAGCTATTATAGCTTTTAAACTTTGTTCTGCAACTCATACTTTTTTCTGATCTATATTAAACGACTATTTTTTGTTTTTTAATTTGCAGATGCTAAGATTTAAGAGTTATTTGGTCATTTCGTCCTATGTTCTGATAAAAAGCAAAGAGTTACAATACCAATCACACCAGTCCTTTGAATAAACAGTTGCTGCGACCAAAGTGGCACGGTTGTACTGTCATGGTTGAAGGAAATGGTCAGCTTGGAGACGGAAAAATTATAACAATGAATAGAACAAAATCTGAAAACATACCAGGTTAAGCACACTTCTAATAAAAAAATGAGTGGGTAGTAGTCGTCGGTGCTATTAACATGAGGTTTCCATTTGCTATGTTATTCCCCTTGCCCTACTTCTTGCGTCGTACGGTGAGCTGGGGAAATTTCGCCTGGTTTACTTATCGCTTTCAACTTTCCTCTGTCGAACGCTACCCTCACCGTTGTCCTCCGCCAAGTAGCCTTCAAGTATTAGTCGTTTCAAACTCGACCATTTTGGTGTCGCTCATAATTTTGGAGTGACACTCAGTATTTGCACCAAACTTTTACATCAAAACTTATTATTTGCATCTGAATTATTTTGTTTGGAAACTAATAAATGTAATTTTCCCTATTTTCTTTTTTTATTATATTCTTTAAATTTTTGCTTTTGTTTACCTCCTGATATTTTTTAAGACTCAATTTGAATGGTATTTTTTCTGCTTAATTATTATTTTGTTAATGTTTACTATTTGCACTAATACGCATTTGACTAATGCTATAATTTTTCTAATTTGAATAATAACTTCTTTGGGTAAAAGTCTTGTACAATTTATTTTTTTACTACCCTTTCGGTGATTGTCTTTTTCCATTGAATTAACTCAAATTTTCAACTCATTCGATGTAACTTAAAACGCGTATTAATTACTTAACGACCTTTTCCACGGATTCAATTGGTATTCTCTACCGTTCTGATCTATTTCGATTCCGTTATTGCCTATTCCTTTCAATTGATGGATTCCAGGACTCTTTGCGTTTTAATTAATTCCAAAGAATTTTACAATTTCATTGATCTTACATTCTGCTTTTATTTATAGACAAAGGTAAAAAGGAGTTTCCTGCAATTTATTTTGAGACATTATTAAAACTTGCAAGAACCAACTTGAACTAAATTTCTAAAATAATATGAAATGTAAAACTTGAAAGTCTGTTAAAATATAATTTATAGTTTATGTAATTTCGTAGAATAAAAATCAGGATTTTAATATATTCTAAGTTCAAAAGTGCAAAAGTTGAAAAACCAAAATTACACCGTAACCACGATCAAGCCTGTTAAATCTTTGTTGTCAACTACGTATTGTAGAATATTTATATTAACAGGTTTATAACCAGAGGTAAGATAATAATATCAGAAATTTTCCGTGTGCCTAATTTTATTGTAAGTGCAATAATCCTTCTATGTTAGAGTGTTTTTTAAAAGCTACATACAATCATAATACAAAAATGTCACGTTATGTTTTTTTAGTATTATTATAGTCCATCATTGTTATTCTTTTAATTCATCACTTTTAGTAGGCTCGCAACACACACACACACCCAAATATAAATATATATATATATATATATATATATATGGGTGTGTTCGGGTAGGTTTCCGCGGTTAGTTCACGGGTATATTGTAAACAAAATGAGCCAAAAATACAATCGCAGAACTATATTCAAATTTGTTCGCGCCGGTCGACGGTCAACCTAGTAATGCATCAGGATTTGAACTACAGTTAAAAAACAACCAACTATTAACTTAAAAAAATAAGATGGACAGAAAGTTAAATATCCAAGCACTGCTGAACAACATCAAGCACGGCAGCGCTGGATTTTTGAAATTCTTTTTTGGTGAAAAAAACTTTATCTAAGACAGGAAAAGCAATTGCCAGAGTGATTTTTGGATCTGCCAAGATATCTCTGAAATGCCTGTCGTTATGAATACAAAGTTTTCTGCCTCTGTAATGTCGCTGGTATTTGTGAGCAGCAACGGGAATGTTATGGGGTCCATTTCTTTGAGAAAGGTGATCGCTGACATCTATAACAGCGTAATGGAGACAGTCGATGGCCGCTGACCGGGTGTACGTATTTTTGCAAGATTCCGCTATAATCCACAAGGCAAGTAAGACCCAAATGATGACCATAAAACATTTTGTATTACTACTGGTCCACCGACTTGTGGCGCTCTAACTCCAACTGCAATCCCATTGACTACTACATGTGGGAAATGGTAGTGACAAAGGTCAATTAAAGGCATCACAACATCAAGGGCAGCTTAAGGGTCTCCATCATAGAGCTAATAACAACTATGGATTTGAGAAGGTCGTGGCCGTTGATGGAAGTTTATATATATATATACTTTATATATATACTTTAATTATGCTAAGTTTTATGTAAATATTGTTAATATTTCTTCCATTTTAATGTTATTTTTGTTGTTTACTTATTTTGGAATTTATTTGGACGATCTTACATATTCAATTAAATTTATCAATAAAACAATTTTTTTAGTAGTTTCTTCTTGTCATAATTATAATCAATTATGTTAGTGTGTCTATTTATAAAGCAAGAAACATTTTATTTACTTTTGTTGTGGTATGTCGACTTTATAATCTTCCAGATATATAGTCTTAATTTCTTTTTTGAAATCTCAACATTTTTTTGTCATTTATTTTAAAGTTTATTTTTTAAAATGATGCTGTTATATTTTATCTTAACCGTAATTATTGATTCTGGTTTTATTTTATTTTCTTTTAATAAATGTTCTAAAATAAAACATTTATTTAGAATTATAGAAATATTTGCTCTTTTAATTATTTTTTGCCTCTTGTATTGGTCTAGTACCTATTGTTTCTTCTAAAAATACGACATATAAAAAGTATGGAAATTAGTACCAATTTACTTTCTTCTTCTCTTGTTATATATAAATGACAGTGAAATATAAAAAAACATCTCATAAAATATAATTTTGTGATTACATATGCTTCTAGATAGATCTTAGTTTCTGTTTTCGTAGCAAGAAAAAAGTAAAATTGCTTACAATATTATTAGTTAGTCATTCCGAAAGATAAAAATATTTATTCAGATAGAATTATTTGGTTAGTTAGCGAAAGTAAGAAATAAACACAGAATTATTATTTGTGCCACTGAAACTTTTTAGTTTATACACAGATAAAGTTATATAATGGAAATATTGCTGAAGTGCTTTTTGCATAAATTTCTGGTCTTTATAAATGGCGTCATTATTTCAACAAGTAAGTTTCCCGCAGTTGGGAGGAGAAACATGTTAAATCGCAGCCTATTTAATTTGTAAATTGAGCTTAGGACTATTTGATTAAATATTATTGTTAAAACTGCAACATAATACCAACCTCATCAATTTGTGCAAGTTATTGAAAATTACAAACAGTAGTTACCGTTATAGTGACATTCTGTAAACTTATACTGTTTTGCTCTTCAATAGAACAATACCGTTCTATGACTTGCAGGATAAAAACAACTTATTCTGTAAGAACGACTTAATTAAATATCATTGTAGGTATTAAAAAAGCGAAAAGAATTGTTTGTTGTTATTGGAACATAACCTAATTTAAATTTCACAAATCTGTTTTAAGTAAGTTTGAATTTGTTAATTTAGAGAAGAATATTTTTGAAAACAGAGCTAATGAAAGCAGTTTTAATGTGTGAAATCTTACTAGAAGCAGATATATTGGTCAGGAAAGCTCTTGTAGTAGAATTTCAAACGGTAAAGCATTTGAATATTATTGAACCAAAGGAGCTGACAGTAAACAATGTCTATAAGAATTATCAATTATTGAAGATTAAGCAACAGGGGAATTAATATAATGGTTGTTTTCTTGGCCTTATTTCAAATGGATAACAAATCTTGTAAAAGTAGATAAGTTTGATGTTTTTAATTCAAATTCTTACCAAAGGGAGAAAAACATAAACAGTCAGCCAGTATATCGAGATAAAAAAAATTATCACAAAGTTGTCAACATTCTATCTAAAATTTACCGAAACATTAGTGCACGTTTCAATGCTAGATTGCTTGAAGACGTTATTCCATACATTTACATCTTTGAGAAAAACTCAAAAGATGATAATAACAATAAAAGCTAAAAGAAATTCTAGTAATCATAAAATTAGTTAAATTATGAAAAAGAATAAGAATTTTGTGAAATGTCAAGTCATATTCACCTATAAATGTTTTAAGGTTAAGAAAAAGCTTTATAATAAGAGGAACTTAGCCAAACATGGTCACTGTTTTATTTACCTTTTATCAGGACATTGTGTAAGATAATGTAATTGTCATCCCAAGTATCATTTATGTAATGATAAAATAAAAAGAAAACAACCTTCAAATACTTATTTTATTTTTCTTACATTAGTTTTTTATTAACATTATACTTATTAATAAATCAATAACGCCAATTACATGCAAATCTCGGATAATACAACTTAATTGGCCATAGAAAGTGGCAATTGTTCTGAGGTATACTTTGGGATGGTCAAAAGTTGATCACTTTTTCAATTGTCATACATGCTCTTAGTTGCTTAGTTTCAAAAGAATTAAATGAACATGGTATTAATCTTAGTGATTCAGTTAAAAATTTAAAAAGGGTGGAATTACTTTTTGATACGTATGTAGTAACAGATATTGAAACAGAAAAAAACGTTATAATTTAAGTACGGATCAATATTGCTTAACAAAGTTTGGTTAGATCATGAAGAAGTTTAAATTAGTTTTGAATTAATGAGTTTTTGATAAACCCAGTTAAAGGAATATATGTATTTGTAATTTCTCACTTATGAAAGTTTCAAAATAGTTATACTGTCTTTATGTAGTAGCAAGGAAAAAAGTAGAATGATTTTTGGTATCATTAGTGCGTTATTGTAAATAATTTACATGGGGTCTTAATTAAAACAATGCTGAAGTTATTAAAGTAAAAGATATATACTAAACTATTTCTTGTGCTTTTAAAAAGGATTGTTTTGTAAAATTTTGTAATAGAAGTACTACCAGAGTTGGTTGTTAGAAGTGCTTTTTGCATAATTTACTGGTAGTTACAAGGGGCGTTATTATTTTTGGACAAGTGAAAGTTTCCTGGAGAAACAAGTTAAATAGCAACCTATTTAATTCATGTAACTTGAACCTTGGATTATCTGCTTGCAGTTCTGGAACAGTCCGGTGTCTCAAATTAAAATTTGCATACGCTATGTAAGCGAGGCGGCAGCTGAAATTTATGTTGAAGGGGTGGTTGTTAATTGGAAATAATTTGTGGAACCCTTCTGAGAGCAATTTTCTTATTCATAAGGATGTGAAGTCGTGAGAGTAATTTATAGTTATGGAAGCGACTAATGTGTACTAATTAAAACATCTTCAGTCAATGATAAGTTTAGAGGTAATTAGTAGGAAACAAGTTAATGGACATACCTAATTCTATTTTGTTAATGTAAATAAGCAGGCTTGACTTCTAAAAATAATTATATATTAATAATACAGATAATATTGATAAGAAAGTATTGCTCATAATATTGCTTTAACTTTAAGAATAGCATTTAGTTAAATTTAAGAGAACAAATACTCCTAACATCTATAAAGTATAAAAAGTACAGCTACATGTCACTAATTTTATATAACATTTGGTAGTTAGTGAATGTTAAGGAACTAAATCTAGAAAAAAACTAAATCGTAAACCATTCAATCATACAGTAATGCAATTGAACAACTAAAATAATTAATAAATTTGTGGGAAAAAAACACCGCTTAGCAGTGTTTCTTGATGTACAAAGGGCATTGTTAAAACAATTTTACATTATCAGCTGTATGAAGTATTGAAGTTTTACTTAAGTGAACATTACTTTCATGTAAAGTGCAAAGAACTGTATTTTCTTGTTATGTTAGATGTACTACAAGGTAGTGTTGTAGAACTAATTTTGTACATTTTATATTTGACATATGTGCCTGTTGTCACAATTTAGAATTAAGTAACTTCTATATATGGTAACCATAAAAACGCTCTAAGAGTACGTCAATATAGACAGGAATAGAAAAAAATAAATAAAAAAATAATTAATATGGTAAAAAAATACCTTGTCTGTCAAATACTTCTGGGTAGTTGTATCAAATTGGTCTATTAACAGTTAAGGACTATCCACGACGTTTGTATCCAACTCTTTGGACATTTTATCAAACATATCTGGGAGGAATTGCAACGCAGATTACAACTCACTCTTCAGCAATATTTCAATATTACGTCTAGTACTATATGTTATTTACCAGTTTGGTGCTCTTCGATAAATATTAATTTTTTTAGCATTGTTTTCTGCACGTGCATAAATTGAATAGAATTTGATATTTATGATGTGCAAAGTTGCATTTGTTTTTCATGCCTCTGCCATAAAACATCAAATTTAAAATATATGTAGTGTGGAATAGTAAGAAATTGCTGGCTTATCAGACCTAGTAATTGAAGACTAAACAAAACGAATAATAATATCCTTTACAATAATAAACAAGAATAAATTAACATAACTTAAATTAATTAAAATTAAAAATGTACAAAGGGCGCCCAGAGTGACTAGCTAAAGGTAGAGATCTTATGAAAGCAATTATGAGTATTGATTACATCATCTATTTACCCATAAATTTGTTGAAGTTGCCTTATCTACTTGAATGGTGTGTAATAAAAGGGCTCCTTTTAAATCACCTAAAGATTAAGTTCTGGCTAAGCTTGTAAGCTGATTATTTATATATTATAGTAATCACAGAAACATATATGATGATCAATACAAAACCACCCGCATAGTAAACACATAAATTAAGACCGTTTTAGATAGGTAATAAGTGTAATATTGACACTAAAACTAATATAAAACACAGCATATCACTAACTGAAAGTATTCTATAATAATAAAGGAAAAAATTGCTAAAAATCGTAGACCGAGAAGATATCCAGCAACAACACATCTTGCGAATAAATTTAAGTTAAATGAAACAACCATCAATTTCAAAAACTCATGTATGTCATTCCTTACAACAAACATTAATGACTACTGCTTTGGAGACTGACTGAAAAGCTTACAAGACCTCATGTTGATAATGAAAATTAGGTTGAAACTAATCAAAAGTCTTAATGTTTTCAAATCATCTAACTCATTTCCATCTAAAATCTCAAATAAGAAAAAATAAAGTCTAGCAACTGCTTGAAGCTTTGTTTTAAATGTGTTTACAGATAAAACGATTTTCTATATCCGACGTAAAAGTTGAAATTGCTTAGAACTTAAATTCATGCAAAACATCTAGACACAATCTGATCACAGAAAAAGTATCGAAGGTGCTTCTAAATAAAGGACTTAGATTTATAACATTTAATTTAGGTTTTTGATTAACTTACATATCTATACAATAAAAAGACGATGTTCCACTATAAACGCCAATTATTTTGATTCTGATGCTATCTAAGATGTTATAAGAAAGAAATCACCCTTTAGATAGTAAACAATTTAATTCCACAAAACCGACTTGATTTTTGTAATCAGAATGTTAGCTGTATCAAATCGTGGTCAAGATCATCAAAGACTTCGAAGAAAAATGTGTTGTTCAGCTGTATTTATAGATATAGCACAGGCTTTCAATAACATTTGGCACAAAGACCTGCTTTGCTATATTACGATCATATTTCCTTCAGATCATTATCAAATTATTAAGTCGTACGTTAGTGACAGATATTTCTTTGTCAAGTTTCGATTATATCAAAGAACGTTATTTTTTATTAACTCTGGTTTTCTTCAAGATAGCATATGCAAGTTTTAGTAAATCGAGACACAAAAATTAACAAAAAACGAAAATTATGATTATTTTCAAATAACCACTTCTACACCTATATCTCAACTCCAAACGCAACTCAGAAATGTTTATAAAACTGAATGGGAAGATGTTAAGAATTTCATGGATCCATCGAGTGCAAATTAAAGAAGTGCATGACAAACATGACAGACATCTTACTCTCCAAGTCATAATATAAGGTAAAATCGAAGGCCAAATGAATGTAGATTGTAGATGATCGTGATATGGAGTGTCTAGTATTGTATTGATTAGGTCAGTTGTGGACAAGGCTAACTTCAGTCAAGAGAACCATTGAAAGAAGAAGATATTATATTTATAAAAATCAATTAAAAACTGAATTTTTATTTAAATACTATGAACGGAATTATGTTGAATTATTTGCATTTTATATATGACCCTGTACATTATTTTAAATGTAGGCAACATAATTATAATCCATTGTTATGTAAAAAGGAAAACCCTCAAATATGCAACTTTAAAGCTACAACGCTGTCTTAAATATGCCTTTTTGTCAACGGACATTGTTTCAAGTTTCCGTTTTTCTTCTCTGAATATTTTATGTGCGCGAATAATTCAAGCATCATAGATTCCGAAGGTTTTTGTCGGTGCAAAACAGCGAGCATTTGAAAAACAATAACGCCGTTTTCGTCGGAATTATAACGAGGCCCGCTAAAAAACGGCTCCCTTGAAAAGTAGGGAGCGAGCACTACCCTCTTGCATCGAACTTCATTCCGCAGAGCTAACAAGATCTATTATTCTCTCTTTTGAAATGCCTCACGCTGTACGTTCACCGGCTTGCATGCGGCATCTAGAGTTACAAAAACATGCATTTTTATGCATTGTTGAAAGCAAATATGTGCAGCTTCTCTTGCATTAATGACTTGCAAACAAAGGGTTGATGCTGTATGAATTTGTTTTGATTCTGCTGAAATTTACATCGGCAGCGTTTGCATTATTGTTTGGTTTAGGTGCACATCTACGTTATCGTGTTGTTGAGCGACATACTCACTCGCATTTGGATGTGGGTTGAAATGAATAGTAGTTTTATAGCGAGTTGTGGAACCTAAGCAAATTCGCTCTTCGGAGACCGTTGATGAGGTGCAAGGAAGATAATTGACACACGTCGGGCCGTGCGGAGGATCCACTCCCGGGGGAAATCAAGAGTTTCTGGTGTCCCCGTGTAGTAGCTTCCGGTTAACGAACTAACGAGCTAGTGAAATGCCTCCCACCACGCCGCAGCTCATATCGTAAGGCCGAGGCGTGTTTAAAATTTAAATTTCAATAATAAAAATTTTATGGTCTATTCAAGTGCGTAATAGAAGGGCGAGGAAAGATACGGCGGGACATGCATAATAGGAGGGAGATAAAAAATTGTCTCTTTGGACCTCATAATATGATATATGCTTTATTGTCTGTAAAAGTTGCGAAGAAAGGACGGTATAAGTTTCTGGGATAGGGAGGTCTATAAATTTTCAAGATAAAATCTGTTCAGATATAAATGTCATTACTTAAGTACTTTAGCCAACTTCTATTTAGTAGTAATAAAACATATGCGTATTGTTATTACTATTATACTTGTTATTTTTAAAAGATGTTTCTTTCATGTGACTTTTACGTAAATGCTTAGTAATTATTTTATATTACTTTTGCATAGTAAATGCTATTTTAGTGAACTGCTGTAAATGCATAGCACATTTGTGGTAGAATACGCTGTTAATTCAACTGTACCTATGCAGAGATTATCTAAATTTTAACATTCCCAGAAACGTACGGTTTCCAGGCAGAATTAGATAAAGCACAAAACATTAAAGTAATTGTTTATAGCTCATAGTGAAAACTATTAAACAAAAAACATATTGATAACTTTTGCTTATTATTAAGCATTCTAAGAATGAAGAGCTGAATAAGCACTGTAAATTAAAACTCACAACTTAAATTAATCAGCAATTAAATTGTTTAACTAATAAATAACGAAGTGCTTTTATTTATATATATGTGTAATTTATTTAAAGTTTTTATGTAATACAACTTAAATATTATATATATATATATATATATATATATATATATATATTTTTTTTCTAATAAAAACTCGTCGAGTATTTAAACCCATCTCTACTAGTGGCTGTATTTCAATATCCGTTTATATTTCTCTTTAAATTAAGTAGAATTTAAAAAAAATTACATAATCTTGTACTTGACAGTTAAAATATTGGAGAAACGTTTTTGAGGAAATTGAACGAAGTTAATTTTTGGTTCTCAAACAACACATAGTAATTGTTTCGGGCTACAGATAAGAATTTTTTAAAAATTTTATCTTTAAGAGCGAATTATTTAACATCGTTTTTAAATTTTAGTCTTTTAAATGACTAGAAAGTAAGAAAAACTCATACAAATAAAAAAAGATGCTTTATAAATTTTTATTTACAATAAACTCTACAATAGTCTCGTGTATTTTTATTTTAGACATCTTCATAACCACATGTAATCTTTGGAAGCTTCATTGAAAGCATAGCTTTTGTTTAGTTCCCGAATAGTTTGCGTGATCGCCTAAAAAGTTTTTAGAGAGAATCTAACGGTTCTATACAAAATGTGTTACCATTTACTACATGGTGTTTACAAATTTTGCGCAAAGCATTGTATATTTCTGTAAAGCTGCTGCCACGCAAAGTTCTAGTTGTGACTTATAATCTTTGACCTTTAATAATCACCTAAGATAAAAAATAAATATTTGAAATTGACATTAGCAGCGTATACGTGCTGCGGCAAAAATAAAATTCTATATAAACAAATATAAAATTAATAAAAAAATAGAGAAATATAAATTAAGGTAGACAAATTTCAGTTGCATCTTCATATAACTACACTAGTTAAACATTCTCTGTATATTTTTAAATACTCTAATTATAACGTCACCAAGAAAATTGTAACAAACAAACTAAAGTTAACCAGTCCGTTTGCTTTATTTAGATTGAGTGTGTAGTAACTAAAATAGGACAGTAAGACAATTTGCAATAAGTTATAGGTTGATGTAGAAAAATAATATTCAGTTAAGCTATATAATTCAAAGTTTTGTAATCAAAACATACACACCCAATTCAGGTTAACAGGATTTTAAAAATTGGTAGGTCGTGGAGTTATAAAATATATTTGTAGCCTTATCCAAGCTTTATACATTACAGTACAGTAATTTTTGGCATTATATATAACCGGTTCTAACAGTTTTATTACACACATTTGAGTCTTTCAGAATTGATTTAGTTTGAGTGATTATTATTTGCTTTTATTATTTGGATAACCTTAAAAGTTCAAACTATAACAGATCTAAATTCAAGCTATTGTAACATTCTTTGAGCTTCGCGGTGTATTCCTGAGTCAGTCTCCCAGTAAGTATTAAGCTTAGCTGTATTATAATAAATACATTTTCCTTATTTTTAGAATAACCTTCTAGAACTTTTTCGTTCAACAAAGGCTTCAACACTTTTTTAACATGACGCTTTGCATTTATTTTTAATTTTTGAAAAATGGCACTATAATTGATGTAGGAATATCAAGAATGGGCGAAACAAGAAATACGAAAGGCAGCTTCTAATTATGAATGATAAACGACCAAGTTCAGCATTTTAGAACTTTTACATGAATTTTCTTAAATGTCTAGGGTTGCTTTGTTTTAAATAGTTATAAAGAAAATGGGATTATTATAACGCTAAAAATTTATAGTTATAAAAACCGAAAAAAACCCGTTTAGAATGCATATTGAAAATGTAGTTTTAGACAATTCAATATACTACACCTTTTAAGAATTATTTATTTGTATAATTAGAACTTCTAGCAACAATACTCCCAAAATCCTGACAATAACTGGGCTAGCTCAAATAAAAAATACATATTTTTGCTGAACATTTAGTGTTTTTATAAATCTACTTCTACAACAATAAGCAAAACAAAATATCGATGATAGTGATAAAGATTTTTTAATGTTGTCAATACCAATAAAGGCTTTCTTTCCTGGTAAAATTCAGTAACAAATTAAGCTTGTTAAAGTTCTTAAAGCTTTTAGATGTGATCTGATAGTAGAAAAGTTAATACACAAGTTGTTAAAGCAAGGTATTATTCTACTCACTTCCATTTATAACATTACACTAAGGCTCTGATATTTTGGCGTACAAAAGAAATACGCTCAGATAGTTATGATGCTAATCTAGTAAAGGCTTAATCATCCTATAGATCAATAACTTTCCTACTTATAATGTCAAAAATCTTTAAAAAACTACTATATAGAATAACCAAAGATACAACAGACATCTACCAAATGATCCCACCCCACCAGTTTTGATTAAAAATCAGGGCCACCGGATCATTACTCAAATTATAAAAAAATTCAAAAGAAAAAACACGCGTGCAGCTATATTTTTGTACACTAAATAAACATACGATGAGGTCTGGTACATGGGCTTGTACAAATTTAAATTGAGTTTCCCAAGCCAGCTGAAACTATGTTAGTGTTAAAATCTTATCTCACTTTAAAGTGAACAGCAGTTTATTAAACTACCACATAATTAATTCAGAAGCCGATCAAGGCAGCGTGCTGGATCCCTTGCTTTATTTCATATACACATCCGGTATCCCAAAAAAGATGGTAATTGCCACGTTTTCAGATGACTTACGGTCAAAGATATTGTAAGAAATACAGAAAAACCTCTTAAAAGGCATCTTAATAAGTTAAAAAATTGGATCAATAAGTGGAGGATATTGATAAATACAAAAAAATCTGTGAAAAGTGAACAACATAAGTGCATTCCAATAAAATCAGACGTAAAATATCTTAAATTGCATATGGCCTACAACTGACATTGGAACTAAACGTAAATAATTAGAAATCAAAATTAAACAAATAAGTTATCAATCCCAAGAAGCGTATTTTGTTATCATATATACATTGTATAGGTGAAAATATGAAAAAGCAGTTTACAACTTGTTTTTTATCTCTTTTTAACAGTCAACTACTTGTACATGGGTAATGCTAAAAAAATAGTATGAAAAAAATTAAGTGAAAAGTTGGTTGGTTTGAACATAAATTTTTTTTTAAATACAGTTTACTAACAAATGCTAAGGTGTAACCTTTTTATACAGGTAATAAGGTGGGTTAATTCCAAAACTTGCATAAATTATTCTTTCGCTGCACTTATGAGAAATTTTCTTATAGAATCTAATAATGTGTGGATATTTAGAATTATATTAAATTTGGCAAAGCTTGTGTCTTCAAAAATTTGTTAAACAAGTTTAGCTTTGAAAAGTGCCAATTGACTTACTTTCATAAAAATTAAATCTTGTACTAGGCTATCTAGAGTCTTTATTGTAAATGCTATCTAAATCTAATTGCATAAAATAAGTTCATTAAGTTACTTCTGATTAATTATTATTTGTCCCAATTTTCTAATTTCGATTAAATGCGCTTAATATTAGCAAAGCTCTGTAAATATAAGGTTTATATGGTAGTTTTAATAGGAAATGATGCGGTTTGTCATTACCTGTTTGTTGAGCAACTTGAATCGTCTTGCCGCAAAAAGCAATCTCAATTTGTTTTCACAATCAACATTTAAATTAACATGCGGCACCTGCGGCACCGAATTAGCGCAGAATAATTTCTGAACTAGCCAATACGTACCGGTTCCTCTATTTCCGAATGACCTTTGCGTCCCACCTATTGTCATGCACGTCGTCATTATCGCAGACCTATGATTACAATCTGCGCGTAATCATGAGACACTCCAATTCATTACAGATTCGATTACAGATAATTCAGCTGCGTCAGTTACCATCTCCTGTGCACTGATTAGCAGCAAATCTCGCAAATGGAATTGGAGTGAGGCATAGTGTAAATTGTAATTGAATGACATAGTAATTAAAAGTGTTATTCCAAGGTTAATTACATTTATACTAATGTTGATGTATGTAATTTTAGTTGTAAGTCTGTTTATATCTTGTAATTATTTTAAAAATAACACAATGGCTCTTAATTTGGTAAATTCTGTTTGTCACTATGCAGCTTGTAGATAAAGTTGTTTAAAATATAAGTAATCATAAATCAGATTATTTATGTCGCAACTGACATTTTTTAACTTAAGTTTGATCACCGAGACATTGTTTTTATTTTTTTAGTCTAATTAGCCTATGGTGTGATTTTACACCTTTTTATTATTTGTCAATCTTCTGATGACTAGGTGACTCCACTTGTAAAATTCTTACTTAACTTATACGCAATAAATCCTCAAAAGTGTCTCTAAATACATTTCATAATCCATTATGTCTTTTGCAATAATAACTAACTTAAAAATAAGTAATAGTGCAAATCAGATCAAGGCATTGAGTGGAAGTTGGTTAACGATACCTTTAAGAGTATTGCATATTATTGTTTTTGCTGCAGTGGTGTAATTTATTACATACATTTTTTTGGTAATTTATTTGTTATTTTTCTAAGACTGCTCAGATTATACCAAATATTTGCCTGCCATTGTTTACTCACTACTTACTGTACACTTTAAAAATGTAAGAATTGCAAGAATTTGTTTTAGCACACATACATGTACCAACGTTACTTACAAGTTCGTACATGTATGTGTGTTAAAGAAAGTTCCTGCAACTTCTAACTTGTTTATTCGCAAATAATAAACGTGCATTAGTAATAGATGCATCGAATAACATTTTAAAAATTGTACTGTAAATTACTAGACCATAGAATGATATTTTTAACTTTGTTTTAGCAAAAAAAAAAAAACATTCAGCATCAAATAGAGTAAACTTCAACTAGAAAAGTAATGGAAGCATAAATACCTTCTTACGAAAATCAAAGTTGAGGTCGTTTTAGTCACCAATCTGACCATTTAAAGTTTCAATGTTTCTAATTTATTGTTACGTATGCTTATTAAAATTTTTTCTATTTTTATTTCTTATTTTCTGCTCTTTTGCTTTATTTTTGCAAGTATATTTGCAACTTATGTTCAAGTATCAACTCCTTCTCCCCATACATAATTTATCAACAGTCTTGCAATTAGCTGAAATCTTTGTAATGTAAGATTTTAGCGACAATAAACCTTAAGTGGTTACTTACGACTAGAAAATATTAAAAAATTGTATATCATACTCAAAAATTAAAAGAAAACAAAGCTTACAGAGTTGCAACACGTAAGCTACACTACTCACATCCGATTATAGATATAAAACAAAAACTAAAAATAACGGTCATGCTGTTCGCAACAGTTTATATTTCAGGCATATAGTAAACAAGCATCCTCTAGTAATGTATGTTGATCTTTAACCTTTAGCATATATAAAATATACATATGTAATATGAGAGTAACTATCAAACTTACACATAAAAAGAAAAACATTATTTAGTTGCCTTCGACGTCAACTTGATAGGAATTGCAATGTTTAAATACGTAAAATGACATAAACATAACAACTGATAGTAAAAAATCAAGATATACTAATCAAATATACACTTAAGAGAAATCACATAGCAAATTATAAAAGTTCATCAGTATACATACTGAACTAATTTACCTTCTAGATGATTAGATTGTTAACGTATTGCTTATATTAAAAACACATTTCACTGAAAAAATATTTACTCAACACTCTCATTACTCAATTTATTATATCAATCACTCTGACGGAACGACCTACAGTGGTACAGCAATAATCATCCGTAATTTCATACTGCATTAAAAGCAACTACAATATCAAACAAATAAAATACAAGTTACAATATTTTAAACTACAAAACAACTATCGTCGTTCGACACAACTTTAATATGTTGTTCACAAAGACTTCATAGAACTAAGTGTAACCAAATGAATATAATACGCTTTTTCAATAACTGAGCGGTAAATTTTTAATTGGCAAAGTTTAGAATAATAAAAAAATGTATTAAGGATCGAAACTAACCACTGCAAAAGACAGAATTTTACAATATTCTATAAGAATCTATTAGCACACTCCATTATTTATCAAAGAATTATTACCAAAAGAAGAAGAACTAAATGCTGATGGTAAAGGAGTCAAAACCGCTCTGGCAAAATTAAGTACAATAGGCTCACAAAAATAAATTAAAATAAGTTAAAACATTCGTAATGCTGAATTTGAGATATATTTTGCCAACCTATTAAAACTGTTGTTTGCAGCTTCACCAAGGAGGTTAAGAGACCCATTATCCGGATTTCTCCTATAGGAAAAAGTGACAATATTTGGACAAAAACAGAAAAGGAAAAGCTAACACTTTTGTTTGGCATCTTAACAAAGTTTTCACCACACCAATATCAAAGCCAATAATAACGATACTGTCATAATAATACGCCATTTCGACAGCCTATGTCAAATGACACTTTTAATCGATTCCTACTTCTGTATTGTGTGGTTGGTTTTTCGGTTGTTAAGCCATGGTCGTAGTTCGTAAACTCTTGACATTTTAATCCAAAACATTTAAAAAAAAATCTTCTAAAAATTAAGTAACTGTCCTATGCGTTTTCACTCGTATAAACGTGCGAGTGTGGTAATAATGGTATTAAAGGGCTCTATTGACGTCACCGGGAAGGTTGATAACGTAATCGGGTTAGCTGCTGACGTCAACAATTTGGCATTTTGTAACGTCACTCGCTTTTTCAGCGTATAGCGGTTTGTGTTTTACCTCTTAAGAGCGAGAAACCAAGATTTACGTAGTTTGAATCCGTTGTACCTGTTAAAACTATTTTGATATTTAGAAATCTCTACTGCCTCTTTATATAATCTCGGATAACAGTTCCTACAATTAGATAAAACTTGTGTTTGCCCTCGAAATTTATTTCGTGGCAAGAGATAATACCTTTTCTAAATTTAAAAAAAATAGATATAATACTGGTATCCGAGATATATATATATATATATATAAATATATATATAAAACGAAGTTTCCTGACCTATTAGATTTTTATATTTCCCATGGGATAGCTACAAACTTAGTCCTTGAACCGCATAACGACTTATCAGGAAATCATGCTCCAGTAATACTTAATTTAAGTACTAGAGCTATCAACAAAGAATTTATTCCTAGACTAATATCAAAACACTCTGATTATCATAAATTTCAACAGAACATTGAACCGAGCAGCTCAATACTTAATTACTCTTATTCAGTGGGAAGCCACACTCAATTAAACTGAACTTGCTTATCATGCCAATAATACACCTCTTACATATAAAGGAATTAATAGCTTAGAAAAGACGAGATCGATCAAGATAGCAAAAAGCACGTAATACAGCTGATAAACTAAGTTTTAACAGACTAACTTGACGATTCGGTTGCACTACAGTATTGTAAACATTCCAATTTTAATTATTACATTACAAAACTTAAGCAAGAAAATTGCACCATCTAGAGGGCTACAAAAAGATATAAAGGTCACAAGTAACCATACCTCCTATACGAAAATGTCGAATGTATTTTAACCTTTTCAGTCTAATGTACCAGATGGAACTACACAGGAGTATCTAGACGTTTCATGTCAGATATCCGTACCTATAAAACTATGTTTTCACCAACGGAAATACAGCCAGAAATAAAAAATTTAAATAATTACAAAGCACTAGGATATGACTTGGTAACAAAGCAAATACTAAAAGAGCTTCCTAAAAAATCAATTTTACTTTTACAGCTAATTACAATCGCATGTTAAGCATGTCTTACTATTTTATATTGTGGAGGTATGCCTAAATAATAATGCTTCCTAAACCTGAAAAAGCACTAGACAGTATAACCTCTTACAAGTCGATCAGTTTCCTATCTGTACTAGGAAAACTCTTCGAAAAACTGTTTCTTGAAAAACTACTGAAAAACGCGGACGTAGCGTAACATTTGTCTTTACACCAATTTGAATTTTGAGGAGGATTTTTCACAATTAATAAAATAGCAGGTAGCTTCAAAGGAAAGAAATACTATACAGTTATTTTCTTAGATGTCGTCCAGGCATTTGACAAAATTAAGCATACTGGGTTACCTTACAAACTAAAAAGGCTACTACCAAATTATTATTACCTTCTTCTTAAATCCTTCAGCTACCATCCTATAAAATCTAGTATAACATAGTCCTTGGCCCCCTTTTATATTTGATTTATACTGCTAACCTATAAGAAAATGGAAACAATGTTATTGCTACTTTTGCTGACGACACTACAGCTTTGTTTATACATGAAGACCCTATGTTACTATCTGAATAGCTTAATAAATGGCGTATTAAAATTAACGCAAATAAATGGGTTCAAATAAGCTTCACAACTCAGTTGAACCCACGTCTACCAATTAGTTTAAGTAATAATCCCAGTTCTTGTTAAAAGGGAAACCAAATATTTAGGATTTTAGCTGCACCAATGAATAACTTGGAAAAGACATATTTAAGCTAAGCGATAAGAAATTGTACCTACAGTTTTGGCAAATGTACTGCCTACTTGGAAAAAGATCGAAATTGTCCTTATCCAACAAAGTACTATTATATAAAACCATGCTAAAGCCAATCTGGATGTAACAAGTGCAACTCTTGAGGCGCTAAACCATCTCGAATCAAATCTATTCATCAATTTTAGTCCAAGATATTTCGTGCCATGACAGATGTACCATGGTATGTAGCAAATCAAATCTTGCTTGCAGACCTTGGTAAACTATGAGTCGTGGAAGAAATTTGCAGATTTTCTCAAAGCTACTACAGTAGACTTCGGGATTACAACCACAATTTGAATCATCAGTTACCCATCGCCCATTAACCCGTAAGAATGTTAATAGAATCTAGTCTCACGACTTCCAAACATCCTAATGTAAAAGTTTCCTAAAATCACCAATTAGTGGTTTTTCCTAACAATGCCTACTTGTGTTAAAACAACAAAAAATAAATAAAAGCCCTGTTTTCGACCGAAGGAACAAACCTAACTCTTCAAGAGTTTTGTAAAAATTATTTCCCCATAGAAAACTGCCTTATTGCGTGCTTGAATGTGACTTTGGAAGGCTTGATTATGAACAAGAGTCGCCAGTTGTCGACGAAATCGTATCTTTAACTGGAGCTGAAAGAGGATGACATTCAAGAACTAGTAAAGGAATATAGTCGAAGGCTGGCCACCGACGAACTGATGGATTTGTACGGCGGTGAAGAGTAAGAGGTTATAGAGAGTATTTAGTCTGACGAAGAAGAGGAGAAAATTCACGTTAATATGTGAGTGCTTTGGATTACAAGCACGTTTTCAGAACGAATTATATTCGCAAACTGAAGTTCTACATTTAATTTTATAACATTTTGTTGTAACAAAGTCACAATCTTAAAAATTTGAACACACATTAGAAATTGTAGTTGCTTACGAGGTCTTTTAACTACCTAATTAGTATGGATCTTGAGAAATGTTAAAACACATGCATTTTTGCCATAAAACCGTGTTTGAGCATCCACGCACAAAACGAAGTTACTGATTGACGGCATTGTGGCCCGTTCGCAGTTTTGCTGTTCAGCGACTTTACTAAATGTCGAGGGCGGTTCAGCCGTTCCGGCGGAATGCGGGTTATTTTACACGAAGAGCAAACGTACAGCTCTGGGCTGAATCGATTCGCTGCCTTTGTAGCGAGGATGTGGCGTGTAAATATATTGGCGGTTAATTTGCATCCATTGTCAACGGACATGCAGCAAAATTAATTCGAATGCTCACAGCATCTGCAAATAGATTCGCTCGAGAGCCGAAATCAGCGCTGCCGGATGCTCTGCCTTAAAGCGTCTCACCGAGTAAACAGGGCTGCTTTGGTGCCTAACCTGTAGCGACAGAGCTGGCAGAGCAAATTATGCTTATAAGTTTTCTCTCAGACCGGTGCTTGCGAAATGAAGTGAATGATGCATATTCAGGCCCGCCATTAAATCACCAAGGCGTGTCTCAGCCACGGCTTCGCAAAATTGCTATTTGTTCTACCTGTCGGTTGCGATAATTGTCAACCATACCACGTAGTGTTTCGTACTGTTCCTTTAGGCCTTCAAAATTCTACAAAAAGCAAATTTAAACATTTCTGATAGTTTTATTGCGTTTTTTGCTTTTTATAATCTACAACACCAACAATTAAGATTTATTTAAAAATGTGGGTAATATCAAGCAAATCATTATTTTTTTAGATTGAAATGAGCGCTGGCGCTCTTAATAGCCTCTACATACATACACATGACAATAGGTAATCTTGCATTTCGCCGTGCAAAACGAGGTTCTTTTGTGTGTAGATCGCATGTACATCAAAAATGCACCCACATCATGGCGCTTCAGAGCCGCTGCCACTGCAAATAAAATAACCGTTTCGTAGCGACTACAGCTGAAGCGGCAATTTTTTCGCGCTTGTTCATTATTTGGAAGGCTTATGAAAGCATAAAGATAATAAAGACTGCAAGGGTTCTGATCCGGGTAAGATTTCATTTAGATTGTTCGGAAACAAAATGAACCGGCTCGTTTTGCTTAGGGATCTTCAAAGTTATTACGGGAGGTTATCATGGAGGTAAACAGCAGAAAAGCTAAAAATTTATGAATCGTAAATCATAATGAAGACACTCAATTCAAAGACTTTATTAGTACTACCAGTACTAGTGCTTTAATTAATATTTATTTACTAATTTGTTTTAACATTAAGAATATTTGTTTTTTCACTGTACCATATTATGACGTACTTACCTTAACTTTATGAAAAATAAATATTAATCAAAACTACATTTTCTAATTAAATTTTTACCAATGAAAACAAATAATAATAATAATCTTAGCACATATTTAAATAAAATGTAGATATTAAAACTACCGTTGTATTTCAAAGTTAAAGTTAAAATATTCCGTTAAATAAATTGTTGCCGCGACACAATGTTGCCCATAGCAATTCTTAAAGTGGCATTTTATAAAATGTTAGCTGCTGACTGAGTTATGTTTTCATAGCGTGGACCTTGTCATCGCTACTTCTGTAATATGATTTGTTTTATAATTGTTAAACATTTTTTATTAGATTTTTAGAATTACTATAATTTATATTGACTCAGTAACATATATTGCGTAACTACACAAGTTTTCGGGTTTGTTTTAATATTATTACTACTAAAATTAATGATAATTGTGTAACAAAGTTGTAGGCTAAATATGAATCTAAATATCAATAAGAAAATAAAATAAAAATGCATAGAAAACGTTTTTTCAATTTTTTTACTAATCAAATGCAATTGGTTAAAATATTTATGTATTATAATACAAATGAGTGCCTTTTGTATGGTATTTCTATCTAAATATTAAGTAACTGGTATGCTAATATGCAACTTGGTAGATTTATTATAGATACCTATTAAAACATTAGCTGTAAAAATCAATTGTTCTCTTTTATTAGAGCTTCTATAATAGGATCCATACTGTTTACGGTTTCTTTAAATCAGTAAATTAAATTGTATCTATGTGCGCTATCGAAATAATTATAAGACATACTAATCTTCTGGTTTGGAAAAGATGGTATATTGATATCAATATTGTAAACGTGGGGGCAATATATTTACTATTTAGAGACTAGCACCCATACTATTCACCATTTTAACATATAACAGTACTAGAACTAGAAAAATAATAAAAGTTTACAGCTATTACAACGCTACTAATTAGTGAACAGTTTACATTTATAAAATACTTACATGAGCGTCCCACATCAACAAAAAACTCAGCCAAGGCTACGTAAGTCTTGTCATTATATCCTATTATAGGCCTCAAACATTAGATAATGTTTGATAAACAATCATATAAATAGAAAACGCATTGATCTGATTCAAAATTATCGCAAAAAAGCCGTTTGTTGTTGACCAAATGTTTCTAATGATCTATAATAGACATTTAAATTGATATTCTTAACGTCTTTACACAAGCTTATCTATGACATTTGTAAAATACAGATATTCCAACTTTTCAAGAAGTCCTTGCCATATAACTGTCTTTCGATATCACAGTTGATAAACTATTCAAACAAAAAGTTATAAAGATTGTAAGGTATAAAACAACGATTTTACTTAAATTTCAATTATTTCAAGTCCAGTTTGTCGTTATGGTTTTGTTTATGTGTTTCGAATGGTTTGTAAAAAATATTTAAGCGTTGGGAGAAACAGTGATTTATAATAGCATAAGAGCACTTTATTTTAATTTTTTCAATTTGTCTATATTTTTCTTTGTTCTATATATGGTGTTTACATTTTAAAATCTCTTGGAGTACTATAGTAGTTTTAAATAACACAGAAATCTCACTGTAGTTATTACTTTGTAGTAAATCTTTATTGTATATTTGGCAAGTACCTGTTATTATGTAGTTTTACTAATTTTAGTGTTTAACAAGCACTACTTCTCTTTCAACATAAATAGACCAGTTTAAATATACATATAAATACTTTATTTTTTATATAAAATATGATTCACTTTATTACACAACTATTAGCGTTCATTCATTTGCTTTCTTTCTTTATCTTACAAATTTTTAATACAGTAATTCAACATTTTTCCTTTACTCACAATAACATATATTTTATTTTTGTCCCTTAAATTGTTTTTTTTTAAATAATCTACTCACTTTCTTTTGTAATTACTTTCTTTTATTTTAAATTTAGCTAAGTCTTAACTTAGCTAAGTCAAATTTAAGCAAATCTTTGTTATAGTACTTCATAAAAGTGAAATTTACCATTGTGATACATAAGACGACTCTTCTTTATGATAATACGCTAGATCCAGTAAATAGGCAACTTTGTGTTATTACTTTTGCAAAAAGGCGTGGGCTAATTTCGAAGTTATTTGCTGACGAATTCATTTACTTCATTAATGCTTTGTAACTGCTATCCTCCTAAAACATCCTTGAGAGATCGAAACAAAACTTAAGTCGGGATTTATGAAGAAATATGGCTTTCACTTTTACTAGCTGATTAAAGTAGTATTAACATTGACTTTATTTTTCTCAGTTGAAAAAACGAGGAAATACATTTTGATTCCAAAGCTTTTAATTTATTAGATAATATTGTTTTAACTTTTATGAGAGAACATTGATATTATCATTAACCATTCCATATTTACAACTATAAATTAAAAAATGTAATAAACCCAGTCCTTATTGCACGTTAATATACAAAGCAAAATTCTGTTTCTATTCTAAAGAATTTTAAGAGAAATTTATTCAGAATTAAGCAGGCGAAAGATCTGTCTTGTAAAAACTTTCATTACATTTTTGATCGGTGTTCCGCAGCAGGCGCAATATGATATTGATAGCCAATAAGCTTTAGAGTTATTTTCCATATAAACAAACCTGTGGCATTTTTACTGTCCAGGCGTGCGATTGCACTTCTATGCATTAGTCAAGAATTTATTTTATCAATCACTTCAAGTTTGCCACTTGTCATATTAAGTTACTATTAGTTCTCTAAGTTTTCAACCAGTGCCACCTTTCAGTATTATTTCACAACTCTATTTTAACACTGAGATTTGTTTCACATAATTAATTAAAATGTTTCTTTTTTGTTTATTGTTACATTATTGTACATCTTTATGTCTTATAATAATATAAATGCCTTTTTATTGTACTATTTATTGACTATTTTTTTATTTAACCATAATTATTTATTTTAATATTTTTATCTTCTATAACGTCAAGAAGGTGTTATATCTACACATACACAAGTTGCTTATATTTTATTTTTCAAAGTATGAATTGTATTTTCTTAACCCAAGAAAATTATACATAGTAAATTTAAGACTAAGTATTCTACTAGTACATTTGTTTTATTTAGCAAGCCGTGGCAACAAAACGACTATATTTTAATTTTAAACTTATAAATTGTGTGAAATCGGGAACGGCTTTGTTTTATCCGGAAGACAGATGGAACAGGTAGTTCGCAATGAAGGTATCGGTGCTGGTCTCTGCTCCAAAGATTCTTCCAAATTTAATGCAATGACTCTACGAATGGAGTGGTAAAACTAAAATTATTTTACTTTTTGCATCTATAGTTTTATAAGATCTTCTTGAGGTTGTATCATAAATGTGTTTTTGTCCATAGCTTTTTGGTTATTTTTGATGTTACGACAGCTATGTTATTTGAGAATTGGTAGAGGCGATATTTTGCATATTATAAAGTATGTATAGTGATCATCTTTTAGTTTGTCGAGAACTGGACATTTCAGAATAGATTTGGTCAATCGTATCTATTGTACTCTTAGTTTGATTGTAATTTTTTATAATTTTAGATTTTCAAAAATATTAGAAATGGTCTTCACCGTATGCATAGTAACATGCTTTGATTTGCTTTAGGTTTATAAGATACCAGAGTTTTTCTATATTAAAGATAAAGTTCTGGACAAAAGTATTATAGAACTTTTCTCTTATTGTTGTGAATGGTGATTTTTAGGTTGTTTTTTTAGCTAAATTGTCGGGTGGTGGTATAAATGAGAACCAATTATCCATTGTCTGATTACAAAACAAAAAAAAACACTGAAAATTTTTAATAAAGCCTTCACTAAAGACAAGTCTTCTAATTTGTAATGTTGTCAAGATACGTATATATATTCAGCTAGTATTATGTAGGCCCATTGCAAACTATTATAATTTTGATCCAGTTCTTCGCTGGTTTATTCAGAATATATATATATGTATATATATATACGGCGGAAATTTTTCTCTCACTGGGCATCGCAAAAATATTTTACCAAATGTGGCTCATTGTCCTAAATTCTACGATCCTTAGCTTTCTAGGGTTAATTAATGTGTTGTATTACTAAAATCACTACAGCACAACACAAATGTGATTATCACTATTTTTACACTTATGTCCTAGTACATCACATTTATTGCGGTTTTTGTTACAAGTGGTTAGTAATTCGAGAGTAAATATTAAAAACAAATATTTAATATAGCAAAGTTAATTTTGTGTACACCAACTACAAAAAGGCTAAGAGCAAATAGTAGTTTATTCAAAACTTGTCGGTAAACACACTTTGCAGTGAAATACGGAGAACGCACGTGTTACTCCGCGCGTGTACGCCACCGTAAATCGCCTTCACCGTAATGGAAAATAACGCACGACGACAGTTCTTATCTCCCGACTGCCGCGCAAAAATAAAATTTACGCAAATTCCTGAAGAGCTTTATTTTACATTAGGGCGCGGCGCCTGCGAACGCCGCGCCGAAAATTGCGGGGGAAAATGACACAGATGCGTGGTGTCGCCTTTAAAGATCGATTATGCTTTTAAAGTCGCGGCGATATTGCACGCATTTTGACATATGGCCGGGTGAATGTCCAATTTTCTTCCGGCCGCATCTGCGGCTTGTAATATTAGAAAAGGTCTGCCCCTATAATCCGTAAGTCAACGCTATCAGGAGGGAGGTTCGGGATCAAAAGGTATTTTCACATAATAGAAAATTGAAATTGTCAATATAAATGTACCATACATTTTTAATAAGTAACTTTTTGACTTATTTGTTTAACATTTAACTTTATAAGTGCAAAGCGGATTTTTTGAACAGGTCAGTTTAGAAATTTGTGAAACAGGATAGTGGCTGCACAGTAATTCAATTCAACAGTTAACTGGAAGTCACCCTGATGCAGTAAGATTTGTATTTGATGCAAGTATGAGTACAACAATAAATAATTTCGACAACTGCAACGTTCGCACAATTTTTGCACAATGTAACTAAAAATTAAATAAAGGTTAAATGTCGTAAATGACAGTAAACTTACTATTGTCTGTACAAAATTCCACAACTGCCAGTCCAAACTCCCTTAATACAAATCACTCAGCCAGTCCTGTATTATCCGTATCAAACAATATAATTAAAATCTTTATTAATTTCTTAACCTCTTATCTTCCTCAAATAGAAAACTTTTTTACAAATACAATCTCTCTTTGACTCTAAAATCACTCTTAATAACCATTCTTGCCACAATATAGATGTCGCTTGCATACCAGAAATGTATCTATTTGTAGGCGTCACTCTCATAACACCCGGACATGTGCACAGCAAAAATAGAAACGATAAATTAGCAGCCGATGATTTATTATTTATGTCAAGAATAAATTTGTCTATAACTCTACATTAATAACATAAGCTAACAATCTTAATTTATGTCAGATCGAATGAACCATATGCTGGTTTTGTTTATAGGCAAACATATATCTTATTGTCCTACAATAGATTCAAATAAGTTTATATCATTATTAAAGGCGTTGGAAAATTAAATTATAATTTTAGTTTTGTGAAATATCCAGATACTACTTCAATACTAAATTTAAAAAGCATTTAAATTGCCTCTAATGGTGTTTTATCTAAATTAATTTTTTACAAAGATTACATTTTTCGCAATTGTTAAGAAACTAACTTACTAACAAATGAATAGGTAAAAGATTAAAACACCAGGGGTTACATTATTTACTGTTAGTCCAGAACTAATTTAATACTTTATTGAAGCATCAGCAATAAATGTACTTCACTTATGTCAATTTACCATAAAAATTTTAAACATGATTTTCTATAGTTTAAACATGCAAATGTATTTGTGTTTTATTGTATTAAAGTGTTATTGGCACTTTTTTACTTGGTTAACGCATCAGCAAAAATGAGCGGAGCATCATTCTTCTGTAATTTGAATATTAGTAAGATTTTTAATAGTCCATATAGTTATTTTTATTTTGAAGCTGAAATTAACCAAAAATATGTTGTATTTATAATTAAAATATGAACTGTCGTTACAAAAATCTTTTGGGCGGTTTTTTTTTTATTTTTCGAAGAATTTTTAATTTTTTTATCCAAAAAATTGTGATTTTGGTCTAAAAACTTCAGCCGTATGATGTAATACTGGAAATGTTTATACGTCAGTAAATATAAACTAAAATTAGTTTTTAGATTTTTTAAAACATAAATGAAATTAGAATAACATACAAAGATATTTTTTTATATAATGTCCTAACTTAAAAAGACATTTTCCTAACGAATAGGTAATTTCCCGATCTTGCTATCATAAATTAAAAGTGATTGTGACACAAGCCAATAGTACATGAACACTTCGATTGCAGCATTAGAGACAAATCTGTGTATTTCAAGTACTTCAAACAAATATCTCATCGAGGTTAAGTAGCTGCATGGACCAGTATGGTAAAACCAGATAATGTTTGGTTTGGAAATTTGGGTTTTTTTGATGATATGAGAATTTTTCTTTGTCCAAAAGTTTACAAAAACAATTTCAGCAAACGTTAATCAGTGGTCATTTTTAAAAAGACAATACAAATTTTTAACAGATTCTTGTTATTCAAAATTTGCTTATCGCACGTATACACTTACGTCTTCCTAATAGTGTTGTCCTCAAACTGTGTTTTAAGTTTTTTCAACATTTCTAAAGGTCTAAACTTAATAATCATCTGCTGTACAACAAACGACAGTACATTTTGTCCTGACACCATAATAATGACTAGAAGCCATAGCGTGAGGTAACATATGCGGGAGTGAACTTCTCTTCAGAAATCTTTATTTACAACGCTCTTCTATCGGTTCACTTCATCGCATGTAAAAAGATTATATTTTATTTATAATTCACTAATACACTTAGAATTAGCGTAAAAGTAGGCAGTGAGCGACTCTGCTCGTGCGAACCTTTTCTTTCACCACTTACTAGTGCTGGTTCCTAGTGGGTTGTGTACTAACTGTTAGACTTACTCATAACTTATTTATTTTTCTATACCCTACATCTATAGTAAAGGCAACGATTGCCAAATTACAAATTCTCAGGACATCTTTAATTATCTCCTGCTCAAAATACTTAAGTCCAACAAGTGAATGGAATAGTATAAACCTTTTTTTAGGTAAATTAGATAATCTAATTAAAAACGTTTACAAATTACAAAAGGATATAATAAATATCATTACATACATATATTTAAGACGACTGTTTGTATTCATATAGATTTGTCACAATCAAAGGTCATTGATTTTAAACGTTTTTAATTCGTATTTAAGATTTCATATATATATATATATATATATATATATATATATATATATATATATATATATATCAAGTAATACGCGATGCATACGGGTTTTTTCCTATTATAAAACTTATAATAGTCAGTTTCAGGTATCTGTCATCATGATAAAGGTACTTTATTAATCTGGAAATGCAAGTTACCAAAATCTTTAAAACACTGCTCAGAATATTTGTAACGACAAAAATAAAGAAGTTTGTTATTTATTTTATTTTATCCTTCAAGCTTAGTATTTTTCCCAATTGAAGGTTAATTTGGTTAATATACATGTTGTTTATTTATACACCCTAGCAAAAAATGTAACAATAAAATACTACATCAGCAATTGGAAATAATTTTAAAAAACTGAAATAAAAGTAAATATACATACATTTTAAGGGACCTTAATGTTGCAGTAGATCAAAGTAGAAGATATAACTTCAGACTACTTCGATCATGACAAACCAATGGATGGGAAAATGTTTATATAAATTTTGTCAAGAATACGATCTTGTAATTCCAATACTTGATATAAATTACCTATACAATATATGTATACTTGAAAAGCATTTAGATCCTACCAAGAAATAAAATTGATTATATTTAATTGCAATAAGAACTAAAAATAGCTTTAAAAAGTGACTATTTATTTTGTAGTCAATACATAATCTATTCAGAAACTATAATAGTCAATGTTGATATAATAAAATTATTTGGCGTGGCTGCGATGTAACTTTATAGTCAATGAGAATGAGCTTTAAAGCACATGCATGAATAAAGACAATTATACTGGTCAGCTAGTTTGGAGTTAAACGCTAGTAACTAAATATGTGATCATCGTATTTACAATACCTGAATGAGTAACAGAGCCATTCTTCATAAAATTTTGTGCAAATCTAGAATATTAAAAACAATTTGTAAAAGTGTGTAAAAAGCCTTCGAGAACAATTCAATAAGTGCAGTGTAAATAAAGACATAACACAAACGATTGTGAATATGTGGAAAATAATCTATACCTTAAAAGATCGGCAAGGAACAGAAAACCGAAAAATGATAAACGCGTACAAGACACAATCAACAAAGATTGACGAATGAGAGTTTGGCTACTAAAAGATGAGTCGAATCCAGATTTTTTCTTTCTTTGACTTAAATTACCTTTGAAATGGAAAAGACTATAATATGACAAGGCATGTATTTGTGTGTAGTAAAAATAACGCTCGGAGAAGTGTATGAGATCCTAATGTGCGTACTTTGAAGGGGATTTAAGGTACATGCAATGTTTCTTATAACTCATAGCTGATCTTAAAATGCAGTTAAAATGTGTAAGCAAAAGTGGTGTATTTTGAAAGTTGAGATCAATAAAGTGTATAATAAAAAAGCTTGTTCTAAATAAACCAAGATATAAACAAGGAGCTGTAAATAATATCACTTAATAACGAAAGTGTCACTATTTTATAAAATCACCATCACAATATCAAAATATAACTAGAAAATGTAAAGACAAGGAACAAAAACGACGATTTGCATAATTAATCTTGTAGAATAAAGAAGAAAAGGTTAAAAATAACGCAGAAATGTATAAAATATAAATTCGATTATAAATTATGTCGACCAACAATAAGTAGATTGTACATAATGTGAAAAATTAAAACACTTGATTTTAAGTTATTAATTGTTAAAATATCAATGAGGATGCTGATTGAGAGAGAATAGCAAACTAATTGATTGATGTTAGTAACAATACATAACACTGAATCAATACCCGAAGACTAATTAAACTTAAATTTGTAGTAGTAGCCGAAAACAGCTAAACGATGCAAGAAATACAGCGAAGATATAGATGTTTGTGAAATACATTATTGAATTAGAAAAGAGCTATGACAAAAGCTTAGACGAGAAACAATTTGTATCTTCTAATTGCAAGACTGCATAGTTTGTTCCAAAAATGTTACTATAGAAATATAGAGATTAACGAAAATATATATTCTCCTGCTTTATAAACTATTGATAAGCTTCTGTACAACAACTTGAATGGATAACAAATAAAAAGTTTTCAATATTTAAGCTGTTAGATAAGAAGGTTAGAAATAGAATATAAAACGATTTTTAAGATGGAAACCTTGTTTTATAATGACTCCCTTCATACAAGGTGGCGCATAAGTCATCCGCCGATTTCATAAGTCAGTAATTTTGTTTGTATATAAAAAAAATTGGTACTGTTTGTTGATTATGTTTATTAAACGTTTATTTTTTTTCCATTAAGACAAGACGATAATATCGGTTAAGTGGCTGCCGCCAGGGTTGATCCACATTCGGGCTCGTTTTACAGCAATTTTCATGACTTTTCACAAAACGTCTAGCAATAAATTTTCACTTCTTGTTTAGGGTCGCCAACGTCTGTGGATTGTTCGCATAGACCCGTGACTTCAAAAAAACTCAAGGAAAGGAGTCTGAAACGGCCAAATTGGAAGATCTTTCAGGCCAGTGCAAATCGCCAAAACGATAGATTAAGTGGCGGGAAAATGCTCGCTTTAAAATATCCACTATGTGCGGTTGCACCGTTTTGATAGAACCACATATTCTGCAAAATCAATTTGTATATTTTCGGCAAAAAAAGTCGTTGATCATGGTTTTATAGCGCCCACCAGTCACAGTAACCGTGTTGTTGACGCTGTTATCGGAAAAATGTGGGCCGCTCACCTTTCATTTATAAACGTCGCACCAAACTGTGACTTTGAGAGAACGTAATAATTCTTCTTGTGTTACACGAATATTGTCAGTGCTCCAAAAGCGATAATTTTGCTTATTCACGTATCTGCATAGGTAAAAACAGACCTCGTCGCTCATGATGATTTTCAATAGAAAATCATTTTTATCGTGGTCGAGGTTTGGAGGGCTTAGCTAAAATTCATAGCAATTTGCGGTCTGCAAGTTGATGCCTAATTGCTTGGTCCGTAGTCTGGTTAATGTTTGAGGGTCTTCTTAAACACCTACAGCCACAGCAGCGATATTCTCGACCAAACGGCTGCTCCGGAGCCGGCCACATCTGCTATTGTTCCGCATTGAGCCAGTCTCCTCGAGGCGAGCGGCTAAACGCCACACTGTTTGTCCAGTTGGTGCCATACGATCAGGGAATCGACTACGAAATTTCCGTTGAGCCGAAACCATTGACCGATTATTTGTCAAAAACATTAACCCAATTATTCCGAGCTTTTAAGGAGTATAATGATTCATAGTTTGTCTCTTATACCCTACTTCTATTTATTTCACGAATATCAAAGAGATATGAGAAGCCACTTGTAAAAATAAGAGCATCTTTCGATAGTGTGATAATTTTTGCGGCACCTGTTATAACGATCAGGTAGAGAATAACAAAATATTAAGTGCGATCAATTTCGATATATAAGGTTGAAGCGTGGACTCTTAAAATAAATACTGTTAATTTACTGTCATTTTAAAGATTAAACTCATATAATTTTTCTATTGGTTAAGATCAAATTGGTACTAGTATTTAGTTTCAAAATGCACTAATGGTATCTAACAATTTAAAAAACCGGTACTTAGGAATGGAAGGTAAGACAAAAATATACAAAACCATGGAAAGACCTATGTTGCGGAGACACATACGAACATTAGCAAGAAGAAATGATTGCTTCGAACCGCAGAAATGAATGCAGTAAGAATGATACTAGAAAAATCAAGAAGAGACTTTATAAGAAATAAGTGCGCAGTAATATCAATTAAATTAGCAATAGATCTAAATACAAAAAAAAATCTAAGCCGAACACAAGACATTACCATAAATTAAAGCATTGAAGATGTAAACTTAAAAATAAAAGAGAAAAAATGCAGTAAAAGCAAAAGCGATTAAACTCAAGCTGTCGCGTTATATAGAACACTATAAGGATTAAAGTATATAAAAATAGTTAATACTTGTATTAAGATTTAATTAACAAATATTTTAAAATACTAAAACTTTAATAAAACTAAATTTAAACTAAAAATTAAATATTTCTTAATGTACCAATATTTAGTAAAAATTTACAAATAAAATTGTTGAAATATTTATTTTACAATATACTATTAGTATATGAAATATTTTTTTTTGGAAAACAATTATCATCACTAAACTTTGCGAACAAACAACATAAATTTGTTTTAAACTCACATTCAATTTGTATTTAAAATTATATCCAATTGCTCTATTGTGTGGCTACATTAAACAAAAAAATAGGAGCAGTATATGTCTGCGGAAGTGCTAGCTTTTAGCGCAAATGCTGCCATTCTTCAAACACTACTTTAAGCGTATTCCATTCGGGGTTGGATAATTGAAAACGAACACGCTGCTGTCGATAAAGCGATGTAAATGGACTCTGCAGAGCCACTTCAGTCGCACAATAGCGCAATCTGCAAATTCCATCCGATGCGAGCTTCTGCTGGAGATAGCAGTGGTTCGAAATGGGCCCCAATAATAATTTCGACAGCGAACATGTACATTGGGCGAAAGAAGGGCCGATGGCCCCGATAAAGTTGCTAACATGTGTAGCAGTCAATCAAACATGGCCGAGGGTAGATTAAACGCCAATCGAGCTTTCCACGAATCGAACTGAACGCTGCGGGACGAAGGAGCGGAAAGCTCTGAAAGGAAACACGAGGAGATTGAAAAAGACATTTTTGGTCAAAGTTTCCGGCCGCCTTTAGCGGCTGAAACCAGGGCTGGGTCTGGCCTTAAGTGCAATTTTCCGGATTAAAATGCTGTAGAATCCTGGCGGGTGCGCGCGCCTGTCGGAATTCAATTTGGGCGTTATAGACCAAAGGAGATCGGAATTTTACGATTTCATTTCCTTCTGTAACCGGATCTGACACGGCGAGAGCCTTTTTAGTGCCGCGTCCGCGTCGGCCCCGGAGTCTAAGCCTCCCCAGCGAAGCGAAGATAAGCTGTTGATATAAAAGCGGGATCGTCGGAAGCGCGCGCCTGACCCTCGCGGCCGGTAAATCCGCCAGCAATAGTAAACGTCAAAACAAGAATTTCCCGCGATTCCTGCAACAGCCTCGTTAAAACGACCGCCGGCCCTAAATTCTGCAAAATTCGCCCATTAAACATTGAACGTAATGTGCGGTCGGGGAGTCGTCGACGAGTTTTTCACATTTGATGACTCTTAATCCATTTTAAAGCAGCGTCGTCGAGAGTAATGGTGGTCCCATCTGTGGGGTGACAAAATATAGCAATTTATTGACAGTTTCCGCGATTTTCATTAATAATTTTCGCCCCGTCGCTCGTTGTACCGATGCTTTTGGTTATCCAAGAAACGACATTTCAAAATATTCTTAAACGATAGGCTCGCTTTTTTATAAAATTTTCGAGCATCTTGTAAATCAAGCACGTTAAGACGACAAAAATTATTTAAAAATGTAATAAGAACAACATTATGACAAAATGTTAGAAAATAATAGTCTTGGATTTGCTATCCTATTCCTCTTTTTCGTTAATGTAATTGTGGTTGTTGGGGAGGATTAAGAATTAAGAATTGTTCACATTTATTTTATTATGCGAGGACCGTGAGGACAATATAACGCCAATATTAGTACAACTTTATTAACAATTCCGAGTTGGTCAGAAATATGTTAAGGGTTGTCCAGATTTCGGACCATCAGTAACGAGCAAAACATCGGAAAATATTAAACCTATATGGATTACAATTAAGAAAGACTAATGATTAACAGTCCAAAAATTAGAAGATAAGTTAAAGATTTTAAAAAATTTAGACCAGTTTCAATCAAAATTCGTCGCCTTGCGACTCCCGACTATTTCCTAAAATTTAAAGACAACCATCAACGATATAAAAAATAAAATTAATTATTGAAATATTTTCCATCGACCTCGATGGGCTCTTGCAACTTTTCAGGTCAAATATTGATGTCACGATGTTAAAATCGTTTATACGTAACGATTTGTGACTGTACCTTAACAAATGACGAGAGGCAATAACACATTTCTTCTTTTCATCATCAATTAACTAGTGTGGCACTCACTCTGACTTCTTCCAGATCTGTCCGAATTCAGAATTCTGTCAATCATCGAGTAGTGGCAATCGACCTTATCAGCTAGCATCAAACATGACATTCTTATTCAACTCGCTTGATGACGCTTTGATAGTTAACTTCTCTTAAACGTTCAGATCTTGGATTGTCTGACAATCTGTCACTTTTTTCTTTAAATACCTTGAACCACTTCTGATCTGCAAGAATTGTCACTGTATCCTCGGCATAAGTTTCACAAATTTTTTGGCAAGCACTGAAGCATTCAGCCCAAATTAGTATTGAAAATTGAGTAATAAGTGAATTTTTTATCTTCAACTTCCATCTGGGGCAAATTATATAAGTGTTTTATATCAAAATGATTGTAAGATCGCAAGATGTCGAAAAACATAAAATAATCAACAAAAATGTAAAGTGATATTTATTATTTTCTTAAACTTGAATATATTGTTAAGAAGATTATTAAAACCATCTACGCCTAGAAGTGACAAAAATAAAAAAAACAATAAAATATGCTTTTAACGTTACTTTCAATAAATTATAGTACAGTGTGTTGCTATTGGGTAGTTTTTTCTAAAAGAAAATGTAAGCCTTTAAAATTAGTTCCAAATTAAAATAGGAATATTTTATGAAAAAAAGGCGAGTTTTTGAAAGAAAATTAAATTTTTTCTAGGATTATATTTGCAACCACTATCAATAAAAAAAGCTTTACTACCAAGTTGTTGACCAGCACGACACAGATAATTTCTGAACATCTGACTTTGCCAGTAGCTGTTAAAATCATGCAAATAATGGTTGGTGAAAAGGTACTGCAAAGTTAAAAACAATACCTCTTTCCGATAATACTATTCAAAAAAATATAAATGATACAACAGAAGGTATTTGAAGACACATTGCTAAGAATGTTAAAAACTACATGTACTTCTCACTAGTGATGGACCAATCTAAGAATTGTGCCCAGTTTATAGCATTTGTGAGGTACCAAACGAAAAATAGTATAACAATTGATATTATATTTGATACGGCATTAAAGGCCAACACAAATGAAAAACGTTAAATTGGCACTTTTATGAAAAGTACTGATAAGTGTAATATTGATTGCTATATGTACGGATGGTACCAATGCTATGACGGAACATCGACCTAGTTTTATCGTCAGATTGCAAGAAGTTATATCAAATACTATATGACTACAGTGTTTTTAAATTGAGAAGTTGTTTAATCAATGTGTGTCTTTGAAATGAACTATGTTATGAAAAGAGTCGTCAATGTTTTGAATTCCATCAAAACAGTAACATCTCAAACTATTATTTAAAAAAATGTGAAAAAATTGTTTTTTAATATAGATAACTCTACTTATCACACAATGGTAAAATATATTTCGAAAGACAGCGTCTTGAAAAGAGTTTTTAGATAAAAACAACATTTTGATGAATTCACAACTTAAATTGATTCATGGTCAAATTAAATTATTAGAAAGAAGATATTTAATTTTTTTCAGCGTATTCAAGAACTTATAGAAGATTCAGTTAAATTTAAGATGATAAATTCTGAACGCATTTTTGTGATTTTTTTTCCCAAAAAATTCTTATCAGTTAAGACAATTGAAGATTGATACTACGATTTTAGAACCTTTTTCAAAATGCTAAGATTCTAACTAAAATAAAAATAATTATTAAAATATCAGGTAATAGAATGTAGATTTATTTTCAGAATTTCGTTTAGTTTAAACACCCCAAGTTGGTAAACAAAGCTGTTAAATATTTGGTTGTATTTGTAAAATCGTATTTTTTTTCGGACTACTATTAACGCAAAAATTGTAAATAGCTTAAAACTTCAAAATGATATTACTACATGTATTTCTTTTAATTTTAACTTCAATTAACTTTGTTTTTGCTATGAACGCCTCAATTTAATTGTGCTATTGTGCCAATAATGCCTATTATTTGTTTTATTATTTTGGTCATTAATATTTCACCCAATAAAAAAATGTTAGTTTAAAAAGAAATAAAAATTAATTATATTAATTTTAATTATACAGTTTACTATGATTTCCAATCTATATTCATCTTTCGATTAATTGTTGTATCTTTCTCGTGTACCGTGTTTGGTCCTTAGAAGCAAGAAAGAAATCTTGTACCTTTTTTACAGTTCTCAGATGTTTTCAAACTGTGTACTACGAAGAAAATAAGCTATTGATTAGAATAAATACAGAGGGTCCCAAAAATGTACTCACACTTGTTAATGACGACTGACTTGACAATGACAACAAATTCAGTGCCAGTTTTGCGAATGTACCTAAGCAAATGCATAATCGATGTAACATATTTCTTTATTGAATTGTTGAATTCCTTGGTCCGAATTATCAGTGATGCTCGGAAAGAGATGGTTATTAGTTTAATGTTTTTTAAAATCATTGTAATTTAAACAGTGACTATATTTTTTAATACAATATCTAGTAATTTTATGGTGAAAGATTATCTGTATTATTGTCTGTAGAATGTAATAGAAAAGTTACAAAAACTTTTCAAATTTAAATCGTTGTTAAATCTTTAGGTTACATCTTCTAGTAGTGCCTGCTTTCTATTTATAATAACATAGTATTGTTGAGTCAAAACTATTTATAGTGGGTTGTATAATGCAACATAACAGAACAAAAACCAAAGACCAATGGAATGTTTTCTTGATATATCTCAGTACTGTAATAAGCTAGAGACTTAGTAATACTAAAAAATAGTAAAAACTAGGTACAAAAATAGCGTACCAAATAGACACTGAAGTTAGTATCCAACCTTTACCAATACGTGAGTGTCTGAACAAGTCGACATACTTGCTTTATTAAAGAGTAAAAATACTTAAATTTTTTTTGTGGAAATCAAAATATCAACAGCTCCTAACACATGACAACATTCTTAAGGTTTGAATAAAAATAATGCCACATAAAACTTCACATGATTCAGAAGAGGAGAACAATATACCTAAGAATTTATGAGTTTAAATAGGAAGATAAAGATTGAATTGATAAATCTGATGTTAAGTAGTTGTATTGAATAATTAATTTAAACTACAGAGATTTATTTTTATAAAACAAATTTAGTTCTTGAAACAGTTTTGAATTATTTTATGTTATGTAAATAGATATTATAAGGATACATAAAATTCGATATAATAATACTTTAATATTGAAATAATGCATGGATACTCCTCGGAATAAATTATAGCTTTTGATAGTCTCTACTAATAATATAATAAATATTTATAAATATTTATTTATAAATAAGAAATGTACACAATATTAGTTCTATTAATTATAATTTGCTAGGTGTAATAACGAATTAAAATGCTTAACTTTATCTAAATGTCATCCAAGAATGTCATGAAATACAGCAGGAATAAAAAAAAGGCTTAAAGGAAAGCTCTGTGGAACTCCCGAGGGAATTGGAACAAGCATCGTAATATTATTTTAAATTTTTACTTCAGTTAGAATCTAATTCTAACAATTGAGATGTTTTACAATTCAAGGGTGTCAAGTAGTATTTTTAACTCGTTTCGTAGCTTGTCACGCTGAAATATTTTACTGACTCTATTACCTATATCATTTGATACACATCACTTAGCAAACAGCCCGTTCTAATGTGTCCAACCAACTGATTGCGATGGAATCGTACTGTTCAAATATTATTTACGGTTTTGAATCTTAACTGTATATTTCACTAATATGTACTGAGATTTGTTAGCGTTAAAGTTACTAAATTTCTTAACTTTTTCTCTTAAAAACGTTGCCATCTTGACTGTAAATCATATGCCTCTAAGTTCACTTCGTATTCTTTTAAATTCCCACAAATTTGTTATCTGGAAACCAAAGTCTTTGGGTTATTTCGATTTGGTTAGGGAAAGTCGCCTCACCAATCGAATTCCATGTATTAGCTGATTAGTTAGTTTCCAAATCTCACATCCGATTGGTTTTTTCAGATGAGCCAGTTTGTCTAATGGAAGACCTACAAATTTTAATCTTGTAGTCCATGTTTATTACTAAAGGAATTGAGTTTTCAAGTCATTTCTATGTCTTATTTTACTCTATGAAATGTAATTATTTATAAGAAAAAAGAACTTAGACATGTTGTCACGATTTTTTATAAGTTGAACAGGCTAGTCACCTGACTAAAGGTTTCCGATATTTGTTTATCAATGGTGTATTTATCCAGTAATTTATATTTTTAAAGCTTGATCATGTGTTTCTTGTTAACAGGGGGGAGAAAGATGATAAACGTAAATTATGTACTAATAACTAATTATTTTTAGTGACATATTTTCTAGTCGAATTATAAAAATGTTCCAGAAACTTTTTTAAACTTGAAATAATCTTGACTGATGCACCCTAATATATTATTCAATATTATATATAGTTTACACTTGCACGGTGTATTGTTATGTCGGAAAGAGATAAACAACTAATTGCTCTCATAGGCGCCGTTATAATTTACGAGGGCAAATTAAATATAAACAAAATTATTTTCCTAATTTATTGAAGTATCATAAACACAAATGCAAATTGAGAAAATTATTATTTAACATAAAGTCTTACATTAGAAACACACTTTTTTCAACAAATATATAGTTTTTTGATCCTGTTATGATAAAATAAACATATAGTGACAGTAACGTCATTGTCGACTCTCTTCCTTTTAAGTGGAAATAAATTCAGGCTGTATGAAGAGTGTTTGAGTACAGTTATATAAGACCGAATATTGATATAAAGCAGAATATCCCGATCTCAAAAACAATTTTGACTAAGGTTAATTGGAGATATATTTTTAGCTGCTTCTTGTTTCCTTAAAAAGTGTTTATGTTATGGGTTTTCTGAGCAATGTTGTTTTCTAGCTCTACCTTAAATATTTTCAAAATTTGGACGGTATTACTTGATAATCCGTTGCTTAGCAGACGAGCGTATCTTTTGCTTTAACTTCGTTATAATAAATAAAGAATGGGTAATGCGAGGTTCCACTGTCTTTAGTAAGTCCATTTACTAGTTGGGCAGCCCTTCTTATTTTTATAATATTTAGTACTGGATTTTTAGATTTTTTTTTAATTGGAGGTATAGATAGTTTTATTAGTCACAAGCTAAGGTTTATTTAAGATTATTCATAGTATTTTGGATTATTTGTTATTAAATAATTTTATAATTTAAAGATTGGTTACAATTATTCTCCAGTTGTATTAGGTATGCCCATACGATTTTAATAATACATTTGTAGAAAATTGCTTTTTTTTTCTATTTTTAGTTTAAACTTTCTACCAAGTAATAAAATAATCTTATAGAACTTGTTAAAGACAATATTCTTTTTGGATATTATGTGAGTAGTCCAGTATTAGACCTAGGTACATTATTTCGTTTTTGACAAATTACAACTTTATCAACTGAGAAAAGAAAGTTTGTTTATGTTGCTTTAATAGTATTTACTCTTATTCGCTAAAAAGTAAGTAATTTTTCAAGTTTCTGTAAGTGGTATTGTATTTAATTAATAATTGGTTGTAAAATATTGTTGCTAGATGTGATCCCAGTGGTGTCTGCAAATGTAGTAATAGTTGCTTTATTACTGGAATGTCTACTAAAAGTAGAAAGTACATATATATATTTTTTATTGACATAATAGCATATTTACAATCTACTTCCAGAGGAAAGGAGTATTAAGTAAATGCGATAAGTGTATAAGGGAAGCATTCACTAATGCTAATCTTCGTTATATTAAATCTTGAGGCCAGGTTCTGTGGAGTCTTCTTGCGTTTGGACCGCTTTCATATAACTGCTCTACCAGAGCGTTGTCGTGGTTGATTATTTGATTTTGGTATTTAATAACACTGCGCTCGATCTCTTCTTTGATGGTTGGAATTTTCAAGTCGGTATGAAGTGTGAGATTACTGACATACCAAAGAACATCTGCCAGGATTCTGAGAACTTTAGACTGAAACCTTTGTATGATTTCCAGGTTTGATAATTTAGCACTCCCCCATAACTGAAGCCGCTAAGTCCGTAAGTCCCCTCGGTTTGAATATACATTTGTATAACAGAATTTTGTTATTTAACGACAGTTTTGATTTTCGTCCAAGAAGCCAATACATTTGTCGAAGTTTTATGTCCATTTGCTTACGTGTAATCTTGATGTGGCTTTTCCATCTTAATCGTTGGTCTAGGGTTAGTCCCAGGTATTTCACTTCAGATTTCATAGATACGGATATGTTGTTGACTGTTACAGGTGGACAGGTTGCTCGTCGATTAGTGAACGTGACTTGAACCGATTTAGCTTGGTTAATCTTCATTCTCCATTTATAATACCATTCCGTAAGCAGATCCAAATGGGTTTGTAGTTGTTCGGAAGCTGTGTAGGATTTTCTCTAGTGGATAGCACAACAACATCATCGGCGAATGAAGCAATTGTAATAGTATTTGTTTCAGGTAGGTCGGTGGTGTATATTAAAAATAGGAATGGTCCAAGGACTCCGCCTTGTGGGACACCGGATTCTACAGCATGAAAGTTAGATTGACATCCGTTGTATTTTACTGAGAAGTTTCTATCAGATAAATAGGATTTCAGGAGGAGATAGAGATTACTAGATAGTGTGTTTTTCAACTTGTATAGGAGACCAGGATGCCACATTTTATCAAAAGCCTGTTGGATATCGAGAAATACAGCATTACAGAATTTCTTCTCTTCTAAACTCTTAGCAATCGTGTTTACTATTCTATGCACCTGCTGGATTGTTGAATGTCGTTCTCGAAATCCAAATTGGTGGTTGGGGAGCAGTGTCAGAAAATCACGTTCTTCATGGATTCTTCGTAAAAGGAGTCGTTCAAATACTTTACTTAGGTAAGAGGCTGATGGGTCGATAAGATGTTGTTTCATGTGGAGGTTTGCCTGGTTTTTGAATCATAATTATTTCAGCATATTTCCATGCAATTGGATAATAGGTTAAGCTTAACATACGGTTATAGATGACCGTTAAAAGTAGAATAGCTTTCTTAGACAGATATTTCAGTATTTGTCCTGTAAACAGGTCATATCCCGGAGCTTTATGTATTTTAAGTTTGCTTATTTCTTTTTTAAGTACTGCAGGCGTGAAAGGCTTAATTGGAAGAAACATTTGGCATGGTATTTCGATGAAACTATCTACCTCATCGTCTGAATCCCCTTTAATGGGTTGAAACACTTCAGCTAGGTACGTGGCAAAAGTTTCGGCCTTCTCCTGATCACTACGCACCCACTCTCCATTGGACTGTTTAATTGGTGGAACAGCCATCTGAGGTCTTTTCAACTTAAGTACATACATAAACAGCTTTAGAATACAACGCTATAGTACTCCAAATCTATCTTAATGTATTCTTGAACTATCATTATTATATTTAGTGTGATATTATAGGGGAGTATTAAAACAGGATTTTAGAATAGGAAAAATAAATTTTATATGTCTGGACAACAGACTCTGATACGCGACACGGTCGATTGTTTGGTCTACATCTAAAAATGCCCCAACTTTTCTAGACTGCTTATTATCTCATTTACAATTGGATGATACTAGTATATTTTAGAATGCCAATGTAGAAAGTAAAACTAATATATCATTTACTTTAACGCAAACATCTAGCTTCCTCAGCAATAATTTTTCAAATATTTCAGATATAAAACATTTTAAAACGATATGAGAAATTGTAATTTGCTAATTTTTTGGATTTGGTTGTTAGTAGTTTTAGTACCATATTCTTAACGTCGGATCGGAAGAAATACCGGAAATAGAAGCAGACGAAATAGAAAACGCAATTAGAGAAATGAAATTAAACAGAGCTCCGGGAGAAGACGGAATAATCCCGGAACTTATTAAATACGGAGGAGAACAATTAATAAAAAACCTAAAGATACTACTAAATAAATGCTTGGAAGAACGCAAAATACCACAGAATTGGAACAACGTCGTAATTGTGTTGTTACATAAGAAAGGAGATAAGTCAGATTGAGGAAACTATAGGCCAATAAGCCTTTTATGTCAAGTATATAAGATGCTGACGAAAATAATACCAACAAGATTAACAAGCAAATTCGAACACTATCAAAACACCGAACAAGCAGGTTTTAGAAAAGGGTACAATACTTTGGATCACATGCAATCACTCCGAAACATCATCGAGAAAACAACAGAATACAACAAGGACATATATCTAGCTTTTATAGATTATAATAAGGCATTTGACTGGATAGAAATATGGGCAATTATAAACTCATTACAAAAGAGCAGAGTGGATTCCAGATACATAGAACTCATCGAAAATATATACAAGGAAGCAACAAGCACTGTGAAATTACACTCAGAAACAGAGAAACTAAAAATCCAAAGAGGAATAAGGCAAGGAGACTCTATATCGCCAAAGCTCTTCACACTGGCAATGGAGGACATATTCAAAAACCTTAATTGGGAGAACCATGGTATTAATATAGAAGGGTGAAAATTAAATACACTAAGATACGCAGACGATGTAGTGCTTATTGCAGAAAATCGATTGGAACTGCAGGAGATGATGGAAGAACTGAACGAAAAATCAAAAGAAATAGGACTGACTATGAATATGACAAAAACAAAAATAATTAAGAGATCCTCTAACCAAGATGACGGTCCCATTACGCTAAATGGGGAAACTATAGAAGAAGTAGAACAATATATATACCTGGGACAAAACCTGCGAGTAGACAGGAAAATGAAACGGCAGATGTAAATAGACGTATTAGACTCGCATGGATAGCTTACGGAAGATTGAAACATATATTAGAGAGTAAAGAAAAAAGATTTAAGATACACATGAAGATAAAACTATTAAACCAATGTGTAATACCGGTCTTGCTATACGGAGTTCAAACATGGGCAATGACAAAGAAGACCATGAGTAAGATACAAACTACCCAACGACACATGGAAAGAGCGATCCTCAACATAAAACTGATAGACAAAAAGTCGATAAAATGGATTAGAGAACGAACCAAAATGGAAGATGTCAAAAACAAAATAATACAAGCAAAGTGGAGATGGGCGAGGATGGAGAAGAAGAAATGGACAACAAAAACGACTGAATGGAAACCATGGGGAGAAAAACGAAACCCAGGAAGGCCCATACTAAGATGGTACGATGACATCAGGAAAGTGGCAGGAAGGGGATGGATGAACGTAGCACAGGATAGAAACAAATGGAGGGAAATGGAGGCGTATGTTCACTTATGGACAATAAACGCTGGATAGAGAGAGAGAGAGAGAGAGAGAGAGAGAGAGAGAGAGAGAGAGAGAGAGAGAGAGAGAGAGAGTTTTAGTACAAACTTCTAGAAGATCTAAAAGTGGGACAGTCTTATAATATCGTAAATAATAGCTAGAAATGTTATTACTTTCTTATAAACTGTTTGAGAATTTGCCTGTTTATGAGACCAAATCTAAAAGCTTTGTAAGTAAAATAATTATTAATTTTGTTCGAAAATCATTAATTGAAACTATCATTAAATAAGACTCATCTAGCAAATTTTAGATATTTTTATCACTAATATGATTGGATTCTGAAAAATTAAGATATTATGTAGATATTCCGTAAAAGCCTTTGTCTTTTCCTGATTCGTTCTTGCCATGTTGACGTTTTATTTTGTTAGTGGTGGTGTGTAACTTGTAAGTTTTTGTATTACATACATTTGTAATTTTCTGTTTTTTTTTTTGTTTCAAGTATTAAATTTTGTAAGTTTTGCCGTGTAAATTTAAGCAGCAGCTTAAATCTATTGTATACATTTTTATTTACAGTTTTCCGAGTTTTTTGCGTTGTTATTTGTTTAATTTGAAGGAAAAAGTTGTAAATCTTTTGTATTTTGGAGTTAGTGTAAATGTAATATTTCAAATTAATTTTTTGGTTAATCATGAATATTGTATTATATTGTTAATATCTTCAGATATTTTTAAATTCTTGTTTGAGGTTAGTTTTTTTTAGTGTAATATTGCTGAAAACTAATCACATCAGTTTTTGAATCTATAAGTCCAAGTATGTTTGATTTTTAAATAATCAGAATATTTAGAGTAAAGATTATTGAAGAATGGTCCGATAAGACATCTCAGCCGTATTTAATATGATAACAATTAAATGCAATACCGTTTATAATAAAGAAATCTAATACACCTAGAATTTTATCGGTGTCAATTGGTGAGTAAGTTAAACTGCCACAAGTAAAAAATATTCTTAGTTGTAATTGTTTGTAGTAGGTTTCTGCTGTAGATGTTAAACCTTAATCAGTATGTTTAGAATTCCAATCTCCTTCAGCTATAAATCTATGTCTTACAAAGTTGAACATTGTTCCATACTCATCAGTATTAATTGCATGTCTAAACTCAGTAAAAGATGTTAGTACGGTGTAAATTACTGAAGCTTGAATATGGTTGTTAGAAATAAGTATAATTTATGGTGTTATATTCCATTGCTCACTAAAGTTGCTAATAAATTTGGATAAATAATGTGGTATGTTCTATAAAATAGCATTTGAAACACTGTTTGGTCAGTAAAGTATATCTTAGATGTATTATATCGATTTTATTTATTTGCAATAATGTATTGTTTTTGCTTTTTTTGCAAAACTATTGAAATTCTACAAAAAAACATGCAATGATTCTATTAAAGAATTAGTTTATTGATGACAGTTAAAACCATGTTTAACAACATTCTTTTCTGAATAATTAACTGATTAAGTATTGTTTTAAATTACCTTGTAGGTCTTTGAAATTATTGCTTAAATTTTACGAGGTATGTTCTTTTAAAACGACATACATATATAGGAAATTTAATTCTTATTTAGCGTTACATTGCCTGATTTAATATTAGACTGGTGAAGCTTGAGTTTGATTTTCCTTTCGTTTTCCGTTTGTAGTTTCCTGTATATTTCGTAGCCTTTGCAATTTTTCTGAAGTATTTTTGGATTTCTAACACGATGTTAAGTTATTGTTATCTATACATGTAATAATGTTTAAAGTAGTTAGATAAGTTATTTCGTCTATGGTCTTGACTTGCCACTATTGTATTAACATCTATTCAGGTTAATGACTTATTTTCTGGCCTGAAACCACGTTTTTAACTTATAGGAAGTAGAAAAGTGTCGTCAGTTTTTTACTCCACTCCATAAGACTGGTATTGACGAAACAGGAAAATGGCTGTTATTTGAATTGATGCTATAAAAAACAATAACATGTATTTTAATTTTGTTTTATATTTTTTTAAATTATTATTTTTTTATATTAAAATACCAAAAAAGCCCTAGTAATTCGAATAAAAGAAAAATGTTGCTAAGGGAAAAACTGTTTGTGTCTTCATATTTGTTTATCTAAATTAAGCATTTAAAAAAATGTTTGAAAAGTTAAGCAGGGTGAAGCATTTCTTAAAAAGAAAAAATTAAAAAGAAAAGCTAATGCTGCAATTGAAATAAAAATTTAAAAAAATGATTATAAAATACGCTTTATTATTCCGATTCAACACAAATTAGAAAGTTGTTAATGCTTATTCACTAAAATATTCAAACAAAATCTCAAATTTAATAAACGTAATAAGCTACCAAAGGATTTAAATGTTTCGTATCCGCCGTTTCTTCAATTTGTAAGAATGATGATAACTGATCCAGGCCAAATAATAAAAAAGGGTAAAACGTTTGCACAGTATCTTGTTCCACTTTTCAGGCTTTCCAATAACGATTCGGATACAAAATTTTTTGTATCTACTTTTTCAACTGTCTCTATCAAATAAGCATTTTTACAAGAAATAGAAAATAAAATCAAGTACCTAAATAATAATAATAAGTCACCGGACTGTACTTTTATGTATTTTATCGTATTTGCATATTTAAAACAACATTTTCATAATAGAAACATAAAAAGCGTTAGCAAAAGTTCTGTAGAAAGAGTAGTCCTAAAATGATTACTAAAATATTCAAATTGTGGAAAAGATATTGTCGACTTATTGCAAGAAAAGTGGTCAAATTTACAAATGTCACATTTCTGTACAAATTTTTACATAAAGAGTCGTCACATGTTAGTTATTTTTAACTATTAAAATCATCTTCATTATTTTATTATTACATATATTTAAGACGACCAAGTGTTATGCAATTTATACGGGCTTTTCCCTAGTTGTATTTATTACATGGAGAGCAACTATTACAAATATTCTTTCTTTAACTCAAGAATTCCATAAGGTACATCGTATGAATGGTTGTCAAGTTGTTAGACCGTGGTCGAGTTTGGAAAGTCTTGACATTTTGTCCACAACTGCGGAAGACATCTTCAGAAAAAAAAATCCTGTAATTTGCTGAGTTTGTTAACTCAGAACCGAAAAGCTTCTAGAATAAAGTATTTACATATATTTAGATATGAGGAACGCTCAGGAGAGCAACTGCGGTTACATTTTTCTACTACTACTACCGATAGTTATTAAAATCTTAGTCTCAATGTACTGCTTATTGGAATATTTTTATTTCACACTTATCCAGAATTTCTTGTATACAAAAATTCACTATTTTCTTTTCGCTTGTTCTATGATATAGCAAGTTTCAAAATAGTTCTGCAAATGGACTGCCATAAAAAGTGCAGAACACCTGTTTAAAATGGTAAAAGATAGAACTGCCTATGTCGAAGTGATCACTAACTTTAAGGAAACCTGACATGGCATGCGAAATAAGAAATATTTTATCTCATATATTGATGTATGCTAGTATATTTTGTAAAGAGAATGGAAACATTACGTCCCCCCTTGGAAATATTCTTTGAAATGTAATAAAAATATATGATTGTTGCATCTAAAACCAAATTGAAGTTGATTGGTATGATTTGTTATGTACGAGATAATTCCGAAAATTTCCGGTCTGAATAAGTTCTAGTAATAATAGAAACGAAATAGCGGTAATGCCAGATATTTGGTTGAACGTTCGTAAAAAATTTAATAGCCGATTACCGAGCTGGGATTAAAATTCTTACTAAAGAATAGGTTAGTCCTAATAATAGTGTGTATGGTAAATTTTCGCCTTTATATTGTATTGTAAAGAAATGATCGAAATAATTTCATTTGAACCGAGAAAACATCGAAGACAAAGTCTTTTCGAAAGAAAACGCCGTTCTCGTCTAGAGTGAGATGCTACGAGAGAGACGTTTCAAAGTAAAAAAAAATTAAATCTAAAATTTAAATTTAAATTTGGTAAGCTTTTCCAATACAGTTGTGTGACGTATTCTACATAACCACTTTTATATTAATAAGGTTAACGGTAGATAGATACTTAAACTTTTGTCAGCCTCCCAAAAAAAAGTAATATGTGACCTGCTGTAAACAATTTTTAAAGTTTTGTCATAACGCCAAAAAAGTTTTTCAATAAACTTATATAGGGGAACAAAACCGTAATCTTGTACTATGATCCCCTGAAGAAAGTAGAGTGAATGAGCTAGACGAGACGAAAAATGGCCACGGAAAGTACAGATGGCTCAATCGATGAAAAGAATCGTAGCAAAGAAAATTTTGCGAATTAATTTTATGAAAAGGAACACACTGGTAAACGGAGATTATTACGTCAGCTTACTATATAAATTGCGCGACGAATTAAGGAAACAAGAAGTGGCATGCTGTATATCTTTTGCATGAGATATTTTTGTCTATAAGGCCCAGGTTGCTGTAAAGGCCTGTGGTTTTGAGGAGCTTTACCATTCACCCTACATCTTAGACCCAGCTCCCAGTAACTACTGCTTATTTTCAAAACTAAAGAAAATATTTGAGGCAAAAAAATTAACAATGATGAATATTTTCATGGAGCAGTATTTCCAAGGGCATCTAGTTGCTAGTTTTAAAATTTGCTGAAATACCCGGAAATTCTTGAAAAATTATCCTGTTGCTTTAATCTTATTACTACTGAAATATAGTCGAGTTTTTGGTGCTTATTCCGTAATTTAAAAAAATCAGTGCTATTTGTAACGACTGTAGTAGAACAGAGAATAGTCAAAGGGTAAATATACTTCTTAAACACACGTTTGTAACAAAATGTCTTTTTCTAAAATAACAATTAACAGAAGTTTATTACTTTAAAATTCCTGTTAGTTTTTTGTAGTAATACTTTTTTATTATTTCCTTCGCATTATAGTATGTACACATACCTTTGCTATAAAAATAATATTTATTTATATTTTCTTGTTACATTATGTCAAACGAAGTATTCATGTTCTGGACAAATACTCTGAAAAATAGAATTACTTAGATGTTATAGGATACTACAATATAATTAACTAAAAAAGGAGTAGAAAAATAATGTAACGGTTTAATGCGATTTCAAAAGTTATGAAACAATTTTATTTTTAGTCATTCGTGTTTGTTGTGCTTTTCTTTCATACTCTGCTTTTATTTTTATTGCATTTATTTTGCTTTGCATCACAGAATATCAATTACGTGAGTGGTATGGCTGAATTTGAATAATTTATGTAGTGTTTTTAAATGCTTTCTTTGTAGAGTTCAATTCAGACACAAAATATAAATTATTACAAGTGGTGTAGGGGATACGTGCTTCTAAATACACACACATATACAGTAACATACACAGCATGTGTGTATGCTTACTCGCTAAACACAACACACACACACACACACACACACACACACACACACACACACACACACACACACACACACACACACACACACACACACACACACACACACACACACACACACACACACACACACACACACACACACACACACACACACACACACACACACACAACAAAAGAGAGAGAGAGAGAGAGAGAGAGAGAGAAAGTTCTAGAACATTCGACGCGCGCATGTGTATCGAATGTTCTACTGTGTGCATGTGTATGTGTATGTGTATGTTCTTATATATATGCTTTAACGAAATGAAAAGTTCGCAACTGCAAAACGTATTGAAACTACATGTAATCGGTTGCGAACTTTTACATTGTAGCGTTTGGGAATTCGACTGTGTAACGTATCTTTTTTATTTCTAGGAGTCGGTTTACTTTTAAGGTGTCTACGGATAGATCTCATCGAGAGGAACACGGAGATACCAAAAAATCTCTTATCGCATCATGAGCACCAAAGTTAACCAAATATGCAAATAACTATTTATAATAATTAAAATTGTAGATAAAATCACCTTCACTTTAGTAGTCAGTGAATTCGAATTAAACACATGTATATGGTCGAAGTCTTAACAAGTGCCTAAAAATTCGGCGCACCTTGCCAGTACACAAGATTCAATTGAAAACATGGGGCCGGCGAAGAGATTCTGCCTGTAAGCAATCCCAGAACGAACTTAAAAATTCGAAATAGAATATCTCGAAAATTATTTGACATAGAATTTTTTCGACTTTATTTTCGAATTCAGCCTAAAATTTCCTATAAGAATCACATTTAAAATCGTAATGTCGAAAATTTTCCCGAAATTCGAAGTCGAATATCTCGAAAACTATTCGAGATAGAAATTTTTTAATTTCGAATTCGAAATCAGCGTAAATTTTCCTATAAGAATCTAGTTTCAAATTTAAAAAATCTCAAATTTTAGACGGTCCGACAGACCGACCGACAGACATATAGAATTCAGTAACGAACTTTTTAAGATCATTGATAAGTAACATTTGCATTGTTCACGTGACTTAAAATGCATTGTGATTGTGTTACGTTCAATTGATTCTGGTATTCTAAAAAAACTGAAGAAGGTTGTTGCAATGACTAGGGTACATTCAATTCAAGCTTCTATGCAATGACTGGGATACATTCAATTTCAAGCTTCTACTCCACTTATGTATAGTAAATAATTTGTATATATAGCAAACAGTTCAAACTAAATTGGACGGTAAATAAAAAAGTGAATACTACAAATCTAATATCCTAAAGCACCAAGATCATAAAAAAATCAAGCACATATTACTAGCTAGAAATCAAAAAAAAATAAATACTTGTAAAAACAATTAATATTTTATCTATAATTTATTATAAAAAATAATAGTATTGTCAAGTTGATTAAAGGTAAAACGTACATAAAAAGTATAAACTTTATAAAAGTATAAATAATAAATTCGACAATTATATTAGCACATTTATTTCGATTCGTAAACATGTTTTCTAATCTCTATCTAGTTTAAATGAAAAACGTAACAAATAGACTGATTTTATCAAAGCTCTGTTTGTTTATTTTTTTAAGTTCTTCTAAATATTTTATACACTTGCGGAAATAATATGATTTTTCTTCATTACTATACAATATTGTGTGCCATTTAAATATTTTTTTATATATCAGGAAACTTTCTTTAATATTACTTCCTGTAATTATATTAAACCTTTAACACACAATGTAAAATTTATTAAAAAAGGAGCTTATAAAATAAAGTAACATAAATTACGCAGAAGTGAATGCACAACCTTACAGTTTTCTATTTTGAATGTAAAAAGCTTGGATACTTTACTCAAATTTGTATCACTTTGCCATATTCTTTTTTGGTGTTTAGAACAGAAAGGATGTAATTAAAATAAAGATAGTAGTCTCACCATAAACAAAAAGTTAAAGAAAATTGCCAAAATAATTCCAAACTCCAATATATAATATATAATAACACCAATAAAAAAAACTAGAGAAATATAATAATAAAAAATACAGTCAAGGGATTAGTAGCTAAAAGACAAACTTATGTATATTTCCCTTCTTACAGCATTTTTTGAGGTTTTCGTTACTATTTTCTTGTGTAGACTAAAAATGAATAGTACCTTTTGTGAATAAAACTTTTTAATTTATTACATAGATAAACCTTACGTTTGTACTTTATAATATGAACTCAAAACGGTCAACGTTAAGTTTTTGATACTATTATTTATGCCAATTTTAACTTAAAACTAGCTTTCGGATAGATTTCATTTAAGCATATACAATGCACTTTTAAAAAGCTTTATATGGTTTTTTATTGACAATATCACTCAACTTGCTACCAATGCATGGGTATTAAGACCCTATTTAATATTGCTGAATAGTCCCCTCGTAGCAAGGGTCATTTCGTATTGAAACAATGGCGGGTTAATTTTACAGAATTATTGCAACAGCACTGGAACCGCACTTATTAGCATATAAGTACTGCCCCTTGTATGCTTAATGTTGCATTATGTTATATGAAAATATTGGCTATAAATATTACTTGCATTTGCCGTTATAGTAAATCGTTCGCATAACGTCCATTTATTTAGCCTTAAAATATTTTTCATCAACGAATTTTATTGTATGAAACTTTTAAGGCAGAGTTTCTGCATATTTTACATAATTAGCTAAAGTTTTTTAAATGTTGTGTGTTCTACATCTAGTAAACCATAAGAACTGTACAAAGTTGTGTACAGTATACACATTATAGTTTTCGGTTTAATCTAATCTCCGTTAGTGGCACAGCAGACAAACATTTAACTGTTATAATTTCGTTTAAATTAGTTCTGCAGTTTACCTTTTAAATTAAATTATACAACCGAACACATCCCAAAACGTGCTTTTGATTTAACTAGCGAGCAAAGGCTTTTCTCAAATATCAAATTAACTAGAAAGCACTTTAACACGTTGTACTATACAATAGCTGTATGCTACAGTCAAATATAATACATAATTTAAAATATACATCATTTATACATAAAATGTGTACGTTCACGATTTGGTAATTAGATCAAGACATGTAATTTGCTATAATTTTTAATTAAAATTTTGCGGAATGATAATTTAATTGATTACTAACATTTATTAAACAACTATTAAAGCACAACAAAATAAAAAAATCTGAGGATTTATTCTTTATAAAAAAACAATGTAAATAAAGTGCTCTCACCCTCAAGGTGGGGCAGAAAAATCAGCTTCAGCGTTTCGGCTAAGCCCTTAACACGCAAAATTTGTTACTGGCTTTGCATTTTCCACCGTATTAGCGAATTGTTTACTTTAAAAGCTTGTTGCTGTATTCCATTACCGCCAAAGTTTGTAAACTAGGAATTTGTAGGCGGTGGAACTTTAAAACAGCATAGCTGAGCGCAGCTGCTTCAATGATGAAATAAACTGAAGTTACATTTAATGCAATCCTGCCCACTATTTGCGTTAGAACGTCGCACATAAAAATCGGTGTGATATTTGGAACTTTTAAAGAGGTGTCGCTCTAATTAGGCGCGGAATCTGCCCGCACCTGCACACGACGATTTGAGGTCCCTGAATATTTAGGAAAGAAGCCTCTTACCTGAGGAGGTCACAAGCAGCAAGAACACCAACATGGTTCATTAACCTGCAAGATTCGTCAGCTGTGAGCTTACGACGCGAGGCGCGAGGGCATTCCGGGCGAGCTCCGGGCGGCCCGGTTTTCCGGGGTTTCACTGGCGGGTGGCGAACGAGCTGGCCGCGGTTGTTTCAGTTTCAGCGAGGCTTTCTGCCAGCAGAGGAACCGTCATGATGCGCCCGAATCGGGTCTCCGCTGCTGTAAGACTGAGCGTCGGGACGCCGGGCGTGCGCCGCTCGCCACCTGCTAGGGGGGCGGCACCCCGTTTAGCACTACACAGTACGAATGAGGGTTTGATTATGTTCGCTGCGAAGGGGATCTCGCTCTATATTTGTTCTTCGACGGAGGAAAGCTGACAGCGTCCAGCGGCGACGGCGGCGGCTGCACATTTTTTAGATTGAGCTTAGAGACGTCATTGTGCACGTATGAATACAACCAATTTCCTTAAAACTGCAGATGTGAAAGATTCGCATCTGCTACTGTCCGCCCCAATTCACGCACTTACTATAGTCTCTAATAAACTAAAACATACCTAATAACAATAAGAACAAGAGAAATTCATAAATAACAAAACTGCCAACACCTTAATGAAACGTATTCTTATATCTTATTCTAAATGTATTTTTTGTCAATATTTGTGCCCCGAAACAATACGTAGGTTATATCCTACTTGTGAAGAACGGATATATCAAAATAATAGACTTTTTCTAACAATATAAAGGGTAGCTCAAATTGAAAATTGGCATTTAATAAAATTATCATCAAATTATTGTTACACTAAATTAACTTCTGAAAACACTGTATGGTAGGTGGCGTCGTACTATTAGAATCGGATATGTTCAAGATTTATGTTGCGCAATTGATGCTAAAAGATTAGGTTGTCATACTACAGTAAAGATCGCTATTCACAGTTACAATGAAACACGCATTTATCGTTAAAATGATTTTTCGACTAAATTGAAAATTCACTTCAGTTAACAACATTAAGAATAATCAACAAGCTTAACCTTTGTTTTGGTTGCGTTTTGTATTTATAAAAGTGCAGGACTTTAATAAATATTCGCTGAAGAGAGTTTCTCCAATTATAGACTCGATACCGAGTCGATGTTTTTATATTTATAGCTACACTTTGACTATGGAAATATTGTCACTGGACCTTGCTCCACGCCGAAGTTGAATACGAAGATGTATTAGAAAGTAAACGCAATTTTGAAATTGAGCAGTAAAAGGCTCATGTGCAAGGGATGTCTGATGTTTTGTCATGTGTAGTATTTTATCATTCAGGCATATGACAGAAAGAACTGAGGGTAGAGCTACATTCGCCACTCTCAGTAATTGCATCATCGAGGAAGAACGTTCTATATTGCGTTTTCTGTGAGCAAAAGTATTTAACTTTTCTGAAATCTATCAACTAAATACAACGAGTGGATAGAACGCTTTAAGTAGGGAAGAATAAGTGTAACGGATTAAAGGCAGCCTAGTCACCCATTGACATAATCGGAATAATACATCCAAAAACTGGATAGCTTGATTTAGCGCCTTCGGATTACCACATCTTCAGCACTTAAAGGAGACGCTGCGCAGTCTACTTTAGTTCAAATGATGAAGTTCAGCAAGCGGTGCAGATGTGAGAAAAAGCTTCTTTTTCAAAGAAATAAAAAAGCTTGTTAAACAATACTAGTGCAGTAAGACTATGTCATAAAGGAACATGTCGATTTATTTTCTATCAGTGGTAATAATGTTGTATAAATATTACCTTTACTTTCTGATTTGCTTACTTATATTGTGATCTAACAAATATAACTTTTAAATAAGTTTTGTTATCATATATTCTCTAATAAAACGATGTATAAATAATAATTCTAAATACACTACTGTTTATTGAAATTGCAATACTACTAAAAAAAATTATGTTGCTTTAAAACTTTTATATTAAATTAAGCATACGATAGTTAGAAGTTTGAGAACCATATGTTTATGGCTTTCCAAGATTTGATTACATTGTTTTTTAGGTGTGAGGTCTGGAAAAAAAGTGACATCACGTGTAACATGGATATAAAATTGTCTCAGCCATTCAGATTTGGCACGTGCAACTTATACCGTGTACGAATGCCTCGTCATCAAAAAAGTGTATATTCTTGACAAGCTAGCGAATTTTAAAAAAGAAACATAGTTGGCTTACATAAAAGGGGCGCTTCTTTACGAGAGATAGGCTAAAAATTAGTCAGTATAGCAGCACCATGCCACAAATGTGGAACTAATGGACCGAAGAAGATACTCATTTGCTAAGATTGGGATCTGAATCAGTACGCAGGACAACTAAGTAATATCATATTCAGAACCTTGCAACCATAGACCGTAACACGCCTTCAAGTTTCCTATTGAAGTAATGGCGGACCATTACACAATATCGATTGTCTATCTCTTCTGTTTAACATCGATTACTTACAATAGGATATTTTATTTAAATTGAAATAAAGGTCAGATACCAATACGCCGTAGACGCAAAGAGAGAGAGAGAGAGAGAGAGAGAGAGAGAGAGAGAGAGAACTTAGAATTTGTAGTACCAACAGCAGCGGTATTATAAAACAGAGCTGCATGGTAGCCAGCCAAATCTATGTCTGAAAAAAACTAATAGATTAGCTTAAAATATAATACAAATGTTAGATAGGACTCTGAAACACCAGTATACGTAGAATTTGATGTTATTCTATCAAACTGTGCGTTGCATTGCCTTTGCAGGGCACCCTGATGGTTACTTGCATTTTACGTTAGATGATCGTTTTCAAAGGGTCTTTGGATAACCACGTATGCGTGCGCACTTAGCTCACTGAAATACTAACCATTTATCAAACTTTCTGACACGCTTTGTATGTGTAAATAAAAGTAAATAAAAATTAAGGTCCTAGAAAAACGTTGTTATAATTCAGTGAGTAGTCAATAATATAGCAATATCTCAATGCTGATTTTACGCTTTCGTTATTATGTCGTTGTTACGCTCGATTATTTGATTGTAAATTGAAGTCTTGTTTTCAACTTTTAATTCAAATTTTAGAGTACTACTCTTTTGCTAAAATTAATCAAAACTTATTAGTCTATAATTAAACGAACAATATTAGGATTTAAGATTCTAAAATATGGTGCTGTTGTACTATTAATGAATGCAATATAGGTAACTATAAAAAGCATACAAATAATTATATTATGTTCTGTCACATTCCAAAATCTGTTACTAAAGTTTATCAAATTTGAATTATTTTCTGTGATAAAAGACATTTAATATATATATATATATATATATATATATATATATATATATATATATATATATATATATATATATATATATATATATATATATTGATCTGTTTAACATACTTCACCAAAGATTCCTAAAAAGCAACTTACAGAAAGATTGGCTTAAATTCCATATTAATAAAGGACATAAACTTAAATAAACAAACTTCTTTAATGGGAATAAATGTTGTAAATTTGGCTTATGTTTTAGATTATAGTAATGTTTTTATCTGTAAATATGTAGATATAATTGTAATTAACTCCATATTGAAAATCAAGCAAGTTTATAAAAATATTAAATTTTAAAGTACAACTTTAATCTCACAAACAGGGATAACTTACTGAACTAGGCAATATGTGCGTTAGGTGTATTAAACAACATGATATATGAATAAATCTACACAAAAAAGAAAACTAGATCGACAAGATTGCCCTATTTGAAGAAAATCACCCAACAAGTTACAAGGACTCCTGTTTTTGCCAAGGCTTTAAAGATATAAAAAATAAAACTTATAATGAACCAGTTGAATGTCTACATCTAGTACAAACATTAACTTTAATTTCTATTTCAACAATTCGCCTAGTAATACTAATTCACTAAATTGTGTGGCTTAATACTCTAAAATTATGCAAACTTTTATAGAAATTTAAAAATATATTCACACAATTAATAAATTAGAATCATACCCTGTCAAACTTACTGTTTATGTTAATTACTAAAATAAGCTTGTAATGATAAACAAAAATTAAAAAACTTTCTAAGTTAAATAAAATTGATGTACTACCAAAGTCAGAAAACATTTTGCAGATAAAACTATATTTTTGATACCAAATTACTCCACAAAGGCTAGAGTAAAGTGGCAAAGATATCGCAACATCATTGGCAAACTTAAAACAGATTAATTATAATACTTCATGTAAATTATTTTTAACTATTACATTACTAATCTGAAAATAAAAGATGACGCCATCTAGAAAAAAAATTGTAAAGGGCCTCAAGTAAACAGATCATCAATATGAAAAAGTAACGAGACTAATATAAAATGCGGAAAGGCAATTTTCAAAAGCATGAATGTGACCCTGTGACCTCCGCTTCCGGAGTCAGATAAAAGATCAATACCGAGGAAGATACCGATCTAAAGTATCTACTGACCAAATATGAAGTGAATCGGTCCAAGTAGTCCTGGAGATATTGTGCCGACAGGCACGCACATACAGACAGGACCGTTATTGCATTAACTTTCGCTTACGCCTTACAGGCCTTCGAAAGTTAATAAATGACTTGATAAATTGAGAATTGAAATCAACCCAACTAATCAACAGAAATAGCTTTTACCATAAAAGGAAACATATCTAAGACAGTCACATAAATAGTGTTCCTGTTTCTATTAAATCCGTAACTAAGCATTTGTGGTTACATCTAGATCAACATTTAAACAAAGCGTCTGTAGCTTAACTTAAAGTCCCGACAAATGTATTGGCTTCTTTAATCTAAAACGTTTTGCACGCTAGTAGAAGTCCTCTAATGGATCACAAACCAGACCATTTACAAGGCATCCCAATTGTTGTTGATGAAGTTTATAGATCTATCCAAGATTATTGTGATAACCTTGAAAATTACAACAAAGTACTTATATAAAAATTATTCGATGCCTAATCACTCAGATGAACATTAAAAACGAGCTAGCATTACAATTTAAGAGCGCGCTAACTTGAAAGAACTGCCGCTATGTATTCCATTAGTAAATGATATATCCAACAATGTCTGTATAGTCTTATCAAATTTTCTTAATACTCCATTTAAAGTTGGTTGTAAATATACTTACTCTCAATGATAAATTATCTTTCGTGTTTTTTCTTATCACTTCACTTTTGTTTTTGGAATGTTGTAATATTTTCTATTAGTTTATTTAAAAGTTAGTTGTTAAATATAAAAAATTGCTAGTGTACGCTACAGCATGGTGCTATGTTAATACGCAAGATAAAGTAAAGATTACAAACATAAGAAAGAAATTAGGAACAAGAGACATGTTGAAAGAATGTGATTCTGAAATGGAATTGGACGGGACATCTAGGATGGTCGTAAGACGCAAGGTTAACACAGTTAATAACAAATTGGCTACCACAATGTAGATATAGAAAACGGAAAGGTCCAACACAGCGATAAGAAAAAAAATTGTGGAATTAGCTGGACTAACATGATGGATGCAAACATTTGTCTGACTTCGGGATCCAGACGGCTTTTAATAATAAATAATATTAACCATTTAGCATGGTAATAAAGTATGTTAATACACATGTAACTTATAGAATATTTTATAATTTTTGCACATTAAGTATTAGTTAAGTAAGTACTATGTTTGTAGTGAAATATTTTTAATAACATTGATTTTCAATACTTTAATATTAGAAAGAATAGAACTGTTGGTACTTAATCAAAAATAATTTCAACAGTAGCGTTGACAAATGACCATCATTTTTAAAGAAAAAAACTAATAACCTTTCCCTTATTTTTCATGCCAACTTAAGCAATTAATTTCTAACTTTGTTTATTTATAGAACAATTTGAATAAAAACGAGAGAGACTTGAAAGCTTGAAGAGAAAAGCTACCAAAACCTCGTTTAATAAATAAGTCTCTAAATCACTTAAATGCGTTTACTTAGTCTAAATAATTTTTTTTGCTCAGTTTAGTCAAAATTTGTTAATATTAATTAATTATGATTGTTGAACCATAATTTGATAAAATGTAAGAACACATTTAAATGTATTAATAGGCAAAAAATAAAATTCATAGTATAGCCTCCGATTTAATAAACGTCAATCAAGCGATTCATAAAGTTACTGCTTTTTTCAAGTTACTAAAGATAGATTGCAACATTTAGAAAAGTATTCTTTTAAAGTCTAAATTTTCAAAACTCTCGATCTAGCAAATAAGTCAAATGTTTACTCTTTGTTTAAAAGTGAGCTTTTGGATGTATTAAACTTAAAATTTTATGATATGACAGACAAATGTCTCAATAAAATAACTAATTTTTAAAATAAACAAAAATTATCGATCAACCTGTATATTTCTAAAGAATAGTTATAACTAAAAGTTTGTTATTAAATAAAAATTAAAGTAATCATATGTATTTAAATATATACATAAATATTTATTTATAGAAGTATAAAATTTAGACAAAATATGCAATTATGTGAATTCTTTGTCCAAATAGATGCAAATATAGAAATATACAACAAAAAAAAAGTGCATTTAGATTCAATTGAATTATATAGTGTACTTAGGACGTGCAAAAATCATTGTTGTTACGATTGCATTCTCCTAAATAATCTTTTATTAGGAAAAGTCATTAGAAATACACATTTGTCATAACCAAGGGAGTTTCCCTAAAGCCGTCCCTAATCATTCTTTGTGTGTAGCACAACACAGCTTGTTAAAAGAGAAATTTTTATCGTCTGCTCTCTTTCATTGTGTCAAACACACTCGCTGCAAGATCCGGTGAATATAGATCGTTCGCTAACGCGGTATTTCTGAGAATGTGCAATATGGTAATGTTTTGGCGACTGATGTGTGGCTGCGTATTGTGATCTTCAATCGTTGCGTCTTTATTTCCCGTAACACATTTGCAAAAATGCTTTAGTGGCCCGCACCCCCACTAACTGATAATTTTTTAAAAAACGATAGCCAGCCTATCAGCAGAATCCCCAGATTCTAAAAGGCAACCAATATTTGGCCGTGTCTTTTAATATCTTGCTGTTTCCTTTTTCTTGGGTTCCTGTTTTTGAATATTGTGTCTTGTATTTTACAGTTTTGTTTTAAAATCAATTCGTTTCATAGCAGCTTTAAACCAATAATTTTCCTTTTCAATCTAAGTATCAAAATAACAAGAACGTAATGAATGCCATAACAATGGCCAATAATATAAATATCTGTAAGATAATGTAGTAATTCAAAATTTTCGGTGTCTAATTGAACAAGTACAAGTACAAAAACAGTTCACAGAAAAAAATATTTGTATAAAAATCGCATTACTGCAATTGTGGTTTTGCTGTGGTGAAGCCTCAATAGATTCCATTTTATTCTTGAATTTAACTGGTAGTTAAAGTTGGTTGAGAATGTTTTGATGATGCTACTAATTCATTGTTGATCAAAGAATGTGCTTTAGTTTAAGATGCAATTGATGTAAATACGCTTATACTTGGGCGTTTGAAAATCATTTGCATTATAATTTTCTTCTTTCTATTTATCATTTATTAGGAAAAAGTAAATATAATTTTTATTAAAGGTATTATATATACACACCTGTAGAAATAAACCATATTTGTAGGCGCATCTTAGCACTGTTTGTGAATAACCGATTAAAGTTCATCATTGGAAGAAGAATTCTTACCGTGCACTGTTTTTCATTACGTTAAACAAATCACGGTGTAGCGACTTATAGGTGATCTCTCTATGTCATGTTGAAATGACGCTCTGTGTTGCTTCAATGACTCACAGTATTGCTACCACTTCACAAACTTTTAATCATTTTGTTTCCAGAACCATGATTTGTTATTAGACATTCAAAGTACATCTTACTGTACGACTAATCTATCATGCACAAATCATTGTCATCTTAAAGTCCTTATAAATAATGGTATACAAAGCTCTGTGAGACAGGCTTGTTTTACTCATCTGCGCATCGAATGTGATTTACCTGTTTGCTATTATCAAGTTAAGCACACGTTGGATAATCTGTGACTTCAGCACATCTGTCGGGTACTAGCTATTTTTGCCTTTTTCAGCACAGTCTTTGTTGTCTTTAAACTGCGATAGTCAACAAAATATTTTTTTTTTCCGTATGCAAGAGTAGCGTCATCTGTTCACACCGTATAGCAGTGTGGTTTATTTTCACACACGTAGCGGGTACGAATCCGTTTTCGGACTACAATAAATAAACTTAAATTTAAATTATTTAATACATTATATATATATATATATATATATATATATATAATTATACTATTTAATAGTTTATTATTTGCTTATTAATCGATTAGAACGCATAATATTCAACTAATTGCCTCGAGAATATATTAGTTTATAATATATTATATATTCAGCCTGTTGAGCTACTGTTTTGAGGAAAACTAAAGTCTTCCTATCGTAAATGTCAAATTACTACAATTCGGTGTATACATCTGTAATTAGTCATAATACGGTTTTAAAAATATTTTTCGAAATAAATTGGATATCTAATTTATTTTGCACCAGTTTCTATTTAATGCCTATGGACATAAATGGATCAGCAGTATTTCTCATTGAACAACAAAAGGATTTTATCGCGCCATTAAATAACATGAAAAGCCAATTTTTCCATGTAAAATTAAATGGAGAATAAAGCTCACATATATAAAACAGGCTGAGTTAAATGGAAATACTTAGAATTTTATTTCAAATCGTACAGCTGTGTAGAAGATTGACATAAAGCTTTCTGTACTAGCCTCTTTGAGATGACGTAAAAAATTTTATGTTCGTTTCAAGTAAAACACACAAAAAATAATTCTTATTATATTTTAATAAATTAAATCTGGTAACTTGTTTTTAATGTTTTATGTTGGAAGCTGAAACTTAATAAAATTTTTATTTGAATTGATTTCCTCAGAAGTCTATTCTCGCAAAAGTATGTTTCCTGCCCAACTTTTCCCAACATTCCCTTTCAACTGGGAGCCCGTTATTTTCCGCCGAGGGAGCAGGGGGGAATTCAAAGGTCGTTCATTTAAGCGCGCTTTTTCTGTCTTACGCGCGGACTTGTTTATAGCCTGAAGTAAAAAGCGCAATAATTAGGACGGGGCCAGACGCGAAAGGGAAATTTCCTGACGGCAATCTGTTTCCTCCTTGCGAGCGACGCAAGGAAGCCTCTCCGGCTACCCTTTTCAACTGCTCGCGGGTTTCCTAATTAATACTTCTCCAGGTAGAGGTGCGTATGCAGCTGTTCTCTCGCGAACAGCATTTCCTCGTCTGGAATGGGCCGTAAATTACTTGTCGGAATCCCCATTAATCCGCCGCGTTTTGCAATAAAACATCCCGTTATTAACTGATATTTTATTACGTTTCGCTGAATTTTGTTCTTCTAATTAGCATTTAGAACTAGGGCTGTAATTTTTCGTTTAGCGTAATCCGAGGCACGACGACGCTGATAAATTAGTCCGGGGTGCAACGTAACGCGTCTTGGTTGGATCATTTATCAAATTTAATTACGAAGCTACTTTAAAGAATTATTATGTTCTCCTGTTTCTAATCTTTATTAGACTATAACGCATTCAATATTTTTTAAAAAATTTTTGTGCGGTAATTTCTCATAAAATTCAAAATATTAAATTCCTAGTACTTCAACAAAAATAGCGGTGGAAACAATGCAAAATACTATAAATACTATTTATTTACTTTCGAGATCCTTAGGTCAATGCTTAGCTTTTGATTAGGGACGTACCATTAAGCTTCGACAATAATTTTTAATATTTTAGATTGCGATCTGGATGATTTTGATGTTTAAGTTGCTGGCACATTCCGAAAGCTCTATGCCATAGGTCCGTATCGATATAATAACATCTTCATAAATTAGGAATTTATTTCCTATTGTTAAGTAATATCTTCTACTAATTAATTAATTAAGATTTTTTCTCTTTCAATCTATTTTCCTTTATATAAATTCCATTTTTTGCAAATGTGTGTTTTTCTACATGTATCTGTGGCATGTTATTTTTATGATATTGTTTAGTAGATTTTTGTGGAATACTGTTTGTTTCAACTATTTCAGTAAATTTTTTAACTATTTATAACATGTTAACAATACCATATACAAAGAGTAGGTGGGATTTGGGTTACTTGTTTTTCTTCTTAGCATTTTTATTTTTTTTTAAATTAGATAATGAAATTTATTTGTAGACAGTAATATTTTAATATAGATTTTTGTTATTAACCCTGTTTTCTTTTTTTTGCACTTTTAGCTACTTGCGAGGTATTTTTCAGTTTTTTTTATCTTCACTAGTAGATGACATCCTCACATAATGTTGTATTTGCTGTGACATTTGATTCGCTGGGAGTTACATAATGTTTATATATTGCTCTTAATTTAGAGGAAAGTAGACATTTCCGTTAGTTGACTGACTCATAAACTGTAATGGAATCGTATATAATGGCTGTTGTTTTAGTTATTTTAAAGAGTATATATGTGCTGTGTGACTATTTTGAAAGCCTTGGATTTGCATAAAAGTTGCTGGTTGTATCGCTAGTGTATTAATTATTGAATGCTTCTCTATAATGCTTTATGAATAGATTCTTTGCATTTACCCAAATATAAGCGCATTTCGTGCAGTAAAAACGCCCGCCCGTTCGAACCTACTTTTTCGAAAGATGGCCGCCCGGTCTTTTCTTATCCCGTAAGATATACTCTAAACTTGAACTGTTATTGCAAAGCTTAAACAAACTACCAACTGCACGAGCGCTCAATGATAAAAGGTGCACACGCTTTCGTTCACACCGTGCCGCAGCTCTACATCATGTATGGTATTTGTGTCTTTGTGACTATTTTAATCCCTTTCGGGAAAATAGGTAAAATTGGTCGGTAAAGAAGTTATTTCATGTGATTACTAACTATTGCAATTGCTTTTTTTAATCTATTATTCTTGGAAATTCAAGCATCCAGAATATGGTATAGTATATATTGTTACTGACTATAAAAGACAACAAATCAGTAATATAAAATTGATTAAAAAAAGAAAAAACACGCAAAAAACAAAAAAGCAGTACAAAAAAAGCAAACTTATGGCAAAGCATTTATGATACATAATGCAGTATACATTACAATCCTTATAATAGTATTTTTTTACAAGAAAAATATTTTCTTTTGGGATGTATGGATTTTCTAAGCTTTATCAAATTTTATTTTAGTGGTTGTTTTAGTTTTTGTGATATGCATATTTTAGGAGCAAGTTTTATATTCTACAAGGTAGCACACATTACTCTTTAGTTTACATTAAAAATAATTGTTTTGTATTTAATGTTTAAAAGCCAGAGTAGTCCAGTGGTTGAGACACGGGCTGCGAAGCGGACGGACCCGAGTTCAATTCCCGGTGCTCCCTGATGCCTGGCGGGTGGCCTACTCAGTAACTAAAAATAATTTAGTACCTGCGTTCACTCGAAAAAGGGGTAATAATGGCGGTCGTCTAAGGCGCGGTGCTTGCCACATCGCCCCGCTTCAGAGATGGTGCGCGACGACCGGGGCACATTGAGAGCCTTAACCTCTCTCAGTTTGCAGGCCAGGCTTCTACGTGGAGCGTTAGAGCTGTACCATTACCATTATATAATGTTTAAGTTTATTAAATAGTTTCTCGGATAAGTAAAATTTGTTTGCCAAAATAAATTATTTTTATGCAAACCACCTCACAAATTTTGAAAAAGAAAAGTTGTAAACTAAGCATAGCAACATAAAATATAAGAACTCTGCTGATGCAAAGAAGAATTCTATAATTTGCAAAAATATTGCTGGGTTATATAAAATAAGATAAATAAAAGAAAAGTATCTGAAACTTTTATCTGGAAATACATTATAAGTAAGCAAATTGAATAAAATCGGATTTACTTTATATACTGTGTGGTGAATAGGAAAAGGTATAATATCTAAGTGTTGCATATGTTTGAAAGGACGTAAGGTAAACGAATTCTTACGATAGAGGGTGTAAGATCGTCTAAATTGCCGAGCAAACTAAATGCACAGTTTGGGGACAAAGGCTTTTAAGAATACTCGAATATTCTATATAATAAGAAAACAATAAAGATCACCGACATTGCCCAAAATATTTAAATTAAAATGCCGCCAATGGACAAGTGCTGAAATTGTTTCTGTTTGGGCGAAATAAAACTCGCATATTATGGTAAAAAATAAAGTTATCTAATCTGTGACATTATTCTGTTTCATAACGCCCGGCTACTTAAATTTGATCATAATTATGGTTCTATTCTCAATTACATTGGAACAGCTTTTCTAGGCTCCTAATTTATCATTTGTTTAAGGACAGAGGTTTTACGGTAACCGTTAGAAAATATGTCTCCAAGTTAGGAATTATGTAAAAAATAACGTTGTATTTTTATGATGCTTTGATAAGTTAAGAAAACTCGTTTGCACTTGATTCACACACATCTTATATAATTGAAGAAGAACAAAGCATCCGTATAGTAGGTTTTGGATTAATCCCACTAGAGCATATAATATAATGATGTATATACACATATCAAACTAAGTAGCATATATAACTCAAGTTTTCTCTATAAATCCTTAACAAAACACTCACATATTGATTACAAAATATTAAAATGTGTAAAGATATTTAAGAGATTATAGAAGAGAATTAAGTAAAATGTCACAAAAGATTTCTATGTAAAGATGGATAAAAAACTAAAAATACAAATACAGAACTCAAAACAGAAACAAAAAATATTATTGAAAAAAATACAGAAATATAAAAAATAATAGATCTAAAATATAAAAAGAACAAAGAAATATAATAATAAAAAAATTTCAAAATTTATACTACTCGTAGATAAAAGCATCTGAATAGAAAAAGACTAAATAAAGATATAATGTAACTTCGCTGGTTACACCAGATATAAACAAAAGTAAAGTTGATTTAAATTTAAATGAAATATTAAGCAAAACACCAAGATAGAATGTTAGTAGAGATGATCAAATTAGTAGACAATTTTAATAAATAAATTAACTCTACTCTGGATCAACTGTTTAAATCAAGTTGAAATACCATAAGAACAGATAGAAGTGTGTTGTTTAAAAAAGTCATAAAACTCAACGAAAGAAATGTTTCTCCATTTATGTAATTAAAAAAAGATGAACAAATATCAACCAAAGGAAAAAGATAGATATAGAGCTAGATTTGGAATTTGTGAAGATCTCCATTATATACAGATTTTAATAGAAAAGGCAACATAATGTAGTCAGATATGAGGATACCTGAGGTTCGTAGATTATGAATAGCATTTAACGGCTTTTAGTTTTGAGCAGTAAGAAGAGCAATATAAAGTTGCGAATTAGATACATTAAATTTATCGAAAGCTGTTACTTCCATAGAACCGGCGTAGTTTAACTTAACTTAAATAATAACAATTACGAAAGGCATCAAGCAAAAAGGTTACTATTTCTGAAGCTATTTACAATCACCATCCAAAATGTTTTCAATAAATGTAAATTAAGAACCAAGAAAAAATGATAAATACCCTAAATAATAAATTGTAAAAACAGTCTTAAAAATAAACTTTGAAAAAACAAAATAATATTTTATTTTTGCATCCTATAGAGCAAATTATTAATTTAGTGTTAAAAATATTAGCAGTTTTGATACATCCTGTTGCTAGTTCTCGGGTTGTTAGCCCATGTTCGGAGATTGGAAACTCTTGACGTTTCGTCCACAATTCTGGTAGACACTCTAAGAAAAAAATCTAAAAATTATCATCAAAAGTTTATAAACTTTTATTAGGCTGACCACCCGAGAATCAGCATCATGATGCAAAAAAATACTGACCGTGAAAGCCGTCGCATTTAAGTAATTTTATGTACACTTTACTTACCATTTGTAATATTATTGTCTGAGCCGTTGCAGTAAAATTGTGAGTATAATTATACTAGTATGTGAGATGGTTCTGTAGTTGTTATATTTTTATATTATAAATATGTTTAATTACTGATTTGGTCCATTCATCCGATCATTGTACATTCTTTCATATATTGTAAATTTTCTATACTAGTTCTACTCCTTTTTCATTAAGTTATTTTATTTTTCTAGTTTTCGAATTGCCCTTGTTACTCCTTTTTGGCTTCTCCTTTGTAGCTTCGACTTAATTTTCTATTTAAGTAAAGTACTCTCCTATATTACTATTACTTCGTTTATATTAGTAATAACGTTTCTATTGCTGGCTCTTTTTTTCTATGATATAGGTTTAAAATCTGTAGTCATTTATACAATTTTTCATAAAAGCTCTCATGTTTTATTATTGTTCAAAGTTTTCAATTTTTTTCTTTACCCGTTGTAAACTCAATAACAACCCCGTAGTTTCAGTTACATTAAGCTTAATAAAATTCTAAGGATGGTTTGCGTGTAACATTTGTTTACGGGCAACTTATTCTTTACCATTCCTCAGCAATACATATACATCCAAAAAAAAGTGCTCAACTTTGTTCCTGCCAAGAGCTCCGCTTTGTGTGGCCGTAAGCATCTTTATAAAATATTTCACTGGCTGGGAACGGAGCTTTTCTAAAATTACATTTCGGCCGCAGTCCACTTGAGCCTGTAATTAGTTATAAATTAAATTAGGTCCACGGCTCCTTGCAAAGCCGGGACCTGTCACGCCAGCGGCGCTTTCGGACTACGAGGCCTGGACAGTGACTGGCGCATCCAAATGATTAATTTGGTGCCGCAGAACTAATGACCTGTCCTCATTCTTAGGCGCCTTTTCTGTCCTTTTGGGAAAGCGTCTGCCCGCCATCCTTTTAAAATTGATTAACACAGTTTTCAACTTTCGACTAGTTGAGTTTTTTGTAAATTTAAAATAAATGACCTTTATGTTTATTAAAACAGTAGCTCAATAAGGCACTTAAGTTGATATTACAATATAAGTTCATAATCTGCATACTGTGGGTGACTATTTGCTATGTTAAAATTAAATATTAACATTCAGGTTATTTAAAATAGAGACTCTCTTAAGAAAAGTCGGCTGTGAGCTTTTTATCATGTTTACTCCCCACAATAAGAAAGTTTGCAAAAGTTTCATACAAATAGGACTATTAATACTTAAGATATAGTACGCAGTACGTCCTCCAGTTTTTTCCAAGAAGCTGAATTAAGTCATGTACCAGATATTGCAAATTATAACTAGATTTTAATTTGTCTGTATTCAACGGTGTCACTTTAATAATATATAAACTTTTTTATTTAATTCTTTTAAGGTTAAAGTAGCTACAAAATTACAATTTGATAATAGTAACTGTTTCCAGAAAAACAAATAAATAATCCTTTAAAGACCTTAACCCAAAGAGCTAAGTTCTTTCTTTATAGAAGAATTTTACGACTAAATAAGCTATATAGTTAGTAAGAGTACTTTTAACTCTATATTCAACAGCGGTAAGTATGTTTAACTAAATCAATGGAAAAATACTTTTTTGGACTAGATAAATTAGCATTACCCTTATGGAAAAAATCGTTTTCTAAGGTGTTTAAAAAGGACACAATCGGTGATAGTGATTCCTCACACGTTTCAACTACTACTAATTAAGCTATATCTAATGGCCTATAAAGCAAGATTGAGAAGACATTTGAAATTTTTTCTTTGAGATGTCAAAAATTCTAAAATTCAAGTAAGAAATAATTACACTAAAAATTTTGTAAAAATACAATAAGCCGTTTAATAGTTATTGATATTTAAAGAGTTTACTATCAACCACAAGTTAGGCTAAACTACTTTTCTTAAAATTAATTGATTAGAAAATCGGCTGGTATGTATTATCATGCCAGGTTATATAAAAAGATTCGTCGAGAACTTTTAAGTAGCACCAAGAGTATTGATCACACGGTAACAACTGTTTTGATTGAAACTGAGCCAACAATAATTCTACCCGTTTATAGTACGCTACAGTTATATCGAAATTGGGTGCTGATTGTGTCAATCCTAATCTCACATCAATACCTGATCGGGTAAGTTCTTTGTCATATGCGAGTGTAAATAGTGGAAAAGACAGCTATTTTCAGTGAACATTTGAATAAGAACAACGAATGATGCTAAGAGTTTTGTGATGTAGTGCTGGCAACAGCGCATAAAGAATCAGCAGATGTAATTGACAACTGTTAATAGCTTCCATTATGCAGACCGTCATATAGCATCGACATCATTAGATAAAATGAGTGACGAAAAATTAACTGTACCGATAGTTTTGAGGAGTTAATGCTAGCCAACCGGCCTTTTTAGTCCTCAGTGCACACTTGACAAAGCTACATACTGATGACACCATACTGCACATTGCTGAGCGTGTGAACACACCTATGAGTAGCGTAAAACGTTACATAGTTAAGACTCATAAAGTGTTAACTAACAGTCTGGTGTTTTGTCTTCTTTGTCCAGGCGTCATTACTCTACTAATTGACAGATGATACGGTTGTCACAGTATGGAATGAAACATACTTATACTTCAATAGTATAAACAGTTGTTTTTAATGGATGTGACTTACAGCTCGTGTAAGCATGAGTAAAACTCATAGCAGTAATTTGTTTACTGATTGATTACTCTGTACTTGTAACAAATAGTAAAGCCTTAGACATCAACTCCATGCATGATAACATAGTTCACAACCACATTCAAAGCTGGAGGCATATTTGTGTTAGACAGAGGTTTTATAGGAATTTGAGCCAAATTAGAGTTGCATAGGTTTGTTGTTTATATGCCAACCTTAAAAGAAATAAAGACCACGTGAGAATCTAGAGGCAACCCCTTTCTATCAGTATACGCCAGTTCGGCACATAGTTGAAAACGGAAACAGACCCATAAAGTGCACTGACACCAACAAATTTAGTTTTACACCTAGTTGAGGATACTTAAATAGCAGTTGCACTATTTAACAGATACTTCTTCCAAAGGCAGAGAAATAATGCTAAAGTTGAAATAGCAAAGCGGTTACAAAACATTAATTGCCTTTACTTTTTGGTAATTTTGAAAAAACTCACTGTAAAGATATTTGTATTTCAAATACTTAACAAGACACAGCTTAAAGTGTAAAATTCTCTTAGATAAAATATAGGTGCAAAAAAATCCTGCAAGCTAGGAATAAAGTAATAATATATCCGTTATACAAGAAAGGGGATAAAATGAAACCCACCGATTACAGAGGCATAGCTTTACTTAATGTTGCCTACAAAATATTTGCAATATTTAGAAAGAACAAGGTAACAATCAAATTGAAAAAAAACTGAGTGATTATTAAAGTGAGTTTAGAAAGAGTATATCAGTAATTGGTCAGATATATACTCTAAGAGGAATTCAAGCAGAAAGTTGTAAACCCAAAAATAATACTTGTGATTTTTGTAGACTTTGAACAAGCTTACGACAAAATAAAAAGAACTGAGCTATATACAACATTAAAGGAATTCGCACTAAACAGAAAAATCATAAATTTGTGAAAGCTAACATTCAACAAAACAGAAAACAAAGTAAGAATAAGAATCGACGTAACAGAAAAATTTAGATTAAAAGGAATACGGCAAGGTGATCCATTGGAAAGAGCAACACCGGCTAATATTAACAGGTTGTGCTTGGACATTGTATTACTAACAAGAAATAAGCAAGAACTATATGTGGTAATGGGTAGGTTATACAAAAAGTCAGGAGAATGAGACTTCTAATTATTAGCATAAAACTAAATTTATGATGTTTACAGATAAAGATCTAGGAATAAGTGGAGACATGAAAATAATTCTAAAGAAGTGCAGAATTTTTTTTACCCTAAGTACAATGTTCAGCAGAAAACCAAACTGAATAAAATATAGTAAAAAAATAATGTCGGAAAACTCTTTGGTTACACTCGCTCAATAAATTACTAAGGAAGAAAACAACACCAAGAAAATTAAGAATAATAATTTACAAAAAGATTAATAATCCGATTGTAACATCTACTCTGTAAAACTTCAAAAATTGTAACTGCCTGTTTGTTTGTAATTAACTTTATAACTCCTACAGTTATAAATCAATTTTAAAGGTCAGTACCTCATTCGAACGGGTTTGTTGCCAAACCTTGCATACAAGTTTTAAATTTCCGATTTGGGTCACGGTTGATCTGTTTTAGATAAAAAAATAAATTGATATGAAGTAATTAGATAATTTGCGCCACCTATCGTTGTTTCATGCACCTCGTAGCCAATTCTTATCATTAGTAAGCGCATGCAGCACAACTTTGATTTATGTGAAACCGAATATAGCCAAACGAATATCATCATGCTTAGGTATATTTGATATAACGATTATTGGCTCATTATTTCTTCAATTGTCGACGAAACTCTGAACCAAATATTTAGCTTGGGTTGCCCGTTCTTGGGACGGGCCTTTTTACTAGTTTGTATATAAGTTATATACGTCATTATTTGTAAGTAATATTAAAAACTGACATATTTTACACATTGATTGTAAAATAAATCTTATATAGGTCTAAAAGGGTAACTAGGATATTATATTTTTTAAATTCTTTCACCGAGGTGTTATTAAAATTCCACCTCTACTAAGATTCTTTACAAGCGTATACCTGGAGCGTTAGGTGTTACCTGGCTGATACTTAGTAACGACGTGACATAATTAAGGCCATCTTCGTGCGAGATATACATTACGGCCTCCACTAAAGCACAGTTGCTGCTCGTAATCTGAATACTGCCATAAACCGAGATAGCGGCACCCATCTTCAGGTAATAATATACCCACTTTTCCCCTGCTGTATAGGACCGGGCATATTTTGTTGCAGAATTAAAACGTCATTACCCGCGGTGGAGCTGCAACGATCGCTCCAATTAAAATCGGGCCGGCCAGCGCGCAACTGACGCACTAAGCCAAACAAATTTTTTCCGCAAGCCTGTCAGATGCAGAATTTCAATTAGAGGCTGCAATGTGGAGTGTAGATATTTAAATTTGGGGCACGTTTTATTTAATTCCACCCGAGGGGCTGGCCGTTTACCGATTCAAAGCAGCGGCGGATTTATTAATTTTGTCATTTAATTTGGTGGCACTTTCCGACGCGAGGTGCTGACTGGGAAGTTACATGCATTATTCAGTTTGCGTGTTATTGAAAACTTTAATTATTGAGTGAAGCTTTTTACCGCCCAATAAAAATATAACATGTCATTCTTTTTCGCCTTAAGATTATTTAAGTTCAACATAAAAAATCTAACTATGTATATTTTTTATTTAGGACTCACAACCAATGTGTAAAAGACAAACACCACAGTAATATGTAAGAACCACAGTAATTACGGCACAGTAAATATTACCTGTGTAAATATGAGAATTTTACAAACAAACCAATTTATTTACATTAGAAGACTAATTAACGACCAAACGAAGTGTGATAAAGGTAATCAAGAGAATAATAAAACTAGCGAGAACAGCAGTTGTAAAATATAAAAAGGTATTTTGTAGTCTCTGAATCAACATTAACCTATAAATCCATCTAAGATCTCCATCTGATGATCTTACTATTTTACCGATTTTGTACTCTAGCAACATGCTCCGAATACTCCCATTTTAGTTTATGAATTGCTTTATGATGTCGTTTACTTTAGGCTTTTGTCTCATTCATTAATTTCGGTGTCTATCTCTTAATATTCTGCTTATCATTGATCTTTTCATATTTTGTGTTACCTTTAGTTTGTTTGTTATGGGTTGTTGTGTAAGGGTACATGTTTGTGGTCCGTACATGATGACCGATAAGACACATTGATCAATTTTTGTCGTTCTGAGATGTTTGTAATTTTTTGTTTTATATATAGTTTTTAGCGTTTTCTATTTGTTTCCCATTTATTGTGATGTGTATCTGTGGTGTTTGTCTAGGTTTGTTTTTAGCCCCCTTCTTCGTGATTTTTTTCCAATACTTGCAGTGTTATCCTTATGTGACCATCTTCTTCAGCGATTAGAATTACATTGTCCGTATACTTTAAATGTGTCTTTTCCAATTGACCGTAGCATAATTTTTTATAAAAACATCTTCAGTGGCAATACGTAAATATATTTATTATATGCATAAAAAATCTACGCTAAGTTAAATTACTGAGATTGAAAAATTATTAAACGAAGTTCAAGGTAATGGAATGTTTAATTTTTAAAATTAAGTAGTTTTTAATTAACTGTAAGAAGTAGGGCTTAGGTATCTTTTTTTCTTAGAATAAAAGTTTAGTTATTTTAATAAAGTGAAAAAATAAACATTATCTATTATTACCCTTAGCAAAAAACTTTAATAAAGACTGAATAACCAAAACAGTATTGTAACACAAAGGCTTTCGTACTGCTACTCAAATTTTTCCCGTAAAGTAACTTTACATCATGCCGCACTTTGACGCTCGAACGACGGCCTGCAGCTGTTGATAAACGAAACTTTTGATTAACGCCCACGAGATTGCCGCTGCGCCCCGCGCCGCTTTGATCGAGGCGGCGACTGTTCCGAATTTATTTAATGCACACGTCGCTTGTCGCCGTAATGAATGTAATAAGGGGCAAGAACTTCTTTCAATTACGCTTTAATTGGAGGAAGTTTGGATTTGCTGCAGCGCCAGTCAATGGAAAGCGAAAAGCATTCTGGGATTCGTTGGGAAAGTTTCAGGATTGAATTGAACCGTTTGCGCCCACCCCTTCGCGAAGCATAAAAACATTCAGGGAACAAGAGAGCTTTTGGGGATAAGGATTATAAATGTTGCTGGTTGTTAGAGTGCTGTTTGCTGGATGCAGGTGATGTTAAAAATCTACGGTGCAGGGACCCTTACTTTAGATTTATTAACGAGACATGCACTAATATATTAAACTTCGCACAATATATGTAATGTTATTACAAATGTGTGTATGTAATATACCTAACTAATTGTAAAAGTCGCTCATCACACGTGTACAAAGTGTCTTAACCTCTATATACCAGACACGATCAGTATTTAAAAAGTATTTATTATTGATATTTACAGGTGCGTAACTTAATTTTTAATCCCCAAATTCAATCAATGACGTACTACCTATCGTACCTGCAGTTTAGTTAAAATGAATTTTTATTTGTCAGTTTCGCTCTAAGTCAGTAATAAAAGTAACATGTGCAACCTTATCTGCTGCTCGTGTTTTAACTGCATAAAAGTACTGGATTTAAAATTTAAAAGTGTGGATTTAGAAAAGGATCCTGTTTCTTATAGTACTTACATAAAGTGATTCCGACGGTTTAAGAGTAAAATAATGTTGAAGATAGAGCACTTTTGGAAGAGGGTTGCTGTTTTTTACAGTTAGAGCTCTCAAACGAATTCGGAGTAAAATGTAAAGCCAAATGTTTACATTAACAATAATGAATCATAAAAAAATCTATTGGGTTTTCCACATACTCATAGCTGGAAACAAGAGTAAATACTATGATATTGCATTATTATTGTCTTCCAGATTCAAGAACACAAATTTTTGCTCCGCATTTGACTTGTGACAAAAATAAATTCTTTATAGAAATCCAAAAAGTCTATCTGGTGTACCTCAGTGCCAGCGTGGTCTCGTGATTGAGGTGCGGGCTGCGATCCAGACGAACCCAGTTTTTATTCCCAGAACTCCCTGATACCTGGCAGGTGACCTACTCAACCACTAAAAATAAATGGGTACCTGCGTTCACTCGAACAATGAGTAATAATGGCGGTCGTCTAAGGCGCGGTGCTTGACAAATCGCCCCGCATCAGAGATGGTGCGCAACAACCAGACAGAGAAAACATTTGTGGATATCTTTGGAGTTGTTATCACTCAAATAACAAAGTATTGTTTATTAGTGCATTTCAACAAATAAAAATACGCTTCATCGGTAAAAGCAACTGTCATGCGGCACGTCTTTTAAAATGTATTCACACATTTCTAAAAAGTTTTGGTGCAAAGTTTATCAAATAATACGACTAGACAAGAGAAGAATTGTACTTTATTGACTTGTTTCGATGTTCGCATACACCGAGGTCTTCCTCTATTTCTTACTACAGAACTGATACTTATAACTAGCACTAATAATAAAATCAATATTCGGCGGGGAGCGAAGACTCAAGACGCAAGATATGTTTGTCCATGACATCCTAGTTATTAAAGTCTCTTTTAAGTAAAACTATCCGACGATCTGGATTTAATAAAATTATTTCACCTTTGTAGAGTTAGGGAGGGAGTTTTGCCCTTTGTTATATTACATTAAAAATACATGCTTAATTTTCTTTGCAAAAACTTTTTGAGTTTTATAAATTATATATATAAAAAAAATTATGAGTGCTGCTGCTGCTGCTGCGGCTGTCACACAGGTCAAAGATCAAATTGTTCGTGCCTTTCCGTGCCGACCCGAGCGCCTCCGAAGGACAAATTTCGGCCCAGCGACAGGCACGACCGAGGTAATATATTTCCGGAACCGCAAGCGATGGAAAATTTTCGTTTGAGAGGGGGTAATAAAGCACTTATATATAAAAAAAATTATGAGTGCTGTCACACAGGTCAAAGGTCAAAGGTCAAAGTTCAACTCTAACTGGGTATACGTAAATGCGTTGTCATGGCAACGGCGTACGCCAATTATGTCAAAAATAAAAAATTATGTCAAAAGACAGGGGCTCAAGCATGTCGGAGTTTGACAAGCTCTCCGGGGGGGCGCTGCCAGACCTCGTTTTTTTTATATATATAATTCTGAAAGAACCCTTTGTTTGCTCATTCACGAGAAGTAGGCGAGTGTAGCGTCACTTGTTCTACTGCGTTGTACACAGTAGTTCAGTAAGCAGTGCGCAGCGAAAGAAAAAAACTATATTACAGTTTATTCGTCTGTTAGATTAATTGTAAATAAAGGCTTCCACAGAAAATCTCGCTAATGTGAAGTGTGTGTAATAATATAATTTTTATACGTTAACAAATTTTTAACAGCTGCGATTCATTGCGAACTATGTAGTGTATTCGGATCAAACGGAATAAGTGAAGGTGTCGTATATGTCACTGGTGTTGCATATTTTGAAAATGCACACATAATGTGTAAGAAGTGACCATCTATCTGAATGCAGCGATAAACCTGTACAGATGATGACAAAAAGGTTTGTTATCATAAAACAGTAGCTTGCTTTGGATTACAAATTATATGTTGTGCTTAAATAAAAGTGACCTCAACATCCACATTTAAAAAATTTCTTGGTTAAGTAAGTGGTGTTTAGACCACACAATTTCTTTTATGGGGAATTGAAAAACTGTATTTGTTTTTCATCAAACTGTTTATGTAAAACTAGATACACAGCAGTTTAACCAATACACCATTATATCATTATGTAGGTAGATCAAATATAAGTTATAAATTATAACACCCACAAATACATCGGTGGCAACATCGTCGTCAAAGCTTTGTTTAACAAGTGCGATTGATCGTCTATGTGATAACCGCAAGGCGATAAATCCGGACTGTAAGAAGAGTGATCCGGTGTAGTCCAAAACAAATGCTTAATTTGGTCTCGTATTGCCTGAACACCACTGTAGGTTATTCTGACTTTAGAACAAATGTTAGTAACTGCTTATCAACAGTCATTCTCGAGAAGACTGTAAACAATGAGAAAATTCTTCTCGGTAACTCATTTAATCTAATTCCTTCTTGTGCATCGTCCAATGCCTTCTTAAATAGCCTCTCAGAATAAGCATTAAAAAGTAATGGAGAGAGTACACACCTTTGTCGAACTCCTTGACGTACTTGAAATTCTTCAGATGTCTTATCTTCCACCTGTACAACTGCCTTTTGCTGCCGCTATAAATTGGTGATTATACGAATATCTTTGCCATCTAATTTTGCTAGGTGAAGCGTTTCGATTAATTTGTTGTGGTTAACTCGATCTAATGCTTTCTCGAAATCAATAAAGAAGCGAAAACGTTGCAGTTTACATCGCGCGCCCTCTGCACTAGGACATTAAGACTAAACAATGCTTCTCTAGTGCCAAAACCGTTCCTAAATCCGGATTGCGTCTCGCTAATGTTCTTCTCAAGTTTGGGGTAAATACGTTCATATATTACTTTTAGGGATGCTTTTAAAATGTGGCTCATCAAGCTTATCGATCTATATTGTTCACACTTTTTTGCGTTAGCTGTTTTTGGTATAGGAATAAAAGTTGATCAAAGCCAATCTTTTGGAATTACCCCTGTTTCATAAACATGATTAAATAGGTTTACAAATACGTCTAAGTTATCTTCTTCGATAGGTTTGATTATGCCGCACACTACGTCTGGTCCGTTTGCTTTATTGTCTGTAATTTTTTTAACTGAATTTAGAAGTTCCTCTCTAGTGATTGGCGGCCCTTCTAACCCTGGTAGTTGTTCAAAATTTTCTCAATTTTCGAGGTTTTTAAGGTTTTCTTGGTGTACGTCATTGAATAGTGTTTGCATATCTGTTTTTCACCTTTTGACCTTGTCATCAATATTTAATAATATGTTACCATTATCGCTGGTTATATTCCCAAAGCTTCTTTGTTTACTTTTCCCAGCAGCTTCCTTAATCTTTTTATGTAACGTAAAATGATCATGTTGATTTTCTAAATGGTCGATTTCATTACATTTTTCCGTTAACCAATTTTCTTTAGCTTCTTTAATTTTCGTTTTAATTGTGTTATGAAGCTGTCTACTGTAGTTCATTTTTATATATAAGTTTTCTGCGTTGTTCCATTAATAACAGGATCTCATCTGTCATCCATTTGTTCTTCTTCTTTTTTATATTAGTAGTGCGCTTTGATTTTGCAATTTGCACTACGACGTTTTTAGTAGCTTCCCATTGTGCTCTATGCTGTTGGTATCTCTTTTGATTTTAACTTAATAGCGTAGTTTATGTATGTAGACATATCAAAATTTTGCGTATTACCAAATCTGCTTTTAAAAGAGTAACTAAATAAAATAACTTTTTGTGTTCCTCGAGTGTGATGCTCATATCGCAACACAAAAAATTCCCACGCAGGAGTCCACGCCCGTCCCAGCGGTAGGATATTAGTGTGGCCGACGCTGCGTGCCTAAACCGGCGGTTTAATTTATTTCCGAAAAGGGCTCCCAGAAGGAAGGCGATTCGGCCATGCTTTCAGAACGGGGAGTATTCGTTGCCATTTCCTGCGAAATAGCTTTGGTAGTTTCTCCTTGAAGTCATTAGACACTCGTGTTTCCGCGAAATACCGACTCTGAAGGGTCCTGAAACGTTCTTTGTCTTATCCTTCGCCTCAATTTGCCAGTCCTTTTATAAGGGTTGTATGGCGTGAAGCCAGCGCAACGGCGCCGTCCACTTCGACGTTTCTAAGAATCGGCTCGGGACGTTCTGAAAATTAATAACGATGCTGCCGGCTCGCTCGTTTGGCACATCATTAGAGCCACGGCGGTGATTTCTTTTGACCGAGTCGCAAAATAAATCTATATTTTGCTCGGTTGCTATATATACGAGGTTTCCTTAATTGTCTTTTTTGACCATTTTATTGTATAAGTTCCGAGTTCTATAAGCATTATATAGAATATTTGCTATTTGTATTCTAAAAATAAATATTGGAAAAATTTTGAACATACAAGCAAAAACAATTTACATAGAAAAAAAGAGAAAGGAAACTACTAATAGATATAAAGAAAATAAGAAAACGAATTATATGAAAAAACTAAGTAAATACAATTATATACACAGTAAAAAGAGAAACATAGACACAAATCTATTTATAATAGTAAATAAGATTTTATAAAGATTAATTTTAATGCAAAAAAGGTTGTCAGATGTCTGAAACTTCTTTTTGATGTAAATAAATATTACCAATGACAATTCAACTCAAATGTATTTGTGGAGAGTCTCAAATCTACTCTTGAACGCATGCTTTGATGTCGAATGATTTATAACACAATTTAAGTGACTTATTTGCATAGCGATTAGTTTAATGGTGCAACAGACGCACAATACGTAAATTGCAGAGGCGGTTGTTTGATAATTGCGACAAGTTTAATAGTCTCGGAAGTAGTTCCAGGAAATCAAACGAATCTGGTAGCAAGCGCGCACTTAGGGCGCCTACTCGTTTATAAGAGGATTTGTTGCGTTTGCCACATGACTGCCGTTATGTAACGAGGATCAACAACTGTGTACAAGTCGCTCCGCGTGCTGCACGGGTGGCTATTAATTTCATGTGACTGTTCCTGTTGCTGCGGAAACGTATTTTAGCGGTTTCAGTGCGCCCATATATTACGGGGCGAGTTCTTGCTTCATTTTGCGTGCCAGATTAATTTCCTTGGCACTTGTTGAGCTAAGACACATCGTCGGTACAATCGATATTACAGCTTTCGGCGTGCCACAGTGTTCGCAACTTTTCTTGTTATAACTTATAATATCTGGGGTTGTCTCTGGTCCCCAGCAGTCGCGCCTGCTCCCACTTCATCAAGCCGTCCTAAAGGATCTTAGGCTCTTGCTAAGCGTGACGGAATTGCTCAACAAGGAAAAGTTTATCAGCATCGTGTTGAATTGTGTACAATAAGCTCATTTGAAAGTATAAATATTTGGATTACAAGACAGGCGTGAAAATTCTAACAACGTTTAGATCTTAATGTGTATCAGTAATTATTGCCTTTAAAAAAAATAGTTTGTATATTTATGGTCATTTATTCGGAGCAACACTGTTTGATTCCAATAGAGAATTTTTTTAATTCAAAATTAATGATAGTCATCAGATAACAAAATCGAATCAACAACTACAAATAGATAGTACACGTGTTCAGTAAGTAGATAAGTTTAAATGTTAGTTGCTATACTAAATACAAAATGTTATTACATCGAATAGGTAAAGATTCGTGTAGCTATGGGCAGAAAAACCTTCATAAAATATAACGCTTTCTTCCTTTACCGAGAAGTACCAATCAATCTCCATTTAAGAATAGTAAAATGCTGTATTGCTATATGGAGCAGCATATGTTCCCAATCAGCTGGTCACTAAACAGAATAGACTTTTCTGAATCATGGATACATAAAAAGCTTCTTGGAATCTCACGGGTAGTCCATATAACTAACGAAGTAGTAAAGAAGCAGGTACTTAACGAGAACTACTGAACCTCGTTAAACAAAGAAAAGTAAATTACTTGTACAAACATAGATTATTGTAAGATATATTAATAGGTAAAGTCGAAGAAAAAAAAGGATCTATCCGAAAACGACACTCATGCCTAAAAAACATCATGAATTGATACAACATACCTGACGTCGAAACTAGTCAGAAGAGCACAAGACAATATTATATATATATATATATATATATATATATATATATATATATATATATATATATATTGTGTCTCAAAAAAATAAAAGTTGTTTTTTTTCAACGCATACCCTCTAATTTTGTTGATGTCAAAATCATTGTATACAAAGTTTCATGTACTTAGAACCACGGCAACCCGTGCCGACTTGCATCAAAACATTTCAGTACTTGCATACTAAGACGCGCGGGAGCTAATGTATCGATGTGCTTATTGTTGCTTGTTTGTTTTATTAGTAAATGCATTGATTTAGTTCAGTTAACATATCAGTGGAATTACGCAGTAATATTTTTAATAGGGGACGTAAACCATCAAATTACCTGTTTAAAACTTCCCTTTAATAGACAAGTCCTGACACTTCTGTTCTATAATATTCGAGAAGTCAACGAAAGCGCAAATCTTACTATTTGTGAGTGCATTATTTATCGAGAAAAGACACGTATACCGACTAAATCTTTACCTAATGGTGTTAAGAAACTAGTTACCTTATACTAAGTTTGGAGAGATTTTCAAAAAAAAGCAAACAAAACATAAGACGTGTTTGAGCAGCGTCGACAAAAATTTGCTACAAACTTAGATAATTTGTTTGACATTGCACATGCAAATGTATTTCAATTAATAAAAATAAATAAAAATAAGATCTTCTTGCAGCGGCAGAGAAGCCAGGTTGACCTGGTCACTTAGCTGGAGTGGACAAAAACTGACCAAAAGAGAAATGGCGCATTAGAAACATTGAGGAACAAAAGCGTCGTGCTAAATATTTTTATCCTTAACTCCGACATCTTATGAACCACTACAAGAAAATTCGTGTTCTGATTATATAATATATATATATATATATATATATATATATATATATATATATATATATATATTATATATATATATATATATATATAAATGGATTTCACAAAATTTGCCCATCCCAACTGAAAGCTCACAGCCCGATACTAATGAAACTTCTGTGACGAAAAATTTCATCAGTCACAAATTAGTTGCAGCATTAGATAGGTGTTAGTTAAGTAAGAGAAATTTTGCGTTTATTATTAAAGCAACTATTGAGGCACTTGCACATAACAATGACGAATTTCCTATAAGCAAGTCCTCCCTTCAAAGAATTCATACGGAAAAGCAAAAAGAGAGCGCAGAAGCTATAAAAGTTAATTTCCCAAACGAGGTGTCGAATACTGTAACTGTCCACCGAGATGGCAAACTGTTACCGGCTTTAAATGTACGCAAATCTAAAGAAGAACGTCTACCGATAGTTAATTCGTATGATAATAAAGAACAACTTATCGCTGTGCCCAAATTGGACAATTTTTCGAGAAGCGAACAGGCACGGGCAATTTGGAACGTTATTACTGAGTGGAATCTTAAAGATAAAGCGCGGATTCTTTGTTGTAAAACTACTGCTTCAAATAGAGGTCGTATTAATTGTGCTTGTGTGCTTTTCGAACAGAAACTGAATAGAGAAATGCTTATTTTTGCTTGCCACCATCACATCTACGAATTGGTATTAAAAGGCATGTTTGAGGCAAAAATCAGCCAAGTGGCTACAAGCCCTAACATTTGATTGTTAAAAAAATTGCAAGAAAAGTGAGAAAATGACGATCCTAAAAGAATACAGATATGTACAGAAAAGCTATCATGCTTGAATGTTTCAGAGATTGACAAACTGCTAGAATTATACTTACTTACTTACTTAATCCAAAACCTTTCTACCTTTCGGTGTAAGGCTATTGAGCTGAGTTGTGCTTTATGGATTCGGGCTTGTCTTGCACAGTTCTCTCCACTTTTTTCTATCCTTTGCTGTTGTGCGAATTTCTTCCCACTTTATGTTTCTTGATTCTGCTGCCTCTTTTAATTCCTCCTTCCATGTTTTTCTCGGTCTTCCTATCCTATTTTTCCCTTTTGGTCTTGCTTCAAACACTTTTTTCACTGTTCTGTTTTTGTCCATTCTTATTATATGTCCCAACCACCCTAAACTGCTAGAATTATACCAAACTGAATTGACTTAAAAAAAAAATTAGAGATAACTATCGAGAAGTAATAGAGCTTATACGCATCTTATCAGGATTTGTGCTTTTTGAAGACCACGAAGGCTTACGAAACAATCGACAAAAGCAGCTTTACAAAAGTTTTGCCATCATTTATGGTATTTGACAGATGAAGTGTCTGTCTTGTCTCTATTTGACGATGATGTAGACCAAGAAACTAAAATAAAATACGTTGCTAACTTAGCCAAAGAAAATTCATCAACCCACGGTAAACGCTACATCCAATCGAAAGAAAAACTTTGTGACCCACTTTACGCTTAATCTGACAAGTAAAAATATTAGTTTTCCTTTGTTTTTCTTTTATTATTTGATATATGGTAACTGTTCTCTCTTTTTAATTTCAGAGAAAAACATGGGGCCGGCGAAGAGATTGCTTTGTAAATAATCCCAGAACGAACTTAAAAAAACCTTTCGATTTCGATGAATTTCGGGAAAATTCGAAATCGAATATCTGGAAAATTATTCGACATAGAATTTTTTCTTCATTTTCGAATTCAGCGTAAAATTTCCTATAAGAATCACATTTAAAATAGTAATGTCGAAAATTTTCTCGAAATTCGAAGTCGAATATCTCTATAAGAATCCATTTTAAAATTTTAAAAAATCCATAATTTTGTGATATCGACAGACAGACAGACAGACCGACAGACATATAGAATTCAGTAACGAACTTTTTAAGTTCGTTGAATATCGATGAATTTGTTGCAATAAAAAGCAAGTCATTATTAAATCGACTCAACATTGATGACAGTTTTCTCTTCCTACTTCATGGTCAGATAATGCTTTGTTTCAGTATGCTAAAAAAAAGGTTCAGACACTGAGAATATTGAACGATATGGATGAAAAAGCGGTTAAGTTAGTGAAAGACTTTCATGGCTTAACTCACAGACAGATTTATCCCGACTGTAAACAGCAAACTTTGAAAAGAAAAATTGATAAATAATGTTCTTTTAATGATAAATCTCTTTATGCCTTCTATACTAACTTTTACGTTCAAAGTTTGACATCAAGTCGGCACGGGTTATTGTTATCCGATTGCAGTAATATTTATTATTTCAGTTATTAGGGTCAAATGAAAAAAAATAGAGGGTATGCGTATCCTAATTCGAATATATATATATATATATATATATATAATATATATATATATATATATATATATATATATATAGTAATGGGGAGGGGAGAGAGATGGGAAGAGGTTCTACCGCGATGACTTTATTTTGAAGTTATTCTAATTTGCAAAAATGCCTATTGTTTTTGGCAGGTTCCACAATAACAAACAGTTTAAGCAATGTTATTTTAAGAAATCTTTGCTTGTTATTTATTATGTTTCTTTCAAAAAAACTTATTTTTCTATGTTTTTTTATATTATGTATTGAGGGTCAAATATTCTATATGTTGTTTTATTTGATATGTGGCAATCTTCTTTTTTGCATAAATTTAAGTGTCGAGGGTTTTTAATATTAGTTTTTATATATTTTTTATCAGACATTTGGTATAAAGCTCAATCTTTTTTGGAAACAATAGACATTATATTTAACAATTTGTCATAGTTCGGTTGGAATGAATGTTTTCTTGTTGTGTTGGTAGACTTTTGATTTTTGTTATTTAGCTAATACTACAGATTATTCATAGTTACACAGCCATTCAGTTGATTTATTTCTGATGTATTTGTTCGATTCTCGTGCATTTTTTTTTATCTTTTCCGTTTATTTCTACATACTTTCTTTAAAAATATATAGCTCTTTTCTGGCACCTTTAAGTTTCATACTCCCCAAGAAGAGCTGTAACTCTTTGAAGAAAACTAACCTTTACTGTATTCTACTTTATTATTTAAAGAACTGAAAATTAAAGTATGGGGAATGTTTTGCTTAACGGAAAATGTACTGGATTGGTAAAAACTTGTTGGCTTAGAGGTGTTACGTAACTAATAGTGCGAAGTAACAAGAAGTTTTTATATGACATGTAAGCGTTGGCTCCTATATCCTATATTCAGACAAAAAAGGCGTTTTTTTATTTAAATTGACTCAGAAATAATTCTGCTGATAGGATTGGAAATGGGAACGATTTTGGTTTAAGTAAAGTTAATTTTTATTATATTTGGCAAGTACTGAAAAGTTATTGCCTTTCTGTATAGTCAAAGAATGCTCATATATTCGGTTAGATATTTGCCGGTTTGTTAGAGCTATATAGATTATTTGTTAGTCTCTACTAGGTAATGCATATACTCATTGAGATTTATTAGAATAGTGGTACTGCGTTAAATAAATAAAATTATTAATTATTATTATTAGCTATAAAGATTCTACGTATACTTTATTTCAGTGATTTATATCTTATTTTATCGGTAATGGGTCTGATATAAAGTGATCACACTTTTGGTTGTACAGAAAGGTTTTGAGATTAGGAATATTAAAAAATAAGCAAATAATATGGGTAGGTTTTCTATAGAAATCGTAGTAAAAAATGTTTAAAGAATTTTTGGTTATAATAGTGTTTGGAAAGAAGAGGGAATTGTTTTGTTCAGTTTCTATGAAACTTGAGGGTAAAATTTATTTAAATAAGTAAAACATGCTTTAGATAGGCAGTGGTTAATTACGGTAAAAGCTCTTAATAAATATTTTAAGTGAATTTTAATGTATGTAAAGTCTTATCGCAGTCAGCTCTGATTTTGCCTTCTTGTTTATCAATATCCCAATTCCTAAAACTATTAACATATATGTACATAAAATCATGATTGTATTAGTAAAAGTTTGTTCCTAATTGGCCACTATTGCATTTGAGTTGAAAATAGAAATTTGGTTTGCGTAGACAATTCATTGGCTGTAACGTCGTGTGTCCAAGAGATTCGCTGTTAGTTTCTATTGATTTTTAAGCGACGGTCTTTTACTATGTTATAACTATAATTTAACAGTTATTTATTAGGTAACAAATTTATAATTGCAAATATTAAATAAAAATGGGATGATAATGACATCTGACTGCCTCTATAACAATTGCAGGAGCATTGCAGATGCAGCACTATATACCGACTTATGTCCTCTCCTTACATGCTAGAATAATTTATATTTAAGAGAAAAGGTATAGCAATCGCCAGTTATTTATTACAGTGCATTACATTCAACAATCCAGCTGTAATTTTTAGATAACGATTATTTGTTAGAGAGTGTAAGTGCCATCAAGTAAAATTTGTCACATCTCGGCAAATTTCCCAAAGAGGGGCAGATTGTCCTAAAAGCTATGAGTGAAAGTGAATTAAGATCATCTCGAGCTAACGGACAAAGACTTGTCAATTTTTAATGAGCAAGTAAGAACGAAGAGGTAACAGCGGAGGCCGACATAAACGTCTGAATAAATGTGACAGCATTTGTGAAAAGGGGTTCATTTTTAATTAGAATTAAATGAAAAGTAGAATATTTTAAGGTAAGTACAGCAAATTATTTATTAATTTGTGTAAGTGATAGGCCAACCAAATATTAGGATGCACTTGAGCGTATAGACACAATTTTAATAAAATAAATTAAATTATATTGCTGTATTTGTGTACTTTCTTCAGATTATCTAAACTTGAATAGGCGCAAAAGTAAATAATTTTGAATTACTATATGCGATTAAGTGGGAATAAAATCTAAAAAATAAAAAAAAAATGAATATTGAGCGATAACCAAGTAAATAAAATATTTTAGTATTTTTGAGTTTTAAATACAAAACTTAATTACTAGCATTATTTTAAGGATCGTCATAAATAGGGAAAAACCTCCTTTATATAACTATAAACAACGGGACGTATGGCGTATATTCAACATTAAGATAGAATCCTCCTTCGCACCTATAACTTTTAGCTAATCATAACCTACGTAAACAATTATAACACTTCTCTTGATTCTACTTAGTTGACGATAATTTAAAGTGCTGTTTCAGCCTCATAACTAACGGATGTCAGTTTTCCTAATATTCTTGGTCTATTCGGTTTACGCTTAGTTCGTAGCTTGAAGTAGCCAATAGTAGAAGCTCTACAATAATGTTGCACGTGTAATCAGCTGAATTGTTTAACTGAAAGTAATAAATAAACCCAAAAAACGTGATAGAGTCCTTAACTTACGTGAACGTATTTTTAAAAGAGCATAAGAAGTTGGCTTTTCAATAAGAAATAAGCATACTCATTTGTAATAAAAGAGATTATATTATTAACAAGACAGATGTAAAATCCGAAAAAGTAACTTTAGAAAGCGAAGCAAGTCATGGATCTGACCTTGTGACTTCTGCATCTTGGTCAAATATAGCTATAGATCTAAAATTCAATATCCAGAAAGATACTGACCTAAAATATCTACTGGGCAAATATAAAGTGAATCGATCAAGTAGTTTCAGAGATATCGTGGCGACATATACACAGACATACAGACAGGGTCGTAATCGCATTAACTTTTCCCTACGCCTTACAGGCTTTCAAAAGTTAATAAACTTATAGTTAAAGTTAAAAAACTAATAAATTCATTTTCGCCAGTGTATATATATATATATATATATATATATATATATATATATATATATATATATATATATAATTTGTTGTTGCTCTTTGGCGTTAAGTGAAGTTTGTTACACTGATGCTATGTAAGCCAAGAAAATTAATATCAATATTCCTTGATTGCTGTATTTTATTAAGTTGTCTTTTCTTACTTACACGTTTATGTGATATCCAAACTTTTATATACATATAAATATGTTATGTAGGTAAAAGACTAATTAAAAAATATATTGTTTGCATAACAACTCCAGTAGACTCTGTTTCTTTTAAATTGTTATTCCATTTTATCAAAATGTGTTATTGTTTTCTACGCTATGCTTTCCCTCTGGTCTTGCTTCAAATAATTGTTTTACTTTTTACCAATTATACTATTTTTCTTGTAGCACTTCTTTTACTATCTTATTCTTAACTATTCTTTATATATTGTGTTGATAATTTTGTATTCTCTTGTTTTCTGTTCAATTTTTCTCCAAAATCTCATTTTCGTACTTGTTAACCTGCTCTGTTGTTTATTTGCAATCGCCTACGATTCACTGCCGTAAGTAATTATCTGGTATTCTACTTTCTTCACAAATTTCCCTTTTGTTTCTTTTGGTATTTTGTATTTCTATAGAAAAGTGTATTTTATAGTAATAAAAGTTCTTTCTACAACAACTATGCGTTCCGTTATTTTATTGTTTATATTTACATTGGCGCTTATATATGTTTGTAAATATTTAAATTTGTCTACATGCCCTAATTTTTTCCTACCTTGTATAATTTTGTGCCTTACTTTGTAATTGTTTTTTGTGTCAGTCTCTGTTTTTTATTCATTTATTTTATAAATCTTTAGATTATGTTGTAGTTCTTTATTTATTTCTACTAAGATGACAATGTCAGCGTATAATAATTGAGACACTCGCACCATTTCTATTTTCCATCTCTCTATATTATATTTATTAGTTCTTGTTTCAGTTATTCTTACAATATGCGGAATTAGAACTCTGCACTTACACTGATTAACGTGGCAGCGTATGTTCAAATCGTTGGCCACGGTGGCACCGGCTAACGACTTTCTTTTTCTTTGGTTGTTCTATTGTAACAATCTAGTTGAGAATGACGTTTAGGTTAAAAATCCTTATAGTTTCATATAAAAACGGCTTTGAGCGTAGTTGAAAACCCTTCCCCATTTTTCTTTAATTTCTTCTTCGGGGCGTACTTACGCAGGCCACGGATGATGGCGCGGTCTGTTTATCATTTTTTAGCAAATGTAAGTGATGCTCGATTTTTACTTTTATTAACTACGTTCTTGGCTTTAAGAAAGCCTGTTGTATTTGTTCCACCTGAATTATTTCCAGATAAAAACTAGCAGTGGAAGAGGGCTTTTCCACATCTTTCTTTCGATCAAAGGCATTGGCCTTTGATGCCAAAGATGGTAAACAGCATCATAGTTATTTTGACTATCGACAAGTAACTTTAAACCCCTCCTGCTGGCTAGAGCTGGATGACCGCTAAGCGCAAGATACAGGTATGATTGCAGAAACATTTGTGCTCGATTTACTCTCGCAAATCTCATCGAGGGTGACGATCATAGACGGTTGCTTCTCCAAGTTCAGGCTGCTGAACTCCAAAATTCTCGAAGAAACGACGTTAGCAGTAATTAAGAATAAAGAAAATCAGTATTTTAGATAATTTTTTACTTTTACTTTCAATGGTACACAGAAAGTTCGGCACCTACCTTTCCCATGCAATTAAAGCTAATAATCAAAACTACCAAACAAAACTGGTATTATAATACACAGAATTAAATAAATCAATGAATTAAAATGTTTCAATTATCAACGAACTTAAAAAGTTCGTTACTGAATTCTATATGTCTGTCTGTCGGTCTGTCGGTCCGTCACAAAATTTGAGATTTTTTAAAATTTGAAAATGAATTCTTATAGGAAATTTTAAGCTGATTTTGAATTCGAAATTAAAAAATTTCTATCTCGAATAATTTTCGAGATATTCGACTTCGAATTTCGGGAAAATTTTCGACATTACGATTTTAAATGTGATTCTTATAGGAAATTTTACGCTGATGAAGCCGAAAAAATTCTATGTCGAATAATTTTTGAGATATTCGGGAAAATTTGAAATCGAAATCGAAAGGTCTTTTTAAGTTCGTTCTGGGATTGCTTACAGAGCAATCTCTTCGCCGGCCCCACGTTTTTAATTATGGAGATTTCCTCTTTGAAAGAGTTGATGCTTTTAATTAATTCATCGTATAATAGATTGCACTATTTAAGATTCGTCCTTCATATCACGCATGAAATAAAACACCAAAGCTAATGTAATTACAGCACGAAATTTAATCCTTTCAATCCTTTTATACGCACGCCATTTCTGGATTTACATTTTCGTGCTTTTTTATTGAGGGCTTGTGGCAGAGCTTTAGAGTCAGTTCTTCTAAGATCACTTTTCCAATTAATTCCAAAAAGCTATTTATTTTTTAGTGCAGGGTACAAGTTGGCATTAATTTAATTCTGCGTTTCCACATACATGGCACGAAATGTGTGTATTATAAAGATAAAGGACGACAACATTTTGCGTGCGGCTCGCCATTCCGCGCATTCATCCATCACAGTGCGTTCCTCGCGGCTTTATTTCAGAGAGATAATCCCCTACACGGTTTTTTACACCTGTCTGCTATTTTGTTTATTTGGTGTGCGGCACTAGCACTGGCCGCCTGCGGGAGAATTTCTACGACTCAGCGATGATGGGCGCGCTGTGGCGCGAACAGTTTTTGTGGGCTTATCTGACGCTCCCTATCAAACATAAGTAGCCCATTAGGGCCTGTTTACGTTGGCTGTAATTTCGCCCGCAAGTGGCGCTAAAATCACCCGGTGTCGAATTGCAGCACACCCTCGCCGTCGCGCAAATTTCCTGGTCTGCAGAATATTTCCCGAAATCAAAAGTGACAGCGTCAAATTCATAGTGTACGGTGTATAGGCTATTTTCATAAGTTGTCACGGCACAAAATTCAAGAAAAATATTTGAAAATAAATAAGTTTGTGGATTGTCCAATGTATTAATAAAAATCAAGTCGTAAATAACTTTTAGATACAATTTTTTCTAAAGCTTGATAAATTTTGTAACCAATAATCAATAATGATGCTTTACAATTTTCTTCTCTTGTTTCTTTCTTCGAACAAGCTAGAATAGAGTTACTAAAACTTTTGTTGCAAAGTGGCACTTTAAAATAAAAGGTTATAACTTATTTTTTAAAAATAAAAGCATTATATAATTTTTTTAAGAATCGGAACATATATTTTATAACTTAACTTGATAATGTTACAAGACACACAAAAAAAACAAACAAAATAAACAGACCAATGATGTCGGTAGGTGTCCATCCAGTAATATCACTTCAGTTTCCTTGCAAGTCTGATGGCCAATGCCTTTTTAGTTTTCTGATAGCAATTGGATATAGCATTGATGCTATTAATATGTTAGGGTGTGTTTTCAATTTTGTATGGTGTTTATCAGCTTTATTTTGGACGACTTCTGCTAAATATAGGATTTTGAGATTCACTTGTAGAATGTAATTCGAAACCTACCATAGCCCATTTGCCGTTGATCGCAGTATTTTGGATTGGCATCTCTGTAAGATGTTTACGTTGGTCTTACTAGCGCATCCCCAGAGTTCTATACCATAGGTCCACATTGGTATAATTGTGACTTTATATATTAATAATTTATTTTTAGTTGATATATGAGATCTACGCTCTAGAAGCCAATCAATTTCCGTAGATTTCAAGTCGACTTATTTTCTTTTCTTGACCATGTTTCTTCTACCCTAGTTTACTATTTACTATCAAGATGGAGTCCATAATTTAAAATTACTTCTGTTTGTAGTATTTATTACTGCTTGATTGAGACTAACTGAAAAAGAATGTTTTTTTTTCTAATAATGAAAGTTATACGTAATAATTTGGTCTCCTTAACCTTAATTTTTCATTTTTTTGTCGATTTTTCTTTCAAGTAGTGTTAAGTACTTTTGCAGTTTTGATAAAGCGGTTATAGCATTTTCATCTGCAAATTTACGTATTGTTGTTACTCTTAATATTAGTAAATCTGAAGTATGCAGAACGTCCTTAAGAAATTTCTTTATGTAGTTTGACCTCAAATGTTTAAAATACCCTGGTGGAAGAACCATCTTGATTATAACTACCAATCCTGGATGTCAGATTTTATAAAAAGTCTGGCTTATGTTTGTGAACGGAACGGTTTTTGATTTTTCAAAGCTTCATTAATTAAGTCTACTAATATGTGGCCTCGTTGTATGTTACTGTAGAATGAGCTTGTCGAAAGCCGAATTGATGATCTGACATCCAATCTTGTGGGTCTAATTTATTGATTAATCTTTTGTGTAACAGTATTCTTAAAAGCATAGATACTTTTGACAGTAAACATATTGAACGACACGAAATAACACTTGTTAAATCTTTACCAGGTTTTGGTATCATTATAATTTCCATCGACTTAAGCGATAGTGGCCAATCTTTTAATCTTATAATAGTTGAGTGCTTTCCTTGAAATTTCTTTAATATTTTATTTTCTCTAACTAGTTTTTTCACTTTAGTTCTTCTACTTATGAATATGATTCTTCCTATCCTAAATTGATTTAATATTTGCAAATTTAAAATATGCGTTCTTCTTTCTTTTACATTTAACTCTGTTTTTTAACAATATCTATTTTTCCAATTACTTTATACAGCGACTTTATAATATCCTTATATAGTAGTTTTATATTATTATACTGATCTTCTTGTAATTTTTAATTTAACCTTAGTCTATGCACATATGCAATCTTTTCCTTAAAGTTTTTTGCATACTTCAATTTTTTTCCTTCTTTCTATTTTTCTAGTTGTGTTTTGTAGAGGTTTGTTTTTTATACAAATAATATATTTTCATTTTAAGTATAATCTAATGAACACTCCGTTTTTCTGACATCTATTACGTTGATATAATTTTGTCATATTAAAATGTAATCTATAATTTGTTTTAAACTTCTAGTTGATTGTGTCTAAATATGTTAATATGTTTATGTTTGTACAAATCATTTCCTATTTTTCATTGTTTTATCGGTTTATTCTTACCGTTATTTGTATCCGTTTCTCTAAATTAGTATATATCCTGTTTTTGTCCTACGTAGGCATTGAAATCGCCCAATAAAATTGTTTCTTCAATTTTGTCTAGAGCTAATTATGTCTTCGTAAAATGCTTCTTTTATTTGGACTGCCACTTATATCTGTTATTATGTTTAAATACCCCAAAAAATAATAACATAAATTTATCCGTCAAAGTGTTTACACAACTATTCTTTTGTTTTTGTTAGTGCTGCTATTTTCAATGTTTTAATTTTATTACATCTTGCATTTTTGTTCATATTTCTTACACGTTGTAAGTTGCCAACAAAACCTTAATTGGTCATTCATTACTTCCAACCGCATTCTTCTTTGCCAGTTAAATTTATTTTACAGATAATGTGTTGCAAGCCAAATGCATCTATCCTCCCTGTGTGTTGCTAATTCTTCCGCTTACTCTATCATTGAAATTTGACTTTAACTATATATCGTTATTATTGCTGTTAAAGTTTACGAAATGTATGTTTCTTATTTTAACACTTTATTAATTAAATTAATGTGCAGAATTATCTGTCTGGGAAATACATAATTTTAAAGTAAGCGCATATGTGGCATATTTTGATTGCTATTGGAAAGGATTAACTCGGCAAGTAATAATTACAGCCTTAAAATAAACGTGAAGGAAACAATATATCTAGCAATAAACAAAACACCATTAAGACCACTCAATATTACCATTAACAACAAGTCCGTCGAATGAGTCTACTAATTACAAATCACTAGGAACCCGAATAAATAAAACAACGATCAGACGCAAAAATTCAACACAAAGGGTACTATTGCTAGGACATTTATTAAAGTGGAAAACCTACTATGGCATAGAAAATTTAATTTTTACCTATGAATTGAAATGACTAAAGGCTATGTATTCTCAACTATGTTATATGGCATAAAAGCTGTAACCTTAAAAGAATCATCTAATATAGAAAAGATAGTAACTTTTAAATATTCTACATACAGGAAAATTATCAAAACCTCATAGACTGCGAGACTAACAAATGAAGAGGTCCTGAATCCTATAAATAAGAAAACTGAAATCATTTTCACTACCAAAAAAAGAAACACGAATACTTTGTGCATATTTATAGAGTGGGAAAATATATAATATTACAAGCAATTATGCTATGCAAAATTAAAGATAAAAGAAAAGTAGAACCACGTAGAATATTATAGATGAGGAATTAGAAAAAATGGTTTGATTGCACTTCTCTACAACTGTTACGAACAGCAGCATCAAAAATTCCCATAATGATAACCAACCTCCGAACGTAAGTGGAAATTTAAGAAGAAAAAATGCAAAATTTTACAAATTGAAGTTATAAAACATTTATGGTATAGCGTACAAAGTTATTTCGACGTTTGTTCAATACATAATTAACCTACATTAATTTATGAATTTATAAGATAATAGTTACTTTACTCCTATATATGAAAGGTAGTTTTGGTATACATAAAATGAGAACAGTATTTTATTAAGTGGCGAAGCGAAGCGGAGTCACTTACTAACTTCATGTTGTCCGTCTGTCTGTCCGTCCGTCCGTCCGTCCGAACAATAACTCGAGAACGGCTGGAAATTTCCAAATTCTGTTTTCACCAATCGACAGGTGACCAAAAAGGCTTGTTTGCTAGTGATTTTGAAACTGATTGGTCAAAAGCTCAAGTAGAGGGTTCTCAAATTTGGGAGAGTGCTTCGCCACTTCGCTATGCGTTGCAAGCTTTGCAAATTTATTATCGCTACAAACATATCGAAATATTAAAAATGTAAACACCTTATTAATTAATTATATAGTCACCATCATATACTACTATAATGTCCTAACCTCAACAAGCTTGTGATTTTTCCTTTGTGGAAACTGTGTAGTTTCCTTCAATGTACAGGAAGATAATAAAATATATAACAGTAGTAATATTTTCGTCAGCTATAGAAATAGAAACTTTAGCAATTATCTAATTACGTGAGTCAAACATTAAACGAAAATATTTTCTAGGTTTATTGAATAATCATTACACTGCAACTTACAAAATTATTTTTTTGTAGTCTCCTGGTTAAAAAAAAGATCTTATGACAAAGTCCCCAAAAGACAAATTTATTGAAGCCAATTAAAACAAATTAAACAGCACAAGATACATGGGGTACTAGAATAACCACAATGCACAATGAGTTTTTATAACAATTTTATATAAAAGTCTGTACTATAAAAACATTACATCTCGTCACTTATAAACGCCAGTTAGTATTTAACAAATTTAAATAAAAGTTAAGTGTTAAATGTAGGAGTGCATATGTTTATGTAAAATAAGTGAAAAGGTGGTAATTTACGTAACTGGTGAAGTTGTCAAGTTAATAACAATGTAATGAAACTTTTAGGTTAAAATAAAATTTTTATAAAAAGGAATATATAAATTCATCCAACTAACTAATTATACATTAAGTATAAAGAACAAGTTTTATAATTTTATACTTGGAGACAAGGAGTAACATACTTGTTTGCACAAAAAGTTAGTCACTTAACTTCAGCTAAAACACACTAAACAAACTATATAGCATTTATTTTAATTAAAGGCAAAAAATAAAAAATACAAGTTATTACTTATTTATATATATATATATATATATATATTGATTACTGTGATTTAAATAAAATATAAAAAAAAATCTGGTGTGAACATCACACGACTTTCCTTATCCTATTATTATGTATTTTACCGGGTCCATCGTCTCGGCCCTGCGCTGCTCTCGTCCCGGAACTTATTATTTAAAAAAAAAGGACGAGGGGCGAGTCCAACACTAGAAACCTGATTAAAATAAACGGTACAAGACAATAATTGAGTCGTACTTAAAATTTTGTTACTTCACTGAAGGTAACCGTGCGAGCTCGGCCTCACGGCCTTTCCCATTATCGCCTACGTGCTCCCTCCTAGTGGCAAAGCGCTCCCCCCCCTCCCCCCGTCCTCGAGCAGTCGGCCCGGTAGCTCTCCGAGCGCACTGTGATTGGTCCGTTTAATTAATTTTTAATCGGCTATAAATATATATATCTCGATCTGATCTATCTGGTAATATAAATTTCTCAAAACATTTTATGAACACCCGGTATATTAAAAAATCCTGAGCTTTCATTTTTTTCGAGTTTTTATTTTACCAAATTTTATTTTAAATTCATGTTTATCTCATGATAACAAATAATTTTTATTCTAATAAATTTTTTGTATCTTCAACCATTTAGATTCGCGACCGCTTTGCGACAGATTTTGTAACCTTGTGACCAAACGACTCAGCCGATTTTTACCATTGCGTCCCCTACCTGCAATTAAATTGCATACCAAATTTCAAGTCTCTAGCTCTTATGGTTCTCGAGATAACCTGTTTACTGGCAGACCGACAGACAGACAGACACACACACACACGAACCAACGGCTCAAACCAACTTTTTTGGTGCCCTGGGGCTATATTTCGTCCAGAAAAAAAATGGGTAGGTCAAATTTCCGCCGATTACATTACTTTCCTTATTATAGGATAAGGAAAGTAAAAACTTATACTTCCATAAAAAAAATTTGATAGCTATTATACAGTGGACGGTATCAAATAATATAAAAATCAGTATTATATAACGCAAACTTAACAATATATAACAAATAATTCAATTTTTATATTAATTTTTTATAAACAATAAATACCCATTACTTAATATTTTATAATTTGGTTAAAAGGAGCTTTTTCTTCCTACTCTTTATTAGCGATTTTTTTTTGTTTAAAACTTTAAGTGTTAAGCTTTTTTATGTAGCAACGAAATTGAAGCTGATATTGGAAGTTTAATAAGGATATTCTTTAATAATTAGCACAAATTGTGCTTGTAAGCATTTTTCTTTGCTTTTAATATTTGAGATTAATTTTATATTTTTTTATTGGTAGGCCTTTCGTATTTCAAATTTTCTAATGCAGGATCATTTTTACCTAGACCCTCATTTACTTTTTTTTAATTTTTTTTATCACCTCTGTTATTACTTCCTAATCCTGTTTATAATTTATCTATTGTAGGACTAATTGACAGTAGTCAATTTAGTCAAGTTGAATAATATTAACCTCCTCATTTAAAAATCTGTGTAAGCATTACATTTATTTTTATCTCAAATATATGTTGTTTTTGGATGTTTTATTTTATTTTAATTTTTTCTTCTAAACTAATTTACTATTCTATTACATTGTAAGTAAAAATTGCAAATAAAAATATATGTTTTTGTTTTAATCATCTCATGTATGCTAGTTAATCTTTTTGAAACGGATTTTAAAGGACAAAAATAATATAAAAAAATAAAAAAATAAAAAATTGATAAATCCAGATTTAGCAAAGAAAGATATATTTAAAAATTAATTGAAAAAACAGCTATTTCACTAAGATGAAGATAGTAATAGAGAAAAAATAAAAAATATAAATGGTTTGGTGGAAGCAAAAGATATTGAAGATAAAAACAAAAACTAATAAAATAAGTTATTAGTGACAAATTGTTGGAAATTTATCAAGATTTAGGATCACGAGTATAATTATAATTACAATCTTAAAAACACCTAAAAAGCAAAATATTACGTATAAAAACAGCATAAGAAAATAATTTATGAAAAAATACAATTCAAAATCAAAATATTTACATAAAAAGATACATAAAAGACGAAAAAGTTAGCTTTTTAATTTACTCAAAAATGCAACTAAAATTTTTAGATTTGTTGTATAATCTGATATTGTTTAATAAAAATAATAGGTAAGCATAGAAATGGTACGCATGTAATAACTCAAAAAAAAAATAAAAACAATAAATAAAAATGCAATTTTGTAGGTTTAAAAGAGACATTAAAAATCACATAATGAAAACCCTAATACCAATATTTGGGGCGAAGCTATCTATAAACACAACAGGGTGAAAGAATAAGCATCAGAATAGTAAGAACAATGAAAAAGTATTGAGAAAAATGTTTGTGTAAATTATTAATGTATACACGTAAATTTTCCAAAATAAAAAACATACAAGTGTTAATTTTACCAAAATTGTAAAATCTCTCAGAAATGCTAATAAAATAAACCCAAGTAATATTATTTTGTTAAGAGACTATTCAAAATAAGGAAACCAGAATTAACAGTATGAAAACAAAAGTAAAAAATGAGAAAACTAAAGATTTGAGATAATAAGACTATCCCAATTAAAAAGTAAAAAAATATAAAACGGCAATAAAATCCGAAATAAATTAATAGTTACAGTTATACAAACAGAAAAAAAAGAATAAAATGTAGTTGGTTAAATAAAAATTTTACACTTCTCCTTTGTAATATTTTTTAGACAATTAAAAATTTAAATTATGTTAAAATGTGTTGTTTTCTATTTTTACAAATTTTTTATACAAAGCTTATTGTTAATTTTCTTCAATTCTTCAAATATATTTAAGTGTAACACAAGAAATATTAAAACTGTGCAATCTGAGATACTCCTTAACTAATTAACTTTAATAATGTTAAAACTGGTAAATTTAGATATACAACTTATACACAAAATCGATAAGTACAGAAATAGTTAAAGAAGCCACATAAAATTTTTTATAAACTCTGCCAAAAAAGCAATTTGTAAAAGCAGTCTTATTAGGAAGATATGTAAGATTAATTTCAACGTAATTATTACTATATGCGAAATAGGTATTTAATATAACTAAAGATAAAACACTCATGTAAATACAGAGATAAGTAAAAAATTTAAAACTTGAAACATTCCAAACCACTTAATTCAGAAACAACACAATTGTTGTTTATATTTCTTATATAATATTTGCCTAAGTCAGAATGTTTTGAAATTCCACCAACAAAGGGGTAAACAGAAAGAGAGCTAATCGCAAATTGTCATGTTTTTATTTGTAGACTCTTCATTGGGATTAATGGAGTTTGTATTCTACTGTTTTTCGATTTGTAACCTAAATAGGACGAAACAAATAAAATTACGGAAACTAAATTTTAAATTTGTTACCTATATTACCAAAAGACCTAGGATGTTAATTTTAGGAAATTGCCGTCATATATTCAGAGAGTCAAAATTATTTGGTTTCTAAAACTTGTCCCTTAAGAAGGAGATAGTGATAGTATAAAATAGAACAATATATTTGTTTTTCTTTGAACTTTCCTCATTTGCTGAAGTGGGTAAAGTAGGGGTGGGGTGTTGCAACTCAGAAACTCAATAGCTGTGGGACATCATTGAGCGTGGAGTATAGAAACTCTCTTAATCGTATGTCAACTGAAAACTGCAAAATTCAACATATCGTTTGATTACAAATGTTGATTTAAGCACGTCTCTAAAGAGAGGAAATCGATGTGAGTTCTTAAACCGCAGGCACATAAAGTATTCCATAGATAAATTTATAAAAAGAAATTATAAAAGGACAACCGTACAATATTGTAGACTGTATATAAATTAACAAAAATATGATATTATTAAGTGTAATATCTACACAAATAAATAACACAATAAACAGTAATAACTCTAATGACGTTGGTTGTTTTAAACGTTAACTTAATATATAAAATATCGTCTAATAGCAGTAAAATATTATAGTGGCAAAAGAGGAATGCAGTGAATTTAGCCAAAGCAAAATAAGGGGATTTTAAAGTCATATTTAATTTTTTGTTTATTAATACAGATAATTGATAATTAATAATATGCAACTGCAACTAAAGGACCAAGACACTTAATTTTTCTTAAGCATTTCGTTATTAGGAATATTTGGTGGGATGAGCTATATCTAACGAAATGCACATAAATTCAGCCAATGGACGTTGGAAGGTGGCAATTTCCATTAGAGCAGTAATGCAAAATAATCTGGGTACCCTTGTTTAAGCCGAAAAGCTAACAGCTCCGCTTAAACGGTATTTATGACGCAGCAATTTCAGCAACACACTACTTCACGGCGCGGTCATCGCGAGGAATAAATCTCAGCGCTTTCGCTGAGGGCGCTCCTGGGCATTAAATTTTGGCAAATAATCCCCACTTAAATTGAAAAACGAAGGAGGTCCGCGCAGCAGGAAACGTATTATTCAGGCCCATAACTCCCGAAACGCATCAGCTTTGTGCTGAATAAATTTTCACTGTCTCTTTATTTCATATTTCAGCCGAAGCCCGCCATTACGCCCGCTCGCTCTTCGTGTTGTTTTGAAATTCAATGAAATGCCGTGTTGCGGATGGAGTGTCAGAGATTGGATTTGGACGCAGCAGTAGCCTTACGGTTTGTAATATATAAGGGAGTGCTTGAATAAAATATTTTTGTATACGGTCAGTAACAAAAAGGTGTATGGCAGGCTTGCACATCTACCATTTTTGGACAGAATCTCTTTTTTATATACTTTTTACTGGAAATAAAAAATAAATATCTGATTCAAAAGATTCACAGCGGAATGTTTTTATGAGATAAAAAGCTGCAAAAATATTTTTGTTGCTAATATGAAATATAATAGCTAGAAATTTACAAATGTTTTTTTTTAAATATAAATTCATGTTTATGTACTGCGCAAAAATAAATAATTTCTTTATACTTATATATTACCAACAGAAATTTCATTTGCATGCATAATGAGCTTAAATTTAAATCGTAATTTTTTCTTCAGGACTACCACCAGGTGTACAACTTTGTCATATTGCTTTCGATCTCGTGTAAAATGGAATAATTATTAAACCATTAGTCTAGTCTAGTAGCGCAGCTTTTTCAACTAGGGGATTGCTTTTCTACTCACCCACTTCTTTTTCTCAACTTTTATTTTTTTTTATTAATCTCAGTAGTTCATAGCTTGACCCCCCCCCCCATTACACATTCAAAGTAATCCAATTTTCTTTGGTTTATTATCATTAAGTTTTCTTTCCTTGTTCATCATATTTAACACTTTATTCATTTTGCTTTTGTTTACAAATCATAATTCAGATACCTCATTGTGATATATAGTAATTTTTTGTGTCCAGCTTTTGCAGTTTTACAACAGCACAGGCTAATCATAACATTTAAGAAATTTGATTCTAATAGACCGATTGAGGCGATTGTTACCTAATAATGTTCTCTGTAAAAAATACGATATTTTATTGCTTTATTTGGGTTCAAGATTGTATTGATCCACCAACTCATATATTTGAAATAATTCTATTAAATCGTAAGTTAACTGGGTCTACAGTAGTCTTGTTGGCCACTATTAGTTTTCTTACATTTGTATAATTCCATTTGTATGCTTTGTTCGTTCATTTTATTTAACATCGTTTGAAGGTCTTCGATGTTTTCAACCCATATCCTCGTACCATCATCATACCTTATATACTTTCACCTTTAATTATATTTTTTTTTGTTGTGCTTTCCTAAAAATAACCTCTAAATGGATATTAAAAAATCAGGACAATAAAACACAGCCCTGTTTCACACCTCGTCTAATGTGAATCTCGTTTTTTAATCACCGTAAATATTCACTGTTCCATAATTATTACAGTATAAAGTTCTTAGTAAAATAATATCTTTGTCATCTAAACCCAAATGCAGTAACGAGCCAATTCATTTTATGTGCTGTACTAGCTCAAATACATTTTCGTAAATAACAAAGCATACATATATTGTTTTTTGTACTTATAAGCATAGTTGTAATAAAGTCTGCACAAAGAATAAAGCTTCTGCTGTTCCAAAGTCTTTTCTAAAACCCATTTGTTCATCGGTTATAAATTCCACATATTTAGTGTGATACAAGACCATAGGGGAAGATATTTAGGGATCCTCGCAAGTATATCGAAACAATCACGTCAGCCTTTGCAACAAAACTTTACATATTTTAGCTTTGTTTGAAGACAAGTTGCGGTATTAGATTTACAATATCTTCCTGACTTCGTCCAGTGCCTTCAAGCAGAGCAGACGTGTGTGCTGAGCTATACCTGTGTTATCGCAGCAGCGGAGCCGCAGTCTTGCAGTGTAAATTCTGTTTTTTAATTCTTTATATAAGAGTTAGATAGCGTATCTTATTAAGGTTATCAATCAAAAATTACCACGTTTTTCATTGTTTTGTTCTTATATTAGTATAAAAGACTATATACTGTATATAAAACTAAATTTCTTTTCTACGTCCCGTGAGATAAATAGAAAGACGCGGCTTTTGAGATTTGTAGGTAGAGATATATGAAGATTATTTTTCCCATAGATTATCTCAGACTATTGCTTTTGTAGACAGCAGCATTATAGCCGTTACGCAATGAATTATTATGTTTTCTCATGACAGAGAATATAAAATTGTTAAAAATTTTGAAAAGACTTAAAGCACAGTTCGGTGAAAACATCCTTAAAAAGGCTCAAGTATACGCGTAACATAAACTATTTTTATAAACAAAAAAAGCAGTTGAAAGTCACCGATAATGCTTGAGAGAAATATTTGCATTATTGGCCGCCTTCTTGATATTGCTTTAATAATCCAAAGTATTATTTAACTTCACGACAAGACCCGGTCCCATAAAGCCATCCAAACTAGACAAAACATTAAGGATTTGTTTTAGAATACACTAAAAACTCTACTTAACATTTACACTTATCGATCTGCAATTATTATTTATTTGGACCACTAAATGAACTACTTAGAGTACGTTTCTGTCGAAGGGTTCGTGCGTTATTGGCTAATGTCACAACCATCTTCATTTTACGGTAGCGGGATGAAAAATAATCTTATTTGTTTGGAAATATGTGTTTCTAAGTCAGGGTACTATGTAAAAAAATAACTTACTATGTCTGTTTTTTTATATGGCTTAACTAGTAGAAAAGCCCCTTCCAAAAAGCAACCCAAGCTACATATTTGGTTTAGAGGTTCTTCAACAATTAAAGAAAAAATGAGCCACTAATCTTTTTATCAACCATACCAAGCATGATGACATGCGTTGGGCTATATTTCGATTCATATAAATCAAAGTTGTGCAGCATGCGCCTACTAACGGTAAGAATTGGCCACGTAGTGCATGTAACACCAATATTTTGACCTATAACAGGGCAATCGTGGCGTAAATCCATAATCTAAAACATTTATACGAGGTTTGGCAACAAATCGCTTCTAATGAGATATAGACCTATAAAATCGGTTCATAACTGTAGAAGGAGTTGCAATGTTAGTTATAAACGAACAAACACGCATAGTTACAATTTTGTAGTTTTATAGAGTTGATATATTTAAAATCAGCGCTGGTTTATATTTGATTTACATATCCAATTGACATTCTACAAAGTTATCATATAAGCACAGGTTATTAAAACACATAACTGCATTAAACAATCTAACTGAATTTTAAAAATAAAATATATATGTATATATTTAGATTAGCTTTGTAATTGTATTTTGCAGTAGTTGGTTTTAATTGTTATTCTACATTTTCCTTGTCACACTATTTAAGTAACACAAATGTTACATTTTACGTTGTAGCTGTATTGCTAGAAGTGGAAGTGCGAGTAGTGTATATAAGTAATCAAATATGGAGCCAAAAACTCCCTTTGTGGCATTTCTAAGTTTACTAGAATTAATAAAGTTGTATATTTTTGATACTTAATGGCAACACTCCCAATTATTAGATATGAAAAGTCAAATTTTATACTATGACTTGGAAGAAATACGGGAGTACTACTAAGTAGTATATTTAGTATTTAACAGCACCCGCAGTTTTTTGGCTATTGTGTGTGTTTGTATGTTCTTGTCTTAAGCTGGACTAGTGTTTTATAATTACGCTTTTTCGTCTATTAGACATTGTGGCATTTTCATTATAACCTTTTCAAAAAGATAGAATTAACAGAAAGCTGATTACACGGTACGATCTTATATCGGTTGGAGATTTTCCGAGCTTTAAGATCACTTATAACTTAAATTATTAACTTAAATGTAAGATAGCACTGAATATTACTGTAATTGATTTTATTTTCTTTCAATATTTTCCCTTTTATCATGCTGTAACTAGATACATTAACTAGATGTAGGTCTATGCTAATCACCAATTTATTCACCCTTTTCGATTAAATTATAGTAAGGTTCATCTAAAACAAAACTTAAAAATCTAGTAGATTATCTCTATATCATTATTAGTGGTTTTTGCAGTAAATGAGTGAAATACAGTTTAAAAAAACATATAGTATTTACTGGGTCACGTCTTGCCCAACTTCCATCAGTTTTGATCAGAGGAGTTATTATTCGAGTTTGTTTTAATCTTTTAACTGATAGAAAATATTGGGTTGCTTCTGTTGCTGTCAATTCGGATAAGTAGTTTTAAATCCCCTTATTTTAGAAATCTTTGATCGTTTGATATATGTAATTGCAACGTGTCATTAGAGATTCCGGTTTCTTGTTGGGTTTCTTCAAGTTTGGATGTGTTGACATTTTCTCCATTTCTTATTATTTACTTGCTGTTCGGTTTTATTTAATAAATAATTATATTTAGTAGTTGTAGTTGTAGGCAAATTTTACCAATAACCCTTTAGTTGGGTTTGTTTTACAATTTTATTTTTCACGTTTTCTGTTTAACCAAATATCAGGTTGAAAAGGGGGTAACATTCTGCATATTTAAGTATGTGGCTATTTATGGGATGATTAGATTAACTAAGATTTGCTAAGTTAATTGTCCGGAAATGTTCGAATCATAATAAATTACATTATCCATATTGCACAAGGGAGACAAATAGTACAAGAACATCACCTTTGTACATACAACCTAATTTAAAATTTGCTCTTTTTGTACGATAAACTAAACTATAGAGTCATAATATTAATTAAAATTTAATTAATACTACAACACTATTTGAACGCAAAAATTCACCCGATGTTTCTATATTAAAATATAAATGTGACAAAAATAAATTTCTAGTCCTGTCCGTTACATTTTCTAATTTTAGGATCTACAATTTCTTATATTTGAGAACAATGTGTGCCATAATCGGCCTGCTGTAGTTAGAGCATTAAAAAATTCTATTATACTCAAAACAATTAAAACAAAAATTTTAGCTTAGTCTTATAATGGGTTACACGTCTCAATCAAATCACTAAATCTTATTAACTTTCTAGAGCGGAGCTTATAGTAGAAAGTTAATGAGATTATCATCCTGTCTGTCTGTCTGTGTGTATGGAGACACTATAACTTCGGTTCTATTCAACGGATTCACTTCAAACTTGGCATACACACAGCTTAGGTCAGTACCGGAAGTGACCGTTATGCTTTCGCACCGCTGTAGAAAGTTTCCTTTACGGTATTACGCCGTTCTTGTTCTTCTTCTTCTTAAGGTACCATGCACTTGCATATATATATATATATATATATATATATATATATATATATATATATATATATATATATGTATATATTTAAACAACTTAGTTCACGGATAAACCGCGTCTATTTTTAGAAAATTCTCGACGTTTCGGCATCGGCTTTGATGCCTACCCTTGTTTTAAATTCTAAATTGAGAGCTAACTAATGATATTTTTAATGAATAAATTGCTCTCGCCATCCATCGAGCTTGGTGCATGGCGCCTAGAGGCCGAATCTTAAATTTCTTCTCAGTATTTCCACCAAGAAATATTATTAAAACCTCTATTAATTCTCGATAGTTATCTCCAATAATTTTTTTAGTCAATTCAGTTTGGTAAAATTCTAGCAGTTTGCCAATCTCTGAAATATTCAAGCATGATAGCTTTTCTGTACATATCTGTATTCTCTTAGGATCGTCATTTTCTCACTTTTCTTGCAAATTTTTTAACAATCAAATGATAGGGCTTGTAGCCACTTGGCTGATTTTTGCCTCAAACACGCCTTTTAATACCAATCCGTGGACGTGGTGATAGCAAGCAAAAATAAGCATTTCTCTATTCAGTTTCTGTTCGAGAAGCACACAAGCACAATTAATACGACCTGTATTTGAAGCAGTAGTTTTACAACAAAGAATCCGCGCTTTATCTTTAAGATTCCAGTCAGTAATAACGTTCCAAACTGCCCGTGCCTGTTCGCTTCTCGAAAAGTTGTCCAATTTGGGCACAGCGATAAGTTGTTCTTTATTATCATACGAATTAACTATCGGTAGATGTTCTTCTTTAGATTTGCGTACATTTAAAACCGGTAACAGTTTGCCATCTCAGTGGACAGTTACAGTATCCGACACCTCGTATGGGAAATTTACTTTTATAGCTTCTGCGCTCTCTTTTTGCTTTTCCGTACGAATTCTTTGAAAGGAGGACTTGCTTATAGAAAATTCGTCAGTGTTATGTGCAAGTGCCTCAATAGTTGCTTTAATAATAAACGCAAAATTTCTCTTACTTAACTAACACCTATCTAATGCTGCCACTAATTTTTGACTGATGCAATTTTTCCTCATAGAAGTTTCATTAGTATCGGGCTGTAAGCTCTCAGTTGGGATGGGCAAATTTTTCTGTAAATCCGTTATATATATAATATATATATATATATATACATATTTATATTGTATATATTATATAATCAGAACACGAATTTTCTTGTAGTGGTTCATAAGATGTCGGAGTTAAGGATAAAAAATATTTAGCACGACGCTTTTGTTCCTCAATGTTTCTAATGCGCACCATTTCCTCTTTTTTGGTCAGTTTTTTGTCCACTCCAGCTAAGTGACCAGGTCGACCTGGCTCTCTCTGCCGCTGCAAGAAGATCTTATCTTTATTTATTTTTATTAATTGAAATGCATTTGCATGTGCAATGTCAAACAAGTTATCTAAGTTTGTAACAAATTTTTGTCGACGCTGCTCAAACACGTCTTATGTTTTGTTTGCATTTTCTTTTGCAAATCTCTCCAAACTTAGTATAAGGTAACTAGTTTCTTAACACCGTTAGGTAAAGATTTAGTCGGTATACGTGTCTTTTTCCAATAAATAATGCACTCACAAATAGTAAGATTTGCGCTTTCGTTGACTTATCGAATATTATAGAACAGAAGTGTCGGTACGTGTCTATTAGAGCGAAGTTTTAAACAGGTAATTTCATGTTTTACGTCCCCTATTAAAAATATTACTGCGTTATTCCACTGATATGTTAACTGAACTAAATCAATGCATTTACGAATAAAACATATATTTATATGTATAACTATAGTTACTAGATAAGAATAATACAATTACATTAAGTAATATTCCAATCAACCATACAACAGTTATGGAATTTAGATCATTTAAAAATTAACCAATTTAATCAACAGCTATTATTAAAACGAAATAAAAGATTGAAAAAATTCCAGCACAAAAAGTAAATGTAGAGAAAGATAAATATTAGAAGCAACAAGATTTGTAGAATTTTGAAAGAACGCCTACTAATAGCTAAGAAGAATGTTGTTTCATAATACCGTGTGTTAATGTAGGTAAATGTTACTGATTAGTAAAATTTTATTAAACTAAGATGAACTGTTTTTTTCTCATCTACCACACTGACTATATTAAAACAAGATAAGACGATCAATAAAAAACGGTCATATAATATTTCAACAATAAGCAAACAATGAGGTATACATCAATTTACAAATGCTTTGGTTTTATCAAAAGATGGAGCAATTTCCTCAAAGCACAAAATTTTGGGGCAACACCAGTCTTAATTTAAAAATGTTGAAAGATGGTAATAATCTAGGCAATGGACTTTACAATGACTTCAAAGCATTTTGCTCCAACTATCTGTAGTGTGAATAGATTAAAAGTTTTCGCATCTTTACGTAGTCCATAACAACCTATTACTGACAAAAGTACGTAGATCAATTTTTAATCTTTATGTGTTCAAGTTGATTAAACGTCCCCTTTACAAGATTTAAGATTAACGTGGAATTTGGCATATAACATCGTTTTTGTGCTCTTGTTCGTTGATTTGAGCAAGTAACTTATCTATAATCGACTAGAAATTTCTTATGGCAACATACTTTTAAAGAAGAATACGACCAAGTATGCCGTGCACATTTTGGCTATGTAGACAGATATAATTTTTGTCTAAAATAAAAACAAAATGTTTTAAGTCTAGTTAATATGGAAACTGTAGTACGGTTTAACAAGTATGGTAATCTAATTCCTAGTAGTGAGCCTCAATTTACAGAAAAAGAGTAAGTAAAAACTTTTACACCTTTTTTTAGATGAATTAATAATGTGATATTGTAAAACAAAACAAATCTCTATGCATATCATAAAACAAATACATATGATTTAACACTTACTGTGACTGAATTCAAAATTTATTTTCGAGTATTTTGATATTTCTTTGGTATTTATTTTTTTTTAAATTTATTTAGTGCAAGTGAACATATAATATTGGGATTTTGTCCTGATCTTGCTGCTGAAACCTTCTAAGTAAAAAATTTTGTTACAAATATATAAGAAATTAAAGAAAAATAATATTTACTATGATGGTACACCAAAAAAAATTGAGTTCAATAATGGTAACTGCTACATCAGGTTTAGCTCAACTAGGTGAAACAAAATGAAGACACTTTTTAATTCAAATATTGCCAGCAGTTAAGGAACACAAAATTTGCTTTACGTACGTGAGAAACATATTGACAGTTGTGTACACTTTAGGTACTAATGTCGTTTGTTGCCAAGATGTACATTGCAAGACCAAAAAAGATACTATAGTGATAAATGTGAGTTTTCGATTTTTTACATAAAATAAAACAATTCTTGTTTTTTACACAAATAGGTCTATTATAAATTAAATTTGTACTATTCTTTGAATGTAGCATAAAAAGCAAATTTTGATTGTTCGCACAGTGTTTCACTGTAATCTAGAGGGTTTATAATCTATTTCGTCATCTCTATTTGTTTCCGTAAAAATGTATAATTAAGTAGTCTTCAAGGAAAATAAACTGTCTGTTATTTGAAAATTATTTCTACGAATAAGTATTTTCGATTCGTTATTCTCAATGCATATTATTTTAAGATAAAGACAAAAAAACAAAAAAAAAATTTCATGGTAATATTAAAAATTTAACAATATTGCATCATTTTTTTACTGTGCATAAACATGAATACATGAAAGAGTCTTCCCAAAGATTAGAACTTATCTCATGTCCCGTGGTATTCATTTTTAAAACTTCTTACGTCACCAACAGCTTTATCAGTTCTTATACGTCCTCAAAGTTGCAGTATCAACTTCTTTTGTTTTTCCATTAAACTCTTATTGTTGCCACTTTTGTGTATAATTAAAATAATTATATATTATGTAACAAGCATTTTTACATTTAGCACCATTGTTAAGCTTTACATAAATATCCACGTAACAAGGTACGGTATATTTTGCTCTACATATATAAAAAAGTAATTTATTAATAGAAGGTATACTCTATTTTCCTAGATATTTCACAGACTGTAGTGCTTTCTATTTTTCATCAGAAGATATGATTAGAATGGTTTAAAAGTGATTTTGTTTTTTGAGTTGTTAAATTTAGCTCTACATAAACTGTTAAAACAATTCAATTATATGATAAATCATCAATATTTCATTCGAACCGGTTTGCTGCCAAACCTCGCATAAAGACTTTAGTTTTTCGATTTGTCACGCTTGACCTGTTATAGGTGAAAACATAAATTATCATAAAGTAATTTGACAGTCTGCACCAACTATTAAGTCTTGCTATTAGTAGGTGCACGCGATTTGATTTATGTGAAATCGAATATAGCCTAACAAATGTCATCATGCTTAAATGTGGCTAATAAAACGATTATTGAACGGGCCTTTTTACTAGTCTGGTGATGAGTGATGAAGGTAATTAAACTACTCGCTTGTATATAGAGTACCAGCGAATTAAATATTCTATCATTTATTATTTTGTTAATTAAATAAGCTTAACTGGTTGTTCTAGAAATTTGGAAGAAGGTTACTTATAAATGCAAATAACAGACTAAAAATAAGTTAGACCAAATAATTTGATGTGATTATATTAAACAATAAATTAAACTAAATAAAACCAGCATCACAATGATTTTGTTCTTATTAACAGCGTAAAAAAATTGCTCCCTATACGTGTGTACATCCTTTAATAGTTGATGGTATGTGATAGATTTCATACAATAATCTCTGTTGCTATTTCTTTGCATAAAATGGGCTAAATGGGCATAAACAACTCCAAACAGTAAATGTAAATTAAGTGAGTTAATTATTACCTAGATATTTAAGTTTTTGAAATATTAAACAAATTAGTATAAATCAATTTGTTTTTAATGGACAACAGGTAACTTTTAAAACAAATTTATGAAAATTATTATTTATGCAAGCATGAACAATTTATAATAAAACTTTCAGCTGGAATGCAAACGAACGTATATTGCGCGTACAAATAGAAAAGAAACGAACGCCGACAGAAAGCTCTATTCAAACAAAACTAGCAGAATCTGCAGGAACGTGCACGTAAACTTCCTTTGTTAAAGATGTTCGGTATCTTATTGAAACACATGTCCTGCTTGTTTGCTCTTGTTTGGAAGGATGCGACAATACGTTCGCGCGAAAGCAGTTTTCCCGTTTTCGTCAATACCGTTGCGATATTTATTTATGCAACTGTACGGAAACTCCGCATAATATATAATTCAGAGTATTCTTACCTCTGCATAAATTTGCTAACAAAATGAATCGTAGCATGGTCGCCCCACGAATCTGAAAAGAATAATATCAATTAAAGTTTGTATCATTGAAGCAATTTGATAGGTGTATCAAATAATTTAATAATAAACATTTATCTTGCAATTAATTGATTGTGTTTTAGTTATTTAATATTTAGGAAAATGCAGCTTAATACACAAATTTTCTTTTAAGGCCTTTTATAAAATTTATAGTGTTAAACGAATATGTTCTATGGCACACGGTAAATAAGTACTTCTACATATAAACATATAACATATAACACATATAAAAATAAAAAATATTACATACAGAGGGTCTCAAAAAATATTGAATGAAATTTAAGAGATATTTATAAATATTCAAACTAACGACCTCTTTCCAAACACAACCGATTACAAAGATCAATGGACTTGAAAGCGTTACGAAGCATTTCACTGGGAACTGAAAAATATTGTTTTTTAATTTTTTTATCAGTTCATAAATTTTTGTACAGTAAACAATATATTTTAAATATCTCCATAAAACTAATTTAATTATAACGAGGTATGAAAAACGCGCAGAGGATACGCATTTATATTACGATGGTAGTGAAGAGATGCTCTATTTTGCTGAAACTAAATCTCTTTATTACAAATCAACTCATTAACGTGTAGACTGACAGATTACTGTAGCATGTTTTAAAGACAGTGACAGTTTTGTCAATAAATAATGCCCTTAAGTTGTTTATAGCTAATAACTTATACCACATTCTAACCTCTGAAAGATTTTTTGGAGCTTAGTGCAATTAATTGAGTTGTTTAACTTAAAAACCCCTTTATCTCTACAGATAATTTTTCAAGCATTCACCCAAGTATCATTCACAAAATCGATTGTGTTAATATGCTGCATTTACGGTTATTTAAAAAGAGGATACGTTTGTTAGTAATCTGATATTTTGATAAAAAAAATTCTTACAGTTATTTATATCATACAAAATATTAAAATAAACTTACGTATAATAACATAGTAAATAGAATATAAAGTACAAGAACTGTACAAAAAACTATAAAGAATATAATTGCTTATAACTACATCATTGGAGTTCAAAACTGTACAAAACGTTAAGCAACCGTTTTACGTTTTTTTACGTTCTGGTAATTAATAAGAAATACATGATATTATTTCATTGTCAGCGTTATCGAATGCCCCATTAAAGAGAGAATCACTAAACTTCAACATGTTGATATAGATTTATACCTGGACAAATTTACTTCTTTTAACAAGCTATAATGTTATACAAAGCATTTAAAAATAACTAAAATAGCAGTAACCAAAAAAAACAACATAATCGGCCATTGAATATTATGTAAAATGTAATTGAACTTATGCTCAAGTTTGTTTCTGAACAATTAAGTGGTAGGCATATTGATTTTAAAAAATCTGCTAGTAATGAGAAAAAATCCTTTAGCGTTTCAAAATTGTATGTAAATAAGTGAGTATTAAATGTGTAACTTCAATTTTGTATGCAGTATCTTAAAAAATCGTTAGAATAGACCTTTATTAAAAAGTACTGTAATCATCTAGAAACAAACTTTAACCAAATATTATGTTTTACATTTTTTTCTTATTGGGGTCTGTAAAAAGTACCATTGTCCCAGGACGTACGTAAAGTCAAAAATTAAATTTATATTGAACTGTAAAATGTATGTGAAAAGGTGTATAACGTTCTTAGACAGAGCGCAGCCCAGTTTACAAAAGAACAACAAAAATAATAAATACGAGAGATTTACTTATGAGCATTTATAAGTTATATCTTTAATAGTACCTACTGCATCTAGATGAAAGTTGTTGGCTGCAATCGTTGTAACTCTTTTCAAAAAATCAATATTAGGACGCTTTCTTGATCAAAAACGTTCATAGTTTACAATACAAAATCTGGACCACTAGTAGACTAATCGTTTATCTTTCAAAAATGAGGTGCATTGGTACTGAGCCAAGTCACAAATGACTGCTTTGTAAGCTGATGTAAAGACCTGCTGGAGAGTCCAAGATTCATCTCGAAAAGGCGTATAATTTAGAGGGTCCATTGCACTTTTCAAAACTTTCTATTAGTACAGAGTGACCGAAGTTTTGATTTCTTTTTTATATTAAAAAAGATCGGTTATTTTATTTTAACAAAATCTTTTTTTATAGTCGTAAAAGAGATATCAGAGTGTTTTAAAAGATTTTTGGATGCTTATTAAAAAGCTTGGATCATAGGAAATTATTTCTATAGATGATTTTACAATTTATCATGTGCAAGTTTTATAAATTTTATAGTGTTAAAGAACGGTAATGAGAAGCTAAAAACATGGAAATTTCGTTAAACTTTTGAGAACAACGGTGTTTTAGCACAATTTTTTTGATATCTAATATATTTTGAATATAAATAAACTTGAATTAATACGTACTTCTTTTGCGAAAACTCTGCAAGGACCCAAGGAGTTATTTTTAATTTAGTAGACTCATGAAGATATTTTTTATTCCTTTAGAATTAATTACTTCAAATCACAATCGTCTAATTAATAAGATAACAATAAAGAACATTTTAAAAGACTATAAACAGATATGTATAGAGGCTAAAATTTGCTACTACAAAATAATATTATTATTTCTGTAAAGCATTAATATAAATGTAACTATGATGGTCCTCCATAATTAATAATGCAGGACCTTTAAGAAATAATTTGGCATGGCCTTTGAAATATCCACAGAACGTTTCAAAAGGGGAAGTATTTATTCATCTATATAAATCGCAGCTACTAATCTAACTCAATGTCTTTGCAAACATAAAATACTTGGATTTGTTCCGTATCTGCCAAGTTGTTTCTTTGACTGCTTCGTTTTTTTTTTAGATAAGATCTCCTTTGGCTTTTGCACAGTATTTAAATCCGCCTTATTAGAAATATATATGTGTTATCCTTAAGCAGAAGAAAGCAATTTGTTCTTCTCAAGCTTAATTCAAAATGTTACATAAATTTTTAGTCAATCTTTAAAAGTAATTTGTTAAATTATTTAGTATTAGCAATAATATACAATTGGCAAACCCACATATAGACGTCTTGTATAAATAATAACTCTCCACTTGGTTGCCCTTTTTTAAATAGAGCACTTAAAACATAAAATATTTATCTAACTTTTTTAGTGGCACATTGTGAAAAAGTGTGATTGGTGGTTTGAATGTCTAATTAAGAAAAACTTTCCAAGTTAGTATATAAAAAAAACTTAATATATAGTTATTACGTGTATAAAATATGAAAATGTAGTATTAGCTTCAAACCAGACAAGAACCAAATACTAATATTTATAATATTTATTTATGAGGAAAATCTTCTGCATTGTATTTCTTCTGCATCAGAAATACAAACACAATAACGTTTGAATTTGTTGTATTAAAGGCTACTGTTTTGTACTCAGCAATATTACTAGCAAACTAATACAGCAAAGTGCTTGGTGGTTCAAATAATTCCTGTCCCCCTAATATGGATTTAAATAAATTGATAAAACTTTTAAATCTAACATGTTGTTAAGTACTTAATTTTATCTGTTATAAGTATAATATAAATTTTTTTTGAACATAAGATCTTTTCTATTTAGTTTAATATTATACTTCATAATGCCATATTTTAATTTTAATATACCACTTACAACTTTACTACTGTACAAAGTACTCAAAAGTAGGGCGGTCTTGTTCCTTTATAATACTAACTAGTCATGTTTTCACTAAATCTAAGATTAAATAATCTCTATAAAACCTAGCCACAGATAACGATATTTACCAACCATCTTTTGAAAATGAATACTTATTTACTATATATTATATATATTATTTACAATATAAGATTATATTTTTAAAAGTTAAAAACTTCAGCATAAAGGCATAAACTTTAAAATTTACTACCACGAAAATATATACACAATAAAAATGAATACATAAAAACACATTATTTTCCGATTGTCTTAAATATATTGGTGTTACATAAAAGTTAAGATGCTGCTTTTTAATAGTGTTTATAAATATTTTGATTTCATGATCAATTAGTTTTTAGATACAATAATACATTCGAGCACACTCAGTAAATTATTTCAATACTGTCTCATAAAGTATTCGAGTTACCAATAATATAAATAAATTTTACAGATAACTAAGCCCTTTTATTTTTGTCTGTTACGACGATAATACTAAAATATTTGCAAAAAACTGGAAAAGATGACAATAACAGTTTACCTTTAATTTGTTAGTACTTGCGATATAGTTCTTACATATCATCAGTAAAGGAATTTGCAAAATAAAAGTAATTTTCGTTAACTAAGCTAATTAAATGACGTTTGCAGAGTATTATCCAGAGAGCTTCTGTGATAGCGATCTTTACAGTAGCTTATAGTAGCTTATATAATAAAAAATTACAACTTATTTTGACAAGTTACAAGTGAAATGTTTAATTTAAATTTAACAAATTTATAGTAACGTAATGATCTGTGGGAGCGAGTAGCTTTCTCATTTTAACGTTGAAGCAGGGGATACACAACATCTCTGTAATGCCAAAGTTAAAGTTGTCCCTTGCCTTTAATCCCTTGCTGCAGACCGTTTGGATCATTCATTCTCATTCACAAATTCCCCCGGCGATGGAAATTGTTCGGGACTTCATCACAGTCGTGTGAGCCATACTTCTGCAGGATCCTCTGCAAGATATCTTTAACGCGTGAAAGATTCATGTCTCCCTGGAGACAAGCAGTTGAATGTCCTTGTGTAATCGTTTAGAGATACACATAAATTCGTTTTTACAGATAATTTAAAATGTATTTATTTGGAACCACGTACTGCAGTGTCTGGACTACGTTATTATTCCTGATGAATTTGATAGTCAAAATGTTTCCGCAATTCCAGCAATTCAATATATTTTGTAAGATAGTTTTTCAATTGATATTAATTTATAGAAAGCAACAAAGTATTATAAATTATATAAATATATACTTTAAAAAATAAATTTTCTCTCTTGCAAGATTTTCCTTACCTATAATTTTTAACATAATTTTAATATAAAGTCAAGTCAATTAAAGGCATAAATAATTTTAAATAAAAATAATGGGTTAATAGAAAATGGTAAGAGTTAAAATTTGTTTTATTTTCTTAGCTGAGTAATTAATATTAATGTTGATGTATAATATAAATAACAGTTATCTCAATTAAAACGACTCTGTTTACTTGAGTATACTTAATTTTTATTAGTTATTTTAGTTATGCTTTTATTTGTTTTGTATGCTCTTCTTAAATCAAATTGTATTAATATCTTATCTTTCTAATCACTTATCCGTAGTTGGAAAGTTTTTACGTTGTCGCAATAATCCAACTGAAACTAGATATTCTTCTAATATATTTCGAAGATTATAAATCGGCTTTAGGAGCTTGGGTGTGACAAAGATCTTGCAATATAGTTAAGAATCCAACGAAATGTAAGAGTTTAAATATAAAATATTGCAAAGGAAGTAGATATTAATCAAGAAACTGAGTACTTGAAAACAAAAAAAGATCTTAAACTACCTGAACTGATAAGTTACAAAGAGAGCGGTATTTTACAAATACAAAAACAAGTGGAAAGATATCGAGAACTGGTATATACATTTTTCACAAACGAGAAAATGTTATAAATTACCGGGGTTAGAATAATCAAAACGATAGACTCTAGTCTTGTAAAGGTCCAAGTTCATGTAATCTAATCATCCGTCATAAGATTGAATAGAATATGTTTCTCATATAAAACTTCTATATTTGTACCCAAAAAACAAAAAAGGTCTAAATGTCAAAATTGTTTTATTACCTTAAAATCAGAAACATTTTGGTGACCAGATTTGCACACTTCAAGGAGACGCTTTCTGTTTAAAAGGCAAGATTGACGCAAGCATAGTGCAAAGACAACTATTCTAATATTAGTAGGACTAAACTCGCTTGACCTAAACGCTGTAGAACATACCATTTGGTAAATTTTAGAGACCGGAAGTTTGTGCAAAACTCAGAGTCTGAAGTCGCTAAAGTGGTCTCTTCTAGCAAAATAGGATAACCTGAAAATCGATTAGGTATGGTTTTTAACCGATTTTTCCCATGTTATCTTACGCTACAAATTAAGACCAAGAAGGGAATGGTGAAATTTGGTAGTGTAGTTATATATGTTATTATGTTATAAGTTATTCAGTTTTTTTTTGTGTTTGATGCTAGTTGATTATAAAGTTGCAATTAAAACTCTTTTAGATGCGAAGGCTTTCACGGCCAGTGTTATGGTGCATCGTGTGGTTGGTTCTCGGGTTATAAGGACGTAGTCGGAGTTCAGAAACTCTTGACATTTCATCCACAACTGCGGCGGATATCTTCAGAAGAAAATCTTCTAAAAAGTAAATTTAGCAGGTAAATATTGATTTTTCGGTACAAATATGTTACTATTATTTATTCCTAAGTAAATTTTGGCGTTTGAATTATATGGAATAAGAACGTAATATTATAATTAAATTAAGTACCTATGAAAATTACATAGATTTCCACTTTAACAAGTATTGTTGTTCCTCTAGCCTACTTAAATATACACGAAAACACTACATGTACAATTACGAACGTGCAGTAAACTTGCATTAGGTATTTAGAAATGCAGTGGTCGCTTGTTACATAATGCCTACATTAGCTAGTTGCAATAGTTATTGTAGAAAAAAAAATAACAAATTCTCTATCAAGTGTGCTTTACAACCAAATGATATTTGCTAACTGAAGTCAACGAAAAACTGACACGGATATTTAAAAACAAACGTTTCATCTAAATCTACAGATTAACTTACAAGAAATTTTTAAACCTTTTTATAATTCAAGCTTTTTATAAATAGCAAAATATACATAAAAGGCACTGCAGGATGTGCTGATTAATGTGACGTTACATATAGATAAACGTTATTTTCCTAGAAGATTTCTTAGGTCACTCTTTAAAAAAAGATAGTACGGTAGGCTGTAAGATCGTGTTAGTGCAAATCGGACTACCAATATTACCTCTAACTCTAACCATATGTGACTTGGTATCATCATAATGGATAGCTTTCTATAACATGATATACATATATATATATACACAAGTACGAATATATATATATATATATTCGTATATATATATATATGTGTATATATATATATATATATATATACACAAGTACGAATACAGTCTTGCTCCTTTTTCCGCGTTAATGGCATATTAATGTCCTACCATCGTTTCAGTTTAAACAAAATCTGAATTTACCAGAAAAAACAATTCTAGGGCTACTTTTTCTTTGTTCAATGTAACCTTTGTTACAGAGAAATGGTTTACATTATTGAGCTAGGCCTATAATCTAAGGCTTTTGAATATGACGATGCTCCTGATTCGTTGTCTTGCATACTGATCCAGATCCCTTATTTGACCCACTGGTTTTATATTTGCGCTATAGCATTCCTATAGAGTCTAAAAAAAGCACCACCTTTGTTCAGGATAATAGTATATCCTTTTTCAAATTCGTCAACTTGTTCATAATGTACCTTTTGTCGACGAGGATGTATTCTTACACAGTGTAAATTACACGTGCCAAATTAGACAGCCCAGAACACTTTTACGGTTACTTTACTTCCATTACTTACCTTAGGCCTCATATCCAAAGGACAATGTAACTAAACATCGAACAGACACATATGATTCTCTAACGTTAATGATTTTATGTTTATAGTATGGTTAATATAATACAAAAGTATCAAAATAATATCATTTGCTTTTAATTATGGTAAAATTTCAATACACATTAGTGTGTGTAAAATAAATAATAATTTTAATTTATCTGAAAAGAAGTAGGGAAAATTACAATGTAATTTTACAATTAAATAAGAAAATAAAAGATGAAGCTCTATTATAAGTTTCTAAAGTAACATTTCTGATGTTTAATAGAAAATTTACCCAATAAGTATACAAAATAAATACTCAATAATTGGTGCTTATTTAATATAGAGTAGCAAACATACTCGTTTTGAATGTACTGTTCATTTATACACACAATACACACACACATACATCCATGAGCTGCCATTAGCTTTGAAGTATACTGAAAGTAATGCAACTCAATGAAAACTACTCTTCAATATATGTTTTACTATTCTGAAACTACAGACCCGTGATGCGTTAACCGTAATGCAAAATTTATTATTGCAACTTCACAGCACCCGAGTGCGAACTTAAATGGAGTAATTGCTATGAAAAGCTTGAAGAGCAGGCCACGCTTTATTTTGGTCGCCCGCTGCCAAGGCGAAACGAGACAAATTGGATTGTGCCGCCCGTTATATCAGACGTGCACGTAGTAAAAAAATTAATTAGCAAGAAACTGCAGCACAGTGCATACAAAGTTGCTGTAAAGCGACGGCCCGTTCGACATAAACGTTGTTAGGCTTTTCATGTTGCCTGACAAATAAATCATAGACGTCTCGCGGGGAAAACTTAGTTTCATCCGAGCAATCATCGGCTGTCAGTTCAAGTGGGGCTTTTGAGCGGGCGGCAACTATCCACTCGGATTCCGTATAATTTTTTCAGACAGTTGTTTTGTGATGCATTAAGTTTCAAATAGAGATAAATAAGCGGCCGTTTCGCGCCGCTGGTTCTAGGCTTTGGCGCTGTCCAATTCTCATTTGCTATCCGCACAATCGATTTCCTGTTAAACCGTTTTTAATGGGCGCTATAAATTCAGATACCTTATACAGCAAATTTTATAAATAACTGAAAAACAGAAAATAATTGTATATTTTATTTTTTTGTTGTCAATGCTATTTAACTAATATAATTTCATGTTGATAACACATAATTAACAATTTTAAATATATTTTTTCTATTATACAAATCATAAAAAAACAAACAGTAAATTAATAAAACATTTCGTATTATGACAACATAAATTGTGAAAACTTGAATCAACGAAGCAATTATACTTTCCTAAATTAAACAAACCTAAATCTCCGGAAAAGTTGTCGAAGCATAATAAATATAAATTGTAAATTTCTAATAATAGCTCAGGAATTTGAAAACGTGATCTAATTCCAAGATAAACTTTGCTATATTCACTCAATTCAGAATTGTAACTTGGATCAGAATGCATACCTAAGCCAGTACTAGAGATTACCCCTTTTCACCTTACAGAAGTTACGCTCGTCTATATTTATGAGGTTCTTAGCTAAAGCTGTTTTAGTGGCATATTTCCTATTTGTAGCCGTTTCTCGGCTGTACTGCTATAATCGAATTTATAAAAAACTTTGCAAACTATGCAGAATAAAACGGTATAATATTTTGTTTGAGGTCAGAATAAAAACCATCTATTACCTATCAGGTTAGAATAAGATATATAAACTAAATTTTATATATTTTAGTGAATAGTCTTATTAAAATAAGTTAAACATTAAATAAAGACAAAAAATGTGTGTAGGCACATTACGTGAAGGAATGTCTACTCTACAAGTGATTCTTAATTTTCAAAATATTAGCATATACACTACATATAGCCTGTAGAAAGATTGATTTCACTTAAAGTGTAACAAAAGAAAATAGTTGTTAGATGATGTTTTTATTAAAATTCAACACCAACAAGGTAGAAATATGTAATGTATACTAACGGAATTTTTTATTTATCCTTTTTTTAATAGTTACTTAGCAGTTTTTGAACCTTAATCTTCCAAACTAGTATTTTTCACCCATTATATGAAAAAATTTTACCAAACACCAAAAAAATATCTGAAATTCTATTTGTGGAGTAGTTAATTAAAAATTAATTACAGGTGATAATTTGCACTTCATGCATTAAGTATGAGTGGAGTTGTATATACATAATAGATAGAAGGGTAGTCTGAAGATTGACCAAAGAGTTATATTAGACCCAAGTAGTCGAGAAGCTGTCACAGGATGTTTTTGCTATTAAAGTGTACAACCGGAACAATGATTTTTTAAACGAGCTTTTAATTTGCACCTAGGATCCCCGTTTCCAATCAAAACTTTAGTTGTGAGTAAGAAATTTTAAAGACACAGGTTCTGTAGTAAACAGAGGAGGAGGAACTGCACGAAGTCAGTAAGTCAGTCCATTTTGCAGTGTCCAGGATAATATATGCGTAAAAATTGTGCTGCTTTTTACGTCTCTAGTCGTACTGTACAGCGAATGTTGCCCTAAAACCTCCGTTTTCCTTGATACAAAATGATTTTTATTCAGAAACTTTTTGAACCTGATAGGTATCGCCTAGACATATGCCACATAACGCATTTATTTTCTTTGTAGGCGAAACGCATTTCTATTTGTTTCCATAAGTTAATAATCAAAATTTTTGTTCGTAAGAGTGAAAACAAGCCAGAGAACGTACAACTGTTTGGTTTGAGGTAAAAAAAGGTTACGGGACTTTAGTCTTTACTTTTTAAAAGAAAGACCAATATATTATTACCACTTCCAATCGATAAACTATTACAAAAAAATAATTTAACATTTTAATAACGTTTGGTTTGAACTAGGTAGAGTCCAAAGCAAGAGCGCCGCTTAAAGTTTTGCGTGATAGGTTTCTTGGCCAGCACGGTCACCGAATTTCTTTTCCTGTGTCTTTTTTCTATGTAGATATCTCAAGGCTGAGATTTATAAACATCGCTCTAAGACCCTCCAAGTTCTACAAAATGCAGTACAATAAGAGGCCACTCATATTTCGCGAAACATGGGGAGAATAATGAAAAACTTTAACAGTACATGGAAAATGAGGAAAACTACTTGGACGATATTCTCTTTAGCTTACTGTATATACATATAAAGAGTTAAATAAAATCTTTTTGTATTTTTGTCCAAAGTAGGACAAACATTGGCAATATAAATGTTTATGCTTGAGGAAATCTGCTTCTGTAAGTGCTTGCTTTTTAAAAGAGAAATCGTTTAAACTAAAACTTAATAAATCAATAAATTTATAAATAAATGTATAAGCAAGTGTATTTAAATAATATTTTTAAACTGTTGTTAAAACATTTTCTTTAATTTTACCGAAACTGTTTATTTTCTGATTTTGCTTCTAAAAGAAGAAATACAACTTTTTCTATGGTTGTGATTCAACTTACATTTGTTTTTTCATTTTGGTGCACACTTATGGGTACCGTAGTCTCAAAGGCTTATTATGACTATTAATATTATATTAATACTACATTGTACACATCCATGGGTTGAGTGAGCCTGGGCCGGCTCAGACAGAGAAGCAGCACTCGTGTTCATATGGGCCAATGCGGCAGCCCTTTAGTCAACATACATTCATAATATTTTTAAAGTTTCCAAGTAGGGATGGTTAAACATTCTATAATTTATAGAAATATCTTTAAAAACATATCACATGACCAAGATTATTTCCACTTGTTAAGATGTACCAATAAATCTATAAAAGGCCTCTCCACAGTGAATGTGTTATTATTTACAAGAGCTTTACTCTGAATTCTGCATGAAATCTTTTCTGAGCATTTAATCTCACCAGATCTCGCTCTATTGCGCGTGTAGCTCTTCTTCTTTGATGGAATTTACAAGTTTAATAACACTACCCATTTTAAAATGTAAAATCGATGCAAAAACTTCATGATGTAACAAAAGCCTTAGTGACAAAGAATTTGTAATGTCGCGACTTGTTATGTACCTCATTACAATTTAATGTATGCGTAGGAATAAAATTATTTATAGTTATATCTCGCTACTTACCAATCCCATCCCCTCCATTTTTGAAAGTATCTAGGTATGTGCTTAAGAGATATAAATACCAGAATTGATCTAGATCTGGTAAAAATTGTTACAAAAAATCCAAAAATATTTTAAGGTTTTTTACCCCACGACCGATTTTTGCAATTAATAAACTTAGTACAGAAATTGATCGAAAAACTGCAGCGTGTGTTTTTTAAGTTGCGGCATGAAGAGTTGTACAATAGAAACAAAAAAGGTGTATCTATGTAGTATTTGCCGTTGCTTTAGTAATTTGATGAAAAAACTCAATCGATTTCCTGTTATATTCTTGGCGGTATCGGTTCATATATTTAGTAACGCATTTCACCCAGTCAATATTACACTCATTAGTGCTCCCTATAAAACTGCTAAATACATATTTTCTGGACGTAATAGCCTTTAACGATGTGCAAAATAAAGTATCTTTTTTAACACCATTTTTCGTGTCGTATCTTAAGAATGTTATAATTTCGACACAACCAGCAATATCCGTGAATTCGTAGGTCTGTAGTAAGAAGTCCAATAATTTAGGTCTAATTATGATACGCCTATAGGCCATTTTAGGCATAGTCCTTTTATTTTTTTTATTATTCATGATAAACATTAATTTGTATATTTTTTTCAATGTATTATTGTGTTTGATTAAAAGTATCACAAATTTTAATATGAATAAGTGATGCACAGTATATTTTTCTTTGGTAGTTTATTGTGCTTTTTACTAAATGCTACTTTTGTCATATATACTCTTCATTTAGCTTAAACTGGATGTAAAACTGTGAACGAATATATTAGAATAACTTTTTTCGCATCGTAGTTATTGTCTTCTAATTTTAGTTACCTTTTTAAATGTTTATAATTACGCATTTTCGACGTAGCAAATACTTCATTGTGAACTACTTTTATACAATTCACTAAAATAATTTCAACTGTCATAACGCCAGATTTATTGCTTTATTAAAATTTTATTTAATTTTGATTGTATAACTAGTAAACTTTAATTACAATATAATTAGATTGTTTCCTTTTATAGCTATTATTAATTAGTTATTGATCAAATTTGTTAAAGCCAATATTTTTTATAGAAAGCTAAATAAATTTGTTAATAAATATACTGAAAATTTAGACAGTCATAGGAAAACCGTTTCCCATTAATGTAAAATGAGCTACATTTTGTAATGCATAGTATAATATTATATTTTATCTAGAAAACAGTTTTATAAAAAAGTATGGAATACAAATATTTTTGTTACTTAGATATTATAAGTGGGCAGTAATAAACTTTAAAGTTTATTGATTTAAAATAGAAGTTAATATAACATTGTATATAGATAATATTCCTTTAACAAACATCATTTCCTCCCGTGTTTGCCAGAATTAGGTATATTTATAATAAACTAACAACTGTTTTTTTTCTTTATTATTGGCGTCATTTATAACCAAGTAGTATATCTGTCCTCGTATTTCTTGAACTCTTCACCATATTAGAGAAAGCCCTATGCATTTAACAGCAAGTTATACTTACTATTTCATTAAATATTCATTTATTTGGAAAAAAGATCAATAGAAGTATTTAGGTTTGGATGTAAAAACATTAGAAAAAAATATTGCATAAATATGAAATTTTAAATGCGGTTATAGCGTTATTTTCAGTATATTATTTGTAGAGTCTATTTAGAGATATTTGAGGAATACTTAACTAACACTTTTCAACCGCAAGAGCTAACTAGAATACTGCAAATAGACGCGGAACTACTTGAATACCTTAAATGCCAACTTCAACTTGACCTACCAATAATGTGCTATACATACGAGGAAACAGTAAATGCGTTTAAGTGATAAAAACCTTACAAGACGCCAGGTTATAATCAAATTACAACAGAAAAGCCGTATCGCTAATAAAAGAAATATACAATCCAGTACTAAACAAGTACCGGACGTGGAACTCCTTTTTTACCAATTTCCGGGGTTTATATACATAAACAAAAATTTTCTGTCACTTCTGGTCAAACCGGTCTCGAAATTTTTCGATCAGGCTGATTTTTGGCGTCTGGACTTTACTTATGGTTCTTAGTTGAATACTGAAAACGTTATGTCTCTATCTATCACAGATCAAAAATTATAAGGCGTGACAGATATAAGAAATGACAGAAATAGAAGCTGGTCTCCAGCTTGGAAGCTGCTTTGATCAAAAGTTATAAGGAATGACATATTGAAAGCTGGCTCTGCTAAAAACCCTTATTGCATTGTTGCAGGACATCCCACCTATGCCAGCTCACAGATGTGAACCCATAGGCTTTCCCCCTTATGTCTTTAGGTTCAGTAGTTATCGAGTTGAAAGCCGCGACGGACAGACAAACGTGTGCAGCGATTTCATTAAGCTTTCCTTTTAAGAATAGAAGCCTAAAACGCAGCATTTATAAATACAATGGAAATTTTCACACAGAAACCAGACAAACCAACAAACGTACTAAATTCATATAAACCCATTACTTTCGACCCTCTCCAAATTACTTCAATAAATAATATTAACAAGATCAACCATCATTATTAAAGAAAAACTCCACAATTTCTGAGCATCACTTTAGTTTCCGACAAAATATTTGACAACAAAAAAAAATTCACACGGTAGTAGACACAGATTTGAACATTTGACTGAGTTGGAAAACATGGTCTATTATATAAAATTAAAAAGCAACTTCCTCACTAATATTTGGTATTTCTATCATACTTAGAAGACAGATTTTTCCAAATAAAACTAATTACAGCTACTCTTTGCTTTACCTTGCTTTAACAAGGAAGTGTATTGGATCTTAAGATCTAGCAAATATATATTTTCGGCTAACGAAAACACGACTACTGCTATATTCCTCGACGATACGGCCATATTATTCTCCTCTGAATATTCAGCCCAAGTTATAACTAACCTGCAAAATAATTTCGAATTCTTCCAGGAATGGGCACCAGCAAGGCGAATTAAATTCAATTAAAAACATGGGGCCGGCGAAGAGATTGCTCTGTAAGCAATCCCAGAACGAACTTAAAAAAACCTTTCGATTTCGATTTCGAATTTTCACAAAATTCGAAATCGAATATCTGGAAAATTATTCGATATAGAATTTTTTCTTCATTTTCGAATTCAGCGTAAAATTTCCTATAAGAATCACATTTAAAATCGTAATGTCGAAAATTTCCCGAAATTCGAAGTCGAATATCTCGAAAACTATTCGACATAGAATTTTTGCGATTTCATTATTGAAATCAGCGTAAAATTTTCTTTAAGAATTACTCATAAAATCGCAATGTCGAAATTTTCCCGAAATTCGAAGTCGAATATCTCGAAAACTATTCGAGATAGAAACTTTTTGATTTCGATTTTGAAATCAGCGTAAAATTTCCTATAAGAATCCATTTTAAAATTTTTAAAAATCCATAATTTTGTGACAGCGACAGACAGACCGACAGATCGACAGACATAGAATTCAGTAACGAATTTTTAAGATCGTTGATAAAACAACATTAATCACTTTTACAACCCGGAAAATAGATTTTCTTTAGATGACACTTAACGGACCTGTTATATATTTTAAATAGGACGTAAGGTACCTAGATTGAAAACTAACGTGGAAAAAACACATCAAATCCAAACAAAAGGAGTTATTAGGATATTAGATTAAGGAAGATGCACTGGTTATTAGGGCGAAAATCAAAATTAATCTTTAACAGTAAGATCTTACTCTATAAAACAATGATACGGTCAGTTTGGTTATATGGTATCTAATTTTGGGGTTGTGCTAAACCATCCAACCTTGAAATTTTATAATTATTTCAAAGTAAAACTCTCCGTATTATAGTAAAACGCAGATTGGTATATCAACAACAACATAATTTACAATGATCCACAATTCTCCTGGATGAATCGTATTGCCAAAGATCTCACCAATAAATACAAGAATTGAATTCGTAATAATCCTAGTAAGTTATTGATAACTTTGATAACTATTGACAATACACCAAGACGTTTAAAGAGAATTAAATTTAATGATTTTACAGGCAATAAATATAAGGAGATTACATTAGAGTAATACTGTTTACTTGTCACATATTCGTATTGTTATTAAATTTATTTGTTAGGCTAAAAGGCTATAAACATACAAATGTTAAATAAAGAAAATACATTTAGTATAAAAGATTACAACTGGGTTTAATCCCCAGGATCAATATATAATTAATTAGTTAGTGGGACCGGATTTAAAATTATGCTTTGAAAATGAATGGTTGGTGTATAAAGTAATTAAACTTGTATAGACATATGGCTTTTAATTATTGAAAGTAGCAAGCAAGTCAAACATTTTCAAAATTTATTACTTAGAGATTAATAATTCTTGGTTTATGCTGAACCACATAATTTATAGTGATCTTAATATACTTACTATCAAATAAACTGTAAAAACACATGGCACTCTATACAAAAGTCCTGAAGGTTTTAATTTTTTTAATTTACTAGAATATATTTAGCGTTGGTATAAATTCCCAATAATTCAAAATATTATATTGTGTATGATTATTAGTTATATATATAAAAAAAATTATGAGTGCTGTTGCTGCTGTCACACAATTGTCACACAATTGCCGATCCGAATGTCTCCGAAGGACAAATTCTGGCTTTGCGGCAGGCGCGGCCGAGGTATTATATTTCCGGAACCGCAAGCGATAGAAAATTTTCGTTTGAGAGCGGGTAATAAAGCACTCGTTATATATATAAAAAAAATTATGAGTGCTGCTGCTGCTGCTGTCACACAGGTCAAAGTTCAACTATTGCTGTCAATGATGTAGTGATTTGAGGGAAGGGCTAATAAAATAAACAAATGAGTTATTAATACTAAAAAAAATTATTCTGCCTATAAAGACACATCATATATAATCCGAAATTTGTTGATTACGCACCATGTGGTAAACCGAGAAGATTGCGGCTTCTAAGCATTGTAGGTAGAGATATCTAAAGGGGATTCCCCTCGTATAATTAAAAACACGCTTACTATGTGATACCTATTATGCCAGTCATTTTACCAAATGCTCAATGACACTATGTAGTTGCGCTGTCATTAAACAATGGTCAAGCTTAGATCTTATAAGTGACTTTAATAGAAAATGTAGCTCTTTGTAAAAGAGCGGCAAATGTACAAGATAAATTAAAGAGTAAAACTAAATTACGCCTTAAGCACTTCATTATAATCCAAATTGTATCACTTGGTAAAGAAATAGATTTTTAAATTTTAGTAGAGATATAAACGGTTTTTTATAATTCACTACGTTAGAGGTTTCCTTCTATACTATGTAAATCACCAAATATTCTATCAGGCATTTTCTGTACGTAATGCAACGCTGCACTAGAATTGTGCATTATTCTGGCTGCTACAAAAAGCTCTAACCGTAATGAAATCAGATCCAGATGAGATTTCGAAGAGCGCTCGAGTGCGGTCTGCTCTGGAGAGTTTGCAAACCGCGCCAAATCCAATTTCGAACCCATCTACAGCAACTCATTTTTATTTTCGATCTCAGCCACTTACCCCGATTTAAAAACGATTACCAGCACTTCGCCGAAATTAGGTGATGATAAGGGCTCAGGCTCGGAATGGACCGGAGCCTGTTTTTTCATCAACAGCAAGGGGAGGAAATTAAGCTAACAAATGCAGATCCGCCGCCGCAAAGGCCGAATCTTCGCGCGATTCGGGGCTTCGGGGGAAGCTGAGCGGTGAATGTAGGACGGGCCTGACGTCCGGTCCGATTTATCAGCAGGAAATTGCATTGCATATGGTATGCATGTGTGTGTGTGCTGAATGCCCTGCACTGCTGCCGTTATCGCAGATTAGCAGGGACGCCCAGGCAAATCAATACTGCGAAGGGCTTTATTTGTTAAATGCACGCGTCGATTACAGTCAAAAACGGGCGCCTGTTCGGGCGCAACGTCGCGCTTATTAATTTATGGATCTGGGCCCCGATTTGCAAATTTATGGGTGCGTTGTGTTCGTTATTCAAATGTCGGCGAAGAATAGTGGGATGCTCCGAAATCATGGGCCGCAAATCTAGGCGGTGGTACAAAAATTCAGAACGTGCGAATACAACGGTTATCCAATTACGCGCTAATGACTTGTTTAATAACGAAATATGTCATGGAAGTTTCATCGTGTTTGCTCACCAATTTCAAAATGGAACGGATAAACTGATGTGTAATAAAAATTTGTATTGGATACAATCGAGCTCTTTTGTTGATGCTCCATTCGCAATTTCAGCTGCAATTAAGCGGTCCTATTTTCAACAGAACACACGTGTAATCACGAAAAAAGGAAATTTTGTAGCACGAAACCCTAATGAACGTTTTTATTTGTAAACGCTTCCTTAAACCCACATAAAAAGATAAGCAGATTAAATATTATGGTCCCAAAGAATCACACAAAAGATTCCGATGAGCAAAGCTACTGAAAATATAATATTAGTAATTGAGCACCAATAAATCTGTTAGAGTCTTAGTTGCTTCAGCCGAATTTCTATTTTCTGTTACTATCTAGTTGGTAACATAAATTTTCTTTTTATGCATTAAGTAGAAAATAAATAAACTGCTGTACTTTTAATTCTAACGTTGTCCAAATATCTAAACGTACCATAATTTGCTTTTTAAATATTTTTCGAAATTGTAAAAAATAACTGGTATTCATTTTACAATTACATTTAAATAAATTTAACGTAAAGTTTTAAAAAAGTTTTAGAATTCAATTATGACAAGAAAACCCCGAAAAGAAAGGTAAGTAATGTTACTTTGTAGAATATAGTAAATAAACAGACAAAAGTGCGATAGAGGAGAGATAGAAAGGAATAGAGAAAGGGAATTTTCTTGTGAAATGCACTGGATTGGAAAAGGGGTTCATTAGTTTGGAAGAGTTATGTAATTGATGAAGTGGACTAACCAAGTATTTCCAAATAATGGTTAAAGGTTGGCTATAGTCACAAGTATTAAAGCATTAAAAGCATTTTTCTATTCCAATTGCTTTACAAATGATTTTGCCGTGGGATGAAAAATAAGAAGTGTTTTTAACTCGAAAAAATTAACTTATGGCCGGTTTCTTTATTATATTTGGTAAATGCCAAAAAATTTTGCTTTTCATGATCAAACATTCGTATATGCAACTTAATATTTTCTTGCTTATTTTACCTATGTATATTTTTTTGCATTACCTATCTGATAGCATATTTAGAATTTGTGCGGATAACAATTTTAGGGGTATTGAAAATAACTGATAACCACTTACATTTAAATTTCAACATCACCTTTACCATGGTGTACATTCAAATGAGATTCTGACAACTAAGGATGGGTAGGAATAAGTCTCTACCTTGTATATGACATGTAATCTTTAATAAACATAGAAAATAACTGAAAACTAAATTTTTATATTCATAGTAATTTCTCGGGATAGTACTATCCATTTCTGTTTATCATATCTAGGAATTAAAAAAAAATGGTTTTTACTTTCTTGCAAGTATTGAATCACCAGAGGGTTGGCTTGAGATAATAAAAGCAGATAAATGCATAGGGGACAAAACGCGTCAACTGCTCCAGCGCTGCCGCAGGCGACCGCGCGAGCGCCTAACACGACGTTTTCATCTCGTCGTTTCAGCCTCAAAACATTAATAAAAAATAATTTGAGAACACAATATTATGTATTTTTTTCTCAGCTTTTCAATGGTACCATTATTTTTATTTTCAACTTAGACCATCTAGATCGAAAGATCAGACATTTTTACATAAATATTGTTAATAAAAAAATAGGTGTTTTTTTTTTTTTGAGTATTTAAACGACGAACACGAAGATGCGCCGCGAATCCGAGGCACTTCGACTGTGTTCACTGATTAACGAAATTATTTAACAAAAAAATTATTGTTATCAACATATCTATGACTTATCAACTGTTAATCCACTTTAAATGACTGTTGTTTACATTATTTAGTAAAAAATACGTATGTTCTCAAATCATTGTTTTATTAATCGTTTGAGGCCGAAATAACTAGATGAAAACGTCGTGTTTGGCGCTTGCGCGGTCGTCTGTGGCAGCGCTGGGGCAGTTGACGCGTTTTGCCTTATAGGCTGTTGAAATGTTAAACCTTTTTTTGCAGCTGGTAAACTTAGCAGTTCTATAAAGCATATTAATAGTATGGATATTGATACAGTAGGTATTGCTAAAACAATATGATCTAGAACTAAAATGTACCAAAAATAAACAACAACCTACTATTCTGGGAATAATACACTATAAATAGTGTGAGTATTTTGTTAGGTATTAACTAAAAAACTTAGTGTAAAATATAATACCATATTCTAAACTGTTAATGATACTGAAATTAAATATTAAGCCTATTAAAATGAAGATAACCTCAATTTATGCACTCAATAACAACAAACTAAATAAAAAATTAAGCAGTGTTATAAACACATAAAATTCCCTAAATATAACAAAATAAATATAATAGTAAAAAATTTTAACTCAAATGGGAGCTAAGAAAAAGTAGAAGCTGTAACGAGCGACTACGAATTTGAAAAAAAAATCAACGCAGTGATATACATATTCAATTCTGCAAAAAATGCTTATTAAAAGTACTTTCTTTAAAATGTAAGCAATGAAAATATATATTTAGGTGTAATATCAAGATGGCAAACTTAATACAGTGCTCAACCAAATAGACTTCTTGTTTATAAGTAGATCCAAAATAATATTACAAGAGCAACTTTGTATGTGGGTACAGATATAGTCTCTGACCAAAGCAAAGAAAATGGCAACCAATACATATAACATAGGAAAACTAAAATAATCCCACTTTAAGTGGAGAAATATAAATGTCTTTATGTTAGAAAATTCATATCAACCGAACCACTAACAAAACACGCACACAATGTATATGTGTTAAAAACACCACCTTTAACTTTACAACAAACACGTCAAATTTGCCACAAGAAATAACTGTAATAAAATTCTATTAAATATATCTTATAATATGCTACCTATCTCAAATTAAAACGTTTTTAGTAAGTACTATTATACCTCTACTCCTTTAATAGATCATTATTTACAAATAACAATTGAAAATTCAATAATCCTCAGCTAGAACTCAAATGAAATTGCTAAGTGATGATTAATGTGTATTGTAAATATAAAAATATCTAAGTGGACTTAGGAGGAATACTAATAATCATCGAGCACAAGCTCAAATACAATCAAATTTCTAGAAATTACGTTAGATATATTAATTATATTAATTAATTACATTATATAAAGATATATTTAACTCATATTATTATAGTGTTTATTAAGAATCTAAAGACCAAAGTTACAGCATGGAGGTGAAGGACGACTAATTCTGTGAGAGTAAGACTAAAATGACTCCTAATATTCATTAGGAGTCAGAATTTGAAACTTTGCGTATTTACGCATGCAACCCATACAAAACCGAACATATAACACATTCTTTTTCAGAAATATATCTCTAAGAAAATCAACCAAAGTTGAATTAAATTCTAATCACTTACCGGTACTCGTATCCATCCTCGATTTATCCAAAACACAAACTAACCTCATTTTGATTAACCAATGGACCGATCAACTGAGGTATCTTTCGAGTAATTTTAGACTACAATCTCACTAGATGTTAGATCTGCTATCACCTGCAATCCTACGTATGTATATATTACCACCTAGTAATTGTAAAAAATTTTTAACCCACACCTCCAACAGAACTAGGAAAACATAACTACCAAAACTTAAAACAACTAGACATAACTTAATACCTAACTTGATCTTCCAGCTCCTAACCAATAAAAAACTTTTTATCTTCTAAACATCTCTAAACTTCTAGTAGACGTTATTTACGTTTGTTGTGCAAATTAACAGATACACTTTACATTCCTTCAGCATTTCACTTTTTCTACAAAAAAGATAATTTGGCTTGTCATCAGTAAAAAGAATTAGTAAATCATTAAAACAGAAGTTAAGACATGTTACATTCTGGGTATCTTTTTATTGTATAATAATGCAAGATTTTCACTTTAAAAGGAATCACCGACTCACCCACCATCAAGATTAATGGAAACAATTTCCAGTAATAAAATATCTAGTATTCTGCCTACACATTAGCATAAGCTGTAGCTTTCACATAAATAAAAAAATTACACAATGTTATAATCGATTGCGATTACGACATTCACCGATAAATTGGAAATCTCCGTTCAGACTTGTTTTGACTCCTGGCGGTGTACATCTTTTCAGTCTGGTACAATATAGCTAATATATCATTAAAACAAGGTCCAATTCATTACAATAAACGTCTCATGATACGTCCGTAACACTCAACTACATCATGATGATTACGTTAATGTGAGTACTAAAAATGTTATCAATAGTATCAACAAGGCGCTGGTACATAGTGATATGGTAACAACTGATAAGGATAATAAGTTAATTACTCAGGCTATGCGAGGCATTACTATTAGCTAAAACTATTCTTAGAATGTATTATAAGTTAATATGGTTATTATATTTTTAATTAAAAATGTCTTTTATATCATCATGTTGATGTTACAAATACAATAGAATTTAAAAAACGTTGTTTAATTTTCTTAACATTCTAGAGAAGTAAAACAGTAAAGAAAAAGCCTTTATTGTTAATAAACTGTTAAAAATTTGTTTTACTTTTAGTCCAAATATGACCAAGAATTTGTATAAAATTATAAATGGAGTATTTTCTATTTTAATTTCTTTAATTTTGGTATATTCACTTAAACAACATGCGGTCTAGCGTTGCCGTGATTAAAAATGATGTCTTTTCAATGTCAAATTAAGTTTCTTGAGTTATTTACATTAGTACTTCGTAATTGTATCAAGAGGAAAAAGAAGATTGAAGAAACTGCCATCCACTAAACCGATAACAATACATTCATTAGTAAGTCAGTTGCACATTTGTTTGTTTATGTCTCTGAATGATATTGTGTAAGATCTTATTTTTATTCCCATTATTTATGGTACGAGCAGAGAAATAGTTGTAGAGCCTTGGTGTAATCTATTATTACCCGTCATATAATGTGGCATCTATACCTGTATAACGAACTTGAAAATGAAAATAAGTTTCTATAAAAGGCAAAATGTAGACGCATTGTGAATATTCAGAAATTCTGTTGAATTATAATACTTGGGTTATTTTTTACTAAAACACGCACATCATAAATTAACAACGGGATCGATAGTCTGTTTTCTATAACTTTTATAGAATGCTATGCTACTTTAATAATTTATTATGTTAGCACGTCTTTCGGTAAACAGCATCACCATAAATCAAACATCAAAACCGCCATGCCACAATGTTTGTACTACTTTTAAAAATCAAGTACGTAGTTTGGGAATCGTCTGATAACTTCCAATAATTTTTTTTGTTTCTAATACGAAAATTTGAAAAGTTAGCTTAATAAAAATCTTATACGTAAATAATATTTTATAGGTAAGGTCTGGAAAACTAAGAGATTGGCTTACTTGATCCAAGCAAAAGAGCTTTCGGACTTGATGGTTGGTGAGGAACATGAGGTAAATATCAGCCTTTACAGAATGCAGATGGCTTGTTAAGTAAATAGTTGTTCGAGCGAAAAATTCGCATTCGAGATTTTTGCTATGATACAGACACTACAAGAAAGCGTAAGTGTTTAAGGGACATACAAGCGTTCAGAAAAGGGATAAAGGACTTGGAAGATGAGTATCGCGTCACCAACCTCTAATACTTCAGAAAATATTAAAATAAAAGTGTCTTTGGACTCTGTTTGACGTATGAGTGTTAAAATGATAGCAAGATGAAATCCATTGTCATTAAATCTTCACGATGAAATTGCTAATGAGAAAAGTTTGTACTAAATTTGTTTCTATGATTTTGACCAACGGATATAAAAAAAAACTGTGCCGATTTTTTGTAAACTTTTCAGTTTTATGATAAGTGAATCAGATTTTTTGAGAAAATAATAAGTGATGATAAAACATAAGTTTTTTAATAGGATCAGAAGAAAAGATTGAATAAAAAAATCAAATATGAAAGTGATACTCATTGTCTGTTTTGGCTTTAAAGGAGTTGTCCAGAAGGATTTTATACTAACCTAACAAATATCCAACACGGCATTTTATGTGCTTAAAAGGTTGAAGAAAGGAGTTGCATGGAAATCATCAATATCTGGATTCTTTACCATAATGATCCGAGCCATGCGTGTTAGTGAGAGAGTTTATGGCGCAAAAACAATGTAAATGCTGCCTTTTCTGAGTTCGCCCGACTTATTTTTGTTCCCCGATTTAAATCCAGCTTTAAAGAACATCATTTTAGGACTATTAAAAAATGAAGGTGACTGTGGCGACTATTCAAAAAATTTAAGCACTGGAAATTGTGTATTAGTTTTCAAGAATGTTATTTTTCAATTAGATGGCTTATTTGGAATGCCCACTTGCTTTGCAGACGTAGTTTGTACAGCTTCCCTCTCCTTTGTTCTATTTCGTTTTTTTTTTAGTATAAAGTGGCTCAACATTTCTTAAAGGTTAACAAAGTATTAAGATCGTCACCGTCATATAAATATTAAATGTATAAGACTCGTAGGTTTACATCTACAATCTAAAATGTCTGCGATATAACTACGATATATAAAAAATAGTTATGAAATGGAGCAGTAAAGTAGCAGAGTTTAAGGCACGTTATTGGTTTTTATGCTCCGTTCACTTTGCTATTGCGAATTTTACTTTCGATTTTCTTATTGGAATACAAATTCCAGGAAAAACTCCCCTGCAAACGACAAATTGAATATATATTTTATATCCGCGGTTGGCATTTTCCAGCTGCAACGCTTTTATATCAACTTTCAGCATGCCTAGACACAACTCATATTTCAAGGTTCTTTCAGATTCTATAGTTGCTATTAAAGTGGACTCTATTCATTCGTTTTCCTTTCCATATCGCTTCGACTTTACCATTTTTCAAAAACTAAGCCGTTAAGGTCTTCCCTTTACAGAAGATTGAGACGCGAGAGTAATTTGCTTATGCCCCGACCTGCCAGTCTTAGCCACAGTGACTGATTAATCAATTCTGTGTGTGCATTGTGCCGTGCGCCCAAATTGATTGATTTATGTACCCGTTATCACATCCAGTCGAAGATTTATTTTCACCCGGCGCATAGCATTTATCTTCAAAACGTTGGCTTTGTGCAGCGAAGAGATAGATCAAACTGCGGAAGCGCGATCATTTTCGGTCGATTTTTGAAAACTTCGGCTCAGATAGAGCGGCGTGATTTATTGATGTCTTCCTCTATGCAAATTGCGTCGAGCAGTCCGGATTGTGTTGCGGAATATTTACTTGCCAGGTCGGCAGAACAACGTTAACTTATATTACCGGAGGCAACCGATTCGAGCTCTTCGGGGAGCTGGAGACGGATTGCGTGCGCGGAAAAAATTTAATTTCGTTGTCTCATATCGGAGAGGCTAAATGTAATAAAGCAAATAAATCACGGTTGGTATATTGCAGAATAAAAAACACATAATTTGAGCTATTTGTTGCTTTCTTATCTCGTATATTTATGTGACACTGGATCACGAATTACGTATGGTCTGTTACATTTTCCCAGATTCTTAAGCGGCCACGCTTCACTAAACTTAATAAAATTAAATTGAAATATACTTTCAGTTTATTTAAAGTTTTTAATATATATAGATTATAATGTAGTGGTAGGTGGTAATTCAAAAAATTAACTGACAGAAGCAAAAACCGCAGGACAAATACTAACGATACCAACGTGTTGTTTGGCTAAAGTAGTTGTACGTAGGATGTATTATGAGTAAGAAAACAGCCAAACGTTTAGTGGATAGGAAATTTATACCAGAAAGAGTAACAATAATAAAACTTAAAAATATTTTTATAGTGTGATAGCAATTATAGTTTATAGACAATGTAGACAATAATGAGTAAGTGGGAAGAAAATATTTTGATCTCAGTTATAAGATACAATAAAACCTGTAAATAGAAAGTATATGATTATAGGAGATCTAAATAGTAGTAGAGAATTAATTATTTGGAAATTATAAAAATAGTTGTTAAAAAAATAACTTTATTATAACAGAAAACTATTATAGTTCTGCGCAGATACTTCTTTAATTATATCAAACACGTTTTTTTTTAATATCCATATCATTACAAGGGTAGAACCAAGTAAAAATTAATATTTAATCATTGATTATATAATGGTATAAAGTAATATAAAAAAATAAATTTAGAATAACACAATACGTAGGAATTATAAACTAAAAGTGCATACATATACCTATGTGTGTATATGCAGTGCATGAATTGCAGTCTTGGCACTAAAAAGGATAATGAGGTCAAAAGAATCAAGTAGAAGAAAAACACCCTATAAATAAATATGTTTTTATTGTCTTACAGTGCATTGCTTACTTATTATTAGTAATGTGTTAATTTTAATTTTATTAAAGTAAAATATGTAATACAATAGTATAACTTAATTATTCTTACCGAAAATACGACAGGAATATCATACTTTAGAAATTCATAAAATACAACTAAAATAAAATTGACAGAAGTGTTTTCAGCTATTAAGAATTTACACAAAGTAGTTCAAAAAATTTTAAGAAGCATTTAGACTTACTGAAAAGTTTTACAACAAAATTGTAAAACATCAAATTTTAATTAAAATCACCGCCACAGCTGTTGATATAACGTAGAAAGTTGTTTTACACTAAAAACGATTTAACAACTAAAAAACAGCCAATTTACAAACTTACTATTAACAAATAAAATAACAATTATGTGTAGTTAAAGTTAAAATTTCAAGAGGTCTTCAGTTGAATTTAAAAACAGAAGTTTGAAAAGAAAAGGTTATTGGAAGCAATTGCAAAAGTACTGGAAAAGTCTTGCAACATGGCACAAACGATAGTCATAAGTTATGACAAGCTCGAGTGTATTGAGATATATTGCAACCTGCACTGCAACTAGCAGGACGATTTCTGGTTATCAGTTGCATTTGAAATATTGCAATAAATAAAGTTTATAATGTCATCTTAATTTTTTGTTCCAATTTGAATATGATTTAAGTGTAAATTAGTGCATCGCTTACATTATACAACAAAGTTCAGACGGTAATATAGAGTTTCAGAAGAGGTCTTTTCAGATTAAAACAACCAATCCTCGCCTGTTACAAAGAAGAATATTATTTTTGTCAGAAATATGCTCGAATATGAAATGGAATGTTATTTTGACATTCCTGCACTTAGAAGTTATACCAGTCGAATATTTGGAAAATTATTTGAAATAGGAATTTTTTAATTTCGAATTCGAAATCAGCGTAAAATTTCCTATAAGAAACTATTTTCAAATTTTAAAAAATCTCAAATTTTGTAACGGACCGACACACAGACATATAGAATTCAGTAACGAACTTTTTAAGTTCGTTGAAAACATTTTAAATGACAGTTGTTTTTCTTATTGTTTAAAAGCAATCTTGTATAAATACATAAGCAATTTAAATAAATAAATTCTGATATAGTAAGTAACAACATAAATATCCTGTGTTGATGAATGCAGTTAGTAGTATGACAATAAAATATATCAGTTCTATAAGTAGATTGACAATAATAGTATAATAGAACCAAATCTCCCACCAGATGACTTTTTATTTAGAATACAAACGGAAAACAAATAATTTTATTTGTTGATTAACTGTCATTTAAGATAACGATTAAGTATAAAAAATTATCATCTAAAATTTATAAAGAAATTTAAAACACAAAATAGGAATTCAAAAAATTTTCTATGACAATTTTTGAGAGAAGCCATTTTTATTCTATATAGTAAAACACACAATGAAAATATGATGCTCAGCAAAATTAACTAGACACTAAATCTATCTCAAAAATGTTAAGCTAATATTAATATAATAATAGCCACTTATGCGGCTACGATGTAACCTCCTAGCTAATGAGAATTTACCGTAATCCAGATGCCTAAATAAAGGCGACTTTATCAGCCAGGTCAGTTGGGAGAAACGCTACTAAGCAAGCACATATAATGTGGATTATCGCTCTTGCAATGAAAGTGGAGCAGAGAAATGCATCAAATTTTGTTCGAAATTGGAATGTGCCTACAGAAACGATTTAGATGATTTAGAAGTCTTTTAAAATCAATACAACAAGTGCAATAAGGCATAATACAAATTATTCAGAAGCAGCCGAAAATATGTTCTAAGTAATCCATATTATGAAAGACTAGCAACGAGAACACCAAAAAATTATGAAGTCATGTGGGCTACAATTGATGAGGACTGGAAACTAAGAGTTTAAGAAATAAAAAGTAAGGTAGGGCTTCTATAAGAAAAAATATATAAAATTTCATAGATTTTATTATTAGTACTATTAAAAACTAAAGCTTCGTTATGTAGTTATGACAGTAAACTGTCATACTACTTAAGCACCTTTTATTCTACATATAAGAGCGGCGGATGTTCTAGTAGTACATTAGATGGAGGTATGTCCAATTGAATTTCCTTATTTTCTTATTTCTTTTTAAGGTAAGCAATTGATAGTCAAAGATCGAGTGCCATAAATTTCGTAAAACAGTTAATTTGTCTAAAAATAGGCAACCTTATGGTCTGCTGCAATTCTCACATCAATATCGACAAGAAAATGTTAGCACCTTTTCAAAAAAAAAAAAAAATAAACTGTGAAGAGATTACGTTAAGCAAAAATATAAGTTTTCTGTGAAATACCGCAGTCTTTAATATGCAGGTGACAGATTGTATATCATCACAATACCACTGGATATAGGCAGAGGAGTGATCGGTACAAGTAGCTACATATTGACAAATGTATATTGCGGGGCAGAAGTGTAAGTTTTAAAATTGTAGTCCTCTATTATGTCTCTATTGAGTAAAGACAAGATAATACAATACAAAAACAATTGTCAGCGGAAAGAATGATCCAAATATTTTGGAATGTATGGAGACTTCGAAATACAATCTAAGCACAGTAGTAATAGACATTTATGGATAAATATTATAAAATATATAAAACATATTTTTATAAGAAAAAAAGCTAGTAACAGGCTTTAATAAATTAATTTTCCCAATTCTAAACCCCCGATTCCATCTCCCATCCCAGCAGTAGAATTATTCGTGAAACCATTAAAATAAAAAAATACCTTCAGTGCCTCAGTACTCCAGACAACGGTCAGCGTTTATCTGTTATACCAGTGTTATTAAAAAAGCTATTTACATAAGATTATTTGACACATTTTCTGTGATTTCCTATTTTGCGAGTAGTTTTCTTTCCCGTATCTGAAAGTTGAATTTTACGTAATTTCTGCTTACATTTATGCTATAATTACATAGTAAAACTCTGTTTCCAATTTAAAAACATAGCAATGCCATTTTTTCCTTTTTTAAAGAGGTTATTAAATTTTAAAGAAATAGAAAAACATCATAATTTTGGTAATTACGAAGTTAGTCTAAGTGGATTGAGCCCTCACAAAACTATCACCATTTGTAACAATATAAATTTACGAGCAGCAATCTTAAGACTGCGAGAAGTCGTAACATCAGTTGCCGTCCTGCTAATTTCATTAAAGGGCAATTTAAATTTTTCTGCTTATCATTTACAGGCGCTCCGCCGCCTGCGCCGCTGTAAAATTCATTCTGGAAGGAATTTTAATTTCAAGGCATTGCTGGAAAGGACATAAAAATTACGTTATTAAATTGGCCCCATGAAATGAAGCGGAAAATATGAACACCGTGAGCGCGTCACCCGTCAGTATTAATAACATTCGCAAGTGAAAAATTAAATTACAAACCGGGGCTAGACTTTGCCCTCGGCTCCACCTTGCAGTCGAAGCATTCTTTCGCGGAAACTCCGTCTGATGTATCGAATTATAATGGCGCAGGACAGGCGAAATTCCTAATTTATGGCGCTTTGGCGCCCCGCTTTTTCGCCGCCGCCGGCAAATGTCAAATGTGGGTAATTGGGCTCGTACAAGGGAAGCTCATTTTGCCGAATTTATTCGCGTGTCTTTTTCCGGAACATTTGCGAATAATTGACCGCGACCGCCCCCCGCAGAGGATAAAGTTATTTAACCCTGCGCGCCGTGTTAGACATCGCAATAAACTTAGTACATAGCTCACGGTCTCGCAGGAGCTTCTTTGACACCTAGCAGTGCCGTAAGCAGATTAAATGTCCTCGGTGCCAAACTGGGGCAATTTATCCTACGAGTAATACATACGGAATTCTACTAATTATAGCATGCTGCTTGGAGCTAAGTATTATTAATTGATGTGGTATGCAATGCAGACTGTGTAGGACTATTTAGAACTGCTGTATATTAATTAATGTACATAGATATAAAAAGTTTCATTCCGGAAAAAGCTCTAATATCCTATTAAAATCATATTACGTGCCTACAACTCAATAAAAGCAATTAAATTGTCTTCAAAAATAAACTCTATAGTAGCGAACACTAAAATAGCTATTTCTATAAGCAAATATTTGAAGCTTTTAGTCATAGTAATAATAACAATAGTGTATTAAAATTATCCTTTAAGTAAATGATTTAATTTCAGCAAAATATGTACTTATATATATATATATATATATATATATATATATATATATATATATATATATATATATATATATATATATTATATAGTTAATTTAGCCACCCATTTGAGCTTCCCATATCTATTTTTCGGGTTAGATCAGTCTCCTTATTGCTCATCACACTTTCACTACTTCACTTAAACTTAACTAAAACTATCACTATATCACTACAACCCTGTATGTGTGTTTGCCACTTTAACTATCTCTTTCCATTTCTCTTTGTTTTTTGCCTTCTCTTACCAGTTTGTGATTTTCAATGTCCTTAGATCTTTTTTCACCTCGTCTATCCATTTCAACCTTGACCTTCCCCTAGGTCTGTCCTCCATTGGTTTCCATTTCAGTAATATCTTTAGTGCGTCGTCTTCTTTTATGCTTACAAGTCCCAGCCATTCTATTCTTCTAGACTTGTTAAATTTTATTATGTCTTCGCCGTTCATTTCTGCAACTATTTCATGATTCATTCTTTGTCTACTTTCGTTTTCATTAATTTTCATTGGTCCTAGAATTGTTCTTAGAATTTTTTTTTCAGTTTTTCTTATTTGTTCTTCCTCTTGTCCTGTTAAGTACATAGTTTCTATAGCTTAAGTCATTACCGGTCTAATTAGTATCTTATATGTTCGCATATTTGTACTTTTGCCTATTTTGTTGCTTTTGAGCCATGTTTTGTTTGCATAGTATGTTTTTAAACCTGTTTGTATTCTCTTTCTTATTTCATTTTCTTCTTTGTTGATGTTTTACTTTATCGTTGCTCCTAAAAATTTAAATTTATTCACTCGCTCCAATACGTATTCGTTGATTTTTAAGTTTCTCTTTGTTCCTGAGTCATCTCTTCTAAATTTGAAATATTTTGTTTTATTTTTACTTATCCTTAGACTCATTTGTCTTGCCCTTTCATCTAGATTTATATATCTCTTTATACTAAATATATTTTACCTACGTGTTTCGATTGTAAATAGGAATTATTTCTTTTAAATTCTTTTGAAAAAAATAGTTAGGTAATTTTTTTACTCCCTCCATCATATAAATGAAGATAGTTGTTACATTAGTCAATCGCGCACGAAAACTTCGATAACAACATCGTCGTCAAATCTTAGTCCACCGAGTGCTTTTTTTGGTGATCTCAACAAATAACTGCAGTGCGATAAGTCCGAACTCTAAAGACCTTCGGAAAGAAAACGAGGGACCTATCTTGCACATGCTTTTCGATAGCTAAGATCAATAATAATTGCTGGGCCACTGTTGTATTTTATTTGAACTTCAGAAGCTATACTAACAATAATTAATTGGTAATTATCGCAGAGAAGACAGTAAATAATGCGAATATTGTCCTAAGTTATGTTAGTCCTAAGACAATATTAATGACTTTCATTTTAACTATTTCTTGTTTTATCCAAAACTGCTTTACGCTAATTTTTAAAAGTCTTGCCTCCGAACTTAAAATTTCGGACACTTTTACATCTTTTGTCGTAAGAAACTTGATAACAATGGGTTGCGAAAAGGGCGATAGTACTTCTTGCTCTAACATCGTGATACTAACTAAACAAGTAGTAGTGTGAAGTAAATTAAAGAATAGTAATAAAAAATAAATAAAACAAAAAATTATTATTAATAAAACATAAAGTTCAAATAGAAACTAAATAGTATTTAATTATAAATAGGTGTTAATCACACCTTGAGTTTTAGTAGAGTATATAAGACGACTACATAAATGTTTTAAAATTCTTTCCTCTTAGGCAATACGTCTGATAAAATTGCTTCTAGCCACATAAAATGGATACCTTATAATTTTCTAACTGATTTACCATCAAGATATTCCATACTTTCTTGCAATTTAAGTAAACATCCTATAGTCACCAAAATGACACATGAACATTTAGTTTAAGTTACCAATTTTCTAATGGCCCATGTTTGTGCGCCCATTGACATTTATTAACGAATAGATACTCTCTATGACAATATCCATACATACCTACACATATACATATACATATATATATATATATATATATATATATATATATATATATATAATAGGTGTATAAATAAGTTCTCAGCTTTAGATTTCCAGGACGAGAATCACCGTTTACATGTAACGTATTAGTCCGCCCTCTTGCGGTTTTAAAGCAATGAAATTTGGCCTTTCGAAACATAATGCGATTTGGCGTTAGATGCACATAATCTCAATAATCAGCTGTGTTCACGATGGCAATCACAAAAGAGCATATTCGATTTTCTATCCACTTCGCGTTTCATTTTAACAAAAACGCTGCTGAAACCACCGAAATGATTTTTGCTGCATATGGTGAGAATGCTGTAAGTCATGCAACGTGGAAAAAGTGGTACCAAAGATTTCGCGGAGGAAAGTTTAGTCTTGAAGATCAACCATGCGCTGGACGCCCTCAAACATTTCACACGGATGAGCTGCAAACATTGCTGGATCAAAACAATGCGCAAACTGAAAAAGAGCTTGCAGAACAGCTTGGCGTCACCCAGCCAGCAATTTCCATACGTTTGCATGCAATGAATAAGATACAAAAGGAAGGCAGATGCGTTCCGCATAAACTGTCTAAAGACAACAAAAATCGACGGCGTGACACCGCACTCCATTTGCTTTAAAGGAACCGAAAAAAAGGATTTTCTGCATAAAATTATTACGGGCGATGGAAAATGGATCTTGTGCAACAATCCCAAGCGCAAAAAATCATGGGTAGACCCCGGGCAACCTTCAACATCGAGTCCAAACTCCAATATCCACCCCAAAAAGAATTTGCTCTGTATTTGGTGGGATTGGAAAGGTGTGCTGTACTATGAACTCTTGAAACCAGGTGAAACAGTTACGGCGGATCGCTACCAACAGCAACTCATTAATTTGAGTGACGCAATCAAAGAAAAGAGTCCATTTACTGGACAAGGAAGACGCAAAGTCATCCTGCTACATGATAATGCCCGACCACATGTTGCGAAGGCGACGCAAGAACACATCTTCGCGTTAGGCTGGGAACTTCTCCCACATGCGGCGTATAGCTCAGACTTTCCGATTATCATTTACTGCGGTCGTTACAGCATCACTTGGCTGATACGCACTTCAAAACAGAAGAATTCCAAAAATGCATCGATAACTTTATCGTCTCGAAGCCGGTGAGCTTCTATCACCAGGAATTCGCAAGCTACCCGAAAGATGGCAAAAGGTTATCGATGCCAATGGAGAATACTTTGATACTTAAGCTTTTTTTGTTTGTTTTTAAATATAACTTTAATTTTGCAGAAAAAAGCTGAGAACTTATTTATACACCTATTATACATATATGTACAAATATAACCCGGAATTTTGAATTTAAACTGCTCGGGCATTTCGTTGGGCACAAACCTTTTTAGTTTTAAGTTGGTAGGACTGCTACTGACATCTGTGTCAAATTTTAGGTTAATATCTTAATTAGTTGAAAAGTGACGCTCGTTTTCGTAAACAACCAAAATTAACTTTTTCGATTTTTACCATGTCAGAAAATATCCAACAAAGAAGTTCGATTAAATTTTGTGTTAGAAATGATATTTCTGCTGCGGAAACGCTTAGAATGTTACAAAAAGGCTTCGGTGAACAGACTATGTCTAAAACACAAATATACGAATGGCATAAAATGTCCAAAGAGGGTCGTGAAGGCATTGTAGACGAACCACATCAAAGACGTCCAAGAACATCAACTGACGAACAGCACATTTCAAATGGATCAGTCAACACCATTTTGAAGGAAGTTTTGTGCCTCAAGAAAGTCAAATTGCGTTTGGTTCCAAAAACCCTCAATTTATTCGTGACCGTTTCGCTAAAAATTCCACCCATATCGTTCCGCAACCGCCGTATTCGCCTGATTTGGCTCCATGTGACTTCTGGCTATTCAGAAAAATGAAAAGACCGCTCCGGGGACACCGTTTTGACACGATAAAAAGATTCAAGCCGAATCGAAGAAGGTGCTGAAGGCCATACCGAAACAGGACTTTTTAAAGTGTTTTGATGAGTGGAAAATTCGCTGGAGTAAGTGCATTGCAGCCGAGGGGAATTACTTCGAAGGCGATGAAATAGATTTTTAAGAATAAATGAGGATTTCAAAAATTATAACAAAATACCGGGTTATATTCGTACACAGTAGTGTATATATATATATATATATATATATATATATATATATATATAGGGTGTCCCAGGCTATAAAGGCAAAAATTTTTCTTCGAATTGAGATACGCATACCCTCTATTTTTTCCATTTGACCCTAATAACTGAAATATTAAATATTATTGCGATTGGATAACGATTACCTGTGCCGACTTGATGTCAAACTTTGAACATAAAAGTTAATATGAAAGCCATGCAGAGATTTTCGAACTTAATGTTTATTCAGTAAATAAAACACTGTTTTACCTGTATTTTATATTTATTAAGTATATATCATTAAAAGAACATTATTTATTATTTTTTCTTTTCAAAGTTTGTTTTCTACATTCGGGATATATCTGTCTGTGTTCTTGTACGCAACCTAATAAAAATTGCTTTTGTTCCTCTTCTACAGTGGGTAACCCATGAAAGTCTTTTATTAACTTAATCGCTTTTTCACCCATATCGTTAACTGCTCTCAGTGTCTACACCTTCTTTTTAGCATACTGAAACAAAGCATTATCTGACCATGAAGTAGGACGAGAAAACTGTCATCAATTTTGAATCGATTTAACAATGACTTGCTTTTTATTGCAACAAATTCATCGATATTTTTCTCCGAAATTAAAAAGAGAGAACAGTTACTATATATCAAATAATAAAAGAAAACAAAGAAAACTAATATTTTTACTTGTCAGACTAAGCGTAAAGTGGGTCACAAAGTTTTTCTTTCGATTGGATGTAGGGTTTACCGTGGGCTGATGAATTTTCTTTGGCTAAGTTAGCAACGATTTTTAGTTTAGTTTCTTGGTCTACATTACCGTCAAATAGAGACAAGACAGACACTTCATCTGTCAAATACCATAAATGCTGGCAGAACTTTTGTAAAGCTGTTTTTGTCTATTGTTTCGTAAGCCTTCGTGGTCTTCAAAAAGCACAAATCCTGGTAAGACGCTTTCACCGCTAAAGCGCATTGCAGCCAAGGCTTTATGTAGGATGTCACGATGAACAGGCAGACGTCTGACAGAGCGTTTGAAATTTTGAATTGAGAGCTAAGTAATGATATTTTTAATGAATAAATTGTTCTCGCCATCCATCGAGTTTGGTGCATGGCGTCTGGAGGCTGAATCTTAAATTTCTTTTCAGTATCTCCACCAAGAAATATTATTGAAAGCTCTATTAATTCTCGATATTTATCTCTAATAATTTCTGTAGTCAATTCAGTTTGGTAAAATTCTAGCAGTTTGTCAATTTCTGAAACATTCAAGCATGATAGCTTTTCTGTATAGCTCTGTATTCTCTTAGAATCGTCATTTTTTCACTTTTCTTGCAACTTATTTAACAATCAAATGTTAGGGCTTGTAGTCACTTGGCTGATTTTTGCCTCAAACACGCCTTTTAATACCAATTCGTAGACGTGATGGCGGCAAGCAAAAACAAGCATTTCTCTATTCAGTTAGTACGAATTCTTTAAAAGGAGGACTTGCTTATAGGAAATTCGTCAGTGTTATGTCCAAGTGCATCAATAGTTGCTTTAATAATAAACACAGAATTTTTCATACTTAACTGACATCTTTCTAACGCTGCCACTAATTTTGAATGATGAAATTTTTCCTCGTAGAAGTTTCATTAGTATCGGGCTGTGTGCTCTCAGTTGGGATGGGCAAATTTTTTTGTAAATCCATTATTTCAGAATCAGAAAACGACTTTTCTTGTAATGGTTTATAAGATGTCAGAGTTAAGGATGAATAATACTTAGCACGACGCTTTTGCTCCTCAATGTTTCTAAGGTGCGCCCTTTTCTGTTTTTCGGTCAGTTTTATGTCCACTCCAGCTAAGTGACCAGGTCGACCTGGCTCTCTCTGCCGCTGCAAGAAGATCCTATCTTCATTTATCTTTATTAATTGAAACGCATTGGTATGTGCAATGTCAAACAAATTGTCTAAGTTTGTAACAAACTTTTGTCGACGCTGCTCAAACACGTCTTATGTTTTGTTTGCATTTTTTTTGCAAATCTCTCCAAACATACTATAAGGTAACTAGTTTCTTAACACCGTTAGGTAAAGATTTAGTCGGTATACGTGTCTTTTCCCAATAAATAATGCACTCACAAATAGTAAGATTTGCGCTTTCGTTGACTTCTTGAATATTATAGAACAGAACTACCAGTATTTGTCTATTAGAGGGAAGTTTTGAACATGTAATTTGATGTTTTACGCCCCCTACTAAAAATATTACTTTGTAATTCTACTGATATGTTAACTGAACTAAATCAATACGTTTACTAATAAAACAAACAAGCAATAATAAGCACATCGATACGTTAGCTCCAGCGCGTCTTAGTATGCAAGTACTGAAATGTTTCGATGCAAGTCGGTAGGGTTGCCGTGGTTCTAAGTACATGAAACTTTATATACAATTGTTTTGACATCATTCAAACAAAATTAGATGGTATGCGTTGAAAAAAACTCCTAAAATAAAACACTGACTTAATACAAACAAGATTACTACGGGTGACAAATTTCAAGCACACTATTACGACTCGATAAATAAACGATAATTAGAGTACAAGCATGGAGGCTTTCCTAACCGAAAAATATTTAAATCCATTACTTTGATGAGAAAAATAGTAACAAATGTCTTTTGAAACTGGAACAACAATCATTAAAAATGAAACCAATGCCATAAAATCTGAAAAGTGGCACCATTCATTTTATACCACGTTAAACACTTACAACAACTATGGGCTACTACTTTGAAATGTAAGTGCGGAATCAGAAAAAGTATAAAATGAATTTATTTTCACATGCTTATTTTAACGAATAATTTTTAATCTGTCACATTATAATAAACATTCAGTAAATTGTTTATTACATGCAACATACTACATGAGGAAATAATGTTAAAGAGCATTATTTCTTTGTATTGATATAAACACATATTTTAATTCAAGCAGACTTAAATTCAAATAAAAACTAAAACTAAATTCAGTTAAATCTGTTACCTGTGTCTAAAGACTAGTATCTCTTAAATTTTTTGACATATTGTTTATCATAAAAGCGCCGCAGCTAGATTATTATTATGAACACTAAGATTTGTGCGATACTCTACACTATCACATTCAACATTTTCATTAATTGTTGGTATCGTGTAAAAAAAGCCAGTTCACAACGTATCTAAGAGCGTCTCTTATTGTTCTAATTAGTTTGTTTTGAAATTCTTATAGTATTTCCAAGTTGGATACGTTAGCAATCGTGATAGCTTTATAAAAAATCAATTTGCTTTCCAGTTATAACCGGGACTTAGTAACCAGTGCATTTGTCCAAACTTTAAACTAAGCTGCATTCTTTTTTTCTTATATGCGTTTTCTAGCTTAGTCGTCTGTCTAGTTGAATTCCTTGATACTTTGCGTTGTCACTTTGTGGGATTGGTGTGTTGTTTAGTTCGGTAGGTTTATTTTTTAATGTGGAAGTTACATGGGTCGACTTCGTTTCATTGACTTGTATTCGCCATAGTTTTAGCCCAGTTCTCAATCTTATTTAGGTTCCGTTGCAGTATTTTCGGCGCTGTGCGTAGATTGGTGTGTGACGCTAGTATTGCAACATCATCTACTGGTGTTTGAGGTGTTATATGTAGATTCTGCTTTTTTACCAGGTTTTGGTACCATGAAAAACTTGCACTACTTTCCACTGTTCTAAGAAGATTTTTAAATGGAAAACTGTGTTGACTACGTACGTTATTAATTTTATTGCCTTTTCTGAGCGTTCTTTGAGAACTTTGGTAATTAATTGGTAACCTGGAAGCTTTATATTATTTAGATTTTTTTATAACAGTATTAATCTGGTTTATTTTTACTGGCTTTATAGGCTTTCTTCAGTTCTTTCGAGATTTTGATATATAAATCATTTTTCTTCTGTACAGCAAGTTCTTTCGTGTGGGTTAAATGCTAAAATTAAGTATTGCGCGAAAGTATTTACCCCTTTTTTGATTTGTTGGTGCCCACATTTTCTAATTAGCAGGACTATTGTATTTGGTCGTTTGAGTTTTTGATATAGAGTAATTAAGGTGTTCGATAGCGTCAAGTAAATCATTCTCTGTGGTAGAGTTAATTGTATTCGTTTAGTAATTAGTTTTCGAAAGTAATTCCAGTTTGTGTGCTTTCTTGTAAATAATTTTAGAGATTTTTTTTATTTGTAGCACTTATAGGCTACATGCACTGACTTCTGCAAGTGGTCTGAGAAGAGATGCAAACAAGTTTCAAATTTTAAACAATTTGATGAAATGCCGTTGGTGACATAAAAATTTTAACAGATCCATAATCTTATTGGAGTCCGACGGCCAATATGTGGGTTTGAATGTGGATAAGTAGTGGAGATTATGTTCTTCTAATGTTTAGGCTAAAAAAAATAAAATAGATACATTTATCTTTTAGTGTTTATAACAGAATTTTTCCTGAATCATTCGCTTGGTGTACGAACACCCATTAATAACAACTGTAGTGTTCACATCTGCAACGTATAGCAGACGAAAAAGTTTCTAATACCGGACCAAGTGTTATAATAAATATCAGGGCAAACCTTAAAATCAACATAGTACTTATAAATCGAATGAAACTTTATAAACCCACTTTATCAGTTTAAATAGCACATTTACCATTTTTCCGTAGTTTCAAAGATATCAACTCTAAGACGACTGATCAAATAATAAGTCATCGACTCTTACACTATTTTTTTTAAATAGGAAAATTTTGCTTTGTTGAAAATTAGTGTTAATAATAAACTGACAGGAATATTCATCTTTTAATTTTCAATTTCTATTTTTTCTTGTTAATAATATTTATTTTGATTATTTCTGTTTTCCTTCACCAACACTAATAAACCGTTTTGTTATAATTTATTGTATAGTATTTATCATTAAAAATTAATTATTAAATTTATTTTAATAATCGACCTACACAAGTTTTCATAGTTATATAAAATTGTATAATTGTAACTCAAATAATTTTGATATACCACGCCTTTACAGGTATGATGTGGAATATTTTCAATATAAGCTCAAAGTTTTGCTTATTATGCTCACTACTCTATAGTATTAAAGATTTTAATGTGTAACTAAAACAAAAAATCGTATAGGCCCTAATTTTTTATTTCTGTTTAAAAAAGATTTGTTAAAACCGTTTAATTTTGACGATTTTGAAATTCAGAACCAAATCGTTTTAGCACAAACATTTATTTATGAGAAATATTTTACCCGTGAACTAATTTAAAGCAAATATTTTATGTGATACCTTGAAATAAAAAAGATTGCATGCTGTTGTATTCCCTTTAATGTACGTTGGACACTTTGCTGTGCGACATTTTTTGCAGCTGCATTTTTCACGGAGGGGTCATTGAAACGTTCCAACATAATTGGACCTTTCATGTGAAGTTACGTGCTGCTCGCAGCGGAGATTTCACGGCTGAAAAATCTTTGAAATGCAAGGTCTGTTGCCGATACTCGCCGCGAGTGTATCATTCCTCATCCAGCACACGTTGCAAATCACCGCCTTCCATTTACCGTTTCCTCTCACGCTTTTACACTAATCACGCCCATGCTTTTACGCAAACAGTCTGTTACCCACAGTATCCATTAGTCTTTCAAATGCAACGCGAAATTGCAGGAATTTACGGCTGAGCCCGGAAGGGGGCATTTAGGTATTTAGGCGTCTCGCCGCTGCACACTGTGCCGAATGCCTTTTTGGCCAATGGAGCAAGGCCGAAACGGATTTTTTCGCGTGGTGTTGCAGTTAATGGATTCCGGTCGTAACGTTTTATGGCGCAGCTTTAGTATTTACTTTATGTTTGGGCTTTACAATATTGCATTCGACGTATTAAGATTCAACTGCCTTTTCTCTAAAGCATCGGTTTTACGTTTTCAAGGGTGTTCTGAATCTGTGAAAAACTGACGCAGCACACGTAGTTATACAGGTACTACATGGTCAAGTACCGTATTTTATTTACATGATGAAATTAAATAGCAGCTCTGTTTAACCGAACATCAACAATTGACAAGAGAAAGGTTTTAAGCCACATGTAGTGATAATCTAAAACATACAACGTTATGTATAAACTTTAGAGTTTTATTTTAAGTTACTCGATGTGTACACTCTTATTCTTTTCATTTATCACAATTTCTATTTGATGTTGTTGTTATAAAACAAAGAAAATTTTGTTGTGCTTACCAGAAAACATCATTAGACACTAAAAGCTTTGTTGAACGTTCGAACACCATCAATTCTTATTACTTTATGAGTTTGAGCTGGTTTTATTTTTGAATAAAAATAAACCTAAACTAATTCTAAGAGTACATGTATACCCAAGTTAAACATTTGCAACCACGCTTTTAGTTTCAACAAGATGACGCGCCCTTAAATTATTTTTTATTTATTTATACATATGAATATAATGCTAATGGCGATTAAATTAAAACTTTAAATATACATAAATGTGTTTAAAGTAAATTTAGAATTAGTTCCCATTAAATTTTGTTAGATTGTAAAATATGTTATGCTCATTTTGCGTTTAATAATAGCTTTAATTTGCTACAATTCTTGAACTTGGCATTCTAGTTTTTGATCTTGATCTAATTTTTTAATTTTTGTTAATAATTTATCAAAATTTACTTGTATGAAAATAGATGTATTTACTTATGCATATTAAATAAATAACTATTACATAATAATGAGGCTTTGTATTCCACAAGAGAGTATTGTTTGCAAGGTCAAGACTTTTATACGTACGTTCTCATTGCCTGGTCGTCGCGCACCACCTTAATCGCGGAAGTGCGGTAAACTTTAAACAAGTGCAAGTACTAAATTTTCAGTGACTAGATCGACTATCCTCCAAGCATGTAAGTCCGGAATCAAATCCGGGTCCATCGCACTGAAACCAAAAGTTGTAATTGACTAGCTGTAAAATGGTTATTACTTTTCTTGATATAATAATTTTAGCCTTGTCCTTGGACCTGATAAATTTTTTACTTCTAACTACAGTGCACGTTTAATTTTTGTAATGTAAACACATGTTGAGGATATCAATGTCGAAATTCGTTACCTATATAATATACTATAAATATAACTAATAAACTATTATGTGGTGTTCTCAGAAGTTTATACAAAATTTCAATTGAAAAATATGTAATTATGTACAATGATCTACACAAAACTTAAACAAATTTATAAAAATAATTTCATTAGGACTCCCGCAAATGCTAGTAAAACCTGGGTTATAGTATTTCCAAAAAGTAATACAAACTACGAAGGACCTAAGTAACATATCTAATGCTGAAATTCTCAATCAAAAGACAAATGCAATTATAAAAACGTTAGTAGAACAAACTAAACTAATTTAATAGCTGTAGTACTTACAAAGACAATATGTAACGCTCACCACTTAAGTAAACACACAGAAAAACTTGAGTATCATTTACAAATAAATAAACTAGATGCTGTATTAATCTTTGAAATGCAGTATATAAAAAGAATTTTCTTCTGGTAACCCATATGGTGGAGCAGCAATTATAATTATAAATCAAAACATTAAATATTATTAAGTGGCAGCATATAGCCGCAATTACCTTAAATCCCAAACACTCCATAACAAGATTATCTAGGAACGCTTTTTGTGTCATTTGTATATTGCTTATCTGAGTATAATAACAAAAGATGTGATTATAATACCAAACATCCACAATGGGATTTAAAACTTAGAACTACAAAAGAAAGAAAATTAATAGCTACAATGAGAAATAATAATCTACACTTTGATAGCAACTAGGAAACCCACGTACTAGCCAACCGATCCTAGTACCTGATGGTATAAACTAACTGTTGTAACTAAAATATAAATAATAAACAGTGCCAAACCGGTTTGTCCATTAATATTTCTTTTGATTATTTTTGTACGTTTAATTACTATATAATTTAAAATTTTACAAATCAACGACAGTCTACACTATTAAATAAAATTATTAACTAGTACATGTTAGAAAGAACCTGAATGAGTTAATAAATCTAGATATGTCCTTAAAACTTGTTCAAGAATTAGAGAAAGCGCTTGACCAGATTACAAACGCCATGCAGAAAGCAAATTCCAATGGCAAGTAAATGCAAATTGAAAACACGTATATGTCACATAATTAGAGAAAAAATGTCAAAATCTGCAAGTTACGCAAACTCTGACAATAACAGAGGCTGAAGAAGATAAAAAAAGTTAACAAAGCTGCTATAAATCTTAAATAATCATTGCTTAATCTCAAAAATTAGTCTAGCTAGAAATATCTGAGCAATGTATTTTCTACGGAAGTAGATAAATATTGTTCACAGAAGGTTAAGTGTTTACAATAAAATATAACGTTAATTAAAAATGATTAAGAAATAACAAGGAAAAAGCCCTACATTTACTAAGCACATCGCTAACAAATAAAGCAAAAGTAGCTATTGTTTCTAAAATTCTTAAAATACTATTTCAAATGCATCTATATATAAAGAAATTTGCATCTACTGAAATTTAAAAAGTTATATTACCTAAAATTAACCCAAAAAAATGCGCCAGAATGAGACCTAATTAATCACTGGTCAAATAATGCAAAAATTACACTTAAATGTACAAAACTGATGACATACATTTATAACGCTATCCCATCTACTGAAAATTAACTCATGGTTCCGAAACCAGAAAGAGTTTGAACGATATAGAATCAAACAAATCTATAAGCTTTATATAAGTTTTATCTAAAGCATTTTAACACTTCAACGCTTTAAATCGATATTGGGAACCATAAAGTAGAATAAGTCTATAGAATTGTAAAAAAATAAGAAATGAAGTATAACAAGAACATTATTGTTTATCGACGTTTTTGGACGTTAAGAAGGCGTTCGATGTGGTCTAGCACATAGATTTATATTTTAAAATAAAAAAAGTATTACCGCATTATTTTTATAGAGTTATCAGATATCATCTAGGTTGCAGATCAAGCAACGCGATGAATACTCAAAACTCGATTCCATTATATCGGATGTGCTCTAGGACAGGGTATTGGGATCTGCGTTTTATTTGCTTTATAAGGTAAACATTCCAACAGTAGCATTAACAACAGTCGCAACTTTTGCTGACATGACATCGTACATTAATCTAATCATGGCATCTGAATCTAAATATTCAAAACAATAATCAAGAAAATGTGGATTTCGTGTCAATAAATCCAGCAGTAATATTAAATAACACCCAAATTCCACAACTTTAAGATGTAAAACAGTTGGAAATTTACTTGGATAAATATTAACGTGGCGTAAAGGTATATTTACCAAGAGAAAACAACTCAGTATCAAAGCTCGGAAAATTTACTGATTAAATGACAGAAAATTCCAGCTTAAGTTGGAATATAAATTGTTTTTTAAGAGAATATATTAAAACATACATGAAGCTATAATCTGCAACTGTAGAATTTTATCAGTACATCAAATGTAGAGATACTGCAACGTTGACAAAGCAAAATATTTAGAACTATAGTTGAAGCTTTCTACTATGTGTCAAATTGTGTGACATAGTATTTTAAAAATTAAAATAAGGTGGGAATGAATTAAAGGTAGGTTTATAAGTATTGTGATCCACTAGTGGTGCATCCTAATGAGCTAGTCAACGAACTACTGGACGATAGTAATGAATTGGAAAACAGTTTTGATTAGATTATACTGTAGAACTTAATTATAATACATATGTCTATTATTCTAATTTGTTAGTTAATTCCTACAGACAAAATGTTAATGAGTGAACTATACTTTTATTTTGTTGGACCACACTTACTGCCATTGCAGCCTGAAGGGCGTGTTGTGTTTATTGGAGTTATATTTTACAATCGAATTATCATTTGGTTTGCCATTGTTAGACATATATAAAAAAGCTTAATTTTTTATAAACCAGCATTTATAGAAATGTTTATTGAAAATGAAAAAAGATTATAACTCCAAAGAAGAACCATTCAGAATTTTTAATAAATCAAAAGCGCAAATCATTTACATTAATTTCTATTTGGGCGAAAGACTTATAGCCATTAAAAAGAGCGGCTCTTTTTGCTAATTTGCATTGCAGAGTCGGCGCCCGAAATCAGAAATGTTTTTCCGATTAGATGAATCGGATAACCGAACCGAATGTGATGGGATTTTCTCAAGCCGCCGCTCGGTTAAAAGTTTCAATTAGGGCGTCGCGCGGGGGGCGGCGAAATCTGTATTCCGCGGCCGGAAATAGACATAACAATGTAATTTACAAAAGGGAACAAAATCTCCTATTATAAAATGCTCCGCCCCGAAAATGCAGCGCGCACGACGCTCTGGGGATTTTCGGTAATCCAATTAGGATCTCCTTCGCGGACTTCCTTTTTCAAAAAGGATTTGGATATCGCTGGGATGGTTTTTTTATTGTTTGCCATAAAACTGTGATTTTCGAATATTGTGGGTTCTGCGAAGCGGCTGCGGATATGTTAATAAACGTTTTATTGGCGTTCAGAGCCAGTAAAAGCTGCAGATAACTTTATTTTCAGGAGATTTATAAGCGGTATTATGAAAAAGGTAAACTTTACTTTTCAATTAAATTTAAATAATTCAAAAAACAATTGTTTCATTGCTAGTAAAGAGAATTTTTAAGTGTGAATCATATTAAAGGCCGTATAAAAATTGTCAAATATCTAAATTAAACTAATTTTATATATAAATAATAAGAACTGTGTAATTTATCAATTTTATGTAAGTAAGTATTGATAGCTGTAGTATTGTACTCTGTAAAATCCCTAAAAGTGTAGCGACTTACAATAAAATAAAATAAAACATTTTAGATACTAATATATTACAAGATTGCACCAAAAAGGGAAAAGTAAGAACAAAATGGCAAAGAATTTGTGTTTTATTAAATAAAACATTATTTAAGAGTCTAAGCAATAAACTAAGAACGAAGATCCAGAAATAACAGATCATCTAAGAATTTTAGTACAGAGCTAAAACACAATGATAATTTTATTTGAAAACCAACTAAATCATTATTATTATTATATATATATATATATATATATATATATATATATATATATATATATATATATAAGAGAGAGAGACGTCTGTTTGTATTAATATATATCTGTCATAATCGAAGGTCATTGACTTTAAACGTTTTTAATTCGTATTTAAGGTTTCATATATCAAGTGTTAGGCATGCGGGATTTTTCCTAGTACTTATGTAAGCCGACAATAGTAGTAAATCCGTTACTCAATGGAACAATAGCCTAAGGAAAATAAGTCCAAGTAACGAAAAAGTTTAATTTTGGTTAACAACTTAGAGCAAGTAGCTTGTTATCAAACGAATAACCCAGATAAAAAAATATTTAAGCACTTATCAGTATTAATTCCGAAAACCAAGGCAATTGTATCCACCATATCAAAAAAATAAAGAGAAAATTGTAACATTTGAATATCAAGGAGCATTAAAATTAAATTTAATTGTAAAAATATTCAGATTATTTATTGGAATTCTTCAAATTCAATATTTATTAAATCAACTGAAAATGACAGAATTATTTCTAATGCAAAATATTAGACTAAGTATGATAAAACTTTGTATATATTTATTATTAGTTTTTTTCTAGTTTTGTCCTAAAAAGGGCATTGAAAGAACAGGGCTATTGTAATAAAAAAAATTAGTATTCTGCATTTGGACGATAGACTATACTAGTGCAAAAAATAACACACTGTTTGTAAGGGCTTAAGATAAGTTGAGAAAATTGGAACCAAACATTAATATAAAGAAAGCAGAACTTATGATCTACAACACTAATAATCTGGGGTCACTTATAATAAGACAAGTGAAAAGCATTTCTTAGGATACTAAAAAGGCAAGAAACGCTTAAACATTATAAACTAAAATAATATAACATTGATATACAATAATAACATTGATTGTTCTTTTAATTTTACAATATAAACATTAAGAAATAAGAAAATGGGAAAATTATAGATCGAAGCAATAGAAGTGTTTAAAAAAGCTGCGATGTCCAAAAATAACAATATTTAAAAAACAAAAAAAAATAAGCAGATGGACATGATGTTTATGTTATGACTACTTTGAAATAGAGATTAAATTAATACCACCATCGGACGTAGGAAGTGTAAGGTCTTAATCATTTTGCTTATGAGGTATTTACATGCACCCATACTTAGATGCCGATAAAAAATAACGCTATTTTATTAAGTTTGGTACGCTTTAAGATTGCATCACCTTATGAAAGCAATTGAAAAACAGCTTATTCACTGAAAAATATTGGAAAATAGCAAAGGATACAATTACAATTTTCTTTGGATGCTAAAAGACGATTTAGAATTAACTAAATGGGTACTGCGTACCGATCATTATATTACAGCAAAGCAATTTCATCCACGAGGAGATAGCAAAACCAAATAAAATTAAAAAGAATATTAACAATATAAAACTTGAGACTTTATATGCAACTTTTCATTAACAATATAAAACTTGAGTCTTTATATGTAACTTTTCAGAGACCAACCTGTGTCTTGGTTCAAATCAGGTAAAGGAGCTCCTACACTAAAAAATATTGACACGGTTAAAATAGAACGCTGTAACTAGTTATAGAGTCGCTTTTTATCCCCACTGTGTCGAGGAAGAGATGATCACTATCTTACGTTACAATAACTTCTTGCCTTAGGGGATCTCGTAATAATTGCTTAAAAAATATTTAAAAGATCTGTAATCTTATATGACAATTCATGTAGTTACAGAGTACTTAATATATATTAATTATATATAAATCTTTGTGATTACAATTTTTTAATCTTGTAAGAAAGCCAATTATAAAGTTGTTTACGACAAGTGTACCAAAACTGAAGATCGATTTAAGAGAAAAACAAAGGAATGTAAGTTCAGGTTTGTATTGGGTTGTTCAACATTTATCCGGGCTGTGGTAGCAAGTCATTGATAAAAATAAAGATTCAATTCAATTATTCTAAAACTTCATTAATGTATCCCAAATAAATTCTGAGTTATAATAAAAACATCTATCTCTTTTGCTATGACAGTCTAAATTGCGCTGTTTGAATGTTAATAGCTTGACAATCTATATGTGAACTATAAGTTACACATACTGGCTATTCTATTTTAAACTTTTTCTTTAAATTGAAATGTTTTACGTGATATTTTTGTATTGCTAAAATTTACTGAGTATATTCATAAACATTTAGTGGTAAATTTTATTAACAATAAAGTATCTTTATTGTTAAATTTAGTAGATTTGGTTATAGATATCCTATAACACATGTTAATTACCTTGAACGTTAATAAGATAACCTCAAATTGGATTAAAACCTGTAATGTATGTTGGTTCTATGAAGTACCTTATAATCGTTTGTTTATCATTTTGCAGTCGACAATTCGTTATTTGGTTTTTACATGATGATAAAGTAAATTGTTGGTTTACTCGAAAAGTTATCTTTAGCGATGAAGCACCCATTTAATTAAACGGTTTTATAAACAAAATTGGCGTATTCAAGTTCACAAATTCCTCGTGCAACTCATATAATTAAAAGCACTCCCAATGAGACACTGTTTGGTATGGATTTTGGATAGGTGGTGTGATAGATCCATACTTATTCGAAGATGACACTAAAAATGCTTTAACTCTGAATAGCGTGGTTACCTTTACATGACAAACCAATTTTTTAGAGCTAGCTGAAAAACACTGACCTGAATATATTTAGTTCTAGCAGGATGACGTCATCTTTGATACATCTTAAGGAACAGTCGATTTACATCAACAATTACCTTGTGCAATTTTACAAAATGTTCACATCAGTTGGGCAGCAAGATCTTATAATTTTATACTTTGTGAATTGTTTTTCTGGGATTACCTGAAATCTTAGGATTACACCAGCAATCTACACATGGTTAACTACGCGAAAAACAAAATTCTACGTGTTATTGATTAAACTGATCAAAACATGTGCAAAAATGTAAATAAAAATTTTATAAAAATAATCAAGATTTGCAGCCGAAACCGAGGGGGTCGTTTATCAGATATACCCAGTTTCACATATTTCATGGAAGATTTTGTATTTTAATGTTTATTTAATCATAAAATTAATTTAAAAGTCGTTTTATTTATAACTTAAATCCGGATTTCAATATGATCCATAGAATTTTAATAAATGTTACATACAAAAACTGAAAAATTTTTAGTTGAAAGTTCTCTTTTTATCAGTAATTTATTAATTTAGTTTGAACTTACATAATTCTTAGCACTTGAATTTTAACAAAAAGTGCAATAACAATTCTTGGTAGGAAATAGAAAGATAAGCACTAAAATATTTTTTTAATATTTGTTTACGCCTCCGTGTCATACGAATTGAAAATGTTTTGAGAGGCACCGCCAATAATCTGGTTCTGGATTTCAAATTTAACCTTGCCTATCTGTTCGAGTTTGCAAGAAAACCCTGCCTGTTTCCACAAGGGAGGCTTATATTTAGATTGTCCTTTCAACTACATATACACTATTTGCTTAGGCGGGGCTGTATAATGTATTCCCTTTCCAAACATTCTGGAAAAGGGACTTTGGCCAAGAACGTGGTTTCTTACTTATTCTGTTATAGTCGCATTACGGTTGGGCTATGTTTTAAACCAAGTTTAAGTTATAATAATAAATTTTGTACATACATATGTATTTAATTATTTATTTAGTAAGTATTGCACAATTTATTAAATAAATATATGTTGTACAGAGTCCAATTTAAGTTTATTAATTTTATTTAAAAAATAATTTTAACGATAAAAAATATATTGTCATTATATATATTGCATGTTTCATAAAATATTTATGAACGAAACTGACATCAAAAAATATTTTTTGTAAGATGATATTTTCGTTAGAGTGCAATTTAAATAAAAATATTCTAAAATATGTCAAAAATGTCTAAATTAATTTTGCATTGAATTTTTACAGTAATCTACTAAACGGTAAAAGACTAAAAATAAATAAACAACAATTGTATCCAAACAATTATGTATATTACAAGCAAGATAATGGTTTATCCAGTTTTAAGTTCTGTATAAATTTGATGTTGGCTGTAAACAGTAAGGCCTACAGCTTATATGTACAGACTTAAGGCAACCCAGTTAACATATTTTCATAATTTCCAATTTGTTGAAGAATTGCTACTAAATTCAATAAACAGCTTTTTATTTAAAAATCTGTGTAAATAAAATTCTACCAAAAAATTGAATTGAATCCAATAAGAAAGTTACAGGTTACTACTTGGGTGAAAAATGTTCAAACGAACGTTATTACTGGACTCAATAAATTGCAGAAAATTGTAGATAAAATTGCCTGTTTCCTTACAATAGAGGTTCAGTGGATACCACTACAGTTAAATTCCGCGCAACTGGGTACGGCATTTTGCCGTTCTATGGAGTTACAGACTAAGCAATAATAAAATTTGACTTGTTTATTTTGTTCAAATATTTGTAAGTAAAAAAATTGTATTTTTATATGTATGACTGTTTAATTAAAAAAAATACAATGTGTTATTAACTATATCAAAACAACAGGTCTTTGATAAAAATTCTTGAATGTGATTTTAATTTTCCAAATATCTTTTAAATTTTGCTTACATCAAATACTGCCCAATTATTTTTTCAAATTATTAAGATATAGGTCTACAGAATATTTCAATTTAAATCAAACTGATATTTTAAATTATTATATTACAATTTATAATCTATTTGTTGAAAATATTTGTTGTTTTAGTCGAAAGTATGTGTGATTGTAATTTTTTAAATATTAAAATTGTTGATTTTTATTTTTTTGTTATTATAGCACTTGCTTAGCCTAGATCTAAAAAAATGTGTGTAAATATAATACGATTGTTTGTTAGCAGATAAAAAAAATGCTATTAATGACTGTACGAAAGTTATATTCAGCACTATATATTGAACAGTGAATTGCATGGGGTGAATAATAATAATAAAAAGTCGAAAAGTACAGTTTTTATACGTGAAAGTTACTCTTTTTATTTCTATATTTTATTTATATTGTAATATTAGCCTTTAACAAACAAATAAAATTTTGTTGAATTTTTCCGCTAAAAATTTGTGGGTATTTTTAAATTAACAAACCTTTAACTAGAAAAATATAGGAAATAAATTTAAAAGCAACATTTATTGTCTGTATTTAAAATGTACATGATAATAAAATACAGTCAAATCCGCTTATGGTTTACTTTGTTTATAATTTTGTAGTAATAATACTGTTGTCCAATTTTATTAATCCGGCTAGGATGTATATTATATTAATATGGAAATGATTTGGTTACAATAAATAAACAATTAAATTTTTGGACTCTGTTATTGTTAACTAAAATAAATAAATTAAATTTAATATTAAGTTTTACTATTAGTAAAGTGGTAATATGGTAGGACAGTATATATTTAGAAATCAAAACGTATAGTCCTATCTGTAGTATTAAAATGCAGGTTATAGAAGATATTGAAGAGTGATGATTTAAGTAAGCAATGTATTATCTAAATTTACAGAGATAAAAAAACTAAAAGCTCCTTAAGTGATAAACCAGTTGCTCAAAATTGCAATTATCGATATAAGTTTTCTTTTTTTTAATACCTTGTATTCGAATCTGTCTTACAGCTCTTAAGTAACTTCTAATTGTAATTATATTTAAAATATTAGAAATGATTTATTCCTTTATTATAACTAAATAAATTTAACTATTATTATAATATATTTTTATATTATTATAAATACTAAATTAGTGGAAACATAATGCAAAAGAAGCAGTTGGGTTGGTTGAGATACATAAACAGAATGGAAAATAGAAGAATGACATTAAAGCCGTATGAAGCAAGAGTCCCAAGAAAGGTAAGAAAGGCAGGCGAAGAAGAGGCTAGAAGGATCAGATGAACAAGGAAACAGAAGACGGGGGAAATGTAATGAAGTATCAAGAATAACCTAATAATAAAAGAAATTTTAAAAAATATACAGTAAATTGTCATCTAAAGCAACTTAACTCAAGAGATTAGATAGCAAGGTAATAAGTCTCAGAATTAATATTTTAAATATCATTATGGTAAAAAATATACACTTGCAACTATAGCTCAATCACGACCTTTATCGTTAAAATAAAATTGTTTCTTTTGTACTAAAGGTTTTATCGACAAAACAAAATCTGTCTTCAAATTATACGTGTCGATTCAAAGTTGGAGATACAAGTTGGCGAAAAGTACAACTGCGACGGTGATTTGCAACCGCGTTGTATCTTATTTGCTATTCAATTTCTAATCATTGTGCTACCATTGATAGTGAGCACAACACATACTTCACATAACATACTGGAATATTTTATGCCACTTTAATAGGTTGCAAAATATAATGGATTACAATAAACTATCCATCGTTAATTTATTGTATATGATTAACATGATACGTATTTTAATACACCCTACTATCACTAAGTTACTTCTAACAATGTGTGTGGTTTCTAAAGGCTCAAACTTACTCTGCCACTAAATAGATTTTATACCTTAGGTATAGTTACTTCGGACGCAGAATTACAATATTCTGCAATTCATCGATTACATATATGACGTTATATCACTTTTAATCCCTTAGATCCACTCTTGAAGCTTTACATCGCAACCCCATAGCAATGATATGGTTCATTTAATAACCTATGTATTTTAAAAATTAGGTGATTGAAAATAGTATTATTATTGAATTAGTAGATATAAGAAAAAATACTCTTCTGAGTTATTTATTTAATTAGAATGAAAAGAATACGAAATCTTTTACGTTTGGAAATGTCCTTTCTATGTGAAAGATTAAATCTTCATCACAAAGACATCGCCATGATATAGAATTGTTTTAGTGATCTTGTTTTTTATCATTCTGTACTTAGATTTCTCGATGTAACATACTCAAAGGTTTACTTAAATTATAGCAAAGCTTGGGTGTTACAGATTATAACAGTTGCCACTTAAAACACTACTGTTTCATATTTTGACGCTGTTGTATAACCGTGCTCTCAGATTGTGTTCTAAATAACATACAAATAAACGTATATTACATTCCTTAATTCGCAAGCTTTGCGCAAAAAAGCTCTCCCGCTTCTCCGGCGCTGTTATGCGAAACGCTTTAATGAAACGAGGAGCGCTTTGTTCGCCGTTCGCTCGCGATTCAGTCATTTCGCAGAAATACAGCTCCAGCCGGGAAGAAACGTAGCAATAGTTCGGCGTGTAATTTCGAATTCTCATATCCTGTAATTTTCAGTCTCCGCGCCCGTCTCGCATAGCGGGCGATAACATCCGCGATTTTATCGTCGCGCGCGATGCGCCACTTCCATTCTATTATTACCTGCGTCTGCAGTTCCGGCTCGCTTATTTGCTACGCGCTTCCGGCCCGCTTCCGCCGCTCCCGGCCGGCGGCAAAAATCCGCGCTCGTGTAATCGCAGCTATGCAAATTGCCCTGTGCAGGCCCGTCTTGTTAATTGACAGCCGCCTATACAAGTTTGTTAATTATTCACGTTCTACTTTCGTTTTGCGCTCCCGAGCGTTAAATTGGAGGGAGGTCTTTATTCTGCGACTCAAAAATTAAAACGACAATGATAATGAGGGAAAAATTCAAATAAAGCCCGCACTCTTTTTCAGATTTTTTGCAATCGCTAAGTGCAAGGCTTAGTAAGTTAGATTGTACCTATTGCTAATAAAAACTTTTATTTGAACAACGTAATTGTCTACGTCTTAGATCTTGCAGTGGATAGATTAATATTTTTAATAATGTAACTACAGAAATAACTAAGCGACCATTCGACACGCAAAGACGAAAGGCTGTAATTGAAATAGCAAAAGCCTTGGGGAAAAACAAATACGCCCCAAAGAGCAGCGTTCAAAGAATAAATCTACGGCAATTGCAGGTTTAGGTGAAATCTTTAGAACACCTGCGAAGCAGCAGAGATCAGACGGGAGCAATCTGACCTAAAGTGAAGCCGCTGCAAAAAAAAACTCTGCACTGCTGAGAAGGTTAAAGAAACCTTTAACCATGTGATTAAAGGAATCAAAACGGCTATCACACCCCAGGTCTACCCAGAGAGTAAAATGACGGATGTGAAACCTGGCCAAGTTCAGCTAGCATTAATTAGCAGACATGGAAATGATGGTCGATCATGTAAATAAGGCTATGCTAACCTTATTAAAGGTTAACTGCTCAGTAATCAAAAAGCAGTCTAACAAAAATGTAGTATAGTGGAATAAACACCACACTACTCTGAGCAGAAAAGCAAGGAAGCTTTTAAATAGAGAAAAGCGTACGGACGAGTGGGATCTTTATGCCCAGGCTTTAACCTTATACAACAAAGCTCTGAAAAGCCAAAACAGACTGTTGGGGGAGTTCCTGCAGGGGTGTTGAAAACACAATCCAAGTAGCTCACCTACATAGAGTTCTATCGAAAAATCCTTCAACTATAGTTGGAAACATGTTGAAACCAACAGGTGATTTTACTAACAGTAAAGGAGAAATGCTGATCCAAGCACATTTTCCGGGTTTACTAAACAAGAAAAATTGGTGCCTAGCAACTATCTAAAAATACCTATGAGGAATTATTGGAAGTTTGCTATAAAAGTAATTACATATGAAAACGTAGTTTGGGCTGTTAAATTCTTTCAAACTTACAAATGTCCTGAACCTGATAAACTATTTACAGCAGAGAATAGATTTGCTGATGTTGTTTCTTATTAAGATTTTTCGATCGAACCTAACGGGAAACTATGTGCCATTGGCATGGACACTTACTAAAGTAATTTTCTTTCCCAAACCTGGACGGCAATCGTATAACCGTTCAAAGCCCTTCAGACCTATTAGCTTAATATCTTTCGGTTTAAAGACGTTGGGAAAACTGATAAACAGGTATATAAGTTAAAGGGTTCTAAAAGACAATTGTAAGCAACATGCTTACCGTACTACACAATTTTGTCAGCAGAGTAGAAGTGACGTTAAAAAACAAGGAAGTTGACCTAGCAGCTTTCCTTGATATAGAAGAAGTTTTTGACAATACCGCCTCTTAATCGATAATTGCTGCAAACCTGAGTCATGGTGTTTATGGGAAATTACGGTTGGACAAATACCATGTTAACAGGCAGTCAAATAAAAGCCATTTTGGAAGTAAAATCACTCAAGGTACCCGCTACCAAAGGGTATTCACAAGAAGGAGTTCTCTCCTCCTTATGTAAAATTTAGTGGTAAATAATCTCTTATTGTTAGTAAGATTCAATGATAAGATGTACTATGCCGAGAGTTACGCATATGACATAGTTATCCGTATTAAAGTACAGATTCGAAACATCGTTGTGAAACTAATACAAAGAGCATTAAATACCACTGAAAATTGGTGGAAAAGAAAAAACATTAAGATACAATCTAGTAAGACATAACTATTACCATCTACCCGAAGAACAGAGTTAAGGCAATTTTATAACCTTACAATCTTTGCTAAAATATTCGGGTGGCTCAGAAAAAATAATACCTATGAATTATCCTAGATGCAAAACCAAACTGGAAGACGTATTTGAGCAATATTACAAACTAAGTAATAATAGCCCTTGCTGTAAATAGCCGTATGTTGTTAGAAAACATGGGCATTAAAACCGAAAATAGAATTATGATATCCGTGGTAGCATACTGTATCTTAACATGGTGATCAAAATTATAATAGAGGACAACTGCCACAAAGCTAACTAGGATAAAAAAAAACTATACTTGTGTATCTCTGGAATCACTAAAAGTACTTCTACAACTCTTCTTAATTCTAATCTTTTTGGATATGTATCTAAATGGAGAAGCCTGAATTAGATACAGAAAATTGCTAACAATAAGAATAATTACATATGGGTATTGACTACACATTTCTTGAATATTCTTTTAACAAACCGTTTACTGTGAGATATCATTGTAGCGATCAGGATCAGGAAACACCATATTATCTAACTAATGGGCTACATACTGTCTGGTATACTGACGGCTCCCGTACAGATCATGGCACAGAGACTAGCATACACGACTTAAAACTAGAAGTAAACATAAGTTTATCATTGAGCCTCAACCGTTCAAACTGAAATCTTTGCAATAATGAAATGCATACTGTAGAATATGAGATGCGGTTATACCCAACAACGTATCAGTATTCTAACATATAGCAAAGTAGTCTTAAAAGCTCTGAAATCAATTCATATGAACTCTAATCTGACGAAAAACTTTATCTCATCTGGTAAGCCTATATGAGAAAAACATGGTTTAACTCATATGGGTTCCAAACCATATTAGTTGTGGTGGGTAACGGAAAGGCAGATGCCGTTGCTAAAACCGGAGCATCTAGTTTATTTATTAGATCAAAACCCGTATTTGTTATGTCCAAAAGTAATAAATAGCAATAGTATCATAGACGAAAAAACAATATGCTTCTTAAGTTACTTAAGGGCTACTAAGGGCAGAATCTGGAGAACGAATCAATTAAAAAATCTAGCTATCTAAACTTAGACATTGATGACTTAGGATGTGTACAGATAAAACAGATAATAAGATTTGTAATAAGTTACTGTCATCTGAGAAAACACCTAGACAGAATAAGTATACTCAGAGGTAATACACTATGTCGGTTATGTAACGAAGAAGAGAACCCATCACTATATCGCAGGAACAGAATCTCGTATAGCATCAACACATGCACACGAGAATTTCGTAAATAATTTACTGCGACTTTTAGAAAGAACCGAACTTCCCTAGAGAATTTAGAGGGTACAGAAAAGACCACAGAGTCAAAGTGCTAAGTTGGACTCGAAACGCAATCACCAAAGTTTAATATTAATAATAATAAAAAAAAACATTAGTTAAAGTAGCAAGTTTAGTTGCGTGTAAAGTTGAATAATCCGCAGTAAATATTAAGTACAATAGAGAATCCAGTATACCATTTTTTGGTAGTCAATTATAACTTTACCAGCAAATATATTTGACTAGGAAAACGTAACTTAGTTTTATAAAGTAGTCCCGTAATTCAGACTTTATGAAATGCCTAGTAGATGTGAAGGACTGAAGTACAAATATTTTTGTTTCCATTGGATAATTTTGCTGTATCAAGTAGTGTTTACATAAATCAAGCTGGTGTGTTACGATCATATGATTAAGTTGACAATATCTTCGACATCAATGGTATAAGCTTATAGGTCAATATGATAATGATTTTGTAGGTTAGTTTCCAGATTTAGCTGTTATTAACAAAGTTATAACATGCTGTTATAAATAGTACTGAGCAGAAAGAATTTTTTAAGGAAAGTTACATAAAATTTGTTTACCTAGAAGATTAAGACCAAAGAATTTATCAGGATTTGTGTATTTAATTTCCTGAATTTACTTCAGCAGGTAAAAATAAATATCTGACATTCTGGACATTTTTTTAGTTGTGGAATTGTGAAGGCTTGTGTGAAATGCTCATCAAAAACATTTGCTTTGTCGTTGTCAAATCTGGTTCCAGTTTTGTTAGTTCTTTAAATTGCCAATTTCAGTTTTTTTTAACTTTTTGTTTACTTTACATGTTGTGTCGTTATCCCTGAATAAGTTGGTGACATAATATGCAAAGGTTTTATTTTGTGTCTCATTTAGTAGATCATATAACCTATAGGCGAGTTTATTGTAGTTGTTTTGCCTTGTGTATGTTTCTTGTTCTTTGTTGTTTGGCTCATCCTTTTTACTTATTAATGACAAGTTTTTTCCCATGACAAGGTAAGTTATTAGTTTTGGAATTATTGGATTCAGTGGACGCAGATTCATAATCAGCATTCTGTATTAGCACAGTTAAATAATTTGTAACTTTGTTGAGGTTATTTGGTTTTTTATTCTAATTCTAAGATCGATACTACTTAGAACATAGTCTAGGTAACTTTCTTTTTGATTACGTTTGAACTTAGCGTTCTAATGATGAGTGAGTGATCAGAAGATAAGTTATAATTTGATTCGATATTTAATGATGTACCAGTTACTTATTTTGTTACTACGTAATATAATACATCTAATTTTTATTAAGATCACTTAGCCAGTATGTTGGTTCGTTTAGAGATAGATACTTCATATTTAAGTTTTAAATAACATGTTCTTTGGAGTAGTTTGTGGCGATCTATATGTATATTTGGTATTCCAGTTTCTGACGGTTATGAATTTATTGCCAATCTATTATAAATATTTTTCGTACCCCTCACCAGAAAAGCATTGCCATGGAAGACAATACGTTTCTGCTTATATATAGTTAACGGATAAGGGCTAGTTTTTATTTGAATTACTTTGATTTGTAGGATTGCAGTTCGTGGTACTATCGAGTCGTTTTAATAATAACCGCCAATCCGCCACGAGACGTACCATCTGGTTAGTCGGTGAAATATACAATATATTTTAGTATATTAATTACTGTTTTATCATTACCATAGATTTTACAGATGAAAAATACGTTAATTTATTGTAGTTGTAGGAATGTTGTCTGAATTTTATGGTGAAATAAGTATTGATGAAGCATGATGGTTAGCATGTTCTAATGAATTAACTTCGTAAACATATTCTTAAATTAATTTAAGAAATTTGATAACTGTTCTCTGATATTTTTCTCTTATTTTGTATTTATACTTTACTTACAGCAAAAGTAACTTACCCATAAAATAACCCGTTTCTTGGTAGTCTTATTGACGTTTATTACTTAACTATGTAAGGGAAGAAAATTATTTAAGCTTAGTAGAAGATGCTGTTGTAGTCAATTAATTAATTTTGTTCTGGCTAGAACTTGCCTTGGACTTTACAAGTCTTTATAGACTATACAGCTATAATTTTCTGGGTAGTTTTGCTTCCACAAGCAAGCGTATCTGGAGATTTTTGACAAAAAATAAAATTGTGTTTTCTACATATAACACATGTGTAGAAAAAGACATATAACACATATATAGGGATTGGCACAATAGAATTTTGTGTCTCCCTAGTTTTGATAACGAGTACATTGAGATATTATATTTTTCTTTATGGATGATTCAACCATCACTTTAATGTTGCTTTTTTTACTTTGTATATCTATTTTCAACGAACTTAAAAAGTTCGTTACTGAATTCTATATGTCTGTCGGTCTGTCGGTTTGTCTGTCGCTGTCACAAAATTATGGATTTTTTAAAATTTTAAAATGGATTCTTATAGGAAATTTTACGCTGATTTCAAAATCGAAATCAAAAAGTTTCTATCTCGAATAGTTTTCGAGATATTCGACTTCGAATTTCGGGAAAATTTCGACATTGCGATTTTATGAGTAATTCTTAAAGAAAATTTTACGCTGATTGCAATAATGAAATCAAAAAAATTCTATGTCAAATAGTTTTCGAGATATTCGACTTCGAATTTCGGGAAAATTTTCGATATTACGATTTTAAATGTGATTCTTATAGGAAATTTTACTCTGAATTCGAAAATGAAGAAAAAATTCTGTCGAATAATTTTCCAGATATTCGATTTCGAATTTTCCCGAAATTCGAAATCGAAATCGAAAGGTTTTTTTAAGTTCGTTCTGGGATTGCTTACATAGCAATCTCTTCGCCGGCCCCATGTTTTTAATTTCTTTTTTATTTTCTTTCAATTTAAAGTCTACCATAAATAAAGGTAGTAAAAATTACGGGAGTGCATTATGAACAATCGCATAGGCTTTGCATTGGTTCCATTTTATATTTTACGTAATTCTTATGGGCGGCTTATACATATGTCCATTATGAATGGGCGCCAAGTTAAATTATTCCACGTTTCCAATCCAGGGAAAAGGCCAATCTAGTTTAAAATTTATACGTTCCACCTTGCAACAATTTGAGGCAAGGCGAGTGAAAAATTGTTAACCTAGAACACCAAAAATACCTTTTGGTGGGCAACCCCTTGTATTTACATAAAAGATTAGCAGTAAATATTCGGTACCGAATTTTAGAATAAAACCATGCCCAATTTTAAGTAACAATCAAAAAGGTATCGCCACAAATATCTCATCTACAAAAAGCCAAATATAATCCCATGTTAGTTGTCGAAATAAATTTTGAAATTTTTAAACGAAATCTTCAGTTTTTAGTTGACATGGTACAGAGTTTCAGAATACAAAAGAAAATTACCAACGCCCTTCTTCTTTATGACAATTTCAAATACCAGAAAGTCTTTATTATTTACTATTTTTTGCCACAGGCCTGTAATTTGACTTGGAATCCATATACTTATTTTCCAAGTAATAGCATTTTCCCCAAATTATATGTGCCGTGCGTTTATATATTTATGAAGCTGTGTACTACATTAAAAAAGTAAATTTAATATAGAAATATAAGAGAAGCCATTAGAGAGTGTGCAACTACAATAGAAATAACAAGTTGGTCATTAAGAAAAACTTGAAATTATGTTCAGCTACTACCACTATTACGCGGTTGTTTTTAATAGTATACTACTTTTTCTGCATGCGTGTATAGAGTTGTTAATCTTCCAGCAAATATGATGGGTACTAGGGAAATGAGGCACCCAATGCTGACCAAAACTAGTTGGCAATGGACATTGGCAAAAAAATATTATATTAAACAAAAAAGAAGAACTTTGGTAGAACTTAATGATAGATAGTGGAAGACGATCATTATGTATAGATTTAACCTGCTCTTATGTTACAATAAGAAAACCAAAGCAAAACCACCTCATTATTTGTTCCCTAGTTCATTCATTAGTTATACAATTATAGCTGCATTAGTTATATAATTATAACTGCATTAGTTATGTAATTATAACTGCTTAAATATTTTAATACTCTAAACATGTGAAACGAAATGGTTATACTATAATTACGTTATTTATTTTTTTAAAACTCATATTAAATATTATTCACATGTACACACCCATAGTAGATAAAACAAGTACGGACGTGAAACTCCTTTTCCACCAATGTCTGGAGATTTTCCGATCAGACTGATTTTTGGCGTGTGGATTTAACTTATGGCTCTTAGTTGAATACTGAAAACGTCATGTTTCTATCTATCACAAATCAAAAATTATAAGGCGTGACAGATGTCAGAAATGACAGTAATGCTTGGAAGTTGCTTTGATTAAAAGTTATAAGGAATAACATATTGGAAGCTGGGTCCGCTAAAAACCCTTAATGCATTGCTGCAGGACATCCCACCTATACCAGCTCGTGGATGTGTACCCGGTAGGCCATAAGGTTCCGAATGATACTTCCCTTTTGTTTTTAAGTTCAGTAGTTTCGAGTTGAAAGTCGCAATGGACAAACAGACGTCCGCACCGATTTTTATTAAGCTTCCCTTTCAGGTAAAGAAAATAAAATTAAAAAAACATGGGGCCGGCGAAGAGATTGCTCTGTAAGCAATCCCAGAACGAACTTAAAAAAACCTTTCGAATTTTCCCGAAATTCGGAATCGAATATCTCGAAAATTATTCGACATAGAATTTTTTCGACTTCATTTTCGAATTCAGCGTAAAATTTCCTATAAGAATCACATTTAAAATCGTAATGTCGAAAAATTTCCCGAAATTCGAAGTCGAATATCTCGAAAACTATTCGACATAGAATTTTTTCGATTTCATTATTGAAATCAGCGTAAAATTTACTTTAAGAATTAGTCATAAAATCGCAATGTCGAAATTTTCCCGAAATTCGAAGTCGAATATCTCGAAAACTATTCGAGATAGAAACTATTTGATTTCGATTTTGAAATCAGCGTAAAATTTCATATAAGAATCCATTTTAAAATTTTAAAAAATCCATAATTTTGTGACGGCGACAGACAGACAAACAGACCGACAGACCGACAGACATATAGAATTCAGTAACGAACTTTTTAAGTTCGTTGAAAATTACAGAATACTAAATATACTTTAAAAATCACAAAATAACATTTATTATGGCCACTACAACTCTGAAATAAATGATTAATATTAACTGAGTTTAATGCCATTAGAATGAAAAAAATAAATTCCTCCACAGAATTGTACCTAACTTGGAAGAAAGCATGGCGTAGCTGGTAAATGCAAAGACAAAAAACCATATATACATAAATAAGATATGTTTAAACCAAAAATGTTCTGAAACAACAAAGGTTTATTGTAAAATATCCAAATAAACATAAAATTAGTTTGCCATTGTGTATTATTACTGGGATAGGCGCAAATATTTTTAAATCGAAAACTTTGGTGTCCGCCAGAAAAGCGCTTTTGAAATTGCAGCTTTCTGTGATGTGCTCGACCCAACTCCCGACAGTGTTAGCCCGCACTGGGATCTGATTAACTTTCTTCACGTACCCAGCGAACCGTGGCCGTAATTGAATGATTTATGGTCAGTTGTGGAAATCGGCGGATTTATTTTTCACATTCACATCGTACTGCGAGCCCCAGGATGAGATAAAAGTCAAAGACGAGAACGGGCAGCGCTCCTTGTCTGCAAGCTGCCTCAATAAATACATCGAGATGTGCGAGGCGCCAACGATTGCGTTATTAAGCGAGTTCGCTACATAGGCGCTCGCAAATTCGACCCGAGTTTCATTAAGCAGTCATAATGGCGAATATATTAGAAAAGTTTGGTAGGCGGCTTCATTAGAAGTCGCTTATTGCTTTCTTTCTCGTCCGCTTAGTGCTCTGCCTGAAACGTACCGAATTTGACCGAAAAATAAACTCCGAAGGTTTGATACCATAAATTGGATAAGCTGCTTAAGCTAAGGTTGAGCTCGCTAATGAAATGAGTCGGTTTACCATAAAAAATGAGCAGCAAATTTAAAGTTATTTATGTACTTACTTAGGGTAAATAGTATTTAGATAAACACTGTATTTAAAATAAAGTCCAAGAAATGCTATATTGTACTATATCATTAGGGGTTGGGGTGTGGAATATAATTTAAATATTTTCTATAACATTTTATTACATTTTATTATTTATTTGATTATTATTTAACCTCCATACTCTATTAACTTATTTGATATTTATCTTTACCTGTAAAATGTTTTTAAATATTTTCATCTGTTTTTATACTTCCTCTTTAGCTATATATTATTCTTGTTCCTATTTTGTTATTTATTACATTTGGTTGATTTATTTTAATCATTCATTATCATTTTTAAATATTAAAGTAAAATATTGTATTCATCGCTGTTGTTGCTATTAGTACGTTGACTTCTTATTACTGGATACATATGTTTCTGCCACACCCTCAAACTCTGGTCGGTCATCTACCGCTGTGGCGTCACAAAATATCGAAAAAGTTGAAAATCTTTTCGTAGATGAGCCACATTTATCGATTCGACAAATAGCTCAACAAATGGGGACCAGCTATAGAAGCATCCAAACTATCCTAAAAATTCAATGTCATCAATACTAGTTATTAAGCACGAAAGTACCACTAGTGTATTTACGAATCAGTCTATTTGTTTTTTACTATGATAATTTTATCGATGATTAGAACTGACGCCTTTTCTTTCTTTTTATAGGCAATAGCCATCTTTGTTATAGCACTTTATACAATTCAGAATTTCAATCTCTGAAATTAAATGGATTTTTTTTTATTAAATTTATTGCCAGTTCAACAATTGTACATTGTTATTCATAGCATTGATAAAGTAAGGTATACATGTCATTCGGGATACATAACATAAGATACACAATTATCGTATCAGGTAGTCCTAAAGAATTATTAATGGGTCTTGGGTGTTGGCGGGTTAATTAGTCAATTTTTGTGTTATCCGTTGTTATACATACAGATCCTGTGGGAGTTTGCGCTTTAATCCTCTATGCAGATTCTTGCGTCCTAGTTTATAGTGCACAGCGCCTTCGCAGTTGGTGATAGTAAGTTGGAACTTTTTGGTGGTTTTCCTCAAATATTCCTCTATGGTTGGAATTTTTAGCTCACGATGGAGTTGGATGTTTCGTACATACCAAGGGGTATCAACTGATATTCTTAGGATTTTGTTCTGGAGCACTTGTATTCTGTTAATGTTGGATTTAGAGGCATTGCTCCATATAGCACAAGTATATGTTGCTAACGGTCGAATTAGGGATTTATATAAAAGTAGAGAGCAGTTGGTTTTTAGTGATGATTTTCTATTAATTAATGGGTATATTTTGTTAGTCTAGCGTAGCATAAGTTAAGCTTTTTATTAATATGAAATTTCCACGATAAGCGTGTGTCTAGATAAACGCCCAAGTATTTCACCGCTTCAGTGTTGGGATTCCATTCAATGTGTGTACCATTTATTACTAAACTATCGGCATCCTTAATTTTCCTGAGGGTGAATATTTTGGCTTCACATTTTGCTGTGTTAAGGGTTATGTTCCATTTGATTAGCCAGTTGTTTACTTCATCGATTGCTGATTGAAGCTGAGAGATTGATTGGTTTAGATTCCAGCTTTGCGATATGATCACTGTATTGTCAGCGTACATAGCAAGATTTTCTCGTGTGAGCGGGATATCTCTAACAAATATGTTAAATAGTAGCGGTCCCAGCGCGCTCCCCTGGGGGACTCCGGCTTTGATTGGCTTACTGTCAGAGACAGTTGAATTAATTCGTACGGCAAAGGTTCTATTGTCTAGGAAAGAGTAAAGTATCGCTTTAAGACAGCCTGGTATTGGTAGGTGGAATATTTTATATTTAAGGCCTTCTATCCAGACTTTATGAAAAGCTTTCGCGATGTCCAAAAAGATGGCTGTGGTATACTGTTTATTCTCATATCCAGTCTCGATTATTTCTACAATTCGTTGAAGCTGATGGCAGGTTGAGTGCCCGCTTTTGAATCCGAATTGGAATGGTGGGAGGGTATTTAGTTCTTGCAGTTGAGTATTTAGTCTGGAGTAGATTATTCGTTCAAGTATTTTTGATAGAGTATTTAGAAGACTTATTGGTCGATAGTTGCTGGGGTTATTGCTGTTTTTCCCTGGTTTAGGTGAAATTAAATTGAATGTTTGTTCGACGTCTCAGTCGCTTGGTTCAACTTTATTTTGTAAACCGTATTTTAAAACTTCTCCTAAAAGTGCTTTATGTTGTTAAAGTATGGACGATTTTAGAATCATTTTATCAAACACAAAATCAGAATCGATTCACTGATTAACCTACAATTCCAAGCGTTACATAATGATACTATACTAAGTAGCGTAAAGTGCATATAAGCTTCACATTTTTGACAACCACTTCTTAACAAAGAGAATTGAGATCTCAAAAAGTTCTACACTAAAAAAAATAATAACAATTCTATATTAAATATAGTATCATATCGCTTTGTAACAGTAACTTAATGGCCTTCAAATGGCATTGCTTGTTAGTACTAGACATGTACTTTAAGCTCAACTGGCTATAGCGGGGTATTTATAATAGATTAGCCCGAAGTTAGTGTTTAGACAGCAGAAGGCATTTTAACGGAGAAATTAATTTGATAAATGACCGAATTCCGCCGCTACATGAGCAAATTCGATTACGTGCGTGGGCTAACAAAGCAGATGTACATTTTGATAAATACAAAGAGTAAATTTAACTCAGACCGAGATAATATTTTCGAACAATGCCCCGCAGCGATCTCGCACCTTGCATACGCCTACCTGCCTCATTTATCATTTCATTATTTTCTGGAAGTTTTGGAGCAAGTCGTTAATTGTGTTCGGATCGCATAAAATGTGAGTACAGAGTGTTATTACAAAAGGGGATTACAATGGCCTTACATTTAACGCTGAGTTGAATAAATTTATAAAGCAATTTATAAGATAATTTATTATGTTCTGTTATTTTAAAGTGTGACAGAAAACCTATTCTGCCTGCTTGTCTATTTAAACTAGAAATTTAAATAGCAATATTCTCAACTTTTTAAAAACTCAGTTCTAGTGAATAAAATACAAATAACGTGTTATATTTTTTTATGTTTTATATTAATTTCATAACTTATAGTTATGCGATACTTATAAGCCGAGCAGGATGTTAACAACGTTTTTAATTTATATTATTTTGGTATCATTAATATAATAGGCATATTTGCAATATTTATTTTTTTAATAGATATGAATATATAAATGACTAAAATTGTATTTTACATTTTTACCTAAAAACAAAACTTAAAATTAAAAAAAGGGAAGAATAAAAAGCTTGTAGTTTAAAATTTACTAATAAACTTAAAAACTATTAAATTTGTGCTAAGTTGGAGGTCATAAAAGTAGCTTAAAGTTTTTTATCAATTTTTTTTAAATTTTTCTAAAAAAAGTTAAAGTGGGTTTCTTGTAATAATACTTAAATCTCATGGTTTGCAAAAATAAATATTAAAATGACTCTAAGTGTATACATAAATTGAATTTGCTATATATACTTAGATCTAACATTTACAATAAATTTATCTACATATCTTTTTATAGTATTATTTTTGGAGTAATTCAATTACAAAAAATGTTCCTTTATATATTACAATTAATTAGAATATTAATTAAAAATCATCCAAGATATTTGTATACGATTTGGTATAGCTGAGTAATAAAACAATTTCGTTTCTATTAAATGATTTTCGTAAAATTTTAAAAACTGTTTGTTATGAAATTGTACAACATTGGCTGACTTCACAAACATCGTCATTACATAGGGTATAGGAAACTTAGTTCCACGCTATGACAAATATCTCAATGTTACTGAAGATAATGTAAAAAAATAGTTTCAGATTTATTTTTTTATTTAATAAATAAATTGTAACTATTTTTTATAGCTCAAATAAGCTCTTTCCAACATTTTATTATTGTTTTTAGTCTAGATAGTTTGTAGTAACTTAGTTATTTTTCAAAGATAAAAGACATCAAATTATTAAAAACAGTTTTCTTCAATCTTATATTAATTATTAAAATTAATTTACATGAGCTTGTACTTTATTTTTAGCTTCATGTGCTATACAAATTTATATTTTCTATAGAAGAAGTTTATTTTAGAAAGCATATCATGATTATGAAGCCAGATAACAAACGTATCGTCAAAGTACCTTATCCCACGGTTAGGTTTTAAAGTAAAGAAAATATGGGCTTTTATTTCGAAATCAGTCATAAACAATTTGTAATAAAATGTAAAATGTGTATTGAATAGCCAATGATTAATTAATTTAAGGATTCGTCTTCTAGACTGCGATTGATTTTTAGAAATTTGTAAAAACAGAAATGAGTATATTAGTAAAAAGAAGACATGGAAACTGACTATTGTGTCTCCTTTACGTTTTTCTTCCGCTTTAGCCAAACAACAAAAAAACATATATGAAATTAACTTTTCCAATTCTCTAAATACATGTTTCCATCTCCCATTATATATGATTCTTCAAACTCCTACAGTGGAGCATAGGGCCTCTAAGTAGAATTTCCATCTGGTTTGATTTTGGGCCACGTGCTTGACTTACAGCCACGTCTAACACGTAGACTCTATTTCTTTTTGAATAGTTTGCCTTCAACTTTGCTTTGGCCTCCCTATTGTTCTGGATCCTTGTGGGTTCCAGTCAAGTGCCATTTTTGTTATGTTTGTTGGTTCTTATCTCATAGTTCTGTATTTGGTACATAGCCTCTAAAATGTATTTTAAAAAATTATTCTCAGGCAGCTGTTGAGGAAAGATTGGGTTCTCTGATTCATGGTGGCTGTGGATTTTCAAGTTTCGCAATTATATAATACTACAACTTTAGTGTTTTTGTTAAAGATTATTAACTTGTGTCGCTGTGTAAAAAGTTCCAAATGCAATCTGTGTTTTTTTGTCCTATCCTGTATGTCTGCTTTTGTTGATGCTATGCTTTTCAGATAGCAAAACTCCTCCACGTTTTCAATGACTTGATTATTTATAAAAAAAGTTCTATTAGTTATTTGTGTCCGTTTTCATAGATTTTCATAGTTTTTCTGTATTTATTTCCATCTGATTTGGCGCAATATCTTAGAAAACTTATCTTATTCTGCATGTCGGCAAAAATATGTGCTAGAAGACGAGTGTCATCTGCATAGTCTAAATCGTGAAGTTGGCTGTGGATTCCCCATGTTATTCCTCTACATTTCCGGTTTTCTTTTTTTATTATCCAGTCTACTACAGGTTGAAAAAAGTGGGGATGATCGGTAGCCCTGTTTAACTCCATTGGTAATTATAAAGCTTAAAATAAAAATAGACAAAAAGAAAGCAATTCAAGACCATCTGTTTAAATTAGGCAATAATTGCGGAACTATAGAACAAATAGACAGACTAGTCAACTAAGTCAAAGGGATCTAAATGCCAAAAATATTAATAAAGTATGGCACAGCAGCCTGCAAATTAAATTAACTCTCCTTCCCAAAATCAAGTACTCGAATTGTGTTCTAACAAATAGTTATTTCTTAGTGAAATAAGTAAAACAATATATCGATTTACATCCTATATATTCAAACGTTACGCAAGGTAGTGTTTGTAGATCAACACTATTTTTCATGTATACAACTGACCTACCAACAACAATAATTACAACGGTAGCCACATATGCGGGTCCCAACTGTTCTTATATATCACACTGACCCAGTATTGGCTTCAAAAAACCTGCAAATTAATCTAAAAAAAATTCAGCACTGTTTAAAATCCTGTAAAATTAAAGCTAATGAAGCAAAATCTACCCAAAGTGACATTTATACTGCGCAAAGAAACGTACCCTCCTGTAAAGATCAACAACTGCCAACATCTGAAAAAGACGAAAGCATGTATCTCAGCATGCACTTAGACGACGTCCAACGTGAAAAAAATACATATTTAACAAATAATTCTTAAATAACAAATTGTTATTATACAAAATCATCCTAAAACCAGTATGAACTTATAGTATCCAACTATGAGGAATCACTAGTAATTCCAATTTGTCTTCCTGAAAATGTTCCAAAACAAAGTGCGACGTGCTATTGTGAATACACACTATTACGTTTCCAACGAAGTCATTCAACACCATATCCCACTAGAATCTGCCAAGAAATTTATTCATCAATTTAGTTCAGTAGAAGAGCGTTAGTGTGCCCCAAAATACTAGCTAATCGACTAAATGTGCGCAATATTAACGAAGTGCATAGACTGAAACGTCTGCTACCATCAGGTCTGACTATAGAACCCATATAAGTTTAGATTTAAAGATAATGCATATAGATTTATTTACATATATAAGCTGTATATTTAAATTTAAAATAAATTTTAAAAAAGATTTTTTACTGGAGTAACACTTTACATGTCACTCATTTTCTTCTCAAACCAAACATATTATCCGTTGGGTAAATTGCTGATCTCACTAAGAGATAATAAAAAATATGTTTTTCTTAACTATAAATGCCTTCATTTAAAACTCTTTTTTTGTTAAGTAAACAACAATTTTGTATGTGCATTTTCTGCCTTTATTTATTTATACTAAATTTTTGATAGCCTTAATAATTTTTAAATTACATAACTTTTTGGTACAAATTTCTTTTGTGTAACTATTTTATTTACTCGCTTTTTAGTCCACAAACTTATTCTGTTTTACTAGTACCAGTTATAGCAATATACAATAGTAAAAGATTTAAAAGTTATGAGAAGACTAGAGATAGATATTCTATTGATAATAGCAAAAAATAAACTTGAAACAAAGAAGGAAAAAACAATGATCAACAAATAAGACGTTATAAATTAAAAGGGACGGAAACTGGAAATAGATACTAGGAATATCAAACCTAAAAATAGACTAAAATAAACATAGAAGTAATAAGAAAAAAGTGGCTCAAATTTAAAAAGATAATACTAACTGCCAAAATTAAAAAGACAATTACAAGAAAGAATAAAATATAAAAAATATTTTTAATGCAAAAAGCAAAAAGAAATTATAATAAATATCAATACGAAATAATAAAAACCAAGAACAGGTTAAAGAAGTAAAACAATAATATAAACATGTTGAGAAACATTAAAAATAAAGATAATGAGACTCTAATACGTAAAAAAGGTATAATTGATAAATGGAAAACATATTTAGATATTTCAAAGATTTACCATAGTCTCTCAGAGAACACTCAAGGTAAATTTTTCACTGAACAGTAGTTCTCTTACAACGTGATTATAATGATATGTATATGATACAATTGGTGATTACCGACAGCTTTGACTGTTATGAAAAAATTTGAGTTTAGAAAATACAATTTTCCAAATCAAATTTTTTTTTACTTATTTTTAGCATTATTGGAGATAAGTTTTGGTTAAGGATTTTACTTACACTTTTTACATACAAAACTATCAAATAACTGCAAGGTTATCCAACTTTTTACATGCTACTAGATCTTCGAGCTTAAAACATTTTACCGCTGCTCTAAACCTACAACACAAAGTACATTTAGATGTAGGACTTCTTTTTTTTAAGGTAAATTCCTCAAGTGCGCTTGTTTTTTGTATTTTCTTAAACACAAGTTATGTCTTTGGTGCTAGCCAGCTAATTTAAGTTGTCTTGATATACCCCTAACTTTTTATATTGTAGTTTCTTTGTTCTGGATCAAGTATTCGTTTCTGATGCCCCTTCCTATATTTTTCTTGATCTTGTTTTCTTTGCATTATATTGCTGGAGCGTTTAACCTGAGATTTGAGCAGTTGTTGTTAAAAATTTTATAGTTCTAGATTTAGTAATTTTTATTTTGATTTTCGTAAATCTCTTTGTTCTGGATTAAACATTTAGTTATAATGTCCTATTCTATATTTATCTTGATGTTATAATCTTTTTGCCTAATATTTTCAAAACCGTCAAAGCTCAATTATTTTTGGAAGAGTTTAACAGACGTCTTTTTGAAATACTCTGAGTTGTTTAGAATGTTTTTTATATGTATTTACATTAACTAGTCTTACTTCAATGCCTGTTCGTTTGTTTTCTATATTTTAGAATATTTTCTTTGCGATAGAAATATTCACTGCTTCAAATTAATGGACTTACCAACCCACTCGTCTTTATTTAAGCACATATTCGTTTTAATGTCAATGTTTGACTTTATTTATAACAATCTTTAATAACTGCTATATTTTCCTCTGTTGTTTTAATCGCAAAATTTGCAAAGTCACAATATAAATCTCAATTATAACTTGTTTTCCTTATAAGTTTGCAAACTAAGTTATTTAAAGTTACATTTAAATTACGTATATTCGATGTTAAATATCATGAGTGTATATGTTATATTCGCAAAACTTGGTATTTTTTTAAAAAGTAATAGCTAACTTTAGTTAGACAACTTAGTCAATTACAAAACTATGCAAAATATATAGTAGAGTTTTTGTGCGCTCTATTTAAAGCTGCAAATTAAGCGTGAACCAACCAGGCATTTATGTTTATTGTTTTGTCCTCTTAAATGTTTGTCGAGTCTTCGGTTATTAAAATTGTGTTGATCTTCCAGTTTTTATTTTCATATTGGAATTAGTCTTATCTTGTCTTTCTTTGTTTTTACGGATTCACTTAGCATTTTTGTTATATTAAAATTTTGTTTATTTTTCATATCTATTTCAATTTTTTATTGTTTGATAGGTTATATTTTCCAGACTCTCACTTATACGTTTGGTTAAATAATTCAATATTGTTTTTATCGTTTCTACTAAGATTTCCTTTTCTTTAATGCCCAAAATTGTTTACAATAAAAAAGATAAATATTGCAAGTAAATTCATTTTTAATTTGTTCATTAATGTCCCTATATATTGCCCATTGTTTATTCTTTCCACTGTTAATATTTTTATATTTAGTAAGGTCTCTATGGTTTTAACTTTCTCAATTAATGCCTGTTAGTTTTTTAAAATGCAATAATCTCGGATAATTTAAAGGTTATAGATAATTAGAAGGCTCTTATATAAGATGGAGTGATTAAGAAAGTGGTGCGTGACTATTGTGGCTTTTAACAAAGAAATGTATAATATTTGCAATGTTGGTTGTTGATTCAAACCATATTTATTGTTAGAAATTAGATTTAAAATATTTTTACAAATATTGTTTCTATCAATGGTGACGTGTTGGAGAAATAATAGAACTAGAACTTCCTAGCGCTTTATTGAAAGTCAATTTGAAGTATAATATTTGTACGTCTATGTGAAGTGAGTTATGTAAAAGTAATTAGAGCATAACGGTTACACGAGCAAAGCCTTAGTAGTTGTTGCCTTGCACGTAGCCCTACCGAGAACCTCAACAATCACAGCGCACATTAATAACAATTACGCTGCTCATTACAGGGCAAGTGCCCCATTATTAAAATGCTCACACAATTTGCGCAATACTGCGTACTTATTAGGGCTCAACTTAGTGCCCTCTGGCTCCCGAAATAATGGATTTCCGATAACGCTTTAATTACTATAACAGCTGTGTGCTGCACAGTTCGCGCTGCAGGCGAAATTTGTCGCTCAAGCAACAAAACGACAAAGGCGTATTATATAATAGACCCACGTAATATACAGGGCGCTATACGCACTTTATAATGAATTAACTAACAAGAAACTGGGACAATCTGCTAATTACGCCGCGAAATCTTCCACTGCTTCCGGGTGACTAATGATGCCACCGTTCGGCCCCTTTTTATGAAATTATTCGCCAAGCCTCTGCCTTTTATGGATTCGGCTGGGCATTGTTGTGGCAAAATATAATGCTCTTTATTTACATTTAGTGTCGATGTCAACTTAAAGATTTCTTTAAACTAATTGCCTTTTTCGTATTAAAAAATTGTATAATTTAAATCTGTCTGATATAAGAGAATGTCACTTTTTAAAGAAAATTTACTGCTGCTGAGGAAATCACCTTTTAATTTCCCAGTATCTTTCCACAAACAGGCCCATGATTAATGGCAGTATTGGGCGGTTGAATTTCTCTACGCTAAGTGGGATGATACTTGTATATTCAAAACAACCGTCAAAGTGCCTCATTAATCTTTGTTAGGCTCTTGAATCGGACAGACTTTGCCGTTTTTCAATTTTTCGTCTGTGTCGATAAATAATTGGGATCGTGTTTTGCCTATAACTCAAGTTAATGTCTTTAGATAAATTTATTTTCTATCACTTAATAGCACCTAAAGTTCTATAAATATAAATTTACTTTTTTTGAATAATCTATTTATTTTAAATGCACAATTAAAAAATATAATAAATTTTCTACTAAACGAAATTTGTTAGTGTATACTACAAATCTTGAATTTGTTATAGTTGCCTTACGTTGAAACGTTGAAACGATGGAATTTACGAGACGCGTTCAAGATCTAAGATCTCCAAATTTTTTTCTCAACACTGAAACGAAATATTTATAAATTTATAATATAAATGGCAGCATCATACAATGTACACAGGTCGAATTACTGCCGTAGCAGTGAGTGTTATTTTATGTACTTCAAATGGTGCCATTTACGTGTTTAAGAATAACGTATAATAATCCGTTGTCTCCTCTTGGGTTCTAAAACCCTTATCAAAATTCATCACCAATGGAGCGACATATGCGGTGAAGGTGTTATGAATGTTAAAAATGTGCGTTTGTGGGTGCAAAAGTTTAAAGAAGTTCGAGAGTTGTGTGACAAGGAACCGAAGCAGCTTCGGACACGAATCAGCCGGGCCGAAATTATAATTGCGCGAGTGGATCAAGTTGTTATGGAATGCCGTTGATTAGGTGTACGTAATATCGCCTCTAAACTTAGTATTTTCGTAGGATCCGTGGAGTACATTTTGCATAGTGACCTAAAAATGCGGAAGGTTTCTTCGAGATGGGTCCTACGAATGCTGACCGACAAACACAAGATTACACGGGTGGGAATGTCTCAAGACATCTTGACACGTGGTGTCGCCATAAATTTCTGACCATAACGGACACTCTCCGTGGCCGCTCATTTTCCAATCGAACCACTGATATATCAGCGATTTTATAGTGAAAAACACACCCTTAAAGAAGTGTTCTTAGCAGCTCTGGAATCATGGTGAAGACGTTGTAAAAAATGTGTATGTCAAGAGATTACGTTGAAAAGTAACAGAAGTTTCAAATTTCTTGGCTAAGTACATTATCAAAAAAAAAAAAAAGGAAGTCATAGAACTTGAATGTGCGTAATTGGGAGAGTATAACTGCACATTGTTTATCTGTTAAATCATAAACAGTTTTCAGTCCAAAACATTTTAGTATTAATAATAATTCCTGACAAAGGATGATTATTATATATAGCAAACCTAATTGTAGCAAGATATAGAAGAACGCAATAAAACGCAAAAAACAAAGTGGAAGCGTAAACTACTTGATGCTGTTATTTCATAAAAGCACAGAATGCTTTTAAAGTTTGGAGATCATAAAAGTTTTATTTCAACTTTGAATATAATTAAAGCTTCAAACAAAGCTGTCTAAGAATTCTGTTCTACCCCTTTTATTTGCTTATAGTCCTAAAAATAAATCATAAATTCTTTATCAAATTTTCAATATATCAATGCATAAACTGAAGGGAGTTTGTAACAATAATAGTTTCGTTAAATTATGATAATAGTGTTTTTGTGTTAGTGATTGACATAACATTATTGGGTCGTTATAATTAAATTATTGTCTGCAATAATTAATGTTATTTTATATTTAATCAGTGAACGAGATACAATGTACAATATCATTAATCTACAGTTTATACAAAATGAAAAATAAAAAAAACAGTTTATTATTACATTTAATAGTTTATAATAAACGCATTAGTAGCTCTAGTTCTAATTTTGAATATAAATCTGTGTATATTATGTTTTATAATAAAACCAGTATTAGATAAATACTCGGCTTATGACATCTATTCCGCACACTTCAAAAAAGATCGATAATGCATTTCAGTACGTACGTGAAATGGTAATAGGAAATATAGAGCCAATGAAAGATAACCACCATTAAGAAATAAATCAAATAATATGCATATATATATATATATATGACTTTGATGCCATTTTCAAGAGGTTAGCTCTTCACTCGGGGTCTCAATCTGCCTACTCCTCAAGGAGAGCTATGAGTCTTTGAATAAGACTGAGCTTTCGTGTGACCTGCTTGATCTTTTATAGGACTGGAAGTAAAAGTTTGTTTGGCTGGAGATGCGTTGGATTAGGAAAAGTTTGTAGGATTAAGGGTGTTGCGTAATTGGCGGTGCGGAGCAATAAGGGACTTCCACATGACAGGCAAACGCTGGCTGTTATATCTTGTGTTGAGGCATTGTGGGCGTTTTTCTATTTCAATTGCCTCACGTAATATTCTGCTGGTAAAATGAGAAATGGGGGCAATGGTTTTAGTCCCAGAGAAATTAATTTTGTGGCCTGTTTCTTTGCTGTGTTTGGCAAGTGCCGAACCATTATCGCCTTTCCGTACGGCCAGAGAATGCTCATATATTCGGCTAGATATTTGCCGATTTGTTTGACCTATGTAGGTCCTTTGGCAGTCTCCACAAGGTATTTCATACACTCCTTAGGATTCATTAGGGTAGTGATCCTTTGCTGAGCGATATTTTGCCGCATTAGTATGCGGCTTATTCTATCAGTGATGCCTCTGATGTAAGGTAGGAATGCTTTTTGTTGGTCAGGAGCGTTTTGGGATTGAGAGTTAGTGTTTTTATTTATATTTTTGATTATATTAGTTAAGGATTTGTTGGAATATCCACTTTTGCAGTAGGATGGTGGTAATGGATTTGATTTTAATTTGGCGATTTTTCGTATCGGAAAGTCTGATGGATCTGGTTATGAGGGATTTTGCAACTGAATGGATTTGGGAAGGGTGGTGATGGAATTTGGCATTTAGGTAGCGGTTAGTGTGAGTGGGTTTTCTGTAGACAGTGTAATAAAAGCTGTCATTAGAAAGATTTCTTATTATGAGAGTATCTAGGAAGGGAAGGGAATTGTTATGTTCAGTTTCCATGGTATATTTAATATTGGTATGGATTTGGTTGAGGTGGGAAAGAAATTTCTCGAAGGGTATCATGTCCATGAGGCCAGATAACAAAAGTGTCATCGACATATCGTATCCAGCAGGTAGGTTTAAGGTGAAAGCAGGCAAGGGCTTTTGTTTCAAAATCGGTCATAAAAAGGTTAGCAATGACAGGTAAAAGTCGGGAACCCATGAGAGCACCATTAGTTTGGGGGTAAAATTTATTTTGGAAGGTAAAGTAAGTATTGAATAGGCAATGGTTTATTAGGGAGAGGATATTGTTATATATATATATTATACGTTGACTTTAATAATTGTAGGTTATCAGGAATTGGAATGTTTGTATACAAAGGGACGACATCAAAGCTGACCATGATGTCACCTTTGCGTATAGGGAAGGTTTTCAGTATTTCTAGGAAATGATAAGAGTTTCGGAAGTAGGATGATGCTTGCTCTGTGAGAGGTTGGAGAGTCTTGGCAAGGTATTTGGCTAGGTTGTGGGTGGGAGAACTGAACGCACTAACTATAGGGCGTAAAGGAATGTTCTCTTTGTGAATTTTTGGGATACCATACAATTTGGGAATCCTGGAGATTTTTCTCGAGGTATGAGGAGTTTCTTGGTATCGGATGATAGGTTGGACTTAGTAATAAGGGTTTTGGTTTTCTTTTCGAGGTAGGTAGTGGGATTATTAGGTACATGGCGATAATCAGAGGCTTTAAGTAAATTGTGCATCTTACCGATGTATTCCGCAGTATTTAGGATCACTGTAGCGTTGCCCTTATCTGCCTGTAAAATTATAATATTAATATTATAATATATATATATATATATATATATATATATATATATATATATATATATATTATATATATATATATATATATATATATATATTACATAAACCTTATCTAAAGAAGATTACAATCTAAAAATCTATCAAAAAATTCAAATGACGAACATATATTGTTCCATCAATTAATAAATATGATGGTAGTTGGGGTAGCTCTAACAAAGAAAAAGCGAATATATTTTCTAAATAAGTATTTTAAACTTTTAAACTTAAGTAGCTACATCTGAAAATCAATGATTAAACACTTATCCAGGAAAGCTCTTGTACTGCTTATGGTTATCGTTAATAAAATTTTACGTATATTCTGGTACCCATTACTAAGAAAATTTTTGCAAATTATCATGATCCTCAATTCTAATCAACCAACATCTTACCGATCTATAAGTCTGTTGCCTATTCTATCCAAATTATAAAAAACTACTTTGTTTGACTTTATAAACAATAACTATTTGTAGTCACGCGAAAAGCAAATATAATTTTTCTGCAAGACGATCAAATGTAATGTTACACCAAAACTGCGTGCGTACATGCGTGTCTCTGTGTGTAGTTACTGTATTTTTTGTATTATAGGGTTCGATACTTTTAAAGTAGATAATGTTTTTCCAAATTTAATAATTTGATATTTTTTAAAAATATTGGATTTAATATCAGAACAATATTTAGCACTTGTACTCTCAGCAACAACTTACCACATTCAATTGTAGAGAAAACGTTTTATTAAGATATTCTTTTTCTTTTTTAAATAAGCAAAATAAAATCCAATTTCATTATTTTATTATTAATCTATATGTACAAAAAAATTAAGCATTGATACACACTGCAATAACTAAGGAAATACTACAGCAAAAAAGCCACTGAGTGTCGCAAGTTCAAGCAACAAGCAAGCTGGACTTGTACTACAAAGTTGGTGGCAAATTTCCTGACATCTACTGTTTGGTCGCAAAACCATTAAGCTTCGTGCAATTAATTAGATAATTCAGTTTAGTCAAAATAATGTGTCAATTAAATTCCGGCGGGGCACTAACTTTAACGCCCAAGTTTTAAGATTAATCACGCGCCATGAAGCACCGAGCTGTTAACTCGAATATATGCTCGCGTAAGACCTACAGGGACATATTCGCGGTAAGAGCAGCTCGCAGAAGGGTTAATGGCTGCTTTACCACCAAGAGAACGTTGGAATAGCAAAAGAAGGCTTTAGAGCAATTTGTTTTGTGATCTGCTTTCCTTTTAAGTTAAAAATTTAATTTTCTCTTTGTGGGGCAGCTTTACTGGTTTTATTCATTCAGTTTAAACGTGACGTAGTTACAGAATTGTTACAAAAATTAAAAATGTATTAGCAACAAAAATGTCTTACCATATATTTAAATAAATCCCATTAAAAAATTAAAGTATACAGATTTCAGAAATACAAGGGTAGTTCCACAAATTTTTTCAATCTAATAAAACAATATTTTGTAGTAATTTTTGCTTTTATTATAGCTTTAGAAAATGTTTTCCTTTAAACGTATTGTAGGTATGCGTTAGTTAAAACCATATTGTCAAAGTATATATATATTTTTATTAAGTTACTTCAGAAACAGAACTTTTGAAGTTTTTATGGCATCTTTAAAGTTATCAATCACGCATTTTACCTTTTAGTAGAGAAAAAAATTATTAAAAAGAGATAAATAAGGACTACATACGACGAATGACGTATATATGATAATATCAAAATTTTTAAAATTATAGGTGCAGTACGACATTTATTATCGTGGTGCAAAGCGATATCTCTTTTCTAGAGCGTCGAAAACAAGTATTTTTTTAGAGTATGCACGGTATGAGACCCACCACTCATTTCCGGTAGATTGGAAATATCTCTCTGTATTTATAATTATACTATAATTATAAAAAAGAGTGTCTATTTGAATCTTGCCTTTCTGCCATATTGATTATTTTGATTGCGCTCATTCCATATTCCTATAGCAATGTGATTAAACACCGCATCAATTTTTTAAATTTATTATGATAATTTTTAAAATTGCTTTTTTACAGAAAACTTTCACCAAGCAAATATTAATAAAGATGTGAAAAAAAATATGTCAAAGGTTAAATTATGTAAAGCAAATTTATTTGTAATGAATATAAGCCACCGACATTTCAACGAAGTATGAATGTTACACCACCATCATATTTAGCTACGCAGGCGCAGCAAAAATAATAATTTACATAACAGCATGTTAATTAAATTTCTGAAAAATTTAAAAGGTATAGTTAGGCAACTTATTAAACAACATAATATAGTTAGAAACGTCTTGACAAAACTAATGAATATAAGTAAATAGTGGCTGAGATTTTTAAAATTACAATGTAAAGTTTTAATAAAATATCTTATTGCAAATATGAAACTAACACATCTACACTTATTTATTAGACATTCTTTTGATAAGGGTAATATATTTTATAAATTAATTGTACGTCAAGATATCTTATTGCCAAATCTTGTAAATTTTATCTCAAAACCAATAATATATTCGCGTCATATATTGATGTAGTATTTAGATACCACCTATTTTTAGCACATATACTAGTTATAATAACTATTAACACTTCTGTAATGTCAAAACAACACAAAATCTATGCAATTAAAGATCAAACTGGAACTCACATAGAAAAAAAAACAACAAAATCAATTCAATGGTAAACTTTAAAAATCCTCTCAATTTTAAAAAAAAGCAATATTTAAGAACGCAGACAGAGCTGAAAAGAAAGTTACACCAAATTTAGATACATAACAGTATAAAATATTCCAATAGAAATAAAGAAGTATTTTGCTGATAAAGGAAGGGTTAGATCAAAATGGCACAAAAGATAAAATGACATATATCCAATTACGTAATAAATTTAAACTAGAACTTAAATAAACACTCACCTACTTTAGAATAGTTTAAATCTTAATCTCTTGGTACACTACTTGATAAATAATAAAATCTTCAAAGAGGCTAATGATTTACCATATACATACAAACACTAAATGTAGAACTATAAACTCCAACAAAAAGATAGACTTTTTTGCAAAACATTAGAAATTAAGATATGCGAGATTATATAAACATAATCAATTGAGATATTACCAAAATAGAAATCACAGAATTTTTTAAACGCTAAATAAATTTTAAAAATGTCACGCCCACAAGAAAATTTCTGTGAAATAAAACAACACTAAAATTGTTTGCATAGCGGTAATAGTTTAGATAGTTAATACCATATTGAAAACTAAATAGTGCTTCAAAATGTATAAAATGTTTGCAACCATAAAAAATTAACCAATATTGAAGATTCATTAATTTGTTATCCCATATCTCCACACTCTTTCATTGGACAAATCAAATCTTTAAATTTACTTTTTTACACTAATTTTATTTTTCATTTGGACACTCCATTATTCAACAATGCCACTGCATAATCAAAAATTGTTTTTCTATATATGTAGATGTACAAGGTGGTTCAAATATGACTGGGACTGATTTGTGTGTAAACAAGCCGCACTGTGCAGCAGCTGTGCGACCTTGAGAGAGTAAAGCCACAACCTTTACCCTCTCTTTTGCTTGGGTTAAAATCTGTTCAGTCCTGTTTGAGAGTGGCTAGAGTGATAAGTGAATAGAGGTTACGCGTAGAATAACGCATTGTGATGAAATTCATCGTTAAAGAACACGCCCAGTCCTCTGAAATTTACCACAGACTCCAACAACAGTATGGGAAAAAAGTATTTCTTACGGACCCGTGTGTTATAACAAAAAAAATTACTTTATTCTATCACTATATACCTAAAACTGAACAACATTGACTGTGATTACTTTATTAGGTTCGATAGGTAAATTGTATTACGTATTTTTACTAACTAATCAACAATTTATTTTCAAACTTTTTTATATTTAATACTACAATAATGTGATAATATACAAAATTAATAAAGGTTTATAAAGTTATAATAATTATTGCGACAGGATTTTATATTTCAGGTTTTGCACCTGCACTTTTAAGTCCTATAAATGTGCAGGCATATCTATTAACACAATGATTACGCCCCCAAATATGTTTTTAACGGTATCGAAGGCGCGCTTGCCTAGATTAAAACCCCGTCGACAGGAATTGCAATGATGGCGCTATATTCTGACAAATTCCACAATTAGCGGCTTAAGCGTCCGACTCTTTCAGCGGGATAATGAAGTTATAATCGGCTCTAAGCCGTGTGTTCATCCTGCTCTGATGTAATCTCGAAACTGAGCTTCTTAGTACCCCTGCCCCTATCAGACAGCAGACGCTCAATTAAGGGTTACATCTTGGGACGATCGTGTTGGTCGCTTTTTTGCTTTTGCGAGGCGCGTCGCCTACCTCGAAGCAAAATAATTAAGGCGCAAATCAGAAAACCGGTTGTCATGGAACTGACAGCGGAAATTGCAGTTGGGGATGTCGGAAAAGTTGGACGCGACCGAGGGGTCCTTAAAACGGCGCAAAAATTGCTAACGACAGGAGGCGACATTAGAGAAAGCTGCCGTGCTGCTGTAACGACTTTTCTTTGTGCAAATCGCTCTCGTTTACAATTAGTAGTGAAGCGTTTTGTTTTTTAATATTTCTGGTAGATTAAATCTGTTTATTATCTTAGACACTACCTATGAAGTTTTCTATATATGCATCACCATATGTGAGTTTCACACCCAAAAGATTTGGATATTTAGTATGTAACAAATAAACATTATCAGCAAAAGTATTACAACTAATAATAATAAAGTCTATAAAAATATGTTATGTATATATTGTAAATAGGTTGCATAAAATTTTTCTTAAAATAATAATTCTGCAAAATATTTTCAACCACACTCACTCTATGCACTTTTGCAGTTATTGAACCAACTCTTCCAAGTTTCTTCAAGGATCTCTGTTCATTGGCAATATGAAACAGAATTTAAGAATGTTAATGTAGTAAAAATAAATGTCATTACTCCAAACGCATATTAAAAATTTATGAAAGACTCGAATATCAAATAAAAAGGAACAAAACATGTAGAAACATGTTGCCCGGGGTACGCCCAACATGACTCATAGTAATGCACGACTATACGGTTAGAAACAGGCTAGTAGCCTACTTAAAAGAAGAAGAACGAAAAGAAGAAAAACCGTTTATAACAGATTAACTCAAAAATTCTCCAAGTACACAAAAATAATACTATCCAAAACTACAATACTAACCTAAGTAGAGATTATTCTATCTGGAAGATAACTAAAAAACTAAAAAATCTCAAAATCATATACCAATTACGGGCAAAGATGGTATGTAGACCAGATCGAACAAAAAAAGTTTGATAAATTTTCAAGATGCACATCGAACTTTTAAACCCTTCAATCCATTACCAAACCACAAAAATAAAAAAACTAAGACATTTCTAGATGAGACGTGTCGAATATCTATTTCTATAAAATTTATCTTTCCAACTGAAGCAAAATTCAACATAATCAAATTGATGCAGTTGAGAACTCCAGGGCATAATTTAATAATAAGCAAAATACTGAAGATGTTTTTTAAAAAAAAACTATAATATTTACTCGCATCCTTTAGAAGTATGCTGACATTCATATAAGTATTAAAACTTGTTAAACCACCTGAACAGAAATCGTCTTATAAATCCATTACCTCGCTTCTTTTATTAAGTAAAATATTTGAAAAGTTTACATTAAAAAGAATTTAAAAAAACGTAGAATCTCCCATAGAATTTTTAATAGTAGAAGAAAAAATACTGCACGGTAACGTTCTTTGAGGTACTACAAGCATTTGATAAAATATAGTATACAGGACTTCTGTACAAAGTAACACAATTACTACTATTTAACACTTCTTGTAATCTTATTTATTTGATAGTTATTATTCACTGAAATACATAAACACAGTTTCAAGTATTATTTTATTATTCAGTGCCTCGCAGGACAAGGTATAGACGACGATCCTTTATCTCCTATTTTCAGATGACGTAACAAAGACAGATACCAGATACCAATTGCTATCTTCGCTGACAATACGAAGATCTAGGAGTACCCTTCATGCAAGATAAGATTGACCAATTTGTTTCTATCATGTAAAAACTTACAAAAACTAAGATGAGCGAGAGGACTTAAATGAATAGATGCCAAAGAGAACATGGACAACCAATTTATTATTATATATTGTGCAATAAAATGAGCATGCCCTCTTTCCATGAACAAAATATATTGTGCTGAGTAATATTGTGAGAAGTAATATTAATGAATGATTATCTCATTCCATGTCTTATGGTTGAATAACATGTTTCTTCCAGGGTAGATAGTCCATTTGATATAACATTACTTAATTAGGTTAGCCAATAGTTTAAAGAATAAATTAAAATTAACAATGCAAAAACATTTTAACATTATTTAACTGGTCTATCACGTACAAATAATGGTACTTAAAAAATTTCTAAATAAAAAACTGTAAGCAGCTAATCTTTTTCTAGGAAAACCAAACAGTGGTTAAGCTAAGGTGGACCAAAAAAGAACATTTTTTCAAAAAATTACTGATGTCTTCGCCTCCGACTCGAATAAACTAGCCGACGAAGTAGAACACCTCCTTCAGGTACAATTATAACTGTTGATGGCTATTAAATGTTTTACCTATACTATATACACAGAAATTTAACACCTTAACAAAAAATAAAGTTACCGGATACGGTCTACTTATGGGTAAGGTGTTTGTTAAATTGCTTAAAAGTGACGTAGTATTTTTAAGATATTTTATAAATCTATTTTAATTTCTACTAAAATTTGCACAGATAATTTTACTATTAAAACCAAGCAAACCCTCTTAACAAGTTATGTCTTAATGGTCTATACGCTTATTGCCTGATGCATTATATAATTGTATACTAGAACATTGATTGGATTTAGAAAATATAATTCGACAATTCGTCTTTTAAATAATACTGTCACTCCTTTTTAGTAAATATTACCTCTTGCTTAAATCTAACTTGTGCGATCGTTACTTCAAAATTTGACACGAATAATAATTTTTTGATATTTAATTTAACGACTGAGTACTTTAAAAAGCATCTTTAGATTATCATTATTTAATCTTGTATACTTCGGTTTTACCTTTACTGACGGATAAATTTATAGGAACATTTGCTGATAATACATTCCACACAAATCATCAAGATAATCTATGTCAACCCCATTTTAAATTGTACAGAATAAAATAATATAGAAACACCTTACAATAGTAAAATGTACTATTTCGGTTTTTATTTAGATAAAACACTATCACAGAAATGAAATAGGCTTACAAAGAAATTATATTGGTTACTTAGTAAAAAATTCTGTTTATCATTAGATAAATATGTAATCTGGATAACATGTGGAATTGAACTGTGGCGCTGCTTTTGTAAAAAAAAATGTTAATATTATCAAACTTTTCATTCTAAAGCATTATGAATAATTAATTGCAAATGTTTATTGGTGTACTGCATGTTGAGTTTGAAATACCATTAGCATAAGAAAATACCTGAAAAGAAATAACTATTTTTTGAGATTACAAGGTCATTCAAATATTACCGCGTGCAGTTTGCTTTATAGCCCTCCTCTCCAACGATTAAATAAAAAAAAATAGCTCACTGATTTATGAGGAGAATGGCTCTAAGGAACAGGATAACATAGATAGATGGATTCTCCTCATGCTAATATTGTCGTCCTATTAACTCATACAACATTATTGCTTATTTGTTTAACTAATTTATGTGTTTAGATCTTACTTTATTTTTAATTTTTTATTTTAATTGTAGATTATTATATTTAATTATATATTATAACTAACTGTGATAGTTAATATGCTAGTAAATTTTAAAAAAACCAAACTGTTGACTAAAACAAATTTTTGAGCTCTAGTTTTTTTGTATTCTCGTATGCTCATACATTAAATAAAACAAAAATTAGAGGAATTAAAATAACTGTAGTTTTTTTTGTAGAAACACAGAGCTCAGACGCTTTAACAGAACGCTCCCTACCAGACTTAATAATTTACATTACATTAATATGACTACATTTTTAGCATTATTAATTACTAGAAGGGTAATTAAAGGGTTATAAAGAGTTATATATAGCCTTATCTTACTCGAACGTCAACCTCGCTACTGTATTTAACAAGCCCGCCCTGACAATTGCAAAAAATGAAGGTTAATTTGATGACTGTACTCGAGATTGTAACTGTAATTATAAAACTATATATAATCTATGGTTTTTTGTAGAGATCAATTAGCGTTTTGTTTGTGTTTTCCCAGCTCACATAGATTTATCTAAAGTTAAATAAAAACCTTTATAAAAAATACTACATATTTTGTTTGATTTCTTATACGTAACGAGCTACAAACTGCAAAAATTTATTTTATTTTAGTTTTGATTGGTTGGTTATTGTTTAGAACGAGTTACTTCAAAATTTGTAAAATTTGAAAGAAATAGTACATTTTATTTAAAATCTGTTTAGCAGTATTGCCATTCGTTGCTTATACGTTTGTAATTCTTGGGCTCTTCAAAATATTTTGAAATATTGCACAGTTAGACTAGAAAATTACAATCGCAGACACAATTGACTAAAAACGTGAACATAATTTTTAATTTGGAAAGTTGTAAGTCTGCAGTTACTATAATCGTCAAATGTTTCAATTGGAAAATGTACACTGCCTTGTATTCTAATAAAACGTATTCAAAAACTTTTTAGAATTTTTCAAATAATTTGAATTGCTTAAAAAGGCTATTTTTTTATTATCAAACATTCTAAACAATAATCTTAAAACAGATACAGAAAGTGACATACTTTTAAAAATTGGTTGTTTTTTGGTGGGCAGCAATCAGTAACTTTTATTTCTAGACAATTAACTATTTTTAAAATTAAGACTACATACATAAACACAGTGTCTTATGGTCTAAGACAATATTTGCAAACATACAAATTGGAAAATGTTATTTCACGTTTTATCAATCAATGTGTTGTCTTTTATTCTTAAAAGACACTATAAATGTTGTAGCTAGTCTGGAGCACAATATGTACACGAAACACTTCCAAAAGCTCCCAAAATAATGCTCACAGAGAAATGTTTACCAATTGCACAATATCATTTTTAAGCTACATTGACTTATATAGTACAATGCAGTATAACTTTTAGTATTGTTTAATACTGGATAGCGTAAAAAGAACCTATGTTTTTCCAATAAGTGCAACTTCGTGGATTTTCAATATAAAGCAAAATAATCTGTAATAAATGCAATTTTAATAGTTACATATCGATTATTTGATTACAGAGGACTTCCTCAGATGGATAATGATCTTTTTGCTGTACACACATCCGGAGTCTTTCTTCAAAGTCTTGGCAGTTACAATTTCGTCGTAAATGCGAACTGATTTCAATTTTTGTAAGCATTGTTGAAAATTGTAATTTAGATGTAGAGAGTATGGAAAATTAATCATAGACAGTTTCATTATTTAACAACGTGTATGTATTATTAAAATGCTTTACAATATAATTTATCATTTGTTACTTTATGAAAATTTAGACAGCATTTTGATTGTAATAGTGTGCCTAGCGTTAACATAGTTCGTCAGCTAGTAGAAAGTTTGAAGAAACTGGTGATGGTGAATATATGATCTGGCCGTTTTCGTACTTATGTATTTACGAAAATATTGAAAAGGCTCTATCGCCTCTGTGAAGTGTCACTTTTAAGAAAACCTTTGTACCTTAAACAAACGCTTATACCTAAAATCGTAGAAGTCACAATTGACTTAAGAACTTTAGCTTAGAGACCATTAGAAACGTCGTAAATACAGTAATGTAATACTGAAAATTAGTATTTTTATGAACTCATAATAAATGATTATACCTGTTTTGACTTAATTGAATGCGTTTATAAGCGCAAGGTCCTTTAAGAGGATTAAAATCTTTCAGTTTTTTACTAATCACCGTTACATCCACGTCTGCTCACAGTTTGATTGGTAATTTTTTTAAAGATAAAGCAGAAGAGGACTATTATTGTAACAAGCTAGAGAATTTTTGGTTTCTTAAATTGAAGAATTTAACTTGAATAATATGTGATTTCAGCAAGATAGTGCAACAAGAATGTTTTTTGGACGTCTAATCTCCCAATTTGGTGATGAAATCTAGCTTTTTAGTTTATCAAATTAAATGTCCGTGACTTGCTGTCGCTGTTATCTTTAAAATAAAGTTTACTCTATTACTCCAAACACAATTGAGGAACTCAAAAAACACACTAGTACGTACCTATTTAGGGCATACTTTTCATCTTCCGTAAGATGATGGAGAGTGCTATTTAAAGACCCTAAATACTTATTAGATATTATATTCAAAACATAACTACTCTTTTGAAGAGGGGGGCTAATGTGTTACTGTGACTTGCAATCAATATATGGAAATTATTCGACAATCATTTGCACCACTCAACTGAAAAAACGTTTAGTTTTAACATAAGGGAGCTTACCTCGCACAACAAGAGTTTTGCTTCAAATGCTGTGTAAAATGTTGCCTGGGTACCTCATCTTTTAACATGGTGATAACACTTGCTCAGTTTACCAGAACCCCCCGTGACTTTTCTTATAGGAAAATCTCAGACTAAAGTTTACAAACATTCTTCCAAAAACTCCAAGCTATACAAAATGTATCACTCTAAGATATGCGGTGTACGAAGTGTAGCAGAAAAGTAATGAGACTGGCAACACTGCAAGCGATCTGGCAACGCTACGCTGTTGTCCATGATAGAGCACGTCTATAAATACCCTCCCATAGCACAGTGCGAGTTTCAACTCGTTCCGTTAACTACGTGATTTTTGTGACTGCTATTAGTGAAGTTGTATTTTGGTTATGCATCACGCAAAATGGAACAGCGGAATTTCAGGGAGGCCTTGAACTTCGAAAACCGACGAAAACATCGAACGTGTGAACACTCTTGTGAGATCAGACCGTCTTTTAACATAAAAATGTTGAGTGAACAATTAAATTTGAACAGATTTACCGTTCATCAAATTTTGACTGGACATTTGCACATGCAAAAGGGACCTCAAAAGGCATTCCTGTGGTTTCCCAGCCCTCCTATTCACCTGACCCCAGTCCCTGTGACTTTTTCCTTTTTCCTAAACTGAAAAATGTCCTCAAAGGACATTATTTTGAGACTTTAGAAAACAACCAAAAGAGTGTAACGGACATGCTGAAGACCATACCGGTTGAAGACTTTCAGCGCTGCTATCAAAAGTGGGAACGACATCTCGATCGGTGTGTAGCTGCCCAAAGGAACTACTTTGAAGGGGATAACATTGATGTTTGAAAAAAATAAAAATTTTAGTAAATAAAAAATCAGTCTCATTACTTTTCTGCCACACCTCGTATTTCTCAACACATGTGGGAAAGACTAATGAAAAACTTTAGAATACGACTTTAGCAGTGCATCGAAAATGAGAAACTATAAAAATAAATTTGTATATCATCCGCCACTTCTCTTTATTCAGCCTGAAAAAGTGGTTGAAAATTTTACGTTACTCTGTAGAAACTGTACTTGAACAATAAATGTATATTAATTAAATAATTTATTATTTGTCATTACCATTCATTGCAATAATTAAATATATATCTATATATATATATATATATATATATATATATATATTCTTCTATGAGAATTACAAAAGTTAAGTAGATAACTAAAGTGCTTGCGACGATACATTTCAAATACTTTAGCCATATCCCACAATTTATTTCAGGACAATAAAAAGAACGAATGGCAGATTAATTGTACAGTTTAATGGGAGGATGCTGTATTTAGGCTGGTGGCTATAACTAAAAGCGGCTATTAATTTTCAGCGTCCAGAAGCACATTGCTGTTAATTTGGCGGTTATGAGAGATTTATTTTAATTTATTCGCACCCCCACTTACCATAACAAACTGAAATTGCCCAGACGGTAGCCGCTCCTCAATAATTGACTGCAAACCTCTAGTAGAGCCGAGGTTGTGTAATCGCGTTTCATGCAGCACCTCGAAGCGTTTGTATCTATTAGGATTATAATGGTATTACCCTGAAAGTTACTAACACCCAGGATCCACAATTGCTGCTAAATGGTGATTAGTTTCGTTGAGGTATTTGAGTCTTCCAATTGGGGCCCATTTCGTCAACGTTACTATTAAAACTGCCTGCTTGGCGATAACTCAATTTGATCGTCTGCATGAAATCAAATTTGCTCGAGGCGAAGACATGGCGCTGATTGGCCAGGATCAGGCCGAACATGATGGTCGGTGAAATAACAATTTTCCGATCTGCTGGCTCATTGATTGGAAGTATAATCTGCATTTGCTAGCCGATCGACTTCGGCGTAATTCCATTGTCGACGATCTCGCTTCCGCCACTTGGAGCGCGTCTGCTGGCGATATTACTCGGCCGATCATATAAGCCGTCCGTGCAGCTTTAAAACCTACGTAAAATGTTAAACGTAAAAGTGCAGCGTGGCTAATGGATGCTCGACCTCAACGATACGACACGGAGGTGCAACAAAGAATTCTGCAGCCGCGGGAACTTTTCCCCAAGGAGTCGCGCAGTCTATAAATTCTAGTCACCGCCTCTAAACTGGGCTCCAACTTCGCTCGTGCCTCACTCGCTTGATTAGTCTCCAAAATTCACTTGTTGATTTAAGTCTGATACATCCTTTGATTCTGACTGACGTGGAAGGTTTATCAAAGCGTTCCCTTTTTAGCTGCCGGAAAAAATCAGATTGCTGTTGGGCGCGGCATAATGAGCGAACAATGATTGCGTGTCCGAAGGGTAATGACCTTGCAAAAGTTATCTGTTGAGTTTTTAATCACGAATGCTCTACTTTGGTTATATGATAAAGGTACGATTTTTTTTCTTTATTTGTATTTACAATCTGCTCAGTTAAGCAATAATTAAAATTTGTTGGTTAGATTTAGACTAACTTTTTTTATTGAAGAGTTTTTTATAAGAAAATTTAATTTATATACTTAATGTGTAACTAAACAGCTAATTATAATAATAAAAATGATTAGAAGTTATAAACGATCTTTTTGGGCCAATAGAGTAAAATCTATTTAGTTTATAAATTGTATTACTATTATTCACTAGATTCCTATTGGAATTTTACCAAAAAATATTTATTAGTTAGATACCATTTTATTAGATAATAGTAATTGTGATTTTAAACAGTAGTTCCGTGTGCCAAACCATATAAAAAGCCTGGGTTACGTCCAAGGAACCAATATTTCTTGTTTTTGAATGCTTAGTTGATGTTTTTTACTATTCTGCAAACTTACTCGATGGTGCCATGTTCTCCACTGAACCCGAATTAATAATTCGGTATTAGTTCGTGCTCTTCAAGGAGATGTTTCATTCTTTTTAAGTGAAGCTTTTCAAATAGTTTGAAAACTGTAGCCAATAACTGAGCTTCAGGACAATAGGAAGACGCCTCCGCAGTTAGATTTTCTGGTTTAGGAGTAAGTGCGGTGAAATACTTTAATTGTAACATAATATTAAATATGATCATTAAGTTAATTGTAAGTCCTTGCTTCGATAATTCTCGTAGTATTTTACCTCATCTAGAGTTATTTTTTTAATGAGAAATATAGCTGATCTGCAGCCTTCAGATATTATTGTATGGTGTTCTGCAAACGTACTAGCTTTTTCTTTTTAACTTCTGACCCATTTGCCACCAGTTTTTCGAATTGAAGATATTGCTTGTAGACCTAGTATTTTGCTATGTTTTCCAAAGTTTTCTTTTTCCTGTTATTGCTTTCTTGATTAACATAGAGAGGGTATTTTGTTTATTATTTGTGTTCAACTAATGGGTTGGGTCCAAAGCTGCACTTTGTATTGTATAATTTGAGTAGTTTACGACTTCTTCAATGTCATCTGCTGCTTTGAGCGGTATATCTTTATTTATTTTTTCATTAACCAAAATTTTAAAAGCATCCAAGTCCGTCTTTTTGTTGCTGAATTTAGGTATTTCTACTTTAATGAGTACGTAAGAATTCAATGTGATTATAACCGGAACGTGGTCCGAAGACAAATCAAAACATTCTGGGATCTTCATATAATTTTAAGCTATATTTTTGTTATATAGTAAATTGATGGGAAGATAGCTTAGATTGTTAATACCAAGTAATTTTAATAACTTTAGTAGTCGTTACTCTAGCGCCCTATTTCTGATGTCTGGCGTTATAATCACCGGCGGTAATAAATCATACACCTAGTGTTTAAAAAAAACGGGTGTAGTGTTTTTTATGTTATATCTAGGAGGTCTGCATATTGCTGTGATTGTAATTGGCACAGACAAATCTTTTATTTTCACACTTGTGGTTTGAATGTGCTTTTGAAAATATTTATCTATTTGACAGTATTTTATGAATATTTTTTATGATAACTGCCGTTTTTCTATCGGACAGTCTATTTGGATGTGGTGTACCGTATATAATATAATTAAATATGCTTAAGTAGGACCTATTGGTGAAATGAATTTTAGATATATTTAAGTTTCGGTTAGCGATAAAGGTATGCAACTCCTTAACGTGATTGTATAAACCGTTGGAATTCCACTCTGCTATTCTAAGTATGCGCTCCATTTAAAAACAATGTATGTGAGATTTCATAGTTTGATAGTATTCTCTGCTAGGATAAGCATAATTTTTTCTAGCTTATCAAAGTTTAACATTTGTGATGTGTTTGGGTGAGAAATAGTAAGTTTCCATTTACTAAGATTTGTGACATTGTTGTGATTACGTTGAGGTTGTCTGTGGTGGGAGTATTTTAGAGCGTAGAGGTGTAAATTTTTTGCAGCTCCTTGTAAACTTGGAATCTTTTACAAATGGCTGTATGTAAACCCGAGCATAGAATACACATGTTTGTGTTTCTTTTGTTTTGGTGCAAGTTTTTGTTAAATAATTTGCGCCACATTTTAACTAATAACGTGTAGTATCTCTTAGTGTGCTTATATCTTTGACAGGTTGCACATCATGGTATTTTTCTTTTATGCTGAGTTAGTTCTATTATTACTTTTATATATGATATTTGTTTGATTTCATAAATTTCTTTATTATTTTCACAAGAAGAACATAGATAGTAGCAGTTTAGTGAATCTATGCTTGGCGTTATATATATTTGTAACTTTGTAACCTTGGCTTTCTAGTTCAGATTTTAGGTTGTCCACATTAATCGAATAATGGAGGTTCTTAATTATAACTCTGAAAAGTTGCACTCTTTCATAGTTGATAGATGTGAAACTGTACTTTTAACTCTATTAGTCTGGCTAGTAAAGCCCTATAAGTATCAAGCTTTCCATCATGATTTTGACTTGGCTTTTATCTATGATTTTTTAAGGTGTACTATCTATGACGATGATGTTCAGCTCGTAGAAATAAAATTACTTAGCAGAAGGTCTATACAAAAAAATGTTTTGCTCAAAAGTTGATGTAAGCAAAGAGAAGGTAAATAAAAAATTGTAAATATAAATTTCAATTAAGCGCATTTTGTGATATTTATAGTTATTTAACTAGGCGACTTATTTTTTATTCATACATTATAATGCTAAAAATAACAATTTTTTATCAATCAGTTAAAGACAAAAAACTAGTATAATATTTTATAACTTGTTCTTTCAACTTCTTTATTTTTGTTTAGCTCAGAACCTATCAGGTATTGAAAATTTATGTATGATGCTATTTCATTTAAAAAATTAGATGTTTATTACATTATTACCTTTACTCGTTATTTTTTTTAAGTTGCTGATAAACTATGTAATGAGCGACCAAAAAAATCCTTGACTAGAAACGGCACGGTTTTAAGAAGAACAAGCCTGACTAATGAAATTCTTGCTTTTACTGGATTGATTAAGTAATCGTGTTATTGGTGTTAATAAGTGTACTGTAAGGCAAACATTGCTTGATTTTAAATTAAGAAGATAAAAGATGCCTAAGAAATACTTTGAGAATAAAAAATGAACTAAGGTATTTAATGAAAATGGTTTGTAATGTATAAATACTTAAAGTATATACACCTTATGTATCAACACTGACAATAATATTTACTATCCAACTTATTAGAGTAATTTTCAAAAAGTTCTTTATCTATATTGTATTAAATCACTTTATATTTAGTGCTGGTTTTGACATTTTGGCATATTTCTTCTTACACTTTTTTAAATAAACTTTGGCAGTTATAGTTAAAATAGTAATAAATAAAACCGTTACTTTAAAGTTCTAATCAATAGCGTGTCACATTAGAGGTTTTTTTTTTAGAAAACTTAGCTTAGGTTCTTATCTTATTATTTATAATCAAAAGAATTTCTGACAGGTGGCGTAATTTTTTAGTCAATTTTCTACAGTCACGTAATCTTCATTTTTATAAATATTTTGGGACTCTAATTAAATGTGAGCTCTTCCTTGTTGCCTTATAAAGAGCTTTTTGTTGTCTTTTTTTATATCTGTTGGTAGATATCTCAATTTGCTTTATATAATATTAAACATAATTTAAAAATTGTTGATTATAAAAGAAGTACCGATTACCACTATTATTGGGCTCTGATCCAAAATGTCATGACTTGATGTAATGTTTATCTATATTGAGAAAATTTTATTAGAGAACTAATAACTACAAAATTATATTTTAATTTATGGACTAATATGCTGGAGTGCCAGTCGATAACAGTAAATAGGTATTTAGCAAGTTTTTTTCTATTATAATCGCCCTTGGATGTAAACATTTATCCCACTGTTTTAAAAAATATTTTTAAATGTTCATTAATTTATGTCGAAAAAAACAAGGGATAGTTGTAACGGTTATTTCAATCAGGAGACTCTTGACTTTCTGATTCTGTTGGTATTGATTTTTTTGTATTATAATAGTTTGTAAATTCAACTGTGTATTTAATTAGTATTGCTGCATTTCTGTGTAAGGTGCCGTCACGGTAATTAGTGTGGTACAACTTGTATTTTGATATGTTCAAGCAAATATTGTCAGTAAGATCAGTTTCACTAAATAGTTATTTATTTGTAAATTCTCTCCGACTGAGAGTATATCGATATAATTTTAATTTTAAAAATAACTAGGTTTTTCTTTTGATTTAAAAGTCCATTGATGTTTTAATATGTTTAATTCATTTTATTTGTATATTTCCTCCTCGCAGTGCACATGTTGCTGGTGCATCTTTTGTTTTTTTATAATCTGTATACTTAAGCTTTGTTGCAACAAGTTTTTAAATGGCCAACCATATAGTTAATAATTCATGCGCTGAATTAAATTGTTTTTTATTTTATAATTTTGTTATATCTACAACAAATAAACTTAACTGATTTATGCAGGACGCTTATTATATTTTTGATTTCATGGCCTAGTTGAAGTAATTCTAATTGATATTTGATGTTTTAAAAATATTTTATAACTACCCTGTACGCTTCACTTGCTTTTAATTAATAAGTATGATTAAATATTTATGTCTTTTCAAAGTTTCTGGCTAATTTTCGATAGACGTTTGGGATTAATTTTTATAATATTGCTTGTCAATTTATTTGTTTTATCATTTTATTGTAATCTGGTAAACCATGTACAAATATTTAAGGCTTTTTAAAGGTTTTTATTATAGTAGAACTTGTAATATCTGCTTTTTCAATATTTCAATTATTAGATAGTAATATTATATATATATATATATATATATAATATATTACCGTAATAAGTTGCGTGATAAGAATTTTTTTCTTTTAGTGTTTCTTATCACTTCTCATAAATTTTCGCCTTTTACTTAATTATCTTATTTTTCTTTGCTTTATAAATGTTTACGAATGTTTGTTATAGTTGTGTTACAATTGATAAGTTTATTGTTGCATAAAAGTTAGTAGAGATTTATTAGTTCTGTATGAGTTTCATTATTGAATATGCAAAAGCTTGAGAATTTATAATTTGCTGGTTATTGTTAGTGTTCCTCGACGTGGTGCAAATACCGAAAGGAAACACTGGGTTTAAAAGTACAAACTTAATGAAATTATAGTTTATTTAATACAGTTATTTACATTCACTAAAAAAATATGCTATAAATTATATCATAAATGTTTATGTTGCTTTAATGTATAGTAATTTATTGCTTTTGCTTTGAATAAAAATAATTTTCCTAAAAACAACAAAAGCAGTAGTAACAGTTTTTTTTCTTAATTTAGTGAAGAATTAATTGAACCAACATCGTAAGTTATAGCGTGCGGTAAACTTTATAATATTGAGAATAAATTTGCATAAAATGTTTTTTTTTTAAATAAAATTTGAATATATGTATAAAATTAAATTTGTTTACCTAGTCTCGCTACAAACCTTGATAGTTACATTTTTAGAAATTTTGCAAGATAGACATTGAAGAAATATTATGGATATATGGATTAAATAAGGTATATTAGTAATAACAATGATAAGTAATTCAAAATATCCGTCTTGTTTTTTATTTGCATTTTTTAAATACATTTAAACGTCATGAATGGTGACATATTCCTCAATTAAAGATATTTCTCCCGCTGTTCCAATAATTGATTTTTGAGTTCCAAATTTATATGTGAGTTAAGCATATTCTAGCCTCTAGTTCTGGCCACAACTTTTAGTCTAGCGGATTTAGATGCTAGGTTGCATATGGGATATTCTTTGAAAGCCAATCTTGATTTTTTTTCTGGTTTTATGGAAATAGTAGAGTACTATTTCAAAACTTATATTTTTAAATAAAGTTTGCCAGAGAAATTTAAGAAACTATTTAAAACGTTTTTTTAAATATTACTAACAATAAGTATTAATTTTTGTCTTTGTATGATGAATGCTTTTAGATTTATTTAATGTCTATTTTGTGTAATTTTTATAATTTAGCGTTTGAATGTCTTTTTTACACAGAATATTTTTTAACACTGAACAGATTTTTGCGAGGTCATGCTGTATGAGCAGCTGTTCAACGAACTTAAAAAGTTCGTTACTGAATTCTATGTCTGTCGGTCTGTCGGTCTGTCTGTCGCTGTCACAAAATTATGGATTTTTTAAAATTTTAAAATGGATTCTTATAGCAAATTTTACGCTGATTTCAAAATCGAAATCAAAAAGTTTCTATCTCGAATAGTTTTCGAGATATTCGACTTCGAATTTCGGGAAAATTTCGACATTGCGATTTTATGAGTAATTCTTAAAGAAAATTTTACGCTGATTTCAATAATGAAATCGAAAAAATTCTATGTCGAATAGTTTTCGAGATATTCGACTTTGAATTTCGGGAAAATTTTCGACATAACGATTTTAAATGTGATTCTTATAGGAAATTTTACGCTGAATTCGAAAATGAAGAAGAAATTCTATGTCGAATAATTTTCCAGATATTCAAAAGGTTTTTTTAAGTTCGTTCTGGGATTGCTTACAGAGCAATCTCTTCGCCGGCCCCATGTTTTTATTTTCAAATGTAGCTAGCTTCTGAAAACCAAGGTCTTTCTTTATTATAAAACAAATTAACTTAAATGATGTACTAATATTAAATAATAATATCAGCATGTCGCAGAGATTACGTTTAATGAGTTTTTTAATTATAAATCGTAAAGTTTTACCTACACCTTAACTTCTAATCACATTAAATATTTTGATTGTACTACATTTTTATAGAAATTTAATTGTTATTTGTTTTTACATTGCAATTGACACTAGAATAACTCTTAATAAACTTGTGTTAAAATTTTCCCAAAAAATATTTTTTTTCTTTGAAACATTTTTGATATTTATGCTGAGATTAGATATTTAGTGCCTTTTGATTACAAAATTTACTACATATTTTGCAAGAACTATTAAATAAATGTAATAACAGAAATACTTAATAAACTTAATAGTAACGCTCTTTCACTTTAGAGAACTCTCTAAACAGAGATTCTGTTTAATCCTATCACAAAAAATAAATTTGTAGCCAGTTAGTGCACAAAATTGTTGGGATATCCATAGCGTCTATAACGATATATCTGGGTAAATGGAAACATTTTTTCAGCAATAAAGAGAATGTCAAAACCCTCGTGCAAAGTTTGGTTTACATGGTACATGGTGTATTCTCCAGGGCTTAGAGCTTTCGACTAAAATTGTTGTATGGTCTTTATTCAAGTTGATTTAATAGGTGTATAAATAAGTTCGCAGCTTTAGATTTCACAGGACGCAAATCACAGTTTACATGTAACGTATTAGTCCGCCCTCTTGCGGTTTTAAAGCAATGACATTTGGTCTTTCGAAACATTATGCGATTTGGCGTTTGATGCACATAACTTCAATAATTAGCTGTGTTCACAATGGCAATCACAAAAGAGCATATTCGATTTTCTATCCACTTCGCGTTTCATCTTAAAAAAAACGCTGCTGAAGCCACCGAAATGATTTTTGCTCCATATGGTGAGAATTCTGTAAGTCATGCAACGTGCAAAAAGTGGTACCAAAGATTTCGCGGAGGAGAGTTTAGTCTTGAAGATCAACCAAGCGCTGGACGCCCTCAAACATGGCCCCTTCCGATTATCATTTATTCCGGTCGTTACAGCATCACTTGGCTGATACGCCCTTTAAAACAGAAGAAGAAGTCCGAAAATGCATCGATAACTTTATCGTCTCGAAGCCGGTGAGCTTCTATCACCAGGGAATTCGCAAGCTACCCGAAAGATGGCAAAAGGTCATCGATGCCAACGGAGAATACTTTGATACTTAAGCTTTTTTTGTTTGTTTTTAAATAAAACTTTAATTTTGCAGAAAAAAGCTGAGAACTTATTTATACACCTATTAGTATCTTATAGTTGTACTCCGTATGTCCATATTTGGTTTAAATTAGTTTTACAAAGTATGAGTTTGTTAGATATTGATAAATTTGATTCTCTTTCCAATAGCTAATAAATTGAGAATCATTTTAAATTTCATTGTCACATGTCAGATGTCAATTAGTAACTAAACAATTACATTAACATATTTTTTAAATAATAAATAGTGTAACGTAGAATGTGAAAATTACAAAGCATTTCACTGCCGTACCCATGTATCAAGTTGTAAATTACAGCTCAAATTAAATTTTCTCTTGTTGTATGTACGAGTTAGACGAGCAATACACGCAGGAATAATCAAACACAGCGTTTGCACTTTGTTCTCATTGTCACCTGTGAAATATTGTAAGGTTGCAGTATTTAAATTAGGTTTGTAATTTTGATTTGTCCTAAAACACGCGTTACAAGTATAAATTATTGCTGCGTTAGAACAACAACATTTTTATATAATAAAAGGTATTATTAACTGACTGTTAGAAGCAGTATAACAAGAAACATTAATATTTATATAAAATAAAAACATATAAATAACAAAATGTTAAAAAACACATAATGACGAAAAAGCACAAGAGTCGTGTTTTTTTTCATGCAAATAATATGTTAATATATTTTAATAGCTATACAGTATTTTGTAGAACTTATTTAGAGTAGTAACTTTTATTTATTAGTAGCTATAGTGTTGCGGTAGAAAAAATTGCTTCGATATTTTCTTGCGTAAACATGCAGCTAATTTTATGAGTGATATTTGTAATTTAGGAATAAAAACTTAAACAAATATTATTTAAAAACTTTATTTCAAATAGGTTTGTCATTCTTCCTTGCTGGTTTTTAATATCCAAGAGTCTGACAAAGACACATATAAAACTGAAGTATTTATATTTGGTAACAATAAAATTTCATTTCAAATTAGTACAAAGAGTATTATTTAGGTAGTAGTTAAATTTATGTAATCTAAAACTATTTAAATATTATTCATTTAAAACAATGAGTACAACACAGTTTTATATATAAATCAAAAGGATTTTACTAAAAATCAGCACTGCAGAAAAGTAATTTGTTCATTTCATAAATGTGACCGTAGCTCAAAAGTTTTTAGAATTATATATATATATATAAAAAAAAATTATAAGTGCTGCTGTCACACAATTGTTCGTGCCTTTCCGTGCCGACCCGAACGCACCCGAATGACAAATTCTAGCTTGGCGGCAGGCGCGACCGAGGTATTATATTTCCGGAACCGCAAGCGATAGAAAATTTTCGTTTGAGAGCGGGTAATAAAGCACTCGTAAAAATAAAAGCAAAATAATTTAAGTTTAATTTAAATTTTAATAAAATTTTTCACAAATTTAATTCATTTATGTCTGATGATCTTTAACTTCTTTAATTTTCTTTTATTCATTACCTTTTTAAAGATCTTTGAGATTGTTTTTCCAACTTCCAACATCAGATTTTTCTTCACTAAAAAGAGTATTAAAGGTTAATAAAAATGTATAGAATTATATCGGGCACATTGAGCGAACATATGAAAGCCTTAACCTCTCAGTTTGCAGGCTATGCTCCCACGCGGGACGTTAGAGCTGTACCATTATTATATATATACCAATAAACAATAATAAGTAATCACATAATTAGAATTCAACCAGATCTACGGCGGGTGATAATAAAATATTTCTACGCTGAGGTGTTAAAGTAAACATTGAGACAAATTTGGTAACTTAAGTGGTAAAGTACATTCTGCAAAAAAAATTGACTACTTACAGATAAATAACTTTCTATACGGACAGTTTAGTTTTGTTTGAACGATTCCACGTTGCTCTCAAAATGTCGTGATGCCTCACAACGAAAAAATAGATGATAGTTTAAAAATACCCTTGTCAGCAGTGAGTCGGGTTATTACTCTATAAAAAATAATTGATAAGTGGCTAACACTGCCAAGATAAGCCGTTTCAGGTTGAGGAGTAAATTAAATGAAAAGTGATAAAAAAAAATTTAAAAACTAACCACAAAAAAATGGTCAAACTAGCCTGAGTATCAGGAAAAACAGAACCAGTTGCAAGTTGCCAAGAAGAAGAGACGTCAGAAATGTATTTTCGACGGGATGAAATTTGGGCGAAGATATGTCTAAAAGCATTAATCCAATCATTTTAACCATAAATTTCTTCAGAACGCTGTAAAATATGGGTGAGTTAAGCATAGCTGTCTAGAGTACTGTATGGCATGCTGACATATCATGTTTAATTTTATGTGATGGTAACGTAAATGCGGCCAAATGCATAAAAATATTTAATAAAATACTTTTGTTTGTTTCTAATAATAACATTGGCGTTAAAAAGATATTAATTTTATGGTGGATGGTGCTCTTTATCACAGAGCGCGTAAAACTTCCGCGTGGACAGAACAACAAATTCAACTTTTTTTATGTTTGAGGGAGTTTTTAGACATAAACCCAATTTCAAATCTGTAACACATTATCCAAAAAAACATAGCTAATAAATCAAGAAAACCTAACAACAAAACCTAAATAATAGCAATAATGATAGGAAAATAGCATACAGTATTTAAAAAAACAATAAATAGTTTAATTAATACCATGTTCTAAATGTTAAAAGCATTTTGACAGTAAAGTAGATTTAATTAAATATAATTACTGCGTTTTAAAGATTTGGCAAACTATTACTAGTACTAAGTCAAAATAGCTGTTTTAATATTATTAATCCAATTGTCAATTGAACATTCCGATTCAATAGCCTATAGACTTATCTTTGACTGGTCTTTAATAGGACAGAATTATCATAAAAGAATAAAAACTTGAATTTTTAGTCTTAGGTTTATGGCGAATGTTTTAAGTTCACCCAGTTTTGGTCTACTCCCCACCAATACTTTTAAATGGGTTATTAATGTATTACGTAGATAGATATAGTGATAATTTTTGGGAAAACTCGTTTGAAGAACCAAAAATGTTTGAATGGCTTACCCAGGTGACAGTGCTCATAGTGCTTTGTTTGTAGATAATAACTGATTAACCAACTTTGGACACTCTATGACTTACCGTTCGGGTGGTATACGAAAATATGTTTTTAAAAATTATAAAAATCAGTAGTTATAGTCACTGATGATGGCAATACATTTTTTAACATTTGCAATACTCCAATATTCCAACGCAGAAAAAAATTTGACCAATGTTTACTCCTTTATATTACCTACTTCTTGCGTGCCAGAACAGAGCACTAAAAATGCAACTTTATTTTCGGTTTATTTTTATTTTATCTAACCACAACCATTTCGGTTAAACTAATAAAACTTGGCGCAATAGACAAAATTGAAATTACCTAATTAGCACATAAAAATGTAATCTTATAAATGTAATTACTAATCAATCTGTTGTAAATTCAGATAATAGTTTTTTTATTAATAGGTAAAGAGAACTTACGAGCTGCTATAAGTAAATAGGTTAACATGAAATGGGTTATATTTTGAAAAAGGCAACGGAAGACTAACCACACTATCGTAATAGCTGAAAACTAAATACAAACGACCATTAGTCCGGGGAACACCATCAGTAGGGGAACGATGCTTAAAACTTCTTGTCAGCCTATATGAGTACTTTCAACATTGATAGGAAAATAATTAAAATAGCCACCTACAAACAAAAAATGGAAAATGCCAAAACGAGAGTAATGTAATGTATTACTCCGGTAGGAATGACTAACTAACAACATAGAAATAGGGTACCAATACTAAGCACGTCAGTAAATCTGTTATAAATTTTATACTTCTTTCGGGTCAACTCAAATTAATTCAATTACTTACTTCTATGGATAAATTGAATGTGATATAAGGTTATACTCCAACCGCCGACAAAAAATGCAACGATATGGAGAAGTTTTATAGCCAGTTAAACAAAATAAAAAAAAACTAAAATTAAAAAATATTAACATCATTATGAGCGATTTCAGTGCCAAGATAGGTAGGGGTGCAAAACGTTCAAAAATTTGAATTTGAACAAAAATGACAGGGATGAGAGAATGCTACATATGGGGCGTTTCACGTCAACTCTCCTAGCGCAGCTCGCGAGCGTCAATACACTCACTTTTCAGATTACGATTGCGGCATTGTAATACACTTGAAAACAATAATGAAGACATAGAATCGATGTATTTTTTCCTCAGCTTTTCGATAGTGTAATCAGTTTTTCGAAAAAATTATAACTTAAGCTCGAAAAAACACGAAACGTGTTTTTTCTCAAAGAAGGGCATTTTTAATATTTTCTTAAATAACACCAATCGAAAGACCAGGATTTTTTACATCAATATAGAAATTTTCAGAATACTGTTTTTCGTTTTTTTTTGAGATATTAAGCGACAAAGTTGATACCGCGCCGTCGGGCCGCTCGACCCTATCCCTATCTATTGACGTTTTTGTTACTTATAAATGATTTTTACTAATATATTTAACCAAACTACAATGTTTATTCACTTATATACATATTTATATTTATAAGGAACATAACAATAACAATTCATTATTTGTTTTTCTTTCTACTCCCAGCTAGAACGCAATGCGATAACCTTAACAGGGTAGATTTTGTAAACCCGATTTTGATAGAAGGGTTTTTACTTTTTACAAATTGATAAATTTTAATTAAATTTCCAGGAATCAATCGTTTTTGAACATGTGTTCTTGTGCCATCATCTTGTTTCACGGATACGTAATCTCTTATGTCAGGCATAAGTCGGCTTACTTTGTCGTTTTCATAAAAAATTATAAACCTAAATCCGATTTTCCTGTCTCCGATACTAAAATAGTAAAAGTAGAATGCAACTATGAGTACAACAGGGCCGGGGTTGCTGTTCTAGAACAAATTAAAAAAAAATTAGGAAATCAGACTCGAAACAAGTTAGGATTCTTTTGCTTACTCTTGCCCTAGCCTTCTGGCCACGAAATGATTTGATAAGCGAGTTTTCTTGCACCGAGTGCTCGTACAGCAAAGGAGCTAGTCGTTAAAAAAGGGATACTTTGAGTTCTCGAGAAGAAATAAAGGTAAAATATTTTTGTTGAAACTGAAATCGTGGTCAAAATTTTTTATGAAAACGACAAAGTAAGCCTACTTATGCCTGGCATAAGAGATTACGTATCTGTGAAACAAGATGATGGCACAAGAACACATGTTCAAAAACGATTGATTCTTGGAAATTTAATTAAAATTTATCTATTTGTAAAAAGTAAAAACCCTTCTATCAAAATCGGGTTTACAAAATCTACGCTGTTAAGGTTATCGCATTGCGTTCTAGCTGGGAGTAGAAAGAAAAACAAATAATGAATTGTTATTGTTATGTTCCTTATAAATGTAAATATGTAAATAAGTAAATAAACATTGTAGTTTGGTTAAATATATTAGTCAAAATCATTTACAAGTAACAAAAACGTCAAGTGTACGGCGTCGAGCCAGGCCGGGTCGGGCCGAGCGTCCCGACGGCGCGGTATCAACTTTGTCGCTTATTATATGTATTATTATATGTATATATTATAGTAATAAAAAAAGTAAAATTCAACAAATGTAATAAAAACAAGGGGCTAAATAATTTTTAAGAAAGAAGTTGAAAGTAAACGTTTGAATAGACAGTGTGAGATCGCTTGGAAATAAAACGAAAATAATAATAAAAATACTAGAAATAAAAAAACTGAACAGAAAAATAATAAGTGATGAGTAACAAAATGAAACAAAAATATATATCTTTCAATATGATTTGAAGAGAAAAATAATAAAAATCACAAGGAAAAAATAAAAAATGAAAAACAGAATATAAGTGGGGTACAGAAACGGAAACATCGGAAAAACGAAAATGTTTGATACAAATAAGGACAGATAAAATAAGCAAAAATCTATTAAACCAAGAGACCTAACATAATAAAACTAAACTAGCAAAGTACATGAATAATGATAAAGAAAAAAGAAAAATTTTAATATAGGAAATAAAAAAACAAGCATAACAAAATAAAATAACAAAGAAATAACTAGAAACAAGGACAAAATTAAAGTACTTGCATGACAAATAAAATTGGCACTATAGATAATTATTAAAATGAGCAAAAAGGGCTTAGCTAAATTGTATTTAAACAGTAGAAAGCATAAATAATATTTCAGTATTATAGTGAAAGTTTTTTTTGCTATTTTAAAGCATTTTATTACACATATTAGGTTTTGGTGCATATAAAATAAAAGCCCGCGTACGGTTTGTCCGTCCGTCCGTCTGTCCGTCCGTCCGTCTGTCCGTCGCTTTTTTCAGTTCCTTAATAACACGCGTTTACATTGTTGTTTAATTGATAGCAATAGATATGTATAGATTTACAATTCTTTAATAATAATTTATATTGTTTCACGTTTCCGATCCAGAGGTAAAATCCGATCCAGGGAAAAAACCGATCCAGTTAAAAATTTATATGTATAAAAGCGCAGGATATTTGTGGAACATTGTTCCATGTTACTACCTTGTTTTTTTCTAATAAACATTAATCGGATTCCATAAATATGACAGTTAAGAAAATTTTCTGCCAAATATTCAATTTGTTTTGCCTTTTAGTTAAATTATTGTTATTTATTTTTTATTTATTTTGTCGTAGTTTTCCGATTTCATCGACGAACAAGTTTTTATTTCTAATATATTGTTTCCTACAACCCTCTAAAATTACCTTTCAGATCTTATCAATGTAGTAATCTGCCTGACAAATTCATTATAATTTTTGTTTCAAGATGATTCTATAATAATCAAATTGCACTCTTATTTTGCTATTATTTTAGATATAAGTTCTATATATATTAAAAACACATTTACCTCTTTTGTTGACGATACCCTTTTCTACTTATTAACTATAGAAAATGTTGTTTTTATGGAAATTTTAGCATTAATTATTCCTGCAAAAAAATCTTTAGTCTCGTGCAGCTTGAAAACAAAGCTCTACTAAACTAAATCTTTTAAGATTCTTAGGGTAACTACCACACTCTAAGAATTTAGCTAACAAAAAGCATGCTTCCCGAATAGGGGAAACTCGAGCTATCCGAGAAACAGGAAAAGCTCAAACGCAAGTTTTTGTTTGAAGTAAAACCGACGCAAGTTTTTATTATTTTGCTCGCCGCGCTATACAAAGAATTGGAATTGCCTGAAATAAAACTACCAGCGCGGTTCGGGAAACGCTGGCGATACAAAGCCATCGTATGATTCTTAAAACTTTAAGGTTATGCTTCTGGGGCACAATTTATGAAGCCTCTCGACCAGGGCAGCTGAGAACTTCCGGTTTATTTCAACGACAAACTTGGCGATAAAACAATCCTGCAGGAATTTTAACTTCTAGGGTTGCTAATAGCTAGGTTGGTATTACTTGAAAGAGGGCCTTTAGGTCGGTGCGCAAATTGTCAGGGTTTGAATACTTTTTGGGCAATGCAAATGGACCCAGAGCCGCTGAAATAACATAATAGTGCAATCGTCGTCTCCCTTCAAATGTATGTTTGCCGATTCCTGAAATTCGGAATTCGTGACCTGCATACGTTTGGAACAATGCGAACTTTGAGTGGCGATTGCAGTTATAGCAGCCATGCGTTTTCAATTTAAAAGCGTATTTATTGATGCTAAGGTAGATATTGAAGTGTAATTTTTGTATGTAGGCCAAATAAAAAGTTAAATCTAAAGAACCTCACATCTATATATTTGATTAGATTTATAGGATTATGTAGTTATTAAAAAAACTATTACTAAACTTACGTTTAAGTAAATTAGTTGCCCAAGTCTCAATTTCAATCAACTTGGAATGCGTCAGATTATGTGCAGATTAAATTTACTATGGTTTATAGAGGATTAAACAGAATTTAATTAGTTCTACCTATCTCAGCCTGTAAGAATTCATTTAAGTGCTTAGTTTAATATGATGCAGATAAATTTAATTAAGACCAATTTAATGTAAAATAAAATAAGGGACGGTTGTTATTATATATATAATATATGAGTGAACTTAAAACACTGCACTATAAAACTTCAGCATTTATCAAATAAAAATTAGAACTATTTATTTTTATGCGTTAATCAGTTTGGTAAGTTTAACCATAAAATAGATAAAAATTGTAAACAGATTCTTAGATTATTAAAATGAGTGATTGACTTCTAAAGCTTTATTATTGATTTAAGTTATCCAGTGAGTTTGTTGTGTAATTTAGCGTTTTTAACGAAAACCAAACAGATAATTAGAAATTTATTTATTGCAGTCCAGATTTTCATTTATTCTTTTTAGAACAAATAATTTTAGAATCATTTTCTACAAACTTTTGTTTGGCATAGTAATCAATTCTTAAGATGGAATTGTACTATTAATGTCAATAGTACTATTTCTGTACTTGAAAAGTTTCTCCGCATTTTATTATGTTTTGTTAAATTTCAATAATTTGATCTTATTTTATATTTCTTTTGAAGTAGCTAATCTAGGATGACAAATATTATATAGTAAGAGTTTTGATTGTTTAACACATTTTTTTATTAGTTTCAGCTACGAGTGATCTTCGCTCGAACAGCTGCAGTTTTGAATTCCTCATTCAGATAATTAAAGTAATCTGGATAATCCGGCAGTCAATTAACCGCACGTAAGTGATAATAAGGCAATTCACCTGGGTAGGTAACAGGCCGTTTAGGCGTAAAAACCTTTAATATTGGTTTATTGTTTAAGAACAGCTTTCAACGGCGTCCCGAGTTATCGAATCAACGTTGTTTCAAAAAGGTAGACTTTTTAACTAAAGCGCGATAGCATTCATGTCGATAACATAGTTTGTAGTCTGTATTACTAGACACATAATAAAGTATTACAAAAACAGATGACGCATACAACCAAAATTGGAATTACGAATGCCAACCGAATTTGCTTAATTAAATATCTTTAAGTCTTAAAGCAAGCTTAACTACCCTGCAATCTATGGTGGAATTCTAAAAGATTCTCCCCACCAAACTTACTACTATGCGTTTTCAGCCAAAAGCTTGTTTAGAATTTTATCTATTGTAGTTGATATTCACTCCATATATGTTTATTAAAAGTAACATCTTATATTTATATTATTTATATACATATAATCGTACTGCTACATAAATAGTAAATTCTACTGTATCATACAGTGCTTTTTTAGTTGATTATCTTTTTCGCTATTAATTCCGAATTGATTCACTCTCCACAACCTTATAGAAGGCAAGGAAGTGGCAACTAACTTTTCCACAAAGGCTGAGCCGCCAATTTGAACCATTCAAGTGTGTACCGGGAGCTCCGCATTGGAATTGGGCCGCCTAAATTCACAAACTTCCTCATATTCGGCGTGTTAAATTTTACGCACGAATTAAACACAATCAGCAGCGAACATTACGCCCTGCAGGAGACGACCGAACTGCTAATTAATGTTCTAAATATGAGACGCAGATTAGCGAACGCGAACAATTAAGAGAAGCGCAGTCAAACACCGAGGCGGCGCCGGTATGTGGGCTTTATGGGAAGCGCGGCGAAATTGAAACGCAAGATTGCGTTCGCTCGATCGCGGGGGTGCTGCGGGGAACGATTTACATGTGCAAGCGCGATATTAATCAATTAGATTTATGGCCGGTGTAGGTCAGGGAGGACGCGAAAAGGGTTGGCCCGGTTGGATCGATCCCGGGGCTGCTGCACCATAATTAGCGAAATTGAATTAAAAGTTCGATGCACGTGCTTCGGCGAAGTGTTCGGACAGAGAAATCAAATTTAACGATTTCCTTTTCCTAATATCAAAGTTACAAAAATTATTAGGAAATAATAATATTTTGTAATTAATAAAGCATTGAGTTAGTTTCCAAGTAATGAAAAATATAGCATGAAGGTAATATAAAATTGTACTCAAGAATTGCCGCTTTTATAGGGGGTCCGATAATGTTTTTTGGAATTGCAAATTATTATTGCTGAAATGTTTAGTGCGATCTGAGCATTCTAATGGGTAAATTTAGATTCGCGACCGCTTTGCGACCTTGCGACCAAACGACTAGGCCGATTTTTACTAAAAGTTTCGCACTGCGTTCGCTACGGACGGACAGACACACACACACACACACGAACCAACTTTTTTGGTGTCCTGAGACTATAATTCGTCCAGAAATGTGAAAACTGGATAGGTCAAATTTCCGCCGATTACATTACTTTCCTTATTATAGTATAAGGAAAGTAAAAAATAATATACTAATAGCCCGTTTTCATCTTGAGCACAGTAATTTGTAATAATTATCATATTAACATAAGATTCCAATACAGTTTCAAAATAAAACTGTACAATGTATTTAGGTATAGTACAAAAATTTTTGCAAATTTTGGAACATTTAGCTTTACTTTAAAACTTCTTTCATTATCTATGTATAGCAATCTTCCAAATTTAGATAGATTAGACACTTACCCAAAATTTCGCCCGGCTGTAGGATTACGTAAACTGAAAATAAATAAACCATGTTACTTATAATAACAAAGCGTTTATATGTTCGCTCTAACTCATAAAGACACCATCGCTGATTTTTGTACATCTATGCAAGTTTAAAGGGAAAGTTTGGTGCCACGCAGTTACTCTACTTGAAAGTGGTTTGTATTTGACCCACTCACAAAGTGTAGAAGTTCTAATGTCCTAGCTGACTAACCGACTAATTGACTCAACATTGCCCAGCCCAAATAATTGGATGCAGAACCATCTTAATCGGAGGTTATGTTATGTATATGTAAAACTACCATTAAAATTCCATCCCTAAGGAAGTAAAAAGGGGTGAACTGGTTTAGAGCTTTTTTGAAGATGACTGACTGAGATGAACTTTTGTATGTAGGTTCTTTATTAAAATTTATGGAACTCGTATTTCACCGCCTTTCGATTTAAAACCTTCAGTACTGCGAGATTTATAAAAAATGTTGTCAAAGTTAAAATTTTATTTTTTTATGTGCCCTCAAAAGGCTTATGTACTTAATTTTTAAGATTTGAATTTCTTTTAAATATTGAAAAAATTAGAGCTTTTGATTCTTAAAATTACAAGAAAATTTGAACAAGTAGTTTAAATGTCTTGCCGTAATCATAACAGGTAAATGGTAAACTAGAAGCAGAACTGGTTGATAGTACTAAAACTAACCCGTAATTAATCCAGCCTTCACACAAATATTGAGTAAAAAACAACTAACAAATAAAATAAAAATAAGGATAAAAACTATGGCTCAGGATTATAAAAAGCAAAATAAAGACTTTTAACAGGATTAAAACTACTAGTAAATGCCCCCTTGTGTGATAGTAAACATCACACATAATTATGCCTTAAAAAATTAAAATTTATTAAAATTTTTATTTAATTATTTTTGCGTTTGATTTTATGACGTGGAGCTGTAGTGGTCTAGTGGATATGTCGCTAAACTACGAAACTTAGAGATGCGAATTCGGGTTCGAATCTCGCTCTCGCCAATTCGATCGCTGACATTTTTACGGTCCAGCTCGTCTCAGGCTGAAATAAATGAATACCGGGAGGTCAAACCCTGGGGTAATAATAAGCAGTCGGTGCGTAGCGTTAGCCACGTTACTACCCTTGTGTACCTTAGGCTTTAGATTATAGCAGACCTATCCTGTTACAACCCCAAAGGGCCTTCGTGGCCTATTGCGGGGAAACTATTATATTTTATTACGTGATATACAGATCACAAATTTATTTTGACAAATTCTTTAACCTAAAAATGATGTGACAAAGCAAACGTCATTTTGACGTCTTAAAAGTTATCTTGATTAGCTAATTACTTCATGATAATAACAAGAAACGCCACCATGTGAAGAAATTAAAAAATGCGCATTTTTTGGCATTTGTACCGATTGAGTGTAGTTCGAGATAGCTAGCTGTCATCGTTTCGAAGACATAACCTTACAAAATTTTAGATTTTTAAACTTCGACATTGTCGAATAATTTTTTTTTTATTTGAAAAAATACATCAACGATCAGAACTATGTACATATTTATACTTAAAATATAAGACACATTAGTTCTATGAGCTGATTTGCTGGCAAGAGGCTTGAGGGATTTAACCTATTGGTATTACCCTGGAGACGTTATTGGTTGAGTAGGTCACAAGGCCATTTCTTATTGAGTCTTTTGAAGGCTGGTTCTTCCAGTAAAGGTTCGACTAATGGGTTTGGATGTGCTAGAAGACGGGCATGGTGTTTTACTGCACGTTGATGAATTTCCTCTTTTACAGTTGGCACTTCTAAGTCCGTATGTAGAGTTAGGTTGGTGACATACCATGCGGCACCTGCGATCTGTCTAAGACCCTTAGATCGGAATCTCTGTATAATGTTTAAGTTGGACATGCTAGAGCATCCCCATAGTTCCAGTCCGTAAGTCCATATAGGCTTAATTATTACCTTATAGAGAAGTCGTTTGTTATCGAGGGAAAGCGGAGATTTTTTACCGATTAGCCAAGCCATTTGTTTAAATTTGAGGTCCATTTGTTTTCTTTTCTTTGTAATGTGCGATTTCCAAGTTAGCTTTCTGTCTAGATGTAGTCCTAGGTAACGAGTTTCGATAGCGTGTGGTATTTCGACAGTGTTAATATAAACAAGAGGACACTGTTGTCTTCTTAATGAGAAAGTTACGTGAGCAGATTTGCTTTCATCTTTATGTGTCGTCCGCAAATGTTCCTACTTCAACATCCGGGGCTGTAGGCAGATCAGCAGTGTGGATTAGATATAGCAGCAGACCTAAAACGCTACCTTGAGGGACGCCTGCGGAGATAGAAAATATCTCTGATAGTTCTTCGCCATGTTTGACTTGATATGTACGATGTAGTAAATAAGATCTTAGTAATTCGTAGTAGTTATGCGGAAACAAAAGCTTGAGTTTATATAGGAGGCCCTTATGCCAAACTTTGTCGAAAGCTTCCTTCACATCTAAAAAAACAAATGAACAGTAATTTTTTTCTTCAAAGGCTGTATAAATAATATTCGTCAAACAATGACACTGCTGAATAGTCGAGTGATTACGACGAAACCCAAACTGGTGGTCAGGTAAGTGATCCGCTAGAAAGTCACCTTCGTTTATTCGCTTTAAAATAAGCTTTTCCAGAAGTTTTGATATCACCGGAAAACGGCTTATAGGTCGATAATAAGTTAGTTCCGTTGGCGGTTTACCTGTTTTAGGTATTAATATGATGTGTGCATGTTTAAATTCGGAGGGCCAGTAGCTCAGACATAGGATGGAGTTAAATAAGGTTTTTATTAATAATAATCCGGAGTAGGGTAGTTCAGATAGTACTTTTCCGGTAATTAGATCAAATCCAGGTGACTTATTCTTTTTTAAATATTTTATTTCATGTTCTACTTCTTGTACAGTGAAAGCTTTAATCGGTGGAGACAGCTGAAGAGGAGCATCTAGGAAATCTTCTACTTCGGGGTTTGGATCATTATTGTGGGGTTGTAAGACTTGTGCAAGATATTCCGCAAATGATGCCGCCTTTTCTTGGTCACACCTGGCCCAGGTACCATCAGGCTTACGAAGTGGTGATATGGTAGGGGTAGGACGTTTAAACCCTTTTGTTGCTCTCCAGATTGTATCGTATTTGGTGCTTAGGTTCTCCACATAGGCTGTGAAAATGTTGTTTTGAACTCTCATAACTTGGTCTTTAGTTTGGTCATAAGCCTGTTATAGGTATTTTTATCAACGGGATGCCGACTTCTTTGCCATCTGGCTCGTGCTTTTCTTTTTCTTTAACCAGTTCCATTATTTCCATGGGGATATTTTGGGTCTGCCGTTCTTCTAGTTTATATGTGGGAGTAGCAGACCAAACCGCTTCTTGGACAGTAGTGATGAGAAAGTTTGTTACTTCCTCTATATCAAATTCTGTTTCTATATGCATCGAGTACTGAGATATTTTATGATCAATCAATTCCTTGAATAGATCCCAATCAGTGGTCTTATTATGCAATGTTGGCTTGCTTTTATTTTTTATTACTGATGTGCTGATGGTGGCGATGACAGATGTGTGGTCCGAGTTCAAATCGAAGTTAGGTCTAACCTCCGTTAAGTTGATCGAAATTCCATTTAGTATGTAGAAATCTAGAAGATCAGGTACTTTATTCAAGTCTGTGGGCCAATAAGTTGGCTCGCCCGTGGATTAAGTGAGATACCGTTTTTCGGTAATAAGTTTATAGAGTTCTCGTCCCTTCGTAGTTAATCGTGATCCCCAGTTAGTGTGCTTGGCATTGAAATCCCCGCCAACAATAAAGCGTTGACCTAGGGATTCAAAGACCGGTACAATGTGGTCCTTGGTGATGTTGTATCTTGGAGGACAGTATGCGGCTGATATTGTTGTCGGTATGTCTTGCATAGTTAATTGGATTGTTGTTGCCTGCAGAAAATCTCTGTCGCACTTTGGTAATTCATGATGGGCTATAGATTCGCGGACAATGATAGCTGATCCACCGTGTGCGGTCCCATCCGGATATTGGGTGTGATATAGTATATAATTAGGTATTCTCATATATGATCTTTCAGTGAAGTGAGTTTCTGATACCAGCAATACATCTATGTTATGTAGTATTAAAAATAATGTCGAATAAATAAATTAAAGATAAATTATATGTAATTAAAAAGTTTGTTGAATATTTGTAAAATTAACTTGGATTTCAATTAAAATTAAACAGCACCTTTTCCTAAAATTCACGTAAAGTATATGCCGGATTTTGCGGAAACTTCGTGGTTTTACGAGTTAGTAAAGGATTTTGCACGTGCACAGAATTTTCATTCGATCTTTGAATATTCCTAATTTATGGTTCGACGATAAAATCAAAACGTAATCCTAACGTTATCTGAGTATTTCTTGTAGCAGCAGAGTTTTATCTTCTTAGGCTTTGCAAGCATGAATTTAAAATGCATCAGAGTGTTTCACCGATCGCGAACGAACATAGAAAGCGATGAAATTCGAAATATACATGGAGGCGTCTGTTTTTGTCGGAATATTGGACATTTCTTGCGCGATAAATTCCAATTCCAAATAAGCCTTTATGTCAGTTTAATCGGAAGCTGGCAAGATATAAAATAATGAACGGGCGTTAAATATTTTACTGCGCCATTAGGGCGAATGTAAAGCAGACGGTGCGGAGGCTCTAAATCTGCAGCTATTTAAATAACAATTTGGTTCATTCGCCGGCATTTTTTCTCCATTTTCCACTTTCCAATTCCAATTTGCTGCCCGATTAATGTCTTCCATTACGCCGCCCGAAGGCAAATATTTTTAAGTCATAACCAGTCTATAAATCACCGGCTCCGGGAACAACGGGCGAGATGTTTGAAGAAGATAAATCGTGCGGTGCAAGTTAAAAGTTTGCTTGAACTTTTCGGAAAATGTAAAATAATCGACCTGGCTGTCGCCTTCACCTCGAAGTTCCCGCTGGTAACAAAGCAATTTTTCCGAAGTGCGCTACCTAAAGGAGCAATGAGGTGATGCCCAAATTTATCATGCGACTGGTGTGTTGGCCGGCACTGGAAATATCGCTCTCTAAACTGAGAGGGAATTTCAAACTTGCGAAATAAATCATATTTGACATTTCAAATAACTTTTATGCGAAATCGGCAATATTAAGCGCCGAAGTCGGAATTCCCTGTCGTTTTCCTGTTTTTCGTTTGCTTGCCCTGTCGCAATCCCAGCGCATTACGTTTCACTGTGATGTAAATTACTTCAAAGACAGACAAGAAGGTCGCCTGGAGACAAGGTTTTCCGAATTACTGAAAGGTCGTGCAAATTCTAATACGCTCCTGTCAAGTTTAAAATAAAAATGTGCAAATATCCTCTGTGCCGCGAATACGTGACAAATATCAACCAAAACTACCAATTTATATGCAAATAGAATGCCTAAAAAGACTTTATGGACGGTTTACATGGTATATGATCTCACTTTAATACGTGCGGCAATACACAAACGGCAAATCTGCCATTTTTCAAGTTTTAACCGATATTAAGTGTTTGTTTAAGAATTCTTCTTTTGGTTTCTAGTCACTATATTTTTGTTTATAATTGAAACACTTGTAATAAAAGAATTAGTTGATTGTAGTTTTATTTTTATATTTTAATTTTATTATTTCGGACGTAGTAAAGTTATTTATTTATATATTACAACAATAGTTTTCTATAAAATTAATAATTTCTTATTTTAATTTGGTTTTCAGCAATAATAATATTTAATATTCAACGTATAGTTGCTGTCTCCCAAAGGCTTAAACGTATTGTGTATATTCCTCTAATTTTGATTTATTTTTATTAGATAGTCTTGTTTTGTTTACAAATAAAAAGTTTGCCCATGTTTAATTTTTCCCTATTAAGGAGGAGTTTAAATTCAAAAATTTTTTGTACTTAAAAATTTTGTTTGTAACGGGTGTTTTTTATAGAGGTATAAAACTTTAAGTTGGCAACACTTTTTTAACTGGCGGCCATTTTGTCAGCTGTCAAGTGATTTATGTTTAGTTTGGTTTGGCATTTCAACATGAATAGATTGATGCCTGAACAACGCTTCCAAATTGTGCAAATTTATTTTGGAAAATCATGGTTCTTTAAAAACGATGCTGGTCAGAACGTTACAGTCAATGGTTACCGCTATAGAGCCATGATTACTGACTTTTTCGTTCATCAATTGAACAACCATGGTGCAGGAGCAGTGGTTTCAACAAGACGGAGCAACATGTCACACAGCTCGTGCCACAATTGATTTATTGAAGGAAACGTTTGGTAACTGCATAGTTTGACGTTTCGTAACCGTGAATTGGCCTCCAAGATCGTGCGATTTAACGCCGCTAGACTATTTTCTGTGGGGATATGTGAAGTCGCTAGTCTACGCCAAGAAGCCCGAAACGATTGACCACTTGGAGGACAACATTCGCCGCGTTATTGCCGATATACGGCCACAAATGTTGGAAAAAGTCATCGAAAATTGGACCTCCAGATTAGACTACGTCCGAGCCAGCCGTGGCGGTCATATGCCAGAAGTCATATTTAAATTATAATGCCAGAAGATTATCTTTCGAATAAAGTAAATATCATGTCAATTTAAAAAATTCATCTTTGTTTTATTCCATTTCAAAGTTCTATACCTCTATAAAAAACACACTTTAGAAGTTAGCCTAGACAAGTATTTCGTCTGTGTTATTATTTCCTTTTTATTTTAGACCATATTGACAAGGTATATAAAATGATTTATAAAGCTAAAAAAGCTAAAATTTGCGCAGTAAAATAAGTGAGAATATTGAAATCAAAATACATTTTTAGCAATCACTTTACTCACTTTACTTTCATGAAGTGCATCAAAAGTATGTGTGAGTGATACTAGAAGAGGTTAGTGGGACCGTGAAATCGCCGTTATAAGTTTAGCGTACTTTTCTAGAACTAACTAAAATTTAAATACTTTTTAAATAAAGTGAATAAAACAAACTTAGAAGGTGAGCAGTCAAATGACTGGCTTTAAATATTACCTACCAACAGCAGCACTACAATCAATTTATTATGATCTAAACTAACAAATGCCATATCAGCAGGTGCAGGAATCAATTCAGCAAATGCAAACATTGCACGGACTTTCACTTTCCTTAACCAAAATTTATAATGTTTTTTTCAAATCAAATTTAAAATTATCAGTCTAACAAATCGGATATATTTAGCCCTTAACAAGAATGCTCAATACCGTCAGGCAACGTATGGTAAACTATAATAAACAAAAAATAGCTACCACCAGAAAATAAATAAAAATTACCGAGTATTGGTTAAGAAATCACTTAAAACGAAAAATAAATTTAACCAGCTCATGGAAGACAAACTAGGGAAAATGAAAATGAACTCGAGAAAGTAATAAAAGTGACAAAACTACCACCAATAACATTTTACAAAGTGAGATATATTAAATAAATATAGAAAGTCTTAAGTAAAATAGTATCTAACAAACATGTAGTAAAAACACTTGCTACAGTAGCAGTAAAAATACAACTACAGCAAGCAGAACATGATTTAGCCGTCATCAAAATATTTACCCATACCATATCTACACATCTAAAGCTAAAAAAAGCTTTAAAGTTTAAAGTTTTTATCTCTCTATAGCATCAGAAGGCATTCAAACTCTGTAAGAAAAAGAGACGTACTGAACAATATATTGCAAACCGAAAGAACAAGACAACAAAGTAAAATGCGTTAACTGCAGTGGAGGTCACCCTGTTCACTATCAAAGCTACATTCTACATAAAAAAACTGTATAAGTGAATGTTATTATACTCTTACTGAAAAGTGGATATCCCAGCATTAGTTTAAATTTTGAGAAAACTACTTAACTGTCCAACAAAATCACCGAAGAAGGCATGAAATATGAATATAGCACTAAGCAACAAAAGTATTGCACATCGGTATTTTTGGACGTCAGCTAAATTTTCGACAAGCTGTAACAGTCTAACTTAATATCCAAAATTAAACAGTTTCTTTAAATAATCTATTGCTGTCTTTTAAAATTATACCTAAGTCATAGATAATTCCAAAACTAGAGTAAATGATACAATATCCGAAAATATAACCATTAAATCTGGACTTTCTAAAGGCAGTGCCTTCGGGCCTTTACTCTACATATTCTATACTGCAAAGCTTCCAACATCAACAGACACCTCCATCGGTATATTTGCCTATGACATGGTTATCCTCGCATCCAGCAAGAATCCAGTCAAAGCTTCGAACAATTTACAGGTTCACTTGAACTAAGTCAAAACCCGGACAAAAACGTGTAAGATCAAAATCAATGTAACAAAATTCGTACAAATTAACTTTACTCTGAAAAAAGAACCATGTCCCTCCCTACACTTAATTAAAATATCAATGCTCACATCTTCTAGAACAAAATATTTAACTTTACACATGGACTGAAAACTAAGTTAGAAATAACATATTATTAAAAAATCTGGTGTGAACATCACACGACTTTCCTTACCCTATTATATATATATATATATATATATATATATATATATATATATATATATATATATATAAACTTGTTATTTTAAAAAGGACGAGGCGCGAGTCCAACACTCGAAAGCTGATTAAAATAAACAGTACAAGACAATAATTGACTCGTACTTAAAATTTTGCTACGTCACTGAAGGTAACCGTGCGAGCTCGGCCGCACAGCCTTCCCCATTATAGCCTGTGTGCTCCCTCCTAGCGGCCAAGCGCCCCCCCCCCTCCGTCCTCCCGCAGTCGGCTCGGAAGCTCTCCGAGCGCGCTGTGATTGGTCCGTTTCATTAATTTTTAATCGGCTGTAACTTATTTGACCTCGGATCAAAAAATTTCATTGTATTTTTTTGTTCGTCTCGATCTGATCTATCCGGTAATATAAATTTCCCGAAACATTTTATGAACACCCGGTATATTAAAAATCCTGAGCTTCAAATTTTTTTCGGGTTCTTTTTTACCAACTTTTATTTTAAATTTATGTTATTTCATGATAACAAATCATTTTTATTCTCATAAATTTTTTGTATCTTCAACCGTTTACATTCGCGACCGCTTTGCGACCGATTTTGCTACCTTGCGACCAAACGGCTAGGCCGATTTTCACCAAAAGCTTCGCACTGCGTCCCCTATCTACAAGTAACTTGCATACCAAATTTCAAGTCTCTAGCTCTTACGGTTCTCGAGATATCCAGTTTACTGACAGATCGACAGACACACACACGAACCAATGGCTCAAACCAATTTTTTTGGTGTCCTTAGGCTATAATTCGTCCAAAAATATGAAAAACTGGGTAGGTCAAATTTCCGCTTATTACATTACTTTCCTTAGTATAGGATAAGGAAAGTAAAAACTTTTAACAGTAGGAGATTACAAAGTTAAAATTAAAACTTGGGACTTAAGATTAACCAATCAAGTTTATTTTAGACACAGAAAAGGTATCAGACTTGCTAGATTTAGGTATAATTAAAGAAATCGATTTGAAGAAATGTAGAGCAGAAACTTTGCTAGGATTATGGTCTTATCACTCATCCTTAATAATTTTCAAATTTTGAAAAAACAATCTTCCTTACAAAACAAAATACAAACTTATATAATAATAATAATAATAATAATGGTAAGGGGCTCTACGCCCCGCCCCGCATGGGAGCACGGCCTGCGAACTGAGAGGTTAAGGCTCTCATACGTTCGCTCTCTCTGCCCGGTCGTCGCGCACCATTTCTGATGCGGGGCGATGTGGCAAGCACCGCCCCTAAGACGACCGCCATTATTATCCCCTGTTCGAATGAACGCAGGTACTCAATTATTTTTAGTGACTGAGTAGGCCACCCGCCAGGCATCAGAGAGCACCGGGAATTGAACCCGAGTCCGTCAGCATCGCAGCCCGTCCCTCAACCACAGGACCACGCTGGCACTAAGTGATATAATATTTTCAGATAAAAAATTGATGTATTAATAGTATTAAATGAAACATTAAAAATGGATAGAGATATTAAAGTGACAGTTGAACACTTAACCAAATATATTTAAATGTACCTTGGAATGTTACTCTAGATTCTCCGATTATTTATAAAAAAGAAAAATTGATAGTTACAATTAAACAAAAATTGATGAAAAACATCGTAGCAAACAGTGACAAGAAGAACTACAGAAAACAACAAAAAAGTTAAATAAGGCAATAAAATTAAAATAACTACTACTAAAAATCGGAAAACAAAATACTCAAAATTATTGACAAAGTATATCATATTCCAGTTATATGTTGATATTAGCATTGTTTCTATTATATTATCTGTGGTTAATGTAATATATATCTTGTTATTTGCCTCACAACTTATGTTAAGCCATCTATGACATTTAAAAAAGGTATGTTCTGGATTGTCTGCTTCTTTCTTGCAGTATATGCATTTATCATAATTTATTATGTCTATTTTTTTGGTATATTCTATAACTACCTTGGCCGCTTAGAAATTTATTTCGTCGTGCTTTCTGTCAAGCCATCTTCTAATATTAGGTATTAATCGTTTTGTCCACGCAACCTTTTCTGTCATATCATTCCATCTTCTTTGCCATTTTTCAAATGTTTTATCTTTATTTATCTTTTTTTGTGAATCGTTGTTTTTAAAATTTGGAGTGTATTCTTCAACGAATAGGTCTATCGGTATTACGCTAGACATTACGCACACAGCTTCGTACGATAATGTTTTGTACGCACAACAAATTTCCTATTGCAAGTTTCCTCTGTTCTTTACTTATAATGTATTTATATTTGTTTATTTTTATTATCTCCTCCCATATGTTGCATCCGTATAATATTATTGATTGTATTACAGAATTATATATTTTCCTTTTTGCTTACCTTGGGCCTTTATTTTCAGCATTAATTTTATCAGAGCTGCTATATTGTGGCCTAGCTTATCTATAGGTGTTTCAGCCTCGCATATTTTATTAAAGTATATATTCCATGGCAAGAGTGCTAATATCGAGCCTTGTGGAACCCCGCATGTTAGTTTATATTTCTTGTTTGTATCTGTAACTATAAATCTGTTATTTAGATAGCTATTTATTAAATTTATTATATACTTTTTGGTCTTTAAGTGTGTTAGTGTCTTTATTATTTTACCCCACCCTGCATTGTTAAATGAATTTTTAATATCTACTGAACTAAAACGCAAAAACCCGTATTTTTGGGTGCTTTGGATCTAATCTTGTTTATGTAGTCTTTTATTTTTATCATTGGATCAGTTGTAGAGAGTCCTTTTCTAAATCCGTATTGGTTTTTGGCTATCCTTGTACATTATTTTTATTTAATCTCTTGCAATTATCTTTTCGAAGATCTTTTCTATTGTGTCTAATAGGCATATAGGTCTATATTTTTTCTTTCCAGCGATATTTGTCTTTTCTATTAAGCAAAGTTTTGCTGTTTTTCATCTGTGTAGAAATGTTTTTTTGCATATATTCGTTCAAGAGTTTTAGTATTATCACTTTATTGACACTGTATGCACTCTTAAGTATTAGTTATATTGTCCAATCCTGGAGCTTTCTTTGGTTTTCGATTTTCTATTATTAGGTCTAATTTCGCGCTTTTGACTTCTTTTATTTTTATTTTTGTTAAATTGTTTCTGGATTTTCTGTATACCTCCTTTGTTGGGAATAATTCTTTTACAACTCTTTCCATTTTTTCTTTTGTGAGTATTATTTTGGGTTTTCTAAATAATTTTCTTGTCACTATTTTGTAGGCTGTGCCTAAGGGTTTTCGTTTACTTCTATTAATAGATTATTCCAGCCTTTCTTTTTAGCTCTATAGCTATATGTAAAATGTACTAATTTATTTATAAAGGTTGTTTACTGAGTTAGTCACTTATACGTCTTTCATTTGTATATTACGTATTATTTTGTGGAGAGACTGCTCCATAGTTCCTAAAAAGAATTAAAAAATTAGTTTTTCCATAAATCAGTCTAAATACAGAACGAAAAAAACATCATTTCTATTTTTTGAATTAAATAAAAAGAAAACGATAAAAGTATACAAAATGTTTTTTTTAGAAAGTAAAATTAAACAAAAGTTCTTATTCAATGTAATAAAAAAAAAGAATATTGTTCATGCAATTTTTTATGGGCTGTTTAAGTCGCATTCTAAAGTTCTTTATTACTCTTTCCTACATCTGTTGAAAAATACTTTTGATTTTTCATGTACTGCACTACATAGAATGTGAAAGTTTCTAAGGTGATGCTAAAACTTAAGTTATTTCCATAGGAAGAAGTCCAACGGGGCGAAATACGATGAATAGGCTAGCCAAGTGATGTTACCGTTTTGAAAAATTAGGCTGTGTAGGCTATGACTCCATCTTGTTGGAACAAAACGTTTTCTAGTTGGTATATTTGAGCACAAATCACTTCGAATACTGCAAAATAAAGCATTTTGTTTTATTGATATTTTCCAGTGTTTCCGTACTTCGAAGTCGTCCTTATTTCTCACTTTAAAATTTTGATGTTTTCTAGGTACATCAATACAGATTTCCTATCGGGAAGGAAAACCTAAGCAAAACACTGAATAAAGTACGTTGTAGATTTACAGGAGTGCCACTGTTCTGAATGTATGTTTTGACAACAAATGTTTTATATATGCTCATTCGCAAAATGTTTGGCAAAAATTTTAGATTATCTGCATCTAAGAAAACAATTTTTCTGACTCTTAGACCACCATTTGCTTTTTTAAATTTAGGTAGGAAATTTTGTCTGTCCTGTATAAGTTTTTTAGCATTGCCTGCATTTGAGTAGCATTGACATAATTTTAATTAAAAGAACAAACCAAAATTTTTATTATTTTTCAAATTAGAACAAAGAGTATTTATGTATTATGTCATTTAAAAAGTCAATGCATTAAAAAAGTGTTTTTGTAAAATTAATATACTTTCCAATTATTCATATATCAACCTATTTTTTAGACATGCCAGTGTTACTCTTCTTGTTTTTTTAAAACATTTTTAAAAGCTGCCTTAGTTTGAAGCAGACAAAATTTAAATTTATATTAGAAAGGCTGTGTATGATTAAATTTTAAATAAACTAAAAATAAATTTTGTGCGAGACAGGCACAAGCTAACTTCTTCACTCGGAAACATGCAAACGCAGGTGCAGTAAATTCCGCCGGGAAAATTAGCTCCAGGGAGGCGTCCCACATATTATTTTCGCCAGTGGGAGGAAGTTTTTAGCAGCCCAGTGCACCTTGGCGGTTAATGTTGTTCAAATGATGACATTTATCTTCTGGGAAACATTTGAGCATGACATATGGCTAGGCCCAGCCGCCAGGGTGCGGAAGTGATTTTAATAGGTAATTATGGCCGCACTCTGCAAGTCGAAAATGTTTAGTCGTTATCCAATGATTTTAAAATAATGACCGAAGCATGAGCTAAAATTATTGCAAATACATACATATATATATATATATATATATATATATATATATATATATATATATAAATTAAAAGTTCACAAATGTTAAATAAACAAGTAACAGTAGAAGTTTCGAATAACTTTAAAATCAACTCTAACGTGATTAAACGTGGGCATTCTGAAAAGTTTTGAGTCTCAACATGAAGATGACCCTAATCGTCAATAACATTTTGTTACTACAGTCGTACATGTTTTTAGTTATTTGAACGCTTAGTTGTTGTTTGACAGTTGTTTGTATCAGTTGATGTCAGTGTTTTTGTAAAAATTGAAAAAAAAGTAAATATTGCCCCGTAATTAACTACTTGCATTCGAAAAGCAATACGTCTACGTAAATTAAAGCCTAGTTAGATACCGTTTACGGGGAGTCTACACCATCATTTTCCACCGTGACAAAATGAAAAGCTAAATTTAAACGCGGTTGTACCAGCTTGTCTGATGATGAGCGTTCGGGACGGCCAACAACTGTGACCACCAACGATAACATCGAAAAAGTTCACCAAATGGTACTAGACGACCGTCGAATCAGGTTACACAAATAGTAGTGATTATATCGAAAGAAGGCATTTGTCATGAGTCAAAATTTGTGAAATCGGACACTAAAAATGAACCTGCCGAATTTCAATCAGTTCTCTGCACAATTTTGTAGATATTATATACGCAGGGAATACTCACAAAAAAATTTTCGTTAACTTTCGTCGTGTATTTTCGGAGAAATTGCAATTTGAAGAAAAAGGCGTGTAAAAATTGATTTGTTTATAACGTCGCCGAAAATTCGAATTTATAAGAAATTTTTGTATTCCCTACGTATATATCTACAAAATTGTGCAGAGAAACGATTGGAATTCGGCAGGTCCATTTTTAGTGTCCGATTTCACAAATTTTGACTACATATATTGACTGAAGAATTGGGCATGAGAAAGCTGTCCGTGCGTTAGGTCCCGCGCTTGCTCACTTTGAACCAAAAATTCATGAATGAACATTTTCAAAGCTTTGCTTAAGCGATTTCAGCAAAATGAGTCGGTCTTTTGCGTCGATTTATCACTGTCGATAAAACTTCGGTGCACCATTACACTCTTGAGATGAAGGAACAGTCAAAACAATGGATTGCGAAAGGTAAACTTGCTTCAAAAAAAAAAAGACTAAGGCGGTTGCATCGACTGCGAAGGTAATGGCAACTGTTTGTTTTTTGAGATGGTCAGAAAATTTTGTTTATTGACTACTTAGAAAAAGATGTTATAGATGTCTGTTAGACTATTAAACTTAACATCACCTATAGGCATTGTACTAATACAATTGTAATAAAAATATAAGTGTAAAAATTATAAAACGGAATTTCATAATTTATGCATTGGTATTAAGGGAAGTAACTGAAAAACAGCATGTATAATAGCAAAGAACATAATCAGTTGCTTTCCTATTCAGGAGTGAGAGTAAATTATAATATAAGATGGGCTATTTTGTAATTGCTGTTGAAAAGTTGGTGTTTGAACTTATTTTCTTAACTCTCCACAGGTAAAATATTATACGTTGTCACACTACAACGCACCCCAATATTTGCTATACAAGTACAATTAATATAATTTATACTACTACACATTGACTGGAACAACAAAATAAAATGGTTCACTATTTTTGCATGATATTTTTAGGATTTATTAAATGGTAAATCTAATTACAACGGATTTATTCAAAATGGCCAACCTTAACACAAGCTTTAAGACAAACGAGCTACTCGTATAGGTAAGTAGTAGTAGCTGCAGCCCTCAGGGCTTGCTTCAAAAAATTAATGTTAAGGCGTCTTTATGAACAAACTATGCTCTATAAAACTGCCCATAATTTGTAATCTAATGAAGTCCAATCTTCTACTGTTAGAAAATGAGGCACATTGATACTCAACCACGTTTGATTTGACCGTGGTTTGTGGGTAGGTGTAAAGTCTTGCTAAAAGATGAGGCTTTTTTTTATTCTGTCGATGCACAGCGGCCAAAGTTTTAACTTCCGTTTTACAAAAATGAATGGCAATGACTCCATAACCCACTTCCCACCAAACCATTATAGCTGTTATATAATGGTCTAATCTAAGATGCTTTTTGGACGATCTAGCGTATAGCCTGCTATTTTGATTATTGTAAACATATTTTTATCTATAAAAGATTTTTGTGGCCATTATACGCAAACTTAGTTAACAACCTCTTTGTTTTTTCCCTCCTATCTTTTTTTAAAGCATCTGTTGATAAATCTTCTGTATGTTATTTGTAAGTAGTTAGTTCTAAGCCTTGCTTAATAATACGAGATATTTAAGTTTTGGACATTTGTATCTTTCAATGTATAATCTTTTGCTTACGCAGTGTATTTTGTCTAATTCCGATACTTACGGCTTTGAGTGTCTGAACTGAACGTGGTCTTCTAGATTTTAGATGATTCTCAACACCTCCATTCTCATTAAACAATTTTATAATTCAATACACAAACATACGGCTAATGCCGAGAGGACGTAAGTTCTTAAAGGTTACACTTTTTTTTAGTTCCACACTTATGTAATTTACACAGCTTTTACGTTGCACAAGTAACATCATGTATAGATACATTTCCAACTACCTACATATCTGTGTATTTTGTCGCCAGAATTCTAACCTTTTTTGTTACAACCTATAATATTGACCTGTCTCTCCTTTAAATGGATTTGGCTACCATCAAATGTCTAATTGATTTTACAATCTATATGATTTAGCGTAAAGGCTATAATTGAACTTAATAATCATAAAACTTTTGTCCTGATCGTATATTATCGGAGAAATACAGGAAACAGCCTTCACCAACTCGAAAAACCGAAGCAGCGGAAAGAAAGACCACTTTATAACCTCGTAAACTACAGTAGCGCCAGGAAACATCACGCGACATCAACCACGTTTTATGTCCTTCGGCTTACCTCCCAGTCTGCTGCATAATTCAGCGCTCACTGAAAAAAGTCGAAAAACGTCCGGGGCATCAATTTAACACATTTTGTTTCGTCTCGGACTCAGTTATTTAAGCTAATAAAATTCTTAGCAGGGCCGCTCTAGCGCTTTCCCGGCCTAGAATTTGGTTAAAGCGAAAAAAAGGAACTGCGGGGGCGGTAGACAACCGCGCAAATATGCTCGTTCGAGATGAAAGCGCCTGCTAACGCGGCCAGTCTGCATGCTCTATCGCAGTTGTGTCAGGAAAACATTATTAAAACTTCATAACGCGTCAGAGAGTTCACGTGAGTGTGCATGTTATTATGTACTCTATTAAATGAGATTAAAAAAATTTTCGCCGTATGTCGGGCATGTACACATGTTTTGCGTTAGTAATGTAACTATTCGAATATGCTTTGAGGTTTACAAAATAACTGATTAAAAGAACATACAGATTTGCATATATGAGGCATGCTCTATTATATGGAAAACAACAAAATATATATGACTAATAGCTACTACCCATTACTAAATTACTTAAAATTTGCGCCACTACAAGGATTTGCACAGTTCGCTTATTTCCATTATAGCTCATATAAAATCCTCAATAAAGCTTTAGAGGATTATTTTTTGTTAAGTGCTGTTTGATCCGGTAGCACTGCAGCCTCACAGATTTATTGTATTTCTCGTATTTTCTGTACAGCACTTTTTCGAGTATCCTCATCTCTTCTACCAGTCTGTACAAGTCCCTTAGTAAATAGTTGCTACATTATTCTGGGTCCATTATTCGTTTTCCATAAACAGCTTACGTTCAGTGAACTAAAGCCTCACACTCGCTCACAATACGAATAACTATCTTTATTTCCATACCACATTGTCTGCAACTCAGTTCTCCATTGTATAGCCCTATTACTTTGATATGTTTTCTGAGACAACAATGTCCTGTGAGGAGACCTATAATAGTTCGTAGCTGATTTCTGCTTTGTATTAACAGTTCTTCAGTTGGTTAAAGAGATGGTCCTTTTATGAAAATTTTTTTATATCCTTGTTACGGTACATTGTCTCAGTATTTGTTATATTGTTTTCTAACCTCTTCTTTCACCTGACTTTGTATTACACCTTTAAGTACTTTCAGAGCAGGTTTACTTTTTGTGTGTTATCAGCTTTTTCACTGTCTGCAATTCCACAGTAGTAGTACCCACAATAAAGTTAACTTATTGTGATCCGCCAAGGTACTAACATTGAGTTCTTTGCGGATTTTCATAACCTAGGGTTCGTTAATGCCTTTGATTGTCCATGCATATGTTGATCACCTATTTTGATAAGCCCTCAGGTTATCTAGCGCAGCGTTGCAAATATCGCTTGAAAAACACATGTATATTTTTCTAGTGAAAAGCTTAACTGCAAATTTTTCTTTTCACAAACCCGTTCCAGATCCGGTCTTAGATCCGCTTATATACCAGATATTTTTTCTAAATCTATTCTTCTTCTTCTACTTTTTACGTAGGTTATATGACCACACATTTTGTCTAGTACTGTGAGCCATATTGGGCTTACCCGGGGCAGGTGGCTAGTCTAACTCGTTAGAAGAAGGAAAATGGACTTCACAAAGACGTTTATATGACGGCCTAAGGACATTTGATGTTTACCGTTGCTTTTGACCTGGGAGTCGAACCCAGGCTCGCCGCGGGCTTGTGTGGCAGGCCAAGACCTGTATCTCGCGGCTGTCGTGCTCTCTCCAAATCTATTCCTGTTGCTTATTTCGCTTATACATTCATTTCGATCCATAATATTAACCTCAAAATTTACGATAAATGCAAATACCTTATATGGTCTGTTCTTATACCCAGTATGCCTAATTTTCAAATTCCGAATTTCCATGCAATCTTTGCGAATAGGTGCATTACGCAGTTTATTAAGAGCCTCTTCTACTTTTCCCATGATTTCAAAATAAAAAGGGAAAAGGTCTAAATAATACCTACTTAAAGGTTTCTTTTAGTTCTACTTATGTACATATATAAGTACTACATCTCAGTAATCGTGTCGACTCACGTACTAAATTATGTAAGAGTAAATTTTTTAAATAATAAATTTACTGGTTCCAGTAGTACAAATAAAAGTGGACAGGTGCGATTTACTACATGAATCATGGATATTGGAACAGCCCTGTAGTAGGCAACAATAAACAAGCACAGTAGCTATCACAATCGGTCATTATACCACGATCTGTAAGACAAACGGGAAACCAATACGTTAATATATATGTTAATTAATACTAGTTCAACATGACCAACTAAATTAATCAAACACTCCTGTCACTGATAGGACTTTAATATACGCAAGATGTGAAGAATGTGCGAGTTTAATAAGAAAAAGGTATGAAAATAAGCAGATAAAACGTAGCATTTTACTTAAAGTTGGAAAATTAGCTAATACTGAGAAAGAAATGAAACCTTAAGGTTTAAGTATACCAGATATTAATGGTAAAAAAAAACAGAAAATTTAAAACTAATAACAATATTATTGACTACTATTTTAGAGTAAAAGGTAGCAATTTATATGGAGTTGCTATAGCAGCAACAAAACAGACAGTTGTGTGAAATTTGTATCGCATTCGTCAAATACCTGTAAAACAATAATGTTGTAAGTTAAATGATAGATATAAATATTATATAGACTTATGCACCTACTGCAGAAGCATCGGATAATAAAATTGAAATACTGTAGAACCAATTAGAAAGTCTATTAGATGACATTAAAAAACATTAACATAACTATGGGAGATAATTAGCAAGAGATGAGTCGATAAGGTAGTAAAAATTTGATCTACTTATAAGTTAGATATTTGTCTACTTCTCCTTGTAATATTATTTTTTTATTTTAGTTAACTGGAAGGTTTTAATGTAAGGTGAATTACTTTGTTTTTTTTAAATTGCATATATCATTGAATAAACAATTTGTCTAGTTGACTTACATAATTTTGTAAGATTTCGAAGGCCATTATGGGGTTTAGACGTGAATCTGGAATTGGTTTTTATTGGTGTATATAGTTGCCATTATTTGTATGAATTCGGATAACCCTGCTACGTTCATCATATGCAATAAAAGTCCAAGGATACCGCCCTGAGTTACTTTAGATTAAATAAAATAAAGTTAATTATATTCTTTCAGGTATTTTACTTTAGACTTTCTATTAGTAGGATATGATTTAAGTAGGGTGTATTCTAGGTATATAAATGTACGAAAATCTCAAAGATTATCAAAATTTTCACTTATGTCAATAGAAATTGTTGCTTGTCTTTAAGATCAATGTTAACTTTTTTGACCAATCATTGTGCTTATTTTGTTGTTTCATGTTTCTTTCTTAAACTAAATTGGGTTTTTTGATCGGTGATGAGAATTACACGTTAACGTAGTATTTTTGAGGTACTTTGGATAGAATAATTGATTATGAATTAGTGTTAATGCATTCGGTATTTTTCTATCAATTAAATTATATTTTTCAGCCTTGTTTGCATTGATTTATAAACGTATATGTTTACCTTGTTTTTTAGGATTTTTTTATTGGTAGGGGTAACTGATGTAAGATCTGTAATTTATTTTTCTTATTATAAATAGAAAAAATTAATATAAAATTTCCAGCATAAAATGTAGCCTTTTGTTGGTCTGTTGAGTCTTAATAGTGGAATTTATTTATAAGGTTGTTTCTCTATTGACTCTCCATAATTTATTGTCGGTGGCTGCATTTGGTGCAAATTTTGTAAGTTTTACAGCTTTATTTTTTCTTTTTTATAGTTTCTTTATCCACGGGAACTTTTATTAGGTGCCACTTTTTATTAGACTTTCTATATTCAATTCCGTTTTCGCAGGAAAATCTGAAAATATTTACTCATTAAGTAATTTGTCTAAAATAGTTTGTGTTTATTTTAAAACTGTGATGGTTGTCCTAGTATTGGAGTGTACATAGTTACTAAAATTAATGTGTTATCTGATGTTACCTCAAGGCATGTTTTAATTACAAAGTTTCTGTCCATAATTCTTTTCGTTCAACAACTATAAGAGCTGGTGTTTTATTCAGATACATAAGATAACAGTAAATATGCTTTGGTATTGACCAGTAATTTGGATAAGTAGTCGACAGTAGATCTCTTTAATTGTAATTTTTGATTTCAAAAAGGTACCTATTGGGATATTCTCCTATTGTTAGCGGTTTCTAAAAATTTTCAGAAATGTAACATAATTGCTGTATTTATTATTACGTTGTGAAATATGATAGACTACCGATATTGTAGTTTCTGCTGTAATATCTTCAATAGTGATGCTGATGGCTTGTACATTATCGTGCTTATATTCTACTCTCTCACAGCTATTATTTTATAGAGATTTCTCTACTTAAATGTCTGCCAATATATTTGAAACATTTTGGGTTATTTCTACAATAATTTTTAGTATGATAATAGTTTTGCTAACGCATTCAAACATGTTTGTTTTAATATATAAAAAGTGCATTAACAAATGTTTTCGTTCTTTATTTTGCATTATAGATATTATTTATCCTATATTAGTTATTTTTTAGGAATTATTTTACTTCTTTTTAAGTGAATATATCGGTAACGTTGCACATTGCATGTTGTTTTGTAGTAGATAGATTTGAGTGCACTTGAGTTCTTAGCAAACTGTAAACAAAATTTATGAAACAATAAAATTATCGTTACTAGGTAACTATGGTTAACCTTAAGCAATGCTGTGGTTACTGCTACGGTGATAACGCAGATACAAGCCTCTATTTTTGGGCCGAACTCCTGAAAGGTAAGTGTAAGGCAAATATTCTATTATAGTTAACTAGTAAAAACCCAAGCTGAATATTTGGTTTAGAGTTTCGTAGAACAATTGAAGGAAAAATGAGCCAATAATTGTTTTATTGGCTATATCTGAGTATGATGGCATTCGTTTTGATTAAAGCTGATATTGCAATTTTTTGACAGTAGAGGCATTTATCCAATCAATTAGATAATTCGCCAGACTGTAAAATATAGAGGACTTAAGAAATCTGTGAAATGCCGTTTAATGTGGTGCACATTTGACTTTATTTAGATAGTATTGTAACTAAATTTAATGAAATATTGTGTAATCTTTTTAGTAATATTATTCTCAATTATACGAAAAGAGAAGCAACAAACTTGAGTATTGTGATAGGAGCAATATCCATATAAACTCGCAAGAAAACCTGTAAAAAATTATTCAACAAAATATCCAAAAAGTTAATAGCAATGGTCTTAAAATAATATCCAATTTAATAGGCACGAGGGATTGCCCGCAAAAAGATATTTTTGGCGTCCTAAGCTAATAATTTTTCACTCGCCTTCCCTCAAATTTTGTAAGATGGAAACATAGAACAATTTATTTATAAATGATAACAGTGGGACAAGTCGATGCGGTGATCTTACGAAAGTAAGATATCCGAAACGATCCTGAAGATAGTCAACCAAACGTATGCTTAAAGCTCAGCTACGCTAGATTTTATATCAGCTATCTTGAATACTTTCTGTTCAAATGTGTAGTAGACTATGTCACAAAGGTATTATTTGTAACTTTTAATTAAATATTAGAATAAATGTATCAATAAAATTTATTTTTTAAATTTTGTATTTGTCTGTTTTGCTCAAAACACTCTAGTATACTTATTGGCATTAAAAAATATAAAGTAAAACACGGAAAAAATAGAAAAACAATATTCAAATAAAAGAAATTTAATATTATTAACAGAATATAATGCCTTCCAATATTTAATAAACGTATTATATCATTTTCTATTAGAAATTTAATAATATAATCTGCACTAAATGATTGTTTTTTATATCTGAAAAATAGTAACACAAAGCCAATACGTAGTGTAAAAGACACCGCTCTTTATACGCACGCCCTCAGAATAGATATCATTAAGGGCCGTGCGACGTAGCAAAAGTTGAGAACTGCCACAAGAAATTTTTAACTTTCCCCAACTTGTCACGCGTCTGCCACATTCAAACGATAAGTTTGCTTATGCACTTACACTACCTTAGAAAAGTTCGCTATCTTTAAAGCATAAGCGACAAAGTTGGAGGCACATCCTCCAAATCTTTGACAACGCGAGTTGCAATGAGATTTGGGGATTATGGTCCTAATACCTGCCCCTGCTGTCCCATGCATTAACGGAGTTCCGAAACGCTGCCCGTCCTTCTAGCGTCTCCTGAAGACTATTAATGAAAGTGCTGTTAATCGCCCTTTTAAGTGTTCGTAGTTTAGTTATTATATTCTCTATGTACACAACTATTAAAGCTAAAATGTCGGCTAAGCTTAGAAAAATTTAACGTTTAACTTTTAAGGCATAATAAAACATCTGCTTACGTTATGCTACATGTGCTTCTTAATGATTTAATAGGATAGAAAACAAAACTTATATATATATATATATATATATATATATATATATATATATATATTCTGTTTTTAACAATATGAAGAATTGGACTGCAGAATTTCAGGATAAAAGCTGTTAGTGCACAGTTCCTCTAACAAGACATCCTAAATCAAGCAAGAAACTATCATCAGAACAGCTCCCACCAATCTACCGTACCTGTAATTTTAAAGATTGATATCTTGCAAATACTGTGTAATAAATTTTTCCCGTCATATTTCCTTCTTTTCTCTCTTTTTGCAAACATCACATAACTTAAGACACATAATTTGATTATTTGTCGTTATTTAGAGATGTCAAATTCTAAATTTGCTTACATTCCCCTATTAGCCTTGCAGTCACCATAACCAGCACTGACGTTCAGCAGTCACTCTTTCTGTCCAAAAGCGACTCAGTATCAAAAATCACCAGCCCAGAACGACCCTAAGAAGCAGAAGGACTTCAAATCTAACTGTGTTAACGCCAACGCTTCTGAGGTTCTTAGCGATTGAAAAAACTACATCAACCAGCGTTTGTCTTGAGACCACAACTCGCCCGGCAGTCGTCCCATAATCTTTCGTGAAAAGGAGACTTAGCCCGCCGTTATAAAGGCCTTAAGCAAACATCAGATAAGATTCTTTAAAGCAGATGGAATTGCCATACATCCTGTTACTGCACAAGATTATTGGTGGCTGACTCGCTTCCGTTAGACAACAAAGATACAGCGTCACTTCCATCTGCTGAAAGCAGATAATTCTTGTTATGTATCGCATTATGTTCCAGAATAGGAACTAAAATGCGTGCTCCTAGAGAACAACATCCTCAATTTGACTATGACGCAAGCGAGGAAGTCCCCTCTTTAATAAAGTTTATATTCATCTACAGGGTGTCCTAGATTCGATGGAATTTGCGTGACCATTAAAACTGAAAAACATCCTCACTATCCCAATACTAGAGAAGATAGTCAACGCTTACCCGCCATTGGAAACCGTTAGATACCATACGTCATCACTTACGTAACTTGTCACAACACACAAACTTTTCACAAACATTTCCGGCACAAACATGTCCCCCGTTAAAATTTGACGTCTGTTTCTACAAATAGTGAAGTAGAGCATACGAAAAACCAGTCTTCTTTTTTTACTTTTAGTTATTCTTGGGGAAATTAAGATCTTAAGTAAAAACTAAATCCCTTGAAAATGGCATCAAAGTGGATGATGAAACATTTAACACAATAAGCTTGTTGAAGTTCTACAAAAAGTTGGATTAGACAATAATGACTTAAAGATCATTGTAAATTTATACTGAGACCAAACAGCAAAAATTAGAACTGAAAGTGAAGATAGCTAAGAAGTTGACAGTCAAAGAGGAGTATCCCAGGTATCTGTCCTTTCGCCACTTTACTTCAACATCTACTCTGAAGAGATTTTTATAGAAACTCTAGATTATATGAACGCCGGAATAATAATATCAGTAATGCAGACCACACAGTGATATTCGCAGATACAATGGAAAATATACAGGAACTCATGAACAAAGTGACAAATATTAGTAAACATTATAACTTAACGTCCAACAAAAATGAAACAAAATATATGGTAATACCAGCTTATCTGACGGTTAATAATAAACAAATGCAAAGAGTCAGGTCATATACGTATTTAGGAACAATAGTCAACGAAAACTGGGATTGCTCGCCAAAAATAAAATGTCCCGTGAAAAAAGCTAAGCCGACTTTTCTGAAAATGTTGAAGGTGTTTAAAAGTTACGATCTCAACTTATAAATCAAAATAAAACTTTTACGATGCTATATACCCAATACTGCTCTACGAAACTCTCACTAACTACACAAACAAAAAATATGAAGCATTCAAAATGTGGCTCTATCAACGGATCCTTAAAATACCATGGACAGCTCACATGACAAATACCAGAGCAATGTAAAGCCTTGGCAAAGAAACAAAGATTTTCAAAACCGTCAAAAGGAAATAACTATAATGCCTGTGTCATATATAGTAATGTGCAACGATCAACGATACTAACTGATACAACTGATTTTTCAAGGAAAGATATTAGGAAGGAGAGGCCCTACTAAAAAAAAAACATATTGTGGCTACAAAATCTAAGAACATAGTTCAATATTACAATAGCTTACCTTTTTAAAGCAGCAGTAAACAAGGTACAAATTGCCACGATTATCGCCGATATTTTTTAATAAATAGGCACCCGAAGAAAAAAAATTAACACACACTGCACAGCCTCAACTGGTATAAAAGTTTATATAAGAGGCTGCGTGCGGTAATAACTCCATTTAGCAATCAGATTTTGTGAGATATTGTAGAAACGAACGGGAATCAAAATATTCATAATGTACAACCCGATTAATGTGAAGCTTTTTTAAATTGAAGCAAAATATTCAAACTAAAACGACGAGCTAAAGCCGCTAGATTATTTTTATGTCCAAATTTTTTTTTCTCATCGAATCATAATGATTCAGTTATGCGACTATCCGGTTAAAGTCAACATCATACAAGTATACGCTCCCACAGCAGACAAAGTGGAAGCAGAAATAGAGGAATTCTACAAACAGTTAAATACCGAGGGGTGTGCCTTATCTTTTTAATGTATACATAGGGGGCATCATTAAAAAAAGCTCTGTAAGAAGAAAAAAGAATAAGAATTGGAGAAAAAAGCATTACAAATATAAGATATGCGGACGATACTGCCATATATCATACATATTATTACTGTAAGTAATCATCACTTCCGGTTATCCATAAAAATTAAATTTGTAAAATGTTACATCTGTATGTGATGTTATATGATGAGCATGTTATATAATAGCTGATATTATAAACCGCATTGAAGCGTTTGAAATCTGGTATCATAAAATAATCCTAAAAATTGCCTAGACAGCAAGGAAGACGATTGAACATGTGCTAAATTTAATGAATAAGGAAAAGAAACCATTAAATAATAAAACAAATAAAACTAGAGTATTTTAGACATGTGCTCCGACGACAAAAGTATGAACTCCTACAATTAATACTAAATGGAAACATGCGCTATTGGACTGGGTTGACAGCAGAACAACTATTCCACGCTGCACGAGATCAAAGTCATTGTCAAGAAATAATTGAATTTATCGAAATTGAAAAACATCTCGTTGATGTTTTTAAAAACCATTGTTTACTCTGTAAATAATGATAATATAGATAAATGAAATTTTTGTTGCATTTCCTTCATTTTGGATCAAAATAAATAGTATGTAAATGCAACTAAAAGTTGCACATTTTATTTTTGGTTTTTAACTTTGATAAACATAGAGAACCACCTCGTGATAGTGTTCACTGTTGAATTTAAACCAAACTCTAATTATAGAAATGTATCATATGCCATGTTAAGCCAATTTTGGAAATATTAGAGGCCTATATCTCGAGGACAAGCGATTTGCGAAAAAACGCCGCTTCACTTTTTGTTTATACACTCAGTATATTATATAATAAAACTTTTATCGAAATCTGTGATATCGCATCCGCGACCTTTCCTTGTTAGTGAAAATAATTTGTAGAACTGATATTCGTCAGTTAATAAAAATGCAATAAGATTTGAGAAAATGATCTAAAAAAGTTTTATTTATATTCGCTAAGTCATAACACGTATTAGTTGTACTCGAATTAAAAATACTTTCTACGTAACATATAAATATTAACCAGTTATTCCCACAACGTAGCAGCTAAGAAAATGAAATTGTTAATGCATTTTCAAATTCCAAATTATATTACATTTGATTACGGCCATTATTCTGTGTGTATGTTACATTAAACAAATTTGTTTACTCTAGTCTACATTGAATTTTTGTTGAACCTAAATACTCTGGCTAATTCAATATTTAATTATACGAGGAAGAATTCAAGGGAAAGTGATCTAGTTAATAAACCAGGAAGGTAACGTAGCGGCGTTTGAGCTAAGGAACGAAGGATAATCCAATTATGTTTCTACTCGTAACCAGATCCAATTGTTCTAGCATGCACTCGTTGTAGATTTAATTACCAACAGCGCTGCAATTTCAATTGGGTTAACCCAATTACCTAAATGTTGGATGTGTTCGATGAGATACGCTCGTTCCGTAATTTCTTTGTCATAAAGTCGGCCTCAATTTGCATCTCGTGACACAAATGGTATCATTTGAAGCGTCACAAATAAGCTTGCTCACGTAGCTTTTTTAAAGAGACAAGTAGTCCTTGGAATACAACATGTTTCTTTGCATACGAAACGCTGCAAGCAGGACCTTCAAAGTATCTCAGCACAATAGCGCAATTTCGGGTTTTCACCTCCTACAAAAATGCTCCCGACAGCCATAGAAATTCTATCCGACTGGCGATGATGCAATTTAGATTCCCGAAGTTAGAAATCGGATAGAAGCGTCAGAAACCTCGGCGTGCGTGAGATTTGTAGGGCGAGAAGCCCTCGCCCGGGGTGTATAAACAAGGCGTCGGCGCAGGGCAGCGCAGAAAATGCCGCTCGTTAGAATAATTGCTGCATTTGTCCGCCGCCAACAATTCCCCAAAATTGCGTTCTTACCGTTGTGAGAGGCGACGAGGCCTCAAATTGCAACCGCCATCTGTCACAGTTGGCTGAATTGCAGATGAAGGCGTTTTGAAAGACGTATCTCGCGCTCTCCCGCTCAAATACAAGCTTACCTCAATTAATTTCGGATTAGTTGTGCAGATCTTGCAGAATCTGGATTAAGTGCGCTTCATAATTACGTACTTGTATGTTTTATAGGGTTTGACGTCGTTCTGTTTGCAGCATGTGCTTATTTTGGTGATACGTTTTACTTAAAAACATTAAGACAGCATAAATAAATTTTACTGTTATTATTAATAGTATTAACAGCTTAGGTAACCAAAAGAATATTGCTTTTATTAAAAATCTAACAATGAGAAAACTGGAGTGTAGTCCCTCAAAGCGTGAAATTTTATTAATATTTACAAAGAAATGTCAAAGCAACGAAAATATTTCTCAAATTAACTCTTTATTTTCAGTAAAGCAAGTTTACCTCATTTTTTTTCTTCTTCCTTATTTTAAATTGTAATTTATGCTGTACTTTGTTAGTTAATTTTCACTAACCTACTGTAGGAATAAATAGTATCTATATATATTATGAAATAAATAATTGTAAAGTAAAAATAAATAGTCTAATCTAAACCATTAACTGACTTTGTTATATAGAAGAAAAATAAAACTAGGAAAACAGTCCAAAACTATGAGATAATTAAGAATAAACATCAAATAGATGGAAGATAGGAAGAAGAATTAAATAGCCTGAAAGTTTTTAAGGTAAACGCAAAAATAATTCCAAAAATTCTAAGGAATAATTACAGATAAACATAATATTTCAAAAGTTTGGTTGGAACATAAATAAAAAAAGTTACAGAAATGAAATACAGACGCAGAAAAACAATCTAGATATTTAAGCAAAACTACAATAGGAAAACTGCAAATAAACAAACGCAGGAAAACACTTCCGAAAGAACATTTCGAAAGTTTTAGACAAGAATTACAGACAAACCCAGAAAACCGTTTCAGAAATCTGTGGAAAGAATTGAAGCTGAACACAGAAATTACATTACACATTTGAAGAGAAAGTACACTAATATAAAATGTAGCGTGGCTGAGCTCCTAGCGTACGTGTGGTTGCCTATCTTCACGATCATTTTGCATATCTTACTTTCGTAAGGTCATCGGTTTGACGTATCCCACTGTTATCACTAGTAAATAAATTGTTCTACGTTCCCACTTAGTAAAAATTTGAGAAAAGACAGATGTCGCCAAGAATGCCTTTTGAACCAGTTGAACAATAATTTACAAGAGTTATTAATAAAGCAGTTTAACAATTGTATGTAACCAAAGAAAAAGTCTGTAAGTCGCGGAGAACTACCTTGTTTAACAAAGATAGATGCAACAGGAAATACAAATAGCAAAGCTTATTGCGGTATTGACAGATTTAAAAAGGGAGCAGTGCAACAATCGGATTCAGAAAATCGGGCTTTTTTTCAAGACTGTGACAAAAGCGGCGCAAAAAGAGATGCTAAAGGTTAGCGACGATTCTCGAATATTTAGCGTAGTCTTGAAGTTTCAGCAAGTTACTCAGCGCACAAGCGCTGAAAGTGTTCTAGATCAAACATGCAGTTACTTAAACTTACAAGGAATGGTCGAGGAGAATTATGTCAAGTTGAGGTATAGCTCATGTAATCTAAGTCGCGAAATAAATTATTAACATTAGTGCGTTAGTTATTTAGTTGTTAATCGACGGTAAAAATCAATAGTACCTGTATGTTGTATAATAATAATTAATTTGTTGCATTATTAATAATAATATAAAAATAACAATATATACTATTTAAATATCAAGCTTTTTAAAAGATATCAGTATAGTAGTTAAGGACAGCTTCAGGGTGAATAAATTATCCTTCTTATATTGCACACTAAGATGTAGAACAACATGAAAAGCGACAAAAAATGTAAAAAAAAACCGCAAGCATTTGTACTTCCTATTCTTAAATATAATAGTGAGTGGACTTGTTCTGACAAAGAAATGATAAACTCCTTTAGTTCATATTTAATCGAAATCTTCAAGACCCAGATGGATCATATTGATCAAGAAATAGAAGGCTTTATGAACGTACCTTCTACATAGGTATAGAAAGAAATAAAATAACTACATATACGCAAGGCCTTGGTGACTTAATCATTGAAAAAGTACTCAACCACCTGGATAAAAAGCATTGTTTTCTTAATAAGTTTATTTAATAGCCTGTTAAGTCTACTACATTTTTCTACATTCTGGAAGTATGTTGAAATAATAGAGAAACCTTAATCTTATAGACCCATTCTTCTGCTACGTATCGCATATAAGGTTTTTGCCATAAAATTATATACAGATTATAAGTTTTAACACTATTTTGTGATCACCAATTCAAGTTTTAAGAACACCATTCTACAAATCAACATATCCGCAGGATCGTTAATAAAATCTCAATATCTTGGAGATAAAACATTCTCAAGCCTTTGAAAAGGCATGGTGCAAAGTTTACTCTTTAAATTGAAAAACTTATTATTTCACAACCACTATCTCCTCATAAAGTCATATTTATCTAAAAAGAACTTATTTGCTAAACATTTAGATCTAACTTCTATTTTATTAAATATCGGGTTCCATAAGGTAGCATATTAGGATGACCGCTTTTTCTCATTTACATAGCTTGAACATGACAATATCAAAATGGCTCCTTTTGCTAATAATATAATTGTTATTGTTATCAACAAGAATACTTATAAAAGACACATTCAATCTAAAAAACAACAAATTAGTTTAAAATCTGAACAATAAGATATTGCTCTACAAAACTATACTAAAACCGTCGTGAATCAATATCATCCAAAGATGTCAATCCAAAATACTAAAAATAATTAAAAGCTCTCTATGGTATTTGAACAGCCAGATACATTCTAAATGTCTAAAGATTTGTTTTATCACAAATAAGATACTGAAAATATCTAAATCCTACAGCAACCCGATACGAAACCACGGAAACGAACTAATAGACTAACCTTACACCAATGGGAAAATTAAAAGAAGATTACAAAAATATAGCCTTAAACCTGCTACATCAACACAATGACGACGTAGAATGGGAAGTATTAAATGTTTTTCTTGAAATTAATAATTTGTAGTACATTTATTTAATATTCTATATAAATATATGTAGACTAAATAATAAACCATAACTGACAATAAAAAAAATGTATTTTATTATTTTTTCTCTATTTATATTGTATTGATTTGTTTATATGTTATTGTTCTATATTTTAGCCTAGATTTGGGTAACAAAAATCCCATATTATAAGACTGATGTTATAAAACAATTAATAATCTGAAAGTTTTTGTAATCATCTATAATTATATCTGCACGTTATACTGCTAATAGTGAAATTAGGCTAATTACAATTAATTAAAAAATTATTAAAAATTTTTTAAATTTTTTACAACAAATTTTGCTATTTTAATTAAGCTTATTACTTAAATCAAGTTGAATAATAGTAATATAGAAATTATTAGATTTTTACATATCCAACATTACTTTTATGGAATTTTAGTTTTATATTAGCAGCTTCCTTGTGTTTGGATGCAGTTTCCATGTTTCTCTAATTGGAACCACCTATGCAATACATTACCTGTTTGCTATAAAGGGTTTAATTAGCATACCGTACATTTCGTATTATTCTGACAACTCTACAATAGTGCGCGTTAAACAGAATCTGATGAATATTTGCTCTATTAACAGATTACCATTGCAGTGTGGAAGAAATTAGGTTGTTTTGTTATATACTTTAGTGCATGTTATCGCACTCATAAATTATAAATAATAAATTGTATATATATAACTTGTCAGTTATTTAAAGTAGATTCTCTATCAAATAGTTAAAAGCAACCAGTAGAAATGACCTTTTGAAGTTAATCTGATACAATTGCAAACGTTATTAACAAAAAATTACCTTAGCGACGCAATCCGATGCTACTGGGGACGTACTTATGGCGCACCCGGTCCTTATCACCACCACAACCGCACTGATCGTCTTGGCGCCGGGGGTGGGCTTGCGCCGCGTGCTACCTGTGTTGATTGTGAAGCGTACTCATAATCATAACAATCACTTATTCGCATAATTTATTGCATTTGAGGTTTTCTAATCAAAACATGTCCTATAAATATGCGGTTAGTGCAGTAGGGAGCCTGGCTATTGAAAGGCATATTTATATTTGATGTGCCCCATTGTTTAATTAACGTAAATTCTGTCTTTGTGAGCGGACACGTTTCAGTGATAAAATTGGTGACACTGGAACAAAAGCAAATCAAAGCTTTTGAATCAGGCGCCACTAATGACTGCTCTTGTCTTTGGAACAAGTTTGCTGCAACTTGGGCTGAACGGGTAATTGGGTTATTTCATTTTTCTCGCAGTTCTGATGTAATTCCAGAGAGCCAATCTTTCTGGAACATTTAGAAAGAAACTACAACAATATTTGAATTAGGAAATAAAGCTGTAAATTGTCTCCTATATATATAGCCAAATAATTTATCAAGCCAACAACTCATTTACTTTACCGAAGAATTATTTTTCTGTTTAACTTTGCACAGCTTTAAAATGAAATTAAAGCAAATATTATTGTAACAAAACTTACATTTAAATTGCTAACATGTTTAATATTTTCTAGTATTTATAACTATACTTTCTAAGTGTATTTAGTAAAATCAGCAACTATACCCAAATAGTTTATATAAATGATTGGATTCTAAAATTAATTATCTTTAAGTAATACGAGGTCTGGAGAGCTTGTCCAACTCTGACATGCTTGAGCCCCTTCGCATAGTAGTTTTTAAAAATAAAAACACGATTAAAAAGCTCTGTTTGACATAATTGACGTACGCCGTTGCCATGACAACGCATTTACGTATACCCAGTTAGAGTTGACCTTTGACCTGTGTGACAGCAGTAGCAGCAGCAGCAGCACTCATAATTTTTTTATATATAATAATTTGTCTTATATCCCTAACTTTCTAAACTTATAATTCTATCTTCTCCTAGACGCTTCAACCGATTTCCTTGAAACTTGCACACCACATTCACAACTATATTTGCTAATTCGGCGCGAAAAATCAGTCTTCTAACTTTAACCGTTTTTGAATTATTTAAATATTTTGATTATAAGGGAAATTCCTCCCAATGTTTCTATTGTTTGTAGTGTTAAATGTACGCAAAACATGTGGAATGTTCTACACGACTGCCTGGCGTCTAGATGAGGCTTCGTCAACGAAGCCTGCGGGGTTCTCTTGTATCACATAATACAGACCTTTCGAAATAATAAGCAACTATTATTTTTTTATATAACTTTTGAAATCTACCTAAATGTAATAAACGTTATAATATTGTAATATGTACTGCTAGGCAATAAATTACAAAGAAATTAGAAGTTGGTGTATTTATACTTACAGTTTAAGATGTATATGTTTTTAAAGATCGTTATAAATTAGAGTACTTAGAATAATCTTCAAACCTGTAACTTATTTTTAAGAGGTCACATTGATTCAATTTGTACTTCTTTTGGCTGATATTCAAGAGGCTGACAACAAGGTAGTTGGGGTGCACTTCAGGTCTAGATAAATATTTATTACTCGTGCACTTGGCTGCTACCAACAGGAGCCTTATTTTTATGCCGTGGTATAAAATTTACTTTGTCACAAATTACGGGCCATCAGTGATAATTCTTAGGGTTTTGGACACATTAGATTAAGGATCACTTTGTAGATGGCTAACTTGTTTGTCAACGATACTTTCAATTTTCTACCAATTAATCAACAACGTTTGGATATTTTAAAACCAAATTGCCTTTTTTTGAATAAAATATTTTATTTCTATTTTAATATTCGACCAAGGAGCATTCTAAATTATAAATAACTTGTTTAAATTTATTTAAATTACTTATTTAATTTATTTATAATAATTAGATTAAAGCCGTGGTGGTTTAGTGGATAGGTCGCTAGACTACGAAACCAAGAGTTGCGGGTTCAAATCCCGGTCTCGCCAATTCAATCGCTGGCATTTTTACGACCCAGCTCGATTCAGGTTACAATAAATGAGTACTTTGAGGTCAAACTTTGGTGTAATAATAGGCAGTCGGTACATAGCGCTAGCCACGTTACTACACTTGTGTACCGTAGGCCTAGATTGTAGCAGACCTATCCTGCTACGACCCCAAAGGGCCTTCAAGGCCTGTTACGGGAAACTGTTATTATTATTTAATTAGATTACTTAATAACATTTATGTATACTCACACAAGTATTTACTAATTTAAAATTACCCTAACTCTATTTATTTACAACACAATTTATTTCGCACTAAAACAGTAACATGATTTTTTAGTGCTGTTTCGCTGCGTGCTAATTATCTCTAGAAGGTTTCGCATTGTGCTAGTCCTTGCACGTGTACAAGCAGCACGGGGGGTTTCAACGGTAGCTTCCCGCACATTGAAAAAATTACGTTTGATAATCGACAACGACGGCATGGAAGTTACAAAAATGGGGCTCCACTTTGTGACCGAATAATTCTAGCAAGATAAATTTATTTGTCGCGCATTGTGAGAAACAATGGCAAAGCTACGCGATCATTTGTTGAACGTAAATATTTGGAACCTGGCAATACCAAAACTTGCGTGCGGATTGGACGAATTATCCGTACGGAGGAGGCAGTACAATAAATTTCGCCGACCTCCCACTTTCGAGTACTGTTTTCTTAATTTTTTCAGTAAACTAAATTTCGTTCAAAATACACTCGCCAATCCTTTTGACTTGTTCAAGTCAAGCGTCACACAATACGCCAGTGCAGACTTTTCCGGTACATTGTAAAGATCTCATTGTATTTCTCTTGTGAGACCATAACACATTCTGCCAGTTCTACTCATTGAACCCATAACGTTTTCGAATCCTGGCTCGCATTTTAAGAACATTAGATCTTCTAACCGCTGTGTTCCACCTTCGACAACAGTGTTATAAGTCAGTTGTAATAACGATTCTAGGTTTGCCAATTCATAGTTTACGAATTTGGTACACAATATCGCTTATTTTCTTTAGCATCTCGTATGGACCTTCGCAAGAGCGTTGAAGTTTTGGGAACAGCCCACGTCGCCGTTTCCGGTTATATATATATATATATATATATATATATATATATATATATATATATATATATATATAAATCTAGTTCTCAATGCGTTGATGTCAAAACGATTCTTCATCTTGTCACTCTCGGTGTTGAACTTGCATCACACGTTGTCGTGGATCTCTATCATTCTTATCTTTACGTCGCTGTCATAGTTTTCTTCGCCTACGGTTCAGGTCAGATCACATGGTAGTTTCAGTTCATAAGCGACAAGAATACTGGCTGGTGTTTGATCAGTAGACTCGTAGACAGACAAACGAAGCTCTAACATAAACAAATGGAGAGATTGGTCCAAGTCTCGTTTGCGAATACCTCTAATTCAAAATGTAGACCTTGATCTGAATGTAGTTCTTATACCAACACTTCAGCGATGGTTGCGGCTTCTTGATTTGGTAATGCGTAGAATTTATCCAATTTGCTAAATAATCCATTGCCACTAAATGTATTCGAAACAAACAATGAAGTTTCATTGTTTAGAATACATTTAACTTCCTTGTTTCTAGTAGGAAAGCTATATCAATAGCAATTCTCTAGAAAGGATTTCCGACGTTATACTGTCTCAATGATGTCTTCGGTTTCTTTTATAGACCATTACTCATTTCACATATCATACATTTTTGGTACTAATTTTTAACATCTCGCTTACAGTTCATCCATTGAAATATTTCGTAAATTTTTGCAAAATCTTCGCAACTCCCATATGGCTACTAAACACACCATCATGAAATTGTTGTAATACTTTAGCGACTCTTTTCCTTGAAACCAACAACTGAAAGAGATGAATCTTTACTCTCTAGCACGCTTTGTAAAATATTGTCTTTAAGTGCTGGCAAACACAGAACCACTTCTGTCCAGTTAGGTTTTCTTTCAGCTTCCTTCCATTTTCAAATATAATTAAAAATGAGATCATCCTTCTGATCTCGTTTTAATTCACTGGGTTGGTACAACCTATTAGTCACAATCGTTTGCAGTGCAGGGGTTATTTTCTCTCCTACACAACTGCAGTAGTAACAGTCTTCTGAACACATGCCTTCTTGACAAGGCGTTGCAATGACTTCTCCCAGTTCTATTCTCTGTCTTAAAGTCACATTGCTGAAGCCGTTTAATCTATATTGATACTTGGCCTTCCGGATTTTTAAAATTTAAGATTAGTCCTCAACAAAAAAATATTCTGCCCTATAAATATTTATAAGAGTTTCCACAAATTTAACAACAGCAAGTAGCTTTTTCCTAGCTACGCAATGCTTGCGTTTAGGTTTTGATAACGTTTTACTGAAACAGCCGATAACATTTTCTTGGCCATTTTGTAACTGCAATGACACGTTTTCAATTTCCAACCTTATGCGTATCCGTGTCCAAAATTATTTTTTTAAGTGCTGTTGATAACTCGGTATTGATGCATTTACACGTTTCAGATTTTCAAAGTCTTCTTGACTTTTTATTTTACTCAAAACTTCAGCCATCTCTCATGAATCATATAAAAGCTACGCAATGTATATAGCCTGTAGTAAGTGCATAATCTCAGGTAACTTCTAATCCTGTGATGCCCATTCTTTCATGCTTTTGACTTTCTTTAAATCAGCCTCTATACCCTCACCACTGACTACATGTCCAAGAGAGAGTACTTTTTGGACTTAATTTTAGATTGGCCCTTCCCACTCGTAGAAGTAGTTGCTCTAAATTTTTCAAATGCTCTTTAAATTATTTTTTCATTCACTATCATGTTATTCAGAAACACCGAGTATGTTTCTCAAGCCTATTAGTCCAAAAGGCACCACCGTGAATTGTTATGGCCGAGACTCAATAGAAAAAGTTGTCTTTCTTTCTTTAGGATCTATTACGTCTTGCCAATACTCGCTCTTTATATCTAAGGTTAAGAACTATTTGGATCCGACCAGGGTGTTCAATGTGTATTTTACGTAGTAGTGGGTAACTATCTCTCTTTGTGACATTGTTGAGCCGAAGGTAGTTTTCTAACTAGAATCACTGACGAAGACCATGAACTGTTGAAGGTTCAATCACGCCATTATTTTACATATTTGAAATTATCTTTCTGGTTTCTTCTCGGTTAGCTAGTTTTAATCGTTTGACACTCTACTGTATGGAAGTGACGTTGCCGGTGTCTATTTGTGACGCACAATATTTGCCCTGCCTTTTGAACACCTATTGTATTGGAATATGTCTTGATTTTGGTGCAATAAATTTTTAACTTTTGTCTGCTAGTCAGGACTCAAATTACTATAGGATATGGTAATTACTGATTTCAGTTCATCAGGTTGAAGTTTTCTGTATACTGTCAATTTAAGCAATAACTGAAGAGACCAAAGTACAATAGCCGAGGATTGTGCCTTCTTTCAGCATTTAAGGATACTTATTACAATTTATCACACGAACCGATAGGGTTTTTGCAATCAGTATTCCTTTTCAGTCTTATTTTTGCCATTACTTGGTTTTATTATAATGATTGTTCTTGCTGGAATTGACTGCGTTTTGTGAGAGTGGTACCGTAAACTACCTTTACTTATGCCACGATCCCGTCTCGATCATGAAGAATAACTTCTACTCCATTTATCTTAAGTACCCCATAGTCCAAGTTAACCTTGGATTAATAAGTTTTTAAAGTGTCCATTTTGAGAATTATGTTGTTTTCAATGTCAACTACCAGTAAACGATGTTTAAAGGCAGCGTTCCCAATGGCTATTTGGGTTTCTATCTCTCCATAAACCCTTGCTGATGCCTCTGTAATAGTTCGAAATTTTTAATTTGTTGGCAGGAAATGTTATAACATCGAGTGTTGTAATAGTTTTCATCACTCTTGTATCCATTAGAAAAACATGCTTTTGGTAAAAATAGGCTGAGCCGTTTGGTCGCAAGGTCCCAAAATCGGTCGCAAAGCGGTCGCGAATCTAAACGGTTGAAGATACAAAAAATTTATGAGAATAAAAATGATTTGTTATCACGAGATAAACATGAATTTAAAATAAAAGTTGGTAAAATAGAAACCCGAAAAAAAATTGAAGCTCAGGATTTTTAATATACCGGGTGTTCATAAAATGTTTCGGGAAATTTATATTACCGGATAGATCAGACCGAGGCGAACAAAAAATTACCATGAAATTTTTTGATTCGAGGTCAAATAAATAAGTTATACCCGATTAAAAATTAATTAAACGGACCAATCACAACGCGCTCGGAGAGCTTCCTGGCCGACTGCTGGAGGACGGGGGGCAGCGCTTGGCCGCTAGGAGGGAGTACGCAGGCGATAATGGGGAAGGCTGTGCAGCCGAGCTCACACGGTTACCTTCAGTGACGTAGCAAAATTTTAAGTACTCGTCAATTATTGTCTTGTACTGTTTATTTTAATCAGCTTTCGAGTGTTGGACTCGCGCCTCGTCCTTTTTTAAAATAACAAGTTCCGAGACGAAAGCTGCGCAGAGCCGAGACGATGGACGGTATAATATATAATAATAGGATAAGAAAAGTCGTGTGATGTTCACACCAGATTTTTTTTATTATTTCTACAAGGGTATCAATTTTTTCGTTTGGTATTATTTTTATTATACTAATTTCGGTTTTAATGTTTTTCGGATTTTATTGGATTCTGCTGTAATTTGATTCTTGTAATTGTCCAATATTCTGAAGAATGTGTATTTCAAACCATCTATTATATTATTTAATAAGTCTATGTCTGAACCCATATCTGCTTTTAGATTATTTATATTCGAGTTCAAATCTGTTTTTAATCCATTCAGCGTGGCACTCACATCAAACAACCCGCCAGCAATTCCAAAATGGAAACTTTCTGGATCTTCATTAGCGTCTAGTAAGGTTTGATTAAGTCAAAGTTGCAATACGGCCTTATTTCCAGATATTTATAAATATCTTTCTTCAGCTCATGTTTAATGTCGAATAGTGTCACTTTCCTTACGGCCATGATTCACTTTATTTTAATTTATTCAATACTCAGCTTTGGGTCTTTCAGCAAGACTCTTCACGTCTACAAAGCACGACTAACTCAAAGTTAGCTGAGCAACAATAGAGCTTAAGCTTCTGGCAACTCAGACCTCAGTCCATTAGATTACAAATTATGCACAGTATTAGAGGGTATAGGGTATTTTAAAAAAAAACCTAATGCTTTTTTTTTAAAATAGATTGGTTATAAATATGCTTACTAATAACTATTTGATAAATCTTGAAAATATTATGCAAAATTAGTCGTTTTAATCAATTTGCAACAGTATTTGCCAGTATACTATGTAATATTTTACGAAAATTAACATAAAAATATATTATTGTTAAGTTATATTGTTCCTTTAGGGTAGTAAGATCCAAAGCAAATGTTAGATGACATCTAGCCATATTAGAAAGCCATGTTTTTTTTAATGTTGGCTATTGCTTATTCTTTCTCAAATTTTAAATAGCAAAAGTGTTGCTGTTGTCCATAACAAAAGTAGGTTACAACAAAGCATTCTCTTGTAATCCATTTTGCAAAAACTGCTGTTAGTATTTTGTTTCTAAGTTTACTTCGATTTTGGCGTCATTAAGATTTTAACTAAATATTGTACACTGCGTTTTTTTTTGCTGATAGATTATTATTCCACCAAAAATTCTTATCGGCGAAGAACGTCACATATCCATATAAACAACAACCAACTTTATGATATTCTTTTTTTGACAATACGTAATAGACAACTTTGTCGTCTTAAATAAATTTAAAAAAAAAGTCCGTCGAGACCTTTCTGTTATCAGCTTAATTTATAATTCCATGTTTATCTTTAGATTAAGGAGCAACTACCCGAGCCTTGCAATAAAGTCCCACAGTCGGCACTTAATTTTGTTTTCCTAGAAAGGATCGCGAATAATTTATGCTTTTAGGAGTTACAGCTAATAACATTTATCAGGCAAAATTCTCCCATGCAGACGCAGAAAATATTGATAGTCGGACCCTTTACGACAAATGCCTTTCGGAACCTTTTTCCGGGCGCTTAATTGGACGGCCCTTTTTCGAATTTAGACGCGCAATCTGAAAGTAATAATTGGTTGCTTTGATAAAACCCCGTTTGTACGGGGTCACCGCGGAATGCAAATGACCCAATCAGAACTAGAACATTGCACGTCCGTGTTGGCAAATTCCGCCTATAAATCTAAATGATTAATTATAGAACTCTGTACATGAAATGGAGCCGTGTTCGCCGTGCCGCAGTTTCATCATAATAAGTCTGGGGCTTTTTCAGACGCAATTGGAAACGCGTAGGCGGAGGTGTTGAATGCCGCAGGAGCTAATGATCATGACCTTTTTAGCGTGTTTGCAGGTGTTATATGAAAGACTTCTTAGGTTACGATTCGCCTCTCTAACAAAAAAATGTGGTGTGCTGTTACATTCATTACCCGTAGAAGTTTATCTTTATTTTCTCTACATTGTTCTACAAATGTGCCATTAAATTACTCACAGAAAGTTTAGATGTACACAAATAATTCCTCTACAGCCTTTTGCAGTACTACTGCCTTTTACATTTTAAACAATAAGCAGTTAATATTAACATAAGTACTAATTTAATTATTTTAACTTGCAAGATGATAAAAGTGAAAGTTTTGGGACATGTAATGACAACTTGTATGATCTCATATAAGTCTGTACAAAATCTATAGCGTACTGCATTTCTACAAACCACATTCAGAATGCCACAGGACAATTGATTTTGGTCTTTTTTTAAGCACTGAAATATATTTCTTTGCAGTACTTTATAATAATTTAAATTAATGGCCATTGTTCTATTTTATATAAATGAGGCGGATGTAAATCCCGGAACGGCAACTTTTTATCATTGTGAACTTCGTATCTCGGGTTTAATGAGAGCAACAGATCTGAAATTCAATATCAAAGAAGATACCGACCTAATGTATATACAGACCAAATACGAAGTAAATTGGTTAACTAGTTTCGGAGATATTAAGTCGACAGGCACACCTCACACATACTCACGCATGTGGATTTTGACTTCGAAGAACCTAATGTTTAGAACAATCACAATTGACAAGATAAAATCATAATTGATAAGACAGCTACATTTATTTAGGAGGGGTTAGTTTCCCTTCTCAATCATTGATTGTATTCTTAGTAAAGTCATTTAATTATGGGCAGCTTGAATATTATTTACCAATTCTTTAGTTTAGCTTTTAACAGCTATTGCACGTATATTATTGGGTGTCGTGACAATGACAGCATAGGATCTAAGTTTCTAAAAATTCTTAAAGTTTACTACAGTACTTGTGTCGGATAGTCTGACTATCTTAATGCTAGAAGCTGAAAAGTTACTGAAAACAAAGGCATTGGTATTGATACCGCACTGATTTTGATTGTTTGTAGACGGTGTAACACCAGAATATGGGGTTAATGACATACTACACAGATGCTTCTGTTTACACTAAACTGAAACTTAATCTAAAGAGAAACACTTCTTGAAGATTTGTTTTTACTTTCCACGTCCTTTATATATGGGTTAAAGAAATATTGTTCAAATAGTGCTGCTGAAACTAGTGTCCTTTTAATGAGACCTTTTCTTATAGGTTGGTAAAGTTGAGAAGCAACCGAAACAGGCTCTCATTATATCTTTTTTATTTCTCATTTCATGTGACTATACATTATGGGGTTTAACTAAGGATATTAAAGAGCACGACAGCCGCGACGTAAAGACCTCGGCCTGCCAGACTAACGCGCGGCGGGCACTGGGTTCGACTCCCAGGTCAAAAATAACGGCAAACATCGAATGCTCTCCCGCCATCATACAAACACCTTTGGCGGTCGTAAAGTACATTCTCCTTCTTCTAACGGGTCAGACTAGCCACCTGCCCGGGGTACGCCCAACATGGCTCATAGTACTACACGAAATGTGTAGTTAGAAACAGGATAATAGCCTATATAAGAGTAGAAGAAGAAGAGAAGAAGAACTAAGGATATTATATACCATCCAAGCCGAGAAAATCCGTAGAACCTCAAAGTACTCAAAAAAAGAATTTCAGAGACGATCGATTCGATTTCATAATAAAAAAGACACAAAATTATTGACAATTTCTGAAACGCTTGACAAATGCCATAAAGAGCGAAAGAAAATAATAACAGATGTTATATAGTAATATAATAAAAGTTACAATAAAATTAACTAAAACTTAGCCATGTGACATTAACTGTGGTACAAATAATAAAAACAAGTGGGATTAAGCTTGATCTATTCTATACTTTTACAGAGGATGTGTAGGCAGTTTAATGTAGCGTAATCAGCACCAGGTTTAGGTGAACTTGTTTAACGTTGTTCTGCATGTGTGAATAGAGATGGTGGTTTCGTAGTAAAGTAAAGTAAAAGTAACTACACACCGAGATAAAACATATTACAAGCTTATAAAAACTATATGGCTTACAGATATATCTTTAATATTAAATTTATCGCAAGGGAAATAAGACTTCTGGAAACAACTTTGTATTTACTTATTCTTTGACAAAATGTTACCTTATTGAACGCGTTTATTATAATTTCACTCCAAGTGGCAATTTTATGTAAAGAATACATTATAATAATAATAACAGACTTATCATATTTTACCGCATCAAACTTTATCTAATGCATATCGATAGGAAACTTGTAATAGTTTTAATCAATCGCCTGGCTAAATACAACTTGTAACGTTTAAAGTTTGGGTTAGGGACAACTTTGCTCTTAGTAGTTGATCTTCGAAAGTTTCAGGGAGAGAGTTTGTAGCTGCTGACTCGGCAGGTCAACGTTAGAATCGCGGTAGATTATACATATCTATCTAAATAAATGATAATGTAAATGTTCGTTTGTCAAAATCTTAAATCTCCGAAAGTTCTTCACCGATTGCTTTGAAATTTTGACACAACGTTGCATTAGAATACGCTGATGTTTTTATATAAGTATTGTAAAATTAAACATATTAGAATCGTACACTTTCTCTTTTCTTTCTTTTTCATTTAACCGATTGAGCCACAGCTACGCGTCTCCAGGTACAGCTAGTTTACACATAAAAAAAGTATCCACTGAAAAACTTTTTTAAATTAAATAATAAATTGTCAAAAATGTTGTAATTTAATTACTATTTAAAACTCTATCAAATAATTAATATTAATATTCCAAAAGACACAAAAAATACGATTTATTTAAGATATCTTTAAATAATCAGAAATAATTACTATTTTATGACTTTAAATTAACTACACCGTGTAATGCTATATTAACTAAATATTCTAAAGTATATAGGTTTTTATAAAAATTTATATTTACTCTGAAAAGTATTTGAATTACTAAAAAATTAAAATTTTTTTTTAAATATTTTGAATTTCCTTAAAAAAGAGACATAAGAAATTGTCATTGAAAAAATAGTTTTACTACAATTACTTGTATCAAAGAATATGCTATAACAATGATAAACCAAGTGCATGCTATATATTTATTTTTATATCATGTAGACGGCTACCAGTATTGTGTAGAAACTTTTAGTTTCCTTTAGATACAGCAGCAACTACATATATTGTCAAGTTAATTTTTAAACTATATTAGGTTATTCTTAAATAAACCCCATAAAAATGTATTGAATACTGAAATTTTGAACTATTTATCATTTATAGGTCTTATTGTAATCGTTTTATATACATGTTTTCCTTGCTTATAAATTTTTTTCTTGCAATACCTTAATACACCAGTTAGATATAGATGTTTTTTTTTTTGACTACAGGGACTATTATTTATTATTTGCCTGTGCCGTTTTTACAAAGCTTTGTTTATAACCAGTCTTTCATCAGCTGACCTGCACATCATTTGCGTTTGTTTTTTTAGTTGTGAATTTTCTTGAGTAGTCTTTCGTGTTCTATTTTATTAGTTTACTATCTCTATTTTATTTTGTAATCGACTATTCTTTTGTTTATGGCGTAAACATTTAGTTTATTTGGAACAAGTACATTTTGCATTACATCTCTCCTTGTAAAACTTTTAACTCTTCTTAAATATCTTACTTGTATTTCCTGTCAGCTTGTTAGTGCTTGCCCAACTTTGGATTCCATATATTAATACTGGTATAACAATAGTCTTATAAAAATAAATCTTTGTGTTTTGTGGCCCAATGTTAAATTATTGTACCACCAGATAAACTGATACTTAAGTATTTTGTCACTTATGTAATTGCCGTGGTCCTAATCATGTCGCCTAAATATTTAAATTTTGATACTTGGTCTATTGGTTTATTATCATAAATTTACATACTTGATCGATCGGGATATTTACTTTTAAAGGTCATCATATTTATTTTTTTCAAATATATCGTAAGATTCTATTTTTACACTTTTGGTTAGGCAATGGATTGCTAATTAGAGTGTGTCTTCGTTTTCTTGTATTAATACTTTAGCGACCTCAAATAACTTATTCGGGTAAGTATATTTCCATTTACATATATATATATATATATATATATATATATATATATATATATATATATATATATATTCCATATTTAATTTCCATTGTTTGGGGATGTCATTAATGGATAAGTTAAAAATTACTTACTCTTGATTGATGTCTATTTCTTCCATGAGTTGTGTACCCTTGTTTAGTATTATTTTGATAATACGATATCTCCATTATTTATCATTATCTTGTCCCTTTTCTGTTTTTTTTCCTATAATGTATTTTGTAGTTCATCGATTGTGAGCTAATCAACTTAAGAAAGGCCACTATTACCATTACAGTCTGTTTCATTACATTGGACTTCCACTTCTCTGCACTCTAGGTTTTTATAGTGTTTCTCACTGTTTCTCTTTTATTATGCTTAATTTTTCTACACCTCTTCCATTTTGATTTAAATGCCCCATGACTTTATATGCTAACGTTTGGCTTCCTTGTATATCATGTTCAATATTTGCTACAAATTTATTACAGGATTCTTGGTGAGCTTTCTTTGTCAGTCTTTTAGCATAATTTTCTTTTTGGTCATATTGTTTTGTGCTTCGATGTATTCTTTTGCATGAGCTCTGTATATGTTTTTTTTTGGCTAACTATATTTTTATGCTCGTTTATTTTTTGTTTATTTTCTACTTATTTTCTGTCACTTTATTTGCCTCTTTGTTTATGCTGCTTCTTTTATTGTGCTGTTCGTCGTTGCTACTTGTTGGTATTTTAGTTAAATATTTATAGGTATTAAGGTAGTGAATTGTAAATATATACACAATTGATATGCCAAACATATATTTTAATGTACGCTATACCGTGGCAGGCGAGTTAAAAATAGCTAGCGACAAACATAATTAGCAGACGTGCACTTGGCTAGGCAGATGTCATTCGTAAATCACCCGAAGGTAAAATTCAAAACTTAACCATTTGGAGACAATGAAGGAACATGTTTCCTATAATTTTGGCAGGTAAAAAAACCAAACGCCCAATTAACTTGGCATGGAATAATTGCCATTAAAAATATGACTATTATAGGAAATATTTTTTAAGTATTTGTTCTATTTCTGTATTAATTTCACTTACATTTGGTTTTCCCCACCTTGTCAATTGTAGACAAAAATAAGTAGTGATTCGAACAGACACCTTTACCTCAATAAATGTTTACATCTTGAACTGAACTTTTCATTTTATCATTTATAATTATATAATCTACAATAAACTACTCATGTGTATTCTTAATTGTCTTAGTATATTCAGCTACTCAGGCATTTTAATTTCTTATATATTCAGACTTGGTGTATTTTGTTATTTTTATAAATTATTTCATGCAGTTGGTCGTAAAATCTTTTCGTATCTTATTTTATTCCTTCTTATGGTACGTACAGGTCTATGATATTTAAGTCAGCTCGATCACTTTGAAGCGTATTATAAATCTTACATTTACATTGTATAGCTTATTATATGAGTTTGTTATTTACAAATACTATCACCCTATAACGTAAAAGTCTATTTTGTGGTACTCGTTATAAGCTATAGTGTACTCGTTTAAACTTAAGTATATTTCAAATTTTTACCGTTAACATCAATATATTGGGTTTTTGGTCTTGTATTTTGTTTAGTTTTATTTTTTGTTTACATTTCTCTTACATTTCATGTAACTGATATAATTTTATCGTTTATATCAAATTGCTTGTATTTATTCTGCATTATTTGTGTTCTTATATAAATTTTGGTTACTTTTAAATTTTTCCAACACAGGGTACCAGTTTGTAGTTGTATAGTAACTAAAGTAAGTAATAGGACTGCTATTATTAAACCCCTAGACTTGCCTGATATTTTGTTAGCATTGTCTTCTATAGTTGCATGGTCCCAGTTTTTTTTAAACGTAATCCAGTCTAAAGTGGATTTTACTAGCTAATAGTTTGTTCTTATAAGTATTACTTAGCATTTGTTGCGAATTAACCTTATGACAATAGTATATTTTACTACGGTATATTTATCAGTCTTTTGCTCCCATTTTTTTTTAACCAGGTGTGGTGCGGCAAAGTTTTGGATTAGATTAAAAAATTTATTTTTGGCACCGTATATTCTTCCCAGTTACTTTTTTAATTCAATATTATTCTAAAAATGGCTTTAAATTTTTATTATTTATGTATTTCATTACAAATAGTTGATACCTTTTTTCCAACATTACTATCAGATTTTCTTGTCGCCTTAAACCTTTTTATACTTTTTATATGCAATAACTTGATAATTAGATTTATTAGCTTGTCCCAACTGTGTAATTCAGACACTTTGTATTTCATACTGCATTATTAATTATCTTGTTAATTTTTTGCTTAAATTAGACTGAGTTTTAAACTTTTAAATCTTGAAAAAGTAAAATCAGAATAAATGATAATTAAAATAAAAATATTAAATATCAGTTTTCATTAAGAACTCGATTAAATATCTAATCGGCTGCTCACATTTGATAATTATTTTCAAATTAAGGATTGTAAACAATGAAAAATTTGTCTTGGTCTCAATGTAACTGCTTTTTTCTAAATATTACATTCAGAAACATAGCAGTTCCAAAATGTATATGCTTTTTTACAAATTTTTGTTTTTGTTTAGCACAAATATTTCTTCACAAAACCTTGTTATAAATTGGATGGCTTGTAATGGGTAGCCCATCAGCTAAGTCGGATTTAATTTTAAAATGAAAGACATTAAATTATTATTTAATTGAGCATTGTTTATTGATTTATAAAGTTGGTATATTGAGATTAATTACGAAATATAATGTTGGCCAAATGGTTGCTGCGGTTTTAACTTTATCGGCTCTTTCTTTAAAAGATAATACATAAAACTGGTGTAGATTTAGGTTTTTGATAGTGCATTTGTATGTAAATACACTATTAAAATAAGTGTTATTTATTATTTATAGCACTCCTATTTTTTCAAAATATTTATGTAAATAAATGTTATAAAATACACTTACGTTTTAAATATTTAAGGCATTTAAAATAATTAGTAGTCCTCCTTAAAACTACAAGTTTGTTGTATAATGAAATGTACTCTCAATAAGTATACGAAGATAGTTTATAATGTTATGTGATACTACCATATCATGCTACTAAAATTCACAGGAGGGATGACAATGAATTATTTGTACCATGGTAAAAGTACAGTTGTAAAGAAAAACTAAGAAAGCGGGTGTGGGAAAACAAAAGTGTGTTTAAGTAGATATCGTAGTTCAAAGTCAGTAAAAATGGTGTTTGAAAAGCAAAAGTAAGCTGTCGATCAGCAAAGCAAGCAAAGCATTATCAAGCGTGTGTTCGGTTTTTAAGGATTAACAGGAAATTTTGAGGGCTTTATACAATATATACAATATGCAGAAACGCGTAAAGCTATATTCTTTAATCAAAAAATCTCGCGCACGATATCATCTTAAGATAAAAATATTATTCTTCATGGTAATGGTCTATTTATTTATTACGATCACGTTTCATAAGGTCTTATTATCTTTTCTGTTGAGAAAATTAAATTACCAATTATAAAAGTGAGCATAAACTAAAAAATAGTTTTATAAATTAATTTTCTTCTGCAGTATACATCATTATTATATATTATAGACACTACATTGTAAATTATAGTAGCTTTTTATACTTACAATTAATTTACAAAATAAAATTTTATTGGCGAAAAAATAATTTTATTTGGTCAAGTTACTTATAAAGGCACTTTTTAATTTTATCTCACTATTTAATGTATTATAAAGAAAATATAAAAACAATAGACCAATTATACATTCTCTGTGATCTTATTTTGAAAGATAAGTAGAAGGAATCCCTTCAAAAGTGCAACAAGCAACACTACTAGAAAAAGAAATGAGAGTTAACTACACATAACAAAAACAGTTCAAATATAAAACTTAATGATCTACTAACAATTCCAAAATAAGTAAAGATAAAATTCAGCTTGGTAAAGAACCTTTAAATAAATTATTAAAGTTTTTAAATGCAGACATTTGCATTTATTAACATAAATCTAATATTTCTGGATTAGGTGGCAGATAAATGATGCAAAAAAAACTCAACAGTAAACATAAAAAAGACAATTTAATATTTATAATTAAACATGGTATATGGTTAGTAATGATATAGATAATTTACGCTTTATCGGCGAAAGTATAGATCGACATGTTTTTCTAAACACTAAAAAAAATTTGAAAGATAATAGTAATAAATTGGGTGACATAAATAATACAAAAATTTAAAAATACCGTATTTCTGACAAGAATAATATAAAACAAGATGAAGACCCAAGAGAGCATGAAGGGTGTGTGTGTGGAAGAAGACTTGGGAGAAGTAAAAATTACTAACTGAGAAGCGCAGACTAAAGACATGAGAAAATGGAGAACAGTGATAAAAAAGGCCTTTCAATCTGGCACATACAGGGTGGGACACTTAAACTGCTCTATTTATAAATATTTAAAAACAAACAAATTTTTTTTCATTTATTGCAACAAATGTTAAGACCACAAATAAAAATTAATATAAAAGCAAAGAATGTTTTACTTTTTGAATATCACTCTAGAAAGATGGTGACCATAATTTTGTACACATTGTCCGAGTCTCATACGGAAATTCTCATTGACACGTCGTAGTACCCCCGGTGTTACAGCACAAAATTTTCTTCAATTCTCACTTTTAACTCCAGTATAGTTGCTGGGCGAGTCTGAAAAACATTCGACTTGAGTTATCTTCGTAAAAAAATTACAGGAGCTAAGGTTTGACGATCTTGGAGGCCACTGAAAATTGCCATTCCTACTGATGAGGCGGTTCGGGAAAAGGTCTTTCAGAAAGTTCATTGATACCCTAGCTCTGTGACTACTTGCTCCATATTGTTGGAAATAAATGTTTTCATTTACAGGAAATTGTTGAAGTTTTGGAATAAGGAAGGTTTCCGGCATTTGAACAAAACGAGCTGATGTTAATGTAACTGCATGGCCATCATCATCCTCAAAAACATAAAGACCAGAGATTCCATTCGAAGAGATTACAGGCCATACTGTAACTTTGGGCGATTAGAGAAGCCGTTCGTGAAGTTGTTGAATGTTTGCAACAGGCCATTAGCAAAAATTGTGTTTATTGACATATCTACTGAGGAGGAAATAAGATTTATCGCTGATTTATAGATTATCAATAAGCTGTGAGTTGTCTTTAAACAGCTGTAACATGTGCTCACAAAAACCAACGCGGATAGGATAATCTCCGGGGCTCAAAGAATGGACTATTTGCATTTTATATGGATGTAGGTGTGTCATCATGCAAAATTCTCCTTACTGCCGAGTCGGAAGTTTGGGAGCAACACTGTGGCGTCTAGCAGATCTCCGCTACTCGTATAGCCTCTACATTCTCGGGGGTCCTAACAGTTCTTGCACTACCACCTCTTTTTAATATTTGACCCGTTGTACGTAAGTTGTTAGCTCAAACAGGAATAACTTTCCTACTTAGAACAGGAGCACGAGGCGGAAAATGAAAATGTATGCGGAACACGCATTATGCTTGCACATAACTTCGACCATTTTCTAAATACGCTGTAGCAGCGAAACCTCGTTGTTTACCGGTTCAACAATGCATGGTTACTAAATTTCCAACTGTGTGGAATGTAAAAGTCACACACTTCCACCATACATGCTTCTTAAAAATGTGCAGTTTAACTGCCCCGCCTTGTGCATAGAAAAAAATTGTAAACTTATGACAATTATGAACTAATATCTTTATGCCAGCTTTTAATTACAAACGTAAGTATTAAAAAACATTTATTATGTTTTATCAGCAATTGAAGTTTTACTGAAATTTCTCATAACGGAAAAGTCCTCAACAAAAACAGCGCGCAATTAATTGTTTGGCCGAAAGCATCAGGGCCGACTAGAGACAAAGCTCCTACCTGAAAAATCGCACAAAAGTAAAAATTTGCGCCTGAACATGAAGTATGAAGCGCAGAACAAAGGTCCACCCTACATACATCAGCAGCACCGACTCTAGCGTGACGTACGTGAATGGGCGAATGGAATGCGAACTGCTGAAAACGGCTATAAAAACAGCGGTTTGTTTTAATAGCTGCAATTTCACCAGCAGTCCTCTTGGAGTTGTCACGCGGAGTTTCAGCGAATGCCCACCCGTTATAAATGTGAGTCAAAATGCGGACTGTAAATTTCGAATGGTGGAAGCTAAAACCATGCCGTCCGCTTTAATTACGGGAATCTTACGGTGTGCCCGCGTCCGGCTAATTTATGGCTATGCAGTCCGTAAATTATCGATCTGGCCGCAGCCCGCAACATTTTTTGGTTATTTCTTTCTCTGCTGGAAGCTTAAAATTCACTGGCAACATCAAAGTTGATCTAGTGCTTTCTCAATCGCACTGCAGTTAGCTAACAAATTCCAACACATTCCCGCTCGCGCTGGAACTGATATTAAATTGCAGCGGTTTTAGCTTCGCGCATTGCAGTGCCAGCTTGGAACTTGCATCAGGCTGATTATGTCCTTTGTAGCTTAGGAATTAGGATTCCGATCCTATTTTCATCCCTTTGAATATATATGTCATGCATGTTGCTTTTGCATGGCCTGCATTTGCCCGGATAATCCAATTTGCCTGAACAAATACAGTTATGTAATGGAATGAAGATAGAATACATACGACCTCGGGGTGAAACAAGTACTAAAAAACCTTTTTGATTATAATTAGACTAATATTGGTGCAGTATACAAAAGAAAAATACAACAATCATAATTTACTTAATGCACTAGAACATTGAATTTTAAAGATCAGCCTGCAAATGTTGTAATTTATTTAATTAATTTAGTTTTAACGATTACCCCAGATAATAAATTAAATAATATAATTAAAGCTTGTTTTTTAAATATTTCTACTTATTCCTATTTATACAACATTTAGCATACGTTACATGTAAATCGCTTTTTGTAAACAAGTTATTACAGTTGTTAAAACACTCAGCCAGTTTATATTGCAGCAGTTTTCCACGGTTATTGTAAATTTTGCTTAAGCTTGCATATTTAAAAGCGGAGCCCTTTCATTTCAAATTGTTCTATTCCAGTTTTTAATACATAAAGTGATGTATTTAGGATTCAACATCTGTCAGCTAGAAGTACAAAAAAAAACATGTAATTGGAAACAGTTGTTAAAGTTTAGTTCAGAAGTAACTTAAATTTTATCTTAACTTGATGTGAACGATGCAAATTTATAATACTAACTGGAGTAAGTGGAAAAAATTATGTTTGTCACATTTATTATGTTGAAATATTGCAAACATCTTCATATTTAATTAGTTATTCAGAAACGATTTACCACTTTTGTTAGAATAGTTTACCCTCTTATAACTCATCTTGAATCTCCTGAAATAGATTTTCCGGTGTAACACTTTTGGATAGACTAAACGTTCCATTTTTACTAATCTTAAATCTGGGACTTTCAAGTCTTTTTTCAACAACCTTGGTCAAAATTAAAACCTTCTGAAATTAATTCCAACCAACATGATTGGTACTGAACTAATCTAGGAGCGCTTAAATAATTTAAAATAACAAACCATTACACTCACAATTGTAATTTTTCTTAATTTTTTAATGACTAATTCATAGCTTATTAACTTAATACTTAACCATTTAATTTCCTATAAAACATTTTTTACTTTGCACCAAATAAACAGAAAAATGCGGCTGTAAATTTCCAATGATAGAATCTGAAACCAAAAATGTTTCTACTGCAAATTATGGCTACATAAAGGTTATACAAAGAGGAATATTTATCACTACTGATACTTATAACTTTAGTTGGTAGCTATATTTTGTGAAAAATAAATTTTTGTAATTTTTTATTTTACTTATAAATGAGATTACAAAATAATATCGCATAACAAATATTCAGATAAGTTTTAAAGAAATCGAAGAAAAAGCCCTGCACAGCTATACTTCTAGAAGTCGCTTAGGCATCTGGTAAAATTTAATACAATCGGTTACTGTATAAGCCAAAAAGACTACTACCAAGTTATTATTATATGTTGCTTAGATTATATCTATCAAATAGGTACTTCTTGTTTAAACATACAATATAATGTCCATACAATGGCATCTAAAAATCATCACAACCTTATAATATTATAAACAAATGACTTAAGAAATGACACATAAAAATCAAATCTTTACAAGTGACATTTTCCACGCAACATAGTATCTATTACTGAATTTTATTTAAAACTAACGAAAATAGAAGAACAAACCTATAAAATGTTAAAGCTAAGCTTTTGGTATCAAAGCTATAGATCAGATTGAGTGGCTTAAGCGTTTTAAAATTTTGCATTAGATCTACTAAAAATAATGCATATGGTATCATCAACGAACAAGTGTTGTGCTTTTTAAATGTACTATGATCGTCAGTTTATTATTGAGTTTTACGTTTGTAAGTGGTCAATGCATTTTCTTGGAAAGATATGAAATGTATTAACTTTTAATTTCTCGTTTCTCGTATTTCTTTTGAATTGATTGATTTATTTTTAGCACAAAAATTAGAATTATACTTAAATAATAACAGACGTAAAACGATAAAAGAATTAATAATAAAAAATTTTGACGGTCTAAAAGTTTTTGATACCTATGGAAGGTGAGCAATCAGTAATAGTTTATTTCCAAAAATTGAAACATGGCAACTACAATCTCCAAGATAAGCATCGTTTAAAACTACATAATACAATAGATTTGAAATCTATATTTTAAGCTAAAACTAACTTAACCACAAGTATACCTTAGTTGTCAGATAAAGTTAAAGTTTGACAATAATTTATACGTTGCTACCTCATTTCTCTTAGAAAGATAAAAAAGAACCATATAGCTTTACTAGACATTCTGATTTAATTAAAGAGATTGATAAGGGTGGACAAAAGTTTAATTTATTCTTCAGCAGTTTTAAATATGTATGCAATGGTTCAATTCTGGCCAAACACCAATATCCATTTACAAATGTAAGAAATTGGAATACGCACTACATTTTCTAAAATTTTGAAAGTTTCATATGTTTTAAAATTATTTTGAGATACCTTTATTCTGCTCAATTAAAACGTACGCCCCTTTAATGTTATTACTAACTTTATAAAACCTTACGTTATTTATGTACCATTCTGCAGGAATTTGTTGAAAATATAGCATTATTAGTCATAACAAACTAATAAGCACGTAACCTTTTATAATTAAAAATGCAATACTAATTAGTAACGCTTAAAATTTGATCTTCATACTCGAATCGGATTATTACATGTTGTAACCTTGAAGTCTTAAATATATATGGTGGAAAATTTATGAGACACTTGTATTTCCCTCCTGTCGACAACACCAGTACTGTTTCTCTAAATTTCAAACTTATCAAAAACAATCCGCTATTAACAGTTGATCAAATATAACCAAAAATGGGTATTAGTTATGATAATACCCAATTAAAAGTTCAAAACAATTTTGTTTCCTTAATGCTGAACAAAAGGCTACGTAATTTAAAATTTCTTAGAAATACCTCATTTGTTATGTTCAGGAGGCAAATTATTACTTTCCTTATCTTGTAATAAGTAAAGTAATGTAATCGGCGGAAATTTGACCTACCCAGTTTTTCACATTTCTGGACGAAATATAGCTCCAGGACACCAAAAACGTTGGTTTTAGCCATTGGTTCGTGTGTGTGTGTGTGTGTGTGTGTGTGTGTGTGTCTGTCTGTCTGTAAACAGGATATCTCGAGAACCGTAAGAGCTAGAGACTTGATATGGAAGTTACTTGTAGGTAGGGACGCAGTGCGAAGCTTTTGGTAAAAATAGGCTGAGCCGTTTGGTCGCAAGGTCCCAAAATCGGTCGCAAAGCGGTCGCGAATCTAAACGGTTGAAGATACAAAAAATTTATGAGAATAAAAATGATTTATTATCATGAGATAAACATGAATTTAAAATAAAAGTTGGTAAAATAAGAACTCGAAAAAAAATTGAAACTCGGGATTTTTAATATACCGGGTGTTCATAAAATGTTTCGGGCAATTTATATTACTGGATAGATCAAACCGAGACGAACAAAAAATTAAAATGAAATTTTTTGATCCGAGGTCAAATAAATAAGTTATAGCCGATTAAAAATTAATTAAACGGACCAATCACAGCGCGCTCGGAGAGCTACCGGGCCGACTGAGGGAGGACGGGGGGGAGCGCTTGGCCGCTAGGAGGGAGCACGCAGGCTGTGCGACCGAGCCCGCACGGTTACCTTCAGTGACGTAGCAAAATTGTAAGTACGAGTCAATTATTGTCTTGTACTGTTTATTTTAAACAGCTTTCGAGTGTTGGACTCGCGCCTCGTCCTTTTTTAAAATAATAAGTTCTGGGACAAGAGCAGTGCATATATATATATATAATAGGAGAAGGAAAGTCGTGTGATGTTCACATCAGATTTTTTTTTGATTTGGATTCTAATGTTATAACAAGACTTAAGATCAACATCTGTCTATAGAGAAGATTGTTATAAACTTATTTTGGAATAAAAAAAGACGTAGTTTTCAGCAATATAATAATTGAACAAAACTACTGTAATATTTTAGAGAAAGTAGAAGTTGTTTATGAGAAATGTTTTTTCGATTGTATTTTAAAACCACAAAAACATAGATTTTTCCTGATTTGCTAACCTAACGAAACATAATCAATGTTCAATACAAGTTTGATCTACAAGTTGAATAAAAGCCGCCTATCGTAAAAAAGGTTTATGCTTTAACAAACAGTGTACGTCTTCTTTAATATAATACCCGTCTCCCCATTACAATTGCAAGTCAAGCTAAATTTATGCAAAGTTTGAGGCATCATCTGTACAGTCCCAATGCGAGTTCCCGCAATTGTAAGGTAACGTTTTAAAGATAACAGTGAAGTATAGCCATTCATGTAGAAATTCAACAACTAACGTCTTTTTACAAAAGCAACATTAAAACGTTACATATATTCATCAAAAGGAAGAAAGAATATATGGAAAAGCAGTGTTGTGTTAATGTCACAACTTTTTTTTCTAAATTATTACAACAAAAATTACGTATAAGTTTAACATTTCTCTATTATTTTAACAACCTTTATAAGAAAAATTAACGTATTGAAAATAAAATAAATTTTATTATTTTTGAAATATCTAAATAACAAAATATAATAACATCCATTTAAATTATTTACCTAATTCAAAATACAATAGCTACTATCATTTACATAACAGGAAAAATTTTATTTGTAGCAATTTTAATATCTGATTTGCAAGCTGTTGTATTGATGGCGCAAAACAGGCAAAAAACTGAACGCTTTGCGATTTGGCGACAATTCAATTAAACGAGGTTTTGTGTGCTCCTGGGCTCATGAGTTTGCAGGACACAGCGACGCCATTGTTAGTTCTAAATAGGATTGGGAACCGTTCAAATGCAGAAACGCTCTATATAAATCGAAACAACCAGATTTGGGCTACAATGTTGCACGCCGATTGGTTTGCTTAGTCGCAAGCAATGGCGTGGAAAAAATACAATTCGCTGCGTAGAATATATCGCAGGCGCGTTATAGCTTTTTGTGAAAATTGTTATAAAACCTGTACGTTACTACCGTTGCACCTCACTTGATTTGCATTGTAGTTCTAATATTCCTAATGGCAAATTTAAAAGCGTGACTAATGGATTATTATTGTATCCTATTTAGAGTAGGCATGTAGATAAAACCAATTATTTAACAACTTTAAATATAATCATGTACATTAAAAAAACATATTTAAAATTAAATTAGTTATTAAAAAATGACAAATTCATGCAAAAAGTTGTAAAAACACACAGGTGATTCGCCTACACACTGGTAAGCGCATGGCACATTAAAAAGAAGAAGTAGTTGAATCTATTGTTAACAAGATGAGATATGCTCTTTTGTATACTCATCTCTCACCACAAACTACCACGTCAACCGCTCGCCGAAAAACTGGCAACTGAACAAAGACCATGACTATTTACACATGGAATCAATACCTTTCAATCAAAATAGCCAGCAGTAATTGAAGTTTATAATGATTACTCTTTGGAATGATAATTATTATGGGTTTTATTTTTCAATTAAAATGTATTTAACCATTGAATAATTTATGTAATAAAAGTTTAACCTTGAAAAGTTGTTTTATGGTTATGAAAAGTAAAACAATAGTTATTATCAATATTGTATTTTCATCTATTAAATGCAAAAACTCTAAGAAAACAAATCTCAAAATTAAAAGTAAAACAATATATAGTTATTTAAGTTTTAAGTTATTAATTATATAAGTCCGTAAAACATTTCACAAAATTATTACGCCATTAAAAGAACTCTAAGTTATAATATATTTTTTAAAAACTATTTTTTATTATAGTATTCCTAACTATTCGCAAAAAATTGAATTTAAGATCATTCTGATCCCCCATCTGATCATCTGAAAATTAAATCCGTCTATTAAGTTCCTCTCTTACCTTTTTAAAGGACTTTTTTTAATACCGAATTTTATTAGAGGCAAGGACATGAACCCTTCTTGTTAAAAAAAATCGTAAAGCAAAAGAGAATTGTATATTCCTAATATTTGATCGATCTGCTCTAACATTTCTAACCAAGCTCTCAAATTTGATAATATACATTATTATTTTAATTACAAAAACAAGTAATCTAATAAGTTTACACAACATAGCAAAAGTAGACAGAAACAACAGGTCATTTAACTTAGTAGCATAGAGCATAAAAAGGAAACTTGCTTAAACAAAACAAATAAGAATGTACAAGAAAGAAATTACCTTATAAACACTGTTATATTGTAAAAATAAAAATATGGATGAGATAGCTACACATAAGTAATAAAAGGATAACTTATCAAGAGAGTGAAGGTTTCTTGTTAATCATACAAGGTCAATAAATACCAATATGCAATTATAATAAATAAATTATAAATCACCAAACCTCAACCATCAATACATGTAAAAATGCCACACATAATATCAAACAATAAATCATACTTTAGGAAAATGCAAGTTGCTGAAAAAACACAGTGCACATCAATAAAAAATATGCATCCAACCTTAAATTGTATAATTTTAGGGAGATGCGACTTTTAAGTGCTGTAACTAGGAACACCTGAGGAAGATTTCATTGTAGGGTGTTCTGCACTATATCTTCTTTAGTCAGTATTACAATGTCAGACAAAGAGGTATATATTCAACGAACTTAAAAAGTTCGTTACTGAATTCTATGTCTGTCGGTCTGTCTGTCGCTGTCATAAAATTATGGGTTTTTTAAAATTTTAAAATTGATTCTTATAGGAAATTTTACGCTGATTTCAAAATTGAAATCAAAAAGTTTCTATCTCGAATAGTTTTCGAGATATTCGACTTCGAATTTCGGGAAAATTTCGACATTGCGATTTTATGAGTAATTCTTAAAGAAAATTTTACGCTGATTTCAATAATGCAATCGAAAAAATTCTATGTCGAATAGTTTTCGAGATATTCGACTTCGAATTTCGGGAAAATTTTCGACATTACGATTTTAAATGCGATTCTTATAGGAAATTTTACGCTGAATTCGAAAATGAAGAAAAACTTCTATGTCGACTAATTTTCCAGATATTCGATTTCGAATTTTCCCGAAATTCGAAATCGAAATCGAAGATTTTTTTAAGTTCGTTCTGGGATTGCTTACAGAGCAATCTCTTCGCCGGTCCCATGTTTTTTTATTGATAACAAAATATTATCAATTTTTTTACGACATAGGGCGTAAAAACGTTTAAAATTGTGAAGAGACTTAAAACTGTTCGGAGACAACACATCTTTAAAACTCAAAGGTATAGGTGGAATAAACAGTTTTTAGAAACACCAAAAACAGTTGAAGGTAGTGTGACTGAAGAGAATATTTACATTATTTGCCGCTTGCTCAACGGTTGCTGAAATTGCTTTTGAGATCATTATAAGTTACGGCCGTGTTCAGCCAATCCGAAATGTTATCCTGCTTTACGATAACGCCCACACCCCATACAGCTGCCCAAATTTGACAAAAAATTGCGGATTTGTTCTCAACTACACCAAAACACCCGTCTCCTATTGGTTTTTCTTTCATCAACCTGAAAAAGAGGAATGAAGTTTAGTTGTATAATTTTTTTCTTAATATCACTAACGGACATCACTCTAAACACCCTTATAGAACATCTTTAACTCCAAATAAATTCTTTCATTTACATACATGTTTATATATTAAGTAGGTCATACTTAAAATACTCAACATATTTCGCTCTTTTTTCTACAACATAAAATAGGAGCTCACTTATGACTTAGCCTTAGTCCGTTATAAAAAACAATAATCAATTTGTGAAGTAATAGTAATAAGGATATTAATAATTATGAGAAGAATAAAGTTTCTTAGAAAGCAAAAATTCATATATTGTGCACATGCTCCAAGAAGAAGTACACATCTAGCATCAACCAACTTTCGAGACAGAATCTTGTTAAAGAGTCGTACAGTAAAATTTAGCGACTGCTCGCCTCTACTATAATAATTTGGCTTTTTAGACAATCGGTTGGAATCACAGCGAAAAAGTATGTCCGATGTCGCGTCGTATCGTTCCGGCTAACGAGGAAACTAAACAGGTAACTTAATATGCAGGGTTGCAGTTAATATTCACGAGAGTGAAATTGGATTATAAAGTTGCGCCGGAATAAAGTTTTGTGTACTCCCTGCAGATTACCCGGTTTTTAGCCATTTGTTTCGCAGAAGTTGTGCATTATTCCAATGTTTTGCGGTGAATAGCGTTTGTCTCATATTCAGATCGTGTATTAATGTTCGAAAATTTATTAACGGTATTGGAAAAATAAGTTTGTTTGACAGTGGCAGGTGCCCTTGCTCTGGTTGGTTAGCCTCGGCCATTTTAGGTCAGAAACTGCAGCGAAACAGTTTTATTCCAGGAAATTTGTGTATCTAATGAATAAGTTATTACGGCACAATTCAAGTGACAATCTCATTACGTAGAGCTCATTACATTATGCAAAGCAAAGCGAGTAATATTTGCGACACGTTTAGACCTAGTTACTGAAACACTAATAATTTAAAGCATGCATGGTATTTATGTAATGGATTAAACAGTAATTCTGAGAACAAGTGAACGTTATGATCTAAAAATATGTTATCTAAGAGATAAAGTATAAAGTTTTGCAGTTCTTATAAATAAATGTTAAACTTTGTGCACTATAAGAATATGTAAAAATTTTTACATATAGGTTCAGATTAACATACACATGTAATTTCGACAACAAAATTTAACCTGTGGATTGACAACAGTTTGTAAGAGCTGTAACAGGCAAAGCGGACTTTGCGAAGTACGGTAGCGATAAATGATCCGGTTACAAACCTTATTAAACTTACATTTTACATAATACAGCATAATAAAAAAGTTCAAAGTATAAAAGGAGATTAACAAAATAACTTAAAAGTACAGTACTAATTAATTAAATCAATATCAAGGAAATCTGAATTATGTGACATTAATAAACAGGTCACGAACGAGATGAAACTACAATGAACGATAAACTTGCCAACGATTATAATTATTTACACTGCAATTATTTGCTTTAAAATTGAGAACACTTCCTAGAACTTTTATATGTAAGAATCACTGTAAAAGGATAGGAATTTCAATAGCAGCAACGAGAACGAGCTAGAAACGTTAAAGATAAGCAATAAAGTGATTAGATCTTTAACATGAATAGAAAGATTAAAATCACGAGCAATAAAAATTAATCAGATGACAAATTAGTGACGGATGAAACAAAAAAAGGAAAGAAAAATAATAGAAAAAAGGGCATGTCAAATAGTATTGATGTTATATACAAAACCAGCAAAAAGCAAGAGAAAAGATAAAGAAAACTTAGTGAAGCTAAAAGAAAATAATAAGAAGAATTTAGCACAGTTATAGATATGAATAGTACAAAAAACAAGAAATTGTTTATATTTAAATTTGAAAATAAGTAAAGGACAGGCAAGTATTCATTCTGATAGAAGATAAAGGCATTTTAAATAGATGATATGAATATATTCAAGACTTGCTCATGAATACCAATGAAGTACAGAACGACATCACAGAGATAAAACAAAGAAGTGACAGCAGTAAATGAATATTGTTAATATAATAACGAAAATAACAACAATAATTAAAACAAAATAACTTCAGAAGGTGATAAAGTAACACCGAGAATAATTATATGTTTGGAAGATAAGAGAATTCAGGAGGTACAAATTGGGGTACGACCGATACCCAAAAAATTATAGATAAGATTGTACAAAATATAGAATTTAGAAGTGTAAAGTGGTTTTCGAACTGGTTGTAGTATACCGAACAACTAGAAACAAGGCTAAAACCATACGAAGAGTTGAATCCACCACAACGGTTTTGAGATATATTTTTATGACAAGTTATTAGATGTAATATATTATATATTATGTTAAATGTAAGTAAGTATTATTAATGATTGTGAGCAAACTCAATCTCTATCACTTTTACCATGTGTATAGGCTATTTACTTAATGTCTCTATGAACAGTACGTAACATTAGCTTGAGATCAATACAAAAGTGAAATACCTTGTTACAATATTATAATATTTTACTAGGAGTTGCCCGCCAAAAGATATTTTTGCGTCGTAGATTGACAATTTTTCACCCGCCTTCCCTCAAATTTTTGCAAGGTGCGAAAGTATAAATTTTTAATTAGACCGGCTTTTTCTCTGGATCAGAAACATGGTACAATTTAACGCCCATTCATGGTAGACGTAAGCATAAGTCGCCCATAGGAAATACGTAATACGTAAAGTTGAATTAATGCAAAGCTTATGCGCTCGTTCATAATGCACTCCCGTAATTTTTACGTTTTACGTTCATTTGCAGTAATTTTTAATTTTTCTCTAGATTAATGTTGGCAACAGAATGTTTGTTTTTATTCTAAAACAGCTGTACCCGGCCAGGCATTGCTGTGGCTTTGTTTTTACGTCCAACAGATGGCGCTGTTTTTCAAAAAAAAAAAAAAGTTTTTATCTGTCCCAAGTGAAACAATCTATACAATACAATAATCAAAATATTTAAATAATTCAAAAACGGTTAAAGTTAGAAGACTGATTTTTGCGCCGAATTAGCAAATATAGTTGTAAATGTGGTGTGCTAGTTTCAAGGAAATCGGTTGAAGCGTCTAGAGGAGATAGAATTATAAGTTTAGAAAGAAAGAAAGACAGAAAGTTAGGGAGATAAGACAATTATATTATAAGATAAACAATTCAATAATATTTATTCAATTAGATAAACATTAATAACATAGTTGTAGCAAAAAATCAGATATATTTTTTATTTTCTTATGGCGGTATCATATTGTTACTATTATTCTATCATATAGCATTGTTAATAAGAATATTTTGCGAATTTATTTTTGTTGTGTAAAAGAAGCAACCGTTATTAATTACACATAAATTAAATCATCGTGACTTTATTTTTATAAATGAATTTCGGTGTAAGATAGGTCGTCTCGGAGACAACTTGGGCGGAGTTAATAAAAGACGAAACAATTCCCGTGTGAACAGGATTCGCACCCATCTTATCTGCCCAGATAGTAAACGGAGGGCGAACTTATCGCGCCGTTGTTATGTTGCAGGAAGTTTTCATTCCGCAGAAAGTAAAGCAAACTGTCGTAAAACTTTCCCAACCGTTCAGCGGTATCTAACTTTGATATTGCGCCCTGAATTCGAACATTAACATCTGTTTCTCCTTTCTCCAGTTCATATCACCTTCGGAGCGAGGAAAGAAGGAATTCCACCTACAGTAAACAATTCGAGAAAGTTTACACTAAGTGACTTTCTCAGATAGAGGAATTTAAACTTAGTTTGGCGCAGAAGTTGTCGAGGAAATTTTTTACGCGCTTGAACTGTGCCTTATGTTTATTCGGCACAATTGTTTCAGATCAATAAACAACATTTTTTATTATATATCTACAAAATTTGTTATTAAGTAATTTTGAATTAATTAATATGTCTATTACAGTTATTTTGTTACTTATTACTTTAAATTTTTATGATCTTTATGTATAAAAAAGTAGTCAAAATTTGATGCTTATTTTTTAAATTCACGACGAATTAATTGTAAAAAGTAATATGTTTGATGTGAAACTATAACCGTTTCAGCATTGACCTGCATTTTGACTTAATATCTCTAAAATCTGAAAAAAATTGTTTTAGCTTAGTTTAAAAATTTTTATATATGATTTATTTATGCTTTTCAATGTTGGTACTTATTGGTGCAACTGTAAGAAAATTATGCAAAAAACGTGTTCTTACACACTCTTACCAATGATTTTACTAAGGGTGAAAAGTTAGCTCAATAGACAAAAAAGATCTTGGTAACGATATTTTGAGATACAGAGAAAATTTGGTTAATTGATTTTAAGCAAAAGAACACAGTGGTTAACGGAGAATACTACGCTAGCTTACTGTATACATTGGGTGATGTTATAAAAAAAATAGAAATGACATATACAATACACATTAATAATGCGGTAATTTTTCAGATAACTGGTATGTATTAAAAAGAAGAAAAGACATTCTAAGAATAAAATTTAACAACGAATGAAGAGTTGTAAAAGGCTGATTTGAAACATTTTTCAGAGTATTTTTCCAATTAAAATATGAATTTTGAGATATAATAAATATGTTGAAACACATGGAGACTATACTAAAAATAAACCTACTAGTGTTTGTTATTTGGGTAGCAAAAAGCTGTTGTGTTCGTCTGTATTAGGAATAAATACCTTCTTTAGGTGCGCGGTCAAGTTTTCTTCTTCAGATAAGTATGTCTTGTTGTTAGCTACTAATGGGTAGATGACGCTTGGCTGTTTCAGCAATCTTTTGGTTGACTTCCACATGGTTGAGTTTCTGGGATGTATTTCTTCTAGGTAACTATTTTATCTTGTTATTCGAAGTTTATTTTTCTATTTTATCAGCTTTATTATATAATTGGGTGTTATATTGTACGGAGTACTTTTTTGTTTTCTCGGTGTTGTAGCTTCTTGTGTGCTTTCTTGTATTGCAATTGAATATTGTGTTATTGCTTCATCGATGCTCAAAGGGGATTGAAGTGGTCCCGTCCACCTTAGTTTTTGACCAAGCATCATTTGAAAGATATTCCAGTCAGTTATTCCATGAATAAGTTTAGGTGTAAGTGGCTTTATTTGAGGTACGTCACAAAAGGACATGATTACGGAAAGATAGTCGGAGTTTAGCTTATTGGTTACAGTTCGTTGAATTGGTTTTTGCAGGTTCTTATGTAAAACAACATCTAGTATATCAGGCCCTATACGAGTAATAACTAAATTCATTTGAGGCTGATATCAGTATACTATGGTCCGTCATAATGTTGTGTAGCCTTATGCCCTCAGAGATATTAGCTCGGAATTTCCATATAATGTTTTTTGAGTTTAGATCACCTAAAAGCATTGTGGGCTTTGTATTGTCGAACAATTTTTTTAAATTGTAGTTTAATAATTTTTTGTTAGGTTGTTTGTACGCAGATATTAATTTTAGGAAGCAATTGTTTCTCGTGTATAATTATATAAAAATGGTTTCTAAGTTTTCTATATTAGCGAGATAAAATAGGTGATGTTTTATTTATCATGATCGCTACTCTCCCCGAGGCTTTTGATATTCAAGGATACGGAAGGTTTCAGTATTAATACAGTGCGTTTCTGTTGCACAAGCGATGTCTATGTTGTAGAGAGTTAAGAAGTCAATAAAATGGAGCGTTGTATTTTAAAACTATTGGCATTCTAATTAGTCAAAGTTAATTTGCTAATTATTTGCTTATTATTTTGGTCCATGAGCTAGTAAGGTAGAAAGTATGAATGTTAATAAACGCGCCAGATGTACGATGAGTAGCTCTATCAACTGTGTTAATGTAGTTGTGACGAGGTCGGTTATATTTTGGGGAGCGTGTTGGTATAGGCTTAAGGTGGACATTCTTAGCGTTGACTAGGAGAAGATGGCTGGTTTATATAGCTATCCTGCTTAATAATGGTTGCTTGTGCATATGAGCTGTTCAGTGTTCTGTAATTATTATTTATTGATTGTTTTATTTTAATAAAGTAGCTGCATTTTCTATAGTTTGTAGCGTGCTTTTCCAAGCAATTAAAGCACTGCGGGTCTTTATGTTTAGTCATAACCTGGCAAAAATAAATATCGAGGTAGAAACAGTAGATATATTGTAACTATTAATAGGGAGTTAGTAAATTTCGTACAATAATTAAACAAATCTCATCTGTAGCTATTTTTTTAATTAAAAATTTTTCAAAGAAACTATTTTATTGCTTTTTGTTATTGAAAACCAAATGTAGATATTTACGTTTATACAATATTAACTACGGAGCTATTACTGTTAAGAATTAATAATGGCGATTTAAAATTAATGGTATATGAAGCTTTCAATGCTTAAGTTAGCTGCTTAAATAATATTTATCTTAAACTATTTTAATTTTAAAAACTCCATCGTGAAATACGTAGATAAATTAAAAAGTAAAGATAGTTTTAAAATTGCGAAATCAAAACAAGGGTGGTGCTGACGCGCAACACTACATGTACGTAAGGGATGACTGGTAATTACTCGCACGCTAAATTTGATCATTTAGTCATATAGTAGAGAGCAACGAGAGTAAAAGTATGATTATTTTACTCAGTGACTACATCGTTGAGAAACAGAGCACCGTAGTGCGTTTTTTGTGAGCAGAGGGGCTTAAATTTGTGAAAATCTATTATAGGAGATTGGCACGATATGGAGCACGTACATACATCACCAAAAGATCTACGGTGCATAGAATGCTTTAAGGGGAAAACAACAAGTGTAATGGATGAACGCCTACCTAGTCTCCAGTTGATATCAAGCATAGACCAATATATTTCAGAGAATGGATGCCTTGATCAAAGAGAAAAAACTGACGACTAACATTAACAAGTGCATCGCACATCGTGAAAATTAGAAATGATGACTTGGGGTACTATAGGTGGTGAGTGCCCAAACAGCTTATAACTCAGCATGAGCACCTACGCGTAGATGTTACGACCTTACAATCTGAATCCAGCGACGTTTGATTACTAATGCGGAGTTACAAATTCAACTCGAAGGGTAAAATTCTATGCTGTACAGATAAAAAATTTGCTGTCCACAATCGTATCCATATCTATTTAATTTTTTAAATCACTCTTTAAATTTTTGGACTCGCTTTTATAATGTTTTCCGATTAAAGAGTTTCCCGAAGTTTACAAACTATTTCCATATAATTCTCTCACATTTGTTATAAGTATCAACAATAGCTGCATACTGTTTCCTCTTATAATGTTCCCTGACCATTAATTGAAATATAATTCTTACAAGGAGTATTAAGTAAATATGATGTAACAATATAGACCGTGAGAAATTATTCTGTAGCGATACTTATGTATAAATCCTCACTTTAGGAGACTCTCATATTCAACGAACTTAAAAAGTTCGTTACTGAATTCTATATGTCTGTCGGTCTGTCGGTCTGTCGGTCTGTTTGTCTGTCTGTCGCTGTCACAAAATTATGGATTTTTTAAAATTTTAAAATGGATTCTTATAGGAAATTTTACGCTGATTTCGAATTCGAAATTAAAAAATTTCTATCTCGAATAATTTTCGAGATATTCGACTTCGAATTTCGGGAAAATTTTCGACATTACGATTTTAAATGTGATTCTTATAGGAAATTTTACGCTGAATTCGAAAATGAAGTCGAAAAAATTCTATGTCGAATAATTTTCCAGATATTCGATTTCGAATTTTCCCGAAATTCGAAATCGAAATCGAAAGGTCTTTTTAAGTTCGTTCTGGGATTGCTTACAGAGCAATCTCTTCGCCGGCCCCATGTTTTATTTAGTTTTTTTACAGAAGGGAGCTAGGTAGCAAAATGGTAAATTAGATTATTAAAATGACTATGGAGTCTACTGTAAGAAACCTCAGTAAATAGAAGAATTTGTTCTGCAATAAAGGAAATGTTGCAATTCTCGTAGAAAATTTGGTTCGCTACATATTATGGTGCATTCACCAGGGCGGGACGATTTGAGATTGAAACAAATATGTGATTTTATTTCAGTAGGTTTACTACGTCTCCATAGTAGTATTTTCTATGTCTATATTAGTTTCCAAATAGCTTTATAAACTTCTAATAAAATTTAATTGTTAATATTCAGTTTGTAGATGTTTTTTTTCGTAAAATATTAATGTAACTTGTACTGATATGGTAATATTTACTTTAATAGACCATTTAATAATCCAGTTACTTAAAATAATAAAAAGTTGCTGAATATATAGTAGAAGATCTTTGTATATAGACAAACTGTATCATCAGAAAAAGTGACAATAAAAGTGGTTCGAACTTCTAATAAGTCAGCAATATAAAAATCAGTTAAAAAAGAGGTTCATAAATACTATCTCGTAGATATGATAGAATAATAGCTGAAAAGTTTATAATTATACTTAACTGTAAAATATTTGTCAGAAAGATGAGGCTTGAAAAGAAGGTTATAATGACTTGAGAGTAGATTTTGAATTATGTAAAGTAATCCAATATTTCATACTATCAAACGCTTGGCCCAACATCTCAGAAGACTTTCTTTCAAAGCTACTTGTAAGTGCATGAGTTGTAAAATAATCCAAATTGGTGCAGTAACAGTTGTGATAAGATAGTTTTATTTAAGAAACATTTAAGGAATGGCTTATCAAAGATTTTTGTTAAAACAAGCAGGAGACTAATTGGCCTATATGATTATAATACATCAAATGTCTTTCCAGGCTTAGGATTGACAGGATTAACGTGCAGTTTTATATAGTTGTTAAGAACACTATGGCCTTTTTTAAAAACATCTTTAGCACTAAAGTTGTTATGATGTTATGACGTGGTGCTAGATGATTGATTGTTTTCTTTACTTCAAATGTCCTATAGATGGTATGGTCTTTGAGGTTGATGTCTGTAAGGTAATGAGTAAAGAAAAATTTTGCCAATCCAATAGGAATGAGCAAAGCAGTCGAGTTAGTCCGTTGTAATTCAGCTTTCATTTATTTACATAAAGGAATATTTTGTTGGCATTATAGATAAATTTGTTTGCATTAGGCGTAGCTTCTCACACAATTCCTTGAATGAGTAATGAAATACTGAACTGATTTATGTAGATCTTTAAATTGTTTTATGTGTTGTTTGGATATCACTAAGTTTTGTAATCTAAGCTAATAGGTTTGTTTAAATGCAACTCTGTCATTCTGTTATTTATTATTAGACCTAGTGTTTAAGTTTATTATTACTAGCGTATAATCTATTTGGTTTAACCAGAGTTGAACTTTGTAAAAGATATAGACATTTAATAGATATGTGAAAGAATATTTTGGCTTTCTAGTGCCGTGACAGTTATGGTTGTCTGTTATTGTTAATGTAAAGAGGTTTTTACCTTTTTGTTATAAGTTTGAAATCCAGTAGGTTACAATTTCTTCTAACAAGAAATCTGTTGCTTAAAAAATAAAAGAATTTGGCATACTTATTTGTAGAGAGTATGTGCCTGAAGGAAGACAGTAAATTGCAGATACTCTAAATAACTACAGAAAGGCGTTGATTTCGACATTATAAGGTTAGTATTATCAGTTTAGAGTAAACTGGGCTAATAATTAAATATTTATTAGCGGAGTTACCGTGTAGCGTAATTGGGATTATAAAGGACTGTTATATTAATAAAGTGTGTTTCTATTATTAACCGTAACCTGTTTTATTTAGATGTAGAAACATAATTACTTTCTGGTCATAGTTTAAAAGGTAACTCGTGTTCCATGTAGGTATATGCAATATATTATTATTGAATTAGTTTTGTAACAAGAGACAACAGAAGATTAAAGATAATGATATTTTAGCCTATTCATTGTACAAACACATTCTTCTGTTTATATTTGATATTTGTTGCTATTACTTTATAACAACACGAAATTGAGTGGCTATTGTATAGACAAAAATACAGTTTCAATGATTCTAAATATTTGACCGAATTGGTGAGCCATGAAATTAAGTTCGATGGTTGGCGAAAACTTCTATTTTGAGACATTTTATTGAATGTTTTTTGTTTTGCATTTATTATGTGCTCATGAAGTTTCGAGATGATTTCCCTCACGCAAAGCATACTTAGCTATTGTAGTTTTTGTTTTTGCAAGTTTTTAAATAATGCAATTTCCCACATTTAGCACACGTGTATTGTCTGATAAGTAGATTTTAGAGTGGCCGTAGTATTTACATTTGTGTTTGTGTAAATTTGTTTTTTTTATACCTTAATTTTACTATTACAAAGAAATTCTATTTCAGTCTTCCTTTCTCCAGGTTTAAGATTAACATAAAAAGTGTGTATTTGTTATATCTTTTGTTTATTATATTTCATATTTTTACATGTATACTTTTTCTAGTTTATTATTTATATCCTCAATAAGTAGTAAATGATGAATATATCTATAGACTACTCTAAATGCACTTTTTGTTTAGGTTGTTACATATGAATTTATTTTTCATCTTTTAAGTGTCCAACATCTTGTTGGTATGTGTGCATTAATTTTTACTACGTTATTTTTCAGCGTTTTAGTTTGAAAATACTTTTAGTATTTATTTGTGATTTGTAACGGCGTATGAGTGTAATGGGGCTGCTTTATGGATTTTTCAAGTATTGTCATTGCAGTGGGGTTAAGTTCTTATGAAGATTATAGGTTCATATCTATTTTTAAAATTTAAATAAAATTGATATGGCACAAATTTTAGTAGATCTGTTGTTTTCTCTCTATTTTTGACTACTTGTCATAGTGAGTATTAGTTGACGTTTCGTCAGTTTAGTTTCCTCAGTAAGCGGTTAATTATTTTTTAGCGTAGATAAATGTTGGGTTGTTATATTTTACTACCAGAAATCATCAGAAAAGGAAAATTTTGAGATAAAAAATGAAGTGGAAACGGTTGCTAATTATCTTAAAGCAATTAATAGTGCTGATATTGGGTTGGTCTTATATGGAACAAATTACTCGATTGTATTGAAAACATAATGAGTAATTGGATAATTTGCGTTATATTTATTACATTACGTTATATATGAAATTTTTTAATGCACTTACGTTAAACTGATAATTGTGAATAAATACAAGCACTGCTATCGTAAACACTTGCCGAAATTACCGCGGGTTAGATCATTTGAAATTTTGAAAAAGCAAATCCGTCGTCTTTATCTTCCGAAAATAAAATGAAAACTGTAAATAATTTCAGTGGTGTACACATATCGATTAAAAATTGGCCTGAAATTTAAATCCTAAACAGTTACATACCAAAAATTATTTTAGATATTTATTACAGTTATTTTAATTTTGCTCCTAACTTAATATGATTTTACTGTTTATTTTAATTTTGTACTACAAAAATTTTGATCATTTATTCCTATTTTCTATGTATTAATTGAAGGCTATTTGATGCATTTTATAACCTAAATAAAAACATTTACTACTTCAAGTAAAAGTTTAAGTATAATTTCAAAGTCACTTAATTAAACAACGCTAAGATATAAATCGCAACAGCACAGATTTCAGAACACTTTGCACAGTTTCGCAGTCGAACTTTAAAAGCGCGATCTTTACTGAAATGGCATTAACGCATTTTCTACACACATTTCGAGCTTTATTAACCCCACTGCGAACGAAGTCACGCCGCCCACGCCAGCGGCCTTTTAATTTAATCATTAAACCTTGCAAATGCAGCGGAGCGTCGGCTTCACTGGCACAAAGAAAGATACACACAGAAATGTAATCGTAGAAATTAAATACTCGAGCGTATCCGTATCCGTCTCGTGAGGGTGTTGAACCCCTCCTAGAACGGAGCAGGAACGGGCAGAAACAATGGCCACTTGGAACCAACAATGGCTCCGTGCCTATGGCAGTATGCGCCGAGTGCTTTTCGGCACTTTTCGACACATAACGAGCTTTCGGCACGAACAAGTTCGTTAACAATGAGCTACGTAATTAAACTACCCTGAACATGGAGGTTGCTCCAGGTGCGCCATGTGTGGATAGGAACAAAGATACCTCATGTGTGCCGGGTGTATTTTATAGCGTTACGACATATGCTAATCATTTGGTTAAGAGAGAGATTAATAAACATATATAACAAAAGTACCAGCTTTTATAATTAATTTCTAAATGCATATGTACTATAAATACTTTAATCAAAGTAGCAAATTAAAACTATATCATTTACCAAAACTATAATAATTATCAGTCTCATTACAACGTAACTAAATCATTTGTTATAATAGTTATACCAACATATCACAATGCGGTATAAATTTTTTTTCTAAGTTCTCTAAAGTTATGACTACATATATTTGAGTTTCTATCAACAAACTGAGGTTTTATTTAACCACCATCATTTATGTTAATTAATATCTTAAACAAGTATCATTTTTTATTTAATATTAACGAAAGCTTCATTTATGTGACACTAGCCGCGTTTACCCCGCTTCTTACACGAATTAGATTTTTCGAAGAATTTTTAATAAATCTCACCTGGTTGTTACTCCATATCTGGATGCTTAACAATAGGTAGCTTGGCTGGCGAGCTTGCAACAATGTAAATGGTCGGCCGCTCCCATTCCAAATCAATGGACACTTTAATAGTTAATTATTTCAGCACACAAACAATAATCAAAGTAAAATGATGTAAACCTTGAGTAGACCAAGGTCAGTAATCATTTGGATCTGTTTAGCGGTTTGTCAGTCAACCGATTTTGAATAAAATTTACAGCACTTTTTTCAGATTGTCGTCTGTCAAAATTAGTTGCAAATCGCCCAATTCTAAAAAATATAAAAAAGCTGTTAAATTAGTTTTAAAACAATTTAAATAAAAAATATAAATTGCTAAACTAAGTAGGAAAATATTGTCTCAAAATAATTCCTATAAAACAATTAACTATGTTGTTAAAGACATTCAAAAACACCAAACATCAAAAGGTTATAACAAAAGGTGTATAGGTTGCTTTTACCCCCAAGGTGAATACTATAAAGTGTTTAGAATCCTTAGAATACTGGTGTTATAGAAAGATCCTCCGAATATCATAGGTATATCATATATGTAAGATTCCAGTATTACAGCATATGTAGAAGGAAACAGAACTAATAAACATTATCAAACGAAGAAAATTTAACTACCATGGCCACGTTATACGACATGAAAAGTGATTTTACGAAGCAAAATACAAGGGAAAAATAAGTCAGGACAAAGACATGCATCGTGTTCGAAAAAACCTTAGACAGTGGGTTGGACCGAATAACGTAGACATATGACTAACAGCTGTGGATAAGTTAGATGGGCCAATACGATCGCCAACGTTTTCAGAGGATAAGGTACCGAATAAATGTTGCTGACCACCTACAAAAGTGGAATGCATTTTCTAAGTGATAAAAAACTTTGTTACTTTCCTTATCCTATAATAAGAAAAGTAATATAATCGGCGGAAATTTGACCTACCCAGTTTTTCACATTTCTGGACGAAATATAGCTCCAGGACACCAAAAACGTTGGTTTTAGCCATTGGTTCGTGTGTGTGTGTGTGTGTGTGTGTCTGTCTGTCTGTAAACAGGATATCTCGAGAACCGTAAGAGCTAGAGACTTGATATGGAAGTTACTTGTAGGTAGAGGACGCAGTGCGAAGCTTTTGGTAAAAATCGGCTGAGCCGTTTGGTCACAAGGTCGCAAAATCGGTCGCAAAGCGGTCGCGTATCTAAACGGTTGAAGATACAAAAAATTTATGAGAATAAAAATGATTTATTATCATGAGATAAACATGAATTTAAAATAAAAGTTGGTAAAATAGGAACTCGAAGAAAAATTGAAACAGGATTTTTAACATACCGGGTGTTCATAAAATATTTCGGGAAATTTATATTACTGGATAGATCAAACCGAGACGAACAAAAAATTAAAATGAAATTTTTTGATCCGAGGTCAAATAAATAAGTTGTAGCCGATTAAAAATTAATTAAACGGACCAATCACAGCGCGCTCGGAGAGCTACCGGGCCGACTTCGCTTGGCCGCTTGGCCGCTAGGAGGGAGCACGCAGGCTGTGCGACCGAGCTCGCACGGTTACCTTCAGTGACGTAGCAAAATTGTAAGTACGAGTTAATTATTGTCTTGTACTGTTTATTTTAATCAGCTTTCGAGTGTTGGACTCGCGCCTCGTCCTTTTTTAAAATAACAAGTTCTGGGACGAGAGCAGCGCAGGGCCGATATATATATATATATATATATAATAGGATAAGGAAAGTCGTGTGATGTTCAAACCAGATTTTTTTGATACAATTTTCATAAACTATCTACATTTTATCCATAATACATCTTTAAGTTTGTCACACTATCTTCTCTACGTATAAGCTGTTAATAGTACTATGGTCACGTTACCGAAGTTGTATTTTGATAGCGTCATTTATCTTGTTTCTGTTTCAATGGTCGCTCCGCTAGCAGTGTGCAGTACGAAGGAACAAAGAGAAGTGAGCCGAATTCTCGGGTCAAAGAATGTGCCAGGGGCTGAAATTCATCAGATTAGAAGTGGCAGTCAATCTCCAATATTGACGAAAAGATTTATAAAAGCTCTAAAACATTATTAGTTATAGTGCTGCTTATCAAATCATTTACGACAAGCTCGGCTTCCATAAACTCTGTGCGATATGAGTACTAAGAAAGCAAGACCGTTAAATCCGTCATTCATTTGAGTTTCGAGGTATTGAAACATCCTGCTTATAACTCAAGTTTCGTCGTTTCTGACTATCATCTCTATGAATCGCTCAAAGATGCCGTACGAGGTCGTCTATTTTCTACAAACAAAGAAGTGTGGGAAACGGTACATAAACGATCGGTCGACAAACCAAACAGTTTTTTCTTTGAGGGAATACGCAAACTTGTGGACCACTAAATCAAGTGCAATTAAAAATAAAATATAGTAAAAAAACACACCAATAAAAGTATTGGTTGTGACTCATTCCATCTACTGAGAATTTTTAGAAATTTCGCTTAAAAAGAACGACTCATCTCTTAAGGGCATTCATTGAAAGATCCAATGTCTTCGATTTAAAAAAGTGATATTTTGAAAATCAATGTCTGCTGAAGTAAGACATCTCAGCTAAGCGTTTCAAAGGCATTTTTAACTGGTCCAAAAACCACTTTATCATCCCTTTGAGTGTATTGTAGACGTCTAGCCTTTAATGCTCACAATTAGTTAAAATTAATTAATTGTTATTAGTAAAACTCGCTAGTGATTGATTAACTCATTTTTAAGAGCTCAATGTATAGCATTCTTTCTGTTTAATCTCACTAAATACAAAGCATTGTCTACATTCCATAAATATTCCGTATCGATCTTTACGGTTAGCCTAGTCACAAATTAATTTTCTGCATTTTAGATTATTGAAATATAAATGTATGTTTTTAAATGTTTGATAAACTTAGATTCTTTTTATAAGTTCTGTTTGCATTTAATAATTCCTGCAATTATTTGTCTTAAAATTATTTAATGCGTCCCAAACGCTCTTTGAGTTTCACCTCCAAATCACCACAGTTAAAGAGTCAAAACTATTTTGTACATATTGTATTTAATAAAGCATGCTTATTGTACATTACATAAGTATTTCGTGAGCTTTAGTAGAAGTTTTCCTTATACCCAAGTGATAAGGCGACACTTTTTTCAAGTGACACTTCCTTTGCAGGCAAAAATTATGGTGTTAGAAACGTACTGCATATTGGTAGCAAATGTAAAAACTAAAATATTATAACAGAGCCATTAGAAATCACATTTATTTAAGTTTTAGCTATTTGTTTACTAAAAGACAAAAACTTTCCAATATTAAAAATATATTGAGGCCAGCATTATACCATTTCTTTATTTTATAACGGTAGTGTATTTATCCTTTCTTTTAATAGAATTTACATTTTTCGTACGATTGCTTTCGATATTGTTAATTTACTTCTTTGTTATAAATTAGCTTTAATACTTGTGAATAATTAAAATTTTTTTATCTTGAAGATAATTTTGATTACAAAAACCCAACTAAAGATAAACTGCTGTGTTAAACACAAATATAATAACACATGTTTGTTGCAATATTTATGTCATTAAGAAATTAATTGCTTAATTTAATACGTTTTTAGTTTGCTACGATGTTATTTTTGTATTTATTTAATAAATTTACAAGTAAACATATCTTAAGCTTCCAATGACCGTGTGACATTTTGTAATAAAGAAAACCATGTGGTCATTTACTGATTGCAAAATACTCTTTTTACTTATTATATTGAATAAAAATTCAAAGTATTTTTAAGCATATTTATTAATCCATTAGAGGAGCTTTTTACAATAATAAATAACTTAAAAAGAAATATTAGTAAAAAAACAGAACAAAATATTAAGTGGACGGTAGTTATTTTCATAAGTATTGCATTACTTTTTTTTCTACGTGATGTATTGATAGTAATAACACCATCGACCTATTTTTCGTAAGTATATAGGAAACCATCGTCACATCTTTAGTATATATAGCAGTGCTTCAATACAGTGAATGGGTTCTATTTAGAAAAAAAAATCTTGTAAGACTTCTCTTTTGTCTTCTAATTGAATAGTACAAGCTGTTTACCGATGCATAATTCATTATGGAAATTATATACTTTTTTATACATAAAAACAAAACTATCGGCTATATTTTTAATAGCAGCAAATTTACTCGTTTTTCTCAATTCTGCTATAATTTATATTTGGTCAAAACTAATAAAACTTTCATTGTAGTAGGCAATATTATAGCACAAAACATTACATATAGTAATGCAAGATTTCTATTACATCAAAGTTCTAAAATAGATTTTTCATCTGTTTTCTGTAAGCACACAACTATTTGCAGTTCTATAAATGCTTTCATCTTAATATCATTTACCTCATTCCATTTTGTGCCTTTTCTGTATATAGCAGCATCTTGAACAAGTACATCCATAATCTGTTGGTTTATGAATATAAATATAAATCTGTTGGTTAAAATTATATATCTAGTAAAACGTCTTTTAATATCAGGTCCTTTGTTTCGACCACTGGGTCCCATCTCTGAATAAATTATTCATTAACTAATTTTTCAAGTTCAGCTTGTGGCGAGTATTTGTGTGGCATTGTTTATTCACCACTTATTGTACACAACTAGCGGGCACTTAGACAAATTAAAAATATATAGGCTCTAATAATACTCACAAGTTTTAATAGGCTTATAATAAATGCTTACATATGTGCGTTCGTTAGAATAAATTGCTAGGAGGTTTAATATATTTCTGAGTCAATTCCTTTACATAATATATTTAAAAAAGGTACCATTAACGGCCTTGTGGAGTTGATTAGTGACACCAATTAAATGCTTATTTTAAAGGGGGTGTTTTTGTTTCAGTTTTAGAAAAAAATTATTATTATCCCATGTCAATTAATGTAAAACTAAACTATAAAAATAGAAAAATGATTCCCTAAATATTTAGAAAAAAAAATCTCTGAAAACATTTTAATCTCCCATCCAGCCATTCCAATGTTAACATATTAGAACTGTATAATAATTTTTAGCAGTACCAGTTTTACAAAATATTTGTTTTAAAAATCAAAGTACATTTAGAAGTAATACACTTCTGTTAATTCTATTGTTAAACATTAATTAAGTTCAATTATCATTAATACAGTTTAGATTAGAAGATTAGAATAAAACTCTGCCTTTTTTTGACATTCTACTAAGTTATCATAAAGATGGATTAGCAAGCTCATGACTCTACCAAACCCTTCCATTTATGTCAGCAGAAAACGAGTAGAATTGTACTTGACAAACTAAACAGCGTAAAACAAATAAGTTCAGAAATATTAAATTAAAAAGTTCATTTTATAACGTAACTTAATGGCTTGTACAAACAAACTGTTTTGTTATGCATACAATTTTTTTATAATATTAGCTCTGTTAAGCTTGGCGCATTTAATTATTTTTATATATTTCGTACAATTTTTACGTGGTATATTTTTCCAAATTAGGAATTTAGCTCACCTTATTAATTTCTTATAGCTTTGTGCTAATTTTTCTTTTTATCTTTTCTCTATCCATTACGTTTAGATGTTATTGTTTCGTGACTGTTGCGTTGTATAATGTGTGTCAGAAACCAGACTAATGATTAGCAGCTCGTCCCCATTTATCATTTTAGCATCCGTTTTTTAACAAATATTTATTTTTTTAAACACATTTTTTAAAAACACAATGTTTATTTTATATGCCATTTTAATTAAATTTGTATTTAGGAACTCGAAAATTTTTCGGTAGCAAATTTGTAGAAAAATTTACGTTCGTCGTATTAGAACCTACATTTTATTATTTTGATCAGCGACATCAAAAGATCCCGTTAAAAAAATTTGTACAAATTGTATACTGTTTTCATAGTTTTTGTTTAGTTTGCAATTACTTGTCACTAAACGTATCGTCTAAATTATTTATATGTGCCAATTAAAGGAGAAAATAGCAGAAAAGACAAAATATAATTTTGCACATCATTTTCAAAATTATCTTTTAAAATCCCTTGTTTTAATAGAAAAGTGTCATATCTGGTTTTTAAAATATTTGCAAAAAAATTGACAAAGGAGCATATATTAGAACTAGACTATTTGTACAAATATATCCATTGCGCTCAAAAACTTTATTTTCTATGATAATATAAATATTAATTCACTTAATGAAATGTGTTAAAAACACTGATTTATGTAAATTTTCAGATAGTGTCCAATACCACTTAAAACAAGGAATATATAGTAATAATTTTTTTTTCACAATCTGTAAGCAGATAAAGAAATTATATTTGTTTAAATATAGGAATCCGTATTACAACTGACAAATTGATTGGAAATTAATGTTAACGAACAAAAAAATAAGAACATGCTTATCATTTTAAACGAGAAAACTTTTTATATTTTTTATAAAAACGTGCCTCCTGTTCTTGCACCTAAGTCATCACTCTGACGTGCAGTTCCTCAATTGAGCCGTTGTCCCTTAGCCCAATCTTTAGTTAATTGAATTGTTTGTAGAATATCTATGCATTCACTGCTTTGGCTATTATTTTGTATTACAGTTTTCAAAGTTGGTATCAGGATAATTTATGATGGTGGATGGTTGAAACGACGCATTTCTCAAAACATTTGCTCCGCTGGCTGAGCGAGGTCTTGCGTCACTATAGACTTCTTCACTTGATCGCCTTTGTTGTAAGCGTCAGTGGACCCGTAAAAAAGTTTTTTGCACTATTCGCGCACAACCCCATTACTTATAAGGTTGTCACACAACTTATTCTGCGGTAAATTTCGGCTAAAATCGTTTAAATGCTTCTATTTACACTAAATGGACGTAATTGTAGTACGTTTAGTAAATTTGCTATTAAAATGCATAAAAACTTTGTGTCTGTCTTTTGTTTATCAATAATTTTGATTAAAATGGGATCAGTAACAATGGAAATATGCTGATAATGTAGCGAATGTGGTAATGCAATTAGGTTGACTGCTGAAGTATAAACAGATAGCATGATTTATGTGTTTCACTACACAGCTGCATCATCTGAAATTATCCTTTACTATCGGATGCAAATACTAGACATCGCAATAATGGCATTTATTGTCAGTGATATGGCTAGCGGGAGATACGCTAGAAACGCCCGAGTGATTTTTTAGTGACCTCGGGAGAACAAATGATCTTCGGCGGAAGTTCTTTATCTTACTCGTTTATACCGCGATATTTATTACTGGTCATTTCCACCGCCCCGAAATATACGGCAGTTGTTGTGATTTCAAAGGCACGCCACCAATCACATACGCACCTAAGGGCGAGCTTTCCTGCCAAAATATTGTTCCGCCATTGCAGGCAAATCTGCGGATTTCTCGCATCGCGACGGAGAGCGCGGTCAGCTTTAGAAACGAATTTTATTTTCAGTGACTTTGGAATTACGAACAACCAGGCTCGTTTGTCGTACGAGCAGCACCGGTAAAATGGGGCTTGTTATTCGGCTGACTGATTTCGAAAGTCCTGCTTGTTTGCGATAACATAACTCTTGTTGTCAGATGAGGAAAATGGACCGATTCGGAAACCACGTGCCTGCTGGAACAATGGGCTTGTTTACGAAGCTCTTCCATTAGTTTTTACATTTACAGGAAAGCGTAGAATGAGGATCTTTATCTAACATAAATCATTAGATTGTTAGTTGTGTCTTGATCAATTTCTGAATAATATTAATTGTTACACTATTAATTGAAAATAAAAATGATTACCAATATATATATATATATATATATATATATATATATATATATATATATATATATATATATATATATATATATATATATACCCATACGCCTCAACCTATATATATATATATATATATATATATATATATATATATACATCTCGGCTTTCGAAAAAATAAAAAAATGCAAAAATCCCATAAACAAGCTTCGGAACACGGACTGGAATGAAGAAAACTAAACGTGAAAAGTTTAGAAAACCTGGAACATGGAAAAGTTGGAAAGAGGAAGCAAAAGACATAACTCACGTTGTTAATAAAATGAAAGCGTGTGATGTGATTACTCTAAAGGAAACAAAAAAGAAAAAGAAATACACATAAGCAATCCCGAATTACATACACATATTAAAAGGACATTTTAAAGAAGAACGAGCTCAAAGCATATGTGTTAAATAGCTAGACAAAGTATTGCGATGCCGTAAACGAGAATATAATAACTCTAAATATGAATCACAGAGGATACAAGATATCACTAATTATACTATATGCACCAAGTGACTTTGTTATAAATATAGAAGAAGACCAAGATTATACAGCTTTTTATAATACTTTGAGCGCAATAAAAAACCTATGTGAAATAATTACGATAGGTGAAATAAATGCCAGGACTGCAAACGAACAAAAGAGTTAATAAAGTTATTTCGGGAGAACGGTAACAGATTGATAGACTGCTGTAAAAATTACGAATTAAAAATCTTGAACGGGTTTTTTAGGCACAAAGTAACACATAAATAGCCCCAAAAACCTTACCAACTTAAATCTATTATAGATTATGTAATCATAAGAAAAAAACAAGTAAAATTTGCTTTACAGGTAAAGCAGCGCGGACTAAGCGCATGAAACTAAACTATAGGGTTTAACCAAATTTTACTGAAACGAACGACAGTGAATTATATTCAGATGAAAGTAAATAGCGGCAAAAATTTAGCGGCGGAATCGAAAACAAGTTTAATATTAAAAAAATTGAGAGCGAAAGATTTGATTATATACAATGATAGTAATATCAGTTATATGAAAATGAAATCTGAGTTTTAAAAACAAGATATTTAAAAAAATTGAAATCGGGGAGAGAAAAATACTAAAAATAATTTACGAGGTGTAAAATAAGAGGAAATATGGAAAAGAACAAACTAAGAACTCCAACATCTGTGTAAGAACTCCTGTATCACTGTAATAATCAAGTAATCTAGAATGAAATGGTTAGGTCATATATCACAAATAAAGGGCAGCAGAAATGTTACATTAAAAAAGGTGCATGGAAAAACAAAAAGAGAAAGACCCAACAGTTACTATTCCACATAATAACGCCGCATTTTTAATTGACCTTTTAATAACAGTGGTCCAAACATATAATATACATAGTATTTCTGATTATTACAGACAATTGCCACTAGTATTTACTGACTTCTGCATCTGACAACTAGGTTGCACCGCAATAATTTATAATGCCATTTGCATGAAACATTGCCTCATTAAGAAATGGAACGCTTTGATGGAGATGTCACATTCAGCATTAATAATTTAAATATATAATATGTAAAGAATTCTTCTAATAAAAAATTCCTTAAAACTTTCGTCATTGACCATTATTTTACACACTATTTAGCCTGTTTACATTAACAATTATTAATTGTTCTTATCTATGTTAGATCTAATTTAATGAAAATTGCACATTGCATCATATGATTAGGGAAAGCTTACAAAACATTAGTGTTTTTATAAAGTGGAAAATTTTTTAACGTTTATTTAATAAATTAAATAATATTTATAATAATTTAATTAATTGTATCTATTAGTCTGGTTGGCTCTTTAAAAAACACCAAATGCAATCAGTAATCTCACCCCAACATAACATTTATGTCATCGTATCAGACTACGCACGAAAAAATGTTTGTCATTCCGGAAACTGACACCCACGTTTCATTTTTGTGGCATAAGGATTGACAGACCCCGCTACATCCAGGAGCTTAGATAATTTTGCTCCTGTTCCTATTCTAGAGATTTGCGTCTTGGTCAGACGCTTAATTAGAGCGCTCGGGCGTGCTTCGAGCAAGAAAATATTTACTCAACACAAGGCACGGCAGGAATCCAGTTGTCGATGCAAAAATGCGCCAGTCTAGCGTGTAATTCTACATCCATATTTTTCGCGTCGTTCTCAATCTCTCGTCCTATCTCCTAGGAGACGCCTGCTACCCTTAACTCGACTACCTTCCGCTGTGTAATTTCCTCTGCGAGTTCAACGACAGCCGGCTTTTTGATTTGCTGCTGCAACTGCGAAATACGGTAAACACCTCCTGGACTTCTCAGTCTGGAAACTTTGAAACACATTTGTTACACCTTTTCGAGTTCGGCAGCTTGAATTGTATTCTTTCGGGCTATTTTTATTTTTAAAACAAAATTTCATAATATTTCATCAAAATGGAAAATTTTCTTTAAAAAACTGTGCTCTTAGGAAGTAATTTGTCAAATTAATTTTACTCCTACGTATACTCAACTACTTTTCAATACAAAATCTAAATAAAAATACGACTAATATACTATAATATTCTATTTAAATAATTTGTAGTTCGCATTTAAGTTTCGAAACGTAAAGACGTGTGTCCTACAATTCGAAAGATAAGTACTAGCACGGTGACCTTTTGCCTGGACGGGCAGTGATAAACTTAATCTCTTCATAATTTTAACATAATAAAATCGTAAATAAATCGCTAATCAATAATAGTGCATATAATCGGGAACCCGGTTTATACCGGGGATAAACAACACAAGTGCAACAAATAAAATGCTACCAGTAGGAAATGGTGCAGATATGGGATTTTTTCCTAATTCACAAAATAATATGCAGTGTCAATCTTATGTTTTACCACCATTAATTAATATACACTGACAAACAATGGTTAATCAAATATGTCACCACAGATTTATCCTCAGACAACTAATCAGCAAATTTATCCTTCACAATCTACGAGTCAGTTCTCTCTTACTACCAACCAGGAGTAATTTATGATGCAACAAAACTCATTATTTCATACAAATAATAAAAGAAGACAACAAGACACGCGCGGATGACTTCAACTAGCGAGAAATTAGATAGTACTTATACCACCTAAGATAATCCATGGCAAGTAGTAAAAGAAACTAAAAGAAGAAAGACTAGGATTCCCAAAAACAATGTAGACAGAGTTACGATTAAATAATGCATTCGATGCACTAAAAGATAGCCAGACAGTTAACACTAATAAAAACATTACAAACAAAGATATACCTAAACCCCCTCTCATATATGTGTATGATATGGTTAGTTTACCACAAATGATTTCAAAATTAAATAACATAGTTGAAATAGAACAATACTCAATTAGAAGTATGGCCAACAATACAGTAAAATTAACATGTCAAAGTTCAGATACATTTAGAAAGCTAGCTAAATATATGAAGGAAAATAATATAATCCACCACACATACCAACCTAAGGAGGAAAGATCATATAGAGTAGTAGTTAAATATTTACATCACTTGGTTGGCGTAGAAGACATAAAACATGAAATTTTAGAACATGGTCATAAAGTGAGAAATGTAATAAACATCAAACACCGAATATCCAAAGAACATCTTAATATGTTTTTTGTTGACTTAGAACCTAGAACCTTCAGAAAATAATAAGTAGTATATACACACACATATATATATATATATATATATATATATGTATATAAAATTAAAAAAATGTTAAACAGAATTATTCAAATTGAACCACCAAGAAAAGTCAATAATTTAGTGCAGTGTACTAGATGTCAACTATACGAACATACAAAAACTATGTGTTAAGTGTGGTGGCCAACATGCTACAGCAAGTTGCAAAAAAGGTAAAAGCACGCCAGCAATATGTGGATTGTGTGGAGGCGGACACCCAGCTAACTATATAGGATGCGAGTTCTACCAGAAAAATTACAAATCTAAAACAAACAAATTATCAACTTAATCAACAAAGCAACACAACACAACAAAATCATCCGATGCCAGAAATTGCAAGAAACCAAAATAGAAGCTACGCACAGATAACTAAGTCGCGAGATTCAAAGCAAGAGGACAACTCGACCATGACATTCAACAAATTTTTAGAAGAATTCAAGACAATGTTCAACCAATTAATTCAACAAAATAATATGGTTCTCGATATGTTATCAATGTTAATTGATAAACAAAGTAATGGCTCTTAGAATAGCACTGTGGAATGCCAATGGCCTGGTTCAGCATAAAGATGAAATCCAGTTATTTTAAAACAAAACCTAATAGACATTCTTTTAATTAGTGAAACTCATTTCACCGAGAAGACCTACTTCAAAATACCTCACTATTCCATATACAACACAAATTACCCAGATGGTTCTGAACATGCAGCCACAGCTGTAATAATAAAACAAGCAATAAGCCACCTCTATTCGTGTATATATTCAACCATGTGAAATAACTGTCAGTGCAGTATATTGTCCTCCAAAGCATAATATAAAAAAGCATCAATTTGAACCATATTTCAATACTCTAGGCGCCAAATTTTTGGCAGGTGGAGACTACAATAGCAAAAACACTGTTTGGGGATCCCGAACAACTACCACAAAAGGCAGGGAACTATACAGTCTTATTCAAGGTAAACGTTATTCTTATTTACCTACTGGGTCTCCAACATACTGCAGACATAAATAAATTACCTGATCTACTAGACTTTTTTTGTCACCAATGGTATTTCTTCAACTTAAATGGACATCACACCTAGTTATGATTTATCATCCGACCACTCACCGGTAATATCCACCTACAGGACATACCCAATATACAAACAACCTGCACCTAGGCTGCTACATAATACAAAAACAGACTGGGACAAATATAGACACAAGCTGACAGACACAATAAATATTAATCTAAAACTTGCAAATCCAAATGATATTGAGGAAGCCACAACTAATCTTATCACCACCATTCAAGAAGCAGTCCAACAACCTACTCCCAATATAACACATAAAAAGAACACACTAAATATTCCTCTGGAAATTAAGATATTAGTGCGTGGAAAACGAAAAGCAAGAGCCAAATGGCAAAGAACACATGCCCCAGCAGACAAAACTATTCTAAACAGACTTATCAACAAGCTTAAATCAAAACTTAAAGCTCTAAGAGAAGAGACGCTCAAAACTTACCTATCGAATTTGAACCGATATGATAATCATACATGGAAACCGATCAACACAACAAACAAACCTATAATAAGTATTACTCCTCTAAAAATTGAGCAACCATCGCAGGAACAGTGGGCAAAAAGTGATATGGAAAAAGCAGAATTATTTGCAACATATCCTGCTGAAATATTCCAACCTCATGAAAACGATCCGGATGAAACAATGATCACATTCTTAGAGTCACCAATGCCAGTAACTCAATCTATTAATTCCATTACACCTAAAGGAATAAAAGATGAAATAAAGTTCTTGAATGCAAAGAAATCACCAGGTATGTATCTAATAACAGCAAAAATGCTAAAAGAAGTACCAAATAAGGTATAGTACTCCTGACTTATATCTTCAATACAATTCTTCGTATTGAGTATTGGCTCGAAGCACTAAAGACCGCAGAGATAATCCTAATGCTCAAGCCCGGTAAAGATCCCAATAGTGTAAAATCTTATCTACCCATAAGTCTCTTGCGGCCATTTCAAAATTATTAGAAAAACTGGTTCTTAAACGAATTGATACTGAATGGATTCCCAATTACCAATTCGGATTTAGGCGGGTCCATTCTACCATACAACAATGCCTTCGCATAACACAAACCATCCTCTCTAGTTTTAACAACAAGGAATACTGTATATCAGTATTTTTAGATGTAAGCCAGGCTTTGGACAGGGTGTGGCACCAGAGTCTACTATATAAAATCAAAACTCATCTACCAGCATTCTTCAACTTACTTAAATCTTATCTAAATAATCGACAATTCAGAACAAAAGTAAGACAAGAAGTTTCCGCTTTCTTTCCAATTAAATCTGGAGTACCTCAGGGTAGCGTGCTGGGTCCTCTATTTTATCTCTTATTTACCTCAGATCTTCCAGTTTCACCAAATGTCACAATCGGTACATTCGCTGATGACACTGTCATCATGGCTAACCACAATGAAGTTATTCGAGCTTGCACTCTATTCCAAGAATATCTGTATAGTCTAGAGCACTGGTTTAAAAGGTAAAATGTAAAAATAAACGAAACAAAATCTGCACATCTAAAATTTACCCTACGCAGAGACCCATGCCCACTCATTTTTCTTAATAACATAGAAATACCACAAACTACAACAGTAAAATATCTGGGGCTACACTTGGATACTAAATTAAACTAGAGAGTATATATCAACAAAAAGAGAAAGCAACTGGACTTAAAGCAGAGAAAGATGAACTGGTTCATCGGAAGAAGGTCCCCACTATCTATTGATAATAAGCTAATGTTATACAAATCAATTATCAAACACATATGGACATATGGAGTGGAACTATGGGGATGTGCCAGTAAAACAAATCTCGCAATAATTCAAAGATGTCAATCCAAAATACTAAGAACCATAGTTGACGTCTCATGGTATATAAGCAATGAAATGATCCACAATGACCTGAAAATACCACCTGTACAAAAAGTCATCCATGAGAGAAGTGTCGCGTACCGTAAAAAGTTAGAAAGACATACAAATCCTCTAATGCAGCCCCTATTGGAAGATCCTGCAAGAAGAATCAAAAGACAGTGGCCAGCTGACCTATAAAATGGAAGAGATCCCATCGTTAGGTGCGATCTCATCATGTCTTATCTAAGTCTAATTGTTAATGCTTAGATTGTAAGATAGCAAATTAGCTTATAGAATAATCTGTATTTTAATTGCTAATTAAATTACAAAAAAAATAGTTTGTAGTTACTACAAGAGGCGACCACATAAAGAAAAATTAGAAAGTTTAAAAAATGTACTAATTTGCATTTATTGGTGATAAGAAAGTAGGATTGTAAGGTTTTTCTTTTATATAGATGTTAAAACTATTAATAATTTTAAATTGTGTCTTAATAGGGTTACATAGAGTAATTCTTTATCTGATGCAAATATTAATGTTAAAGTTGTCTGGTGCCTTGAATTATACCAATTAACATGTTTTAGTTTTTGCATTATAATAATTGGTTTAGTGATACAGATATAACTTTTAAGTTAAAGCAAACAGTTGTCTGTTTTTTTATTAATAGTATACATCGATGACTAGACCAATACATAATATACACTGAACATATAATACATACGTGTTTGGTGATTTGATAGTGAAGTGACGTGAAGGGATCAAGTCCATACCGTTATCCTAGAAACTCTAATTGGTTATGAGGTCTCGAGGCCTGAGTCGCTTGAAGGCTGATACTTCGACACATAGCTTATGATGTGCTTCTAGTTGATTTTTAGGCCAATATGAAGTACTTGATTCGTTGTATACAATCGTCTTGATTTTCTTTTTTATCATATTTCTTTACGAATTTCTAGGATATCTTATTTTAGTGCATTTTTAGCGGACCCAGCTTCCAAGCTGGAGACCAGCTCTACTTTTGTCATGTCTGTCGTCTGTCACGCCTTATAACTTTTGATCAAGGCAGCTTCCAATCTGGATACCAGCTTATATTTCTGTCATTTCTGACATCTGTCACTCCTTACAATTTTTGATCTATGATAGATAAGGATCATAAGTCAAGTTCAGACGCCAAAAATCCTGATCGGTAAACCTCGCGACCAGTTTTACTGGAAGTGGCCACAAAGTGTTCGGTTCCGTCTGCTAAATTTTGAATATAATTAATTCACTGTCATTCGTTTTAATAAAATATTGTTAAACCCTATAGTTTAGTTTCATGCATAGGCTCCGCCCTGCTCTACCTGTAAAGTAAATTTTCTCTTGTTAAAAACTTCTGTTCTAATGTAGCTAATGTTCAAACCACTTATATTTCCTCCCTTTAGTTTATGTATTTGCGTTTATTTAATTTGTATTGCTTCATAACTCCTTAATATTAATAAGTTTCGATCAATACCGAAGGTTTCCTTGACTTGACTATTTACAAAATCTGTATTTTTATTTTGTTGCCTCCGTAATCGATTGCAATTGCAATCCACAGAAAAATCGCTTTTGCCATTGTATTAAAAATATGCAGCTTATTTAAATATTTAAATTACTTGAACTTAGTTTTGTGTACACACTTTTTACTTTCTTTATTTGACTTTGTATGTCTTTCAACCCCTTATCCGTAATTGACAAGACATTCCCTAAGCGTACAAAATCATCTACTTTTTCTATTACCACATCATTTATTACTATATATACCTGTCTATTTACATAATTTTTTTTTGGTTTCGTTTTTGGAGCGACCTGTGTTAATTTTATGATTAGATTATTTAATTTTCTTTGCATATCTTGCAAATCTTGTAATATTTTTGGCATATTAAATCTTATTCTACGTTATTTTTTTATTGTGTTCCATATTATTTCATCAGCATTAACATAAACAGCATTTCCGTCTTACTGTATTTGGAGGCATGATGATAATACTCTACTTATTTTAATAAACTCTGCATAATATCTATTGTACTTTTTCTTTATTAAATTAGTTATCTTAGGTAGCAGTTTGCTATTTTGTTATACATACATACATAGACATTGTACTTAAGAGATTATTGTACTGTAATTTGTAAGAATACTGGGTAATCTACTTTAAAACTGCATTGCTCATTACTTAATTTAATATTCAGTACTGTTATAATGTTCTCTTTAAAATTTTGCAGAATACTTTATTGACAGAGCTGACAGTACCTCCCAAGTTTTCATACTTTTTCAGGATTCTCTTTTGTATTTTATAATCACCCCTTTCCTTTAATCATTAAAAAAAATTTTCTATGTCTGTTGCCTGATTAATATTTTTTTTGAATTTTCTCCTGAGTGAGTAGATTAACCCGTACTTTAAGCTCTTCATTTAATTTTATATCTTCAGAAATGTTTAGGATTTTTATTTGTCCTAAATTTAACAGATTGCTAAAATATTTCACTCATCTTGAACTCTGCTGCACATAATAATTCTCCGTCGTTGCTCCTTATGATTAAGAATTGTTTGCTATTATTACGTAACTTTTTTATATTATTTCAGCAATGTATAGCTTTCTGTGCCTTCTCCTTAACATATTTGTACTTATCCCTGACAGCGTTTTATTTATATATTTATGGATTATCTTGGGATTAGTTTATAACTTTGCTTATGTTTTTGCATTTTCTTCTATTATCTATTTCATTTTGGAATAGTCCTTTGTACTTTTAACTAATTCCTGTGCTTTATCGCTGATTCACTTTTCTTGTACGTTCTTGTGTCTTTTCTTCTTTTCCCAATGTACTTAAATAGGTATTTAGAAAGTCAGGTTAGACTCCTTTCATATATATATTTTAAATATGCTTTTATTTAATAGTATCTCGCAAAACTATGTTCATTTTAATTTGCTTTAGCTCAAACTTCACTCATTCTATTTTTATTTTTGTTTTTTGTTACTACGTTTATTTCAATTTTTGTTATTAATAGCTAATGTTTAGAAGTAGCCTAGTGTATTTCTTATATATTGATATAATTAATGTTATCTCATGAAATATTTTTACTTTCCTTATCCTATAATAAGGAAAGTAATGTAATCGGCGGAAATTTGACCTACCCAGTTTTTCACATTTCTGGACGAAATATAGTCTCAGGACACCAAAAAAGTTGGTTTGAGCCATTGGTTCGTGTGTGTATGTGTGTTTCTGTCTGACTGTCTGTCGGTCTGCCAATAAACATGATATATCGAGAACCCTAAGATCTAGAGACTTGAAATTTGGTATGCAAGTTACTTGTAGGTAGGGGACGCAGTGTGAAACTTTTGGTAAAAATCTGCCGAGCCGTTTGGTCGCAAGGTCGCAAAATCGGTCGCGAATCTAAACGGTTAAAGATACAAAAAATTCATAAGAATAAAAATGATTTGTTATCACGAAATAAACATGAATTTAAATAAAAGTTGGTAACAGGAACACGAAAAAAAATTGAAGCCCAGGATTTTTGCCAGAATTGCCCAAATAATAGGATAAGAAAAATAGTCTGATGCTCACACCAGATTTTTTATCATTTATCGGTGCTTACTTCAAAGTTGTGCGATATCAGAAAAAAAATTGATAATTGACTGAAATATACATGCTTTCTGCATTTTTAACTATTTTAGACAAAACTCCCCAGGTTTTAGAGTTTACTATAATTATGTACAGCAAGACTTATCCAAAGACCTACAGTACGAATTTTTTTAAGACTTAGCTAAGAAAAACCGATATTACGTGAATAAGCAATAAGCGCAATAGAATTTTGAAGCTCGCATTGCGTTGGTGTCACTCTTCGCAAAGAACCCTGTTGTCTAAAAAAACGGCTGTTGACCACTTTGGTGACACGCTAACGAGATGGATGTTTTTTTTACATAAAGTACGTCTCTTGGATGACTTGCCGCTTGTTGTTATATCCATTTTAACAAATTGGGCTTTTGCAACGCGCCCAAAGTAATTGTCCATAGGTTACCATTATATATATTACACCTCCATGACTTTTCAGCTAAATCTTAAAAATGCATTCGTTACATTTTTGGATTAGTCTTGAAAAGTACATAATTATAATAAAAAAATAAACTTAGAAAATAGTGCTTATTGTGGTGAAATTCATAAAAAACGTGTATTTTCAGTCAATTTTAAATAATTTTTTTGAACCCTTTCTCGATATCGCTCGACTTTAAGACAAGCACCGATAAACTCCTCTTGGCCCACTTTGAACCCACTTTTGATCCAGACTATCTACGATAAAAAATTGTAATCTCTTTAGACCAATTTTGCTCAAAATTGTACATTCTTCTTATATGTTTATTTTTTGTTTTCTTGATTTTTATATAATTTATTATTTAGTGTCGATTTCAATGTGATATTACCACGACTTGGCATTAAAAATAAGTTTTTACTTATTTATATTAATATGAATTTACAAAACCTTTCGTTTTAGGCATTTAATTATTTCTGTTACAATTATATAACCTCTATACCATTTTATTTACCGAAATTCAAAAGATCACATGCCTGTTTTAGAGTCAATCATATTACATAATTTAATAAGAAAATCAGATAATAATGTTGTTGAACTTATTTGGGAATAACATTTTTATATTTTCTTTCAACGCAACAACTAACATAAATACTTTATTTTATGTGCTCTTCTGCTGATTTGATAAGAATTTATAGATAAAATTCTAGTTAAATTCAATTTTATAAATAAAATTAAACATTGTCGGAATGGTGACTAAAACTTCCTGTAAATATTGATATTTTCATATGAATTTATTTTGTAAAAATTCTAAATGTTTCTTGCCGAATACTACGAAAACTACGTTTCGTTAAAGTATGTCAGAAGGAATTTCAGTCCAATTCATTTAAAATGGGAAGAGTGCAAGCAGTAAAGATGAAGCGTGATCTCCGGCATTTATTTAGGAAATTGAAGTTGTAAATGGACTCTGATTTTAAATGAAAGTCGAGTATTAGATGCAGCATGATCGAAAAGCTTTCTACTGATTACAACGCTTCCATGACAATCGTCATGCATTTTACATGTACATTAAGTTTACATTACTTGGATTGGTGTGTATCTTGCTGCACTTGTCATATTGGACTATCCATATTTATAGATGCTGCTTACGGTCTATTTCTGTATCTATTCAAATGTATAGATTTAATTATAATACACTTAAATCAAATATAATGTAACTTGGGGGTCTGTTTTTTATATTACTGGTTAATAAATTTCACATGTTTAGTAAACAATTTTAGTTATGCAAATATATTATTATTATTTCTTTATTTATTACATCTTTGTAAAGGCGCAGTTAATTTGAAATTTTTGATTTATAATATATTAAGTATGGCTTAACATACATATATGCTTAAATCTCATTGTTGTGTTAAAATAATTTAGTGCTGAAAAAAATATTTTTGACATGAATCATCCCACATAAGAGTCCATCAAACTTTGTTTCAATTAAACATTAGAAGATAACATCTCTTAATTTTTATTAGATCTTTTGTATTTTTTCTTGCATACTTGTAGCTATCTTAATTAATATACAATAGTCATCAAAAGAGCTTAATATATTAACTAAATATTTATAAGTAGTTTGTCAGTTTTTTTGAAGGCTTTTGAACAGACTCCAGCAGTGCTCCGTCACTTAATTCTACTCAACATGAATTTACACTTGGATGTTCTAAAAAAATTAATTTGTTAAGTATTTAGAGCTTTATTTTAAAGAGGTTTGTAAACAACACAGGTATAGGTTGTATATACGTATCTTAGCAAAGCATTTAATAACATAGAATTCTTTTGCGTAAACTTGAAAACTTGAGAATCTCAAGCGCTATTATTAACGTGACTAGGCGTTATTTAAGTCCTTTTTTAGATCACGAATAATTACAGTATCTAACTACATACTCAGTATCAAAATCTGCACAGACCACATATTTATATTTGGTAAAACTTGTGAAGGGTAAAATGTCATACAGACTGATTACCTTATTTTAGATCTTAAAAAAAGATTTTTAAAATAGGTAATTTGTTGATATCTGTGAAAACCTCTACAAATTTCTTTAAAAATTTTTTTTATAGCTGTTGCAAATAGTTTTCTTAAGTATATATAGATATTTAATGTATCAAAGCTTAGTAGATTTCTGCATAAACCCAAATAACTATTTTCAAAATTGGTTGAAACATACATAACATGCAAATCATCTTATGCGTTAGTTTATATTCCCAAAGTCCCTTCCATTCTTATTAGATTAATTTTGATGTCCTACAGGAAAATGTACTAATGTCCACTGTATTTTACTATACCACACATTTTTTTAATGTATTATTTATGTATTATATTTTACGTATGACAATAAAAATATAAATTTTGTTATTTTAAATCTAGCTTAGATTCGAGTATAATTCTAAATGCTGTAGTTTCGAAAAAATAATTACTAACAAAGTATATAATTAAAACTCACCTTTTTCCATAGCATACCTTTTTTTGTTGAATACTCTTGTTTTTAGATTACTGATGATTTATATTTTTTTACACACAACATTCAAATTCACTCACGCACTAAACCACGTTACGGATCATTATTTGCAGAAAAAGTAAAATAAAACCGGCACAGTTTAAAGCAACACGATAAGTTATTTGTTTTAACATTTCCTGTGTGCACAAAACTACGACTTAATGTTGGAAAACACTTGCATCTATGGTGCTGGTAAGGTCAAAGGTTAAAGCATAACAGCTGTGGTTTTCATAACACGCAAATGTTGAGCTAAACCGCACGAATAACAAAGTACACTCAAAATTTTATTGTTGCAGTGGCAGCGGCATTAACAAAATAAATAATCAATTTGTAATTATTTTTTGTTGCTATTATTTCTGTGGCTTGGTTTACTCTAGATCCTAAATAAATCCCTTTGAATTTGTTGATTTATCAGTACAATTGTGTTATCAGAATAATAAGTACGTTTCTGCAACAAAGGCTATTACTGCCAAATACAGTTTACATATTAAGATTATTACAATAAATATACACTTTCTTCTTATTAAATAATGCAAATGTACTACACGTATTGTTACCGGAAAATCATTTTATAGAGAGAAGTTTTATACATATTCCCTGATGTACTGTTTACTATACTAATCACCTGGATAATACAGTTTACGAGAGAACAGCCTTCAAAATCAAGAAAACCATTACACATTTTAATTGCTAAAATGTAAAACATATTTCCTTCAGACTACAATCGTCCGAGTAAAAAAATTAGAAATAATAATATTAAATTTTTTATTAGTTTACTGTCCCTCAAATAGAGCCAGAAAATTGAAATTCCAGTATTATATTGAAATACTTTCTATGTTTATTTTTGCAAAGACTATGATGCTAAAAATACTACAAGAGATTGAGATTAACAACTTATAGAGGCAGAGACTTATAGAAACAAATAAGTAATAACTACTACACTTGCTTAACAAATGAAAAACCTATATATTAGCCTACATACACTAATAAAATCCCGATATTTCAGATCTATATTAGTATAAAACCAAGCTATGATTCCTCATAAAATTATTCCTCTGTTATTGCTACTGTCAGTACCGTAATTATCACTAAAACATATTAATAAGAAATTAATACTTAAATAGAATCTACAGATAAAACTCTGCAACACTAATCTTGCCAAATATCCCTATAGAAATAAGAAAAAACTAATTTCCGAAAAAAACAAAGGGGCAAAGCACAACGGCAGAGGACACATAACCAAAACAACAGAATGAAATAAAATCGTCTGATTAATAAAACAAAACTAGGAAAGCAACAAATAAATCCTTTACAGTGTATATTGAACTACTTATTAAGGAAGACCATGTAATCTAAAAAGCTATCAAGCACATAATAATGCTCGAGTACCAATTCCACTGTTAAGATATGAACTACATGCATGTGCAAAAACTAATTAAGAAAAAACCCTTATTTGCAGACTTCTATCAAAAGTTATAAACAACACTCATAAGGTGATTAACAAGGTGGAAGCTTATTTAGAGGGCCCACTATAAGAATTTCCACCTTTTTTTCACCGAAACCAAAAGCAAAAGATTAAATATCTACAAATCCAAAAAGGCACTTTATAACTACCAAAATACTCAAGCAGCTTCTAAAAAAAGGAATACCACCCGTAGCCACAACTTTCAACTCCATTCTACGATTAACTTACTAGCTTAAACAACTTTAGTTTGTTCAAAGTATGTCGATTTCAAAATCTGACAAAAACTACCTACTAACGTCAGTTTTTAATATCCTATTACATTTATTATTACATTACATATTGCACGTAATTTCAGAAGTTGTAGAAAAGCTTGTGTATAAAAGGATAAAGCAAAATTAATTAACAAATAGTTAGGCTCTACATTACCAGTTTAGATTTTAGAAACGTTCTAGCTTTCAGTAATTCCACAGAACAATAGACAACATACGCAAAGCTCTAGAAGAAAATTATATTGTACTGGAGTCTTTTTAGACACTAGCCAGACCTTTGGCAAGGTAAATTGAAACTAGTTTTTTCCAGTAATGTTTTCAAATATTTCAATCATATCTAATGATAAACATTTCCAAGTATCAGAAGGTAGTGCTGATGTGGCAAGAGCATTTTTGTTTTCAAGAGTGGACTTCGGTGTTTTCCTTTATCAAACGCATTTATCATGTCTAGGAACAATTTATTACAATATAGTCTAGAACTTTGCGTACTGCATTTGTCAAACGTTCCTATTATTGTCATTTTATTCCCTGCTTTTAATAAATAGAATATTACTTGTAATTACTGTGTTAATGGGCCACTCCATAAAGTGCATGTAGCTTGAGCTTCTCTAATTCTTTGTAAATTTTTTTGTCGTATAGTCCTGCTCATTTCAAATATGTCTTCTTCTTGTGGTACCGTGGTTGTTTAACGATCTTGATGATCATCATGTTAAGTACCATATTAAGGATAATAGTGTTGTCATCAGTTACTCGAAATAATTGTATCGTAGTTTCTCCGTACTATTGTGTTACATTTTACAACCAAAAAGTTCTTCTTCTATCTGGTCCGCGTTTGCTTTCAATATTACTTTTTATAATTCAATTTAGCACTCTTACTTATCGGGATGTCGCATAACGTAGCCGAAATATTCAGCTTCTGTCTCTTAATAGACTTTACTTCTAGCTCTTTGTACATTATATCACATTAATGATTTTATTTATTCAGGTAATGTTTAATAAATGCCGATATACCCAAATCTCAAATGCATTTATTTGTTTTTAAACATCGCTTCAATGAGTGTCCATACCATAAAGCAGTACTGGTAGGACATAGCAACATTCTTAGTTTTAAGGAAGAAATGGTGACTGCATAAGACTTTCTTTATTTTATTAAAAATCGCTCTGTCTTTTTCTAATTGGATCTTTATTTTGATCATCAAGTCCCATTGGTCATTGATAATGCTGCCGAGATAAAAGAGTTTATTAGTCTTCTGTAGCTGTATGCCATTGATGGTGATACCGTTGGTTATAAAGTTACGATGCTATATTACTTCAGTTAAGTATTAAGAACACCCAAATACAATACATAGTTAGATAGAAATCACCGCTGCTACTGCTCAAGGCACAACTGATTCTCCGAAATATTCGCTTAAAACTCTTCTTACATATATTCCTGGATGATATATATTTTATAAGCTAATTTGTTATCTATGTACATAGCATGTTGAAAATAATACCCAATGACGTCGCATTATTATTATACAACAAAAGGTTTTAATTAAATACGTTTTTAATGTAATTACCGTAGTTTAGTTAGACCTAAACCACTAAATTTGTTGTTCATTTTCTACACAACAGTCTTTGATGTGTATTATCTAACAGGGATTGCGTAATTTACGTACATTTTTGGTCATATCATGATTTATAACCTCGTTGACATACGGTATATTAGGTCCTCATGTAGAGTACAATTTGATAAGTGCCATGAAATATTTGTTATGGCATGCAATCTCTGCAGAACGCCAAAGTTTGGTGTACTAGGGCATCTCCACAGTTCAATTCCGTACGTCTATATAAGTTTGATAATCGTCTTGTACAGTAAAACTTTGTTTTTTAGCGTAATTTAAAATCTTTTATTTATAAATCATATATATATATTTTTGATATCAGATCACTATTCTTTTTTTCCTCCAATATGTGTTTTCCATGTAAGGTTACTGTCCAAGTCCATTACTAAGTGTTCTGTTTTCTTAGACTGTTGTATTTACTAATATGGATAATAACATTTCTGGATTCGCCAAATAAACGTTATTTTAATAGATTTAGATAGCTTTGACTTTATACATTATTTTTCCAACTAGTTACAGATTAAGTTGATATAGTTTTGTATATAGTAACTAGCTGTTTTAAGGTTTTTGTGGCAAGAGAGGACAGCAGTATTATTCACACAAGTTACTGCCACAATAGTTTTTAATGTGGGCAAGTTAGCAGTATATACTAGATAGAAAAAAGCCCAACAATTCTACGTTGTAGGAGACCATAGTTTAATTTCTTAATTTCCGATGTTTTGCAACCGGGATTTACTTGAAAATAGCGAACTTTAAATTATAAATTATGGAAAATAGTAAATACTAGTGAAGAAAGAATTTTATAGTAGCAACAAGTTTGAATAATAACCTCTGAAAACTAGACTTTATAAAAAGGTTTTTGAAAAAACTGTCAGTAACATTCCTTATTCTTTATTTGTTTATATGTTACATCTCCTATACTGTTAAATAGTAGAATGTTTGTATCTAAAACCAAACTTAAGTGAAATAAATTCTTCTAAAAAAACATCTGTTTAAATTCTCCGATAGTTAATTTTTTTCAATAATTTAGTCACTGGGAGTAAACTGAAGGGCCTACAAAAAATCATTATATTTGGTGCTTTTCCTGATTTTAATATTGTAAAGATTTGCGAGAATTCGAGCTGCGAAGGCTACCACATTTGTTGAAGTATAACGTTAAATAAAATAGTTAACAAGGTAATATTTTAACTTTTCGCGGCAATTTTTTCGGGGCCTTTCCGGATATAAATTTATAGCTGGAAGCTTTTCTCATTTTCTTGTAGCATCTACTGTAGTAGGCAGATTGGCATCCCTAGTAAAAAACTAAAACCCCTTGAAAATGGTATCAAAGTAGATGCCGAAACGTCTCAATAATCAATGCGGTTTAACCCGTAAACCTTTTTATTATATATATATATATAATAAACCTTATAGATCTTTGGCTCCAATCTTTTTTATAACATGTTTCTATTTTTGTCGGCCCTTCACTTTCTCTCTCTCTCCCTCCCCTCCCTCATTTCAATCGTTTATTCTTGCTTCTTTTAAATCTTTCTGAACCCTCTGATGCTATTTTGAACTAGGCCATCCTTTTCTTTTTCTCTTCTCCTTCCTCGGTTAGAAGTTTTGTTAACGTATTTTTGTTTCGGCATTCTGATAATAAGCCTTAACAAACTCACTGTTTCTTCTTATATTTTGTAAAAATTTTGGTGTTTAATACATTTCCATAATTTTGTATATGTTCTTTCCCATATTTTTAATTTTATTTCCAATTCTGGGTTTAATTCTCCTATTAGCATTTTAATGTCATATTTTGGTATGTTCTCTAGTATCTTACTTAAAATTTCAAAAAACAGAATATTACGTTCCATATCTTTAAATTTTGTTAGGGCATTTCCGTTTAGTATACTTATCTTTCTACATTTACTTCGTATCCTTAAGTAACACATTTTATCTGAATTGCTTTAAATTATACCACTAATCTTTTCTTTTTTTTTGTTTACTAAAAAATTAACTTTAAAACTTCCTTCTACTCTTAAGGAATACATGTTCCTATTTCTATTATTTCTTTCCTTCGATCAGCTATTTTGTGCTTCAAGTTTCATAATCTGAATCGGTGTATACTTGCTTTTCTGCATAATTGTAACTGTAAATTTGTCGATAAAAGTTGTGGAAACTGATATTGATCATTCAAGAAATTTCGATATAATTGAAAATTGTTTTTAAACTGTCATTGTTGGGATAAGTATCATCGAGTTATAAGAGTTATTATGCCATAATACTCGTAGCCGGCTTTAAAGGCCTGGGCCGATAGTGAAGATATTTTCAGTCTCAAAATTCAATTTTAAAATAATAAAATAAAGAATAGTAGTTTAACACTTATCTGGTGCACCAGCTGATCGAAATCTGGCTCAATGAATCTGAAACAATTATCTAACTACTAAGCAATACTATGAGCTTCAAATAATAAAATCGATTAAAATAAAAAAATATAAATAATTTTCTAATTATCTTATAAATTAGTTTAGGAAAACACTTTTTGTATAAAAAAATAAATAAAGTTGATTAACTATTAAAAGTTTTGAATATTTTAATGTATATTTATAATTGTTCTTAAGTTAATGAATTATTAGATGATAAAATAAAAAGATATGCAACTATCAAGCCGTTATAGCAAGTAAATTATTTTAAATTATTTTATTTTTAATATAAATAATTGTTAATGCTATCACAAGACAATTAATAAAATTGTATTAACTTATGTTAATTTTTTAAGCAATTACACGGGAATTCCAATTCAATATTTTTACTATACCTTGCTGCTATAGCGGTATACAACCAAGTCGAGAAATCTCGAGATCTTAAAACTAACTTCACTCGAAAGCCCAAACCTGCTCCTTTCATCTTAAAGTCTCTTTTAAGTCATCGGTCGAATATCTGTAAAAGAAAATTAAAGCTCGCAACCGTAGCTCACCACACCCCCTTAATCAATCCTTTTTGTCGAGGCGACGTACAGCGGGATGAATTGCGAATCGGACCTTTCAAGGGGCTCAACGGCTGCAAAGAATCGGAGGGCAGAATTATTTTCCTCGCTGGTGGTAATTTATTGCCATTCGTTTCGCACTGTATAACAAAACACTTACTACATCATGCTGCTCGCAGAGGGTCGCCACCCTAGCAATCATCTCGGGATATGAAAGACCTTTTTTTAAGCAGCTTCCCGAGTAGCTTCTTTCATCCCAGCTTTTACTGCTTCCTGGACTGTCCTGCAGATGTATATGATGCTGCATATAATCGTTTTTACCTACTTTCTTGCTTTAAACTATTCATCAAACTTCAAAAGAAAACTATTTAGGACCTAGTATTAAAAGTAAAAGCTTATTATGTTAATAAAATTAAGTAACAAAGTTAAGGGTTTTTATCAGATTTTATATTGTTTTTTAAAAATTATACTGAAGATGTTGAATAGACATAAATGGTAAATTTTCAAAAGAAAAAGAGAACAAAAGTAAGTGATAAACAAAGGCTTTTGCATTCTTCTGTTATTATTAATAAATTGAAAGTTGGGGATATGCAAATTCAACAGAGCGGAATATTCAAATTTGATAAATTATATGCCCCTTTTTTTATTAGAAAAACAGACGCTAAACTTTTTTAAAGATATTGTCAAGGATTCTATTCAATAAAGTAATAAAAGGCAATAAAGAAGTAAAATTTTTTACACATATTTAAAATATAGAATAACATTAAACATGGTCGTTATTAATTTAAATCTTTTTTCTGAAAATTCTTTTAAGATTCCGTCTGTAATCAAGTTGTGTTCTGGTGCTTTTTTGGGTGTAATGTACCTTTTGAAAGCGTGACCTTTTTTATTGGTAGATCGAGTGTTTTAAATTAGTTTTGTACTTTGACTTTTTCTTCTTCTAGAATTAGTTATACATATTGCCGTAGTTGCTTTGATAATGAATGTTGCTTCGGTAACAGAAAGGGTTAAAAAGATAGTACTGTTTGTTTGTTTTTTAAGATCTTTGGTTTTCAAGAATCTATTTTTAAATTTTATATTTTATTATTTAGCTTATTTTTATCATTCAGGAATCCAGTGTTTCATAAAATTCTACAAACCCTATAATACCCACTTATTGTATTTTTTACTACCCTAAGAATAATTTTGTGCACGTCGTTGCTTTCAGTTGGGAAATTAAGAACCTGTAGTGCTTTGTTGAGATCAATTACTATATCATCAATTTTATCAAAAGTCTTGAATGGTATTTTTAAATTTAGTTTCTTATTAGCTAAGTTTTTAAATAAATTCCAATCAATTTCTTGTTGCCGAGTCTAATTGATGTAGACCTGTTAATTATTTATGTGCTTAGCTTAACTATTATTTGAAAATAGTTTGATATTATGTTCAGACATGAATCAATTTCTCAATTCTATTTTATAACATTCTTTACGCCCCACGGTTCGCATTTGTCATCATCTCTGGTCATTTTAATTAATGAAAAACAAATTTCGTTTAGACATTCCATATAGTTTTAGATCTATCTCTTTTTTTTGGTTCTAACGGTGTTCTTAGGAGTACCTGTTTGGAAGTTTTATTTTTATCTATTCGTTGGATGCAACCATGTCAGCACATTTATTTCTGTTTTACGTCCTCCGCTATTATTTATCCGACGCCCATGATATCTTCGTTTATTTTCCACTCTATTGGGTCGTGAGATACAAACCGATTGTCGCCAGTAGTTCAGTTCTATTACTTTTAATTTATTTTCTATATCTGAGTTCATTTGTCATACTTCACAACAATACTTCTGAGTATTTAGTAGTAAATTTATTTTTTCCTTATTTTATGTCCTATAATATCGAGTTTAAAGCACCTGTTACTCTTCTTCCATTAGTAATATTAGTTAGAGACACGTTATCGGTTAGTGAGATGCTCATACAATAGCATTTGCTTCTCCACTGCTGCAGTGGGTGGTTTAAATAAATACCCCTATACATTAAATAAAATAGGGGATAGAGAGCAACCTTTTCGAAAATTTTTTGTTACTTGAAATATTCTACATAACAAATTTTCCATTTTTATTGTTGCCATCGAATTTACGTATATATGTTTAATACCTTAGATTATTATATTATTGATCATTGTTTATTCTGATGGTTGCCACAGTTTATGGATAAGCACATTGTTGTAGGCTTGTCAAGTCAAAAAAAAAGTAAGTAAACTTCTTTTTTATTGGCTAGCTTCTCCTCAATTTCCGTTATACAAAAAATATAATAAGTATTGGAGCGACCTGCTCTAAATTCGTTTTGTTGTACTATCTCAATGGGACCGTACTGCTTCTATCAGATGTTTTAGAACTTTTCCGTGAATTTGACCAAGTGTACTTCATACAGTTATAGATCTGTAATTTTCACATTTATTAATTTGCCTCTTGAACCCAAAAAGTAGTACCTAAACATATTGAAAAAAATAGTATAAAATTTTTTTTTATTGTACAACAAATACATATTATATAACATAAACAAATCTATAAGTAAAAAGAGACAAAAAACAATACAGTTTTATGTTAATATTACAAATACTAAATTGATCAATAATTATTTCAAGTTTTCTAAAGAAAATTTTTACAGGGAAAAACGTAAAAACTCCATTTTTACCAAAAACAGTTGGTAGAAATACTTTTAAGTAGTAATATGATACTTTCCTTTAGCAGACAACAAATAATTCCAAAATTGCAAAGGATCGGTATAGCACAAATTTTGTAGAATACATGATACATCAGTCATATAAGTACTAATCTAAGGGAAGGTGTTATGTATATTTACAAGATTATCTTTATGTAAGTGCTCAACTATTCAATAACATTTAATCTTTAAAAATTTAAAAATAAAAATTTAAATTTTGTATAAGCGTTTTCAAGGGGTGAGTAAAAAACATTGCTTTTTTATTGTATTTTCTTCCAAATTTCTAATGTTTTAAATTCAGTATTTTTGTACATTAAATGATCTGTTGGTTTTTATTTTTTTAAATATATTAACTGATTTCAGTAATTAAAAACATTATTAACCTAGTTCTTACATACATTTTAAAATTATATAACGAGTTATTAATTAACTAGTGGTATTAATACCTTTAAACTGTTGAATGTGAGACAATGTGAGAACGTTACAAAATAGTCAACTACGTTGAGGGGTATACGCTACTCAAAAATATGCAAGAATATTTAATAAATCCCAAAATGCAAAAACACTCAGTCTTACTAGCAGTAACAGTGTGCGGCATGCACACTAGTTGACAGTTAATTAAATTTGAAATTTTTAGATAAATAAATGTAGATTAATTAAGAAAGAGTTGTGGGTCGAAAAAGTAACCATAAAATATGTATGTTAAATTTTCCCAAACATTATATAATATCTAGCAAATATAATCAATACCTGATATACAAAGCCTACTTGAAATTTTGCATATTTTGTGGGCGTCAAATACAATAAATACATAAAAATACATATAAATAAGCATCCAAATTAGTTTCACAAATATTTCAGATATTATTTATAAACCAACATTTGATTTATTAATATAATAATATAAAAAGGCTATCATGTTTAACAGTTGTGTTACAAAAACCGTATTGAGTAAACAAAGTGGAAAAGTGCAATAAATATAAATCAAATAAACTCTTGGATTTAAATGAGACTTGCTTTCTGTATCTCAAACGAATCTCAGAACGACCCCCGTATTATTATTTATGATGTAAAAACTTCTAAAACATGACGAACAATCTTTACTTAATAGTAAAGAAAAAAATCTATTACAGTAAACCATAGCCAACAAAACCGTCATAATTACTCCACCCACAATCGGAACGCGTAGAAAACTTGTAAGTCACCTAAAATAGGAAAACACAGTTCACCACACGTATCAGATTTAAAAAGAGCATGCACATTGTGTAGTAATTAAAAATATGCACAACTCTATATCAACTAAAGACATCAAACATAACTTGGAAAAACCAATGCCGTAAAATTCGCAACATAATAAATTATAAATATAGGGTAAACTAAGAACAATTACCATTATTCTTTGTTGACTTGGAACCTCAGCTAAACAATCTACTCTAAAAAACTGCAAAAATGTAAGTAATATTGCAACTCCTCTTATAGTTATAAACCGATTTCAATCGAACCGGTTTGTTGCCACACCTCGCATAAAGGTTTTATATTTTAGATTTAGGTCACGGTTAACCTGTTATATGTTAAAACATAAATTATCATAAAATAATTAGATAGGTTGCGCCACCTATCGGTGTTGCATCCACTACGTGCTCAATTCTTGTCGTTAGTAGAAGCATGTAGCACAATTTTTATTTTTACTAGTAAACAAATATTTCTTCAAGAATTCTTTTTATTACCAAAATATCCGTAGAACCTCCCAGAAAGAATCACTACAAATTCCAATGTATCAGATGTCAAACCTAAAGTCATTCTATATTCTTACTATATCAAATATTTTAGTTGTGTAAAATATGGTAAATAACTTGATTCTAACGCATACAAACAAAAATACTTTAGAAAATGCGCATTGTATGGAGAAGTTTATCCTGCCAACTAAAAGAATTTATAGAAAACTAATGACATCTAGAGATACACCTAGTAGAGTAAATTATCAAAATTATGAGCAGATGGACACTTATAAACAATTGATCCTTCTTTACCCAACACAAAATTGTCACACAATATTTCCATATAAAACATTGAACATAGATTTCCACGTATAGATAATAGAAGTAATATTGCCAAAACTATGTAAGCAACCAACATAAGTGAACAAATAATATTTTCGAACAAATTTCGTTTTATGTTCTGTCAGATAATAAATCAAGATAGTATAATAATAAAAACCAATAAACGACAGTTACTGGAAGAGTGTATCCAAAATGGCTCTCAATTGCTTGAAACACTAATGTATTGCTTAACTACAAGAAAGAAATTGTAACTTTAAATTGAAATAAAGTTAAAATTTTGCTTATGTTTTATTTTACTAATTAGACATTTATTATATTGTAGAATACAATACCCAACATTCCTCATTTCGCTAATACAGCTCACGCAAGTGGTCATTTTTTGGAAATATATCTTCCACCACGAACCACCCAAACACCAAACTCTACTACGACAGAAAATATCACAGGATAAATACAAAAATTCTATCCCAACCTTTGGCAACAAATTTATTGTCAGAAAAGATTAGAATATCAAGCATACTTGCTGATTCACGACAATTATTACATTTTAATAGTGGAGTATCCAGTTTTTGGACAAAAGACCTAAATAATTTTTATAACAATTATAAATCCGAACAAACAACCGTAAAGTCAAATTTTAATATTGTTGTCAATAAATTTTTCCCCAAGTTAACGTACTAAATTGACATTGTTTTAAATATCTAGAAGCAAACATAGATCTTAGAATACGACCTGGATAAAGCAACTTCATAGAAATAGTGTAAAAATCAGTCTGGAATATCACTCCTCACAATTAAAAAAAACAACTAATATTGCTATTATACCGCCTTATAACAACTAACACCAAAAATCAGGAAGTATCAGCGATGAACACTACAACAATAAAATTTCTAGAAAATTAAAAGGAATTTTAAAGAAGCTAAGGATAATATTTTCCGTTAATATATTTTTAACCTTCTACCAAACGGTTACATAATGGAAAGCAACAAAAAGGTTAAAAAACTAATTAGTTATCACATGGCATACACCAACCAAAAAATCTGGTGTTAACATCACACGACTTTCCTTATTCTATTATTATATATTATACCGGGTCCATCGTCTCGGCCCTGCGCTGCTCTCGTCCCGGAACTTGTTATCTTAAAAAAGGACGAGGCGCGAGTCCAACACTCGAAAGCTGATTAAAATAAACAGTACAAGACAATAATTGACTCGTACTTAAAATGCGAGCTCGGCCGCACGGTCTTCGCCATTATCGCCTCCGTGCTCCCTCCTAGCGACCAAGCGCTCCCCCCGCCCTCCCGCAGTCGGCCCGGTAACTCTCCGAGCGCGCTGTGATTGGTCCGTTTAATTAATTTTTAATCGGCTACAACTTATTTATTTGACCTCGGATCAAAAAATTTCAATGTAATTTTTTGTTCGTCTCGGTTGAATCTATCCGGTAATATAAATTTCCCGAAACATTTTATGAACACCCGGTATATTAAAAATCCTGAGCTTCAATTTTTTTTCGAGTTCTTATTTTACCAACTTTTATTTTAAATTTATGTTTATCGCATGATAACAAATCATTTTCATTCTCATAAATTTTTTGTATCTTCAACCGTTTAGATTCGCGACCGCTTTGCGACCGATTTTGCGACTTTGCGACCAAACGACTCGGCCGATTTTTACCAAAAGTTTCGCACTGCAAGTAACCTACAAGTAACTTGCATACCAAATTTAAATTCTCTAGCTCTTACGGTTCTCGAGATATCCTATTTACTGACAGACCGACTGACAGACACACACCCACAAACCAACATTTTTGGTGTCCTGGGGCCATAATTCGTCCAGAAACGTGAAAAACTGGGTAGGTCAAATTTCCGCCGATTACATTACTTTCGTTACTAGAGGATAAGGAAAATAAAAATAAGAGCAACCTCTAGATTGCATCAAATTTGGGACATCCTCTATTCATATTTCTATTCGATTTTAATTTGTGGGTTTATGTTGCAGTAATTTTCCTTCAAAATGTCAGTTGAAGTTGGAAAAAGTTTTTCCAGTCTTCTTAATTAGAAGAATACTAAGAAAGTTTCCGTTTTTAAATCGGTTTTATTGTTTGACCGACATAGCATGAAAGACAGATAAGCAGACACAGACACTATTGCTTTAAAACTAGAGGTTAACTTATACATATCAAAATAATAATAATATTGCTAGCAGAAAACCTAATGAATTCGTTTTTAATAATCAACAGAGACCCACTTCTAGCATTACAGTGCACGTGTTCGGAAAGATGCAGGTGTGCTGTCTGTTACCTTGGAAACGCAACAAGCGGGCCGTCTGGTATACGCTAAATAAGCGAAATTTAGTTGATCGCGATGTTACCAGTTAGTGAGGTGTATCATTAATTCTGTTATTCTGTTTCGTTTCTGTAAAATTATGCTTAAGAAAAGTATAAAATAAACAAAGTGCAAAGTGAATAAGTGCGAATAAACTGTATATTTTTCGAAGAATCTGAAACCAATTATTCAAACAAAATGGTAAGTTTTTTTCAATTGATTAACAATAGATTTTAGATTTAGATTTATTCATTTTTTATATGAAAAACAATTTATATAATTACGACAGAATTTAATGCAAATTAATAACGAATTACATACCTGTAAGGTATCTTATACAATGTATAACTAAAATAATCAGATTATATAATTATAACTGTGGTCCTATTAGTTCTGATTATTGTCCGCTAACACTTTAATGAATTTTTTAAATACATAATAATGTATATTGTGCTACGTAGAATTTATTTACGTAACACAGAATAAACCTTTTTTTTTATTATTAGTAATTTCTTACAATTGCAAAAAATAAATGTTAAATAAAATTGCAGTCAAGTAACTAGAATGCAATAAAGCTTGGTTTAGAAAATTACATAATAGCCAACAAAAGAATGATATTAGAACGATGCAAAAGTTTTCTTATTGTTAATGTAAAAATTATTTTTGTATATTTCAAAGGGATAAAAAATTTGAAGTCAAAATGTATGCCGCTATGTTGTATCGTATCCACCCATTTAGAACCCAAGTTTTCTATGCCCCGTTAGTGCTTACCGCCCTTTTGGCTTGAAATTAAAAAACTGAGGACATTTTCGTTCTAATGTACTTTCTGAATATTGGGAAAGTTGTACCAAACTAATAAGTAGTAGTTCAATAGTAATCTGATGGTGTCCAATCAGGACTATAGTAAGGGTGGGGCGACAGTTTTATTATATCGATTTTTTACATTTTTTTGTTGGGTTTTATGTATCTCTGTTCCAAATTATGTCAAGCTGATGCAACAAAGCTTGTCAGACAAAACATAACATTGGCTTTTAAACTTTTACGCTTTACAATAGGCTTTGAAATTTGACCTTTATTAAATTGTTGGTTGAATCTGTTTGATTTACGAAGATATATTCATTATTTATCGATGATCATTAAACAATGGTTTGGCGAAAGGATCAAAGCTCATGAGAATTGTCAAACACACAAGAACATGGGGCTCGGCTTGTTCTTAAATTAAAAAAGCGTCAGGCGTTTCTCTGCTTCGTCCGTTGAATTTGTCTAGCTTATGCAATTGATGACTTATTATTTGTCGAGTTCAAATTCTCGTATAGTTATCCGGTGCTTATAAGTGGAGATGTTACGACAGTTAAAGTAAAGCTTTTTAATTTACTGAAGGAAGCGATCCAATCAAGACTATATATTTGAAGATATTTAAGCCTTCAAATGTAGTCTTGATCCAAATTTTTGAATTAATTTTGACCCATACGATTTCATATGGCATATTGATCTTTAACATCGCGGATTGCCCTAATTTTTAATAATATCAGAGAACAAAATTTTAATATTCAAATCGAACATGTCTACCGTTTCATCTTAAACTTTTAAGGCATAAAAGAGAGAATAATCTACAAACTTCACTATTTAACATGACATATGAATTATCAAACAGTTCAAATAACTTAGCAGTTTATTTAGAGTTGGAAATAATTACTCAAAAAAAAGAAGAAACTTTTGCATTACATTTAATGACAATTAAAAAAAAAATGTGAATTAGTAAACATTCCTGGCGATTTCAATTCGAGTTCTGATTTCTTTAATTTGGTCGCATGGCTTCTGTATACAAGTCTCTAGGTATTTGTAGTAGCTGACTCTTTCAATACGTACATTGCAGATGTTGAGAGTAACACTGTTGTTTTGATTCACTGTTATTATCACAAATGTTGTTTTATTTATATTTATTTTAAGTGTATGACTCATTAGCACTATTGCTCTATGTATTTGGTTTCTTAGGTATGGTTATGAAGGCGGGGATTAATAGTACCGTGGGTATTTCACCAGTTACGTAAATGTTGTTTTAAAAGTCCGGGAGAATATATCTATAGTCTCATTGTCTATTAATTTTAGTAGCTCTACTGAAATTTTATCAGGGCCGCTAGATTTTTCATTTTTTGATTTTTGTAAAGCGTACCTAATCTCTTCTTTAATTATTATTGGACCGTCATCACGTTTAATTCCTTCATAATCCATCTGATAATTGTTTCCTCTGTTTTCATACTTGAATAGATTTTTTATGTATTCCATCTATTTTGCATTTTTTTCTTTGATGTCAACTATAATGTTTCATATCTTAGCATGTCCACTTTGTTCCCGTTATTTCTTTAATTTGTTTGCATGTGTTAAACGTGTCATGTTTATTTTGGTTTTCTTCTATCTCTTGGAACTGTTCTTATAACCATCTTTCCTTTGCCTGTCCTATTTTTACTTTAATTAATTTATTAATTAGTCGGAATTCTTTTAGGTTAATTGTCTTATACGTTCTTTGTTCAATCATGGGAGTAAGTATTTCTTAAGTGTAATCTAGCTTTTGTGTTTTTTATTCTGACGTTTTAGATTTTCTTTGCCTACCTCTCTTATTCCGTTAGCTATAATTTTCCATTGATCTAAAAAAAACTGCACTGTAGCAATTTTTGTCCCATATACACTAAGCTATTTCGTTTTATGTATTTGATGAATCGTTAAGTACTGTTTGCAAAATCCAAACTGATGGTTGGGCAGGAGTGTTTTGAAAAAAAGAGTTGTTTGAAGACTTTGCTTGTTATGGGTAAAAAACAAATGGGCCTACAAGACGTTGGTTTGTGCGGAGGTTTGTCGGGTTTGGTAACATGATGATTTTAGCATGTTTTCATATAATCGGTAAATAAGATAGACTGAGCATGCGGTTGTAGATGACTGTAAGTAGAACAATGGATTTTCGAGGTAAGTGTCCTAATATGTGTCCTGATATTAACTCATATTCTGGAGCCTTGCTGCGCCAAGGAATTCATTTGGCTGGTTTTGGCACATTTGGCTGTTGTGTTTTTGGGCTTCTTACATACTTTTGTATCCTGTCGTTCGCCACACTTTACCCAGTTGAAAGGTTTAGTATAGTAAGCTTTATAGTGACCGTAACATGAAACATGAAAACCAACCACACGATGTATCAGAAAATTAAAATAGCCTAGTTCTTAGAATGGTATTACATGATATTTGTGAATTTTAGCAAATGTTCTTCTATTTTCAACTTTTAAGACAATTTGGTTTTGTAATGCTTTAAACGTTTGTAAAGTATGCTAACATCATTAGTAATTTGAATAATTATCCTTATAACTGCACCCCCATAACGCAAAACAGTTAAAGATAAATAAATGAGCAGGCAATCCTGGTATTATGTAAATTTTATACAATTTATTCATTTATTACACAAAGAGAAATTGTAGTAGCAGTGAAATGTGTTTTATAATGAAATATAAAGGGTAATATAATTTTGTATGTAAAATGTAGACATCCCAGGTTCGGGTAATGTAATCAAAACAAAAAGAAATCTTTTATCTAGAAGTGCTTTTGATAATTAAATCGCATAGTCATTTAAAAGCCATTTTAATGTTTGTTCAATTTTTTATATAAATAAACGCAGGTCTTTTAAGTTCAGAAACAAATCAGCTAAGCGAAATTATGTGAAGCATACTTTTTCGTGCACGATGGACCGTTATCAATCAAATCTTGTTTAAATATGAGCGCTCTTTATGCTTCTTGATATTCGAGAGTTTTCCAATAACCCAATTAGAACGGTTCCGCCTGCAAAGGCCCGCGCCTTTGTTGCCTGTCCGGCTGTTCCACGAGATGGCTGCGATTCAATTCAGCGTAATACACTTGGAGCCCTGCAGCACAGGCGACTGTTAATAAACCTCCAATTAAAAAACTAATTAACATACAAACTAATCACTCCTGATTAAAGCCGCCGGGTACGTCCGATAACTAGGGCAGCGGGCTGTGCATACGGCGCATGTTTAATCCCGGACCTCATTGATCTCATTACTAGAGATGCTCTGACCGCTACAATTTGGCGTTTGCTGGCCCAATCGCCCAAACCGAAACTGCTACCGGCCCTGAACGCCTAATCAGAAGTTTTAATTAGATGGAGACGGTTTGTCCACGAACAACTTAAAAGAAGCGCCGCAGCCCCGTTCTTTGTGCTGCAACTTTTTGTCCAGCTTGCGAGCGGTCGTTCCTTGGGCGTAATGAAGCCCCGTTTTTTGCATCCACTGCCAACAGGCGGGTGTTGGATGAAAGAGCTTAATTTAATTTGGAGTTGGAACTTGACACCCATTTTTTATGCAGCACAGTTCAATAAAAAATGAAATTGGACAGAGCGTAGCTTTTCTTTCTCCATTAACACTCCCGTTGAAAACTAAAATAAAACGAAACAAACTTTAATTTATATCGAGTTGTAGCAATAGAGTTTTATACGTGAAAAGCCTGGAAGCAGGCAATACTTCTTTTTATGATATATATTTTATATATTACAAAAGAAATGACATTAAATTAAATTACAAAAAGACACACAAATGTGCTTTTTTATTTACTGCATATTTACAGTTATTCGAAAAAACTAACAAGCAAATGATTTGACATGTGTACATGACACGCGAAGAGTAACACTGTAGGATGGTGAAACTTTATTCCTTTTTAAGCATCTTGTTACATTTACTCTACTTATCGAATCCGTCACTGATATGCCGGAATAATCATTGATCGGGGTTTAGGTTTTTAATCTATGAGATCTTTATGTTGTTGTTTAACATGCGATAATTCACATACCGTTGAACGTTTACCATTGCTAGAAGTGTTTTTAAATCATTGCAGCATTTATAGGTTAGATGATGTAGCATACCTTCTAAACTGGATTCTGTATCTCTGTAAATTTGCTATTTCTTGGAGTGGACCATTCTGAGAAGACAGTACGAATGTATTATCTACCAAGGTGGTAATTCTAACGTTATTAGGGACAGGTATATTTGGTATGAATAGCTAATACAATGTAGGGACTAGGACAATTACTTGCGATAGAACAGCTCCAATGGGATAGATTAGAGATTTAATTTGGAAATATCTGTTTTCTAGATATGATTTAAATAATGGGTAGCATTGATAAAAACCTTAAACTTAGTATTCCTATAAATATTGTTACAAATAAACCTACCTTTATGACATTGAGATACGGTTGTAATTTCTAAGTGTTGACAGTTATATTAGTGTCCTGTCAAGTTTGGTTATTTATCAATGGAGTGGGGTGACAAAAGAAACCGCATTAATCTAATAGGATTACGTAAGTGTGGAACTAAAATAAGTACAATATTTAAGACCCTACATCTCTTAACATTAGCAGTGTGCTTGTGTATATAGGTATATAAAATTGTTTAACTGGAAGTTATCGAATATCGTCCAAAATCTGGAAAACTACGTTTATTTCGGACTGTTCCAATAGTCAAAGTCCTATGTGCCGGAATTAAAAAAAAATCCTTTTTGTAAGCAAAAGATTATGTTTGGAGTAATGCAAATTTTTAAAAAATATATACGCTACATTTGCTAACTAATGCTTTAAAAAAAAGGTAGGAGAGAAGAAGCAAAGAGGTTATTAATTGAGTATGTACATGATGGCCACAGAGAAATTTTATTTACAAATGAAGAAATTCTTTCAACAAACAAAAATAACAGGATGTACCCCATATCGTCCAAAAAAGCATTTCAACTAGTAACAGGAGGCTGTCATACAGCAATTGTAATGGTTTGGTGGGGTGTGTTATATGGAGTAATTGATATTTATGTTTATAAAAAGGAAGTCAAATCTCGGCCGCTATTTATCAACAGAATATGTTTGAAGGCGTAGTGAAATCCCTGAATCACACGTTTTGCGTGTGTCTTAAATCTTTCAGCAAGACTCTGCACCCGCGTACAAAGCACGGTCAAATTAAACTTGGCTGGAACAATAATATGCCCCATTTTCTAACAGTATAGGATTGGCCTTTTGGTAGCCCAAATCTCAATACATTAGATTACAAATTACGGGTAATTTTAAGAGGTATAGTTTTTTCAAGAAGATACTCTAATATTGATTCTTAAAAGCGAGCTCTGACGGTGGCAATCAGTACTTTTTCAATGGGTGTAGTGCGTGTTGTCATAGACTAGTAGCCCACTCGTCTTAAAGCTTGTGTAGGGGCTAAGGGTGGCCACTTAGAATAAATTCCTTATAATTATACTTACCAGTAACTAATTAATAAATCCTAAAAATATTAAGCAAAAATAGTTAATTGTTTTATTTTGTCGTTCTAATCATTGTGTAATAGAATTTATAGGTATGCTATGTATAGCAGAGCAGAAATCCAGAATCGATTAAAAACATGATTTATACTCAGAAACACAGATGAAAATATATGTTTTTCTTCAAAATTTATTTCTACACTACTCTACACAATTATTCCAAGGATTAAATTATTTTCTTCTATAACAGGACTGAGCGTTCTTAACAGTATTTATTTAAATAACTTAGAAACTACTGGCAATAGCGATATTAGTTGACAGAAATCTGGTATTTGTGATGGTTTTTTCGGATTTTGTATGAGAATAACTTTTGCCTAAAAGGTATGTTTAATGATATTTAGTTAGTTTAGTTTACTTAGTTGCTTTACTGCTACTTCAATTTTTGTTGCAGATTTAAGCCCCGATTAAACCGATTGGTAGTAATTAACACATTATTTAAGGACGTCCAAATCTATCGATAATCTTAACATTTCTGTTATAGCAAAATGATCTGAGTTTATGTCGTAGCAATCAATGATGTCTATATAGTTTGGTGATTAGTTTTTCTAATCAAGAAATTTAAAACATCTGGTAATTTATTCATGTCATTTGATCAGTAGGTAGGATTACTATCTATAGTTATCAGTAATTATCGATGATAGTTTCATATATTTGTTTTTTTTTTGATTGATTGGTCTACAAATCCATGAGAGGTATTTAGAATTAAAATCACTGATATGAATTTGCTTTATAATGTTCTAAAGAAGCCTTTAAATTAATTTTGGGTTATTGCATATCTGGTTGGACATTATAACTTTGATACTACCATCTTTCCAACGTGATCTTTAGTTTTGAGATTTGTAGCTTTACGCGATTTGATTCATGCCCATCTATTTTATAAAATGATATTTTTTTCTAATAATAATAATAATAATGACAGGTGTAGTAAGTTCTATAATTATAAGTACTAAAGTAGCCGAAGTTCATAAAGTGTGCCTCAAATGTTAGAAGTATTTTAATTATATGAACATTGAAAAAAGCTTCCACTCATAGGCGGTGTTTCATGTAGCTACTGTTAATGTGTCCTTTATTAGAAAATTTTGTTTATTAGGCTTATACAAATAGGTCGAACATCGTAGCATAGTTTCTAATTTTCATAATAATTGAGACAGTTATATATCATTGTTGTTATGATTTTGATTTTGTAGGTTATTGTATGAGACTGGAATTGTCGTGGACTATTAAGTACCACTACAGAAGTTTTTGTAATTTGTGACACTTGAATTCAAGTCGTTCTTCTTGCATATTGACGTCGTTTTAAATTAAACATTTTTTTTAATTGACTGAATGAGAAGGAATATACACTTAGGTGGCGTATTTTTGAACTTGGTATGTTTTTGTATTCTAATAAAAACCACATTTCGCACAAGAATTTCAGTATGTTTCGTTGCGTTCATATAATTAGAGCAGTACAGTGACTTGTATTGTTTTTGTTGGCTTGACAGTAATGATCATATTTAATAAAGGTTTTATTTTACATATCTCTTTGTTGTTTTAACCAAGTTCAAAACATACGAGGAATAAGCAAACAGTTCTTGTTGTCTATATATATATATATATATATATATATATATATATATATATATATATATATATATATATATATATATATATATGTAATACCTAAATCTTTTTTTTTCTTTTTCTTAACATCACTGTAGATAAGAATGGAGGCTTCATATATTTAATTTTATTCTTGTTTCTAATATACAACATACATAATTTTCTTTCTTTCTAATTCTTACATTAATTCTAATTAATTTTGGTTCTACGTTCTATTTACCAATCTTCCGTTATCTCGCCGTGATCGTCAAAAAATGATCAGTCCGGTTTTGAGGCTGTTTTCTGCTAAAAGGAGAAAATCTGTTTTATTCTAAGTAGAATGCTAGAGTGACATAGAATTGATGTTTTTATCGGCCTTCTGTGGTCTAAATATTTTGCAATCACAGTCACTTCAAACAGAATGTGGCAATTTATCACGCGCAATGTTTTTGAATAGGCAGAAGCTCTGGTCTTTACAACACTGTAATGACGATATATCTATGAGATAATACTCAACTCTATATGACTACACTTGTAAAATTAATTAACTTATTATAAGAAATAAAACCACAAAAGTATCTTTAAGACACATTTATTAATCTATTAGAAAAACAAATTTATAATATAAAAAAAATAATAGTGAACAGAAACATAAAATAAGATATTGAGGGTGTTAGTGTTATTTTTACATGTATTGTATATTATTATTTTTAGTACGATACTACAATTAAAGCATGTTTTCGGTAATTGCCTTATTACTTATTCTCGAATAAACAATATAACAGTTACTTATAACAGATCGTTATTTCATAACAGGCTCAATGGGGGGTTTAAAATTATTTTAATGCTATTTTGAATGCATTTAGGTTCAGTTCATTGGGCAGCTGTAAGCAGTTTTACTAATATCATTCGCAAGTACTCTAAAAATAGGAGCATCTGAAACGCTTTATCTCGTAATTTTTAAATTTTCTCATAAATAATATAAACATACTATTAGGCCAAGAACATGAAGAAATAAAACTAACGGTTATTGTTAACGTTTATATGAACACACACAATATACTGCCCTCTCGTACAATCAAAACTGTCAATGACTCCTTTGTACTTATTATAATAAAGTACTATTGTTTGATAATTAAGCAGTTAAAAGTAATTCAATAAACAAAACAGGAAATAAAACAAAACAGAGCTGTGCAAACTATACGTATTGGGTACAAAGAAATTAATCACAAAGTAACAATTATGCAAAACAAAGAAATTAAGAAAAAACAAAAAACAATACAACTATTACTAAATAACTTCAAATATGGTGGGCGGCAGGTCAGTTGTGCTCTCTCCAGACTGCGGGAAAAAGGTGCTGTTGGGAACAAACGCACGACGGAACAACTAAAACGAGACGTACCGTAAGTAATGGTCTCTGACAGCCTGGATGGCGGATGTTGTCGTGCTCTTCCTTGGCGGCTTTAACCCGGGGATGGGTATTTCTTGGCCAGTTGTACTGGGACATCACGGATGGGGCGGAACGTACAAAAGGCAAGCACGCAAGCAAAGCGCAAGACAGCACTTGGGTCGGCTTCAGCTAGCGGCTCCATCGCTCACGAGGGTTTGAATCGGAATGCCGGGCGGCGGTAACAATCCCGTTTAGTTGTGACTAGGGTGGGTTAACGTACAATCAAGGTTACAGGTAGAGATGGGAATCGGGACAAGGGGGGTTTAGAGATGAGCACCAAACAATTATTTTGGCCTTAAACATTTATTAGAAACATTTAAATCAAAATACTGCGTTGATAGTAACATTACCAACATATTTTTTTAAATACATAGGAAACAATCATCGCACTTTTATTATATACAGTAGTATATAGCAGTACTTCGGTTCGGTGGAAAGTTTCTGTTTGGACAAAATTCTTGTTGAATCTCTTTTCAGTTAAGCCTCATACTACTAGTTAGTGGCCTTCCCTGTTTTAGAAATCCTTAAACTAGAACAAGAGATCAAAAAAGTTATATGTGGTAATACCGTGACCTAAAGACAATTTGTCGACTATGTCTAATACAACTTCATTGTTTTTTTAGGTAAACTATTCATTATTTCAGTGTAATTTGCATGATTCAGCAGTAGGTGTTCTAAGCACTACACAATATCCATTTTTATACCATATTTAGCTGTTCTGGACTTTGTATACACCTAAAATAGACCCTTTCCACAGAATGTTACAAATTCTTTGTTATATATTTTACTGTCGGAATTACGTATTTTTTAACAATTGGAAGCAAACATACTGACTATATCTTCAATAGCAGGTAACTTATTTGCTTGTTGTCTTTGCGCTTTAGTTTATATGTTGTCAAATGTAGTAAATCTTAATAATATTTCACTCTAGTACACAACATAGTTGCTAAAACAATTCTAAAATTGATTTTTTCTGCCCTCCGAGTAAGCTCTCGATTATTGCAGTTTAAGCTCCACAGTTTGTTTGCTAAACACGCTGCAATCTTTTAATTTATAAATAACTAAAATATATTTGTTTGTCTTGTAATATGTTTTATACAACTTCCTAAATTTAGCTGTTAAGCCGTAAACCATTGTTTGTGTGGCACTATTTAAGAAAATCTTTTAGTAAATTCTGTTTTTTTCCTAGGTCACCAGTAATATTTTATTCCGATTTGTCTAATAATTTAAATATGGGCGCGTCCACTGAGAATGGGACACCCGGTGCTCGCGATGTATTTTTCGCCCGAGCGCGTTGTGTTCAACTCGCTCGTACTCGTAGGAAGGAGGCTAGAAAAGTAATAAAAATATATAAATCAATAAATTTTGATTTGCTCTTCCCGATGGTGCCATCAGTGTTTGCTAAAAACTTTTCATAGTAAAATTTATATGAGTCGAAAGAGCAACTCTTCGGCAACACGTCCATAAATTTTTAGAGTGGACAGTAACAAATGCCTAAATGATAAGCAAATAAAAATGGTGGCATGGAGGCAGACGCGCGCGGCGCTGCGTAGCTGCCAACGTATCTGCGTTGTCTTTGTATATTTTTATCAAATATTAAATATAAATGTATTTTGCCCATGTAGGATATTTAATGAAACTTATAAAAATAAATTATCGTGCACGAAAAAAAATAAAATTTTTATTTTTTATTTTTGATGTACCTGAATATTTTTTTTATCTTATGTGGTATATAGGCCTTTTTGCACTTTTTTTCTTTTGAAGAGAATCGTCTGGTGCAGACTTTTTTCAGTATTTGTTGCCCGAGAAGTAGTTTTTTTCGTTGTGCTTTTTTTGCAACTTTTTTAATAGGTGGAAGATAATAGGTGGTAGATTCGGAACTTGAGAATTCTTTTAGCTCCAGGCGTCCTTGTAATGGTTTCACGCAATGAAAATTACAATTTTTAAAGACTCACCTTCATTAGAAAAATTTTTCATTTTTTGAAATATTTTATCTTGTAATTTTATTTGTAAATTTTTTGTTTTGTGAAAATAATCATTCATGGATAATTCATCAGCTACGATTTTTTTCTACAAACGTCACAAATAAAGTTACTCTCAGTTATATTTGGAAAATGTTTTTTTAAATTTTTAGAAACAACTCTTAAATTTTTCGAATGCTTTACGGCACCCTCAAACAGATTAAAACAGCGCTTTGAAGGCATATCGTTAACACTTGAATTGTTCCTTATCTCTTGAAATAAAATAATCGGAGAAGTTTTTTGATATCATGCATTTCGAACTATCTAATTCATCTTTAATTTATGTATGCATTAGAACTAAATACTAATTTACTTTAGCTCGGAACTTTGTTAAAACTTACGATGCCACGTAACAGCTATTTACATCTTAATTCACGTCCTTTCTTACGTAATCACCTCACTCTGTTTTCACGACACAACTTCGTCTCGACGTGAGGTTAACAGAAAAAGAACATCCGAAACTAAGCGCGATTGCGCTAACCACTCTAGAATAACATTATCAAATAACAATTAGACTTGCGAAGGATACGATACGAGTGTCTGCGATGAATTTATATTTGTAAACAGCTATGTATGTACTTGTGCTCGAGTCGCCTGTCGACGATCATCCACGCACCGCGCGCGTCTGCTCCCATGCCGCCATCTTTATTTGCTTGTCATTTACGTATTTGTTACTCTCTCACTCTGAAAATTTGTGGAGGTGTTGCCAAACAGTTACTCTTTCGACTTGTATAAATTTTATTATGAAAAGTTGTGGCCAATTTTGGAGAAACATTCCAAACTTCAAACTCATTTTTCACCACGAAAACGAGATTTGAGCGTAAACTGATGGCACAATCGGAAAGAGCAGATCAAAATCTATCAATTTATATTTTTTTGTTATTTTTTTAGTCTCCTTCCTACGAGTACGAGCGAGTTGAGCACAGAGCGCTCGGGCGAAAATTGCGTCGTGAGCGGCGGGTGGCCCGTTCTCAGTGGATGCACCCATATGCGGAAATCTAAAATTGTAACAAAAAATTTTTATTGGATACCTTTAGTATCGTATATATTCCATTTATTTCTTTAAAAATACTGTTTGAATTTTTGCCTTCTTTGTAAATTTTCAATGCATTTTGTTATGTATTATGCCATAAAGTGTAATATATTTTAAAACCACTTCTCAAGAAAACACTTTCTCATTAGTCACAATGTTCAAAGCTTCCTTTAAGGTCAAGTTGTGTTTTTCAAGTATTATATGTCAAATCTAGGAATATTTTATATGATTTTATATTAGCATAATCCTAAAATGTATTTACTTGTACAACAGCCATGTCTAATATACGAAAGTAAAAGTTGGAGTGTGCCTAGTTCCTACACAACACAAGCAATTATACTATTTTTTTTAGCATACCCTGTATAACATTCTAAACTCTAGCGCCTATAAATATCTGCATTAACACATTCTTCTGCAATTTTTATGGCAAAATATTTGAAAATATTATTATTCAGACGAAAATACTTAGGGAATTAGGTGTAATTATTTTTTGGTTAGTTATTAAATCGTGCAGCGTCTAGCAAGATGTGTCTTAGTCTAAAGTAATAAAGTGAAACTGCATAAATTCCAACTAAATATGATACATTAACAAAGCGTTGGGTCTGTGCGCGCATACAGAAGTTGGAAAGTTCAACAAACTGCAAAGCACACTTCGGTTGTTAAAACACCAGCTAAGTTGAAAACTTTGAGAGTTATGGTGACTTCAAACAAGTCTTTGGAGGAAAACGGGCAAGAAACACGGCTAACTTTAATCATTGCTGAAGCAGCAGCATATGTTGTAAACTGCTACTGCATAAACATTATTGTCAAAGTAATAACTGAAAATGCTGTTATTAAAAATGTTGTCAGGGAGCGCTCTCCGGATCAAACGATAATCCAACAAATTGACTATGAAAATTTGGGATATGTTTTTATTTGATTTACATAACATAATTGTAGAATTTACTTATCTGTTATTATCAGTTGTAATAACTTTGTAAAGCCGCAAAAATATAACATAACTCTAAAAAACGAACAGATCTATCTTATAAACTGCAGGAATTATTTTCGGAAGTTGATTACAGATCCTCTTTAACTTCGTAACTAGAATTTTCTACAGTACTAACTGAAACTAACTAAATAATTTTTTTTTATTTTATCTAGGTAGAAAATGGCTTCAGAAACAAGCTACAATTTATTGTTATGCATCAAAGAATGTATTATTTATGTGATGAGCTTAAAAGTGAATCTAATTTTTTTATATAACAAAATCCAAAGTAATGTAAACATTAGAACTTTCAGAAATCTGCCTGGTTGTAATTTTTAAGTTATTATATTTTCTACTAAACCACACAAAATGTCATTTTCAATGTCGGACAGTTTTTTAGAGCAAGAAGTCAACAAAAAAATAAGATCTGTTAAACCGCTTTTTCACTATTCTAAAATTAAAATCTCAGTACAAATAAACATCCCATACTTTTATTTTATTAAACTTGTATAATGTGCAATGACATGAACGTAACTTTGTAATCCTCCATTTTAAAAAATTTCCTTTATGTATAAATCAACACCATCTAATGCTGTACTGACTATACTGTTTCCATCGATCCTTCGGCTTAGATCAAGACCATAACACAAGCTAGCACCACCATATGGTAATGTTTTTGGAATCTGTGGAAGTCAGACATAAAAACATACAATCAACTAATACGTTTTTGCATTTTAGTATTTTTTGTTATCAACATGTTTTTCAACGAGTGTCTTTAAAAGCAAAAGAGTCTATTGAGACAACTGTATTTGTGATTCATTTTGAATTTTCAACTGTTTTCATATAATCATTGATGTTTTGATTGTGAAATAACCAATGTCATTATTGTTTTGTGAATAGCTCTCTTAGTATTACTGTTTAAAATGCTGTTCAAACAGGTAACAATTCTACATGGTCGGTTTATACACAAGAACTTTGTCGCCGATATAAAGACAAACACAGAAATGTCTTTTTGCATTTTCACCTACATCTAGTCTACTCCAAGTCTGTGCAAAAATGTTTAAAGAAGAATAATACATCCACAAATTAAAATCTGGGTGATTTTCGTTTTTTAGATAATTTTTTCTGTGCTAGAAAGTAACACAGCTTTACCATTATTAGAAGTGTCATATTACCCTTTCTAAAAATTTTTGCTAATTTATTTATTTACACGCTTTTTTTCTTCTCCATTATTATGTTTTTTATTTTCTAAATATCCGTGGTAAACTTCAAAATTCAACAACTTTCATTTATAATTTTCTTAAGCATGTCATTTAGATTGTTTACTCTAATTAGCTTAATTAATTTCATTCTCATTTTAGCAACTTTTAGATATTCTATTAGTGAATATACATTATATTCACGATTGTTCGTTAAAATAAATTGTAGAGAATATATTTCCATTGATTTTGTTTTGTTGGTGTGTGAAATATCATGCGACTAGCTATAGCATATTTACAACATACACTAATGACCCTACTCTTAGATTTAGCTCATTGGTTGTTTTAAAAGTATAGACCTAGTGCTATTCAACTTGAGTTTTATGCTACATACAAAACTTATTTTGGAGTGGTTTAATAAAAGCCAAAAATAAAACAAAACGCGTAAAACGTTGTGCACTAAGAAAACAAGTAAGTACGGACCTGACTTATGGTCCTTAGTTGAATACTGAAAATGTTTTATGTCTGTATCTACCACAGATCAAAAATTATAAAGCGTGATAGATGTCAGAAATGACAAAAATAGAAGTTGCTCTCCAGTTTGAAAGCTGCCTTGATCAAAAGTTTTAAGGCGTGACAAATGACGGACATGACAAAAGTAAAGCTGGTCTCCAGCTTTGAAGCTGGGTCAGCTAAAAATTAAAGGTAATGACTATAAATAAACTAATAGTTTAGTAAACCCAAAAGTAAAGGAAAATTAGAGTGGTTAATTCATAAAGATTAGAGGAAAAATTAAAAGTCATTATAATATTTAAGACGACTGTTTGTATTATATATATATATATATATATATATATATATATATATATATATATATATATATATATATATATATATATATGAATACAAACAGTCGTCATATATATATATATATATATATAAACGTCACAATCGAAGGTCATTGTTTTTAATTAGTATTTGTTTCATATATCAAGTGTTACTCAATGTATAAGGGCTTTTCCTATATTGTATATATTGAAAAATATTAGAAATGGAATTACAAGTACCCATAAAAAGAAACTAAATTTCATTTTCGCCTACGGTCAAAATTAAGGCCCAAAAATAGAAGAAATTAAAGTATTTTATGTAGAAGCATAAAATAGAAGCTTAAAATTAGTATTAGTGTGAATAAATTTTTAAAATATAAAATATTTTTTACACCATTCGGTTGTAAAAATTTAATGCATATGATGCAGTAATAACTCGGTGCAGATGCTATGTATACAATATACTAATACTGACGTGTATTACAAAACCTTTTTATATATAGTTGTCATAGACATTCAAAGTTCTATCATTATTATTGGAAAACCTGTTACTTTAACAGATTCAGTTAGTATTAGTTAGTTCATACTTTAAGGAAGAAAATACTGAATTTTTTATAAACAAAAGTTGTATCAAAATTGTAGAATGACTAGTATAATGATATAGAACAACTATATAAAGACGTTGTTATGTGAAGCAAAAATAATGAATGTAGTAGTTAGACAAAAATACTCTTTTTAAAGTCTATATGAAACGTGTGCATAAAAAGGGAAAAAAGAAATATGCATGCATTTACACTATACAATTTGCGGACAACTAAGTCTTTCTGGTGCATGACAAAAAAGATTAGGAGTACATAACCCGCATTATCAAAGAGAAATACGAATTTTGTCAATGAATTTAAACAAAATTTTATGTAGAGGAATTCAGTAACATTAACTAGACTTAGGATATTCAGAGAAAATATCAATATGGAATCATTAAAAATACTTAAAAGAAAGAATAATAAAAGATGGGCAAAATAAACAAGAAGGGGGGTGAATTAGACAAAGACGGATGAAGTATGATAGAATAAGAAATAACTAAAAAACAAAAATGCAACATCTACGGCAAAACTATTAAAAGTATTACCTTATATGGAGTAAAACATGACAAATGATGTTGCGCAGTGTATGGATTAGAGAGAGTACTCAGCAACACAATAAAATAATTAATAAATATTAAAGCAACTATGAATGTATATGTAGAAAAAGAAATATATAATGTAGTATGTCTAAAATGATACACAAAAACAGTTTGCCAAAAAGGATTTTTAGTTGACCCCTTTTGAGAGAAGAAAGAGAAGAAGACCCAGATGAATATGGGAAAATGATATAAGAAGATATGTTCGAGAGGACACTTAAGATAAAAACCTTTACAACAGACAAAAAAGAGAAAGCTTAAAGATCGGACAGCGTCCGCTGTCGCTACAAAATCGATTTGTATATGTATGTATTAGTTATCAACGAACTTAAAAAGTTCGTTACTGAATTCTATATGTATGTCTGTCGGTCTCTCAGTCCGTCACAAAATTTGAGATTTTTTAAATTTAAAATGGATTCTTATAGGAAATTTTACGCTGATTTCGAATTCGAAATTAAAAATTTCTATCTCGAATAATTTTTGAGATATTAGACTTCGAATTTCGGGAAAATTTTCGACATTACCATTTTAAATGTGATCCTTTTAGGAAATTTTATGCTGAATTCGAAAATTAAGTCGAAAAAATTCATGTCGAATAATTTTCGAGGTGGAAATCGAAAGGTTTTTTTAAGTTCGTTATGAGATTGCTTACCGAGCAATCTCTTCGCCGGCCCCATGTTTTTATATTTTACTTTTCTGATTTTTTATTTTATCAAAAACTGCTGAGTTTCTGTGTTATATGAAAACTGTTCTTGGTGTCCATGTATTTAATTTTTCAATATATCTAAAATACAATCAATTAGTAAAAAATACAGGATCAGCACAAATGTATCTGCAAACGACATAATATTACATACTATCATGCAATGACTTCAAATATTAATTTTCAAATGAAATGTTTATTAAATTCCATCTAATAAACTGAAAAGTAATAAAAATATAATCCAATCCAAGCATTAATTAATTCCTTGTAAAAGTGTTGTTAAATGTATACCTATACCAACGCAATTAGTGCGCATAATTTGAAGTTTTTGTCAAATTATGAATTTTTGAGTTCACAGCGCCAAATCTGGGTCTACAGCGAAACCTGCATAATTAACTCAATATGGCGAGAGCACGTCGCTACCGAACAATTTAAAAGCCGCCTTCTTAGTTTTCGTTCCACAGAGGCTTGATTAAAACCACGGCTGGATAGTCAAAAAAATACTTCGTGCAAGAGAAGTGTAATTACAAATATAACGAGCGCACAGGTTCAAAGTCCGCGTTAATTTCGCTTCGCTTTGGAGCGGCAGATCCGTCAAAAAAGTTCGAACTCTAGTTCCCGACGTTGCGCAACGAACGGCGATATTTAGCTGTGGTACTGGAATTTCCTAGAAACTGCAAAGCCCGCGGGTATGTGCTTTGCACTATGCAGTGTTGTACTGGAAAGTAGTAAAATGTGAGGTGTATCTATGTCTGCTATATAAATATTTTTTATTAGATACTATTCACCTTTTTCTAGTATTTACATGTAATGTAATGCTAAAAACATTTACCTACGTAGGATTTTCAAAAATACATACTTAAAGTTATTATAAATATGTCTTCAATTGTGCATCTCTATATGTAGACCTTATATATTATACATATACTTTTTTTGGTAATATTCTTGTTTTCGTTAGATGTGTATAAACATATCGTATTATCGAATATAGTAAATCTTTGATTTTTAATTCGTTAATATTAAAGTTTGTGATGTCATCATTCAAACTTTTCCGTACCTGTATATCAAAAGCTACCAATGCCGATACGGTCGCCAATACGGTTCGAAAAAATCGGAGACGGCGAAAAAAGAAGAATATTAAAGTAGCTCCAAAAATATTTACAATCTAATAAAATAAAGTGTTGTAATAAAGAAATATCTCTATTATTGTTTTTAAGAATGCATTTATTTCGTTTGCATATTTCGCAGCACACAACTTATTCTTTAGTTCATAAAATAAAACATAATCAGTCGTATCAGGTTAGGACTATGTGGTGATCGATCTCATAATCTCTTTCGGAAAGTTCTTTATATGCAATATGACTTGAACAATCAGGGTGCTGTAAAAGAGATTTTTGAATAATGTTTGTCAAACATACTATTGTGTACCTTTCTGCTATTTCTTTTTAATTATGCTAGGTGTGTCATGGACATTGAGAAAAAATAAGCTACTATTTTTTCAGACATTTTGAAACATCTTATTTCGATGATTATGATAATTTACGTAATATAACCGGTAGCGAATAGGTACTTCTTTGCGATCCCGGTAAAGGACAGACCTATTTTAGGGGGTGGCGACCCTGCCTACGTGAGCTCTTGATTATCCTCCGCCTCCTATAACAGGAGGAAATCAAGTCCCTACCCAAAGTCCTATCATACCTAACAAAATTTACCGTACCTTATCCTAAACCAACTCACCAACCCGCATGGCAAGCGTAGTGTTTTAATGCCAAAATACCTTTCATGATGATATTAAACCCTAAGGAAAGGCCCCGAGTCCCCGGCGGTCCGCTTATCCCCGACCATGGCGGCGGTCGGATAATGAGGCAGACCAGGGTGCTAAGAATCCCGGGTTAGGACAGGCTGCCAAAAATAACTGAACTAATGATTGGAACCATAAATACCAGAGCACTACTACACGATCAACACATATATGAACTGGAGCATGAACTAACTAAAATAAAGTGGGATATTATTGGATTATCCGAAATAAGGCGCAGAGGAGAAGAAAGTATAATACTCGAATCAGGTAACTTATTGTATTATCGAGGATCAGAAAACGAAAGCCAACGTGGGGAGGGTTTTATGATCAATAAAAACTAACTACACAATATAACCAGGCTAGATAGCGAAACAGATAGAGTCGCATCAGTAACAATACAAATATAAAATAAACACAAATTAAAAATAATAGAATGTTATGCCCCAACAACTGACAAACAAGAAGAAAACGAAGAATATATAGGACCCTACAGTTTTGATGAAAGGAACGAGCGCGGAACAATGATGCTTGAATTTTTAACACGCCACAAGATCTATGCAATGAATTCATTTTTCAAAAAGAAAAAACAACGTAAATGGACGTGGATATCTCCGGACACCCGAACAAAGAACGAAATAGACTATATTCTCTCAAAGGATAAGCATATAGTAAAAGATGTAACAACGCTAAATTCTTTTAACATAGGCAGTGATCATAGAATGGTTAGAGCTAAAATAAATATTAATAGCAAAATAACAAAAAAGAAAAGAAAAGAAAAATATAATCTACCAGACACTCAACGATTATTGGAGAAAACGGACGAATATCAGCAAGATCTACAAAATGCACTGCAACAAATAGAAGAGACATGGAATAGTAAAACTTAGATGATCAAAGTACCATACTGAACGAAATAATGAAAGATACCGCTGATAAAGTTGCACCAAGGAAAAACAAAAGTAGAGAAACTAAAGCAAACAACTAAGATTAAAATAGAACAAAAGAGAAAGTTATTTAGAGAAGGTAAATATGACGAATTTAGAGAAATGGCTAAAGAAACGAGAAGATTAGTAAGAAAGGATCTCGAAAACTACTATGAAATAGAAGTAGAAAAATAATAGAAAATAACAGGGATTGAAAAGCTTAAGAAGTAATAGAAAACAACAAATAGTGGTATTAAAAGATGAGAGAGGACAAGAGATACGACAACGAGAAACTATGCTAGAAATAACAGAAAAGTTTTATAAAAACTTGTACAGTTCAAAGAAACAAGAAGAACAGGAGAGAATACAAAACAAAAATAACCAACATAGGATCAGAGGAGATGCCCGAAATAACAATAGAAGAAGTATACCACTCACTCAGGCAGATGAAGAATAACAAGGCGCCAGGAGAAGATGGAATTTTGACAGAGATGATAAAAGCAGGAGGAAACCCATAATATCAAAGCTATGTGATCTTTACAATAAATGTCTCATGGAAGGACGAGTACCGAAAGTTTCAACAATGCGGTAATTGTAATATTATATAAGAAGGAAACAAGGCGGATTTGGAGAATTATAGACCAATCAGTCTACTCTCACAGGTATATAAACTATTGACAAAAATTATTACAAATAGACTTAATAATAAAATAGAACAGTATTTGACAGTAGAGCAGGCTGGATTTAGAACAAACTACAGTACACATGAACATCTATTAAATATGCGAATTCTCCTAGAAAAATCAGTAGAATATAATCTGAATGTACATATGGCCTTTGTTGATTTTAAGAAGGCCTTTGACAGCGTAGAGCACTGGGCAATCAAAAGGTCGCTAAATAATGCAAGGGTAGATCATCGGTACTCAATGCTTTTATCATATATATATGAACATGCAACGTCGACAATACAACTTCATGAACATACTAAACCTATCCCAATTAAATGCGGCATAAGACAAGGAGATACGTTATCTCCCAAATTATTTACGTTAGTTATCGAAGATATATTCAGACAACTTAACTGGGACAACAGAGGCATACTAATAAATGGAAAACGTCTAAACCATCTCATATATGCAGACGACGTAGTACTTATCACAGAAAACTCTGAGGAGCTACAGAATATGTTAACTGATTTAGAACAGCAAGCATCTAAAGTTGGTTTAAATATGAATTTACAAAAACAAAAGTAATGTGCCCAGAAAATCCAAGAATAAATGTAAGAAACATAGAAATCGAAAATGCAGAAAGCTATATATATCTTGGAAATATGATAACGTTAGGAAGGCCTAATCAAAAATAGAAATAAACCGCAGGAAAAGACTAGCATGGAGCGCGTTCGGAAAACTAAGTAAAACACTAAAAATAAAAATATACCTATGCGTTTACGTAGCAGACTATTTGATCAGTGCATATTACCGGTGTTGATCTACGGAGCACAAACATGGACCCTCACCAAACAGTCAATGAGCCAATTGAAAGTGATGCAAAGAGCAATGGAGCGTCAGATGTTAGGAATATCCCTAAAAGATCGTAGAAGGAATACATGGATTCGAAGCATCACGAAAGTTAAAGATGTTGTGGAGGCAGTGACAGAACTGAAGTGGGGTTACGCAGGACATGTTGCTAGATACCAAGATGGAAGATGGTCTAACACTTTATTAAAATGGAGACCATACCTAGGAAGAAGAAACAGAGGACGACCCCCAATGCGCTGGACCGACGACCTTAAGAAAACGGCCGGGTTAGCATGGATCAGAGAGGCTCAAAATCGTGAACACTGGAGAAACATGAAAGAGGCCTATGTTCAGAAATGGACCGAAGATGGCTAATGATGAACCGGTGCTGCTTGTTATTTAAATGCATACATCTAACTTTTATTACCAATATAAGTAGCTTTATACTTACCATTATCTTTTTTTGAGTTTTCTTGTGTAACTATAAAAAACTAATAATAATACTTCTTAATTGAAATCAAGATACGTCAATACAAAGGTAATTGCTACGACAATGTATACACGTATGTATAAATTATATTAAAAATTATCCCTTAAAAGTACGAAATTATCGAACCGGATGACCTATACCAATAAAACAGATCAAGCCTGCACTTGTTAACAATGATTAAAACCCTCACCAACTTAACATTTTACTATTGTCTTCCTTAAACTCACCCTTTTATTGAACAAATAAAACAATTATTATTATTATTATATCTCATGGGTTTTCTTTGTAATTGACCAAAAAATTAAAACTGTTACTTAATGAAAAATCCTTATTTGTAATGACAATGCTATTAAAACGTAACTAACTATTTAAAGGATTCCTTATAATGCATTCTATTAATACCATCGATTTGATGCCAACAATCAGTTTATATGAAAGAATTCAATTACATAAAAATAGTAAATCCGGAAACTTTACAATCACCTCTCTTGTAATTTATACATGTGGTTAAAATTTTTATACGTGATTACTGTCTAAAAAATATTTTAATTTGTTTTCTGGTATGATAAATATTGTAATCACAAATATTTACAAGTTCTTAATAAAAATATGGAATTAAATGAATATACATTAATGTTATACACAGGAATATGACTCTTGAATTCTTGGAAATGAAAACCGGTTACTGTAGGTCACATTTGATGTCACTATAACTTTTTAAATATTAAAGCTGCAATTTAAAAACTGACACTCTTTATTTACATCTCCCGACTCGAGACGCCGGCTTTCCCAAATTGACCCTTATGCTTCTGGGGCGTTATTTCCGACAATAAATCGTTGGCCCGTCGTTGACGCAATATTTTATCGGATGCTTATCGAATTCTCACGTTTTCGTTTACATAAACTGCTATTTACATATAACGTAAATCGCGAGATTGCCAAGCGAAATGCTGCTTTTGCTAGTAACACCTCTTCAGAGGTATTTTTGTAGCTATAGCACTGTAGCTACAGAAATACATAATATATTATATTTTCGTAACATAACTTATAACTGTTGTGGGTAATAAAGTGTCAAAAGACTCGAAATGACAAGATGACACGTCTTAGAAACAAATATATTTTTGTGTGAAAACCATCAGTCCAGCTCTTAAGCCTGTTTTGTAAGCTGTTTCAGACATTATATTTTATATTGAAAAATTCTTTAAAATGCACATTTTCAACAGCAAATATAAAATTTTCATACTGAATAAAGTCAAATAAATCCAAAAGTAGCATATTTATGAAATGAATACTTGGCCTTGGTATTACTACAGATAATACAAGATAAAACAATTTATACACAAAAAATAAAAAGACTTGGATTAAAAATGTAGATTGATAATCTGTCAAGCTATATTCAGGTACGAGCCTTAGCCAAAAAAGTGATTTAGAATTAATTAATCATATAGAATAATAAAATTACTAAGATATACTTTTCTCACATTTTATTGATTTTTTGTTTTTATCTTATTTTTCTTAATTATTAAATTTATTATATTACTTAAATTTTATAAATAGTTATACAGACAAAACACTTAGTGTTTTTTTAGTATTTTGTATTTGATTATAAATATTTATTCATTAGAAAGTTTTATCATCCACACCTACACACACACTTCGTTTCAGTTTAATTAAGTTCGACTCATATCTACTATTTTGCATTTCTACCTATCAAATTACAATATTTGCCACACAGCATAAAGTTTTCGATTAAGGATATATTAGGGACTATTGGACAGGTTTTGGTACAATTTCTATCCTTCAATTTATATAAATATATCAGCGTAAACAAATATTATTATTTTATTACTAACATGGTCAAAGAGACTCTGATTTCTTCAATGGCGGACAAAAAACAACGAGCGTTAAATATCACCAAGATATTTGAATGTACAGCTAAATAAATTTGTAAACAGTAGTCGAGATACTTAAAGAACAGGTTACTTTTTATATTGGCGGTTACAAATTGTTGCGTTTGACAAAGAAGAATAATTAATTCTGCACATAATGTCATTTTCGGTATTTACCGTATTTTGGTCAACCAGAAGTTGTAATAATGGGCATTTGAGTGCCGAACTAAGATTAGTTTGCTAACAAACTCAAATTTTAAATTCAAAAACATTTGCAAAGTGGTCATTTAAAGGTTGTTTAGATATTATTAAAACATTGGCAAGTCATTGTGTAAATGTGAACGGAGCTATATTTAGTTATACACAAATTTCATACTTTTAGTACCATCAAATAAATAATTTTAAAGTAAATTTCTAATGTTATACAAATAATTCTAAAAAGCACAATTAAATGTTAAGTTTTTCTTTAATTTATTTACCGATAGAGCTACATACATGTATATAGTTAGCATACCCATAGTTGTAAAATTTTTGCAGACTTAAATTTCCTTAAATATTTTCAATAAGTTTTATGTTTTTTGCGTTTTTCCCAACGTATGGGTAATTTTATGATCTCGATATCATAAAATCAAGATGGTTACGGTATTAATCAGTCGCATACGAATACTCCAATAGTAACATAGTCGTCAAATCTTTATCCTGAAAGTGCTTCCTTTAGTGATCCAAAATTAATAATAATTGCCGGGTTATAAATTCGGACTGTGTAGATGGTGTTCCAGTTTTTCATTTATTTGTCGATTCTGTGTGTACTTGAGCGTTGTCGTAAAGCAGAATAATATCCCAAATTTTCTGAGCTCTGTGAAAGATTACTAATCTTTTGTCATGTGGCAGATAGGGAAATACTTTTTAAATATAGGTGGTGCTGGAAAAATCAAATATTCGGTGCGGATCAAAACTAACAGGTAGCGTCTTACTCAAATTGAGTATTTGAAAACAGTCGACCTTCCATGTTAGCAGCGTCTAATTAAAATTAAGAAAGCAATAAGAAACCACTCAGTATATACTTCGCAGGAATAATTATGATTGTGGCTAATGATTACCACGTCGTCGAGTGCGGACGTTCCTTACATGTGGCAGGAGCGCTAAAAAATCTTCCGGTTGGCTAGAATCAAATATGGAATATCGTAATATAAAAAGATAGAAATATGTAACACCAACAGCATGTATGAATGAGTAAAAATTTAGAATACAATAAATGAAGTTAATTAAAAATAAGCGACATGGGAATAATGATGTCGTATGTCGCATGTCGTAAAGCATGTCGTATACTCTATAGGAAGAAATAATGCACAACATAAAAGCACAGCTTGAATTATTATTTTATATAATATGCCTTCAGCTATTAATAATGTTATATACAAATGAGATCGAATAGTTATGCTTCAACTAGCGACAAGAACGGTGGAAGTCAGTATAGTGTATGTACATGTCCCTACAGAGCAAAAAAAAGGTTAAGATAAAATTGAAAAATTTTATAGACGACTAGAAAAAGTACTATTATTTACAAAAAACATAAAACGATTTTTATTGTAAACAAATTAAATGCAAAAATAGGACAATAAGTTATTACAGAAAACTACGTGTTGAGCGTTGAAATAGTAGGAAAACATGTTCGGAAGATTTTATCTAGAATAGCAAATAATTACTACAAATACCTCATACAAACTATAAAAAGCCGTCCGCATAATTTGAAATCAAATTAACAATACATGTATTAGATAAAAATAGAGAAATGTGGTAGACGTAGGTTAGAATATATTTTGGTAGGGACATACTAAGTGACCACAGTTTTCTACTAGCAAAAATAAAGTTATGATTGAAATAGATTGACAAACGAAAACCAGCAAAAATAAAAATAGATAGAGATAAAGGAAACAAAAGGAATACATGAAAAAAAATTTCAAACTACTGGAAGAAAATTTAGGAAAATTAACAAGACCAATAGATTTAAACCAATCTTAAAATACATATAAGAGATAGTAATCGATGACAGAACATATATTGAGTCTTACCGATTCGAAAGCGTTGTTATAAATATAAAAATAAAGTATAATAAATATCAAACAATTATAAATATGGTAAAGTAAGTACATGCCTAAATTTCTTGAAATTGATTAACATTAATATGAGGTACATAGGCGCCCACCAACAGTACAAGACAAAGGTCTAGCAAAAAATGGTAAAGCTATGGTCTAGATAAAAGCAATATTGAAGTTTTTAAGTTTAATTTATAAAAATAAATTAAAACAATAACAAAAGGAAATTATGATAGGTTAAAATCAATGTTTGATATGTTTTCAAAAAGAAAAGCTGATAGGAAACATAGTAAATAATAAAAGGGGGATACGCTACGCTGATGATATAGCAATTATAACTGAAAGGAAGCAAATTTTACAACAATCGTTAAACAAAATGGACTTAATTATAAAATAATACAATATGAAAATAAAAAAAAACAATAATGTGCGGTGATTTGAGACATGGAAACACACAAGAAACACAGTATAGAAAAACAATAGAGGAAGTTGAGAGGTTTTGGTATCTAGCTAGTATCGTAACTAAATACTGAACAAGCAAAAAAGAAATCTTTTGTAGATTATAGCTAAAATAATGTTTCTTGAGAAGAATTAATTACTAAAATTTAATAAAATCTCTTTTAACAGGAGAAAAAAAATTGTATACACTTTCGTGTGGAGTATCACGCTATACGGGGCTGAAACTTGGATAATTGCAAAGAGCGAACAGAAAAGAATACATGAATTCGAATTATAGTGGTACAAAAAAATATTAAAAGCAAGATGGGTTAACAAAATTTCAAATAATAAGTTATTAAAAAAAATAAAAGAAGAAACAAAGTTAATAAAAGAGAAAACGAGAATAAGAGACGTGTGGACAGGACATATTTGACAGTATTCGGATCTACTACAAATAATAATAGAAGATACATATAACAGATAGAAAGAACACGTTAGTTAGATCTAGATTACAATATGTACCTCAAATAATCAAGAACCGAGCTTGTTCCAATTACCGAGAAATAAAAAGACTAGCCGAAGACAAAAAAATGGAAAAAATAATGCGAAAACAAAATAATCCAAAAGAGTGACTACTTAGATATTAAGAGAGATCTACGCTAACGTGTGGAACATTTAAAATATGAGTGTATTGTTAATCCGATCACGATCCTGCCTATCTGTGTCTGTCTATGTCTGTGTGTGCGTGTGTCTGCGTGTATGTCGGCACGATATCTTTGAAACTACTTGTCCGATTCATTTCATATTTGATCAGTAGATATCTTAGGTCGGTATCTTCCTCAGACCTGTAGCTCTCATTTGACCCGAGATACGGGGGTTATAAGATTACATAAATAACTTGCTTTGCTTTTGAAAGTTGTCTTTCCGGGTTTTATATCCGTCTTTAAAATTAGCTGAAAGGGTAAACAATTTGTATATACTTGGCGATAATTAATTTACATATACATGTATATGCGATAATTTATTTACAGAAATAAAAAACGTAAACTTGAATATTTTAGACATATAATGCTTTATAAGTTTTCTTACTGGTATCCCCAAATTGTACTTTTTAAGTCTTCTCTAAATTTGAGACAGTATTGCGCCCTCTACTATGTGAAATTTGATAATAATCTATCGTGCAACTAAAAAATATGCTTCTCGCACTGACATCGTAATAATGACTAAATAAGTGGTAGCGGAAAGTACAATACAAGGGGAATCTTCTTTAAGTATCGCTACCTATAAGTTCAGAAATAAGTCGCATCCCTGTTCGTTCGCTTCATACTCGGAAGAAAATTATTTTATTTATATTTGATTTACTCTTGTATTTACAATTTTTTTTGCTCAAGTGAACTTTTAGTATGTTTAATTTAAAATAGATGCAAAGTACTGTAATATATTTTAAATATGTATTAAAGAAGTCTGTTATAAAGACATAGTACATGAAATCGTTTCTAGGTAGATTATTTATTAGTAAAATTAGTTAATAATTTTTCAAATACGTTTTGTTTTTATGAGCTGAGTAACTAACTATATATAAAATGCTATCACTAGTGAGTAATGAAAGAAGCGTGATATTATTTGAACGACTTAGCATTATGATTTAAAAATGTAATTTTATTTTATTATACACGCAAATACACGATAAACTAATTGGTGTTCATAAAGCATCATAAGATTTATATCGTTTTCCGCCTCTTAAAGCTATCTGCCGAAATACTCTGGAGCCGCTCAAAAGGCCTTATTAGATCGGCATTCACAGGCCGCTTGTTTAATAGCGCTTTAATTATGTACACAATAAAGCTGACGGAAATTTAGTTTATTTCCTCTTTTAATTTGTTTTCGTAGCAATTAAAATTCGCCCAAAGTAGTCCACGGCTTGCGAAGGCTGGCTCTATTAACAAATTTCCTCTAACGAGGTTCTTAACAATTTTTGGCCTAATTGGATATCTGGGATTTATCGGCCTAAATTTTGTACTAATCTGTCTCGGAAAATAAAAAACACGGCGTGATAGCACGAAATTAGAGCAGGCGCAGATTTATCGCCGGCACGGCGCATTATTTGACCCAATTTTTCAAAAATTATCTCCGCACAAGCGACGGATCACGTCGGCCCTAGGACGTCCTATTTGTAAGCTCGCTGACTATTACAAAATGCGCTGTAAAAACTCTATCGAGTGCTAGCCTCATTTTTCGTACGCCGTGTTTACTCCGTAATGTTCCTACAATAAATTTTTACTGCTATCTGGGCCGCAGCCCTACTTCTCCAGGAAGACGCATTTTATAATTTAAATCAACGTCTAGTTCGCAGCGTTATGTATGGCACGTCTTCATTGTGTTCTAGTTCCATCAGTACTTTGAGCTCGCTGTAATGCGCCTATTTGTAGACGTCCACTACAACATTCGGCATAATTTGTTTGGATACTGAAATACTCCAAGTTTACTGCAGACTTTTAAATTGGTTCCTTTTATACTTAGCAATACTTTTCACCAAATTCGGATATAAAAATTAATATATAAAAAATTTATTTCTGAAGATGTAATTTAAGATTATCTAAATTGAACTTTACAATGTGTTTCCTGAATAAAGCACAAATTATTTAAACATATCGAATTTTATCGCTGTTATTGTATACTATAGATTTGGTAATTGCGTATGAAATGTGATATTTGGCTAATACCACCCAAGACTCCACTGATAAGTAACCGTTCTTTTAATAAAGTTTTCCTTAATGTTTTCCTATAAATGTAGCTCTATTTGAATAATTACACGTTTGATGTTCTTTTTTAGTCCTCGAATAGTAACAGGTTTGTTGACATAAACGCCATCTTTCGAATAGTCTCAGAGAAAGAAGTCTAATAGGATTAGATCACAAAACCACAGCAGCTAATCGATGTCACCCATCTGGGAAAAACACAACCATAAAATTTGGTTTCAAGTAAAGTGCCTGATTTATGTGCTGTGTGCCATGTGGCTCCATCTTATTAAAACTACATGTCATTTAAGTCCAAATTTATTTCTATAGTTTCACCAAAAAAGTTGATTTTTAGCATCTTACCATTGACAGTAACGCCGTTACCAACTTTGCCCTCAAAAAAGTACGGACCGATGATTCTTCAAACACCAAATAGTGTATTTTTGTAGATGCATTAGATTTTTCTAAATAGCACGTAGATTTTCAGTATCACAGATGTGATAATTTTGTAGATACCTAAAGCCATTTAAAAATAAATGAGCTTTATCGCTCAATATGGATTCTTTTTATAAAAATTAGCGTCAATTGTTGTTTCCTAAAATCTACTACTAATGTTCATATATAGAATTATGAGCATAACAAATCATTTAAAATGTAAAATTTAGCAAGTAAAAATTAGAAATAATGTTAAAAATTGACGGAACAAGAAGAGAAGCAATAAGAAAAGGACTAAAAAACAAAAAATGTACTACATAAAATTAAGACACTTCAGCTAAGATTGTTCGGCCATATGGGAAGACTAAAGAAAGACAAACTTACAAGAAAGATGTGAAGGTGAAAGCCGTCCACAAAGAAAACAAGAAACGATGGAGAAAACTTAGGACAAAAAATAAGTAACAGTTTAAAATGCAAAAGACTTAGTTGGGCACAGGTAAAAAATATTGATAGCGACAAAAAAAGATGGAGAAGTATGTGTATCCCTACACTACAAAAAGGTTCTAGGTTTAGTAAATAAAAATAAATTAGTCATTGTTATAAAAACTATTCAGACCCAGCTTCCAAGCTGGAGACCAGGTTTACTTTTGTCATGTCCGTCGTCTGTCACGCTTTATAATTTTTGATAGATAGAGACATAACGTTTTCAGTATTTAACTAAGGACCATAAGTCAAGTCCAGACGCCAAAAATCAGCCTGATCGGAAAATCTCGAGACCGGGTTGACCGGAAGTGGCCGCAAATTTTTCGGTTCCGGCCGCTAAATTTTTGCCACTATTCACTTTCATTTAAATATAATTCACTGTCATTCGTTTCCTTAAACCCTATAGTTTAGTTTCATGCATAGGGTCCGCTTTGCTTTACCTGTAAAGCAAATTTTTGCTTGTTTACGTTGTTTTTTTTTTACTTTTCAAAAAAAGCTAACTCTTTTTTACTTATTTATGCTGTAACTATCTATATATCTATATATACTTAACTATTATTTGTTTTCTTTTGTTATTAAGTTATTATGTATTATTTATATTTATTTTACTATTATATTTTCATTATATCTTATGTTATTATTATATTAAAGAGTGTCATTAATAAAGCATCTTCTTGTCGCACTTTCGTAGTTGTTTTGATTTTTTGGTTGTACCTTTCTTAAGTTTAACTATTGTTATTGTTTCTTTTAAAGTAATTTCTGTCAGCTAATAGTAGCTTCTCTGATATTTGTTAATATGAGTTATTGCCACATGCCAATATATACTTGTACTAAAATTTGACCTTATGGATTCCTTTACGATATACACTTACCAAATTAGTTATGTAGTTAATTAATAAATTACTAACCACTACCTACGAGATATATTTTCTAATAACTAATTAAATTTACGTGGGATAATAACCTTAGGGTATTCTAAAGATAATATAACAATATGAAAAAAATTTTGCATATTCGGCAATAAGCTGACGACGGCCTTTTTAAGATTTTTAGCCGAGAATTAGTGGCAGTATAACGAATATTCATAAAAAGGAAGCACCCCAACAGAGCTAATTAAAATGAACATTAAAGCGATGCAGGTACCTAAACCTCTTTTTTATAGCTCCTATTAGGTTTTATAAAAGCCATTGGGTGTAGGTTAATCATGACATTTATAGAAGCCCCTTTTGTTAGGTCGCGTAAATTTTAATTTAAACAATTTATGTGAGTCTTAAATAAAAATAACAGATATAGTTATATTAGTGTAACACATAATATGCAATAAAGGAGAATATTTTTCTGGAAAACTGCACTAAATTTAAAATATACTACTAAAGAAATAGTAACTTACATGCAGTTTTGTATTTAGATATTTAATTGTATTAGATGCATCTATATCTTTAATAACATTATCAACCCATAAAACATATTTTAGGGTAATAGGATATGCTTAACCAAAAAAGAGATTTGGAACGCCAGCCATTTTGGGTGTTTAAAATGTTACTGGTAACATAGCAGATTACAAAACTGGATAACACAACATATAACTAGACTAATGGTTGTTGTTTTTTGTTCTTTTTATAAGTAATTAATTGTCAATACTGTCACTTTTGGCCAATGTCATGTACAAAGGTAAGATAATATTTTTTATTTTATAAGCTTAATAAAGAAACCATATGACACATAATTTATAAAAAATGTCAAATTACTTTCACCGAAATTGTGAAGTAAAAACGTCGCAATGAATGTAAATGTTAGAAAAGAATTTTTTTTTTCTTGAAAAATCTGGTGTGAACATCACACGACTTTCCTTATCCTACTATTACACATATATTATACCGGGTTCATCGTCTCGGCCCTGCGCTGCTCTCGTCCCGGAACTTCTTATTTTAAAAAAGGACGAGGCGCGAGTCTATCGTCTCGGCCCTGCGCTGCTCTCGTCTAAAAATTTGTTAATTTAAAAAAGGACGAGGCGCGAGTCGAACACTCGAAAGCTGATTAAAATAAACGGTACAAAACAATAATTGACTCGTACTTAAAATTTTGCTACGTCACTGAAGGTAACCGTGCAAGTTCGGCCGCACGACCTTCCCCGTTATCGCCTGCGTGCTCGCTCCTAGCGGCCAAGCGCTCCCCCCCCTCCCCCGTCCTCCCGCAGCCGGCCAGTAAGCTCTCCGAGCGCGCTGAGTGGTCCGTTTAATTAACTTGTAATAGGCTATAACTTATTTATTTGACCTCGGATCAAAAAATTTCATTGTAATTTTTTGTTCGTCTAGGTTTGATCTATCCGGTAATATAAATTTCCCGAAACATTTTATGAACACCCGGTATATTAAAAATCCTGAGCTTCAATATTTTTTCGAGTTCTTATTTTACCAACTTTTATTTTAAATTCATGTTTATCTCATGATAACAAATGCGGCAACATATTGCCCCCCTGGCACCAAATAACCAAACTCATGCTACAGCCATTCTTTGACTCCCTAGGGTCAGGATATATAACTGGCGGAGACTTTAATGAGAAGCATACCAGATGGGGCAGTAGACTGATAACCACAAAAGGCAGAGAACTTAGTAAACTCATAACTGATAATAATTATACATATTTCTCAACAGGTAGCCCAACGTACTGGCCAACGGACCCTGGCAAAATTCCGGATTTGTTAGATTTCTTCGTTGCTAAAGGAGTTTCATCTAACTACGTAGACATAACATCCAGTTATGATCTATCATCTGACCACACACCTGTCATACTTACTATTAGTGCTACAGTAATTAGAAAAGAAGCCAAACCAATGTTATGTAACAGACGCACAGATTGGGACGCCTTTAAAGAGTATATGGATCAACATCTTGATCTTAATATAAGCCTAAAAACGACTGAAGAGTTGGACAGTGGAATCAACAAATTTATAACTACTACACAAGAGGCAGCATGGTATGCTACACCGCTCATGGAAAAGGAAAAACCCAGCTTACAAAACTTCCCAAGAGAAGTGATGGAGCTGGTTAAGGAAAAAAGGAAAGCTAGGGCAGTCTGGCAACGAACACATAATAGAAACGACAAAACAAAGTACAATAGAATTACTAATAAACTTAAACGAAAACTGAACGAAGTAAAAAACGACACATTTCAACAATATGTAACTTCTCTTTCCAAGGACGACTACAGCATATGGAAAACCACAAAGGGATTCAAGAGGCCACAGGTACATATACCGCCGCTACGTAACACAGACGGCACGTGGGCCAGATCTGACCAAGAAAAAGCTGACCTATTTGCACAATATCTGGCAGAAGTATTTAGACCTAACTCTAAAACAATAGATATAGAAGTAGACACCTTCCTCGAAGCCCCACTACAACTTTCATTCTCAATACGGGATCTTAAAATCGGTGAATTACGTCAGGAGATAAAATTCTTGAGCAACAAAAAAGCACCAGGCTACGACCTCATAACTGGTCCTATCCTTAAACAGCTACCAGAAACTAGGGAAAGACAACTACTAGCATTATTTAACGCAATTCTGCGCTTAACCTACTGGCCGCTGCAACTAAAGATGGCGCAAATTATAGTAATATTGAAACCTGGTAAGCCGCCAAATGAAGTGCAATCTTATCGCCCAATTAGCCTGTTATCAATAATTGCCAAACTCCTAGAAAATCTGATATTAAGTAGGTTAAATAAAGACACACCGCTGGATGATTGGATCCCAAAGCACAAATTTGGATTCAGACGAGATCATTCTACTATTCAACAGTGCCACCGCATGTCTAACGTAATTCAGAAAGCTTTTGAAAGTAAGAAGTACTGCACGGCAGTATTCCTAGACGTCCGACAAGCCTTTGATAAGGTGTGGCACAAAGGGTTACTGGCTAAAATAAAAGCATTATTTCCGCACCAATATTATCTCCTTTTCCAATCCTACCTTTCAAACCGCTATTTCCTAGTAAAATTCGGAAACAAAATCTCGACACTACAGCCAATTACCGCTGGGGTTCCCCAAGGCAGCGTTTTGGGCCCAGTTCTGTACTTACTTTTCACTGCTGATATACCAATAACACCGTACACAGAAATGGGAACGTTCGCAGATGATACTGCCATCCTCCCGTGCAATGAAGACCCTTTAGCTGCTACAAGATTACTGCAGGAACACATACATTTAATAGAAGAATGGCTAGACAAATGGCGAATTAAGGTGAATGAAAATAAGTCAGTTCAAATAACATTTACAATGCGAAGGGGAATATGCCCTCCTGTTACCATAAACAACATTGATGTACCACAATCTGAAGAAGTGGCGTATCTGGGATTACACTGGGACAAAAGGCTAACTTGGAAACAACACATAAAGAAGAAGCGCAAAGCCATGGATCTGAAAGTTAAAAAAATGTACTGGCTAATAGGTCGGAAATCACCTTTAGCAACCGAGAGTAAACTCCTTATATATAAAACCATCTTACGTCCTCTTTGGACATATGGATGTGAGCTGTGGGGCTGCTCTAGCTATTCTAATGTAGACATAATCCAGAGATTCCAATCCAAGACAATAAGAACTCTTATGGATGCTCCATGGTACGTGACAAATCTCACCCTACATACCGACTCCAACACACCATACGTGCGTGATGTAATTACGGAACGGGCAACCAGACACTATGATAGACTTACATATCATCCAAACGACCTTATACAACAACTTACGTTACAACCAAACTTTCGGCGATTAAAGCGGAAATGGCCTTGGGACCTACAAACTAACGTGAATCCTCCAGTGTGAATCCATAATCCTCAATCAATAGGATTAGGAAACTGCGAGGAAGCACCAATGGGTGCCAACCTCATCAAGCCAATCAACTTTAACAACAAATTAGCTCATAGAATCTCTTGTAATTCTGATTGCTGATGTACTATGTTTCAATAAAAAAAAAATGATAACAAATCATTTTTATTCTCATAAATTTTTTGTATCTTCAACCGTTTAGATTCGCGACCGCTTTGCGACCGATTTTGGGACCTTGCGACCAAACGGCTCAGCCAATTTTTACCAAAAGCTTCCCACTGCGTCCCCTACCAACAAGTAACTTGCATACCAAATTTCAAGTCTCTAGCTCTCACGGTTCTCGAGATATCCTGTTTACTGACAGACCGACAGATACACACACACACACACACACACACACACACACACACACACACACACACACACACGAACCAATGGCCCAAACCAACTTTTTTGGTGTCCTAAGGCTATAATTCGTCCAGAAATGTGAAAAACTGGGTAGGTCAAATTTCCGCCGATTACATTACTTTCCTTATTATAAGATAAGGAAAGTAAAAATAGAGAAATTGAGCAGAAACTGGGTTCACTGATTACAAGAAACTTTAAAATATTAGAATGATGCAGTCTTTTCATTTCTTAGTATAAAAGTTACCGATTTAATATCTTAATGAAAATACAAAATTTAAAACCAAAATATATTTTATTATGTATCCATCCTTCTACAAGCCATTTTTTCCACATTGGTACCACTCTTTTGGATTGGAATCATAGAACTGACAACACCCCTTTTCTACTTCCTGAAATTTGGAAAAGTGGCATTTAATGAAGTGAGCTTTTAATCGAAACAAACGGTAATTTGATGGTGTTAAATCAATAGAAAGAGTAGGATGACAGTTCACTGATTCCATCGAATTTAGTCTATTTCTTTCGAGTGCTTTAAACCGTATGTAGTCTGACGTCATTCACCTACAGCAACGCCTAGGGGTACCATTACTTCAAGATAGCATACGTTCTATTAAACTGTTGACAATAAATTACGTCGATGATGGACCGATTTTCAGGCTTCAACTCAAAATAAATCGGACATTCGTAATTCCTCAAAACGCAAATCATAAATTTGGCCTCAAAAACTTTTACGATTCATAATATAATATTCAGGATGTCCTCCATTTTAATATTTGATTTTATCTATTTGTTATATGGAGACAGATGTATATTTGGTTTCTGGTTACAATTCCACGAAGGAATTGAAGACCTTGAAAATTGTCGAACAATTTTCTGTATACAATAACCCGGTCTAGCTTGCTCTTGCGTTAATACTTAAAGTATTTATTTACATTGTTTGTTGATTTACGTTAGTTTATGTAAGTGAATGTCTATCAAAATGGCCCAAGTCTATATTACAATTGTCAGATGCTTATAGCTGAATTTATTTCAATAGCTTGAAGTTAAGTTTCTCGATTTATTACAAAAAGCTGTTCGAATCATGCCCCATTTAAAGACTTAAGCGGCATTTGATATCATAATGTTACATGTAATCTTGCAAACTATTGCACCTGCTGCAATGCCTCGCTCCAACCTCCAGGAATACTGATCAACGATGAAAATTAAAAAATGTTTTTAAGTTAATTTTTTACGAAGTTTGGTATAACTGAAATTAATTTATAAATCACGCTCTTTAATATAACAGTTTAATATTTTAATTATTGTAATAAATTATTTATAGTTATAATTAACTACAGAAAAAATTGAGGAAACGTTTTTTAAATATAAAATAAAATTTACTTCAAACTGTCCCATGAAAATTTGTAAAAGTAAAGTCTGGCATATCTATCTAGAGATTGTCATTATATAACTTAAAAAACTACGGAAATACTTTATCTTGATAAATATGTCAAGTTATAACTTCAAATCGGCATATCTGCTAGTCTTTAGTTAGTTGTTGATAATTAACTTATTATTTGGAAGTACAATTTATTTATCCAAAAAGTTTTCTAAATATAATCTAGAATATAGCTTAAAGTCACCAGAAAAGAGTATTTTATTAGTTAGTAGGTTGATAAGCTGCAACACATAAATAACTTATTTAAAGTATAATTTATTTTAAAGGCATAATAAATTGCAATAAGACGGGTTTACTAACTGCACAAAAGCTAGAGTGAATCTAAAAATCTGTGTGAACCTTACGACTTTTCTTATCCTATTATTATTATTATACGGGTCCATCGACTCGGCCTGTGCTGCTCTCGTCCCGGAACTTGTTTTTAAAAGGACGAGGCGCAGTCCAACACTCAAAAGCTGATTAAAATAAACAGTACCAGACAATAATTGACTCGTACTTAAAATTTTGCTACGTAATTGAAGGTAACCGTGCGAGCTCGGCTGCACGGCCTTCGTCATTATCGCCTGCGTGCTCCCTCCTAGCAGCCAAGGCCCCCGTCCTCCGCAGTCAGCCAGGAAGCTCTCGAGCGCGCTGTGATTGGTCCGTTTAATTAATTTTAATCGGCTATAACTTATTTATTTGACCTCGGATCAAAAATTTCATTGTAATTTTTGTTCATCTCGGTCTGATCTATCCGGTAATATAAATTTCCCGAAACATTTTATGAACACCCAGTATATTAAAAATCCCGAGCTTCAATTTTTTTTCGGGTTCCTATTTTACCAACTTTTATTTTAAATTCATGTTTATCTCGTGATAACAAATCATTTTTATTTTCATAAATTTTTTGTATCTTCAACCGTTTAGATTTGCGGCCGCTTTCCGACCAATTTTGCGACCTTGCGACCAAACGGCTAGGCCGATTTTTACCAAAAGCTTCGCACTGCGTCCGCTACCTACAAGTAACTCGCATACCAAATTTCAAGTCTCTAGCTCTTACTGTTCTCGAGATATCCTGTTTACTAACAGACCGACAGACAGACACACACACACACACGAACCAATGGCTCAAACCAACTTTTTTGGTGTCCTGAGGCTATATTTCGTCCAGAAATGTGAAAAACTGGATAGGTCAAATTTCCGCCGATTACAAAAATGAGAGAAGGGGCACTCAGAACAGCAAATTTACAGGAAACAGGAATAGAACAACAACTCTATAAAAAACCTATCGCTATATTTCTTAACTCAACTCATTCCAACTCTCAGGATTTTATGCTTGCAAAAATACCATTAGCTTCGATTAGTAGTTTTAATCCGACTGCATACTATATACATTTTGAATGTTTTGAGGAATATCAAACAACACATCAAGAAGAGATAACCACAATCTCACAAATCTCTGAATGTTTGATATCAGAAAACTATAGCTTTTGTACATATTTGCATGTTATATCCTACAAAATTACACTATTACTTTACATTTGACAAATAAGTGCGTTTCAAATTATGAAAATTATTGTTACAATATATCAGAGTTGGTCAGTATCATAGCGTCATAAATGTTTAGTCTTAAATATATTAATTGGCTTTGTCAAAGTATACATTCACTCTTAATTAATTTGGTTAAAATTACAGTTGCTGCAGAAAAATCGAGATAACGCATAGTTTATGCCGCCGATATTTGTATAGATGCGTAAAGATTACCGAAAGCAAGTATGAGCAACTGTTGAACAAAACAATAAAATATTACTATAATTTTCTAAATTAAATCGTTATAAATGTATACAAAATTTAAGCGACAATAAAGTAGCAAATTTATAAAACTGACATATAATCTGCATATGTATTTATCGCTCACGTTAATAGCAGACAGCCTGGTAACTATATAACAAACATTAAAGATATACTCTAAATCTAAAGGGCGTATATATATATATATATATATATATATATATATATATATATATATATACCGCCCTGTGCTTTCCGGTTCTCAAACGCCACATGTCTCGATTTTGAGCATCTTCCTCTTGTACTTGATACTTGATCATCGCATCTCTTCCGTTATTCCATGATCTTCTAGGTCTTCTCTTCCGTTTTCCTGTAGTCCATTTGAAGATTCGTTTCATCGTTGGTCATCCATAGTCATCAAGTGTCCAAACCATTTTAGTCTCTCCTTTCAATTCTGTCCGTTATTGTGTCTGTGGCTCATTCCACGTCGTATTTCATCATTTGCAAGATGTTCTTCTGGATACCAGCGCACTTCTTCTAAGGTGTTTCTGTTATGCTTATCTATTTCAGTTAGCACTGTATCGTTTGTAACTATAAAATAGATATCTATATTAAGGAAACTATAAGTATGCCGTTGTCACCCTCTATGTATTCAACTAAGTTATCTGTTATAGTTTAGATTTTTGGTTTTAAATTACAATTATAATTTACCTGTTAACTTATACACAACGGAAACGAGAAAAAAAATTGGTTCATGCTTAAAATAATTTCAATAATAACAACATAGCGTAAAGACGTGTCAGCTGCCTGCTATAAAGTTCAAGTGTAATCAAATCATGAGTGATATAAGCGAGGTCGTTATACCATTACGCGATACGCGTTAATAAAAGTGTACTGATAAGATGTACATAATAAAACTAGTGACTAAGCGGAAAAAGCAATGAACCACCAACAACAAAACATGTATATGCAAACGTTTCCTTCCGTTACGCCAGGAGCGTATCTAAATAATTTTCCACATGTAATGAAATCCTCAACAAGCCACAACCACAGCTATTTAACTATAACGGTATGGTACCCCACTAAACAGCATTTGAATTGATTTCGCAAGTACGTTTAGAGCAAACGCAATACCAAGCATCACCTACGTCAACTAATATATCACAACAGGGATATCACCTTCAACAAATTACAAGAATGTCATCGACCAGTGAAGATGAACCAGGTAACAGGACACTAATAACATCCCATGGCAACAAGAAGTACAAAACGAAGAAACGAACAAAAGACTAGAACTACTAATAATTCTGTAAATAATAATCACCACTAAGTACAGCACATTAGCAGTTGAAGAAAACAACGATCAAAATACTGATCCTAGTGTAAAGATCAGAAACCCCTCCATTTACATATATGAAGTAACCGACTATCAAATAATAAAACAAATAAGAAACTGCCTAAAGGACGAACAGTACACCACAAAGAGCTTAAACAATACCATCAAAATAAGTTAGTTGATAATTAACTTATTATTTGGAAGTACAATTTATTTATCCAAAAGTTTTCTAAATATAATCTAGAATATAGCTTAAAGTCACCAGAAAAGAGTATTTTATTAGTTAGTAGGTTGATAAGCTGCAACACATAAATAACTTATTTAAAGTATAATTTATTTTAAAGGCATAATAAATTGCAATAAGACGGGTTTACTAACTGCACAAAAGCTAGAGTGAATCTAAAAAATCTGGTGTGAACCTTACACGACTTTTCTTATCCTATTATTATTATTATTATACCGGGTCCATCGACTCGGCCCTGTGCTGCTCTCGTCCCGGAACTTGTTATTTTAAAAAAGGACGAGGCGCGAGTCCAACACTCAAAAGCTGATTAAAATAAACAGTACCAGACAATAATTGACTCGTACTTAAAATTTTGCTACGTAATTGAAGGTAACCGTGCGAGCTCGGCTGCACGGCCTTCGTCATTATCGCCTGCGTGCTCCCTCCTAGCAGCCAAGCGCTCCCCCCCCGTCCTCCCGCAGTCAGCCAGGAAGCTCTCCGAGCGCGCTGTGATTGGTCCGTTTAATTAATTTTTAATCGGCTATAACTTATTTATTTGACCTCGGATCAAAAAATTTCATTGTAATTTTTTGTTCATCTCGGTCTGATCTATCCGGTAATATAAATTTCCCGAAACATTTTATGAACACCGAATATATTAAAAATCCTGAGCTTCAATTTTTTTTCGGGTTCCTATTTTACCAACTTTTATTTTAAATTCATGTTTATCTCGTGATAACAAATCATTTTTATTTTCATAAATTTTTTGTATCTTCAACCGTTTAGATTTGCGGCCGCTTTCCGACCAATTTTGCGACCTTGCGACCAAACGGCTAGGCCGATTTTTACCAAAAGCTTCGCACTGCGTCCCCTACCTACAAGTAACTCGCATACCAAATTTCAAGTCTCTAGCTCTTACTGTTCTCGAGATATCCTGTTTACTAACAGACCGACAGACAGACACACACACACACGAACCAATGGCTCAAACCAACTTTTTTGGTGTCCTGAGGCTATATTTCGTCCAGAAATGTGAAAAACTGGATAGGTCAAATTTCCGCCGATTACAAAAATGAGAGAAGGGGCACTCAGAACAGCAAATTTACAGGAAACAGGAATAGAACAACAACTCTATAAAAAACCTATCGCTATATTTCTTAACTCAACTCATTCCAACTCTCAGGATTTTATGCTTGCAAAAATACCATTAGCTTCGATTAGTAGTTTTAATCCGACTGCATACTATATACATTTTTGGAATGTTTTTGAGGAATATCAAACAACACATCAAGAAGAGATAACCACCAATCTCACAAATCTCTGAATGTTTGATATCAGAAAACTATAGCTTTTGTACATATTTGCATGTTATATCCTACAAAATTACACTATTACTTTACATTTGACAAATAAGTGCGTTTCAAATTATGAAAATTATTGCTAGTTTACAATATATCAGAGTTGGTCAGTATCATAGCGTCATAAATGTTTAGCCTTAAAAATATATTAATTGGCTTTGTCAAAGTATACATTCACTCTTAATTAATTTGGTTAAAATTTCTTACAGTTGCTGCAGAAAAAATCGAGATAACGCATAGTTTATGCCGCCGATATTTGTATAGATGCGTAAAGATTACCGAAAGCAAGTATGAGCAACTGTTGAACAAAACAATAAAATATTACTATAATTTTCTAAATTAAATCGTTATAAATGTATACAAAAATTTAAGCGACAATAAAGTAGCAAATTTTTATAAAACTGACATATAATCTGCATATGTATTTATCGCTCACGTTAATAGCAGACAGCCTGGTAACTATATAACAAACATTAAAGATATACTCTAAATCTAAAGGGCGTTTTATATATATATATATATATATATATATATATATATATATATATATATATACCGCCCTGTGCGGCTTTCCGGTTCTCAAACGCCACATGTCTCGATTTTGAGCATCTTCCTCTTGTACTTGATACTTGATCATCGCATCTCTTATTCCGTTATTCCATGATCTTCTAGGTCTTCCTCTTTTCCGTTTTCCTGTGGGAGTCCATTTGAAGATTCGTTTCGGCCATCGTTGGTCATCCATAGTCATCAAGTGTCCAAACCATTTTAGTCCTCTCCTTTCAATTCTGTCCGTTATTGTGTCTGTGGCCCTCATTCCACGTCGTATTTCATCATTTGCAAGATGTTCCCTTCTGGATACCAGCGCACTTCTTCTAAGGTGTTTCTGTTATGCTTATCTATTTTTCAGTTAGCACTTACTGTATCGTTTGTAACTATAAAATAGATATCTATATTAAGGAAACTTTATAACCAAGTATGCCGTTGTCACCCTCTATGTGTATTCAACTAAGTTATCTGTTAAAGTACTCGTTTAGATTTTTTGGTTTTAAATTACAATTATAATTTACCTGTTAACTTATACACAAAACGGAAACGAGAAATGTAAAAAAATTGGTTTTCATGCTTAAAATAATTTCAATAATAACAACATAGCGTAAAGACGTGTGGTCAGCTGCCTGCTATAAAGTTCAAGTGTAATCAGAATCATGAGTGATATAAGCGAGGTCGTTATACCATTACGCGATACGCGTTAATAAAAGTGTACTGATAAGATGTACATAATAAAAACTGTAGTGACTAAGCGGAAAAAAAACGCAATGAACCACCAACAACAAAACATGTATATGCAAACGTTTCCTTCCGTTACGCCAGGAGCGTATCTAAATAATTTTCCACATGTAATGAAAAATCCTCAACAAGCCATACAACCACAGCTATTTAACTATAACGGTATGGTACCCCACTAAACAGCATTTGAATTGATTTCGCAAGTACGTTTAGAGCAAACGCAATACCAAGCATCACCTACTACGTCAACTAATATATCACAACAGGGATATCACCTTCAACAAATTACAAGAATGTCATCGACCAGTGAAGATGAACCAGGTAACATACAGGACACTAATAACATCCCATGGCAACAAGTAAGAAGTACAAAACGAAGACAAAACGAACAAAAAGAAGACTTCAAGAACTACTAATAATTCTGTAAAAAATAATAAAATCACCACTAACAAGTACAGCACATTAGCAGTTGAAGAAAACAACGATCAAAATACTGATCCTAGTGTAAAGATCAGGAAACCCCCTCCCATTTACATATATGAAGTAACCGACTATGCAAAAATAATAAAACAAATAAGAAACTGCCTAAAGGACGAACAGTACACCACAAAGAGCTTAACAAACAATACCATCAAAATAAATTGTTTAATTGTAGAAAATTACCGTAAATTAATCAAATATTTAAAAGAAGAAAATATCATTCACCACAGTTACCAACTGAAAAAGGATCGAGCCTACAGAGTGGTTATTAAACATCTACACAACTCTATCCCAACTGCTGAAATAGCAGAAGAAATAACGAAACTAGGGCACAAAGTGAGAAACATCATTAATGCTAGACATAGAACAACAAAGGAGCCGCTAAATCTATTTTTCGTTGACCTCGAGCCAGCTAACAATAATAAAGATGTATATAAAATAGTAAATCTACAAAACATAAATGTTACAATTGAACCACCCCACAAGTCAAAAATTATATCGTGCAGTGTACAAGGTGCCAACTATACGGGCATTCCAAAACTTATTATAATAGACCTTACGTCTGTGTAAAATGCGGAGGATTTCACAGTACTGAAAGCTGTAAGAAATCTAGAGACACGCAGGCCATTTGTGCCTTATGCGGAGGAGACCATCCGGCCAATTATAAAGGATGTGAATATTACCACAAGCTAATCCAGGGAAATCAGACTCAAAAAAAGGTCAGTACTACAAAATCACCAACTACAAATAATCTTAACATTAGACCAAACTTTTATCAGGACAATTTTCAAAAATAAAATAGAACTTACAGCAGTGTAATCAAAAATAATCAACCAAACAATGATAATATATCAGAACTATCAAATAACATATTATCGTAATTTCTTAATGAATTCAAAGCCATGTTCAACCAATTATACAACAAAACAGCATGGTACTTAACATGTTAACAACGTTAATTAGTAAACTAGCTTGATTATGGCCAAGTTCTTACGAATTGCACTGTGGAACGCCAACGGTCTTGACAGCATAAAGAAGAAGTAAAAATCTTTTTGACAAACAATCACGTAGATGTTCTACTAGTCAGCGAAACGCACTTTACAGAGCGAATATATTTCAAAATACCAAATTATGTAACGTATAATGCTAATCATCCTGCACACGGTGGAACAGCAGTATTTATCAAAAATACAATCCCCCATTACATACTACCGAAATATCAAAAAAATCTCCTACAATCAACTGCAATAAAAGTATCAACACTACCATATGAACTTACAGTAGCAGCTGTCTATTGCCCACCTCGTCACAATATCAAAAAGAATGATTTTTAAGAATATTTCCAAACATTAGGTAATAAATTTCTAGTCGGTGGAGATTACAATAGCAAACACACAAGGTGGGGGCTCGTGCCTAATAACAACCAAAGCCAGAGAACTGTTAAAAACAATAGAAGATCACAGATACTCTTTTCTATCAACTGGCACACCTACTTATTGGCCGAGTGACCCAGGGAAAGTTTCTGATTTGTTAGACTTTTACGTTATAAATGGAATTAACTCGATATACATTATACCTAGCTACGACTTAACATCCGACCATTCTCCTATTATAGCAACTATCAGAACATCTGTAATATACAAGGAACCCCCGCGTAGATTACACAATCATCAAACAAACTGGGAGACCTTCCGGATTATATTAAATCGATAGCATAAATCTAAAAATTCGGTTGAAGGAAGCTGATGAATTAGAAAAAGCTGCAGAAGTATTTCTAAGTCAACTACAACAAGCTGCGCAACAGTCTTCACCTATACTTCACCCAAGAAAAAAGGCCGTAGCTGTAAAAAAACGTCCCAGATCAAGATGACAACGTACCTACACTCCTGCCGACAGGCAGGTTTATAACCGATTAAGTGAAAGATTAAAGAGCAAGTTAAAAGAAGTACGAAATCGCGACTTCGAACAATATATATCTAAACTAAGCAGAACAGATAATTCCATTTGGAAGCCAGTCAAAAATTCAAGTAAACCTAAAACTGCCATAAAAATAAATTGCAGAAGAAATTAAATTTCTAAACCCAAAAAAATCACCCGGAATCGATCTTGTTACGGTTACAATGTTAAAAGAATTACCTGAAAAAAGAATAATCATGCTAACCCAAATTTATAATGCTATTCTACGTCTTGGATATTGGCCAAAATGTCTTAAAAAAGAGCAAATTATAATGATAGGTAAACCAGGGAAAGATCCAACTGATGTTTCCTCTTACAGACCTATAAGTCTACTGCCAGTAATATCAAAACTACTTGAAAGACTAGTGCTTCGCAGACTACACGAAGACCTGCCCTTAGATACCTGGGTACCAGAGCATCAGTTTGGATTTCGTCAGAAACACTAGACTGCACAACAAGTTCACCGAATTTTACAAACCATAAACAAAGCATTCGAAAAGAAACAATACTGTAGTAGAGTTTTCCTTGACAGGCTTTTGACAAAGTCTGGCACCCCGGATTGATTCACAAAATCAAGTGTAGTTTTCCTCCAGTCTACTTTAACCTCCTAAAATCATATTTGAACGAGAGAATATTTCAAACTAAGGTAAATGAAGAGAAATCTGCCTACTTTCCAATCAACTCAGGAGTGCCTCAAGGCAGTGTCCTTAGACCGCTACTATATGTCTTGTACACGTCCGATCTACTGATAGCACAAAATGCAACAATAGGGACTTTTGCCGATGATACAACTATTATTTCTTGCCATCCTCAAGCAGCCTCAAACATTACCCAAAACTATTTAAATAACTTTCAACAATGGCTGGAAAAATGGAAAATAAAAGTGAACTAGAACAAATCTGCGCATGTTACTTTTAGACTACGCAAAGAAACATGCCCCGCAGTCACAATAAACAATGTGAACATACCACAAACACAATCGGTACGATATTAGGACTGTATTTAGACATCAAACTAAATTGGAAACATCATATTACAAACAAGAGAAAACAAGAAGATATCAAGACAAGAGAACTACAGTGGCTGATAGGAAGGAAATCACGGATATCCTTGGAAAATAAAATCCTGATATATAAAGCAGTCATAAAACCAATATGGGGCATACGGACTAGAACTCTGGGGGTGTGCCTTCAAATCAAACATAGAAATCATACAAAGGGATCAATCCAAGATACTTCGACAAATTGCAGACGCTCCCTGGTACGTAACGAACCATATACTACATACCGATCTTCATGTTCCAACAGTACATGAAGATATCCGTAAAAAAGCCATCAAGCATCAACCCGTTTTAGACAACCATCCTAATTCGCTAATGGAACAACTTCTCGAACCAGTGCTCAACAAAAGACTCAAAAAACTGTGGCCAAGTGAACTATTTCAAGTTAATGTGTATTAGTTATAATTAAGTTGTAACAGATGAACTAATTTAAGTTATTGTATATCTCAATTATTTAAGTTTTAACAGGTGGTATCAATGGATATCCCCCTGATCATGTTCTTAATATTAGTACATTTAGTAGCTGTCAGCACTTTAGCTTATAGAATTTTGTATTATTCTGATTGCTAAATAAACAACTAATAAAAAAAAATAACAACTATCAAAGTACAGTCTAATATTATCAATAATTTTGTGCTACCCATCTGTAAGTTCTTGACTTTGTCTATGGTATCAATTTGCTGACTGTAAAACAAAAAATTCTTATCATCCTTTTTTTGACTTTATTTCAAAGCAAAAGTCACCATAATCAAATCTCGTGTACCATTTCGAAATAGTAACATAGCTTCCAGTTCCTTGTTATTTAGTATCGCAAACCTGCTTTGCAGCGTCTCTTGTTGACAGTTCCTGTTTAGGTTTGCTGTTATTTTTTTTTGTCAGCTCCGGTATTTATCCAAACGGTTACTGAACTATATCAATTATGCATGTTAGCGAACATCATAAGATTGTGTTTACATGAGTTATTAAGTTACAACTAATTGTAGATTTGTGTTTTACAAAAGCATTTAACATACGTGGTCTATTTTACAGACTACTTAATCTTAATTTTTTTGTTGGCATGTATATATAATGTATCAATTAATTTTCTAGGAGGCGATTTACTAACTGCCACTTGCTGTTGCTGAATAGGTATATCTCATTTTCAAACGTTATCACTTGTAAACTTCTTTCATTTTTGTTTTCTTTACAGAATAGCTGATTACGGTATTTTAAGTGTTTACTACTTTTTAAGTGCCATTAACAAGATCATCATAGATAACCAAAGTCTTTGTTTAATTTTTATATATTTTTTCTACTTTAAATGTGCTTGAACGTAACAATTTTCAAATTTTGTCTAGTTAATAAATGGGCTCAGACGGGTTTGAATTTATCACACCTGATATTTATTAATCCATTAGTTCAAAGTGTCCTTTTTTATCTAATAACTTAAATTTATTTTTAGATAACCATTGTTATCTTTAATTTCTTGTGTCTGATACTATCGGCTACTACTTCTTTAAGACGATCACCAAGTTTATCGTGATAAAATAATTTGCGGGTATGGTTAGTGTTTTTAGATTACTGTTATATAAAATCTTGTAAAATTAGTAACAATAAATAGTTTTTTTTTATAATATTGCTTCGTTTAGCTAACATATTATCATGGGAAGTTTGTGGTCAGTTCTATAATCTACATTTGCGTTTTTGTTTTTCCTGTCCATCTTCTTTAATGATCTTTGACTAGGATAAAGTTTGTTTAATTTTTTTTCTGTGATAGTATTTACAAGTGTGAGCACATTATCTATAAAAAATAGTAGCAACGTCAAACCTTTGAACAATACTCATGTATGTGTTCTCTAATACGTGCAATTTTTGTAATTCAGATTTCCTAAGCAATACTACGTTTGCAATTAGAAATATATTCTCAGATTTTTTGTAAACTACTACGATAGTTTTTCACATAAATTTAAACAAAGTTTATATTGCATGAATTTTATTTTTAACTAATTCCAACTATCTTTTTTAAACGTTTATTAACCAAGAACAACCTGATTATTTACACTATTGTTGAAATTGTAGCATTAAGAAAAAATTCCAATGACAATTAAAACTTTGTAGACTTATTTCATAATATAAGACAAATAAATAATTACGTTTACAAAATATTTATCTACACTAGCGGCCAAAAGTAATAAAACTTTCCTTTTTGAACAGAAATTTTTTCTGGATCATTTCATGTTGGCGTTTTTTTGGTGTTTTGAGTTGCTCTATATCTCTGAAATACTGCAAAGTCCGCTTACACACACCACCTCGCAACTTGCAATCCAGGCCAAATGCCGGAAATTTCTCGGACAAAATTATTTTAACGTTCTACTTCAAGTGATTTGTTTGCACTTTTTGGCATTTTATTATAGTGTGGTTTCAGTGACGATGACTTTTGGTCGCTATTCTCACCGAGAAGCTGAAGCAGAAAATCGTTGGCGCCGTGAATTTTGGCGGATCCGAGGTTATCCGTTCCTTATCAGTTCCAAAGTCTATGGTATCAAGGATTTTCTCACGTTATCGAGCACAAGTTAATGTCCAAACGGCACCGAAGTCCGGCCGCTCGCATAATTCGTCTATTCATACAGACAGGAAGATTGTCCGGCCTCCATTACGACTGGTCGAAAATTCTTTGGAGTGAAAGTAGGTTTTGTTTGTTTAGTTGGGATGGTACGATGTTCATTCACTGTCCCGTGAGAATTAGATTCAATTCCCAGTACTAGACACCCACGGTCAAGCATGGCGGTAGCTTTGTCATGGTCTGGCGTTGTTTTCATGCTCACGGGGTGGGTCCGTTGTTCCGTATTAATAGAACATTTGTCGATTTGTATATACTGACGTAATGCAGGGTCACATGCTCCCGCTTGCGCACCTAAATGACAACGGCCCCAAACAATTCCGCGCAAATTTGGCAATGGCTTAAACAAAATAATGTTTGGGTTATGACCTGACCAGCTCAGTTCCCAGACCTCATTCCTATTGAGCATCTATGGCATGAGCTGGAACATCGCGTTACGGAACAACGGGCTAAGTCGGAGGCGAAACAATTTGCCATTCTGACTCGTGAGTGGACGAATATTAGTCAAGAGGTTATTAATCGGCTTATTGCCTCGATGTTTAATCGTTCTGCTGAAGTTATGCATAATAAGGATTATGCTATACGTTAGTGATGTTTGATAATCATAATTGATATTGTTTCAATAAAACCATTTAAAGTTAATCAGCTGAAAGTGGAGTTTCATTACTTTTGCTTGGGACATTTTCGGTCCTTAGCTAGAATTGTAACAAATCTTTGATCTATGCATGCAAACAAGTGAGAGTAGGTTTCGGGGATGAGAAACAACACAAAACACCAAAAAACGCCGACATTAAATGATCCAGGAGAAATTCCTGACCAAAAAAGAAAAATTTCATTATTGTTGGCTGCTAGTGCATAAACATTTAAATTTATTTGATAATGTATGGCCTCCACTTGGGTTCCTGTGACTACTTTTATTTTTTTTGCATCGAGCTAAATAGTGAACGAATGGTGTTTTGATGCATTGCATTCCATTTATTATTAAAACCTTAGATGTTGGCGATACCCTTGTAGCCTTCAAGCAACACTATTTCCAGAATTTTCAGTTAGCGAAAGCTCAACATATTAGACAGACTATGGAAGAGTTATTACTCTGTTTTGTTGAAGGAAGTTTAGTATGTTACATGTCACGTGCGGTCGGGAGTTATAACATTCTTTGAATAAAAAAAAGTACTATGAGCTGTAAGACCGTGTTAATGTAAAACTAATTGGTAATGTTACCTCTAACTGCGACTAAAGATGATCTGTTATTATAACTGTTAGCTCCTCAACCATATTAACCACAGTTGGTGTTATATACCTCGTACAAATGCAGTATTTTTGCTTCTTTTCTACGCGTCTGCGGCATATCAATATCGACCATCGTTATTAGTTATACAAGTGCATTAAGAGGTAACAACAAACAAAATAATGTAGAAGAATTTAAACCAATGTTTCAATAACTTGTTCAGCAAATAGCATGGTAATGAATATGCTTTCAATCTTAATAATTCAAATTCACTAAATTCCCTAAAATTACTCAGCCTCCCTCATCGCAAAAATAAAGTCAAAATATTCCTACATCAAAATTCCATAGACATATTACTTATAAACTAGACTTCAATAGCAAACATATGAGGCTTTGGATTTGTAACAACTAAACGTAGAGAATTTTTAAAGGTCCTTGGAGAAAAAAATTACTCCTTTCTGTCAACCTATATTCCAACTTGTTGGTCAATGGATCCAAATAAAATGTCGAATCTCTTAGATTTTTTTGCTATTAATGAAATTTTCTCAAAATGCATAAATATTATAGCCAGCTAGGTCATTATTTAGACCGCTCAACATAATCTCAATAATCAGTAATGTTATCATACACAAAAAAGGAAATCCAAAGTTATATAACAAAAATACAAATTGGCCCCATCTCAGATGGATAGACAAAAATAAACACATAATATATCATCAGAGATAAAAAAAAGTGATAGTAATAAAAAAAGGAAGCTAAAGCCAAATGACACTGGACCCAAACGCTTAACAGAGCAACTAATTACCTAAAACCAAAAAAGAAGGAAAAGAAAGGCTTTTTCAAGAATATACTACAAAACTCAACATATTTGACAACTTAATTTGGAAGTCAATCAAAAACAAGAAAAATTTCAAAGAACATATATCACCTATTCGCAACAAAGTAGTAGACTTCTATTAGGCCAGAAGTAATGAATATAAAGCAACTGTATTTGGTTAATATTAGCAAAAGTATTTACTCCAAATGATGTTTTTGAAAATAATGAAATACAAAGGGATCTAATAGACAGCCCTTAAATTCTACCATTTATTGAAGCAGCTACTCTAAAAAAATAGAAAAAAATTAACTATTTAAATATTAAGAAAGGTCCAGATACTGACAAAATAATACCAAACATATTTAAAGAACTACCATAAAAAGAAATTGTGGTACTTATTTATTTATTTAATGCTATACTGAAGCTCTACACATTGGCCCAAACAAATAAAAACTGCTAAATTAATACATACTAATACCTAAATCTCGAAAAAAACTGACAAAAGAGTCATCGTGTCGACCAATAAGTTTGTTATCCACAAGTTCAAAACTTTTCGAACGTCTGCTATTACACAGAATAAATACTGACCCTTTTACTGAAGAGTGGATACCCCAACATCAATTTGGATTTCAAATAAACCACTTAACTGTCCAATAAATTCACCGAATAAGCCAGTAAAGTACTAAATAACAAAAAGTATTGCATATTGGTATTTTTAGACTTTAGATAAGGCTTCAACAAGGTGTGGCACCCTGGTTTACTATATAAAATCAAACAGTTTATTTCTAGGAATCATTATCGTTTTTCAAATCATACCAGAGTAAGGGATAATTTGGAACTATAATAAATGATAACATATCTCAAAACTTTGATATCAAATCTAGAGGTCTCCGAATCACTGTCATTGGCCCATTACTTAATGTACTCTATACCGTAGACTTTCAACAATAGACACCACCATTGGTGCATTTGTCAATGATATGGTTATCCTCACATCCATCATGAATCCAGTCGAAACTTCAAACTAATTACATGTTCATTTAAACCAAGTCAAAAATCTGGATAAGAAAGTGGAAGATCATAATATATGCAACAAAATCCGTACAAATCAACTTTACCCTTAGAAAAGAACCATGTTCTGCACTTAAATAATATAACAATTCTTACGTCAACAAAATATTTAGGCTTACACATAGACTGCAAACTAAATTGGAAAGAACATATTGTTAAAATAGAAAAATAAATTGACTTGAAAGTAAAGGAATTATACTAGTCTATTGAGAGAAAGTCCAAATTACTCTTATACTAAAAAACAAGATTTTCGTTTTCAAGGCTATTGGCAAACTAATCTAGGCATATGGAATAGAACATTGAGAATGTGCCAGCAAGTCAAATATGAATATCATTTACAGAAGCTCATCTAAAATACTGCGACTGTATGATCACGGATGCTCCTTGGTACATCTCAAACCAAATCCTCCATGAATATTTATAAGTATTCTATGTTAAAGATGTAATTAAGGAAAATCGAATAATGCCTTACAATAAGCCGGAAAGTCAGCTAACCCTCTATTGTATCCATTACTGGAACCACTAGCTCATAAAAGATTAAAAGAAAAATGGCCAACTGACTTTACAAAAGGATATTGAGAACTCGTAAAGCTAAAAGATTAGCCTATAGAATGCATATTGTTTTTGATTGGTAATAAATATAACATAAATGAAATTAATTTTAAGTAATTAAAGATATTCTTCAATAAAGTAAATAATTTAAAATTGCTTTGTATCCTTTGCATCGACTTCTTTTTTACTTTCCTTATTGTAGGATTATCCTATAATAAGAAAAGTAATGTAATCGGCGGAAATTTGACCTACCCAGTTTTTCACATTTCTGGACGAAATATAACCTCAGGATACCAAAAAAGTTACTTTGAGCCATTGGTTCGTGTGTGTGTGTGTGTGTTAATGTGTGTGTCTGTCGGTCTCTCAGTAAACAGGATATCTTGAGAACCGTAAAAGCTAGAGACTTTAAATTTGATATGCAAGTTATTTGTAGGTAGTGGACGCAGTGCTAAGCTTTTGGTAAAAATCGGCCGAGTGGTTTGGTCACAAGGTCGCAAAATCGGTCGCAAAGCGGTCGCGCATCTAAACGGTTGAAGATACAAAAAATTCATGAGAATAAAAATGATTTGTTATCACGAGATAAACATGAATTTAAAATAAAAGTTGGTAAAATAGGAACTCGAAAAGAAATTGAAGCTCAGGATTTTTAATATACCGGGTGTTCATAAAATGTTTCGGGAAATTTATATTACCGAATAGATCAGACCGAGACGAACAAAAAATTACAATGAAATTTTTTGATCTGAGGTCAAATAAATAAGTTATAACCAATTAAAAATAAATTAAACGGACCAATCACAGCGCGCTCAGAGAGCTTCCCAGCCGACTGCGGGAGGACGGGGTGGGAGCGCTTGGCCGCTAGGAGGGAGCACGCAGGCGATAATAGGGAAGGCCGTGCGGCCGAGCTCGTACGGTGACGTAGCAAAATTTTAAGTACAAGTCAATTATTGTCTTGTACTGTTTATTTTAATCAGCTTTCGAGTGTTGGACTCGCGCCTCGTCCTTTTTTAAAATAAGTTCCGGGACGAGAGCAGCGCAGGGCCAAGACGATGGACCCGGTATAATATATAATAATAGGATAAGGAAAGTCGTGTGATGTTCACACCAGATTTTTTTATATTTATTTTGTCAGTAGTACTTACAGCTCTATTAAGATTACGATTAACATTTATCCAAGTAGTAGATTTAATTGAAATTATCAATAAAATAAACAACTGCATATTTTCATAAATGAAAAAATAAAATAAAGTAGTAGTTGACGACAACTTTGAATATAACGAGGTGCAGTAGCAGCGTATGGGAGTGAAAGATTGAGCAAAATCCGATAAATTGGAACAGGAAATGAGTTGCAGCGGGCGGGGGCAGCATCTGATTCTATTGTAGTCCGCGGCGATGATAATTATTCGCAATTCCTTTCGCCTGCACAATAAAATTTCATTTTGAAACGCGACTGAATTCACTGCGCAATTAGATTAGATGGCACTGAATAACACTCTCCTGCAGGGTGTATTTCGAAGGAACGATACTCTAATACGGCGATGGGAAACCGGTGAAGTAAAAGATGCGACTGATTTCCCTCGAGGGCGGATCTAGCGCGACTGTCATCTCAATACACGTTATTTTGTTCTCCATCTTATGAACAGGCTAAACACACAAAAGAGACACGGCTGATTTTTTCAGGAAACGTCGCGGACTTCCTTTTCTCTCTGTATGCGTCTGGCGCACATATGTGCAATCAACATGTGCCTCACGGATGATTTTCAGAGAAGCCTGGAAATTGCAAAGTACTTAGACAAAACAAACCCAAAACGAGAACTGCCACAACGACCTAAATAAAAATTTATGGCCTTCTTGAACATTCCTTAAATAAAGTAAATAGTGAAATAACTTTCATTTATTTATTACATATATCCTTTTAGATAATTTCTTTCAATGAAAAATAACAAAAATAGAAACGCAATTTTCATGCGTACATATGTTAAGTATATAAAACTAGATATTAATTTAAATTTTGCACTAAATGTTATCAAGCTAAAAAATAAATTTCTTATAACAGTCTTTGTTTATGCATAATTTAGTTTGTATTATTTTTTTTGTTGATATATTATATTCTAATAATAGGTATTTACACTGAATGCAAATTATTCTTTTTATTCTGAACAATTTGTCTGATTTTCCTAACTTAGGTATGTTTTATTTCTTTATGCTTTCTTTTTTTTACAATTGTATTTTTTAAATAAACTTGAGCATGTTTATTTTTGTATAAACTGTTTTAAACTAATATTTTTTAAATTGCACATAATTACTTTAACTTGTAAATTTTCTAGTTTTATGGTATTAAGAACTTGTTAAAGAATAAAATATGTGTGGTTGTGGTTGTGCAAAAGCCTATAAATCATTAGAAGTACTTTGTTACCTGAAATTTAATACTGAATCGGTCTAATTGCTAAAATTGTTATACATAAAAAACTGTGGGAACACACTTAATAGAAACATTTTAGACATATCATTTTTTATTGAAAATCTCAATTGTTGATGTATTCTGATAAAAATATGATATTTTGAATTTGTCGCTTTTAGGCTTCTATACATTAAAATGAGAAGCCTTATGTAGAGAGTAATGTCGTTTCTCCGTCCGTCTGTTTGTCCTTTTATTTTTCAACTTTTGATCAAGACAGCTTTCAAGCTGGAGACCAGCTTCTATTTCTGTTATTTCTGTACATCTGTCACGCCTTATAATTTTTGATCTGTGATAAATAGAGAAATAGCGTTTTTAGTATTCAACTAAGGAACCATAAGTCAAGTCCAGACGCCAAAAATCAGCTTGATCGGAAAATATTGAGACCGGTTTGACCGGAAGTGGCTGCAAATTTTTGTTTGTGTTTTATTTGTTTATTAATTTTTTACGTATTAAATTCTCAACTACTTTCTGTTTATTCTAGAGTTAGTTTTGAATTGTAATACTTTTTATAAATCTTCTCTGTAAGAAAGTTTTACTTATTTTATATAATACAACTAGTAATGTACTAGTAATATAACCTAAAAGCATCAATATAGTTTGTAAAAGTCTTTATTTTGATAATTTTTAGATTTAATCTCACGTCGTCAACTAAAGGATCGTGGTCCGAACCTATGGCCACTCTTGGATATGTTATTGTTCTCTTAATTCTATACCTATAACGTTTGTTCATTAATAATATAATTAATTTAATTTCAAATGAGTTCTGGGTTCGATATTTGCATTATAATTTCTGTTTACCAAGGTTATACTATCATAGTTCTCAATGGTGTTGGAGATTTTTCTACTTTATCGAATTTTCTTTCGGATGTTAGAGAATATCAAAGGAATGACATTAAAACTACGTCAGTATAATTTTATCGAAAATTAGTGTAAAGTCCTTCTCACAAATTCTGGGGTAACAAATACGCCTAATTTATTACGATGGTGGACGATCGTCAAGGTTGCCGGTGTAGAAGGTAGTATTGTCTGATTTAAGTGTGGGTATCTTTTAGAGGGTTTTAACATTTTCTGATGGTTTTCTACATCTTTGGCTGTCAGGGCCCACGTACACAATATATTTACGATAATATTGAATTCTATAGTTGTCTATTTCTCCTTTACTAGATAAGTATGGTTATTTCTTTTTTCAGGATCAACTATTGACCTAGTAATGTTGGAAACGATTATGTCGATGTTTTCTTGGTTTCTGAGGACTCTCATCTATGGTAGGTTGTGGTTCAATGTTTTTTGGAATGGATTACGATTAATTAATCTATTGGTTAGTCAAATAGAGGGTGGTTTGGGTTTAGAAAAACTAAAAAAGGACATAAGTACGGACAAATAGTAGGAATTTAATTTGGAAATTACACATTGTGTAATTGGTTTAATAAAGTTTTTTTGAAGGACAATATCTAGTATATCCAGTTGATGATTGCCTTTATATGGGAATTAGGTGTATTGGTCTGGTAGTAAAACTTAAAATTTATGTGTTGTTGAGTATGGTTTAAGTCTTATTCTTAGACTAGCTGCCCTGCAACCCCATGTTGTGAGTTTGCTATTTAGGGCCCCTATCACCAGTATTGGTTCAGATGTGTTAAATAATTTGAACTTGTCTTTATTTAATTATTTGTTTGCTGTACAATTAGCATTCTACTTAACTATTATTAAATTTTCGATTATTTGTTGCAGGTTAAGATCTATTTCGAAATAGGGGTAGAATGGTGTTGACTAGGAACGTTTTGATTTGAGAAAGGTAGAGGATTATCAGGTCAATTAAGATTTTAATAAAGTTATTAGAAAAGGTAGGTGCAGATGATTGGTGTAATTTGCTTGTTGTGGTTTTTGAAATGTTGTTAAGGAAGTTTTGCACTCGGCTGGTAAATGTGTGGTTTTCGTTAGCATAGGCGTTATTGGAATTGGTTTTGTTGGTGTTACTGTTGTCGATCGTTTTTGTTAAAGTTCCTTGTGATTGCTATATTCTCGATAGCTAGCTGTCTTGTCTTTATTGCATTTTGCATATGTTGGTTTTTTATTAGCTCTTTTATTGCGTAGAAATGGTTATGAGTTCCTGCGCTAAAATTCAATTTTGCTTTTTTATGATAAAATAAAAGGTTAAGGCTCCTGTATGTTTGCCTTTGCCGACCACTAATCATTTATTATTACTGATATTTAATACATATTTATAAAACGTTTAAAATTACAAAATTATTTGTTTATTTAATTTTTATGTTAAAATGTTAAAAAAGGTTAAGTAATGCGTTAGAAATAAATTAGTTACTAGAATTTTTCAACGTATGTTATAATTTAATTTTGATCTATACTGTTGCACAACCAAAAAAATTTCTAATTCATGTATACATTTCCATAGACATAATCCATTGAAATTCTAGCAGGAGTGTATTGTTACAATTGTCTTAGTGAAGTCTACAAACATTATTATGTGCCAAATATCCCTATATTTAGTAACAGGAGCAGATCGTAGCGCCGAATTATGCGCAAATCCTTCCATATCTGCAATGTATGTGTCGATCTAACTAGCCGCTATCTGCATAGTCTAATTAGTAGTCGGCTGTTTAAACCCACTTGTACATGTCACGGATGACAAGCTGCGCCGAAAGCGACCCGCAGATTATTGCATGCACAATGGGCTTTGTACAGGATCGGGGATCTAAGTGGCTATTGTCTTCGCCCATTACGACCCACTACAATCGCCATTTGAGCGCAATATTCGCAACGGTCAGCATCTTGCTGAATTTCAGGAACGCACCACTGCGCTAGCAGAACCGCCAGTGCCAAAAAGCGGAATAATATACACATTTGGTATTAAAGAAGTCAGTTTTGATGTGATTTCGGTTACGTAGATCCTTTGTGTATGCGTGTATTTAATGCCCGTGGGTCGGTTGCATTTTCTGACTTGCTTCGTAATATTTCGTGCTTTAACCCAGCGGGCTGGATACCTGGACACCGCTTCATAGAGAAACTAAAGTTAATAATGCGAGAAACCGCCTCTACGCGAGCTGTTTTAATGGTTTCGTTTGAATCCCACTAAGCTCGGACGTTTTGTGTTAATAATTACAATCGAGTAATTCACTTCAAAGGTTTTCTTTTGTGGCTCGGCTTTCGCTGTGTTGCACCAACATAAAGGGTCGTAACGGAAACTAAAATACGAAAAAAACTGAGTCTCTGTTATTCTAATTTTAATAATTAAAAACAGTCAGTATCAGAACGCAGCAGCAAATTACATGCGTCGTAATGGATACTTTTTATGCCGACGGAGTTACTAAAGTATACAAATTGAGCTTGTAAGGATCGGATTTAATATAAAAATGTGAATTTTATCGCAACGTAATTGAGGATTATGATAATACAAAGAAATTTAAGAATCCTACACTATTACTTTTTAGAGTGGATCGTAATGTAAACATATGGATATCCTTTCGCTAAAATTCGCATTATATCAGGAAACGATATTTGATTTTGTACATATACAGGCTGTCAAAAAGCAATCAAATAGCTATTTACATGCACCGTAACCATTGTATTTAAAACTTCAATTGGTAAGTTTGTCTTTAAATTAGTACATAATAACAGATGCCCCTAAAGCGCAATAGCACACAAATAAAATATTTCAAAATTCTGTATTTATTAAACAAAATATCTAACTTATAACTTAAGAAAAACAAGTGTATAATTTAATGTACCTCTGCTAATTTAATTGAGGACGATTTTAAAAGTGCGTACTACAATAAAAAATGTACCAAATACCAATAGAACATTTTTTTTTATTTGTGCAAAATTCAATAATCAATCAGAATAGTAGTACATTCTATGAGCTTATTGTATAGCATACCAAGGCGTGAGTGAAAGAAATTCTAGTGAAATCAGTCCATTATTGGTCTACAAGTTCTTTTAACCACTTCTTCTTAAGACGTCTGGAGGGAGAACCTTCTGTGAGAGGTACCACAAGTTAGTTCGACTAAAGCTCCAGGGAGGTGTGGTGCTTTACAGCATATTGATTGATTAGTTTTCCTATAGAGGAAATATTAATGTTCGTATAAAGCATTTGGTTAGTCACATACCAAGGAGTGCCTGTTATACTGCAAATGGTTTTTGACTGAAGTCACTGAATTATTTCAATGTTTTATCGGCTTGCAGAGCTCCAAAGATGACAACTATGTGTTCAAATTGGTTGTATTATGCATTTGAATAATAGTACTTTGTTGGCTAATGATAATGAGAAATGTCTTCCGATGAAATAATACAATTTCTTCAATTTTAAGTCGCTTTTCTTGCGTTTCATGACAATATGAGTTTTCCACATCAATCTACAGTCAAAGTACTTTTATTCACTTTGATTCTTCACGTAGCCACTATTCTATGTCATTTAAGTGAGTTTGTAAAGAAACTTATGCTGCTACTGGGTCTTCATTACAGGTAAGTATCGCCCTGTCGTCAGCGTATGTACCAATTTTAATTAGTGCTGCTGTAGGTAAATCAGAGGCATATAGAAGATATACAGAGGCCCTAACACACTCCCCTGCGGTATACTAGCATGCCTGTTTTTAATTCAGCATACTTTCTTACCAACTTTAACTTAAAAGATTCTATGAGTAAGATACGAGATAGGAGAAAATAATATTCGTAAGGAAACGTTTTCTTAATCTTGAAAAGTAGTTATCTATGCCACACTCTGTCAAAGGGCTGACTTACATTCAGAAAGACAGCGGTACAACGTTTTTTAGTTTGCAATGCAGTTTGAATTATGTTTGTTAAATGATTGCATGACTGAATTGTTGAATGCTGCTGTCTAAAGCCAAATTGATGATTACACAGCCATATCTGTTTCAGCAAATTTTCGTTAATACGTCGTAAAACTAATTTCTCAAGCAACTTTAACACCAATTATAGGAGGCTGATGGGACGATAGAAAGTTATTTCATTGGGAAGTTAATCAGGTTTAGAATTAAGAATTATCTGTACATATTTTAATTGTAACTACCAATAGGTAAGAGAATTTAAAAGTTAAAGAGAATTTGAAGAAATCGTAGTCCGTGTTCAAGTAATTGTTGAGTTGTGACCCGGAGTATTTTTGTTTCTTAACCATTGTATCTCGTGTTCAATGATATTTGAAGTGGAAATTGTAGTTTTGTTTCAACTTCCTTATTTAGTTCATTAGAATTTGGCTGAAAAATGCCGTCTAAGTAATTTGCAAATGCTTCTGCTTTTTCTTTGTCAGATTATAGACACGGAGGACCTTGATTGCGCATTTGTGAGATATAGGTTTGTGGTTGTTTTATATCTTTAGTGGCTTTCCAAATTAAATTGTCGTTAACAATTATTGATTGCAAGTACGTTTGGAAAGACTCATTCGGAACAGCTTTTAATTTATTTCTGAGTTTATTATTTAATTAATTAAACCTTCTCTTATCTTCGATACTGTGTATGCGGTACCATTGTGCCCTTGCTTTTCTTTTCTCCTTTATGATTTCTATAATTTTATTACAAATATATGGATTATAAATTTTAATGTTTGTTGGTTGGGATGTGGCAGTCCAGCCCGCATTTTCTATCGTAGTTATAAAATGGTTAGTAGCGCATTCTACTGTCAAGATGTTACTCAATATAAACCGTGAAGGTATCCCAGTTAGTCTTTTTATTACTGATCGAAGGGTTGAGTGTTTTATAGATAATACTTGTGCTAATTGTAGCTATAATCGGGAAATTATCAGACATAACATTATAATTGGAAGTGACACCCATGTAATTTAAGGAAAGCCCTTTGGTGATAAAGAAATCCAAGAGATCTGGGATTATGACTGTAATTAGGACTCCCAGTTGATAGTAAATTATAACTGTTGTCTGTAATAAGTTTAAGGAATGCTTTGCTTTTTGTTGTTGTTAAACGGAATCCCCAATCATTAGCAATAAAATCTTCACCTGCTAAAAATTTTTAGTGTTTCAAAAAACATTTGGTGAGTTAAATTGTGTCTCAGACGACAGTAAATGGCAGAAATTAATAATACATTTATGAGTTTTTTAACCTAAATTGCCGTTATTTCTAAGAATTTTGTTTTGCATTCTGGTTGTTTAAAATAGGTAATAAAATTGCCAATAAATAGTGTTGAACCACCGTGTGCAGTACCGTCAAGCTGTTTTGTATGATACGCAGAGTAATAGGATTTTTATGTACGATCTATTAGCAAATGATTCTCTGAGGCGAGCAAAATGTCTATATTATTTATGTGTAGTTTTTGGCGTTTCATAAAACTGCTTGAAAAAAGTTAGCTATTAGTGCATTAATTTGGTAATGGTGGCACTTAACATGCTTAAGGTTATGCTGTTTTGTTGAAATATTTTTTAAATACTTCACTTAAACGGTAAGCTTTATATAGATATAGTGAAAAACGCAACAGAAAAATAGTCCTGTCACATAAACGAATTCGTTGTTCCTCTGCCATTGATTTTTGAATATCCCGCTAGTTCTGCCTGCAAAATTGCATTAAATTGTACAAACTTTAGTTTGAAATACTTTATTTGTTATAGATGTTGTCAATTAGTGTTCTTGTTTACATTTTAAATCTGCAAATAATTAATTTTTAACTGTAAAATTCTATAAAAACTTTGTAAATGCAGAAATCTAGCCTTAAAATTAACTGCACATCTACTAAGTAATATAAAGATTTACTAAGATATTCATCATAACCCCATATGTTTTTAGTCAATTATAACCGGAACATCTAATGTTTATAACACAGTATATATTGTAAAAATTAAGTAATAAATGCTGTATAAATTGTTGCATGTTGCTAAATATGCACGTCATTGTCTGTCAAATACGAAAGGATCTATACTTTTAATAATAAAAATGACAAAATGTTCTCTTGTAATAAGTTACAAAAATTATTTTTTTTTTGTAATTTTTTCTCCAAACAGAGACAATATTGAATTCACACAATATTAAAATATATACGTTCACAAAAACAAAACCAATTTCGGTAAATTCAAAAAAATAATTAGCTTGAATACCTTAATACTTATTTAAAATTTGTATAACTGTTGAAAATATTGAGATTTGTAATTTTATAATGGCATAATCTCACAATAAGGTATAAAAAATTAGTGTTAAAACGTAAGTAAATACAGATAACCAATGACTTCCACCTTTTCTAAAAGTATATTTACTCAATAAGTAATTGACCTGACTTTTAATTAAAAATTAAAGATAATTTTTAATTGTTAAATCCAAATTCTTGTAAATACATTCTTTATAACTGACAGTATTTTCATTTGAAAAAGGACAATGTTAAGTGTAGAGTTGACGTAGCAAATTTTCTGATATACTTATTAATAATATAAAATGTGCGTCTGGTGGTAGTAAATTTTGCGATAACCCATCCACCGGCTTTACGAGGCGTGCTTTAAAAATTAGACTTAAAAACACTAGGGATTCAGGCAATGGCCACACATACAGGACAGATTTAGTCTACGCCCTGGATGTCCGAATAAATAATTGAGCACGGCTCATTTGAATCGAGACGAAGCTCTCGATGATTCGAGTTTAATCGCTCGCCGAGCACTTAATCCGAAAATCTGTGAAGCGCTGATTGATTAATGTCACTTTAATATTTACCTCCGCGCGGCCAAGTCTCTCGAACAACGCAATTACGGTATAAGCCAGCGCAATTTTGTGGGATGGACGATGCGCGCCTCGAGTTGAGCCGCACGTTTTAGATGACTACGCAACCTCAAAAAGCTCCCGTGGTAATGGAGTTTCTTAAGTGCAGTTTTAATTGGAACGACGCGCTATTTCGGATTAAAGGCAACTGAGCAGAGCGGAAAATTCGGCAGTAAATTATAGAACGACGTTCTAGTGTTGCTGTTTCCCACTCGCAAATGAAGCATTGGCGTATAGTCGCAGTACCTAATGTAGGGGGTGTAATTCATTTGGCGTTTGTATTGCCTAATCCTAATTCTCTTAACTACCAAGCAGACATTTCATAAACTGTTTCTGAATTACTTATTATACAGAGTCGTCGAGGTAAATCCGGAAAATATATAAACATAAAAATCATTCAATGTAGCCCCAATCAGCCGCCACGAATTTCTCGAGTCGCGATTCCTAACTTGCTGTAGGTCAACACAATTTTCTCTTTATCTATATGTGTGATTATAGAAAAGTTTAAGCTTTCCTTGGTGTTATGATGCTTTTTATTGACGTTCATTTCGACCATGTTCCACACACATATAGGAGTCAAGAGGATTGCAGTCGGGACTGGAGGGTGGTGACAAGTCAGTGGACCATTGGTAATGCAAATCGTTGAATAGCCATACCTTGAATCCTCCTTGCTTTTTGGGCCGCAATACGTATTTCCGCCCAGTGACTACCTTTTCTATCAAGGGTTTGACACCTGTTTTCGTCACGTTGATATAGCTGTTGGTAATTACATTTAGACCTTTCTTAAGTAAATGCGACGCCATATCTCCTTAGCTGTTAACAAGTATCATTACAGAGACGAAAATCTTTGTATTCATGATGGTAAACACTTAAATATAACGGGCATTTTTCTATTGAAAACGAATCTAAAATAACCCAGCACTGTCGTGCTTGATGTCATTCAGGAGCTTTTAACTTTCTGTCCACCTTGTCCCACGGAACAAAAGACTTATAGTGCATGCAGGTCTTGGTTTACCATTAGACTGATAGTCGACCTGGCTACGTCCACTTTTTGCCATGTCAGTCATGCACTTGTCTTGCGATCATATCTCTTGCAATGCGTTTCTCTTTCAACAGGTACTTCCTTCTGATAATCACATTCCCTGTACTTCTTGACTATGTCGTAAATTTGAATTTTTTTGTAATAAAGCCACGCAATAATTTCTGTCGACAATTTTCCGACGCGAAAAACTTCTAGAATACCCGATCTGTAATTGTATTCTCGGTTCATTTTGTCTACAAACATAGGTTGTTGATTACGTGAAGCTAACTTGTGTTACCTAAATAGGGTCATGATCATAAGACGGTATTTCGGCTTTCTCGCAATATAACCTAAAAAATCCCTGATTTATCTCGACGACCCTATATATATCATACGTTACGTGTTTTTTCTCAGTTTGGCACGTAAAATATTTGGTTTTTATTTTTTCACTTACATTGGATGACTATCAGTAATGACGTTTAATTAAGTGATCATTTTCACATCTGTAGCTCTTGTTAAATTAGCTTTATATGGGTATCTCTTTTTAAGGGTGGATATTCAAAATAATTTAACTAGAAATATTGAGCTTAATAAATTTGATTCACTATTGGAAATAAAATGTACTTACTTTATTTCAAAACAATCAAGGATGCTGTGACTTTTAGTTTTAATTATAATAATAACGGTACTGCTCCAACGCCCCGCTTAGGAGCACACCCTGCAAACTGAGAGGTTAAGGATCTCATATGTTCACTTTCTCTGCGCACCAACTGGGTGCGCGACGATGTAGCAGGCACCGCGTCTTAGAGGACCGTCATTATTACCCCTTGTTTGAGCGAACTCAGGTACTCAATTATTTTGAGTGACTAAGTAGGTCACCCGCTAGGCATCAGAGAGCACCGGAAAATAAACTCGGGTCCGTCAGCATTGCAACTTGCCCCTCAACCACAAAACCACGTTGACTTTTAGTTTTAATTAGTTATTCAATATTAGCCAGTTTTTGAATAGGAATTGTGATTGCTCATCATATTCTTTAAAGATTAAATATAAAAAGCATTGCTTTTTGGAAGGTGTATCCTAAGAATTAGGGGGTAGTTAAGGTAATGCCGTTCCCCAGACACCATAATTAAAATTAGTTTCTAATACCAGGTTTTTGATGGAGATTTCACCGTTCGTTGAGGTTACCAACCTGGATCAGAAAAAACAACAATAAAGGATTTCCCGTTTCAAATTAATTAGAAACACTAATAAAATAAAACTCCAAAAATAAAAACCTAATTGAACATAAGTAATTCATGACAATGTTAAAGAAATATTAAATCAACAAGCGCCTATAGATGGGGACATAGTGTTTGACGTTCAGTCTTAAGCCGACATCAAAGATAAAGGTGGTCTTTAACTACAAATTACGATAATCGGGCTAAGAAATTGACTGGTTAAATTAGTAATCTATTATATATTTATCGGTCATCTATACTAACTCTGGTAGAAATTAAGCAGGTGGGTCAAAGATATTCTTTTTTTATTAAGAGCTGTTTGATCTATGCCTTTGGTGGCACTGCAGCTTCACGGACTTATTGTGCATCTCTCATTTTCTTTACAGTTCTTTTTCCAGTATCCTCGTTGCTTGTACCAGTATGTACAAGTCCCTTACTGGATAGTTGCTATATTCTTCTGGTTACATTATTTCCATAACTAATTTGCCTTTTATGAACTAAAGCATTAAATATATTTATTAAGCGTAATATATGGATAGCTGTCTCTATTTTCCGGCTGGTGCGAGACTGAGATTGTCTTGGTTTGTTGTCACACGACGTTCTGCCTTTTTTGAACTACCGCACCCATAAACTCACATTAAACACATCCATAATACCATCACCACATATCTCACTTAACCAGCGATGAATTTCAATCGGTGTCACACTACGAAAATGGAGAAAACGAATGATTACAGGCTGTTCTTGTAATAAAAACGTCTCCATTTTAAATATAAAAAACCTTATTCACAACGCAGCCGCTAGAGTCCTGTGTGGCGCATAATGCTGTCATCTCTGTCACGCATTCACAAAGAGTGCACGCGTATTTTGAAATAAACGCATGTTTCTATCTGTTCCCAGTCCTGAGAAAGAAATTCGGAGGTGTTATTACTTGAATGCATCTTGTAAATTACTCAGTATTCAACTGCTGCGACACGTGTTACATTAGGTATAGAAGAGGTTTACAGAACTGAAACTTATCAGATAGATATACAAATCTTAACAGCCATATATATATATATATATATATATATATATATATATATATATATATATATATATATATACTGCTCTATCGCTGTAAATCCACCCACCACACCACTAGATCCCGCCGTAGTCAACGCCCCGAAATCTTGGTGCCGCTCGTGGATTTATCCGCACTTATGAAGTACGTGATGACGTACAGGTTGACTCTCTATGGGACCGTCGGATTCTTCTGAATAGTCTTTGTGTAATGGAGGCTGTTCTTTTGCTGTAAATTGCCTCCCCCACACACGCATAACTGGATGCCGTCAAAGTTGATGCGACCAAATTTTGATTCTGTTTATAGACAATTGTGCGAACTTCATTTCCTTGCATGGCCTTTTCTTGTTCAGCTTTTTTCCTAAATCAGTAGTGCCGATACTTCTCCGCATATCCGATCAAACTGCCTTTAATTCGACCTACGTTACGCTGATTCTACTTCCACTTTCTTTTCGTGTACTGCGACATTTTCAATTTCAATGCGTTACTAATTTCCTAAATTTAATTGAGTAGCTCTGAATACACAAAACAGTCATTTATTTTTCTGAAACCTCTCTACAAAGATTTTTTATTTTAAATTTATTGGTATTTAAGAAGCTGTTACATGCAATGTTCAACGAACTTAAAAAGTTTGTTATTGAATTCTATATGTCTGTCGGTCGGTTTGTCAGTCCGTCACAAAATTTGAGATTTTTTAAAATTTGAAAATGGATTCTTATAGGAAATTTTACGCTGATTTCAAGTTCGAAATTAAAAAATATCTATCTCGAATAGTTTTTAAGATATTCGACTTCGAATTTCGGGAAAATTTTCGACATTACGATTTTAAATGTGATTCTTATAGGAAATTTTACGCTTGAATTCGAAAATGAAGTTGAAAAAATTCTATGTCGAATAATTTTCGAGATATTCGATTTCCAATTTTTAAGTTCGTTCTGGGATTGCTTACAGAGCAATCTCTTCGCCGGCCCCATGTTTTATTACTGAAACTACATCATTTAGTTAAAAAATCATTAAAATTGTAGTGCTATAAATTTTTTAGGTGTACCAATTGGCGTTGTGTATTCAATGGGAACGGTCATGTTATCTGTACTATCGCTGTGACTGAAAGGTCAGTTGTACTTATTTATTGTAATTTTACGTTTGTTAATTGATACGAGATAAAATTGCACACATATAAAATAGTAAAAATACTTAGTTTTAAATAAGCCTTTATATATAAACAATGCAAGCTCTTTCACATCTAGTTTTTACCCAAAATTGTAAGTATCCCGTAAATTTTTAGGAACCAGCTACAAATGGAATGATATCGACATACTTCTTTTGTTTCATTAGGATCCACTTACTGGTACTGCAGCCTCCAGGGCTTATTGTGCTTACTAACGTGCAACTTACAAACTAGAACTTCACATACACCCATGAGTTTTTAGAGAGACTCGAACTCGTTAGCAGCAGTCCTACATAATATATATTTTATGTCGCATCTCAATATTAAGCGTTTCAATAATAAGGTTATCCATTTAGTAGAAGTCAAAGAATGCCATCAAAGCTCTTATAAATCTAAAAGCGCCAAGTACTATATAAATAAACCAATCTAACTATCAAATAGTTATATAGACTTTGATATTAAAACACCTGAGCAAAATATAAGCCAAAGTGCTAGCAAAAAATTCTAAAACTAGCACCACAGTTTGTGTTCGTTGTAAAATTTCTGTCACCGCAGTTAAAAACAAATATGAATTAAAAGTATTATATACTGCAAAAGTAAAAAGAATACCTAAAGCATTTGAAAAATACATGGTGATAATTATAAACGCAATACTAGAATTAAAAATTGTAAAATACATTAACGTGTTACGTGCCAAAACAGGAACATATACAAAACTTTTACAATAAAAGTCTTTGTTGTGTTAAATGTACAGAGAAACACTAAACTATATAAAACCTAAATAAAACAAAAAGTCCTTGTAGCAAGTGTATGATAAGATACATCCATACAACTATACAGGTTGTGTTTTGTATAAGGAACTACTATTAAAAGCATTTGCTGCACATAAAGAAACAGCAAATAATAAACAGATTATTATTCATTCGGTCAGGCGACATAGACACTAAAGTTGTCATTGGTAAATCACATCAACCACAAATCATAAATCGTTTTTCAACCACAAATAAAACTATCACAATAACAATAAAGTGATATAGATAAAAGCAAACCAATAATGAATGGCTTTATAAAATAAATATTAAATATGTTAAATCTACTAACATCCCTTGTTTCAAAGATATCTCAATTAATTAGTACCTTAAGATTTTATTCTAAAGCTCCAATAACCTACAATAGCATAGGACTAAAATTCCAGTATTTATATAGCAACACCAAGTTAATGTAATGCTAATTTTAAAAGCACACTATTGAACGAAAAATTTCTAACTATGGTGTTTATTTTAGGCCACATTTCGATGGTACGATACATGGTACTATACATGGTACTATACATATTGTTATTAGAGACAATAAATCAACGTTAACTCGATAAATATACTGATAGTAATAGAGCATTAGTTAAGACCCATTTACTATTAACAACTCACTGTCCGCTATTATAAGCAAATAAAAATGAGCAGTTTGAACACTACTTTAATACTCCTGTTATATCTGGAGTAGCAATTAATGTAAATAGCGTACGATAAGGCAATACATTAACGACAATAAAAGATAGAAAACCTACAAGAACCATAAGCTTCTATAATTTGAGTTTTCTCTCCACTGACGAAACAACTTATTGACCTTCTAATTTAAACAAACTTCATGATGTCTTAGATTTTTGTGTTATTAAAATTAAAAGCATAAATTGCCTAAAAACTAAATATGTTCTTGCTTAACTTTCTAATTGTTCACTTATGTGAATTTTTGTGAAAGTAACAAACAATTTCTTGCGAAAAGTCGCTAAAAAGTTATAACTTTTTAAAGCGCTAGTATTTGCCGATCATTTAAGAAATGTTTTAGAACCATGTCCCTCAGGAATTACTGCAGAGGAAGAAACAAAAATTTGTATGTTTCTCGAGTCACTCTTTTTTAAGGGGGTATTTTAAAACCAAAAAAGTAATTTTGATAATTAGCAGTTTAAAATATAGTAATGCATCAGCACAGTACTTTATTATAAGTAAAATACTTAAATAATTATCAAATATTAACATTTAATTTATCATCAAGTTGTTTAATGCTTAGTTTAGTACTTACATCGGGATATCTTCTTGGCCAATGGAAAGTCTCCAACGTAATTCTAATAAAAAGACTAGCAAACTAGTAAGCTTACTTTCACTTCTATTCAGTGTTTGAGAAATTGTTCTATCTAAGACTAAAGTCATTGCTTGAAAATAGTAATTTTTTTGGCTTTTGTAAGCACGGTATTGTTAATTAAGTTCATAAAGTAGTAGATTAACCAAGCTTTCGATAAACAAACCCAAAAGTATCTTCCCCGCAGACCTGTACTAGGCGATCAAATCCTACTGCTACATTGGCATTACGTGGTTAAACATCACGATGAATTCACCTCACTTTACAATATGGAGTACCGCAGGGTATTGTCTGTGGTCCACTGTGACATCTATTATTTATAGCTGATTTGCCGACAAGGCCATTAACTAAAATATTAACTTGTCCTCTATTCTAATGATGCAGTTCTGTTATCATCCCACTCAGATCTGATCGCGACATCACATAATTGTCAAATTTGTCTCGAAAAATTGTAACATTGACTAAGAAAATAGCGTATCGAAGTCAATGAGGTTAAATTCATACGTTACGTTTATACTAATCTAAATGGCAACCAGATGACATAACTAGAAACTGTAAAATATCTTGGAATGCACTTTAATGGATGCCTCACATGGAAGCATCACATTTGAACAAAAGAAAACAATTTTGGTGAAATTGTAAAACGTGTACTGGTTAATTAATCGGAAATAAAAACTAACAACAAATACAGTTCTTTTTTATTAAACTGTTTTGAGACATACAGCTTAGGGTCACTATCGATATCATCAGAAGGTATTATGAACAACTATACACAATCCATGGCATGTGCCTAAAAAGGTAATAAAACTTGATCTTGAAGTAAATTCAATTAACCTGTTAATTACAAAAGTAATTGTTACCTATCGTGTTAAATTCAGTGTTCGCCCAAACAAACCGGTTAGTCATCTTTTACATGACGGTGAAATACAGAGAATTAGAGTCTAAAAGATTTAATTACAGAAAATATACTTGAGTAGTTTACTTTTAGCTTTAGTTATACTTTACTAACAATATAATATTAATACTTGTTTTTGTTTTATAATTACGTACATTATTTCAACTTTAAATTGATAAATTGAATAACCACTCATTCCAAGGCACGCTGTAATTAAAACATAGCATATGGCCACGTACTTTCATTAAAAAATATAAAATTAAAAGGCTTAGCCATAGACGCTGCTGTACAATATAGTATTAAAAAAATAATAAACGTGGAAACGTAAAAACTCGAGCCCTACTGTAGGCTGCAAATCAACTTGATTAATAGAACTGACTACCTTTAATCACTTGAGAGCGTTAGATAAGTAACGTTTTTCAATATGGTGTAAAAATGTCATTGAACTGTTTAAGTTTGGCAAATGCTCTTAGGCCCAATTGCCTATACATTGGAGTTTTGGCATACTACAATATGTTTGTCTTTGCCACAAAAAATGTTCATTTATTTTAAGCAATAGAAAATTCAAAAATTTCCTAAGATTTTTCATGATTTTACGAATTATTTTGTGTGCAAAGTTAAACGCAAACAAGACTGATATACGTGTTATAACATTTTCAGTAATACAATAAAAAACAGTATCATACTGTTTTAAAAAAAAATTACTAATAATCGACGTGTTTTATAGCACATGTAACTTTTTAGTACGTTACAGTAAATCACTTAAAGTGCTGAAAGTTAATGTCGTTTGTTGGGGTACTTGAATAATAGCTAAAAGCAATATTACCCGACTTTTGTTGTAGTCACAACATGCAAGTAAATATATGCTGCTAAATTTTTAAAGTATTTTTTGTATTGAATATAGGTTCAAAATGTTAGTTTTATAATTTATTTCAGCGATGCAATTCTACTTAATTTTATAAAGACATAAAAGTTGTAAGTTTTTTTGATCAAAAATGTATAACAGCCACCTAGATTTCAATTATATTTGTTTGTTTTTAAGTGAAATACAATAGAGGATTTGAATATTTTTGTTTTTAGTTATTTTGTTAATTGAAATATAGATTAATTGAAACTGTAACTAAGTAATAAGCTCCTATCAAATCAGTGTGCAACAATAGCGCCAAGGAAGCATATTAAAGGACATATTTGTATTTCGAGCAACACAAATACATTTATCAACCCCGAAAAACCTCCAAATGTCAGTAAAACTATTTACGTAGATAATGTTATTTTTTGTTTAAAATAGATTTTTTAGCGGGTTGAAAACTGATTCAGCTGTGCAAAGCATTGGTGATTTAATGACAAAATCTTACACACAGAAAAAAGTTGTTCTAAACTAACAGAAACTATTAAAAATCTTGATATACATTTTTTATAGACTTTTTACAACTACCACTCTTAAATACAATATTTGATGGGCTGCTGTAAAAAGGATAATAACAAAATACAGCAATAAAAAGCACGTCAAAGTATAAGCACAAACTTGAAGAAACAGAATCAGCTTTTCGAGTGAATAACAGCTACACATAGGATACAAAAGAATAAATAATTCTGTCTAAATAGTAACATCTCAGCAGTTACAAGAAAACAAAAAGTGGAACAAGTTACCGTGTCCTGCAACCGTACAAGAATATGGAAAGTGTTAGTAAATGTGATTTCTATACTATGGTATTCGTTTACGTTAACTTTGTTGGTGTAGGTAAGTGTTTTTGAGTCCGATTTATAATCCTTTTTTTCAGTAATCTGGTGTAGATGTTGATTAGCCTATATTTGGCTATCCTCGTTGTGCCTTACAGAATTTTATTGTGCTTATGACAATTATGTCTATCTCGTAGCTATACTGTCTCCTCTAGGTTTTTTCCGAAACGAATGATAAAGATTTGTTTTATGAATTCCCTCAGATGGACGGTAAGTGCCGGCTACGAAACGCAAGAGTAGAATGAGACGTCGTCTGTCCTTTCCAGTGCCTCAAAGTAAGAAGTTTCTGATTATAGTCGCAATCAAGTACGCTAACGTCTACTTACACCAAGTTGCAGAACTAAATGTAGTCATGTAGTATCTTTTTATTCTACAAAAAATAATTAGCATTAAAGATACATGTTAAGACCGTGGCGATTAGCAAATGAAAGCTTGATGGTGTAGTGGGAAATTATAAATATATTAGAGATTATAATCACTCATCTGGAGTCAAACGACAGTCACCTCTAAGTAGTCTGTTATTGGTGTAGGGGTTAGTTATTATTCCAGATAAGACAATTAACACAGTTGTCTTCCTTTGGCTAATAGAACTTAGTTGGTAGAAGCCTGATTGTCTGCGGTAGGGACTCTCTTGATCATTTGAGTGTAAGACTTTCTAAATACAAGGGAATAACATGACGTGGGTGCTGCACGTGATAGAACCTGTTAGGATGATACGGCAGTTCAGGGCTTGGAAAATGCTGGTTATCTCATGTAGCTCGCTGGGAATACGCCTGAGCAATTAACGCGTCTTGCAGCTCTCGTCTCACTAGTGCTGCAACACTACATATCTTACGTAGTGCGGGGCGGCAAAATGATCTCGTTGAGCGTGGTTAAGCTTTTGGCAGCAGTGACACGGTCCAATATCTCTCCTCTTGTAGGGTTATCTGCATAAAATACTGGATGTTAAAAACTGTTTATTCCATCCTCTGAACTTTGACAAAAACAACAGGCATCAGGCTTTTATAATTTGTTTTTTGCATACGGCGCATTTATAGGATTTATTGCTCTCAAAGATTCTCCTTTACCATGTTGTTAGAGAAGATTTCTGGTACTCAACGCAGCAACTTCCGGAGAAGTTTTTTGGAGGGCAATTAGTATGTTTAGGAGATACCACTGCCTTCTATTGGCTTAATCGCCCTTCTGTAGTCCTCTGGGGTATATGACCAAATAGATATAGCTTCAGCCCGGTGCCTTGCTTTAGAAAAGTTTAGGTACTAAGTCCTCAGCAACAGCTCTAACTAATATTGCTATTAGGAAAATTATTTGAAGCTATGATTCTTTGCTATCGCCTCCAAAAGATATACAAAATTATGGTCGTTAATCTCAAAAGTGGTAGAGAATGTGTAATAACCGTAACAGACACATGGACTGTAACGTGCAACTTTGAGAAAAAATTGCCACCATACCAAACAAATACGCTTCCTGGAAGAAATAAATTAGAAGCTGTACAATTAGCCAAATGTCATAGCTTCGTGTAAAGATTATTTTACACTATTTCATACATGAATCATTGAATATTCAATTCATTTAGTTTTTAGTATATTTAATATTATTTAGTGCATACTTAGTATTACAGTATGTTAAAGCCAATAATATCGTTTATACATTTTTTTGTATATAATGGGATTATGTGCTCCACAGTATAACTTTATTGGAACATTTTTAAAAAAAGTTAATGTTAGAAGAAATCTACAATAGTTTATTAAAACTTAAATACATGCTAATAAAATGCCACTATGTTAGAAAGTATTGAGATTAATTTTTAAAAGTTGGTGTAAAACTGTTAGATGGTAGCGTTATCATTCTATATATTGATTAACAATAACATTTTAAATGACATTACACTCATCGCCAATTCTAAAATTTTAATATATTTGGTAGATAATAGTGTCTAACTGAAGTTAATTGAATAAAAATATGTACTATAAAAATATATCAGGTGACAAACACGTATAACAGCATTTACAACACTCATTAATATGAAGCAAGTTAACGGAAAATGACATTGTCAAAATTGTAGTAAATCTAATGAAAATTTGGCTAATCTCAAATGCTCACTAAGTGTTTTAATACTCCTATTAATTGTTTCAAAAATATACATCTATTCTAAGAAAAATTGTAAATTTAATTGTTTATGGACTTGGAAAACAGCGTGACGTTACCTCATCAAAGTCCGACATCATTCCATCTGAATGCGACAAGAGTTAATTTAAGCGTGTCGACATGTCTCAATGTCAATAATTTTACTGGCGAAGAAGCAGTAGCAACTGGCGGAATACGCTTATTAGTTAAATCGTCTATATCCCTGACTTATGAGATATATAGAGTACATCAAGAAAGCTTTTCAAGCCCTAAATTATGCACGACATAAAAGGGAAATTGCAGATTAACAAATAATGTGAAACGTGGATTTTTCTCATTTTGCTTCTTTTAGTTTGCGGAGTATTTAAATTACCATCCCATTTAATTAAACTGCTTTTAAACACAATTTTATTCAAAAATACATATTATAGTTTTAAAGAGTTTATTATAGTTGTATGATAAAGCTAAGTTTTTTACTTCAACTTCTGTTTGTAAAAATATTAAACAATGTAACTTATTGATATATAAAGTAAATCTTGTAAAGAATTTATAAGAAAACATGGGGCCGGCGAAGAGATTGCTCTGTAAGCAATCCCAGAACGAACTTAAAAAAACCTTTCGATTTCGATTTCGAATTTCGGGAAAATTCGAAATCGAATATCTGGAAAATTATTCGACATAGAATTTTTTCTTCATTTCGAATTCAGCGTAAAATTTCCTATAAGAATCACATTTAAAATCGTAATGTTGAAAATTTTCCCGAAATTCGAAGTCGAATATCTCGAAAACTATTCGACATAGAATTTTTTCGATTTCATTATTGAAATCAGCGTAAAATTTTCTTTAATAATTACTCATAAAATCGAAATATCGAAATTTTCCCGAAATTCGAAGTCGAATATCTCGAAAACTATTCGAGATAGAAACTTTTTGATTTCGATTTTGAAATCAGCGTAAAATTTCCTATAAGAATCAATTTTAAAATTTTAAAAAATCCATAATTTTGTGACAGCGACAGACAGACCGACAGACCGACAGACATATAGAATTCAGTAACGAACTTTTTAAGTTCGTTGAATATACTTGGATAATAAAAAAAAACATGTACTATTTCTTTCAATTTTGTATTTATTAGATATACAAATGTATGAAAGCCTGGGATATCTGAGAAACATTGTTTCACGTTCCCACCTTGTTTTGTTTTAATTAAATTAATGATATATCCGAAAAGACAATTATAGTCGATTGAGTAACTTCTTCTTGGAGTTGTACAGATTAGTTTTACACCATCTTTTATTGTTTAGGTGAAGTAGTTTAGAACTGCATCGATGTCTTTAGTTATTTGTAGTCATGTTTGGCAAAGCATTTTCGTGTTCAATAAAAACTATTTCAGTTTATTTGCCTTTAATTAGCTTCTTAAATGGGCTGGATAGTAGGTACATTTTTGAAAAATAAAAGACAAGTTTGTTAAAGGTTTTCTGGAGAATAATATCCAGTACGTCGGGTTGATGGTCTTTTTAGTATAAACAATGCAGAGTGATTTAAAATAATTGATTCGCAATTGTAAGTATACAATTCAAAAACGACAATTATGATGTAAATTATATTTGATTGTACTTACGTTCAAGTTTGTAAATGTAGGATGTACCCCCGCCGGCTCTACGGGTAACATCTAGACGGTAACAGAATTCATCCCACACACAATTAAGAATGTCTTGTGTTACTGAGTTCATCGCAGCTGTGATACAGTTTTTTAGGTGGTATAAAGTTGTTGGTAGAGGTTATACTTTTACGAATCTCTACAAGAAAAAGTCGCAAGATGTAAAGTTACGGGACCTCGGCAACCAGAATATAAGTGCTCAATCATCATTCTCATACAGCCTGTATATAATTGAGGTAAAAATTCATTTATAAAACGTCGAATATTTTGATGCCAAGAGGTTGGAACTTTTCCGTCCTCTTTTCGGAATATTTATATGAGGAAGATATCAGTTTCGCAAAATCACGGAATACGCTACCCTAGTAACTGTGTCGCTATCAAAAAAATCTAGGCCCATAAACCTTTATTCTCGATAAGGCACAGAACATATTAACTTTCGGGGAGTCTTTTTTACGTTCCAGTATCGCATGGGGATTTTGTAGCCCCCATATTCGAACATCGTATCGGTTTATTTTTTTACTTACGTAAAACGTTCTCTCGTCATTAAAAATTAAATGCACCAGAAAAGTGTTATTAAACTATATTGAAAGTCTGTTAATAAGCATAAGTACCAGAGTTAATAATAAAGGATTTAATTTGTTTAAGTCAGTGTGTAATTAGTATAAGGTGAGTCTAAATGAAATTACTAGTTAATGTTGATACAATAAATGAAGTGGTTTCGTTTTTACCTAGGTTTAATTACTTTTTGATTTTGCCTGTAAATATCCCTGTTTTACGTACATACGAATTTCTGGGTTGCATTCTTGTCCATTGTTTTAGTATCTTGATTTAGTGAATACAATCTCGATAGTTTGCTCTTTCATTACTAGTACTTCTTTAGTTAATTCCGTTTTTATTTCTTTATCTGAAAGAGAAAGTGTAACATTTATAATAACTACAGATACCGGTTTATCATTTGGGTAAGTATAATATTGTATTTGATTTTCTGTGAAGCAGTTGATCGTGTTCGAAAGATATTCTTTTTGGTTAAATTAATACATAATTCACATGTATTTTAAGACGTTTTAAATGTTTCCTATTAAGGTTTTATGATTTACAATACTACGTAATTAAAAGGGCGGGATTTGGGTATTTGATGTATTTATATTTGATTGCGTATTATATACTACATTTGAATTATTGTTGTTAGGAGATACTGTACCAAGTATCTTTATTTCTAAATTTAGTGGAAGATATAGATATAGATATAGATATATATATACTTGAAATACTGCTTTTAAATTTAGTTGACAAGTGGTGATAAGTTGTCGATTTTTGCACTTGAAAATCCATTTTTAGTTGATTTGACGAGATCGCTGTTGATTTTGTTGAAAAATATATAAAAGAACTCTTTTGAAGTATTTTAAAGTACCTATTAAGTAAGTCACGCTGTAAAGTACAAATGAGATAATACTGGAGAAAAACAACACCCAAGAGAAAACTCCATAATCTAACGTATAGAGGTTGTCCTAGGTGGCGCACGTTGTGTGTGGCACTGTCATGTTATATATTACAATATCACTTGCTTTGTTCCTTAGCCTGTTGATGATTGTTTATGCTTAACTTTGCCACTAAAAACCTATAATATAATACACACACTTTTGATGTCTTTTTAAATCTATAATAGGATTTTTGTCACAAATATTTAACTTCGCAATTGGTTGCAATAGTTTACTAACGTTGACCCATGCTTTACGTTTTCTTAGATTGTTATTTATTATCCACTTTTTACCATTATTTTGGGCGACAAATCTGGGTAGCAAAAGAACTATTGTGTCAAATTATGTGTTTCCTTTCAGGAGAAAATAAATGAAAAACCCAACGAACAACTACTTGTGTTTTTCTTAGTTTGTAGGCGACTGAATTTTACTTGTTCGATTAGTCAAAGTGTTTTGGGCAAGTTTTGATAGAGTATAATATAAACTTTCTTCTAACGGTCGTTTCAAATCATGAGATTTAAATTTTTTGAGTTACTTGGAACGTTCGTTATCTGTGAGATTAAATTTTCTTTTCGGAACCTTTACAACCATTTTTTAAGATAAACTATATTATCTTCGTAACCCTGCAATTACTTTTCTTTAAGTGGAACATAAAAAGTATGGAATACCTGACATGCTCTGCATCGGATGTCATTACACAAGACACTACAAGTGTCTCTTGCTTTTTGAAGTTATGTCAACTGCTGCATTGGGTATTATAATATAACTTGACAATGATGGCATCTACAATAGTGTTGCAATACTTGTTAAACTTATATATTGTAATTTCGACACTTGCGAAACTACCTATTATAAAACTTTGTAGCTGAATAGGTATTATAGATTGTAAGTCTAATTAAACAATCGAAACACTTAAGATAACCCTACCATTCTATGCTTACGTACTCGCTTTCTTGAATCTGAAATATCTTGGGATTAAAAGCAAACATCTACTGCGGAAACTAACTTGCAGTATTTCGCTCAATTTGTTGCCCAAGCAGTTACTTCGCGTTTCGAGCTTTCTATTATTGGGAATCTTTCCCCTTAAGTTTAATTTACTATAATAGCTCAAAGGCAAATAGGTTATTTCCTGTATGCGAGGCTGTGCAGAGGTCGGGTTTGCCCAACGATTAGGCCGGCCAACTCCCCATCCCGAAATCCCGTGCGATGCTGACCTGGATACGCAAACGAGAGTTGCGCGGTTCATCCCTCAACTGCATGAAACAGAATTCGTTTGTTTGGTTGATCAATACGCAGGAGCGATACCGCCTCGGCTTGCATGCATTTTTCAGCGTGTCTGCGTCTATCGGTTTCAGCTATTTGCTCACGAGAAAATCAGCTCCAGTACCGATAACAGCAATACCCATTAAAACAAACTGAATTATGAAGCTCTCAAAGCCGCTTATTGTTGCGTTTTATTTTTGGGGGGTTGTAAGACCCCATTCGATGGCCAAGTCGTAAATAACGGCTATTTCTCTGGTGTCTATAAATTGATGTAGCGTCGTATGATACTCTCATAATTTTTTGTAAATTTTGTCCTACATTTTGTTATACAGTTTCACTTTTGTTGTTACTAACGTCATAAATGTATATTTTGTGTTATAAATTATACATATACATATATATACATATATATATATATATATACATATATATATATATATATATATATATATATATATATATATATATATATATATATATATATATATTTGTCTGTTAGGTAAACACAGTAGTTGGTTAATGCTATTTATCTTAGTGATACTCAGGAATTCCAGTTGATATAAGTTTCTTTTTTGTATTTACAAATATTTTGTTGTTTTGTTCTGACATATATCCTTCTGCCTCAGTATGTATTGCAAAAGTTAGCTAAGGTATAAACAATTAAAATAATTTTTTATCACTTATCCTTAACAACTCTGTTTATGCATATCATTTATTAAACAATTAAACAATTCAGATACAATGGTCGTATAACGGAAAGATTAAATCTGATTTTTATATTGCTAAAGACGTTTTCTTTATTTTAGATATCAAGTATAGGAATACAGAGCCGCGATTTAAATCCAGAATAATTTTATGTTGTATTGTGGAAAAGCGGAAAAGTCGCAAAAAGCGCAAACTCCTATTAAGTAACCCAAGTTAGCTTTACATAATCAACAACTTACGATTTTCGACAAAATAAATAGAAAATACAATCACAGAGCTGCTATAATTGAATCACACAAGAAAATCGTCTGCAGAAATTATTACTTGATTTGCCTACAAAAAACGCAAAGTTTACAACGTAGTTACGAAGTGAAAGAAATTTGATTACTAAAAGGTGATAACTATTAATGGGGTAATTTAGAGCCAACGATCTGACTGCTAAAGAAATAAAAAATTTACTCGTAAATTGAAAGAGAAGATCGATGAGCAACATGGGCGAGGTATGACCTGGCAAAAGATATAGACGTGGCAAGGTTGATGGTTAGTCTAACAGTGCACCAGAACTTGCAGTACAAATCTTTGTTTCTGAGAAATCGCTCACAATTAAATGAGAAAAACAAAGTGGACACTAAGTTAAAAGTTCAAACATTGCTGAATGACCTAAAGCATAACAACGCTGGCTTTCTGAGATTCTCTTTAAATTTTTTACTTTTTTGCATTTAGATCATTGTTTATTTTTTCTTTTGTTTCATTATATGTTTTCTTTTCTATTACCCCTTTTTAAGTCTATAGCGTGTTGGGTGTCTGTATTTTAGAATTTTTAATTTGATGTTGATAGTAATGCTAGTAGATTATGATAGGATCTTATGTTTGCACATAAATATGTTTATTTCTAAATTTCTGAACCTTCAGTTTATCAGAATTATAATAGTTTCTTATAATTTGACCATATTATTATTTGAGGTAATTTCCAGATATAAATATAATAAATATATAATATATAAATAAAATACAAATAAAAAAATTTGCGAAATTTAAAAAATGTGTTTGTTATAACAGTCAGTTCTTCATTCATTTCGGTCTCTCACCTCGTATTCGCCAATATAACCTTCTATTTTACCCTTTCCAACTTTAGCCCATTATGAATGTTTATACACCTGTATTAACTTAATATGTGTAGTACTTGTCTGAAGTTTTATCATTATGATTCAATCAGAGTAGAAAGTAAAAGCCATTGTAGATTTATTCATTTTGTGTACTAAAATGTTAGGGATGTCGTATCGATAATACGTGCTGTTGTTTCCAGCATAGTATTATATGTCATATTTAGTGGGGCATTTATCTGTTTCTAACCAATGAATTATTTACGTCCAATATATCAATATTAAGACGTTCCATTTTAGATACACTATTGTTCAGTTTTCTAAGTCTATATAAATGCATGGCATTCTTTGTCATGATTTTCACAGTTGTCTTAGTCATATTTAATATTATCTGACTCCTCATTGCCGATTGGAAATTGAATGGTGTTCTCTCTAACAATAAGTATTGTTATTTGACAATATTTAAAACTGTTTTCCTTAAATTCGAATGGGAAACTATTAATCTTAAATATTTTGTCTTAAAACTTTACCTTAGTGATTGCACCAGTATTATTCAATTTAAGATCTTTAATAAAGTGGTTACTCGTTGCTATTATATTCTCATGTTGTTGATCACTTAATGACGCATTCGCATTTAAGGATGATTTTTTCTTTCAATGACAAGAGAGTGCTCTTACCACCTGCCATTTCCTCCACCCGAATTGGTTATAACAGTGGTCATTCGGTCGACATAGCCTTATTAGTTAACCATCAGAATGTACCGCGAGCAGATGAGATTGTCACATTAAGTACACATATTTTTGTGTATGAGATGACAATATGCAACAAAAAAAACATACATGAATGATTATAAATATATACATATACATATATATTTATATATATATATATATATATATATATATATATATATATATATATATATATATATACTGTAAGACTGACGTTTACATATAAGTAGACCAGTTATACATATACCTTGGTAATGCTTATTGTGCTGACGTTCACAATAATTGATAAATGATCGATAACTAAATACTATAGTAGGACCTTGCTTCGAAATAGATATGAGTCAATAAGCAGGTTTTCTTATATACAAAAAGAAGGTCTAATTTTTTAACTATTGGTTGTAGTCTTCATCTTTTAGTTTTATTTAAACTTGGTTTCGACTTTGTGTTTAATAGTCCAGTCCACCCTCCTGCAATTAAATTAGTACAAACAATTCGAAGATGTTTTGTTGTTTCAAGGTGATGGGGTTCAAGGTTAGAGGACAATAAATTCATACAACTACTTATTTAAAGCCATGAATTTGTATTTATCTTTATAATAAAAATTTTTATTTTTACAGTTTTATGCGATTCAACTTGATAATGTACAATTGAACTTTTGATAACGGCTGTTTCATTAGGGTGATCACCAAGATGGAGAAGTTATGCATACTTTGTTTCATATCTTTTAAAGAAGTTTGAAAGTGGTTTGCTAATTTGTTTACTGGTTGTTGAAGTATTATTTTTCTTCCAGATACGCAAGATAGTATTATGCAAAAAAAAATAGTAACGGTACTATTTATGCAGTTTTAGTTTTTTGATAAAACGTACACACTTGGATCAGAAAGCTTCTGATGTTAGTTAGGGTTTCCAAATACTGCATTTTTATTTTTATGTAAGTATACTGAATAGCTTTTTAAATTTTTATAGTGATTATCTTGACTAAGTATGCACTTAGAAAGTACCTATGTTTGCTAGTGCTGTTATTTAACACAAATAAAAGACTTAATACAGTAGATTTTTATGTGAGCACACTCCAGGTAACGGATACTTTACCGCATAGTGTTCTTATGATTTGCTCTAGTATTTAACATGGCATATTTTTTTGCCTTTTCTATTTGGTTCAAAATCAACAACAAATAGCCTAAAATAATCTTTAATAAATGTACCATACATTCGTCCTGTATACATTACGTCTTTCATGCCTGATACTAATAGTTAACTTTATTTAACTATTTTCTGCTGTCGATGAATATTTTGAATAAATACCCCATAAACTGTAATCTATTTGAGTTGTGAAATATAATTTTATATTAAAATATATAACTCTAAAGTAGTAAGAGAGTCTTATAAAATAGACATAATACTATACTCTAACTCGTTAATTTTTGAAACATCCAGTGACGCTCTCTGGAATATCAAGTAGCTTTACTTTAGTGATCAAAACAACAAGTACCATGGACAAACGGTTGAAGAAATGTAAAAGAAAAAAATCTAGCCATGACAATTCTGTAAGATAAATCTTTAGGTGGTAGGTTTTCAGAGCCATAAATGAACAGTATCAAGCGTATATAGATGAACTGATTTGAACGAATTGCCTCATAAAGAAAAATATCTTTGAAGCTATCGGAACTTTTCTTAAGTGAGCAGACGTCTGATTTCTTCTCAAAAGGAGTGAAAAATGTGTTTAGCATTAGCGTTCACATATGACCACGGATCGTAATTTTGTAGAAAATTAATGACGCTCTACGATAGATATATTAAGCTTAAAATAAATATAATTTTATGATTTTTTAGAACGCCTAGTTAGTAGTTATTACATTTGTGTAAAACTGGTTTTTTCTGTTATGGTAGATACATTTTTTATAATACATAATTGTTTACATTGGATATTAAGGTGATAGAGATTATGGAACTTATGATTTTTAAAAGCTATTACCGTATTCCTGACTTTTATTGTTAGCTTCTTTTTGATAAAAAATTTTGTATTTTGGAAAATTTAAGATATCAGAATTTTTGGAAGAAATGTATTCTTTTTTTTTACTTTTTATACTTTGTGGTTGTTGGCATATCCTAAATGTTTTTAACATTTATAGCTATTGAATTTTTGTTGGAACGCATATGTGTGATTATGGTTAACGTTTCCTAAAATGCTTTGTATATTCTGATTCATATAATATAAATCAAGTTGTTCTAATTGATAAGACAGAATTATATTTTAAACTGTATATGCAATTCGCCAACTTAATTCGGCTTGCTGCTGTGTATATTAGGATCCTTGTACGTCAGAAAAATTATAACTAAATATTGCATTTACAAGAGAAATTTTGGCTGTAACGTATATAAAATAACAATAAATAATAAACAAATAATAAATAACATTTAATCCATTTAAATGCAGTTTTAAAAACTTTGTAATAGACATTAATTTGATTAGTAATTACACGAATGGCACTTGACGCAGCGTTTGGACAAATGTATAAATTTGGCAAGTATAAATTTTATGAATATAAAAGAATAAATAACTTTAGATATTAAAAAAAATAATTAAGAAACTACTTATATGAACTTACAATAAAAAGACGGATATAAAACCCGGAAAAGCAACTTTCGAAAGTGAAGCAAGTCACGCATGTGAACTCGTGACCCCCGTATCTCCGCTCAAATAAGAGATACAGGTCTGAACTTCAATACCGAGGAATATACCAACCTATCGTATCTACTAACCAATTACGAAACTGAATAATTTAAGTAATTCCGTAAATATTGTGTCAACACACATACACACACGCACACAAACACGTATACATGCACAAGCACGCATGCAGGCACGTCTACGTCTTACAGGTTTTAGAAAGTTAATAAAGAGGATATTTAATCATAAAGAATTAGGTATCAAAACAAAATTAGTCACAATTAATTTAATACAAAAAAACTATGCACATAAATCACTGTAAATTTTGTATCCAGTTTAAATAATATTTTCCACATAAAAATGTAAAGTAAAAAAAATGGAAAAAATATTTTTTTATTATGTAATAGTTTACACTACCATGCTCCAACTATATATATATATATATAATTAACTGTTTTGATATTAACACAAAACTAATAAATATTGTAGCTAATCTCTTTAAACGTTTTCTAAAATTTAGCAAAGAAATTGAACAAAAGCGGTTGAGATTTATTCTATATTTCCTATTCAAATGGGAAAAAATTTAAAGCGTTCAGAGACAGCTCAGGCAAAAGCGTTATTTAAATTCCAGTCACGTTGAAAATCCAATCCCTGTAAGTGGAAACCTTAGCGAATACCCCCGGATATCCTTTAATCGTGCAGGGTTTGACAGACCAGGATACGGTGCCGATTTGCACGCCGTCGACAGACAGCGGCCCTCCGGAGTCGCCCTGAAAAACACACGCTTCAGCTGTGTTTCAGATTCCTGCACGGCCTGCTTACGTTACACTGCCCCTTTCCACCCTCGGGCACCCCAGCGCAGACGTGAACCTGGGGATTGATAACTCCGCCGTGCGCTTTGTTGCATTCGTTGTAAGGGTACACTAGGATGTCGACAGCTTGCAGGTTGTCCATCACTTGGCCGTCCGTCTGTATTTAAGATGAATTTTTATTTTAAAAGTGTTTGGAATTTACGCGAATTATTTACCTTAGAGTAACCCCATCCGACTAGCGTCGCCATGGACCCCACAGGTGCCTTAGCAAGAAGTGAGGGTAACCCAATCGGCTGAACGTATTCATTGAACTCCACAGGTTCGTCTAACTACAAGCAAGAATAAAGACATTTAATTGCTGCTATGTTATTTAAGATAACAAAGACATAATTACTAAACAATAAATATAATATGTTATTAATTAACAAGGAAATAAATGTTTAAAATATACTTTCTTTGTGGAATATTTTATAACATAAATAAAGTATTTGCAAGTATTCATAGTTTTTTTAGGAGATTAATAATAGTGTACACCAAATACCTAATTGCAAAATAAATGTTATAAATGCTCTGTCCTATGTAATGATCAGACATCTGTTTAAAGGGGAAAATAAAGGCGAAATGGAAAATTAAATGGAATAAATTAAAACGTAAATATCAATTTTATAATAGAATAATCAAGGTAATCTCGGAATTGTTTAGTTAACTATAACATATACTTCTTAAGAATCAGTCATCCACTTTGCTTAATTGACTTTAATATCTCTTTGCTGTGATTTGTTAGAAACTTGTAACGGCTCATAATGGTATATAATAATAATGGTGAAGCTCTAACGCCCAACGTGGAAACATGGACTCAGATGTCGCGCGCTATCTTTGATACGGGCCAATCAAGTAATTAATACGACGTAGATAATCGCATTGTTACCCTTTGTTCGAAGCAAGCACTCATTTCTTTTTAGTAACAGAATAGGCCACCTGTTAGGCATCTGAACCCAGAATTAAACCTGGGTTCGTCCACACATGGACCAAAAATTTTTAACACAATTTACAAAAATTACATAGGTATATGTTTGACCAAACATAAACCGAAATTTGTGTATGCACTGTGAAAACGAAGTAAGGGTACCGTGAGGGATGCGGCTTCTGAGAGTTATAGGCAAAGATACCTTAAGGAAATTTCCTTTGTATGATACCTTGCACTATCCCTTCGTCAGTAGTATGATGTCAGATTATTATAAAATTTCTCAAAATAGAAAACATAAAATTTAGAAGATTTAAGGCACATCTGAAGAACAACACCTTTAAGAATGCATGCGTGACATGAATAATTTTAGAAAAGACGAAAAGCAGTTGAAAATAAAAATCACTGCCATCATTCCAAAACATGCGCCAGTGGGGAGAATATTCGCAATGAAACCATTTCGATGAGGATCGTCGACTAACGGTTGTTAAAGCTGCGACATTGTTTAAGTAATTTGAGACGTTATCCCGCTTGAGCATTTGTTTTGGATTACCCTATAACACCATTTTTTGGGCCTGAAATTATCGCTCTCGATTATCATATGTTTGTATCTCTAAAAAAAGCATTTGATAGACAGAGATTTGACAGCTATGCTGAGTTCGTGCGCACTTGGTCGGTGTTCCAATCCTACCCTTATGTTACGATAGGGAGATAAAAAAAATACCTTTTGGTTGAAAATATGTTTCTAAATCAAGAAAAATTTGAAAAGTTAACTTAATATGTTTATATTTTTACGATGCTTCAATAAGTTAAAAGAATAATTTCGGTTAATATTCACCCAGGTACTAATAAAACGGTTGTAACTTCATCCAACTTATGATTTTGTGGTTTCCCTTAACAAATACCAAATGTTCTATTTTTTTTAATTTTAATTACGACATAGGCATGTTTTTAACAAGACCAGCATTTAACTATCATTAAATTTTTACTTCCAGAATTTTATTTTGTGTCAGTATAAATCAGTATTGAAAACGTAAAAGTAAGATAACTACTTTTAAGTTGGTACTAAAAGAATTACGGTATTTGTAATTTTTAGTTCAGAGACAATTTTTCTACTTACTGTTATAAGCATGTGAGATACATCTGATACTATTGATTTTAGCTTATGTTTATTGTTCCCACTCTTTAATGTTGTTGCGTATAACCTATTTATTAGGAGTAAGTTTGTAATTCTAGGATTTTAAACTTCTATCTCTTAGGAATAAACAAACTTGTTTTTTGCTGGGAGATATTTATGCGGTCCAATGGTCTATATGTTGGTTAATAAATATAATTTTTAAATGAAATACGGGTCTTTATACGCAATACATAAAAACTGCTATTATTTTTGGGCCAACGTAACAAAAACATTACTGTTTTTAATTCTGTTTATCTTTTATTTATTACAATTCTCGCTGCTATTTGTTGTGCAAGTATGAAATAAATATAAACCGTTTTTTGCGTCATAGAGAAATCTTAAGCCACCGTTTGAGGACAATAACCTTAAAACAAACAATTTATGGGTAAATGAAAAGTAGTTAAAAGTCAAAACGTCAAAAGATCAGTATGACTGACTAGAATGGTCGCATTGTTCGCTGCCTTCTCGAGAACTATAACTAATTAATCGTTGTTGAGATAGCTCCTGTCAACTGTTGAACGAAAAAGATGAAAATTTTCAGTCAGGGACGTTATCCTGGTTTACAACAACTCTTGGTCCCATGCAAATGCATAAGTTTAACAAAAAAAAATAGGCATTTATTCTGGATTATATTAGAACCTCCTTTTCTCAATCCGGACTTATTACTCTGCGATTATCATTTGTTTGGGTTACTTTGAAGACAGCAATTTGAGGATGACAGTAGCTGTATAGTAGTAGTAGCTTTTCGGAGAATGTACATTTTTTTTGTCAGGATGGTGCACCACTTTACGTAAGCCATTACTATGAAATTAATTCTTTGATAAAGTAGACATGTTTTGATAGAAATTATTTCTGGCTTCCCGACAATTCAAATGTATACCCTCTCGATTACTACGTACGGAGAGTCATTAAAAAGGTTACTAACAAATTCAACCATGATAACATGGCTTATCTTTAGGCTGCTATTGAGGCAACAGTTGGAAATTTAAACCGAGGTTAATTAAAGAGAGTGTGATCACGGGCAAAAATCAATGCAACGTTTAAAAAAAAACAGGACTCGGGACTTTGAAAAATTCCATTATGTGTCATATAGCACCTGTTTTAAAAATTATAAAAAAGAATTGTAAGAGTTGCCAGATAATTTTCAAAATAAAACTTTGTTAAGATGTTTAATTTGTAATGTAAATTAGAATATATCAAATAAACACCAATGCTTTAACTACTGAACATATGTGTTATAAATATAGTAACACAAAGTGATTATCTTTGCGTCTTGCGAAAGAAATAAAAACATTAATAATTTAAAAACAATAGAAAACAAATATAAAGAATATTAATGCGATACATGTTCCTGTTTTTCAAAACTTTCTTTTTAGAAGCTTTTCAACTTTGGGCTCTGTATTCTATCCACACAGAAAATATATCATTTCTTACTTTTGTTTTGGTGGCAATTATAGGCGAGAAACTTAATTCGCAAATGATGATGTTGCAAATAGTACCAAAGCTTGAATACTAAACTTTTATCCTTTGAGTTCAAATTGAGCTGGATTTTAGAAAAAAGTTACTTGGTAAAGTTTTCCTGGAAAGAAATTTTTAAAACAGATTCAATAAATGTAATTTTTGGAACTGTTTTGAATTTATTTGTGGAAACAGTTACAAAGCTGTTGTTTTAAATTGTGCATATCGACTTCAACGTTTGCAAAATGTGCCCAACTTTTATCATATTATACTTACGAAGTTCTTCTTTGATTCCTTGAGCTCACTTATATAAAAAATCGATCATATGCCAAGTTTTTTTTAATAAATATTAAAATCGCAGCCTTGCAAACTACTGGTCAAATTATTTGAATGTCTAAAAATAGAAAGAAACACACTTTAAGAATGCATACAGAACAAAAAAAGACTGTCCTATTTCTATTTCTCATCTTACAATTTTGCTTTTAACTGGAAAATCTTTTTCAAGGAGTAGTCCCTTAAAATTTACCTTATTTCCGTCATAGTCTTGACGCGATAGATGTATACAACGACGAATTTCACGCAGTCAATATCGCACGTATTATTACTTTTTATAAAAATACAGAATAAACATTTTTCGGTCATATTGACCTTTAATAGCGTACAAAAAACATATCTTCTGTACTTCGCCTTTCATATCGTATCTTACAAATGCTATAAACTGGACACAATTAAAAATATCTGTGAATTTGTCTATTCTTAGTGAGAAGTACATGCACTTATTAATATTTCCAATTTTTTGTGTTTCAATATCTTCTATCATGTTACTTATTATTCTTTGAAAAGTACTATTGAGGAATACGTACTGTTTCTAAATTTATAACTTCTTCTTGCAATGGAGTAGTATGCTAGTAACGCCTTTCTGTTTTTAGTAGTTGTTTATAGACATATAAATAGATTGCTCCTTGTAGGGGAAATTCAGTTTGCATATTTGCTATTTAAATATCGAAGTAGCTTTAACAAGGCTTCTCGGCAAGATATATACTACGATTTATAAAAAATAACAGTAAAACCATATTTACGATATTTATCGTTACACATTATATTTTTATTTTTATTCTTGTCACTTTTAAGCATATATTATTCTACTTATTTTTTTAAAAGTATGTCCTTAAATATGGATAAATAAATATAATAAATAATATATAATAAATATAACTCATAATTTATAATATTACTCACAGTCAGTAGTTTATAACAGTGTGTCCTAATTGAAAGTAATACCTCATCCTGGCATATTTAAAACTAAATTTAAATTTACAAAAGGCTCTAGTGCCTTATCATAGTCTTTCGAGTATGGTAAAATCTTCTTGAAATGCAAGAAAAAAGAAATTGGCTTACTTGGTGAGAGGTGTGCAAGAAACAAAAAAAATCTCACCTGGTAATGGATGGTGTCAGCAACAAGGAATCAAATTGAGTTATTTAGTAACACATGTTTCCGGTCCCTTGACCGTACAGATACTTTTTATCATGAATTAAATAGAATATGGTAAAAAATATTATTAAAAGTGCGCCCCTTTTAAAGAAGTCAGGAAATAACTATTATTAAGGTGATCCTTTATATATTTCTAAAATTTTGGTTATGTTTTTATAGGTTGCTTTTAAATTATTATTAAAATATTTATAATATATAGCAGTACTATAGTTTATAATTTAACTTTGCATAAGTGTCATTTTTTAATGAAATACATTGATTTTTTTTTAATGATTAATGATGCAATAACTATCCTATTTAACTAGCTTTCATGTTCATTATTGGAAGTATATATCGAAAATGGCAAAAACAAATAATATTAACTTTAGCTAGATATCAGCAATGCTGCACTTGGTTTCTAAACTATATTTCTATATTTTATGTTAAGGAAAATGCAGTTAAATGTTGAATTTAAAATTTTACTCTTACACAATTAAAATTTTAATACAAAATGTATTATTTCTAAGTCAGTTACGAAAAATATTATTGATAATATATTATATCTTTAAATATGGTATCTAATCCGCCACCTAGACGCCGAATTGCTTACTCAAACATCGATCGTTGTGCTAGCTAACTGTTTTCGTAGTTCTCTGCAAGCTTCAGTGTAATTTCCAATAATAATGGAAACTATATTTGCAGTGCAAAAATAAGTAACTAAAAAATAACTAACTTATGAAAAGTCTTTAATATGATCAGTACAGCCTAATTTTACATATTGTTTTCAATTTTCTATGTTTTTAAAAAATCAAGAAATAACAAGCAGAAATTTATGTTGCACACTTAAAAATTTTAATCTACTTACTTGTTTTCTGCTTAGTTTTAACATTTAATTTGTTCTCTTACTGTAACGAAGTGCTTTAGAGTGCCTGTGCCTCTGTACTTATTCTTAATAAGTTTTATGTTTTTGCTTCAGTAAGTATCAAATTATTCCTTGTACGGTTAGATAAGGAACCTCGTAGGCTCAAGGTCTATTAGCCTTTTGCTCAGTATCTGATCTCACAAATTGGTCAGTTTTTTCGTTACTTTCATAACCTTTGTGTCCTAAAATCGATACTCTGTTGCGTTTTGCCAGTACCTCCAGTACGTCTGTACAATTAAGCACAGATTTGGAGTGTATTTCAATTCCTTCTAAAGCTCTTAATGCCACTTGGCTGTCTGTTACAACAAATTTGGCTGTTTTCAAAACTTCTATCTACTTTATTTTTGTACATATTGTTATGGCTGTTACCTAAGTTTAAAAGACCGTGGTAAATTGATTTAAATTTACACTAATTTCGTTACTTGTTGTTATTTCAAATACTCTTGCTACAAAACCGCGTTTTGTTTTGAACTAGCTTTGTACCATACAGATCTTTGTCTTTAAATCAGCTCCCGTTTTTGTTCTTCATCACCTTTTTCTGGTATTAAAGAAAACGTTACATAACCACTCATGAAAGTATGGACACATTAAAATTCAGTTATAGAGTGAATAACTACACTTTTCGTAATAAATTTTGTTTTTTTCCTTTCCTTATCCTATAATAAGGTAATGTAATCGGCGGAAATTTGACCTACTCAGTTTTTCACATTTCTGGACGAATTATAGTCTCAGGACACCAAAAAGTTGGTTTGGGCCATTGCTTCGTGTGTGTGTGTGTGTGTGTGTGAGAGAGTGTGTGTGTCTGTCTGTCTGTCTGTCTGTCGGTCTGTCAGTAGACAAGATATCTCGAGAACCGTAAGAGCTAAAGACTTGAAATTTGGTATGCAAGTTACTTGTAGGTAGGGGACACAGTGCGAAACTTTTAGTAAAAATCGGCTAAGCCGTTTGGTCGCAAAATCGGTAACAATACGGTCGCGAATCTAAACGGTTGAAGATACAAAAAATTCACGAGACTAAAAATGATTTATTATCACGAGATAAACATGAATTTAAAATAAAAGTTGGTAAAATAGGAACTCAAAAAAATTGAAACCCAGGATTTTTGTCAGAATTACCCAAATAATAGGATAAGGAAAGTCGTGTGATGTTCACACCAGATTTTTTAACTCTACCATCTCCTTAGACAATATTGTTTTGAATAAAAATAATTAGTGATTAGTAGATTTTTTATAAGCATTTATTGATCCAAAAGCTAGAATAATCATAACGTTATTGAACTGTTACTCACACACAGCATCCCTTAGATGTTTGTTTACGTTAAAAAAACTGTGTTCGGTCCGGAGCACCGACTTCCGAGCAGACTTTGTGCCGCTTACTTGTGTTTTTTAGATCTCGTTTTAAATTTTGCATTTATTTAGTTTACTTGTTACGCAGAACAGAAAGCAATGGTGAATACTTGGAGAGGCCTACACCCGACAAAGGAAGAATATAGGCAGATTATGATAATGATAATGATGAGTTGTTTTACCGTTCTGTTTCCAATATTAATATTTGTTGTTATATTTCTATTAGCTGTTACTGCCACTTTTGTTTTATTTGCGTTCATGTTAAGTTTCTAACTTTCCAATACTTCCAGATGTCTAAGTTATTTTTTAGATTATTTTTTTTATCAGTGCAAAATATATTAGCTGCAAATGTCCATAACTTCACACTTTTGGGTTGTAGGTTTTCGATAACAAGTTTTTTCATTTTTTGTTGGCATTCTTTAATAATATTATGTATTTCAGATAGAAGGTTCAGAATTTATCCTTGTCTTACATCATTCGTGGTGCAAAGCAAATCGGAAATCATGTCACCAGTTCTCACTCGATTGCCTGCTTGTGTGTACGTACTTTCTAATAGGTAGCTGTTATTATTTTTTTTCTTAAGCAGTTTCATAGAGTACCGAATGATATAAAATGTTTTGCATATATCATTGAGACATAGAAAAGCTTCTCTGACTTTTCTTAGAACTTTCTCAGACAATTGTTGCAATGTTGATATACAGTTTTATACATTTTATTTGTTTTCATTTTGATAATTTACGCTTTAAATTGACTGATGTAATAAATACAGAGGTACAAGTTCTTTTTTTAATTGTCAATTTGCTTTACAAACAAAGTTGAGGGTTCTTTGTGCAACATAAATAATTTTATTCAAAAATTTGCATACTCTTTAGATAATCTATATTATATAATTTATTTCATGATAAAAATAAAAATCTGTTTAATTAATTAAATATTGTAAATGTACCAGTATGTCTAATATTTATAAGTAGAACTAAAAATAATTTGTGTGATAAAAATCCTTTTTTTGTACTTACTTCCACTAGACCGATGTCGTTTTCGTAAGGTTCATATTGGTGATAGAGGGGATGCCTAATAGATCTTTTGATGTAGCGAATGTTAGACGACACGTGATGACCATTTTCGGCATTGATAGTTCCGTACAGAATGCTCGAGTTGCCATCAAATCTATAAACAAATTTATGATAAAATAATATAATTAATAAAATGCTTAAAATTGCTAAGCAAATAAAGCCTCTATTTACATAGCGATAACATGTTTTTTAGTGCATAGATCATCTTATTTAAGAGTGTAATATAATCTTTTTACTTTTTTTGTAAATGTTATGACTGTATCATGACAGTGGAACTTTTATATTACGAATTGGTGAAATTATATAATCTACATTTTTGAAATTGGAACAGATAAAAATGATATTATTAACAAATTCACAACAGCACTTTAAATTATTATCTCTACGATTCTTGCTGCAAAGTTTCAGTCAAAAATGTTACTTTGTGAACCACCAGCAGCACCTTAACCAAAAAAGTGTTGTTATATTTTGATTTATTCATATTACACTTTTGAATTACAACCGTTCAAGTGCTAATCTTAAAAAACGCTTACATTTATAAATTTCTGTCTGGCGATATTGAAAATGGAAGATGTTATTTATTGCTTATTGGATAAAACGTAGAGAAAGTTGCTACACCATCATCAAGTTCCACTTGTTCGATTGTTTGTTAAACTACTTATTACTTAAGATAATTATATTATAAATAATGCAATATTTATTAAATTAAAAATTCAAATTTTATCCCAAAAGCAAAGTTGAAATTTATTTTCATAGTAATCTAATGTACAATAAAATGTTTCTAAATTCCTGCTTATTTATGTCAAACAGATAAACTAGGTCACCTCTGTTAGTGTACATATTTACAAATGCTGATAAAGGTAAGGATCGCCGTGTAACATAATTATATTGGTTATCTCAGAATTTGTGCTATGTAATTATGTTAAAAAGTTGTTTGTTTTTGATAAATTATTGTAAAAAAAGTGCAACATATATAGTCTGTCTCAAATCTATTAAACTTATAATACAAAATAAGTTTTGAGAACACGATCAAACATTTCCTATATTCTACTAGTTCCTAGTGTTTTAGAACATGAATCACGTTCAATAGATTCCCAGCAATATTTGAATTGTTTGAGTCATGTTTTTATTTATATTGCATTAAATAGTTTTGACAGTCCTTTTTATTCAAGCGAATAGTTTTTGGATTTTAGATTTGCATAACATTTGATGACGATCAAGTACTACATGTACTTACACCGGTGTCTAACTCCCAACTGATCCGAATAGTGCGTCTTCATTCAGGTATGCTCATTACTGTCCACGTTTAATACTTAACAGGCTACATCGCTGCTGCGCAATCAGTGTTCATTATAACAACATTAAATATTAAAGTATTTCCAAATAGAACTTGCATTTGCCAATGTCTTTTGTATAAAATTTTAAACTTTTAAAATTTTTTCTGTATTAGTTCCTATACTTTCTCTTCTTCTATATTTTATCTTCTTAGCTTTTTTACTTTCCTTATCCCATAAGGAAAGTAATGTAATCGGCGGAAATTTGACCTACCCAGTTTTTTACATTTCTGGACGAATTATAGCCTCAGAACACCAAAAAAGTTGATTTGGGCCATTGGTTCGTGTGTGTGTGTGTGTGTGTGTGTGTGTGTGTGTCTGTCTGTCTGTCTGTCGGTCTGTCAGTAAACAGGATATCTCGAGAACCGCAAGAGCTAGAGACTTGAAATTTGGTATGCAAGTTACTTGTAGGTTGGGGACGCAGTGCGAAGCCTTTGATAAAAATCGGCCGAGTCGTTTGGTCGCAAGGTCGCAAAATCGGTTCCAAAGCGGTCGCGAATCTAAACGGTTGAAGATACAAAAAATTCATGAGAATAAAAATTATTTGATATCACGAGATAAACATGAATTTAAAATAAAAATTGGTAAAACAGGAACTCGAAAAAAAATTGAAGCTCAGAATTTTTAATATACCAGATGTTCATAAAATGTTTCGGGAAATTTATGCTACCGGATAGATCAGACCTAGATGAACAAAAAATACATTGAAATTTTTTGATCCGAGGTCAAATAAATAAGTTATAGCCGATTAAAAAATTAATTAAACGGACCAATAACAACGCGCTCGGAGAGCTTCTTGGCCGACTGCGGGAGGACGGGGGGAGCGCTTGGCCGCTAGGAGGGAACACACAGGCGATAATGGGGAAGGCCGTGCGACAGAGCTCGCACGGTTACCTTCAGTGACGTTGCAAAATTTTAATCAGATTTCGAGTGTTGGACTCGCGCCTCGTCCTTTTTTAAAATAACACGTTCAGGGACGAGAGCAGCGCAGGGCCGAGACGATGGACCCGGTATAATATATAATAATAGGATAAGGAAAGTCGTGTGATGTTCACACCAGATTTTATTTCTTCTATTTTCATGTAATATCTGGTAAAAATAACCTTATTTTCAAAAAATATTAAGTTTAATAATTTTACAAAACGTACAAAAATAATAAAAAACGTTTTGGTAGCTTTTATAAGCAAACTTTCAAAAGCAAATGGAAACAAGCTTATCTTTGTCCGCAAAATAATACCAAACCTAAAAGTTCTAGATATCGGTTTCGTCAATTCAATGTAACCACTGAAACAACAAAATTTTTTAAAAGCTATCGACAAACTATTTGATTAACTAATTAAAATAATTAAAATAAAATTAAACCTGACTTCTTTTTTTTAACAGTACACATTTGTATGAAATTAATTATAATCGCAACGTTTGAGAGAAGAATAGTTTAGAAAAGCTTTTGCTGGTATGGTCAAGACATTTGTGATTACAACGATTTTTTTTATTCTTGCATTTAGTAATAATAAGTTGTGATAGAGTCTTTTACCTTAGTGTTCAATAATAATCAAAAAAATATGTTATATTTATAGGTTCATTAGTTTACTTGGCAAATTAAAGTTATAATTGCATCAGCTACATTGTATAATATCCAGCCAACAACATAACGAAACAATACAACAAATCAATATTTTTACTTACGAAATTAATTTATCTATATAAAAGTGACTGGCTTTATAATAAATAATATAATTTATTACGTTTAAAATATCCGCCACAATTATATCATTAAGTGTTTAATGTATCATGACCTGCAAAAAATTAAATTTTTTTTGCTGTTAGGTGTAGTAGTTGTTTATTTATCAATGATAGCAAATAATATCAGCAACAAGGCTTAATTACTCTTACAAATATTAAATTTATTGTTATACATTATCTTACATTTTTTGTGATTAGATTAGATAAAGCATGAAGACTAATACAATACTTTATTCCCAGTTAGCAACAAATTTATAAATTGCCATTAATGTAAAAAATAAATTAAATTACTAGAAAAGAACTCAAAGGCTAAAGTAAGAAGAGAAGCATCACTTACTCAGTATGTATACAATGAGCAGCTGTTAGAATCCACTTTTCTCCTATGATTGACCCTCCGCAGTTGTGATGATCGAAGTATCTATACGAAATCTGAGTCAATAGATTTGGTTAGATCTAGCGGTTAACTCGGTATCAGTCATACTCACAACGTATGGATATTCTCCAGGAGCAGCACTAGTGCCATTTACAATTTTTGGTTCTAGAAATGGCGCTAAGCATAAAATATAAAATGAGATCAAATTTTTACTACACATAAAAATACAAAATTACCAGAATATAATTGTTGCACCGCAACCAACAGGAAGAAGAAAATGAAGACCAAGGTGTTCATTCTGAGTGCGATTAGTACATCACTACCTTTCAATTCGTTAAAATGTAAGTCCTGCGATTATCGACAAAAGCTTTATATGGAAACTTATCTACATCCTGAATACATCGTATCATTTCAATGAGATTAACCCCGAGTGCTTATAGTTCAGATTAAATCGACAATAAATCGAAGATTAATGTGTTAACTCATTTCTAAACACTTGTAGATAACTGATTGATTGATATGGTCCGCAGGTGAAAAATTCTTATAGAAATAAGAAAAAAATTTTAATTATACATCATAGAAAGTACTTTATGGAAATTCTAATTAGTTACTCAGCCTCACAGATGTCGCTTATATTAAGTTCTGCCCTCCGGTCGATATGTACCTGTCGCGTAAACGACGTTTTTTGAGCGGTCTGAATTTAACGTTCCTTTCTCTTTAAAAATGAAATGGCCACATATAAAAACATAGGGACACTTTTTGCTTAGAGTGGCAATTTCACTGGGGAAATTAAATCTTTGCGGCAAGTGCTCGCTTGTTTGCTTTCAATGTAATTGCTAGATTACTACGACGCTTTTTAATGCTTTAACATTTGTGATTTAATGCGCCCTGCATTTTTTTGTAACAATGGAATGATCTAATAAAAACAAAGTATTTACCTGCTCTTAAAATAGTATTAACGATATTACATGAGCGCAGAAAGCTTTAGGCAATGGTTTAAAGAGTAAATAAATTAATTAATGTAAGCCTCTCAGTGACGTACAAATAGCGGAAGCAAGGTATTTGCCTGAGTATTTTATGGAGGTATGTTATCATATCACTCCGACGTTTGAAGTGGCTTTAAAAAAAAACTTTGATAATTTTTCCAACACGTAATCACGACTCGATTAGAACCGTCTGCATTGCTAAAATTTTTTATTTGGATTACTTTTCAAATGTTTGAGTGCTATAATCTCATTTGCAATTAACTTACATGTTAGAGTTTACCACGAACAATAAATTACCTCAAATAAAAAGATATTTACAAAAAATTTTATTAAAGAGCAACAGTAAAATGTAGTATATATTTGCCAATTTCATATTCATGCCTCATCTGTAACTTGCTGTGCTTTTCTTTAGAAGATATGGTAAACTTATTTTCAAGTAGCATAGCAAAATAGCCTGGTAAAGACTACAATTTTAAATATAAATAAGTATTTATTTTGATACAACGCCTGTGCGGATACACTGTCTTCTTGTATAATGAACTTATTTGAAGGAATGCCCGCACATTCTGTGCTATCTTAAGTTGTGTCCACTCAACAGGTACTGTGTTTCTTATCTTCTATCTCCACTTCGAAAACGTCAAAACCAACATTGTGCTATAAAGTTCTAGGCTTCTACTTCACACATTTTCTTAATAGCTTCTTTCTAATTAATATTTCCAATAATACTATAGCATATGCATTATCTAATTTTTTAATTATCATTTAGCAATGCCTTACTATGCTATAAGGTGGGTTGCGTGATTATATCGTAAATAATTTCCTGTAGCGTAAGTGAGACAGACACTAAGTTATACGTAGAAATGACATTCTCGGTATTCTCGGTGTTTTAAAAATATTATCATTCTTTTAGTAACATTTAATTGAAATATTGTACAAATGTAGCCTATTTCTTAAAATTTACATCAGACAAATAATTTTTCTTTACCTGTGGTATGCTATTCATTGTTGAAATTTTTTATACCTGGATTCAATATATTTAAAGAAATGTTTACTATTTATTTACTAATTTTTTCAATTTTTCAATTTTTATTAATTGATTAATTAAAATGTTATTTGATTATTTATATACATTAAACAAAAATAAATCCTTTTTAAGTAATCAGTCCTTAACTATTATATAAACAATGTTTTACATTTACAATTACATGAACACATTACTATAAAATACAAGAATAAAAGAGTGTTTTAAGAGCATGAAACAACAGAACATATTAATAGAGTGAGTTATAAATAAGACTAACTGCATTGTGTAATACTATCATGGTTTAGAAACTGAGATGACGGTGGAATAAATTAAATCATCTAAATTAAATAAAAATGCACTACAACACCAACAAAACTCACTTTATAACTTCAAAATGTTTATTATTTGCTTTTAAGTATAATCGAAAATTTCCTGAAAGTCGTTCATTACTTTACGATACATGTCCATTAGAATAGCCATAATTATTTATATTGCTGTTTTTAGCGTACACATCAATTATCAATGATAAAAATGTTATTCTTCTGTGGTTTTAAAGAAAAATGTTTGTGATTTAGTGGAGTAACATATTTTCGAAGTGACATTCGATTAAATCACGTGATGAAGGCGGTTCTTGAATGACAGAATCAGGCAATTTCTGATGTCATCTGGGATGGTCAATATCTCTTCAGAGATGTGTTCCTTAAGTATCCCGATATTTGTTGGCTTCGTTGTGTAAACCTTGTCCTTTAGATAACCCCACAAAAAATAATCGCAAGGGTTGATATCAAATGATAAACTTGACCATTCAATCCCACCTTCCATTTTTCGGGGGGCATTGAGGCTGATGATTCGGTGCCCAAACTCGTCGAGTTTCTTCTCATCGATAGTTATCAACACTTCATTCGCAAAAGCAAATATTGTTTCAATGCTGAGTGTTGGCAGTGGCTGTTAAATCTGAATATTGTAGGAAAACAAATCCGACTCCTTGTGTAGGATCTTGATGACACTTGTTTGGCTTATGCCCATGTTTGTGCCGCTCTTCTTGACGAAGTTGTCAGTTCAGCTTCATAAAGAGTACGTGCCTTTTCTACAGCCTCGGGGATAGTCACAGACACTGACCGACCAGTTTTTGCATTCTTGTGCTCGGTCAAAGTTCAGGAGTCTTCGAACTTCTTGATCATTTTTGATTTTCACGTAAAAAAATAAAAACTAAAAAATTTCAAAATTTTAATAATTTATTTTTGTATTTACAAAATCATTATAAACCCGATACCCTTAAGGGTTGCCGGGGAATAGTGGAAGAAAGAAGAAAATAATTATATTTGCAGACATACACAAATGGAATTTATATTTGTGTCATATTGTACATCACAACAGCTTCTGAACGAAAAAACACAAACAAATGTAAATATACTATTCTAAGCTAAGTTTGAAACACCTCGTTAGAACTTTCATGAAATGAAATATTTAGAAACGGAGATATACCTAGATAGCATTTCTAAAAAAGTATCTAAGGCAAATAAAAAAGCAAATTATATCTGCGTAATAATTTATTTTATTTGTTATAATATTTTTAGACAAAATAAGCTTAAAAAATTAAATATGTAACAAAAAGTTCATATAAGTAGCCAGATCGTTCTTTAAAAACGTAATTCATAGTTAATATTAAACTTAGTCCTTTGAAATTTAATGTTAATAGCACATTTAAGGTTTGCGCTACCACTTATAAGTATTCAAGCATTGGAAAATCAATGTTTTGTATGGTAGGCAATAGAGATGGCCGATCCGCTCATGAATTACTCAAAAGAACCAGCTCTTGGTCGGGAATGAGTAAGTTATGACTCACAAAATAAAAGCGGTAGCTCTTCGATCTCCTGCCTCGATCTGACTCATAAGAGCTGGTTCTTCTGAATAACTCATGAGCGGATCGCCTATCTCTACTAGAGAGTGAGTGAGTTATGACTCACAAAATCAGAGCGGTAACTCTTCGATCTCTCACTCGATTCTCGCTCTTTCGCTGTCGTGCGGACTGCGCATATGCGAGCAGCTCTTGGTTCTCCCGTCTCGATCTGATCCTTCAATTTCAACAAAGGAAATTCAAGCTGAGTTAAAAATATCCACTTCAAAAGTATGGAGGGTGCTTAAAAAGGACAAATATCATCCGTACAAGAGTTGCATTAGCCAAATATTTGCACCTTCCTTGTAAATAAGCTACGAGAAAATAGAAATTTTCTGAATGATGTAATTTTTTCCGATGAGAGTAAATTAAATATGGGATTGTTTAACCGCAACAATAAACATATCTGGGCTACAGAAAATCCTCATCAGTACGAAGAGCGGCGGCCCCAAGTTCGTTTTTTATGCAATGTATGGATCGGTGTGTTGAATACCAGAATTATTGGACCATTCATTTATGAGGAAAATTTGAATGCGAACAGTTATTTACATTTTTTAAAAACTTTATTTATCGACTATGTGGACATTTGCCTAAATCGTTTGAATTCCATATGGTTTCAACAGGATGGTGCCTCACCCCGTAATTCTAGGGAGGTATTGGAATATTTGTCAGAAATGTTCCTGAATAAAATAATTGCAAATAAAGGAGAAGTCCGTTGGAGAGCGCGGTCACCAGATTTATCTCATCTGGATTACTTTGTGTGGGGAACTATGAAGGATAAAGTTTACGAAACCATACCGGAAAACATTAAAGAACTGCACCAAAGAATCATCGCTATTGCGAGGCAAATTAAAGGAAGATCGATTCAAAGATCTATTAATAATTCAAGAAAACGTGCGCGATTATGTTTAGATGTTACAGGAGCAGCATTTGAACATCTCTTACGTAAATTTTATTCAATACGCTTGTTCTCATTTATTTTAAGTTTGTTTCTTCCATGAATAAATTTGTAGCATATCCTGTTTTTCGTCATTTGAAAATCGCGCTTGTATTAGAAATAACTCATCTTCAAAGCAATTCCAACGCCGGCTTGGGAAAGTCAGTTATGATAATAACAATTTTCGATAAAGTGTCGAAAATTATAAAATAAAAAAGCAAAATTATGAAGTGTGATACATCCTTGTAATCAGAAAAAAAACGGAATTTGAAATTGTAAAAATCCAATCTAATTTTTAGATTCCTTATAAAAAAGTGTCTCAAGAATGTCTGAATTAAAACCGTGTAATTTTACCGGTTTTCGATTTAAAAATTAAAAACGAAAATGACATTTTTTAATTCTTTCAGGATATTTTGAAAGTTATCAATAATAAATCAAATCTATTTAGAGATTCTTGATAAGCATAAAAATACGCAACTTTGCCCTAATTTAACCAACCCTGCAACTCTCAAGATAACGGAGATCCCCATGGTGAGGCTCGAAAATCAAGCACCCGGTATATATATATATATATATATATATATATATATATATATATATGTATATATATACACATATACAGTCAGTGCATCAATTAACTTTATGACTTTTAGATTTTTATCTCCTAGATCCTTTAAGATATTTTGATAAAATTTAAACTGCAACTATGGAATGTTGGTACACATCTATGTTTTTTTTTTATTTTATTAAAGTATCAAGGACATTTTGGCTTCAACGCCTACAAGTCTTAAAATGTTTATAAGCAATGCCTATATGTGCGTACATTAGATCAAGTTGCTGCAAATTCTGACATATTTTTGAGACTAATAAGCCTGTAGTGGCAATAGACATATCAAATAGCATTTAACAAATTACCATGTTAGCGACCCCAAGAGTTCACTTAGTAACCCCAATCCAAAATGTTATTTAGAAGGGTATTTTTAATTGTAAAACTCATCTAAAAGAGTAATGAAAGCCCAAAAACTTTTCCTTAAATATTCACAGAAAAATGGACATTGGGCTCGTTTATAACTATCACCTGACTATTTTAAGGTTAAATATTAGTAAATAATTTATTTTTATGCAAATATAATTTAGGCAAGGTTGATTAAAAAAAATTACTGTATATCTAAATACAATTAATTTATCTAGAAGAAAAAATGCAAGTGCTAATTTTCGTATGCATTATTCAGCGGCAGGATTTTTCTGTACCTATTTATTTAAAACACTTGAAACACATATTACAAAATGGTATGCAAATGGTAATTGAATAGGGTGTAAATGAGTCTTAAATTAATTATAATATGTTAACATTGCTAGTAAAAGTCGTCGAAGGCTAACTCAATCCTTATGGCCGCTGACAATGTTAAATTATTGTATGGACATCGCATTCTATCATCACACTCCCTGCCTACGCAATTTCAATTTCGCCCGGGGTAAATTACGTGCGACCTACGCAGCCCACAATTTCACATTCGCCTATCTTCCCTGTGTCACGCGGCCCGTTGATATTCCCATAATTTAACTGTTTGTAATAGTCGGCCCCCAAGCTACTATGAATGCAAGACGGCATTAATTCGATTTGAAGCCATGGCAACATGGCGCGCCGCTCTTTGCGCCCGGACCAGGACATTTTTATCTTCCTTAAATAGGAATCTCGGATATGAGCACACGCACCACCCACGTTCTTAAGCGAGGCGGTACTTACAAAATTTAAATACTGGAATGCAGCACTGGATTTCGTTGATTTGGTAGTGAGTTCTGGGAACTGCGTGTATTAGAAATTACTCTTCAAAAACGTCCTCGCTAATGGCATTTAGGAAATTGGCTTTTACCTGGCGCGGTGTGCCTGCGACATCCAACGCCCCTGGCGCAAGCAGCACGTATATTAAATATTTCAGTTCTGAATCAAATCAGCAATCATAATCTGAAATAAGAGTAGATAGAAATCTTCGAGCGCGAAATTTATAAATCCTTATAAGCCAGTAGTTGATTTGTATTTCATTCCCTAACCGAAAATACGTGACTTTCTAAAGTGAATGAGAAGTGATGAGAATATGTTTTTCATTATTGAGATATTTGGAGAGCCACTATAAGGATAAAAAAACACATTTTAAACCAGACGGATGTAAAATCCTAAAAGGCAACGTTCGAAGGCGAACCAAGTCGTGCATGTGACCTTGTTATTCCCGTATCTCGGGTCAAATGAGAGGTGAAATTTAATACCGAAGAAGATACTGGTATGTACTGACCAAATACGAAGTCAATCGGTCAAGTAAGTTCGGAGATATTACGTTAAGAGACTCACACATAGACAGACAGACAGGATCGTGATCGCATTAACTTTCGCCTAAGTCTTACAGGATTTCGTAAGTAAACAAATGGCAGATTTTTCAGTATTGTAAGATGAGATGTAACCTATAAGTAAAGTAAAAAACAAAAATCCATTTGTAACTAGAAGTATAATTTGATAATTAAAAGAAAAGAAATTAGGACAACTAATTTTGACTCTCTACGATGGTTAAAGACGCAAAACTAATCGTAAGTCCTTTTTGGCCGTTGTTTAATTCCGAGAGTTATATCTCTCTTGTTGCTCAGAATTGATGATAAACCTATCTCACTTTTCTGTTGTTTTCTGCTGTTCTCATTATTTCAGTTACAGATAAATTGGCGAGACTTTTTATTTGGACTATGAATCTTATAGCCATAATTATTTCATCTCGTCTCGTATGCTTACACGTCCAAAGAAGCCCAGTATTTGATGTCGAATTGTTGATAGGAGGCATTTTTAACATCAATTTTAAATTCTTTTAAGATGCGGAGATTAGTTCTTTCAAAAAAATTTTAACAGCGTCGGTGGCAAATCATCACAAGTACTAATAGAAGATACTAAGGTCTCTATCGATAACTTTTTTGTTTATTTTCGATATTGTGGTCTTTTTATATTTTAGTTAATTAAAATAATGCCAATTTTGTCATCGTTATTCTTCTTTTGACTTCTTTAGAATTACTCATGTTTGATATTTTGCATATTTTTAAGTTGTGGTAAGATGTTTTTATTTTTCTTAACTACCAAAATACAAATTTTCGAAGATTCACATTAAGACTGATTTCTATAACGCACATTTAAATGCGTCGTAAGATTTTGTCATGCCTTCTTTTACTTACTTAATTCTATCTTGCCGTGTGAGGCTACTGAGTTGAATTTATCCCCCTTGTTGTTTGCTACATATTTCCACCCGTTTTTCCAATCTTGTTTCCATTTTTCTCTTTTATCTTCTACTGTCTCTTTCACCTTGGTCTGCTATTTTTGTCTTTTCTTAGAATTCTTGTTTCGCACACCTTTTTTGTCGTTTGTTTATTATTTAGTCTGTATATAAGTTCCAAACAACTCAACTTTTTCTTTTGCACTACTATTTCCACTGATTTTGTTTTTACAACTTTTCTAAATATATCATTTCGTATTTGGCCTCTACATACTTTATATTTTAATTTTCTTAGAAATATCATTTTTGTACTTATGATTTTGTTCGTATTTTTCTTTTTGTTGTTGTCCAGAATTCACTACCGAACCACCACTTTCTTGACCACCAATTTGCCATTGCTGTATATGTGTATTCCAAAATATTTATAAAAATCCACTTACTCTAATTTGTTTTTTTTTATTGTAATACCGTGTGCCTTTGCTTATGTGCTTCTTGTCATGTTTTTTATGTATGTTTATTTTCGTGTCCTTTTTCGTCAGCATTTTTGTCGGTCTCTGATTCTCCTTCTGCTTTGGCCATAGCTCTCTCAATTTTTCTAATTTTTTTTAATTGCCTATTCTACTAAGCTTTTTCTCTTAACCTTCTATTTATTTTTTTATAGCTTCTGTTGCACCTCTACTACCTGTAGTTTTTGTCTACATCATATCTCTATATTTCTTTTCCAACTCCTTTTTTTACCGGTATCTTCTCTCTGATTTTGACAAAAAAATAAGGATACGGATAGTATTACTGTGTGTAGATATTGTTATTATCACGCATTAACGTGAGTCCTGTATTCCTTTTAGTTCTATTATACGGAAACATTACATTCATTTTTGTAAAGGAGTTTTTGTCTAGTGCAAATTAGACAGTTCAGATCTGATTGGACTATAATTACGAAATAGAAGCCATTTTTATTGACGTCAGAAATGGTTTAATGGAACACATACAAAGTGAGCTAATTAAAATATTAACCGCTGATGATGAATAGGTGGCAACAGCTTTTAAGGGTCTTTTCATTAACTTTGCAGGTTGTGTAACACTTTAAGTATTACGTTGTAATTACTAAGAAGAAAGCCATACGTTTTGAAAAAGCTAACTTAGCACACTAGCATTTACTTTTAATATTTATTTTTATTTAGAATTCCATGACAAATAGGGTTAGTAAATTTAAAAATGTATGCAGCATTATTTTTGAATTTCTTGCTTTAATTTGTTCTTGTATATCATATACAAATAATATAGTTATGTGTATCAAACTCTATTTATTTGATCAATTGATTTAATCTACGTGTTGTTAAAGAACTTCAGCTCAAATAACAATCTGACAAGTCCACTCTTTCCATGATAAAATTATAAACAAAAATATCTTTATATTCAACTATTGTTTTATTTCCGTTAAATTATACTTTTTTGTTTTTTCGTTTAAAAATAACTTAGCTTTATTTTATAATTTCTTCCATATTCGTTTCTTTTTGTTGATTTGTATTCTCTTTCTTTGATCTAATTTTATTCTTATCAATGAAACAATCAGTCCATTCCAATAATTGCTTAAGTAGATTCTATATCCTTTGCCCCACGGTTGCCTGTAAATTAAAGTACAAAACTACACTGACAGACATTGGCTTATTTTCATATTTAGAATTTTCATATTGAGTACTAAGTCTAACTCTTACATAATGTAACCTTTTTATTCCAAATCGTTTGCACCGTTTGTATTATTTCCAACTAAGCCTACTCTTCTAATCAACAAGAGATTTATTTATTATGTACCGTAGGTACATTTTAAGAACACAATCAGGGTGAGTGGGTATGGGAAAAATTATGTCTGGACATGTGTGGATCTGTGAATGTGTCCGAGCGATAACTAAAAAACAATTCAACAAACTTTGACCAAGCTTCACACACACACATTCAGTAAATACATAGGAGCTTTCAGTAAATACATAGGAGGAATTTGAGCACCAACGGTTAATAATTAATAATAATAATAAAAACATAACCTTAAAAAGAACAATAATTTCATTTACTACGGTACATAGGTCCAAACATTTATGTTTTTATTATTAATAGGTCAAAAATAAATTAATAGTAATAGCAATTTTTAACCTATCCAAGTCATATCTAAGCAATAGCCAATGTAGTACCAAAGTTAAAGATAAAACGTTAACTTTCTTTCCAATAAAATCGAAAGTCTCCCAAGGACAGTGTTTCACTATTAACTCAGTTCCGATTTGAAATTCAAAGAGGAAAGACATTCCGTGCGCGGCTGTGTTATCAGTGCACCGGCCTCGACTTATCGCGAGTGTTTATTGCAATAGTTTATTTTGGTATTTATAAACTGCAAACAGAATTACGCCAATAAATCATATGTGTAGGAGGATATGGCATCCCTCCCGCCGCCCGGGGGGATTCCATCCTCACAAGTAGCAGCAGGCCCAGGGGCGCTACATACACCAATGATAACGTCTGATCAAACCCAGATGTACACCACACAGTTCCAACAAACGCAAATGCCAGGTAATTCATTTATCCAGCCTCAACAAACTATGTTTTATTCCCAACCCTATCAACAACCCCAATACCATCCTCAAACCCCTACATTCTTATCGCAACCAGTAGGAAATAATACTTGGAACAAAGTTGTATACAAAAGAAGTAGAAATCCTGTGGATGATTTAGAACTAAAAGCCAAACATTCGAAAGACAATGAGTATTGGTTAAATCCACCTTCCACCTCTAATCGTTACTCGTCTCTAGCAGAAAAAGAACAGGATACTCAATCAATTAAAAGTTCTGAAAATTCCCCTAAACCTCCTCCAATTTTTATAAATGGTTTTATAAGTATTGCTCCGCTTATTAAACTCCTAGACCAAATCGCAAAACAGCAATATGAAATTAAAGCTCTCTCTGAAAATCAAGTAAAAGTTCAACCTAAAACGGCTGAATATTATGGTGTTATAATAAAAGCCTTAAATGAAAAGCAGACTGAATTTCACACCTATAAATTAAAAGAGGAACGAACTTACAAGGTAGTATTAAAATATATGCACTACTCCATCAGCACCCAAAAAATCAAAGCTGAAATAGAGAAATTAGGGCACACGGTCACGAATATTTGGAACGTCAAACAGTACAGAACAAAATTACCACTTCCAATGTTCTTTATTGAATTAAAATCAGCAACCAATAATAAAGATATATACAATGTTGAGTATATACAACAGTGCAAAATCAAATTTGAACCTCCGAAACAGAAAAGACAAATCGCTCAGTGCGCGAGATATCAAAGATACGGGCACACTAAAAATTTCTGCCATTTAAAACCCAGATGCGTAAAATGTACAGGTGGTCACCCTACTGCGCAGTGTCAACGCAAAGAAAAATCCAAAGATGTGAGATGTGTCCTGTGCGGAGGTAATCACCCTGCCAATTATAAGGGATGTATAATCTATAAAGAACTTCAAAAGAAAAAATTTCCACCGCTTAGACCAAAACAGTATACTCCCCCTGCATCAGTCATACGTCATCAACAATTTCAATCAGGACTGTCATACGCTCATGCAGTAAATGAAGCCCAGCAACCTTCTCACGCCCCGCCAACATAATGCATCTTCCAAACACTAATCAACCTAATCACCAATCCAATGAATTTCAAGATCTAAAAACATGATGAAAAACATGTTCGACCAAATAGGAACCCTACTAAACCTCCTGACAACCGTGCTCTCCAAACTCACATAATGGCTAAAACTTACAACTCGCCTTATGGAACGCCAATGGCCTATTCAACCACATTGAAGAACTAAAACATTTATACTAATTCACAATATTGACGTCATTCTAATTTCTGAAACCCACTTTACAGAAAGAAATTATTTAAAATTCCCAACTACAGTGTCTATAATACTAATCACCCAGCAGGAACTGCCGAGGTGGATCCGCCATAATTATCAAAACGCAATAAAACACCACCAACTAAGCAGTTACAGCAAACCTTTTCTCCAAGCAACCAGTGTGTCCATAGAAGATTCAGCCAGTTCGTTAACAATTTCAGCAGTATATTTCCCCCCTAACCATACAGTAAAACAGGAGCATTTCGAGGATTTCTATAATACCTTAGGACGACGGTTTGTTACAGGAGGCGATTACAACGCCAAACACACCGATTGGGGATCTCGAATTATAACACCCAAAGGACGCGAGCTACTTAAAACTATAGAAAGCAATAATTTGAAACATGTCTCTACTGGTGAACCCACTTACTGGCCATCTGACAGGAATAAACAACCAGACCTTGTAGACTTCTGTGTTACAAAAGGTATCCCCAGGACCTCATTATCGCTCGATCTTGTTTCGACCTATCTTCGGATCATTCCCCAGTCTTAGTTTCACTTTCAACAAAAGTAATAAGTAGAGAAAACAACCGTGTCTATGTACTAAATACACAAATTGGGACTACTTCAGAATCCTAGTTAATCAAAAACTAACATTAAACGTATCTCTTAAGACCGAAACAGACATAGAACATGCTGTTAAGCATTTCAATGATACGATACAATGGGCAGCCTGGAATTCAACGCCTGAGCAATCAGCGATTACCACAGCTTATGACTGTCCTATATTAATCAAGCAAAAAATTTTTGAACAGAGAAGAATCCGCAAGAAATGGCAAAGACTGAGAACACCTGAAAGCAAACGTTTACTCAATGCAGTCACACAAGAACTAAAAGAAATACTAAACAAAAACAAAAATGAATGCATCCAGACTTTCTTAGAAGAACTTACAGCTACTGAAGCTACCGACTACTCTCTGTGGAAGACAACTAGAAAATTAAAACAGATAAAAAAACATACCTACCATCGGAACTAAATATCTTACCCAGCTGTTCAACGCAGTCCTTCGCACAGGGTATTTCCCAGACCAATGGAAAGTGGCACAGGTCATTCTAATATTAAAACCAGGGAAACCTCCCAGCGAACCTACATCTTATCAGCCAATAAGTCTCCTGCCAATTGTTTCAAAAGTGTTTGAAAAGCTCTTACTAATAAGGCTCTTACCAATCCTGAAAAACAATGATATAATCCCCAATCACCAATTTGGCTTCAGGAGGATGCACTCCACGATAGAACAAATACATCGAGTTGTCCAAAGGATTAACGATACCTTTGAAAATAAAGAGTACTGTTCTGCTGCATTTTTAGACATCACTCAGGCGTACGATAAAGTCTGGCACGTTGGACTTCTCTACAAGTTGCGACTACTTCTCCCTCTAAACCACTTCCTTATCCTTAAATCTTACCTAAATAATAGATCCTTCCTGGTAAAGTTTGAAATCGAATATACGGAACTTTTTCCAATAAACGCCGGTGTGCCACAGGGAAGTGTTCTCGGACCACTATTATATGTGTTATATACTGCAGACGGAGTTACGCGGCGGTCGTGCACGGAACACGGACGAATTTAATAGTGGCGATAAATAATCCAAATACGGGTCTTATCACACTGAAATTGAACGTAGTGAAGTGCAGAACACCGGTAAGCAGAAGTGACATAAGTGAAGTAAACAATAGTAAATAATAATTAAAACTGAAGTGCAATTTAAACTGAGTTATAACAAGCTAAAACCAAACTTTCCTTCAATAACGGCCGACTTTATCAATCGAGAGAGCGCAACGGGGTATTAGAGGTCGACCTGAGCGAATGAACTGTGCGATAAGCCGACCCGCGATTATCGGAGTTAGAAACTAAAAACTGTAAATATTTATTTAAAATACTAGTGTAAATATTTATGTAAATTTCAAATGAGTAACAGCGTTAAAAGGAACATAGATAAATAGCAGTGAAGAGAAAGAAATAGAGATATTCAAGCCTAGCAAAAAAGTAATTAGATCACCAACTGAAGAACACAAACAGAAGCCGACAATAACAAATATGGCACATTTCCAAGAAATCAAGAATATGATGCTAACAATGACTGAAGAAATAAAGAAAAACACCGAAGAAACACGTAAACTAAGAAAGGAAATGCAAAAAAAGAGGAAAGATGGCTAACGGAGAAGAAACAACTAAAAAATAGGATCACCAAATTAGAAAACCAGATAGAAGGAATGGATAAGGAGAAAAGGAGAAACAACGTGGTGATAAAAGGAATAGGATTTGACCCACAACAGAAACAAAACGCGGCTAAACAATTCCTAAAGGACAGATTAATGGTAGAAGCAGAAGTTAACAAAGTAATAAGCATAAAAACCAAGGAGGGACGATTAGTAAATATTATTGAAGTAAATGCATGGGACACTAAACAAGAAATTATGAAGAACAAATACAAATTGAAAGGTAGTAAGATATACATTGAAAATGATCTAATACTAAAGGAAAGAGAAATAGAGGCTGAGATAAGGAAAATTGCTAAGGAAGAAATTACCAAAGGACACAAAGTAAAAATAGGATACAGGAAAATAAACATTGATGGAGAAGCCTACATTTGGGATGATGATGAAAAGGGCGTAACCATAGCAAAAATTGAACAAACCAAACAAAGGAATAACAGAGATGACGAAATGGCAAAGAAAAGGACAATGAAGCGGAATACAAATTATGGAAAATTGGAAAATGGAAAATAGGGACAAAAATGAGAAAGACGAAACACTAACAAAAGAAATAGAAAACAAAGAGAAATACAAATAAAAAGAAACTAAATACATGGAAACTAGGAGCTTGGAATATCAGAAGTATACAAGGAAAAGAAGTGGAAATAATAAACGAATTTGAAGCAGCAAATTTAGAAATATTAGTGATAAATGAAACAAAAAAGAAAGGAAATGGAGAAATCAGTCTAACAAACGGGCACATATTAATATACAGTGGAGTACAGAACGATCAAAGAGCAGCAGGTGGAGTTGGCTGTATAATACACAAAAAAATAACTGAACAAATCAGTACCTGGAAAGCAATATCGGAAAGAATACTATTAGTAGAATTAAGGAATAGACATGGAAAGATTATGACAATAATATCAATATACGGACAACAACGGTATAACAAATACCACAGAAGAAGCAAAAGGAAGTATATACATAGCAGGCGACTTCAATAGTAGAGTAGGGAAGAAAGATGAAGAATATAAAGAAATAATAGGACAATATGGAGAGGAAGTGCGAAACAATAACGGGAAAAGACTTTTGGATTTCTGTCAATTACAAAACATAATTATAACCAACACATTCTATCAACACAAGGAAATACACAAGTTCACTAGAGTACAAATAAATAGAGGGGAGAAATCAATCATAGATTATATATTGGCACAAAAGAAGAGAAGAAAATATATTAGATGTAAGAGTGAAAAGAAGTGCAGAAATCTATAGCGACCACTACTTGCTTATAGGAAAAATAAGACAAAATGACACGGAAATAGGAAAAACATTAAAAACAATAAAACGAAGCCATACAGCAATAAAAACATATAAACTTAGAAATAAAGAAACTGCAAAAATATATCAACAGAAAACAGAAAACAAACTAAAGAACAAAATGGACGTAATAAAACAGGCAGATGCACAAAAGGATGGAAGCTATTTAAAGAAATCCTAATTAATACCGTGAAAGAGATATGTGGAACTTATAGGATGGAAAACGGGAAAAAACAAACAGCCTGGTGGACAAATGAGATAAAAGAAGAAACCATGAAGAAGAAGAAAGAATGGAAAAAATACTTAACAAGCAAAACAACAGAACAATACGAATTATATAAAAATCAAAGGAAAAAGTAAAGGAATTAGTAGCAACAGCAAAAGAAAATTATGGACAGATTTTGGAAACAAAATGGAAAAAGATAGCACAGGTAACCAGAAATTATTTTACAAAATCATAAAATCCTTTAGAACAGAAAAGCAGAGAAAAGAGATATACATAAAGAACAAAAACCAAGAAACAATAACAAATGACACAGAAATAATGGAAAGATGGAGAATACTTTCAGGAGCTACTAGGACAACAGACACGTACAACAAGAATTATTACAAATGAAACGGGGAAAACAAACCAGATAGAAGAAGAGGAAATTGAAAAATAAAAATGGGCGAGCTGAGGAATGTAGTAAGAAAACTAAAAATGGAAAAGCACCGGGAGATGATAAAGTTACAGCAGAAATGATTAAACACTTGGGAGAGACAGGGATGGAAGTACTACTAGAAATATTAAACAAAGCATGGCAAAGTGAAAAATTCCAGAAGAATGGGAGTGGCACTAATAACGCCAATACACAAGAAGGAGACAGAAAACAGTGCTGTAACTATAGAGGAATAACGCTACTGAACATTATTATAAAAATATATGAACAAATAATCAATAACAGATTAAAAATAATATTAGAACCCCAACTAGCAGAACCGCAAAGTGGATTTAGACCAGGGAGAAGTGCAAGACCACATCTTCACAATTAAACAACTAATAGAGAAAAGACAACCACAAAACAAAAATCTTTACCTAGCCTTTATAGATCTGCAGAAGGCATTTGACACAGTTCCTAGAGATAAAGTATGGAAAGGACTGAAAGAAAAAGGAATAAATAACAAAATTATACGAGTGATTGAAGACCTATATGAAACCAACACAAATTACATAATAACTAACAATAGGAAATCAGAAGGGTTCAAGACAGAGAAGGGATTAAGACAGGGAGGAGGACTAAGCCCAACCTTATTTAATATACATATGGATAATATCATCAGAAAAACTTAATCAGAAAGCTTAATTAAAAATTCTAAGAACAATCACAGACGCACGGTGGTATGTATCAAACGACACATTTCATAACAATTGTAGTATTTTATTCATTCAAGAGTTAATAGAAAAGCAAGATAAAAACACCACCAAAGGTCAAAAGAACATCCAAATCCTCTCCTACATCAACTAAACAATAGTAGACTAGAAAGAAAATTACCAATCGACTTCAAGTAAAATTCCAGACGTCTTTTCAGTAGAACAGCCTAAATTACTATTGTTACTTTAACGTGTTTCTAACAAATTAACTTATAAAATTATCAACAAACTTAAAAAGTTCGTTACTGAATTCTATATGTCTGTCGGTCTGTCGGTCTGTCTGTCGCTGTCACAAAATTATGGATTTTTTAAAATTTTAAAATTGATTCTTATAGGAAATTTTACGCTCATTTCAAAATCGAAATCAAAAAGTTTCTATCTCGAATAGTTTTCGAGATATTCGACTTCGAATTTCGGGAAAATTTCGATATTGCGATTTTATGAGTAATTCTTAAAGAAAATTTTACGCTGATTTCAATAGTGAAATCGAAAAAATTCTATGTCGAATAGTTTTCGAGATATTCGACTTCGAATTTCGGGAAAATTTTCGACATTACGATTTTAAATGTGATTCTTATAGGAAATTTTACTGAATTCGAAAATGAAGAAAAAATTCTGTCGAATAATTTTCCAGATATTCGATTTCGAATTTTCCCGAAATTCAAAATCGAAATCGAAAGGTTTTTTTAAGTTCGTTCTGGGATTGCTTACAGAGCAATCTCTTCGCCTGCCCCATGTTTTATTTTGATTGCTGATTAAAGTGTAAATAAAACAATCAGGTGTGAACATCACACGAATTTCTTTATCCTATTATTATATATTATATTGAGTCCATCGTCTCGGCCCTGCGCTGCTCTCATCCCGGAACTTGTTATTTAAAAAAAGGACGAGACGCGAGTCCAACACTCGAAAGCTGATTAAAATAAACAGTACAAGATAATAATTGACTCGTACTTAAAATTTTGCAACGTCACTGAAGGTAACCGTGCGAGCTCCGCCGCACGGCCTTCTCCATTATCGCCTGTGTGCTCCCTCCAAGCGCCCCCCCCCCGTCCTCCCGCAGTCGGCCAAGAAGCTCTCCGAGCGCGCTGTGATTGGTCCGTTTAATTAATTTTTAATCGGCTATAACTGTAATTTTTTGTTCGGCTCGGTCTGATCTATCCGGTAATATAAATTTCCCGAAACATTTTATGAACACCCGGTATATTAAAAATCCTGAGCTTCAATTTTTTTTCGAGTTTCTATTTTACCAACTTTTATTTTAAATTCATGTTTATCTCATGATAAATCATTTTATTCTCATAAATTTTTTGTATCTTCAACCGTTTAGATTCGCGACCGCTTTGCGACCGATTTTACGACCTTGCGACCACTGCGTCCCCTACTTACAAGTAACTTGCATACTAAATTTCAAGTCTCTAGCTCTTGCGGTTCTCGAGATATCTTGTTTACTGACAGACCGACAGACACACACACACACACACACCAACTTTTTTAGTGTTCTGGGGCTATATTTCGTCCAGAAATGTGAAAAACTGGGTAGGTCAAATTTCCGCCGATTGCATTACTTTCCTTATTATAGGATAAGGAAAATAAAAATTTGATTTGGGTATTATTGTTATTCTGATTAGCATTTAAGAGATTTACGTTTTTATTATTCTATTTTAGACATTAGTGACTATGTCACAACCATTCATTTTGCGTAGGTGCTGTTACTAATAACTTGAAGCTACAATTTCAGATAAAATACATTACTCATTTTAGCAAAATCAGTTTGTAGTTGAATAGTTTAAGTGATGAGACTACCATCTTCAGACTACCTGAATTTCCTAATTTTCAGTTTTGAATTTTTGATTTTACTACACCAAGAACTTGCTGTCATCTGCTTCATTCTGATGTGGACTTACTGATTGATTCAGACTGATAATATTTGTCTGCATAAACATTTTTTTAACATTTTTTAAAGTTTACCTACTCTTTTTTGTCCTTCTTTTGCACTTTACGCATCTTGGCTGCATAGTGTAATGGCTTATTTGGATTGCTCAATAATTAACAGTAGCAACATTACAGTGGTTTATAAAATATATCGTGGTTAAACTATTACAATACAATGTTAGTTTTGTTATTTCATGTACTTCTTAAATCTGCTTTTTGCTATTACCCATAATGATAGCTATTGCTTTTTCATGTTGTATAACCAACATATGTTAATCATATATACATTGCATTATTTTCTGTGTATTTTTAATATCTATTTTTTATTTTGCAGAGGTAGAATGTTCTTAAAAGCAATTATAAAGAATTTTGGAATGTACAAAATTATTTTCATTTTGAATATATTTTATTAGAGCTTTGCTTTTATGATATTATTTATATTGTATATTTTTTTACAATAGTCTGTTTGTAAAGGTGGAAAATTTTTTAAATTTTGATCTTGTCGGTGTTATTTTCTGCAAATTTTGATTATGTTTCTTTAACTTCGTGTAATTAATAATGTCAGTATCTGATTGCCGCTAATAAAGTTTTTGTTTTTGTAATGGCAGTAGTAAATAAAAAGTAGATTACTTATTCATAGTTAGAAATACAAAAGAACAGGTAGATTTGACTTTTTATTTAGCAGACCTGGAATGGTTGTCACGCACGTCCGTTCATTAACAGTGATGTAGACATAGAGTAGCATTAAATTTTAATAAGGACTTAATAAGCTTTAATTTTTAATACAAAGTAGCATTTCCTTTGAGTGTTAATTTGTTTATCTTTTTTAAAAGAATAAACATATAAACATTAAAATTGTTGACATATTTATTTATCCAAATATGACTTTAAAATCTGTACCATCGTGAATTAAAAGTCATATTCAATTATTTAAATGTAACGTTCATATCCCGCTTCACATTACATTTATTTTTTGTTTTTTATTGTGCCAAGTTACCATTACAACTACTGCAGCACATTATGTTTTCCCCGATTTTAAAACCCTATTTTGCACAAATTTAAATATCGAATATTGCAAATCGAATTCCAAAATAACGCCTATAAATTTTATTGGACGCCGCGTTGTGCGGCGCAAATTGACGCATGCAGAAATTGTGCGCTGTACAAAACGTATAAACAGGCGCATCCCCTCGGAGCTTCGAAAGTAGGTTAACATCGTGTCACGGGCATTCCCCTCCTACCTTGAACTTCCCCCACGCTCTGCAGCACTCCCCAACCACATCCGGTCACCCCACATCCCGCTGCAGCAGCACAAGAAATCGGTTATTGGATGTAGGTCACGACCTGTTTATTAACCGCTACGATTTTCCGGAAAATGCATCGCGCTCCCTTCCAGTCGTTCACAGCGAGCCCACAAATGAAATTACGGTGCGACGCCAAGATTAAGGAAAGAATGAAAGCTTTTTTCAGACAGGCTGTTCCATCGCAATATATATTTTGCAGCAAAAGGACTCCGTTCTGAACAATATCATACGGGAATGAGATATAAAATGAAAGATTTATTTTGCTACCCGAGCTGGAAACGGAACACAAATTGGAGCTGCATGGTCGCAGCTCTGAAACGTAATGCACTGACATAATGGACTGATTGCACGGTACTCAGTTACATATCTTAGATGTTAATTATTAAAGAACTATGAGGATACCTGTTGCTGCCTACTTTAGAGCTTTTATGTACTTGAATGTAAATTTTTTTAGAATATTTCTACCTGTTGATTACATGACACAAGTTTTAACCATCATTTTGATACTCATATATACGGTTTTGTTTGCCATTTGGATGTTTATTTTCTTTCTTCTTTATTGAATTGTTTGGTGAAATAAAATGTGTTAATATTATTCACTTTATTTTATTTTTGTAAATGGACCATATTATAGCAATTACTAAGACAATGTGTTCTCTCCTTTTGTTATAATTTCAAAAAGTAATTCAGAATTTTTGTTTTCAAAAATTATCAATTTATTTATGAGTAGTAAATAACATTAGTCGTTAACAGAATAATTTTTTATTTTATTAATTTAAAGTAATTTAACTAAATGCGCATTTTATTTTTAATTATTTTATTAAATAAAATTTTATAGAAGTAATGAAATGCTTTAAATTTTCTGCACACCGAAATCAAAAATGCATATTTAGGTAAGTATATTAATTCTTATTTTAACACATACAGGATGAATGAATAAAGGGACTAGAATTCTTAATATCTGTATAGCTTAAAAATTTCTCTTTTTAAGAAATCCTGTATATAAAATTAAAATAAGCAATAATGGAAAGATACATATAATTTAACATTGACCTAAATTTATTTAATCTTACTTTGAAGGCCATCGTTGCATTATTTTGACGCATCGAATTTGTCAATTATATTTTTTTGTTAAAATAGTAGTTTTAACGTCGATTGTTAAATGTTTGGTGCACGTTTCTGACAAAAAGGTGTAGTTGATCGTTCAGGTTTTAAAAGACTTTGCTCGGTTGTAGACAAAAAAAGATTAGTGAGTACAGAAGAATATTCTAAGATGTCAGAAAAAATCTATTTTTATTACACCAAAGAATTTTTCAAACATTAAAAATGTGTCTCTAACGATTCTTAAAACCAGCTGTTGATAATCCCTAACAGGAGTAATGTACTAGAACTTTGCGTAAGGAATTTTACATGAAGTGGAAACTATTTAGCTGATTAATTTGAGGACATCATTCATCAAACGGAAAATTAGTCATGGAACGTTTTACGATTCAGCAGCACATGTGTATTATCAAAACGTTTTACTAAAGTACTTTCTCAGTTATTATTTTTGGAAAATTAAGGTAAGAATTTGGTTATTACAATATGCTTCTTGTTAACACATTCCGTTAACTGTTGATAGTTTGAAGCTTAAAGAAACTAATGACTGTAAAAATATTTAAAAGTTTATCCGTGTTTGCAATGTTTGTTCACTAGAGAATATTGAAACGGTTTGACAAAGTATGCAGAAGGATTCCAGCACCTCTAAAAAGCGTTGCTCACAAGAAGCAAGTATTTGTTTGCCCCTAAAGCTTAGCCCAAAAATTTCAGCTTACAATTAGATATTATCAAAAAAATTCTAAGTACAATAATGGAATACTAGACATTCGTAAATGATCATTTTATTGAATAAGTTATAATAAAGGTAGAGTCATTTTAACTTGTTTGGTTATATAAATGAAACAAAGTTGCTATATATAAAATAAGAAAAACTCTGATTTTATCCGAACGGCCGCTACTTACGTCAAGTTACAGTTTAGTGGGGATATTTTTGAGGTGCAATTGGACCTTAGTTTTTTAAGGATGCAGTAGGAGGTTTTTATACCACTAATGAGGGGGGGGGGGAATCATAAACGCAACAAATTGACGGAAGTAAGTTGAGATACAAGTGCTTTCAGCAAAATGGTGCGACATATATAGCGAGAAAGATGATATGCATACTGAGACCATTTCCAAGACGTTTAATTTCCCGTTTGGTCCTCATATCACCAGATATAATTAGTCCTGACTTTTTTCTGTGGGAATTTTATTTTTCATTGATTGTATGCATTATATCAGTGTTTAAGCGTTAAATTGCCTCTACAAGTAACACCACTATAGAAATGCTAACAGAAGACTTATAAAATTATATAGGTAAAATGCCACTACCGGCTTATTAAACATTTTCTTTCCACTCAGTATCTACACAGTATCTCGTTTTGTTCAATTTTCACTTTTTATTGCGCTTGTGCTTTTTGTGATTTTGTAAAATTTTGACTAAGTTTCAAATCTATATGCCAGTTTTTGTTTTAACATTTTCGACGACGACGACGACGCCGACGGCGTCGTCATCATCATCATCATCATTTACGGATATAAGCCTCTCCCATATTTCTCCATTTAGTGCGGTCCTGTGCTAATATGTTCCATATTAGTCCCGCTTGCATTTTTATGTCATCCGTCCACCTCTTGAAGGGTCTACCTCTGTTTCTATGTTCTCTCCATGGTCTCCATTGCATTATTTTCTTGCACCATCCCTCTTGTTTTCTTATGATATGTCCTGCCCATTGCCACTTAAGTCTTGTTATTCTTTCTATAATGTCCTCAACCTTTATTTTTTGTCTAATCCATCTGTTGGTTTTGTGGTATTTCAAGGATATGTTCAAGCTTCTGCTTTCCATTGCATGTTGGTGTACTCGTAGTTTGTCTATTTTGTAAATATCCACGTTTCACATGCATATGTGGTTACTGGCAGGATACATTCATTATATATTTTTGATTTTAAGTATAGTGATATATTTGATGATAGAACTTTTTTCAATTTTCCGTAGGCTGCCTAAGATAATTTGATTCTTTTTTCAATTTCATCTGTCTGGTTACTATTTGACCCAGATATGCATATTTTTGCACTTTTTCTATAACTTTACCTTCTATTATTACATCCTCTTCATTAGTTTTATTGTCTGTGCATATTTTTGTTTTTTTTTCAAATTTATTTCTAGACTTTTTTTCCGGCTTTTTTCTGTAATTCGCTTAGCATTGTTTGTAGTTCTTCTTTATTCTCAGCTATTACTACTACGTCATCAGCAAAGCATAGATGACTTAACCTTTCTCCTTGTATTAGGATTCCTTTGTTTTCCCATTCTAGGCTTTTGAATATTTGTTCCAGAGTTATTAAGAATAATTTTGGAGACATTACATCCCTTTGTCTTACCTCTCTTTGTATTTTGACTTTGTCTGTGTCCTTGTTCAGCCTTTATATATATATATATATATATATATATATATATATATATATATATTTTCTTCTACTCTTATACAGGCTATTTAGCCTGTTTCTAACTACACATTTCGTGTAGTACTATGAGCCATGTTGGGCGTACCCCGGGCAGGGGGCTAGTCTGACCCGTTAGAAGAAGGAGAATGTACTTTACGACCGCCAAAGGTGTTTGTATGATGGCCGGAGAGCACTCGATGTTTTGCCGTTATTTTGATCTGGGAGTCGAACCCAGGGCCCGCCGCGCGTTAGTCTGGCAGGCCGAAGCCTTTCCATCGCGGCTGTCGTGCTCTCATATATATATATATATATATATATATATATATATATATATATATATATATATTATATGTATATTCATTAGTCTACTGTATCTATGGTTAATTCTTGCCTTGTATAGTGTTTCCATTACCGCCCACATTTCTATGCTATCAAAGGCCTTTGGAGAGGCAGGCGTGTAAATACCTGTGCTCTCGTGGTGCGGTGTGGGGAACTAAGTACGGCCCGTTTTGTAAAGTAAAACGTTGAGGCCCAAATCGTCCCTTAAACGGCCGGCGCGAAAGCGGATGGGGGCGGCTACCGATATCAACCGATGAGTAATTGCCAAATCGCTCATCTGCAATCGGCTTCGGCTTCGGCTTCGGCGGCGTTTGTTTCACGGTGGCCACCTTGTTGCGTGCCTGGAACACGACCGCACTGGCCGGGATGCGATGCGAAAGTCTTGCGGGGTGGTTAAATGTGGATATAATAAACACGACCGAATTGGCCGCGATGCGGATCGAGTATATCTTGCGGATTGGTTAAACACGACCGAATTGGCCGCTTTGCGGATCGTGTATTTCTTGCGAGGTAGTTATCTGCGGGTTGGTTAAACACGACCGAATTGGCCGCGTTGCGGATCGAGTATATCTTGCGGGGTGGTTAAATGCGGATAAACTAAACACGATCGAATTGGCCGCGATGCGGATCGAATATCTTACGGGTTGGTTAAACACGACCCAATTGGCCGCGTTGCGGGTCAAATATATCGCCGGGCTTCGCGCCTGGCTTAGCGGTAGATCATTTGCGGGAAATCTTAATTCGACAGCACTTTTCGTCTCAAAGGGTGCCGCGGACGGCGTATGCAGACTCGCCGGCTGAGAAAAAGCCCATATGCCGTTTTGTGTGCGATAGCAAAACGTGGCGGCAGATATCAAAGCCACCAGCATGCCGCCACGATACACAGGCGGTTCAAGGGCGAAAAGGCCGCCACACCAGCCTTTTTGAAATCTACGAACCCTAGCCATAACGGTATATTGTACTCTCTAGTTCGTTCTATTAAGTCATTTTTTTGGAATCAACAATTCCGGACGTGGTATCTTGTGACAAGGACTTTGAATATACTAGACCGATCTGTTGCATCCGCCAATGCATGTTCTTGTAAGGATATTTGAAGCACCTTATAATTACAGTTGCCGTACTGCACTATCTTTCCATCTGTGTGTTCCAGAAACAAAAAGCAAAAAGAAATGTAATCTAGGACACTATATGCCAACTCATTTATAGTAAGAATTGTCTGACTTGGCCCATTACTTCTGTACCTCTTATTATTAAAATTATGCTGTTAATGTAATTCGAGATTTTAATTACTATTTAATACTTATGTATATTTATCTAACTTTCTTTGTTAGTTAAAACATTCTATGTTAGTTAAAACTTCGTTTGAAAATGCATACACACTCACTAGAAAGATGCTTTCCAACACCATAAACGATAATGTAAAAAACTCTTTTCTCCCAATATAAATTAAGTTTAAGAAAAAAAATATATTGCAGAAGTACATTAAAAATAATACAAGATTATAAAAAAAATAAGTGTATCAACATGTTAATAAAAATATATATTAAAATTGTGTGAGATAATCACAGAAAATTACTACCAATAACTCATCTGTAAAGGAAATCATTTGATGATTACGGTAATCATATAATTATACTCTGTCTTAACACTAAGTACGTCTAAACTTACTCGGGTATTTGAATCAAATTACACTAATAAATTTTTCCGCAATTTTCTTTTTTACCAAGCATAAATACCTTAATTTATCATCTATTTCAAGCGATTCAGTTGTACTCAATTACGTTTCGAACACTGATAATGTCTTAGGTTTCCATCTCATTTTATTAGTTTTTAAGTAAATTTGAGAAAAACACCTAATAGAAATTAAAAAAGTGTCATATAGTACTAAACCATTTTAGAACACTATGAAACGACATAGGTTCGCAGAAACGATGTTGGACTTTCTGACAGCCGATATCGTTTTGAACATAAGTAACGAGGCCCATTTTTATTTATCGAGGCGGTAAACAAACAGAACTTTCGGTACTGGGCACCCGACAACCAATAGAATTGAATAAACAACTTCTGAACTGCGAAAAAGTAACGGTTTAGTGTGGCGTATCTCAAACCTACTGTATTGGACCTTATTTTTTTCGTGAAAACCGACGAACAGTGTCTGTTAACACAGATCGCTGCCTTGTTATGATCCGTGATTATTTCCTACCAAAATTAAGAAAACAACGCATTAACCTCAACAAAATTTGATTTCAGCAAGATAGGGCGACTTGCCATACATTAAGAACAACAACGGACAAAAATAGAAGGCACCTAAGTTATGCGATTTTTTGCAGCTGACTATTTTTTCAAACGTTAAATTCAATGATCTTCGATTGTGATATATATATATATATATATATATATATATATATATATATATATATATATATATAAATGCAAACAGTCGTCTTAAATATAAGCAATGATAATTATTGATTATAAAGCACTGGTACGAGTAATATGCACCTGAGTTATATTTTTCATCTCTTTTCCTTCCACAGAGAACATTTTGTGCCATTTGAATATCTAGTTTTTACCAAACTTCAAACGTAGTTTAGGTAAAATAATGGTTTATTTTTCATTATTTTTTTATAACTCGTACAATAAGTACTGGCAGTCTATATATTCAATCATTCAAGTGTTGTTATATCTGTTGTGGGATAAATAGTATCTTTGGCATATGACCTACGTATGTATTTAAATATACTGATGTTTTTGTTGCTTTATAGGTACCATGCTACGGTTTTATTTCTTCTTTTTTGTTTTTTTTCCCTATAGCCATTATGGTTATTTGTATTTTATTGAGCGCCGCTTTAAACAATTCTGCAGTGCTGCATTCAAACCACTCTCTTAGATTTCTAAGCCAAGGCATACCTACACTTCGCTTTCTCCACATTTTACCTTGTATTATTAATTGTAGCAATGTTTCCTCTTTTTGATGGATATTAGGACTTCTTGTTCATTTTTCTCACCAAAGGATGTAATAAATTATCTCTATATTTAATACTCTTTTTGTCCACGATATTCGTAGGATTCTCCTATAGCACTAAAGCTCGAAAGCGGCCAGTTTATGTAAATGTATTTACACATAGCACTAGAGCACACTCATATCATTGCAGCATAGAAATTTTATAAGTCTGAAAAATGACACACACGACACCTGAATACGTGTTCTTATCTTTTTGGTTTGATTTATGTTTCATGTTATTCACAGTACTAAATGCATGTATACATTTACTCTTTCAAAATCTCTGTTTTCAATGTTTAGTCGGATGCTTACAATTCTTGATTTAGTAATAACTCTATATATTGGTACTGTTTAGTTAAATCCTAAACCAATATTCGTTACAGTATGCATTAAGACGTTACATTATATTTTGCAATTTATTTGATATTATTTGTAACTATTACCGTATCATCTAAAAAACACAAAACTGTTGATAATTTCTTCGTTCATATATATATATATATATATATATATATATATATATATATATATATATATATATATATATATATATACCTTTATGAAATCTCATAAAGGTTATTGAAATCTGGTTTTACTATAGATATTAAAAAATAACAAAACAGTACGCATCCCTGGTGGTCAATTCTCTAAATTTTGATGTTTTTGGTAAATTTATTGTCACTTTGGTATTTCGATCACAGTGTATACAAGATATAATTTTTATTTTGCGGCTGTTTATATTTTTATTATTTAGGATCTCTATTAGTTTGTATTGTTGGACCCTATCCAAAGCTTTTCAAAGTCCACAAAGCACTAACAAACGTGATTCATGTGAAGGCACCTTTAAGTTACCATATTTAAACCAAACAAAGCTTTTTTCGTGCTCATAGCGTTTCTAAAATTAAATTGGGTGTTACTTTTATGTTTTCCAAAGTTTTAACAATTCTGCTGTGTAAACGTGTCACTCATTAAGGCTATGGTTCTGTGATCTAAACAAGTTGTTGCGTGAGGTTGTGGTTGAAGCCACTGGTTAAGAATTATATCGGTTTGATATATTTTATTAAAGAATTCAACTAAGATGTCGATACAGTCCTCATCAATAAGTTGTAGTTCAATGGGTACTTTATCTGGCACTACTGCTTTTACTATTTTTTTTTTGTAATATTATGGCATAAATTACGTCTTACCGTAATATTGCTGGTCTTGTGTTATATGTTTTTTGCACTACTAATTCTTCTTTTTTACCATTAAATAATTTTCGAATGTTATTGGTCTATTGTGCTAACTTCTTTTTTACTTTATTAATTACATTTCCCTGGTCTTTGAGAATATTCGAAGAACCATTTTTTAAAATTATCATAATTTCTTTTTATGTACATTGAAGGTACTATATTTTATCCAGATCTTCTATTTTCTTGCATCTTTTAGGAAACCAACTTTTTTACGTTTCTATTTTTTTATACTTGTTTTCGTTTCTTGATTTATGTTGGCTTTCTTTTTTCATAAGTTTCAGAATTTCTAATGTCATTTAAAGTTTTCAGTTTTTTCTAAATTACTGTAGGTTTTTCTTTCAATTTAACGTCATAACATTCTGTAGATCTTCCCATTTTTATCTACATGTGGATGTTTCGCCGATACTTCTTAGACTTCCATTTATTTTTATTTTGTTTTCTCTATATGTGTTGTCCTCTTTAATCTTTTTGAGATCTATGATTGTTTTACGATTGGGCTATTAACTTTCTTTCGTTTCATTCTTATTGTTACAATAAAATGATAAAATATTTTCTTGCTATTTTAAATTATACAAAAATAAAAAATTATTAAAAATGGCCGCCTTTTACTCTGACATATACATTTAATTTATTTGGTGAAGTATCTGTTGCGATACGCACCACATAGATCGGAAAATTCTTAGTGAGCGTTTTAAAGACAATACTTGAATGCCTTTTGGAGCAAATTGTGTCCTCCAAAATTAACCATAACTTATAAACAGGTTAAGATCGGAACGTGCCAAAGGTTAGTATTCAGCGTATATAAAGTCGGGAGCATTTACTTTCGACCACTTTTAAGTAGTTTTGGCTTTGTCATCTAACATAAATTGTGTTAAAAATCCGAACACTAACTTTCAAATAGTCTTATTCAAAGGTTTTATGTAATATTCCAAAATTATATTGTGACATGCTGCAGCTGAAATCTTTACGCTATTTTTACAAAAACAAAATTTTGTTATACTGCCATTTGAATAGGTAACAGTATGTTCCATTGAGTGGTTTAATTTAGATATTTAAAATTTTTAAATAAACTTACCCAATACTAAATGAATATGAGCATTACGACTGAATACACTTTACTACTAAGGTAAGCGCGAATTAAGACAATTGGAAATTTGAGAGGAAGGTCAATACCTCATTCGAATTTTGATTTATGTGGCCCGTCTCAAGAACTTTATACTAATAATAAATAATATTATTTGAACATAATTTTAAACATAACGATTAAATTGCGCTATTAAATCTTTATTAGGAAAAGTAAATTATTAATTCACTGATCTAAAAGTCTAAAATTAATGTAATATTTATTATATAATAATTTAAACAAAATGATGTATACTTAAGAATATGAATTCATGCATTTACAAAAGGAGAAGTCAATCAATAAAATTGTAACCAGATAGAATAAAATAATGTATATGCTCTGACTTGGGCCTTAACTACACTAATCTGTAGCATTCTATTACAACTTTATTTTAAAGTCATACGGACAATAAATTGGGACATATAACTTTACATTTTCTAATAAGAGGGTTACTCTGGTACAAAGATACTTGTTTCATAGCACTGAAAACTGAAAACCCTTGTATGCGCATTCCATTGTATTGAAAATTGAGTGATTGATTTGTTTTTAGTATCCAGTCTACTCTTTAAAATTAGATACGCATTCAAAAAAGGGAAAATCAGGTTGAAGTATTACAATGAAGGTACGCAGTATATAATTTTATAAATAATTTAACGAACTGTGAGAAATATTGTTGAATATAATCTCTGAAGGTTTTTTTTATATTATATTGAGGTGAAACGGAGCTGGAGGATATTGGACACTAAACGAAAAAGACCAACCCTTACAAAGAACAATATAGATCATGAAAGAAAAGGAGGGAAATCGGGTAGAAGAAGATTGTAATTAGAAGGTTAGAAACAAGAGAAACGAAGAAGGAAAGGGAAAAGAGTAAAGAAAGGTGTATTGAGAAAGAAATTTAGATGAACAGAAAGAGAATTAGCCAAGACAGAATGAAGAAGAAATTATATGAAATTTTAGTATGCAAGAAAGACGGTTATCAAAACTCAGTTTACATTCAGCTGTTGGTGAAGTAGACTGTCTAAATTCTACAAGGCGTCCTGAACCCAATTGTAATAAAAATATTTTTTAATTAAATTAAAATGAAATAAAATGTTTTGAATTAATTTTGAATGCAACTTGAAAAAATAGAGACTATATCAATATAGGTATGGTAAAATTTTATTATGACAATTAAATTTTCGAAACGTAAATGCGTGATTTGCATTAGAGTAGTTAAATTTCTTTCCGATAGAATTATGCGTACTTTGTAAACATAAGTTAATGAAAAACAAAAATTTAGAGGTATCAAGTTGTTTTGAAAATAAAGCAAAACACAATAGTACTTGTAAAAGGTCAAAAATTACAATAATTTGTTTGAATATAATTTAGTGCTATTTAACTTATTACATTATGGAAGTTTGTATAATATTGCAGAAAGATAATGTAGGTTAAATCAAAATGTTAAGTACATGTTTTATTAATTTCTGTTCTAATTCGTTTTGTTACTTACAAAAACATTTGCTGCTTGTTATTTAAATTAATTAATATGTAGATGTAAACGGCAGAAGATAGAAAATGTTTATTTTTCAGCAAGCACGCCTCTGCTCTGTTCTGAACAACGATCCAACGCTAACTCGCAATGCGAGTTTAGTCGTTACCGAAGTCTACATCACAGTTCTATTTATAAAGCAAGCTCGGTGTTTACTTTGGTAAATCAATGTAATGTACAAAATATTTAAACATTGTCTTTGTTTTTATGCTTTGTAATTTGATTATTAAGATATTTTTAATTAGTTACACTGTATAAAAATAAAAAATAATGATCATTTTTTTCTTAATCTTCGTCTTAAAATTAAAATAGACCAAGTAGCCCTTAGCTACCATAAGTTAATATTAATTAACCTTAACATGACGCCTTTGCTTACAAAGAGCGTTTGCTTTAGAAAAAGCTGTCTGTGAATTAGCTTTGTTTGGTATTAGATTTTTAAACAAACTCGATAAAAAATTGGAGAGCTTCAATTTATTAGAAATGGAACTTAACGCTTTTTTATTTATATTATGCTGCCTACCTTTTATTCAGTGAAATACAAAATCGCTTCGCTTGTAGGCGTACTTTTTGCGAGGGGTGTAGATAAAGCGCTTATATTTGTTGAATAATTTCAAAATTCCAAAGCTTGGAAATAAACCTTTTATGCTCTTCTTGAACGTCCCATTCATCCCTAACCGCGTTATCGGTCCTTCTCGAATCGGAATTGATTGCACGTGTGCTACAAACTTCGTCAATTTAAAATATATTTGACATCATCAACTTACAAGTATTTATGTAATAAGTATTTGAGTTTGTTATGAGGTAAATGTAATATAATTAAACATTTATAAACTACTTTAATGTTTAACTAATATTGTAGCAGTAAAAAGAAGTTACACATTTTTCTTATACTCAAATGCAATCTGTTACAAAAATTTCACACTAAGCATGTTTGTTGAAAGTTAGCCTGGAAACGAGAAACCTATACTCCAGCAATTAATAACTCGATATGGATTTTACAACTTATTGAACTGATACTTTAACTAGAATTACTAGAACTAATTTTAAAATTCTCATTGTTTGTGTACCAAATTTAACCGGGCAACTCTACTTAACTGCTGGCTGTTATCCAATACATTGAAAGTCAAGTCACTGAGATACTTCTCTAAACATTGAATGTAGTTTCGGTAATAGTTCGAAGAAATCTTTTAACATTGCAGTGTTGATTTCGGATGTAGTACTACATTCCAACGCAGCTCCACTCTTACAGGCAGTGGGATCCAATTCAAGTCAACAAAACCTTCCTTTGACAAACAATTGTTAAGCCTGATACAGACAAGGACAATGATACCGACCAAATATTTCAACAAAGTATAAGTGGCAAACAGTTAAAAACAAAAAAAAACACACAAACTAAATTCCAACATAACTTAACCAAATCGACTAAGCCCAACAAAAACGAAATTCTCTCGCAAGCCATTACTGACGATAATAATAACCAACCAAGTAAAATTAAAAAACTTCCACCATGCATAGTCTTAGTAATTATGAGAAAATGATTATATTTTACTTAGGTTCTCTAAAAGGAGTAATATTGTACATCAGCAACATCTAACGGCACTATCAAAATCAATCCTCTAATTTTAGATTTCTATAAAAAATTAAAGCTTAAAGAAGAAAGATCATATAATTTGAATAGCCAAATTATGTTATATTATTTTATTCTAGTAGAATATAAACATTCGCCACAGAGTAACTTAACAGACTTTTCCCCTCTTTATGGTGGACCTCCAAACAATATTAAAAAATCGATGTAAAACATTTGAGCCATATGATTATTTCAGTTAAGGACCACAATGGCCAAGTATAAATCCACAATACAGTACCAGAAATGCTACAAATAATCCTCCACTATATAAAAATCAATTCGTAGCCTATCTTTAAAATACAATTAAGTCGCAACAGACGATGACTGCTGAATTCACAAACAAACTAAAAGAACTTAAAGCCATCAAAAACCTGACAACCAAAATTGGTAACTAAAATGGCTCAACTATATAAAATTGCCTTATGGAACGTCAACGGATTAGTAAACCACAAACAGGAAGTAGAAATGTTTCTAAAACATAACCACATCGATATATTACTTATATTGGAAACGCAATTCAACTCACAAAATCATGTCCAAATTCCAGGATATTTAACTTAAAATATACGGACACCGAAAATCGAGCGAGAGGAGATTCAGCAATGATCATAAAAAAGCATATAAAACTATCCGAATTGCCAAAATATGAGAAGAACTTTCTTCAAGCCTCCAGCATACGAATAAAAGATCGGCACAGCCCTCTAGTAATTTCTGAATTTTATTGTTCCCCTAACTATCGATATAACAAAGACGACTTTAAAGTGTTCTTTAGATTTCTTGAAAACCGCTTTTTGGCAGGAGGTGACTACAACGCCAAGCACGTACACTGGGGTTTGGGATTCTCCTCTCTAGACATCTCTCTACACATGAGTCAACCTATTGGACAACGCATCTTGCAAAAATTCCTGATCTTCTGGACTTCTTTGTAACCAAAGGAATCTCACCAAGTAATTTAAGGATAGAGTCTAACCTGGATCTGTTGTCTGATCATACCCTGGTGATAGCCACATCTTACAAAAAGTAAACCCCCAAGACTATACAACTCTAAAACAAACTGGAAATACTTTAGACACAACAAATTGAAAAAAAATAAACCTGAAGGTACCACTCAAAACAAGAGACGTAATCGAGAACTCAGTTGAAAATCTCGTTAAAATAATACAAGAGGCAGCAAAGGAAGCATCGCCAAACTTCGTGACGGCGGTTAAGAAAAATATGTCAACGGACAAAAGACAATTAAATCGCGGCACCGAATAGCTTAAAGAACTGATACGGACTTTCAAAAACAATAACTTTGCCACATACATAGAAGGCCTATCAGCTCCAGATGATACAGACTACTTGCTCTGGAAGAGCACAAAGTCCTTTCAATAGCCAAATCAACAAGTGCTACCTATATGCAAAGTGAACGACTAATGGGCGCGCAATAATAAAGAAAAAAACGCAAGTTTACTATTAAACCGCGGATTCGGATTCTACGTCAAATTTGGCTGTTTCTTTTGTTTTTTTTTTTCAGAGGAAACCGGCGGCTAGGAGATGTTCATATTATTATAACTGAACATTCTTTTTAAACCTTTTAATCTGTATGTGTGGTTGATTACTAAACAGCTTCTTGCATTTTTTCAGTACGTTTATTTATAGCTAGTTCTACGTATGTGTCAATTTCGATAAAATTTTTAAAATTTTTTTCTTCCAGATTTTTTTCAAATTTTCAGTTTGTTGTTTTCTGCAGTATCAGTTATACAGATTTTACTGTTGATGCTGGCGTTAAAGTTAAAATAATCAAAATGATAATAAATCTTCATTTGATGCAATTTTTGAGTATATATTTTACCTCAAAGAAGTATAGTAAGTTTGGTAATAGATTTTGGGTTAACTGACGCTTTCCTTGAATTATTTCGTAAAATATTCTTACTTTTCCTGGAAGTGACAATTTAAGTTTCAGCATATATGTATGTATTGCTATCAAACAAAAATTTACTTCCCATTGATAAATTATGTAATTAAACAAAAAGTTTAAACTACATCACATTCTTTCATCATGGCCTGTAATTTACAAATGCTTTCTATGATTTGAAAAGATGAGATTATGTGAATTGGCTTAAGTATACCTATCTCTGTTTGTTTAAAGTGATGCAAAAGTGATACAAAGCCTGATGATATCTGCGTACTATTGTGCGAGAATCTAATTGACTGTAACTAAATAATATTGATATATGCTTTAACACCACTAAATTCTGCTGTATTCAAACACTCGTCGTTTTTGATAAATTTTGTTACAAAAAATGGGTTTACACCAGATAAATTAGCAAATATAGCCTCCAAAATCCAAAATCCACCAAAAACTGTTTTTTTTTTATTTTAAATTACACAAACGTTTCAGTGACGTATAATATGATTTAAGAAATATCCGTTAGGGCTCAAATAATAAACTTAAAAAAAACATAATTACTTGATAATTTGCCGTGTGCACTGCACTAACTAAAGGATACATTAATTATATGTAATTTCAATTGAAGCACCTACACATAGTTTTTGTCTAGGTGGCATTACATATCCGTCAATATACTACTTGTGTCAATGCGTGTATTGAATTGCAGTTAAATTTTCCAAAATTCGTAACGCATCTTGTGCTATACTTATAAAACTAGATATTAATGAAATTATTCCTATTTTTCAAATGTTTGTTTTTTGTCTATTTTTTATTTTAATAATGCCATTCCATCATAAATTGCTATTCACGACAGAGTTTTTCGAACCAGACGCACTACTCACTAAAGTCATTTGCTTGATCACTTTTTATAACGTTCGGAATTTCACCACGTAATTGTTGAAGTTCACAATGTGATTAATTAAAAATTTGCTTACTACCACTGCCAAAGAGGTCTATGGCTAGTTTTATTTTGAGTTTAGTAGGCACTGATTTTTTATCTAACTCATAGAAGTTAGCGCCGGCGCACTGGTTGAATTTTCTTGTCTGATGTGCTGTTCAGTCATTAGGATACTAGGCAGTGCAAATTTGATTTTGTAAAACACTATTTTGTATTAGTTAACATTCCAGAACTTTATTCTATACATTTTGGTAATTATTAAAGTTGGTCTTTGAAGCTGTGCTTCATACACTACAACCAACATGTAGATTAAGATTCCTCATTTTTGTTGATTATTTGGTACAGCATACTCAGCCTTGCATGTTACTCTGATAGTTTTTTATTAATGTGCAAATGGCAATTCAGTTTTCTAAGTATAAATTAAATTATTGCACTACACGGTGTACTGTGTTCCATTAGATGGTAGTGTTGATAAATAAATTTGGGGTATCGAGAAACCGGCGCAGCGTAAAATTTTTTATTTTACATTTATTAGCATTTCCGATGATCCACCATTTGCTAAACCATAAGTTAGGTTGGTTGAGGTTTTCTTGAAGAATAGAGGCTTCGTTAATATAATGGTATTAAATGATGGTTGGTGTATCATCAACGTAGATAGCTAGACTTGATCCAGATACAGAGGGAATATCAGATATAATAAATATATTAAACAATGAGGGGCTTAACATTAATTTTTATGTAATCCCAGCTTCAATTTGGTGGATGAAATAGGTAAACTAATTGAAAGTAAATAAAAGGTCTTAGCCGATAAACATAAGGTTATTATCTTCTGTAAATATGGTAGAATATTCGTCAGTATCATTTTGTGAATAAGCCTCTCAGTCCAGATCCGATCAGCAGCTTGTGTCACATCGACGAGTATGACGAGCGTGTGCATTTTGTTTTCAAAACCTCTTCTACCACCTCTGTGAGTTTCAGAAGCTAACATGTTGTATGATAATTTTGAAATTCAAGCTGGAATTGTAAAATAACGTTATTAGTTTTGAGGTATTTGCTTATATGTGGGTGTATGGTTCGTTCCAAAAGTTTTAAAAGTGTAGATAGCATTCTAATTGGACGATAGTTTGTAAGGTTGTGCTGTTTGTCACGTTTCGGACCAGAATTTCCGCTCTTTTCCAACAAATAAAGAAGTATCCACTTTTCAAGCATACATTGAATAGCGGTGTTGGATAAAAGGTGGATTTATCTGATAAATTTTTTTAGTACTGCGTTGAATGTAAGGTCTATTCATAAAGCATTCTGAATTTAAATTTCGCAATATACGTTTTTACTTATAATGGTGATATTGGGTTAATAATTGTTATACCGAAAGGAACTTTGTAGTTTAATTCAGTTTGCTCACGGTATCTAGTATTATTTTGGTTAGGAGGAGTGCTAAACTTTTTTTAGCTGCTCTGCGAAAATCTCACACTTATATGAAACTTCTGATTACCTACGACCAGCATAGCAGAGTTATAAAATTAGCCCGGGTTGTTTTAATATCCTTTTAATGGCCCTCTATATATTGGGATTCTCAAAATCAAGAATGTGTCTAGTGCAGTTTTTACTAGCCTAATAGTTGGATTTTAATTGTTGAGTTACGGATTTTTTGCCACAGTTTACGTACTGCATGTTTATTGTTCATTAATTGTTGCACATGTGTGGGTGGAGTTTGATGTTAATCTATTAAAGTTGTTTTGGTAGCTTGTTGAACACTAATGTTGTTACATCTTTGAAAAATTCCACCACTTTGTCATTATCTCCATGAAATGTTAAGTCGGAAGGGCAAGTTACTAATTTATTCATAATAAATCGGAACTTTTCCCAGTCCAATGGGTTCGGTAATTAACCTTGGGAGATGCGAGTACTTGTAAGGCGACCACCTGAAGGAAAATCAAATTGATACGTGATTAGAATTGAGTTCTGTAAGTACTGTTTGGGTTATTGGTGAAGTTAGATTTTTATGTAGAATATTGTCAACGATATCTGATAACTGATTATATTAGTATGGGAAGTATGTATATTTGGAGGACGCACCCTCTGTAGTTTCAGTTGAAAAGTAAGGTTATTAAATTTTATCCCGTTGGAGTTAGTCACTCTGTATCCCCAGTACGTGTGTTTACGGTTGAGGTCACCAACAAGAAATGTGGAATGTTGGCTTATAAAGATTTGATTGAGTTTATTTGGGTTCAGTTGACTTGTAATTGATTTGTAGGCTGGTACAATCCAGAGTAAATAGATATCGTTAATATTATACTGATAGCAATGTCTTTTAAAAATTGTACGTCCTCTAATGCGACTGGGGAAACAGCCAAGTACTTTTTGATTATTATTGCGTTGCTTCCCCACCAATTTCCTGTTGGTCGGTCTTTCCGATAAACGTGATATCCCGATAATATGAATCATTCGTTTGGGATAAGGTGTGATTCTGTGATGCATGCGATATTAACTTTGTGTATATGGGGCAAAACGCGTCAACTGCCCCAGCGCTACCGTAGAGGTCCGTGTGAGCGTGTGAGGGTCGATACCAACACGCTTCCATGTGGTACACCTGCTTCTATGGAATGATAGTCTGATTTGGCATCTCCTACTTTGGTTCTAAATTTGCGGTCTGAAAGGTAGGATTTCAAGATATACTTTAGTGGGAGGGTTTCCTTGACTTTATATAAGAGACCTGTATGCCAGACCTTATCAAAGGCCTGGCTAACGTCCATTAGAACTGAAGCACAATAATGTTTTTGTTCAAAAGCGTGATTAATAACTTGGATTAATCTATGTGATTGCTGAACTGTAGAATGTCCTGATCGGAAACCAAATTGATGGGGAGGAAGCCAGGTATCTGGTGAAATATAGGTATTTAGTCTCTGTAGTAATAAGCGTTCTAATACCTTGGAAATTGTAGGAAGCAAACTAACTGGACGGTATGAGGTTACGTCATTGGGGTTCTTTCCTGGCTTATTTATTAAGATTATTTCTGCCGTTTTTAGCATTGGAGGCCAGTGCTGCAGTCTTAAAATGGCATTAAAAATGTAGGTAGTAAAGAGTATCCCTTTTTTCGGCAATTCCTTGAGCATTTTTGGCGTTACACCGTCTGTACCTGGTGCTTTTCGGATGTTAAAATGGTTAAGTTCGTTCTGAACTTCGTGTGGAGTAAAGGATTTAATTCGAAATGGGGTTTTTGGAATGTTGGATAAACTTGTTACGATGTCACTAATTATATCTTGATTGTTTGGCTTAAAGACAGATACGAGATGATTTGCAAAAAGATTAGTCTTTTCTTGGTCGCTTCTCGCCCATTTAGCGTTGTGATCAGCAAGATTTTTTATTGGAGCATTGTGTTCTTTTGGTTTTTTCTTGGATTTAATTGGTCTCCAGATAGAGTTGTCGAATCTATTTAGTCTTGTCACGTAGTCATTGAATGATTGTTCACGGAGTTCCATTGGCCAATTCGTACAAATTTAGCGAATTTTATCGATGAGCGTTGTAAGCATGGTAAGAATTGAGCTGTTTTGTTGCATTAGCTGTTGGAACATATTTTTGAACTCATTTAGAAAAGTGCTGAGAGTAATTGAGTTTTCCTCTGGTGGTTTTTGGTGGTTTTGATTTCTTAGTATATTCGAATACGTATTGGCCTGTTGTACCTGAATTATTGGTTGTATTCTGTGTCGTGGGATAAGGTTTATCGGTGCTGGTAATTGTTGAATGTTAAGTCTGTTGCTGTTTGAGGAGAGTATGGTAGAATTCGCATCCTCTATAGTTGGCAGGGTGGGGACCACCACATAGTGCACATGTGGCAGGGGTGTTGTTTGGTTTTGTACAGCTTGTGGAATTATGGGCTGCTCTACATTTCACACAGTAGTAAGGTCTGTTACCATATGTTTATGTGTGACCATATTGCTGACAACGTGTACACTGAGTAAGGTCCTTGCTTTTTCTGGGTGGCTCGACTTGTACTATTCTGTTCTGAATACCTCGTAAATTATATATTTCTTTATTGTTATCCGCTGGCTCGAGGTCTGCAAAGAATAGGTTTAATGGTTCTCTAGACACTCTACTTCTTCCATTTAAAATATTCCTGACTTGGTGTCCCTGATTGGCCAGCTCTTGCTTAATTTCATTTATGTCGGTTGTAAAGTGTAGATTTTTGATAACCACTCTGAAGGCACGATCCTCTTTTGGCTGGTATGTATGGTGAACAATGTTGGCATCTTTTATGTGGTGAATTATTTTTCTGTAGGTTTCCGAAGTATGACAGTTTATTTTTATGGTGTTATCTGTTAAAGTTTTTGTGTTAAATTGTTCAGTTTCCGCAACTGTATTTAAACTTTTGATCATGTCACTGTAGTGTGTAACTCCGTACACAAATATCGGAGGAGGTTTTATGGTTGTATTGTTTACTTCTCTGGTAAGGGTGCTCTTCTTCTTCATTTAGCTGGTTATATCTGTTTGTTAAAGGTATTTGCGTAGTTTCTTTGATAGGTTGGGATAGTTTTCTACGTTTAAGACATTTAACGGTTTGCCATTTGTTAGTGTTGGTGGAATTATCGTTTACGACTTCTTGAATTTCTTCGTCACTAGTAGACGTCATTCGATAGAGAATTCTGTCGTTGTTGGTTAAAGATTGTGAGGTAGTTGCCATCAAATTGTTGTTGAGATACGTGGGAGGATACTGATTTTGAGGTAAGTTAAAATTGTTACCTGTTGATAGCGGTTGGCTTACGAATTGAAGGTTGGTGGGAAGTGGAAGTTGCATTGTAGCACCCTATGCGTAGTTGATGTTCGAATTATTAGGTTGTCCGTAGGCGATGCTTGTTTGTTGATCCATTTCCATTTTTGTTGTTTGATAGCGCTGTTTAATCACAGGTTCTGGGCCGATGGCGCGGTGCAGATGGCACGGCGCGTATGGCGCGACGCGGTCACTGATGCCGCGCGAGAAAATCGCAGAAAACACTCTGAAATTCGCACGTCTGCACTGCTTGAACTACAAAACTCGAATGTGTTAATAAATGAGATAAGTTGTTAGCATATTCACAAATTTTTATATTTCTTTATTCGAATAGGGGAATTATATTGAAATATGTCATTCTCGTCTGGAAATAAAATTTGTACCATTGGGTGTATGTGGTTACTAAAGAGTTCTCTATATACTGCTACTGTGGTCCTATCGTGTAATGTGATAAACGGGGCTTCCAAATACCATGATATAGCGCCCCAAATCATGTTTGACAGTCGAGCGGATACAGTCCATATGGTATGCTTAATAGGGTGTTCGCTAGGCAAACACTCATCCAGTCGTAGGGAAGAGGGTAAAGAGTAACTTATCCGACCAAACAACACGTTTCCAATCCTACAACTTCCAGTTTTCTCAATAGCAATACGCCCATGCAGTTCTCGCCTCATGTCATCAATGTTTTGGATGACGTTGGGGTGTTTAGATACCGATTAGATAAGTTCTGTAGTCACTTTCTCGGCCGTTGTTTCTTCTGCGGAGTCACAACACGCTTCAAGAACCGACGGTCTCTATCCTGCAACTTCATCTTTCGACCACTATTGTGCTTCGCCGACTGAACTGTGACTTTTGAGGTTGTGTCTTGTATTACACTGTATAATATCGCTGTTTTGCTCGCAGATACTCGAGCTAGACGGGCACCAACAATTAGACCTCTTTGATCGTACATATTATAGTAGTCATTTACCGCACCTGTACAACGTCCACAACCACACTGCCCCACTTTACTATTAGTGCATAGTTTATACTACCTACAATTAACAAGAGACGGTTGATTCCCACAGTGCCCAGTGTTACCAGGCGCACTGAAGATATGTCCCACTTTTGACAAGTGTTTCCATTAGTTTGTCCAGTATCTGTATATATTAAGGTATGCCGCAATAACCATTAATTTTTTACGTAAATGTTATAGAGTTTTGTTAATATTTAGTTTAAGACAAAGATAGTGATGTAAATCATACAAGATTTTGAGTATTATTTCAATAATTAACACTATAGATTACAGTAAAACAAACAATTTAAATATTAATTTTAAGGACATAAACTCAGACCTTCAACGATTCTCAAATTTTCATTATATAAGAAATAGTCTAATGGTAGTACATTATCGTTTTTAAATTGTAAATAAGAGATGTAGAATATTGAAATTTTAAAATAATGAAACAACTATCTAATTTACTTTGTAAAATAAAAGTGCCCATATAGTGGTAAGTGGACAAAAATATTGTTAATTCAGTGGCTAAAATTAATTTTCTAATTAGGAATTGCATTTTTGTTTTTCTTTAATATGGTGTCTTGGCTTAGCACGAGATGATACCTATATACGGCACTGATAAGTTATATCTATAACTTAACTATTACTAGTATAGTTTTACTACTATTTTCTATGAAACACTTAAGAGTTCAATATATTAATAAATTGTTAATTGCGATTTAGTGAGTCAATATAAAGTTTTTTTTGTTCAGTGAATTTTATTTCTTTTTATGTTATTTTGAGTGGCTTCGCTGTACAGGTGAATGTGCTATTAAAATTTAGTTACAGTTTATCAAGGTATTTGAGAATTATTTATAAAATCCTGAGCGCTATTCAATTGTTTTGAAATATTTATAGTTAGTTGAGGTTGGTCTGGACTGTTGCACCTTCGTACATCTGTATATAAAGATTGGTCAAATTTCTGATGTGACGACATTTTTTAGATTGGATAGAGTATGGCTAAGCTAGCGTAAAACTTAGTTATTTTATTATTTATATACAATCATGTTAATCTTCGACTGAACATATTTTCTTATTTCGTTTTATTTACAATCTACGTCATTACAGAGTAATAAGTAAATATGATACAAGGTTTACGCCAAAAAAGGGAAATAAGTTTTACCTTTTTAGATTATTTTAATTATAAAGCAAATTTCAGGATAATGTTTTAGCTGATATACTTGTGGCGAAACCATATTTAAATAGGTCATATGGAGTATTTTTGTGATTTGCGGTATGTTAATTGTATGACGTGGTTACTAGGTGAATTTCGTTTCTGATAAAAGAAATATCCAAATTGTTTTTGGTTACTTACGTACCACGATGCATCATCCACTATTGATCTTAGCACTTTGGATTAAAACCTCTGGATGATGTTCAGTGACGTTGGTATTGCACAGCCTCATGGTTGGAATCCATAAGCCCACACAGGCTTAAGCATAGTTTGGCATATTAAAATTTTATCAGAGAGAGAGAGAGAGGGAGTCGCACACACACACAAACATACACATACATTTAAAATTTATTAAAATTTTTATTTTGTTTTTAGGATGTGTCCGTTTTGAAATCTTGTACGCCTGCAGAAGGCCTTTCGGGTAAGTTTTTTTTATAAATGTTTTGAAAATGGAATGATTGCTTACTAGTGAATTGATAAATTAAAATTAAGCTATTGGTTTATTTCAAAGCTAAAATATTACTCTTTGACATTAGGCGTTTACTTTTTCTACAGTTGGATGATCTTTTTATAATACGTGGATAAATATTTATAAGCGTAACGAATATAATTAAATCATGTTTGGAGAACAAAAAATTGATGTTTGTTACGAGATAAATTGCATTATATTGTTTGTAACAATTGATAACATCGTAAAATAGCCAAAAAATAACTTAACAGTGTCACAACTTTTAAATTGTACAATTACAATAAAACACAAATACTTCAATAGTGCTGAAATTTAAGAAAATTAATATAATTAGATGTAAAATATTAAATACAGTGTCTATAAAATTTGTGGTGTTTTTGTCTTATAAAATATATAATTTTTTTCAAACCATAGTATAAAAATAGGGTTTTATAACTTTATAATTTTTATTTACTGGGATATTTTTTGAATAAACCGAAATATTTTCGGAATTACATACTACTATTTTATCCGTTTCCATAAAAAAATTAAAATACAGTTTTACGACTAACTCGATTCATTCTTCAAAATACTTTTAATTTTTTTATTAGAACATTTATTCTTTTAAGTGCGTAATCTCTAGATTTCTTTTATTATTATCATCAAATACTTATTCGAACCATTATAATACTAAAGTATGTAATATAAAATAGATAATAAATTTTAAATTTATTTATTTTCTACAACTATTGGGTGCATTAAAATTATTAAAATAAAAACAATAATCCCGGAGTATTATTAACATAATAAAAAACTGCAAACGAGACGCCAAAACAAAAGTAAAAATAGGGGGAGAATGTACAACAGAAATTAAAATCATTAACAGGTAAAGCAAAATGACACTCCTAGTCATGTTTTTAATTTAATTATAAATAAAACTAATAAAATAATCCTATTTCTCCCTGTTTATAGTATAAACAACGATGATATTTATATTAGCGGTGTTAAGGATATTGTTCTAATAGGCAAATGAGATAAAGATTCACAACGTGCGCTGTATACCTTAGTTGCTACAACAAACAAATTAACATAATTTTGTTAGTTAATATAACAAATTTACTAAGAATATCTATTTACTACACTCGAAAATAATTACCACTCCCTCCCTGAAACTCAAATTGTATTGCAAATCACCACCAGATGATGCTAATTAAGGTACAGACTGAAAAGTAGTGAATAATTCAGTTGTGGATAAAACGGGTAAAACTACAAAAACAGAAAGTTATGGTCAATGATAGACGGACTAGTTTGTTTGGAGAGAGAAAGTAATTGCTTTTGATATCCATACAAGATTACTATATGGAAAAGCAGCACCAAGTCGCAAAACTGTGTATGTATTTGTCAAATTATTTAGGACAATAATACGTTGATAATAGAAAAAACACAAATCACATTATATGCAGTGGTGTTTAAAACAGGCCTGTGTCGCAAAACCTTGCATATAATAATCCATGATGACAAATATCTGTGTGCAACAGATTCTTCATACTCTCACCACTCAGCAGAGATAAAAGCATTAGAAGCATACTAACGGTTGCTGCTGAAGTGTTTGGTTAGTTACAACTAACAAATGTTTCTGGCATGAAAAACGACAATTTATAAAATGGTAGAACATTATAACCCCTTATTCCTAGAAGCTACAACCGGGACTATATATTTTAAAACAATTAAAATTATCTTCTGGGATCAAAAAACATACTACTGATGGGTTAGGTATTGCAAGTCGCTGAAATGGCTTATTCCGTAACACCATTATGGGAAACGTAGACGGCTTCAACTTGAAAGTGCCAATCTACAGACTTCACAAATGATAGCGTGCTACGCTCAGACAATGACTTTATGTAATTAATATAATAAAATAAAATGATAAGCCGGAGTGAAAATGCAAGTACATAGCTGTTAACGGAATTACATCTAATAAAATGTGTACTCACAAGTAGTAACACTTTTCAACTTTTAAAGTAAATATGCATTACGCTGCAAGTTAAACATTAATTGAAGTATGAGAGAACAGATAATGTACTCCAACTTTTGATAAAAAGTTAGAAATCTTAAGCTAGAAAACAAAAAAAAATTCATAAAGAAATTAGAACAGCTAAGAGTCTTAGTAAAATAATTTTCTGTGGGTATACAGTAATACCAAATTATACAAGAATCTAATAGAGATGCGTACAGACGCTAATAAAACAAAATAGATGCTTAAAACAATATAAATAAAATAAGAACAATAGCTAGAAATTATGTGGTTAGAAAAGAATGTGAGAGCCGTGGTGGCTTAGTGGATAGATCGCTAGACTACGAAACCAAGAGTTGCGGGTTCGAATCCCGCTCTCGCCAATTCGATCACTGGCATTTTTACGGCCCAGCTCGACTCAGGCTGCAATAAATGAGTATCTGGAGGTCAAACTCTGGGGTAATAATAGGCGGTCGGTGCGTAGCACTAGCCACGTTACTACCCTTGTGTACCGTAGGCTCTAGATTGTAGCAGATCTATCCTGTTACGACCCCAAAGGGCCTTCAAGGCCTGTTACGGGGAACTATTATTATTATTATAGAAAAGAATGTGAGGCTACGAATATAGCCAGATTTGTCAAAAAAGAAAAATATGGAATGAACATATCAGTAGACGAAATAATATTTGTTGAACAAAAATAAAAATAATAATGCAAAACAATTGAAAAGACCGGCGAAAAGATGGGCCGATAGCTGGAAGAACCTCCTTAAACCATATAAAGAGCCTAAATAATAAATAATTTTTTTATATATATTTGACTTGTAATAGTATCTTTTGAAACCGATTTTTCATATTTTGTTTTTTAATGATATATATTATACGTTATTTCGTGTATTTACGTGGCCTAGTAGCAATTGTAAATACAAAATCGTTGTTTTTTACAGGTTACATTAAAAGAATATGATATACTTGAGCACATTTATATTTGAGCTGGGTTGTGACTCTTCGCTGTACACTACGGCTTCTAGAATTCAAATCTTAGTAAAGTTTATATATTTTGACACATTTTTAAAACTAACTTTTTTTCTCTACACTAACTGCGGTTACAGTGGACCTATTCTATCTTATCACTTATAATCAAACTAAACTGTAATATTTACGGGGGCTAAACACACAGTTTTAGCAGCACTCAAACAACTTACCTGCTGTCGGTTTTAAAGTCAGTCCTAAGTTAGCAGGCCCAAAACAGTTCGTTTATAGTGTATATATGGTATATAATTATTTATTGTCATATTATCAATTAACTACATAATAAATTTTTTTATCTAAATAATTATAATTGGTCAACCATTTTTACATTATAATTTGCTTAACACTTTATTTTTTATTCCAAATAATGCTTTATCGCCAGAAGAAAGGGTTAATTCCAAATAACATGTATAAGTCATTAAAAAAATTTGAATCAGCATGACTAAGAGAATACTTATCAGTCATTATTAAAGCATGCAGTTTGATGGTAAAATTAATGAGTATTTATAATCTACACCTCGGGCTTGCATTTTCGATCGTAAACAGACTTTGTTATAAATAGAAAAATTAAAAAAAAACTTGTTCTGTAATGAAAAGAAGAGAAGAAAGACCTCGGAGTACGCAAACACATCGACGTAGTAAAACGTCCCCGAGGCAATCTGTGCGCATATATGCCTCTGCTTTTCATTTGTTTAATCGTACTGTGCACCGAATTTTGCACCAAGATCTTTATTGCATATTTTTCCGTCCATTGATAATTCAGCTTACCCATGAACTAAAATCAATTCTTAGAGCAACAATTTAACGGGCGACTTACCTCACAAAACGGCAAAGTGAACTAGCTACCAAGATCTTACTACTTTACACCATGCGGTTTGGAAACGTTATCGACAAAATTGAGCTACACATGCAAAAAAAAGTGATCGAGAATTTTATTACAAGAATTCGAAATTGTCAAATGAGTCGCGGAGGACCTTTATCAAATACAAAAGAACCCCGCAGGCTTCGTCTACGAAGCCTGATCTAGATGCCAGGCAGTCGTGTAGAACTTCCACATGCTCTGCGTACATTTAACACTACAAACAATAGAAACATTGGGAGAACATGAAAACTTTCATATTTGAGCATTACAAATGCCACCAATGTAATTAGCATTTATGTCACGGTGTTTATTAAAGAGAGGAGTAAACACAATACAAACCAAACAGCATAACAACAGTCATCATCTGGTTTTCTGCGACAATAATCAAAATATTTAAATAATTCAAAAACGGTTAAAGTTAGAAGGCTGATTTTTTTTGCGCCGAATTAGCAAATATAGTTGTGAATGCGGTGTGCAAGTTTCAAGGAAATCGGTTGAAGCGTCTAGGAGGAGATAGAATTATAAGTTTAGAAAGTTAGGGAGATAAGACAAATATTACTTAAAGAAGAAGATCCTATTGCATATTTAATAGTAATGAATTTCTTTTAACATAATATCACAATTTTACCAACTAATAAATAAATAAAATATTTTTTCTAGAAATTAAATATTGTGTTTCTTTAGAAACACCCTTTAAGACCATTTATGATGCCGTATTTTTGTAAAGCTAACGAAGTTTTGATAGTAATGCTAAAACCTGTATGCATATAAATAAATGTAGGTTTACCTCAAATGTAAAATTTTAAGGACCGCAATGAATTACGGATTTAGTTGTTCCGTTACTAATTTTTAATGTAGAAAAACTAAAACATTTTTTTATATTAAATTACTTGCAGTAGACATAACAAACTATAATACAATATTATATATTGGATTTTGTTAAATATTATTTAATTTAATTCTTTCGGTTTGCATCGTAGTAGGGGGGCACACTTTAGTTTCGATTAGAAAGAATGTTTCCCCAAAAACTAAGGGATGCCCAAGCTCAGAGAGCATTCCTTAGCATCCATGATTATCTTCCGTTGCGATGCGAAGCGAAGTCCTTTGAGGAGGCCTCAAAGCCAGTTTAATGCAGGGGTTCCCAGGTGAAGTCGAGCAAAGCAGGCAAGCGCGGCAGGTACCGGCTGGCCGGGCCAACAGAACACGCGCAGCTCGCCCAGTCACCGCTCCGTCAAGGCGCTATCCGTCGAGACGCTCGCAACAGGTAGCTAGCGCCGCCTTTGCATGTGCGCGAAATTAGTCAGTTCACTATCACATTCGCAGTAGTTGCAAGGTTTCTCGCGGACATTTGGCCGAAATACCACTCAGAAAACCACCGTCGCCACCATTACATTTGCGGCGCCGTTTTTGATTATCGCAGCACCGGAACGGTAATTTTGTGGTTGCATTCAGGTGAACGCTAGCTGGTCGCCTTCGAGTGGGTAAGTAAAAAAGCTTCCATATGCCCCCTTTTGTAATTACATTGAAAACACCCCTCTTTTCCATTTCAAATATTTTAGGCCTTATTTGGCTGCCTCGGGTTTGTACAGAAAATTACCTCATTAAGGCCTTCATTAAACTTTCACTAAGCTTTTCATTTTTCATTAAACAACAACTGCGAATGTTTGTGCCGTTGTTTGTAAAAAGTAGAAAATGGAAAATCACATTTTGTGTGTTTGTAAATTTCTTTACTTATTAATTAAAACTGAATTACTTTTTTGTTTAACTGCCGTTTATTTCTGTAGTTAATTGTGCTATAGGTATATATTTATATTTTTGCTCTGGAAATAAAATAATTTTTTTAACAAAAGTAAATTTATCTATAATTTTTCGTTGACAGCTATTGGTAATTTAATTGGGTTTTTTTTTTCATTATTTCGTTATTCCCGAGTACATAATAGGCCGCTTTTTATTGCAAAGCGCGGTAGATCACGCAATAGTTAATTAGTTAATGGCCTTTATTGCGTTTGCATTCCATGTTTTATCTTGTCTACCCTGCTTACTTTCAACTACCTATCTCTGTGTTTATTCGATATCTCAGCGTGTGCTCTACTCAAATACTTAGCACATTTATATGCATTTATTTAGTGACGATAGTGACAGTGCTGACTTCGAGTGTGTTAGATAATTTTTAATTAAATTAGCGAAAAACTGGTGCTTTGAACGGTTTACAATTTTGTGTTCTTTGAGAATATTTTAGAGACAGCAGTACCAATAAATTTTCAAAAATACTTTAATATTTTAGAAGCTGTTGTTTCTGCTGGAGTTTAATTAAATTATTTGATGATCTGACTCTCCAACATCCTACATAAAGCTAGCCGTCGAAAGAGCAAAGTATCTAAATCGGAATAGTGAGTTGTTTGAGCTTTACTAATTGTCCTTGCAAATCAGAACCTAAGAGGAAAACATGGATATTTGAACAGAAAAGGGAAAATGTCATGAGTAAAATTCTGAATATTAAACATTCTCATTTTTGTTTGGACTTTGGTTCTATTGCAGAGCTCAAAAGAATAACGTTCCTCGAGAATACAACTAAAATACTATTTTTATGCTAATATTAAGAATTTTAATTTATCGTCAAATTCTGTAAAGAGAAACTTTTTGTCAAACATGTTGTCAATGCCAATAGCCATTTTTTCAGTATAAATATTTAAAGAAATATTCCAACTAACGCTTGTATAAGTTGATCGAATAAATATAAATTTTTTTCTTCACATAAAATTCGTTCAAGTCTTTCTTCTTCCTCTAGTAGGTAGAAGGTTTTCAAGATTTTTATTTTTGTTGGGCTAATAAATTATAATAAGCTGATGTAATTAGCAAAACTAATTAAAAAATAAATAAGCCAGCTGAATGTGTAAAAGAACGATAGAACATGCTCTATATTCACACCTAAGTAATTATCAGTCAACTAGCAACAAACTAACGAATTGGAAGTTTATAAAACCGGACGAGTCAAATAAGTTAAAAACAATATACTAGGCAAATGCCTTTTGACTTATTTTTAGTTAATTTTAATTATCGTTTTAAATTTAAAGGTTTTTGAGAATTTTTGAAAAACATTCAATCACTCACTAATCTCTAAGTCGTTTTTTGGTCCTTAGCAAGCCTAAATGACAAATGAAAGATTTACAGTTTTGTTCTTGTAGAATGGTTATTTCAAAAGTAGATTTTAAATTTAATAACATGTTGAATTTATCAATCTTAATAAGTTTTCTGTCAAAATTTAATTTCGAGGGTATAAATTCAAGTTTTTCTCAAGTCCAGAATAGTTGACGGCGCTAATAAAATTTAAATTTAGGTCGGTATTTTAATTTAGCCAAATTTTCTAATTTTTGGGGGTTGAACTTAAATCAACCGCGCATAAATAAACTTTATTTTATAATTTAGGATTAACCTGATCAATCAACAAATTAGGTGTTTGCTTAAAAGTGACAAAGACCTGGCTTTTTTTAATATATTTGTGAGCAAATAAATGTCTCAGCAAACATTGAATTACAGAAAAATACTTGTGCTTCCTTGTGCTAACCTTAATCTAAATAATTATTTATTAGATTGTGTTTTTGATTATTCTATGAAACAGCTATATGCTTTAGCAAATTTTATGATATATTCTTGATAAAAGCAGCTAATTTATATATTTTTTCAAAAATCTTATTGCATTATTTTGTGGAATTGTCTCTTAAATTAAGAAATAAAATTAAGTTGTTTTTAGTAAAATAGAGCTGGACAAAAGTATATTTTAATTTGATTTAAGTAGTATTAACGCTATCTGTGCTTTAATTTTAAGTATTTTTAATATTATAAATTTGTTGTACAAAGTATACCTTTCATGTGTTTAGCTGAAACTTAATCTAGTATAAAATCGATTACCATTAAGAACACAGCGGACGACTTTCAGACTATTAGAGACGTGAAATCATTAATAATCTTTAATTATAAATCGTAGTTTTATTTTTATAAGACGTATATTACACTATTGTTGACAGTACAAAGTTGTTCAGAAGACTCTTTTTACGGACTTTTGATATTTTATTTTTAATTTGTGATCAATTATTCAGTATTCTACAAACTAGGTTGTAAACTATCTGAGGATGTCGAATCTATTCAGTCACAGAAAGCTGTTATACTATAAATTTGTTTGGCATCATAGGAACGTTTGTTCAAGAACTCCTATAGTATTTTACCATTAATTTTAATTTTCTTTAATTCTACCACAAATATAACAATAAGTTAAAGTAACGGTGTTATTATTGTACAGAACTAATTTTTTATGAGTTTATTTTTACTTATAACAATATTATTGTAAAGCTCGCTTGATAAAGACTATCTTAGGCCATATATTATTTTTTATTTCTGGTTATTTCTGAAAATTGAATATGAAACATTGTGTACTTTTAAAAATGTTAGATTGTGTGATAAACAGTGTACTGTCTGTAATGATGAAGATTGTTTTACTAAATTATAAAGGCTAATAGACTTCTATTTCTATTGTACACATATATATCCTTCTATTCTCTTCTATCCTGTACTTTCCCTTGCAGGATTTTCTTTATAATTTTATTTCCTCCGGGTGATTCTGGATTTATTTTCTCTTAATATAAGCTTTGTTTTTATTTTGTTCACATTTATTTTATTCCTCTTTTTCCATCCTTACTATATTAATATTAAAATAGTTATGTAAAGCTTGTTCTAATTTTGACATTAGTATAATGTTGTTTGAAAACATCTCATTCATTTCTATTGCTGGTAACGATATCCCACAACATACTTTATCAGGTTTGGCTTACATGCCTTTATTGTATTATCTATTGTTGGCAATGGGCTGAGGTTACATACATTACGTTTTCCTTACCTTGACCTAAATTTATTAGAATTCTCATGTCTTATTCTAACTAGACAATTACTTTAAGCTGTTTTTTATTTTTAGCCAGCTTATTTTATCAATTGCATTTTCCAAGTCAATAAAAAATATATGTCATTCTTTATTACAGCTTATCGTTTTTTCACCCAATTGTCTCATTACGTACGTACTTAAAATCTTGCATTCCTCATTGTCTTCTGAAAACACACTTTGTTTATTGTTTGGTACACTTTTTTCCTAAAACTGTGTTTTATAATCTTTGCGTAGAGTTTTCCAAGTATACCACCCAATGTAATTTCTCCATAAGATTTTTTTTATAGAGTGGCATTATTATAGCCGCACGCTCACCATCAGATACTTTACATTTTCCCATTACTTTTTTTTTGTATTTGTTATAATGTTTGTGATTCTACTTTCTCGTCATAGTATGCTATTTATAGAGTGATATTATCTGTTATGTAATTTTTTTGTCTTGTGTTTTTAGTAGATTTAATTCTACTTCGTAATTTGAAATAATTCGATGGCTATTAATTCTATAAAATGTTGTTTCCACTAGCGCACAATGTCTTCTTTTTCAATTAATAGATTGTCTTTATCGACTACTTTCTCGAAGTTATCTTATTATTCATATTTTTTATTATGCTATAAAGTTGTTTCTGGCTTACTCCATACCATTCTCTTAATATGTTCAAAACTTAACCACAAATTAAAACATGCAGCAATTAGAAAGAAATGGCAAAAATAATGAAGTATTTATAATAAATTGTATTTAGCACAGCACAGAAAATAAGTGGAATAACAAACATCAAACAAGATAATATGAAGAGAATAGAATATGAAACGATTAGGTAAAAGGAATTATTGAAATAAAAAATTAAACTGATTAAAATATCTTAGTGCAGGACTGTGCCAATATAAAATATCTACTTATTTATTGTATGTTATGTAAACTTTTGCGTTAAGTAACGCTCGCTATTTTTTTAATGATTATCTATATAAGCACGAATATGGTTGTTTTACTTTTTTTTTTGGAATAAGTAGTAACCCGGAATTTAAAAAAAATGGGTATAGAAAAATGATGAAAAACGAGTTTTATGACTCTAGCAAGAATCGAATTTCATACCTAAAGTACGTAGCGAGTAGTTTATCAATTTAACAATTTCAAATTTTTTAAACCAAAAAACTTTTTGTTTTACTTTGAGACACTAAAAAATAATTGTGATACTATAATGCTACACTTTCACGTCAAATAAAAAAATAGCAAATTTTGTGTTTTATGAAATTATAACAAACAGTAACTTCTAATATTTCAAAATTATGAATTTAAAATTAGATCTTTAAGACGAATACTAAGCAAAAAGGAAATAAATATCGTACTTAAGTTAATAATTGACGAAGTTAGTTTGAAAGAAATTTAAGCGTGATAATATCGTATTGAACGAATAATATAATAATAGCAAATTGAAAAAGGTAAAATATTGTCTTTTTTAGATTGATTAAAATTAAAATTTTTATAAACACTTAAGTAAACAAATCTAAAAAAACATAGTGTTATACGTACTCCAAATGTTATCTTAAAGTAAAAAAAAAGAAGTCTTGGAAATATATATTCGCCAAAATTGTGTTCTAAACCTAGACTACCACTCTGTCCAATTACATGCAATAAAATTAGTTTAAGTGATTTATTGGTAATTTAGCGTTGCGTAGCCTGGGAACCAGACAACTAAGGCAATATTTCTCCAATTAGGACGCAACCCGAAGCAGAACCTTTCGTCCTGGATGGTGTGCTAAGCCTAGTCGGCACGTGGTCTGTGCCTTGAATAAACATCCAGGCCGATCAGCAGGCCGCGGTTGCTGCATAATTCACTGGCGCTGGAAATTTCCTCGAAAACTGAAACTTAGCGGCCACGAATTCCGCAGCAACTCGGCGCGCCCGGAAAATATTTCGCTGGAATTATTTATTAACTTCTGATCGACTTTTCATCAGTTTTATGTGTCCTAAATTAACAGCGGATATAACTTCATTGTGATACGGGATGAATTTTTCGCGGCGCACTGCATTCTGCTCTCGTCTGGAAAATCGATTTCCCCCTCATTAGCGCCACGTCTAGCGAAATTTAAAATGGCCTGCAATGTGTTCGGGGCGGCGTTTAAGCTGGTGTAGGAACGGCTGTTAAAGGCTAAACGGTTTATAGATGACCGAGGATTTAACACAGACAAAAACAGTAAATACGTTTATATCGTAGGCAACAAAAATGAGAATTGGTAAATAGTAAATGGAAATTTATATGAATAAAACGTTATTTTAGTTTAAAACCTAAAATTGATAAAAATGGAAAAATGGAATATTTTTTCAGTTTGGTTTATTCTCTAACTGTTTTACACAATTAATATTATTAGATGTACCCTTTTTCAACTGACTTAAAAAGTGAAACTTCTATTCCGATGTACAACATATCATTGGGCAGATTACACAATTTTATTTAAGCACATTACCAGAGAAATTTTCTTTAGATTATAGTACATCTTGCTCCATTAAGGAGTGGAGAAGTTAATGGTGTAAATTAAACAAAGATGTACCTGATTGTTTCCACAGGGTTGTCATTCAACAGGGTTATTCTAGAAATTTAATTACTTAGTACAGTAAACAATAAAAATATCATGACAATACAAATTATTGTATAGCCATACCTGAGTCTTCCTTGCCTTATGGGTTGGAGCGAAGTTACTGCTCCCGAGTAGTAAACACCTTTTTTATCCAGAGTTTGACAACTCTCTCCAACACGTTGATATAGCTGTTGACGGTCATCTTCAGGCCTTTTTCAAAGAAATAGGGCACTATGACATCCCCTTTGTTACTCACAAGCCCCAGCACTATCACAGAGGCGGAAAACTTTGTATTTATAAGGGTAGACACTTCAGAAGCGTATTGGCGAATCCAAAAGTCAAATAACGATTCATCTTTTTTTCCAAAATAAAGTTTTTTTCGTCTGAAAAGAATCTCAGAAAAACAGTGTCGTACTTGATGTCGTTCAGCACTGTTACAACCTTTAACTTCTTAATCATTTTGTTTTTCTAAGTAAGCAGTTGATGGTTCATCAGGACAAAAAGCTTGTAGTGCAGCTCCTAGTGCACTGCTAGACTAAACGCCGACTTTGCCGCGCATATTTTTTTTGCCAGGTCAGTTATGTTTGGCCCACTGTTCTGATCGATCTTTTCTCTCATTTCGCGGACTAATTCATCAGTTCTCTTGCGATCAAATTACTTGCTGTGACTTGTCCTGTTAGCATTTATCTTCTTCTGCTTGTCAAATTCCTTGACATTTTTGGCTACGTAAATTTAAGTTTTTTTGTAGTCAAACCATGCAATAATTTTTTTAGGGGATTCTAGTATAGCCATTCTGTTGTTTTATTTTCGGTTTATTTTAATATTGATTATCTGAAGCTAACTTGTTGCGTTACCTAACAAGGGATTCTGTATGCGCATAAGGCGGCCTTTCGGTATTCTCTCAATATAATTTAAAAAATTCCGGATTTACGTCTACAATAAAATAATTATATGTTCTTTGTTTAATATGCAATTTTGAACGGATAAATAGATAATGTCATACATATGAATGATTCCGTTTGAAATATCTGGTGTATCTTCATTTTGAGGCCTGGCTATGCCACAAAATCTTTTGGCATGTTTGGTGGGAACCACATATTTTGCCTAATAATAGCTAATGTATCGAGGTAGAGGTAATACTTTTTTCACAGAGAAGTAGGAAAAGATAAATACAATATTTTTTTACTGAATATTAGAATATACAGAATAACTAGAATAACTAATTTTGTTTTCTACAAGTTACCAGATTAACATTACTAATGTTTATAAATGACATTTTTAAAATAAACAATAAAATAATTACATGGTAAGACAATTTATAGTCTCCTTTGTTGCCTAATTTTATTAATTCTATTTCCCATTCTCATCAGTTATCATAAGATCTTAGGGTAATTTACATTTGAGTTCAGTATGTACGTTTAGCCGACTTGAATTGTAATAAATTACTTCGTTGCATCCATTCGCACCTTGAAATTATATTTAGCACTTGAATCTATGAAATCCTAATCGATGATACACTTATTTCATATTGGTTTAGAATATACCGCAGCGCGTTAATTGTAATATGTAGCACTTTATTTTAAAACTGTGTCAGGACTTTCTGTGTTTATAACAAAAAATTACTATTTTTTTTATTTATAAATAATTTGGCAATAATTAAATCTTAACGAATAAAGCTTGTACCTGTAATAGATGCAAGATCTTATGAGCACCAGGATAATTAGTGAAAGTGTCTCTGAAAATCAGAAAATATCGAGAAACATTACAAAAAGTTTAGGTTTGCTGATTATTTTCACTGTCAAAAATTCGTACATTAATAATAATATTTAAATATAAACCTCAGTTTTTGCATACACAAGAAATAAGCAGGGATAGCGACACCCATCTAGTGACGCTGTATGTACTAGTTCAGTAGATTATGTTAGTAGATTATGTATTACTCATCCGCTAAATTAACTGAAAATGAACACATACATAAGCAATTACGCCAAATGTGATGTGCCCAGTCCATTTTTATAGAATTTTCTCAATTTTTTCGGACTATTTTGCACGAGGCAGGACAGAAAATTTGAAATACCGCAAGTTTTGTGTCTGTTGCATATTAAAATTTCTGTTTGAGGAGTAAAAAACACATCGAATGGGTTCTGATTTAGACCTTTTTGCTGAGAAATTAGAACAATTTTTGTACAGAATTGTGATCGGTGATAAAACCTGGGCGTCGCTCCTTTTTGACGATGCTGTTACGGGGTAGCTTTATTCCCAGACGGAAGAGTTTTTTTGTAGAAGAAATTTTAAACTTGGTAAGATTTTATGGCAAGTACCTCAATTTTCACGGCTATTATGTCAAAAAGTAATGCAACACAGGTTTCTAATGTGTATGAAAAGGTTCTACAGGGTTTGTCCGAAAACTATCTGGAATAATTTAATAAACACAAAAATAGTGCAGGTAACCGTTTAATTCTTTAGAATTCTTCAAAATAGATTGCGTCTGCATTTCTTCAGCGTTTCTAACGTGCCTATTAAGCTTTGAAGGCTTTGGATAAGTCAGGGTTGTATGTGTGGCTGAGTGCGTTGTCGTGATGGAGGTTCTAGGTGTTAGAGATCTTTTTTCGGACGCAAACGACTCTTTTTGCAGACGTTCAAGCACAACGTTTGTCCAGCAGGTATGAATTCTGTGTACCACGTCTTTTGTGTCAAAGAAAAAAAGGAGTGTTTATTTTATCTTTGACACTCATGCGGGGAAATCCGGTTGTGTACCACTTAGAATTTTGTTTGTGGTTTCAGAATTGTACTCGAATACCTACGTTTCATCACCGGTTGTCACCATGTCCAAAAAGTCAGGGTCAGACACAACACGTTCTAATAGTTTGCAGCAGATCAACACACAAATCTTTTTGTTTTACCGAATCAATTTTGCACAAATTTTTCTTAGTTGTAAATCTTCAGATACATTTTTATACAGTACGGTTTTTGGTAAATTCAGACTCCAAAAATTGTTTTACTTTTACTAAATTTTCATCATTGCGTTCTTTGCGTTTTTCGACTTCCACGGCTATTCCTCACGAATTATTTTGTGCATTCAAAAATCCTGGTTTTTGACATAGCTTCCTTCTCGTAGGCTTTTCTTATTAGGTTCAAAGTCCCGAATATGCTCTGTAAGAAGAGAAGAGTAATTACAAAATCTTGAAATAAAAATATTAATTAATATTTTATGATCCTTAAAAATAAGCAACTTGAGGTGAATTACAAATTAAACATGTATGGTGGAGATAACGTATAAATGAAGAGTAAAAGTAGTACAATAATATAAAAAATATCAATCTTAAGGTTAATAGAATATATATAATAAAAAAAAATAGTAAAAAAATTGTAAGAGGGCACGATAAGATGCAAATAGGTTTGAATGGAATTAAGATAAATAGAGATAGCTCATAAAAGTTAGAATAAAATGGGGAGAAACGCTAACAAAAGTAAAATTACACAATAAATTTTAAATATTGGTATTTATGTTAAACTAACCATCTACGATATTGAATTTACCGCTTTATTACGATTCAATTATATCTATCTAACTTATCAAAAATTCTGTAATATGTAAATATATAAAATAATTTGGGGAATCTGGAGAGTTCAGATCAGTAAAGCTTTTAATAATAATTGTAATTTTTTTTGCTGGTAAAGCCCTAAAACAAAACAAATTACATTATCAATACAATTCTACAAAAACTAATTTCATTATAATTATTATTCAAAGTTTTTTATTCTTTATAAAGCTTAGAATAATTGGTACCGTGTCGTGCAAATTTTAATATAATTGCAAGGAGATTGGGGTTTCAAACTAACCAAATTTCAGTTTTTCTTAAATATTAAATATACTACATATATGAGTATGACCCTTTAAACTTACATAATTGTTTATTTAATTTTTTTAACAAATGCGTGGTTCTTGTTGTATCTGTATTATTTTTCTTTTGTTAGTAATCACAAAGTAACGTTATCAAGAATTATAAATAAAATTGGCTTTGACATTTAACTTATTTTTCGTGGCTGTCGTTTTTGTTTGAAGCTTTTTCTCCCCATAATATTTTGGTTTAAGTATAGATGTCGATGTTCTTAATCGATGTTTTACAGTTGGTATTAATTTAAACTTTCCTGTAAGACGGATAAATAGCTATACAATAAAAAAGGAAGATAGGCACCTTGATATTTATTGAACGTAATATGCGTACCATAGCGACGATATTTTGTTTATATCCCGAAGTATTATTATTTTTATCCAATAAAAAGATAATCTTAAATAAGCATCCTTAGTTTTTTATCTGCAACTATTGCAATGCAATCTCAAAGACAACTAATTGAAAAAAAAATTACATTTGCATGCGCATTTAGAATTAACTTTTATTTGCATTTTATGATGTCTCATATGCAATAAAGCGACACTAACTACTATATTTTATAAACAGAAAATATAAGAACAGAAGCGAATAAGTTATCGAGTATGTTCTAATTGCTTCGGAATAGCTTTGTAGGATGTGTTGTATGTGAGTTTCTCTCTATCGTTGGAGTCATCAATTTAATCAAAATGATTTTTTTTTAACTTTTTCAAAACAAGTTTAAACGGTATCCTCACCCTTACATAAAACAGAGAGTTTAGGTTTTGAGCCAATTGATACAAGTTTGCAGTTCATTCCACAACATTTTAAATTATCATCTTGTCTGTCATGGATTGTCTTAAACCGGTTATATTTTTAATGTTTAATGTACATATTTCTCTTTCTGCTACAAATAGATCGTCACCAAACTGTAACATGTTTACTGTTTTTTTTTATTCCTCTTGGTGCTTTTTTCTCTTATGATTTCATCAACAGAGTTGGGGAGATACTACATCCCTGTTTAATTCTTTGGTTTGTTACTACTTCAGCTGTTTTTGTATGGACTTTTGAAAAAAAACACTTACTAATTGTTTGGAAAACCCCTCCTTTGGTATAATGCTCCACTTTTTTTCTACAAAGTCAAATACCTTTATAATGTTTATAAGTACTAAATTATATACTTCTTCTTCTTCTTTGTCCATCCCTTATACCCTAAGGTGTCGGGTCCTCTATCCATTTTTGAAATCTCTTCCTGTCCCTAGCGATTTGTTTAGCTTCTGCCATGCTTTCCCCCCTCCTTTCCACTTCCTTCCTGATAGTTTCCATCCATGTTTGCCTTGGCCTTCCTTTTCCTCTTTTTCCTTCTCATCTTGCCTCTAATACCCTTCTTGGCAGCCTTTCTTCGCCCATTCGTGTCACGTGCCCAAACCACATTAGTTGTCTTTTCTGTAGTGTTTCCACTAGCGGTTCTAGGTCTAACTCCTCTCTTGTTGTGATGTTCCTCACTCTGTCCCTCTTTGTTCTTCCGACGTCGCAGGTACTTCATTTCCGCAGCCGTTAATTTACTTTTTCTCTTGTCTTGTAGCGGTATGCTTTCTATTCCGTATGTTAATGTAGGTAAGTATATTGTTTTATACAGGTGGAGCTTAGTCTCTTTGCTCAGCTCTTTCTTGTTGACTAATGTTGAGTTGATCTGATAGTATACTCTAGTCGCCTTGGAGATCCGGTTCCTTAATTCATCTGTTACTGTTCCGTCTTGGCTTATTATTACTCCTAGGTACTCATAGCTCTCCGCTTGTTCCAATTGCTCTCCTTCACATCTTACGTTCAGGTTTATTTGTTCTTCATCTGTGTTCTTACTTATTCTCATTATTTTGCTTTTCTTCGCATTTATTGTCATTCCTTTTATTTTAATTTCGTTGTTCCAATTATTTATTGCTTGTTGTAGTTTCCTTTGGCTATCGGCTATGAGTAGTATATCATCTGCGAAGACGAAGTTTTGTATATTAATTGCCCCCGTGTTCCAGTGTCCTAGTTTAGTGTTTAGGTTTGGGTTCCTGCTGTTCTTAACTATTTCATTCATCATGATAATGAATAGTAGTGAACTGAAGGAGTCTCCCTGTTTTATCCCCCTCTCCATCAAGAATTTCCCCGATTCTTGTCCTTGTATTCTTACTATTCCTTTCGTTCTTCCGTATAGTCGTTTTGTGGCTTCTACAAGTTTTCTCGGGACGTCAATTCTTTCCATTGAATTCCACAGGGTTGCTCTTGGTACCGTGTCGAAGGCTGCTAGGAGGTCTATGAATGCCAGGTGTAGCTCTTTGTTTGCTTCAAGTGTCTTTTCTATTACTGTGTGAAGCGTAAATATGTGGTCTTGAGTCTGTCTGCCTTTTCTGTATGCAGCTTGTTCCTCTAATAGCTCGTCTTCTATGTGATGCCTTATTTTTTTTCTAGTATCCTGGTGTAGATCTTTTGTACGCAGGATGCCAGGCATATTGCTCTGTAGTTTCCACAGTCGTTTGTGTTACCTTTTTTGTGGATTGGTACTATTATGTTTTCTTCCCAATCCCTCCGTATTCCTTCTCCTTCGTATACTTGCTGGCATATCTTGTGTGTCCATTTCTTTATATACTCCCCTCCGTATTTGATTCAGGGCTTATTCCGTCTTTTCCTGCAGATTTTTCTACTTTCATGTGTGCTATTGCTTCTTCTGTTTCTTCCAAAGTTATTGTTTCGTTTTCTGTCTCTTCTTGTTCTTCTTGTTCTACTCTCATGGGGTTGTATTGTTCTTGTATGTTTGGTGCTTTGAATTTTGTGCTGTAATGTCTCTTCCATGTTTCTAATATTTGTGGCAGTTCTGTAACGACTTCTCCTTCTTCGTTCCTAATGCTCCACACCTTTTGTTTGTGCATTCCTCTTAAGCCTTTTAACTGTTTTCCAGAAGTCCTTTTTGTTGTTTTTGTTGTCTTTGAATTTCTGCTCCATCTCTCTACCAAACTCTTCCCAAGCTTCCTCTTTGGCCCTCTTCACTACCTCTTTTGCCTCATTTCTCCTTGTTATATAATGTTGCCTGTCTTCTTCTCTCTTGGTCTGTAGATATCTCTTCGAAGCTGTTTTCTTTTCCATTACTATCCTTTTTACTTCCTCATTCCACCATTTCGTGCGTTGGTATAGAGGTGATATTTTGTTTTTCCCACAGATTGTTGTTGCTGTCTCAAGTATTACTTCCTTAAGTCTTGTCCATCTCTCTTCCACGTTCCATTCTACCTCCTGATGGTGCTCTTGTTGTTCATGTTCTAGTAATCTGCGCTCTACTTCTTGTGCGTATTCTGTTTTTTTCTCGGGCTTTCTTAGTTCAGTTATTTTTATTTTCTCGTAGCCTTTCTTCGCTACTTCCTTTCTTACATAGAATCTCGTGTCCGCTATTACTAGTTTGTGATTTGAGTGGATTTCTGCCCCTCGTATGACCTTCACGTCTAATACTGCGTACTTTGCTCCCTTTGTGTATGTGAAGTACTCTATTTCACTTTTGGCCTCTCTGTTTTCTGCAATGAAAGTTATTTTATGTATTAGTTTGTGATTGAAGAAACTATTTCCTATTAGCATTTCGTTACTTATGCAGAAGTCAATCATCCTATTGTCATTGTCGTTTAACACTCTGTCTGTACAGTATCTTCCTAAAACTCCATGTCCTTTGTCTGGGTTCTTTGCCACTCGGGCGTTCCAGTCTCCAAGTATAAATGTGTGTCTGCTTCTGTCTCTAGCTTTGTCGAGCACTTGTTGTAGGCTTGTGTAGAACTCTTCTTTTTCCAGTATGTTGTCATTTTCTGTTGGTGCATAAATCTGTATGAATGTAGTTCTCTCTTCTAGCTTGACATCTATTGTCATTATTCTTGAACTGATACCTTCCCATCCTATCACCTTTCCGGTTAGGTCTTCGATAATTATCACTCCTACTCCCTCCTTTGCTCTTGTTCCCAACTGAACTCCAGAGTAGAACAATTTGTATCCTTTTTCGAGTGTTTGTTCTTTGATTCCTTTCTTTTGATTTCTGAAAGTCCTAGGATTTTAACTTATATCTCTCCATTTCTTCAACTAACTCTATTTCTTACCCATTTAGTCCTGTCACGTTCCATATTCCAATTCTTGTCCTTTGTGCACGCTTAGGTCGTTTTCCATCTTTCCGTCCATGTCCGAGGCTTTCTGTGTTTCTCTGAATCTGTATACCTCGTATGGGTGATTAGCCCGACGATGAGGGCCCCGTTACCTCGGGACAACTGGTATCAGGTTATACCCCCGATGCTGGTCGTCAGAGCCCCGTTCGTTTTCTAGCAGAGGGTACCACGTGCAGGTGGGGTTGACATTTGGGTGACTGGATGTTGGCGCCACCCCTTACCCTCCTAAATTATATACATAAAAAAAAAATTATGAGTGCTGCTGCTGCTGTCACACAATTGTTCGTGCCTTTCCGTGCCGACCCGAACGCCTCCGAATGACAAATTTCTGAGCGGCGGCGCGGCGAGGTAATATATTTCCGAAACCGCAAGCGATAGAAAATTTTCGTTTGGGAGCGGGTAATAAAGCACTCGTAATTTCTAAATTTTATTCTCTTCTTCTCTCTATAATATGCTGTAATATAAATACTCCATCTGTACAGGAGCGTCCTCTTCTAAATACATTTTGTTCTACTATTAGAATAGTTTCTGCTGTGGTCTGAATTTTAGTATTTATTATTTTTTGCATATATTTTCGAATTTTGCTTCTGTTTCCTGTTTTGAATATGGACTATAGTAAGCTTTTTTGTCATTTATTGAGCATTTTCTTGGTATTCCAGCACTAATTAATAAAATGTAATCTCTGCTGTAGTACCAAACCTCTATATTTAATTAGGTCTTTGTTTATTCCGATAGTCCCAGTACTTTACAATTTTGAATATTTTTAATGCTTGGTTAAGTTCCATATATGACTTGTATTTCTAGTTCTCGTTCTTTTACGGTTTACTAGTTGTTATCGTACCGTAATTTTTGTAACGTTCCAGTCATTAATCTTCTTCATTATTGTTATGAAGAAGCCTTATTAACTGTAAATGAATATTTTAGTTTTATCATCTCTATTTGCCAGTATGCGGGTTTTTAGGTTTGTTACTCATTGTCTTGTTATTTAGTTTAGCGCGAATTTTTGCTCTCCCGAAATCTTTGAAGTTGGCCGATTTCTCTGTGCAATATTCCAAGTTAATTTCTTTACTTCTCAGAAGTACCTTTCTTTTAAAACTCTCTGCTTTTATGTTTGGAATCTAATTAGTTGGTTTACCTTTACGTGGATTAGGTAGCATCCCTAATGCCACAAACTTTCTTTTGTATTTAGAGTTCGGCCGGCAAGAGAGATTGATGAACTATTTGACGGTTTCACTTCTCTTTCTAAGTAGAGAACATTTTAAATAGTGATTCAGTTATTGCAAAAAAACATCGTACTTGGTGAAGATTACGCAGAATTATTATTATTACTGTTTTGATACTTTTTAAAGGAAAACAGAAAAATAACATAGAACGTATCGACATATGCTACCTCGCTACAATATTCTTGATGTTCAGAGAAATAGAGAAATTTGGTTCCAATAATATAGATCTATAATTTTGGAAGGCATTTTTCGAGAGCATGAGATTTTAAGGTTGCTGAATATATTGTAACCAGCCAAATCCCCCTAATTTTTAGCAGTAGATTTTTCTTTTATAAAGATTATAATCTAAAAGTTTATGTTAATAGATTACGAAGTATCCAAAAGTTAAAAGGAAGCATAATGAAACAATTTGATATTTAATACATAATATTAATACATACTGAATATAAAGTTGTAATCCTAAGTAAAATCTGTTGGAAATAAAACGCAGAAAACCTTTGAATATTTGAGCAGCTAAAAGAAGAAAAACAGCAAATGCTTTAAATTAAAGTCACAGCACTTAAATTACATATCCATTTTTATTTATGAACGGAATATATTTCCTAGGAAATTACACGGCGCTTGCGGTAGCTATAAACGTCTGAAATAAAAAAATAACCGTCACAGTTGGCCTTTCGGAGCCATTTCAAACACATTGCGCCTGGTTGGCTTTGCAAGCGGGCCCCTACGGTTTTTGTAATTGCTGGAAAAACTAGCTAAATGTAGATTAGATAACAAACCGGTCGTGCTTGGCCTGCCGCGTGTTTGATCTTGCTCGCAGAATTAATAGGGTAGCCGACTTTCGCCGCCCTGTCTTCATTTCAGGAAAAGGTCCGTTATCCCGTAGGATGCTAGCCATAATGTACACAGCAGAATTTACATAGTCCAGGATACTGCGAGACTTTTTCGGCATGAATACTGCATGACGCCCGTTTTGTAGCTGACGAAGTTGCAACTGAACTTTATGAGTCGTTCTTGATTTTTAGGCTAGTAAAATATGTAGAGTAAAATGCTGCTAAAAAGTTTTTGTTTTACTTTTATATTTATATATATATATATATATATATATATATATATATATATATATATATATATATATATTATCGAGAGATTTGTGTTATTTTGATGTCTCTTCATTTATTTCATAGTTCAGCATTAGTCTTCAATGTTCTTAACCTAAAGACTGATACAAAAATAAGATTGTTTGCATATCCTTGATAACATTCACATCAATTTTATAGATAATCTTTTGAAAGGTTACTAAAATACCTATTTGCTTTTTTTATTAATAGAAATGGATTGCTATTTAGCACCGACTTAATTCTTAGGAAAAGAACCCAAACTAAGGAATAAACAATAAACTCAATTATTACCTAAAAATTGCTTGGTATATAAAGTTTGAGTATAGAATGTTGTAAGCATTTTTAAAGATTGCTCGAGTGAGGAGATATTTTAAAGACACATTTTGTTGGTTGTAATGATAGAAATGGTTCAATGGTCCAGATAGCCCGACCGTCGGTCGGAATCATGTGGGTTTTTGGCCCTGCTGACTATGAATGTCTAAACGTTAGAGCTTATTCAACGTCGTTAATTGCTTAAGAATGGAAATGGTCCCAAATATTACAGGTGGCCCAGCTGTCAGATGGAGTCATAGGCTAGATCTTTGGTTCCAAAAGCAATTAACCGTACGTGGACGACGGATCTTCTGAGCTTAAAAATAGTACTACTAGAGACTTAAAGTATTGAGGTAACGTTGTTGGAAAGAAGGGGCACCTTTAGCTCCAACGCGAAAACGTGTACGTCGGCTGAGAGTCCGCATCCGCGTAAACATAGTTCCTAAATAAGAAATTAGTACAAGCTTTTTTAAAAATATTTTGTTATTCTACTCCATTCTTACAGTATAATTACTTGTTTATAATTGTAATCCCTTTCCTTTTCGCGCGTTTATACAATTTTGTGATATTCGCACTTCAGGATTTTTTAATCGAAAGTAATTATAGTTGGTCGCACAAGAGCACCCGGTTGATTTTTTAGATGGATAAAGTGATGTACACGTGTTCTGTAACATTAGTAAAGTAATTGAAATGTACTCTAATACGCTTGGTTACTCAGTTGTTAAGCTGCAGGGAAATCAACTGGTATTGTTTTAAAAATGAGTGTTGTTTTGCAAAGAGATTTGGAGCGGTGGTTTTATATTATTATTTATATAAATGTACATTACAGCAGCAGTGCGTTATCTATGCAAGTCTTGTGACTTTGTGCGAAAGTGGGTAAAGGAATATTAGGAATCAAAAGCTATGAAAGAATTATCATCTTTTTTTTTATTAAATTGAATTGCAAATTTACAGCCTGCTATTTAAAACTATAAGTAAGTCTGTTCAATGTATTATACGAGAGGAGAAGTTATCCAATGATAACTCTCCGAACTAATAAAAAAACTGTTCATTGATTTAGAACACCCATAGACCACTGTCTTTTTAACCTTATTCTGATTTTATGCTGAATCTGAAGTTGTCTTGTTTTCTCATTGTGATATCCAAAGAGGTGATCGGTATGGTTCCTTGTTAATTTACTGATTTTTCCTTTAACAAGCTGTATACCAGAGTCTTCGTGCAGAGTCTTATTACTAATATACAATGGTGTATTAGAAAACATTTTAAGTATTTTTGATTGCACATTTCTTTTTATTTTTTTATTTAAGGTTTGGCACAATTTCAGAGTTAGACACCATAAATTCAGATAAACTTTGTTATGCTCTTATACAGTAGAATTTTATTTTGCCGAGAGTTTTGATTTACGTCCTATTACTGAAACCATCTGACAAATTTTTTTGGATTACTTGAGTTTTCTTGTTGTAACATGTGCTTTCTATGTAATTTTTTGATCGAGTATTAGACCCAAATATTTCATTTGGTTGTTCACTGGCAATTGTGTGTTGTTTAATATGGCAGTAGGATACATGATATTTTGATTGGTGAATGTGATTTGCCTGGACTTTGTGTGGTCAACTGTAATTGTCCATTTATCCATCCATACTTGTGCTTGGTTAAGGTTTGTGTGCAAAATCTCAGATGCTATAATATGGCAGTATTGTCGGGGAATGTGGCAACTGTAGTAAAATTTGTAGTTGGAATGTTACACATAAAAATTAAATGGAGAAGGGGGCCTAGGGCACTTTTCTTGAGGAACACCACAGTTTATAGGATAATGGTTAGAGATTTCAGTGTTGAATCTCACTTAAGAGTATTTATGTATATTTATGAGACAGAATTTTAGGTTCAGATAGTTGGGTGTGAAAAAGGATAATTTAATTTTAAACGGGAGACCTTCGGACCATATTCAAATAAAAACTTGTTGAACGTCTAAGAAGGCAGCTGTACATAATTTCCCTAAAGTTAAATTAGAGGGATGATATAACTGTGTTTATTTCGGTGTCTTCAAAGCTTCCTTTGAACAAAAACCTTCCTAAGGTTTTAGACGCGATCGGTAGCAAGCTCATTGGACGGTTCGATGAAACTGTATTTGGAAATATATTTGGTTTATTAGTCATTATTATTTGTGAAAACTTCTATGTAATCGGATAGTATGCTAATTGTAACACCCTGTTATAAATTATAGTCAGCAAAAACTAGTGCTTTTCTGGCTAGTAGCTTTAATATTTGACCGGTGGTCAAATCAAAGCCGGGAGCTTTATGATTATTACATCGTGATATCTCCTGTTTTATTTTATTTTGAGAGAAAGGTTTAAGCGGCAGCATTATCAAGCAAAGTATGTCCAAGAAGTTTTTAATAAGACCATCGTCATTGTTATTGTTAGATTCAGGTGGATTAAAAACATGTGAAAGGTGTTTGGCAAAGATTGTTGCTTTTTTCTCTTTAGTTTTTGCCCAAATTCTGTCGACTTTCCTGAAAGGTGGAATGTGTTGTATCGACCGCTTAAATGATTTAGTAGTCTTTCAAATGGTGTGGTCTTCTTTGACAGACTACTGATATATAATTCAAATATGGCATTTCGGGTATCACAACTGTTGGCCATATGCGCCTTGCTTTTCTTTTTTCAGAAACAAAGTGTTTTATACAGGGTGTCGCACTAGTTGATGAAAAAACTTGTACGCAGGCTCTATGAGCAATTCTAAGCAAAAAATATTTAATAAATTTTTATCGAATTTTCAACAGTTTCAGAGATATGGAGGTTGAAAGTTGTTAATCCGCATGGGTAATTTGCTCTACTTTCATAGAAAATATTAGACTTATTGGGAAAAATTTATGTTTTATTCCGTAATTACTAGGAAACAAATTAATACTTAACTATACAAACACGCCAATTTTAATTATATTAGTTAAATGGGATAGAACATCATTCATTAAAGATAAACAATTATAAAAGGGAACAGCTATAAATGCTCAACATGCCCGCTACCTTCAGCAACGCATAACTCGACACGTTTTGCCAACTGTCTTTGTCAGCTAATGTTTTCCATGTTATTTCTTATTTCATCAAACGATGTACTTCTCGCTCACAGGTGTGCTTCGGAAACGATCCAGTTTCACGAAGGGATCGGAATGCACTGGTGAAGGTTCGATGGTTTGATGCTCTTCGATTAGAATACCTTCTTCGGTACTCCTCTGTTACCAATGTTGAGCTTCTGTTGCACAAATCGTACACAGACAATATCAGCGTATTCTTTATTAGAAAACAAAAAAGGCATTATCAACGTTATTAGTTATTATTTTACTACCTTTGACCAACATTTTCTATAACAACAAGAAAAGTCCGGCAACGAAAACTGATATAAGTAGGCAGTAAGGCGGAGAATTACCATAGAGCCAAAATTAACTAAAAGGGTTCCACCTCTAATTCTTTGAAACGGTTGAGAATTCGGAAAAAACGTATTGAATACTTTTTGCTTAGAATTGCTTAAAAAATCTGTATACAAAGTTTCTCTATCGACTAGTGGGACACCCTATATATATGTGGATGTTGACATCTGTTTTTAGCAGAAGAGGGAGGGAGGTTAAATTATTCAATTGGAGACCTAAACAAACAGTCTCAATAAAGAGCAACTAATTGATAATTTAAAAAACCTCGACGTGAAAATCGCCTGAAACGTGCTGAAAAGGATGTTGAAATAGGGTTCATGAGAATCAAACAAAGTTCAGAGATCCACGAGTTGAACTGCCGCTTATTGAGAAGTATTTGAAACAATAATATTCGTAAGTAAAAGAAAATTTAGAAAAGAACAATAATTTTATATTTGCTACATAGCGCTTTTATGAGTAAGATTTTTAAGCGGTTTTGTTTTTGTGCGTCTGATAAACTATTCTAACGTTCTATTAACTACCTTAAACTTGGAATATAAGACCTTTTTACACAGACGTTAATATATATGATATCTTTGTTACCGTCTGTTCAAATATTGTATAAAATCGATAACCAAGCGTGTTCGTTTGAAAAAGCTAACTCCAAATATTGCATTCAAATATTTACCACTTAGAAAGAGGAAAATAAATTCAATAGACTGTATTGACAACTACAATCTCCCGAGGCTAAACGAAACAAATATCTATATCTGCACTATAAGAAGCAACATGGTAATCACATATTAGCTATCAAAAAAATAACTTGATTATTTCGAGAGTTATGGTGCTGACTTCCCGCTTATTGTAAATGTAGTTGTTAATATGAAAAATTGATAAATGGCCGCTATTATGGAATTAACTATAAATGTCTACATGCTATGCTCCAAAAGAACATAACGGTTTTTAAACCTATCTGTCAAGATAATATAAAACATAATAATATATCTATTGTACTCCTTTGTACTGGAAATGCTTTATTTTTCAAAAAAGAAACATTTTTTTATATGAGATCTGATACCCAAGATATACACTTTCTGGTTCTATATACATCTGAACTTTTGATAATTATCACTATTGTTATGGGTATTGTAATGCTTAAACAATTATTACTTGTGTTTAAGCATGTACAGTATAAATATCATTTATACTATACCCTTTCCTAGACAGTTCACGTAGAGCAGCTAATAAAAAGACCAAGTGGTACTACTTACTGTTTGAAAGTATGTAAGCTATTTCAAGGAAAGCTAATTAATAACGAGCTCGTCATTTATAATTTTAGAAATCTATGCATGCACAAACGAAGCACAATAAATGTTCAATAAGATAAAAGTCGTTTATAGTGCAAGCAGACGTTACGTTCTAACTAGGAGTATGCTGTGTCTTCGAGACAACACCCGCCTCTGTACCTTAGCTGTAACTGGAGCCAAATTAGCACTACACATTGAAAGTCCATGAACTACTCTTTTTATTATACAGTTTTACGACTATTCTTTATCTAGGTACCATAAAGATGATTTAAAAAGGGGGCTGTTTGAAAGCAACTATCAAGTAGTGGAAATGATGAGAAAACTATTGATTATATCAATTATATAGAAGTAAAGGAGAAGGGGTACAAAAGTTACCTTCTGTGATGTATGCTCACATCTTCTATTATCTAAATGGGCTTGTATGTGATATAATAAAATATAAGCATTTAAAATTATTTATAATTTAGTTCTCATACTTTTTGTTTTACTATTTTAAGAAAATATTCTCTGGTTTTGTTAAATCTGGTGCTTAATCTTTTTTGGTTTACTCTTAATGGTGTTACTATACAACAAATTACTTCAATGAAGATTTAATATGCTTTATTTTAATGAAATAGTTTATTACTTCATTAAAAATTTATATAAAATGACAAGCAAGATATGTTTATATAGATGTAAATATATAAAAATTGTCGCCAATATTTTTCAGGGAAAAGGCGTTCATATACTTGAAACCGTGTTTTCTTTTCGCTTAATCATTATAAAAAGGAAAAAATTGACCTGCAAACACTACTTATTCTTGTAATGAAAATATCGATGTTTTTAATTAGGAAAAGAGTTTTTCACAAAGTGGATTGTGAATCCCTGAATCAGATAGAACAAAAACATAATAGCCTTCCACATAATGATACTTGCATTGTTTGCAATTTATTGAATAATTATATTCAATAAAAGAATCTAAGTCAAGAATTTTGTTGTTCGGTCGGTTTAATTAGTCATACTTAATTAAATAATTTTTATTTTTCTTCCTCTCTCTCTATGTGATTTTTTCTCTTTCTTTCTATAATTTGATTGTAGCTCCAAACTTTTTCACAGCTTTTCTGTACTCACCTTTTCTAACGGTATATTTTATATCTATTTGTTGTACGTCCGATTAATGTTCTTAGTTATTTATTGCCTTTCATTGATATTTTCTAGTTTGCATGTTCTTCTTACATCTTTGTCTCTCTTCTTGTTTATTAATACTTTTCCAATAATTTTGCGCATTATGTTCTCGTACATTTCCAATAGTTTCTTTGTTATTACTGTGTCTGAAGGAGCCTTTGTACTATAAGTTATTATTACCTTTATTGCTGATTTATAAATGTTTGGATAGGCACTGTTCTTTTTCCCACTTAAATACATTGTATTCAAAAATTTTCACGTTTGTGTATTTATTTAGGTTACCTTTTGTTGTATATTTTTGGACTAGTTTGTATGTAATAGTTTGTTTTAAAAGGTATCACTACGTTAGATTTAGAAATGTGCGGTTTTTGTAGGTTGTTTTTATTTTCGGGCATTAATAGTACTTCGTCGACATAACGCAAAAGTGCAATACGCTATTATTTATTTTCAATATTCAATAACACACTTTTTATTTCTCGTCTGTGATTACGATAAGAAAGTGGAACTAAAATGTATCATTTCTATACGTCGTTTTCATTAAAATTTGTTCACCGAGTTCTTTGTCAAAGACAGATTATATTTTATTTGCACTGTATCATCAAATATCTTTAAAGCACAATGCGGAGGTCCCCGGTCACCAGTCATATGAGAAACATTGGTTGCTAGAGTAACGCGTTTGGGACCACGCGGAAATACACGAACGATCGTTGCTATATATTTTGTAATGTCAACATAACGTCAACGCCTATTACAGTGATACACCAGAGTGAGACGAAATTCGTGACTGGCACAATCGTTGGAGGGCAGCACTAGTAACGATTGCTACAGAAAGTTCGTAACACTTGCATTCTCTATAGTAGCCAATCGTAGCTGACTGGATTTTCTAGTATATTTCTATTACCTTAATTATGTTATATTGCAAGGTATTATTACAAAGTATGTCTATTACATCTTTTGTTTGGATACGACCAAAACTTTATCTAGATTTACAATTCACATGTAAGCTAGTTTGTTACATTCGATTAACTTTTATGCTATTTGCTTTGAACGATATTTTGGACATGAATTATTTCCATTCATAGAACAACATTAGTATAGTATTTCTGTTATAGATTATTATCTTTGTGATATAATTTGAAAATTATGCCAAAGATATTTATCTTCTTATTCCCCTTAGGTATATTCTTGTTTATTTTGTGCAAATCTTGGCACTAAAGTAAATCAATTTATTTTCTAAGATAGTGCAGTCTTTTACATTTCAGTTGTTTATTGAAAATTTTATTTAGCCATTACTTTTTCTATTCTCTATATATGTATGTCTGTTATCATCAATGTGCGCATTTTCTGGTTTTCTATATAAACATTAAAGTTATTCCAACTATTTCTAATTACACAAATATTAGAAGTATTTTATCTAGATATACTTACATATTGAATTATTTGAATATAAATTTCAGTCCCGTTATAAATATTGTGGTCTTTTAGTTCTTTTGGAGTTTTTTGTTGCTTGATAAATGATTTTATTTTTTAAGATTTGAAAAACTTTTTTCTTCTATTTGTTTATCTTTTCTCTGGTACCTGTCTTAGATTTTTATGCATATAAACAAGCCTATTGCGTACGGTCTGTCTGTCGCTTTTTTCAGCTTTATGTATTTCCACATGGCTTTGAAAATGATCGAAGAACCACCACGCCGAGCGTAGCCAAGGCGCAAATACCGTTTGGTAGGGTACGCAGCCAAAAAAATAACGCTTTGTAATTGCACCTTGTTATTACCGATAGTATGAGTTTAACTCGGTAAAAATTAAGGTAACGTTTGGTGATATACTATTTTAACAATTATGGCTATGTGGTCGATAACTAAATTTAAAATGACATATGTCTGTCAAGCTAACTTTTAAGATATCAAAATGATGTTTGCTTTGTCATATCGTTTTCGGGTTGGAAAATCTGTCAAAACAAATTACAACGTGTTGCAAATTCGTGAAATATTTATTTATAAAATGTATTTATAAAATCCCGGAATATCTGTGGAACATTGTTTTACGTTCTCATATTGTTTAAATTAGTATAGATACGAAACAAAGTTTTAATTCTATGAGTGCAAAGATCTTTATTTAAAATAGGGGGTTCTTCTATTTTAAGATTTTTTTCTGTATATGAATACGGATCTGCTATTTCGCTAATAAACTGCTTAATTCACTTTGAAACCGTACATAAAGTACTAAAAATAATAACTTTTCTTCTTTATTTATCTAGTATATGTTGAAATGCATTATCTATATTGACACTTACTTTAAACTGTCATAAGATAATTGACAGTCGTAATTCTGCGATAGTGGCTTCCATTCAGACCCCAGAACATTTTTAAAGAGATACAAGCTTGAAAACTTAGAGTTTGAATTAAAACCAGCGTTTTAATTTGCTTCATTTGCATATAGGACCATTTTTAAAAAATACCATCTTAAAGACTGATCATTTTGTGATGTGGATCGTTTAAGTCTGGAATAAATCTGACGTTCTATTTTTCAATTGGTAAATGTTCAGAAACGTTCTAGTAAGGACTTTGGTACCTATAATCCATTTTTCTTAAATTAGTGCCAACAAATCATTTTTTCATAGGCCTTGCTTTGTGACAGAAAATTTTGCTATGTTTAATCGTTATTACTAATAATTTTTTATACTAAATAGGACGAAACTAGACAAATATATTCACAATTCTACGTATTAACTTCCGTTTAGTTTTTTGAAAGAACACATTCCAATCTATAAAATACTTACAACTTATCCAAATATCCAAAATATCAATACTGATATAAGAAATTTTGATAGGTATTATTCTTCAGGCTACACCGAAACTATCCCATGAAACTGGTGTATGGTAATACCTGAATTGTCACTCTAGTTTAATGGTATCCTTCTTTACACCACTACAGGTGATGCATAGCATTTACGGTAAAAGTGTTTACTCTTGACAAGTAATTGTAGCTAAAACAATTAGTGGCATTGCGTTGTTTAAGAAATTTCAGGTGATTTTCTAAAGGACGACTAGTGGTTTTTAAAAAACTCGACCGTTTTTTGTGGTTGTATGTTTAAGTATCCAATTCACATTTACATGGATAGGGTTAAAAATCGTTAATTTATTTTGTGCTTTTGTGGTGTTCTACAATCAACTAAACTACGTTTACTGTCACTGACCACATTTGATATACTCATTCTATATGTACTAAACAACATATAGCTTTATGCTTTTAAATACCAGTGATACAAGTTAGAATTATTCATCAAGACACTTACGATTATGTAATATACATATATATATATATATATATATATATATATATATATATATTGTATATGCCATTTTATTTGTTAATTTTCAAAGCATATAAACTTTACAAAAAACAATTTAATGTTTTTGATTATATATATATTTAATTGTTTAAATACAAAATACGGATCTTGTATAAGGTTACATTCAATTTTACATTTAAACTTACTGATTAATGAAATTTTAGACAAAAGGCGTAACATCTTAACTAAAAATTTCTAGAAATGACAAATAAAATTTTTAAATTGTTCAGCTGCTCCCTTATGAATTTTATGCATTACATCAAATAAACAATTATCTAAGATCAGGAAAGCCTTACGTACTTCCCATTTTGTTGCTTTATAATTTTAGCTTTACGAATTTGTTTCTTGCATAATCGGCATTAAATGCCAGGACCTACTGGTGCTACAAATGCAACAAATTTCTCTAAAAACCGAATTTCTGCAGGTTAGGATCGAGCCGCAGGCTGTTTGTCAAAGACGCAAAATTAACGGTTTCGAAATCGGGAGAAGGGAAGTACAAGGTAGCGGGAACGAAGGTCTTCCCGACGAAGGCAAAGTCAATTAACAGCGAAGTGTTAGAAGAATTTATGCTAGGAAAATAATTTAATTATGTTGATTGAAGAATTTTAAATTGGCGGATTTCTGGAAGTTCTCCATTCCGAAAAGTTTGTATGGAATTTATTAGTATAATGTGAAATCAAATTTGAATATTTGTTCTGCTTAGTTACACTTACGCCAGCTATGTTTTTGAAAATATTAATATTTTATAAATCCTTTTTTACACGATTCTCAATTATTTTTTTTTTAAATAGAACTTGTACCTGCTCAATAATATACATTGTTATACAAGGTATTTCTAACAAATAATACTTAACAGAATGAAATAATTTGAATGGAAATTAATATCCACTTGAAATAGAAAAAGTTCACAGTCACTTCGGTTTGATTGTTGTTTGGCACTTAGTTTTCACCACTATCACTTTCATATATGTCTTGCGGTAGCTTGCGTTTTAGACGTGTATGGATATTTCTTTGACCTAGTTTGTAAGAGGTGGCACCGCTGCAGTTGGTAAGGTTCTTATGAAAAGTTTTTTTTTCAGCTCGGTAGATCAGATATCCAGAAATTTTGAGTTTGTCTAAATTAGTTAGATGACTTTCTGAAACGCACGCTATGTCAATGGAATGTCTCATAAGGAATGACTTAAATAAGGTTATTTGTTTTGTAATGCCATTGGCATTCCAGTTAAGGAGTTTTAATTGAGAGAGAGAGTTTTAGTTTTGTTGTCCATTGAAAAGGGAAGGAAGGAGATTTGATAATATGAATTGTTTGATTTGTTCTACGTAGGGCTGAATGAGATTTAGGAGGTTGATAGAATAGTGTTGATTATGGGGGGAGTTTCGGGTGATGCAGATTTTTTGGTAACCAGGATGGGTTAGGTAAGGATGTGTTGTTTGTATTGTTTGAAAGGGGAGGAAAGTTTCTCATATTGTTAGCAGGTGCTGGCTTGTTATCTAGTTTTCTTGTTGTAGGAGTTGCGTTCTGAGGTCGTTTGCCTTGGTGATTTATTGATTCATGGAAGTATTTGCATCCCCTGAAATTAGCGGGGTGGTTTTCTCCGCAATTAATGCATATTGGGGTATCACTTCGAGGTTTATCACAGTTAGTGTACAAGTGATTTCCTTGGCATCATACACATCGTGGTTCTAATCTACAGTAGTTTTTGGTGTGCCCTATGCGTTGACATCTGTGACACTGGGGTGTTCTACGATTAATTGTTCGTGACTCTACAGTTACTACGGTGTGATATAGACAATTATTTTTAATTTTTATTTATTATTAGAAAATAAGAAAACAATTAAAAACACAAGAGCAGAAGATGAAAAATAAGGTTATAGCGTTAGAGTTTTATTTCCGCGCTTGTGCTTCGGAGCGGACGGTCGAGTGCCACGCTCCGATAATAAGTGCCCCAAAACTCTCTACCTGCTGCTAAGGTCAGGCCTACAATATCTACGATAATTAGAATTACGAGTCATTTTATACATATTCCAAATTACAAATCCTAATTTGTTCGCGCTTGACTTTCGAAGCGTAAAGAACGTCAGCGATAAGTGTCGGCTGTAATACGAGTGTTAACCGTTATCATTGACCGTAAGGTCACTGATACCACAGGTATCATTCACTATTTGTTATTTTATAAACAAATTAATTTAAATTGAACGCAAATAACCTCGCAAATATTTAAATTATGAAATATGTCCTATTCACAACCTAACTATAATTCATATCCAAACCAAACCAATCTACAACAGCAATTACAATATCAAACCTATAATGCATCATAACAACAAACTTTTCCTATACAATCCCAACCTCACATGTACCAACCAAATCCTTACCGTGGACCGATGCCAAATATGTACCCTCTAAATCAACATCAACCCTCTACGAGCCTCTTAGCTAGTAATGTGACAGGCAACGAATGGCACACTATCAATTACAAAGACAAGAGAAAAAAACCAATATTGGGTAGACAACCTAGTTGAAACTTCTAATAGATATGACCCACTAAATATTGAAATAGACGACAACCAAACAAACACCACACAGACAACAATCGTTCAGAAGGACTCCAAACCTCCACCTGTCTACGTATTCGATGTCAAAAACATTAATCCGCTAACGACACTACTGAATGAAATCGCCAAAAACAATTACACATTAAAAGCACTTGGCAACGAACAAGTCAAAATCCAAAGCAACACAAGTAAAATCTATACAACTATTATTAAACACCTTTTAGATAAAAGCACAAAATTTCATACTTACAAACCAAAGCAAGAACGAACATTCAGAGTAGTAATCAAAAATATCCATCGCTCAACAGACATCGCAGAAATAAAACAGAACCTAGAAAATCTTGGTTACGAAATAGTTAATATTTGGAATATTAAACAACAATTAAACAAAACCCCTCTCCCCATGTTTATTGTTGAAATGAAACAAAAAAACAACAACAAAGAAATTTATAAAACCACGCTATTTATGAACACAAGAATCACTGTTGAACCGCCACATGCTAAAAGAACACTGCCACAGTGTTCCAAATGCCAAAGGTTCGGACATACCACGAACTATTGCCAACAAACATCTTGTTGTGTCAAATGTATAGAAAATCATCCTACCAAAGAATGTCCGAGAGTAACTAAAGATGATCAAGTTAAATGTATAAACTGTGGCGAGGGTCATCCTGCTAACTATCGTGGATGCCTAGTATATAAGCAGCTCCAAGAAAAACTCTTCCCAAGATTAAGAAGCGCAGTTACACACACCCGCACGCCTACCCAAAATTATAGAATCTCTGGGGTCACATACGCTGAACAAGCAAGACAAAATACTCAACCTCCACAAAACTTGGCTTCTAATGCAACCTCACAAACACAAGCGATGGCCTTAAATCACCCGTCAAACGACATGGAAGAACTAAAATTCATGATGAAGCACTTAATTACACAAATGGAAACTATTATGAATCTCCTAACCATGCTCATTAGTAAAATGACATAATGGACCAACTATTAACTATAGCAGTTTGAAATGCCAACGGGGTTAGCCTGCACGCCCAAGAGGTCAAATTCTTCCTTGAACTTAATCAAATCGACATACTGCTCATAACAGAAACACATTTTACCAGCAAAAGCTATATTAAATTTCCAAGCTACTGCATATACAACACTAACCATCCCGATGGAACCGCCCACGGTGGAACGGCAGTTATCATAAAGTCTAACATAAAACATCATGAATTGGCTAAATATGAAACAGAACAACTCCAGGCTACTACCATCCAAATAGAAGACAAAACACCAATCCTAAAAATTTCTGCCGTCTATAGACCCCCCAAACATTCAACAAAAAAAGACACTTACTCACATTTCTTCCAAAGATTCTTTTCAAAGATTCTTCGCAGCCGGCGACTTTAATGCGAAACATCAGGACTGGGGATCTCGTATTACAAGAACTGACTCACATGAGCTACTGGCAGCTATAAATGCAAACAATCTACAATACCTATCAATTGGCGAGCCAACCTATTGGCCAACAGATCGCCGAAAGATTCCAGACTTAATTGACTTCTGTATAACTAAAGGGCTAAATACAAGACAATTTACAATGAAATCTTGTTTTAAACTTGCACCTGATCACTCCTCCATTCTAATTACGCTCCACTCAGAACTAACACAAATACAAACACGACCAGTCCTTCACAACACTAAAATGGACTGGGACCTATTCCAAACAATAATAACTGAACAATTGAACCTGGGAGTTCCGTTGAAAACCAAATATGATATTGAAGAAATATGATATTGGAAAGCCACCCCTGTGATGAAGACTACTTATACCATTAGCTGCCCAACACTATTAAAAGACAAGATAATGGAAAAAAGACGTTTCAGAAAACGCTGGCAAATTACCCGTCTAGAAGCAGACAAACAAGCACTAAACCGGGCAACAAAGAAACTAAAGAAATTTCAACAACAACTTAAAAACGAAGGCATACAACACTACCTTGCGAACCTTACAGCCATTGAAACCACCGACTATTCTCTGTGGAAAGCAGTTAGAAAACTCAAAAGGCCAATAGCTCACATACCACCTATCACCAAATCAAACGGCCAATTAGCTCGTATTAATAAGGATAAAGCTGAAACGTTTGCTGACCACCTAGTCAACGCATTCCAACCATACGCTAGCCAGTGTCCGGAAGAAGATACTAAAATAAACTACTTTCTGGAATCTCCATTCCAAATGAGCCTACCGATTAAACCATTCAAGCGCTGGGAAGTACAAGAAGTAATTAGAAAAGAAATCAACATCAAGAAAGCACCAGGCTTTGACCTTATCACTGGAAAAATTCTCCAGCAGCTACCTGAAACCGCACTACGAGCAATCACTCAACTATACAATGCTATCCTCTCCAACAGATACTATCTAAGCGCTTGGAAAGTAGCACAGATCACAATGATTCAAAAACCTGGAATGCCACCCACTGATCCTGCTTCCTATCGTCCCATCAGGCTCCTACCTATCCTATCAAAAGTCTTTGAAAAATTGTTCTTAAAACGCCTTCAACCAATCCTAGATGATTTAGAATTGATACCCAAGCACCAATTCGGTTTTCGACACTCACATGCAACTATCGAACAAATACATCGTAGATCAAATTCATACCGACCTAGATGAATATCGAAAAATTTGAAAAAGTATGAATAGTTTGACAAGATTAATTGATAGAAGCAACCGACATACATAATTTATGCAAAAAATACCTTACACACATAGCCTAAATATAAAGGTTAGATACTAAAGGACAGCAATTACAATTGGTTTACACTAACTATCATTAATTTTATTAAAATAAATTCTGCTGATTAAAAATACGGTATAAATAATTTTGGAGACAAACCATTAGTAATTCCTTTTAACATTATTTAAGGTAATAAAGAGTATATACGAGGTTAAACAAAGTAAAGATAAATTAGTACAAAATCCTAAAAATAAATATTAATAAAAACATAACCAAAGACAATATTATAAAAGCTTTGTAAAAATTCGAGGAAGGAATATGTGGAAAATTCTTTTACATTAAAATGAATAAGTGAATATTAAGATGACAGAGCTTACTAATTGAAAATTAAATGGTGGCCAAAAGAAGGAAAGAAAATGTTTGCTAAATTATCTTAAAATATTTCAATAAAAAATTAAAATATAAAGGAACTAAACCAAAAATTTAACAATTAAGACTTCTGATACTTAGTTTTTCAAAGAGGGGTAATTTTTTTAATATAAAATCATAAAACTATACAAGCACACGTTCCTGTTGTTAAACAAATGCTCTTTTTCTTAATAATTAGACTTCTATAAGCACTACTTCTATAAGAACTACCATGTAACACCATTGTAAAGCAAAGCCAAAAAACCTTAATCTTTAATAAGGCTTTTATTTTATAAAGGAAAGCGCACGCCCTCCAAAATTGACCAAAAAGGCAAAATTACATCTCCACATCCGGACTTCCGGAAGCCCGGAAATTGCACGTTACAGTTTTTCACGCGAATTTCTCTGACTATTTAATTTAGATATTTATTGGCCAACTTCTCTGTATCACTTGTTACAACTTTGAATTTTTCGGATGCTGGGATCGGTGAAAAATAAAATTTCTGTCGAAGTTTGTATTGAATTACTGGCACACACAAAATATCAATTTATTGGAGGGACCAGAATTTTACAAACAGCGTCATATTTTATGTGGGGCACTTGTGGGTGCACGTTTGGCTTTTTTTACAAGAAATGTGGAAACAATTCATTCAGTAACATATTACTATAATTTGTTTGTGGTAATATGTTCGAATAGATTTCCGCGGTTAACTATGTTTAAACAACTTAGTTCACGGGTTGAACCGCGTCGTATTTGAGACAATTCTCAACGTTTCGGCATCGGTTTTGATGCCATTTTCAAGAGTTTAGCTCTTTGTTCAAGGTCTTAATCTGCCCACTCCCCAAGGAGAGCTACCACTCTTTTAGTAAGACTGACTTTTCGTGTGTTCTTCTTTGTCATTTATAGGGCTAGAAATGAAACTTTGGCGGGAGATGCATTGGCCGATGCCGAAAAACCATTTCTTCCTAGAATGTTTTTTTCTGCTTCGGTCAGAACATTTTTTCTTTAATCATCTTGCTCTGCTTGCCCTTATCTTTTGTGAAATTTTTGGTTTTCCATACATTTCCATTTGTACATCTCCAAACTTCTTACTTTATTTGGATGCTTCCAAAGAGTTTTCTTAGTGCTTTTCTTTCCCATACTTTTAATTTTACTTTGTCTTTTTTTTGTAATTGTCTAAATTTCGTTTGCATATAACACTATCGATTGAATAATAGCTTCATAAGCACTTATTTTCGCTACTGTTAATATTTTTGTTCATGGCCCAACAGCTTTATTTCCTATTGTTCATTTCATTCCATTCTGTGTCTTGACATTTAAATATAATATAGCAATTTTTTTAATTAGATATGCTTGCATTGCCATATATTTTGTTTTATTTTTATTTATTTGTAACACATTATTTCCTCTTATTTAAACCTTTTAAATGTGTTTTTAAATTATTTCTTGCTTTTTGTTATTATAACGTCATCTGCGTAAGCCATATATTGTTCTTTTTAAAAAGTTAACCCTGTCGTTTGTTTTTTATTTTGTCTCATAATTACTTCTAAAAGGTGTCCCAAAATTAACGCAAGATTTGAATTAAATAGAAAACACAGTTTTTAGTCTTTTGATTGTAATTTTTTTATTGAATCATAAAGTACATAGGATAGGGTTATTTATGGAATAACACATCGGGCAAATGGCCTCCACGGCTTTGCATACACATACGTACTCGTTTGTCGAAATTTTCCATGACCATTCTGCATAAATGTGGCTGAATTTCGTTGATGCAACGTTGAATCTCCTCCTTTAATACACGAGTGGTTGTAGGCTTGTTGGCATAGACCTGTGATTTTAAATAACCCCATAAAAATAAATCTAATGGTGTTATATCACACGATCTAGGGGGCCAATTCTGATCGCCGAAACGAGAGAGTACACGACCTGGAAATGTCTCATGCAGTAATTGAAGTGTTTCACGGGCTGTATGGCATGTGGCACCGTCTTGTTGAAACCACATATTGGCCACATTAATATCATCCAGTTTCGGCAAAAAGAACTGTGTTATCATGTGGCGATATCGAGCACCAGTAACAGTCACTGCTTGGCCAGCCTCATTTTCAAAAAAGTATGGTCCAATTATGCCTCCAGCCCAAAATTCACACCAAACAGTGACACGTTGTGGATGCATTTGTTTTTCGACAATCACGTATGGGTTCTCAGAACCACAAAAGCGGCAATTTTGGCGATTAACAAACCCATCAAGGTGAAAATGTGCTTCGTCGCTTAGGAAGATTTTGCTCGAAAAATCAGCATCCATTTGTTGATGCTCAATAATCCATTCGACAAACTCTCTTCGCTGTGCATGGTCATTAGGCTTCAGTTGCTGTGTTAATTGAATTTTGTAAGCATGGAGACACAGATTTTTAGTGAGTATACGCTGTAAAGAGCTTCTTGAACACTCTCACGCACTGTTTCGATGTTGACATTTGAACGGCTTGTTTTCATAGTTGACGAAATTAAAACACTATTCCCACCATATTTTGTATGAAATTTTCGAACAGCGACCGCCAAACTTACATTATTTTTGAAATATTGTTCAATAATGAAGACACGTTGTTCTATCGTGTAACGCTCCATTTTTACTAACCCTAAACTGTCAGCTGTCGATTTGTTTTTGTTTTAGGGTTGTCAACACTTTACTGCATAAATGGCGGCAAATTTAAATCTTGCGTTAATTCTGGGACACCCTTTACGACCAAGTTGAATAAATCAGTTGAAAGTAAACCCCATTTTCTTAACTCTCTTTTAGTTTTGAAATTATCTTAAAAACATTTGTCTAATAATACTTTATTACCCGTTTTGTACAGTGTGATATTCACGAAATTCATTATTTTGGGTAGTGTTTTCATTTTTCTCCAGAGTTTCGTTTAGCATTTTTCGGGAGATAGCGTCATGTGTCAATTTAAAAAACATAAATACCATGTGTAGTTATATATTTTGCTAACAACTATTATTTTGTATCATTTTTAATGTAGATATCTGATCAATTGTTGACTCACCCGTACTGAATCCACCTTGATTTCCTCCAACTGCTGTGTTCTCAAATATGTTTAATCTATTGCCTATAATTTTTGGTAGTACTTTGAGTACTACAATTTCTCTACAATTATCGCATACCGTTTTATCCCTCTTTTTAAATATGGGACATTTAAACATTATATTCCAACGTTCTAGAATTATGTCTTCCTTCTATGCTCTCAATATTACGTCATACAGTCTTTTAAATAATTTTTTTCTTACTTTTAATATCCCTGCCGGAATTGCATTCTCTCTCGCGCTTTTATTATTTTTAGTTGTTTTATTTTTTTTACTTTTTGTTCCGCTGGATGTTTTCTCTTGTTCAATATTTTCTGATAGATCTAGTGATACTTGTTCTTCTGCCAGTTGTATTTTTTCATCTTCTTCGCTAAGTGAATTGTCGGAGTGCTGCGCCCATCGAACTAATTTTTCATTTCTTTGTTCTAGAAGCAGCCCGTCTTTGTTTCTACATTACAATGGATTGCCTCGAATTTATTAATTTGTTTTGACTTCTTTTTCTTCCTAAAAATTTTTTTACTTCTTTATTTATATAATGGTCTTCTATTATTTTTAATTAATGTTGCATGTGTTTTTTTTGTAAACAGATTTTCTTAGTAATTGTTTCGTTTTGTTTATATTTTGTTATGTTTTTATACGATTCCTTTTTATCCATTTCTATTTTTCTTTTGTTTCTAGCTATTAAGGCTTATTTATAGTCGTTATCAAACCATTAATATTTTGTTCTACATTTTATGTTCCTTAAACAAAGATTTGCTGCTTTATTTTAGCATGTTTATTATTACTTCATTTATGTTTCATTATAATGGCTTTCTGTTTCTAAGTCTAACTTTTGTCGTGGCATTCATTATATTTATCTTTTATGTTTACTTCGTATTCTTAAGTATCTATCTAAAATTGCTTTAAATTCTACCACCACTTTAAAGAATCTATGCTCCCCTACATTCTTAAAGAAAACATTTTTTATTTCTATTTTTTTTAATTTTTTTTTCTATAGCCAGTATATTTAATATCTATCCATTATATCAACTATTCTTTAATGCTCCTTCTTTATATGTGCTTCTCACATTCTATCCTATATTTAGTTTTTTGATTTTTTGTTTTAGATTGTTTATTGGTTTTCGGATTTTACTTATTACTTACTTATTACTTACTATTTGTCTCTTCATTGCCATATTGTTTGATTTTCGTTTTCTGTATATTTTTTACTTCTATTATATTATCAATTTCCATATTCCTATTCCATATCTTGATCAATTTTTGTATTACTCTTTTTTTCACCTCTTGTATTTAGTTATTTCTTTTTTTTTAACTAACAAAAAATTTAGTAACCTTTCTAAATGATTCTTTTAGACGATATTTCAGTCACCGTCGTTTTATGGTCGGTACTCTCCATTTATTTGTTATCATAAGTACTTTTTTATTTAATAGGGTTTTATTATCTTTTGCCTTGCACACCTTATCATTTAGTACCAGTTTCTTATACCTTATGTAAACCCTGTATCGTTTCTTTCTTGCTTCTTTTCATTAGGGTATTAGTAGTTTCCACTCCTTTTAAATATTCTTAGGAAAATTCTCGTCCGTCCATATTTCCGTATCTTTTAGATTTTCTGCTAATTTTTGTCTGACTTTATGTTTTATTTTGTTAATTTTATTAAAATTGATCGTCTTATTTTCTCTTTGTATTTACAGTTCTTCTTATTTCTTCGATATAAACTTTCTTATCTATGCAGACTCCTATTTTTTCAGTACTGTACTTTTAACTCCATATATTTCTCTTTTATTTCTTTTAACGCCCGGGTTAATACATCCAGTTTTCTATTTATTTGCTTTATATTATTACCTATTTATTGAAACACCCTTTCTGTTTTTCCATATCAATCTTTTTATTAATATACGCAGCTCGTTAATATCCCGGCTTTGCACGTGTTAGTTTGTTTCCAAGTTTTTCTTTAGGTTTCTTTTCGAAAACCTAAGATTTTCAACTTTTGTGTTGTGTTCTTCAATAACTTCATTTAATTTTTGTTTATTATAAACTTATGTTTTGTGTTTTTAACGTGTATTTTAAATGGATATTTGTTTCATATTAATTTTTACCACTTAGGCTGAGATAATGACACACACTTTGCAATTTATTTTCACTAAACTGTCCTATTTTTAGGTTAAATACAGGTAAAAGATAAAATGTGTGTTATTTCAACATGCTAACATTGCTAATTCAATTAAGAATCGAACTTAACAAACTTAAAAGTATATTATTAATAAAATAAAACTTTAACTTTATTAAAATTCTTCTGGGTAGTTAAAATATAAACAAAATATTTTACTTTGCAGTAACCTCCTATATTATTATTGTAATAATAAGCAAAAAAACCGCGGAAAATTTGCTTTCGCGAATTCGGAAGAACTTTCGAGGAAATTCCCGCGGGTCTGCGAGGACCCCGGCACACATCAATAAAATCAATCATCGGCCTCTTTACACAAAAATACCGGGAAATGGGGATCTGGGAGATGAGCGCGGCCGAATTAAAGTCCAATGGCGGTGGGCTGCATAGCAAGAAGAAAGTAATAACTCCAACTTTAAGATTCCCTTTCCATTTAGCCCCGCGTTCGCTTGCGACGTATCTGCAGGAGGCGAGACTTTGTTTGCCCGAATTCCACCAGGAGCCTTTTTAAGGAGAAATTATTGCCGGCCGAATAAATCAGCCCCGTAGCGCTAACGAGGACGTGAAACTAAAATACTGCGGGAAAAAGTAAGCAAGAAAGCACAAAAGCCGGAGGTAATAGTAAAATATTGGATTTCTGGGTATCGGGGTCATAGTTTGAATTTAAAATAAATCAGAGTTAACAAACAATCTTGGCCGCAAATAGGATAAATGTAATTTATATGAAATGTACTGTTTGTAAGTTGTAGAATATTTAAGCAAAACCTTACAGAGTAACGCAATATATATATATATATATATATATATATATATATATATATATATATACAGAACAAATATTAGCAATACAGTACATATTTATCATGTTTTGTTTCGGAATTTTTATGTAGCAATCAAACAACGTGTAGAAAAAATAGGTGTTAAATTTTCTAAATAAAATATTCGACGTGAATAAGATAAAAATTATATTAAAATTTATCACACAACAATTATATTGTAAAAGTTGGAGCTGTATTAGGTAACTACAAACCTAAAATATTATATGTAGATGGTAAAACATTTTGATAAACCATAAATTTAATTTCTTAAAGAGAGTATCAGAATCGGCAATTACATTAAACTCAAAGTGTAGCTACCAATTGTACTAAAATGAGAACATGATTAAGGAATATATGTATTTAGCAACTAAGTGATGGAAGTCATCTGCAAATCACAGTCCAAATTTTTATAATGTAATTTTAACATAAAAAAGAGTTGACTTTTAATTCAGCATATGTTTAGTTTTACTGACACTTTCATATATTTTATTATTCTTGCTTACTCTTAATACAAGGAAAACCAAAAATTTTGTGCTCAATATTGAAAATGACTTTTTTATGTATAAACTTATTTAAAAATAATAACTAGTTTTCAAGATAGAGATAATGATCCTCTACTATCTTTTGTTATTATTTTTCAAATTATCGGATCTAATGAAAGTATCTTTGTGGCTCTTTCAAATCAAAGAACTTTTTCAACTTTATCAAAAGATTCAAATCAATGATCACCGCGACTTCATTGTTTATAAGAAACCGTAGTCGGATCCGACGGCGTCTGGATTGTATGTTAGATGTAAAAGAACCTCGACGCCATCCTAGACTTTCAAACTTCTCTGTAGTTGAACAATTGACGGCAGATCTCGACTCTCTTATGCTTCGGTGAGTTCGTGCGGATTCTATTGGAGCTGCTTATGAACAAAGTTAAGTTGATGCAATTTGTTGAATATGGTTTCATAGGACAAAAATTCAGAAACCGATGCCAGATTACGACTACTTGATAAAGGCTCATCTTCCTTTGTTGTCAAGACATCTTCGTTGTTCAATTTTAATGGCCGACTAGAACGAGGCTTGTCTTCAAGGTCAAAATCCAAAGCGTTTGAAGCATTTGGCTACTGTTTGTTGAGCAACTTGCCTTCAACTCGACACGATCCTTTGAGGTCAGATTTTCTTCAAATAATGCAAGAAAACCCGAAACCCACTATTTTCAGTCTCGTAATTACTATCAACCATTCTGAGAAGTAATTCGTATGTGTTAATTACGATTGCTAACAACAAAATAACTTTAAAAAAACAAAAGAAAATGTTATCCTTATATAAATACTGTTACACACTGATTAAAACGATAATTACTATTTTTTTATATTTTTTAATTTATTAAATGGCTATTGAGAGGTATAATTACAATGTATTTCTTCAAAATGGCCACATTTAGTCTCTACTCAATCTTAAGACGTCCGGGCCACTCGCACTACATAAATTGGAAAAATATTGACTGTAGCCATTAGAGCTCGCTTCAAAAAATTAACATGAAGGTGTCTTTATGGGCAAACTATGTTCTCTAAAATTACACATAATTTGAAATCTAATGGATTAAAATCAAGACTATCAGAAGACCAATCCACTACTGTTACAAAATAAGGAACATTGTTTAACCTAAGTTTGAATTGAACGTGCTTTGTAGACGGGTGCGGAATCTTACTGAAAATCCAAGGTTCATATCGAAAAAGCGTATGTAAAATAATGTGGCACTGTTTTTCAATACACTTATAAACTGTGCATTTTGTACGCCTTTAACAAGATTTGACACAACGGGCTTATCTTCAACATGGCTTTAGATTAGTTTCGCTGCGGATGATGCAACTATTCGACCAGAAGTTTAGAATCAAATTCGGCGGTATGAACTCATCGGAGTGATGTCTTTGAGGCGATATACCCTAAGGATTGGTACTGGCCCCCGCTCTTTTTAATATCTATGCCCGGTAGATCCCAACCACGCCCTCTACGACGATAGCCCAATTTGCAACGACACTTAAGTGCTGTCAAGCTCGCTGCGCCCTCCCCTCCCCCCTGACAGTATGGCATACCCAGAAGTGGAAGATTAGATCAACCCCAAGAAGAGCATGGCAGTCCTATTCTTTATCAAAAAGGAGTTTGAGTAGGGTAGTGACCTAGAAACATCAAAATCTTCGGCCAAGATATACCCTGGAAAGAAGAAATAGGATACCTACACTCTCAACCTTAAGTAATTCAGAACCAGGCTCTTAGGACTATCTTTGGCGATTAGTCATACGTATTAAGCACGATTCTCCACAATACCAACATTCCAACCATTTAGAAATATATGTCTCCTAGTGCGTTTCATAATCGATCTATCTATACATTTGAACAGAAAGTAAACAACGTAATATGGCGTTCCCTGCGCCCTTGATTTACACGATGAGATCCGTGCGTAGTAAATAAAGACAGCCTATATATTTGAACAGTTCCTATTTTACTTTCAAAGAGAAAAGACATACAAATTGTGTCTGCAAGTGAAAGTATAAAGTGCGATAACCCGCGCCAACGGTTTATCGGTGATAAGTACAGTGTTATCGAGAGGCCAGCGGCCAAATCACCACGAATAAATTGTACGTAGAAATCTACTTAACTAAATCGTATAATTATTTACAAAAAAGCAGTCATGTTTGGCACGCCGAATTTCGGGTATCAGTACCTTATCAACACACCAACGTTAGTTGATCAACAATCAGACCCTTGCATATATCAACAAACAGCAGCAACAACAACAAACACCTATGCAAACTCAATCAATTATGCAAGCTCGGCCGCAACAAAATCAGCAATTTTATTATCCCCCACAACAATCACAACAGCACAGACTACCGGCATCAATAGCCCCACACAATGAAGAGTTATGGCAAACCCCAAACACAAGAAAATCAAAACGTGGCTCTACGGAACTACAGCGTGTTAATAAACAAGCAAAAACATCCGATTACTGGCTTAGTGCTCCAGGAACATCTAATCGTTTTCAACCTCTTGCTGATAGTGCGGAAGAAAAACCGACAGAAATCAAACCTCCACCAATCTTCGTTTATGGCGTAGATAACATGAAACCTTTGAGGGATATGTTAGGAGAACACGCCAAAGATAATTATGTCATCAAGGTAATCGGAAATACCCAGGTAAAGATACAACTAAATGACGCAAAAATATACAGCGCAATTATTAAAATTTTAAAAGCTAAAAACACGGAATTTCATTCCTTCCAACACAAAAACGATAGGCTTTATAAAGTTGTTCTACGAGATATGCATCCAAGTACTGACCTCAAAGAGTTAGTCACTGAAATAACTACACATGAGCACAAAGTTCTAAACATATACAACATAAAACATAGAGTTACTAAAAATTCATTGCCAATGTTCTTTGTAGAATTAGAACAATCAGAAAAAAATAAAGAATTATTCAACATTGAATTCCTCATGAAAACAAAAATTAGATTTGAACCTCCGTATGCTAAACGTGAAGTTATTCAGTGTCAAAACTGTCAGAGATATGGGCACTCAAAAAATTACTGTCACAGAAGTCCAAGATGTGTTAAGTGTGCAGGAGACCACTTAACAAAAAACTGCGATCGCAAGACTAAAAGCACGGATGTTAAATGCATTAATTGTCAAGGTAACCATCCAGCAAATTATAGAGGCTGCATAGTAGCAAAAGAAATCCAAAAACGAAAATATCCTCCTCTGCGCCCCAGACAACTTGGCACTAACACTCCAGCCAGGAGTATCATATGCTCATAAAACAAATAATACAAATGGGCAAGATCAAATCACTACAACCTGCAATCCGCAATCAGTGCAGACTACATTGCAACAACAAACAGAAACTAAACTGGAAATGCTGGTAACTAAACTTATGGAACGCATGGATACCATGTTAAACCTACTCACAGCCATGATAACTAAGATGAATAATAATGCCTAATATTCTAAGGATTGCTCAATTCAACGCCAACGGCCTCGTTCAACATAGCCTGGAGATAAAAACATTCTTACATACTCGCAATCTAGATATTTTACTGATCTCTGAAGCACATCTCACAAATAACACTTACTTAAAAATACCAAATTATTCACTTTATATCACTCCTCATCCTGACGGCACAGCATATGCAGGAACAGCGCTACTTGTAACATTACGAAATGAAACAATTTCAAACTGATTACCTCCAAGCTACTACTATTGCAGTTGTAGAAAAAAATAGAGACATTGTTTTCTCAGCGGTTTATTGTTATTCACGACATATCATTAAAAAACAACAATTTAAGTCTTTCTTTAGCACTCTTGGTCCTTGTTTCACAGCTGGCGGGGACTACAATGCAAAAAATCAAATCTGGGTCTCCCGAGTAACAATAACCCGGGGTAGAGAACTCTATAAAACAATGGATGAAAATAACTTGCACTATCTAAGTACGTCAGAGCCTAATTATTGGCCCTCAGATCTTAACAAAATTCCAGATCTACTGGATTTCTGTGTCATTTAGGGCGTCTCGCAAAATTATTTAAAAATCGAATCTTGTTTAGACTTATCTTCTGACCACTCATAACATACAGTACTCAAGTGCTAAGAATACAAAAACCTGCATCGCTCTTCTCACAAAACACTGACTGGAGCTACTTCCGAGACCTAGTAGAGGACCGACTACTGCTTAATCTCTCCTTAAAAACAGAAAGAGACATCTTTGATGCTTTTGAACATTTAAATCAAGCTATCCAACACTCGGCATGGGAAGCTACGCCAGATCGCGAAAATCAGCAAAATGTAGAGTACTGTCCTATAATAATTAAACAAAAAATAGCAGAAAAACGGAAGCTACAAAGAATCTGGCAAACCACCAGAAATCCTAGAAATAAAACGATACTTAACCAAGCAACTAGAGACTTAAATGCATTCTTGACCAACTTTTGAAAACAGGGAATACAAAACTACCTGTCTAACTTAACCACCACGGAAGCTACCGACTATTCACTATGGAAAGCGACTAGAAAATTAAAACAACAACAACCCTCGGTGCCACCTATAAGAAAAGCCAACAGGACCTGGGCACGCACTAATCAAGACAAAGCGGATGCTTTTGCAGAACACCTGGCAACGGTATTCCAACCTCATGATAGACTCTGCTCGGTCAAGGATGAAAACTTCATACATCAAGCATTGGAAGAACCAAATAACCATGCTCTACCAATAAAACCAGTAAGGGTTAACGAAGTTCATAGTGTCATACAAAACTTTAACCCAAAAAAAAGCACCAGGATATGATTTAATAACTGTCAGAGTTCTGAAGGAGTTACCACGAAAGGCAATACAACTGATAACCTACACAATCAATGCCATTTTGAGATTACGCATATTCCTGGATCAGTGGAAGATGGCACAGATAGTCATAATACTTAAACTAGGCAAAAATCCGGAAGAAGTTACTTCATATCGCCCGATCAGTTTACTGCCTGTCTTATCAAAAGTATTTGAAAAGATATTCCTAAAAAAATTAAAGCCAACTCTTGAACAACAAAACCTCAAACCCAATCATCAATTTGGATTTCGCGAAGGCCATAGCACGATAGAGCAAGTTCATAGAGTTGTAACTAAAGCAACTCACGACCTGCATCTCAAAAGATACTGCTCGTCTGTGTTTTTGGATATAAGCCAAGCATTTGATAAGGTATGGCACACTGGACTGCTGCACAAGATTAAGAAAGTCTTCCCATTGCCTCATTATGAATTACTTAAGTCCTACCTATCGGAAAGAAGATTTCAAGTAAAATTCAAAGATGCGCAATCAAGTCTCCACCCAATACAAGCCGGCGTACCGCAGGGAAGTATACTAGGACCTATCCTGTACATACTTTACACAGCGGATTTACCAACCACTCCACAAACGCTAGTAGCTACTTATGCCGACAACACCGCAGTATTGGCATCCCATACTGATCCTCAAAGAGCAGCATTGTTACTCCAACGAAACCTCAACAGAATAGAAACCTGGTTGAAATTATGGCGTATACGTGTGAACGAAACAAAATCGACACAGGTAACTTTTACCCTCCGGAAAGAAACCTGCCCTCCGGTAGCATTAAATAATACCCTACTGTCGCAAAATGACAACGTAAAATACCTAGGAATTCACTTAGATCGACGGCTTACTTGGAAGGCCCACATCATGAAAAAGCGGATGCAACTTGGATTAAAACTGAGAAACATGTATTGGATGCTCGGGAGAAAGTCTCAGCTATCCTTGGAAAACAAAGTTCTACTGTATAAGGCCATTTTAAAACCAATCTGGACTTATGGCATCCAGCTTTAGGGATCTGCCAGTAATTCAAACATAGAAATACTACAACGATTTCAGAACAAAACAATCAGGATCATCACAAATGCTCCTTGGTATGTTCCTAACTGGTTACTACAACAGGATGTTCCGATACCTACAATTAAGCAGGAAATTAAAAGTGCTAGTGAAAAATATCAAGTGAAACTTAGTGCGCATCTTAATGATTTAGCTGTGGCGTTACTAGACAGACAATATATCCCTCGACTCCAAAGATGTGACCCGTTAGACTTACCTGAACGATTTATAGATTAAGTTTAGTTATAGTTTAAGTATGAAACTTAATTAGATTATGTTTTCAACTAACCCTTACTTGTTGCAGTATCGCGAAGTACTATCATTGGATATTACTTCCTCATGTTACGTATTATATGCCAAACGATTTAATGAATGTTATCCTATAACAGATTGTAAATACCCAATTAATAAAGACGTAAAAAAAATATTTGAAAGGAAAGTAAAAAAAAAGACGGTTGACAAGAAATTAGCGTGGCGCGCTATGCGCGCTTAATTTACACGAGGTTCGTGCTTTCGTGCATGCACGTCGGGCCCGCCCTCGCTCCTCCGGCGGCGCCGGCTGCTTTTGTACCTGTTATCCCTTTTATGGTGTAGGACCAGATGCATATTTACTAACTTAATAGTTTCCTATCAGTTGTAAAAACGAAGCTAAAATGTCGACAATACTAAAGTTAGGTTATGCAATAACAGAAAAAAACAAACATTCTGTTACTGCTGAAACATTAAAGTAGCGCAAAAATTGAACCAATTTCTTACATATGAAAGTAAAATGTAAAAATTACGAGAGTGCATAAGCTTTGCATTGGTTTAGCTTTACGTATTACGTATTTCTTATGGGTGACTTATGCTTACGTCCATTATGAATGGGCACTAAATTAAATTGTTACAAGTTTCGGATCCAGAAATTTAATTTTAATTAAAAATTTATACATTCCCATCTTGCAAAAATTTGAGGGAAGGCGGGTGAAAAATTGTCAGCCTAGGACGCCAAAAATACCTTTTAACAGACAACCCTTTGTTTTAAAACAACATCCAAGGCTACGACCGTCTAGTTATCCGTGGCCTCTACAACTATGAAGTACACAGAGCCCCTGCTAAAAGCGTTCAAAGATTCTAATTTCCCCGTAAAGTGGTACAGGAATGGCATCTTGCCAACCGATGCTTCTAAGCCGCTAAACGCACTGAAACGTTTTTTAAAACATTTGAATCGGCTTGACTTCTTGACTTTATTCTCATATGTATATTTGGATCCTCTTGATACCGCTTTTTCAATTTAATTTTGTCCATCCAATAAATTTATTCAATCATTAACATTGAAATTAGGTACGTTTACATTACCTCATTAAAGCTTGTCTTTTATGACTAGGATATCGATTGTGTTACATGTGTAAACAAATATTTCAAAAAGACAGTCATCAACGCCACTGCAGGCTAGTATATATTAGTATATTATGGTAAAACCGTAATTTCGTCAATTTCACACTATAGAAAAAGTTATTATCTTACTGTTTAAACCCATGTCCTCTCTGTATACCAAATACAAAATCTTTAAAATAAAATTAAATTCGCAAAAAATTTTGATCAACATGAATAACTCCATACTTTCAAAAACTATTTACTAAAATTTTTAAGTATTTATTTCTTATCTTGGTAAATCTTTATTATATAAAATTCTGCTGTATTTTATTTTATATTGAAATTATTATTTTCTTTCTGTTTTAAATCCAAAATTACTTATATTAAAGTAAATAGTATTCTACACCATTAGCAAATAATTCGTAAAACTATTTTTTCTAAAACAGCCTGAATCGTTCGCCGTGGCAGTTAATTCCGGAGATGTAATAGCATCTAGTGCAAGTTGCTGTAAACGAACTCAAACAAAAGCTGCAGTTTCCTTTGTATGTACGTAACAAAGCTCAATGCATTGTTGTATGCTCCTTCCGCTCTTGCAATGCTGTTTCCGTAAAATAAATTAATTTGACGTAGGATCTCTTTTAACTGAAATAATTCCTGCTGTTATATGCGGAATTGATTACACACAATAGGCAATTCGTTTCTTTGAGCAATAACATTGGTTCTATAAACAAAGAGCAAACTTAACTTAGTATGCTTATAAGGTTTTGTCCGAATTGGCTCCTCCAAGTTTCTGTCGAGATGGATACTTTAGAAGCAACCTGGGAATATCGACATAGCATACATGCTCAGAATTTAGCGTTATGGCAGAATATTAGTCCAACACAAACTAAATGGGGGTTAACCCTTACATAAGTGGAGGTGAAGTGGTTGCTAAGTTGGATTTAAAAAGGAAGACAGCTGACAAATAATATCTTGTATATCACGCAAGACTTATGGTTTATCACAAATTAATACAATAATAATATAACTTGTGCAGTATAATTTAGTACATAATATATTATTAGTAGTTTTATAGAGTGTGTAATGCACATATAAAGTTAAATTGTTATACTATTTGAAAACTAATATGTTTTAATTTAAAACTTTAGAATGGCAGTTAAATGTTGTTAAAAAATATTCTTTCTGACGATGTATTTGATTTTTCGTGCTAAGAAATAGTTTGTATTATTTCCATAACCATAAAGTACTCTTAACTAACTACAACGATTTGACTTTTAAAGTAAAAGTGCTTTTTAGTTCACAACAAGTCATTTACTAAGAGAAATATTATATCATTTATATTCGTTTTTATATATTTTTTCAATATCATTCATTGACTTTAAACGTTTTTAATTCGTATTTAAGGTTTCATATATCGTGTTACGCAATGCATACGGGATTTTTCCTAATGTTTTAGATTTAGAATTATATATATATATATATATATATATATATATATATATATATATATATATATATATATTGAGCCGTGGTGGTTTAGTGGATAGATCGCTAGACTACGAAACCAAGAGTTACGGATTCGAATCCCGCTCTCGCCAATTCGATCGCTGGCATTTTTACGGCCCAGCTCGACTCAAGCTGCAATAAATGAGTATCTGGAAGTCAAACTCTAAGGTAATAATAAGTGGTCGGTACGTAGCGCTAGCCACGTTACTACCCTTGTGTACCGTAAGCTCTAGATTGTAGCAGATCTATCCTGTTACGACCCCAAAGGGGGGTCTTCAAGGCCTGTTACGGAGAACCATTATTATATATTCAGATCAGGGGGCGAAACGGTAATATATATATATATATATATATATATATAATAATAATAATAATAATAAAGCTTAACTTTAGCAAAAGCACAAACACAGTTGAATTATTGTTCCCTCATTCGGAGATGGGTCAAATACGCTGACGTTAACACACATACTGTAAGTACCGAGCTACCTAACGCCAGACCAACGTATGCTAAATGTGGAGAAGATAGAACGCAATTTATATTTTAAATAATCCAATTGCTAGTTCACCACAATCAAATTAGAAGTATTCCAAATACTAATAATACTTCCTGAAATATATTAACCCTGCCATCAGAGCAATTGCAGTCAGAACATTTTATTAAAGTCTTTCTTAATTTAATAATCCCCTATTTTTCCAGATCAAAAAAATTATTACCAATACAATTTATCTTTATCTTTTAATAGACTACTACAATTTACATAGAATAATCGAAAGAAAAACAATTCTTAACTGTAATTTAAATGGTGTCATTAGCCAAGGCTGATTATTAATAACATTCTTAAAAATAAATGTGCAAGTTTACGTTTTGTAAAAAATATCACCTATATGCTAATTTATCCGTACGATATAGAACTGCAACATCAAACTCTCGCAATATAAACTCAGGTATATCATAAGGGTGTGCGTTAAGCTGCTTTCTGCCTCTTCTGTACTTCTGACATATTAATAATGCATGAAACATTAATAGAAATTTTTGCAAATGACACGACCATACTTGGCAATTGATTAAGATTTTGTAGTACCTAGCCAATTTCTGTGGCAATATGGCTACTGAATTGGCAATTGGTTAGAAAACGAGACGTAGTGTGAGAAGTTGTAAAGTAGAGAAACTACTCTTAGCGTTATTTTCACAAACGGGTAGCCAATAGCATTTCCCAGCTAACACCATTCTAGAAAAACCGTTGACAGAATTGGTCACCAAAAGTGCGTTCCTGTACGGATAACTTTTAACAATCTGCCACTTTTTTGACAAAAATTTTCGGTTTTTGACCATGTATATCGAGTTGAACTAAAAAGCGCTACACGGCACCATAAAGTTGAGGCTTCAAGCTTTCATTTGCACTAGGGATCGACCTATAAAAGCGCGTTAAAAATGGGTAGGTGGGGTAGTTACTTATAGTTTATTTAACCAGATTATAAATATTACTTTGGTCATATTATAAAAGTTTTTTGCAGAAAATAATCCAAATAATTTATATTACAAACGGTTTAAAAGAACGACGTTTTCTAGGTAATATAATTCGTAACGTAAAAATATAATTTAATCTGTTATTGATTATTAAAGTATAACAAGATCAGGGGGCGAAACGGTAATATATTCAAATGTTGAAACTCATAAACACCTTGGAAACTCAAACTTAAACCAACCAATCAACTATGAAGGTCTCAGCACTCTATATATTATCGTTCATGAGATATGTCACTTTAAAATAAAAAGCAGGAAAACCCCCTTAGGGATGTTTCAATGGGTCGGGTTTATGAGACATTCCTATTCTACTTTTTAATAAGGAGTTCAAAAAAGGTGATCAGAAGTTTCGACCTAATTGTACAATTGATAACTATACTCAATTGTATATATTACCTCTAATTACAAGAGAAAACCTATGTACATTAAAAATTGTATTGATCAAAAAGAAAAACAACACTTACATAGGTATAGTTTTTAAATTTTGTCCTTAAAAGCAAGAAATTTTTGTACCCCAATTTTCACATTCTTGGTGCTTTAATAATTCCACTGTGCAAAGGATAAACCATTGATCAGTACAAATAATATAGTAAAAAATCTGGTGTTAACATCACACGACTTTCCTTATCCTATTATTATATATTATACCGGGTCCATCGTCTCGGCCCTGCGCTGCTCTCGTCCCGGAACTTGTTATTTTAAAAAATGACGAGGCGCGAGTCCAACACTCGAAAGCTGATTAAAATAAACAGTACAAGACAATAATTGACTCGTACTTAAAATGCGAGCTCGGCCGCACGGCCTTCGCCATTATCGCCTACGTGCTCCCTCCTAGCGGCCAAGCGCTCCCCCCGCCCTCCCGCAGTCGGCCCGGTAGCTATCCGAGCGCGCTGTGATTGGTCCGTTTAATTAATATTTAATCGGCTATAACTTATTTATATGACCTCGGACCAAAAAATTTCATTGTAATTTTTTGTTCGTCTCGGTTTGATCTATCCGGTAGTATAAATTTCCCGAAACATTTTATGAACACCCGGTATATTAAAAATCCTGAGCTTCAATTTTTTTTCGAGTTCCTATTTTACCAACTTTTATTTTAAATTCAGGTTTATTTCATGATAACAAATTATTTTTATTCTCATAAATTTTTTGTATCTTCAACCGTTTAGATTCGCGACCGCTTTGCGACCGATTTTGCGACCTTGCGACCAAACGGCTTGGCCGATTTTTACGAAAAGCTTCGCACTGCGTCCCCTACCTACAAGTAATTTGCATACCAAATTTCAAGTCTCTAGCTCTTACGGTTCTCAAGATATCTTGTTTACTGACATACCGACAAACACACACACATACACACACACACACACACACACACGAACCAATGGCTCAAAACAACTTTTTTGGTGTCCTGAGGCTATAATTAGTCCAGAAATGTGAAAAACTGGGTAGGTCAAATTTCCGCCGATTACATTACTTTCCTTATTATAGGATAAGGAAAGTAAAAATGGTTTAATTGTATGAAGTTCCACAATTTTGGCCTTTATTATTTAATTTACATTTGGTTGAAAATTATCCTGTTGATGTAATGTTTGCTATCTCTTTACAAGGACAAAATAGAGATGGATCAGAGCGACGTACATACTACGTTCCAATTAAGTAGAATAAAGTTCTGCAGTCACAATACTAGAATACGTTCAAATTATATGAAGTTATTAAGTATCTACTGTATACATAACATTAATTTGCAATCATATCTGTGATATTTAGAGGTGGATTTGATGTTTTTGATATAACAATTTTTTTAAGTTCGCCATATGATGGGCGATGATTTGCTTGCATTTGTAGTCGAAGTGGGTTACACAGCCTGAGATATGACTTTTGAATTCACCATATTAGATCTTCCTGGGAAACTTTAATCATGGAAATTATAATTAATCATGTTTATATTTGTAAAACCATACATCTACTGTATCGTAGCTAAATTAGCCATGAACTGTTTTGCGCTTCCGATATTTTGTAGAATAAAGTGAAAGTTTCAGAATAAATTTAATTTGAGTTTCTAATTTCAAATATTGTAAAAGCAATAGTATATGGACCGACATTTTCTAAATTATTTCTTTAATTCTCTTTAGGTTACAAAACTGTATATTTATATGATGCTTTAGCCAAACTTAGCCTACTACAAAAGCTATATATCACAAATTATATAATTAGTAGTTAAAGTCTTACCTTAATTTAATACTAAAAACATTTGTTACATAAAAAAAAAGTATCAACATGTTGTTTAACTTCTCTGTTTGAGCTATTCTATTTTTCCAGACTTTTAGTACCTAATTTTAAGAACACTTAGAGCAGCGTGGAGAAACCTAATTTGGATCGAACGTTTTAACGAGCAAGCCTCCGGCTTATGCAACGGAGCTCCATATATCCACGCCCGGAAAATTGTGCCCCACGCCCTCGTCATTTGCATATTGTTCTCGCAATGACACGCTTAAATTTGTAATTAAATTGCGCCCTCGAATTTAATAGTTAAATTCGCATCTGATAATTATCGACTGACATGTTTTCGATCTCGCATCCACTCCCGACCAAAGGTAATTGCTGCTGCAAGCATAATTATCCTGCAATGTGAATAGCAAAAACCGATAATTAATTAGTGAAGTAATTTACTTTGTAGTACTAAAACAGCTTTCTGAAAAATCCTATCTTAAGCGAACTTGGTTGCATCGAAATGATTTTTCTGCTCTTAGATAATTTATGTTTATTGGTTCATAAAAATCAGATGTTTTGATATTAATTTACTTAATTATAATTTTTTATTGGATTTATTGTAATTTAATATTACTACTAACGCTTTTATGCGTTTCCACCTTCAGAAATTACTCACAACTTTAGAAGTAACAGTGTTTTAGTACAATGGCATTTACAGTAACATTAAGCAGTGCTATGTCAATAAATATTTAAAAAGTAGGATATGATTTAGATATAAGATCCAAATAATCAATAACTCACCTTCAGTCATGCATTTTGAAATGGTGTCACAAGAGCACAGAGGCCACACTCTGGCAAATAGTGTCAATACATACAGCCAAATATGCAAGAGAAATATTCAAAAACAATTTAGGAAATGGTAGCAAAAGAACCAATAACATGATCAACTGTAGTGTTTTTATTATAGTTTCAATTATATACATCAAATTTAGTATAACATTTGACAAAAACATATAGAGGCCCCAGTTCTAGAAATAGGATAACGTCGCTTTTAGTGATGGCCTAATGAGTTATAGGCATTCCCTAAATTCAAAAAGTTGTCAGATTAAAGTGACAGCAACGTTAAATATAATAAATCTAATCTATAAATAGAAAAAAATATATATGAAAAGAAATATAGCTTGTAATAGTAAAATTAAAAAAAACGTAATGTATTACAAAAAAAAACAATTATAATCTAAACAGAATTTCTAAAAAATTAAAGAATAATTTCACATATAACACTAGTGAACCTTATTAGTTCTGAAATAAAGAAAAAAATGCACCGTTTTATATTTTATGTGGTAGTATGGTTTGTAAACTGGAAGGTCAATTCTACCATAACAAAAAAAAAATACAAATTAAAGATAATATAGTTATATTTTTACCGGGACGTTTGTATAAAAACGCAAAAGGTCATGGAGAAAATACAGCATATTTTAGATAGTAATGGGTGTAATGCAAAAATCAGGAAACAAAGAAAAGATAAAATATATATCGAAAAATATGGCACAAGAGAAATACATATTAACAAGCGTGCGAGTAATTGTGGAGTACATAAAACCCTATAAAGTGTAATAAGTCGCAGAAACGAAGAAAAAACATAGACATTAGAAAAGCCCATATAAATGGTAACACTATAAGATTCTGTGAAATACGTAGAAAGTGTAGCCAGACTTACATACGTTGGAAAAATAAATTTGAAAAAAGATTGTCATTAGAAACACCATTAGACCCGTGCATAAAAATCAATAAGCGGTTATATTACAAGCTACTCGTTTCCAATCTTTTGCCAACTATGGAGGTAAGACGATTTATAGCATTCATATTATAATTATATAGCATTACATCATTTATATTAGAATACTTCATACATAAAAATTGTTAATTATAATCCCATAACACACGAGAATGCTTGTTAAGATCGTGAAACTTCAGAAGGCTGTAAGAAAAGGCATAGAAGTTGTAATAAAGTTTCAGGAAGTAGAACATACTCCTAAATCAATAACAAATATTTTAATATCACTGTTACTTTACAATAATTCTAGGGGTAAAAATAGTAAATTGTGCAATTAATAACACGATACGTTATAGAAACTAATATGCTTATTGTTACACATAAGTAAACTGTTCGCACACAGCCAGTAGGATTACGTAAGAAATAATGTATGCTTCTGTTGGTTATACGTTAACTACAAAAAAGTATTTTAGAATCTAAAGCCGTAATCGAAGTTCTTCAACAAAATAAAGTCCGATATATATTTGAGTAATAAAAACAATACATTAAACCACAATAATAGCTTTTAGAACCCTTAATAGCACAGATTCTATTAATATTAAACTTGGCATTAAGATAAAGAAATACAATATCCCCAAAACTGTTTATCATTTACATAGAAAGTGCGTTTTAATATATTGTTAGAATTGTGGATGACAATTTTATAATGATAAAAACACTTATTAATATTAAATAGAAGGAATTAAACAAAATAAGGAAAGTTTTCAAACTCGTGTAATTTTATATATATATATATAGAACATGTAAATCAAAATAAGCAAGAAGTGCAATGCATTTACAGCTACAACTAGAAGTTTTATGCTGTAAATATTATCACAAAATAAGTACTCATCAAATTTATCACAAAAATTTCTAAATATATTAATATTTACAAAATATCAAATAATTTTGAATTCTACCCATTTGTGTAGAAGATAGCATTGAATACTTTAGTCGAGTAGTCGAACAGAAGGGAGCAAAAAAATCGAATTTCATAATGATGATTTTAGAGGTGACGCCAGAAATATTTTTATGTTTTTACAAAAACAACGTTCCAATTTTATTTTTATAACAATTAAAATTAAAATGTTTATATTTTGATGAGGTTTCTTCCCAAAGTATCAAGTCCTACAATATCGAAAATTCATATATTTAGTAAAAATGATACAAAATACAAAAAACCTTATATGTAGCAGTAGTGTAGTTTAAAACATTCTGTATAGTTCTAAGTTGGAATCGCAGATGACGATGTCCTGCTTTTCATATTGTATGTGGGTTACACGATATCTATTGCAAAAAATTATCAAAAATAAATGTTTAATGTTAGAAACTTTTTTGTTTTTTAAAATGTTTTCATTGATAGTCAATATATTATTGCACACGTTGGAACCAATTTTTATAACTTGAACACATCAACCGCCTCTTTCGGCGTTGAAAATCGTTGTTCACACAGTTTTTCTTCATGTGTGAGAGCAAGAGTAATCGTTAAGGGCCAAAGTAGGGCTTTACGGCAGATGACCTATCAATTTAACATTTTGAGTGCTCAAAAAGCCATTTATTAGGGTCGATGTGAGATCGCATTGCCATTATACAGAATTATTTGGCGTCGCGTGTACCATTCGTAATTGACCATTTTACGATTCTCTAAAACCACGGTTGCAATATGTCCAGTTCTTCCAAAAAACAAGCGACCATTTGCTTCGAAGTGCTTCGAGCGCGAACGACTTTTGTTGGGTTTGGCTCATATTGGAAGACGCATCGGCACGAGACTTTTTTGAGCAATCTTAACTATTGCAAAACCCAACGCACACAGAGCTTTTTCACTGTTAAATGTTTATGAAACATCGAATGTATGCTAGTTATACTATTGCCTAAGGATGCCTGAATATTACAACTAGTAATGTTCTCGCACGCTGTTTGAGAAGTTGCAGGAGCGAGTTGTTAAAGTTACGAACATATTATTGCATAAACTGTCAAAACAGTCGCGGAACCTTTTCTATGTTAAGTCTATGGGAACTGGATTTGCTAATTGCTCTAAATTCAGTTGTCCGATTTCGAAACAGTTTATCAGTTTACCTTACTCGCTTCGAGTTCTATCATTGTGAAAAATTTCATAGTAATCGATTTCGAAGTAAAAGATGCAACAAACTGACGGAGATTGTCGTATTCACTCACTGTATACCAGTATATAAGTCACATGATAATCTCGCTGTATCAGTTCGCGCACGGTATCGACGATTGCTGACATCACAGCCGATTTTGCTTTAAATTTATCCGCCAATAAATTACGACCACGATTAAATTCATTGAATCAACAATATAAAATAGCTCTGCATAGGGCTTTATTAATAAAAGTCGAAGTGAATTGATCGACGCACTGTTGTTGAGATAATCTACGTTGGAAGTCGTAAAAAATCATCCCACGGAAATGTTTACGAGTTAATTACATTTTTGGCCGAGAGAATATTTTCAACTTAAAAAAAAACAAATGGCATCCTTATGACAAAGTGTTCTGAGTATGTTTATCGTCAAAATGTATTATGCAAACATCAAATTGCACCTAGCACACGCAGGGTTGCCAATTTACAATAGATATCGTGCAGCCCACATATACAATACAGGAAATGTTTACCTGCAACCAGCAAAGAGCAACACGTTAAGCAAATCGTGGAACTGGACTAGCAAGGCAAGTAATGCGTATGGTGTTGGATAGAGGATTAGAAACTTTATTACGTGCAGGAGCTAAAACCTAAAGACTGTGATCGTAGAATGAAAAATGAGAAGTCAATGCTGGGTTAGCATGAAAATTGACCCATATTATTTAAAATTATTCTCTAGAATGATAAGGCCGTATTTTTGTCAGCAATTTTGCCAACCGTCGTAACTGCCATTGCTGGGCATCATGTGTTAATGATCCAGAAATGACGGTTGAGAGAGTATAAACGCAACAATAAGGATACCATATGACACGGAATGACGGTAAAAAGGCTCATCAGTCCATATTTTGTGCGTGACGCTATAAATGGAGACCCCTGCATTCAGATACTAGAAGATTACGTGTGGCCTAGGGTATGTGGCTGGGGCGTCATTTTCCATAACGTCAGCTATGACTATGCGGGCCTCATGAAAGTCTAGATCCCACTCCTTGTGATATTTACACTTTGTGTTATATTTTTTATTTACTTATTGTTTAATTTTGGGTTTTTTGTAATTATAAATAAAAAGTTCCTTGTGGCTACCGCAGAAATTAACTAATCTTGCGTTAAGACTGCGCCCTATTAACTACAAAAGTTTTTCAATGCTACTTAACAGAAGTAAATCACCTGTTACTTCAGTAAAAAAAAAGTTAAAAAAGGCAATAATTACCGTACAAATCCTCTATTCTGTTAATTTGAATAAACTTAAACTTAAACATTATGTCAAGGTAAGAATCTAATATTCATACTAATATTTCTATTCAAATTTAAAACTATGTTTAATTAACTAGCCTTCTAGAATACATGGTATTATCTAATAGTAAACTATTAAAAAAAATTAAAAATCGCCAACTTGTTTGATGAGTTTAGGAAATATATTTTACAGAAAAAGTTTATTTTAACATCTGCAATTACTCAGCACATTCTATTAGCTACTCCTACGTAATGGAGGAGTTTTCAACTGACTATCTATGAGATATTACAATTAGCGGCGAATTCCAACAAATTACTTGCCATAACATCAGTCAATTTTACAATATACTAACAAAAATAATTTATATGGGTTAACTAAGAATTTAAAATTAGCGTTCAATGAGGGAAAATCAAAACATTCCATGAATATATAAACAACTTGTTTCAGTTCTCACAAAATGAAAAACTATTAGCAAACAAAACAATCATAAAAAGTCTAGTCCACCAATTTATAGTCGATGGCACATGAGCAAAAGCAGAAGAAGAGGAAGCCCATGTATTCGCAGAACACTTATCGAATATATTTCAACCGCATCCCTTCCGTCTCTATACCAGAAGCAGATAATACTATCTTAAAATACTTGAGTGTTCTTCTACAATTAAGTTCACCAATACTGTACTTTACAGATACAAAAATAACAACTAAAATTAAAAATTTAACCAACAAAAAAGCACATTATTACTGCTAAATTTTTCTAAAAATATTCAATGCAGTCATAAGGTTGCAGTAAAAAAAGCCTTTGACTCTATTTTAAAGATGCTCTTGAATTTTCCTTAAAATACTGGAAATCTCGTATGATAACCTAGCTCTTTATGGAATCTTAACAATTCGCTAATCGCAAAATGCACGTGCGGCTACTCGATACATGGGTCTGCTCGCGTTATTCGCCGAAATTTTCATATATCAACTAACATATTTATTTTGATGAAAAATAAATGCACAAGTTACTTTCCATATAGGCGCCTTGCACACTGGCGCACTTTTGGTATCGTTTAACAAGTTTCTTCACCATCCCAACTGAACTTGTGACTACGTAATGTCTCCTTTAAGAGGCTGAAGATATGGTAGTCAGTTAGTATTAAGTCAAGGGATCCATACTCTACATCTATTGGTCTACGCATGATATCGGTTAGCTTTTATACGCTACATTTGTTCTTCCCTCTTTAAAGCGTTCTATATACTCGTAGATATTTTATTGATGTATGATATATGCTCTATACTGTGTCAACATTCGGCGATAAATTTTCATAGATTTAACCCTCCCCCCCCTGTTCACAGAAAACGCACTACACCCGTTGTTTCTTGATGGTATAATCACCGAGAGTAGCGCCCATACTTCTACCTTCGTTGGTCTCTGTCATATGACCTGTCATTTCTTGCGTACATAAGTTACACTGTTATTCTTTACTAAGCAATTTCAAAATTGCCTTAGTTGCCGAGATTCTTGTATATAAACAAAATAATTGAATCAACATGATATAACATTCTACAATTAGAGGTTTACTTTTAAATTTAAAATACATGTTAGTTTTATAAGTTATTAAAAGTCAGTAATAATCAAATATTTAAATTATACAAAACATAAGAAAAAATCTAATTAAAACAAAATATAAGAAGTTTATCTAATGTATGGGTTATTTTTTTAAGTTGCGCCATTTCAATTTTGTAGAGCACCTCAGTACTACAGCAGTATAAATATTTTTGAAACATAATGAGGTCGCAGCCGCCCTTACATGTACTCTGGTACATATATTACTTATACTACAGCAGCATTCCTGGATATAGCAAAGGCTTTTGACAGAGTCTGGATAGAACGTCTACTTTATAAACTACAGCGCTTCTACATACCAGATCACTTGATACATATGATTCGATCATTTCTCACACACCGCACCTTCTCCTTTAGAATCAATTCCACATACTCAAAAGTTAGACCTATCCATGCTGGCGTCCCACAGGGATCCATATTGGGCCCAACACTATTTAATATCTACGTCCATGATATACCTCAAACAGACAATGCAGCCATTGCTATGTACGCAGATGATACTGCGCTACTTACCCAGAGCAACGAACTATTGGAATCATCAAATGAACTACAATCCAGCCTAAATACAATATCAAGCTGGATGGAAAAATGACACATAAACCTTAACTCAACCAAATGTCAAACCCAAATGTTTACCTTACGACGCCTCAGAGATATACCAACATTCAAATAAATAATGAAGAAATTCCATGGAACACGCAAAATAGCCCAGTTAAGTATCTAGGGGTATACTTAGACCAACGACTAACTTAGGGTTTCCATATTAACCACAAATTGAATGAAAGCTATGCCAGACTAGCCCTACTATACCCACTGATAAACAGAAAAAGTTCTCTACACATAGACTGTATAATGCTAATCTATAAATCAATAATTAGACCAGTGGTAATGTATGCATGCTGTGTATGGGGATCTGCTTCACCGACTCACATCTACAAAATACAAACACTACAAAATAAGATTCTTCGAACAGCCACAAATTCTCCATGGTATATAAGGAACCACCAACTACACGCTGAACTAAATATCCCAACCATAGAAGAACACATTAAAAAATTAGCGGCAACCTTCTTTAAAAATTTAAACAACTGTGCAGGAGCAGCCCATTACGCACTAGGAATGAGACACATACATCAACGCTTGAAACGCAAACTGACGCAAGATCTCCTCTCAACCGATGATAGTAGTGATAATGAAGTATAGAGTAGTGACAAAACCAAAATAATAAAACAATAAAACTAAACAATGAATGGGTAAGCCAATAGGCAATCCCTAAGCGACAATAGTGTTACATGTAATCAATAGTTAACAAAACCATGTATAGCACAACGTTGCTGATCTGGTTAAATAAATTTAAAAAAAAAATTTAAAAAAACAACATAAAATCAAAGTTGATGCATGGCAAACATGATGAACCGACTCTATTCATCGCCGGGCAGAACTGGAATATAGAAAATTCCATTTCATATACCGCCTTTGTCGAGAGAGTCTTTCGTGCAACATCTACTGAAGCATTAGTTCTTTGCCATTTAGCCCGGCCGCGAGCAAAATAAATAAAACAGTTTAGTGAAACGGAAGCGACCTGCCGACCCAGCAAGTGTTCGATTTAATGAATAAATAATGTCTGCCCGAGACAAACGCACAAGGCCGCATTAATCTTAAAAGTTTGATCGTTTATCAGATATAAAGTGCGTATTTGCGGAAGAGGAGACTCACTGCAGAAAAGTAATGGAGTTTCGGGAATTTATTTGAGCGGTCGCGGTATTTAATTACTTTAAAGGAACTTGTTTGAGCAGTTAATTGGAAAAATGGGATTGATGTTTTAGAGCAAATAAGATTTTCGGAATTGCTTCTGCGCAAATAATTTTGATGGTGTGGTGTTTCTTAGAGTAAACAGAAACATAAAAAATATGTAATTATACTTGCGCGCAACCGAGTAAGCAAATTTTGAAATTTTATAATAGTAACTAAATAAAAATTATGCCAACAGAAAGCTGTACCGCTTTGATTATGTTACACTTATAATGTAGTTAGGAATTTTATATTTTAGACAACTGATATAAATAAAAGTATCTACTTTTTTCAATAAATCATTGTAAAATAATACTAAAGTATATTTTATTTGTACATAAAACCACAAATATCGTAAAACTCGGTTTCACAAATAAATTTGTTAAAACATTAAATAGAAAGTCTAAAGCATTTAAGTTTCATCAAGTTTCTTTTCTGAAGAAAACGACTAAAGCTGGTGTTATGAAAAGCCTCAAATAAGAAATGTGTTGAAATAAAAGAATTTACACCCAATAAAAAACATCTCGTACACATTTTATAGCGGCAAATTGAACGTAAAACACATGATAAAAAATAAAATGCTAAAAAATTCTGCATTAGTAGGAAGAAATGTAAAGCAGAAACTTGCTTTGACTTGTCATCAGATCATTCCCTAGTGGTAATAACTGTTTATTTACAGATCGCAAATAAAGAAGAAGAACTCTCCTTGCACAATAATAAAACTAATTAGAATTAATTCAGGGAAAACTAGACAACCTAATTAGGTTAAATAAACTAATGAAAACCGAATTTAACATAGAAACAGCGGTTAAAATCATTAAACAATATACCAGACGCAATATAGTTTGTTATCTCTAATTATGAAACACCTCAAGGAAAAAGTGAAATATTTTATTCAGTTAAAGAAATAATTGCAAGAAAAAAGACATATTCGGAGACATTAGCAACAAGCTAGGACAGAGAAAATCAAAAAAACTAAATAAAACAACTAAAAAACTCGATTCTAGAATATTAAAATGAAAGTATCTGAGATTATTTAAAAAGTGTCACAACATCAGAAACAACGGATCACTTATTCTGGTTAGTACCAAAAGGTTTAAAAGACTTTACTAACATAATCTACTAATTAAATAGGATAATAATACATGGGCTAGAAATGACAAAGAAAAAGCTGATTCTTTCTCGAAACATCTAGAAAATGCATTAAATTAAGATAACTGACTTTCTGGATGTGCTATTTCAAATGGATCTACCCCGTTGTAAATTTACAACTAAAAAAGTGAAACAAATTATCATGAAAGAAATCAACAGAAAAAAGAACCCTGGATTTGATCTTATCTCCAGCAAAATCTTACAAAAACTATCGGATAAATATTACAAACTTATAATATTCGCACAAACTACTTTCCTAGCAACTAAAAGGTTGCTCAAATCCTTATGACCCTCAAACCCGAGAAAAATCAGAATTTGTCATCTTCTACAGGCTTCTAAAGTTTTTGAGAAATTGTATATCAAGAAGCTCAAAATAGAAATAGACAAAAACAAAACAACCCCAGATTATCGATTTATCCATACCAATCACGGAATTATAGAGCAAATACCCAAACTAGCCAATTAAATTAATAAGAATCTGCATGCCAAAAGATATTGTGTTGCAGCCTTCCTTAACATATCTTAGCCTTTTGATAAAGAAACTTTTTAGTAAAACAAGATAGTTAATATACTGATTTACATCATACATATTTAGGCGTTCTACAAGGTAGCGTCCTTTGAGTAATATTAAAGTTCCTTACATAGCAGATCAGCCAATATGCTTACGCTTATGACACTGCTGTCTTGACACCTTACACTAGCCCAGAATTGGCCTTAAGAAAACTGCAAACAAATCTAAACAAAATTTATAAAGATCAACAACTATTAATTTTTACAAGAAGACAATGCCAAATATCTTTGGTATGCATTTAAAATCAATATCTGCCATTAAAAAAACACATATTTATGAAAAGGAGACAGCTGTGTTTTAAACTAAGTTAAATATACTGCCTCATTGGCAAAATATTAAAATTATCCCTAAATAATAAATTGCTATTATTCAGAGCCATCATAAAACCCGATTGGACTTATGATATCCAACTATAAGGAACCGTTAGTAATTGCAACATTACCATCCTGCAGAGGCTATGCGTTATGGTTATTTTCAACAAAGCTATTTAACATGACATTCCACTAGAATTAGCCAAGGAAGTCATCCATCAGTTTAGTGTCAAGTACAGTTCAGGAGTAGACCCCGACATTCTGGCCAATCGGCTATATGTATTCGATATTAACAAAGTACATAGACAAACGTCTGATACCATCCGATTTGACTACAGGACCCAGATAAGTTTAGATTTAAAGACAATGCATATAAACTCACTGAGACAAATAAATTTTAAATTTAGATTCATATTAAATTTTAAAAATCACTCACTGGAGTGACACTCTACATGTCATTTATTCCGTTCTCATTGTGAAAATTGCTGTATTCAATAAGGGTTAATAAAAAAATATATGTGACTAGGAATTGCCCGCCAAAAGATATTTTTACGTCCTAGACTGGCAATTTTTCACCCGCCTTCCCTCAAATTTTTGCAAGGTGCGAACGAATAAATTTTTAATTAGAGCGGCTTTTTCTCTGGATCAGAAACACGGAACAATTTAACGCCCATTCATGGTGGACGTAAGCATAAGCCGCCCATACGAAATACGTAATCGTAAAGTTGAATTAATGCAAAGGTTATACGCTCGTTCATAACGCACTCCCGTAATTTTTACGTTTTACGTTCATTTGCAATAATTTTTAATTTTTCTCTAGATTAATGTTGGCAACAGTAACAGAATGTTTGTTTTTCAACGAACTTAAAAAGTTCGTTACTGAATTCTATATGTCTGTCGGTCTGTCTGTCTGTCTGTCGCTGTCACAAAATTATGGATTTTTTAAAATTTTAAAATGGATTCTTATAGGAAATTTTACGCTGATTTCAAAATCGAAATCAAAAAGTTTCTATCTCGAATAGTTTTCGAGATATTCGACTTCGAATTTCGGGAAATTTTCGACATTACGATTTTAAATGTGATTCTTATAGGAAATTTTACGCTGAATTCGAAAATGAAGTCGAAAAAATTCTATGTCGAATAATTTTCGAGATATTCGATTTCGAATTTTCCCGAAATTCGAAATCGAAATCGAAAGGTTTTTTTAAGTTCGTTCTGGGATTGCTTACAGAGCAATCTCTTCGCCGGCCCCATGTTTTTATTCTAAAATAGCTGTACCCGGCCACGCATTGTTGTGGCTTTGCTTTTACGTCCAACAGATGGCGCTGTTTTTCAAAAAAATATGTTTTTATCTGTCACAGGTGTGACATCTATACAATACAATAATTAAAATATTTAAATAATTCAAAAACCCTTAAAGTTAGAAGACTGATTTTGTGCCGAATTAGCAAATATAGTTGTGAATGTGGTGTGCAAGTTTCAAGGAAATCGGTTGAAGCGTCTAGGAGGAGATAATTATATAAATTATAAGTTTAGAAAGAAAGAAAGAAAGAAAGTTAGGTAGATAAGACAATTATATTATAAGATAGAAGATGATTATATTTATTGTAGTTGTAATTGTTAAAACTTTAACAGTAAAAATAAATGCGAAAAAATGTTATATTAGACACCAAAAAGCACGTAATAAAGCAAGTGATAGAAAACACTCAAGCTAACAACAATGTGCAGAACAAATATTGAATAATTGCAGATACATAGAGCACCGTGAATAAAAATAGAGCTGAAAAGAACGGATCTTATATATTAAAGAAAAAAAGACGAAAAATTAAAAACTAAATAGAAAAGTTTAAAAGCTTTGTAGAAAAGACAAAAGTCTATATTTAAATAAAATGCGCAAATTAAAAAAGGTTTCCTACAACAATGAAATACGAGATCTTTCCAACGTCTTCCCAAAAAATTAGAAAATAACAAAATATTTTAAACATAATCATCGACATCAGAAAACCATTATTAATATAAATTAAGAAATCAAAATACATAGGAAACATTATGAAAATCGTTATTCAAATAGTAACAATAGTTAACCAGCCAAACCATTGAAACATCAGATAAAAGTTGAAAGTCGTAAATTAGTTGCATTGAAAGATAAATAATACAGACAATTCAAAAACTACAAAATAACAAATCGGTGGAAGACGATAAAATTAATAGAAAAACGCTAAAACAACTTCATTGAAACTACAAAGTCATTGCTTTTATCTCACATGCTAGTAAAATAATACTCACAATCTTGAAATAATAAGAGCGTTTGAGGTGGTTCAATGCAGTAAAGTCTTTGAATGTAGGGATTGGTCAAAACTGTGGACAGTGTTAGCTGAAATGTTCTAAATTACAACACTTTATTTTACTCATAAAACAATTGTACAAAAGATGTTTAGCAACAGTAAGGTTAAAAGGCAGATACTCCACAAAATTCAAAATACAAGGAAGGTAGAAGGTTGTTTACGTTCTCCCATATTATTTAAGATCTACAAAAAGTATATCACACGGAAAACTCTTAACAATTAGCTTAGGAGAATTATTATTAAAACAAATAACTAAATTAGGTTCTTCTTATAATACTACTCTTTTTGCCAATGCTGAAAACCACATGATTGAACTAATTAAACAAGCTGAAACGGAAAGCCTTAACTATGAACTAAAATGAAATAGCTAAAAAAATAAACTAACGACAACAGACAGAACAAGTAGCTATTGCTAGGACGGCAATGATTAAACTGAATAACATATATATATATATATATGCACTGACTAGGCGACCCGCCAGGTTTCTGAATTTCAAGAATAAACCTGGGTCTGTCTGCACCGCAGCCATGTGCCTCAACCACACGACCACACTGGAGCTCGGGATTTAGATACCCAATCATTTAGTCGACTATGAAATACGGTTTTGCTTATTCAAACTCTAGTTCAGGTCCAATAAAAATAGATTTTTCGGGCTACGCCAATAAGCAGAATTTTCAGTATTGAGCCCCACAAAATCTGCGACAATTCCATAAGTGATCTCTCTACAGTTAATGTGTAACTGCTTGGGGTGCTGTTATGGAATCGTAGCATCGCTATGCTGCGATGTTACGCAATTTCCTGGAGCCCAGAATCAACGAATGTAGAAATGTACAAATATGGTTCCAAAAATATGGCGCTACCGCACACACAGCAAAAATTTTTCAAAAAGATTTACAACAAATGCATCCAGACCGCCTTATCCCATTACATGGTGACCTTTCACGGCCAGTTAGGTCAACAGACCTATCTTTTTGCGATTTTTTTTGATACCTGACAACTTTCAACGTAAGCCATAGAGTATTAAGGAATTAAAGGACGCTATTTGCAACGTGATCACAGCAAAACTAATTAAAGTAGCTTAGCAAACAATGCGGAATTTCAAGGTGATGATGCAGGAGTATATCGAGGAATTTGGACAATACCATCTTCAAAACTAGTTAATGACAAAATAGCAAGCATTGTTTTGTGGGATGGCCCAATAAAATATTGAACAGGATCTATATATTTCTTTTTATTGATAATCCTCAAAAAGAATACATTATTTTGCCAGGCCCTGTACATACTGTTACACCAAACAATTTTTTAGGAATCATTTTTTAATTTTTGCAAATCCATAAAGCATTACCTAAACAAAAATATTTAGCAAAACTGGAGAAAAAGACAGAGCAATGAATAAGACAACTTAAAAACATTGAAATAAAAAGTCGAGCTAATAACAAAAAAAAATAAAAAAAGGTTGCGACAAAGAATAGAGAAGTTGCATTAAATGTTTTAAAAGGTATAACTAAACTATGACAGTGAACTATATAGAATGTATTTAAATACTAGTAAAAAACCCATCGCAAAGACAGGCCACATAAATTAAAGTTGTGCCACATACCCCTCCTGACAAATGAGAACTGTTCAATGGGTGATGCAAACTGTAAAATTACTTCAAGTATTGACCTATAACAGGTCAACCGTGACCTAAATCGAAAATTTAAAACCTTTCTACTTACTCTAGGTTAGCTTTCGCATAATTTAGAAATGAACATCACAGATAATTTTAAATAAATTATTTGCTGAAGGTATTTTTTAAATTGGTTATTGAAGAGAATACTCGAAGTGTGCTGACTGGAAACCATTAATTATAAAAACATAAATGTTTGGACCTATGTACCGTAGTAAATGAAATTATTGTTCTTTTTAAGGTTATGTTTTTATTATTATTATTAATTTTTAACCGTTGGTGCTCAAATTCAATAGGGAAGGTCCTATGTATCTACTGAATGTGTGTGTGAAGTTTGGTAAAAGTTGGTTGAATTATTTTTGAGTTATCGCTCGGACACATTCACAGATCCACACATGTCCAGACATTATTTTTCCCATACCCACTCAACCTCATTGTGTTCTTAAAATATACCTACGGTACATAATAAAGAGTTATGGTAAAAACAAATAAAGTAATGTAAATATGGAAATAAAATAAAAGAGATATAGATATCCTGGAATAGAAACAAAAAGGTATAACAAAACGAAAACCGAAAGAGAAAATAAAACGAAAGCACCGGAGAAGCACATACAGGAATAGGATAGAAAAGAAAACTAAAAAGATAATCTCAGAGTTAAGATAAATTACAGAGGATAAAAAGAAATCGAAAGAGTTCCTTAAAAGCTCATGACCCATAAATGTAACGGGGCACAATAAAATAATAGTAAAACTTATACCATCATTTTCCAAAGGAGTAAATATTGTAGTTTATTGTTTTAATTACTATAAAGCTACAAAATCGATGAAATGTATTCATTGTCATTAGTTGTTACAAAATCCTTCATATTACGATTTCTAAATAATCTCATTATAGTTGTTGGTTCCAAGTCACTTTAAAATTATTGATACACACACAACGCGGAGAACTTGGCTCTATAAAAGAACAACTGTTTAATTACTAGCAATTAGATATTGCTTTTTTTCACCCTCTTGGTATCTTTTAAAGAATTTTATAGTCCACTTTGCTACTTGCTCTATATCGCTTGTTAAGCCTCTTGCATTACAAATGTTCAGCTATTTTTCTATACTCTGGGTGGTGATTCTCTTGGCCATTCTCGTCAAATGTTTCATTATGTATTTATTGTTTTTATTTATTACGTCACTTTTTTTCTTGATTTTACTATTTTTTGTGTTTTATTGTTCTTTAATTTTATGATTATTTCATCTTTAATATTTTTATCTGGTTTGTTGTCATGTTGGTGTGTGTGTGTGGCTTTCTATCTCTTAGAATCTTTATGGAAGTCGTCAAAGTATAACGATAATGCTTTGTACACATTGTATACGGCATAGACCTTTGTCTATTCTTTTTTTAACCCTTTAACACCTTGAAGTGGAAAGCCCAAATATTATACTACATGTAATGCTATACATCACTAGAGAGCAAATAAAGGATTAGGTTCTTTTTAAATCTTTACAATATATGTATGTATATTCATTATCATTTGAAATATCATATGAGCTAAATATCTGAACACTGTAGAATGGCAGTATATTATTCTTAAATTGAGACGTTAACAAAATTTATTTCACCTATTTTTTGAGTAAAACTAATCAATTAGTCTAAACAATTTTATAAGTCCTTTAAGCCTACAACAAAATTTAATAGTTATTACTCAAGTGAATTCTTGAAAACGATATAAGCAAACCATAGCCAAAGCAAACAAAATTGAGCCCGCATACGGCGGTTCTCAGGAGCGAAGAACGTGGAATTTTTTTGAGTGTCGTCAACTTTCTGCAGTATTTGTATGAGCTTTATTTAGTTTATTAATTTTTGACCTTAAATTAAAAATAATAGCAAGGCCGGATTTAAATGAAAACTCAAAAAGGATATTAAACTGGATCAAAGAAGTTACAACATACAAATAGAAATACAAAAAAAATAGTAAATCGATTACGTATGCAGATTTATCAGGGCAGATTGTTTAGTAAACTTCCAATTAGTACGCCAGAATCAATTCACACAGCGACGTGGAAATAGATGTTTTGCAGTGTGATTAAATATTACTACAAATTTAATTTTAATGCAATTAACAATTCTATATAATAGTTTTAGTAAAGTAATTTCTAATTAATGACAGAAAAATGCTTTATTAACTTTAATGAATAAATGAAACAAAATTTTCCTAATTCGTTTTATAAGTAGATTAAAAATTATTAGTCGAAATTCTGTTTCAGTTTTATCTTATTCTAGTATACCTTTTATCATTATTATTTTTATCGTCTGTTATATAAATAAATGATTTTTTGATATTTTCTTCCCTATTTGTAACACACGTTTTATGTTTTGCATTAATTATTATTTAGGTTTTAAATAATGATCACAGAACGCACCGCGGACTAGCAGCTTAAACTTTTGCCAAGTTAACCACAACACACACAATACATCACAACAATCTTATTGGCTCTGGTTCTATTTTATAAAATTATTAAAATCATAGTCATAATTTAAAAACATGCACATCAATACAATCAATATTGCTTATAAATAAACGACAGCAAAATTGAATTATAACAAAATTAGACCTAATTAAATCATTTGCTTGTTGGTCACATATCTAATCTTATTGAGCGAGTTCGTAAAGTTATCGCTCAACTACTTATTCGCGATGTACTTGATATACATATTTTCGGCTACAAAAGGATCCCTATCAAAAATTTTTAATGTGGACGTGCTTTATATGTTGATGATAAATAAGGGTGGTGATTATTTTTTTTGTCACCGTATTGTTAATGTGTAACAATAACGACTTGCCCTATTCTCAACCAATTTAAGCGTAGACCTGCAAGTTGGTCAAGTGTCTCTTTTTAACGATTAGCTTCGTTCCATTTATTAAACGTCGATTTTCGATTTCGGCTCAATTGGTATACAACAATTGAAACTCCTACTGCAAGTGATGCTGATGTACCCAAAGTACACAATTGAATTACTGTAATATGCGATTAATTGGATTCCAGTAAATATAAGATAGATTTTTTAAGAATTGAGTAACTAATCAGGTTAGGTCTTGTACTTAGAGATAAATACATTAAATAAACGATTACCTGACGATACGGAACGTTGGCCACTTCTATGGATTGACATTATCGACCGTGTTCGCTCTTAGTAGTGCTTACTAGAGACTATACCACTACCTTCAACAAAATCATCGGATTCTTTCATATAAATTTCATCATGATCCTAGTGGAAGAAAGTGGTTGTAATATGAATCTGAATTCCCGGACCGTAAAATCGTAATCGTTGAATTTAACGACTACAATGGTGTTTATTTCTTCTACGTTTAATCTAACACTGTTTACTGATCGACATAAAATCACACACATGCATATTTAACTACACTCGAGTTTATTTATCCATCACTAAGAACTACCAATCAAGTTAAATTTACTAATTTAACTTGACGCAAAGTTCAAAACCTATTGAGTTGCACAATAATAATTATTAAAATAAAAGAAGTAGTTTAACGCATTAAGTGACAAATTTGAAGCTAATATATAGTTTATATGACAAGAAAGTGACCGTCGTCATTTGGTAAGAAGACACTGCAGCGCTATGCATGTTATTTCGTTTGAAACTTTATTTTGTGTTATTTTGTAAAGTATATAGTGTTCTAGCATATTGTGTTACCAATATCAGTAAATTGTTTATCTTTACAACGAGTTCAAAATTCCTGACGCGATTTTAGGCAATTTTTTTTAGTAAATGACCTCATAGGACCAAAAGCGTAATTAGTAAAGCAATATTTGGAGATTGAGAATGTAAACGATCGCTGCGCTATGCTTAAACCAAACTCCTCAAAACAGGAATTCAGGTTTTTCTTTCTCGTGGGAAAAGAAAAATTTGAGTTAAAATCGAGACAATGTTATCTTTACGGGCGAGCCTTTTATCTAGGTGTGGTCTTCCTTATCAAAAACGTGGTTAGCGAAGAATAATAGGAATTTTTAACGTACAGTAAAACACCCTGGGAGTGCTTCTTTAAATGTGTATTTGATTATTTTTTTTTACTTTTTTGTTTACGGACAATTTAAACATCGATAAAATATGCAGCATCTTCTTGCTGAAGTCTTATAAAAAGTTCTTTTGGTTCTAACAGACCAAGTTGGATGCTACAAGAAGACAATGACCTTAAATATCACAGAAACTGCAGTGCGTAAAACTACGATGGAATAAATGGCAATGTCCCTAGATATTAATCGCATTGAAAATGTGTGGTCATATATAAAAATAATCTCAAAGAAAACCAGTGTACACGGTGAGATAGATGTCGCTTCAAATTAAGATGTAAATTTTACCAAATTATTATGCATTAAATCTCGCCAAAAGCACAGAACAAATGTGTGAAGTTTCTCAATAACTAATAATGTGTACTTCAGTAAAAGAAAAAAACATCTCAATTGTCATTTTTTAAAAATTTTACCGATCACTTTATTATTGAACAGATTGTAAAAATAAAGTAAATGCTTAGCCAACGTGTTACACGTTCAGCCAGTCCAAGTCGACATCAAATAAAGCACCACGGACGCCCAATGTGAGCTGTCATCAAATTGGTCAAAGGAACACTTCTCAACAAACAGAAGTCCGTAAAGGCTAAAAAAAAATAGATCAATAAGCTTCTTTAAAAATTGTTATATTATGGAATTTAATGTTTGCAGTGTTTACATATTTGCTTATTACAGATAACACGTATGAGGAGTGTTAAAACTACAGTGCGCATTATATAATAGTTAATAGAACGTGATAGCAGTATCTAAATTTTTAATCCAAGTTGCAAAAGCAAAATTTGAAATATAGATAATGCATCAATGCATTATTGCTTGGGTTATAAGGAAGTACAAGGTGGTTTAAATATGACCGGGATTGATTTGTGTATAAACAAGCCACACTGCGTAGCAGCTGTGTAACTTTGAGAGAGTGGAGCCACAACCTCCACCTTCCTCCCTGATCAGGTTAGAATCTGTTCAATCCTGTTTGGGGGTTGTTAGAGTGGTGAGCGAACAGAAGGTACTGCGCGGCGTGGAACAACGCATTGTGATAAAATTCCTCGTTAGAGCAAACGTCCCGTCCGCTGAAATTCACCACAGACTCCAATAACAGTATCGGGAAGAGTGTGTCACGGACCCGTGTATTTGAGTAATAAAAATAGGCGCATCACTATTAAGGAACTTAAAGCAATGTTTATCAGTCTTGGTAATGTAGAAGACCCTAAAAAACCACCTGCACTAGCGCAAGGTAAATACACGGTGAGTACCATACACTTTGACGAACGCAAACAAAATTGTCTCCTACGACAGCTTGAAGACGAAGGTGATGCATTTTTGAAGTTTATAGTGACCACCGATGAAACATGGGTGCACTATTTTATTCCCGATTCCCAGCAGTTATCACGCGAATGACAGAATACCAGTTCTCCCAAACCCAAGAGAGTGCGGAGGATTTTTCTGGGACTGGCAGAGGGTTATCCATGTAGACTATCTGACATATTTCAGAACAGTCAATGCAGCTTATTACTCAGACCTTCTGGAAACAGACGTGAAGGAAAAGATTCGAACCAAGCGGAAGACAGGTGGAAAGCTGGTAGCCTTTCTTCAAGACAATGCACTCCTTCACACGACCAAAACCGTAAATTAAAATGAAAAGTTTTGCTATATCCAACATATAGTCTCAATTTGACTTCAAGTAATTTATACCAGTTCGAAAGGCTCAAAACCAAAAGTTTTTTTTTTTTGAAAAGGGCATCAGAATGCTTCCAGAACCTTGGAAAAAATGTGTTGACTTCTGAGAGGAATGCGTTGAAGATTGACATGTGCAAGTAAATTTTTGGTAATGTTTGGTCATATTTGAACCACCTTGTATTTGCTATCCTACTATTTTTACTAACTAAACTTTTGCAATAACGTTATTTGCAAGATATCGAGTTATGCGATATATTGTAAATGCAAATCTTAAAAATATTTATAATAAATCAATTTAATTAAAAAATGTAATAATTTAAAATTAACTTAATTTACGTATATAACAATCCTGCCTAAATTTTGCATTTATAATATAAATACCATACTTTAAAACACTTTTACGTTTAAAATAAACTAAAAAAGTAACGAATCGTATTTAAAAAGTATCGTAAAAGTCCACTTTTTAGTTAATGAAGACTTTACTGCACTGTAACACCCAGCGCCTGAGCTTGTGTAGCGTCATTAAGCTCTCTTTATTTGATAATTATCAGATTTTCCAATTTTCGACGTTCTTGTTCGAGCTTACGCTAAGAGGTCGCGCTTTCGACGCCGGCCTAAGCTCTTAATCCGGCCCGGTTTTCGCCTCCGGGCTCTGGTGCTTGTGCACCTACAGACGTTGCCATCATATTTCGGGCACTCAGAAAGACGGCGAGCGGGCGGGGAGTTTGGAAGTAGGACGGGATGTTGTTAGTTTAATGAGGTTCCGGAAGTAATAAGATCATTATTAGTGTGGCGTGCTAATTTAGTATATTAGGTATCTATTAGATCGTAAATATCGAAGATTAAAGCCGCAATTAGTTACAAAATGTGAAAATATTTCTGAACTGAAATTTCCGTTTCTTGAATGCAAAGGTTTTTTAAAATAATGTGTTTCTTATGAAATAATTATAAACCTGTCTCTTATACCCAATAATGATTTTATAGTTTAGTGATTATAATCTTTCAACTTCAACTATATATGTATAGGTATTAATAGGCGTCTTTTTTATTTGAATATAGTATAGCAATAACTATAATTTAAGAGAATTTGATGAGCTAATTTATTGATAAAGTTCGTTAATTTGATGAGGATGATACCCACTGGTGCTACTTTGCCATGACCTTTAGCTTTTGGTAGAGAATGATGAATTGACTCTGGAGGGTTCACGTTAGTTTTTAGGTCCCAAGGCCATTTCCGATTTAATTTCAAAAAATTAACTCGTATCGTTACTGGTTCTGTTTAGATAATTTAAAAGCCTACCATATTGCCTGACTATTTGTTCCATAATCACATCACGTACATATAAGATGTTGCAGTTACTATGTAGGGTGAGATTTGTTACGAATCATAAAATATCCAGCAAGCGTTTTCAATATCTTGGATTTGAATATCTAAATAATATGTATATTGGAGCAGTTGGAGCAGCCGTATGGCTCGTATTATATGTCCAGATATGGTGTCAGATAGTTTTTTATAACTAGTTTGCTCTCTGTTGCTAGGGGTGATTTGCAACGTATTAGCCAGTACATCTTTTTGAATTTTAGATCCATCAATTTGCGCTACCTTTTTATGTGTTGGCCTTTTATCCCAAGTACATCACTTTTTCAGATTGTGGTATAGTAATATTGTATATGGTAACAGAAGGACATACTCCCCTTCGTTTTGTAAAACTGTAATATATACTGACTTCGTGTCATTTACCTTAATTCTCCATTTGTCTGATCATTCTTTTAGTATATTCGCATACTTTTGCAGTAATCTTGTAGCCCTTAGAAGATATTCATTTCACGCAGAGACAGCAGTGTCACCTGCAAATGTTCATATTTTTGTGCACGGTGCGATTTGTGTATTAGTAGTAAAAAGTAAATACAGGAGTAGGCCTCAAACGCTGCGTTGGAAAACCATTAGTAATTTATTATAGCGTTAACGTTTTGTTTGATGACGGTTATAAAGGTAGGACTAAAAAAAGAGATGAGGTTAATTGATCTGTTTAAATCTTTCAATTTAAGTAATGTATTTCTAGAACCAACTAGAATCACTGAAACCACAGCTACTTGTCTTGATAATTGTTTTTGTAGCTGTCACTATACCGATGAAGCTGTAATCAATTGTCTTAAGTCTGACTACAGAGGCCAAACTATATCATTTCCATACAATAAAACTGATGTACCTATCAAAAGATCAAAAAGGGTAGTAACAGAACTCCGAATTCAAAAAATATAAAGAAGTCTTATTAAATAAATTGTCTCATTTAGAAAACGTGAACCCAAACGTCTGTTACTCAGATTTTTTTAACGTCGTCAGTACTGAATTTGAAAAGATGTTTCCAATTAAAAGAATGTCTTTTGGTAATGAATTCAAATTTAATGACTGGGCCACTCGAGGAATTAGGAGTAGTAGGGAAAAGCTGTTCGAATTATATGATATAAAAACTTATAATCATAACAGTAGTTTTAAAGAATATGTAAGAAAATATTCACCAACATTTAGAAAAGTTTGTAGAACTGCAAAGGCAATTTACTTAAGCAATAAAATTAAAAAATCTGATAATAAAATTAAAACAGTATGGAAAGTGATAAATACTGAAACAGGCAAAGTTAAACCGCAGGATCGAGAACTAAATATTCAAAACGAAAATGATCTTATTACTACCCCAGTAGATATAGCTGAAATTTTTGAAAAATTCTTTACAAATATACCAATTAAAACAACCAAACATTTAAATTCATCTGCAATCATAGCAGAAGAATTGCTTAAAAAGAATGTGAAACCATATAACTCAAATTTTAAATTTTGTCATACTAATACCTCTGAAATAATTAAAACATTCAAAATGTTAAAATTAAAATCATCAGAGGACTTGTGGGGCATGTCAGTTGCAGTGTCCCGATCATTTATTAATTTATTATTGTTGCGCCTTACTTGTCTTTTATTTTTAATATGTGTGTTAATGAGGGGTTGTTTCCAGATTTAATGAAACATAGTAAAGTAGTTCCACTTTTTAAATCAGGCGATAAAAAAGATCCAGGAAACTTAAGACCTGGTTCAGTGTTACCAGTTCTTAGTAACATTTTTGAGAAAATAATTCTGACACAATTGCTATCACATTTTAATGTAAAAAATATCCTACACGATCAACAGTATGGTTTCATCAAAGGTCGTTCAACTATTTATGCAGGTATAAAATTACTTCAACATATATTCAATGCTTGGGAACATTTTGATGATACAATAGGGGTCTTCTGTGATCTTTCGAAAGCATCCGATTGCGTTGCCCATGAAATATTACTCTTAAAATTAAAATACTACGGTATAAGAGACAAAGCTCTAAGTTTAATTGCGTCTTACTTAAGTAATAGAATCCAAATAGTACAAGTAGATGGACACAACTCCAAAGGGTCATTTGTAAAAGTTGGTGTCCCCCAAAGATCCATATTGGGTCCGTTTTTTTTCTTGGTTTATATAAATGATCTGCCTTATGTAGTACAAAAGTTGACCAATGTGGTGTTATTTGCTGATGATACATCTCTTCTTTTCAAGGTGAATAGAAGGGATCCAAAACATGACACCCTCAAACACATTCTAACTTGGTTCACAGCGAATAATTTAGTATTAAATGCAAAGAAAACTAAATGTGTTAAATTTACTTCGCCGAATGTTAAACAAATAAGAAATGATATTTTGTTAGATAATAATATACTAGAATATGTAGACAAGACAACTTTCCTAGGAATAACTATTGATTCTCAGCTACAGTGGGGTCCACATATAACTGCGTTGAACAGTAGACTTAGCTCAGCAGTATTTGGAGTCAGAAAGATTCGACAGTTAACAGACGTAGTTACTGCAAGACTTGTCTATTTTAGTTACTTCCATACTATTATATCATATGGTATATTACTTTGGGGTAGAGCAGCAGATGTTGAGAGCGTATTTATATTAAAAAAAAGAGCCATCAGAGCTATATATAATTTACGATGTCGAGACTCATTAAGGGAATTGTTTAAGGAAATAAATATATTAACTATGCCTGGTCAATATATTTATGAAAACATTATGTATGTACGAAAAAATTTATCCATTTTTATAAAAATTGTGAAATTCACTCTTATGGCATTAGAAATAAATATAAGCTAGCTGTACCAAAATTTAGACTTAATAAAGTTAGTACATCCTTCATGGGAAACTGTGTACAATAAACTGCCAGAAGAAATTGTAAATATGTCTGAGAAAAAATTTAAAAGCTACATTAAGTCATCACTGGCAAAAAAGGCATATTATAAGATAGATGATTATTTAAATGACAAAGACGCCTGGTAGATTATTTCTCCGGTCCTGCATGATATAAACAATAATATTTGTAATACTATATTATACCATTGTACAAGAATATTTTAAAAGATGTGTGCTGAGAGTTTCTTTTCTCGCTTCTTCTTGATCAGCAATACACCACCCTTCGGAGGTGGCGGTAGATTCACAAAAAAGTAATCATTAAGTAACATCAATAAGTTGATGTATAGCATCATTACATTGAATAAACATATTTTGATTGATTTTGATCTTTGATTTGATTTCCTCCTCTACAAACTAAACTTGTAGGTCGTTGTGCAGCGTCAAATTGGAAACATACCAGGTTGCATTAGCTATGGAGCGCAGGACGTTTGATTGGAATCTTTGAATGATTTTGCAGTTTGTGGGCTTAATGCAGCCCCACAGTTGAATTTCATATGTCCATATAGGTTACAATATGCTCTTGTAGAGTAGCAGCTTGTTGTCGATGGATAACTTGGAATGATGGCCCAGTATCCAGGAGAATTGCTGCAGTTTTAAGTTTAATTGTTGACTTTTTTAACATGTTTTTGCTATGTTAATTTGTGTACTAGATGTAAACCTACATATTTTGCATCAGTTTGAATTGGTATAGAGACGTTTAGATACGTTATAGATTACGTGTTTCGTCATAAACGTAATTTGTATTGACTTTTTTTGGTTTATTTTAATTCTCCAGTTGTTGAACCAATGCTGCAGGAAGTTTAAATGATATTGGAGTTGTGATGCTGCGACTGAGTCATAATTTGTTGCTAACAAGACCGTGTCATCCGCAAAGGTTGCGATGGTGGTGATGTTTGTAGTGGGTAGATCTGCGGTGTAAATTAGGTACAGCAGTAGACCTAGGGCGCTTTCTTGTGGAACACCGGATTTTACTTGGCAGTAGTTGGAGTAGGCAGTATTTTGTTTTATTTGGAAGTATTTTTCCGTAATGTAAGATTTTAAAAGTAGGTAATATGGACTAGAAAAGGTGTTTTTAATTTTATACAATAATCCAGCATGCCGCACCTTATCGAATGCCTGTGCGAAATCGAAGAAGACTGCTGTACATATTGTTTAGAGTGTCGTTTTCTGAATCCAAATTCATAATCTGGAATAATGGGTTGATAGGTCCGTATCATTTCCGATTCTTTGCAGTAACAGTTTTTCGAAACAATTTAGATCTTATGGGTAGTAAGCTAATCGGACGATACGAGTTTCGTTCGTTAGCTGATTTTCCAAGTTTAGGAATCATTATGATCTGTGCAAATTTCCACATTAGCTGGTAGTATGACATTTGAAGTATGCCATTATAAATGGTTGTTAGCAGAACTATTTCTTTTCTTGGCAGTTGACTGAGTATTGTTCCGGAAATTAGGACATAGCCAGGTCCTTTGTGCTGATTTAAATTCTTACTGACCCTGAGTATAAATAACTGCTGACTAGGATTGAGAATACATTTCGTTCGGCACTAGGTCTTTATCACCTTTGAACGTTATCGTTAACTATGCATTTGTACACGGCTCGCTTTAGTTTTGTAGGAGTCTTCACGCTATGAAAGTCAAGCGGACCACTCGAGGATGCACTCGCTAGGGTCGAGGGCCTTGCTGTTATCACTCCGACTCAGTTGCTGCGCTCGCAATTGTGGCACGGGTAAAAACACGTCTGCTCGCGCCAACACTCGAACTAGAAATGAATCGTTAAAATAAAGCTTTGCTCGCAAGAAGCTCGCAAAGCCCAAGTTTTGACATAGCCCTCATTGAGCTATCAATATTTATCTTAATATATCTGCCAAATTTAAAACATATTCTGTAATCCGTTATTCAACATTTTTTTCAAAAACGCCTCTACTTTTTTCAGAACTACTACACAAATCTAAATGCTTACTCTGTTGTTTCAATTTCAAGCAAGAGAATAAAAAAAAGTATCCAAATAAAGGTTTAGGTATGTAGAATCCAATATACCATTTATATTTTACTAAACCAAACAAGCTCGGGCGTAAAACTCCGGTTCTACAAATTTCTGGGACTTCTATACACAAACAAAAATTTGCGTCCACTTTCGGTCCAACCGATCTCGAGATTTTCCGATCAGGCTGATTTTTGGCGTCTGAACTTGACTTAGGCTCCTTACTTGAATACTGAAAACATTATGTCTCTATCTATCACAAGTCAAAAATTATAAGGCTTGACAGGTGTCAGAAATGACAGAAGTAGAAGCTGGTCTCCAGTTTGGAAGCTGGGTATATTTACTAGGGTATTAGAATAAACTAAACATATACAAAATATATACAATAAGATTTTTTCACACAACACCTACTTAAAAATTAAAATAAAACAAATTAATTCAAATAGATGCAAAGGCTTTCACGGCCGGTATTATGGTGCATCGTGTGGTTGGTTCTCGGGTTTTAAGGCCGTGGTCGGAGTTCAGAAACTCTTGACGTTTCGTTCACAACTGCGGCAGACATCTTCAGAAGAAAATCTTCTAAAATTCAACTTAAAATAATATGTGGCTGAACCTCTTTTGTTGTCATGCAAGGTTTTTAATCTTTAAAGTACAGTATATATCGTGTTTTGGGGTATTTTTGTGATTCTTGTGTCAATCCTGTCATTAACTAAACTTTGTCGCTATGCTCATATGATCATTTGCCCATGTTTTGTTAGATTATGTATCACAGGTTTTTAATTGAGTTTATGTGTGTTTCTTATCATAATTCTCACGCGGTGCTTGTACTTGATCTATGGCAGGTAGTTTATCACTCAAAACACAATGTATCTGGTAGCATTTATAGTGATATCAGTCAAAATTAAATGTAATCTACTAACATACCAAATAGCACTATATCAACTATTTCCTATTTTACAATTTGGTTGAGAAATTTATTATCAAATTAAATATATAAACACCTTATGTCTAGACTCAACAATCCTTACTAAATTGGTAGCATCAATTTTAACTAGAAAAGATATCTGACTACCAAAGCATATAAAATAAATAGAACATGTCTGTTGTAAAGGTTTCTTCTTAAAGACATGTTTATACAGCCTTATATTAGTCAAATGGTATTGAATGAAGCTCCTGTGTTTAATATCTATGAAGTTTGGTCACTGTTGCTTGAGGATTTTTAAGAAATTTTATTCTTACTGTTTATTTTGATTGTTACAAGGATCTTGAGGGACGGGTTTTTAAATCGTTTGTTATTCTTTTTAATCTAGTAATATTTGATTTACTGTTGTCAAGGGTATAGTTAAACACGCACTTTTTTCACCTTACGAGACACTACAATCAACCTGCACCTAGGTATGCGTGGCAAGGTTCAAACAACAATAAACTGTTCACAAATATTTAAGAATGTTATTAAGTTACAGGTAGTTTCTCTTTTTTTTACAGAATGTACTTTCATGTAACTAAACTTGCATTTAGTGTCTATTGTACTGTGACATTTTAATCTACTACACATTGGAACAGAAACTAGACCAAGATAAATGTGACGTGGCTGAGCTCTAAGCGTTAGTTGCCTATCTTCAGGATTGTTTTGCATATCTTACTTTTGAAAAATCACCGCACCGACTTAGCCCACTGTTAACATTTGTAAATAAATCGTTTCGCGTTTCCATATTGCAAAAATTTGAGGGTAGGGAGGGGGTTAAAAAGTGTCACCAAAAATACCTTTTTACGGACAACCCCTCGTATAGTATAATGGACGAGAATAAAACACCGCAATGCGGATTTTATAATAATCAAAGAGCACAGAAACATATAATAAAGAATTTTATACCGATAACCACAACGATAACAATTTTAGTTATAGAGTCTTTCCACGATAGAATTTTGATTAACATGCTTACTCATAGAACACAGTGGGTAAGAGATAAAATAAATATATCTTTTAAAATTAAATAATATTGTCAACATGATATAAGTTTGTCGTAAAAAATATTATAGGTAATATAAATGCCAATTGAAAATAGGACAAATACACTAATTTAATATAACAAATAATAACTTACACCAATACAGTAAAATTTTGCCGATGGCAAAAATATGATAGTAGCAAGCGGAATTTTGACATATGGTGGATAAATACTACGAGATAAATAAATAGACCACGTTATAATAGAACGCTAGTAACATCTAACACATAAAAAGCTAAACGAATGTTGATTTTGATACACATTATTTTTTAAAAAAGTTTTACTCTTCTTTTTCTTTTAAGTAGGCTACTAACCTGTTTTTAACTGCACAGTCTTGAGGTACTATGAGTCATATTGAGCGTACACCGGGCAGGTGGCTAACCTAATCCGTTAATTTAAGAGAAAGAGAGAATGTACTTCACTACTGCCAAATGTGTTTGTATGACGGCCGGAGAGCATTTGATGTTTTGCCATGTTTATTGATCCAGGGAGTCTAACTCCGGGTCATCGCGCGTTAGTGTGGCAGAACGAAGCCTCTACCTCGCGGCTATTGTTCTCTCAAAAAAGTTATTTTAAGAATAAATATAGAAATAACACCTAAAAAAGACAGTATAAAACAAAATCTTTGGTATAAAATAAATTTGCAAAAAAAGAATCACAAAAGAATTGTAAAGAAGAAAATTTGATCCAAAGAAGTACAGAAAAAGAAGTCTCTAATGCGAATGAAGTCGAGAAAACTTAGCAAATCAAAAAATAATATTTTGAGAAGCATAAAAGATGTGCTATAGATATGGTATTCATAAAATAAAGAATGTAAATCTGCAATATAAAAGAAAAACCAAGCAAAGTTGGAAATGATGTACAATATATTTGTGAAACCATAGAAAATTACAAAATTAAAAAGATAACACTTTATAAAATGTGTAGTAACAAATAAAACAAATATGTGATAGGGTAATTGAGTGAAATGCGGAAAATTAGAATTAAAGAAAATGTCAGTTTTTTTCAATGAGATCAACAAACAAAAACACGTTTTTAAACAAGAACAGAGATTTACAAAGATGGGCCAAAATAACTGATACCTAACAAATCAAAAATAATAATTATTATTATGAAACTATTAAACTTATTTGTTAAAAAAGTAGTTGTTAGACATACAATAATGGGAGGATTCTAATGGAAAGATATAGTAGATTCATCAGTAAATAATGGAAGAAATTGTAAGAGTCAAACATCTTAAAAAATCGTAAAATATGAAGATATTCACATATGGAAAATAACCAAAATGAACTGAAGAAATATCTGAAAAAGAAAATGCTCGGGTATGGAACATGAGGGTGATACATCCATTACACAAGAAAAAATATAACGTACAACAATACATGTAAGCATACCCATGGGAAACAGACTTAAAAAATATAGTAAAAACAAGTTTTCACTGTCATAAAATAATAAAAAAATCTACGAATGTATCCTTGAAATACATCATTTATTTGAATTTAACCAGACTTGAATATAACAATCACAACAAAATTACTAAAAACGATAAATTATAAGAAGACAAAACAGGGAACGCGGTGGCTCAGATGGTTCAACCAGTTGGCTCTGTCCTCTAGCTGGCGCGCGCGAGTTCGAGTTTCGCTCAACCCATGGGCGTATGTGAATGTCCTAGCAATTACGTGCATGTTAGTGGACACAATAAGCCCAGGTTATAAAAAAACAGCTTATAAAATATTAAGACTATAGAAAACGAGTAAAAGATCCCGATCTTAGCTTCATTGATTTACAGGATCTTCATTCTTCAGGAGTAACTAAGTATGTTTCTCTTAACGCCTTTTCAAGCAGTCCATTGCATCATTACCTTTTACATATATTTTACTTTCTAATAACCCTAAAGTTTTTTTTTTTTATTTAATTGCTTATAATTTTATATATAATAATTTTTGGTTGTATGTTATTCTGTTTTAATTATTTTATTTCGTTAAATAATTTCTTCATTGATTTGTATGTAACTATCTACTCTATAAAACTGCAAAAAATGAGTCAACTGATCTATCTACTCAATTTCCTCTTGATCATAGAATATTGAGTTGCCTATATAGCATTTTTCAATAAAATTTTTTAAAACCTCTTTTTTCTAAAATGTAGTAACACTAACACTGTAGGTTGTAAAGTACGATAAATGTTTCTAAACTGATTGCGTGTATGGATTTTTTTTATTAATCAAGTTTATCAAATAATACTTGTAACAAGGAAAATTATAAAACCATTGACTTCTTTATCAGGCTAGTTTATTTTCTATTTAAATAATAAATATAATTACTTTAATTATTACGGTTCAGATGCAATGACAAAAAAATAGTTGAATTTTTTTTGTAAACCAGTTGTCCTTGTTGTCAAATTATTTTTGTTATACCTAAATGTTTGGTTCATTTAAATTAAATATAAATTTATTACGGTGTCGAGAAACGAAAACCTTTTTGTAGTTCCATGCAAGCAAGCAATATGTACATAAATAATCTAGTAAAACGAGCTTTATCAAAATAACCTTTACAGATATGTTCAGGATATTTCTTAAGTGGCTTAATATATTTAATATTCCAGTTTGTAATCGCGATTAATATTCGTTAGTTCTAACCTAGTCTGCGTCTTGTTATTAGAATTTACTACACTTTAGTATTAGTTTTGTTAACCGTAGGGTTTTTTAATTAATTATTAGCGCTACAGCCCTTTAAAGGGCCTTGGCTCGCTCCACAATATCTCTCCACTGCTTTCTATCCTCCGCCTTCATTCTCCATCTCCGCACTCCTAAGGCTTTTATATCCTCCTCTACATCGTCTCCCCATCTTTTTCTGGGACGTCCACTTAATCGTCTTCCCTCTGGCTTTTTCTCGTATGCTGATTTTGGCGTTCTCTCTTGTTGCATCCTGTGCACGTGACCTAACCAAGCCAGTCGCTTACTCTTTATTACTGCTATGATATCTGGTTCATTATAAAGCGGCTTTAGTTCCTCGTTTCTTCTTATTCTCCATTCTCCTCTTTCTTGTATTGGGCCAAACACCTTCCTTAGTACTTTCCTTTCAAAGATTTACTGTGGGTCTAACAATTGTCTTGTATATTTTTAATTTACTCGATCTTGATAGGTTGCGGGACTTGAAAATGTTTTGTAACGCATAATAGCATTTGTTTCCGTAGGGTTTACATTTTATTAATTTTTGAGTGTTAATTATCAGAAATTTTGTAATGCTGTGATTCAGGCGGTCGCCAACTAACTCGTAATTTAGGTCAAAAGTATGCACAATTTTTTTAATTAATAACTATAACAAAAAGCAACTAAATTAACGTATTACAAATTAAAATTTTGAATAACATTTTTAAAAGATGGAAAGCGTAAATAAGAAATATATGTATATCCTTATCTATCTATCTGTCTGTCTACACACACGCGCGCGCGCGCACATGCACACACACACATATATTGTTTAAAATAAAACATTTATATTTTTATGCCTAATCATTTATTTAATGTCTGCAATTATGTTCTGAATATCAAATCTGATAAATGTCAAACTCAAAAAGCCCCACAGACTCGCGTTCTTTGTATCACATTCTCTCTCTGTCACCTTATACACGCTGGGTATGTTTCCTTTAAGTTTCTCAATTGTGTTTGTTGTAGTAGCGTAAATCTTTTTCTTAGGATACCCTCCCAGAAAAAAATCAAAACTAATGAAATCAGGTGACCAAACTATGCCACCAAAAACTGGAGATTAATCGTCCTGGAAATATTCTTCATAACGTGCCCACTTTCTCCTTCGCTGTCTGGCATGCTGTATCATCTTGCTTAAACTCTGTATTTATCTCAATTTGAGGGAACAAAATGTGTTTCATCATATTATAGTAATAGTATAGTATAAGAGATTCTCTTATTCCTGTCCCTAATCTATTCTTACTATAAAATATAAAAAGAAATTTTTGTCCTTCATATTAAGTTCTTGCTGAATATAGACATTCAATTACTGCCATTATTTTTTCTGAAAATGTTTTTTTTATATAGGTTTGAATAATGTTAAATGGCAGTATCATATTTACAATTTTTTGGGTAAAATATGTTTTTTATCTGAGTTTGACATTCACTTTGGTACAGTACTATTAATTCTTATTAAATCTTACGTGGAACTAAATACTTTTTCCTTTACAAGGACAAACTACAAACTAGTAATAACAAAATAAAACAAAAAAGTCATATGGACATATGCTAGAAGATTCATGCTGATAGTATTAATTTGATTTATGACATTAGTCACCCATAAGAACATTCGTCCCAGTTATGATAGGTTTACACTACCATAGATAATTTGCAAGTAAAATGGACGTATTTACCAAAAAATTTATGTTCACAGATAGCAACTAAATTACACTAGTGCTTCGTTGTGTTCTTAAAATATTGGGCATAATTCCAATACAAGCTCCACATAAGTGGTCCGCTAACGTAGTGTATACTAAGAGATTATTTTTAGTATCCTAAATGAGAATCACTATTACAACTATCACTTTCATTTAATACATAGATTGTCCCAAGCAAAGCTTTTTTTAAGAGAAATCTTTTACCCATCGCTGGTTTTTCAACTGACGATTACTACTATGAGATTATGTTGTACTACTTTAGTATTACATTGTCAATTTAGGTAACAGTCACCTGAGGGTGAGCCAAAATCTACATAGAATGATGGAAGTTTATCATTAGTAACGATTTAGCATAAATTTTGAGGCTGAGTATATTAATAACTCTCTAATTAGGTACGTTGGTCTTTATCAACACTTTAGTGGCCCAGTCTGTCTGCAATTACTGAGAGACTTATTATGTTTCTAATGCATGATTAACCTTTAGATTACTCCAATGCCACTATCTCAACAGTAATTTCCTCGGCAGATGCATAGGCAGGTAATCTCCGTACATAGCTAGTCCAATCGCCGGACCTCTGACTTTTGTCGATGGAGGCATTTAAAAATCATGGAGTATAATAAGTTAGTTCCTTTTGTGCAACTATATGAATAACATGATATTATTATTCGCTTTCCTTGGGTATTATATTTTAAAGTTGGTCCCTATAGTTAACGTTTTTCTTGTGTATTTTCTTTATTTAAAAATTTCCCTTCTTTACTACGAGTCTGATGATTGTTTCCAAAAAATAATCATCTCCAGTAGAATAGTCAATTTTAGATAGTTTAGGAAATTTATTTGTGCTATCTCTTCGTAAAAGGGGTTGTTTTAAATTACCAAATAAAATTTATATCATATTATGCTATTCTATTTCCAACCGTCCCGTGGTTGAGGGACGGGCTCCGATGCTGACGGACCCGGCTTCAATTCCCGGTGCTCTCTGATGCCTGGCGGGTGGCCTACTCAGTCACTATAAATAATTGAGTACCTGCGTTCACTCGAACAAGGGGTAATAATGGCGGTCATCTTAGGCGCGTTGCTTGCCACACCGCCCCGCACCAGAGATGGTGCGCGACGACCGGGCAGAGAAAGCGAACGTATGAAAGCCTTAACCTCTCAGTTCGCAGGTCGTGCTCCCACGCGGGGCGTAGAGCCTTACCATTATTATTTATTATTTCCAACCGACCTAGTTTCGCCAAAATGATTGTTTTTAAAACACCAACAAAGCTGCACATTGCTATACACAATTACTAAAAATTATGAAAAAATTTTAATCTATTTGTTATTGGAGATATTATCTAGTTTTTAGCGAATACCAAGCTTTACTGGCTGTAGGCTTATTTTTTTACATATAAAAATTAGAAACTTTTAAAAAAGGGTTTTTTTGCAGTTGATAAACATAATAGTACGAATATATATATATATATATATATATATATATATATATATATATATATATATATATATATATATATACATATATATACATATTTTAATAAATTTAATAGTAATATATCTATCTACACATTTGAATAGAAAGTAAACAAAGAAATGTGGCGTAATTCTAGGCCCTAGATTTTTTTAGCGCTCTTATCGGCACTGCAGGCTCAAGGGCTTATTGTGCCTACTAACATGCACTTAATATGCTAGGACATGGGTTGTGCGAGACTTGAACTCGCCCGCACCGGGTCTAGGACAGAGTAAACGATAATCTTGACCACTGAGCCAACGTGGCTCCAGGTCATTGATTTACACGACGAGGTTCATGCGTAGTAAACAAAAACAGCCTATACATTTGAACAAAAAGTAAACAAATATGGCTGACATGAAATTTGGTGTGCCGCGCTCTGAACTCGCAGTTTACACGAGGAGGAGGTCCGTGCGTTCATTCACGTACATCGGGGCCGCCCTCGCTTTTTACTGAATAGTCTGGCAAACGCGGCTGTCGTGGGGCCGCTGCATTGCTGCACGCCAAACGATTTGCTTCCGCCGAGCGGAGGTTCGATTGTAACCGCCCATTCATAATTGACGTAAGCATAAGCCGCCAATAAAAAATATGTGAAGCATAATCCACCCATAAAAAATACGTATAATTCATGTAAGTCTTTTGTAAACATTTGTATGTTGCGTATGCCCAAACAAAGTAGCAGCAGCAAAGTCCTTTCAGGAATTTTGCGTAATTATGTTGCCTTTGCACCTGTTATCCATTTTTAGTGTAGGAACAGATGCATTAACCTATTTAATAGTTTCCTATCAAATGCAGTCAAAATGTCGACAATACTAACATTAGTGTATGCAAATTCAAAATCAAAATAAACATTCTGTTACTGCTGCCAACATTAATCTAGAGAAAAATTAAAAATTACTGCAAATGAACGTAAGAAATACGTAAAAGTGAACCGATTTCAACTAAGTATTTCTTACGTTTGACCGTAAAATTACGGGAGTGTATTATGAGCGAGCGCATAAGCTTTGCATTGATTCAACTTTACGTATTACGTATTTCTTATGGGTGGCTTATGCTTACCTCCATTACAAATTGGTGCTAAGTTAAATTGTTCCACGTACCTTTTGACGGACAACTCCTTGTAGCTTTACATTTCTTAAATTTACTAGAAGTAAATTACTAGAAGTTTAATTTGTAAATATTCTTTTCCTAAATTTTCTACATTGCTACACACTCGCTGAAGAGTTGATATACAAGTCACATTACTAAAAACCTATATTGGATTAACTACATTATCAGCAATATACAATTACCAAAGCTGACAAATGATAACGTTAATAAATAACTTGTCAAGTCCTAAATAGTGAAAGCCAAATTTAGTCACAACAATCCCGGATCAATGTCTAAATGCGTTTCAACAGGGACGATCCAATTTTTCGGAAAATTAAGTTTTTTCATAACCGAATTTTCGTGCGTTTACTGCCATCAATTATAATTAGGCGTTCTTCAGTAAACTTGCAGCTAGGGATAGGAGCGCGTCTGTCTTTATTTAATTAACACACAAATTTTCAAGCCCACTAAGCTAGCTAGTTAGTTAAATTACTCCGGCCGAACAACTCCGTGCATCGCGAACTTCCGAACTTCGTCAAAGGTTTTGTTTTGTTGTTTAAGCGCTGGGCACTCGTTACTGTTTTCGTGCCGCTGCTGTATGCATTAAAAGCGCAAAACTTCCGACACGCCAGCTTATTTAAAATTCCACATAAATACTTTCGAAGTATTTTCCAGGATTTTGCGCTACATGTGACCCTCGGGGCACACAATAGTAAATAATTCCATGAACTTCCCCAGTCTGAAGTTTTGCGTAATTTTATTCGAATTTATGGGCGACAAAAAGGTTTATGATAGAAACTACTCATAACGTGATGTAGATTACACTCTTGAAAATTATGGTAAATAACTGACAGTTTGATATAGCACTTTTTGATAACGTAAGCAAATAAAATTGTTAGAGATTTTAATGAATGCATTTATTTGTTATCCTATATTTTCACAATAAAATGTAAATATCGCTAATTATATTACAATGAATATTTATAATGGTGACATTATGTCTCATATACGAACAAGTCTCGCGAACTAAAAGGTTAAGGCTCTTATATAATCACCCTTAATACAACGTGGCAATCACCATGCCTTAAATAACAACACTATTATCTTTTATTCATACAATGCTATTACTTGAAAGTTTCTTTGGCATTTTTGGTGACGTTTAGGTGATTGATTTTAATTTTAATTTTTTTAGGATTACTATTTTTATGTCAGTAGTAGCCGGAGCACTATGTAGATATTCAGATATTTCTTGGTCTGGTGCGGCATCGTTTGGAGTAAAAACGTTAGGCAACGAAGTCAGCCTTTTCTTTGCTGCTGTGTGAATTACTTTTCACTGGCTTTAGCTATGCTTTGAACGGATGTAGTCTCGGAATAAATTACTATTAACCTTTTTTTAACTTTGATTTAAGTTTATTGGCTAGTTGATTGTAAGTAGATCTGTTTGCTAGTGTATCATTCTTGTGCCATCGCGTTCTATCTCTTTTTATTAGTAATAAGTTTTTGATATCTAAAGACATGATTATGATACTTTTGTAAATCTGGTTTATTGTAAAGAATAAATTAATTTTCCAGTGGCTTTTTTATCTGTTCATGATTTCTGACACTAGTTTTTAAGTTTATGGTTGCGTTATTTTATTTCTACATTATTTCCAATCGGTTTTTGGGTTGTGCAGTCTGGGTATACTTTTAATGCTCATTATTACTATACTTAATAAAACAATTGTGGTCTAAAGAGAGGTCATAATTTAGTATCACATCTGCATACGACCCAGAAATTCCATTATTAACGAAGAGATCCAGTAAGACAGTAATGAGTATTTTTTATCTTGTATTACTTTGGTTAATTATTTATCTTGTGTGGTAGTAGCCATTGAGCCTCATAAAATATTTTAAACGACGTATTCGCCTCCTAATATGACCCTTGGTCCAAGATTTAGAAAGAAATCTTCGAAGTTTTTATATTCGTTAAGTTATGGTGAGGTACTGATATCTAGCGTAGCCATAGTGTTAGTTTCTTTTATACTGTACTATGTAAGATACAAGAAAATCCTGCCAGGTATGCTTGGCTACTATAGAGAATGCAAGTGTTACAAACTTTCTGTAGCAATCGTTACTATTGCTGCCCTTCAACGATTGTGCCAGTCACAAATTCCATCTCACTCTGGTGCATTACCGTAATGGGCGTTGACGTAATGTTGACATTACGAAATATAGCAACGATCGTTTCCGCATATATCCGCATGGTCTCGAACGCGTTACTCTGGCAACCAATATTTCTCACACGGCTGAGGACCGGGGACCTTCCATTGTGCTTTAAAGATATTTGATTGCAAAATGTACTACAGCATATAAAATCTTGTTTGACTATATATATTTAAGATTAATAAAAAATAAGTTTATAGGCTAATTGTTTTCCTTATTACAAACATTTATAATTTTTGTAATAGTATTTGCTAAGACTTTTTAAATTTCTTGGACTGGAGTGCGCTACTATGGATATTTCTTAGTACTCTAAAGGATTCCTCTTCTAGTAGTACAAATGTATGGAAAACAATTTTGTTTCCTTTTAACGGATTTTTCAGATTTTTATACTTTTTTAATGTATATATTTAGAGGTGTGTTGTTCAATAAATCTGAGTAGGTTTAAAATGTCTTTTTATTACGGTATATTAGACAATCTTTGTACTGGCCTTGTTTGAGAATTTTTATCTTCTTTGAATTCTGTTGAATATGCTTCTAATCAATTTAATAAAATATTTTTGCTTAAAAATAAGTTTTGCGTTGGTTAACGATATTCTAAGATAGTATCTTTCTCTTAGTTTAGACCAAACATCTTTATTTTATTGTATAACAAATTAAGTCTTATTCAATATGTGCTGTAAGGAGGTATTGAGTAATGTTTAATTATCTATTTTTTTTCGAATACCCGCGCATCGAAGCTGTCAATTTAATTAATTTATTTTAGTTATGCTTCGCGTAAAGACAAAAATTAAGAAAAACAAAACTAATTTATTCCAAAATTTTTTCGTAGATCGCTCTTTTGAAAACTGTCTTAAATCAAATCAAATGAAAAATTACTTTTGCCTCTACTATTGTTTGATTACATGGAACCGAACAATTAGTTCAACAAATTACAGTTTCCTGGGCCTCCGCATTTTATAACCTTCACCTTAATTTGCATTTAAAGTTCAGCTTTTTACAGCGAAGGTTCAAGGAGCTTTCCGGATAAGCTTCCCAACTGAGTTAAGCATCAGCTCATTAATTTGCTTATTCAAAAAGTTAATTAATTGGTTTGAAATAAAAACGGGCGAAATTGAAGGAAGCTAATTTTGCATCGATTGTCGATTGATTGTAGGCGGTACGTTTTGCTTCGGCGCACCCATTCATCATTACTTAACCATGTAAATGTCAAGTTGGTAATAGTGGGATCACCTCACGGTGCTTGAAGGGTCTATCGGACGTGGTGCAATTCTCTTTTCAGGTTTTGCTGTTATGTGATAGGCAACAGTAAGTTCTACAGAAAAACATTTCCTGATGAAACGCTTAGTAGTAGAAACAAAATATTTGTTATTTGACAAATTGAGAAACTTTAAGTTCATAAGTTTTAATAATTTTTTATGTAGGATAGTTTAGAGTAATTGAACTGGTTTATTTTATTATGATAATACTGAGAGGTGACCAGTACTATTCAGCCACGTATTTCAATTTTTTCATAAACAGAAGACGTTGCACTGAACTATTAAAATTTTTATATTACTACCTATAAATTTTCCCAATTTTTCTTTTAGAATATCTATCTGGTCCAATATTTTCTGTGGTAAATATGGAATATGTAATCATTATCCAATTTTTGTTTGTATTTTATCCAACTTTGTAGTCGTTTTACATTTATTAAATCACAGATAAAATATTAAGATTTATGTTTACCTATCCTGTATATTGCTTTCCTATGTATATTGAAGTTTTATTTTCATTATTTTTTATTTTTGTACAAGTTGTTTTTGTAACCATTTCTTTACTTTACTTTTTACCTTGCCGTATTTGTTTCTTACTTTTTCTGTCGTATTCAGTATGATTTTTATTGCCTATTTTTATTTAGCTAGCTGTTAATAGTCTTTTTTGTGTATCAGTAAATCTTTTTATTTATATCTATTTTGCGTTTCTTGATGTTTTCGCTGATTTTCTGGTACACTTATTTTACTGGCATCACTTTTGTTTTTTGTTTATTTCTCGATATTTCTTATTATTCTCTTAATCTAGCTGTTACTAGACATAACTGCTACTAGATTATAGACAGAATAAATATTTATATTTGGGTATATTTTGATATTTATTCTTACTTTACGTGCCTAATTTTTGCATTAACGTTGTTTCTATGGTTTTCCGCTCTTTTTATGTTAAAACATGCACTTAAATTGTATTAATGACTTTTGCTGCGCCGTTCCAAATAGATGACACGAAAAAGCCTACTTGAAATGTAAAATTGCTAGTTGTCATGAACGTCAAACATGTTTATATGGTTGCGTAAAACATATCATTTTATTCACTATTATCCAGATATAGAACATAAGTCTACTGTAATAGTATTCTAGTTCTTTTAGGAAGTGACCCTCTAAATAGAAGCTCCTTGTTTTTCCTATGAAAACATATGATCAGATATATATTACACATTTTTTTAGTGCTAAATATAAATGTGTATAATTTATGGCCGTAGGTCTCCTTAACTTGATTTTACTATTATTTGTTTTGTGTTTTTTCTTGCCATTTAAAACTGCCCGTAAATTTTATATCATCAGATAATTAAGTATGGATTGTTCGCCTTGAATCGCTGAGTTGCCATGGTTTCCAATTGAAACATAATGTTTTGAATAACACCTTAAAACTTTGTTTTATTTTTTTTTTACATGTGGGTTTATAATTAATACAGATAAGAGTTTCAACATTTGCCATAAAAATGTTAAATATGATCAATAAAAGTGGAGAATATCTATAAGTTTTTTAATGTCAACCGTCACAGCAAATCTTTTCAATGCCAACTTTAAAACACAAGCCACTTATTGGATACAATTTGTCAATTTTTGTTATCTAGCTTTATGGACAAGATATTGCTTTATAATGATAATTGTTTTTAACTACTTTATTTAATTTTTTTATTAATACTTACATACTATCTACTCACAAAAAATAGGTAATTTATTTTTGAAATTACTACAATGTTACCAGCAGCAAATGTACTTGGGTTCAACTACATATTTAGCCAGCCACTGTTACAAAACATATAAGGTTAACCTACAACATGTGCTCATCTTTCATAAATAGTCAAATACCAGTACCTCACAACACACAAATGGGTCAGTTAACACTAGGAGTAAATAATTATTTTCCTCTACATTCCTAACAATTTATAGCACAGCGATCTACAAAAGCTTACCTAACTAATAACCCTCCACAACTCCTTATAATGGTTTTAAATAGCTATGGTAAAATAGAAAACGATATATCATCAACAGAGAACCGTTGGCAAGTTGTTAAAGACACAAAACATATAAAAATAAGAATAAATATACAAAAAAACATTAATTTCATTGTAATAGCGCTTTTTAACAAATACCGTACATTAATAAGTTTACAAAAAAAACTTCAATAGCAACATAATAGAACCCGACAAAACACCAAAATTTCATTCAATATTTGTTTGCGAAGTTATGAACCTACCAGAAATTAAGATACAACTTGCTGAAGTAGTAGAACAACCCGTCACCAAAAGTTTGATAAAAAACACAATAAAAATAGTAAGTAATACTCTAGATACGTACAGAAAACTAGAGCGATTTGTAAAAAAAAACCAAAAAATTTACTATATGTATCAACTAAAATAGAAACGAGAGTTAGAGTGTTCATTAAGTATCTTTATCTCTCAATAGCAATAGACGAAATAAAAGCGGAAAACACCGAATACGGACACCAAATCAGAAACGCAAAACACAGAAGCACAAAGGAGCCAATGAATCTATTCTTCTTAGATTTGGAACCGTTCGAAATCAATAAAAATATCTACAAAGTACATCTACAGTACAAGCGTATCTTAATAGTCACCAAAAACAAGCAAAAACGTAGCATAGTGCATGCGATTTTAGATGTATGATCGCACTAAATCATAGCGCTCCTGACCATATATATGTGTCAAATGTGGTAACGATCACAGCACAGTAAGCTGAAAGAATAACAAAGAAACGCCAGCTACCTGCGCCTTATGTGGAGAAAACCACACAGCCAACTACCGAGAATGCGAGTGCTACCCCAACTTAATCAAATGCAAAACCGCCAATTACAAACTCCAACTTTTTAAGCAACACCCACAAACTCACAAAATGTTTCTAAATTTTTGTAACTTAATGAACTACGTTAATATTATCAAAAATGTAAAACTCTTTTAGTTACTTAGCCTCACTCTTAACAAGTCTCTAAATAAATTTAAATCTATGTTTTCCAAATAACATGTTAACAATGCTAGTTAGTAAACAATACAATAAATATATTCTTCAGAATGGTACAATGGAACGCCAACAGGCTCTGAAAACATAGAGACGAAATTATTCTACTCTTAAAACTTAATTTTATTAATATACTGCTAATAAGCGAAACACATTTTACAGACAAAAGCCTGTTATAAAAGTCAAAACTATCTAGCTTTCTATATCAACCATCTTGATAGAATTGAACACAAGCACCGCTATCCTGATAAAACAAATCATAAAACATTAGGCTCTTTCTAAATACGAAAAATGTATGCTTCAAGTCACCTTTATTAAGGCGGTTACTTTACCGTGGTAGTGCCTTGGTAGCTTAATGGATAGATCGCTAGACTACGAAACCAAGAGTTGCGGGTTCGAATCCCGCTCTCGCCAATTCGATCGCTGGCATTTTTACGGCCCAGCTCGACTCAAGCTGCAATAAATGAGTACCTGGAGGTCAAACTCTGGGGTAATAATAGGCGGTCGGTACGTAGCGCTGGCCACGTTACTACCCTTGTGTACCGTAGGCTCTAGATTGTACCAGATCTATCCTGTTACGACCCCAAAGGACCTTCGAGGCCTGTTACGGGGAACTATTATTACTTTACCGTTCCAACTAACTGCCTCGGCGGTCTACAGTCCTAATAGATGCAGTATTAAGAAGAGAATTTTAAGTATTTTTCTACATTCTAAGGGCTAAATTTATTTCTGTCGATTAATTACAACCAAAGATAGAAAGTTACATAGGATTATACAAGATAACAAATACGACTACTTGTTAAAGCGAACCCCAACAAGACACTTGATCTTTTCGATCTTATTTTATCATCAATGGAATAATAATAAATTATACAGACATCACCACAAGCTATGACTTAACAGTAGATCATATTATGGCAATAATCAACGCATGTGTTATACACAAGGAGCCTCTCAAAAAACTTCACAATTCTTAAATAGACTGGGAATTTTTTCAATACATTCTACAAGAAAGCATAGATTTAAAATTCCAAGAATCTAAAAAAAACAAATAGATGACGCCGTCAACAAACTAAACAGGTCGCTATAAACAGCAGCCCAACAAGCCAGTTCTTTTACCTATCGCAGAAAAATAAACAATAAAAGTTAAACTAGTTGCTCAAAAACGAATAGCCAGAGCTCAATGGCAAAGAACTCACCATCCATCAGACAAATCGACACTTAACAACATAAGTAATCAATTAAAATTGAAACTTAAGAGTCTAAGAAATGACTCATTCAAAAATTATTTATAAAAGCTGAATATACATGATAAGTCAATCTGGAGACTCATTAAATCCTTCACCCTACATTCTCAGCAACAAATTGGATTCCAGACTACTAATATTACACAACTAATCATACTCGCGGGTCACAATGATATAAATACATTGATAAACTCGAAAACTGGTTCAAGAAATAAGACATAAAAGTTAATTTCTCAAAATCAAGTGATGTGACAGTCACATTTTGAAATCAGCAGTGCCCACCAATTTGCCTAAATAATATCAAGATACCCTAATTCACCATTATAAGATGCTTAGTACTATAACTCTACAATAACCTGGTAAGAATACGTTATTAAAAAAAATACGTACAACTAAGACTTACAAATTTAAACTGGCTAATTGAACAAACGTCATTCATATCAATGGACAACAAACTACCAGAAGGCCCATAGGGATCTAGGCAGTGGAACTGTGAATCAATAACCAACGTGTCGCGGTACACAACTAACCAAAATCTACATCAATGCCTTGCTGTTGCGATTATAACAACAGTCATACACGATAGTACATCAAAACATCTCGATAAAATTACAACTTACAATAATCCCCTGATGAACAAGCTCCCACACCACCAATTTGGCAGAAAACTCAAGAGACTTTGTCCCACTGATCTGAACTAAATAGGACCCATTACTGAAGGGGTCCGTATTATGCCAGTTTTGAGGGAATCAAATTATCTTAAAGGATAATAATGTATTAAAATAAAACATCTATTCAGCAATATGTGACTGTTTTAGTTCTTTAATTTAGGATTCCTTGGCTTCCATTGATGTATCTTTTAAAGACTGCCAAATTTATTGTAACCTAACCAATATTTGCTATGACGGATGTAATTTAGCTGACTTACATTTTCCTTTGGTGTTCTTTTTTGTTTACATTTGTGTTTAACAGTTCGCTAATTGCATATATATGCATTTAGTAATGAAGGTAATTATTGTAACGAAAGTGGTTAGTTTGATATATTAAGTTCTTGTTGATTAGCTACAAGTGGTAAATATGTTAGAGGTTGCTGTGGTTTTGTCAGAGCATGTTGTGGTAGTACATTTTGATTGTATATATAGCGTGCTACTATAATAAGAAATATGTTGGATAATTATCCACACCCTGCAGGTAAATATTTTATCAGTAGTATGCAATAATTTTTTGTTTTAAAATATTACTAATATTAATATTTACTTCTTTTGCCAGATGCCATTGAATGACCTGCGATCACACTTGCTATCTTTAAAAACACACTCGCATAATACAAGTGTTAGCTGATAAAGCGCTTATGTTTATGCTGTCACTCAAGTTTAGTATTAATTTATGTTTTCCACTAAATTAGAAGAACAATAACACCTGTTTACAGGTGTTGTAAGTTTGACGCACTTAACTTATACATTTGACCAAATGTGTTTTTTATATTGTGTGCTGATGAAACAAATTTTTTGAAATGCCTTTCGATTAGTCAACTTTCATGGGTGGTGCGAGTTCCTGTGGTATTTCTTGTTCAGCAACTTTTAAATTAAATATTTGTCTAATGTAGAGCAGGAATACCAAAATTTTATATTCTTAGGAAAACTGAATGCCGTAAGTGCATAATATTTATTTTTCGTGATTTAAAATTAAAAATTTATTTAATTAATTAGTGTATACCCTCATTTATTCTTTTGAGTTTTTTAGACAATTTAAAACTTTGTATTTTTTAGTAGAATTTGAAGATATATATAATGAAAAAATGAACATATAAATTAATTGATATTATTAAATAGAACAGCTTTGTTCTCTGTTGTGAAAGCAGGTGCAGATATTGATCGCAATTACGAATCCCCAAAGAAGCACTAGCAACCACGAACGTTATGTTTGAAATTAGCTCTTCCAAATTGAATAAAGCAGTAAAATGTTACTGCACCACCCAGCGAGCCTTCTCATTTCTGCGCTGCCAGACTTTCCGTTATAATTAATTAAAATTGTTTTGTTTGCACAACTCCATAACTGTTGCATCCACTAACCCGCGCGGAGGTTTTTGTGTGCGTCTGCAGTTCTATGAATTAATTCTGCGTGGGTTGTTGCAGCTACGAGACTAATAACCATGCAAAATGTCAATTTGATTTCGCCCTGGGAGAAATTTATGGCGCGCTCGCGCACTTACACGGTTTCATCAGGCTCGCTCTGTGTCCATCTCATTTGGGTTAATGGCTGTCCGCGTTCGAAATAGAAGTCGCGACAGCAATTAGAACAATTAGCTTGTTATTTACCGACTTTTTATGTACATTTAGTTAAAACTTTATATTCGCTTTAATAGATATAAGTATGTAGTTTAATTTTAATTGGTTTTTATGCGTTAATAGCGCCGGTCGGAGCATATTCTTATCTAGTGCTTGACAAATCTATTATAAAGTAAATGTAAAGGGCGGACCAAATTTAAAATCAGTTTTAAATTTATCTTAAGATTGGATTTTTATTAAATGTTAAAAAACACAATTTTCGAATAAAACCTTATACCTAACTGAAAAAAAGACATTCGAATTAAGAAAAAGGGTTAATTTAATTTGATCAAAGCAAGGTATAGTTGTAATATTAAATTAAATATGTCATAGCTGTACATGCAATAATTTATAAGGCGTGGTCATCTAGATTCTTCAACAAGAGATTATGCTTGAAAAACTTTTGAAGACAAAACTTCCGATTTGCTTAATTGCATTGGTTTTTAGTTTTTTGTTTTTGATAAAAGAAACAGGGTTGATTAAGTTACCAACGCTTTAAATACATACTTCTTTCACTGACAATTATTTACAGGCCTAAGGTTAAAGTAGCGGTGCGTAAAAATATTCTTAGATTTTATTGTATTTTAATGTTAAGATGAAGAAACTTGCGTTCATTTTAATCCAAATATTTTATTCGAGTAAAACGCTGCAAAACTTTTTTAAATTCACTCCAAACTTAAAAAGTGCAACAAAACATAAACCATTTATTATTTATTTAAACCAGTACTTCTATATGTTCTACTTATAGTTTTCATAATTTATGTCTTGACAACTGTTGCTTCTTTTCACGAAATGTTTTATTAGAATTACGCACATTACAAATTAATTTTATTAGTAACACCGTTTTCGATGTCGTCAAATGTTTGTGGATTGCTGGGCGTAGACATTGAATTTTATGTAGCTCTACAAAATGAAGTCAGGCGGTGTTAAATCATGAGATTTTGCTGACTATTTGATATTGCAATTTTATTAAATTGCGCTACCAGAGAATTATTAACGCACTAGATCAACTATTGTTCGAGTTGTATAGCGTCGTTCTACTAAAACCACATTTATTCCACATACTTGTTACCCCGTTAATGCCACAAAAACGAGGTTATTATGTATCCATTCACAGTTCCAGTATTTCCAACATTATCTAAAAAAAATATGAATTTATCACGCTACTTCCCAAAATTTATACGAAATAGTGATTCATTGAGGTGCACTTGCCTTTCATGAGTTACACAAGGATCTTCTGTACTCTAAACGCGATAACTTTGTTTGTTAACGAACCTGTCGGAAACAATCTCCATGGCAGCCTAATTGTTATGCAACTGATTCCCAATCAATATTTTCGGATTTCAAGAGACATTTTGACTAACTACCGCCATATTCTCACAGAACCTTGCCCAAGCCTATATTTACGAGGTCTTAAATTCATTGCCGCTCCAGTTTCTCTCCAGTCTTATCAGCAATAAGTCGCTTTTCTTTCTTATATTTTTCTATATTTGCTAATCAAATAAATCGTAGACATATATCTGTGAAAATATTAAAAGTTTCCAGCGCAGAACAAAAAAAAAATGCACGAAACTTAAATTCGGCGCAGAATTTGGCACATTTTCTCCATTTTAGTAGTATATATTACAAATTACTTTTGTTCATTAAACTACAAAACTATAAATATAAGTCTAAACGAGGTGACTGAAAACAACAATAAAAGTATATTGCAAAGTCATTGTAACAATGCACAAATGCGGCAGTTGTTCTAAAAATAATGACAGCTTTTATTGGATATTATTAAGCATATCAATAATAAAATAAGACATTATTCGAAAAAACTAAAAAATGCCATACAAGCTATCAAAGAAATTTAATTTTGAAGTCGATGATCTACATTTAGTATCATTAAAGAGCTTACTATTATATATACTTAGCACTGCCTAAAGAAAACAATTGTTGGTTTATTTTATTTTTAATTGCATGTAATTTTATGTTCTTACCTAGTGCAGAACCCAGTTTTTGTATAGCTTTGCAACATCGCAGCTTACTACCAAAGTTCTGGAATAATTTATTGAACGCTGTTGTTATAATATCAAAATTTGACATTGGGTTTCCCTGTAATATTTGCTACACATTCTTGATAGGACTGACGTCGGTTAATTCTAATGGTTAATTTAAACTCCGGATATTGTAACTCCTACCTTGGTGTTTTGAAACATTATCTTTTTACAAGGTACAATTATCATTACTTTTATCAAAGCACTTCTGAACAATAAATCTTTTATAATCAGTCAAACTTATAGTTTTTAAATTTTCCTTACACGAAACGTTGTTTATCATCGCAATTTTTCTTAAAATCCGTATATAGTGAATTTTTTAGTGTTTACTTTTTTATTTAAACAAAACAAAAGAAAATATATGGATGTGGCATAATTAACTGAAAGCTCATTGAAACTTTTTATTACGTGATCTGAAGTATCCTTTATCAAATTATGAATCCTGTGTTTCATGATTAAAACAACATGACTGGATGACTTTACATAGTTTTATGTGCCACTTTTTTGTATCTGTTGCTGTTTGTATGTTTTATTGTAGTCAGATTCCTGTAAATTTTTGAACTTATCTATCCAATTTTTGAGAGAGCGTCCTCAGTATTTTCCTGTATAACATCGTGATTTCTTCTGTTAAGGTGGCCGAAATACATATTTTCGCATACAACATTTAAGTATTTTATGTTTAGTTTTTCCACCTTAGTTTTGTGATATGTCTACAGAATCTTCACTAATATTTTCCAGCACCACACCTCAAAGGAGTCCAATTTTTTTCTATCATCTTCTTTTAACGTCGACACTTCTTAAACCATACAGCGCTTTGGAAAAACTAATTTTATAAAAGAGAGCACGACAGCCGCGAGCTAAAGGCCTCGACCTGCCAAACTGGCGCGCGGCGGCCCCGGATTCGAACCCCGGCAATGACAAACATCTAATGCTCTCCCGCCGTCATACAAACACCTTTGGCGGTCGTAAAAGTACATTCTACCCTATCCACTCGCCAACCCGCCCGGCAAGCGTGACGTTTAATTGCCAAACCACCCAAAAAGGGAGGCCTATGCTCAATACTAGGCGCCACAAGGCTGAAAAAAAATTTCATAACAATTTTCTTGCTAGCAGTTTTACATGATGATTCAATTTCAGTCATCAATGGAAAAAAGTGTAATGTCACTAGCAAAACGTAATTTATTCTTTTTATTCTAATAGTAATTCCCTCTTACAAGAGTGTGATGTACTTTCTATATATGTTAAATGAAATAGATATGTATACAAGCCATATTCCTTTTTGTATTCTGAAGTGTGTTAAGTATCTGCCTACCAACCTCACCGTCACTGGACGACTTTCGTATAATTGTTTTGAGTTAAATAAAGTATTGCTAGCTTTTCGTTTCAGGTGGTACTGTCCATGATTTAAGCCAGTCCACACAGTCAAAGAAATTGCTATAATTGACAAAGCTTATTTATATCTCTTTTTTTATAGTTATTTGTCGCAAGTTTAGAATTTGTTTTTCAGTCCATTTTCCACTTGAATCTCAGCTTTTTTGCAGAATTTCTCTCTCTAGAAAATGTTTGGTGTGTTGCAGTAAAATTGTAAGTGTTATTTTACTACCATGTAAGATAAGGGTAATGGTTTTGTAAATTTGTGGTTTAGCAAGCGTTTATTTGCTTGTATTTGTATTTATTCTTACTGTTAAGATTTTATCGCTTGTTAGGTTATAACCTAACATTGACGTCTGCCATATTTTGGGTATCCTTACTCCTATTCCTTTCATTAACTTGGTTTTGTATCGAGAGAAGTAAATATTACTGCCAATCGTCAAAATAAAATAACCATTACTTTTCCAGAAAGTTTCATTGAGACCAACCAGGTCTTTCTGTTCTTTTACTTTCTGTTCAATAATGTTTACCTTTTCAGGATGCAGTAGTAAATCTTGGTCATTTCAGGTTGTAATTTATATTTTCTTAGGAAGAAATATCTTATATGGTGTATTTACTTTATCAGTTCATCTCAAATTTCCGTTCAGGAATCCAAATAAAAAAATATTATGACTTTGGATATATATTACTTCGAGGCAAACCATGAAGTTTTCTAGAATGTTAATGCAAAGTAGTTCTCTGTTGCTTCTTTCGTGGAGGTAGAATATGTATTAAGGGATTTGATAGATAAATGAAAGTAGGGTTAATATGTAATTTATCTCAATTTAAGCTCGCATAGACAGGATCTAGTTTTTATTGAATTCATGACCGTTACTTATGCGCACATGCATTAATTGATGCAAATATGCGTCACAGTATGATTTTGTACCATAATCAAGACATAAATTTCATATTTTCTGTTCGTTTATTACCCTGTTGCAAATATTTATCTCAAAAATGTCAAATTATTTAAAAAATAATGTTATAAAAAATGTATTTAGAATACAAAACAAATACGGACGTGGAACTCCGGTTCTGCAGACGTGATAAACAAAAATTTACGGCCACTTCCTGTCAAACCGGTCTCGAGATTTTCAAATCAGGCTGATTTTTGGCGTCTAGACTTGACTTATGGTCCTTAGTTGAATACTAAAATCATTATTTCTCTATCTAACACCGATCGAAAATTATAAGGTTTGTCAGATGTCAGAAATGACAGAAATAGAAACTTCTTTCCAACTTGGAAGCTGCCTTGTTCAAAAGTTGAAAAATAAAAGGACGGACGGACGGACGGACGGACAGACAGACGGACAGACAGACGGACAGACAGTCTCTACATAAGTCTTCTCATTTTAATGTATAGAAGAAGCCTAAAAACCAGTTTACATAATATAAGAATGTTAATCATCCACCTTAATCAATAACAACAAGAAATTCTTTAATTAGTAAGCTAATTAAATCATGTGTATTCCTAAAAATTATTCATCTATGTATATTTTGATATATGTTAATTTTAGGGCACGTGCATTAAAAACACACTCTAAATAGCAATGTAATGTAGGTATTGTCGTAAATTTAATTAAAATAACTGAAAATAGGAAATTACATTTATAGCTATTTTAAGTGCAGTTAATCTGAAAATTTGGATAAAAATGTTGGCCAACTTGGAGGCGAGTTGAAACGAGCCTTTCGCAAGGGCAACGGCAACCCAGCCCTTCGATCGGTATCCAAACACGTAAATGAAATGGAAATGTAATTTATTGGTTTTCTAATTGCAGCCGCGTCAGGCAACATCTTCTCGGGAAAGATGTTTATTCTGCTCTTTATCGGATTGCTTTAAAATTTCGACACGTCCGTTTGATTAATTTCCGAAACCGAGCGCCGTCTCGGCTTCTGTAATATCATTTGTTTGGTTTCTTGATGCGGAAGGCGTAGGTTGCTCTACAGTTCACCGCCTCTTGAAGTTATCATTAGTTTTGTATGGGGCGACCGGCTAGACGAGAACGAACGTGGCTGCAACATTTTAGGGCATATTGGAATTTTAAATCGGCTAGCGGTGTTTGCGAGCACGCAGTAATAGTTAATGAATGTGGGATATTCGATAATTAAAATGCATTAAATATGCTCTACTAGCGCTCAAATGTCGCTGTTCGAAAGTGCATGCAAAAATAGAAGTGGGCGACTAATATAAAACTGAATAGAAAAAGCATCCCTTAGAATCAGAAACGTAGCTGTTAGAAATTTACAATATGAAAATCTATTTTACAAAGTAATGTTCACGAAGTAACATATTTTACGTAAAGACGTATAGAAATCCTCCAAGTGTTTTTGGTCACTGTATGGTAACGATGCGTGTCTACACATATAAACAGTAGCACAATTCATATCTCACTGGTAATATTTTTCGTTAACGGTAGTAAAAGTTGCAATTAATCAGCCATCAGTATCATAAATAACATTTTTAATATGTCAAAAGAAAAAATCAAACAGCTTAAGGTCGGTGGAACCAAGCGGCTATCCGAACGAAGCTAAATTATGTTCAGTAATTAGTTTTATCGTCAAAACTAATTTAAAATTTTTTAAATAGAATTTATACACCACTCTGATTGAGATTTCATAGAAGATAAAAGTTCTGATAAATTTTCAAATATTCCCTAATATGGCCCATATTGGGACATTGCGCCAGTTATACTTTTTTCTCTAATTGAAATATTACTTGATCACTGTACACCTAAGCGGGTGGTTGTTGTTCTTTAATGCGTTCTACAAATTCTCATTGTTTAATATAGTTATCTAGTCACAACTGTTATAATAGCTACAGATAGTTTAAATAAATTTTAAACAATTGATTATGGTTAGCACCTCTTGTAGTTTATTTTCTTTTCGGGACTGCATATAAAACTGTCTCTAGCTCTTTTTACAGTTCCCTTAAAGGTGCTTTTTTACACGACACTTTAACTTTACACAGGCAACCTGTATGTTTGTATGTAACTTTCAATAACATTACCAAATGTTTGATGACCCTGTTTTGTACTTCTTTCAAAACGTACATTTTGTATGATAAGAATGTTAGCGTTGTCATTTGTTAAAAAAACGCCACAACGCCATATATGTTCTGAAACGACACGAGTCAGTGTTTTTAGTGAATCAAGTGAAAGGACCGAAAGTGACTTGTAAAGCAGCTGTAAAATATATGGGGAAATTGGAGGCATTCTTTAAGAAGTGGGTAAAGTGATATATGAAGATTGGAAATGTAGACGACCTGCTGCAGAGGGTAATAACTTGCATCACAACAACGAAGAAGGATAAAACGATCTTGGGTCTCTTTGAAGACAAGTCGGGTCTTTCGCTGCACTGTGCTTGTAAGAAAAAAGTTGTGATCTCTCTAAGTACGATTCACATGCTTAAAAAAACGTTTCGTTTCGATTAACTCTGAAAGAAACCTTATTATCATTAAAACTTTTTAAAGATTTTTTTATGCACAGTAAGATACCTTGTATGTTACATGGTATCAGTAGATAAACTTTTTTCAAGTTCTAAAACAAAACAAGCTGTCTGTTGCACAATAACCATTTTTAAAACAGAGCTTGTGTTACAATATGACATATTCAATAATGCTACATAATTAACATAAACTAGTAAAGCTCGTAGTATAGAACTTATAATTTTTTCAAACTTGGTGTATCATTTATAATAAACTTGTACTATGAATGTATTTAACAGATATATTTGCACAAGTATAGTATTATAAACATGCCTTCACAAAGATCCAGAACCAGTAGTCATGTTTTAAAGACGTTGACTGAGTTAATGATTTTTTTTTTTTAATTCCCTATTGTAAAAATAGTATATTCAACAAATTCATTTAAAACTTAATGACAATTTACTAGAAAATTACAGTTTATGCATGTAGTTTGTAAACCCTGTTTCATTAGAGTGACGCGAAAATCTATTTTTTAAGTTGTTATCTTTAACTCTAAATAAATTGTTAAAACAATTTGACAAATTACATGTTATATTAAACAGCATACTGTTTTGATTATTTTTCATTGTGCCGAGTACTATTTTTTGTTTTTTTATGTTATTGTAAGTTTACAATGTCCTTTACAAAAAATAAGTAGCAGTGGAAGAAACTACGGTAGCAGTCCTTTTTACTTTAAAGAGCTCTCAGGTCACAAGCCCCGGGCTCTATTTAATCATCTCTCAAAAGGGAACTCGGTAGCCAATTGGTGGATTAGATCATTGAGATAATTATAATCAAATAGTTCTTTAACGATAAAATAAATGGCAAGATTCTCGTGCACAATTTTGTTTTTAAACATATTAGAGACATAGGGTCTATACTGAAACTGATGTATGGTTTTTGTTCTAATAGGTTTGACGCATATCAAAAGTTGTATTCTATATGTACATATTTATCTATAATAATAAAATATAATAAGAATAGTTTTATACAGTAGGACTTCGTTAGATATTGATAACCTAGATTTTATTTCCAATAGGCGAAAGTTCTGATTTAAGTGTTGCCGTTTAATTTAGAGATATTTTTCCACATAAGACGTTGATGTAGTGAAAACTTAAGTACTTGGTTTCTATTTTAACAGGAATAGAAGCATCATTTAAGTTGACTGGCAGACTCACGTTAAATAATTTGGGGAACATCATTTGTACTGGTTGTACTTGATGCACCATTTACTAATCCAGTTATTTAATATATTTCAATCACGCTGAAGAGTTTTAATAACCAGTAGATGCTTTTCATGTGTGGATATAATGGCATTATCATCTACAAAATAACGGCGATTCCATCTTCTGGTAAATCAGCAGTATAAATCAAGTAAAGGGGGTGTTCAAGAATGCTACCTTGCAAAACTTAACAGGGTAATAGCTGCAGAGCTTATTTTTATACTTAGGTATGAAATATATGCCAGATAGGTAAATGGAGAAGGTCATAATAATTTGTAAGAAGTCTTCTTAATTTGTAAAGTGATCCGGTATGTTAATTCATACGAGGGTATAGTGTAGCAGGTTTATTATTTGCTCTTTATTTATTTTTCTATTGATTTATACAAAGAATTGTCGTATCTTGGCTACTAGTGAACGGAATGTAATGGAATTTTCAAAGTTTTTAAAAAACGTTGATACCTTACAAATTAGTTTCTTACCAACAAATTTTGTTTACTATAGAACTATTCTAATTATTTTTAGAACTGACGGTATATGCTGTCGTTTTCTAATAATTAAAAATAGCTTTCAAAGGACATCAAATCTGTTATTATTTTTTCCGAATTTTCTTTAATTTTTAATTTATAGAAAAAAGTGAACTACTTGTACCAAAATTAATTTTAATATATTTTTTAATTTAATTTAAAATACACAGCAAATTAAAAACATTTTTATGACGCAATAAAATATGATATATAAATAAATTTTTGAAATGATGGCATAGCTGAGCGATGATTTTTTTTATTAATTTTAGATATAGCCTTAATAAATAATAAACTTTGAGTTGACAAATTGATTTATAATAAAGTATGTATTAGAAAGTTTCGACTGATAAACACCGGTGGCCATGGTGCTGTTAATTACAAGACAGCATTATTAGTACACCGCTGTGTCTCGTTATAGAACATGTTAAAAATGTTTCTTACCTTATTTGATGCACGACCAATATTTGTTCACTGAAATACAACAGCCTGGTTCCTAATAATAAAGCTATCTTTGTTCAATGGGTTGTTACTGACTGATTACAATTATTGTTCGAACCGTAAATTTTAACTTTAAATGTAGCATTAAATTAATCTATAATATTTTTGTATTTCTTATATTATTAAGATAATATTTGATTAAACTAGGATAGTTATTTACAATTACTTCACTACTTGAGCGTCATTGTGTATTTTTACAATTAACCAAAGATGAATAGTAAACGAGTTGAATCTATTAATACAACAAAATAATGTGTAATTACAATATTTTTGTATGCCCATGCTTTTTAGCGATAAGCGTAGAACTTCGTCATTATTACAAGGCACATGGCAAAATATTGTCATGAAAAAACAATTACAATAGTCTTATAAGAATGTATGTCTAATTAAATTTTTATTAAGTTTGATCACACATCCGAAAGCACATATGCTAAAGAATTAAGTTTCATACAACGGTTCGGCTGAAAACAAACAATATCGAACCGCAATTTTAAACACGCATTCAACCATTCAATAAAATTATATGAAATTGTAAGCTGTCTTTCCGCTTCACTCAATTTAGGGGCCACTGACATTTACAGTAAATACGTGTGGCGTTGTGCTATTTTTAAAGTTCTGTTGATAAATAGAGGACATTCTTAATAACAACACTCTTAATTAGTCATTATTTGTTGATTTTAAAAATCAGAATGTGTGTTATATTAACTAGAGACCTGAACTTCAAATTTATGTACATATGTAAAAGTAAAACAAAAGGATGGCAATATAGTTGCATGTAATTTATATCTTCTTCTTTTTCTTGTTCCACTCCTACAGGAGATTGGCGATCTTCATAGTTATTTTGACTTTATCTAATGTTCTGAATAGTTCACTTCAACTGCAATTATACCACTCACGCAGGTTTGGCAACCGCAAGACATTCTTCTTCTACCCACGCTACGTTTCCCTCTAATCTTGCCTTGCATTATATTTCTCAGCAATAAGTATTTGTCGCCTCTCATAATGTGGCCCAAATATTCCAGCTTCCGTTTCTTGATTGTGCTCATAACTTCTGTTTTTACTTTCCTTATCCTATAATAAGGAAAGTAATGTAATCGGCGGAAATTTGACCTACCCAGTTTTTCACATTTCTGGACGAAATATAGCCTCAGGACACAAAAAAAATTGGTTTTAGCCATTGGTCCGTGTATTACTACAACTTTAAGTTTACTTATTACTGCACAAAGCGCCTCAAAGAAAACCGTAATCAGCAAACATTGATAAACCTCAAATTAAATTACATTACATAAAACAATGAGTTTATTAACTTTCTACAGAGGAGCTTATAGTAGAAAGTTAATGAGATTATCATCCTGTCTGTCTGTCTGTGTGTCTGGAGACACTATAACCTGCGTTCTATTCAACGGATTCATTTCAAACTTGGCATACACACATCATAGGTCAGTACCTTTCATGGGATTGATTTTCAGCCAAATCGGTTAACGGCAACCGGAAGTGACCGTTACGATTTCGAAAATTCATTATACTCACATGTCATGCAGCATATCATTCGACAGCATTTTTGACGCTGATCATTATGGAATACATTAATCAACATCTTAATTCCTTTTAAAAAATTTTATCCTAATTCCATCGCACCGCTGTAGAAAGTTTCCTTTAGGGTATTACACCGTTATTGTTAATGATTTACTTTTAATTCAGTCGCATTACTGAAATACCCGTGTCTGATTACTCGATAACTACATGAACAGGCCTTTATACGGGTTTAACTGTATAGATATGCAGAGTGGTCGTAATTTGTAAAAGATCTGTAGACGGAGCTATGGCTGAGCTAATCTGCGTGACCATAAATTTAGTTACAACGAGCAGTGTCATAATGTGTAAACCAGTGATATAATTCAGATTCGAAATTATAAATAAAACTGATCATATATAAAAATCTGTTAATTCTGCAAGTAATTTGATGTTGCTTTTATGTTCCAACTTGGTGCCAACTTGCAGTTAACATCACTAGCCGAACCTGTTTAGCTAAATCGGACAATAATATTATCTGATGTTGAGGTTAGAAATTAACTTTAACAAAATGCACATTACTGACTTACAAAAACAATACAAGCAAAAATATGCAACATTGCCTTTAAAAAGCCTTAGTTTTTGCACTGGTTGATTTCTTTTGATCCCTTGAAAACTAAAATAAATAATTCGAAAACGTTGAGACGCAACTTCTGTCTTTTAGGCAAATAGACTCATCCAAAATAATTTTCGACACCGCGCCTTGCCATGTATTTCAAGCAACTCACGTGACAGGTCCTTTACAAATTACGACCACTTTACACAATGATAACTATTTACTATAATTGACAATAAATTGACAACCGGTAACGAATTTCTGATGATAAAATCTTAGATCTGACAAAGGCGTAAATCGCTTTTATATCGTTAAAAGCATGAAAAGGTACCATCAATTCAAAAAAATTTTATGCGGTTAGCTAAGTTTGTAGACTTAAAAATTGTTTTTGAACACCTCCCTGCATATTATGCATAATTTAGCAATTACATATCATTAACATATTAGTTAAATAAATGTTTACCGTAATAAAGGTTTACTCCGACTTGACAATTTACCTAAATTGAGATCATTTTTTTTTTTAATAGACAATTGCCTGAAAAAGTGTAGTATTGTGATCAGCATTTATAGCATGCGTTACATTATTGACATTTTATTACACAATATGTAAACAAGCCCTAAGCATGTCTCTCAGGGAGAATAAAGATACTTTGACTAACTGCTGATCGCGTTCCACATTTTTTTGTGTTTAGTGCCAGTGTAATTATTAAACTGTTCATTTTTGTTTAAAACGTTTATTTTGTTTGACTTACAATGACTATATTTTAAACTGACACTTACTAAACCGATACTACATTAATTAATGATGAGTTATCCCTCTTTTCCTAAAAAATTAAAAGTATCACTTAGCTGATGTATATATTCGAATTTTTAGTGTCGTAAATGTACGCTATAACTAATAGTACGTATTGTCTATTTATTATAAGTATTTCGGGCATTCAAAAATAATTTGCATTACAATTGTTTTCTTTGCACTAATTTTTTATTAGATAAATTATTTGGTTATTTGTACATACTAACTTTGGTTATTTAATGTTATTTTGATACCAACAGTTTTAATATTTAGTGTAGTTGGATCAGGTATGATGGTGTGCTTAATCTGCTTTTTAAATATTATGGCCACTCCTCCTGCTGCTTTTTCTGATACTCGGTCTTTATTGTGCACTAAAAACCCTGGCATCTTGAAGTTATCTTCTGATGCAAGATGAGTTTCTGTAACATATTGTACCTAGCCATAAAAGAAATTAATAGTGATCGTTAGGCTTTAAAGTATTAAAATTTTAGTTTTAGCTTTTTTTTGCTCGTTATGAGCCATTGAAAGGGAGAGGAAGAAGAGTGTTTGTAATGAATGCTTTAATTTGAGGAATGATTGGGGTTAGAAAGTCAATTAGGAGATTTTGATTAAGTTGCTTAGCTCTGTGTTGTTGATCTGTTGTGCTGGTGGATAGGATGTATTTGATGTATTATCATTAGAAGTTTGATGGATTGTTTTGTTGAGTTTGGGTTAGTAATTTATTTTTACGAATGTTCTATGTGTTGTCCGTGTGTAGCCGTCTGTTAAGGTTTGACCGATTCGTTGAGCGTTTTTGGAGTAACTCGACGAGATGCTTGCAACCGCAATAGATCGCTGGGTAATTTTTCCCATAGTTTGCGCACGTGGGTGTTTCCTATAGTTCCTTTGGGACACTGGTTATGAAGGTGATTTATTCCGCTCTTTACGCAACGAAATTCTAAACTAGAACAGATAAAAATTATACTGCAACAATGAATAAGAAAAATGAGAATAATCAATAATGTATAGGGTAATATTTTTGTAGTTTTACGATATCTCCTGCTATAAACCCTACTTGATGAGTATAATAACAATTTTGATCTACTGTTTTAAAAAAGTTAAAATTTATTAGTGCCATGAGAAGCAAAAATAATGATCAGAGGTAATCAGTTTTTTGAAGTTCAATATAATTTTAATGCTTGTTTTTGTTTCAAGAAGTGTTACTTTTGTCTGCCCTGAACCAAATTTCATAGGTTACTCGAATAGTTTAGTATAACCTAATTTTAAAATATGAATGTATATGCTTTGTTTCAATATTAAGGGGATATAATTTATCAATGATAATGTTTTACAAAGGCATTTAATAATGAACTTTTCAAGTAAGACAACTATTAAGCTAAAGCTTTATAAGAGTTTTGGTCGGCCACAACATCTTTCAATCCACATACGATCGGCTGAGTCTTTTCTTCATTTAACTCTAATTTGTTGGTCTCAAACCAATTTTACATAAATTTAATATTTAATTTCACAGATGCCAGAGACCTTTAAATCATTTACAAACCGGGGTAAATTGCAGTAAACCAAGTTCTTATAAAATAATGCTTTTGAACGATACAATCCTTTTTTAATATCCGGAAAAAAGGCATAAAATCCGTCGAATTACCATGTACATCACAAATTTCTAGTTTTTGGATAAAGGCTTCATAGTCAGCAGTATCGAAGGCGTGACTGAGATCACATGCTGCCGGTAATATATAAAATATTTCTTTTAAAATTGCTTTAAGCAAACCATCTGTACTAAAATTTTCTTAAAATACGTATTGGGTTGGAAAAAACATCTTGTTAAAAAATCATTCCATTTTTAATGAATAAGCGGCTTCAACAAATTAAATGAACAGTTTATAATATAAGCCAGGGGTTAACGTATTTTCTGTTTTACATAATTAATCAAATTAGTACTAAAATCGTAATAATCTTTGGTGTCCGAATTATTAAGATCAGAAATGATATGCAATACTTTATTTTATCTACTGAAGTTAGAAATAAGCTGCTATATATTTTATGGAGGATTAATATATTATATTCTTGATTTACAACTATTTCTTATGTTTGTGAGCCTCGTTGGTAAACAAAATAAACCTGCAAAGCTTGCAACGCATAGCGAAGTGGCAAAGCATTAACGCTGACCTTTGACCAATCAGTTTCAAAATCATTAGCAAAAAGCTTTTTTGGGCACCTGTCGATTGGTGAAAACAGAATTTGGAAATTCCCAGCCGTTCTCGAGTTTTTGCTCGGACGGACGGGCGGACGGACAGACAGACAGACGGACAACATGAAATTAGTAAGTGACTCCGCTTCGCTTCGCTACTTAATAATTAAAAGAATCAACCGAAAAGTTACCATTGCTTTGTACACACAATTTTTTTCTTTCCGTTTCTATATTTTCAATTGCTTTGAGCGTTTTGTTTTAATTTGATATGACCTTATTATTCTTTACAACTCGTGTGATTTTGCTACTTTTTTTATAAATATAACTTTTTAGATTTTATTTGTTAAAATTTTATCAACATTTATCTTATAAAGATCTAACAATAAACCAAGTTTTTCTTTCATTAGACTTAAGACGCTATTTATGGAATCTTTAAGTCTAGTAGTATACTTTGACAGTTTATTTTAAACATTCTTTAAGTATTTTACAAAAAACCACAAATATTTTTAATAACTTATTGTAATTTTAATATTCAACAAATTTGAGGATTTTTTCTTCGTAGAAAATGCATTGCTATTTTTAAGGAAGACTTGAAAGAATTGAAATTTAAAAAAATAAAGTTTTACAGATTAAAGTGGTATAATAAGGCTTATAACTAATACGTACAAAAGTAAGCAAACGGCTGAAACAAATAATCCACGCTCGTAACCTATTAGATCCCTGGCAAAATTCAAATTACAAGCTTCGTTTACATAAATAATACTGGCTTCTTTCTGTTTGCCTTGCATACTTTGTAACGTTTGCAATAAAGTAACCATCTGCAGCAGACGCCTTAAATAGCTTATAAACAATAAAGTTTATGTTCTTAAGAATGCCTCCATGCATGCCTATTAAAGCACTTATGCGGTTAGCCCTTCACAGTAATGGAACTTGAACCATAAAACAGAACCAAATTGTTATTCATAATGGGCCTATAAAAAGCTGGCTATAGCTGCAGCTTTATCGTGGATTAGAGTAAATCTTATAATTTGTACGCAAAATATGTAATCATGTTATTAAGGGGCGTATTTACTAAAACTGAAGATAAATTTGGTTGCTTATTTAATTAACACAGCCTGTAAAAAATCAGGGTTCTAATAAAAACTTTATATTTTAGAACGTAAATGAACTCACGGAAAGCTCTTCCATCGACGACCGAAAAATAACTAGCAGGCTTCGCACCGTGCCTACATTAAAAGTCATTGAGCGAAGAATCCACTAGATACACATCTATGTCATCGTTGACATTGGAACAGTTTTCTTTGAATAAATGAATACCTTAATTCTACGGTATATAACCAAAAATGTGAATCTTTCCTTAATAAACAATTATAAAAGTATAAACCTAAAATTGTAAACAGCTACTCGATAATTATAAATTCTCTTTATTGACAAAAAATATGCATTTAATCGCAAAATTAATAATGCCGAAGCATACGGTCATCAAGTTAAAAATGCGTAAAATGTGCTAGGAACTCACAGCATTTTCCACGATAGTTTAACGGAAATTCATTTTTGTGGTTATAAAGAAAAAAATTAACACAGACTACTGTATCCAAAAAATTCAAAAGTATGTCAAACCACTGTGTCCAAAAAATTCAAAAGTATGTCAAACCACTACTGCAAACTCTGTTTAAAAATAAACAGTGGATTTTTTAACAAGGCTAAAGTGGTTTGTTTGGATCTGAAAACACACACTCTTGACTGCAAATTGTGTCCAGAATTACATTATAAGGCATATTTAACGCCACATAGAAATTTGACTAAACTTGAGAAATTTATCATTCGAACAACAAAAAAATGCCTTAAAATGTGATGCCAGTGATCACTTTCAAGTGTGTTTCAAGAAATATACTAAAGCTAAAGCGAAAATTTTGAATAAAATATGTATAATAAAGCAGTAAACCATTTTAAAATGTATGAAGATTTATGAAAAAACTAGTTAAACATAGACTTTGAGTTAATGATGTACAATTATTTTTTATTTTTTATTTTTTAATTTACAATAGCTTTTTAATTTATTTGTAAACAACCTTAACAAGTTTCTTATGTTATTATTAAGATATTCAATTAAAAATTGCATAAATATGTTGTACTTCATACAGCGGTATGAAAAAAACCTACAAAATCTCACAATAAATTATTCCAAACTGATACGCATTCTTTCAGTGTATACATATATTTGCAACCATTGACATTGCCACTTATTGTCTTGTTGTCCATTGCTGTCAAAACATTTCTTACGTCGCGCACAGTGGGTTTTCCGTTTCTCCAGTGCTGGTGATATCTGACTTGAAGAGCATCCTTGTTTAGTTGTACTTAGCATAATTAATCATTAATATATCAAAGTAGTTACCACTATATATTTATACTCTAACATATACAACTTTTCTTTCTCTTTCTATTTTTAAACGATCTATAGATTACAATATTATGCATATAATATAAATTTTTTATATACTATTGGTTGTTTCTAATATCATTTCAATACAACGCTATAAGAGAGTTCATAATATCCATTCATTTGTTGTACACAGTTAGTGAGGTAGTAAAATTTCAACATATTTGCATATGCTATTAAGTTATCAATCCATCTAGTAACAGTAATTCTATAAGGAGACGTCTTCTGCGAATATTTTTTATTTTTAATTTCTTGTTAGTTTCTTAAAATACTGCATTTTTACTTGCATTGAATGAGCCTGAATTTTACCTTGTAAGGTGTATACCTAGGCACAGATCAAAACAATGCATATAATTTTAAATACCTGCCCACGTCCTCATGTTGAAACCAAATGTTTGGGTTACTTAAACATCTTTTGTTTGAGTTGTGAATGTTTTTTGAATGGAATTAGTATTTTGTCTATATACTAAAATTTATCTAGGCTAACAGACAATTCACAAATACCTTTGCAGTAATAATTTTATATGTACTGCTTTGTCTTAATTGTTGGTAGGTATTGTGTCTGCCAATAAAATGCGAAAATTGCTTTATGTTCTCCCATGTGTTTAAGTTGTGTAACATCCATTCTTAGGAACTGTTCAGGGGACCAGTAGTGCCTTACATATTCGTAATGTCATGAGAAGTACAATTCCAAGTGCTAAATCTCTGCTTTCCTGACATTAATATAGATTTGTTTGTTTACCAATTTTATTTAGAAATAGTTGTGAAAAAAAATCTAATGGGCTGTCTCCGTGAATATTTTTTTTTTTGGTGTTTTCCTGTAAACCGAGGTTTATTGCTAGCAAATTAATTACCTTTCTTACTAACCGCACCGGTTTTCTTTTAAATAAGATATAACTAACAACGACTGCATTTTGTACGCCAGCTAAACTTTAAATATTTCCAATTTGACCAACACTAAAAGCACAATCAATAGCAGTATTTTTACTTGAACTATTACCCTCTACAAGATAATTTTTTAGCTGCTGGTATGTAAGATTATCGTTAGAATCATTCCTAACCATCTTCAGATTTCTCCAAAAGCACAACTTCAATCTCTCTTTTGGTATTTTTCAGTAATAGTTTTGTGCTATACTTTATAGATTTAACTGTTGGTTATTCATCTATAAAAAAAAAGAGTAACATAATACTTATTTATCTTGTAAATAATGTATTCATGTCGGAATAGATTTCTTCGAGTATGATGTGTATGAATGTATAAATGTAACAATAAACATAAATAATTTAAATATTTAAACATCATTTATAAAGTTTAACGAAATATAAAACTATACTAATCTTTTCAGAGATGTCAGACAAACCCTAAATAAAAATCAACGAAATAGCATCTTTCACTTCCTCCTTGATAACACCATTATTGCAGAAAGATTGCTACTCCTGTAAATTTGTTGAAACTCTTACTATGTCGTGTGATTTCGAATAACTCTTTAGTCCCAAAATTTCATGTGAATAGTAAGGCTAAACGGGATAATTATTATAAGGGAATGTAGTACATGTGTCCTTATATGAGGTCATTATGCGTGAGAGGGTTGCTATTAGTAATTGGAGACTACTGCATCAATTTTTCTGACTATCCGTCATCTAGTATCCATTTCACATATTTATACTATTAGAGAAGTCTATTTGTTAACGGTTTTGTTATGGAGCAGGTGACAATAATTCTTCTCGTTGATTTCTCCTCTTGTAACTTGTAAAGAACTTCTCAAAAAATCTAATTTTACTCTTCTAATTTTAATATTTATGCTCTTGCCTTCTCTGTATTCCAACCGCACTATGGAATATTCTTTTTCTGGTGTCTTGACTAATATTCTTATTCTATATTACTCTGTGCAATGCTTTCTTTCCCGCAATAATCGTTTTGTTGATGTTTAACTCGTATGTACCTGTTGAATTTAGAAGTAAGCTCAAATATTTGAATGTATAAATTTTGATCTCTTTGTTCTCTATTCTGATATCCTATGCGTCTCTGTTTACTCACGCATATTCTTGATTTTTCTCAAATTCTTTATACAATCTTTTAGCATGTATTTCATGCTTTCCCCACTTTGTGCGAACAAAATCTGATCGCCTGCGAATAAGAGAAAGTGTAAGGTTGGGTTACTTATTTTAATTTCCATTTTGAGATTTTTGTATCACAGGACCAGTGCTTTAACGTATATGGTATATTAAAAATAATTGTGGACCATATGATACTTAAAAATAGTCTCACTGTAGATTGGATAACGGTTATTCCTCTATAGATAGAGCAGGATTTCTTGTCTCTTTTCTATATATATAGCTTATCTTGTATAAAATATTTGAGTAATTCTATGCTTAAATTTCCGAGCCTTGTTTCCTTGCTCTTATGTTATTTTGATTTGCTTTTTTGTTATTTCACAATTAGTGCTTACATTTTATGTTAGTTTTTCTAGTTACATTAATACTTTTCTTTATTTTTGCAAGGAATTAGCAAGGTAAGCTATTTATTGCTTTAGTATAACATATAGTTCTTCGGTTATTTATAATAATAGTTCCCCGTAACAGGCTTCAAAGAGCCTTTGGGTTTGTAACAGAATAGGTTTACTAAAATCTAATTTTTTTCACTAATTTCCAGGCTATTGTTAATTTTCTATATCTAATAGTGTTACCAATATCTATGTATAGCCTGTTTCTATACTATTTTTATTCTCTTACCTTTACGTTTACTAAGCTTTGTAGTTGCACGTATTGATCTCCAAGTATTGGTGTGCCTTATGATGTCTATTTTGAATACGCTTTTTTTTTCTATCCATATTTTCTAAATCCACTAAGAATTTTTCTATACATTTATATTTCCTAGATGTGATACCAAAAGTCTTAATTACTGCGTCAATCAAAGTTTTCTTAAAAAATCTCATACATTTCTTTTGGTAATTTTTCTTTATGTATATCTAATTTGTTTTGTAACATATTTTGGTATAATTCTATTATATTGTTTGGGTATATTTATTTTAAAGTTATTTTTTATGATTTTTAAAATTGTATATTTTCTTCTGTCTCTAAAACATAAAACATCTTACTACTGTATGAGGATTGCTTGCACATTCTGATTACTAATAAACTCATGTCTTTTATTTATACTTTTCGTGCTTATTGTATTATTATTAATGTTATGATCGATTTTAGATTCTTTTGCTGATCTATACATATTTGCTTACAGATTTCCTTACCTTAAAACTATGTATTCGAAACCCTTTATTCGTGTTTGCTACAAAAAGCGATAAGACACTTTTCATTATAATTAGTTATCTCTTTCCCCCAAAAAAAAACATCCCACCACATCCTTTCTCGCTACTTTGCTATTTAGGTCGCGTATTAAGATTAAATTTTTAAGGTTTTGTGTACCTTCTACAGTATGTATCAATTAATCAAAGAAAACATCCTTCTTCTCATTGCCAGCACTCAATGCACATATTCTTATAATATTTGTTGTTGCCTATAAATCTCTCTGTAAACCAAAATAATTTGTTTTTTGCACTGTTCGAATATGATGCTATACTTTTTCCATGCCCTTTTTTTATTATGGATTTTTTGACAATTTAGAGTTTAAGTAACTTCAAATATAAAAAGTCAATTTTTCTTCCTTTATAACTTTCTTTTTAGTCTTGGTGCGATTTACTATGTTTGACTAATTTTTTGTTTCTGAGGTAACTTATTCTAAGTATCTATAGCAGTAATCTTTTGCGTCGCCATATTTTCTGTTTACTAGCTTTGGATTGTCTGATATATCGGTTTTTTACATGTAAATATCTGACCACTCTATTCCTCTACAACAAATTTTTAAGGCCGACCGCCTTAGCATTGCGAAGTTTAGAACTGTCTCCTCTACTCGTCTGGAGTAGTATCGTTTTACAATTTACAAGTATATTTAGAGTAATTAGCAAAGTAATTAGTAAAGGCAACATTCGAAAGCAAAGCAAGTCACGCATGTGACATTGTGAACCCCTGTATCTTGGGTCACATGAGAACTATAGGGCTAAAATTCAATACTGAGCAAGATAACGACCTAAAGTATCTACTAACCATATATGAAGTAAACCAGT